>CM067843.1:695734804-698234804 GCA_034509565.1 Triticum monococcum
GCCCTCCACCCTCATGGGCCCCCTGTTGCTCCACCGACATACTTCTTCCTCCTATATATACCTACGTACCCCCAAATGATCAGATACGGAGCCAAAACCCTAATTCCACCGCCGTAACTTTCTGTATCCACGAGATCCCATCTTGGGGCCTGTTTCGGAGCTCCGCCGGAGGGGGCATCGATCATGGAGGGCTTCTACATCAACACCATAGCCTCTTCGATGAAGTGTGAGTAGTTTACCTCAGACCTTCGGGTCCATAGTTATTAGCTAGATGGCTTCTTCTCTCTTTTTGGATCTCAATACAAAGTTCCCCCCTCTCTTGTGGAGATCTATTCGATGTAATCTTCTTTTGCGGTGTGTTTGTTGAGACCGATGAATTGTGGGTTTATGATCAAGTTTATCTATGAACAATATTTGAATCTTCTCTGAATTCTTTTATGTATGATTGGTTATCTTTGCAAGTCTCTTCAAATTATCAGTTTGGTTTGGCCTACTAGATTGATCTTTCTTGCAATGGGAGAGGTGCTTAGCTTTGGGTTCAATCTTGCGGTGTCCTTTCCCAGTGACAGTAGGGGAAGCAAGGCACGTATTGTATTGTTGCCATCGAGGATAACTAGATGGGGTTTTCATCATATTGCATGAGTTTATCCCTCTACATCATGTCATCTTGCTTAAGGCATTACTCTGTTCTTATGAACTTACTACTCTAGATGCATGCTGGATAGCGGTCGATGTGTGGAGTAATAGTAGTAGATGCAGGCAGGAGTCGGTCTACTTGTCTTGGACGTGATGCCTATATACATGATCATACCTAGATATTCTCATAACTATGCTCAATTCTGTCAATTGCTCAACGGTAATTTGTTCACCCACCGTAAAATACGTATGCTCTTGAGAGAAGCCACTAGTGAAACCTATGGCCCCGGGGTCTATCTTCATCATATTAAATCTTCCAATACTTAGTTATTTTCATTGCCTTTTATTTTACTTTGCATCTTTATCATAAAAATACAAAAAATATTATCTTATCATATCTATCAGATCTCACTTTCGTAAGTGACCATGTAGGGATTGACAACCCCTTATCGCGTTGGTTGCAAGGATTTATTTGTTTTGTGCAGGTGCGAGGGACTAACGCGTGGCCTCCTACTTGATTGATACCTTGGTTCTCAAAAACTGGGGGAAATACTTACGCTACTTTGCTGCATCACCCTTTCCTCTTCAAGGGAAAACCAACGTAGTGCTCAAGAGGTAGCAGTTTCCTAAATAGTTTAGTTTTAAATTGCCAAGTTTCAATGGCAGTTGTAAAAGGAGAAGGTGTGGCCCAAATTTTTTCAACTAAACCTAAAAGTCAGGTTGTTCAAGCCACCACTTTTCAAATTTGAAGGGTCTGGTTGGATTACACACACCCACCCTAGAGTCAAGCAAAATGGGGGCATGATCACTTCCCACTCTAGGCAGAGCACATAATGTGGTGAGAGGAAAGTGACTATCCCAACTAGTGGCAGAGAAAACTCTGTCAATAGTGGCAAAAATGGGGTTGTCTTGATTATTACTCCTGGTAAAAACCCTGTTTGACAGCTTATATTCCATTAAACCCCATTTGTTAATCCAATCATTAAACAAGAATGCCCACGAGGTATTGATAGTGCTAGATGTTTTCTCCTTGGCTTCCCTAATCAGGTTGAAGTCCCCCCCCCCAAACAGGACAGGATATCACAAGCCCTCCATACTCTCATGCAGTTCAGCAATAAAATCAAGTTTATCTACAGCATAAGATGTTCCATACACTACAATCAGATGCCAGCAGAAGCCATCAGTTTTATTCATTAAGGAGATAATGATACAATATTTCTTAATACTAACATCAAGAACCTCAAAAAAATTGGATTTGGTACCCACAAGGATACCCCCAGAAGAGCCTACTGCAGGGGGTATATGCCACTCATAAACAATAGAACTAGCTAGGGTGTGGAGAAAGGAGTCAGACAAAGTTTCTCTCTTAATTTCTTGGAACCCTAAAAAATCAGGCTTATACTTATTCAGTAAATCGGACAGGCATTGCTGTTTCCCTTTCTGGCCTAGACCTCTAATATTCCAAAAAACACCAATCATGGGATTTTAAAGGGGTGTGTCACACTAAAAAGTCCACCTCTCACTGCATTCCCAGAGCCACCCACAGCACCAGCAGTGCCCCCTAGTGTTTTGGTGCAGGGAATGTCATTTTTTGGAGTATAAACTCCAATATCCTCATTAATTTCAGTATCCAAATTATCAGGTAGAGATATCTCAGGGTTTTGGGAAGTAAATAAAAGGCATTTCTCGGTTTCATCTCTAATGATATCATTAATAATCTGGTTTTTCTCCTTATCATCATCTCCAATCTTAATGTTAACTGCAGAAGCATAAGCCTCTAGATTAGATAAAGACTCGGTAGTAAATGACTTACTTTTAAAGGTGGAGGGGATTTCCAGGTTTTTCTTGATTTTGTACGCAGCGGCTTTCTCCATGATGTTCTGTCTGCTGTGCACTCTAGTACTTGGTCTTGGAGCAATCACAGGGCCCCACTTGTTCTTGGTTGCAGGATTTTCATTGAGAAGATCCATTTTCTCCACTAAACCCATCATCTTCAGACCACTGATTACAGGGGCTTCAAATGTGTCCATCTCCTCCTCTGATTCAGCAGCTTCACTTGTAGTCTCAGATTCAGAGTTCTCCGGTTCTTCCAACAGATTAGAGCAGTAAGCTTTTTAAATGGACATTGGGGAAGTGACGTTAGCAGACCCATTCGACGAGGTGGCAAGTGACATCACAGACCTTATCGCTGGGAGTACCAAGGATCCTGACAGCTTCAGAGTAGGGCACGGAGGGGTACACACCCTGTGTTTTTGCTTTTTCTTCAATCTTCTTGTCAACTCTCACAGGAGAGACGCACGCCTCTAACAGAGCAGCAGGATGGAAGGCAACACCATCATCTTTTGCTTTTTTTCCCAGCTGGGGTTTTCTTCGAGTTGGAAGCCCTGTTGGCCAGGTCCAGATCATCTATGGGCTCCTCTCCTTCATCTAGGATATCCTTGTCAATCTCATCATCATCAATTGTTTTGTTATCATCGTCCACAGATATGTCAGTAGGGCCATTGTCATCATTAGGATCATCAGCACCTATCTGATCAAAACCTTCCATTGCAAAGGACAAGATGTACAGTTTTTCCCTCATCTCCATGATCCGTTCAAAGGGAATCTTAGCTGGGTCCTTGCAAGCAATCTTGACTCTCACTTTCTCATAAAAACTCTTCATTAGGCCATTCCAATCTACATCCACAAGGATTCCAAAGCAAGATGCAATTTGCGACATAACCTTCCATGTGCACCACTTAGACGAAAGTCCCTCAATAGCAACCCAGGCTTCAATAAGTTCGCTAAACGGGTCAATTGCACTGGTCCATTTCTCAACTGACGCAAACACTCCATTGATAGGCAAGTCAAAGGCAGGAAACTCAATCAACTCTTCCACATCTTTCCAAGGTGGAAATCTGACCAGGAACTTCTTTTCTGTCAGTGGCCTGATCTGCCATGTCCATTGTTTATTCTTGTAGAATACCCCAGATAGGTTTTTAACCAAATCTGATTTGTTGATTTCTCCTTTCATGACCCAAAATTCTCCACAGTTTCTAAAGTTAAGCCAATTTGCTTCACGACCCATGGGAGCATCAATGTGATAGAATCCCAATCCCAAAGCAGAGCTACCGAAGAACGTGGCAACTGGATGAGGTTGCGCCCAAGCCGTGCAATTGTTGACATTGTGCCCCTCTAACCCACAGATGAAGCAGTTCTTCTTATGAATGCAGTTTCCAGCGTAGTGACCAAGCCCTCCACAAGTAAAACATACCATATCTTTGTATCGCTCGTCGAGAACTTGTACAGGCGGGACCGGCGGCGGAGGCACTGCCATGGCTGATTGAGCAAGAGGGGCAGCACCTTTGGCGGGGACGGTAGCAGGTCGCGCCCCTCCCGCGGCTTGACGATGGCCCGAGTTCTTCTGTGGAGCCGGTGCGCGCTGCTTCAGCGCCCAGTCGGCGCACTCCTATCTGCCATGGAGACCACCTGAGCAAAGGACTTGGATCCGTCCCCAATTCCCTCCCTGATGATCTTGAGCTGTGTCGAAGGAGGATCAAAGGGGCGAAGATACTTGACTGGAAATAAATCAGACGAAGAGAAGCATCCGGATCGAGCCAGATCTTTCCGGAGCCATCCCAGGGTGGTGGTGATTTTGCTTGCTGGATGAGGACGAGGTTGGCGATGGCGGGGAGAGGGAATGGACCAGAGCTGCCTAAAAACCCTAGAAATAGCCTCGTTTGCGTCGTCGTGAGCAGGAGGCGTATTCGCCAAAGGCGCTTTCACCCTCTTGCACCTGATTGGCGGAAGCGAAGTGGCGACGGGGCCCCCGCCAGTCAGCATGGGTGACCCCACTCTCATCACATGGGGAAATCCCCCAACTCCGGTAACTTGGACCTCGTCGCCGACGAGGAATCCTGAATCCCCGAGCACAAGCTCTGCTTTAATTTCCACTGTTTCCAACACCATCGGCAGCTGCGAGATCGTGGTACATACCTGCTCACCTGGGATACAAATCCCCCTACGTATCCTCGAACGCGCGCCTGGTGGAACCTCGCCGCGGTCTCCGAACCAAGGCGGCTCAAGCATGTCGCAACGAGGCAGAGGTTTCGCCGCCTCACCCGCGCCCATCCTCATGCGCTCGGTGGTATTACACCAAGGATGCACTCCCAGCGGAGTGCCCGCCGTGGCTCGTCTGATTTTGGGCATCCTTGCCCTCTCCTCCAACGTGGCCTCCTCATAGATTAGTCGCACCAGCTTCCTCTGCTCCACATCCGCCCTCCTTCGGCAAGTCGCAGCGACCTTCGCGGCCGCAGGTCTCGCCTCCGGATCGGTCGCCGCCGCCACCGCCCGGTCCGCCGCCTTCCACTCCTGCACGCACCGGATCCACTCGAAGGTGGCGTCCTGGATCCTGGTCGCGTGCTCCGTCCACTCCCTGGCTCTGGTTGCCATGAGCACCGCCTGTGGGACTGGAGAGATAAGCCGCGGAATCTCTGGGACTCTCTCGTGGATGGCGGGCGGAAGTTGCTGGGGTGGAGGAGGCGTGGGTGTAGCCGGCGGCCGCACCCCTCGCCGGCGTGGAGGCATGCCGCGGGCTAGATCGGTGGCGGTGGGGGCTATGGCGAGAGGGAGGTGCAGCGGCGCGAGAGCGAGAGGCAGAGGCATGCGAATAGGTTGTCGCCCCCCTCCGTCTCAGCAAACGCGCTGGATGCGATGCGAGTTATTCACTTTCTAGGTTTTCATTTCGGTTTTCTCATGGTTTGCAGCGGTTGTCTGGGTTTTCTCTCGTTTCTTCGGTTTTTTTTTCATTTTCTCTTTCTCTTTGGTTTCTTTTTTTATCAACACATGTCTATTTTTTTTTTACACATTGCAGATTGTTTGCATGTTCACGAACGTTTTTTAGAAAAATTAACACTTTTAGTTACAATATCAAGATTTTATAAAATAAATGGTTTGATGCCTATTTTTCTTCATACACATAGTACATTTTTGCTATACATATAAAAAATTAATAGAATTTTAAGATTTTTTTTTAAACACATGATCACATTTTCTAAAATCTAAGGTACATTTTAATGGTCCAAAATATTCTCTAAATTACACTAAGTTTCTTTACATTGTATAGATTTTTTTCAAAACCGTTGCGTAGATGTTTTTGAAACGCATGAACATTTTTAACGTAAGGAACATTTTCTTTAATGCTATAAACATTTTTTAGACTACACTAACTGAAATTTTGCACTGTGTTAACATTTTTCAAATTTGTGGGGAACATTTTTAAAAATTATGTACATTATGGATTTTGGTATTTATGTATTTGTTTCTTCATTTAAACAAAAAAGGAGAAATAAAAACTAAAAATGTATAGACTATTTGTATATAAACGGACAATACTAAAGAAAATCAGACTTGCGCTAACAGGGCTGGGATATTTTAAGCTGCCTTGAGGTGACGCGTTCTTTTGTCTCGGTTGAAGCGAGACATAGACTCGCCCTTTGATCGCCAGTTGACCCAGATCGGCTAGGTGGGTGTATTGGCGAGGAAAATCTTATTTGACGCATATGGGCGCTAGCAATTGGGCTAGTTTTAGAGGTTTTCGAGTTATTTTTATTTCTTTGTTTTTTTTTTAATTTTTTATTTTTTATTTCCTTTTATGTATTCATTTTCTCATTAAGAAAATATATTTTCTTTCATGTATATGAGCATTTTTATAATAAAGAACAATAGTGAACATATTTTAAAAAAATGGAGGGACTTGCTTCCTAGTCAAATATGTCATATTTATATTACTTGAATACGAATGGTATATATAATAAATAAAAAAGAAACTTCCTACAGATTTTGTAATCAGGAATTGATATATCATGAAGTTTTAGCACCACATAAGATTCATAAATATTATCTTTTCATAAACTTTTTCTTAGACGAAATCTGTGATCCAAATCTATAATAAACAATGCTTCAAGTTGTACTAAAGTGTGCTTCACTTTTTTGGGAGGCATAATTGTGCTTTTAATACAAGAAGCACAACCGTGTTTCACTTTTCTAAAAAGCACAGTTGTGTTTTTCGTGTGAGAAGCACATTTATGCTCCATCTATTGGGGAAGCACAATGATGTTTCATGCAGGAGCATAACTATAATAAACACAAAAAAGGAAAAATTCATAATAGAAACATGAAAAGAAAAATAACACAAAAAATGTCCCGGTGCGGAAATCTCCTAACGCATGACACATAGCGGTACTGGTTGCTACGTGGCAAGCTGAGGCGCTCACGCGCAGAAAAAGTGTCCGCTCAAACACCCGAGCATGGGTGCCCCTCCCATGCCGAACTCACCTGCCAAGGTCAGTCACAGTCCTCCTCATGATGACAAAGTGGCGTACTGGTTGTGCAACAAGCATCCTGAGAGCTTTTTCTTTCATACGATTTTTTAAAACATTTTATCTCTTAAACCATGCGTCCAATTTAGGAATCATTTTTACTTTGTGTTTCTCATTTGAGAAGTTCGAAACTAGATGTCATGTTGAAGGTTTGTACAAACTTTATTTCCTAAAGAAGAAAATAAAAAAAACAAAAAAGCAGAATAAAAAACAGAAAAAAATCGAAAGCACAACTATGTTTTAACTTTTTCTGAAACACAAATGTGTTTCTCAGTTTTCAGGAAGCACGTCTCCCAGATGTGCTTCACCGAAAGCACAACTGTGCTTTTCACTTTTGTGAAAGCACGGTTATGCCTCCCAAAAAGCATTTTACTTTCAGAGAAGTAGAACTATGCATTTCACTTTTTAAAATGCATAGTTATGGAAAGCACATATGTGCTTCACATCGAAGCACACCGTACTTTTCTGTGAAGCACAATTGTATTTTTACTTTCGAGAAGCACAATTGTGTTTCACAGAGAAGCGCATTTTGTGCATTTCACGGGGCCACACCAGAAATAGAAAAAAAAAGTCAACCCCCTCCCCCCCCCCCCCCCCCCCCGAAAAAAACACATGCAGCAACAAAAAAAATGTGTCCCATGGATGTGTCCACTGGCCAACACGTGAACGGTTCAGTGCACCACTCTTCAGCATGGGAAGCGCTTCCAAGTGCTCCTTTGGATATCCCCCGAAGGGGGACGGTTAACTAGTTGCTCCCCTCCCATGGTCGTCATGCCCTCCTATTTGAAGCGATTAGTGACAAATAGTCGTTATACGGTGCGGTAGGTCAGCCCAATAACATGCTTCCTCACTGGTTTTCGCTTGGCTGCTTTTAGCTCAGTTGTCGGAGAGCTCCTCGTTGGCGCCTTAGGGTGTGTTTGGTAGGGTGCATGAAGGGTGCATGAGGGCAAACGTTCCCAATCCGACCCACTTTTGCTTGTTTGGTAGGGTGCATGGGCTCACCTGAGCTATGCTCATCTGATGCATAAGAGTGCCCTCAGCCATGCTCATCTCATGCACCCCAGACAGGGTGCATGGAGGCAGCTATGCTGGCCCTAAAACTCGTCCCCACCGACCAGACCACGTCCAGATATGTTTATTTTTTCAAAAAGAATCAGAATTTCAAAATTTGTTTAAATTTTCAAAAACTTTAGAATTTCAGAAAAATGAAAAAAATGAATTTCAAAATTGTTTAAATTTAAAAAAAAATCATAATTTTAAATTTTGTTTGAATTTTCAATAAATATTTGAAATTTCAATTTTTCTAAAAAAATCATAAATGTTCGGAATTTCAAAAGGAAATCAAAATTTGTTTGAATTTTGAAAAAAATAGAATTTTAATATTTTATAAAATATTAAAATTTTCAAATTTTGTTTAAATTTTCAAAAAAAAACTCGTAATTTCAAATATGTTCAAATTAAAAAAATGAATTTCAGATTTTATTTTAAATTTCCAAAAAAGTTTAGAATTTTAAATTTTCAAAATATGTTTAAATTTGTGTTGACATTTTTTCGATTTTGTTCATCATTCAAAAAATATATTCAGAATTCTAAACTGTTCAACATGTCTAAACACATGCAGGCTGCCAAACAAAATCTCAGCTCAACATATCTCAGCGCATACATCACTGCCAAACAACAGCAAGTGCATGGACTCAGCATGTCTACACTCAGCATGTATGAGATGAGAACAACTAGGCTAGGTCCATACATGCTACCAAACACACCCTTATGCGCTAGTTTTGCCAGGCGGCGCTCACGTGCAAGGTCGTTTGGGCCGGCCCATTTAGCACAACCGATCACTTCGCTCGATCGCTCAATAAAAAAAACTCCCTCGTTCTGTTCTCCCTACTAGTTTGGGCATTAGTTGACCACTTAACCTTTGACCACCGCAGCCGGCCACTTTGACTATTGATTTTCAAATTTTGAAATAAGCCCGTGAATATGAAAAAAATTCATTTGTTTTAAAATAAGTTCATGAATATGAAAAACAAATAATCGTTTTTGGAAGAAAAAATGTGGATTTGAAGAAGTCCATCGATTTTGAATAAAGTTCACGAATTAGAAAAAAAATAGCATATTTTGAAGAAAAATACTAAGATTTGAGAAAAGTTGGTGGATTTTGAAAAAAAAGTTGGAAAATTTTGAAAAAATCATGGTTTGAAAAAAGTTCACCAGAAAGTTAGCAAAAACAGAAAAATAATTTGCGGATTTGAAAAAAGATCGTGAAATTTTTCACGCACTTAAGAAAAGAAAAAGGAAACTGTAAATAAAAATGAAGAAAAAACGGTCAAACAAAACCGAGAAAAAGGAAATTAAAAAGGAGTCCTCTGTTTAGCATTTCATTCTGATCCACAACAAAGAAGAAGCAAAGAGTAAGTAGGCACTGAAGGTTGAAGAAGAAAAAAAGTAATTAGGCCGAGCCCATAATGAAAGGGGGTGCGCCGGTTTGTAGAAAAGCCTGTAACCGGCACTGAGGGCGCCAAATAGGAATTGGCCAGCTGTTGTTCACTCTAAAAAAAATGAGACCAACCCAAAGATTAACCCTCGTTGGCTTTTTTATAGGAGAAACTCCGCGAGCACCAGCATCAAAGCCATGGCTTGAACTCAGATGGGCTGGCAGCTACCCCAACTGCCCAGCCAACAGGTCGACGCTACCCCAATTGCCCAGCCAACGGGTCGACGCCCTGTCCTCCTGTTGTTCACTCTACAAGAAATGGTGAAAACACAGATTGCTTGAAAAAGATAACTTTTTTTACAGAATTCAAAAATATTACCAAATCAAGTTCAAAAAAAGGACATCGTGATCCACTGGTCCCTCAGGCAAAGCTGAGTGTCAGCCACAAATCCATCCACCGATCTTCTTCTTTTGGAACTGGTTAATTACCGGTTAGGATTCCAGAGCATTGCTTTGCCCGCGAAGATTTTTTCGCGCGGGGTGGGAATACCGGACCCGGCCGGCAGATTGCATCATAATTACCGGGATATCTCAGCAGTAGTTTAACACTAGATAGCAAGAAGAAAGCGGAGGCGACACACAAAGCAGCTGGCCCGTCGGCCATTGCGAGCATAAAGAGGTCTTCTGGCCGGCCCCGGGAGAGAAAGCCGGCGAGCAAGCGATCTCAGGCGAGATTTCATTCCCTCGGAGTGCTCTGCTGCCGGTGGAAAAAATGAGAGAGGGGAGAGATCTGATGCCCATTTGATGCCCCGCGTGGTTCTTTCAGGTTTTCTCGCGAGCCAAAAGAGCCTTGTTGCCGTGGTGGAATTTGAGTAGGGATTCTGCATGCATGTGGAACCGAGCAGAGCAGAGTATATATGTTATTACTACAAAAAGGGAGATCGCGGACGAACACTGATCGATTCTCTCCTCAGGTGTGAAACCTGCCGTGTGCCGTGTAAAGGACGATCCTAACAACTTATGTACGCAGCGCACATGGTTAATATCGATGATTAAAGAGGAGGTACAGTAGTAGATTTGAAGAGATCCTCGCTACATGTCCGTCCAAGCATCAAGTATCATTCAGAAGCCCGGTTGATCGATCCTCGATATGTCCACGTGATTTTGCAGCTAACTGGCTGCTCAAACGGCTAGAAGATGCACACCACATCTTTAGCAAAGCCTTTTTGGAGCATGAGCATGCGTGCGCTCAGTTGCAGAGTTTCTTGATACCGGCCGGGGATGCAGAAACTGGCACTTCGATCTCAAAAAGGAATTTTGCAGACAGGAACGCAAATTAATAAGGCACCTAGCAGCAGTCCAGCACCGCAGAAAAGAACAGCTCATTCAGGTTCCCTCCACCTCCCGCTGATGCACGCGGTATAATTCGGTGTGTCCGGGAAGAAATTCCGTCCTCGATCAGAGTCTGAAATCCACACGAAAGGCTGCTGCAAGGTGCTAGCGGTCGATCCATGGCCGGCGGCCGGAAACACGCGGGCAGCTTCGCGTTTCTGTCACGAGCACGCACTGCGCCCGGCACCGGGTGCCATATTCTGCAGACCAGCAACCCAAGCTGGCTTCAGGCAGAGCACTGCACCCGGCCGGATGCCATATTCTGCAGACTGTAGCCCAAGCAAGCTGGCTTCAGGCAGATGCCAGTGGCCTTCCTTCCTCTTCCTGTCTGCTGCCTGCCATCTCCATGTACGCCTCGTACGTCAAGTGCAGTGCAGTTCACAACTTGGCGGCTCTCCGGCCGGGCCAAGAGAATAGTAATGGAATAACGCTATGGGAACAAGCGTCTCCCATCACTGTTCCACGATGCCCACAACATCCATCCGACGGGTGGGTCATGACTCATGACTAACCATAAACGGAACGGCAGGGTGTTGCCTAGATGGGCGGCTTCGGTCCAGCATTGCAAGCCATTCAAATGAAGATCCACATTTTGTTACCGGAGCTTTGGTGCATCGTCGGTGATCTTCGGAAAGCGAGCAGAAGGTCATGGCGTCGGGAAGCAAGAACGGTCGACTTTGATGTCGGTACCCGGAAGGCGTCGCCGTCGCCCAAAGGGCATGCATGCATGCATGCATGGCTGGATCGTGACTTGGACCGCCATCCGGGAAACATAGCTGCGGTTTTCTGAAACGGGCTGCTGAACTGAATGTGCATCTTTGTAGAAACATGGCCATCAGCTTTCGCCAAAAGAAAACAACTTAAGCACGAAGTATTATATCGCGACCCTCTGTGCGTGCACTTGGCCTACTAGGGCACTAGCTAGCTATAATAAATGGATGCTCGTGACCACCACATGGAGCTGGCCGACGAGCTATGAGCCTATGACTGTGCTGTCCCCCCTGCCCCTTTTGTGCTCCATCGTCGTGGATGGATGGATGGATGGATATCCTCGGCACGTAGTAGCCTTTTGCTGCGGCTTCGGGCGATCGAGGAGAGTGGTCTCACCATGCACGATCGACTGACCGATCGGTCGGCCGATCATGAGCTTTGTTAGGTAGCACAAAACTTTCTGTAAATGGGAAGACCCTGTGTGGTCTATGTTGACATGCCATTCTCGTTCCACTTCCAGCAGTGGCAGTAAAAAGATGAAGTCGGCCCTTGCCCCTTGGAGAAGATGTCATTCTTGTTCTCTTCCAGAAGTGGTAAAAGGGGAACTCGACCCTTCGGGAGGAAACTCCACGCGCGATGCCATGCCACAGCAGGGTTTTGCATGCATGCGTTGTCTGCATCAAGGATGTACTCCAGTAGAGAAGAAGAAGAAGAGATCGATCGAAGATGAAGCTGGCTGCTGCTCTGATGTCTGCATCCAAGAAAAGACTGCGTGCATGCTTTTGATCGGCCGGGGACATGCATGAGCGTTAACGTACATACTATCGCCGTCCGAAATTACCTGTCGCTCAAATGAATGTATCTAGGAAAGAGTACATTGCAGCGTCAACAGCTGGGTTTTTTCCACGTACGTGCGATCAGCTGTCTGCTTTCATTTGCTGCGGAGGCAGCAGCAAAGCCAGCAAATGGCATGCATCGTTATCTAAAAACAAGTGATGGTGCACATGACAGCGAAGCCTAAGCCTAAGCTAGATTTTCATCTGAAAGAACAATTAGACCTACCTATGCCTATGCGCATGCCTGCCTGTATACTTAATCATGCATGTCAACTCAACGCCAGCCGTGGTAGCCAATGTCAGGACTCGTGAGATAATAATGCACAAATGAGGAAAGCGATCGATCCAGGAGTTGCTTTGCACCCAACCACTATTACTAATTAGAGTATTAGAATCTTTGTGTTACTTCTAATGTTGTATATATATATACACAAGTGCCTGTGCTTGATATTTAACTGATCAGTCGCCACGAATTGGATTCTTCATTTTACTGCGTTCATTTCGGGCACTGTGTCAAGCTAGCTAACAGCCACTAGTCGATCGATGGCTGCACCAGCTGCAAGGTTAACTTTCAGTGGAATCGAAAGATACAAGGGCCAATCTGCCTCAAAAGGGCAAAAAGTCTGAAGAAGGCAGCTGCCTGAAACATTATCCTGCGGTTCAAGTGCTTGCAGAAGCAGAGGACAGAAGGCCACCCAAAAATATGAACAACATAAGTGAGGCAGAGACCCACCATCATTTGACTACTCATTCTCTTGCTGCTCTACTGGCTCCTCGCCCATCACTTGTCCTTTAGGTCAGAGAGAAAAAAAGTTGTAAGCCCTACGAGCACCAAGGAGTCAAATGGCAGACCGATCTGGCAAAATTCTCTAGAGGGATATATTTCTTTTTTTGGACGTCAAGGATGATCTATCCATATATATTCGCTTAAAATATTTCTTCCTTCAAATGCCACACCCATGCAACTTGCCTCTCTCTCTCTCTCTCTCTCTCTCTCTCTCTCTCTATATATATATATATATATATATATATATATATATATATATCCCCCCATTAATCGTGAGTTCGTGACTACCCGAAAAAGCTAGGCTTCAAAGTGGTGCACAATAATTTATGCAAACAATCATCTCAGTGGCACTTCAAAAAGGCAAAGGCAGAGGGGTGCAACCCATGTGAAAGTGAGTGCACCAAGAATTGATGTGCCTTTTATTGCTATTATTAAAGAAAAAAAATGCTGCTACTAAAAGAATGCATCCATTGGCTGTGTATGCCTTGGAGATAAGACACACCAAAACTAATACTTTTCTCCAAGCCCTAACATGGCGAGGCTTTACAAATTGGTGAGGCCTATCTGAGCTAAGGGCATTGTAAATTGGGGCATTTCTTGCCTTTTTGAGCCCCACAATAAATTCAGATACTGTGGCCTTGTCATTAGAGTACCCTAGTTTGGCATATCTGAACAGAAATCTCCAATGATTAAGCTCCTCGTCGATCAGCCTCACATTGTGGGCGTGCATGCCTCCCTTGTGTCTTTCTACTGAACATTGGCATCGAGTTCAAGTGGCGGTATTCATTCCGTTGCGCGAAAGGAAAGGGGAAAAGCGCTGGTATTCCATGCAGAGGCTTTTGAGTCACTACTCTACGAGCATAATAAAAAGAAGAAGAAGAAGAAGCTCAAACTTTTATCTTGTTGAGTGTTGAGGCCAGGGGCGGATCGACGGTTGCTGATAGTTCATTGTTACTACGGCCTTTCGGTTACGCTTTCACGTAGGGGTCAACACTAGCCGGTAAATTCAGAATCTGCTTCTCTCCCCTAGATCAGTACGCTAGTATATAATAGCATCGCAATAATTGCCACAGAAGCAACCTTATCATTGGAGATAACAGTCAGCCCGTGCAAAGCCACTGGGGTGCTTCAACTGAACAGTCAGCCAGTGGATTTACTCTCACTGTAACAGTAGGAACAAAAGGGAGTTGGATGATGGATCATCATCTCAATCTTACCAAGTGCAAGCACTATCCACCAGACCACCACCAGATAGGCAGGTTAGGTAGTACGTACTATATTTCAGAAGTACTCGCCTAGCTACCTAGAAAAGCAGCAATGGGGTGCTTCAACTGAACACCTGTACCTCAGAAGAACATCTCATTCAGAGATTAGGCATATCATATTTCCTTTTCTTAGAGAAAAGTATATTTTAAACCATGAATAATGGTGTCAAGTCAGGTTTGAAATCTGATCCTAAATATAGTGTTTGTTTGTCACCATTATTCATGGTTTAAAAATACGGTTACCTGGTTTATATAGTTAGTTTTGTATTTTGGTGTTTCCAAAAATATGAAATAATGCATACATATATGGAATGCTAAGAGTTTAAAAACAGGGAAAATGTTATAGAAAATTTTGCGTCGCTTGATGAGGACGCAACAGGGGACATCCCTCAACTAAACGCAGACGAAAAGGAGATTTTGTCTATTCCATTTACTGAGAAAGAGGTGTTCGAAGCGGTAACACAAATGAAACACTGTAAAGCTCCTGGTCCTGATGGATTTCCAACAGAGTTTTACCAGAGATGTTGGCATATCATTAAAGGAGATCTAATGCCTATGTTCAATGATTTATACAAATGGGCATTTCAGTTATTCCACCTAAACTTTGGAACAATAACGTTGTTGGCAAAGAAGGAGGAGGCGGTGCGCATTGAGCAGTTTAGGCCGATTTGCCTGCTCAATGTGAGTTTCAAAATCTTCACCAAGGTTGGCACGAATAGGTTGACGAGGATTGCCCATTCGGTGGTGCAACCTTCTCAGACTGCTTTCATGCCGGGGAGATACATCCTAGACGGGGTCACTGTCTTACATGAAACTCTTCACGAGATCCATTCGAAGAAACTAGATGGGGTTATCTTCAAAGTGGATTTCGAGAAAGCGTATGATAAGGTCAAATAACCCTTTCTCCAGCAGGCCTTACGCATGAAGGGGTTCGATAAGGCCTGGAGAAAACAGGTCGACTTCTTCATCCAAAAAGTTAGTGTTGGGATTAAGGTGAATAATGACATTGGTCATTATTTCCAGACGCATAAGGACTTACGTCAGGGAGACCCGATGTCTCCCGTTCTATTCAACATAGTCGTGGATATGTTGGTAGTTCTTATCGGCCGGGCTAAAGAGAAGGGCCAAGTAGGAGGACTAGTTCTGCATCTCGTGGATGGGAGAGTGTCCATACTACAATACGCGGATGATACCATTATATTTATGGAACATGATCTCGCAAAATCTAGAAACATGAAGCTATTGCTTTGCTTGTTTGAACAATTGCCAGGACTGAAAATTAACTTTAACAAGAGAGAATTGTTCTGTTTTGGGAGGGCCAAATAGGAACAAGATGCTTATAGACAGTTGTTTGAATGTGAAATGGGTTCCCTGCCATTCAGCTACCTAGGGATACCAGTTCATCATCGCAAATTATCGAATAGGGAGTGGAGCATTGAGGATCGATCTGAAAAAAGGCTAAGCTGCTGGAAGGTCAAGCTTATACCAGTTCCATACACCAACTTAGTTCTGACTAGTTTGTCGATGTTTCTCTTATCTTTTATTGAAGTACAGGTAGGGGTACGGAAAAGACTAGACTTTTATCGATCCCGATTTTTCTAGCAATGAGATGAAGTTAAGAAGAAGTACAGATTGGCCAGATGGGATATAGTTTGTAGACCCATCGACCAAGGAGGGTTAGGGGTCGAAAACTTAGAAGTTAAAAGTAGATGCCTACTTAGCAGATGGCTATATCGGTTGTCTATTGAGACTGAGGGTACGTGGGTACAAATTTTGCTAAACATTACTGCTCCCACTAGCTGAAGGAAATATGCCCTAGAGGCAATAATAAAGTTATTATTTATTTCCTTATATCATGATAAATGTTTATTATTCATGCTAGAATTGTATTAACCGGAAACATAATACATGTGTGAATACATAGACAAACAGAGTGTCACTAGTATGCCTCTACTTGACTAGCTCGTTGATCAAAGATGGTTATGTTTCCTAACCATGAACAAAGAGTTGTTATTTGATTAACAAGGTCACATCATTAGTTGAATGATCTGATTGACATGACCCATTCCATTAGCTTAGCACCCGATCGTTTAGTATGTTGCTATTGCTTTCTTCATGACTTATACATGTTCCTATAACTATGAGATTATGCAACTCCCGTTTACCGGAGGAACACTTTGGGTACTACCAAACGTCACAACGTAACTGGGTGATTATAAAGGAGTACTACAGGTGTCTCCAATGGTAGATGTTCGGTTGGCATATTTCGAGATTAGGGTTTGTCACTCCGAGTGTCGGAGAGGTATCTCTGGGCCCTCTCGGTAATACACATCACATAAGCCTTGCAAGCATTATAACTAAGATGTTAGTTGTGAGATGATGTATTACGGAACGAGTAAAGAGACTTGCCAGTAACGAGATTGAACTAGGTATTGGATACCGACGATCGAATCTCGGGCAAGTAACATACCGATGACAAAGGGAACAACGTATGTTGTTATGCGGTCTGACCGATAAAGATCTTCGTAGAATATGTAGGAGCCAATATGGGAATCCAGGTCCCGCTATTGGTTATTGACCGGAGACGTGTCTCGGTCATGTCTACATTGTTCTCGAACCGTAGGGTCCGCACGCTTAACGTTACGATGACAGTTATTATGAGTTTATGCATTTTGATGTACCGAAGGTTGTTCGGAGTCCCGGATGTGATCACGGACATGACGAGGAGTCTCGAAATTGTCGAGACATAAAGATGGATATATTGGAAGCCTATGTTTGGACATCGGAAGTGTTTCGGGTGAAATCGGGATTTTACCGGATTACCGGGAGGGTTACCGGAACCCCCCGGGAGCCAAATGGGCCTACATGGGCCTTAGTGGAAAGGTGAAAGGGGCTGCCATGGAGGGCTGCGCGCCTCCCCCCCTCCCCTAGTCCTATTAGGACTAGGAGAGGTGGCCGGCCACCTCTCTCTCTCTTTCCCCCTTGGAGTCCTAGTTGGAATAGGATTGGAGGGGGGAGTCCTACTCCCGGTAGGAGTAGGACTCCTCCTGCGCCTCCCTTGCTTGGCCGGCCAGCCCTCCCCCTCTCATCCTTTATATACGGGGGCAGGGGCACCTCTAGACACACAAGTTGATCCTTGAGATCGTTCCTTAGCCGTGTGCGGTGCCCCCTGCCACCAAATTCCACCTCGATCATACCGTTGTAGTGCTTAGGCGAAGCCCTGCGTCGGTAGTACATCAAGATCGTCACCACGCCGTCGTGCTGACGGAACTCTTCCTCGATGCTTTGCTGGATCGGAGCCCGAGGATCGTCATCGAGCTGAACGTGTGCTAAGAACTCGGAGGTGCCGGAGTAACGGTGCTTGGATCGGTCGGATCGGGAAGACGTACGACTACTTGCTCTACGTTGTGTGATCGCTTCCGCAGTCGGTCTGCGTTGGTACGTAGACAACACTCTCCCCTCTCGTTGCTATGCATCACCATGATCTTGCGTGTGCGTAGGAAATTTTTTGAAATTACTACGTTCCCCAACAGTGGCATCCGAGCCTAGGTTTTATGGTTTGATGTTATTTGCACGAGTAGAACACAAGTGAGTTGTGGGCGATACAAGTCATACTGCCTACCAGCATGTCATACTTTGGTTCAGCGGTATTGTTGGACGAGACGACCCGGACCAACCTTACGCGTACGCTTACGCGAGACTGGTTCCCTCGACGTGCTTTGCACATAGATGGCTTGCGGGCGATTGTCTCTCCAACTTTAGTTGAACCGAGTGTGGCTACGCCCGGTCCTTGAGAAGGTTAAAACGGAGTCTATTTGACAAACTATCGTTGTGGTTTTGATGCGTAGGTGAGATGAGTTCTTGCTTAAGCCCGTAGCAGCCACGTAAAACTTGCAACAACAAAGTAGAGGACGTCTAACTTGTTTTTGCAGGGCATGTTGTGATGTGATATGGTCAAGGCATGATGCTAAATTTTATTGTATGAAATGATCATGTTTTGTAACCGAGTTATCGGCAACTGGCAGGAGCCATATGGTTGTCGCTTTATTGTATGCAATGCAATCGCGATGTAATGCTTTACTTTATTACTAAGCGGTAGTGATAGTCGTGGAAGCATAAGATTGGCGAGACGACAATGATGCTACGATGGAGATCAAGGTGTCGTGCCGGTGACGATGGTGATCATGACGGTGCTTCGGAGATGGAGATCACAAGCACAAGATGATGATGGCCATATCATATCACTTATATTGATTGCATGTGATGTTTATCCTTTTATGCATCTTATCTTGCTTTGATTGACGGTAGCATTATAAGATGATCTCTCACTAAATTATCAAGAAGTGTTCTCCCTGAGTATGCACCGTTGCCAAAGTTCGTCGTGCCCAGACACCACGTGATGATCGGGTGTGATAAGCTCTACGTCCATCTACAACGGGTGCAAGCCAGTTTTGCACACGCAGAATACTCAGGTTAAACTTGACGAGCCTAGCATATGCAGATATGGCCTCAGAACACGGAGACCGAAAGGTCGAGCGTGAATCATATAGTAGATATGATCAACATAACGATGTTCACCATTGAAAACTACTCCATCTCACGTGATGATCGGTTATGGTTTAGTTGATTTGGATCACGTGATCACTTAGAGGATTAGAGGGATGTCTATCTAAGTGGGAGTTCTTAAGTAATATGATTAAATTGAACTTAAATTTATCATGAACTTAGTCCTGGTAGTATTTTGCAAATTATGTTGTAGATCAATAGCTCGCGTTGTTGCTTCCCTGTGCTTATTTTTGATATGTTCCTAGAGAAAATTGTGTTGAAAGATGTTAGTAGCAATGATGCGGATTGGATCCGTGATCTAACGTTTATCCTCATTGCTGCACAGAAGAATTATGTCCTTGATGCACCGCTAGGTGACAGACCTATTGCAGGAGCAGATGCAGACGTTATGAACGTTTAGCTAGCTCAATATGATGACTACTTAATAGTTTAGTGCACCATGCTTAATGGCTTAGAATCGGGACTTCAAAGACGTTTTGAACGTCATGGACCATATGAGATGTTCCAGGAGTTGAAGTTAATATTTCAAGCAAATACCCGAGTTGAGAGATATGAAGTCTCCAACAAGTTCTATAGCTAAAAGATGGAGGAGAATCGCTCAACTAGTGAGCATGTGCTCAGATTGTCTGGGTACTACAATCGCTTGAATCAAGTGGGAGTTAATCTTCCAGATAAGATAGTGATTGACAGAATTCTCTAGTCACCATCACCAAGTTAGTAGAACTTCGTGATGAACTATAATATGCAAGGGATAACGGAAACAACTTCCAAGCTCTTCGTGATGCTGAAATCAACGAAGGTAGAAATCAAGAAAAACATCAAGTGTTGATGGTTGACAAGAACACTAGTTTCAAGAAAAGGGCAAAGGGAAGAAGGGGAACTTCAAGAAGAACGGCAAGCAAGTTGCTGCTCAAGTGAAGAAGCCCAAGTCTGATCCTAAGCATGAGACTAAGTGCTTCTACTGCAAAGGGACTGGTCACTGGAAGCGGAACTACCCCAAGTGATTGGCGGATAAGAAGGATGGCAAAGTAAACATAAGTATATTTGATATACATGTTATTGATGTGTACTTTACTAGTGTTTATAGCAACCCCTCAGTATTTGATGCTAGTTCAGTTGCTAAGAGTAGTAACTCGAAACGGGAGTTGCAGAATGAACAGAGACTAGTTAAGGGTGAAGTGACGATGTGTGTTGGAAGTGGTTCCAAGATTGATATGATCATCATCGCACACTCCCTATACTTTCGGGATTAGTGTTGAACCTAAATAAGTGTTATTTGGTGTTTGCGTTAAGCATGAATATGATTTGATCATGTTTATTGTAATACGGTTATTCATTTAAGTAAAAGAATAAATTGTTGTTCTATTTACATGAATAAAACCTTATATGGTTACACACCCAATGAAAATAGTTCATTGGATCCCGATCTTAGTGATACACATATTCATAATATTGAAACCAAAAGATGTGAAGTTAATAATGATAGTGCAACTTATTTGTGGCACTGCCGTTTAGGTCATATTGGTGTAAAGCGCATGAAGAAACTCCATGCTGATGGGATTTATGAATCACTTGATGCTTGCGAACCATGCCTTATGGGCAAGATGACTAAAACGCCGTTCTCCAGAACAATGAAGCAAGCAAAAGATTTGTTGGAAATCATACATACTGATGTATGTGGTCCGATGAATATTAAAGGCTTACAGCAGGTATCATTATTTTCTGACCTTCACAAGATGATTTGAGCAGATATGGGGATATCTACTTGATGAAACATAAGTCTGAAACATTTGAACAGTTCAAAGAATTTCAGAGTGAAGTGGAAAATCATTGTGACAAGAAAATAAAAGTTTCTACGATATGATCGCAGAGGTGAAATATTTGAGTTACGAGTTTGGTCTTCAGTTAAAACAATGTGAAATAGTTTCACTACGCACGCCACCTGGAACACCACAACATAATGGTGTGTCCGAACGTCATAACCGTACTTTATTGGATATAGTGCAATCTATGATGTTTCTTACCGATTTACCACTATCGTTTTTGGGGTCATGCATTAGAGACAGCTGCATTCACGTTAAAAAGGGGCACCATCTATATCCGTCGAGACGACGCCTTATGAACTATGGTTTGGCAAGAAACCAAAGTTGTCGTTTCTTGAAGTTTGGGGTTGCGATGCTTATGAGAAAAAGTTTCTTCCTGATAAGCCCAAACCCAAATCGGAGAAATATGTCTTCATAGGATACCCAAAGGAGACTGCTGGGTACACCTTCTATCACAGATCCTAAGGCAAGACATTCGTTGCTTATAATGGATCCTTTCTAGAGAAGGAGTTTCTCTTGAAAGAAGTGAGTGGGAGGAAAGTAGAACTTGATAAGGTAATTGTACCTTCTCACTTATTGGAAAGTAGTTCATCACAGAAATCTATTCTTATGACTACTACACCAATTAGTGAGGAAGCTAATGATGATGATCATGTAACTTCAGATCAAGTTACTACCGAATCTCGTAGGTAAACCAGAGTGAGATCCGCACCAGAGTGGTACGGTAATCCTGTTCTGGAGGTCATGTTACTTGACCATGACGAACCTACGAACTATGAGGAAGCGATGATGAGCCCAGATTCCGCGAAATGGTTTGAGGCCATGAAATCTGAGATATGATCCATGTATGAGAACAAAGTTTGGACTTTGGTTGACTTGCCCGATGATCGGCAAGCAATTGAGAATAAATGGATCTTCAAGAGGAAGACGGACGCTGATAGTAGTGTTACTATCTACAAAGCTAGAATTGTCGCAAAAGGTTTTTGACAAGTTCAAGGTGTTGACTACGATGAGAGCTTCTCACTCGTATCTATGCTTGAGTCTGTTCGAATCATGTTAGTAATTGCCGCATTTTATGAAATCTGGCAAATGGATAAACAAAACTGCATTCCTTAATGGATTTATTAAAGAAGAGTTGTATATGATGCAACCAGAAGGTTTTGTCAATCCGAAATGTGCTAACAAAATGTGCAAGCTCCAGCGATCCATCTGTGGACTGGTGCAAACATCTCGGAGTTGGAATATACGCTTTGATGAGTTGATCAAAGCATATGGTTTTATACAGACTTGCGGTGAAGCCTGTATTTACAAGAAAGTGAGTGGGAGCACTACAGCATTTCTGATAAGTATATGTGAATGACATATTGTTGATCGAAAATAATCTGTAAAGCATAAAGGAGTGTTTGAAATGAGTTTTTCAAAGAAAGACTTCGGTGAAGCTGCTTACATATTGAGCTCCAAGATCTATAGAGATAGATCAAGATGCTTGATAAGTTTTTTCAATGAGTACATACCTTGACAAGATTTTGAAGTAGTTCAAAATGGAGCAGTCAAAGAAAGAGTTCTTGCCCGTATTACAAGGTATGAAGTTGAGTAAGACTCAAAGCCCGACCACGGCAGAAGATAGAAAGAGAATGAAAGTCATTCCCTATGCCTTGGCCATAGGTTCTATAAAGTATGTCATGCTGTATACCAGATCTATTGTATACCCTGCATTGATTTGGCAAGGGAGTACAATAGTGATCTAGGAGTAGATCACTGGACAGCGGTCAGAATTATCCTTAGTGAAATAAGGATATGTTTCTTGATTATGGACGTGACAAAAAGGTTCGTCGTAAAGGGTTACGTCGATGCAAGTTTTTGACACTGATCCAGATGAATCTAAAGTCTCAATCTGGATACATATTGAAAGTGGGAGCAATAAGCTAGAGTAGCTCCGTGTAGAGCATTGTAGACATAGAGCTTGCAAAATACTTACGGATCTGAATGTGACAGACCCGTTGACTAAAATTATCTCACAAGCAAAACATGATCACACCTTAGTACTCTTTGGGTGTTAATCACATAGATATGTGAACTAGATTACTGATTCTAGTAAACCCTTTGGGTGTTGGTCACATGGCGATGTGAACTATGGGTGTTAATCACATGATGATGTGAACTATCGATGTTAACCACATGGTGATGTAATCTAGATTATTGACTCTAGTGCAAGTGGGAGACTGAAGGAAATATGCCCTAGAGGCAATAATAAAGTTATTATTTATTTCCTTATATCATGATAAATGTTTATTATTCATGCTAGAATTGTATTAACCGGAAACATAATACATGTGTGAATACATAGACAAACAGAGTGTCACTAGTATGCCTCTACTTGACTAGCTCGTTGATTAAAGATGGTTATGTTTCCTAACCATGAACAAAGAGTTGTTATTTGATTAACAAGGTCACATCATTAGTTGAATGATCTGATTGACATGACCCATTCCATTAGCTTAGCACCCGATCGTTTAGTATGTTGCTATTGCTTTCTTCATGACTTATACATGTTCCTATAACTATGAGATTATGCAACTCCCGTTTACCGGAGGAACACTTTGGGTACTACCAAACGTCACAACGTAACTGGGTGATTATAAAGGAGTACTACAGGTGTCTCCAATGGTAGATGTTCGGTTGGCGTATTTCGAGATTAGGGTTTGTCACTCCGAGTGTCGGAGAGGTATCTCTGGGCCCTCTCGATAATACACATCACATAAGCCTTGCAAGCATTATAACTAAGATGTTAGTTGTGAGATGATGTATTACGGAACGAGTAAAGAGACTTGCCAGTAACGAGATTGAACTAGGTATTGGATACCGACGATCGAATCTCGGGCAAGTAACATACCGATGACAAAGGGAACAACGTATGTTGTTATGCGGTCTGACCGATAAAGATCTTCGTAGAATATGTAGGAGCCAATATGGGCATCCAGGTCCCGCTATTGGTTATTGACCGGAGACGTGTCTCGGTCATGTCTACATTGTTCTCGAACCGTAGGGTCCGCACGCTTAACGTTACGATGACAGTTATTATGAGTTTATGCATTTTGATGTACCGAAGGTTGTTCGGAGTCCCGGATGTGATCATGGACATGACGAGGAGTCTCGAAATGATCGAGACATAAAGATTGATATATTGGAAGCCTATGTTTGGACATCGGAAGTGTTCCGGGTGAAATCGGAATTTTACCGGATTACCGGGAGGGTTACCGGAACCCCCCGAGAGCCAAATGGGCCTACATGGGCCTTAGTGGAAAGGTGAAAGGGGCTGCCATGGAGGGCTGCGCGCCTCCCCCCCCTCCCCTAGTCCTATTAGGACTAGGAGAGGTGGCCGGCCACCTCTCTCTCTCTTTCCCCCTTGGAGTCCTAGTTGGAATAGGATTGGAGGGGGGAGTCCTACTCCCGGTAGGAGTAGGACTCCTCCTGCGCCTCCCTTGCTTGGCCGGCCAGCCCTCCCCCTCTCATCCTTTATATACGGGGGCAGGGGGCACCTCTAGACACACAAGTTGATCCTTGAGATCGTTCCTTAGCCGTGTGCGGTGCCCCCTGCCACCAAATTCCACCTCGATCATACCGTTGTAGTGCTTAGGCGAAGCCCTGCGTCGGTAGTACATCAAGATCGTCACCACGCCGTCGTGCTGACGGAACTCTTCCTCGACGCTTTGCTGGATCGGAGCCCGAGGATCGTCATCGAGCTGAACGTGTGCTAAGAACTCGGAGGTGCCGGAGTAACGGTGCTTGGATCGGTCGGATCGGGAAGACGTACGACTACTTGCTCTACGTTGTGTGATCGCTTCCGCAGTCGGTCTGCGTTGGTACGTAGACAACACTCTCCCCTCTCGTTGCTATGCATCACCATGATCTTGCGTGTGCGTAGGAATTTTTTTGAAATTACTACGTTCCCCAACACTAGCATCAACACATTATTTGAGACGTGGCTAAATGAAGTGGAAACAAATAGTGTGAGACATATTCGAATAGGGATATGCGCACTATTTTGGGCTATATGGAACTGCAGGAATGCCATGATATTTAACATGAAAAAAATTATCAACTTTTTGCAGGTTATTTACAGAGCCACCGCGTGGACCCATACGTGGTCATTACTCACCATGCGGACTCCAGGGAGTTTTTGATTACTGGGTCCAACCGATGGAAGATGGTAGTACGGGTTATCTACAATCGATTTAGATGGCGAGCTAATAATAGGCTATGTATTTAGTCATCATAGCCTGTTTTTTCGCCGGTTGTGGCATCTTATACTTTTTTACTTTACTTTGGTTACTTTTGTGAGCCAATATTGGACCTTGGACTTTGTCTTCGTGCTTTCGTTTAATAAATGGTTGCATGCATCTTTCTGATGCAGAGGCCGGGGGCGATCCTCCTTTTCAAAAAGAAAAAATGACTATATGCATCATATGGATAAATAACAATATGTTCATATAGTATTTGTATGTCATATTTTGCTCTTCAATTTTTAGGTTTCCCAGTCCATAACACCCCCACTACCTGGGGCTCAGGATTTTTAGGGTTCGGTTTTATTTTACTTTTTTTATAATGGAAATTTTGGGTTGAGCTCCGTGTGGCATGCCCTTTTATCTAGCCATCAGTTTCTACGTTGATTAGTGCATATAGTTTTCCTCCCAAAAAACACAACATATAATTGAAACTTTGGAGATCAGCAACATATTAATACTTTGATGTCTAGATTTATTTTTATTTTCTTGGCGACAATATATAAAATTATAGAGTTTTAAAAAGTACAAACTCTAGCACTTTAAGTATTTATACACCGAACAAATCGAGTTTGTTTACACATTGGAGTGCTACTATAATACTGACATGCAAAATTTTGAATTAATATGTTGTAGCATATGGGAGGAAACAAAAGGATAATTTTTATAAAGTGAAGATAGTGAGCGAACACGAATTTCAGTGTAAAAGTTGACAACACGGTAGAGGATGCACCTACATGCCAGAGTAGAAAATCCTATTGTTTTGGAAAACCTGGAATATGAGACAACTTTTAAAAGTCGGTTTAGACTTTATTTTAAATAGTTATAGAAAGATTATTTGTACATCTGAAAACACAAAACCGTACATGAGAATGTTAAGGTTTGGAAGGTGGATTTGTTTTCCGATTTTCTTAAAAAATTGGAGAAGGTATTGAGTGCGAAGAATGATACAGAGTACCGTTGGGAAAAAAATTGTCAATTAATGATCATAAGTTAAGAATGTGGAATAAATCATCGATTAATAAACATCTATAGTCCATACAAAAAAACAATTTAGTTATTTTTGTGGCTTTTGCCCATGACATTAGTGATCATTTTTTATGTGGAGTGGGTCATACTTTTTTTATATGTACTTATGTGTGGGTCTGATAACACTCCCAACTAACATAATGTTGACACTCTCTTCACAAAAAAGCTTTGTGACGTGCTCAACAGTTTGAAGGTTTTATCCCTGTATAGGGAAGGTTGGTTGTTTTCCTCCTGAACAAGGACGGCAATCATTGACAAAAGCAAGAAGGTGGATGACTGTTTTTGAACCGGCATCCTGAATGAGAAGTCACTCAGGTACAAAAGCATGGAGTGGCACCACAACAAAGTTGCCCCCGGCTGCTTATTGCATGATGTCCAGTCTCCCAGCTTGTCCTCACAGTTTTGGGTCGTTATCGTGGTTTCGGTGTTGCCCAACGCCTTTTGTTGATGTGTTCTCGATGGAGGTTTTGTTGCGTTGTACAAGTGTTTGGGGTAGCAGCTGTCGTTTGTTCAAAGTGCTTGGCGGGGTACTCGTGGTGTTTCATGCTTTTTGAGTAGCCTTCTTATGGTCAATTTGTATCTCTCTTTTTCGCAAATTAACCGGACGATTATTTTCTTCTTAATTAATTGACGAGGCAAATCTTTTGCCCCCGTTTTGAAGTACAGTAAAAGAAACATTCCCAATATCCATGGCTGCTCTGTTCAAAAAAAAGACATCCAAGACTGTTTACAGATGGTTTAATAGTCTACTAGGGCTCAACGCAAGCCGTACCAAGCACAGCAGGTGGCACTGTTAAAACATCCACCTAAACAAATGCTCCTATAAAGCCGCGGAATCTAATCATATGCCAAATTGCCACTGACTAGCAAGTCAGATTCCCCTCATCCATTTGTTTAACCGAGACCGAGACAGCAAGTTTCACATGAGGTGGATCACAGCGAAACATGCTCCCTGTCCCTGCATGCTACAGCCATCCCGCAAAGAAAAGAGGCGGATTGGGCGGGCGGGCAGGGGGAGGGGATAGGGAGGAATCCGGCGAGCAGCCCCATTGGCCGCGAAGCAAAGGGGACGGGGAAGCGTAGGGCCGCCGCGCTGCGTGGCCGCTCCTCCCTCCGCTCCACTAATCTCAGCGCCCATAGGAGGCCATGGGGGCTAGCTAGCTCGATCCCCACTCACCGAGACCGAGCCCCGCCGTGTCCGTAACCCATTTGAAAATGGTGGGGATGGGGGCTTAAAGCCCGCGAGCTTTTTCGCTATCGCACGGTGGCTCGCACGCGCCCGCCAATGGCGATGGCCGAGTACATCGGCTCGGCAGTCCGTCCGTCCGTCCGTCGCATTATTGCTTTCGAATTATGAGAGAATCCACCAACCCTAACCCGTCCGTCGTGCGTGCCTCTCCCAATTGGACGGAGTGGTAATTCGTTCCTCTCCTCCCTCGGCCCCCGGCGTCCGTAGCGTAGGTGGGCTACGTAGCCTATTTTTTCTTTTGTGGCCGCGGGTGGTCGCGTGAACATTCGCGCGCGGACGAGTCGCCGTCGATGCTCGCCGGTGGTGGGCAAATATTTTACCCGGCCGGCCCGGTGCGGGCCTTTCCACGTCGGGCGCGCACGAACCGGCGTACGGCACCGCCCCGCCTTTTGCCCCCGTTCCGTGCCGTGCCCCGCCCCGATTCCCTCCCTCGGCCGCCGGCCGGGGCGGGCGATGCGCGCCGCGGGGATCGCCGCTCTGTCTCTTGCGCATTCGTCGTCCGCTCTCGCCCGCCGCTCCGCCGCATCCGATGCCAAAGCGTACGTGTTCATCTGTCCGCGCCGGTGCCGGTGCCGGTGCGGTGCTGCTGGGTGGCTAGCGCCTAGATTTGCCTTTTTCTCTCCTGAGCGGCGCGTGCGCGCGGGACCCGGCCGGACGTCGTGCTGCCCCGTACGTGCTCGCACACCTGTGCTGGCGCCCCTGGTGTATAGGCGGCCGGCACGCGGCCAGGAGGAGCGCACATATGCTATGCTTGTGGCGCAGCGAAAGGCCGGGCGCCCATGGCCGCGTCGCCACCACGCGCGCGCACCGTTGTCGGCACGGGGATGGGCCACGACCGCGCGCATGTCGACACTCCGATGGGTGACGCGCCGAGTGTACGTCGACGCGAACCAAAGAAGGTTCTGGCGGCACGGCCGAGGGCGGTACGGTGGTGCGTGCACCATTCTCGCCGCGCCGGAGGCCATGCATGTGCTCTTAAGGTTTTTGCGAGACGATGCAGGCACGTAGAAGCGAAGGGTGGGACGCGACGTGCGCGGCCTTTCGGAGTTACCAAATGAAGCTGGCTGATCTATCGACGTCGATCGGCCGAGCTTGTGACTGATGCCAAGTGACTGCCCTGCCGCTGCCGGTGACCAGGATTCGACCGACAATTCGCATTCCTTCCGTCGATGGGGCGCGGGGAATCCTCACTTCGTGTGACAAGACGGCCACCACCAGGGCACCAGCCACCAGGGGGGAGAATGATGGACACATCGGGCGGAGAGAACCCAAAGAGGGTGAAAGAGAGTGGGGGATAGCAGATAGCACCGATGCTTGGCTCAAATGGGCGAACGACTTTGACCAGAATGCCAAGTTTCACGGCATCACAGAGCGCAAGCAAGCCTTTGGGCTTCAGGTGTCATCAACTAGGTCCGTGTACGGACCGTAAAATCTTAACAACTACGGTAGTTCATGTGTTAGAGTTGTGTCGAACATTGAGTACAAGGTAGCTAGGTTACGGTTGGACTTTGAGTAGTATTGTGTTTACATAGGATATGGAGTCGTGTCCTAGTATGACACTTGTATCCTAGGCCTTTCATATATAACAAGGATAGACACACAATGTAATCTATGCCAACATGATATCACAGGAACGCAGGAGAAGCCGACGGCATGTGCTGACGTCCAGGGCGACCGGGTGCGGTATTGTAGCAGCGTCATGAGGAGAAGCACCCGTAGTCAAGCCTTAGAGATGTAGTCATATCGATGAACCCCGTTAACAAATTCTGGTGTCCTGCTTGTGTGATTCTTATTCCTTGGATTATCGACTACGCGCATCGGATTTATTCTAACATCACCGAGGACGAGCTCCATGGAGACCGGATTTAAAAAGCTCTACTAGGTTTGTTATAAGTCAAGCTTCCTCAAGTTTGACTTATTGAAAAAATTACTAATATCCACAAAAATATCAAATGGAGGACGAGCCCCATGGAGACCGGATTAAAAACAAACATATTTTTATGTTTCAAATGTTGTTGATTTTTTTACACATGGTCTACGAGTGTGTAAATTTTCAAGACAAAATACGTTAAAATAAGAGTTACACAAACAAACAAATTTATTGCTTTTTAGCACATGCACCATTCATCCTCAAAGTCCATTTTTTTCTTTTTGCACAATTCCCATTCAAGCTATTTCATCCTAAAAATTATACATACATACACATCACATCCTTATATACTATTACATTTTTTCATATTTAAAAAAACTGAAAAATTTGAATCTTGATTTTTTCACAATTTCCTTCCTCCCTGCAGCTCGACCTCGAAAACATATACTCTTTCCATGATAACAAATATATAATATACTTCATGATGAATCTAATGAAGCTATTCTGATGTTGTAGATGTTGTATATTTTTATATAGAATTGGTCAAACCTAAAGAAGATTAACTTAATTGGGACAAAACTAAAACTTCAAATATTTTGGAACCGAGGGAGTACTAGTAATATCTCCCCATTCCAGAATAGCCTGATAAATTGTAAATCGATAACCCCCATCTTTGACTACTAATTATATTCGCTTTGTTGATTCTGGCGCCATTTGACTTGTTGCGGTCTTAGTAGACTAGTCAACCTGAAAAGGCTCCACTATCTTTGGCTTTTTTTGCACGCTTCGATCGGGAAAATTACAGGTTTAATGTTGTGTCTATGCAGCTTTCAAAGTCGTTGTAATTCAATTTGAGTTAATGGTAATTATGCACTTCAATTTTTCATTTTGGCTTTTTGTTTGGGTAAACATAATTCAACCATTTTGTCTTCTTCCAGTGAATGATCATGATTTTGTTTCTTCTGTTTTTGTTTGGTCAAATTTTGGGCTAAAAGGGCTAGATCAACCTAATTAGATCTAAGTAGGAGACCAAGTAGACATAATATATCAACCCATTTACTTGCTCATGTGCCAAGACCTAATATCGACAAAAAAGTTGGCATCATTCGACGGAAATATAAAGGCTAGCAAAAGGTGGCTTCGATTTATATAAATTTGAGGCAACTTGACAATGGACATCCTTATTGATTGTTCCATGAAAAACAGTTTAAGAATATAATTTTAATAATTAAATGCACATGTATTTGAATATATTAACCGCCAAAGGCATGCAACAAGAATCATGCAAATCCAAAACACTAGTTGTTTTGAAGTGGATGGTGAAGGAAATATGCCCTAGAGGCAATAATAAAGTTGTTATTTATATTTCCTTATATCATGTTAAATGTTTTATTATTCATGCTAGAATTGTATTAACCGGAAACTTTACATGTGTGAATACATAGACAAACATAGTGTCTCTAGTATGCCTCTACTTGACTAGCTCGTTAATCAAAGATGGTTAAGTTTCCTAGCCATGGACATGTGTTGTCATTTGATGAACGGGATCACATCATTAGAGAATGATGTGATGGACTAGACCCATCCGTTAGCTTAGCACTATGATCGTTTAGTTTATTGCTATTGCTTTCTTCATGACTTATATATGTTTCTATGACTATGAGATTATGCAACTCCTTAATACCGGAGGAACACTTAGTGTGCTATCAAACGTCAAAACGTAACTGGGTGATTATAAAGATGCTCTACAGGTGTCTTCAATGGTGTTTGTTGAGTTGGCATAGATCGAGATTAGGATTTGTCACTCCGATTGTCGGATAGGTATCTCTGGGCCCTCTCGGTAATGCACATTACTATAAGCCTTGCAAGCAATCTGACTAATGAGTTAGTTAAGGGATGATGCATCACAGAACGAGTAAAGAGACTTGCCGGTAACGAGATTGAACTAGATATGATGATACCGACGATCGAATCTCGGGCAAGTAACATACCGATGACAAAGGGAACAACGTATGTTGTTATGCGGTTTGACCGATAAAGATATTCGTAGAATATGTAGGAGCCAATATAAGCATCCAGGTTCCTCTATTCATTGTTGACCGGAGATGTGTCTCGGTTATGTCTACATAGTTCTCGAACCCGTAGGGTCCGCACGCTTAACGTTCGATGACGATTTATATTATGAGTTATGTGATTTGATGACCAAAGTTTGTTCGGAGTTCCGGATGAGATCACGTACATGACGAGGAGTATCGAAATGGTCAAGACGTAAAGATCGATATATTGGAAGGCTATATTCAGACATCGGAAAGGTTCTGAGTGGTTCAGGTATTTTTCGGAGTACCAGGAAGTTACGGGAATTCGTCGGGGGAAGTATTGGGCCTTGATGGGCCTTAGTGGAAAGGAGAGAAGGGCCACAAGGGGAGGCCCCCCCCCCATGGACTGGTCTGAATTGGACTAGGGAGGGGGCGGCGCCCCCCCTCTTTCCTTCTCCCTCTCCTCTCCTTCCTTCTTCTCATACATGGACTATGAAAGGGGGAAACCTACTTGTCGGTGTCAAAACCGGCGGATCTCGGGTAGGGGGTCCCGAACTGTGCGTCTAGGTCGGATGGTAACAGGAGGCAAGGGACACGAAGTTTTACCCAGGTTCGGGCCCTCTCGATGGAGGTAAAACCCTACGTCCTGCTTGATTAATATTGATGATATGGTTAGTACAAGAGTAGATCTACCATGAGATCAGAGAGGCTAAACCCTAGAAGCTAGCCTATGGTATGATTGTTGATGTGTATCTTGTCCTACGGACTAAAACCCTCCGGTTTATATAGGCACCGGATAGGGTTAGGGTTACATAGAGTCGGTTACAATGGTAGGAGATTTGAATATCCGTATCGCCAAGCTTGCCTTTCACGCCAAGGAAAGCCCCTTCCGGACACGGGACGAAGTCTTCAATCTTGTATCTTCATAGTCCTGGAGTCCGGCTGAAGGTATATTCCGGCTATCCGAACACCCCCTAATCCAGGACTCCCTCAGTAGCCCCCGAACCAGGCTTCAATGACGATGAGTCCGACGCGCAGATTGTCTCCGGCATTGCAAGGCGGGTTCTCCTCCAAATTCCATGTACCTGTTGAATAAAGTCCGGTTTCTTGTAGATGTTGCGCTCCTTGGCTTCTGCACCCAATAATGGCCGCTCCCCACATGTCAAACGAATATGAAAGGTCTGGGTATTTTTACATTCACACCCCGAGCCGCGTAAACAAGCTAACATATTTAAGGAGACGAGGATTTAGATCCAAACCACACCTTCCCCCTTTGTGAGTGTTCATCAGAGCGCATTCGACAAAGATCCATTCCACCATGGCCAGCCGTTGCGACTCCTCCTCCCGCCCTTCCAGCCCTAAGCCTGGATATTGGGAAAGATGCTCCATCCCGCATAGCAAGTTAGTGATGCTCCAGACCAAGGGATTTCTCCCCCCCCCCCCGGCCTATATGATCCCGGTTCGAGACGGTCTTGCCGTCTACAACGGCAGAGAGCAAGCGGAGAGTGCCCCTAATCCCTCCAAAGGAGAGCGGGTGTGCCTCGTCCCTTATTTAATAAGGGGGCTCGGATTTCCAATCCATCCATTTCTCCGGGGGTTGCTAGAGTTCTACGGCCTCCAGCTACATCATCTCACGCCTGCCTCAGTACTGCATATTGCGGGCTTTGTAGCCCTCTGCGAGCTGTTCTTGGGTGTTGAAGCTCATTTCGGACTGTGGAGGGAGCTATTTTGCCTCGTGCCCCGTTCCAAGAAGGGGTCTATGTATCAAGTGGGCGGAGCTGAAGTATGGCGCATCGCCGGGACCGGCTATCTGTCCGGAACCCCAAAGAAGGCGTCCAAAGACTGGCCCTCGGAATGGTTTTACATAGAAGACGTCCCGCTGCCGGATCCTGTCCGGATCGGCCTCCCTGAATTCAACAATGCTCCCTTAAAGAAGCGCCTAAGCTGGCGCCCACGGAGCCCTCATAGGGAAAGTGAAAGGGACGTTGTTTACCTGATGGGTTGGATAAGATTGTTAGCTCATTCCGGACTAACCATGATCGGGGTCATAGCCGCATGCATCATGCGAGGGGTGCATCCGCTACAGTATAGAGGCCACCCCATGTGGGATTTCAACGGGGAGGACGACACCACCCGCTACGGCCGTAAGGGGTTGGATTCGGCTGTGGCTCTAATAAAGACCCTATCCGCTTTGTACAAGGGAGAAGAGGAGGATTTTCTCTGCGTTGACCCAAAGGGTGGATTTTCCATGTACAATCCTCCAAGCTCGGTGAGTGATCACATTTTGCCCATCCATTTTATATCCCCATTGTTAAATATTTAATCTTAGTGATTTCGACGCAGGAACTGCGCCAGGCTGTTAAAGAAATGAACAGCCCTCCTCCACAACCCGAGGACCCAGGACGGTCCCTCGACCCGGACTCACAAGAGGATCCGGAGCTTTCGGTGGATCTGATTGATGGTGTGTTCCATCAATTGAGCAAGGACAACGCCCTGGTGGCCATTACGGCCGATTATCCAGGGCTAATCCCGGCCTCCCAGAAACGGGAGGCCGAACCTATGGCGCCAAGCCAACGAGGGGCCGCAGGGCCCCGTGGGCAGAAAAGAGGTGCAGTTCGGACCAGGGCGTCAGCGCAAAGGTATGGTGCATCCCCTTATCCCAGGTGTCGTACCTTCAGGGCATATTAACACTTGAGCTCTCTTCGGGACAAAGAGACCTCGCCGAACTATATTCGTAGAGACCGCCAATCGCGCCTCCACCAGCCAGGCTCCAAAGCCTGGCCCGGAAGCGGGGCCGAACACAAGGCGCGCACCGGACGCTCCTCCGACGGAGGATGTGGACAGGTTGTCTGCCACCAACTCTGAGGTGGAGAGTGCCATGAAGCACAGGCGTCGCCGGACAATTCTTCGCGGCGCTTGTTTCTCCCAAGAGGCGTTAGATGCCTTTAAGTCGGGAGATGCGTACCTCCGTGCCGCTCAAAATGGTCTAACCAGAGCCACGAAGCAATATGTAAAAGACATACGGGTAAGAAAATTTTGGTAATTATATATATATACCAGTAGCCCCCGAGACTTGAAACAGTTAAAATAACTGATTTAAGAATCATTTGTTATGCAGATTCTTACAGAAAAGAATTCCCTACTGTCCAAGGAGCTGGAAGAGTGCAAAGCCCAACTTGAGGCCGCACTGGCCGCGGCAGGGGAGCCTAAAGAGGCCCCCTCAGGTAATATACACTTCGAAAGATAAGTATTTTATGAAGCACGGCTTTGGTGCGAATTCTGACAAATGAAATTGCAGATGGCGCCGGATTGGGTCCAGAAAGGCAACACCTCCTATGCCAGCTAAAGGCTGGTGAGAGGGTGCTGTTAAAGGTGATGGGGGAGAAGAACGATCTCCGAGATGCCAACACCAAGCTGGGCGTCGAGCTGAAAGATGTTCGTGCCCAGTTGTCAGACTCTGTGAAGGAGAATCAGTGGCTTCGGCGCGGCATATTTAGTAAGTGCTTGAACGAACCTTTTGAAAGAAAGTTCGGCGAGGAAGTCGACTAACAGAGCAATGTCTGTAGGTGTGCTGACAGGTCGTCCTGCAGAGGAGATGCCTGGTTCTACGGGTGACCTTCTTCCCGAGCTCTCGCAACTGCTCGATCGAGTTTGGCAGGCGATGTGAGGCGTCGCCCAGGCCCTGTGGCCATCTGTCTCCATGCCCGAAGGTCTTGGAGAGCTTGCGGAGAAGCTAAAAGGAGCATGACGGCGCTTCCGATTGTGGAAGATATCAGCCTGCCGTCAAGGCGCTAGGGAAGTCTGGGCCATGGTGAAAACGCGGTACGCAAAGGCTGACCCCAACCACATGGCCGAGGTCGGTCCTATAGGGCCCAATGGGAAGGAGATCCATGTAAGCTTAGTATACGGCCAAGTAGAGTTGGCCGCAAAGTATTCCCAGCAGGACTGTAAATTAGACAGCCTGTTAGATGGTATTGAAGAGGAATACGATTAGTCAAAATGACTATGTAATATAGTTGACATTTATGATGCCTTCTAGCCAGATTGTAGATCATTTGTCATGGCCGACCTTTTCGCTTCAGCCTCGGGACCTGACGGTCCGGAGTGTGTCCGAATTCCCATGCGGTTATATAAGAACCGGGGAATGCATGGAGACCAGGCGTAGGGATCATTAGTGCGTGAACAGACAAGTGCCCGACTAGTTATGTTATATTACATGGTTAGTAAGAAACATCTTCCAGGGAGAATAGTTCTGTTAGGGGTTCCTTTCCCTGGGAGGCATGCCCTAAAGTGCATGTCCATGCTGCGAAAAGAAACGCAGGAAAAACATCTGGGGGCATATGGATAAAAATAAAAAAGATCATCTTTAACTCACCGACCGAATATTCCTTTAAGAACGCTAGCTTTCGGCTTCACCCAGTATGAGGTACACGTCCGGTTGACCCGGCAGTAACAATCGCAGAGGTGCTCCCTTTACCACCTAGCCGAACAATCGGGAACGTAGGGGTAAGCACAGGAGCCAGGCAACCCAGCTTGGCCAAAATTTAAGTCATATTGATGCATATAATGGTGAATAAAAGGTACATGCGGAAGTGTGACACATGTGTTGGGCATGAAGCCCGTATGAATAAGCTTCTATTTAAAGAAGCCCCCAGGTTTAATGAACGCGGATGGCGCATCACTTTATGAGCCTTTAAGGGCTATACGAGCGAGAGGGAAGAAGAAGAAGAGAAATGCAAGACAGAAAATATATAAAAAATGGACAGAGGAAGGAGACGAACATAGAGTCCGGCGCTAGGCATAGAATCTTCGGAGACGGGCTGCGTTCCATGGGTTCGGCTCGAGTCGGTTATCCGATGCATCTCGCAGGCGGTACGCTCCACCAGTCAGGACTTGGTCAATTATGAAGGGACCTTCCCACTTGGGCTTGAGTTTGTCCTTTTTCTTGTCTGGTAGTCGTAGAACTAATTCGCCAACGTTGTAATTTTTGGCCCGTACTTCTCTGCTTTGGTATCTTCGAGCCTGCTGTTGATAGAATGCGGAACGGGCTTTTGCCACGGCACGCTCCTCCTCCAATGCGTCTAAGCTGTCTTGCCGATCGAGCTCGGCTTCTCTTTCTTCGTACATGCGCACTCGAGGTGAGTCATGAATTATGTCGCAGGGCAAAACTGCCTCTGCGCCGTACACCATAAGGAATGGTGTGTATCCGGTGGTGCGATTCGGCATGGTCCGCAGCCCCCAGAGTACGGAGTCGAGCTCCTCTACCCAGTGCGTGTTAGATTCCTTGAGGGACCGCACTAATCTGGGTTTAATGCCGCTCATGATAAGACCATTTGCACGTTCGACATGGCCGTTAGTTTATGGGTGATAGACGGAAGCATAGTCGAGCTTGATACCCATGTTTTTGCACCAAAGTTTTACCTCGTCGGCCGTGAAGTTCGTGCCGTTGTCAGTGATGATGCTGTGGGGAACGCTGTAACGGTGTACAACCCCGGATATAAAGTCTATCACCGGTCCGGATTCGGCCGTCTTAACAGGCTTGGCTTCTATCCATTTGGTGAATTTATCCACCATGACCAGTAAATATTTTTGCTTGTGGGTTCCGCCTTTAAGGGGTCCAACCATGTCAAGCCCCCAGACCGCGAAGGGCCAAGTAATGGGGATAGTTCAGAGGGCGGTGGGTGGCATATGGCTTTGGTTTGCAAAGAGCTGGCAACCGGTGCATCGTTGGACTAAGTCCTGAGCGTCCGCCCGGGCCGTCGGCCAATAAAAGCCTGTACGGAAGGCCTTGCTTACAAGGGACCGAGCTGCAGCGTGATGACCGCCCAGTCCGACATGAATTTCAGCTAGGAGGTTCCGCCCCTCCTCTTCGGAGATGCACCTTTGAAGGACTCCGGTAGTGCTTTTCTTATAAAGCTCTCCCTCGTGGACTCTGTAGGCTTTGGATCACCGCACTATGCAGCGTGCCTCGTTTTGGTCCTCGGGGAGTTCCTGCCTAGTGAGATAGGCGAGGAATGGTTCTGTCCACGGGGCGGTGACGGCCATTATTACGTGGGCTGAAGGTGTTATTTCATTGGCAGAGCCTCCGATTGTGTCAGAATGTTCGGTGTCGGGCGGTGCGGTTGGGTCCGGGGTGTTATTGTTCGGCTCCCCGTCTCATACTACGGATGGCTTGAACAGCCTTTCCAAAAAGATGTTGGGGGGACTACATCGCGTTTTACGCCCGATGCGTGCCAGGACATCCGCCGCCTGATTATTTTCCCGGGCTATATGGTGAAATTCAAGCCCCTCGAACCGAGCTGACATTTTTAGGACGGCGTTGCGGTAAGCTGCCATTTTTGGATCCTTGGCATCGAAGTCTCCATTTATTTGGGATATTGTGAGGTTCGAGTCCCCGCGCACCTCTAGGCGTTGAATGCCCATGGATACTGCCATCCGGAGACCATGTAAAAGGGCCTCATATTCGGCTGTATTGTTGGAGTCCGTGTACATAATCTGGAGTACGTATTGAACTGTGTCTCCTGTGAGGGACGTCAAAACGACGCCGGCCCCCAGTCCGGCCAACATCTTGGAGCCGTCGAAATGCATGATCCAATTTGAATATGTGTCGTACTCTTTAGGGAGTTCGGCCTCCGTCCATTCGAAGTGTTCGGTGCGCCGAAGGAGGCGGTAAAGGGGTAGGGCCTTTTCTCCCAAGCGGGAGATAAAGCGGCTTAGAGCCGCCACGCATGCGGTTAACTTTTATATTTGTTTGAGGTCCTTTGGGATATCTAGTTGCGACAGAGCTCGGATCTTGGCTGGATTTGCTTCGATTCCTCTACCGGATACGATGAAGCCCAAGAGCTTTCCGGCTGGAACGCCGAAAACGCATTTTTCTGGGTTGATCTTGATGTCGTATGTTCGGAGGTTATCAAATGTGAGCCTCAAGTCGTCTACTAGAGATTCGACATGTCTTATTTTGACGACCACATCATCTACATATGCCTCCACTAGTTTGCCGATCTAGCTTGCCAGACATGTCTGAATCATGCGCTGATATGTTGCGCCGGCGTTTTTGAGCCCGAAGGGCATTGTGTTGAAGCAGAATGGGCCGTATGGTGTGATAAATGCCATTGCGGATTGGTCAGATTCTGCCATCTTGATTTGATGGTAGCCGGAATATGCGTCGAGGAAACACAATGAATCGTGTCCTGCGGTAGCATCGATAATTTGATCGATGCGGGGGAGGGGGAAGGGATCCTTTGGGCAAGCCTTGTTAAGGCCTTTAAAATCAACGCACAGGCGCCAGGATTTGTCCTTCTTTGGTACCATCACCAGGTTTGCTAGCCAGTCTGGATGTTTTATATCTCTGATGAATCCGGCCTCCAATAGCTTTGCTAGTTCCTCTCCCATAGCATGTCTCTTAGGTTCGGAAAAACGCCGAAGAGCCTGTTTGACAGGTTTGAATCCTGTTTGGATATTTAAGATGTGCTCGGCCAGCCTGCGTGGGATTCCTGGCATGTCTGAAGGGTGCCAGGCGAAAATGTCCCAGTTTTCTCGTAGGAACTCTCGCAGTGCGACGCCTATATCAGGGTTTAACTGTGCCCCGATGGAAGATGTTTTATTTGGGTCCGTTGGATGGACTTGGAATTTGACTATTTCGTCCGCCGGTTTAAAGGAGGTGGACTTGGATCTTTTGTCGAGTACCACATTGTCCCTATTCACCGTAGAGCGCAGCGCAGTCAGTTCCTCAGCCGCTAGGGCTTCGGATAGTGCCTCGAGGGCTAGTGCAGCTGTCTTGTTTTCGGCGCGGAGTGCTATGTCTGGATCACTAACGAGAGTGATGATCCCATTGGGCCCGGGCATTTTGAGCTTCATGTACCCGTAATGGGGTATTGCTTGGAAGATTGTAAACGCTTCCCGCCCTAGCAGAGCGTGATAACCGCTGCTGAACGGAGCCACATGGAACGTGATCTCTTCGGACCTGTAATTATCCGGCGTGCCGAACACCACATCTAGTGTGATTTTTCCTGTACAGCACACTTCCCGACTGTGGATTATTCCTCTAAAGGTTGTGCTGCTTCGCTCGATGCGGTTCCATTCTATTTCCATTTTTTGAAGGGTTTCCTCGTAAATGAGGTTCAATCCACTGCCGCCGTCCATGAGTACCTTGGTAAGACGAAAGCCGTCCACTATTGGGCTGAGAACCAATGCGGCTGGTGCTCGGGCTGTTCGGAATTTAGGTTCATCACTGGCATTAAAGGTAATAGCCATGTCACTCCATGGGTTTATTGTTGCTACTTGGTAGACTTCGGCAAGGTTGCGGAGTGTCCTTTTTCGTATATTATTTGATGCGAAAGTCTCGAAGACTGTTAATACCGTATGGATGTCTCTGGGGTGGCTTTCTGTGGCCTCCGGAATTAGGAGGTTTTCGCCAATTTTGGCCACCTGCCGGAGTATCCAACATGCTCTAAGGCTGTGAGTTGGTGTGGCGTCCTCTGTACTGTGAATTTTACAGGGTCCGTTAAGCCATCCTTCCAGTACGGTTCCATGCCCTATAGAGGGTTTTTTCTTTTTGGTATTTGACCTGGGTGTCTGGTTATGCTGCACCCTTTTATTTTGGACTGGGTTTGTATTTAGGGCCGGATTTTCCCAAAATTTTATTTTGGTTTTCCAGGTGCTTTCCATCACACAATACTTTCGTACAATGGACGCCAAGTCAGCGAAGCGTGTGATATCACGGCGACTTATGGCGTTGAGTATTCCCTTGTCCGTGCAATTATTGCAAAAGATTAAGATTGCATCTTCCTCGCGGCAGTCCCTTAGCCTGTTCTTGACCAGGAGGAATCTAGCCCAGTAATGATGTACTGTTTCGTCGGGCTCTTGCCTGATTTTGGATAGATCGCTTATGTTGGGGTGGGTGGGTGGAGTTAAATCTGAAGCCTCGCCCCGTCTGAGGCTCAGAGGCCGAGGAATTTCTGAACTCGAAAATTTGGATCCCTGGGTGTTGTCCAATGAATCCAGCCCGTTGCCTGACTCTAAGTTCAGGTCTTGAGTGATATCCTCCCGTCCGCGGGTATCCGGCTTGGAGGGATCGGGAATCCGGACGTAGCGAGTCCTTAAGATAGACGAAGGGTCGCCGCACTGTCCCTCTACCATGGCAATGTGATGGGTGACTTGGGGAGAGTTAATCTCTCTCGGATCGGTTTTAGGCCCAATCTGGTCATAATCCGTAGCGACTCCCAGTGCGGCGAAGCGATCCAAGAGCTCGTTTATGGAGGAAGCTCCATTGGATCTAACTGCTCGGCGAGTTCCGAACTGACATGAAGATTGTTTTCGATGGCTCGAGAGGTCATCGTCGGCGTAGAAGCCGAACAGGCGGTCATAAGAAAACCACCTAGCCGGAGGGTTTGGCCGACAGCCAAAGCTCCCTTAGCAACGGTGCCGTCTTTAAAGACGGGGCGAGGCATCCTTCCTGATGACGACGACATAGAGGAACTCTCAATGAAAGCACCAATGTCGGTGTCAAAACCGGCGGATCTTGGGTAGGGGGTCCCGAACTGTGCGTCTAGGCCGGATGGTAATAGGAGGCAAGGGACACGAAGTTTTACCCAGGTTCGGCCCCTCTCGATGGAGGTAAAACCCTACGTCCTGCTTGATTAATATTTGATGATATGAGTAGTACAAGACTAGATCTACCACGAGATCAGAGAGGCTAAACCCTAGAAGTTAGCCTATGGTATGATTGTTGATGTGTATCTTGTCCTACGGACTAAAACCCTCCGGTTTATATAGGCACCGGATAGGGTTAGGGTTACATAGAGTCAGTTACAATGGTAGGAGATCTGAATATCCGTATCGCCAAGCTTGCCTTCCACGCCAAGGAAAGCCCCTTCCGGACACGGGACGAAGTCTTCAATCTTGTATCTTCATAGTCCTGGAGTCCGGCTGAAGGTATAGTCCGGCTATCCGGACACCCCCTAATCCAGGACTCCCTCACTACTCCTACTAGGAGTAGGAATCCCCCCTTTGGCACGCCCCTTGAGGCCGGCCTTCCTCCTCCTCCCCTTCTTTATATACGGGGTAGGGGGCACCCCAGAGACACACAAGTTGATCTCTTAGCCGTGTGCGGTGCCCCCCTCCATAGATTTCCACCCCGATCATATTTGTCGTAGTGCTTAGGCGAAGCCTTGCGTCGGTAACTTCATCATCATCGTCACCATGTCGTCGTGCTGACGAAACTCTCTATCGGCCTCAGCTGGATCTAGAGTTCGAGGGATGTCACCGAGCTGAACATATGCAGATCACGGAGGTGCCGTGCGTTCGGTACTTGACCGGTTGGATCGCGAAGACGTTCGACTACATCAACCACGTTACTTAACTCTTCCGCTTTCGGTCTATGAGGATACGTGGACACACTCTCCCCGCTCGTTGTTATGCTTCTCCTAGATAGATCTTGCATGATCGTAGGCAAATTTTTTGAAATACTACATTCCCCAACAGATGGAATATGTTATGAAGATGTGTTTAACTTTTTTTGTGAAGGGTAATATATTCATGTGGTGTGTTCTACAAATAATAGAAATAAACCTCACACAATTCCATCATGTATGAGCCCACATATATGGAAATATATGGTTAGCACATTGGGATGGTGTAGGCCTATGTATGTTGCGTTTGAGTCTAAGCCCACATTACCAAAAACTTGGCCGAGGTTCGTTTGTACATCTAACCAAGATTACAAGAATGCATTGGCAGTGGGAGGAGGGGAACTGACAAGCCAAAAAAATGAAGACCTTTTGAATATCACAAAAAATTGAGATACATATTGTTATGATTATAAATAGTTTAGACACATAATATATACTACATGACTAGTCTCCAAACGAGCATCACTTTGTGAGAATTTGTGGGACCACTAAATTATCCTCGATATCAACCAATTCCAGGTGTGTGGTCTGGTCCGAGGGGATGTGCTCACATATGAATGTGTATGTATGATTGGTCCACATGCATGTGTGTATATTTCATTTTTGTTAACTATAGGAGAAGCCCCCACAATATAATTAGGCATGCAAGAGACCTGAACTCTCGGGGTGAGCTTATACATCCACTTCTCTAATTAAGTGAGCTGGGTTACAATTTTATCATGAAAGACATGGCATGTTTAGTTATTTGGCATATTTTAGTCGAATGTATACTTCTAAAAATGCGGACGAAGAAATTGGTTATGCGGTCATTGGTAAGGTATGAAACCACGTAAATGGATACACTGTAACACACTATCATAGGTTTCCAACCTTCCTCATTGAGTTTAAAGAAGCATGGATATGTGTCATCACATGCCCTAAATCATGAGTTGGTATGTTGAATCACAATAAATTCCGATGGTGTGGATCAACCATGCGTAGCTTAGTGTTGGCTTGTGTTGGCTAGTCGTGTTTCTATGAGAATGCACTCTGAACTTCTTAAACTATCACCACTACTCACTCATGCCTTGCTTAACTTTTGTGTGTGTGTTAGATTTCTCTAAACTTGTGTTTGTCTATCACACAGTTTTATTTTTATCGTTAGACTAACACATGCTATCAGGTGGACACCATGACATGGCAAAGCAAGCGCACCCATGTCGCCCGACGCCCTTTACGTTACTGTAATGGTTAAAGGGAGCTTTGGAAAAAAAAAGACAAGTTGAGGGAAACCCAATAGAAAAAAAAGCAAGTAAAGAGCCAGACGAGATAATGATAATAGGTTTTCACGCAATGAATTAATTACTGTTATGTTTCTAACCCCGCAAGACTAAAGATATATTTATTGCATTATGATTGTATAAGTATACCGGGACTCGCTATAATAATACTTATTGTGAATCCGTCAAACTCATCTTCCCTGTGGTGGGTCTAGAGAATAATCTCATCACAACAACAACTCACAAACATACATCGGTTGCCACACTACAACATCCGCCTATCCGAAATGCACCTCATCTGCATCTACGGAATTCGGCCTCCACATCCACCACCAAAGCACCACCCACTAGCCAGGAAAGCACATTATATTCAGACAAACTCAGCCCCTTATCTCCTATCACAAGACCCAACTTACAACTTAACAAAGCCCCATGTCAGTCAGTATGCCTAATAACAATAACATTTCCCAGCCATAGAGAACGGGCAGAACCATCAGAAAAGCAACACGCCTCACACCCCCACTTGATCAAAAGTCCGGTCACGGCTCACTCGGCTCGGCTTCGTCTCTTATTCCAAAGCCATTTGTTGGGCTCGCGAGAAAAGCCGCAGTCGGAATAAAGTTGGTTAAGCGCAAGCGCAAGCGCGCCAATATTAATCGGCCCCCTCCCCCTCCACTTCGCCCCCAGACCCTTTTACCCGCCTCCCCACCTTTGCCTCCCACCGCCCGCCCTCCTGCTCCCTCCCACTCCACTCGCAGGCCCCCGCCCGCCGCGCACCGAGAGAGGAAGGAGGGGGGCTCGGCGCGGCGCGGCGCGGCCATGGCCGACGCGTCCGCCTTCCCCTACGGGCTGCGCGTCCTCGTCGTCGACGACGACCCCACCTGGCTCAAGATACTCGAGAAGATGCTCCGCAAGTGCTCCTACGAAGGTTCGAATCTTCGCCTGCTTTCCTCCTCGGGTTCCCGATCGGCTTGGCGTGGCGGCTACGCCGTCGCCTCCCCATATGCATCCGTCCGTCGCCCATGCGTGCCTGCTGCTTGTTTAAATTACCCAGTGAAATCGGTTGAGAGTTGAGACTAATCGCTATAATTAAATTATTGTGTGCGTGTGCGTGTGCGTGTGCGTTCTGGGATTGAAGTGGACTTTTCGGACCTCGTCGATCGAATTTAGGCTGTCTGGGGAACTTTCTTTCATAGATTTGTATCATCCAGCGGTTTGCCCGCTTTTGGATTCCCCTTTTGTGTCTGTTTTTGCTTGTGTGTGTATGTGACTGGTTGGTGTCAACCGTGAGTGACTGAGTGCGAGCAGCAGAGGCCTTGTCCATCAACCCTTTTTGGCTAAAAAAATTGTATAGCGAACAACATATGCATTTCGAGTCTGTGTCCACTTTTAAGTGATGATGATTGCTCAATAATTCAGATGGATATCTTTTTCTCCGCAGAGGGGTTGGTATCACTGCTGCATCAGTTTTGTTTCTTTGAGGTACTGCGTAATTTGCTTTTGAGGCAACTCCTGCGTAATTTACCAGGAACCACACATTAAAATTCAGAGCGTGCAGTTCCGACGATATCTTCTTTGCGGCCTTTCACCATTTAGGTGTTATATTTCCGTGACACCAGTGACTGGGGACTTTGAGGGCTATGTAGAAAATTCAGTTTTAACATACAGTACTTACCTGTCCTTTTGCTAGACCTATTGCCAATCATCACCTACTGAGTGGTCAGTGTTCTTAACTAACTTAACTACCAATCTATTAGCCTCTCTGTTTTGTGTTTTGCGCCAGCGCAGAAACCATTTTTATGCCTCCCTATTTATGTTAATAGTCATGATTTTTATGCCTCCCATTTTTGAGTTATCTGTTTATCAGTTAGACTAAACTAGTTATCTACCTGCAGTTACCACATGCGGCCTAGCTAGAGTTGCTCTTGAAATTCTCCGGGAGAGGAAAAACAGGTTCGACATTGTGATTAGTGATGTCAACATGCCAGATATGGATGGCTTCAAGCTTCTTGAACACATTGGACTTGAGATGGATCTGCCTGTTATAAGTTAGTACCCAACACCAAACCCCTGCAATTTTCAAAGAAGAAATGATATTTTTATTCAGTTTGAATATCTACTCAAAACTGCCAAACTGCTCCATTCTGTTTTCACAGTGATGTCCATTGATGGGGAGACAAGTAGGGTGATGAAAGGTGTGCAGCATGGTGCTTGCGATTACCTCCTTAAGCCTGTTCGGATGAAGGAACTCCGGAACATTTGGCAACATGTATACAGGAAGAAAATGCACGAGGTTAAAGAGATCGAAGGTCATGATAGCTGTGATGATCTCCAGATACTAAGATATGGTTTCGAGGGATTTGATGAGAAGGGCCTATTTATGACAGTTGATTCCGATCCCACGAGGAAGAGAAAAGACATGGACCACGGAGATCAGGACTCCAGTGACGGTGCTACTGCTAAAAAGGCTAGAGTAGTCTGGTCTGTTGATCTGCATCAGAAGTTTGTAAATGCTGTGAACCAAATTGGATTCGACAGTGAGTGCTCTCTGAAATATCAGTTACCTTCCTATATATTTATCAGTTACCTTCCTATAAATTTATCAAATCAGCATGATACTCATTCCAAAAGGGCAATGCCGTCATTTTGCAGAAGTGGGGCCGAAGAAAATATTGGACCTGATGAACGTGCCGGGCTTAACAAGAGAGAATGTTGCTAGCCATCTTCAGGTATGACATGATGTTCAAATGGCAAATTTCTATGGTCTCTTTTCTTGAAAAAGGAACCGAGTTCATAAAGAGGGCGTTAAATCAGATTTTTAATAAAATCAAGAAAGTTTGTATACAGGACACACTAAATTCAGATAATTGCACCATGACTTTTCTCCAACTCCCTATACCTGGTGTGTCATGACAAATTTGGGCAACTTTGAAACTCACAAATCAGGCGTATGAAGAGCAGTAAAATTGGAATTTATAATCTGATGCAGGTAGTTTCTCGTGCAATAAAGGATCACCTTTTTAAAATAACACAAGATTACCTTTGTCAGAGTTCCCCCTAGAAGTAAGTGAAAGGAGATTCTTGGTTCAGTAAATGACACAAAAAGGGATGTTATGGTGTTGCAATGAGTTCCCGCCATGTGCATTCTTTCCCTGTGCCATGTTCATGGGTTATGACAAAGCTCCTATTTGATCATTGGTCGAGCTACTGTAGGAACATATACTTTCTGAGTAGCTCCCTTGTAAAAAAACTTTTTTGCAGTTTATATTAACCTGAATCCTTACCTTTAACTGTCAAATATCACATACTCAAAATGCATACAAATTCATGTGAATTCTGAAGCACTTACCCAACACTCTAGAATTCAGGTAAAATCATTGTATTCCTGAAAACTAAGGAATGGTTTTCTAGTATTCATCAGAAGAAAATTCGTTGTTAATGCAGAAATATCGCCTATACTTGGGGAGGCTGCAAAAGCAGAACGAGGAAAGGATATTGGGCTCTGGCAGGCAAGATTTCAGCACTAAGGGACCATCATCAGAGAACCTTAACCTCAGAAGCTCCTTCCAAGAGCAACCAAGCAACACTTCCAGTGGATATCCGCATGCTTCCCAGAAGATACAAGGCCAGAGCAGTTTGTCAGATTCTCAGTTAGAAGAAACCAAGCGCACGGTCCCCTTACCGGCGCCAGATAGAAGCATGAATTCTGTAAGTTCAGCTGCCGAACCTCAGAATGTCGCCGGTGTTTCACCAATAGGCGGCGTGCTGTCGTTCAAAGGTTTGCCAGTGAATCAGGACAGGAAGCCATCAGAAACCATAATACTGGAATGCCAGGCCTGGACTGGAGGAGTGCCAGCAAAGCAGTTCATGCAGTACCCAAAGCACAACCATGCACGCTGCGACTTGTTAGGGGATTATGCATGCCTACCAAAGCCAGACTTGGAACACCCCACTGCTCCTGGCCATTTGTTTACCCCACCGCCGCTTATCTCAATGAGTTGCAGTACGGAGATGGACGCCAGAAACTTCTCAGATGTGAAGCCAGCCCTTCTTGACTGCATCAAGTCCTTCTCCCCGGCGTTGACATGTACAGCTGATTCGGTTTCTGTTCAGATCAGTGACAGTGTTGTGACCGCAACCGATGCTGCTGACCGGAAGTTTTCCAGTGTGGAAGGTTTGCCTAGCACTAAAGATTGTTACTTCGGCCAGACGAGCAACCAAGGCTCCTGGCTTCGTTCGCAAGAGGAGCCAAGCATCATATGCGGGGCGGATTTTGCTTCTCTGCCCGAGGATGTCCCCGGCTACCCACTTCAAGGAGGTGTCTCCTTTGAGAATGTAGGGCTGAGTAGCATTGATTTGTTTCACTACAACGACGCGATGATACTATCTGGGCTACAAAGTAACTGGTATGATGATCAAGACCACTTCAGCAGCGAAACGACGGACTACCCGTTGATGGATGGATGCCTCTTTGCATAATCCCCCCTTCTGTTCGGCCATGCCGTTTTGCGAGGAGAGGATGGTGTTGTTTGGTATGTCTCCATATAGCACCTCTTGTAGGGCTGCAGTGTTCTAACTTGATCCTTTGGTGGAAGGATCTAATTGTAGTAACTCCACTTTTGATAAAAATGTCTGTATTATAGACCGTGGCATGGTATAATCTATAAATACTCTTCGAGGATCTCTCAAAGTATATATATGGAGACTGTCGAATATTTGCTTTCAGAGCCAGCACTGCTGTAGATTTTCGCTCTGATGCAGCATTGCAGACTGTGTTTGCTATTGCCATTGCACATCACAGGCAAACATAACTTCTACTCCCTCCGTCCCACAAACGATCTTATATTGTGGGACGGGGCGAGTAAGTTTCAGGTTGGTCACACAGGTTTCTTCTTCTCCCCCCGAGGGCGCGGAGAAAGTTACTACTGATCTAACACGAAAGAATTTCTTGGATGGTGTAGCGGTTAGTAGACTTTGATGCAGTATGATACAAACCAAAACTAATCTAGCATCTGCAAAGATGAATGAAACAGTAGAGTTGCAATCATAACCAGTTTGCATCACAATTGCACTGGAACTCACTTGCTGCTGCACCAGCTGAACTGTCTGCCTCCGGCCAATCTGAGTGTGCTTCCATTTGACTCTGTTGTGATGCCAAAAGTATGAACACTCCGGAGTGAATTTCGGTGACTGAGAAAATCACGTAAATTATACCAAAATTAGTGTGATTATTATTTGTTAAACACCCCGTTTATCGGTTGATTTGTGTAAGGCCTCCACAAGTTTCAAGGTTTACGCATTGGCCGACAACTAGATTTTTACTACTCCCTCTGTCTCAAAATGTTAGTGGGCAAAAACGCCTTACATTTTAAGACAGAGGGAGTATTTAATAAAAACAATTTTGCTACCGTAGTGATTTTGTAACTGCGAACAGGGTGTAGTATTATCACACAAGCTTTGAACCTTACCCAAGACCAGCACTGCCTTTTGACTTTTTAGGGGGTTTACGTAAACCGGCCCCGTTGGCGTACTCCTGAGCACCCGTCGCCTTCCGTCAGTACACGAATCCTTCAGGCCTTCAGGGTCAGAGGCTCGGACACAAAGCAGCGAGAAAACGAAGGTAGGATCCGGGCGCGAGATCCGCCACCCCACCACCAATGGCGGCGGCCGCGCTCCTCCTCCTGCTGCTGCTGTGGCCGGCCGTGGTGGTGTCTGCCGCGGGGGAGGGGCGGCGTCTGCACACGCTCTTCTCGGTGGAGTGCGGCGACTACTTCGACTGGCAGGCGGTGGGGCTCCTCCACAGCCTGCGCAAGGCGGGGCAGCCCGGCGGCGTCACCCGCCTCCTCAGCTGCGCCCCCGACCAGCTCCCCTCCTACCGCGGCCTCCGCATCGGCCACACTCTCCAGGTCCCCTCCTACAGCCGCCACCCCCGCACCGGCGACTGGTAGGTAACTCTCGTCGCCGCACGCACATTCAGCACACATGCTCCTCTCCTCCTCGTTCCCCATTTGTTCCACTTTACCCTGCGCCCGGCCGAAGCTGAAACTTCTGGGGTTAGGATTTGAGACGGACTGAGAAATTTGTTGCGGACTGCTTCTGCATTTGGAATTTATAACGCTTGATTTGGGTGAGGTGCTTGATTTGGCAGGCCCTTCTTGGAGTGAACTGATTGGGGCATGGATGAATATGAATACGAGCTTCGAAGATTTCCTCATTTGGAATGAAAGTGACCTTGGTGTTCATTTTCCGTGTGCAGGTACCCAGCCATCAACAAGCCTGCAGGGGTGGTACATTGGTTGGAGCACAGCCCAGAGGCGGACAACGTCGATTGGGTCGTGATCTTGGATGCAGACCAGATTGTTAGAGGCCCGATTATCCCTTGGGAACTCGGAGCAGAAAAAGGCAAGCCTGTTGCAGCTTATTATGGGTATGGTTTCAGTCAGCAATTTAGAATTGATGATCCTTCTGTCCATTTTCTGCTTAGTATGGTAATGTGGAATTGGGCGATGGTAGTAAAATTAGTTACTGAAATAGTGCTGTACCACATCAATAGTTTAGACATTGGTGACTCATCCTTCCTCGCAGAGCATACCTTTTGTACTGAGTGTCACTTGTTAACTCAGGTTCATATCATTGTCTGACTGGAAGTCTGGAACTCAGCCTCCGATTTATCTTATTTACGTATTCTCTTAACTAGGTATTTGAAGGGTTGTGATAACATCCTTGCACAGTTGCACACTGCACATCCAGAATTTTGTGACAAAGTTGGTGGAATTCTGATCATGCATATCGATGACTTAAGAGCTCTAGCCCCTCTGTGGCTGTCAAAAACTGAAGAAGTGAGGCAAGATAAGTCCCACTGGTCAACTAATATTACTGGTGATATATATGGCATGGGGTGGATCAGTGAGATGTATGGGTACTCATTTGGCGCTGCAGAAGTAAGCTCGATTACTCTTCTTCACTGTATTATGCATTGTGAAAGCAAATATTTCCTGAGTATATTTTATGTGGTTTTACATATTACCTTCATTGTATAATACTATAATCCTCTTTGACAGGTAGGTCTAAGACACAAGATAAATGATGACATAATGATCTACCCAGGCTATACTCCAAGAATTGGCACTGAGCCACTTATCCTGCACTATGGTTTGCCATTTAAAGTTGGAAATTGGTCCTTCAGCAAGTTAGAACACCATGAGGATGGTATAGTTTATGACTGCAACCGCTTATTTCCTCCACCTCCATTCCCTAGAGAGGTAAACAGTCTTCCTAACCATATGTTGGGATGTTCTCACTGGTAGGCAGTGGCTAGCTATGCTGTATGTGACTATTTAATGTTACTAACTTTATATAGGTTGAGGTGATGGAATCTGACCCAAATGTGAAACGGGCCTTATATCTAAGCATCGAGTGCATTAACACATTGAACGAAGGGCTTCTTTTGCATCACACATCTGTTGGCTGCCCGAAACCACAGTGGTCAAAATACTTGAGCTTCCTTAAAAGCAAAAGGTTCTCAGAGCTTACAAAACCAAAGTACTGGAACAGTCTAAAAGTTGAAAACAAATTGACTGTACAGCATGTTGCATTGTCCAAAAGCAGACATCCAAAAATACACACCCTTTTCTCAACCGAATGTTCGTCGTATTTTGACTGGCAAACTGTTGGGCTCATGCACAGCTTTCGTATAAGCGGTCAGCCTGGTAATATTACACGCTTATTGAGTTGTACAGACGAGGAATTGAAGAATTACAAGGGCCGTGACCTTGCTCCCACACATTATGTTCCATCTATGAACAGACACCCATTGACAGGGGACTGGTATAAACTTCTGGCTTAATAATGCGCTCAAAACTTTTGCTTGGTACATAATCTTTTACTTGTTCTTCTTAGGTACCCAGCAATTAATAAACCAGCAGCAGTTCTCCATTGGATTAACCATGTGCAGACTGATGCTGAGTTCATTGTTATCTTGGATGCTGATATGATCATGAGAGGTCCCATCACTCCATGGGAGTATGGTGCAAAACTTGGTCATCCTGTTTCAACTCCCTATGAGTAAGATTCTTATGTGGCGCTGTGTAATTTGCAGCATGTGTTGCTGTGGTTTAGTGATATTACAGTTCCTGTTTACCAGATATGTTGAGAGGTGCTTCTATGCATCGACTCCATGCTGAGTTTGCACAAATCTTAGTGCATATCTAAGAGTTCGTTGAACCAACTTACCTCTTGCGTACTTCAAGATTTGTGCAAGTCTCATTGCAAAGTTGAGGCAGTGATGCATGTAATTACTGCATATGAGAGAACCATGTACTAATATCATCCTTTCTGTTTGTCAGTTATCTCATTGGGTGCGATAACATACTTGCAAAGATACACACTCGCAATCCATCTGCATGCGAAAAGGTTGGTGGTGTCATTATCATGCATATTGATGATCTCCGACGTTTTGCTATGCTGTGGCTGCACAAATCAGAAGAGGTTCGTGCAGACAAAGATCACTATGCGACAAACATTACTGGTGATATATATGCCTCTGGCTGGATAAGTGAGATGTATGGTTACTCTTTTGCAGCAGCCGAGGTATGTGTAGTGGTTTATCTTTTCCCCTTTTGTTCTTGCAACTGCAAGCATATGTCTGCAACTGGCTGCATCGCATTAGAACTTACTGGCTATATTGAATCATTTTAAAACCTGTAGATGTTTACATCAATGCAAATATGGTGCTTGTAACTGCTAGAGATAGTATGGAAAGCGTGCGCTAATAAGTTCTAGAAAGCTAGCATGGTTAGCTTCAGTTGGCAGTTAGATCTCTCGGTGTCAGTAGAAGTTCGAAAGCTAGTATGGATAGCACCAGCTGGCAGTTAGCATTCATAAGTTCTAGAAATCTAGTATAGACGATGAACTATAAGGGCTATGATCTTGTCCTTCTCTGCAAAATTGGTTTATCTTGCTGCTTGACAGTTTCTTCTTCACTTGTCATGCAGCTTAACCTGCGACACATCATAAGGAGTGACATATTAATATATCCAGGCTATGTTCCTCTGCCTGGAGTAAATTACAAGGTTTTCCATTATGGGCTGAGATTTGGTGTTGGTGATTGGAGCTTTGACAAGGCAGACTGGAGAAACGCTGATATTGTAAACACATGTTGGGCCAAGTTCCCTGAACCACCTGATCCATCTGCTATCACGAAAGGCGATCAAAATGCACGGGAGAGGGATCTTCTCAGCATCGAGTGTGGCAAGGCTTTGAACAAGGCCCTATACTTGCACCACAAACGCCGAAATTGCCCTCGACTAAGCACCACCATAGGCAGCATCTCGAAGAAAATTGAGGAAGTTTTAACCTCCAATAAATCAGAGAGAGTTACACAACGGTCGTCCACAACTACAATTGGACGAAATGTGGAGCACATGGATGTGACCAGGCAGCAGGCTGTTGAAAGAGCCACAGACACTGTATCACGTGTACATGGATCAAAGAGACTAGCTAGATCATCAAAGATGTGGATTTTTGCTGTTTGGGCAACATCTATAGTAGTTTTTTTACTGGTAATCTCGATGTTTTTCTCGGATCGAAGGAGAAGTGTTTCGAGATCTAGGGCTTCCAGAAGCCAGAAGGCCCACAGCTTGACTATAAAACAAACAGTATGATCATAAGTTTATTCCTTTGCCAATACAGACATAAAGGGGGTACAGTACGAGGAATCTAGAGGAAAGAAGAAGCCGGAGCTGATTAACCATGTGAATTCCTTATTTTTGACAAGTTTTTTTAGTGCTATTAGCAGATTTTGTTGCAACTACTGTAGCTAACGCTGTTATGTTCAATTCCTATAGGTGTTTGTTTAGCTTGGTGTAATTGATATGCTCTTGTATTGTTTTCCCTAGTCAATTAAGGTGTCTGTGTAGAAAGTTGTATGTGATTAACTACATACAGATAGAATAAACATTTTGGTCACAATCCCTCTGGACTGGCAGGACTGCTATACAAAATTATATGTGTTTTCAAGTTTTTTTTTTTTGACATGGAAAAGCTCTTCCATTAAACAGTATGCCGGACAATGTCATCGGCAACCAGGTCCTGGGCAAAGGTAGGCGCACCGCCCGGCCATAGGGCTTGGGGTTCAGTGACCATCTTCGTCCCAAACGCTGCTAGGGCGTCCGCTACTTTATTACAATCTCTTGGAGCAAAAACTACTGAGAAAGAAGAGAAATTCAAAAAAGCAAAGGCCTTAATCTCCTTGAACAGGACACCATTTGACGAGAGATCATATGCATCAGAGGTAAGAGCAGCTACTAACTCCTGTGCATCTGTCTCCATCACCACTTGGGTCATACCCCACTCTTGTGCAGCATGTAAAGCATGACAGCACGCCTCCGCTTCAGCCTGTAGTGAGTCCTGAAGAAAGCCGAGCCTGCCGGCGCCCGCTCCCACCGCATCCCCTGATGAGTCCCTGATGATGAAGCCCCATCCTCCTGATCTCACTCCGGCCAGGTAAGAACCATCCACATTTATCTTCAGTATATCATTCAAAGGAGGCTGCCATCTGACCTTTGGGTGTACAGCATTTTTTTATTCTTCAGACAGTGATTCTCATAGTCAGCCACTGAGTTACGAATTTTGATCAGAACCTCCACTTTATTCAGTTTCTTTCCTTCTGCATTTACCTTGTTTCTCGCCAGCCACCAGTTCCATAACAAGGCAATAACGAGCATCTTCTCTTTGGTGGGCAGATTCAGCAATCTATGCAAAAAGTCTTTCTGGTCCGAGCTCCTTGTCAAGATATCATTTTCTTCCTGTAGACGAAGTTCTCTCCAAACATCTTGGACTGATTTACAACGAAGAAATAGATGTGCACCATCTTCATTAAGCCTGCTGCACACTGGGCACACAGGGTCCCCCTCAATTCCCCTCCGGATCAGCCTCAGCTATCACTGCTCTCTCTTGTCCTGCTCCCAGACCTCAGCCCACTAGGACTGATCAGGGGAGATGGGGCCCTGTTGTTGCCACTAGGATGAGCAACAGGATTAAAAGAGATGGCAAGAACACTATAGCTAAAGCCCGGGAAATTAAGCAAGTTCAGAATCTGGAGGTTACTAGAGGTAAATCTACTGCTAGCTCCATGAATTCCTTTGCTTGCCTCAACAATGAACTTCTCTTATATAATGCTGAGATATCTGGATTAAAACTTGGGAATGATCCTATTAGCTGTTTTAATAATATTGAGTATATCAAGCGGATAGAGCTTGATAGGTTGTCTAATTTCCAAAAGGACAACCCTGAATTATTTCCCACTCCTGACACTGATGTCAAAGGAGTTAATTACTGCAATACTAATAATGACACTGAGACAAACCCTTTTCCACAAGCTGATAATATTTCAGAAGTGGAGGAGGGTGAGTTCCCTTGGATGGAAGTATCCCACCAAAGGTCCAAAAAGTGTCAGCGTAGAAGTAGATTTCCTAAGTAGATTTTATTATGATTGGTGCTTTCTGGAACATCAGAGGCCTCAATGGTCCTTCTAAGAACACCAGGGTTAAAGAGCTTGTTAAAGCTTGTTGCCCAGACTTCATTTGTTTGTCTGAAACCAAGAAAGCTGATTTTACCATCCCTCAACTAGAAGCTATTGATTCTAGGAGTGGATTTGTGTGGAATTGGCTCCCTGCTGTTGGTACTGCAGGAGGGATTTTAATTGGTGTTAAAGATGATAAGTTTGACATATTAAATTGTGATATTCACACTTTCTGCATCTCCTGTATCTTAAAGTGCAAACACAATGACACTAAATGGAGGTTGATCTCTGTTTATGGTTCAGCTTATGATGAGTTTAAAATTGATTTCATTAATGAACTTGACCATGTCCTAGCTGAGTGGTCTGGCCCCACCTTAGTTGGAGGGGATTTCAATTTGATTAGAAATTCCAGTGAGAAAAATACTGGCTCCATTAACCAACACTGGGCTGACCTGTTCAATGATTGGATTAATAAGTTTGGTCTCATTGAAATAAAAAATGCTGGTAGAAGGTATACTTGGGCTAATAACCAAGACAACCTTATTATGGCCACACTAGATAGGGTCTTTGTTTCTGTTGATTGGGAGGGCCTTTTCCCTGGGGCTTTCATTAAAGCTCTCCCCATAGTGGGCAGTGATCACACACCCTTGGTGCTGGACACTTCCAATGGACCTTCCTCTTTCCCTACTAAGTTTTTCAGATTTGAAAAATGGTGGCTAAAATTCCTGGCTTTGATGAGGTTATCCACAAAGCCTGGAACACTAAATGCAGTTTCACCAAGGCCATTGATATTTGGCAATTTAAGATTAGGACCACCAGGAAAGCTGCTAAAGGATGGTGTGCTAACTATGAAGCAGACCAGAACAGGACCAAGCAAGCTTTGGTGGCTGAGTTTAATTGCTTAGACATTTTAGCTGAATCTCAACCTTTATCCCCTAACTCTAAAAAAAGAATGAAAACAATTTCAGGTGATTTAAATGATATTTGGAGGAAGGAGGAGATCAAGGCAAGACAGAGGTCTAGAGAGAAGGAAATACTGGAGGGAGAACTCAACACTGGGTACTTCAAAGCAGTGGCTAATCAAAAAAGGAGAAGGAAACAGATTGCTGTCCTAGAAACCCCTTCAGGTCCTGTGGAAGACACTAAAGGTATTTTGCAGTTAGCTGTTGATTATTATAAAAATCTATTTGGTTATGTTCCTACTATTGATATTGATCTCAAGGATGACTTTTGGGATCAAGATAGCTTACTTTCCGCAGAGCATTTTAATTTGCTTGAAAAGCCTTTCTCTGAGGATGAAATCAAGGCAGCTGTATTTGGCTCCTATGCTGAAGGAGCTCCAGGCCCTGATGGCTTTCCTTTTCTTTTTTACCAGAAATACTGGGATTTAATCAAACATGATCTTTTTGCTCTTTTTAAAGATTGGGAGGATGGCAATCTAGATCTATATAGACTCAATTTCTCCCTTTTGACCTTGGTCCCTAAAGAGCCTAATGATGTTAAGCTAGATAGATTTAGGCCTCTAGCCATGATCAATTGCAGTTTTAAATTTTTTTGCTAAATGTGCTACAAACAGATTTGGCCCTGTTTGTAATGTTCTCATTTCCCCTAATCAGACTGCCTTACTGAAAGGGAGATTTATTTTGGAGAGCATTGTAGCTGCTCATGAGGTAGTTCATGCAGTAGCCTCCAATAAAATGTCTGGTTTCTGTTTTAAATTAGACTATGAAAAATCCTATGATATGATTAGTAGAGAGTTTCTTTTGAAAATGCTGAGGCAGAGAGGCTTTGGTCCTATTTGGATGCATAAGCTTGAATCTCTGCTTTGCAATGGATCTGTGGGTGTCAGAATAAATGACACCAACAGTGACTATTTCATAGCCGGCAAAGGAGCTAGACAAGGTGATCCTGTCTCTCCTCTATTGTTTAATTTAGTGGCTGATGTGTTCACCGGGATTTTGATTAAAGCTGCTAAAGCAAACTTAATTGCTGGTGTTTTCCCCCTTCTAATCCTGCTGGTATCATTAGCATGCAATATGCTGATGACACCTTGCTCTTCTTAGATAATAATCTTGATCATGCCAAGAACCTCAAATGGCTTCTGTCCTGCTTTGAGCAGATCTCTGGTATGAGAATTAATTTCCATAAATGTGACCTAGTCCCTGTCAATATTCATAGGGATGAAGCTCTTGTTTTTGCTCAAACATTAGGTTGCAAGTTAAGTGTGTTCCCTATTAAATACTTAGGGGCCCCTTTGCATTTCAGTAAAATTAGGAAGGAAGATCTCCAACCCACTATTGATAAGATTATCAAGAAAGCTGCTGGGTGGAGAGGGAGACTTCTTTCTTTTGGCAAAAGACTTATTTTAGTCCAAGCCTGCTTAGCTAGCATTCCTTCTTACCTCATGGGATACATTAAATTCCCTAAGTGGGCCATTAAACTCATAAATTCCCAACTAGCTCATTGCTTTTGGGATGATTATGAAGGTCACCACAAGTACCATCTGACTGCCTGGAAGTCTATTACCATGAGGAAAGAATTTGGGGGTTTTGGTATCACTGACATCGGGGACATGAATTTGGCTTTATTAGCCTCTTGGGTCAGCAGATACTGTAACTCTGAGGGCAAGATCTGGAAAAATATAATTGATTCCAAATATAATCCTCAAAGCAACTTATTTGCTTGCCCCAATGCTGGAGCATCTCCCTTTTGGAAAGGGGTGCTCTGGGCAGCTCAAGCTGCTAAAATTGGTTTCTCTTGGAAAATTGGCAATGGGAAAAGGGTCAGATTCTGGGAGGATCATTGGTTTGGTAATGCCACCTTGGCCACCCAATATTGGGACCTTTATGTTCTTGCTAATGAGCATAATAACACCATTGATAAAGTCTGGGACGGCAGCAACCTTAAAATTACTTTCCGTAGATGTTTTACCCATGAGCTTATGTCTCTTTGGTATGAGCTTTTAGAAATTACCAGTTCTATTCATCTCACTGTAGAGGATGACACCCCTATCTGGAATTTGAATTCCAAAGGGATATACTCTGTTAAATCCTTTATAAGTTCTTAAATTTTAGAGGTGTTTTGCCCATTAGTTCTCCTGCCATTTGGAAGATCAAAATTCCTCCTAGGATCCAGATTTTTCTCTGGCTATTGACTAACAACAAGTTATTAACCAGAGATAACTTGTCGAAAAGGCAGGAGGTAGGCGATTCCACCTGCGTTTTTTGTGCTGAACAGGAAACTTGTTCCCATTTATTTAGCTCCTGTGTTGTTGCTGTTGAATTCTGGAAAGCCTTGTGTATCCTAACTGGAATTGATGAAGACATTAGTATAATGTCCATCTCCCAGTACTGGATCAGAGGAGATACCTTTGCTGCAACAAATATTGTCCATGCAGCCGGGCTTTGGGCTATCTGGAAAACTCGCAATGACATGGTTTTCAATAATGTGGTTTGGCCTGGTTTACAGGCTATCTGGCGAAAAACTGCGTCAAATCTGTCTTCGTGGGAGTGCCTATCCTCAGGATGTGCCAGGGACAAGGTGGTGTGGACGGGGAAAGAACTCGAGATGAAAGCGAGAAGCCCACCTCTGCTAATGTGGCCAGACCCTGGATGAGGCGTGGAGACACCTTCTGAAGCCATGTCGCTGGCTAGATTTGGCTTCGGACTCTTTGCACTGTAGTGCCTTGTTTCTTCGGTGTTTGCTATTTTAGTTCAGACTTTAGTTTGTAACTTGTCCTGCTTTACTGCGGCAGCGTACTGCTGTCCGCCGTTTGCCTAAAATGTAAGACGATTCTATACTGTTGTTTCATTTCGGCAAGGAATGGAACAGGGGTGTGGCCCTTTTCATCTAAAAAAAAATTTCCCCTCCGGACGATACCCCATCTCGTTGGCAAACTATTGTGAGCAATTCTCCATAAGAACTGCTTCTCTTTTGGTGTGCATGGTGCATTCCAGATCTCCTTCCACTGAAACTCGTTTTCAGTACTGCCCAGATTGGAAGAACCCGCGTGTGAAATATGCATCATACTTCTGTGAAGCTTATAGGCAGACTTGACCGAGAACACTCCCTTGCAGTCAAAGAACCACGCCTAGGTGTCCTCCATGTCTGCTTTTATTGGCAAGGACAATATCATATCAGCGTCTTGTGGGTTAAAGGTATCCTATACCAACTGCATATCCCACGTACCAGTTTTTGGTCACACAATCCCTGTAGCACAATCGCTCTGTCTTCAAGTTTTTTTTCCACATCTTTAAACGACAAGTATTTCGTAAAAACATCTCCAACAACTTCTCTTTCCTGTCCTTACTCTTAAAATTGAGCCAAAGAAGCTTATCCAACGACTCTCGTTTCCCCAATAAAATATTGGTGATAAAAAACACAACCTCCACGTATAGAGGGGTCAGGAAGAGCACAACTCCCTCATGTGAGGGGTGTTGCCCCTCTCACAATACCACCTAAAACATGGGCCCATATGTCACACACCGCCGTCATCGCCGTTGACTAGCGCCGCCGTCTGTCTGCTCAACCGCTATCCGTCGTGCCACTGCTGCTGTCCGCCAGAGAGAGAGGCAGGATATCATACAAGACTTCATTTATTTAGATGTAGACCCATTTTTGCCTTGGGGTGCGTTATGTTACGGTAACATATTATGTCATCACAAACATTTGTTTCTTCATTAACTACTTGCCACATAAGCAAATTTGCCTTGATATGCGTTGTGTTTTTTTGAATGTAAATAACTTTATTCCTCATATAATAGCCATGCCATTTAAAGTATGTGGAAGAATAAAGTCAGGGGGATTGGAGTCCCAAAATTCAGATAAACCAAGGCTAAAGCGGTGCTTTGCTAAACAATCAACAACAAGATTGGTTTCCCTTCCGCAATGAACAAAGCTGACATTTGAAAAGTGTTGAGGCATATCTCTCTCGATGTGGTTTTGATGATTGATGACAACGTGTTTGCGGACTAATCGTGTGCTTTGGGCGTTTCGGAGATTCATCCTTGGCACGAGACGATTTCCTCCCCTCGGAGTGTCATGCAAGACGGTGTAGCTCTTTCGTTTCTCTTTCGGTGGTCTAGTTGCGTAGAGGACACCGTACTATCAAGAGAGGGTCTGCTGTGCTATTGCTTAGGTGGAATCAACACGTACACTTCCGCTTCTCACCCTCAGAGCTCTTCCGCTTCAATGGAGAGATCTTTTCTCTACTTATGTGTCTTGTCTGGGTCCCAGCGGTAGTACCGTGCTACCCAGCGGTAGTACCGCTGAGGGGTCACAAGCGGCAGTAACGCTCCGCAGCGGTAGTACCGCTGGTGACTCCGCAGCTGTACTACCGCTGGCTTGCCAGGTTCCTACCGCCTCGACTCGAGGGCTCTTTTTCTCGTGTCGGGTTTTGCACTAGTTGCGGCAATAGAGGCGGTAGTACCGCTTCTCAGCAGTAGTACCGCCCCTACCACCGCGGTAGTACCGCTCTGGGTCCAGGTCCCTGCTTCTCTCATTTGCGCGGCAGTACCGCTAGTTGGAACGGTAGTACCGCTTCTCAGCGGTAGTACCGCCCCTACCTCCGCGGTAGTACCTCTCTGTGTCCAGGTCCCTGCTTCTCTCCTTTGCGTGGCAGTACCGCTAGTTGGAACGGCAGTACCACTGGCTCAGCGGTAGTACCGCCCCCCAAGCGGTACTACCGCCCTCTGCGGGGCTGCTTAGTGGGGCAACGGTTGGATTGTTGCCCCCACGATAAAAGGGGGTCCCCTTCTTCCCCGTTGACCTACCTCTTCCCTCTCAAGCTCCATTAATGCTCCAAGCTCCATTTTCGCCCGATCTATCTCTCTAGCCAATCGAACTTGTTGATTTGCTCGGGAGTGGTTGAGAAGGCCCCGATCTACACTTCCACCAAGAGATTTTCGATTCCCCCACCTATCCCTAGAGTATCTTGTTACTCTTGGGTGTTTGAGCACCCTAGACGGTTGAGGTCACCACGAAGCCACAGTCCATTGTGGTGAAGCTTCGTGGTATTGTTGGGAGCCTCCGATTAAGTTGTGGAGATTGCCCCAACCTTGTTTGTAAAGGTCCGGTCGCCGCCTTCAAGGGCACCAATAGTGGAATCACGGCATCTCGCATTGTGTGAGGGCGTGAGGAGAATACGGTGGCCCTAGTGGCTTCTTGGGGAGCATTGTGCCTCCACACCGCTCTAACGGAGACGTACTTCCCCTCAAAAGGAAGGAACTTCGGTAACACATCCTCGTCTTCACCGAATCCACTCTTGGTTATTTCTTACCTTTACTTGTGCAAGCTCTTTAGTGTTACTTCTCTTGCTTGCTTGTTTGTTTGTTGTTATTGCATCATATAGGTTGCTCACCTAGTTGCACATCTAGACAACCTACTTTGATGCAAAGTTTAATTTGGTAAAGAAAAGTTAAAAATTGTTAGTTGCCTATTCACCCCCCTCTAGTCAACCATATCGATCCTTTCAATTGGTATTATAGCCTCGTCTCTTTATTAAGGACTTTACCGTCCGAAGAGTATGGTTGATACCGTAGACGGTGTGGAGGAACACTCGGTGTGAATCCGATCTCGTCTACGGGCGATGGGGGAACCTCGGTCTCTCGTGAGGAGTTCAATGTGGCCTTGGAGACATTGTAAACCTCCATGACGACCGAGGTTGAAAGCATGTTTACTAAATTCCTTGAAGGGCTTAAACTATCCACCGCACCGTTGAAAGTGGGTAATCCCACCGACAGGGTGACGGATGCTACCTCCGATAAGGGGGAAGCTAGTAGTGAAAAGGTTCCTTCTAGTGGTAAGAATGGCACCGGCATCTTTGCTCATGTGGAACCACCTATAACACCCTCGATGCGACTATATCTCCCACGTGTCGAGGCACGACTTAGAGGCATAATCGCATTGAAGGCATATGTCGCAAGTGAGGTAATCTTCACACAACCCATGTAATATAATAAGGGAAAGAGTTACATAGTTGGCTTACAATTGCCACTTCACACAAATACATGAATAAAGCATTACATCATACAAATACACTCAAGGTCCGACTACGGAACCAAAATAAAAGAAGAACCCCAAATGCGACAAAGGTCCCCGATCGACCCCAACTGGGCTCCACTACTGATCAACTAGAACGAAACAACACAAATGAACAAGGTCTTCAACGAGCTCCACCTGACCTGGGTTGCGTCAACTGCACGGACTCATCGACACCTGCAAACTGGTTTTGGAAGTATCTGTGAGCCACGGGGACTCAGCAATCTCGCACCCTCGCGATCAAGACTATTTAAGCTTATGGGTAAGGTAAAGGTATGAGGTGAAGCTGCAGCAAGCGACTAGCATATATGGTGGCTAACCTATTCGCAAAAGAGAGCGAGAAGAGAAGGCAAAGCACGGTCGGTAAAAGTATGATCAAGAAGTGATCCTGGACTACCTACGTCAAGCATAACTCCAACAACCGTGTTCACTTCCCGAACTCCGGCGGAAAGAGACCATCACGGTTACACACGCGGTTGATTCATTTTAATTAAGATCAAGTTTAGGTTTTCTACAACCGGACGTTAACAAATTCCCATCTGCCCATAACCGCGGGCACGGCTTTCGAAAGATCAAATCCCTGCAGGGGTGTCCCAACTTAGCCCATCACAAGCTCTCACGGTCAACGAAGGAATAGACCTCCACCCGAGATATTCCGATCAGACTCAGTATCCCAGTGCAACAAGACATTTCGACAAGGTAAAACTAAACCAGCAACACCGCCCGATGCGCCGACATCCTGATGGGAGCTGCACATATCTCGTTCTCAGGGCAACACCGGATTGTCTAAACTTCCGGTAGGCCAGCCCAGAGTTGCCCCTGGTAGCCACCGGCGGCTGACGGTTTGGACCAATGCTTAGACAAGCACTGGCCCGGGGGGGTTAAAATAAAGATGACCCTCGGGATGCGCGACTCCCAAGGGAAAAAAGGCTAGGTGGCAAATGGTAAAACCAAAGTTGGGCATTGCTGGCAAAGCTTTACTTAAGGCGAATTGTCAAGGGGTTCCCATTATAGCCCAACCGCGTAAGGGACGCAAAATCCGGGAACATAACACCGATATGACGGAAACTAGGGCAGCAAGAGTGGAACAAAACACCAAGCATAAGGCCGAGCCTTCCACCCTTTACCAAGTATATAGATGCATTAATTAAATAAGATATAAGGTGATATCCCAACAAGTAAATAAATGTTCCAACAAGGAACAACATCTCCATGTTCCAACAAGGAACAAACTTCAATCTTCACCTGCAACTAACAACGCTATAAGAGGGGCTGAGCAAAGCGGTAACATAGCCAATCAACGGTTTGCTAGGACAATGGTGGGTCAGGGGCTGAACATGGCAATTTGGGAGGCTGACAAGCAAGTGGTAGGCATCGAAGCAATGGCATAGCAAAAGAGCGAGCAAACTAGCATAGCAAAGATAGTAGTGATTTCGAGGGTATGATCATCTTGCCTGAAATCCCGCAAGGAAGAAGAACGAGTCCATGAAGAAGACAATCGGACGTAGACGAACGGGTCCTCACAATCACGACGTTACCGGAATCAACCCAAGGAAGCAATCACCGGAAAAGAAGCACACAACATAGTAAACAACCAACACACCAACATGGCATGATGCACAATCGAGTATGATGCATGTCCGGTTTAATGAAGCATGGCATGGAAAAATGCACAAACAATCCTACAGATTAAGTGGAGCTCAATATGCATCGGGATGCATATTGACGGAACACCACATCAATTATTTAGTTCTCTCTCGGTTAGGTACTCAACAATATTAAATGTTGTTAAGCATGGCAAGAGGGTGAAGCAAATGAAAACTACCCACCTAGTCAAGTTTAAATGAGGCCGGGAACAACAAACAACAAATCCGGTAAATCCTCATATGCATATATTAGGTTTGGTCCTGTTCTGCCCTAAACATTATTTTAGAGTTGTTAAACATGCAAAGTGAGGCCACCACGTTAAACTAGGCAAAATTCTACCCCATTTACATATAAAGTTTATTTAATTCGGAGCCACGGTTGTTTAGTTATGAATTAAATCATTTTAGCATGGCATAGGGACAAATTAATGCAAACAACATTTTAAACATTTTAAACATGGATGAAAATGACATATTATGAAACTAGACACAATTTTAAGCAAGTTTCATATTAAGTTTGTTTTAATCCGATGCACAGTTAATTAGTTATTAAATGCATGATGCTCGGGGACTTTTCTGCAAATCTGCGGTGCTCTGGAAATTAGACAAATTCACAGGCGGGGAAAAAAAACACCTCGGGCCAAAACTGGGCAGCCCAACAGTGCACAGGGGGAGGCTGGGGGTTCTCACATGGGCCATGGCCCGGACGGTGGAGGAGGCCGGTAGCTGGGCCGACGTGGGAGCTGGGCCTAGCGCGCCTGGCAGGCCACGCAACTGGCCAGCGCGGTGGAGGACGGGGTCAACGCGGTAGCAGGCCTCCTCGTTCGATGCAGGGGAAAAACAGGGCGATGCGGTTGGCTGCCACCTCCAGATCGAAGCGAGGACCCGGGATCAACGCGCGTGATGCAGAGGCCGAGCATGGGGTCGACGCAGCGGACGCAGCAGCGTGCGGGTGGAAGCAGAGCTCCGGCGTGAGGCATGGACTTGGCGCGGCGGCGGTGATCCCCTCCAGATCCGGCGCGGCTTTGGACTTGGCGGAGGAGGAGGTCCGGCGAGGGCACGCGGGACTTGGCCTCAACGCAGCGGGGCGGCGCAGGGCTTCGGCAGGGACGCAGAGTCGAGCTCGGCCATGGCGTCGGACGCCGGATCCTCGTTCCCTGCTGGTGCTCGTCTTGGCCAGCTGGATCGATGAAGAGAATGGCGAGAGATGGAGTCGGGGCAGCGGAGGTGTGGGCGAGGTTCTCGTCGAGGCCCGACGGCACAGGACGATGGTCATGGTGTGGTGCTCCTGCAGGGAGCACGGGGAAGAGAGAGAGGTTAGAGCAGAGAGACAAGAAGAACAGGACGAAGGAGGGTGCGAGGAGGCCAGGCCTGGTCGAGGCCGCTGGTGGTGGGGGTCGCCGGAGGGCGTGGCCTGCAGGGTCAGCAAGGCTCGGCGCGAGGGCTCCTGCTCTGCTGCTGTGGCTGGTTGGATCGAGGAAGGAGGAGGCTGCTTTCGGTTGGTGTGGCGGTGAACACAAGGAGGGGATGGAATGGGTTCGAGCGAAGGGGATCCCGAGGTGGATCTAGGAGCGGCGGCGGCTGCTGGGAGGATGGGACAAGGCTCCTAAAAACTAGGGTTTGGACCCGTATATATACGCAAATAAACTAGGTTTGGGGATATCTTGTCCCTCCGATCGTAAACGGACGACTACGAATAAAATAGCTAGGAAGCCCAAATAAGAAAACGATGATGTTTTGTAGACGTTTGGGGATGATCCGGACACAACGGTGGCAACAGTCCGGGTCGGGTCCGGGACAACTTTCGGGCGCGCGCGAGGGGGGCTGCGGGCTGACGAGAGAGGTTAGGTAGGGCCTGGCGGTAGGCAGTGAGCTGTGTAGACGGTCTCGAGCTGAGGGAAGAGAAGAGAGAGAAGCCCGGCATCTGTTTCCGGAGACCGAAAACGTCCGACGTTTTGACCGGCTACTATTGCCGCTATATTTATCCGTTGGGGCGTCAAACGAACTCCGATTGCGATGAAACTTGACAGGCGGTCTGTCTACACTATAATAAGACCACACGTCAAATCTCATCCCATTCCGAGAACATTTTCCGGCCACTTATAAAATACTATTTCGGACATGCCGCGGGCGCGTGCAAGTGTGGTTGGGCTCAGAACGGACAACGGAGAGAACTCGGAGAACCTGGACGAATGCAGGTTTTGAAAAACATGATGATGCAATGCACATGATGACATGATGAAATGCAACACGCAAGCAAATGACAACGCAACAACAACGAATCACTGGAGGACAGCTGGCATATCGGTCTCGGGGCGTTACACCACCACTTTGTTTATGGTGGACCGGCTCCTTCCACTCATTTGAATCATGCCGGTCCTCCCCCTAAGATTGTAAAAAATGAGGACTTTGATTCTTGGGTTTACCGCTTTAAACGTCATTTAAATCATGTGAACACTAATCTTTGGACAATCATTGAAGAAGGTTTCTATCCGCATGATCCAAGCAACTTCACTCCCCGAGAAGCCGCGGATAATCAATTCAATGAGAATGCTCTCTTCATCATTCAAGATGCAATTCCACCCGAAGATCTACCTCATCTTCGGCCCTTCGCCTTGGCCAAAGATGCATGGCTTTGTGTTGTCTCACTCTACCGGGGATGCGCAAGCATTCAATGCTCCAACTATGAAGTGGTGCAAGATGAGGCTGATGAGTTTGCAATGAAAGAAGATGAAGAACCTCGTAAGCTTTACCGGAGAGTAACTAAACTCGCGGTCTCACTCCGAGATCACAGGAGCAAGGACACAGATCACAATTGGATCAAGCGCAAATTCCTCAAGGCAATGATGCCCTACCACAAGTGTTGGAAATATGCCCTAGAGGCAATAATAAAATGGTTATTATTATATTTCCTTGTTCATGATAATTGTCTATTGTTCATGCTATAATTCTGTTATCCGGAAATCGTATACATGTGTGAATACATAGACCACAACATGTCCCTAGTGAGCCTCTAGTTGACTAGCTCATTGATCAATAGATGGTTACGGTTTCCTGACCATGGACATTGGATGTCATTGATAACGGGATCACATCATTAGGAGAATGATGTGATGGACACGACCCAATCCTAAGCATAGCACAAGATCGTGTAGTTCGTCTGCTAGAGCTTTTCTAAATTTCAAGTATCATTTCCTTAGACCATGAGATTGTGCAACTCCTGGATACCGTAGGAGTGCTTTGGGTGTACCAAACGTCACAACATAACTGGGTGGCTATAAAGGTGCACTACAGGTATCTCCGAAAGTGTCTGTTGGGTTGGCATGAATCGAGACTGGGATTTGTCACTCCGTATGATGGAGAGGTATCTCTGGGCCCACTCGGTAATGCATCATCATAATGAGCTCAGTGTGACTAAGTAGTTGGTCACGGGATCATGCATTACGGAACGAGTAAAGTGACTTGCCGGTAACGAGATTGAACGAGGTATTGGGATACCGACGATCGAATCTCGAGCAAGTAACGTACCGATTGACAAAGGGAATTGTATACGGGATTGCTTGAATCCTCGACATCGTGGTTCATCCGATGAGATCATCGTGGAACATTGATGTCTACTACACAACCTTCTTCTTGTAGACGTTGTTGGGCCTCCAAGTGCAAAGGTTTGTAGGACAGTAGCAAATTTCCCTCAAGTGGATGACCTAAGGTTTATCAATCCGTAGGAGGCGTAGGATGAAGATGGTCTCTCTCAAGCAACCCTGCAACCAAATAACAAAGAGTCTCTTGTGTCCCCAACACACCCAATACAATGGTAAATTGTATAGGTGCACTAGTTCGGCGAAGAGATGGTGATACAAGTGGTATATGGATAGTAGATATGGGTATTTGTAATCTGAAATAATAAAAACAGCAAGGTAGCAAGTGATAAAAGTGAGCGTAAACGGTATTGCAATGCGTTGAAACAAGGCCTAGGGTTCATACTTTCGCTAGAGTAAGTGAAGGAAATATGCCCTAGAGGCAATAATAAAGTTATTATTTATTTCCTTATTTCATGATAAATGTTTATTATTCATGCTAGAATTGTATTAACCGGAAACATAATACATGTGTGAATACATAGACAAACAGAGTGTCACTAGTATGCCTCTACTTGACTAGCTCGTTAATCAAAGATGGTTATGTTTCCTAACCATAGACAAAGAGTTGTTATTTGATTAACGGGAGCACATCATTAGGAGAATGATGTGATTGACTTGACCCATTCCGTTAGCTTAGCACTCGACCGTTTAGTATGTTGCTATTGCTTTCTTCATGACTTATACATGTTCCTATGACTATGAGATTATGCAACTCCCGTTTACCGGAGGAACACTTTGTGTGCTACCAAACGTCACAACGTAACTGGGTGATTATAAAGGAGCTCTACAGGTGTCTCCAAAGGTACATGTTGGGTTTGCATATTTCGAGATTAGGATTTGTCACTCCGATTGTCGGAGAGGTATCTCTGGGCCCTCTCGGTAATGCACATCACATAAGCCTTGCAAGCATTGCAACTAATGAGTTAGTTGCGAGATGATGTATTACGGAACGAGTAAAGAGACTTGCCAGTAACAAGATTGAACTAGGTATTGAGATACCGACGATCGAATCTCGGGCAAGTAACATACCAATGACAAAGGGAACAACGTATGTTGTTATGCGGTCTGACCGATAAAGATCTTCGTAGAATATGTAGGAGTCAATATGAGCATCCAAGTTCCGCTATTGGTTATTGACCGGAGACGTGTCTCGGTCATGTCTACATTGTTCTCGAACCCGTAGGGTCCGCACGCTTAAGGTTTTGATGATAGTTATATTATGAGTTTTGATGTACCGAAGGAGTTTGGAGTCCCGGATTAGATCGGGGACATGACGAGGAGTCTCGAAATGGTCGAGACGTAAAGATCGATATATTGGACGACTATATTCGGACATCGGAAAGGTTCCGAGTGATTCGGGTATTTTCAGAGGTACCCGGGAGTTACGGGAATACGAGGAAGAAGCAATGGGCCTTAATGGGCCTTAGTGGGAAGGACCAGGAGGTGGCGCGTGCCCCTCCCAAGCCCAGTACGAATTGGACAAGGGGTTTGGGGCGCGGCCCCTCTCTCCCTTCCTTCCCCTCTTCCCCCCTTTCCCCCCTTCTCCTAATTGGACTAGGAAAGGAGGAAACCTACTCCAACTAGGAGTAGGAATCCTACTCCCTGGCGCGCCCCTCCTAGGGCCGGCCTCCTCCCCCTTCCTCCTTTATATACGGGGGCAGGGGGGCACCTCTAGACACACAAGTTGATCTTCGTGATCGTTTTCTTAGCCGTGTGCGGTGCCCCCTTCCACCATACTCCTCGATAATATTGTAGCGGTGCTTAGGCAAAGCCCTGCGACAGTAGAACATCAAGATCGTCACCACGCCGTTGTGCTGACGGAACTCTTCCCCGACACTTTGCTGGATCGGAGTCTGGGGATCGTCATGGAGCTGAACGTGTGCTAGAACTCGGAGGTGCCGTAGTTTCGGTGCTTGATCGGTCGGGCCGTGAAGACGTATGACTACATCAACCGCGTTGTCATAACGCTTCCGCTGTCGGTCTACAAGGGTACGTAGATCACACTCTCCCCTCTCGTTGCTATGCATCACCATGATCTTGCGTGTGCGTAGGAAATTTTTTGAAATTACTACGTTCCCCAATAGTGGTATCAGAGCCTAGGTTTTATGTGTTGATGTTATATGCACGAGTAGAACACAAGTGAGTTGTGGGCGATATAAGTCATACTGCTTACCAGCATGTCATACTTTGGTTTGGCGGTATTCTTGGATGAAGTGGCCCGGACCGACATTACGCGTACGCTTACGCGAGACTGGTTCTACCGACGTGCTTTGCACACAGGTGACTGGCGGGTGTCAGTTTCTCCAACTTTAGTTGAACCAAGTGTGGCTACGCCCGGTCCTTGCGAAGGTTAAAACAGGACCAACTTGACAAACTATCGTTGTGGTTTTTTATGCGTAGGTAAGAACGGTTCTTGCTAAGCCCGTAGCAGCCACGTAAAGCTTGCAACAACAAAGTAGAGGACGTCTAACTTGTTTTTGCAGGGCATGTTGTGATGTGATATGGTCAAGACGTGATGAAATATAAGTTGTTGTATGAGATGATCATGTTTTGTTGAAGTTATCGGCAACTGGCAAAATCCTTATGGTTGTCTCTCTATTGCATAAGATGCAAGCGCCCAATAATTGCTTTACTTTATCGCTATGCGATAGCAATAGTTGCAAGAGCAATTGTTGGCGAGACGGCCACGTGACGACACATTGATATAGATCAAGATGATGGAGATCATGGTGTCATGCCGGTGACGATAGAGATCATGACAGTACTTTGGAGATGGAAATCAAAGGCGCGAGATGATTATGGCCATATCATGTCACATATTTTGATTGCATATGATGTTTATCTTTTATACATCTTATTTTGCTTAGTTTGACGGTAGCATTTTAAGATGATCTCTCACTAATTATCAAGAAGTGTTCTCCCTGAGTATGCACCGTTGCGAAAGTTCTTCGTGCTGAGACACCACGTGATGATCGGGTGTGATAGGCTCTACGTTCAAATACAATGGGTGCAAAACAATTGCACACGCGGAATACTCAGGTTAAACTTGACGAGCCTAGCATATACAGATATGGCCTCGGAACACGAAGACCGAAAGGTCGAACGTGAATCATATAGTAGATATGATCAACATAGTGATGTTCACCATTGAAAACTACTCCATCTCACGTGATGATCGAACATGGTTTAGTTGATTTGGATCACGTGATCACTTAGATGACTAGAGAGATGTCTGTCTAAGTGGGAGTTCTTAAGTAATATGATTAATTGAACTTAAATTTATCATGAACTTAGTCCTGGTAGTATTTTGCAAATCATGTTGTAGATCAATAGCTCGCGTTGTTGCTTCCCTGTGTTTATTTTGATATGTTCCTAGAGAAAATTGTGTTGAAAGATGTTAGTAGCAATGATGCGGATTGGATCCGTGATCTGAGGTTTATCCTCATTGCTGCACAGAAGAATTATGTCCTTGATGCAACGCTAGGTGACAGACCTATTACAGGAGCAGATGCAGACGTTATGAATGTTTGGCTAGCTCAATATGATAACTACTTGATAGTTTAGTGCACCATGCTTAATGGCTTAGAATCGGGACTTCACGTTTTGAACATCATGGACCATATGAGATGTTCCAAGAGTTGAAGTTAATATTTCAAGCAAATACCCGAGTTGAGAGATATGAAGTCTCCAACAAGTTCTATAGCTAAAAGATGGAGGAGAATCGCTCAACTAGTGAGCATGTGCTCAGATTGTCTGGGTACTACAATCGCTTGAATCAAGTGGGAGTTAATCTTCCAGATAAGATAGTGATTGACAGAATTCTCTAGTCACCATCACCAAGTTAGTAGAACTTCGTGATGAACTATAGTATGCAAGGGATGACGAAAACGACTCCCGAGCTTTTCATGATGATGAAATCGATGAAGGTAGAAATCAAGAAAGAGCATCAAGTTTGATGGTTGACAAGATCACTAGTTTCAAGAAAAGGGCAAAGGAAAAAAAGGGGGAACTTCAAGAAGAACAACAAGCAAGTTGCTGCTCAAGTGAAGAAGCCCAAGTCTGGTCCTAAGCCTGAAACTAAGTGCTTCTACTGCAAAGGGACTGGTCACTGGAAGCGGAACTACCCCAAGTGATTGGCGGATAAGAAGGATGGCAAAGTGAACATAAGTATATTTGATATACATGTTATTGATGTGTACTTTACTAGTGTTTATAGAAACCCCTCAGTATTTGATACTAGTTCAGTTGCTAAGAGTAGTAACTCGGAACGGGAGTTGCAGAATGAACAGAGGCTAGTTAAGGGTGAAGTGACGATGTGTGTTGGAAGTGGTTCCAAGATTGATATGATCATCATCGCACACTCCCTATACTTTCGGGATTAGTGTTGAACCTAAATAAGTGTTATTTTGTGTTTGCGTTGAGCATAAATATGATTTGATCATGTTTATTGCAATACGGTTATTCATTTAAGTAAGAGAATAAATTGTTGTTCTGTTTACATGAATAAAACCTTATATGGTTACACACCCAATGAAAACGGTTCGTTGGATTTCGATCGTAGTGATACACATATTCATAATATTGAAACCAAAAGATGCAAATTTAATAATGATAGTGCAACTCATTTGTGGCACTGCCGTTTAGGTCATATTGGTGTAAAGCGCATGAAGAAACTCCATGTTGATGGACTTTTGGAATAACTTGATTATGAATCAGTTGATGCTTACGAACCATGCCTCATGGGCAAGATGACTAAGACTCCGTTCTCTGGAACAATGCAGCAAGCAACCGATTTGTTGGAAATCATGCATACTGATGTATGTGGACCGATGAATATTGAAGCTCGCAGCAGGTATCATTATTTTCTGATCTTCACAGATGATTTGAGCAGATATGAGTATATCTACTTGATGAAACACAAGTCTGAAATATTTGAAAAGTTCAAAGAATTTCAGAATGAAGTGGAGAATCATCGTAACAAAAATAAAAGTTTCTACGATATGATCGTAGAAGTAAAATATTTGAGTTACGAGTTCGGCCTTCAGTTAAAACAATGTGAAATAGTTTCACTACTCACGCCACCTGGAACACCACAGTGTAATGGTGTGTTCGAACGTCGTAATCGTACTTTACTTGATATGGTGCGATCTATGATGTCTCTTATAGATTTACCGCTATCGTTTTGGGGTTATGCATTAGAGACAGCTACATTCACGTTAAATAGGGCACCATCTAAATCCATTGAGACGACACCGTATGAACTATGGTTTGGCAAGAAACCTAAGATGTCGTTTCTTAAAGTTTGAGGTTGCAATGCTTATGTGAAAAAGTTTCAACCTGATAAGCTCTAACCCAAATCGGAGAAGTGCGTCTTCATAGGATACCCAAAAGAAAATGTTGGGTACACCTTCTATCACAGATCCGAAGGCAATATATTCGTTGCTGAGAATGGATCCTTTCTAGAGAAGGAGTTTCTCTCGAAAGAAGTGAGTGGGAGGAAAGTAGAACTTGATGAGGTAACTATACCTGCTCCCTTATTGGAAAGTAGTTCATCACAGAAACTGGTTTCTGTGACACCTACACCAATTAGTGAGGAAGTTAATGATGATGATCATGAAACTTTAGATCAAGTTACTAATGAACCTCGTAGATCAACTAGAGTAAGATCCGCACCAGAGTGGTACGGTAATCCAATTCTGGAAGTCATGCTACTAGATCATGATGAACCTACAAACTATGAAGAAGCGATGGTGAGCCCAGATTCCGTGAAATGGCTTGAGGCCATGAAATCTGAGATGAAATCCATGTATGAGAACAAAGTATGGACTTTGATTGACTTGCTCGATGATCGGCGAGCCATTGAGATTAAATGGATCATCAAGAGGAAGACGGATGCTGATAGTAGTGTTACTATCTACAAAGCTAGAATTGTCGCAAAAGGTTTCGACAAGTTCAAGGAGTTGACTACGATGAGACCTTCTCACTCATAGCAATGCTTAAGTCTGTCAGAATCATGTTAGCAAATTGCCACATTTTATGAAATTTGGCAAATGGATGTAAAGACTGCATTCCTAAATGGATTTCTGGAAGAAGAGTTATATATGATGCAACCTGAAGGTTTTATCGATCCAAAGGATGCTAACAAAATATGCAAGCTATAGCAATCCATCTATGGACTGGTACAAGCATCTCGGAGTTGGAATATACACTTTGATAAGTTGATCAAAGCATATAGTTTTATATAGACTTGCGGTGAAGCTTGTATTTACAAGAAAGTGAGTGGGAGCACTACAGCATTTCTGATAAGTATATGTGAATGACATATTGTTGATCGGAAATAATGTAGAATTATTCTACAAAGCATAAATGAGTGTTTGAAAGGATTTTTTCAAAGAAAGGCCTCGGTGAAGCTGCTTACATATTGAGCATCAAGCTCTATAGAGATAGATCAAGACGCTTGATAAGTTTTTCAATGAGTACATACCTTGACAAGATTTTGAAGTAGTTCAAAATGGAACAATCAAAGAAAGAGTTCTTGCCCGTGTTACAAGGTGTGAAATTGAGTAAGACTCAAAGCCCGACCTCGGCAGAAGATAGACAGAGAATGAAAGTCATTCCCTATGCCTTGGCCATAGGTTCTATAAAGTATGCCATGCTGTGTACCAGACCTATTGTATACCCTACACTGATTTTGGCAAGGGAGTACAATAGTGATCTAGGAGTAGATCACTAGACAGCGGTCAAAATTATCCTTAATGGAATAAGGATATGTTTCTCGATTATGGACATGACAAAAAGGTTCGTCGTAAAGGGTTACATCGATGCAAATTTTGACACTGACCTAGATGACTCTAAGTCTCAATCTGGATACATATTGAAAGTGGGAGCAATTAGCTATAGTAGCTCCGTGCAGAGCATTGTTGACATAGAAATTTGCAAAATACATACGGATCTGAATATAGCAGACCCGTTGACTAAACTTCTCTCACAGGCAAAACATGATCACACCATAGTATTCTTTGGGTGTTAATCACATAGCGATGTGAACTAGATTATTGACTCTAGTGCAAGTGGGAGACTGAAGGAAATATGCCCTAGAGGCAATAATAAAGTTATTATTTATTTCCTTATTTCATGATAAATGTTTATTATTCATGCTAGAATTGTATTAACCGGAAACATAATACATGTGTGAATACATAGACAAACAGAGTGTCACTAGTATGCCTCTACTTGACTAGCTCGTTAATCAAAGATGGTTATGTTTCCTAACCATAGACAAAGAGTTGTTATTTGATTAACGGGGTCACATCATTAGGAGAATGATGTGATTGACTTGACCCATTCCGTTAGCTTAGCACTCGATCGTTTAGTATGTTGCTATTGCTTTCTTCATGACTTATACATGTTCCTATGACTATGAGATTATGCAACTCCCGTTTACCGGAGGAACACTTTGTGTGCTACCAAACGTCACAACGTAACTGGGTGATTATAAAGGAGCTCTACAGGTGTCTCCAAAGGTACATGTTGGGTTGGCATATTTCGAGATTAGGATTTGTCACTCCGATTGTCGGATAGGTATCTCTGGGCCCTCTCGGTAATGCACATCACATAAGCCTTGCAAGCATTGCAACTAATGAGTTAGTTGCGAGATGATGTATTACGGAACGAGTAAAGAGACTTGCTAGTAACGAGATTGAACTAGGTATTGAGATACCGACGATCGAATCTCGGGCAAGTAACATACCGATGACAAAGGGAACAACGTATGTTGTTATGCGGTCTGACCAATAAAGATCTTCGTAGAATATGTAGGAGCCAATATGAGCATCCAGGTTCCGCTATTGGTTATTGACTGGAGACGTGTCTCGGTCATGTCTACATTGTTCTCGAACCCGTAGGGTCCGCACGCTTAAGGTTTCGATGACAATTGTATTATGAGTTTATGAGTTTTGATGTACCGAAGGAGTTCGAAGTCCCGGATGAGATCGGGGACATGACGAGGAGTCTCGAAATGGTCAAGACGTAAAGATCGATATATTGGACGACTATATTCGGACATCGGAAAGGTTCCGAGTGATTCGGGTATTTTCGGAGGTACCGGGGAGTTACGGGAATACGAGGAAGAAGCAATGGGCCTTAATGGGCCTTAGTGGGAAGGACCAGGAGGTGGCGCGCGCCCCTCCCAAGCCCAGTCCGAATTGGACAAGGGGTTTGGGGCGCGGCCCCTCTCTCCCTTCCTTCCCCTCTTCCCCCCTTTCCCCCCTTCTCCTAGTTGGACTAGGAAAGGAGGAAACCTACTCCAACTAGGAGTAGAAATCCTACTCCCAGGCGCGCCCCTCCTAGGGCCGGCCTCCCCCCCTTGCTCCTTTATATACGGGGGCAGGGGGGCACCTCTAGACACACAAGTTGATCTTCGTGATCGTTTTCTTAGCCGTGTGCGGTGCCCCCTTCCACCATACTCCTCGATAATATTGTAGCGGTGCTTAGGCGAAGCCCTGCGAAAGTAGAACATCAAGATCGTCACCACGCCGTCGTGCTGACGGAACTCTTCCCCAACACTTTGCTGGATCGGAGTCTGGGGATCGTCATCGAGCTGAACGTGTGCTAGAACTTGGAGGTGCCGTAGTTTCGGTGCTTGATCGGTCGGGCTGTGAAGACGTACGACTACATCAACTGCGTTGTCATAACGCTTCCGCTGTCGGTCTACAAGGGTACGTAGATCACACTCTCCCCTCTCGTTGCTATGCATCACCATGATCTTGCGTGTGCGTAGGAAATTTTTTGAAATTACGACGTTCCCCAACAGTAAGTTCCCTCAACAATACTAACATAATTGGATCACATAACTATCCCTCAACATGCAACAAAGAGTCACTCCAAAGTCACTAGTAGCAGAGAACGAACGAAGAGATTATGGTAGGGTACGAAACCACCTCGAAGTTATTCTTTCCAATCAATCCATTGGGCTATTCCTATAAGTGTCACTGAGGGAGTCCTGGATTAGGGGGTCTCCGGACAGCCGGACTATCTCCATTGGCCGGACTGTTAGACTATGAAGATACAAGATTGAAGACTTCGTCTTGTGTCCGGATGGGACTCTACTTGGCGTGGAAGGCAAGCTACGCAATACGTATATGGATATCTCCTCCTTTGTAACCGACCTTGTGTAACCCTAACCCTCTTCGGTGTCTATATAAACCGAAGGGTTTTAGTCCGTAGGACAACAATCACAACATACAATCATACCATAGGCTAGCTTCTAGGGTTTAGCCTCTCTGGTCTCGTGGTAGATCTACTCTTGTACTACCCATATCATAAATATTAATCAAGCAGGACGTAGGGTTTTACCTCTATCAAGAGGGCCCGAACCTGGGTAAAACTTCGTGTCCCCTAACTCCTGTTACCATCCGGCCTAGACGCACAGTTTGCGACCCCCTACCCGAGATCCGCCGGTTTTGACACCGACATTGGTGCTTTCATTGAGAGTTCCTCTGTGTCGTCGCCGTTAGGCTTGATGGCTCCTACTATCATCGATAGCGATCCGGTCCAGGGTGAGACTTTTCTCCCCGGACAGATCTTCGTATTCGGTGGCTTTGCACTGCGGGCTAATTCGCTTGGCCATCTGGAGCAGATTGAAAGCTACGCCCCTGGCCATTAGGTCAGATTTGGAAGTTTGAACTACACGGCCGACATCCGCGGAGACTTGATCTTCAACGGATTCGAGCCACAGCCGGGCGCGCCCCACTGTTGCGATGGGTATGACCTAGCTCTGCCGCCAAACAGTACCCCAGAGGCCGCGCCCGCATCTGCTCCGACCCTTAGCTCGGAGCAAACTGCGCCAATCAAGGACGGGTGGCTAGAAACCACCTCAGGGGATGCAGTCTCGATGGTGATCGAGCCAAACACCAGCATAATCCTCTGCGCAGCCCGTGACTCCAAGGTGCCGGACTCTTTCCCGGACTCCGAACCGTCCGCGCCCCTGCCAATCGAATTCGATTGGGCGCCGATCATGGAATTCACCACTGCGGATATCTTTCAGCACTCGCCCCTCAGCGACATTCTGAATTCACTGAGGACTCTCTCTTTGTCAAGAGAGCCCTGGCCGGATTATGGCCAACAGGATTGGGATGCGGAAGACGAAGAAATTTGACGCCCACCCACCACCCACTTCGTAGCCACTGTCGATGATTTAACCGACATGCTCGACTTCGACTCCGAAGACATCGACGGTATGGACGACGATGTAGGAGACGAACATGAACCAGCACCTATAGGGCACTGGAAAGCCACCTCGTCATATGACATATACATGGTGGATACACCCAACGAAGGCAATGGCGATGAGATAGCGGAGGATGACCCCTCTAAGAAGCAACCGAAGCGCCGACGTCAGCGGCGCCGCTCTAAGTCCCGCCAAAGCAAAAGTGGTGATACCGGCACAGGAGATAATAACACTTCGGATAGCGTCAAAGACAACAACAATCCCCTCCAGCAAGATTTAGAGCAGGAGGATGAAGGAGCCAGCTCTCCTGAGAGAGCGGCTGGTGGAGAGGAGGATGACAATTACATGCCCCCCTCCGAAGATGAGGCAAGCCTTGGCGAGAATGAGTTCGCCATCCCAGAGGATCTCGTCGAACAAGAACGCTTCAAGCGCCGGCTTATGGCCACGGCAAATAGCCTGAAGAAAAAGCAGCAGCAGCTTCAAGCTGATCAAAATCTACTAACTGACAAATGGACTGAAGTCCTCGCAGCCGAGGAATATAAACTCGAGCGCCCCTCCAAGAGTTACCCAAGGCGCTGGTTACTACCCTGATTGGAGGAAGAAGCGTATGACATGGCTGATCGGCCACCTCGTGGCCGTGATAGAGAGGCATTCTAGCCAAAAGCTCAGCCTCCACCCCAATGCCATTCAAATAAAAAGGCATGGGGAGATACGCTAGACCTGCGAGACATATTGGAGGACAAGGCAAAGCATTCAAGATCGATCTACGGATCATGGGGGGGCACCACTCTGCGAGACGACAAACGTCGCGCCGGATACAGTAAAAGCAAATCCGGTCGGGCCGAACACAGCGGGCAAGACCCTTTCGAGCTGTGTTGAGATATAGCCCAATACAGAGGCGCCGCACACCCCTTATGCTTCATAGACGAAGTAATGGAACATCAATTCCCAGAAGGTTTCAAACCTGTAAACATTGAATCATACGACGGCACAACAGATCCCGCAGTATGGATCAAGGACTTCCTCCTCCACATCCACATGGCCCGTGGTGATGACTTACATGCCATCAAATACCTCCCACTAAAGCTCAAAGGACCAGCGCGGCATTGGCTTAATAGCTTGCCAGCGGACTCCATTAGCTGTTGGGAAGATCTGGAAGCCGCATTCCTCGACAATTTTCAGGGCACTTATGTGCGACCACCAGACGTCGATGAATTAGCCACATAATTCAGCAGCCAGAAGAATCGGCCAGGCAATTCTGGACTCGATTCCTCACAAAGAAAAATCAAATCGTCGACTATCCGGATGCGGAGGCCTTAGCAGCTTTCAAGCACAACATCCGAGACGAGTGGCTAGCCCGGCACCTTGGTCAGGAAAAGCCGAAATCTATGGCAGCCCTCACGACGCTCATGACCTGCTTTTGTGCGGGAGAAGACAGCTGGCTGGCTCGCAGTAATAACATATCAAAGAACCATGGTACCTTAGATACCAAGGACGGCAATAGCAGGTGACGTCGCAACAAGCATAAGCGCCACATTAACAGCGAAAATACTGAGGATACGGCAGTCAATGCCAGATTCAAAGGCTCTAAACCCAGTCAGCGGAAAAAGCCATTCAAACAAAGTACGTCGGGTCCGTCCAGCTTGGACCGTATACTCGATCGTTCATGTCAAATACACGGCACCCCAGACAAGCCAGCCAATCACACCAACAGGGATTGTTGGGTGTTCAAGCAGGCCGGCAAGTTAATTGCTGAAAACAAGGACAAGGGGCCGCATAGCGATGACGAGGAGGAGCCCCGGCAACCGCACAATGGAGGACAGAAGAGGTTTCCCCCGCAAGTGCGGACGATGAACATGATATACGCAACCCACATCCCCAAGAGGGAGCGGAAGCATGCGCTCAGGGACGTATATGCGTTGGAGCCAGTCGCCCCAAAGTTCAACCCTTGGTCCTCCTATCTGATCACCTTCGATTGCAGGGACCACCCCACTAGTATCCGTCATGGCTGATTCGCCGGACTGGTCCTAGACCCAATCATCAACGGATTTCACCTCACTCGAGTCCTCATGGACGGCGGCAGCAGCCTGAACCTGCTTTATCAGGACACAGTGCGCAAAATGGGTATAGACCCCTCAAGGACCAAACCCACAAAAACGACCTTTAAGGGCGTCATTCCAGGCATAGAGGCCCATTGCACAGGCTCCATTACACTGGAAGTAGTCTACGGATCCCCGGATAACTTCCGAAGCAAAGAGTTAATCTTCGATATAGTCCCGTTCCGCAGTGGTTATCACGCGCTGCTTGGACAAACCGCATTTGCTAGATTCAATGCGGTACCGCATTATGCATACCTCAAGCTCAAGATGCCAGGACCTCGCGGAGTTATTACAGTCAATTGAAACACAGAGCACTCTCTCCGAACAGAGGAGCACACCGCGGCCCTTGCAGCAGAAGCGCAAAGCAGCCTCTCAAGGCAATCAACCAGTTCGGCGTTTCAAAGCCCGGACACCTCCAAGCGCGCTCGAGGCAATCGGCAAATAGACCGCCTGGCGCGATCTGAGCTCGCGTAGCAATATGGCGGCCACCCCAATCCTAGCCCAACGGCGATATTCATGTCGCGTGTACATAATTACGCATTAAAAATACCATGGGCACAGGTGGGGAGGGGGGGCACAACTGCGGCACGCCCCAAAACGCGACCTAAACCGCACTAGGGGCTTCCCGTTTGGTTATTTTTCTTTTTTTTTCTTTCCTTTCAGGACTTTAATCTCTGGAAACACTGTCCGGCAGCTCTATTGTCGAACACATGATACAGCAACCAAGGAGGCGGACAGCTACGTTATACAACGAAATTCCCAGGTTGATCTCCGATTTCATATCATCCCTCAGCTCGCCCTTGGAAGGGACTTTGTCCTACTTTTTGCTTATCGCACTATCTGTATCACTCTGCTTTAACGCAGCTTTTTAATAAACAATGCATTACATTATGACCATTATTGCATTATATATATATGTGTGTGTGTGTGTGTGTTCATTAACGACGTCTTGCAACCGTACACTTTGGTACGGCCAATACACCAGGGGCTCACGTACCCCACAATGCGGTGTGAAAAGTCCGAACACTTTCACAAGTGCGGCACCCCGAACTTATGGCATTATATGCATCAGCTCCGAATCATGTCTTTGGTCAAATGTTGGGTTTGCCCGGCTCCTATGTTTTGGTACCTTACGTTCCGCTCTATCGGCTAAGGTAGCGCTAGGAGAACAACTGTGATTGTGCCCCGGTTCTGCCGAGCTGAGCACCTCAGTAGAGAAAGCTAAAACCGACTGTCATGATAAGGCGAGAGACTGGTCGCTGTTCGGCGAGGTTTTTCGAGTCCCTAAAGACTTATGCCGCTTAGGGCGAGGGGCCGGCTCTGTCCGGCTTACAGGCGTGTATCACGCCCCGAATTCGGCCTTCCGAATACCAAGGGCTTCGCCGAAATTTAAAATTATAGAATTCTATGGCTAAGTGGGAGTGATAAAGCATTATTAGTCCGGTTGCCTTGTTCGCTGTGCTAAGCACCTCCCTCGAAGGACCCAAACATGGGAACAAGAGTGCTCAGGTTTATCCCGAACACCCCATCACTCGTGGCATAGGGGCAGAAGCCGAGGACTAGCCATCTCTCACATTGGATAAACAGCCAAACAGAAGGTAATATTTTAAATTCAAACAAGCGTTGCATAGCGAATATGAAACAAGTTTTCATACATACAGGACAAAACGAGCAAGTCTCATTCAAATATTACATTTTTTGAACACTCATCCGCGATAAGACGGGCACCCGGCAGAACACCCTCGTAGTACATCTCGGGGTGGCGGTGCTCCTTGCCCTCCGGCGACCCCTCCTTGATCAGCTTCACGGCGTCTAGCTTGACCCACTGCATTTTTACACGGGCGAAAGCCCGGTGTGCACCTTCAATGCAGATGGATCGCTTGACGACCTCCAGCCATGGGCAGGCATCCACAAGCCACCTCATCAGGCCGAAGAAGCTGTTTGGAAGGGCGTCGCCAGGCCACAACCGGACTATGAAGCCCTTCATGGCATGATCGGCTGCCTTATGTAGCTCGACCATCTGCTTCAGCTGGTCGCTCATTGGCACCGGATGTTCAACCTCATCATACTAAGACCAGAACAGCTTCTCCGTCGAGCTTTCGTCTTCGGCCTGGTAAAATTGTGCGGCATCGGACACACTGCGGGGCAAATCTGCGAATGCTCCTGAAGAGCTCTGGATTCGGGTAAGTAATCGGTAATTCACTTTTACATGCTTGCTTTGCGTATAGAAAGCCTTACCCGCCGCTATCTTCTTCATCGCGTCGATCTCCTTAAGGGCCTTCTGGGCCTCGGCCTTGGCACTCTTCGCGCTCTCACGGGCCGCGGCAAGCTCAGACTCTCGCGTCTTCAAGTCAAGCTCCAACGCCTTGTGCTTCGTCATGAGAGCCTGGAGCTCTTGCTGCACCTCGCCCACCCGAGCCTCGTGCCTCTCTCGCTCGGTGCGCTCCTTGGCCGCTGTATCTTCGGCCTTGGTCAGCGCTTGCTTCAGGGTCGCCACCTCGGTCGTGGCCCCTGGCAAAACATACAATGATCCTGTCATTTTGCAATCGCGTCCTTTTTTATATATACATATCTATAGACGGGGTATTACTTACCCTCGTTCTCCTCGAGCTGCCTCTTGGCAAGGCCGAGCTCTTTCTTGGACCCATCAAGGTCCTGCTTCAGTACGGCGTCCTCCGCAGTTAGTGCGGCGGACGCCAGCAGAGAAGCCTGCATATGCATATTGACATACTTATATTAGACTCCTGCGATATTATTTGATCCTCTGTTCGGCTTTTCTTTGAACATCGAACAAAGCATCAGGGGCAACTGTCTATGCGGTAATACTTCTACTACATTTTAAAACACTTACCTCGAAGCCTGTTAGAAGGCTGGCACAGGCTTCAGTCAATCAGCTCTTGGCGGACTGAACCTTCTGGATCACCGCACTCATGATGGTGCGGTGCTCCTCGTCGATGGAAGCTGTAGGATCGAAAGTATGTCTAGAGGGGGGTGATTAGACTACTTGACCAAATAAAAATCTAGCCTTTTCCCAATTTTAGTTCTTGGCATATTTTAGCTATCTTAGTACAAGTCAAGCAATCTCCACACAATTCAAGCAAGCATGCAAAAGAGTATATGAGCAACGGAAAGTAAAGCATGCAACTTGCAAGAATGTAAAGGGAAGGGTTTGGAGGATTCAAACGCAATTGGAGACACGGATGTTTTTGTCATGGTTCCGGTAGGTGGTGCTATCGTACATCCACGTTGATGGAGACTTCAACCCACGGAGGGTAACGGTTGCGTGAGTCCACGGAGGGCTCCACCCACGAAGGGTCCACGAAGAAGCAACCTTGTCTATTCCATCACGGCTGTCGCCCACGAAGGATTTGCCTCACTAGCGGTAAATCTTCACGAAGTAGGCGATCTCCTTGCCCTTAAAAACTCCTTGATTCAACTCCACAATCTTGTCGGAGGCTCCCAAGTGACACCTAGCCAATCTAGGAGACACCACTCTCCAAGAAGTAACAAATGGTGTGTTGATGATGAACTCCTTGCTCTTGTGCTTCAAATGATAGTATCCCCAACACTGAACTCTCTCTCACAGGATTTGAATTTGGTGGAAAGAAGATTTGAGTGGAAAGCAACTTGGGAAGGCTAGAGATCAAGATTCATATGGTTGGAATGGAATATCTTGACCTCAACACAAGTGTAGGTGGTTCTCTCTCAAAAAATGTGTATTGGAAGTGTAGGTATGTTCTGATGGCTTTCTCCACGAATGAAGAGTGGGTGGAGGGGTATATATAGCCTCCACACAGAATCTAACCGTTACACACAATTTGCCAAACTTGGTGGGACCGAATGGTTAAACTCGGTCGGACCGATTCAGCAAACCTAGTGACCGTTAGGATTTTCGGTGGGACTGAGATGCAACTCGGTAGGACCGATATGGTTAGGGTTAGGGCATAACATAATCTTGGTGTGAACGATTACACAAACTCGATGGGGCCGATTTTGGTAATAAGCTAACCAGAGAGTTGGTCAGGTAAACTCGGTGGGACCGATTCGCTCATCTCGGTGAGACCAAAATGTTACAAAAGGGAAACAGAGAGTTTAAATTGCAATCTCGATGGGACCGATCACTCATCTCGGTAAGACCGAAATGTTACGAAGGGAAACAGAGAGATTACAATCCCATCTCGGTGAGACCGATTTGCCTAGGGTTTGTGGCAGTGGCTATGACATTTGAAACTCGGTGGCGCCGGATAGAAAGAATCGGTGGGGCCAAGTTTGACTTTTGGTTTAGGTCATATGTGGATGTGGGAGAGTAGTTGAGGATTTTGGAGCATATCACTAAGCACTTTGAGCAAGCAAGCCATTAAGCAACACCCCATCCCTCCTTGATAGTATTGGCTTTTCCTATAGACTCAATGTGGTCTTGGATCACTAAAATATAAAATGTAGAGTCTTGAGCTTCACGCTTGAGCCAAACTTTTTGTCCTTAGAATTTTGAGGGATCCACTTTCCTCATCCATGCCATGCCATTCATTGAGCTTTTCCTAAAATATTAATCTTGGAATAATGTTAGCTCAATGAGCTATATGTTGTTAGGAATTACCAAAACCACCCAGGGATAGTTGCACTTTCAATCTCCCCCTTTTTGGTAATTGATGACAACATGTAGATCAAAGCTTCGACAAATGATAATAAGAGTGAAAGATATTGTCGCTTTGAGAAGTATGTGAAAAGCAAGAGCTCCCCCTAAATTTGTGCATATCTTAAGATTTGCTTTGGACTGCAAATGCACAATGAGTTAGGATCATGGGTTACTCTTCCATGTCACATACATCTTGGTGGAGCGCTCAAAATGATAAGAATTAAATACATGCACTCATCACCAAGCAAAGTGAATGATCATATAAGGATAAGTAAGATAATATCATCTAACAAGCATAAGTGTAGCTTATGATCAACCACATGATCATCAATGTCTCACAGATAATAGCGTAGTATCTCAAGCAATCAAAAGACAAACAAAGTTCAACCACCAAAGCAAGAGAGAATAAAAAGCAACGCTCTCTCTCGAAGCCTATGATCTATACATTTTTCTCCCCCTTTGGCAACAAGTTACCAAAAAGTTCATAGAAAATGCATAGCACTAAAACGTCTCTCAGGCTTGGTCTTCAGGTTCTCAGCCACAGGATGAGCATCATTGTGGTCTGGAATCTTGGGTTTGAGCTTCCTCAGGACTTGTCCTTCATCATCTTCATCAGCAGCAACTTCAGGCACTGGGGCCTTGTTCTTCTCAGCAGCTGGTATACTCCTGGTATTCCTCTTAGGTGCACTCTTGGGCTTGGAGGCTGCTTTGGGTGCTTCTTTGGGCTTTGATGAAGCAGCCCCTGTCCTGATAGCATCACCCATAAGCTTTTGGGCCTTAGGTGCTGGTGCAACAACCTCTTCTTCCTCTTCATCTTCCATCATGGAAGCCTTTCCAATCACTCTGGCCATGGTCTTCTTGACCCTTTCCTTCATTTTCTTTCCTTCTACAGCAGGCTCTTTGGGTTTGGATTCCAAAGATGCTTGAGTGGAGGCTCTGGCTTTTGACATGGGTTGTCTTCCTGCTGGCCTTTTGATCTTCATCCCTGGCTTAACTGCAGCTGAGATGTACTCCTTCTTGAGCACTTTCTTCTTTGATGTGGCATCATCCTAAGTGGCCACATAGTCTTCATCCTCAGACTCTGAGGTTTTCTTCTTCCTTGTTCTGGTGGCAGCTTTGGGCAAGTTGCTAGGAGTGCTCCTGCTACCATCATCTGAACTGCTAGAGGGACTAGTGCCCTCACTCAGGTGAACCTGCTCCTCTGACCTGTTCTGGCTATCACTCTGATCAGACATATTGCAAACACTGACAACAGACCCTGTGAATAGATATAGATGAGATAGAGTGGATGAGCATCACAAAATGCAGAGGTTTTTGCAAAAGAATGAGTCAAAAACTTAGTTTTAGTTTTCCACAGAAAGCATTTCGGATCAACCGAGTTGTAAACTCGGTGATATTGAAGCAGCTGTTGGAACCTAAACTAGTCAACTTGGTCAGACCGAGTCACAGTTCGATGGCACCGAGACTGCTAGGGTTTCACAAAGTCCTGAACTCGGTCACACCGTTTTGCAATTCTCGGTCACACCAAAAATTACATGTGCAATGGCCTGAGACGAATCGATGGTACCGAGTTCCACAACTCGGACGGTCCGAGATGGTTTCGGCGGAAACCTAACCCTAAATTTTCAATTCAACTCTAATCTACGGAGTGTTTTAACTGGATAAGATTGTTTCAATCATGACAAGATTCATGATGAACACAATGTGCTAGGAATCGGGCGGGGATAGCACTATGATCGAGTCCATACCCTAGTTCGGCGATGAACTCGCTACGGCGGCAATGGCGGGGAAGAATTCCGTTGACGGCGGCGGAGACCAGCGACAGGAGGCGGCTGGCGACGAGGAGGACGATCCGGAGACCCAGGAGGCAGAGCGAGCTATGCGCGGGCGAAGGGGTTTCAGAGAAATTTCCAAAATTTTGCCCATGAGTATATATAGCCCGACCCTGTCGGTGTGACCGAGTGGAACAACTCGGTGGCACCGAGATTCATAACTGCAAGCAGTTACTGAAACTCGGTGTGACCGAAAGGTTCAAATCGGTTGCACCGAGATTGAAAACCTAGATCGACTTAGTGATCTCGGTATGACCGAAATGGAGGAATCGGTCAGACCGAAAAGCATAAAGAAGTTTTGGAAGTTTAAGTCTATGACGAATCGGGGACTCCGAGTGCTCCTCACACAGAGTGGTTCGAATCTGACTTGATCAAATTTTGTGATGTAGCATGAATAGAGTTTGAGACGAGAAAAGCATAGATAGCTAGAGAGGGTTCTTAGGCATTCTTGTCCATCCACTTGGCAAAAGAAAAGAAAACCAATCAACCAAAACAACAAGTGGATGTCCTCAAATGAATAAAATATGCAATCAACATGCTCACACAATAAAATGGCAATTGAAATATGTGGCAAGGCATGCACAACCAATTCTAGCATCTATCAAACAATTGGCGATGACTAGGTCATCTATATATGAGTATACTGACTTAGGAGTCAAATGAGAACATTTGATCATAGGTCATACTCGTCATTTAAGCACAAGTGGGGTTACCACTTTTACATAAAGCATTGTTGTGTTCACACCATTAGAGTTGCTTTAGCTCAATTCTTAGAGTAAAGCTCCCCCTAGATGTGAGATCCCCCCTAAGAGGGATGAACTAACCTTGGGTTTTGTCGATGATGACTTCATGTAGATGTTGAAGATGTGGATGCTCAATGTTGATGTAGATCATTTGGAGCTATCCATTGGAGTGAGTTGCACTTTCAATACCTACACGGGTTAGTCCCACAAGGAACAAACAAGGATATCCATAGACATAGAGTGATGCACACACAAGATGATGTCTATGAAAGCTTTTAGGTTACATTGTCCCTTGTCTTACCAACAAGAGGGTTTGTGACTCCTTGAACTAGTGCAAGATGTGGAAGTTGATTGCACTTGTTCTTGCCAAGATGATAAGAGTGAAGTATGTTGGCGGAGTCACCCTCAAGAACTCTCTAGTTCTTCTTCGGGATCCACACCATCTTGATGGGAATCCTCGGTGTTGTAGTTGTACTTGATAAAGTGGAACTTGAAGTAGTCTTGGGAACCCACTTGACCAAGGCCTTAGGAGCTTCTTCAAATGCATCAATTTCCTCTTGAAGCTTGTCCTTGCCTTTTTGCTTGTGGTCTTGTGGTGGAAGATCATCTTGAGCTTGTGTCCCTTTGAGAGAAGTAGGATCATACTTCTCTTGTTGAGGAACAAACTTCGTCTTGGGGTATTGATCTTCTTCCCACTCAACTCCATTAGCATTGAACTTTCGTTCAAAACCAACACCTTGATTCTTCCGGTGCCTTCCTTGCATGCGTACAATTTCCTCGAATTGCTTACTTCCGGCAAGGCTCTTGTAAACACCTTTCTCTATAATTCCCTTCAATAAGCTATTTTCTTTCTCAAGTGTAACTTGGCTAAGAGAATCATTATGGAATCAAGAGAACTACTAGAAGCAACAATATTGGATTTAGCATGATTGTTGTTACTACTAGAGGAAGAATCTTTCTTGTTCTTGTTACTAGACTTAACTTGAGGCATGTAAGTGGATAAGAGTAAACGCTTGGCAATGTAAGAAGAACTTTTCTTACGAAGATCATCATTGATTGCTTTTAAGAACTCATGCTCTTGCTCAAGGTTGAGCTTTTCAAAGCATAATTTCTCATGAGTCCTTAAAAGTTCTCGATGATCTCCTAAGATAGTTTCATGAGCTAACTTAAGAGTGTTTAGTTCTTTAGTTAGAGACTCAATATTCTCCTTATCATTGTCATTCGTTTTATCTTGATTAGCATGATTAATTGACGTTTCATCATAGTATTCATCACTAGAGTTGTCAACAAGTAAATCATCATCACCTAACAAGTCATCTTCATCACTATTGACATCAACATACTCAGGGTGTGATACCTTTGGGCCTTTAGCCATGAAGCATGTTCCAACTCCTTCATTTGGTGAGTCAAATATGTCGTAGGAGTTGGTTGTCACAAGTGCTAGACCGGCAACACCTTCATCTTGAGTATATTCGGAGTCGGAGTGATAGCTTTGTTGGGGAACGTAGTAATTTCAAAAAAATTCCTACGCACACGCAAGATCATGGTGATGCATAGCAACGAGAGAGGAGAGTGTGATCTACATACCCTTGTAGATCGACAGCGGAAGCGTTAACTTTGTTGATGTAGTCGTACGTCTTCACGGCCCGACCGACCAAGCACCGAAACTACGGCACCTCCGAGTTCTAGCACACGTTCAGCTCGATGACGATCCCCGGACTCCGATCCAGCAAAGTGTCGGGGAAGAGTTCCGTCAGCACGACGGCGTGGTGACGATCTTGATGTACTAATGTCGCAGGGCTTCGCCTAAGCACTGCTACAATATTATCGAGGACTATGGTGGAAGGGGGCACCGCACACGGCTAAGAATATGATCACGTGGATCAACTTGTGTCTCTAGGGGGTGCCCCTGCCTCCGTATATAAAGGCTCAAAGGGGGGGGTGCGGCCGGCCAGGAGAGGCGCGCCAGGAGGAGTCCTACTCCCTCTGGGAGTAGGACTCCCCCCCTTTCCTAGTTGGAATAGGATTCACGGAGGGGGGAAAAGAGGAAGGGGGCCGGCCCCCTCTCCTTGTCCTATTGGGACCAAGGGAGGGGAGGGGCGCGCGGCCCATCTCTGGCTACCTCTCTTCTCTTCCACTAAGGCCCACTAAGGCCCATATATCTCCCGAGGGGTTCCGGTAACCTTCCCGGTACTCCGGTAAAATCCCGATTTCACCTGGAACACTTCCGATATCCAAATATAGGCTTCCAATATATCATTCTTTATGTCTCGACCATTTTGAGACTCCTCGTCATGTCCGTGATCACATCCGGGACTCCGAACAACCTTCGGTACATCAAAACACATAAACTCATAATATAACTGTCATCGAAACCTCAAGCGTGCGGACCCTACGGGTTCGAGAACAATGTAGACATGACCGAGACATGTCTCCGGTCAATAACCAATAGCGGGACCTGGATGCCCATATTGGTTCCTACATATTCTACGAAGATCTTTTATCGGTCAGACCGCATAAAAGCATACGTTGTTCCCTTTGTCATCGGTATGTTACTTGCCCGAGATTCGATCGTCGGTGTCCAATACCTAGTTCAATCTCGTTACCGGCAAGTCTCTTTACTCGTTCCATAATACATCATCCCGCAACTAACTCATTAGTTGCAATGCTTGCAAGGCTTAAGTGATGTGCATTACCGAGAGGGCCCAGAGATACCTCTCCGGCGATCGGAGTGACAAATCCTAATCTCGAAATACGTCAACCCAACATGTACCTTTGGAGACACCTGTAGAGCACCTTTATAATCACCCAGTTACGTTGTGACGTTTGGTAGCACACAAAGTGTTCCTCCGGCACACGGGAGTTACATAATCTCATAGTCATAGGAACATGTATAAGTCATGAAGAAAGCGATAGCAACATACTAAACGATCGGGTGCTAAGCTAATGGAATGGGCCATGTCAATCAGATCATTCAACTAATGATGTGATCCCGTTAATCAAATGACATCTCTTTGTCCATGGTTTAGGAAACATAACCATCTTTGATTAACGAGCTAGTCGAGTAGAGGCATACTAGTGACACTCTATTTGTCTATGTATTCACACATCTATTATGTTTCCGGTTAATACAATTCTAGCATGAATAATAAACTTTTATCATGATATAAGGAAATAAATAATAACTTTATTATTGCCTCTAAGGCATATTTCCTTCAGTCTCCCACTTGCACTAGAGTCAATAATCTAGATTACATAGTAATGATTCTAACACCCATGGAGCCTTGGTGCTGATCATGTTTTGCTCGTGGAAGAGGCTTAGTCAACGGGTCTGCTACATTCAGATCCGTATGTATCTTGCAAATCTCTATGTCTCCCACCTGGACTAGATCCCGGATGGAATTGAAGCGTCTTTTGATGTGCTTGGTTCTCTTGTGAAATCTGGATTCCTTCGCCAAGGCAATTGCACCAGTATTGTCACAAAAGATTTTCATTGGACCCGATGCACTAGGTATGACACCTAGATCGGATATGAACTCCTTCATCCAGACTCCTTCGTTTGCTGCTTCCGAAGCAGCTATGTACTCTGCTTCACATGTAGATCCCGCCACGACGCTTTGTTTAGAACTGCACCAACTGACAGCTCCACCGTTTAATGTAAACACGTATCCGGTTTGTGATTTAGAATCGTCCGGATCAGTGTCAAAGCTTGCATCAACGTAACCGTTTACGATGAGCTCTTTGTCACCTCCATATACGAGAAACATATCCTTAGTCCTTTTCAGGTACTTCAGGATATTCTTGACCGCTGTCCAGTGATCCACTCCTGGATTACTTTGGTACCTCCCTGCTAGACTTATAGCAAGGCACACATCAGGTCTGGTACACAGCATTGCATACATGATAGAGCCTATGGCTGAAGCATAGGGAACATCTTTCATTTTCTCTCTATCTTCTGCAGTGGTCGGGCATTGAGTCTGACTCAACTTCACACCTTGTAACACAGGCAAGAACCCTTTCTTTGCTTGATCCATTTTGAACTTCTTCAAAATCTTGTCAAGGTATGTGCTTTGTGAAAGTCCAATTAAACGTCTTGATCTATCTCTGTAGATCTTTATGCCTAATATGTAAGCAGCTTCACCGAGATCTTTCATTGAAAAACTCTTATTCAAGTATCCCTTTATGCTATCCAGAAATTCTATATCATTTCCAATCAGTAATATGTCATCCACATATAATATCAGAAATGCTACAGAGCTCCCACTCACTTTCTTGTAAATACAGGCTTCTCCGAAAGTCTGTACAAAACCAAATGCTTTGATCACACTATCAAAGCGTTTATTCCAACTCCCAGAGGCTTGCACCAGTCCATAAATGAATCGCTGGAGCTTGCACACTTTATTAGCTCCCTTTGGATCGTCAAAACCTTCCATTTGCATCATATTCAACTCTTCTTCCAGAAATCCATTCAGGAATGCAGTTTTGACATCCATCTGCCAAATTTCATAATCATAAAATGCGGCAATTGCTAACATGACTCGGACAGACTTAAGCATCGCTACGGGTGAGAAGGTCTCATCGTAGTCAACCCCTTGAACTTGCCGAAACCCTTTTGCGACAAGTCGAGCTTTGTAGACAGTAATATTACCGTCAGCGTCAGTCTTCTTCTTGAAGATCCATTTATTCTCAATTGCTTGCCGATCATCGGGCAAGTCAACCAAAGTCCACACTTTGTTCTCATACATGGATCCCATCTCAGATTTCATGGCTTCAAGCCATTTTGCGGAATCTGGGCTCACCATCGCTTCTTCATAGTTCGTAGGTTCATCATGATCTAGCAGCATGACTTCCAGAACAGGATTACCGTACCACTCTGGCGCGGATCTCAATCTGGTTGATCTACGAGGTTCAGTAGTATCTTGTCCCGAAGTTTCATGATCATTATCATTAGCTTCCTCACTAATTGGTGTAGGTGTCGCAGAAACAGGTTTCTGTGATGTACTACTTTCCAATAAGGGAGCAGGTACAGTTACCTCGTCAAGATCTACTTTCCTCCCACTCACATCTTTCGAGAGAAACTCCTTCTCCAGAAAGTTTCCGAACTTAGCAACAAAAGTCTTGCCTTCGGATCTGTGATAGAAGGTGTATCCAATAGTCTCCTTTGGATATCCTATGAAGACACATTTCTCCGATTTGGGTTCAAGCTTATCAGGTTGAAGCTTTTTCACATAAGCATCGCAGCTCCAAACTTTCAGAAACGACAACTTTGGTTTCTTGCCAAACCATAGTTCATAAGGCGTCGTCTCAACGGATTTTGATGGTGCCCTATTTAACGTGAATGCGGCCGTCTCTAAAGCATAACCCCAAAACGATAGCAGTAAATCAGTAAGAGACATCATAGATCGCACCATATCTAGTAAAGTACGATTATGACATTCGGACACACCATTACGTTGTGGTGTTCCGGGTGGCGTGAGTTGCGAAACTATTCCGCATTGTTTCAAATGTACACCAAACTCGTAACTCAAATATTCTCCTCCACGATCAGATCGTAGAAACTTTATTTTCTTGTTACGATGATTTTCAACTTCACTCTGAAATTCTTTGAACTTTTCAAATGTTTCAGACTTATGTTTCATTAAGTAGATATACCCATATCTGCTTAAGTCATCTGTGAAGGTGAGAAAATAACGATATCCGCCACGAGCCTCAATATTCATCGGACCACATACATCTGTATGTATGATTTCCAACAAATCTGTTGCTCTCTCCATAGTACCAGAGAACGGTGTTTTAGTCATCTTGCCCATGAGGCACGGTTCGCAAGAACCAAGTGATTCATAATCAAGTGGTTCCAAAAGTCCATCAGTATGGAGTTTCTTCATGCGCTTTACACCGATATGACCTAAACGGCAGTGCCATAAATAAGTTGCACCATCATTATCAACTCTGTGTCTTTTGGCTTCAACATTATGAATATGTGTGTCACTACTATCGAGATTCAATAAGAATAGACCACTCTTCAAGGGTGCATGACCATAAAAGATATTACTCATATAAATAGAACAACCATTATTCTCTTATTTAAATGAATAACCGTCTCGCATCAAACAAGATCCAGATATAATGTTCATGCTTAACGCTGGCAGCAAATAACAATTATTTAGGTCTAATATTAATCCCGAAGGTAGATGTAGAGGTAGCGTGCCGACTGCGATCACATCGACTTTGGAACCGTTTCCCACGCGCATCGTCACCTCGTCCTTAGCCAATCTTCGCTTAATCCGTAGTCCCTGTTTCGAGTTGCAAATATTAGCAATAGAACCAGTATCAAATACCCAGGTGCTACTGCGAGCATTAGTAAGGTACACATCAATAACATGTATATCACATATACCTTTGTTCACCTTGCCATCCTTCTTATCCGCCAAATACTTGGGGCAGTTCCGCTTCCAGTGACCAGTCTGCTTGCAGTAGAAGCACTCAGTTTCAGGCTTAGGTCCAGACTTGGGTTTCTTCTCTTGAGCAGCAACTTGCTTGCTGTTCTTCTTGAAGTTCCCCTTCTTCTTCCCTTTTCCCTTTTTCTTAAAACTAGTGGTCTTGTTGACCATCAACACTTGATGCTCCTTCTTGATTTCTACTTCCGCAGCTTTCAGCATTGCGATGAGCTCGGGAATAGTCTTATTCATCCCTTGCATATTATAGTTCATCACGAAGCTCTTGTAGCTTGGTGGTAGTGATTGGAGAATTCTGTCAATGACGCAACCATGTGGAAGATTAACTCCCATTTGAATCAAGTGATTATTATACCCAGACATTTTGAGTATATGCTCACTGACAGAACTGTTCTCCTCCATCTTGCAGCTATAGAACTTATTGGAGACTTCATATCTCTCAATCCGGGCATTTGCTTGAAATATTAACTTCAACTCCTGGAACATCTCATATGCCCCATGACGTTCAAAACGTCGGTGAAGTCCTGGTTCTAAGCCGTAAAGTATGGCACATTGAACTATCGAGTAGTCATCAGCTTTGCTCTGCCAGACGTTCATAACATCTGGTGTTGCTCCAGCAGCAGGCCTGGCACCCAGCGATGCTTCCAGGACGTAATTCTTCTGTGCAGCAATGAGGATAATCCTCAAGTTATGGACCCAGTCCGTGTAATTGCTACCATCATCTTTCAACTTTGCTTTCTTAAGGAACGCATTAAAATTCAACGGAACAACAGCACAGGCCATCTATCTACAATCAAACATACATAAGCAAGATACTATCAGGTACTAAGTTCATGATAAATTTAGGTTCAATTAATCATATTACTTAAGAACTCCCACTTAGATAGACATCCCTCTAATCCTCTAAGTGATTACGTGATCCAAATCAACTAAACCATGTCCGATCATCACGTGAGATGGAGTAGTTTCATTGGTGAACATCACTATGTTGATCATATCTACTATATGATTCACGCTCGACCTTTCGGTCTCCGTGTTCCGAGGCCATATCTGTATATGCTTGGCTCGTCAAGTATAACCTGAGTATTCCGCGTGTGCAGCTGTTTTGCACCCGTTGTATTTGAACGTAGAGCCTATCACACCCGATCATCACATGGTGTCTCAGCACGAAGAACTTTCGCAAAGGTGCATACTCAGGGAGAACACTTCTTGATAATTTAGTGAGAGATCATCTTATAATGCTACCGTCAATCAAAGCAAGATAAGATGCATAAAAGATAAACATCACATGCAATCAATATAAGTGATATGATATGGCCATCATCATCTTGTGCTTGTGATCTCCATCTCCGAAGCACCGTCGTGATCACCATCGTCACCGGCGCGACACCTTGATCTCCATCGTAGCATCGTTGTCGTCTCACCAATCTTATGCTTCCACGACTATCGCTACCGCTTAGTGATAAAGTAAAGCATTACAACGCGATTGCATTGCATACAATAAAGCGACAACCATATGGCTCCTGCCAGTTGCCGATAACTCGGTTACAAAACATGATCATCTCATACAATAAAATTTAGCATCATGTCTTGACCATATCACATCACAACATGCCCTGCAAAAACAAGTTAGACGCCCTCTACTTTGTTGTTGCAATTTTACGTGGCTGCTACGGGCTTAAGCAAGAACCAATCTTACCTACGCATCAAAACCACAACGATAGTTTGTCAAGTTGGTGTTGTTTTAACCTTTGCAAGGACCGGGCGTAGCCACACTCGGTTCAACTAAAGTTGGAGAAGCTGTCACCCGCAAGCCACCTATGTGCAAAGCACGTCGGGAGAACCGGTCTCGCGTAAGCGTACGCGTAATGTCGGTCCGGGCCGCTTCGTCCAACAATACTGCCGAACCAAAGTATGACATGCTGGTAAGCAGTATGACTTATATCGCCCACAACTCACTTGTGTTCTACTTGTGCATATAACATCAACACATAAAACCTAGGCTCGGATGCCACTGTTGGGGAACGTAGTAATTTCAAAAAAATTCCTACGCACACGCAAGATCATGGTGATGCATAGCAACGAGAGAGGAGAGTGTGATCTACGTACCCTTGTAGATCGACAGCGGAAGCGTTAACTTGGTTGATGTAGTCGTACGTCTTCACGGCCCGACCGATCAAGCACCGAAACTACGGCACCTCCGAGTTCTAGCACACGTTCAGCTCGATGACGATCCCTGGACTCCGATCCAGCAAAGTGTCTGGGAAGAGTTCCGTCATCACGACGGCGTGGTGACGATCTTGATGTACTAATGTCGCAGGGCTTCGCCTAAGCACTGCTACAATATTATCGAGGACTATGGTGGAAGGGGGCACCACACATGGCTAAAATATGATCATGTGGATCAACTTGTGTCTCTAGGGGGTGCCCCTGCCTCCGTATAGAAAGGCTCAAAGGGGGGGTGCGGCCGGCCAGGAGAGGCGCTCCAGGAGTAGGACTCCCCCCTTTCCTAGTTGGAATAGGATTCGCGGAGGGGGGAAAAGAGGAAGGGGGCCGGCCCCCTCTCCTTGTCCTATTCGGACCAAGGAAGGGGAGGGGCGTGCGGCCCATCTCTGGCTACCTCTCCTCTCTTCCACTAAGGCCCACTAAGGCCCATATATCTCCCGGGGGGTTCCGGTAACCTTCCGGTACTCCGGTAAAATCCCGATTTCACCCGGAACACTTCCGATATCCAAATATAGGCTTCCAATATATCATTCTTTATGTCTTGACCATTTCGAGACTCCTCGTCATGTCCGTGATCACATCCGGGACTCCGAAGAACCTTTGGTACATCAAAACGCATAAACTCATAATATAACTATCATCGAAACCTTAAGCGTGCGGACCCTACGGGTTCGAGAACAATGTAGACATGACCGAGACATGTCTCCGGTTAATAACCAATAGCGGGACCTGGATGCCCATATTGGTTCCTACATATTCTACGAAGATCTTTTATCGGTCAGACCGCATAACAACATACGTTGTTCCCTTTGTCATCGGTATGTTACTTGCCCGAGATTCGATCGTCGGTATCCAATACCTAGTTCAATCTCGTTACCGGCAAGTCTCCTTACTCGTTCCGTAATACATCATCCCACAACTAACTCATTAGTTGCAATGCTTGCAAGGCTTAAGTGATGTGCATTACCGAGAGGGCCTAGAGATACCTCTCCGACGATCGGAGTGATAAATCCTAATCTCGAAATACGTCAACCCAACATGTACCTTTGGAGACACCTGTAGAGCACCTTTATAATCACCCAGTTACGTTGTGACGTTTGGTAGCACACAAAGTGTTCCTCCGGCACACGGGAGTTACATAATCTCATAGTCATAGGAACATGTATAAGTCATGAAGAAAGCAATAGCAACATACTAAACGATCGGGTGCTAAGCTAATGGAATGGGTCATGTCAATCAGATCATTCAACTAATGATGTGATCCCGTTAATCAAATGACATCTCTTTGTCCATGGTTTAGGAAACATAACCATCTTTGATTAACGAGCTAGTCAAGTAGAGGCATACTAGTGACACTCTGTTTGTCTATGTATTCACACATGTATTATGTTTCCGGTTAATACAATTCTAGCATGAATAATAAACTTTTATCATGATATAAGGAAATAAATAATAACTTTATTATTGCCTCTAGGGCATATTTCCTTCAAGCTTCTCTCGGAGTCATTGTCGGAGTCGGAGCCGGATACCCATTCACCAACCTGAGCTTGATGTCTTCGTTTTGTGTAGCTCCTTGATGACTTGTCCTTTCTTTCCGAATCCTTGCTTCTCCGTGAAGGTCTTCATTCACAACGATCATCTCTACTCCTTCTTTCTCTAGATGGTGATTCTTCTGTTCTACTTCTTCTCTTGGGAGAATCTTCTCTTCTCTTGTAGGGGGGCGTACACTCATTGGAATAGTGTCCGGGCCTTCCACAATTGTAGCAGTTTCGCTCTCGACTAGAAGATCTTTTGTCATTGTAGGACCTTGACTTGGAGCTTCTCTCTTTGCTTCTACTCTTGTAGAACTTGTTGAAGTTCTTCACCATTAAGCTCAATTCTTCATTGAAGGTTTGTTTCTCACTCGATGATGTGGGGGCTTCACATGAGGCTTTGTAAGCACCACTTGATTTGTTGTGAAGTTCCTCTTTATCCTTGAGTGACATCTCATGAGCAACAATTCTTCCGATGACTTCCGTTGGCTTGGGATCTTTGTAATTGGGCATCATTTGGATCAATGTGCACATGGTATCATATTTTCCATCCAAGGCTCTTAGGATCTTCTTGATGATGAATCTATCGGTCATCTCTTCACTCCCTAAGCCGGCAATCTCATTTGTGATAAGAGCAAGCCTAGAGTACATTTCAGCGACACATTCACCATCCTTCATTTTGAACTTGTCAAGTTAACTTTGAAGCACATCCAATTTGGATTCCTTGACAAAGTCGGTACCTTCGTGCATATCAATCAAAGTATCCCAAATTTCCTTTGCATTCTCAAAACGGCTGATTTTGTTGAATCCTTCGGGGCACAATCCGTTAAAGAGGATATCACAAGCTTGAGCATTGTATTGCACCATTTTCAACTCTTCCGCGATGGCTTCACGGTTCGGTTCTTTCCCATCAAAGAATTCACCTTGCAAGCCAATACACACAATAGCCCAAGCGGCAGGGTTATGTCCAAGAATATGCATTTTCATCTTATGCTTCCAACTAGCAAAATTAGTACCATCAAAGTAAGGACCTCTATGGTGATAATTTCCCTCGCTAGACGCCATACTCTCCTAGGTTGTGAAACCAAGGCTATGACCACCAAAAGCTATGGAAATCAAAGCAAATGGAGACCAAAGCTCTGATACCACTTGTAGGATCGAAAGTATGTCTAGAGGGGGTGATTAGACTACTTGACCAAATAAAAATCTAGCCTTTTCCCAATTTTAGTTCTTGGCAGATTTTAGCTATCTTAGCACAAGTCAAGCAATCTCCACACAATTCAAGCAAGCATTCAAAAGAGTATATGAGCAGCGGAAAGTAAAGCATGCAACTTGCAAGAATGTAAAGGGAAGGGTTTGGAGGATTCAAACGCAATTGGAGACACGGATGTTTTTGTCGTGGTTCCGATAGGTGGTGCTATCGTACATCCACGTTGATGGAGACTTCAACCCACGGAGGGTAACGGTTGCGCGAGTCCACGGAGGGCTCCACCCACGAAGGGTCCACGAAGAAGCAACCTTGTCTATTCCATCATGGTCGTCGCCCACGAAGGACTTGCCTCACTAGCGGTAGATCTTCACGAAGTAGGCGATCTCCTTGCCCTTACAAACTCCTTGGTTCAACTCCACAATCTTGTCGGAGGCTCCCAAGTGACACCTAGCCAATCTAGGAGACACCACTCTCCAAGAAGTAACAAATGGTGTGTTGATGATGAACTCCTTGCTCTTGTGCTTCAAATGATAGTCTCCCCAACACTGAACTCTCTCTCACAGGATTTGAATTTGGTGGAAAGAAGATTTGAGTGGAAAGCAACTTGAGAAGGCTAGAGATCAAGATTCATATGGTTGGAATGGAATATCTTGACCTCAACACAAGTGTAGGTGGTTCTCTCTCGGAAAATGTGTATTGGAAGTGTAGGTATGTTCTGATGGCTTTCTCCACGAATGAAGAGTGGGTGGAGGGGTATATATAGCCTCCACACAGAATCTAACCGTTACACACAATTTGCCAAACTCGGTGGGACCGAATGGTTAAACTCGGTCGGACCGATTCAGCAAACCTAGTGACCGTTAGGATTTTCGGTGGGACTGAGATGCAACTTGGTAGGACCGATATGGTTAGGGTTAGGGCATAACGTAATCTCGGTGTGACCGGTTACACAAACTCGATGGGGGCGATTTTGGTAATAAGCTAACTAGAGAGTTGGTCAGGTAAACTCGGTGGGACCGATTCGCTCATCTCGATGAGACCAAGATGTTACAAAAGGGAAACAGAGAGTTTACATTGCAATCTCGGTGGGACCGATCGCTCATCTCGGTAAGACCGAAACATTACGAAGGGAAACAGAGATATTACAATCCCATCTCGGTGAGACCGATTTGCCTAGGGTTTGTGGCAGTGGCTATGACATTTGAAACTCGGTGGCGCCGGATAGAAAGAATCGGTGGGGCCTAGTTTGACTTTTGGTTTAGGTCATATGTGGATGTGGGAGAGTAGTTGAGGATTTTGGAGCATATCACTAAGCACTTTGAGCAAGAAAGCCATTAAGCAACACCTCATCCATCCTTGATAGTATTAGCTTTTCCTATAGACTCAATGTGATCTTGGATCACTAAAATATAAAATGTAGAGTCTTGAGCTTCACGCTTGAGCCAAACTTTTTGTCCTTAGAATTTTGAGGGATCCACTTTCCTCATCCATGCCATGCCATTCATTGAGCTTTTCCTAAAATATTAATCTTGGAATAATGTTAGTTCAATGAGCTATATGTTGTTAGGAATTACCAAAACCACCCAGGGATAGTTGCACTTTCAAAAGCGCTGCGAAGCGCTTCCAGCAGGTTGTCCGGTGCCTCTGGATGGGCAGAGGTCACCGGTACTGGCGTTTTGCCCCTCTTAGAAGGGGACCACCTGCCCGAGCCCGGAACCATTAGAGGATCCGGCGCGGTGTTCGGCTGAGGGCCGAACTCGGAGCTCTCGGGGACCCTGTCCCCTCGGATCCCGGAGTCCGGAAGGTCGCCTTGAGGCGCCTCCGGGACGGTCCCCCCTTGATCCGGTGCCTCTCGAGACAACACTTTAGCGTCGTCGGCAGGATGAGGGGAGGTGGTGGTCGGGACTGGATCGCTATCCATGTCCGACGAGCCCAGGGAGCCGTCCGAAGATACCTCGATATTGGCTCGTGGCGGCCTGTGTAATTATGTTCGGCAATTAGGGAAAGCAGTGCGACAAAGGAATCCTATGGGTTACTTTGATATCTGAATACTTTCGATCTCCCCGGGGGCTTGGCTCTGGGAACCACTCGTCTTCGCCTTCGTCGGCGGCGGTGGAGCTATCCGGAAGGAGGGTCCTTCCCTTCTTGGACCCTTCGGCCCCCCAGTTGGGGCGGACTTCCTTTTTCTGTCTCCCCCAGTCGGTGGGGGAGCATCTTCTTCTTCTTCCTCCTTGTCTTCGGGGGAAGAGTGCACCGCGGAGTCATCGGACGGTGAGTCCGACGAAGCCTGGCGTCGGGAACTCTTTCGAGCTCCCTTGGCCTTCTTAGTCTTCTCCGGCACCTTATAAGGGGCCGGAGTCAACATCTTCGCCAGAAGGGCGTCTGCGGGGCCTTCGGGCAAAGGAGCCGGACAATCGATCTGTCCGGCCATCTTCTGCCAGTCCTATCAAAGGCACGGGAGTTTAGATCCCGCATAGAGTCAATCTGTATAAAAAAAGTATCATGTGAAAGGTAAAACAACTTACCGCACTGGCTTGGCGCTTCGCGCTGAATCCGCGATCCTCAGTAATGGGGGGAGGGACCTCGGCGCTCTTGAACAGCACCCTCCAGGCATCTTCATGAGTCGTGTCGAAGAGCCTGTTCAGAGTTCGGTGTTGCGCCGGATTGAACTCCCACAAGGTGAACTCCCGTTGTTGGCACGGGAGTATCCGGCGGATGAGCATAACCTGGACTATGTTGACGAGCTTGAGCTTCTTGTCCACCATGTTTTGAATACATGTCTGGAGTTCGGTCAGCTCTTTTGAATTACCCTAGGACAGGCCCTTCTCCTTCCAGGAGGTGAGCCACATGGGGATGCCAGATCGGAACTCGGGGGGCCGCTACCCATGCGGGGTCGCGCGGCTCGGTGATATAGAACCACCCCGATTGCCACCCCTTTATGGTTTCCACAAAGGAGCCCTCGAGCCATGTTATGTTGGGCATCTTGCCCACCATGGTGCCTCCGCACTCCGCCTGGCGGCCGCCCACCACCTTCGGCTTGACGTTGAAGGTCTTTAGCCATAAGCCGAAGTGGGGCTTGATGCGGAGGAAGGCCTCGCACATGACGATAAACGCCAAGATGTTGAGGATAAAGTTCAGGGCCAGATCGTGGAAATCCAGGCCGTAATAAAACATGAGCCCCCGGACGAAGGGATGGAGAGGGAATCCCAGTCCACGGAGGAAATGGGTGAGGAATACCACCCTCTCATGGGGCCTGGGGGTGGGGATGAGCTGCCCCTCATCTGGGAGCCGGTGCGCGATGTCGTCGGGCAGGTATCCGGCTCTCCTCAGTTTCTTGATGTCTCCCTCCGTGACGGAGGAGACCATCCACTTGCCTCCCGCTCCGGACATGGTTGGAGAAGGTTGAGATGGAAGTGAGGACTTGGGCGCTAGAGCTCGAGTGTGCGGGAGCGGATGAGCAAAGGAGGAAGAAGGCGTGGATAGAAAGGTGAATCCTTATCCCTTTATATGGGCGGACAAAACTAAGCGTCCCCACTTGCCTGGTAAAACTCGCTTATCCCCCAAGCGCCGCAATTGATGGCGCGGTTGGGTTACCCATGCCCGTATTGATGAGAATCCCACAATAAGGGGACACGATCTCTGCTTTGACAAGACGTGTCGAAAAACTGCCTCGCGTTATGTGCGGGGCTGGTTAAAAGAAACGGTTCGAATAATCACCAGGCCATGACGTAACGTCATTAGATCTGTGAAAATATTATTCTCTCTACGGTGGAATGTGGAACTTATTTTGCAGGGTCGGACACTATCCTCGTATTCAAATTCTTCTGTGATGTATTCGGAGAAGGAACCCGCCTTGCAATGCCGAAGACAATACTGCGCGCCAGACTCATCGTCATTGAAGCCTGGTTCAGGGGCTACTGAGGGAGTCCTGGATTAGGGGGTCTCCGGACAGTCGGACTATCTCCATTGGCCGGACTGCTAGACTATGAAGACACAAGATTGAAGACTTTGTCTCGTGTCCGGATGGGACTCTACTTGGCGTGGAAGGCAAGCTAGGCAATACATATATGGATATCTCCTCCTTTGTAACCGACCTTGTGTAACCCTAACCCTCTTCGGTGTCTATATAAACCGAAGGGTTTTAGTCCGTAGGACAACAATCACGACATACAATCATACCATAGGCTAGCTTCTAGGGTTTAGCCTCTCTGATCTCGTGGTAGATCTACTCCTGTACTACCCATATCATCAGTATTAATCAAGCAGGACGTAGGGTTTTACCTCCATCAAGAGGGCTCGAACCTGGGTAAAACTTCGTGTCCCCTCACTCCTGTTACCATCCGGCCTAGACGCACAGTTTGGGACCCCCTACCCGAGATCCGTCGGTTTTGACACCGACAGTCACAAACAGCCCTAGAGTTCGTACTAGAATAACACCTTAAGACACAAATCAACCAAAACCCTAATGTCACCTAGATACTCCATTGTCACCTCAAGTATCTGTGGGCATGATTATACGATATGCATCACACAATCTCAATTCATCTATTCAACCAACACAAAGGACCTCAAAGAGTGCCCCAAAGTTTCTACCGGAGAATCACGACGAAAACGTGTGCCAACCCCTATGCATAGGTTCCCAATGTCACGAAACTCGCAAGTTGATCACCTCAACATACATCAAGTGGCACATGGTATCCCATTGTCACCACAGATATCCACGGCAAGACATACATCAAGTGTTCTCAAATCTTTAAAGACTCAATCCGATAAGATAACTTCAAAGGGGAAACTCGATTCATTACAAGAGAGAAGAGGGGGAGGAGAAACATAGGATCCAACTATAATAGCAAAGCTCGCGATACATCAAGATCGTGCCAAATCAAGAACACGAGAGAGAGAGAGAGAGAGAGAGAGAGATCAAACACATAGCTACTGGTGCATACCCTCAGCCCCGAGGGAGAACTACTCCCTCCTCGTCATGGGGAGCGCCGGGATGATGAAGATGGCCACCGGTGAGGGTTCCCCCCTCCGGCAGGGTGCCGGAACAGGGTCCGATTGACTTTTGGTGGCTACAGAGGCTTCTGGTGGCGGAACTCCCGATCTATCTTGCGTTTTGGAAGTTTTAGGGTATGACAATATATATGGGTGCAGGAAGTACATCAGAGGAGCCACGGGGGCCCCATGAGGCAGGGGGCGCGCCCCCACCCTCGTGGGCAGCCCGTGTCTCCCCTGACGTGCACTCCAAGTTCCTTGGGTTGCTTTCCTTCCAAGAATAACTTCTCCAGTTGATTTCGTTCCGTTTCGACTTCGTTTGATATTCCTTTTCTTCGAAACACTAAAATAGGCAAAAAACAGCAAATCTGGGCTAGGCCTCCGGTTAATAGGTTAGTCCCAAAAGTAATATAAAAGTGGGTAATAAAGCCCAATATTGCCCAAAACAGTAGATAATATAGCATGGAGCAATCAAAAATTATAGATATGTTGGAGACGTATCAAGCATCCACGTTGGAGACGTATCAAGCATCCCCAAGCTTAATTCCTGCTCGTCCTCGAGTAGGTAAATGATAAAAAAGAAAAAAATTGATGTGGAATGCTAGTTGGCATAATTTCAATGTAATTATTCTTAATTGTGGCATGAATATTCAGATCCATAAGATTCAAGACAAAAGTTCATATTGACATAAAAATAATAATACTTCAAGCATACTAACAAAGCAATCATGTCTTCTCAAAATAACATGGCCAAAGAAAGTTATCCCTACAAAATCATATAGTCTGGCTATGCTACATCTTCACCACACAACGTATTCAAATCATGCACAACCCCGATGACAAGCCAAGCAATTGTTTCATACTTTTGATGTTCTCAAACTTTTTCAATCTTCACGCAATATATGAGCGTGAGCCATGGACATAGCACTATAGGTGGAATAGAATGGTGGTTGTGGAGAAGAAAAAAAAGGGGGAAGATAGTCTCACATCAACTAGGCATATCAATGGGCTATGGAGATGCCCATCAATAGATATCAATGTGAGTGAGTAGGGATTGCCATGCAACGGATGCACTAGAGCTATAAATGTATGAAAGCTCAAAAAGAAACTAGTGGGTGTGCATCCAACTCGCTTGCTCATGAAGACCTAGGGAATTTTGAGGAAGCCCCTCATTGGAATATACAAGCCAAGTTCTATAATGAAAGATTCCCACTAGTATATGAAAGTGACAACATAGGAGACTCTCTATCATGAAGATCATGGTGCTACTTTGAAGCACAAGTGTGGTAAAAGGATAGTAGCATTGCCCCTTTTATTTTATTTTTTTATTTTTTTATTTGGCCTCTCTTTTTTTGGCCTTTATTTTTTATGGCCTTTCCTTTTTTATGGCATTTCTCTTTTTTGGGGGGGACAATGCTCTATTGAATGATGATCATCACACTTCTATTTATTTACAACTCAATGATTACAACTCGATACTAGAACAAAGTATGACTCTATATGGATGCCTCCAGCGGTGTACCGCGATATGCAATGAATCAAGAGTGACAAGTATGAAAGAATCATGAACAATGGCTTTGCCACAAATACTATGTCAACTACATGATCATGCTAAGCAATATGACAATGATGAATGTGTCATGATGAACGGAATGGTGGAAAGTTGCATGGCAATATATCTCGGAATGGCTATGGAAATGTCATAATAGGTAGGTATGGTGGCTGTTTTGAGGAAGATATATGGTGGGTTTATGGTACCGGTGAAAGTTGCGCGGTACTAGAGAGGCTAGCAAATGTGGAAGGGTGAGAGTGCGTATAATCCATGGACTCAACATTAGTCATAAAGAACTCACATACTTATTGCGAAAATCTAGAAGTTATCAAAGCAAAGTATTACGCGTATGCTCCTAGGGGGATAGATTGGTAGGAAAAGACCATCGCTCGTCCCCGACCGCCACTCATAAGGAAGCAAATCAATAAATAAATCATGCTCCGACTTCGTCACATAACGGTTCACCATACGTGCATGCTACGGGAATCACAAACTTCAACACAAGTATCTCTCAAATTCACAACTACTCAACTGGCATGACTCTAATATCACCATCTCCATATCTCAAAACAATTATCAAGTATCAAACTTCTCATAGTATTCAACACACTCATAAGAGAATTTTATTATTCTTGAATACCTAGCATATTAGGATTTTAAGCAAATTACCATGCTATTTAAGACTCTCAAAATAATATAAGTGAAGCATGAGAGTTCATCTATTTCTATAAAATAAAACTACCACCATGCTCTAAAAGGTATAAGTGAAGCGCTAGAGCATCAACATACTACTCTGAAAGATATAAGTGAAGATCAATGAGTAGTTGAATAATTATGCAACTATGTGAAGACTCTCTAATTTAATAATTTCAGACCTTGATACTTTATTCAAACAGCAAGCAAATCCTAACAAAATAAATTTATGCTCCAAGCAAAACACATATCATGTGGCGAATAAAAATATAGCTCCAAGTAAAGTTACCGATGAACGAAGACGAAAGAGGGGATGCCTTCCGGGGCATCCCCGAGCTAAGGCTATTGGATATCCTTGAATATTACCTTGGGGTGCCTCGGGCATACCCAAGCTTAGGCTCTTGCCACTCCTTATTCCATAGTCCATCGACTCCTTACCCAAAACTTGAAAACTTCACAACACAAAACTTAAAGTAGAAAACTCGTAAGCTCCGTTAGTATAAGAAAGCAAATCACCATCATAAGGTACTGTAATGAACTCATTCTAAATTCATATTGGTGTAATATCTACTGTATTCCAACTTCTCTATGGTTCATACCCTCCGATACTACTCATAGATTCATCAAAATAAGCAAACAACACATAGAAAACAGAATCTGTCAAAAACAGAACAGTCTGTAGTAATCTGGATCAAACGTATACTTCTGGAACTCATAAAATTCTCAAATAAATTGCTGGACCTGAGTAATTTATCTATTAATCATCTTCAAAAAGAATTAACTAAATATCACCCTCCAAATAAAAATGGCAGCAATTCTCGTGAGCGCTAAAGTTTCTGTTTTTTACAGCATGATCAACAAGACTTTCTCAAAGGTTCTACTTGGCACAAACACTAATTAAAAGCATAAAACCACATATAAACAGAGGCTAGATGAATTATTTATTACTAAACAGGAATGAAGTTGGGTTACCTCCCAACAAGCGCTATCGTTTAACGCCCCTAGCTAGGCATGATGATTTCAACGATGCTCACATAAAAGATAAGAATTGTAACATAAAGAGAGCATCTTGAAGAATATGACTAGCACATTTAAGTCTAACCCACTTCCTATGCATGGGGATTTTGTGAGCAAACAACTTGTGGGAACAATAATCAACTAGCATAGGAAGGTAAAACAAGCATAACTTCAAAACTTTAAGCACATAGAGAGGAAACTTGATATTATTGCAATTCCTACAAGCATACATTCCTCCCTCATAATAATTTTCAGTAACATCATGAATGAACTCAACAATATAACCAGCACCTAAAGCATTCTTTTCATGGTCTACAAGCATAGAAAATTTATTACTCTCCACACAAGCAAAATTCTTCTCATGAATAATAGTGGGAGCAAACTCAACAAAATAACTATCATGTGATTGAAAATTAAAATCAAGATGACAAGTTTCATGGTTATTATTGTTCTTTAAAGCATACGTGTCATCACAATAATCATCATAGATAGGAGGCATGCTTTCATCATAATAAATTTGCTCATCAAATCTTGGGGGACAAAAAATATCATCTTCATCAAACATAGCTTCCCCAAACTTGTGGCTTTGCATATCATTAGTATCATGGATATTCAAGGAATTCATACTAACAACATTGCAATCATGCTCATCATTCAAAGATTTAGTGCCAAATATTTTATAGATTTCTTCTTCTAGCACTTGAGCACAATTATCCTTTCCATCATACTCACGAAAGATATTAAAAAGGTGAAGCATATGAGACAAACTCAATTCCATTTTTTATAGTTTTCTTTTATAAACTAAACTAGTGATAAAACAAGAAACTAAAAGACTCGATTGCAAGATCTAAAGATATACCTTCAAGCACTCACCTCCCCGGCAACGGCGCCAGAAAAGAGCTTGATGTCTACTACACAACCTTCTTATAGACGTTGTTGGGCCTCCAAGTGCAGAGGTTTGTAGGACAGTAGCAAATTTCCCTCAAGTGGATGACCTAAGGTTTATCAATCCGTAGGAGGCGTAGGATGAAGATGGTCTCTCTCAAGCAACCCTGCAACCAAATAACAAAGAGTCAATTGTGTCCCCAACACACCCAATACAATGGTAAATTGTATAGGTGCACTAGTTCGGCGAAGAGATGGTGATACAAGTGGTATATGGATAGTAGATATGGGTATTTGTAATCTGAAATAATAAAAACAGCAAGGTAGCAAGTGATAAAAGTGAGCATAAACGGTATTGCAATGCGTTGAAACAAGGCCTAGGGTTCATACTTTCGCTAGTGTAAGTTCCCTCAACAATACTAACATAATTGGATCACATAACTATCCCTCAACATGCAACAAAGAGTCACTCCAAAGTCACTAGTAGAGGAGAACGAACGAAGAGATTATGGTAGGGTATGAAACCACCTCAAAGTTATTCTTTCCAATCAATCCGTTGGGCTATTCCTATAAGTGTCACAAACAGCCCTAGAGTTTGTACTAGAATAACACCTTAAGATACAAATCAACCAAAACCCTAATGTCACCTAGATACTCCATTGACACCTTAAGGTATCCGTGGGCATGATTATACGATATGCATCACACAATATCAATTCATCTATTCAACCAACGCAAAGGACCTCAAAGAGTGCCCCAAAGTTTCTACCGGAGAATCACGACGAAAACATGTGCCAACCCCTATGCATAGGTTCCCAATGTCATGAAACCCGCAAGTTGATCACCTCAACATACATCAAGTGGCACATGGTATCCCATTGTCACCACAAATATCCACGGCAAGACATACATCAAGTGTTGTCAAATCTTTAAAGACTCAATCCGATAAGATAACTGCAAAGGGGAAACTCGATTCATTACAAGAGAGAAGAGGGGGAGGAGAAACATAGGATCCAACTATAATAGCAAAGCTCGCGATACATCAAGATCGTGCCAAATCAAGAACACGAGAGAGAGAGAGAGAGAGAGAGATCAAACACATAGCTACTGGTACATACCCTCAGCCCCGAGGGAGAACTACTCCCTCCTCATCATGGGGAGCGCCAGGATGATGAAGATGGCCACCGGTGAGGGTTCCCCCCTCCGGCAGGGTGCCGGAACAGGGTCCCGATTGACTTTTGGTGGCTACGGAGTCTTCTGGCGGCGAAACTCCCGATCTATCTTGCGTTCTGGAAGTTTTAGGGTACGACGATATATATGGGTGCAGGAAGTACGTCGGAGGAGCCACGGGGGCCCCACGAGGCAGGGGGCGCGCCCTAGGGGGGTGGGCGTGCCCCCAGCCTCGTGGGCAGCCCGTGTCCCCCCTGACGTGCACTCCAAGTTCCCTGGGTTGCTGGATCAAGGCGCGGGAGACGTCCTCGCTCCGTACGTGTGTTGAACGCGGAGGTGCCGTCCGTTCGGCGCTGGGATCATCGGTGATTTGGATCACGACGAGTACGACTCCATCACCCCCGTTCTCTTGAACGCTTACGCTCGCGATCTACAAGGGTATGTAGATGTACTCCTCTCCCTCTCGTTGCTAGATGACTCCGTAGATTGATCTTGGTGATGCGTAGAAAATTTTAAATTTCTCTTACGATCCCCAACAGTGGCATCATGAGCTAGGTCTATGCGTAGTTTCTATGCACGAGTAGAACACAAGTTATTGTGGGCGTCGATTTTGTCAATTTACTTGTCGTTACTAGTCTTGTCTTGATTCGGCGGCATCGTGGGATGAAGCGGCCCGGACCGACCTTACACGTACGCTTATGTGAGACTGGTTCCACCGACTAACATGCACTAGTTGCATAAGGTGGCTAGCGGGTGTCTGTCTCTCCCACTTTAGTCGGATCGGATTTGATGAAAAGGGTCCTTGTGAAGGGTAAATAGAAATTGGCATATCACATTGTGGTTTTGGCGTAGGTAAGAAACGTTCTTGCTAGAAACCTATAGCAGCCACGTAAAAACTTGCAACAACAATTAGAGGACGTCTAACTTGTTTTTGCAGCATATGCTGTGTGATGTGATATGGCCAAAAGGATGTGATGAATGATATATGTGATGTATGAGATTGATCATGTTCTTGTAATAGGAATCACGACTTGCATGTCGATGAGTATGACAACCGGCAGGAGCCATAGGAGTTGTCTTAATTTATTTATGACCTGCGTGTCAACTCATGTAATTACTTTACTTTATCGCTAACCGTTAGCCATAGTAGTAGAAGTAATAGTTGACGAGACAACTTCATGAAGACACGATGATGGAGATCATGGTGTCATGCCGGTGACGACGATGATCATGGCGCCCTGGAGATGGAGAGCAAAAAGGAGCAAAATGATATTGGCCATATCATGTCACTATTTGATTGCATGTGATGTTTATCATGTTTTACATCTTATTTGCTTAGAACGATGGTAGCATAAATAAGATGATCCCTCACAATAATTTCAAGAAAGTGTTCCCCCTAACTATGCACCGTTGCTAAGGTCCGTTGTTCCGAAGCACCACATGATGATCGGGTGTGATAGGTTCTAACGTTCGCATACAACGGGTGTAAGCCAGCTTTACACACGCAAAACACTTAGGTTGACTTGACGAGCCTAGCATGTACAGACATGGCCTCAGAACACGGAAGACCGAAAGGTCGAACATGAGTCGTATAGAAGATACGATCAACATGAAGATGTTCACCGATGATGACTAGTCCGTCTCACATGATGATCGGACATGGCCTAGTTGAATCGGATCATGTATCACTTAGATGACTAGAGGGACGTCTATCTGAGTGGGAGTTCATTAAATAATTTGATTAGATGAACTTAATTATCATGAACTTAGTCTAAAATCTTTATAATATGTCTTGTAGATCAAATGGCCCGCGCTAATGTTGTCCTCAACTTCAACGCGTTCCTAGAGAAAACCAAGCTGAAAGACGATGGTAGCAACTATACGGACTGGGTCCGGAACTTGAGGATCATCCTCATAGCTGCCAAGAAAGCATATGTCCTTGAAGCACCGCTAGGTGAAGCACCACCCCCCAGCAAACCAAGACGTTATGAATGCTTGGCAGTCCCGTGTTGATGATTACTCCCTGGTTCAGTGCGACATGCTTTACAGCTTAGAACCGGGGCTCCAGAAGCGTTTTGAGCAACACGGAGCATATGAGATGTTCCAAGAGCTGAAAATGGTTTTCCAAGCTCATGCCCGGGTCGAGAGATATGAAGTCTCTGACAAGTTCTACAGTTGTAAGATGGAGGAGCATAGTTCCGTCAGTGAGCACATACTCAAAATGTTTGGGTTGCACAACCGCTTGTCTCAGCTGGGAGTTAATCTCCCGGATGAGGCGGTCGTTGACAGAATCCTTCAGTCGCTCCCACCAAGCTACAAGAGCTTTGTGATGAACTTCAATATGCAGGGGATGGAAAAGACCATTCTTGAGGTATATTCAATGCTGAAATCAGCGGAGGTGGAAATCAAAAAGGAACATCAAGTGTTGATGGTGAATAAAACCACTAAGTTCAAGAAAGGCAAGGGTAAAAGGAACTTCAAGAAGGACGGCAAGGGAGTTGCCGCGCCCGGTAAGCAAGCTATCGGGAAGAAGCCAAAGAATGGACCCAAGCCTGAGACCAAGTGTTTTTATTGCAAGGGAAGTGGTCACTGGAAGCGGAACTGCCCCAAGTACTTAGCGGACAAGAAGGACGACAACACCAAAGGTATATGTGATATACATGTTATTGATGTGTACCTTACCAGTACTCGTAGTAGCTCCTGGGTATTTGATACCGGTGCGGTTGCTCATATTTGTAACTCAAAACAGGAGCTACGAAATAAGCGGAGACTGCCGAAGGACGAGGTGACGATGCGCGTCGGGAATGGTTCCAAGGTCGATGTGATCGCCGTCGGCACGCTACCTCTACATTTACCTACGGGATTAGTTTTAAACCTCAATAATTGTTATTTAGTGCCAGCTTTGAGCATGAACATTGTATCAGGATCTCGTTTAATACGAGATGGCTACTCATTTAAATTCGAGAATAATGGTTGTTCTATTTATATGAGAGATATGTTTTATGGTCATGCCCCGCTGGTCAATGGTTTATTCTTATTTAATCTCGAACGTGATGTTACACATATTCATAGTGTGAGTACCAAAAGATGTAAGGTTGATAATGATAGTCCCACATACTTGTGGCACTGCCGCCTTGGTCACATTGGTGTCAAACGCATGAAGAAGCTCCATGCAGATGGACTTTTAGAGTCTCTTGATTATGAATCATTTGACACGTGCGAACCATGCCTCATGGGTAAAATGACCAAGACTCCATTCTCAGGAACAATGGAGCGAGCAACCAACTTATTGGAAATCATACATACTGATGTGTGCGGTCCAATGAGTGCTGAGGCTCGCGGTGGCTATCGTTATGTTCTCACCCTCACTGATGACTTGAGTAGATATGGGTATGTCTACTTAATGAAACACAAGTCTGAGACCTTTGAAAAGTTCAAAGAATTTTAGAGTGAGGTTGAGAATCAACATGACAGGAAAATCAAGTTCTTACGATCAGATCGTGGGGGAGAATATTCGAGTAATGAATTTGGCACGCACTTAAGGAAATGTGGAATAGTTTCACAACTCACGCCACGTGGAACACCTCAGCGTAATGGTATGTTCGAACGTCGTAATCGCACTCTATTAGATATGGTGTGATCTATGATGTCTCTTACCGATCTACCGATGTCATTTTGGGGCTATGCTTTAGATACTGTCGCAATCACTTTAAATAGGGCTTCGTCGAAATCCGTTGAGACGACACCGTATGAACTATGGTTTGGGAAGAAACCTAAGGTGTCGTTTCTAAAAGTTTGAGGATGCGATGCTTATGTGAAGAAACTTCAACCTGAAAATGCGTCTTCATAGGATACCCTAAAGAAACTATTGGGTATACCTTCTACCTCAGATCCGAAGGCAAGATCTTTGTTGCCAAGAATGGATCCTTTCTAGAGAAAGAGTTTCTCCCGAAAGAAGTAAGTGGGAGGAAAGTAGAACTTGATGAAGTATTGCCTCTTGAACCGGAGAGTGGCGCAGCTTAGGAAAATGTTCCTGAGGTGCCTGCACCGACTAGAGAGGAAGTTAATGATGATGATCATGAAACTTCAGATCAATTTGCTACTGAACTTCGTAGGTCCAAAAGGACACGTTCCGCACCAGAGTGGTACGGCAACCCTATCCTGGAAATCATGTTGTTGGACAATGGTGAACCTTCGAACTATGAAGAAGCGATGGCGGGCCCAGATTCCGACAAATGGCTGGAAGCCATGAAATCCGAGATAGGATCCATGTATGAAAACGAAGTATGGACTTTGACTGACTTGCCCGATGATCGGCAAGCCATAGAAAATAAATGGATCTTTAAGAAGAAGACAGACGCGGATGGTAATGTGACCATCTATAAGGCTCGGCTTGTCGCTAAGGGTTATCGACAAGTTCAAGGGGTTGACTACAATGAGACTTTCTCACACGTAGCGAAGCTGAAGTCCGTCTGAATCATGTTAGAAATTGCCGCATTCTATGATTATGAAATATGGCAAATGGACGTCAAAACGGAATTCCTTAATGGTTTCCTTAAGGAAGAATTGTATATGATGCAGCCGGAAGGTTTTGTCAATCCTAAGAATGCTGACAATGTGTGCAAGCTCCAACGCTCAATCTATGGGCTGGTGCAAGCATCTCGGAGTTGGAACATTAGATTTGATGAGATGATCAAAGCGTTTGGGTTTACGCAGACTTATGGAGAAGCCTGTGTTTACAAGAAAGTGAGTGGGAGTTGTGTAGCATTTCTCATATTATATGTGGATGACATACTATTGATGAGAAATTATATAGAATTCTTGGAAAGCATAAAGGCCTACTTGAACAAGTGTTTTTAAATGAAGGATCTTGGAGAAGTTGCTTATATATTAGGCATCAAGATCTATAGAGATAGATCGAGACGCCTCATTGGTCTTTCACAGAGTACGTACCTTGACAAGATATTGAAGAAGTTCAATATGGATCAGTCCAAGAAGGGATCTTGCCTGTGTAGGTACGAGATTGAGCATGGCTCAATGCCCGACCATGGCAGAAGATAGAGAAAAGATGAGTGTCGTCCCCCATGCCTCGGCCATAGGGTCTATTATGTATGCCATGCTATGTACCAGACCTGATGTAAACCTTGACGTAAGTTTGGTAGGAAGGTACCAAAGTAATCCCGGCATGGAACACTGGACAACGGTCAAGAATATCCTGAAGTACCTGAAAAGGACTAAGGATATGTTTCTCGTTTATGGAGGTGACGAGGAGCTCGTCATAAAGGGTTACATTGATGGTAGCTTCAACACAGATCTGGATGACCTAAGTCACAAACCGGATACGTGTATATTTTGAATGGTGGGGCAGTCAGCTGGTGCAGTTGCAAGCAAAGCGTCGTGGCGGGATCTACATGTGAAGCGGAGTACATGGCAGCCTCAGAGGCAGCACAAGAAGCAATCTGGGTGAAGGAGTTCATTACCGACCTAGGAGTTATTCCCAATGCGTTGGGCCCGATGACTCTCTTCTGTGACAACACTTGAGCTATTGCCCTTGCCAAGGAGCCCGGGTTTCATAGGAAGACCAGGCATATCAAGCGTCGCTTCAACTCCATTCGTGAAAATGTTCAAAATGGAGGCATAGATATTTGTAAAGTGCATACAGACCTGAATGTCGCAGATCCGTTGACTAAACCTCTTCCTCGAGCAAAACATGATCAACACTAGAACTCTATGGGTGTTCGATTCATCACAGTGTAACTAGATTATTGACTCTAGTGCATGTGGGAGACTGTTGGAAATATGCCCTAGAGGCAATAATAAAATGGTTATTATTATATTTCCTTGTTCATGATAATTGTCTATTGTTCATGCTATAATTGTGTTATCCGGAAATTGTAGTACATGTGTGAATACATAGACCACAACATGTCCCTAGTGAGCCTCTAGTTGACTAGCTCGTTGATCAATAGATGTTTACGGTTTCCTGACCATGGACATTGGATGTCATTGATAACGGGATCACATCATTAGGAGAATGATGTGATGGACAAGACCCAATCCTAAGCATAGCACGAGATCGTGTAGTTCGTCTGCTAGAGCTTTTCTAAATGTCAAGTATGATTTCCTTAGACCATGAGATTGTGCAACTCCCGGATACCGTAGGAGTGTTTTGGGTGTACCAAACATCACAACGTAACTGGGTGGCTATAAAGGTGCACTAAAGGTATCTCCGAAAGTGTCTGTTGGGTTGGCATGAATCGAGACTGGGATTTGTCACTCAGTATGACGGAGAGGTATCTCTGGGCCCACTCGGTAATGCATCATCATAATGAGCTCAGTGTGACTAAGTAGTTGGTCACGGGATCATGCATTACGGAACGAGTAAAGTGACTTGCCGGTAACGAGATTGAACGAGGTATTGGGATACCGACGATCGAATCTCGGGCAAGTAACGTACCGATTGACAAAGGGAATTGTATACGGGATTGCTTGAATCCTCGACATCGTGGTTCATCCGATGAGATCATCGTGGAACATGTGGGAGCCAACATGGGTATCCAGATCCCGCTGTTGGTTATTGGCCGGAGAGTTGTCTCGGTCATGTCTGCATGGTTCCCGAACCCGTAGGGTCTACACACTTAAGGTTCGATGATGCTAGGGTTATTAGGAAGACTTGTATGTGATTACTGAATGTTGTTCGGAGTCCTGGATGAGATCCCGGACGTCACGAGGAGTTCTGAAATGGTCCGGAGGTGAAGATTTGTATGTAGGAAGTTGTCATACGGTCACCGGAAAGGTTCGGGGGCATATCGGTATTGTACTGGGGCCACCGGAGGGGTTCCGAGGGTCCACCGGGAGGGGCCACCTCTCTCGGAGGGCCTAATGGGCCGTAGAGGAAAGGTAACCAGCCCTACATGGGTTGGGCGCATTCCCCCTTCGGCCCATGCGCCTAGGGTTGGGGGGAACCCTAAGGGGGGCGCCCCCCTTGCTTGGGGGGCAAGCCCCCTCCCCTTGGCCGCCGCCCCCCTCTAGATCTCGTCTAGAGGGGGCCGGCCCCCTTCCTCCTTCCCCTATAAATAGAGAGGCAAGGGGAGGGCTGCACACCACATCCAAGGCGCAGCCCCTCCCCTCCCCAACACCTCTCCTCCTCCGCAAGAGCTTGGCGAAGCCCTACCGGAGTATTGCTACTCCACCACCACCACACCGTCGTGCTGCTGTTGGAGCCCTCTTCCTCAATCTCTCCCTTCTCCTTGCTGGATCAAGGCACGGGAGACGTCCTCGCTCCGTACGTGTGTTGAACGCAGAGGTGCCGTCCGTTCGGCGCTGGGATCATCGGTGATTTGGATCACGACAAGTACGACTCCATCAACCCCGTTCTCTTGAACGCTTCCGCTCGCGATCTACAAGGGTATGAAGATGTACTCCTCTCCCTCTCGTTGCTAGATGACTCCGTAGATTGATCTTGGTGATGCGTAGAAAATTTTAAATTTCTGCTACGATCCCCAACAACAAGGCCATGTCCTCCGTCATTCGTCAAAGGCCGGACTTCCACACTTTGACCTCAAGCGAAGTGTTGGATGAGTTTGTGGCCATGAACATTTTGGACAAGACCGCCGACAATGCGGTGCTTCGTTCTCAAAGGGCAAAGAAGCCCAACCTTGCTTTGAAGGCCAAGCTCTGCGTTGAAGAAGAAGAAGAAGAGGAAGAAGAGGAGAGCAACCCCGAAGATACAAAGTATGCATATCATGAACACATGGCACTTGCTTCAAGGCAATTTTGGAGCAAGAAAAACTCAAGGCCAAACTTTAACAAAAACAACTTAAGTGGCACGAAGAGCAAGCAACGTGTAAGGACTTGCTACAATTGTGGCAATGTGAGTCATTTTGTTGCGGAGTGCCCGTATGAGACAAGGGAAGACAATGGTGGCAAGCTCATCCGAAAGGAAAAGGCCAAGTCGTTCCCCAACAAGAGCAACTTCACCAAGAAGACTCCTCCCAAGGCATTGGTGGTACAAGAAGAGTACAATGAGGATGATGACGATGATAAAGATGGTGAGTCGGTTGCCATGGCCTCAGTTGCCATTGCGACGACTCCACGGGTGTCTCTCTTTGACTCACCCAATGAGAGCATCACCGCCAAGTGCCTCATGGATAAAGCCACCAAACAAGGTAACCTCCAACATCAAAACTACCATCATTAATCATCCTTATTCGATGGATAGCATTGATGAACATGAGGGAGCTAATGTGGAAGTGAATGAGTTTGATGCCTTTATGGGCAAACTTAAGGGTAAATCCAAGAAGCACTTTGTTGCTCTCTTGGAACAACTTGGTGAAGCCAATGACATGATCGAGGCTCACGAAGATACCATCTCTAAGATGGAAGGGCATAGTCGTGACTATGCCGATGAGATCTCGGATCTTTCCAATGCTCTTGAGGAAGAGCGTGGTCTTCGTTTGGCTCTTGAGGATTCACACAACGTTGATCATGCTAAGTTAAAGAAAGATTTTGATCATGTTCTCATTGTTTCTCGTGTGCTAAACTCCGAGAAGTCCGAACTTGAGGTTGATCTTGCTAGACTCAAAGAGGAGTTTGATCTACTTGACAAGGCTCACAAGGTCTTGAAGGGTGCTCATGCTAGCCTCAAAGAGTCTCATGACCAACTTCAAGTAAAGCTAACCAAGGAAAAAGCCACTTTTCCTCGTATGATGTTAATTGATAATGCAAATGATACTAACCCGTGTTGTGAGCATGTGCATCTTGTTGAGGAGAACGCTAAGCTAAAGGTGCAACTTGAGAAAGGTCTTGCGACTTGCATACAAGGCAAGAAGAACCTCAATGACCTCTTGACCAACCAAAAGGGAGTTGTGGCCAAGGAAGGGGTTGGGTACGTGCCCGAGTCCAAGAACAAGAAGAAGAATGACAAGACCAAACGACCTCCTCCTCTCATGCAAACCTTTGTGAAGGAGGGAGAGAGTGCTTCCAAGAGAAGAAGAACAATGCGAAGGGTGGCGGTGTTAAAAAGGGCAATGCCACCCCTTCCATCAAAGCCGACTACTTTAATCCTTCTTATGTGTTATGTCGTGCTAGTGATGGGCATGTCTATGCCAAATTTGTTGGTTCTCCTCATGAGTATGTTGAATGGTCTATTTGGGTTCCAAAGACCCTTGTTACTAACATCAAAGGACCCATTACAAAATGGGTACCTAAAATCAAGCATTGATATCTTGTAGGTGTTTGCTTCCGGTGGGGGATCATGGTTGCTCGATAGCGGAGCTACAAATCATATGACCGGAAGCAAGGACTTGGTGGTGGACGTGCACAAGATTCCATCTATGCCCACCAATGTCGAGTGGGGTGACGCCTCATCTTCTAAGGTATTGGGACTTGGCAAGGTAGTCATCTCTCATGATCTCACGATCGAGAAGGTCATGCTTGTTGAGTCCCTTGCATACAATTTTCTTTCCGTTCATCAACTTGCAATCATGGGCTTTACCACTTTCTTTGATATTGATACCGTGGCCCTCTTGGGGAGCAAGACTCTTAAAGTAGCCTTTGTTGGGAATGTCAAGAACGGTCTATATGTGATTAACTTTTTGGAGCGACCCACTAAGACCGCGACATGCCTAATGGCTAAAGTTGATGTGGGATGGCTTTGGCATCGCCGTTTATCCCATGTCAATATGAGATCTTTGCAAAGTCTTCTCAAGGGGGACCATGTCCGTGGACTAACGAATGTTAGTTTTGCTAAAGATCGTGCTTGCAGTGCTTGTATCGAAGGAAAGCTACATGATAAGGCTCACCCTCCCACGACTATCATTTACTCAAAGAGGCCTTTAGAGCTCCTTCACTTGGATCTCTTTGGGCCTCCATCCTTTGATAGTCTTGGGGGGAGGAAGTATTGCTTGGTGATTGTGGACGACTACTCAAGATACACTTGGGTGTATTTCTTCAAGAGGAAGAGCGAGACCCAACAAACCATCATTGACTTTGCAAATGAAGCACAGCGTCAACACAATGCAAAGATCTTGACAATATGAAGTGACAACGACACCGAGTTCAAGAACTACACCTTGGATGAGTTTCTTAGTGATGAGGGGATCAAGCATCAATATTCCGCACCTTACACCCCTCAACAAAACGGTGTTGCGGAGAGGAAGAACCGGACGTTGATGGATGCGGCAAGGACCATAATGGCGGAGTTCAAGTCTCCATACAACTTTTGGGCCGAAGCCATCAACACCGCGTGTCATGCATCCAATAGGCTCTACCTCCGCAAGGGCTTGAACAAGACTCCATATGAGATACTCAATGGTAACAAGCCCAACCTTAAGTACTTTCGGGTGTTTGGATGTAAGTGTTTCATTCTCAAGAAAGGTGTTCGGTTGTCTAAATTTGAGGCTAGAGCTTATGAGGGCATATTTGTTGGTTATGCTACAAACTCTCATGCTTACCATGTCCTCAATAAATCCACGGGACTTATTGAGGAGACGTGTAACGTGGAGTTTGATGAGAATAACGGCTCCCAAGTGGAGAAAAGTGGCACTTGTGATGTAGGTGATGAAATTCCTCCTCAAGCCATAAGAAGAATGGGTGTTGGTTTTATCCTACCCATCGAGGAACCCCTTGTGGCTGAAGGAGAAGGACAATGCTCCACTCAAGTGGAGCCATCACCAACCCAAGGCCCACACGCTTCCGAAGAACAACGTGAAGGCCCTCATCCTCAAGAACAAGACCAAGGTCAAGATCACGCTCAAGATGGTGTTGACACACCAGGTGATGCCCAATGTCAAGTTCTCTCCTCCGAGCAAGTTCAAGAACAAGAACAAGCTCAAGGCAACGCTCAAGATGATCAGGTGACCACTCCTCGTCTCACCCCCGAGGAGGAATTGGAGCGTCGTGCCGCCAAGGTTGCTTCCAAGCTCTCCACCAAGGATCATCTCATGACGAATGTGCTTGGAAGCTTAAGAAAGGGGGTAAGCACTCGTAGACAATTAGCAAACTATTGTGAACATCACGCGTTTGTCTCTTGTGTCGAACCCCACAAGGTCTATGAGGCGCTCGAAGATCCGGATTGGCTCAATGCCATGCATGAAGAACTCAACAACTTCGAGCACAACAAAGTGTGGAGATTGGTGCCAAGACCGACGGGGAACCACAATGTCATTGGAACCAAGTGGATATTAAGAACAAGCAAGATGCCCATGGGATTATCATTCGCAACAAGGCTCGTTGGGTAGCACAAGGCTACTCCCAAGTCGAGGGTATCGACTACGGTGAAACCTTTGCTCCCGTTGCTCGTCTTGAATCCATTCGCATGTTGATTGCATATGCTTCTCATCATAACTTTAAGTTACAACAAATGGATGTGAAGAGTGCTTTTCTTAATGGTCCTATTAATGAATTGGTTTATGTCAAGCAACCCCCCGGGTTCGAGGATCCCTACTTTCCCGATCATGTGTATCAACTTGATAAGGCACTCTATGGCCTTAAACAAGCCCCACATGCGTGGTATGACCACCTTACCGAGTTGTTACAAGACCGTGGTTTGAAATTGGGCTAATCAACCCCACTCTTTTTACTAAGAAGGTCAAAGGGAGTTGTTTGTGTGCCAATTATATGTTGATGATATTATCTTTGGTTCCCCTAACAAAGCTTTCAATGAGGAATTTGCCGCTCTCATGACCTCAAAGTTCGAGATGTCTTCCATGGGAGAGTTGAAGTTCTTTCTAGGGTTCGAAGTGAAGCAAAGAAGAGAAGGAACCTTCATCAACCAAGCCAAATACACTCAAGACATGCTCAAGAGATTCAAGCTAAGTGACGTCAAGCCGGCTTCCACTCCAATGCCCACCAAGTGCCAACTTGACATAGATCCCAATGGTAAAGCGGTGGATCAAAAGGTATATCGCTCCATGATTGGATCCTTGCTTTACCTTTGTGCATCTAGACCGGATATCATGTTGAGTGTGGGAATTTGTGCACGGTTTCAAGCCGCACCTAAGGAAAGTCACTATGTGGTGGTCAAACGAATCTTTTGATATTTGGCTCATACCCCATACTTTGGCTTATGGTACCCAAGGGGAGCAAACTTCAAGCTTGTAGGGTATTCAGATTCCGATTGGGCGGGAGACAAAGTGGATAGGAAGTCCACTTCCGGAGGGTGCCAATTCCTTGGTTGCTGTTTGGTAAGTTGGTCTTCTAAAAAGCAAAGTTGTGTGTCTCTCTTGTCCACCGAAGCGGAGTATGTAGCGGCCGGTAGTTGTTGTGCACAACTCTTATGGATGAGGCAAACTTTAAAGGATTACGGTGTCATTTGTGACAAAGTGCCTCTTTGGTGTGACAATGAAAGTGCCATCAAGATCTCTCTCAACCCGGTGCAACACTTCAAGACGAAGCGTATTGAGATTCGGTATCACTTCATCCTGGATCACATTAGGCGAGGAGAGATCGAGCTCAACTATGTCAACACTCATGATAACCTTGCAGATATTTTCACGAAGCCCTTGGATGAAGCAAGATTTCGCGAGTTAAGGCATGAGCTAAATATCATTGATTCGAGCAATGTGACTTGAACCCTTGCACACCCCACCACACTCAATTTGTTGTCTAGTTTAGATGTAGGCATGGACATAGGGGGAGTGTTGTTCTCTCAATGAATTCTCCCTCCCCCCATTATGCATAAATTGATCAAGTCTTTCACATTAGCCATTGTTGATGGTACTTGTGCTTCAAAGACGAGTTTTGGTCATGGGCCCAAGGTTAAAATCTTCGCGGCGCCATACCTCTTGACTCAAACATAGGTGGCCTCGGCCACCGCCCTCTCTTGAAGAGGTGTGTCTTGGCCTTTTGCTGGTGTGTTCTCTCTTCTTCTTGCCTTTTTGTTTTTCTTTCAAGCTAAGCCGTGTTGTTTAGTTGTCGTGGCGTGCTGGGCGGTACTACCGCTGAGGGACGGGACCAGGGGTTATATCGGGGCAGGGGGATGTTTCTTCTCCCCCATACCCATTCGCTTCACCCCTCGTTCCTCTTCCTCTCTCTAGCCTCGCATCGTCGCGGGAGGGCTCCGACGGATCTTTGTCTCCGGGGCGTCCCTCTCCATTTCCTTCGGTGGAGTCGACCCCGACCTCATTCTCTTGCCATGGATGCCGGTATTGCCCCCGTTCCTTCTCTCCTTTTGTCTCGTTTTCAGATCTTGCGTCTTAGGGGCAATGGTGGTTGAATCTCTAGATTTTTGGCCAAATCTAGGCTTGAGTAGGTTGGAGAAGGCAACTAGACTATCTAGATTAGAGTTTGGTAGGAATATTTTTGAATTTGGCAGGCCGGTAGTGCCGGATCTGACCACGGTAGAAGGGAACTGTTGTTTCCCCGCCTCGAGCGGTACTACCGCTCTCTTTGGAGCGGTACTACCGCTTGGGCGGTACTGCCGCGTGCATGTCGCGGTACTACCGCCGCCTACCAAGTTCCATCATGTTCCTGCCATACCTTGATCCTTTTGTTGTGTTTGTTGGCTTATGCTCGTTCTTTCTGGTTGTTTTGCGTGTTCTTGTGTTTGGTTCCAGGTGATGATCATCCTGGCAGGTCCGCCGTGTCAACCCCGGGCGTGCAACGTCAAAGCGCTACCGCACCTCTGAGCCAGCAGGTGGTTCCTCTAGCACTCAACCGCCACCAGCAGGCGCATCCGCAAGTGCACCTCCACCACCTCAGCAGTCGAAGAGATCGGCCAACAAGCTAAAGGGAAAGACTGTGACTGAGATGACTGCCAAGGAGTTTTGGGAAAAGCGTCGTCGCAACCCCTATGAGGCGGACCAAGATCCCACTTTGGTCAACCGCCCGTTCTGGAACCGCTTTCAGTTTGCCGTCTATTTTGATGTGATCAAGGCCAGGAAGAATCTCTATGTTGATGTTCGCTCCATCGACATTGATGCCATGGAGAAGGACCCTCAGTACTTTGGCGAAGCCCTTCAGATGTGTACTCGGCTGAACATTCTCAGGATCATGCAGTTCAACAAGGATTTCGATGCAGATTTGGTGGCTCAATTCTTTGCTACCGTTCATCTTGGAACTGATGCCGACAGGACTCTGACTTGGATGACCAATGGCAAGTTGCTTTCCGTCAAGTGGAAGGCCTTCATGGAGTTACTTGATGTGGAAGATCAAGGGCTTGAGACTCCAGTAGGCTTCCGCCCTCACCGCAATGCTACCTCCACTCACAAGCAAGCCCTTTGGCCCTACTGCACTATGAAGGTTCACCCAGTGACTAAGAAGGAAACCTATGAGCTGTCTATGTTTCTGGAAATTCTTCATCGTGTCTTCCGTGAGACTCTCTTCCCTCGCATCGGGAATCTGGATCAGGTTCACTCCTATTTCGTGGACATGCTTCTTTTTTGCCAGCATGAGAAGGAAGCAAACACTGGAGAGAGCCTGGACATTTCTCATGTTATGTGGTCTGAACTTCTCTCAGCCGTTTCTGAGCGCAAGTGCCCGATATATGGTCCATTCATCACGAGGCTCATTGAGAAGGCCTGGACACGTGTTTACCCCAGAGTGATGTTGGAAACTGGAGACTTGGTTTCTCATGAGATCAAGCGTCTGAGGAAGAAGGACAATTGGGGCACCTCGGCGCCTAAACCCGGGGTCCATCTACTACTACTGCTGCCATGGAGGCTGAGGGTGAGGCTGCAACTGATGATCACGAGGAGGACTTTGGGCCCGCTAGTGCAGAACCCTCTTGGGCAAAGAAGCTTAAACGCAAGATGAAGAAGCTTTTCTGCATGGAGTCTCATGGTCAGTACATGACTCATGTGGCTGAGAAGCAGGCCAGGGTGCGCCACAAGGAGCTCATGCGTCACCTGGGTGCGACCATTGTCAGCGGTTCTGAGGGACAGATCACTGAAGAGAAGGAATGGATTCACCAGCATTGCCCTTGGACTGATTTAGACGCCGAGCAGTTTCCGACCAACAACGGTCACGCTGAGATGTGACGTTCGAGATCCTCAGCTTGCCATCACCTGGAGCCGTAGCAACGCTCTTTGCCCTTTTGGTGCCTCGATGCCAAAGGGGGAGAGAGTTTTGGGTTTTGGGTTGTTGCTGTGTTGCGAGCGTGTCTTTGTGTCTTGCGTTCTCGTGTGTTTTCTAGTTGTCTTTGCTTGGTTTGGTTTGGTGCCAGTGAGACCTAAGTTCTAGGCATATGGTGTGAGACATATGCTCCCTATCGCTACCTTATTACTTATGTCTTTCAGTACTGTAGTATCTTATGAGTTGCATGCTTATCCTGTTTTATATCCTTCTCTCATATATCCTGTGCTTAGAATTGTTGGACTATAAAATATAGGGGGAGTATTGATCCGAATGTGTGTGTCTTGCATTCCAAAGGCTCCACTAACTAGGTGCACACATTCAGGGGGAGCCCGTCCATATTTTGTAGTTCTAAGTATTCTTACTTTTATATCTTTTCCTTGTGCAAATCCCTAGTTGTCATCAATCCACCAAAAAGGGGGAGATTATTGAGGCATATCTCTCTCGATGTGGTTTTGGTGATTGATGACAACGTGTTTGCGGACTAATCGTGTGCTTTGAGCGTTTCAGAGATTCATCATTGGCACGAGACGATTTCCTCCCCTCGGAGTGTCATGCAAGACGGTGTAGCTCTTTCGTTTCTCTTTCGGTGGTCTAGTTGCGTAGAGGGCACCGTACTGTCAAGAGGGGGTCCGCTGTGCTATTACTTAGGTGGAATAAACACATACACTTCCACTTCTCACCCTCAGAGCTCTTCTGCTTCAATGGAGAGATCTTTTCTCTACTTATGTGTCTTGTCTAGGTCCCAACGGTAGTACCGTGCTACCCAGCGGTAGTACCGCTGAGGGGTCACAAGCGACAGTACCGCTCCGCAGCGGTAGTACCGCCGGTGACTCCGCAGCTGTACTACCGCTGGCTTGCCAGGTTCCTACCACCTCGACTCGAGGGCTCTTTTTCTTGTGTCGGGTTTTGTGGCACTAGTTGCGGCAGTAGAGGCGGTAGTACCGCTTCTCAGCGATAGTACCGCCCCTACCACCGCGGTAGTACCGTTATGGGTCCAGGTCCCTGCTTCTCTCATTTGCGCGGCGGTACCGCTACTTGGAACGGTAGTACCGCTTCTCAACGGTAGTACCGCCCCTACCTCCGCGGTAGTACCTCTCTGTGTCCAGGTCCCTGCTTCTCTCCTTTGCGCGGCAGTACCGCTAGTTGGAACGGCAGTACCGCTGGCTCAGCGGTAGTACCGCCCCCCAAGCGGTACTACCGCCCTCTGCGGGGTTGTTTAGTGGGGCAACGGTTGGATTGTTGCCCCCACTATAAAAGGGGGTCCCCTTCTTCCCCGTTGACCTACCTCTTCCCTCTCAAGCTCCATTAATGCTCCAAGCTTCATTTTCGCCCGATCTATCTCTCTAGCCAATTAAACTTGTTGATTTGCTCGGGAGTGGTTGAGAAGGCCCCGATCTACACTTTCACCAAGAGATTTTCGATTCCCCCACCTATCCCTAGCGAATCTTGTTACTCTTGGGTGTTTGAGCACCCTAAACGGTTGAGGTCACCATGAAGCCACAGTCCATTGTGGTGAAGCTTCGTGGTATTGTTGGGAGCCTCCGATTAAGTTGTGGAGATTGCCCCAACCTTGTTTGTAAAGGTCTGATCGACGCCTTCAAGGGCACAAATAGTGGAATCACGACATCTCGCATTGTGTGAGGGCGTGAGGAGAATACGGTGGCCCTAGTGGCTTTTTGGGGAGCATTGTGCCTCCACACCGCTCTAACAAAGACGTACTTCCCCTCAAAAGGAAGGAACTTCGGTAACACATCCTCGTCTTCACCGGATCCACTCTTGGTTATTTCTTACCTTTACTTATGCAAACTCTTTAGTGTTACTTCTCTTGCTTGCTTGTTTGTTTGTTGTTATTGCATCATATAGGTTGCTCACCTAGTTGCACATCTAGACAATCTACTTTGATGCAAAGTTTAATTTAATAAAGAAAAGTTAAAAATTGTTAGTTGCCTATTCACCCTCCCTCTAGTCAACCATATCGATCCTTTCAAAAAGTTAATCGCCAGCAGACTAGTCTCAGTGATGATTGGCACATCGGGACCCATGTAAGCATCAAGGTCTGAAACTGCCTCCAATGTATTTAAACTATCTGATTCAATGATTATATTGGAGCACCCGAAATTTGAAGCCAGAATAAATCCATACCGAATAGCCTTTATCTCTGCCGAAACCACTGATGCAACATTAATTATGTTAATAGCTAAGTTACTCTCACTATGACCAGCTTGAGGAAGATTTACTGAAAATCTTTTGAAGATTCTCTTATAGAAATAGCATAGCAAGTTAGCAAAAACACCCCGGAAAAACTAGTGATTGCGCAAAAACGAATCTTTTTTTTTTGAGCAAGCAAAAACAAGTCTAGGAAAAACAGAGTAGACGCCTTACGCGAAGCCCAACCAAAGGCCCAGGTTACCATCTCAGGCCAGAAGCCCAACCAAAGGCACAGAATACCCCACCCGCCGTCAGCAACTCAGCATATTCTCCCTCGGCTCTCCTTTCCTCACTACCAGTCGCCAGTCGACTCCACACGGCGGAAACCATTTCGAAACCCCATCCCCGAAAATCCCCCGCCCCCCGAAAACTTTCCCGCTCGACCCCCCCAAACCCTAGCCGGATCTCCCGCCGGCGACGCCCCCGGCGGCCGGCGAGATGCACATCAAGGAGGTCTGCCTGGAGGGCTTCAAGTCGTACGCGGGGCGGACGGTGGTGCCGGGGTTCGACCCGCTGTTCAACGCCATCACCGGGCTCAACGGCTCCGGCAAGTCCAACATCCTCGACTCCATCTGCTTCGTGCTCGGCATCACCGACCTCCGCGCCGTGCGCGCCGCCTCGCTCCAGGAGCTCGTCTACAAGCAGGGCCAGGCCGGCGTCACCAAGGCCACCGTCTCCATCGTCTTCGACAACTCCGACCGCGCCCGCTCCCCGCTCGGCTACGAGGACTCGGCCGAGATCACCGTCACGCGCCAGGTTACGCATCCCCACCCCCCTGCCCCGACTTACGCTGCCCACCTGTCCTTTTGACGCCTCCCTATGCGCGTGATTGGGTTCCGTGGGTGAATTTCTGAAGGGGATTTAGCGCACCCCTTACACTTCTGTCCTTAGTGGTTCGAATTTGACGCTAATTGTTGAGTCGGGAGTTGTTGTACGCCTGTCTGTTGGTTCTCGAGTTCGTGATACCGACTGGGGGTGGATTTTAGAAAGGATTTTAGGAGTTTTGTACTATGGATATGGTCTAGATTTAGGTCGTTGTGGACTTTTGGCATTCCAGTATTTATGCGCAAGAATGTTTTCCACTAACAGGCAATAATGCCTTGTCAAATTTTCTAATTAATTCACTTAATTGTGCATGGATCTGCTTTAACTTAAGTCGCTATCTGCAGTTTATTTAATTTTTGATCGGATTCTTAATGTTTGTAGTGTTTCTGTTGTGGACCATTAGTGCCTCCAGCTTTACTGAATACTGACAAGCTACTCTCCTGTATCTGTAGATTGTAGTTGGTGGACGGAACAAATACCTTATAAATGGCCATCTTGCACAACCTTCCCGGGTGCAGACTCTTTTCCACTCTGTGCAGCTTAACGTGAACAATCCCCATTTCCTAATTATGCAAGGACGTATTACGAAAGTGCTGAACATGAAGCCTCCAGAAATTCTTTCCATGTTGGAAGAGGCAGCCGGCACAAGGATGTATGAAATGAAGAAGGAATCTGCTCTTAAAACACTTGAGAAGAAGCAGAACAAAGTTGAGGAGATCAATAAACTTCTTGATGATGAAATCCTTCCTGCATTAGAGAAACTTAGGAAAGAGAGGTGCCAGTACATGAAATGGGCCAATGGTAACACTGAACTAGATCGACTGAAAAGATTCTGTATCGCATATGAGTTTGTTCAAGCTGAGAAGGTGCGAGAAAGTGCACTCAGTGATGTCAAACAAATCCAGGGAAAGATTGTTGAACTGGATGAAAGCACAGAAAAGCTAAAAGCAGACATAGATGAAATGGACAAAAACATAGCTACCTTAACTGCTGAAAAAGAAGCCAAACTAGGCGGTGAGATGAAGGTTTTGTCAGATAAAGTGGACAAGCTCTCACATGCACTTATTAAGGAAACTTCTCTGATGGATAATCAAGAGGAAACTCTAAGGTCAGAGGAAAAGGCTGCTGAAAAGGTAACACATTATTTATTTTCACGTCCCTCAGTACCCATATTTATTCCAAAATACTTACAGTGTGGCATATATGGCATCTGTTTATAGATCCTGAAGAACATTGAGGACATCAAGAGATCTATTGTTGAAAGAGATGCAGCTGTAAAAAATGCAGAGGACGGTGCATCTGATATGAGTAAGAGAGCAGAGGATCTGACAAAGGAGATAGATGATAGTGAGAAAGAATATCAGGTATGCAAACTTTTGCAAATCATGGAATGTATAAACTGACAGCTTGACTTTGAGTTCCTGGATACTAAATTCTACTTTACACAGGGTGTGCTGGCAGGAAAAAGCAGTGCGAATGAGAAGAAATGCCTAGAAGATCAACTTAGAGATGCAAAAGCTGCTGTTGGAGAGGCAGAATCTGGACTAAAGCAGTTGACGACAAAAATAAGCCATTCTGAGAAGGAGCTGAAAGAGAAGAAAGCTCAGATGAAATCCAAGCGTGATGAAGCTACTGTAGCTGAGAGAGAGCTGAAATCTAGGACAAAAGACTTGGATGCTATCAAGGCATCCATGGGGTCTATAAATTACGAAGAGGGCCAGATGGAAGCTCTGCAAAAGGTATGCAAAAAAGATCATTTTCCTGTGGCATAAACGGTGCATATTACTATTTTAGAAGTTCCTTAACGGGTAGGCAATGTTTGGGAACTGTTTTTCATCACTCTGTGTTCTTCCATCATTCATAGGATCGATCAACAGAGGTAGAGGTGGTTCAAAAATTGAAGGACAAAGTTCGTGCACTTTCTGGTGAGCTGGGGAATGTGAACTTCAGCTATCAAGATCCTGTCAAAAAATTTGATAGATCAAAAGTCAAAGGAGTAGTTGCGCGGCTTATTAAGATAAAGGATAGCTCCACGGCAACAGCATTGGAGGTCTGTTTCAGCAAACTCCTCATTTTTGTTTTGAAGTTGATTTCCCCTTTCAGTGAAGGAACTGGTTTGGATGCATCAGTTTAATTCCTAGTCAAATTATGCAGGTTGCTGCTGGAGGCAGGATATATAATGTGGTTGTTGACACAGAAACCACAGGAAAGCAGCTCCTACAAAACGGAGGGCTCAAAAGGAGGGTGACCATAATACCGTTGAATAAAATCCATACAGGCACTATACCTGATAGAGTCCAGCAGGCGGCTCGTAGAATGGTCAGTGAATGTTTTGTTTTCATTCGTTGGATATAACCTTTTTGCTGACTTTTGAGAATGTTATACTGATTTGTATGTATGTAGGTTGGAGCTGAAAATGTAACATTAGCTCTAGAATTGGTTGGCTATGACGAAGAAGTAAAGGTTAGTATTTTCATCCTATGATTGTATAATTTGTATTAGTTTTTACAGTATTCTGCACTATGTATATGCCTTGTCATTCATTATATCAACAATCTTAAATTTTGAAGAGATTCCTTATTGCAGAATGCTATGGCTTATGTCTTTGGCTCGACATTTGTATGTCGAAATATGGAGGCAGCAAAGGAGGTAATGTAGCTTTCTTCAGAAATATGTTCTAGTCATTCTAGTTCTAACTGAGTCTGCCTATCCAAGTATAATATATGTTCAGTGTTGGTTCTTACTGATACAGTTGATTCTCTTGTTATAGATTGCCTTCAATAGGGAAGTTGGCAGTACAAGTGTGACTCTTGAAGGTGACATTTTCCAGCCTAGTGGGCTATTGACCGGAGGTAGTCGCAGGTAATATTATGTCACATTTCACATTTCACTTGGTGTTAATGCTTGCATCTGATTTATTTTCAGATGAATTTTGAAATGGGTGTTCCTTTCCTTTGCCTTCCCTGTTGTTTCGGATCATGTAGTACATTTCTTTTATCACCCCTCGGCTTTAAAACTGTCAAAGTAGCCCTGAAGGAATTGACTACTGTTTAAATAACCCCCGAGACGGTTTTGGCACTGTGGTAGGTGACATGGCTGAGGAGGTGGTATATCACCTCCACATCATGTAAAATGTTAGGAAACAAAATAAGTCAGGAAAATCAGTTTACTTTTAAGTTGAATTTACAAAAAGCCTGTAATTTTAATAATTTTTAAAGGATTCCAAAACGGAAAAACTATACTTTTCAAATTGTTTGGAAATATGAATTGATCAGATTTCTGATTCTGGAACAGATTTTACCTGTTCTGTTGAAATTTCAAAATCAGGAAACAAATGAATTTCTTTTGTCATCCTGGGAATTTGTTTCTAAAATAGGAATAATTTTACCTGGGCCATTTCTTTTACCTGTTAGCTTTTTAGATGATGTGGCGGACAAGTAGGCGCCACATGCTGAATTTTCAACCACCCCGCCTGTCGTGGTGGTAAAACCACACTCAGAACGATATATTTTGGGATCATTTTAATGGTATTCAACTGCTTAGGGGCTGCTTAGAGGGTTTTGAAGCTCAAGTGGTTATGTTGACTTGGCCCCAAAACCTCAGGGGGGTGATCTAGACTTTTTCTAAAAACAATTATTTTTCCTTAGCATTCTTAAGGGGTTCTAGGGTAGGCAGACATGTTCATCAGGCCTTATTTCTTTGGTACTGGTTGGTCATAGTCAAAATTTCGAGCAGATATTGGGCATCTTTGGCATCTTATAGTTGTATTTTCTGGAGACAAGCTAGATTACTTTCAGAAAACAAAACAAGTATACTGGATTTGCTGTCATTTTATCTACTAATCTGATGAGATAAACACTACAGAGGTGGCGGGGACTTGCTAAGGAAACTCCATGAATTAGCTAAAGCTGAGGCTGATCTCTCTGAACATGAGGACAGACTCTCTGTTATTGAACAGAAGGTATTCACTTAATGCAATGCCACTACATGCTATCCTGTTTTCTTTTGAGTACATATGTATTTATAGTACTCTTCATGATCCGGGATCTTCTTATGTTATGTGATTATGTGATGTGATACTACAATATTCTCTACAAACCACATTTTGCTGTTAAATATCTGCCTTCATCTGTGAACTGCAAGTTTGTAAAACTTTGGTTTTGCAACATAAGAAATAAATGGCATTAGCATGTATACACGATGGTCAAGAAGGAAAGTGAATTTATGGCGCTACCAATTAAAATCTAATTGATCATGTATTGTACATTAAACACACATTAGTTTTTGTTTGTTTAGTACTGATAATTATCTCTCTAAATTGGTATAAACATGTTATACATTGGCATCATAACATTGGTAGATTGATTCTTTTTAATGGAATGCTTTACAATTGTCTGATAAGTAGATATTTTGATTTACCTTGTTTTGCAGATTGCTGTGCTCCTGCCTCTGCATAAAAAGTACGCTGAGTTGAAATCTCAGTTTGAACTCAAATCATATGATCTGTCATTATTTCAAAGCAGAGTTGAACAAAATGAACATCACAAGGTATAATTATTTTTATGCCACCAATATGGTTACCTTACCACATTCAGCTTCAAATTGGATCAACAATTGTTCTATTTGTACTTTAGTTAGGTGAACTTGTGAAGAAACTTGAGCAAGAACTCCAGGAATCAAAAGAAGAATTGAAGGAAAAACAAGTGGAGCATAAAAAATGTGTATCCACTGTTTCTGATTTGGAAAAGACAATTAAGACTTATGGCAGTGAACGTGAAGGTAGGCTCAAAGCTCTAGAAAAAAAGATAAAGTCACTGAAATCGGAAATGCAGGCCATGTCGAAGCAATTAAAGGTTGGTTTTCTGACTCTGTTTTTGCCATAGGTGATTTGCATTTGTCACTTGCAATATTATCTCTGGAGTGTTACCGTGTTCAATAAGATGTTCCTCTTCTTTGTTATCTGGAGTTAACTTCTAGCTCTAGAATGATTTCTTTATGGTCAGTAGTGTTCTTTTATAGGATTGTCCTTTTCTTTCACGAATGGATTGTCTGGTTGTTTTATGACATGCATATTCTGTTAGATATAGATAACTGAGAAACTTTCACTAGTCTGCTTATTGTTAAAGATTATAATTTCCGTTGACTGCCATTAGTCAAACACAAGCTCCCGCTGTAGATGCGTGTAAGTTTGCAGGGTACCGTCCTGTTATTGGTGCAGAATCAATGTTCAAAAAAGTGGAAAGCGTAAGGCCAGAATTTGACTGTTTTTGAATAATATGCACAGGAAAATAGGAAACATAGCACATATATAATTGAAATAGCATCTAAAATGCAGTTCATACCATAGCAAATACACATCACTCGTCTGGTTCACACAGCAAGCAAAATAACAACTAAAATGCAGTTCAGTTCAAATAGATATAGCCTAATAGAGATCATGTTGCCAGAATCTGAAGGAAATAGTTCCCGAACGGACCCTAATAATAAGATAAATGGCATATTGCCATTATTGCGCAAGCAGCCAAACAGAAGTAGTTCAAAAGCAGCCAAGTTCTGTCCATTTAAAAAAAATTGGATTAATCTACCACTTAGGCTTTCTTTAACACTGTGCAGAATATATTTGGACTATAGTGTGCCTGGTTACTACTGAATTTTATGTATGATATTATGTTCACAACTTCATTGTGAGTTTTAGTTCAGTCCTGAGCATTAATCCCAGCAGTTTAATGAATAACATATCTGTTGTTTCTATGTTTGCTTATCCTGAATAGGCTTATCAAAGCGAGAGGGAGAGGCTTATTATGGAGAAAGATGCAGTTGCTAATGAACTTGCTTCGCTTGAAGAGCAATTGATAACTTCGAAAGCTCAGATTACTGCGCTGTCTGAAACCTGGGGCACACATAAGAGCAAGGTAGTTCAATATGCGGTGTAATGGCTTATTTGTACTTAACTACCCGGCGTTACATTTCATTAATTAAAGTATTTCCCTTTGTTTCACTGATCACATGCAGGTTGCTGCCACAAAGCTAGAGTATGACCAAGCTGAATCTGAGCTCAACATTGGTCGCTCCAAACTGAAGGAATGTGACTCACAAATAAACAGCATCTCCAAAGAGCAGCAAAAACTTCAGCAGCTACTAGGTGATTCGAATGTCGAAAGGAAGAAAATGGAAAATGAGGTACTTATTGGGTCTAATCTCTGGTGCATATTTTTGCTTTATAACTGAATTTTTTCAGTATTGTACTTATTGGGTATGTGGTGCATATTTCTACTTTATAACTTATGTTTTTTAATACTGTTCTGATTGTGTAGATGGTGAATATTTCTGCTTTTATAACTTACTGTTTTTTAACTTCTTAATATATCATACAGGTTAAGAGGATGGAGATAGAGCAGAAGGATTGCTCTTCAAGGGTTGATAAGCTAATGGAGAAGTACAGTTGGATTGCAACTGAGAAACAATTGTTCGGAAAAAGTGGTACAGATTACGACTTTGCATCGTGTGAACCACACAAGGCGAGGGAAGAACTTGATAATCTCCAAGCTCAGCAATCCGGGTACATCTTTTATCTAAAAAAAGTGAAATAAGGAAAATTGCAAGTACATCTAATGTTTCTGGATAGTTGTTCTCTTATCAGCTGTTTAATTTTCAATGCAACGAACTGACTTATTACTTCACTGTCAAATGCAGTCTTGAGAAGAGAGTCAATAAGAAAGTTATGGCAATGTTTGAGAAGGCAGAGGATGAATACAATGATTTGATATCGAAGAAAAATATTATCGAGGTAGGTCTTGCATATCTAAATTTCTTGATAACCTGGGATTGATTTTGGTAGCAGCATGCAATATACCTTTTGTTGTCATCTTCAGAATGACAAGTCAAAAATCAAGAAAGTGATAGAAGAGTTGGATGAGAAGAAGAAAGAGACCTTGAAAGTTACATGGCTCAAAGTTAACAAGTAAGTAACCTTTCTGTAATCTTTCCCAGCAGATGCACCACTGCATGAATATTGCTCATACTCTGTAATGATAGTATTCTCTTTACTCACAAATGTACAAAGTTAACTAACCTCTGCTCCTGTAGGGATTTTGGGTCTATATTTGGTACTCTTCTACCTGGTACAATGGCAAAACTTGATCCTCCTGAAGGTGGTACCTTCTTGGATGGTCTTGAAGTTCGGGTGGCATTTGGAACAGTCTGGAAGCAATCTTTGTCTGAACTTAGTGGAGGACAGCGGTCCCTTCTTGCTCTTAGTCTTATTCTGGCGTTACTTCTTTTTAAACCTGCGCCGCTTTACATATTAGATGAGGTATGTCTGCATGTGATTTTGTATTTAAATTGCTTACCGGTTACCACCATCTCTAATCTGGCTGGTCATACTACAAACTAGCATAGTCAATTAAGATTAGCAAGACTGTTATGCAGTGTTCCTGCAAATCACATGACAGATTTTACAGAGACAGTTCACTGAAACTTAAACAAAATCAGCTTCAAGGCTGGCTGGAACTTGATCTGTCTTATGATCAGGCATTTTATGATGTTTGGATTTTGGAAATGATCAGTTAACAGTTAAGACTAAAACAACTAGTCCACCGGCCTGAACATGATTCCATGACACCTGGCTGCCAACATTTAGTTTGCTGTTTTATATTTTTCTAGACTGGTAGAAAGTATTACCATGGTATGGATTGGGAAGATTGATAGTTTGATACTGCAGACTCCATAGTGCACCATTGCATATTATTGTGACGTTTGATCTCCATTGCTTGATACAGTGGTTCTGATCTAAACATATGGTGTGATATTGACCTAAAGCTTGATTATTACCAACACTAGCTTGCAAAAATAATCAGGCCGATATTTTTCATTTCATGCTCATATGGATAGACTGGTTCATCTAGAAGTCCCTCTTCTGTCTAGTTGGAACCTTTGTTCCTGGCATGCCACATTTGTTGTCGATGTAAATTCTTTAGTTTGAGCAAGATGATTCTACCATGTTTCTTTTTTTTTTAGTCCCATATGCTCCAGGTTTGAGGTATTTGCAAGTTGTTTTGATGTACAGAATGAAAAACAAATTAATAATAATGTTCCTTTTCAACTGATCTGGATGTCCCTGTACTGCAGGTTGATGCTGCCCTTGATCTGAGCCATACCCAAAACATTGGTAGAATGATAAAGGCACATTTTCCACAGTCCCAGGTAATCTTGCTCCTCTAGATGGTGCAATCCTGTAATGACTCATGTTCAGTTACCGTCTGTATGTGTGTGTTGGGAACATTGTTTCATCCTTTCAGTTGACAATTCAAATTTGGTCATTGCAGTTCATAGTTGTGTCGCTAAAAGAGGGTATGTTCAACAACGCCAACGTGATATTCCGAACGAAATTTGTGGATGGGGTGTCCACTGTGACCCGAACAGTCCCTTCAAAACAGAAATGATAGACATGCTTTGTCTGAAGGTATGCTCTCAACTCAAAATTAGGTTGTTTACGACTAAAGGCTATAATCAAATAACGGCTTACCAATTCCTTATTCAGAGATGGCTAATTCAGGGACACGACTGTGAAGATCTCTTTGGTCATGGCAATCAACAACTAACCGGCTTCCAATGTTCTGCGGTAGTTGGATTCGCTACAAAGTCTCAAGCCCCTCACTTGTAGGCTATTGGCATCACAATATGTTTGCAAACCTATGTACTAACTCAATATTAGAACATGTCGTCATGTTGATGTATATACATTTTTTCTTCTGTGTATCTTGGCCTGGTGGCGTATTATTCACTCTATATTTGTAACTGTTTGTCTCTGTCTAGGGTCTACTCTGTGATACTCAAAACACTTTACTATTCTAGAGCTAGCTGTTTCCTAAATGGGTGCCATGGCTTCTTTTAGCAGAACCAGGGTGTTTTATATTCTACCAGAAAAAAATGGTGTTTTATATTCATAGTAATAGTAGTCATTTGAAGGATGCAAAATACTCCCTCCATCCCATAATATACCAGTGTTTTTGACATTACACTAGTGTCAATATGTCTTGGGACGGAGGGAGTAGCACACTTTGGAAGGTCACCAAATCGCAAATAACGGGTCTTTTGACTGCCATCCAATACACTGCGACTGTGCAAGGCTGGCTCGTTCTGTGCCAGATCTGCTTGCCTGTCGCATGCATTGCCGCAGACCAGCGCGTGCTGCAGGAAGTAGAAAGGCCACCGCGAAAACAATTGATCTCCTGAAGGCATTACTAGCCCGGGTTGGACACTGAAAGTGTTGGTGAGATCGTGACAACTGACAATCCCATCATTTCCGTACAATCACGTGGTACAGATTATATGAAGCACAAACTAGGATTCTAGGAAGCACGCGGCACAGAAGTCATGAATTTTTTTTTTCAGAAACGGAGGCAATTTTTTTGCTTCATTGATTAATTAAGAAGAAGAGAATTGTCCAATTAATTATGAAAAATCAGGCGAAAGCCATTACAAATGTACCACAAACGAACTACTTACATGACATGAAACCCCACAATGACACATACGCCCCTTCAAACTAACAACAACCAACCTCGGCATTGCTACCACGCCAAGTGATCCAAGAAGAACACCTCGACACAAGACATCATGCTCCTCCTAAACCACAAAGGCAACCCAGTCCAAGAGGACGAGCCGAGAGATCGGATATCATCCATCAATCAAGCACATTCGGCTTGCCTATGGCACCACTCTTGCCTTTGCTGACCTTCTTTAATTTGCCCCTTATTGGCGTCCTAGTTAGGAGGCAAGCAATTGACCTATCCAAACCAGGTCTAGCAACCTCCACGCCGGCATGCAAGTCACAAAGCTCCTTTGTGAAGAAAGCATTAGAATTTGGAGCAGGTGCCGACACACTTGACTCGATGGTCATGCCACTCACAGGCACCATTTGCTCGATGGTCACATGCACCACTTGCTCGATGGTCATGCCACTCACAACCCCCACGCTGGCAAGCAAGTCATGAACTTGGTATGGTTTGGTACCTCCTGCATGACTGAACCATCAAACTCTGCATGATCTGAGTGTGATGATAAAATGAACGACATCCCAGCTCATATAAATAGTAGGATGTGGCTAGGTCTCAGTCGACTAAAACTTAATCAAATCTTAGTCAATTGATATATGTAAGAAAGAAAAAAGAAAAATCTTAAAAGAAAAATTTTCATGGATCTTAATGTAAGATCTCACTAATATAACATTGACTGAGACATAATCAAGTTTCAGTCGACTGAGATTTAGCAACACTGTAAATAGTACTCTCCCAAAATTTCAGGTCTTGGACTCCTAATTTTCCACCCTGGTTGGTTGAGCCTGCAGCGACATGTACTCAGGCTTCCTATGTTGGTGGCTCTGGATTGAGATATAGGAGTAAACCAAGCCACTCTTTTTAGTTTTTATTAAGTCCGTGCCTGCCAAGCACCGATTTGCCTTAGTGCAACCATCTTGTAGGAGTCGTGCCGGCTAAGTGGCCATCCTCCCTGTGATTTGGAACACATGGAAAAAGGGGAACCGAAGGATGGATCGCGGCTAACCTACATCGAAGTGGCAAATATGGCCCTTGAGGATATGCGTCAGCGCGAGCTTGCTTTCGGAGCGCAAGGCTACGTCATTGGCGTGATTCCTGCATAGTGCCCTTTTTTCTTTAGCTTGTTTCCCTAAGAAACATCTTTCCTCTTGTAAATGCATGTTTCTCCGAGTAGGGCGTTTTGGTGCCCAGTCTCATCTGCACCCGGTTAGAATACAATTCGTATTTTTTTTAGAAAATTTCATTTTTTTTGTGCGATAGACAATTTGATGCGTGAGGACCGCTCCAAATCTCAAGTCATTTGGACGTCTGAGCAGCTCTCAGCAGAAAAGACAAATCAGACCAAAACAGTACAAGAACAGTAAACATTTTTACAGACCCGCAATTTGTCTTTCTTACTGAGAGCTCCTCAAATGTCCAAATGATTTGAAAATTAAAGCGGACCTCACGCATCAAATTGTCTACCGCATAAAAAATTGGAACTTTTAAAACTTTTTTAGTATTTGTTTTGATTTTTTTCATCAGTACAGGTGCAGATGAGCTCGGGTGTAGAGATGGATTTTTGTGTTTCTTCCTTCTATCTTAATGAAAAGGCAACGCTTTTGCCTGTTGCTTGAAAAAACAAATCACCTTGTGAACCTGTAAAAATCATCACTTCAAACTCTATCTACTTTTTTCCCTGCTGTATATGTGTTTTTTCTTTTAATGATGCGTGGGCACATTTCTTGAAACCGCAACTCTCCGATTTGAAGGAGTTAGTTAAGATGTATCATGTATATAAGCCTAGAAGATTAACTTGTACTCCCAAAGAGTCATGAAGCCGAATCTTTTTGACTTTGGTGTCCATGTTCTCTTCGCATCGTCTCTTCTGCGAGCAAAAAAGGCCACATGAACTGCTAAGTGAGATCCACACCGTGTTTCTTTTGCGCCCCCACCCCCATAACTAATATAGTAAAGTACACATGCATTGCACGCACGAACTTAAATAACCAAAGTAATGAATGAATAATGACATATCACATTATAACAGGTAACACATGTATGTTTGGAGTCATATATGCATGTGTATTTGTAGATTTAATTCTCGCAGTTCATCCCCTTGAAAATCAAATTATAGCTACAAAATACTCGAAGACTGGACGATATAATACTACACGAAACACATGAGAAATATATCCAACATAATTATTTTGAGTAATGCTACACATACAGATTGGTTGTTACGAATTCAACGGATTGTAATTAGGTGGCCGTTTTTGATTGGAGATTAGGAGGGAGGCGCAGCTCATCCCCATGAAAATCTGGGGGGATTAAGTAGCGTTGAGATGCCTGTATTCCTATGTGCGTCTAGGATCATTGATTATCTTTAGGTATTCCATATTGCAATTTTGAGTAGCTAGTATTGCATCTTCAAAGACAAATGAAACTTTTGAATGATATGTCATAGCCTTGAACGAAAAAAAACACAAATTCAAAGTCAAGAGCAATTCTTTTAGAGGAAAACAAACTTGGGGGAATATATGGCCGAGTGTAGAACAAATAAGAAGTGCATTTGATTTGAGGTTTTTGCATATCGTGCATTGTAATTCATAAAGTGAAGAACGGAGTGGTAATTCGAAGAAAAAGGTTGAATAATGGAAGTATGGAATATTCTAGAACAAAGGATGTTTGTGTTTTGACGTTTGTGCATATTATTCGTTGTAAATTATAAAGTCTAAAAAAATGGTAATACATTCAGAGGAATTGTTTTGTAAAATTTAAATGGAAGATTTTGGAACAAAGAGGAAGTTGTTTTGAGGTTTGTGCATTGTGATTAAGCTCAAACATGGAATCTTCTACATACTACACATGGCAAAACACGACTGAGTGAAGAAGATATCCGACAACCAACATTGCTCAGATTTGTTACCTTTATACCATCGGATTGATTTCATCCAACAATCAATATTCAAAGTATAGATATAGATGTTCTAGGCTCCGACCCAATGAACTATTTGAATGCTAGTCAAATTCTCAAAATTAATGAGTTAGTTCGACAAATTGGACGTAGTCCATTTCTCCAGATCGGATGAACCAAGTGTTATTTTCTTGAGGACGGGGTGGGTGGGCTAAGGTGGTGTGGGGTTGAGCAGAGACGCGAGGTTCTTGAGTCGTGACCTTTGCCATGCTATTGCCTTGTTGGTTGTTGCTATAGAAAGTCTCAAATCCCAGGAAAATTGTGGTGGAACTGAGGCTTCACGACACGCCTTATCTAGCCATCCATTTTCTACATCATGGTACATGTAGGAGTTTTTTGTCTTTTTAACCCCTTGTCGGCGGGCACGCCTAGGGTGAGGAACCCGAAGGAGAGTGGGGTCGGTGGGAGGAAGTAGGAGAACTGGCTCCCGTACGTCGCCGCCTTGTGCGACAGGAACGACTGCACACCGCCGCCGAGCTCGACGAGGCCGTCAAGCCTAGGGTTGAATGTATCCGTGTGGTTGTAGCTGAATTGGAAGCCTTTGATGGCTTTCGAGCCGGTTAGTGCAAGGGTGTCAGAGGCGTAACTCCCTAGGGTGTATGAGCTTTCTAGGTAGCTAATAACGTACTGGCACTTGTCATGAGAACAACCTTTCCACTACCAGCCAAGCTGTGAGCACACCATAGAGATACAGAAGAAGGCGTGAGGAGCTTGATGCCGTAGAGTCGAACAGTGTGCCGACATGGGTGTTGCAGCGCACCGGAAGACGTGGTTTCCGGTGTCGATGCCCATGGCCGAATGCCGCCAATCCAATCCCAATTGTGACCATGTACTCCATCGAGCCTAGCGCATCTCCCAGGAGGGGCAACATGCTCACATCAGATTGGTGCAACCCGTTCGCACCACGGCCTGCTGGACGTAGCCCGCTCGAGCAACGTCATGGTGCAGCCGCTCCAAGAAGCTGCGCTCCTTGGAGGGCACCAGCGTGCAAGGTCCGTGTCGGTGGCTCAAATATAAATAATTATTGAATAAATACAACATGGTAAAGTGTGATGGGGGGGCATATGCCCTCTGTCCATGTTGATTTTATATTCTGCAAAACTTCTTAATAATTTATTTAAGCATATAGATATATTGGATCCTTATTTAATATGGGCCCTAGGTCGGCACACCCCTGTTTCATTACTCAAAACCAAAGATCGAGAGAGGAAGAAGTGAATGGACGGAACTCGGCCAAGGTAAAGGATAATCATTGCAAAAGTGCATTTTGCCATGTTCACCAACTAAACTTTCCACCTCGCATCAACTAAAATTGCCATGAAATACGTTCGGGTTGCTATGCTTAAAATCCGAATGTTCGGAATTTATTATTTCTGCTTTTTTATGGGTCGGTCTAGAGCGAGGAAGAAGTTGCTTAGACACACATCTTTACCACGTCCAAATCGATTAGTATCATGACACCAAGTTCTTTTGCTAGGACGAATGAAACTTTATCTTGTTGTATGCACGTATTAATTAAAGGAACTAAAGCAACTATTTCACTAGCCTGAGCATGATTGCATGGCACCTTGCTGCAAACATTTAGTTTTTTCTAGACCGTGGTGGAAGTACGCCATGGTATGGACTGGGAAGATTGATAGTTTGATATGTATAGACTGGTTTACCTAGAAATCTCTCTTCTTTCTAGTTGGAACCTTTGTTCCTTGCATGGCACATTTGTTGATGTAAATTCTTGAGTTTGAGCAAGCAGGTTTTACCATGTTTCTTCTTTGTACTCCTATACGGCTCCATGTTTGAGGTGTTTGCAAGATGGTTTGACAGAGAGAATAACAAAATGGAAATCCTTTTCAACTGATCTGGATGTACCTGAATTGCAGGTTGATGCTGCCCTTGATCTAAGCCATACACAAAACATAGGTAGAATGGTAAAAGCACATTTTTCGCAGTCCCAGGTAATCTTGATCCTCTAGATGGCGCAATTCCGTAATGTCTTATGTTCACTTACCCCGTGTATGTGTTGGGAACTCTACTTCGTCTTTTCAGTTGACAATTCAAAGTTGGTCTTTGCAGTTCATAGTAGTTTCGCTAAAAGAGGGCATGTTCAACAACGCCAACGTGATATCCCGATTCCCGAACAAAATTTGCTGTGGGGGTCCACTGTGACACGTACCTATTTCTTTAAACCAAATATTATCATGATTCTGAAAACTGTTCTCTGGTTTCAGATAATTGAGTGCAACACTCGTAAGGCAGTAGGCGAACTGGCTCCCGTACGTCGCCGCCTTCTGCGACAGGAATGACTGCACACCGCCACCGAGCTCGACGAGGCCGTCAAGCCTAGGGTTGAATGCATCCGTGTGGTTGTAGCCAAATTGGAAGCCTTTGATGGCTTTCGAGCCGGTTAGTGCGAGGGTGTCAGAGGCGTAGCTCCCTAGGGTGTATGAGCTTTCCAGGTAGCTAATCACGTACTGGCATTGGTCATGAGAACAACCTTTCCACTACCAGCCAAGCCGTGGGCACACCATAGAGATACATAAGAAGGGCGCGAGGAGCTTGATGCTGTAGAGTTGAACAGTGTGCCGACATGGGTGTTGCAACGCACCAGAAGACATGGTTTCCTGTGTCGATGCCGACGGTCTGGCCAAATGCCGATGACCCAATCTCAATTGTGACCACATACTCCATCGAGCCTAGCGTGTCTCCCAGGAGGGGCAGCATGCTCACGTCAGATTGGTGCAACCCATTCGCACTGTGGCCTGCTGGACATAGCCCGCTCGGGCAACGTCATGGTGCAGCCGCTCCGAGAAGCTGCGCTCCTTGGAGGGCACCAGCATGCAAGGTCCGTGTCAGTGGCTCGACGACACTATGCTCCAGCCGGTGAGAATGATTTTGAACAGAATAACATATAATGTACTCAACTATAAATAATTATTGAATAAACACAACATGGTAAAGTGTGTCGGGGGCATATGCCCTCTGCCATGTTGATTTTATATTCTGCAATTTTTTTAATATTTATTTAAGCATATAGATATATTTGATCCTTATTAAATATGGGCCCTAGGTCGGCACGCCCTTGTTTCATGAAGGAAATATGCCCTAGAGGCAATAATAAAGTTGTTATTTACATTTCCTTATATCATGATAAATGTTTATTATTCATTCTAGAATTGTATTAGCCGGAAACTTAGTACATATGTGAATACATAGAGAAATAGAGTGTCACTAGTTTGCCTCTACTTGACTAGCTCGTTGGATCAATGATGGTTATGTTTCCTAACCATAGACATGAGTTGTCATTTGATTAACGGAATCACATCATTAGAGAATGATGTGATTGACTTGACCCATCCTATAGCTTAGCACGATGATCGTTTAGTTTATTGCTATTACTTTCTCCATAACTATACATGTTCCTATGACTATGAGATCATGCAACTCCCGGATACCGGAGGAACACTTTGCGTGCTACCAAATGTCACAACGTAACTGGGTGATTATAAATGTCCTCTACAGGTGTCTCCGATGGTGTTTGTTGAGTTGGCATGGATTAAGATTGAGATTTGTCACTTCGATTGTCGGAGATGTATCTCCGGGCCCTCTCCGTAATGTACATCACTATAAGCCTTGCAAGCAATGTAGCTAATGAGTTAGTTACGGGATGTAGCATTACGGAACGAGTAAAGAGACTTACCGGTAACGAGATTGAACTAGGTATTGAGATACCGACGATTGAATCTCGGGCAAGTAACATACCGATGACAAAGGGAACAACGTATATCGTTATGCGGTTTGACCGATAAAGATCTTCGTAGAATATGTAGGAACCAATATGAGCATCCAAGTTCCGCTATTGGTTATTGACCGGAGACATGTCTCGGTCATGTCTACGTAGTTCTAGAACCTGTAGGGTCCGCACGCTTAACGTTCGATGACGATCGGTATTATGAGTTTATGTGTTTTGATGTACCGAAGGTAGTTCAGAGTCCCGGATTTGATCACGGACATGACGAGGAGTCTCGAAATGGTCGAGACATAAAGATCGATATATTGAAAGACTATGTTTGGACATCGGAATGGTTCCGGATGAAATCGGGGGTATACCGGAGCACCGGGAGGTTACCGGAACCCCCTGGGAGGTATATGGGCCTTATTGGGCCTTAGTGGAAGAGAGGAAAAAGAAGCAAAGGAGGGGGCGCCGCCCCAAGCCCAATCCGAATTGGGAGGGGGGCGACCCCCTTTTACTTCCTTCTTCCTCCTCCTTCCTTCTCTCCTAGAACCAACAAAGGGAAGGGGAAATCCTACTCCCGGTGGGAGTAGAACTCTCTTGGGGCGCGCCTAGATAGGCCGCCCCCCTCCCCCTCCTCCACTCCTTTATATACGGGGGAGGGGGCACCCCATGGACACACAAGTTGATCATTGATCTTTAGCCGTGTGCGGTGCCCCCTCCACCATAATCCACCTCGGTTATATCATAGCGGTGCTTAGGCGAAGCCCTGTTCCGGTAGCAACATCATCACCGTCATCACACCGTCGTGCTGACGAAGCTCTCCCTTGAAGCCTACTGGATCGTGAGTTCGCGGGACGTCACCGAGCCGGACGTGTGCAGACCGCGGAGGTTCCGTATCTTCGGTACTAGATCGGTCGATCATGAAGACGTACGACTACATCAACCGCGTTGTCATAATGCTTCCGCTTACGGTCTACGAGGGTACGTAGACGATACTCTCCCCTCTCGTTGCTATGCATCACCATGATCTTGTGTGTGCGTAGGATTTTTTTTGAAATTACTGCGTTCTCCAATAGTGGTATCAGAGCCAGGTTTATGCGTAGATGTTATATGCACGAGTAGAACACAAAGGAGTTGTGGGCGTGGGTATATACATATTTCTTGCCGTCACTAGTTGATTCTTGATTCAGCGGTATTGTTGGATGAAGCGGCACAGACCGACATTACGCGTACGCTTACGCGAGACTGGTTCTACCGACGTGCTTCGCACACAGGTGGCTAGTGGGTGTCTGTTTCTCCAGCTTTCGTTGAATCAGATTCAATGAATATCGTTCTTTCTTCAGATCAAAAAGTAATCACTATATCGCGTTGTGGTTTTTGATGCATAGGTAAGAACGGTTCTTGCTCAGCCCGTAGCAGCCACGTAAATTTTGCAACAACAAAGTAGAAGCCGTCTAACTTATTTTTGCAGGGCATGTTGTGATGTGGTATAGTCGAGACATGATGCTAAATTTTATTGTATGAGATGATCATGTTTTGTAACACAGTTATCGGCAATTGGCAGGAGCCATATGATTGTCGCTTTATTATAAGAAATGTAATCGCCATGTAATTGCTTTACTTTATCACTAAGCGGTAGCGATATTCGTAGAAGTAATAGTTGGTGAGACGATAATGATGCTTCGATGGAGATCAAGGTGTCAAGACGGTGACGATGGTGATCATGACGGTGCTTTGGAGATGGAGATCAAATGCACAAGATGATGATGGCCACTTATATTGATTGCATGTGATGTTTATCCTTTATGCATCTTATTTTTCTTAGTTTGGCGATAGCATTATAAGATGATCTCTCACTAAATTTCAAGGTATAAGTGTTCTCCCTGAGTATGCACCGTTGCTACAGTTTGTCGTCCCGAGACACCACGTGATGATCGGGTGTGATAAGCTCTACGTTTACATACAACGGGTGCAAGCCAGTTTTGCACATGCGGAATACTCGGGTTAAACTTGACGAGCCTAGCATATGCAAATATGGCCTCGGAACACTGGAGACCGAAAGGTCGAGCGTGAATCATATAGTAGATATGATCAACATAGTGATGTTCACCATTGAAAACTACTCCATCTCACGTGATGATCGGACATGGTTTAATTGATATGGATCACGTGATCACTTAAGATGATTAGAGAGATGTCTATCTAAGTGGGAATTCTTAAGTAATTTGATTGAATTTTAATTTATCATGAACTTAGTACCTGATAGTATTTTGCATGTCTATGTTGTTGTAGATAGATGGCCCGTGCTGTTGTTCCGTTGAATTTTAATGCGTTCGTAGAGAAAGCTAAGTTGAAAGATGATGGTAGCAACTACACGGACTGGGTCCTTAACTTGAGGATTATCCTCATTGCTGCACAGAAGAATTACGTTCTGGAAGCACCGCTAGGTGACAAACCCACTGCAGGAGCAACGCCAGATGTTATGAACACCTGGCAGAGCAAAGCTGATAACTACTCGATAGTTCAGTGTGCCATGCTTTACGGCTTAGAACCGGGACTTCAATGACATTTTGAACGTCATGGAGCATATGATATGTTCCAGGAGTTGAAATTAATATTTCAAGCAAATGCCCGGATTGAGAGATATGAAGTCTCCAATAAGTTCTATAGCTGCAAGATGGAGGAGAATAGTTCTGTCAGTGAACATATACTCAGAATGTCTGGGTACCACAACCACTTGACTCAACTGGGAGTTAATCTTCCTGATGATAGTGTCATTGGCAGAGTTCTTCAATCACTGCCACCAAGCTAAAAGAGCTTCGTGATGAACTATAATATGCAAGGGATGGATAAGACGATTCCTAAGCTCTTCGCGATGCTAAAAGCTGCGGAGGTAGAAATCAAGAAAGAGCATCAAGTGTTGATGGTCAACAAGACCACCCGTTTCAAGAAAAAGGGTAAAGGGAAGAAGGGGAACTTCAAAAAGAACAGCAAGCCAGTTGTTGTGAAGAAACCCAAGTCTGGACCTAAGCCTGAGACTGAGTGCTTCTATTGCAAAGGAACTGGTCACTGGAAGCGGAACTGACCCAAGTATTTGGCGGAGAAGAAGGATGGCAAAGTGAAAGGTATATTTGATATACATGTTATTGATGTGTACCTTACTATTGCTCGCAGTAGTGCCTGGGTATTTGATATTGGTTCAGTTGCTAACATTTGCAACTCAAAACAAGGGCTACGGATTAAGCGAAGATTGGCTAAGGACGAGGTGACGATGCGCGTGGGAAATGGTTCCAAAGTCTATGTGATCGCCGTCGGCACGCTACCTGTTGGGGAATGTAGTAATTTCAAAAAATTTCCTACGCACATGCAAGATCATGGTGATACATAGCAATGAGAGGGGAGAGTATCGTCTATGTACCCTCGTAGACCGTAAGCGGAAGCGTTATGACAACGCGGTTGATGTAGTCGTATGTCTTCACAATCGACTGATCCCAGCACCGAAGGTACGACACCTCCGCGATCTGCACACGTTCAGCTTGGTGTCGTCCCGCAAACTCACGATCCAGTAGAGCTTCGAGGGAGAGCTTTGTCAGCACGACGGCGTGATGACGGTAATGATGTTGCTACCGAAACAGGGCTTCGCCTAAGCACCACTATGATATGACCGAGGTGGATTATGGTGAAGGGGGGCACCGCACACTGCTTGGAACAATCAACTTGTGTGTCCTAGGGTGCCCCCTGCCCTCGTATATAAAGGATCAAGGGGGAGGCCGACCGACCCTAGTGGCGTCCAAGGAGAGGAGGAATCCTCCTCCTAGTAGGAGTAGGATTCATCCTTTCCTAGTCCTACTAGGAAGGAGGAAGGGGAAAGGAAAGAGAGGGAGAGGGAGAGGGAAAGAGGGGCCGCGTCCCCTCCCTTAGTCCTATTCGGACTCCTCTTGGGGGGGGGGAGAGGGGGCGCCACCTCCTGGGCTGCTGCCCTCTCTCTCCCCTAAGGCACACTAAGGCCCAATACTTCCCCCGGGGGTTCCGGTAACCCCTCCGGCACTCCGGTTTTCTCCGAAATCACCCGGAACACTTCCGGTGTCCGAATATAGCATTCCAATATATTGATCTTTATGTCTCGACCATTTCGAGACTCCTCGTCATGTCCGTGATCAAATCCGGGACTCCATACTACCTTTGGTACATCAAAACACATAAACTCATAATACCGATCGTCACCGAATGTTAAGCGTGCGGACCCTACGGGTTCGAGAACTATGTATACATGACCGAGATATGTCTCTGGTCAATAACCAATAGCGGAACCTGGATACTCATATTGGCTCCTACATATTCTACGAAGATCTTTATCGGTCAAACCACATAACGATATACGTTATTCCCTTTGTCATCGGTATGTTACTTGCTCGAGATTCGATCATCGGTATCTCAATACCTAGTTCAATCTCGTTACCGACAAGTCTCTTTAGTCATTCCGTAATGCTACATCCCGTAACTAACTCATTAGCTACATTGCTTGCAAGGCTTATAATCATGTATATTACCGAGAGGGCCCAGAGATACCTCTCCGACAATCGGAGTGACAAATCCCAATCTTGATCCATGCCAACTCAACAAACACCATCGGAGACACCTGTAGAGCACCTTTATAATCACCCAGTTACGTTGTGACGTTTGGTAGCACACAAAGTGTTCTTCCGGTATTCGGGAGTTGCATGATCTCATAGTCATAGGAACATGTATAGTTATGGAGAAAGCAATAGCAACAAACTAAACGATCATCGTGCTAAGCTAACGGATGGGTCAAGTCAATCACATCATTCTCTAATGATGTGATCCTACGAGATAGTCAAGTAGAGGCAAACTAGTGACACTCTGTTTGTCTATGTATTTAGACATGTATTAAGTTTCCGATTAATACAATTCTAGCATGAATAATAAACATTTATCATGATATAAGGAAATATAAATAACAACTTTATTATTGCCTCTAGGGCATATTTCCTTCAGTCTCCCACTTACACTACAGTCAATAACAAAGTATGTCATCCACATATGCCCTAGAGGCAATAATAAAGTTGTTATTTATATTTCCTTATATCATGATAGATGTTTATTATTCATGCTAGAATTGTATTAAGCGGAAACTTAGTACATGTGTGAATACATAGACAAAAGAGTGTCACTAGTTTGCCTCTACTTGACTAGCTCGTTGAATCAATGATGGTTATGTTTCCTAACCATAGACATGAGTTGTCATTTGATTAACGGGATCACATCATTAGAGAATGATGTGATTGACTTGACCCATCCGTTAGCTTAGCGCGATGATCGTTTAGTTTGTTGCTATTGCTTTCTCCATAGCTATACATGTTCCTATGACTATGAGATCATGCAACTCCCGAATACTGGAGGAACACTTTGTGTGCTACCAACGTCACAACATAAGTGGGTGATTATAAAGGTGCTCTATAGGTGTCTCCGATGGTGTTTGTTGAGTTGGCATGGATCAAGATTGGGATTTGTCACTCCGATTGTCGCAGAGGTATCTCTGGGCCCTCTCGGTAATGCACATCACTATAAGCCTTGCAAGCAATGTAGCTAATGAGTTAGGTATGGGTTGAAGCATTACGGAACGAGTAAAGAGACTTGCCGGTTGATACGTCTCCAACGTATCTATAATTTTTGATTGCTCCATGCTATATTATCTACTGTTTTGGACATTATTGGGCTTTATTATCCACTTTTATATTATTTTTGGGACTAACCTATTAACCGGAGGCCCAGCCCAGAATTGCTGTTTTTTGCCTGTTTTAGGGTTTCGAAGAAAAGGAATATCAAACGGAGTCCAAACGGAATGAAACCTTCGGGAACGTGATTTTCTCACCGAATACAACTTAGGAGACTTGGACCCTACGTCAAGCCAATTAACAAGAGGCCACGAGGTAGGGGGGCGCGCCCTCCACCCTCGTGGCCCCCTATTGCTCCACCGACGTACTTCTTCCTCCTATATATATCCACGTACCCCCAAACGATCAGATACGGAGCCAAAAACCTAATTCCACCGCTGCAACTTTTTGTATCCATGAGATCCCATCTTGGGGCATGTTCCAGAGCTCCGTCGGAGGGGGCATCGATCACGGAGGGCTTCTACATCATCATCCAAGCCCCTCCGATGAAGTGTGAGTAGTTTACTTCAGACCTACGGGTCCATAGTTAGTAGCTAGATGGTTTCTTCTCTCTTTTTGGATCTCAATACAATGTTCTCCCCCTCTTTCGTGGAGATCTATTCGATGTAATCTTCTTTTTGCGGTGTGTTTGTTGAGACCGATGAATTGTGGGTTTATGATCTAGTCTATCTATGAATAATATTTGAATCTTCTCTGAATTCTTTTATGTATGATTGGTTATCTTTGCAATTCTCTTCGAATTATCAGTTTGGTTTGGCCTACTAGATTGGTTGTTCTTGCCATGGGAGAAGTGCTTAGCTTTGGGTTCAATCTTGTGGTTTCCTTTCCCAGTGACAGAAGGGGCAGCAAGGCACGTATTGTATTGTTGCCATCGAGGATAACAAGATGGTTTTTTATCATATTGCATGAAACTATCCCTCTACATCTTGTCATCTTGCTTAAGGCGTTACTTTGTTTTTAACTTAATACTCTAGATGCATGCTGGATAGCGGTTGATGAGTGGAGTAATAGTAGTAGATGCAGGCAGGAGTCGGTCTACTTGTCTTGGACGTGATGCCTATATACATGATCATACCTAAATATTCTCATAACTATGCTCAATTCTGTCAATTGCTCAACAGTAATTTGTTCACCCATCGTAGAATACTTATGCTCTTGAGAGAAGCCACTAGTGAAACCTATGGCCCCCGGGTCTCTTTCTCATCATACCAATCTCCATCACTTTATTATTGCTTTGCTTTTTTACTTTGCTTTTACTTTTTTACTTTGCATCTCTATACCAAAAATACCAAAAATATTATTTATCATCTCTATCAGATCTCACTTTCCTAAGTGACCGTGAAGGGATTGACAATCCCTAAGCACGTTGGTTGCGTTGAGCTATTGTTTTTGTGTAGGTACAAGGGACTCACGCGTAGCCTCCTACTGGATTGATACCTTCGTTCTCAAAAACCGAGGGAAATAGTTACGCTACTTTGCTGCATCATCCTCTCCTCTTCGGGGAAATCCAACGCAGTGCTCAAGAGGTAGCAAGAAGGATTTCTGGCGCCGTTGCCGGGGAGTCTGCACAAAAGTCAACATACCAAGTACCCATCACTATCCCTATCTCCCGCATTACATTATTTGCCTTTTACCTCTCGTTTTCCTCTCCCCCACTTCACCCTTGCCGTTTTATTCGCCCCCTCTCTCTATCCTCCCTCTCTTTCTCTATTTGCCTCTTTTTGCCCGTTTGCTTTTCTGTTTGCTTGTGTGTTAGTTTGTTTGCTTGTCGTCATGGCTAGTCTCATATCTTCTCCGTTGTCTCCCGAGAATTAATTTCTAAATTTTAAACAAAGGGAGGGAGAAAATCTAAAAGATGCTTGGTATAGAATTTGCTATGCTCAAAATAGATCTACCAGGAAGCAATCTACTTCAGTTCTTCTCCGCAATTTTTATGTAGGTGCTAGTCCTTGGTATAGATATATCCTTGATACCATTACCGGAGGGAATTTCTTGGGTAGCCATACTTTTGATTCTTATAATGCTATGTTAGATTTATTTGGCTCACCACCTCTTTTGGTTAATGGAACTATGTTAACTTTGGAGCATGTTATGCAAAGACTTGAAATTATTGAAAATAAAGTTTCTACCATTGAATTAATTGAAAATATAGATAAAAAGATCCATAATTAAAATACCCAATATGGATCTAGGGTAGGAATGACTTTGAAAAATATTAAGGAAAAGGAACCCATAGTTAATGAGAAAATAAATCTAGATTCCACTAGAATCGATAAACTTGAGGGTATCATTACAAACTTGGGAACCGCTTTTTCTTCCGTAAAGAATACTCCAAGACCTACTAAAATTGCCAAGCTTATGTATGTTCCTAAAAATAAGGGTGAATCATCTAGTAAGGAAACTACGGATCTTAAATCTATAAGTATTCATCCCAATCTTTTTGCTATCATTAAGGAACCAATTGCTACAAATGAATTTTTCGATCTTGTGCCTAAGAGTTTGATAATCGCTAGAAAGAAAGAAATTCCTAAGGGATATAGATGCCTCATTGAAGAATTGCCTACCAAAGATGGCAATACCTAGATCTATTCTTGCTTGTTATGCCTAGCTAGGGGCGTTAAACGATAGCGCTTGTTGGGAGGCAACCCAATTTTATTGTTTCCTTGCTTTTTGCTCCTGTTTAGTAATTAATAAATTATTTAGCCTCTGTCTTGGTTGTGTTTTTTGTGTTTAATTAGTGTTTGTGTGATATGTCTCCGTCGTATCTACTTTTCCAAACACTTTTGCTCTTGTTTTGGACTCTAACTTGTATGATTTGAATGGAACTAACCCAGACTGACACTGTTTTCAGCAGAATTGCCATGGTGTTGTTTTATGTGCAGAAAACAAATATTCTCGGAATGACCTGAAACTCCATTGGAACATCTTAGAAAAAATAATAAAAAATCCTCGCCAAAGATGAAGACCAGGGGCCCACACCCTTCTCACGAGGGTGGGGGGGCGCCCCCCCTAGGTCGCGCCCCCTACCTCGTGGGCCCCCTGGATGCCCTCCGACGCCAACTCCAACTCTATATATTTGCTTTCGGAGATAAAAAAATCAGAGAGAAGAAATCATCGCGTTTTACGATATGGAGCCGCCGCCAAGCCCTAAAACCTCTCGGGAGGGCTGATCTGGATTCCGTTCGGGGCTTCGGAGAGGGGGATTCGTCGCCGTCGTCATCATCAACCATCCTCCATCACCAATTTCATGATGCTCACCGCCGTGCGTGAGTAATTCTATCGTAGGCTTGCTGGACGGTGATGGGTTGGATGAGATTTATCATGTAACCGAGTTAGTTTTGTTAGGGTTTGATCCCTAGTATCCATTATGTTCTGAGATTGATGTTGCTATGACTTTGCTATGCTTAATGCTTGTCACTAGGGCCCGAGTGCCATGATTTCAGATCTGAACCTATTATGTTATCATGAATATATGTGAGTTCTTGATCCTATCTTGCAAGTCTATAGTCACCTACTATGTGTTATGATCCGGCAACCCGAAGTGACAATAATCGGGACCACTCCCGGTGATGACCATAGTTTGAGGAGTTCATGTATTCACTATGTGCTAATTCTTTGTTCCGGTTCTCTATTAAAAGGAGGCCTTAATATTCCTTAGTTTCCAATAGGACCCCACTGCCACGGGAGGGTAGGACAAAAGATGTCATGCAAGTTCTTTTCCATAAGCATGTATGACTATATACGGAATACATGCCTACATTACATTGATGAATTGGAGCTAGTTCTGTGTCACCCTATGTTATGACTGTTACATGATGAACCGCATCCGGCATAATTATCCATCACTGATCCGGTGCCTACGAGTTTTCCATATACTAGTTCTCGCTTATTTACTTTCCCGCTGCTACTGTTACAATCACTACAAAATACCAAAAACATTACTTTTGATGTCTTTACTTTTGTTGCCGCTACCACCACTATCATATTACTGTGCTACTAAACACTTTGCTGTAGATACTAAGTTTCCAGGTGTGGTTGAATTGACAACTCAGCTGCTAATACTTGAGAATATTCTTTGGCTCCCCTTGTGTCGAATCAATAAATTTGGGTTGAATACTCTACCCCCGAAAGCTGTTGCGATCCCCTATACTTGTGGGTTATCAAGACTAATTTCTAGCGCCGTTGCCGAGGAGCATAGCTCTATTCTTTGAGTCACTTGGGATTTATATCTGCTTATCACTATGAAGAACTTGAGAGATCCAAAAACCAAGATCTATCCCTCAACTACGAGGGGAGGTAAGGAACTGCCATCTAGCTCTACACTTGATTCACCTTCTGTTATGAGTAAGTTTGCGACACCTACACCTGCTTCTGCTATTTGTTCTGATATGTCGCATGTTATTGATGATGCCACTTCTGCTATGCATGATACTTATGATGAAACTGCTTCTATGCCTGATACTACTGTGCCCCTTGGTGAATTTCTTGATGAACAAATTGCTAGGGCTAGAGAAAAAGAAATTATTGAATCTGAATACGATGATGATAGTGATGATGAAAATATGCCTGTTATTCCCAAGGGTTATCTTTTTGATATGGAATCTTCTGCCGCTATTTTAGCTTGCAAGGATAGATATGAGCTTAAGAGGTTATTAGTTAAATGGAACAAAGAATCACTTAGAGATAAAATGAAACCCGACCCTGCTTTTGCTACTTCACCTATTTGTGTTCCTGATAAGGATTATGAATTCTCTGTTGATCCTGATATAATTACTTTGGTTGAATCTGATCCGTTTTATGGCTATGAATCTGAAATTGTTGTGGCGCATCTTACTAAGTTAAATGATATAGCTGCCCTGTTCACTAATGATGAGAGATCGCGTTACTTTTATATACTCAAAATATTTCCGTTCTCATTAAAGGGTGATGCTAAGATATGGTATAATTCTCTTTATCCTGGTTGTGTGCGTATTCCCCAGGACATGATTTATTACTTCTCTGCTAAATATTTCCCCGCTCATAAGAAACAAGCTGCTTTGAGGGAAATATACAACTTCGTGCAAATTAAAGAAGAGAGTCTCCCACAAGCTTGTGGGAGGCTTCTCAAGTTACTTAATGCTTTGCCTGATTATCCTCTTAAGAAACCTGAAATACTTGATATCTTTTATAATGGACTAACCGATGCTTCCAGAGATTACCTGAATAGTTGTGCTGGTTCTCTTTTTAGGGAAAGAACACCGGATGAAGCTAAGATCCTATTGAATAATATGTTGACAAATGAAAATAATTGGGCATCTCCTGAGCCAGCTCCTGAGCCAACTCCTGCTCCAATTACTGACCGTATTCCTAAACCAACTCCGAAGAAGAGAGGTGTTCTATTCCTCAGTCCCGAAGATATGCAAGAGGCAAAGAAATCTATGAAAGAAAAAGGTATTAAAGCTGAAGTTGTTAAGAATTTACCTCCTATTGAAGAAATACATGGTCTTAATGTACCGCCTATTGAAGAAACATATGATCTTAATTCTTTATTTATTGAAGAACCTCCAGACCCAGATATCCCGACACAGGTAGTAAAGGTAAATTCTCTCTATAGATATGATAAAGCTGAAGTCCCTCCTACTAAAATTGCTAGTCAGTGCTTGGATGAGTTTGATAATTTATGTTTAAGCAAGACGACTTCAATGCTTATTTTGGTAGACAATTAAAAGAAAATGCTTATATGATTAGACGCTTGGGTGATTATATGGCTAATATTAAAGGTGAACTTAAACTTGTTAGCAAACATGCTTCTATGGTTACCACTCAAGTAGAACAAGTACTTAAGGCTCAAAAAGAAGTGCTTGATGAAATGAATAGTAAGAAAAATGATTATGCTATTAGAGTGGCTACTAGAACTGGTAGAATGACCGAGGAACCTTTGTATCCTGAAGGCCACCCTAAGAGAATCGAGCAAGATTCTCAAAGAAATAATATTGATGTTCCTAGTTCTTCTAAAAAGAAGAAGAAAAGTGATAGAACTGTGCAAACTTCTAGTGAACCTATTGCTGAACCACCTAATAATCCAAATGATATTTCTATGTCTGATGCTGAAACACAATCTGGTAATGAACATGAACCTAGTGAAAATATTAATGATAATGTTCATGATGATGCTCAACCTAGTAATGATAATGATGTAGAAATTGAACCTGCTATTGATCTTGATAACCCACAATCAAAGAATCAACGTTATGATAGAAGAGACTTTGTTTCTAGGAAACATGGTAAAGAAAGGGAACCTTGGGTTCAGAAACCCATGCCTTTTCCTCCGAAACCATCCAAGAAAAAGGATGGTGAGGATTTTGAGCGCTTTGCTGAAATGATTAGGCCTATCTTTTTGCGTATGAGATTAACTGATGTGCTCAAAATAAATCCTTATGCTAAATATATGAAGGATATCATTACTAATAAAAGAAAGATACCGAAAGCTGAAATTTCCACCATGCTTGCTAATTATACTTTTAAGGGTGGAATACCAAAGAAACTTGGAGACCCCGGAGTACCTGCTATACCTTGCTCCATTAAAAGAAATTATATTAAAACTGCTTTATGTTATCTTGGAGCCGGTGTTAGTGTTATGCCTCTCTCTTTATATCGTAGACTTGACTTGAATAAGTTGACACCTACCGAAATATCTTTGCAAATGGCTGATAAATCAACTGCTATACCTGTCGGTATCTGTGAGGACGTGCCTGTTGTGGTTGCAAACGTTACTATTTTAACGGACTTTATTATTCTTGATATTCCCGAGGATGATAGTATGTCTATTATTCTTGGAAGACCTTTTCTTAATACTGCAGGGGCTGTTATTGATTGCAACAAAGGCAATGTCACTTTTCATGTTAATGGTAATGAGCATACGGTACACTTTCCGATGAAACAACCTCAAGTTCATAGTATCAACTCTATTGGAAAAATTCCATCGATTATATTTGGAGGTTTCGAATTTCCTCTTCCTACTGTCAAGAAGAAATATGATATTCTTATTATTGGGGATGTGCATATCCCCATTGAGGTAACTTAGTGTTATTCGAAATTTCTCCGGTTTCATGATTATCGGAATGAGTTTGTTAACAAGACTTGATCAACCTTGTTAGTGGATTCTTTTTGATGAGCATGAGATGGATGAAACTAGAAGCACAAACTTCTGTACCCCACTTTTACTTTCTGTTATTTATATTAAATAAAGTAAAAATAGTATTTTCAGTCTGTTACCTGACTTATCCGTGCAATATAAAAATATCCTGAAGATAAAAGTCCTTAGAATGCCATGCCAATTTAATATGATTTTTTGGGAATATTTAAGGATTTACTGTGCAAAAATTACCGCGGGAGGAGCTGCCACCTGGCCACGAGGGTAGTGGGCGCCCCCTAGGGCGCGCCCCCTGCCTCGTGGGCCCACGGTGGCCCTCCTCCACTTATCTCAGCACCCATCTTCTTCCTCTATCTCACACAAACCCGAAAAACCAACTCAAGCACGAGTTCCAGCCACTTTTGCTGTGATTTTCGATCTCCTTGCTCAAAGCACCTCTCACAAAACTGCTTGGGGAGATTGTTCCTTGGTATGTGACTCCTCCATTGGTCCAATTAGTTTTTGTTCTAGTGCTTTATTCTTTGCAAATTTGTGCTGCATAGGTGACCATGTTCTTGAGCTTGCATCTCAAATTTATATGGTTCCAAATAGTTCTAATGCTTGATATAGGCTCTAGGCACTTGTAGGAGTAGTTGCTATCAGTTTTATTGAAGTTGGTTCACTTTTGTTTGAAGTTACTACGAATTTCAGAATTTTTCAGAGAAAAACAATATGCTTAGGAAGATGTTCCAAGGTGGTTCCTCTAACGGAGCTCACGAGATTTTCTATTTTAAGTTCTGTGTTGTGAAGTTTTCAAGTTTTGGGTAAAGATTTGATGGATTATGAAACAAGGAGTGGCAAGAGCCTAAGCTTGGGGATGCCCATGGCACCCCCAAGATAATCTAAGGACACCTAAAAGCCAAAGCTTGGGGATGCCCCGGAAGGCATCCCCTCTTTCGTCTACTTCTATCGGTAACTTTACTTGGAGCTATATTTTTATTCACCACATGATATGTGTTTTACTTGGAGCGTCTTTTATGATTTGAGTCTTTCCTTGTTAGTCTACCACAATCATCCTTGTTGTACACACCTTTTGAGAGAGCCATACATAACTTGGAATTTTATAGAATACTCTATGTGCTTCACTTATATCTTTTGAGTTATATAATTTTGCTCTAGTGCTTCACTTATATCTTTTAGAGCACGGTGGTGGATTTGTTTTATAGAAACTATTGATCTCTCATGCTTAAGGGTGGCAATTTTACCCATGGGTATGGTACCCGCGGATACCGTACCCGCATGGGCAGGGTATGGGCACAATTTTATACCCATGGGTAGTACCCATACCCTACCCTTTAAGTCATGGGTAGGGCACGGGTATAACCTTGTACCCATGGATATACCCATACCCTACCCGTTTATACTCACATGTGTACCTTACCCATGAAGTGTGTCGTGAGATTGTGAACCTACGTTAAAGTTGTCACCAATCGTCAATTTGAATTGAGATAATTGTTATGTACTCATCTATTTGTTACTGAGTCGAGATAAATATATTTTTGGTGAAATGTGATATCGATGAATGTGAATTTCTGAATAAATTGTGTACTATTTGATCTACCCGTCGGGTATGGGTATGGGTAAAGTTTCATATCCATGGGTACGGGTATGGGTAGAGTTTTGTACCCATTGACTACACGGGTATGGGTATGGTATTTCTCTACCCGCCCCATACCCTACCCATTGCCATCCCTACTCATGCTTCACTTAGATTATTTTGAGAGTCTTAATAGCATGGTAATTTGCTTAATAATAATATGCTTGGTATTCAAGATTTGTAAAACTTTCTTTTGAGTGTGTTGAATACTAAGAAAAAAATTGATGCTTGATAATTGTTTTGAGATATGAGGATGGTGATATTAGAGTCATGCTAGTTGAGTAGTTGTGAATTTGAGAAATACTTGTGTTAAAGTTTCTGATTCCCGTAGCATGCACGTATGGTAAACCGTTATGTGATGAAGTCGGAGCATGATTTATTTATTGATTGTCTTTCTTATGAGTGGCGGTCGGGGACGAGCAATGGTCTTTTCCTACTAATCTATCCCCCTAGGAGCATGCGCGTAATACTTTGCTTTGATAGCTTCTAGATTTTTGCAATAAGTATATGAGTTCTTTATGACTAATGTTGAGTCCATGGATTATATGCACTTTCCTTCCTTCCACCATTGCTAGCCTCTTTAATACCTCGCACTTTTAGCCGGTATCATACACCCACCAAATAACTTCCTCAAAACAGCCACCATACCTACCTATCATGGCATTTCCATAGCCATTCCGAGATATATTGCCATGCAACTTTCCACCGTTCCGTTCATTATGACACGCTCCATCATTGTCATATTGCTAGCATGATCATGTAGTTGACATCGTATTTGTGGCAAAGCCATCGTTCATAATTCTTTCATACATGTCACTCTTGATTCATTGCATATCCCGGTACACCGCCGGAGGCATTCATATAGAGTCATATTTTGTTCTAAGTATTGAGTTGTATGAAAAATAAAAAGTGTGATGATCATCATTTTTAGAGCATTGTCCCAAGTGAGGAAAGGATGATGGAGACTATGATTCCCCCACAAGTCGGGATAAGACTCCGGACGAAAAAAGGAAAAAGAGGCCATAAAAAAAGAGAATGCCCCCAAAAAATGAGAGAAAAAGAGAGAAGGGACAATGTTACTATCCTTTTACCACACTTGTGCTTCAAAGTAGCACCATGATCTTCATGATAGAGAGTCTCTCATTCTGTCACTTTCATATACTAGTGGGAATTTTTCATTATAGAACTTGGCTTGTATATTCCAATGATGGGCTTCCTCAAAATGCCCTAGGTCTTCATGAGCAAGCGAGTTGGATGCACATCCACTTAGTTTCTTTTGTTGAGCTTTCATATACTTATATCTCTAGTGCATCCGTTGCATGGCAATCCCTACTCACTCACATTGATATCTATTGATGGGCATATCCATAGCTCGTTGATACGCCTAGTTGATGTGAGACCATCTTCCCCTCTTGTTGTCTTCTCCACAACCACCATTCTATTCCACATATAGTGCTATATCCATGGCTCACGCTCATGTATTGCGTGAAGATCGAAAAAGTTTTGAAAATGTCAAAAGTATGAAACAATTGCTTGGCTTGTCATCGGGGTTGTGCATGATTTAAATACTTTATGTGGTGAAGATAGAGCATAGCCAGACTATATGATTTTGTACGGATAGCTTTCTTTTGCCATGTTATTTTGAGAAGACATAATTGCTTTGTTAGTATGCTTGAAGTATTATTATTTTTATGTCAACATGAACTTTGGTCTTGAATCTTTTGAATCTGAATATTCATACCACAATTAAGAAGATTTACATTGAAATTATGCCAAGTAGCACTCCGCATCAAAAATTCTGTTTTTATCATTTACCTACTCGAGGACGAGCAGGAATTAAACTTGGGGATGCTTAATACGTTTCCAACGTATCTATAGTTTTTGATTGCTCCATGCTATATTATCTACTGTTTTGGACATTATTGGGCTTTATTATCCACTTTTATATTATTTTGGGACTAACCTATTAACCGGAGGCCCAACCCAGAATTGCTGTTTTTTGCCTGTTTTAGGGTTTCGAAGAAAAGGAATATCAAACGGAGTCCAAACGGAATGAAACCTTCGGGAACGTGATTTTCTCACCGAATACAACTCAGGAGACTTGGACCCTACGTCAAGCCAATTAACAGGAGGCCACGAGGTAGGGGGCCGCGCCCTCCACCCTCGTGGGCCCCCTGTTGCTCCACTGACGTACTTCTTCCTCCTATATATCCACGTACCCCCAAACGATCAGATACGGTGGCAAAAACCTAATTCCACCGCCGCAGCTTTTTGTATCCACGAGATCCCATCTTGGGGCCTGTTTCGGAGCTCCGCCGGAGGGGGCATCGATCACGGAGGGCTTCTACATCATCATCCAAGCCCCTCCGATGAAGTGTGAGTAGTTTACTTTAGACCTACGGGTCCATAGTTAGTAGCGAGATGCCTTCTTCTCTCTTTTTGGATCTCAATACAATGTTCTCCCCCTCTTTCGTGGAGATCTATTCGATGTAATCTTCTTTTTGCTGTGTGTTTGTTGAGACCGATGAATTGTGGCTTTATGATCCAGTCTATCTATGAATAATATTTGAATCTTCTCTGAATTCTTTTATGTATGATTGGTTATCTTTGCATGTCTCTTCGAATTATCAGTTTGGTTTGGCCTACTAGATTGGTTGTTCTTGCCATGGGAGAAGTGCTTAGCTTTGGGTTCAATCTTGCGGTGTCCTTTCCCAGTGACAGAAGGGGCAGCAATGCACGTATTGTATTGTTGCCATCGAGGATAACAAGATGGGATTTTTATCATATTGCATGAAACTATGCCTCTAGATCATGTCATCTTGCTTAAGGCATCACTCTATTTTTAACTTAATACTCTAGATGCATGCTGGATAGCGGTCGATGAGTGGAGTAATAGTAGTAGATGCAGGCAGGAGTCGGTCTACTTGTCTCGAACGTGATGCCTATATACATGATCATACCTAGATATTCTCATAACTATGCTCAATTCTGTCAATTGCTCAACAGTAATTTGTTCACCCACCGTAGAATACTTATGCTCTTGAGAGAAGCCACTAGTGAAACCTATGCCCCCCGGGTATCTTTCTCATCATATCAATCTTCATCATTTTATTATTGCTTTGCTTTTTTACTTTGCTTTTACTTTTTACTTTGCATCTCTATACCAAAAATTACCAAAAATATTATTTATCATCTCTATCGGATCTCACTTTCGTAAGTGACCATGAAGGGATGGACAACCCCTAAGTGCGTTGGTTGCATTGAGCTATTGTTTTTGTGTAGGTACAAGGGACTCGCGCGTAGCCTCCTACTGGATTGGTACCTTGGTTCTCAAAAATTGAGGGAAATACTTACGCTACTTTGCTGCATCATCCTCTCCTCTTCGGGGAAATCCAACGCAGTGCTCAAGAGGTAGCACCGGTAACGAGATTGAACTAGGTATTGAGATACCGACGATCGAATCTCGGGCAAGTAACATACCGATGACAAAGGGAACAACGTATATTGTTATGCGGTTTGACCGATAAAGATCTTCGTAGAATATGTAGGAACCAATATGAGCATCCAGGTTCCGCTATTGGTTATTGACCGGAGACATGTCTCGGTCATGTCTACATAGTTCTCGAACCCGTAGGGTCCGCACGCTTAACGTTCGGTGACAATTGGAATTACGAGTTTATGTGTTTTGATGTACCCAAGGTAGTTCAGTGTCCCGGATTTGATCACGGACATGACGAGGAGTCACAAAATGGTCGAGACATAAAGATCGATATATTGGAGGCCTATGTTTGGAGATCGGAATGGTTCTGGGTGAAATCGGGAGTATACGGGAGGACCAGGAGGTTACCGGAACCCCCGGGAGGTATATGGGCCTTATTGGGTCTTAGTGGAAGAGAGGGAAAAGAAGCAAAGGAGGGGGCGCGCCCCCCAAGCCCAATCTGAATTGGGAGGGGGCCCGGCCCCCCTTTCCTTCCTTCTTCCTCCTTCTCCCTTCTCTCCCAGAACCAACAAAGGGAAGGGGGGGGGGGAATCCTACTCGTAGTGGGAGTAGGACTCCCTTGGGGCGTGCCTAGAGAGGCCGGCCCCCTCCCCGTCGTCCACTCCTTTATATACGGGGGGAGGGGCACCCCATGGACACACAAGTTGATCATTGATCTTTAGCCGTGTGCGGTGCCCCCCTCCACCATAATCCACCTCGGTAATATCGTAGTGGTGCTTAGGCGAAGCCCTGTTCTGGTAGCAACATCATCACCGTCATCACGCCGTCGTGCTGACGAAGATCTCCCTCGAAGCTCTACTGGATCGTGAGTTTGCGGGACGTCACCGAGCCGAACGTGTGCAGATTGCGGAGGTGCCGTACCTTCGGTACTAGATCGGTCGATTGTGATGACGTATGCCTACATCAACCACGTTGTCATAACGCTTTTTTATGGGTCGGTCCAGAGCGAGGAAGAAGTTGCTTAGACGCACATATTTACCACGTCCAAATCGATTAGTATCATGACACCAAGTTCTTTTGCTAGGACGAACGAAACTTGATCTTGTTGTATGCACGTATTAATTAAGGGAACTAAAGCAACTATTTCACTAGCCTGAGCATGATTGCATGGCAACTTGCTACAAACATTTAGTTTTTTCTAGACCGTGGTGGAAGTACGCCATGGTATGGACTAGGAAGATTGATAGTTTGATATGTATAGACTGGTTTACCTAGAAGTCTCTCTTCTTTCTAGTTGGAACCTTTGTTCCTTGCATGACATATTTGTTGATGTAAATTCTTGAGTTTGAGCAAGCAGGTTTTATTATGTTTCTTCTTTGTACTCCTATATGGCTCCATGTTTGAGGTGTTTGCAAGATGGTTTGACAGAGAGAATAACAAAATGGAAATCCTTTTCAACTGATCTGGATGTACCTGAACTGCAGGTTGATGATGCCCTTGATCTGAGCCATACATAAAACATAGGTAGAATGATAAAAGCACATTTTTCGCACCCAGGTAATCTTGATCCTCTAGATGGTGCAATTCTGTAACGATTTATGTTCAATTACCCCGTGTATGTGTTGGGAACTCTACTTCGTCTTTTCAGTTGACAATTCAAAGTTGGTCTTTGCAGTTCATAATAGTTTCGCTAAAAGAGGGTATGTTCAACAACGCCAACTGTGACACGTACCTATTTCTTCAAACCAAATTTTATTATCATGATTCTGAAAACTGTTCTCTTGTTTCAGATTATTGAGTGCAACACTCGTAAGGCTGCCACGTACCTTTTCATTAAATAATATGCACAAAACCACCATAATACATACCTTATTAGTGAAAATTCATCACTTTATAAAACATGGCAAAAGTCATCGCACCGAATAATTGACAGTGACAAAAAATACTAAGAAAATTTTGGTCACGTTATACGTGGCAAATCGCCCACGTGCGGAAATAGGTGACGGCGCACCGAAAACGGCCATTAAAGACGCAGTCGAAGGCTGGGATCGGAACATGACCTTCTTTCTCTCACTCACGTGTGGATCGGATCAGGATCGATCGTTAACGGCGCGGTCCGTAGCGGACATCTCCCGGACCGATCCGGATGCTAGCAGCCAGTATGTCCTGGCTGCCATTAGATCTGATGGGCTGGCTGCGGCCAGACCATCCGGGGGCACAACCCCTGACCTGGCCCGAGCCACACCAAGCACTCCTCCCCTCGCCGCCCCTGCCAACATACAGTTACTAACCAATTACTTACCAAGCGCTCCTCTGGCCTATTTTTAATTAGAATAAGTCTAAAACAAACCTTGAACTTGTTGACGAAAACTAAATCTAATTGTAAACTCCCAATCCCTGGAATCAGCACTCTGAACTCTCTGATCCCGGTCTATTTTGAACCTTGAGAGTGTTTAGCTGGAATTTGCTGATGTGGCAAGTCAAACACTGGGATCGATGACTAAGTCGTGCATTCTGATCGCTGCTTGTTTTTTTCTTTGGTTATTTCTTTTGTTTTTCAGTTTCTTCATCGGGTTTTTTCGGGTTTTTAGTTATAGTTTGTTTCTTTTCTTTCTCGATTTTCTCCGGTTTTCTTTTTTGTAATGTTCATTTCTTCGGAAAATGTTCAGTATTACAAAATTTTATTCACTTTCTGTTTTTTTGATTTTTTTTCTTGTTCCAAAATTTGTTCAAAACTTTAAAAATGTTCCCATTTTTCAAAAATTGATCTTATTTAAAAAATGTTTGAAACTTTCAAAAAGGTTAAAATTTGAGAAATATATAATTTTAAAGAAATGGTCATAAATTCAAAAAAATGTCCGCGTTTTGCAAAATTTCTCGCTACAATACGTCCTAGTTTTCAAAAAGTTCAAAGTTTGAAAAATGTTTGTGTACCTAAAAATGTTCGCTACATGGCTACAGTACCTGGCTTTCAAAATTGTTTGTTTTCTTTTTGAAAAATGTCCAAGAGTTTTGAAAAATGTTTGAGCTTGTTTTTTTGTTCTCAACTTTGCAAATATTCGCATTCTAAGAAATATTTGGTATTTCCAAACTGATTGTTTCGTGTTTGTTCTCAGGATATGGTGCTGCTGTTGGCTCATTTTAGTACGCCAGGCTGCCTAACGACTTAACGAGACAGACGCGCTTGTTCATTGTACTGGCTAACATCCAGCTCATGTAAATTGGAACGATCGAACATATGGCTCGTTTGGTGCCTCGCCTCCCTTGTCGTGGGTTCGAATCCCACTTAGCGCATACTTTTCTCATCTAAAAAAAACTGCCTCATGTAGCCGAAGCGTCCGTATTCGAATCCTGTCGGGTCACCTATTTTTTGTTACATTTTAACTTTTTTTGAGGCAAAGTTACATTTTTAACTGGCGCTAACTGGTGGTACAATATCTGTCAATGGGCCGGCCCAAAGCGGCTCCATGCAGCCAACAATCTGGGTTCGACCCGCACGTCAACAATAAAAAAAAGTCAACAATCCCTGTTTGGAAACGCTCTCAAAATAGACCAGGATCAGAGAATTTGGTGTGTTGATTTCAAGTATTGAAAGGGGTTCAATTTAGCTTTCCTTTACAAGTTCAAGATTTTTTTTTTCAATTACTAACCCGAGGCATACAGTGTATTTTCGGTATTTATCAAATAAATTGTAATTGGTTAGTAACTTTCCTACCATATATACCAATGACAAAAGTGTCGGATTAACACTTAATTTAGGCTAAAAAATAAAGTTGCTAACCAAGCGCTCCTCCGACCAATTTTTCGGTATTTACCAAATAAAGTGTAATTGGTTAGTAACTTTCCTACCATATAGAAAAAAGTCCATTTTACTACCCTGAATAAAGTGTGTGGTTCACTTTACCCCCTGATCTATTTTTCCGCTTTTTTTCCCCCAAACAAACCCAAACCGGACAAAACACCCCCCCGGCTGGTTTTTCTCCACCCACTGCTGATGTGGCACTAGTCAACGGCGGTTTTGACCTGGGTGGGGCCCCCTTGTCAGTTTTTTTCCTCTCTCTTTCTCTCTCTCTCCAACCGAAGGCGACTGCGAGCGGCGGGGAGCGCCTCCTCGCGACGGCGACAGCCCCGGCCACGCCGAGCTCCCGCAACGCGAGCGCCTGCTGGGCCCCGCCGAGGCAGACGGCGCAGGAGGACGACCCGAGGAGGCCGTCGGCGAGGTGCCGCCCAAGCACCTCGGCGTGGAACTCCACCGCCTCACGCCACTCGTGGCTGCGCCACGCCAGCCACGCCTCCGGCGACCACGCGGCCGGCGCGGCCTAGGCGTGGGTCCTCCTCCCGACGACCGCGGTGACAGGGAGCTCGGCTCCACACCCCTCCCTGGCCATGCCTCTCCGTCGCCCTCGCGTGCATGTCACCGCGCCCGCCTGCTGCCGCTACTGTCACTGACCGCTGTCGCGCCGCTGCCGACTCTGCTCTAGCGCTGCTGTTGACTCCCGCTGCGGCCGCTCGCCATTGCCAACCGCGACCTGCTCGCGCCCTTCCATGGCCTCGCCTCCCCATGCCGCTGCTCTCGAACGACCGCGCCGGCTGCTGCTCGGGGCTGCGCTGGCGCTCGCTGAACTTGCCGAGTGCTCCTCTTCCCTCGCATGTGCCCGGGCCGCCTGTGTTGCTCTGCTGCCGCAGCGCCCCGCCCGCGCAGCCCTGCTCCGGCACCAGCCCTCGTGGCCCCGTTCCGGCGACCCTGCTGCACCCACTGAGCCTCCCCTTCCGCTCGCGCTCACCCCGGTACCCACCCGTGCCTAACTGCGTCGGCCCGTGCCCGCCACTGCCTGGCCTTGACTGCTTCGCCCAACTCACCCCCCTCCCCCCTCTCGCCACTCCTCCAGCCGGTCGGCCTCGCCACGCCCTGGCCAGAGGCTGCGTGCGGGCTGAGTGGCCGCCGGCCCAGCCTCAATTAGAGAGAGAGAGAAAAAAAACCTGACAAGGGGGCCCCACCCAGGTCAAAACCGCCGTTGACTAGTGCCACATCAGCAGCAGATGGAGAAAAACCAGCCGGGGGGGTGTTTTGTCCGGTTTGGGTTTGTTTGGGGGGTAAAAGAAGCGGAAAAATAGATCAGGGGGTAAAGTGAACCACCCACTTTATTCAGGGTAGTAAAATGGACTTTTTTCTACCATATACGTATACCAATGACAAAAAGGTCGTATTAACACTTAATTTAGGCTCAGTTAAGTATTTTTGGTTACATTTATAATTTACAACACAAAATTTATGGATTAGACAAGATTGTACGTGACTTCACAAATATCTTTAATAATGCACAATACTAAATTTAACATATTTGTTTAGTGTGATCAACCCAGTGTACTCTTGTTCTCTAGGCAATGGATCCTTCAAGATCGAATTTGGGTCGTCATCGGCACTTCCCGGGAGACTTCTCGACTAGCTGCCTCGACACTACTTTTCTTTTCCAACAATAGCAAAAAACTACGACGACGACAACATCGACGTGTCATCGGTATGTGGGGGATGGAGAGGATGAAAAACATTCTTTCAAGAGTTTTCTTATAATATTGATGTTTGATTAATAGAGAGATTCAGCTCCTTTGAAATAAAAAAAAGTTAAACATCACAAGCTACAGCGTGTACCCAATGGCGGATCTAGGATCTAGTTACTCGGGGTGCCAAACATCAATACCTAGTTAAAAGTTGTAGAAATTACACAAAAGTAGTATGACTGGGCCTAAACTTCATAGTAAATCCAACAAATAGTACAAAAATTAAGGTTAAATATACTATACCAACTATTTTTCTTTTAACAGTACGAAGGCTCGTTTTACTTTCGTCTATGGAGAGGCTCAGGTCAGTGAGCGCTATAAAACATGGAACATGCTCACAGGCATTGCGAGCGCAAGCCAGCTACCTTGGGCGGCCCTAGGCGATTTTAATGAAGTTTTGCTTGCGTCGGAGAACGATGGTGTGGGGAACAGAAGTCAAGCTCAAATGGACGCCTTCCGGGATGCTTTGGATACGTGTGGTCTAGCAGATATTGGCTACCAGGGGAATACGTGGACATTTGAGAAGAAGGTCGCCGGTGGCACTTTCACGCGTGTAAGGTTGGATCGGTGTGTCGCGACGCTGGATTGGTCACTGGCTTTCCCTACAGCCAAGCTCGAGCACAAGAATTCAGCCTCTTCAGATCATGCAGCCATCCTTCTCACATTATCTGACGAGCAGGTAAAGAAGGGGCCTCGTCCATTTAAATATGAACTGATGTGGGAGCGTCACCCAGAGTTCTTTAATATGGTCTCAACTGATTGGAGCAAGTCACAGGCCAACTCGGTTGCGGAGTTGCATGAAAAGCTGGAAGGAATATCACGTGGGCTGCACACTTGGGATCGGACCGAGTTCGGTTCAGTCTTGGGTGAAATCAAAAACCTAAAGGCAGAGCTTGATATAGAAAGGGCACAACCAGGTAGGACGGGCCCTTCCCATGCGGAAATAAAAATAGCAGATCGGCTAGTTGAGCTATATCATCGAGAGGAAATGCTATGGCGACAGAGAGCAAGGCTAGAGTGGCTGGCCCATGGTAATAAAAACACGTGCTTCTTCCACCTAAGAGCCAGCCGAAGAAGAAGGAAGAATCAGATTAAAAGCCTGCTACGACCGGATGGCAGTTCAACAGAGGATGTTAATGAGATGGCTACTCTCACCAGCTCGTTCTATGAAAATCTCTACACCTCCGAGGGAGTCCAGAACATGGAGAGGGTCCTCGATACGGTACCATGCAAAGTTACGCCTGAGATGAATGCGGAGTTGACCGCCCCATACTCACAAAAGGAAGTCAAGGATGCCCTTTTTCAAATGTTTCCTACCAAAGTACCGGGGCCGGACGGGTTTCCCGCCCACTTCTTCCAACGACATTGGGACGTGTGTGGCGATGAGGTAATGAAGGTGGTGCTCCATATAGTTGAGGGAACGGAGTCAGCAGACTGCATTAATGATACCATTCTAGTGCTGATCCCCAAGGTAAAAAATCCTACACAGTTGACTCAATTTCGGCCTATATCGCTTTGCAATGTACTTTACAAAATTGCATCCAAGGTGATCTCAAATCGTCTCAAGCTGGTTTTGCCTGATATTATATCCGCGGAACAGTCTGCCTTTGTTCCTGGGAGATTGATCACTGACAATATAATTGCAGCATATGAGTGTCTTCATTTCATGAAAAGAAACAAAGCAAAGAAACACCAGCACTGTGCTATGAAATTGGACATGATGAAAGCCTACGACAGGGTGGAGTGGTCATACCTACAAGCCATCATGCTCAAATTGGGGTTCACACAGAGATGGGTGGAGATAGTTATGGGCATGGTAACGTCAGTCAAATTCTCTGTTATGTTTAATGGAAGCAAATTGCAACAGTTTTATCCTTCGAGAGGGATCCGACAGGGGGATCCCATCTCCCCATACTTGTTCTTGCTAGCAGCAGAGGGCCTTTCGTGCCTTTTAAAATCAAAAGATGAGTCATCTAACCTGTGTGGTCTACAAGTGGCAGCGTCGGCTCCACCGGTAAATCACTTATTATTTGCAGATGACAGCCTGCTGTTTTTCAAGGCCAATACTGTGGGTGCAGATGAGGTCAACCAATTGTTGGATCATTATTGCCAAGCAACGGGTCAGCGGATCAACCATGGGAAATCTTCCATATTCTTTAGTAAGGGGGTTCCTGATAGTGTTCGGGCAGATATCAAACAGTTGCTCCATGTGCCTAATGAAACATTGAATGAGAAATACTTGGGAATGCCATCTGATGTGGGACAATCAAAAAATGGAGCCTTCAAATTTTTGAAGGATCGATTGTGGAACAAAATACAGGGTTGGATAGAGAAAACCTTGTCATCTGCATGAAAGGAAGTCTTAGTCAAATCAGTTGCCCAAGCAGTTCCTGTCTTCTCTACGTCTTGTTTCAAGCTTCCTAGGGGGCTGTGTGAACATCTAAATATGCTAATTCGGAAATTTTGGTGGGGTTCCAAGGATGGCCGCCAAAAACCGAACTGGGTCTCGTGGAAGGACATGACACAACCTAAATCTATGGGGGGATTGGGCTTCAAGGATTTTGAATTGTTCAACCTCACGATGCTTGCAAAGCAGGGGTGGCGAATCCTCCAACAGCCGGAATCACTCAGTGCTCGCATCCTTAAAAGTGTGTACTTCCCCACCACATCAATACTGCAAGCAAGCCTCGGGTCTCACCCTAGTCAGATTTGGAGGGCAATCATGGAAGGGGTTGATGTTCTAAAGCAGGGATTCATAAAGAGGATAGGCAATGGAACCACTACTGATGTTTGGCTAGAGAACTGGATCCCCAGAAAGGAGATGATGCGCCCCTTTGGATGCAGGGTGCCGAACCCCATGAGATTGGCGGCAGACTTCATTGACTCCACTTCGGCGAGGTGGGATAGACAGCGTGTTGAGCAAACATTCTTACCGATTGACGTCCCTGCAATCATGGCCATCCCTATATGCACAAGGAATATCGAGGATTATTGGGCGTGGAGCTTCGAGAGAAATGGCTATTTCTCCGTCCGCTCAGCGTACATAATGCTTGTGGCAACCAGACAACGGAGAGAAGCCTGGTTAGAAGGAACATCTGGTTCGTCAAGCTCGCACATGGAGGATAAAAATTGGAAGCAGTTATGGAATACCCAGGTTCCGACGAAGGTAAAAATGTTCCTATGGCGATTGTCAAGGCAGTCGCTACCAACGGAGGATGTGAGAGCGCGCCGCCATATGTCGACCACGAGCTCTTGTGGACTATGCGGCTCGCCGGACTCCTGGAGGCACTCGCTTCTTGAATGTTCGATGGCAAGATGCATATGGGCACTTGACCGAGGAGACCTTGTGAACCAGATGATCTCCATCACAGAGCCAAGGGCTAAAAATTGGCTCTTTACACTAATGGATAGATTACCTCATGCGGAGTTTGTGAGACTGGCTGTTACATTGTGGGCTACTTGGTCCGCTCGCCGGAAATTCATTCACGAAGGGATTACCCAGAGTCGACTTTCCACACACTTGTTCATTGAGCGGTTCATTGCCGAGCTTGATCTTCTACAGGAGGGAAAGAAGACAACTTCGCAGCCAGCCCCTCGGGAGATGAGGAAGCCACATGCAAGACCAAAAGCTCCCCCGCAGGGGTATGCCAAGATACACACTGATGGAGCAGTCTATCGAAACCGGGGCGGCTCGGCCGTTGCCATTTGCCGAGATGATGCGGGCAACTATCTAGGGAGTTCCTCCCTGGTCATTGATGGACAGATTGATCCAGCCACTCTTGAGGCAATTGCGATCAGAGAAGCGTTGGCGCTCGCGGAGGATCTTCTTGTGCATGATCTTATTATTTCCTCGGACTACAAGCAAGTCGTTGATGACATTAGAAATGGAAACCAGGGGCATTACGGATCCGTCATCACAGAGATAAAGCTTCGATCTATTAGTTTTCATTGTAATTTTATTTTTGAGGGGCGAGCCGTCAATGGTGAGGCCCATAGTTTAGCTAAGCACTCTCTTACTCGCGGTCCGGGACGCCACATTTGGTTGGCCAACCCGCACGATCCGAATTGTATCCCACTACATGTGGATTATCATCAATAAAGCTTAGCTTATCCCTGAAAAAAAACTATTTTTCTTTTTACTGCTAAAAAATTACTATTTTTCTTTTCATCGGCCCCTGCGTGTACCATTTCCTTTGGATGCACATCGCCGGGTGATCCCTCAGCAAGAATTATAAATTCTCCCATAGAGTGTCCAAAAATTCACACGTGCCACGGTCTCCAAAGGAAAAACAACAAGTGATACTTCACCTTATCAAAAAAAGAACAGAAAAAAACAAAACCGCTGTTGACACCATATTTTGGCACGGTCAAGAACTTAAGTAAGATGAAAAAGTTCAGTATTGTCGACATGAACATCTTTGGAATTTAGGCCATCACCATCCGATCTCATCTTAAGGGCCGAAGTTGTGCTCAAAGTACTAGGATTTTGTATGCGGAGTAATGTTCGGCCGATTAGGCCTCCAAGACAGCCTCATATGATAATAGTTTATACACGGGTTGTCTTCGTCTCGTCGAAACGGTCGATTTTAATATGAAAATCGTCTTAATCGAAGGTCGTATGTAAAATTTAGAGCCGAAAATGCGTGACTGCATTAGGATGGCCGGACACTCCAGGGATAATCATCCGAGTTTAGGATTTCTCTGTTGCAGACTTCGGAAAATAGCCGAAAACCCCCTCAAGACGGCCTCTGATAAACAAACATTAAACACGAAAGTTGTTCGTCTTGTTGAAAAGGTCGAAATTGCTTTTGGGCTCGTTTCCATCCGAGGTCGTTTACCGCCTAAAAAAAACTTTGTAGCCAGTTTTAAACCGAACGGTTTTGGAAAGTTCGGACAAAAAACATCCGAATTTGACTAGAGTTTTGAATATGAATCCAAGCCTTTTCCTTGCACGGGAAGTCTAGCCGCCACTTATATACCTAAGGGGTGACGGCTAATTGAACAACACACAATCGATCCATCAATATATTATCTTTTATCTTTACTTTTATCTTCTCCTTTGTTCATTTTATTCCTCGTTCTTCGTTCGTTCTTCTTGTTGCCGGACGGTGAACCACAAGGCCCTAGGGACTGTCAAGCCGATCTAGGGCAGTCCATAGCCACTGCACGGCCTGACAGGGTGCCTTCCGAAAGTGTGGGGTTTCAAGTCTACAAAAGCGCCCGCCGGATTGCTTGCGTACCGCACTTCCGAACGGGCCTCCTTCAACGTGAGGTGCGGTGCATCACCTTCAACATTGAAGGTACACGATGACGTGTTCATGTGAAAACAACCGACGGTCCTTAAAATAGAATAATAAATAAAAATAAGAAACCTACCAGCATTTGCTATCATCATACCAACATACGCGTGCCAACCAACCACGTACTGAGAGTTGACAGGTGCAGTATGTGTTGTATGGATTGGTGCCCATCGTCCCATGTTGCATCCTGCATGACTGGTCATCCAAATCTGCATGAGCTAGGCTGTGTTATCCAAATAAGCTGATTGCTCAGGGCATATAAATGGGCTGATTTTCAGCCTTGATCAATCATTTGTGATAACTGATAAGAGCGCTGCCGAGCCTTCTTTTGAAGCAAGTGGGATGTATTTTAACCAAAAACTTTTTGATCTTTGAGAACTGAGATATTGGAGTAAACCAAGCGTAAATTTTGTCCAGCCCTGGCCCAAGATATATCATCGGCGCCGGACACGGGCGGCCGATGTCGTGGATCACCTACGCCGGTGCCTACTACGTAGCGTACTTGCTCAAGATCGTCTCGGGCGGCGCCCCGCTGCCGCACGACGTGGCGGGGTTCGTGGGCGGCATGCAGTATTACCTCGGCCTGACTGGTCTACGACGTTGCCACGATGGCGGCCGGCTGCCCGGGCATGCCGGTGGGGCTGGACCGCATCGCCACTAGCCTGCGCATCCATCCGCCGTGGGGGAGCCCTCACCTCGCTGGCGCTGCCCTTGTCAAGCGTTTAATGGTAGTAGTTCATAAGATTGTTAGTACTAGTTTTATATAGGTCAAGCGTTTGTTTTTCTCATCGAAAAAAAATTGATTCTCATTTTAGTAATACTAGTAAAAAAGCCCATGCGTTACAACAGGTGAAAATTAAAATCACACGCCCCTTGTCATTTCATAGCTTATCCTCATCCCCGCAGTGATAATTGTGATGTTTATGTGATCATAATGCATCCAAATGTGATCAATCCAAAAATGATGAGTTGATCCACCACATAACACATTATCTATGTAGGCTAGCATTGACTCACAAGCTCATGTGGAGTCCGTTATCATACATGGATATCATCAATAACTAACGACCAACAGATGAAGGTTGAAAATATCGCTCAAAGGCCAGCTCCAACGCAAGAGCGTTTAAAATCCTGAGCAAATTAACATGCACAATCATCCAGTGCTTATAGCTACATTGTATATACAAGTTCAAGATTTTTTTTTCAATTACTAACCCGAGGCATACAATGTATTTTCGGTATTTATCAAATAAATTGTAATTGGTTAGTAACTTTCCTACCATATATACCAATGACAAAAGTGTCGGATTAACACTTAATTTAGGCTAAAAAATAAAGTTACTACCCAAGCGCTCCTGCGATCAATTTTTCGGTATTTATGAAATAAAGTGTAATTGGTTAGTAACTTTCCAACCATATATGCATACCAATGACAAAAAAGGTCGTATTAACACTTAATTTAGGCTTAGTTAAGTATTTTTGGTTACATTTATAATTTACAATACTAAATTTATGGATTAGACAAGATTGTATGTGACTTCACAAATATCTTTAATAATGCACAATACTAAATTTAACAAATCTGTTTAGTGTGATCAACCCAGTGTACTCTTGTTCTCTAGGTAATGGATCCTTCAAGATCGAATTCGGGTCGTCACCGGCACTTACCGGGAGACTTCTCGACTAGCTGCCTGGACACTACTTTTCTTTTCCAACAATAGCAAAAAACTACGATGACGACAACATCGACGTGTCATCGGTATGTGGGGGATGGAGAGGATGAAAAACATTCTTTCAAGAGTTTTCTTGTAATATTGATGTTTGATAAATATAGAGATTCAACTCCTTTGAAATAAAAAAAAAGTTAAACATCACGAGAAGCGTGTACCCAATGGCGGATCTAGGATCTAGTTACTCGGGGTGGCAAACATCAATACCTAGTTAAAAGTTGTAGAAATTACACAAAAGTAGTATGACTGGGCCTAAACTTCATAGTAAATCCAAAAAATAGTACAAAAATTAAGGTTAAATATACTATACCAACTATTTTTCTTTTTACTGCTAAAAAATTACTATTTTCCTTTTCATCGGACCCTGCGTGTACCCTTTCCTTTAGATGCACATCGCCGGGTGATCCCTCAGCAAGAATTATAAATTCTCCCATAGAGTGTCCAAAAATTCACGCGTGCCACAGTCTCCAAAGGAGAAACAACAAGTGATACTTCACCTTATCAAAAAAAGAACAGAAAAAAACAAGACCGCTGTTGACATCATATTTTGGCACGGTTAAGAACTTAAGTAAGATGGGCTCAAATGAAGAAGTGATGTACATAAAAAAGTTCAGTATTGTCGACATGAACATCTTTGGAATTTGGGCCATCACCATCCGATCTTATCTTGAGGGTCGAAGTTGTGCTCAAAGTACTAGGATTTTGTATGCAGAGTAATGTTTGGCCGATTAGGCCTCCAAGACAGCCTCATATGATAATAGTTTATACACGGGTTGTCTTCGTCTCGTCGAAACAGTCGATTTTGATATGAAAATCGTCTTAATCGAAGGTCGTATGTAAAATTTAGAGCCGAAAATGCGCGACTGCATTAGGATGGCCGGACACTCCAGGGACAATCATCCGGGTTTCAGATTTCTCTGTTGCAGACTTCGGAAAATAGCCGAAAACCCCCTCAAGACGGCCTCTGATAAACAAACATTAAACACGAAAGTTGTTCGTCTTGTTGAAAAGGTCGAAATTGCTTTTGGGCTCGTTTCCATCCGAGGTCGTTTACCGCCTCAAAAAAGACTTTGTAGCCAGTTTTAAACCGTACGGTTTTGGAAAGTTCAGACAAAAAACATCCGAATTTGACTAGGATTTTGGATATGAATCCAAGCCTTTTCCTTGCACGGGAAGTCTAGCCGCCACTTATATACCTAAGGGGTGACGGCCGACTGGACAACACACAATCGATCTATCAATATATTATCTTTTATCTTACTTTTATTTTCTCCTTTGTTCATTTTCTTCCTCGTTCTTCGTTCGTTCTTCTTGTTGCAGGACGGTGAACCACAAGGCCCTAAGGACGGTCAAGCCGATCTAGGGCAGCCCATAGCCACTGCACGGCTTGACAGGGTGCCTTCCGAGCGTGTGGGGTTTCAAGTCTACAAAAGCGCCGCGCCGGATTGCTTGCGTACCGCACTTCCGAGCGGGCCTCCTTCAACGTGAGGTGCGGTGCATCACCTTCGGCGTTGAAGATACACGGTGACGTGTTAATGTGCGAACAACTGACGGTCCTTAAAATAGAATAATAAATAAAAATAAGAAACCTACCAGCATTTGCTATTTTTTTGCGGGGGAAAATTTGGGAGCTTTATTAAACGAAGGCGTTCTCCGAGCAGTCAGCCAATAGGCTGCTGATCAGGAAGCTAGGAGTGTTGTCAAGCCAACTCTCGGTTCCATCAATCATGCAAGCATGCTTAGCACAGATATGAGCTGGACCGTTAGCTGACCTAGATACATGCTGAATTACAAAAGAAGTAAAAGTGCTAGCTAGCTCTCCAATTTCTACTAAGATGGGTGCCACAATAGAGCGAGAATCATGCCGAGCGGCCCAAAGGTTGACTACCTCCAAGCAATCTGTCTCGAGCACGACTTTCGAAAAACCCCGTAGCTTGGCGAAGATGACGCCGTCACGAACTGCCATCGACTCCGCGATGAGGGGGTCAGTCACACCCGGGTATGGTTTGCTCCAAGCACCTTGAAAGGAACTTGCTGATCGAGCAACTCCGCCCCTGCCACCCTTGCCGTCCTCCCTACGGATCGCAGCATCGGTGTTGATTTTTACAAATTCCATGTCCGGGGGGCGCCATCCATGTCCAGGCAACAAGATTGCGTGACGTCGAGGGATTTCCAGAAGTGAGAGTGTTTCCCTGGTTCTGCGAACTGAAAAAGCAGGATCCGGCTTGTCTTCCCCATGCGTCAGCTTGTTTCTAGAGTGCCAAATCGACCACATAACTGAAACTATGATGGCTCGGTCTCTACTCGTGAATCTGTCATCACAGATTACATCTCTCGCCCAAGTATCTGGGTGTAGTCGCGGCATATGGAAGTCAAAAAGCTGCTGCGCTTCATCCCAGAATTGGAGTGCGTGTGAGCATATCAACAGAGCATGCTCCAAATCCTCATCCATCGCCATGCAGATTTTGCAAAGTCCTACCAGCCTCAAGTGCCGATGCTTAAGGGTACACTCATCAGGCAGAATTCCCCTCAGCACCCGCCAGAAGAACACCTTCACCTTTGGCATCACATTCAGCTTCCACAAACCATTCCATAGCCGCTGATTATCAATCAAGGATCCGGTATCCGGCCCTTCTTCTAGAGCTTGACGCTCGTTGCGAATCATAAGAGCACGGTACGCCGATTTAACGGTGTAGTTACCTGAAGTTTCATGTGTCCAGGCAAGGAAATCATCACCCCCACCAGACCGGAGTGGGATATTGAGGATGACCTCCGCGTCTGGTGAGATGAATGTATCATGAACCAACTGCCGCCGCCATGTCCAGTTTTCGGTATCGATGAGATCGCTTACCCAAGAAATATTGGTATTTGGAGGCCTGAACAAAGGCGCCATTGTTGTTGTAGATGGAATCCATCGGTCATCCCAGACCACAATGGATGATCCGTCACCCACCCTCTTGATTAGTCCGGTGAGTAAAGCCTCCCGACCAGATATAATGGCCCTCCAAGTTGTAGATGAACGTTTAGGAGCTGAGGCCTGCATGAAATCCGAGTCCGGAAAATACATGCCCTTTAAAACTCGAGCACACAGCGAATCCGGGCTTGTCAACAGCCGCCATCCCTGCTTACCGAGAAGGGCCAAGTTGAAAAGATGTAGGTCACGAAAGCCCATACCTCCACTACACTTAGGCGTTGCAAGTTTCTTCCACGACATCCGGTGTAGAGAACGCTTATCGATTGAACTACTCCACCAGTATCTTGCCATATTGGATCTCAAACTCTTGCACACCTTCTTGGTCAGAAGAAAACAACTCATGCTGAAAGTTGGAATTGCCTGGGCAATTGATTTGATCAAAGTTTCTCGCCCTGCACAAGCAAACAATCTCTCCGACCACCCTTGTATCTTGCTTCGTGAGCGTTCACCGATGTGATCGAAAGTGCCACTGGTAATCTTCCCCACAGCCGTGGGTAGGCCAAGGTAACGTTCACTAAACGCCTCGACGTGCACATGGAGCGTAGTCTTGATAATCTGCCTGGTAGCAACCGGCGTATTGGGACTGAAATAAATTGAGCTCTTCTCCCGGTTAACACACTGGCTCGATGCAGCCCCATATAATTGAAGAATGCGGTTTAATCTTCCTGCACATTGACTGTCAGCTGTCATGAAAATAAGGCTATCATCCGCGAACAGCAGATGATTCACCCATGGAGCTCTGAAACTGACTCGAATGCCTCTATCGATCTGCCCATAATATTTCAGCAGTGAAGAAAAACCTTATGCACATATCGAAAACAAGTAGGGCGACATGGGATCACCTTGCCTTAATCCACACGTGGGCGTGAAGTAGGGTAGTTGTTCACCATTTACCCGTACCGAGAAACGAACCGAAGTGACACACTTCATGATCAATCTCACTAAGTTGATGCCAAAGTAGTATGACTGGGCCTAAACTTCATAGTAAATCCAAAAAATAGTACAAAAATTAAGGTTAAATATACTATACCAACTATTTTTCTTTTTACTGCTAAAAAAATTACCATTTTCCTTTTCATCGGCCCCTGCATGTACCCTTTCCTTTAGATGCACATCGCCGGGTGATCCCTCAGCAAGAATTATAAATTCTCCCATAGAGTGTCCAAAAATTCACACGTGCCATAGTCTCCAAAGGAGAAACAACAAGTGATACTTCACCGTATCAAAAAAAGAATAGAAAAAAACAAGACCGCTGTTGACACCATATTTTGGCACGATCAAGAATTGAAGTAAGATGGGCTCAAATGGAGAAGTGATCTACATGAAAAAAATTCAGTATTGTCGACATGAACATCTTTGGAATTTGGGCCATCACCATACGATCTCATCTTGAGGGCCGAAGTTGTGCTCAAAGTACTAGGATTTTGTATGCAGAGTAATGTTCGGCCGATTAGGCCTCCAAGACAGCCTCATATGATAATAGTTTATACACGGGTTGTCTTCGTCTCGTCGAAACGGTCAAATTTGATATGAAAATCGTCTTAATCGAAGGTCGTATGTAAAATTTAGAGCCGAAAATGCGCGACTGCATTAGGATGGCCGGACCTCTAGGAACAATCATTCGGGTTTCAGATTTCTCTGTTACAGACTTCGGAAAATAGCCGAAAACCCCCTCAAGACGGCCTCTGATAAACAAACATTAAACACGAAAGTTGTTCGTCTTGTTGAAAAGGTCGAAATTGCTTTTGGGCTCGTTTTCATCCGAGGTCGTTTACCGCCTCAAAAAAGACTTTGTAGCCAGTTTTAAACCGAACGGTTTTGGAAAGTTCGGACAAAAAACATCCGAATTTGACTAGGGTTTTGGATGTGAATCCAAGCCTTTTCCTTGCACGGGAAGTCTAGCCGCCACTTATATACCTAAGGGGTGACGGCCGATTGGACAACACACAATCGATCTATCAATATATTATCTTTTATCTTTACTTTTATCTTCTCATTTGTTCATTTTATTCCTCGTTCTTCGTTCGTTCTTCTTGTTGCAGGGCGGTGAACCACAAGGCCCTAGGGACAGTCAAGCCGATCTAGGGCAGCCCATAGCCACTGCACGGCCTGACAGGATGCCTTCCGAGCGTGTGGGGTTTCAGGTCTACAAAAGCGCCCGCCGGATTATTTACGTACCGCACTACCGAACGGGCCTCCTTCAACGTGAGGTGCGGTGCATCACTTTCGGTACACGGTGACATGTTCGTGTGCGAACAACTGACGGTTCTTAAAATAGAATAATAAACAAAAATAAGAAACCTACCAGCATTTGCTATCATCATACCAACATACGCGTGCCAACCAACCACGTACTGAGAGTTGACAGGTGCAGTATGTGTTGTATGGATTGGTGCCCATCGTCCCCATGTTGCATCCTGCATGACTGGTCATCCAAATCTGCATGAGTTAGGCTGTGATATCCAAATAAGCTGCATGCTCAGGGCATATAAATGGGCCGATTTTCAGCGTTGATCAATCATTTGTGATAACTGATAAGACCGCTGCCGAGCCTTCTTTTGAAGCAAGTGGGATGTATTTTAACCAAAAACTTTTTGATCTTTGAGAACTGAGATATTGGAGTAAACCAAGCGTAAATTTTGTCCAGCCCCGGCCCAAGATATATCATCGGCGCCGGACACGGGCGGCCGCTGTCGTGGATCACCTACGCCGGTGCCTACTACGTAGCGTACCTGCTCAAGATCGTCTCGGGCGGCGCCCCGCTGCCGCACGACGTGGCGGGGTTCGTGGGCGGCATGCAGTATTACCTCGGCACAGATAACGACGTACGAAACGTCCGAAAAAAGTGTGTGATGGATAAAAAAAATGAAGAAACAATCCTCCTTTTAATATTAATTAGGGTACCGAGCGGAGACGCAATTGGGCAAAACCTAGCCTGGGGTCTCCGCACGATCCCCTTCTCTTTTCGACGCCACCGCCTCCTTCCTCTCCCTCGATTCTCCTAATCTCCTCACACCGCCGCACCTGCTCTGAGCCCCTCCTCTTTCCCGTACCACCGGCCTCCCTCCTTTGCATCTCTCCTCGTCAAGATGGGAATGGGTCGACCCGGCCCTGGCCCTGGCCCCGACCTCGTGGCCCCAAGGTTAATATGTGAGGCCATGGGCCGACCCATTTCATCATAATTTTGTGGCCCCATTGACCCATTGGGTACATGAGGCTGACCCGGAATTTAGTAATTGTTTACACAACCTAGAAGATAACAATTTTTGGAACCAAATGTTTGCACAGTCCAACATTTGTGGCCTCGCCAAAATTACAAATAAGTCCCCAAAAGATTAGATATGTCAGCAAATGTGTACATAGTACAGTAAAATGACAAGGTCTAATCTTTTCACATTTAGTAAATTGGCGAGATCAAGAGATTACATGTTTCAAAGAGCACCAAGCTAAAAAGACCTCAGTCCAATAGATTTGGACAAGAACAGAAGATTACATGTTTCAAAGAAGGTCAAGCTAAAGACCTCAATCCAACAGACTCAGACAAGATCAAAAGATCAAGCTAAAGAATATTTGCTTCATCATCGGCTTGAGGTTTAACATCAATTTCTCCAACAAGCATCAGTCCTCGATATCTGTATTTACAAGGAAATGTTACAATAGTAATTCTGTGTACATCAACTAAATAATATATCTATCCTTAAAAAACTAGATAATATATTTATGAACAGAGGAATATTCTTACTGGTAAGATACTAAAAAATGATCTACGCCTTAGATACAACCCAAACACAATGTTTGCATCTATTTGCACAATATACAATATACAATCACAACTGTTTATTTTTATGAATTAAACAGTATCAGAAAGCAATTTAAAATAGAGAGGTGATGTGTTAAAAATAATAGAACCAACAAGTGGTGCATCAGAAACAGGGTTGTAGTGCTTGGCTGCTACATAAAAAATACAAAGGCGTGTTCCGGAAAACCAATTCATGATCAGGTTTGCAAGAAAATACACTTCTAAATATCCATCATACACTACCCGTCATCCACTCAGCAACAAAGATTAGAACAAAGAGAATATTCCCGATTCTCGTAAACATATCAACAAGCAAGAATGAAAGGGAATGAAAGGCAGCCTTCTAATCAAGTTACTGTAGTTAGCAACATACTGCACTGCAAGTAGTGTCACCCGAACCACAAAAAAACTAGTAGCGTGCTGAAACTAGTGTGATGAATATATACTTTCATATACATGGCACTATATACACCAGAAGTTTTCTCATACCTTGTAAGTCCATTATAATGTCATGAACTGAAGCCAAGCTACACTGAGTATTAGCTGCAGAAAAAAGAAGAAACTTGTAAGCTTGAAGCATTAATAAGAAACAAAGAAGAAACTTGTGTTGTATGGCTTTACCGGTGGCCCTTATCCAATCTTGTAAGCAAACAAGAGCTTCAAGTGTCGTTGGGGTCATTCGACTTCGAAAATCTGATATGTTGGGAAGCGTAGCATGCAATTTCAAAAATATTCCTGCGCTTACACAAGATCTATCTAGGAGATGCATAGCAACGAGAGGAGGAGAGTGTGTCCACGTACCCTCGTAGACCGAAAGCGGAAGCGCTTGACAACGTGGTTGATGTAGTCGAACTTCTTCTCGTTTCGATCAATCAAACACCGAACGTACGACACCTCCGAGTTCTGCACACGTTTAGCTCGAATGACATCCCTCGAACTATTGATCCAACAAAGTGTCGAGGGAGAGTTCCGTCAGCACGACGGCGTGGCGACGGTGATGGTGAAGTGATCCGCGCAGGGCTTCGCCTAAGCACTACGAGAATATAACTGGAGGCGTAAACTGTGGAGGGGGGCGCCGCACACGGCTAACAATTGTTGGTGTGTGCTCTAGGCGCCCCTCCCCATGTATATATAGGTGGGAGAGGGAGGGGAGCATCCTTGGGGCGCCCCAAGTAGGAGGAATCCTACTTGGGGGCCTCCTCCAATTCGCCCCCCCTTTCCTTATCTCCGGAGGGGGGGAAGGAAAGAGGTGAGAAGGGAAAGAAGGGGGAATCCTATTTCCTCTATTTTCTTTCCTCCTTCCCTTTCCTTTCTCCACTTAGATCAGCCCATATGGGAGCGCACCAGCCCACAAGGGGCTGGTCTGTCCCGCCCTAGGCCCAATTAGGCGCATATCTTTACGCGCGCGCGCGGGGGGGGGGGGGGGGGGGGTGCCCGGTACCCCTTTCGGTGATCCGATACGTACCCGGTACCTCCGGAACACTTCCGGTGTCCGAAAAGTAACGTCCTATATATGAATCTTTACCTCTCGACCATTTTGAGACTCCTCATCATGTCCGTCATCTCATTCGGGACTCCGGACAACATTCGGTCACCAAATCACATAACTCATATAATACAAAATCGTCATCGAACGTTAAGCGTGCGGACCCTACGGGTTCGAGAACAATGTAGACATGACCGAGACACCTCTCCGGTCAATAACCAACAGCGGAACCTGGATGCTCATATTGGTTCCCACATATTCTACGAATATCTTTATCGGTCGTACCGTAATGACAACATATGTTATTCCCTTTGTCATCGGTATGTTACTTGCCCGAGATTCGATCGTCGTTATCTTCATACATAGTTCAATATCGTTATCGGCAAGTCTCTTTACTCGTTCCGTAATGCATCATACTGCAACTAACTCATTAGTCACATTGCTTGCAAGGCTTATTATGATGTTCATTACCGAGAGGGCCCAGAGATACCTCTCCGATACTCGGAGTGACAAATCCTAATCTCGATCTATGCCAACCCAACAAACACCTTTGGAGATACCCGTAGAGCATCTTTATAATCACCCAATTATGTTGTGACGTTTGATAGCACACAAGGCATTCCTCCGGTATCCAGGAGTTGCATAATATCATAGTCAAAGGAATATGTATATGACATGAAGAAAGCTATAACAATAAAACCGAACGATCATTATGCAAATCTAACAAATGGGTCTTGTCCATCACATCATTCTCCTAATGACGTGATCCCGTTCATCAAATGACAACACATGTCTATGGTTCGGAAACTTAACCAGCTTTGATTAACGAGCTAGTCTAGTAGAGACTTATTAGGGACACGGTGTTTTGTCTATGTATCCACACATGTATCAAGCTTTCGGTTAATACAATTCTAGCATGAATAATAAATATTTATCATGATATAAGGAAATATAAAATAACAAATTTATTATTGCCTCTAGGGCATATTTCCTTTAGTCTCCCACTTGCACTAGAGTCAATAATCTAGAGCACATTCCCATGTGATTTAACACCAATAGTTCACATCACCATGTGATTGACACCATAGTTCACATCGCCATGTGACCAATACCCAAAGGGTTTACTAGAGTCAGTAATCTAGTTCACATCGAGTACTAAGGTGTGATCATGTTTTGCTTGTGAGAGAGGTTTAGTCAACGGGTCTGCCACATTCAGATCCGTATGTATTTTTTCAAATTTCTATGTCTACAATGCTCTGCATGGAGCTACTCTAGCTAATTGTTCCCACTTTCAATATGTATCCAGATTGAGACTCAGAGTCATCCGGATCAGTGTCAAAGCTTGCATCGACGTAACCCTTTACGACGAACTCTTTGTCACTTCCATAACTGAGAGACATTTCCTTAGTCCTCTTTAGGTACCTAAGGATAATTTTGACCGTTGTCTAGTGATCTACTTCTGGATCGCTATTGTATCCTCTTGCCAAACTCATGGCAAGGTACACAATAGGTCTGGTATACAGCATGGCATACTTTATAGAACCTATGGCTGAGGCATAGGAAATGACTTTCATTCTCAACTCCTTCTTTGGCTGTCCATTTTGAACTACTTCAAAATCTTGTCAAGGTATGCACTCATTGAAAAATCTTATCAAGCGTCTTGATCTATCTCTATAGATCTTGATGCCCAATATGTAAGCAGCTTCACCGAGGTCTTTCTTTGAAAAAATCCTTTCAAACATTCCTTTATGCTTTCCAGAAAATTCTACATCATTTCCGATCAACAATATATCATTCACATATACTTACCAGAAAGGTTGTAGTGCTCCCACTCACTTTCTTGTAAGTACATGCTTCACCGCAAGTCTATATAAAACTATATGCTTTGGTCAACTCATCAAAGCATATATTCCAACTCCAAGATGCTTGCACCAGTCCATAGATGGATCGCTGGAGCTTGCACACTTTGTTAGCACCTTTAGGATTGACAAAACCTTCTGGTTGCATCATATACAACTCTTATTTAATAAATCCGTTAAGGAATGTAGTTTTGATATCCATTTGCCAGATTTCATAAAATGTAGCAATTGCTAACATGATTCGGACAAATTTAAGCATCGATACGAGTGAGAAAATCTCATCGTAGTCAACACCTTAAACTTGTCGAAAACCTTTTGCGACAATTCAAGCTTTTTAGATAGTAACACTACCATCAGCGTCCGTCTTCCTCTTGAAGATCCATTTATTCTCTATGGCTTGCCGATCATCGGGCAAGTCAACCGAAGTCCATACTTTGTTCTCATACATGGATCCTATCTCAGATTTCATGACCTCAAGCCATTTTGCGGAATCTGTCCTCATCATCGCTTCCTCGTAGTTCGTAGGTTCGTCATGGTCTAGTAAAATGACTTCCAGAACAGGATTACCGTACCACTCTGGTGCGGACCATGCTCTGGTTGACCTATGAGGTTCGGTAGTAACTTGATCTGAAATTTCATGATCATCATCATTAACTTCCTCTCTAGTTAGTGTAGGCATCACGGGGACGGATTTCACTAATGTGCTACTTTCCAATTTGAGAGAAGGTACAATTACCTTACCAAGTTCTATTTTCCTCCCCTCACTTCTTTTGAGATAAACTCCTTTTCTAGAAAGGATCCATTCTTAGCAACAAAGATCTTGCCTTCGAATCTGTGATAGAAGGTGTACCCAACAGTTTCTTTTGGGTATCCTATGAAGACGCATTTCTCTGGGTTCGAGCTTATCAGGTTGAAGCTTTTTCATATAAGCATCGCAACCCCAAATTTTAAGAAACGACAGCTTAGGTTTCTTGCCAAACCATAGTTCATATGGGGTCATCACAACGGATTTAGACGGTGCCCTATTTAATGTGAATGCAACTGTCTCTAATGCATAACCCCAAAATGATAGTGGTAAATCGGTAAGAGAAATCATAGATCGCACCATATCTAATAAAGTATGGTTACGACGTTCGGACACACCATTATGCTATGGTGTTCCAGGTGGCGTGAGTTGTAAAACTATTCCACATTGTTTTAAATGAAGGCCAAACTCGTAATTCAAATATCCGCCTTTGTGATGAGATCGTAGAAATTTTATTTTCTTGTTACGATGATTCTCTACTTCACTCTGAAATTCTTTGAACTTTTCAAATATTTCGGACTTGTGTTTCATTAAGTAGATATACCCATATCTGCTCAAATCATCGGTGAAGGTCAGAAAACAACGATACCCGCCGCGAGCCTCAACACTCATCGGACCACATACATCGGTATGTATTATTTCCAATAAGTCAGTGGCTCGCTCCATTGTTCCGGAGAACAGAGTCTTAGTCATCTTGCCCATGAGGCATGGTTCGCGAGCATCAAATTATTCATAATCAAGTGATTCCAAAAATCCACCCGCATGGAGTTTCTTCATGCGCTTTACACCAATATGACCTAAACGGCAATGCCACAAATATGTTGCACTACCATTATAAACTTTGCATCTTTTGGCATCAATATTATGAATATGTGTATCACTACGATCGAGATTCAATAAACCATTTACATTGGGTGTATGACCATAGAAGGTTTTATTCATGTAAACAGAACAACAATTATTCTCTGACTTAAATGAATAACCGTATTGCAATAAACATGATCCATATTCATGCTCAACGCAAAAACCAAATAACATTTATTTAGGTTCAACACTAATCCCGAAGGTGGAGGGAGTGTGCGATGGTGATCTTATCAACCTTGGAATCACTTCCAACACACACCATCACTTCACTCTTAACTAGTCTCTGTTCATTGTGTAACTCCTGTTTCGAGTTACTAATCTTAGCAACTGAACTAGTATCAAATACCCAGGGGCTACTACGAACACTAGTAAGGTACACAATAATCTGTATATCAAATATACCTTTGTTCACTTCTCCATCTTTCTTATCCACCAAATGTTTGGGGCAGTTCCACTTCCAGTGACCATTTCCTTTACAGTATAAGCACTCAGTTTCAGGCTTGGGTCCAGCTTTGGGCTTCTTCACGGGAGTGGCAACTTGCTTGCCATTCTTCTTGAAGTTCCCTTTTCTTTCCCTTGCCCTTTTACTTGAAACTAGTGGTCTTGTCAACCATCAACACATGATGCTCTTTCTTGATTTCTACCTTCGCCGATTTCAGCATTGTGAAGAGCTCGGGAATCGTTTTCATCATCCCCTTGCATATTATAGTTCATCATGAAGTTCTAATAGCTACCAGGACTAAGTTCATGACAAATTTAAGTTCAATTAATCATATTACTTAATAACTCCCACTTAGATAGACATCCCTCAAGTCATCTAAATGATCACGTGATCCAAATCAACTAAACCATGTCCGATCATCACATGAGATGGAGTAGTCATCAATGGTGAACATCTCTATGTTGATCATGTCTACTATATGATTCACGTTCGAGCTTTCGATCTCCAGTGTTGTGAGGCCATGTTTGTACATGCTAGGATCGCCAAGTTTAACCGGAGTATTTCACATGTGCAAAACTTTCTTGCACACTTTGTATGTGAACGTAGAGCCTATCACACCCGATCATCATGTGGTGTCTCAGCACAAAGAACTTTCGCAACGGTGCATACTCAGAGAGAACACTTATACCTTGAAATTTTTGTAAGGGATCATCTTGTAATGCTACCGCCGTACTAAGAAAAATAAGATGCATAAAAGATAAACATCACATGCAATCATTATATGTGACATGATATGGCCATCATCATCTTGTGCCTTTGATCTCCATCTCCAAAGCACCGTCATGATCTCCATCATCACCGGCTCGACACCTTGATCTTCATCGTAGTGTCGTGGTCCTCTCGCCAACTATTGCTTCTACAACTATCGCTAACGCATAGTGATAAAGTAAAGCAATTACATGGCGTTTGCATTTCATATAATAAAGCGACAACCATAAGGCTCCTGCCAGTTGCCGATAACTTTTACAAAACATGATCATCTCATACAACAACGTATATCACATCATGTCTTGACCATATCACATCACAACATGCCCTGCAAAAATAAGTTAGACGTCCTCTACTTTGTTGTTGCAAGCTTTACGTGGCTGCTACGGGCTTCTAGCAAGAACCGTTCTTACCTACGCATCAAAACCACAATGGTGTTTCGTCAAGTTTGCTGTTTTAACCTTTAACAAGGACCGGCGGTAGTCAAATTCGATTCAACTAAAGTTGGAGAAACAGACACCCGCCAGCCACCTTTATGCAAAACTAGTTGCATGTCTGTCCGTGGAACAGGTCTCAAGAACATGGTCATGTAAGGTTGGTCCGAGCCGTTTCATCCAACAATACCGCTGAATTAAATTAAGACGTTGGTGGTAAGCAGTATGACTATCACCGTCCACAACTCTTTGTGTTCTACTCATGCATATCATCTAAGCATAGACCTGGCTCGGATGCCACTGTTGGAAAATGTAGCATGCAATTTAAAAAATATTCCTATGCTCACGCAAGATCTATCTAGGAGATGCATAGCAACGAGAGGAGGAGAGTGTGTCCACGTACCCTCGTAGACCGGAAGCGGAAGTGTTTGACAACGCAGTTGATGTAGTTGAACTTCTTCTCGTTCCGACCGATCAAGCACCGAACGTACGACACCTCCGAGTTCTTCACACGTTTAGCTCGACGACGTCCCTCGAACTCTTGATCCAGCAAAGTGTCGAGGGAGAGTTTCGTCAGCACGACGGCGTGGTGACGGTGATGGTGAAGTGATCCCCGCAAGGCTTCGCCTAAGCACTACGAGAATATGGCCGGAGACATAAACTGTGGAGGGGGCGCCGCATACGGCTAACAATTGTTGGTGTGTGTTCTAGGCACCCCTCCCCATGTATATATAGGTGGGAGAGGGAGGGGAGCAGCCTTGGGGCGCCCCAAGTAGGAGGAATCCTACTTGGGGGCCTCCTCCAATTCGGCCTCTGATACATCTCCAACGTATCTATAATTTTTGATTGTTCCATGCTATTATATTATCTGTTTTGGATGTTAATGGGCTTTATTTTACACTTTTATGTTATTTTTGGGACTAACCTATTAACCGGAGGCCCGGCCCAAATTGCTGTTTTTTTGCCTATTTTAGTGTTTCGCAGAAAAAGAATATCAAACAGAGTCCAAATGGAATGAAACCTTTGGGAGCGTGATTTTTGGAACAAATGTGATCCAGAGGACTTGGAGTCGACGTCAAGCAATCAACGAGGCGACCACGAGGCAGGGCGCACGCCTATCCCCCTGGGCGCGCCCTCCCCCCTGGTGGCTCAACCGACCTACTTCTTCCTCCTATATATGTTCACACACCCCCAAAACATCCAGGAGCACCACGAAACCCTATTTCCACCACCGCAACCTTCTGTACCCAAGAGATCCCATCTTGGGGCCTTTCCCGGAGCTCCGCCGGAGGGGGCATTGATCATGGAGGGTCTCTATATCAACTCCATGGCCCCTCCAATGATGTGTGAGTAGTTTACTTCAGACCTTTGGGTCCATAGTTATTAGCTAGATGACTTCTTCTCTCTCTTTGGATCTCAATACAAAGTTCTCCTCGATTCTATTGGAGATCTATTCGATGCAATCTTTTTTTGCGGTGTGTTTGTCGAGATCCGATAAATTGTGGGTTTATGATCAAGTCTATCTATGAACAATATTTGAATCTTTTTTAAACTCTTTTATGTATGATTGGTTACCTTTGCAAGTCTCTTTGAATTATCAGTTTGGTTTGGCCTACTAGATTAATCTTTCTTGCAATGTGAGAAGTGCTTAGCTTTGGGTTCAATCTTGCGGTGCTCGATCCCAGTGACAGAAAGGGAAACGACACGTATTGTATTGTTGCCATCAAGGATAAAAAGATGAGGTTTATATCATATTGCATGAGTTTATCCTTCTACATCATGTCATCTTGCTTAAAGCGTTACTCTGTTCTTATGAACTTAATACTCTAGATGCATGCTGGATAGCGGTCGATGTGTATGTTGGGGAACGCAGTAATTTCGAAAATTTTCCTACGCACACGCAAGATCATGGTGATGCACAGCAACGAGAGGGGAGAGTGTTGTCTACGTACCAACGCAGACCGACTGCGGAAGCGATCACATAATGTAGAGGAAGTAGTCGTACGTCTTCTTCCCGATCCGACCGATCCAAGCACCGTTACTCCGGCACCTCCGAGTTCTTAGCACACGTTCAGCTCGATGACGATCCTCGGGCTCCGATCCAGCAAAGCGTCGAGGAAGAGTTCCGTCAGCACGACGGCGTGGTGACGATCTTGATGTACTACCGACGCAGGGCTTCGCCTAAGCACTACAACGGTATGATCGAGGTGGAATATGGTGGCAGGGGGCACCGCACACGGCTAAGGAACGATCTCAAGGATCAACTTGTGTGTCTTGGGGTGTCCCCTGCCCCCGTATATAAAGGTTGGAGGGAGGGGGGCTGGCCAGCCAGAGAGAGGGAGGCGCAGGAGGAGTCCTACTCCTATCGGGAGTAGGACTCCCCCCTCCAATCCTATTCCAACTAGGACTCTCAAGGGGGAAAGGAGAGAGAGGGGGCCCGGCCCCTTCTCCTAGTCCTACTAGGACTTGGGGAAGGGGGGGGGCGCCGGCCAGCTGTGGTCTGTCCCTTTTCTCTTTTCCACTAAGGCCCAATAGGCCCATTAGCCTCTCGGGGGGTTCCGGTAACCCTCCCGGTATTCCGGTAAAATCCCGATTTCACCCGGAACACTTCCTATGTCCAAACATAGGCTTCCAATATATCAATCTTTACGTCTCGACCATTTCGAGACTCCTCGTCATGTCCGTGATCTCATCCGGGACTCCGAACAACCTTCGATACATCAAAATGCATAAACTCATAATAACTGTCATCGTAACGTTAAGCGTGCGGACCCTACGGTTCGAGAACAATGTAGACATGACCGAGACACGTTTCCGGTCAATAACCAATAGCGGGACCTGGATGCCCATATTGGCTCCTACATATTCTACAAAGATCTTTATCGGTCAGACCGCATAACAACATACGTTGTTCCCTTTGTCATCGGTATGTTACTTGCCCGAGATTCGATCGTCGGTATCCAATACCTAGTTCAATCTCATTATCGACAAGTCTCTTTACGCGTTCCGTAATACATCATCTCACAACTAACATATTAGTTGCAGTGCTTGCAAGGCTTATGTGATGTGCATTACCGAGAGGGCCCAGAGATACCTCTCCGACAATCGGAGTGACAAACCCTAATCTCGAAATACGCCAACCCAACATCTGCCATTGGAGACACCTGTAGTACTCCTTTATAATCACCCAGTTACGTTGTGACGTTTGGTAGTACCCAAAGTGTTCCTCCGGTAAACGGGAGTTGCATAATCTCATAGTTATAGGAACATGTATAAGTCATGAAGAAAGCAATAGCAACATACTAAACGATCGGGTGCTAAGCTAATGGAATGGGTCATGTCAATCAGATCATTCTACTAATGATGTGACCTCGTTAATCAAATAACAACTCTTTGTTCATGGTTAGGAAACATAACCATCTTTGATTAACGAGCTAGTCAAGTAGAGGCATACTAGTGACACTCTGTTGGTCTATGTATTCACACATGTGTTATGTTTCCGGTTAATACAATTCTAGCATGAATAATAAACATTTATCATGATATAAGGAAATAAATAATAACTTTATTATTGCCTCTAGGGCATATTTCCTTCAGTCTCCCACTTGCACTAGAGTCAATAATCTAGATCACATCACCATGTGATTAACATTGATAGTTCACATCATCATGTGATTAACACCCATAGTTCACATCGCCATGTGACCAACACCCAAAGGGTTTACTAGATTCAATAATCTAGTTCACATCGCTATGTGATTAACACCCAAAGAGTACTAAGGTGTGATCATGTTTTGCTTGTGAGAGAATCTTAGTCAACTGGTCTGCCACATTCAGGTCCACATGTATTTTGCAAATTTCTATGTTAACAATGCTCTGCATGGAGCTACTCTAGCTAATTGCTCCCACTTTCAATATGTATCCAGATTGAGACTTAGAATCATCTGGATCAGTGTCAAAAACTTGCATCGACGTAACCCTTTACGACGAACCTTTTTGTCACGTCCATAATCGAGAAACATTTCCTTATTTCACTAAGGATAATTCTGACCGCTGTCCAGTGATCTACTCCTAGATCACTATTGTACTCCCTTGCCAAATCAGTGCAGGGTATACAATAGATCTGGTACACAGCATGGCATACTTTATGGAACCTATGAATGAGGCATAGGGAATGACTTTCATTCTCTTTCCATCTTCTGCCGTGGTCGGGCTTTGAGTCTTTACTCAACTTCACACCTTGTAACACAAGCAAGAAACTTTTTTCTTTGACTGTTTCATTTTGAACTACTTCAAAATCTTGTCAAGGTGTGTACTTATTGAAAAACTTATCAAGCGTCTTGATCTATCTCTATAGATCTTGAAGCTCAATATGTAAGCAGCTTTACCGAAGTCTTTCTTTGAAAAACTCCTTTCAAACACTTCTTTATGCTTCACAGAATAATTCTACATTATTTCCGATCAACAATATGTCATTCACATATATTTATCAGAAATGTTGTAGTGCTCCCACTCACTTTCTTGTAAATACAGGCTTCACCGCAAGTCTGTATAAAACTATATGCTTTGATCAACTTATCAAAGCGTATATTCCAAGTCCTAGATGCTTGCACCAGTTCACAGATGGATCGCTGGAGCTTGCACATTTTGTTAGCACCTTTCGGATTGACAAAACCTTCTAGTTGCATCACATACAACTCTTCTTTAATAAATCCATTAAGGAATGCAGTTTTGTTTATCCATTTGCCAGATTTCATAAAATGCGGCAATTGCTAACATGATTCGGATAGACTTAAGCATAGATACGAGTGAGAAAAACTCATCGTAGTCAACACCTTGAACTTGTTGAAAACCTTTTTCGACAATTCTAGCTATGTAGATAGTAACACTACTATCAGCGTCCGTCTTCCTCTTGAAGATCCATTTATTTTCTATGGTTTGCCAATCATCGGGCAAATCCATCAAAGTCCATACTTTGTTCTCATACATGGATCCCATCTCAGATTTCATGGCCTCAAGCCACTTTGCGGAATCTGGGCTCACCATCGCTTCTTCATAGTTCGTAGGTTCATCATGATCTAGTAGCATGACTTCCAGAACTGGATTACCGTACCACTCTGATGCGGATCTCACTCTGGTTGATCTATGCGGTTCAGTAGTATCTTGTCCTGAAGCTTCATGATCATCATCATTAGCTTCCTCACTAATTGGTATAGGTGTCGCAGAAACAGTTTTCTGTGATGTACTATTTTCCAATAAGGGAGCAGGTACAGTTACCTCGTCAAGTTCTACTTTCCTCCCACTCACTTCTTTCGAGAGAAACTCCTTCTCCAGAAAGTTTCTGAATTTTAGCAACAAAAGTCTTGCCTTCGGATCTGTGATAGAAGGTGTATCCAATAGTTTCCTTTGGATATTCTATGAAGACGCACTTCTCCGATTTGAGTTTGAGCTTATCAGGATGAAACCTTTTCATATAAGCATCGCAACCCCAAATTTTAAGAAACGACAACTTTGGTTTCTTGCCAAACCATAGTTCATAAGGTGTCGTCTCAACGGATTTTGATGGTGCCCTATTTAACGTGAATGCAGCTGTCTCTAATGCATAACCCCAAAACGATAGTGGTAGATCGGTAAGATACATCATAGATTGCACTATATCCAATAAAGTACGGTTATGACGTTAGGACACACCATTATGCTGTGGTGTTCCATATGGCATGATTTTGTGAAACTATTCCACATTGTTTTAATTGAAGACCAAACTCGTAACTCAAATATTTTACCTCTGCGATCATATCGTAGAAACTTTTATTTTCTTGTCACGATGATTTTCCACCTCACTCTGAAATTCTTTGAACTTTTCAAATGTTTCAGACTTATGTTTCATCAAGCAGATATACTCATATCTGCTCAAATCATCTGTGAAGATCAGAAAATAATGATACCTGTCGCGAGCCTCAATATTCATCGGACCACATACATCAGTATGTATGATTTCCAACAAATCTGTTGCTCGCTCCATTGTTCCGAAGAACGGAGTTTTAGTCATCTTGCCCAAAAGGCATGGTTCGCAATCATCAAGTGATTCATAATCAAGTGATTTCGAAAGCCCATCAGCATGGAGTTTCTTCATGCTCTTTATACCAATATGACCTAAACGGCAGTGCCACAAATAAGTTGCACTATCATTATTAACTTCGCATCTTTTGGTTTCAATATTATGAATATGTGTATCACCAAGATCGAGATCCAATGAACTATTTTCATTGGGTGTGTGACCATATAAGGTTTTATTCATGTAAACAGAACAACAATTTATTCTCTTATTTTAATGAATAACCGTATTGCAATAAACATGATCAAATCATATTCATGCTCAACGCAAAAACCAAATAACACTTATTTAAGTTCAACACTAATCCCGAAAGTATAGGGGAGTGTGTGATGATGATCATATCAATCTTGGATCTACTTCCAACACACATCGTCACTTCACCCTTAACTAGTCTCTGTTTATTCTGCAACTCCCGTTTTGAGTTACTAATCTTAGCAACTGAACTAGCATCAAATACTGAGGGGTTGCTATAAACACTAGTATAGTACACATCAATAACATGTATATCAAATATACTTATGTTCACTTTGCCATCCTACTTATCCGCCAATCACTTGGGGTAGTTCCGCTTCCAGTGACCAGTCCCTTTGCAGTAGAATCACTTAGTCTCAGGCTTAGGATTAGACTTGGGCTTCTTCACTTGAGCAGCAACTTGCTTGCCATTCTTCTTGAAGTTCCCCTACTTCCCTTTGCCCTTTTCTTGAAACTAGTGGTCTTGTCAACCATCAACACTTGATGTTTTTCTTGATTTCTACCTTCGTTGATTTCAGCATCACGAAGAGCTTGGGAGTTGTTTCCGTTATCCCTTGCATATTATAGTTCATCACGAAGTTCTACTAACTTAGTGATGATGACTAGAGAATTCTGTCAATCACTATCTTATCGGGAAGATTAACTCCCACTTGATTCAAGCGATTGTAGTACCCAGACAATCTGAGCACATGCTCACTAGTTGAGCGATTCTCCTCCATCTTTTAGCTATAGAACTTGCTGGAGACTTCATGTCTCTCAACTCGGGTATTTGCTTGAAATATTAACTTCAACTCCTGGAACATCTCATATGGTCCATGATGTTCAAAACGTCTTTGAAGTCCCGATTCTAAGCCGTTAAGCATGGTGCACTAAATTATCAAGTAGTCATCATATTGAGCTAGCCAAACGTTCATAACGTCTGCATCTGCTCCTGCAATAGGTCTGTCACCTAGCGGTGCATCAAGGACATAATTCTTCTATGCAGCAATGAGGATAAACCTCAGATCACGGATCCAATCCGCATCATTGCTACTAACATCTTTCAACACAATTTTCTCTAGGAACATATCAAAATAAACACAGGGAAGCAACAACGCGAGCTATTGATCTACAACATGATTTGCAAAATACTACCAGGACTAAGTTCATGATAAATTTAAGTTCAATTTAATCATATTACTTAAGAACTCCCACTTAGATAGACATCCCTCTAATCCTCTAAGTGATCACGTGATCCAAATCAACTAAACCATAACCGATCATCACGTGAGATGGAGTAGTTTTCAATGGTGAACATCGTTATGTTGATCATATCTACTATATGATTCACGCTCGACCTTTCAGTCTCCGTGTTCCGAGGCCATATCTGTATATGCTTGGCTCGTCAAGTATAACCTGAGTATTCTGCGTGTGCAACTGTTTTGCACCCGTTGTATTTGAACGTAGAGCTTATCACACCCGATCATCACGTGGTGTCTGGGCACGAAGAACTTTGGCAACGGTGCATACTCAGGGAGAACACTTCTTGATAATTTAGTGAGAGATCATCTTATAATGCTACCGTCAATCAAAGCAAGATAAGATGCATAAAAGGATAAACATCACATGCAATCAATATAAGTGATATGATATGGCCATCATCATCTTGTGCTTGTGATCTCCATCTCCGAAGCACCGTCATGATCACCATCGTCACCGGCGCGCCACCTTGATCTCCATCGTAGCATCGTTGTCGTCTCGCCAATCTTATGCTTCCACGACTATCACTACCGCTTAGTAATAAAGTAAAGCATTACATCGCGATTGCATTGCATACAATAAAGCGACAACCATATGGCTCCTGCCAGTTGCCGATAACTCGGTTACAAAACATGATCATCTCATACAATAAAATCAGCATCATGCCTTGACCATATCACATCACAACATGCCCTGCAAAAACAAGTTAGACGTCCTCTACTTTGTTGTTGCAAGTTTTACGTGGCTGCTACGGGCTTAAGTAAGAACTCATCTCACCTACGCATCAAAACCACAACGATAGTTCGTCAAATAGACTCCGTTTTAACCTTCTCAAGGACCGGGCGTAGTCACACTTGGTTCAACTAAAGTTGGAGAGATAGTCTTCCGCAAGCCATCTATGTGCAAAGCACGTCGAGGGAACCGGTCTCGCGTAAGAGTACGCGTAAGGTTGGTCCGGATCGTCTCACCCAACAATACCGCCGAACCAAAGTATGACATGCTGGTAGGCAGTATGACTTGTATCGCCCACAACTCACTTGTGTTCTACTCGTGCAAATAACATCAAACCATAAAACCTAGGCTCGGATGCCACTGTTGGGGAACGCAGTAATTTCGAAAATTTTCCTACGCACACGCAAGATCATGGTGATGCACAGCAACGAGAGGGGAGAGTGTTGTCTACGTACCAACCAGACCGACTGCGGAAGCGATCACATAACATAGAGGAAGTAGTCGTACGTCTTTTTCCCGATCCGACCGATCCAAGCACCGTTACTCCGGCACCTCCGAGTTCTTAGCACACGTTCAGCTCGATGACGATCCTCGGGCTCCAATCCAGCAAAGCGTCGAGGAAGAGTTCCGTCAGCACGACGGCGTGGTGACGATCTTGATGTACTACCGACGCAGGGCTTCGCCTAAGCACTACAACGGTATGATCGAGGTGGAATATGGTGGCAGGGGGCACCGCACACGGCTAAGGAACGATCTCAAGGATCAACTTGTGTGTCTTGGGGTGTCCCCTGCCCCCGTATATAAAGGTTGGAGGGAGGGGGGCTGGCCAGCCAGAGAGAGGGAGGCGCAGGAGGAGTCCTACTCCTACCGGGAGTAGGACTCCCCCCTCCAATCCTATTCCAACTAGGACTCTCAAGGGGGAAAGGAGAGAGAGGGGGGCCGGCCCCTTCTCCTAGTCCTACTAGGACTTGGGGAAGGGGGGGGGGGGGCGCCGGCCAGCTGTGGGCTGTCCCTTTTCTCTTTTCCACTAAGGCCCAATAGGCCCATTAGCCTCTCGGGGGGTTCCGGTAACCCTCCCGGTATTCCGGTAAAATCCCGATTTCACCCGGAACACTTCCTATGTCCAAACATAGGCTTCCAATATATCAATCTTTACGTCTCGACCATTTCGAGACTCCTCGTCATGTCCGTGATCTCATCCGGGACTCCGAACAACCTTCGGTACATCAAAATGCATAAACTCATAATAACTGTCATCGTAACGTTAAGCGTGCGGACCCTACGGTTCGAGAACAATGTAGACATGACCGAGACACGTTTCCGGTCAATAACCAATAGCGGGACCTGGATGCCCATATTGGCTCCTACATATTCTACGAAGATCTTTATCGGTCAGACCGCATAACAACATACGTTGTTCCCTTTGTCATCGGTATGTTACTTGCCCGAGATTCGATCGTCGGTATCCAATACCTAGTTCAATCTCGTTATCGTCAAGTCTCTTTACTCGTTCCGTAATACATCATCTCACAACTAACATATTAGTTGCAGTGCTTGCAAGGCTTATGTGATGTGCATTACCGAGAGGGCCCAGAGATACCTCTCCGACAATCGGAGTGACAAACCCTAATCTCGAAATACGCCAACCCAACATCTGCCATTGGAGACACCTGTAGTACTCCTTTATAATCACCCAGTTACGTTGTGACGTTTGGTAGTACCCAAAGTGTTCCTCCGGTAAACGGGAGTTGCATAATCTCATAGTTATAGGAACATGTATAAGTCATGAAGAAAGCAATAGCAACATACTAAACGATCGGGTGCTAAGCTAATGGAATGGGTCATGTCAATCAGATCATTCTACTAATGATGTGACCTCGTTAATCAAATAACAACTCTTTGTTCATGGTTAGGAAACATAACCATCTTTGATTAACGAGCTAGTCAAGTAGAGGCATACTAGTGACACTCTGTTGGTCTATGTATTCACACATGTATTATGTTTCCGGTTAATACAATTCTAGCATGAATAATAAACATTTATCATGATATAAGGAAATAAATAATAACTTTATTATTGCCTCTAGGGCATATTTCCTTCAGTGTAGAGTAATATTAGTAGATGCAGGCAGGAGTCGGTCTACTTGTCATGGATGTGATGCCTATATACATGATCATACCTAAATATTCTTATTATTATTCGCTTTTCTATCAATTGCTCGATAGTAATTTGTTCTTTAAAAACATCTTGCCTCTTGTAAATGCATGTTTCTCCATTCTATCTTGATGAAAAGGCAATGCTTTTGCCGGTTGCTTAAAAAAATAAATCACCTTGTGGACTTATAAAAACCATCACTGCAAACTCGTCTACTTTTTCCACTACGGTATATGTGTTTTTTCGTGTAATGGTGCGTGGGGACATTTCTTGAAACCGCAGCTCTCCGATTTGAACGAGTTAGTTATGATGTATCATGTATATAAGCCTACAAGATTCACTTGTACTCCCAAAGAGTCATGAAGCCGAATCTTTTTGACTTTGGTGTCCATGTTCTCTTCGCATCGTCTCTTCTGCGAGCAAAAAAGGCCACATGAACTGCTAAGTGAGATCCACACCGTGTTTCTTTTGCGCCCCACCCCCATAACTAATATAGTAAAGTACACATGCATTGCACACACGAACTTAAATAACCAAAGTAATGAATGAATAATGACATATCACATTATAACAGGTAACACATGTATGTTTGAAGTCATATATGCATGTGTATTTGTAGATTTAATTCTCGCAGTTCATCCCCTTGAAAAATCAAATTAGAGCTACAAAATATTCGAAGACTGGAGAAACACATGAGAAATATATCCACCATACTTATTTTGAGTAATGCTACACATACATATTGGTTGTTACGGATTCAACAGATTGTAATTAGGTGGCCGTTTTTGATTGGAGATTAGGAGGGAGGCGCGGCTCATCCCCGTGAAAATCTGGGGGGATTAATTAGCATTGAGATGTCTGTATTCCTCCGTGCGTATAGGATCATTGATTATCTTTAGGTATTCCATATTGCAATTTTGAGTAGCTAGTATTGCATCTTCAAAGACAAATGAAACTTTTGAATGATATGTCATAGCCTTGAACAAAAAAACATAGATTCAAAGTCAAGAGCAATTCTTTTAGGGGAAAACAAACTTGGGGGAATATATGGCCGGGTGTAGAACAAATAAGAAGTGCACTTGATTTGAGGTTTTTGCATATCGTGCATTGTAATTCATAAAGTGAAGAACGGAGTGGTAATTTGAAGAAAAAGGTTGAATAATGGAAGTATGGAATATTCTAGAACAAAGGATGTTTGTGTTTTGACGTTTGTGCATATTATTCGTTGTAAATTATAAAGTCTAAAAGAATGGTAATACATTCGGAGGAATTGTTTTGTAAAATTTAAATGGAAGATTTTAGTACAAAGAGGAAGTTGTTTTGAGGTTTGTGCATTGTGATTAAGCTCAAACATGGAATCTTCTACATACTACACATGGCAAAACCCGACTGAGTGAAGAAGATATCCGACAACCAACATTGCTCAGATTTGTTACCTTTATACCGTTGTATTGACTTCATCCAACAATCAATATTCAAAGTATAGACATAGATATTCTAGGCTCCGACCCAATGAACTATTTGAATGCTAGTCAAATTCTCAAAATTAATGAGTTAGTTCGACAAATTGGACGTAGTCCATTTCTCCAGATCGGATGAACCAAGTGTCGTTTTCTTGAGGACGGGGTGGGTGGGCTAAGGTGGTGTGGGGTTGAGCAGAGACGCGAGGTTCTTGAGTCATGACCTTTGCCATGCTATTGCCTTGTTGGTTGTTGCTATAGAAAGTCTCAAATCCCGGGAAAATTGTGGTGGAGCTCAGGCTTCATGACACGCCTTATCTAGCCATCCATTTTCTACATCATGATACATGTAGGAATTTTTTGTCTTTTTTAACCCCTTGTCGGCGGGCACACCTAGGGTGAGGAACCCGAAGGAGAGTGGGGTTGGTGGGAGGCAGTAGGAGAACTGGCTCCCGTACGTCGCCGCCTTCTGCGACAGGAACGACTGCACACCGCCGCCGAGCTCGACGAGGCCGTCAAGCCTAGGGTTGAATGCATCCGTGTGGTTATAGCCGAATTGGATGCCTTTGATGGCTTTCAAGCCAGTTAGTGCGAGGGTGTCAGAGGCGTAGCTCCCTAGGGTGTATGAGCTTTCCAGGTAGCTAACCACGTACTGCACTGGTCATGAGAACAACCTTTCCACTACCAGCCAAGCCGTGGGCACACCATAGAGATACAGAAGAAGGGCGTGAGGAGCTTGATGACGTAGAGTCGAACAGTGTGCCGACATGGGTGTTGCAGCGCACCAGAAGATATGGTTTCCGGTGTCGATGCCGATGGTCTGTCCGAATGCCGGCGACCCAATCCCAATTGTGACCATGTACTCCATCGAGCCTAGCGCGTCTCCCAGGAGGGGCAGCATGCTCACGTCACATTGGTGCAACCCGTTCGCACCGCGGCCTGCTGGACGTAGCCCGCTCACGCAACGTCATGGTGCAGCCGCTCTGAGAAGCTGTGCTCCTTGGAGGGCACCAGCGTGCAAGGTCCGTGTCGGTGGCTCGACGACACTATGCTCCAGCCGGTGAGAATGATTTTGAACAGAATAACATATAATGTACTCAACTATAAATAATTATTGAATAAATACAACGTGGTAAAGTGTGACCGGGGGGGGGGGGGCATATGCCCTCTGTCCATGCTGATTTTATATTCTGCAAAACTTTTTAATAATTTATTTAAGCATATAGATATATTGGATGCTTATTTAATATGGCCCCCAGGTCGGCACACCCCTGTTTCATTACTGAAAACCAAAGATCGAGAGAGGAAGAAGTGAGTGGACGAAACTCAGCCAAGGTAAAGGATAATCATTGCAAAAGTGCATTTTGCCATGTTCACCAACTAAACTTTCCACCTCGCATCAACTAAAATTGCCATGAAATACGTTCGGGTTGCTATGCTTAAAATCCGAATGTTCGGAATTTATTATTTCTGCTTTTTTATGGGTCGGTCCACAGCGAGGAAGAAGTTGCTTAGACGCACATGTTTACCACGTCCAAATCGATTAGTATCATGACACCAAGTTCTTTTGCTAGGACGAACGAAACTTGATCTTGTTGTATGCACGTATTAATTAAGGGAACTAAAGCAACTATTTCACTAGCCTGAGCATGATTGCATGGCACCTTGCTGTAAACATTTAGTTTTTTCTAGACCGTGGTGGAAGTACGCCCTGGTATGGACTGGGAAGATTGATAGTTTGATATGTATAGACTGGTTTACCTAGAAGTCCCTCTTCTTTCTAGTTGGAACCTTTGTTCCTTGCATGACACATTTGTTGATGTAAATTCTTGAGTTTGAGCAAGCACGTTTTACCATGTTTCTTCTTCGTACTCCTATACGGCTCCATGTTTGAGGTGTTTGCAAGATGGTTTGACAGAGAGAATAACAAAATGGAAATCCTTTTCAACTGATCTGGATGTACCTGAACTACAGGTTGATGCTGCCCTTGATCTGAGCCATACACAAAACATAGGTAGAATGATAAAAACACATTTTTCGTAGTCCCAGGTAATCTTGATCTTCTAGATGGTGCAATTCTGTAACGACTTATGTTCAGTTACCCCGTTTATGTGTTGGGAACTCTACTTCGTCTTTTCAGTTGACAATTCAAAGTTGGTCTTTGCAGTTCATAGTAGTTTTGCTAAAAGAGGGTATGTTCAACAACGCCAACGCGGTATCCCGATTCCTGAACAAAATTTGTTGTGGGGGTCCACTGTGACACGTACCTATTGTTTTAAACCAAATATTATCATGATTCTAAAAATTGTTCTCTGGTTTCAGATTATTGAGTGCAACACTCATAAGGCTACCACATACCTTTTCATTAAGTAATATGCACAAAACCACCATAATACATACCTTATTATTGAAAATTCATCACTTTATAAAACATGGCAAAAGTCATCGCACCGAATAATTGACGGTGACAAAAAATACTAAGAAAATTTTGGTCACGTTATATGTGGCAAATCGCCCATGTGCGGAAACAACTGACGGCGCACCGAAAACGGCCATTAAGGACGCGGTCGGAGGCTGGGATCGGAACATGACCTTCTTTCTCTCACTCATGTGTGGATCGGATCAGGATCGGCCGTTAACGGGGCGGTCCGTAGCGGACATCTCCCGGACCGATCCGGATGCTATCAACCAGTAGGTCCTGGCTGCCATTAGATCTGATGGGCTGGCTGCGACCAGACCATGCAGGGGCACAACCCCTGACCTGGCCCAAGTCACACCAAGCGCTCCTCCCCTCGCCGCCCCCGCCAACATACAGTTATTAACCAATTACTTACCAAGCGCTCCTCTGGCCTATTTTTAATTAGAATAAGTCCAAATCAAACCTTGAACTTGTGGACGAAAACTAAATCTAATTCTAATCTCCCAATCCCTGGAATCAACACTCTGAATTCTCTGATCCCGGTCTATTTTGAACCTTGAGAGTGTTTAGCTGGAATTTGCTGATGTGGCAAGTCAAACACTGGGATCGATGACTAAGTCGTGCATTCTGATCGCTGCTTGTTTTTTTCTTTGGTTATTTCTTTTGTTTTTCAGTTTCTTCACCGGGTTTTTTCGGGTTTTTAGTTATAGTTTGTTTCTTTTCTTTCTCGATTTTCTCCGGTTTTCTTTTTTGTAATGTTCATTTCTTCGGAAAATGTTCAGTATTACAAAATTTTATTCACTTTCTGTTTTTTTGATTTTTTTTCTTGTTCCAAAATTTGTTCAAAACTTTAAAAATGTTCCCATTTTTCAAAAATTGATCTTATTTAAAAAATGTTTGAAACTTTCAAAAAGGTTAAAATTTGAGAAATATATAATTTTAAAGAAATGGTCATAAATTCAAAAAAATGTCCGCGTTTTGCAAAATTTCTCGCTACAATACGTCCTAGTTTTCAAAAAGTTCAAAGTTTGAAAAATGTTTGTGTACCTAAAAATGTTCGCTACATGGCTACAGTACCTGGCTTTCAAAATTGTTTGTTTTCTTTTTGAAAAATGTCCAAGAGTTTTGAAAAATGTTTGAGCTTGTTTTTTTGTTCTCAACTTTGCAAATATTCGCATTCTAAGAAATATTTGGTATTTCCAAACTGATTGTTTCGTGTTTGTTCTCAGGATATGGTGCTGCTGTTGGCTCATTTTAGTACGCCAGGCTGCCTAACGACTTAACGAGACAGACGCGCTTGTTCATTGTACTGGCTAACATCCAGCTCATGTAAATTGGAACGATCGAACATATGGCTCGTTTGGTGCCTCGCCTCCCTTGTCGTGGGTTCGAATCCCACTTAGCGCATACTTTTCTCATCTAAAAAAAACTGCCTCATGTAGCCGAAGCGTCCGTATTCGAATCCTGTCGGGTCACCTATTTTTTGTTACATTTTAACTTTTTTTGAGGCAAAGTTACATTTTTAACTGGCGCTAACTGGTGGTACAATATCTGTCAATGGGCCGGCCCAAAGCGGCTCCATGCAGCCAACAATCTGGGTTCGACCCGCACGTCAACAATAAAAAAAAGTCAACAATCCCTGTTTGGAAACGCTCTCAAAATAGACCAGGATCAGAGAATTTGGTGTGTTGATTTCAAGTATTGAAAGGGGTTCAATTTAGCTTTCCTTTACAAGTTCAAGATTTTTTTTTTCAATTACTAACCCGAGGCATACAGTGTATTTTCGGTATTTATCAAATAAATTGTAATTGGTTAGTAACTTTCCTACCATATATACCAATGACAAAAGTGTCGGATTAACACTTAATTTAGGCTAAAAAATAAAGTTGCTAACCAAGCGCTCCTCCGACCAATTTTTCGGTATTTACCAAATAAAGTGTAATTGGTTAGTAACTTTCCTACCATATAGAAAAAAGTCCATTTTACTACCCTGAATAAAGTGTGTGGTTCACTTTACCCCCTGATCTATTTTTCCGCTTCTTTTCCCCCCAAACAAACCCAAACCGGACAAAACACCCCCCCGGCTGGTTTTTCTCCACCCACTGCTGATGTGGCACTAGTCAACGGCGGTTTTGACCTGGGTGGGGCCCCCTTGTCAGTTTTTTTCCCTCTCTCTTTCTCTCTCTCTCCAACCGAAGGCGACTGCGAGCGGCGGGGAGCGCCTCCTCGCGACGGCGACAGCCCCGGCCACGCCGAGCTCCCGCAGCGCAAGCGCCTGCTGGGCCCCGCCGAGGCAGACGGCGCAGGAGGACGACCCGAGGAGGCCGTCGGCGAGGTGCCGCCCAAGCACCTCGGCGTGGAACTCCACCGCCTCACGCCACTCGTGGCTGCGCCACGCCAGCCACGCCTCCGGCGACCACGCGGCCGGCGCGGCCTAGGCGTGGGTCCTCCTCCCGACGACCGCGGTGACAGGGAGCTCGGCTCCACACCCCTCCCTGGCCATGCCTCTCCGTCGCCCTCGCGTGCATGTCACCGCGCCCGCCTGCTGCCGCTACTGTCACTGACCGCTGTCGCGCCGCTGCCGACTCTGCTCTAGCGCTGCTGTTGACTCCCGCTGCGGCCGCTCGCCATTGCCAACCGCGACCTGCTCGCGCCCTTCCATGGCCTCGCCTCCCCATGCCGCTGCTCTCGAACGACCGCGCCGGCTGTGCTCGGGGCTGCGCTGGCGCTCGCTGAACTTGCCCAGTGCTCCTCTTCCCTCGCATGTGCCCGGGCCGCCTGCGTTGCTCTGCTGCCGCAGCGCCCCGCCCGCGCAGCCCTGCTCCGGCACCAGCCCTCGTGGCCCCGTTCCGGCGACCCTGCTGCACCCACTGAGCCTCCCCTTCCGCTCGCGCTCACCCCGGTACCCACCCGTGCCTAACTGCGTCGGCCCGTGCCCGCCACTGCCTGGCCTTGACTGCTTCGCCCAGCTCACCCCCTCCCCCCTCTCGCCACTCCTCCAGCCGGTCGGCCTCGCCACGCCCTGGCCAGAGGCTGCGTGCGGGCTGAGTGGCCGCCGGCCCAGCCTCAATTAGAGAGAGAGAGAAAAAACCTGACAAGGGGGCCCCACCCAGGTCAAAACCGCCGTTGACTAGTGCCACATCAGCAGCAGATGGAGAAAAACCAGCCGGGGGGGTGTTTTGTCCGGTTTGGGTTTGTTTGGGGGGTAAAAGAAGCGGAAAAATAGATCAGGGGGTAAAGTGAACCACCCACTTTATTCAGGGTAGTAAAATGGACTTTTTTCTACCATATACGTATACCAATGACAAAAAGGTCGTATTAACACTTAATTTAGGCTCAGTTAAGTATTTTTGGTTACATTTATAATTTACAACACAAAATTTATGGATTAGACAAGATTGTACGTGACTTCACAAATATCTTTAATAATGCACAATACTAAATTTAACATATTTGTTTAGTGTGATCAACCCAGTGTACTCTTGTTCTCTAGGCAATGGATCCTTCAAGATCGAATTTGGGTCGTCATCGGCACTTCCCGGGAGACTTCTCGACTAGCTGCCTCGACACTACTTTTCTTTTCCAACAATAGCAAAAAACTACGACGACGACAACATCGACGTGTCATCGGTATGTGGGGGATGGAGAGGATGAAAAACATTCTTTCAAGAGTTTTCTTATAATATTGATGTTTGATTAATAGAGAGATTCAGCTCCTTTGAAATAAAAAAAAGTTAAACATCACAAGCTACAGCGTGTACCCAATGGCGGATCTAGGATCTAGTTACTCGGGGTGCCAAACATCAATACCTAGTTAAAAGTTGTAGAAATTACACAAAAGTAGTATGACTGGGCCTAAACTTCATAGTAAATCCAACAAATAGTACAAAAATTAAGGTTAAATATACTATACCAACTATTTTTCTTTTAACAGTACGAAGGCTCGTTTTACTTTCGTCTATGGAGAGGCTCAGGTCAGTGAGCGCTATAAAACATGGAACATGCTCACAGGCATTGCGAGCGCAAGCCAGCTACCTTGGGCGGCCCTAGGCGATTTTAATGAAGTTTTGCTTGCGTCGGAGAACGATGGTGTGGGGAACAGAAGTCAAGCTCAAATGGACGCCTTCCGGGATGCTTTGGATACGTGTGGTCTAGCAGATATTGGCTACCAGGGGAATACGTGGACATTTGAGAAGAAGGTCGCCGGTGGCACTTTCACGCGTGTAAGGTTGGATCGGTGTGTCGCGACGCTGGATTGGTCACTGGCTTTCCCTACAGCCAAGCTCGAGCACAAGAATTCAGCCTCTTCAGATCATGCAGCCATCCTTCTCACATTATCTGACGAGCAGGTAAAGAAGGGGCCTCGTCCATTTAAATATGAACTGATGTGGGAGCGTCACCCAGAGTTCTTTAATATGGTCTCAACTGATTGGAGCAAGTCACAGGCCAACTCGGTTGCGGAGTTGCATGAAAAGCTGGAAGGAATATCACGTGGGCTGCACACTTGGGATCGGACCGAGTTCGGTTCAGTCTTGGGTGAAATCAAAAACCTAAAGGCAGAGCTTGATATAGAAAGGGCACAACCAGGTAGGACGGGCCCTTCCCATGCGGAAATAAAAATAGCAGATCGGCTAGTTGAGCTATATCATCGAGAGGAAATGCTATGGCGACAGAGAGCAAGGCTAGAGTGGCTGGCCCATGGTGATAAAAACACGTGCTTCTTCCACCTAAGAGCCAGCCGAAGAAGAAGGAAGAATCAGATTAAAAGCCTGCTACGACCGGATGGCAGTTCAACAGAGGATGTTAATGAGATGGCTACTCTCACCAGCTCGTTCTATGAAAATCTCTACACCTCCGAGGGAGTCCAGAACATGGAGAGGGTCCTCGATACGGTACCATGCAAAGTTACGCCTGAGATGAATGCGGAGTTGACCGCCCCATACTCACAAAAGGAAGTCAAGGATGCCCTTTTTCAAATGTTTCCTACCAAAGTACCGGGGCCGGACGGGTTTCCCGCCCACTTCTTCCAACGACATTGGGACGTGTGTGGCGATGAGGTAATGAAGGTGGTGCTCCATATAGTTGAGGGAACGGAGTCAGCAGACTGCATTAATGATACCATTCTAGTGCTGATCCCCAAGGTAAAAAATCCTACACAGTTGACTCAATTTCGGCCTATATCGCTTTGCAATGTACTTTACAAAATTGCATCCAAGGTGATCTCAAATCGTCTCAAGCTGGTTTTGCCTGATATTATATCCGCGGAACAGTCTGCCTTTGTTCCTGGGAGATTGATCACTGACAATATAATTGCAGCATATGAGTGTCTTCATTTCATGAAAAGAAACAAAGCAAAGAAACACCAGCACTGTGCTATGAAATTGGACATGATGAAAGCCTACGACAGGGTGGAGTGGTCATACCTACAAGCCATCATGCTCAAATTGGGGTTCACACAGAGATGGGTGGAGATAGTTATGGGCATGGTAACGTCAGTCAAATTCTCTGTTATGTTTAATGGAAGCAAATTGCAACAGTTTTATCCTTCGAGAGGGATCCGACAGGGGGATCCCATCTCCCCATACTTGTTCTTGCTAGCAGCAGAGGGCCTTTCGTGCCTTTTAAAATCAAAAGATGAGTCATCTAACCTGTGTGGTCTACAAGTGGCAGCGTCGGCTCCACCGGTAAATCACTTATTATTTGCAGATGACAGCCTGCTGTTTTTCAAGGCCAATACTGTGGGTGCAGATGAGGTCAACCAATTGTTGGATCATTATTGCCAAGCAACGGGTCAGCGGATCAACCATGGGAAATCTTCCATATTCTTTAGTAAGGGGGTTCCTGATAGTGTTCGGGCAGATATCAAACAGTTGCTCCATGTGCCTAATGAAACATTGAATGAGAAATACTTGGGAATGCCATCTGATGTGGGACAATCAAAAAATGGAGCCTTCAAATTTTTGAAGGATCGATTGTGGAACAAAATACAGGGTTGGATAGAGAAAACCTTGTCATCTGCATGAAAGGAAGTCTTAGTCAAATCAGTTGCCCAAGCAGTTCCTGTCTTCTCTACGTCTTGTTTCAAGCTTCCTAGGGGGCTGTGTGAACATCTAAATATGCTAATTCGGAAATTTTGGTGGGGTTCCAAGGATGGCTGCCAAAAACCGAACTGGGTCTCGTGGAAGGACATGACACAACCTAAATCTATGGGGGGATTGGGCTTCAAGGATTTTGAATTGTTCAACCTCACGATGCTTGCAAAGCAGGGGTGGCGAATCCTCCAACAGCCGGAATCACTCAGTGCTCGCATCCTTAAAAGTGTGTACTTCCCCACCACATCAATACTGCAAGCAAGCCTCGGGTCTCACCCTAGTCAGATTTGGAGGGCAATCATGGAAGGGGTTGATGTTCTAAAGCAGGGATTCATAAAGAGGATAGGCAATGGAACCACTACTGATGTTTGGCTAGAGAACTGGATCCCCAGAAAGGAGATGATGCGCCCCTTTGGATGCAGGGTGCCGAACCCCATGAGATTGGCGGCAGACTTCATTGACTCCACTTCGGCGAGGTGGGATAGACAGCGTGTTGAGCAAACATTCTTACCGATTGACGTCCCTGCAATCATGGCCATCCCTATATGCACAAGGAATATCGAGGATTATTGGGCGTGGAGCTTCGAGAGAAATGGCTATTTCTCCGTCCGCTCAGCGTACATAATGCTTGTGGCAACCAGACAACGGAGAGAAGCCTGGTTAGAAGGAACATCTGGTTCGTCAAGCTCGCACATGGAGGATAAAAATTGGAAGCAGTTATGGAATACCCAGGTTCCGGCGAAGGTAAAAATGTTCCTATGGCGATTGTCAAGGCAGTCGCTACCAACGGAGGATGTGAGAGCGCGCCGCCATATGTCGACCACGAGCTCTTGTGGACTATGCGGCTCGCCGGACTCCTGGAGGCACTCGCTTCTTGAATGTTCGATGGCAAGATGCATATGGGCACTTGACCGAGGAGACCTTGTGAACCAGATGATCTCCATCACAGAGCCAAGGGCTAAAAATTGGCTCTTTATACTAATGGATAGATTACCTCATGCGGAGTTTGTGAGACTGGCTGTTACATTGTGGGCTACTTGGTCCGCTCGCCGGAAATTCATTCACGAAGGGATTACCCAGAGTCGACTTTCCACACACTTGTTCATTGAGCGGTTCATTGCCGAGCTTGATCTTCTACAGGAGGGAAAGAAGACAACTTCGCAGCCAGCCCCTCGGGAGATGAGGAAGCCACATGCAAGACCAAAAGCTCCCCCGCAGGGGTATGCCAAGATACACACTGATGGAGCAGTCTATCGAAACCGGGGCGGCTCGGCCGTTGCCATTTGCCGAGATGATGCGGGCAACTATCTAGGGAGTTCCTCCCTGGTCATTGATGGACAGATTGATCCAGCCACTCTTGAGGCAATTGCGATCAGAGAAGCGTTGGCGCTCGCGGAGGATCTTCTTGTGCATGATCTTATTATTTCCTCGGACTACAAGCAAGTCGTTGATGACATTAGAAATGGAAACCAGGGGCATTACGGATCCGTCATCACAGAGATAAAGCTTCGATCTATTAGTTTTCATTGTAATTTTATTTTTGAGGGGCGAGCCGTCAATGGTGAGGCCCATAGTTTAGCTAAGCACTCTCTTACTCGCGGTCCGGGACGCCACATTTGGTTGGCCAACCCGCACGATCCGAATTGTATCCCACTACATGTGGATTATCATCAATAAAGCTTAGCTTATCCCTGAAAAAAAACTATTTTTCTTTTTACTGCTAAAAAATTACTATTTTTCTTTTCATCGGCCCCTGCGTGTACCATTTCCTTTAGATGCACATCGCCGGGTGATCCCTCAGCAAGAATTATAAATTCTCCCATAGAGTGTCCAAAAATTCACACGTGCCACGGTCTCCAAAGAAAAAACAACAAGTGATACTTCACCTTATCAAAAAAAGAACAGAAAAAAACAAAACCGCTGTTGACACCATATTTTGGCACGGTCAAGAACTTAAGTAAGATGAAAAAGTTCAGTATTGTCGACATGAACATCTTTGGAATTTAGGCCATCACCATCCGATCTCATCTTAAGGGCCGAAGTTGTGCTCAAAGTACTAGGATTTTGTATGCGGAGTAATGTTCGGCCGATTAGGCCTCCAAGACAGCCTCATATGATAATAGTTTATACACGGGTTGTCTTCGTCTCGTCGAAACGGTCGATTTTAATATGAAAATCGTCTTAATCGAAGGTCGTATGTAAAATTTAGAGCCGAAAATGCGTGACTGCATTAGGATGGCCGGACACTCCAGGGATAATCATCCGAGTTTAGGATTTCTCTGTTGCAGACTTCGGAAAATAGCCGAAAACCCCCTCAAGACGGCCTCTGATAAACAAACATTAAACACAAAAGTTGTTCGTCTTGTTGAAAAGGTCGAAATTGCTTTTGGGCTCGTTTCCATCCGAGGTCGTTTACCGCCTAAAAAAAACTTTGTAGCCAGTTTTAAACCGAACGGTTTGGGAAAGTTCGGACAAAAAACATCCGAATTTGACTAGAGTTTTGAATATGAATCCAAGCCTTTTCCTTGCACGGGAAGTCTAGCAGCCACTTATATACCTAAGGGGTGACGGCTGATTGAACAACACACAATCGATCCATCAATATATTATCTTTTATCTTTACTTTTATCTTCTCCTTTGTTCATTTTATTCCTCGTTCTTCGTTCGTTCTTCTTGTTGCCGGACGGTGAACCACAAGGCCCTAGGGACTGTCAAGCCGATCTAGGGCAGTCCATAGCCACTGCACGGCCTGACAGGGTGCCTTCCGAGAGTGTGGGGTTTCAAGTCTACAAAAGCGCCCGCCGGATTGCTTGCGTACCGCACTTCCGAACGGGCCTCCTTCAACGTGAGGTGCGGTGCATCACCTTCAACATTGAAGGTACACGATGACGTGTTCATGTGAAAACAACCGACGGTCCTTAAAATAGAATAATAAATAAAAATAAGAAACCTACCAGCATTTGCTATCATCATACCAACATACGCGTGCCAACCAACCACGTACTGAGAGTTGACAGGTGCAGTATGTGTTGTATGGATTGGTGCCCATCGTCCCATGTTGCATCCTGCATGACTGGTCATCCAAATCTGCATGAGCTAGGCTGTGTTATCCAAATAAGCTGATTGCTCAGGGCATATAAATGGGCTGATTTTCAGCCTTGATCAATCATTTGTGATAACTGATAAGAGCGCTGCCGAGCCTTCTTTTGAAGCAAGTGGGATGTATTTTAACCAAAAACTTTTTGATCTTTGAGAACTGAGATATTGGAGTAAACCAAGCGTAAATTTTGTCCAGCCCTGGCCCAAGATATATCATCGGCGCCGGACACGGGCGGCCGATGTCGTGGATCACCTACGCCGGTGCCTACTACGTAGCGTACTTGCTCAAGATCGTCTCGGGCGGCGCCCCGCTGCCGCACGACGTGGCGGGGTTCGTGGGCGGCATGCAGTATTACCTCGGCCTGACTGGTCTACGACGTTGCCACGATGGCGGCCGGCTGCCCGGGCATGCCGGTGGGGCTGGACCGCATCGCCACTAGCCTGCGCATCCATCCGCCGTGGGGGAGCCCTCACCTCGCTGGCGCTGCCCTTGTCAAGCGTTTAATGGTAGTAGTTCATAAGATTGTTAGTACTAGTTTTATATAGGTCAAGCGTTTGTTTTTCTCATCGAAAAAAAATTGATTCTCATTTTAGTAATACTAGTAAAAAAGCCCATGCGTTACAACAGGTGAAAATTAAAATCACACGCCCCTTGTCATTTCATAGCTTATCCTCATCCCCGCAGTGATAATTGTGATGTTTATGTGATCATAATGCATCCAAATGTGATCAATCCAAAAATGATGAGTTGATCCACCACATAACACATTATCTATGTAGGCTAGCATTGACTCACAAGCTCATGTAGAGTCCGTTATCATACATGGATATCATCAATAACTAACGACCAACAGATGAAGGTTGAAAATATCGCTCAAAGGCCAGCTCCAACGCAAGAGCGTTTAAAATCCTGAGCAAATTAACATGCACAATCATCCAGTGCTTATAGCTACATTGTATATACAAGTTCAAGATTTTTTTTTCAATTACTAACCCGAGGCATACAATGTATTTTCGGTATTTATCAAATAAATTGTAATTGGTTAGTAACTTTCCTACCATATATACCAATGACAAAAGTGTCGGATTAACACTTAATTTAGGCTAAAAAATAAAGTTACTACCCAAGCGCTCCTGCGATCAATTTTTCGGTATTTATGAAATAAAGTGTAATTGGTTAGTAACTTTCCAACCATATATGCATACCAATGACAAAAAAAGTCGTATTAACACTTAATTTAGGCTTAGTTAAGTATTTTTGGTTACATTTATAATTTACAATACTAAATTTATGGATTAGACAAGATTGTATGTGACTTCACAAATATCTTTAATAATGCACAATACTAAATTTAACAAATCTGTTTAGTGTGATCAACCCAGTGTACTCTTGTTCTCTAGGTAATGGATCCTTCAAGATCGAATTCGGGTCGTCACCGGCACTTACCGGGAGACTTCTCGACTAGCTGCCTGGACACTACTTTTCTTTTCCAACAATAGCAAAAAACTACGATGACGACAACATCGACGTGTCATCGGTATGTGGGGGATGGAGAGTATGAAAAACATTCTTTCAAGAGTTTTCTTGTAATATTGATGTTTGATAAATATAGAGATTCAACTCCTTTGAAATAAAAAAAAAGTTAAACATCACGAGAAGCGTGTACCCAATGGCGGATCTAGGATCTAGTTACTCGGGGTGGCAAACATCAATACCTAGTTAAAAGTTGTAGAAATTACACAAAAGTAGTATGACTGGGCCTAAACTTCATAGTAAATCCAAAAAATAGTACAAAAATTAAGGTTAAATATACTATACCAACTATTTTTCTTTTTACTGCTAAAAAATTACTATTTTCCTTTTCATCGGACCCTGCGTGTACCCTTTCCTTTAGATGCACATCGCCGGGTGATCCCTCAGCAAGAATTATAAATTCTCCCATAGAGTGTCCAAAAATTCACGCGTGCCACAGTCTCCAAAGGAGAAACAACAAGTGATACTTCACCTTATCAAAAAAAGAACAGAAAAAAACAAGACCGCTGTTGACATCATATTTTGGCACGGTTAAGAACTTAAGTAAGATGGGCTCAAATGAAGAAGTGATGTACATAAAAAAGTTCAGTATTGTCGACATGAACATCTTTGGAATTTGGGCCATCACCATCCGATCTTATCTTGAGGGTCGAAGTTGTGCTCAAAGTACTAGGATTTTGTATGCAGAGTAATGTTTGGCCGATTAGGCCTCCAAGACAGCCTCATATGATAATAGTTTATACACGGGTTGTCTTCGTCTCGTCGAAACAGTCGATTTTGATATGAAAATCGTCTTAATCGAAGGTCGTATGTAAAATTTAGAGCCGAAAATGCGCGACTGCATTAGGATGGCCGGACACTCCAGGGACAATCATCCGGGTTTCAGATTTCTCTGTTGCAGACTTCGGAAAATAGCCGAAAACCCCCTCAAGACGGCCTCTGATAAACAAACATTAAACACGAAAGTTGTTCGTCTTGTTGAAAAGGTCGAAATTGCTTTTGGGCTCGTTTCCATCCGAGGTCGTTTACCGCCTCAAAAAAGACTTTGTAGCCAGTTTTAAACCGTACGGTTTTGGAAAGTTCAGACAAAAAACATCCGAATTTGACTAGGATTTTGGATATGAATCCAAGCCTTTTCCTTGCACGGGAAGTCTAGCCGCCACTTATATACCTAAGGGGTGACGGCCGACTGGACAACACACAATCGATCTATCAATATATTATCTTTTATCTTACTTTTATTTTCTCCTTTGTTCATTTTCTTCCTCGTTCTTCGTTCGTTCTTCTTGTTGCAGGACGGTGAACCACAAGGCCCTAAGGACGGTCAAGCCGATCTAGGGCAGCCCATAGCCACTGCACGGCTTGACAGGGTGCCTTCCGAGCGTGTGGGGTTTCAAGTCTACAAAAGCGCCGCGCCGGATTGCTTGCGTACCGCACTTCCGAGCGGGCCTCCTTCAACGTGAGGTGCGGTGCATCACCTTCGGCGTTGAAGATACACGGTGACGTGTTAATGTGCGAACAACTGACGGTCCTTAAAATAGAATAATAAATAAAAATAAGAAACCTACCAGCATTTGCTATTTTTTTGCGGGGGAAAATTTGGGAGCTTTATTAAACGAAGGCGTTCTCCGAGCAGTCAGCCAATAGGCTGCTGATCAGGAAGCTAGGAGTGTTGTCAAGCCAACTCTCGGTTCCATCAATCATGCAAGCATGCTTAGCACAGATATGAGCTGGACCGTTAGCTGACCTAGATACATGCTGAATTACAAAAGAAGTAAAAGTGCTAGCTAGCTCTCCAATTTCTACTAAGATGGGTGCCACAATAGAGCGAGAATCATGCCGAGCGGCCCAAAGGTTGACTACCTCCAAGCAATCTGTCTCGAGCACGACTTTCGAAAAACCCCGTAGCTTGGCGAAGATGACGCCGTCACGAACTGCCATCGACTCCGCGATGAGGGGGTCAGTCACACCCGGGTATGGTTTGCTCCAAGCACCTTGAAAGGAACTTGCTGATCGAGCAACTCCGCCCCTGCCACCCTTGCCGTCCTCCCTACGGATCGCAGCATCGGTGTTGATTTTTACAAATTCCATGTCCGGGGGGCGCCATCCATGTCCAGGCAACAAGATTGCGTGACGTCGAGGGATTTCCAGAAGTGAGAGTGTTTCCCTGGTTCTGCGAACTGAAAAAGCAGGATCCGGCTTGTCTTCCCCATGCGTCAGCTTGTTTCTAGAGTGCCAAATCGACCACATAACTGAAACTATGATGGCTCGGTCTCTACTCGTGAATCTGTCATCACAGATTACATCTCTCGCCCAAGTATCTGGGTGTAGTCGCGGCATATGGAAGTCAAAAAGCTGCTGCGCTTCATCCCAGAATTGGAGTGCGTGTGAGCATATCAACAGAGCATGCTCCAAATCCTCATCCATCGCCATGCAGATTTTGCAAAGTCCTACCAGCCTCAAGTGCCGATGCTTAAGGGTACACTCATCAGGCAGAATTCCCCTCAGCACCCGCCAGAAGAACACCTTCACCTTTGGCATCACATTCAGCTTCCACAAACCATTCCACAGCCGCTGATTATCAATCAAGGATCCGGTATCCGGCCCTTCTTCTAGAGCTTGACGCTCGTTGCGAATCATAAGAGCACGGTACGCCGATTTAACGGTGTAGTTACCTGAAGTTTCATGTGTCCAGGCAAGGAAATCATCACCCCCACCAGACCGGAGTGGGATATTGAGGATGACCTCCGCGTCTGGTGAGATGAATGTATCATGAACCAACTGCCGCCGCCATGTCCAGTTTTCGGTATCGATGAGATCGCTTACCCAAGAAATATTGGTATTTGGAGGCCTGAACAAAGGCGCCATTGTTGTTGTAGATGGAATCCATCGGTCATCCCAGACCATAATGGATGATCCGTCACCCACCCTCTTGATTAGTCCGGTGAGTAAAGCCTCCCGACCAGATATAATGGCCCTCCAAGTTGTAGATGAACGTTTAGGAGCTGAGGCCTGCATGAAATCCGAGTCCGGAAAATACATGCCCTTTAAAACTCGAGCACACAGCGAATCCGGGCTTGTCAACAGCCGCCATCCCTGCTTACCGAGAAGGGCCAAGTTGAAAAGATGTAGGTCACGAAAGCCCATACCTCCACTACACTTAGGCGTTGCAAGTTTCTTCCACGACATCCGGTGTAGAGAACGCTTATCGATTGAACTACTCCACCAGTATCTTGCCATATTGGATCTCAAACTCTTGCACACCTTCTTGGTCAGAAGAAAACAACTCATGCTGAAAGTTGGAATTGCCTGGGCAATTGATTTGATCAAAGTTTCTCGCCCTGCACAAGCAAACAATCTCTCCGACCACCCTTGTATCTTGCTTCGTGAGCGTTCACCGATGTGATCGAAAGTGCCACTGGTAATCTTCCCCACAGCCGTGGGTAGGCCAAGGTAACGTTCACTAAACGCCTCGACGTGCACATGGAGCGTAGTCTTGATAATCTGCCTGGTAGCAACCGGCGTATTGGGACTGAAATAAATTGAGCTCTTCTCCCGGTTAACACACTGGCTCGATGCAGCCCCATATAATTGAAGAATGCGGTTTAATCTTCCTGCACATTGACTGTCAGCTGTCATGAAAATAAGGCTATCATCCGCGAACAGCAGATGATTCACCCATGGAGCTCTGAAACTGACTCGAATGCCTCTATCGATCTGCCCATAATATTTCAGCAGTGAAGAAAAACCTTATGCACATATCGAAAACAAGTAGGGCGACATGGGATCACCTTGCCTTAATCCACACGTGGGCGTGAAGTAGGGTAGTTGTTCACCATTTACCCGTACCGAGAAACGAACCGAAGTGACACACTTCATGATCAATCTCACTAAGTTGATGCCAAAGTAGTATGACTGGGCCTAAACTTCATAGTAAATCCAAAAAATAGTACAAAAATTAAGGTTAAATATACTATACCAACTATTTTTCTTTTTACTGCTAAAAAAATTACCATTTTCCTTTTCATCGGCCCCTGCATGTACCCTTTCCTTTAGATGCACATCGCCGGGTGATCCCTCAGCAAGAATTATAAATTCTCTCATAGAGTGTCCAAAAATTCACACGTGCCACAGTCTCCAAAGGAGAAACAACAAGTGATACTTCACCGTATCAAAAAAAGAATAGAAAAAAACAAGACCGCTGTTGACACCATATTTTGGCACGATCAAGAATTGAAGTAAGATGGGCTCAAATGGAGAAGTGATCTACATGAAAAAAATTCAGTATTGTCGACATGAACATCTTTGGAATTTGGGCCATCACCATACGATCTCATCTTGAGGGCCGAAGTTGTGCTCAAAGTACTAGGATTTTGTATGCAGAGTAATGTTCGGCCGATTAGGCCTCCAAGACAGCCTCATATGATAATAGTTTATACACGGGTTGTCTTCGTCTCGTCGAAACGGTCAAATTTGATATGAAAATCGTCTTAATCGAAGGTCGTATGTAAAATTTAGAGCCGAAAATGCGCGAATGCATTAGGATGGCCGGACACTCTAGGAACAATCATTCGGGTTTCAGATTTCTCTGTTGCAGACTTCGGAAAATAGCCGAAAACCCCCTCAAGACGGCCTCTGATAAACAAACATTAAACACGAAAGTTGTTCGTCTTGTTGAAAAGGTCGAAATTGCTTTTGGGCTCGTTTCCATCCGAGGTCGTTTACCGCCTCAAAAAAGACTTTGTAGCCAGTTTTAAACCGAACGGTTTTGGAAAGTTCGGACAAAAAACATCCGAATTTGACTAGGGTTTTGGATGTGAATCCAAGCCTTTTCCTTGCACGGGAAGTCTAGCCGCCACTTATATACCTAAGGGGTGACGGCCGATTGGACAACACACAATCGATCTATCAATATATTATCTTTTATCTTTACTTTTATCTTCTCATTTGTTCATTTTATTCCTCGTTCTTCGTTCGTTCTTCTTGTTGCAGGGCGGTGAACCACAAGGCCCTAGGGACAGTCAAGCCGATCTAGGGCAGCCCATAGCCACTGCACGGCCTGACAGGATGCCTTCCGAGCGTGTGGGGTTTCAGGTCTACAAAAGCGCCCGCCGGATTATTTACGTACCGCACTACCGAACGGGCCTCCTTCAACGTGAGGTGCGGTGCATCACTTTCGGTACACGGTGACATGTTCGTGTGCGAACAACTGACGGTTCTTAAAATAGAATAATAAACAAAAATAAGAAACCTACCAGCATTTGCTATCATCATACCAACATACGCGTGCCAACCAACCACGTACTGAGAGTTGACAGGTGCAGTATGTGTTGTATGGATTGGTGCCCATCGTCCCCATGTTGCATCCTGCATGACTGGTCATCCAAATCTGCATGAGTTAGGCTGTGATATCCAAATAAGCTGCATGCTCAGGGCATATAAATGGGCCGATTTTCAGCGTTGATCAATCATTTGTGATAACTGATAAGACCGCTGCCGAGCCTTCTTTTGAAGCAAGTGGGATGTATTTTAACCAAAAACTTTTTGATCTTTGAGAACTGAGATATTGGAGTAAACCAAGCGTAAATTTTGTCCAGCCCCGGCCCAAGATATATCATCGGCGCCGGACACGGGCGGCCGCTGTCGTGGATCACCTACGCCGGTGCCTACTACGTAGCGTACCTGCTCAAGATCGTCTCGGGCGGTGCCCCGCTGCCGCACGACGTGGCGGGGTTCGTGGGCGGCATGCAGTATTACCTCGGCACAGATAACGACGTACGAAACGTCCGAAAAAAGTGTGTGATGGATAAAAAAAATGAAGAAACAATCTTCCTTTTAATATTAATTAGGGTACCGAGCGGAGACGCAATTGGGCAAAACCTAGCCTGGGGTCTCCGCACGATCCCCTTCTCTTTTCGACGCCACCGCCTCCTTCCTCTCCCTCGATTCTCCTAATCTCCTCACACCGCCGCACCTGCTCTGAGCCCCTCCTCTTTCCCGTACCACCGGCCTCCCTCCTTTGCATCTCTCCTCGTCAAGATGGGAATGGGTCGACCCGGCCCTGGCCCTGGCCCCGACCTCGTGGCCCCAAGGTTAATATGTGAGGCCATGGGCCGACCCATTTCATCATAATTTTGTGGCCCCATTGACCCATTGGGTACATGAGGCTGACCCGGAATTTAGTAATTGTTTACACAACCTAGAAGATAACAATTTTTGGAACCAAATGTTTGCACAGTCCAACATTTGTGGCCTCGCCAAAATTACAAATAAGTCCCCAAAAGATTAGATATGTCAGCAAATGTGTACATAGTACAATAAAATGACAAGGTCTAATCTTTTCACATTTAGTAAATTGGCGAGATCAAGAGATTACATGTTTCAAAGAGCACCAAGCTAAAAAGACCTCAGTCCAATAGATTTGGACAAGAACAGAAGATTACATGTTTCAAAGAAGGTCAAGCTAAAGACCTCAATCCAACAGACTCAGACAAGATCAAAAGATCAAGCTAAAGAATATTTGCTTCATCATCGGCTTGAGGTTTAACATCAATTTCTCCAACAAGCATCAGTCCTCGATATCTGTATTTACAAGGAAATGTTACAATAGTAATTCTGTGTACATCAACTAAATAATATATCTATCCTTAAAAAACTAGATAATATATTTATGAACAGAGGAATATTCTTACTGGTAAGATACTAAAAAATGATCTACGCCTTAGATACAACCCAAACACAATGTTTGCATCTATTTGCACAATATACAATATACAATCACAACTGTTTATTTTTATGAATTAAACAGTATCAGAAAGCAATTTAAAATAGAGAGGTGATGTGTTAAAAATAATAGAACCAACAAGTGGTGCATCAGAAACAGGGTTGTAGTGCTTGGCTGCTACATAAAAAATACAAAGGCGTGTTCCGGAAAACCAATTCATGATCAGGTTTGCAAGAAAATACACTTCTAAATATCCATCATACACTACCCGTCATCCACTCAGCAACAAAGATTAGAACAAAGAGAATATTCCCGATTCTCGTAAACATATCAACAAGCAAGAATGAAAGGGAATGAAAGGCAGCCTTCTAATCAAGTTACTGTAGTTAGCAACATACTGCACTGCAAGTAGTGTCACCCGAACCACAAAAAAACTAGTAGCGTGCTGAAACTAGTGTGATGAATATATACTTTCATATACATGGCACTATATACACCAGAAGTTTTCTCATACCTTGTAAGTCCATTATAATGTCATGAACTGAAGCCAAGCTACACTGAGTATTAGCTGCAGAAAAAAGAAGAAACTTGTAAGCTTGAAGCATTAATAAGAAACAAAGAAGAAACTTGTGTTGTATGGCTTTACCGGTGGCCCTTATCCAATCTTGTAAGCAAACAAGAGCTTCAAGTGTCGTTGGGGTCATTCGACTTCGAAAATCTGATATGTTGGGAAGCGTAGCATGCAATTTCAAAAATATTCCTGCGCTTACACAAGATCTATCTAGGAGATGCATAGCAACGAGAGGAGGAGAGTGTGTCCACGTACCCTCGTAGACCGAAAGCGGAAGCGCTTGACAACGTGGTTGATGTAGTCGAACTTCTTCTCGTTTCGATCAATCAAACACCGAACGTACGACACCTCCGAGTTCTGCACACGTTTAGCTCGAATGACATCCCTCGAACTATTGATCCAACAAAGTGTCGAGGGAGAGTTCCGTCAGCACGACGGCGTGGCGACGATGATGGTGAAGTGATCCGCGCAGGGCTTCGCCTAAGCACTACGAGAATATAACTGGAGGCGTAAACTGTGGAGGGGGGCGCCGCACACGGCTAACAATTGTTGGTGTGTGCTCTAGGCGCCCCTCCCCATGTATATATAGGTGGGAGAGGGAGGGGAGCATCCTTGGGGCGCCCCAAGTAGGAGGAATCCTACTTGGGGGCCTCCTCCAATTCGCCCCCCCTTTCCTTATCTCCGGAGGGGGGGAAGGAAAGAGGTGAGAAGGGAAAGAAGGGGGAATCCTATTTCCTCTATTTTCTTTCCTCCTTCCCTTTCCTTTCTCCACTTAGATCAGCCCATATGGGAGCGCACCAGCCCACAAGGGGCTGGTCTGTCCCGCCCTAGGCCCAATTAGGCGCATATCTTTACGCGCGCGCGCGGGGGGGGGGGGGGGGTGCCCGGTACCCCTTTCGGTGATCCGATACGTACCCGGTACCTCCGGAACACTTCCGGTGTCCGAAAAGTAACGTCCTATATATGAATCTTTACCTCTCGACCATTTTGAGACTCCTCATCATGTCCGTCATCTCATTCGGGACTCCGGACAACATTCGGTCACCAAATCACATAACTCATATAATACAAAATCGTCATCGAACGTTAAGCGTGCGGACCCTACGGGTTCGAGAACAATGTAGACATGACCGAGACACCTCTCCGGTCAATAACCAACAGCGGAACCTGGATGCTCATATTGGTTCCCACATATTCTACGAATATCTTTATCGGTCGTACCGTAATGACAACATATGTTATTCCCTTTGTCATCGGTATGTTACTTGCCCGAGATTCGATCGTCGTTATCTTCATACATAGTTCAATATCGTTATCGGCAAGTCTCTTTACTCGTTCCGTAATGCATCATACTGCAACTAACTCATTAGTCACATTGCTTGCAAGGCTTATTATGATGTTCATTACCGAGAGGGCCCAGAGATACCTCTCCGATACTCGGAGTGACAAATCCTAATCTCGATCTATGCCAACCCAACAAACACCTTTGGAGATACCCGTAGAGCATCTTTATAATCACCCAATTATGTTGTGACGTTTGATAGCACACAAGGCATTCCTCCGGTATCCAGGAGTTGCATAATATCATAGTCAAAGGAATATGTATATGACATGAAGAAAGCTATAACAATAAAACCGAACGATCATTATGCAAATCTAACAAATGGGTCTTGTCCATCACATCATTCTCCTAATGACGTGATCCCGTTCATCAAATGACAACACATGTCTATGGTTCGGAAACTTAACCAGCTTTGATTAACGAGCTAGTCTAGTAGAGACTTATTAGGGACACGGTGTTTTGTCTATGTATCCACACATGTATCAAGCTTTCGGTTAATACAATTCTAGCATGAATAATAAATATTTATCATGATATAAGGAAATATAAAATAACAAATTTATTATTGCCTCTAGGGCATATTTCCTTTAGTCTCCCACTTGCACTAGAGTCAATAATCTAGAGCACATTCCCATGTGATTTAACACCAATAGTTCACATCACCATGTGATTGACACCATAGTTCACATCGCCATGTGACCAATACCCAAAGGGTTTACTAGAGTCAGTAATCTAGTTCACATCGAGTACTAAGGTGTGATCATGTTTTGCTTGTGAGAGAGGTTTAGTCAACGGGTCTGCCACATTCAGATCCGTATGTATTTTTTCAAATTTCTATGTCTACAATGCTCTGCATGGAGCTACTCTAGCTAATTGTTCCCACTTTCAATATGTATCCAGATTGAGACTCAGAGTCATCCGGATCAGTGTCAAAGCTTGCATCGACGTAACCCTTTACGACGAACTCTTTGTCACTTCCATAACTGAGAGACATTTCCTTAGTCCTCTTTAGGTACCTAAGGATAATTTTGACCGTTGTCTAGTGATCTACTTCTGGATCGCTATTGTATCCTCTTGCCAAACTCATGGCAAGGTACACAATAGGTCTGGTATACAGCATGGCATACTTTATAGAACCTATGGCTGAGGCATAGGAAATGACTTTCATTCTCAACTCCTTCTTTGGCTGTCCATTTTGAACTACTTCAAAATCTTGTCAAGGTATGCACTCATTGAAAAATCTTATCAAGCGTCTTGATCTATCTCTATAGATCTTGATGCCCAATATGTAAGCAGCTTCACCGAGGTCTTTCTTTGAAAAAATCCTTTCAAACATTCCTTTATGCTTTCCAGAAAATTCTACATCATTTCCGATCAACAATATATCATTCACATATACTTACCAGAAAGGTTGTAGTGCTCCCACTCACTTTCTTGTAAGTACATGCTTCACCGCAAGTCTATATAAAACTATATGCTTTGGTCAACTCATCAAAGCATATATTCCAACTCCAAGATGCTTGCACCAGTCCATAGATGGATCGCTGGAGCTTGCACACTTTGTTAGCACCTTTAGGATTGACAAAACCTTCTGGTTGCATCATATACAACTCTTATTTAATAAATCCGTTAAGGAATGTAGTTTTGATATCCATTTGCCAGATTTCATAAAATGTAGCAATTGCTAACATGATTCGGACAAATTTAAGCATCGATACGAGTGAGAAAATCTCATCGTAGTCAACACCTTAAACTTGTCGAAAACCTTTTGCGACAATTCAAGCTTTTTAGATAGTAACACTACCATCAGCGTCCGTCTTCCTCTTGAAGATCCATTTATTCTCTATGGCTTGCCGATCATCGGGCAAGTCAACCGAAGTCCATACTTTGTTCTCATACATGGATCCTATCTCAGATTTCATGACCTCAAGCCATTTTGCGGAATCTGTCCTCATCATCGCTTCCTCGTAGTTCGTAGGTTCGTCATGGTCTAGTAAAATGACTTCCAGAACAGGATTACCGTACCACTCTGGTGCGGACCATGCTCTGGTTGACCTATGAGGTTCGGTAGTAACTTGATCTGAAATTTCATGATCATCATCATTAACTTCCTCTCTAGTTAGTGTAGGCATCACGGGGACGGATTTCACTAATGTGCTACTTTCCAATTTGAGAGAAGGTACAATTACCTTACCAAGTTCTATTTTCCTCCCCTCACTTCTTTTGAGATAAACTCCTTTTCTAGAAAGGATCCATTCTTAGCAACAAAGATCTTGCCTTCGAATCTGTGATAGAAGGTGTACCCAACAGTTTCTTTTGGGTATCCTATGAAGACGCATTTCTCTGGGTTCGAGCTTATCAGGTTGAAGCTTTTTCATATAAGCATCGCAACCCCAAATTTTAAGAAACGACAGCTTAGGTTTCTTGCCAAACCATAGTTCATATGGGGTCATCACAACGGATTTAGACGGTGCCCTATTTAATGTGAATGCAACTGTCTCTAATGCATAACCCCAAAATGATAGTGGTAAATCGGTAAGAGAAATCATAGATCGCACCATATCTAATAAAGTATGGTTACGACGTTCGGACACACCATTATGCTATGGTGTTCCAGGTGGCGTGAGTTGTAAAACTATTCCACATTGTTTTAAATGAAGGCCAAACTCGTAATTCAAATATCCGCCTTTGTGATGAGATCGTAGAAATTTTATTTTCTTGTTACGATGATTCTCTACTTCACTCTGAAATTCTTTGAACTTTTCAAATATTTCGGACTTGTGTTTCATTAAGTAGATATACCCATATCTGCTCAAATCATCGGTGAAGGTCAGAAAACAACGATACCCGCCGCGAGCCTCAACACTCATCGGACCACATACATCGGTATGTATTATTTCCAATAAGTCAGTGGCTCGCTCCATTGTTCCGGAGAACAGAGTCTTAGTCATCTTGCCCATGAGGCATGGTTTGCGAGCATCAAATTATTCATAATCAAGTGATTCCAAAAATCCACCCGCATGGAGTTTCTTCATGCGCTTTACACCAATATGACCTAAACGGCAATGCCACAAATATGTTGCACTACCATTATAAACTTTGCATCTTTTGGCATCAATATTATGAATATGTGTATCACTACGATCGAGATTCAATAAACCATTTACATTGGGTGTATGACCATAGAAGGTTTTATTCATGTAAACAGAACAACAATTATTCTCTGACTTAAATGAATAACCGTATTGCAATAAACATGATCCATATTCATGCTCAACGCAAAAACCAAATAACATTTATTTAGGTTCAACACTAATCCCGAAGGTGGAGGGAGTGTGCGATGGTGATCTTATCAACCTTGGAATCACTTCCAACACACACCATCACTTCACTCTTAACTAGTCTCTGTTCATTGTGTAACTCCTGTTTCGAGTTACTAATCTTAGCAACTGAACTAGTATCAAATACCCAGGGGCTACTACGAACACTAGTAAGGTACACAATAATCTGTATATCAAATATACCTTTGTTCACTTCTCCATCTTTCTTATCCACCAAATGTTTGGGGCAGTTCCACTTCCAGTGACCATTTCCTTTACAGTATAAGCACTCAGTTTCAGGCTTGGGTCCAGCTTTGGGCTTCTTCACGGGAGTGGCAACTTGCTTGCCATTCTTCTTGAAGTTCCCTTTTCTTTCCCTTGCCCTTTTACTTGAAACTAGTGGTCTTGTCAACCATCAACACATGATGCTCTTTCTTGATTTCTACCTTCGCCGATTTCAGCATTGTGAAGAGCTCGGGAATCGTTTTCATCATCCCCTTGCATATTATAGTTCATCATGAAGTTCTAATAGCTACCAGGACTAAGTTCATGACAAATTTAAGTTCAATTAATCATATTACTTAATAACTCCCACTTAGATAGACATCCCTCAAGTCATCTAAATGATCACGTGATCCAAATCAACTAAACCATGTCCGATCATCACATGAGATGGAGTAGTCATCAATGGTGAACATCTCTATGTTGATCATGTCTACTATATGATTCACGTTCGAGCTTTCGATCTCCAGTGTTGTGAGGCCATGTTTGTACATGCTAGGATCGCCAAGTTTAACCGGAGTATTTCACATGTGCAAAACTTTCTTGCACACTTTGTATGTGAACGTAGAGCCTATCACACCCGATCATCATGTGGTGTCTCAGCACAAAGAACTTTCGCAACGGTGCATACTCAGGGAGAACACTTATACCTTGAAATTTTTGTAAGGGATCATCTTGTAATGCTACCGCCGTACTAAGAAAAATAAGATGCATAAAAGATAAACATCACATGCAATCATTATATGTGACATGATATGGCCATCATCATCTTGTGCCTTTGATCTCCATCTCCAAAGCACCGTCATGATCTCCATCATCACCGGCTCGACACCTTGATCTTCATCGTAGTGTCGTGGTCCTCTCGCCAACTATTGCTTCTACAACTATCGCTAACGCATAGTGATAAAGTAAAGCAATTACATGGCGTTTGCATTTCATATAATAAAGCGACAACCATAAGGCTCCTGCAGTTGCCGATAACTTTTACAAAACATGATCATCTCATACAACAACGTATATCACATCATGTCTTGACCATATCACATCACAACATGCCCTGCAAAAGTAAGTTAGACGTCCTCTACTTTGTTGTTGCAAGCTTTACGTGGCTGCTACGGGCTTCTAGCAAGAACCATTCTTACCTACGCATCAAAACCACAATGGTGTTTCGTCAAGTTTGCTGTTTTAACCTTTAACAAGGACCGGCGGTAGTCAAATTCGATTCAACTAAAGTTGGAGAAACAGACACCCGCCAGCCACCTTTATGCAAAACTAGTTGCATGTCTGTCCGTGGAACAGGTCTCAAGAACATGGTCATGTAAGGTTGGTCCGAGCCGTTTCATCCAACAATACCGCTGAATTAAATTAAGACGTTGGTGGTAAGCAGTATGACTATCACCGTCCACAACTCTTTGTGTTCTACTCATGCATATCATCTAAGCATAGACCTGGCTCGGATGCCACTGTTGGAAAATGTAGCATGCAATTTAAAAAATATTCCTATGCTCACGCAAGATCTATCTAGGAGATGCATAGCAACGAGAGGAGGAGAGTGTGTCCACGTACCCTCGTAGACCGGAAGCGGAAGTGTTTGACAACGCAGTTGATGTAGTTGAACTTCTTCTCGTTCCGACCGATCAAGCACCGAACGTACGACACCTCCGAGTTCTTCACACGTTTAGCTCGACGACGTCCCTCGAACTCTTGATCCAGCAAAGTGTCGAGGGAGAGTTTCGTCAGCACGACGGCGTGGTGACGGTGATGGTGAAGTGATCCCCGCAAGGCTTCGCCTAAGCACTACGAGAATATGGCCGGAGACGTAAACTGTGGAGGGGGCGCCGCATACGGCTAACAATTGTTGGTGTGTGTTCTAGGCACCCCTCCCCATGTATATATAGGTGGGAGAGGGAGGGGAGCAGCCTTGGGGCGCCCCAAGTAGGAGGAATCCTACTTGGGGGCCTCCTCCAATTCGGCCTCTGATACATCTCCAACGTATCTATAATTTTTGATTGTTCCATGCTATTATATTATCTGTTTTGGATGTTAATGGGCTTTATTTTACACTTTTATGTTATTTTTGGGACTAACCTATTAACCGGAGGCCCGGCCCAAATTGCTGTTTTTTTGCCTATTTTAGTGTTTCGCAGAAAAAGAATATCAAACAGAGTCCAAATGGAATGAAACCTTTGGGAGCGTGATTTTTGGAACAAATGTGATCCAGAGGACTTGGAGTCGACGTCAAGCAATCAACGAGGCGACCACGAGGCAGGGCGCACGCCTATCCCCCTGGGCGCGCCCTCCCCCCTGGTGGCTCAACCGACCTACTTCTTCCTCCTATATATGTTCACACACCCCCAAAACATCCAGGAGCACCACGAAACCCTATTTCCACCACCGCAACCTTCTGTACCCAAGAGATCCCATCTTGGGGCCTTTCCCGGAGCTCCGCCGGAGGGGGCATTGATCATGGAGGGTCTCTATATCAACTCCATGGCCCCTCCAATGATGTGTGAGTAGTTTACTTCAGACCTTTGGATCCATAGTTATTAGCTAGATGACTTCTTCTCTCTCTTTGGATCTCAATACAAAGTTCTCCTTGATTCTATTGGAGATCTATTCGATGCAATCTTTTTTTGCGGTGTGTTTGTCGAGATCCGATAAATTGTGGGTTTATGATCAAGTCTATCTATGAACAATATTTGAATCTTTTTTAAACTCTTTTATGTATGATTGGTTACCTTTGCAAGTCTCTTTGAATTATCAGTTTGGTTTGGCCTACTAGATTAATCTTTCTTGCAATGTGAGAAGTGCTTAGCTTTGGGTTCAATCTTGCGGTGCTCGATCCCAGTGACAGAAAGGGAAACGACACGTATTGTATTGTTGCCATCGAGGATAAAAAGATGAGGTTTATATCATATTGCATGAGTTTATCCTTCTACATCATGTCATCTTGCTTAAAGCGTTACTCTGTTCTTATGAACTTAATACTCTAGATGCATGCTGGATAGCGGTCGATGTGTATGTTGGGGAACGCAGTAATTTCGAAAATTTTCCTACGCACACGCAAGATCATGGTGATGCACAACAACGAGAGGGGAGAGTGTTGTCTACGTACCAACGCAGACCGACTGCGGAAGCGATCACATAACGTAGAGGAAGTAGTCGTACGTCTTCTTCCCGATCCGACCGATCCAAGCACCGTTACTCCGGCACCTCCGAGTTCTTAGCACACGTTCAGCTCGATGACGATCCTCGGGCTCCGATCCAGCAAAGCGTCGAGGAAGAGTTCCGTCAGCACGACGGCGTGGTGACGATCTTGATGTACTACCGACGCAGGGCTTCGCCTAAGCACTACAACGGTATGATCGAGGTGGAATATGGTGGCAGGGGGCACCGCACACGGCTAAGGAACGATCTCAAGGATCAACTTGTGTGTCTTGGGGTGTCCCCTGCCCCCGTATATAAAGGTTGGAGGGAGGGGGGCTGGCCAGCCAGAGAGAGGGAGGCGCAGGAGGAGTCCTACTCCTACCGGGAGTAGGACTCCCCCCTCCAATCCTATTCCAACTAGGACTCTCAAGGGGGAAAGGAGAGAGAGGGGGGCCGGCCCCTTCTCCTAGTCCTACTAGGACTTGGGGAAGGGGGGGGGGGGGGCGCCGGCCAGCTGTGGGCTGTCCCTTTTCTCTTTTCCACTAAGGCCCAATAGGCCCATTAGCCTCTCGGGGGGTTCCGGTAACCCTCCCGGTATTCCGGTAAAATCCCGATTTCACCCGGAACACTTCCTATGTCCAAACATAGGCTTCCAATATATCAATCTTTACGTCTCGACCATTTCGAGACTCCTCGTCATGTCCGTGATCTCATCCGGGACTCCGAACAACCTTCGGTACATCAAAATGCATAAACTCATAATAACTGTCATCGTAACGTTAAGCGTGCGGACCCTACGGTTCGAGAACAATGTAGACATGACCGAGACACGTTTCCGGTCAATAACCAATAGCGGGACCTGGATGCCCATATTGGCTCCTACATATTCTACAAAGATCTTTATCGGTCAGACCGCATAACAACATACGTTGTTCCCTTTGTCATCGGTATGTTACTTGCCCGAGATTCGATCGTCGGTATCCAATACCTAGTTCAATCTCATTATCGACAAGTCTCTTTACTCGTTCCGTAATACATCATCTCACAACTAACATATTAGTTGCAGTGCTTGCAAGGCTTATGTGATGTGCATTACCGAGAGGGCCCAGAGATACCTCTCCGACAATCGGAGTGACAAACCCTAATCTCGAAATACGCCAACCCAACATCTGCCATTGGAGACACCTGTAGTACTCCTTTATAATCACCCAGTTACGTTGTGACGTTTGGTAGTACCCAAAGTGTTCCTCCGGTAAACGGGAGTTGCATAATCTCATAGTTATAGGAACATGTATAAGTCATGAAGAAAGCAATAGCAACATACTAAACGATCGGGTGCTAAGCTAATGGAATGGGTCATGTCAATCAGATCATTCTACTAATGATGTGACCTCGTTAATCAAATAACAACTCTTTGTTCATGGTTAGGAAACATAACCATCTTTGATTAACGAGCTAGTCAAGTAGAGGCATACTAGTGACACTCTGTTGGTCTATGTATTCACACATGTATTATGTTTCCGGTTAATACAATTCTAGCATGAATAATAAACATTTATCATGATATAAGGAAATAAATAATAACTTTATTATTGCCTCTAGGGCATATTTCCTTCAGTCTCCCACTTGCACTAGAGTCAATAATCTAGATCACATCACCATGTGATTAACATTGATAGTTCACATCATCATGTGATTAACACCCATAGTTCACATCGCCATGTGACCAACACCCAAAGGGTTTACTAGATTCAATAATCTAGTTCACATCGCTATGTGATTAACACCCAAAGAGTACTAAGGTGTGATCATGTTTTGCTTGTGAGAGAATCTTAGTCAACTGGTCTGCCACATTCAGGTCCACATGTATTTTGCAAATTTCTATGTTAACAATGCTCTGCATGGAGCTACTCTAGCTAATTGCTCCCACTTTCAATATGTATCCAGATTGAGACTTAGAATCATCTGGATCAGTGTCAAAAACTTGCATCGACGTAACCCTTTACGACGAACCTTTTTGTCACGTCCATAATCGAGAAACATTTCCTTATTTCACTAAGGATAATTCTGACCGCTGTCCAGTGATCTACTCCTAGATCACTATTGTACTCCCTTGCCAAATCAGTGCAGGGTATACAATAGATCTGGTACACAGCATGGCATACTTTATGGAACCTATGAATGAGGCATAGGGAATGACTTTCATTCTCTTTCCATCTTCTGCCGTGGTCGGGCTTTGAGTCTTTACTCAACTTCACACCTTGTAACACAGGCAAGAAACTTTTTTCTTTGACTGTTTCATTTTGAACTACTTCAAAATCTTGTCAAGGTGTGTACTTATTGAAAAACTTATCAAGCGTCTTGATCTATCTCTATAGATCTTGAAGCTCAATATGTAAGCAGCTTTACCGAAGTCTTTCTTTGAAAAACTCCTTTCAAACACTTCTTTATGCTTCACAGAATAATTCTACATTATTTCCGATCAACAATATGTCATTCACATATATTTATCAGAAATGTTGTAGTGCTCCCACTCACTTTCTTGTAAATACAGGCTTCACCGCAAGTCTGTATAAAACTATATGCTTTGATCAACTTATCAAAGCGTATATTCCAAGTCCTAGATGCTTGCACCAGTTCACAGATGGATCGCTGGAGCTTGCACATTTTGTTAGCACCTTTCGGATTGACAAAACCTTCTAGTTGCATCACATACAACTCTTCTTTAATAAATCCATTAAGGAATGCAGTTTTGTTTATCCATTTGCCAGATTTCATAAAATGCGGCAATTGCTAACATGATTCGGACAGACTTAAGCATAGATACGAGTGAGAAAAACTCATCGTAGTCAACACCTTGAACTTGTTGAAAACCTTTTTCGACAATTCTAGCTATGTAGATAGTAACACTACTATCAGCGTCCGTCTTCCTCTTGAAGATCCATTTATTTTCTATGGTTTGCCAATCATCGGGCAAATCCATCAAAGTCCATACTTTGTTCTCATACATGGATCCCATCTCAGATTTCATGGCCTCAAGCCACTTTGCGGAATCTGGGCTCACCATCGCTTCTTCATAGTTCGTAGGTTCATCATGATCTAGTAGCATGACTTCCAGAACTGGATTACCGTACCACTCTGGTGCGGATCTCACTCTGGTTGATCTACGCGGTTCAGTAGTATCTTGTCCTGAAGCTTCATGATCATCATCATTAGCTTCCTCACTAATTGGTATAGGTGTCGCAGAAACAGTTTTCTGTGATGTACTATTTTCCAATAAGGGAGCAGGTACAGTTACCTCGTCAAGTTCTACTTTCCTCCCACTCACTTCTTTCGAGAGAAACTCCTTCTCCAGAAAGTTTCTGAATTTTAGCAACAAAAGTCTTGCCTTCGGATCTGTGATAGAAGGTGTATCCAATAGTTTCCTTTGGATATTCTATGAAGACGCACTTCTCCGATTTGAGTTTGAGCTTATCAGGATGAAACCTTTTCATATAAGCATCGCAACCCCAAATTTTAAGAAACGACAACTTTGGTTTCTTGCCAAACCATAGTTCATAAGGTGTCGTCTCAACGGATTTTGATGGTGCCCTATTTAACGTGAATGCAGCTGTCTCTAATGCATAACCCCAAAACGATAGTGGTAGATCGGTAAGATACATCATAGATTGCACTATATCCAATAAAGTACGGTTATGACGTTAGGACACACCATTATGCTGTGGTGTTCCATATGGCATGATTTTGTGAAACTATTCCACATTGTTTTAATTGAAGACCAAACTCGTAACTCAAATATTTTACCTCTGCGATCATATCGTAGAAACTTTTATTTTCTTGTCACGATGATTTTCCACCTCACTCTGAAATTCTTTGAACTTTTCAAATGTTTCAGACTTATGTTTCATCAAGCAGATATACTCATATCTGCTCAAATCATCTGTGAAGATCAGAAAATAATGATACCTGTCGCGAGCCTCAATATTCATCGGACCACATACATCAGTATGTATGATTTCCAACAAATCTGTTGCTCGCTCCATTGTTCCGAAGAACGGAGTTTTAGTCATCTTGCCCAAAAGGCATGGTTCGCAATCATCAAGTGATTCATAATCAAGTGATTTCGAAAGCCCATCAGCATGGAGTTTCTTCATGCTCTTTATACCAATATGACCTAAACGGCAGTGCCACAAATAAGTTGCACTATCATTATTAACTTCGCATCTTTTGGTTTCAATATTATGAATATGTGTATCACCAAGATCGAGATCCAATGAACTATTTTCATTGGGTGTGTGACCATATAAGGTTTTATTCATGTAAACAGAACAACAATTTATTCTCTTATTTTAATGAATAACCGTATTGCAATAAACATGATCAAATCATATTCATGCTCAACGCAAAAACCAAATAACACTTATTTAAGTTCAACACTAATCCCGAAAGTATAGGGGAGTGTGCGATGATGATCATATCAATCTTGGATCTACTTCCAACACACATCGTCACTTCACCCTTAACTAGTCTCTGTTTATTCTGCAACTCCCGTTTTGAGTTACTAATCTTAGCAACTGAACTAGCATCAAATACTGAGGGGTTGCTATAAACACTAGTATAGTACACATCAATAACATGTATATCAAATATACTTATGTTCACTTTGCCATCCTACTTATCCGCCAATCACTTGGGGTAGTTCCGCTTCCAGTGACCAGTCCCTTTGCAGTAGAATCACTTAGTCTCAGGCTTAGGATTAGACTTGGGCTTCTTCACTTGAGCAGCAACTTGCTTGCCATTCTTCTTGAAGTTCCCCTTCTTCCCTTTGCCCTTTTCTTGAAACTAGTGGTCTTGTCAACCATCAACACTTGATGTTTTTCTTGATTTCTACCTTCGTTGATTTCAGCATCACGAAGAGCTTGGGAGTTGTTTCCGTTATCCCTTGCATATTATAGTTCATCACGAAGTTCTACTAACTTAGTGATGATGACTAGAGAATTCTGTCAATCACTATCTTATCGGGAAGATTAACTCCCACTTGATTCAAGCGATTGTAGTACCCAGACAATCTGAGCACATGCTCACTAGTTGAGCGATTCTCCTCCATCTTTTAGCTATAGAACTTGCTGGAGACTTCATGTCTCTCAACTCGGGTATTTGCTTGAAATATTAACTTCAACTCCTGGAACATCTCATATGGTCCATGACGTTCAAAACGTCTTTGAAGTCCCGATTCTAAGCCGTTAAGCATGGTGCACTAAATTATCAAGTAGTCATCATATTGAGCTAGCCAAACGTTCATAACGTCTGCATCTGCTCCTGCAATAGGTCTGTCACCTAGCGGTGCATCAAGGACATAATTCTTCTATGCAGCAATGAGGATAAACCTCAGATCACGGATCCAATCCGCATCATTGCTACTAACATCTTTCAACACAATTTTCTCTAGGAACATATCAAAATAAACACAGGGAAGCAACAACGCGAGCTATTGATCTACAACATGATTTGCAAAATACTACCAGGACTAAGTTCATGATAAATTTAAGTTCAATTTAATCATATTACTTAAGAACTCCCACTTAGATAGACATCCCTCTAATCCTCTAAGTGATCACGTGATCCAAATCAACTAAACCATAACCGATCATCACGTGAGATGGAGTAGTTTTCAATGGTGAACATCGTTATGTTGATCATATCTACTATATGATTCACGCTCGACCTTTCGGTCTCCGTGTTCCGAGGCCATATCTGTATATGCTTGGCTCGTCAAGTATAACCTGAGTATTCTGCGTGTGCAACTGTTTTGCACCCGTTGTATTTGAACGTAGAGCTTATCACACCCGATCATCACGTGGTGTCTGGGCACGAAGAACTTTGGCAACGGTGCATACTCAGGGAGAACACTTCTTGATAATTTAGTGAGAGATCATCTTATAATGCTACCGTCAATCAAAGCAAGATAAGATGCATAAAAGGATAAACATCACATGCAATCAATATAAGTGATATGATATGGCCATCATCATCTTGTGCTTGTGATCTCCATCTCCGAAGCACCGTCATGATCACCATCGTCACCGGCGCGCCACCTTGATCTCCATCGTAGCATCGTTGTCGTCTCGCCAATCTTATGATTCCACGACTATCACTACCGCTTAGTAATAAAGTAAAGCATTACATCGCGATTGCATTGCATACAATAAAGCGACAACCATATGGCTCCTGCCAGTTGCCGATAACTCGGTTACAAAACATGATCATCTCATACAATAAAATCAGCATCATGCCTTGACCATATCACATCACAACATGCCCTGCAAAAACAAGTTAGACGTCCTCTACTTTGTTGTTGCAAGTTTTACGTGGCTGCTACGGGCTTAAGTAAGAACTCATCTCACCTACGCATCAAAACCACAACGATAGTTCGTCAAATAGACTCCGTTTTAACCTTCTCAAGGACCGGGCGTAGTCACACTTGGTTCAACTAAAGTTGGAGAGATAGTCTTCCGCAAGCCATCTATGTGCAAAGCACGTCGAGGGAACCGGTCTCGCGTAAGAGTACGCGTAAGGTTGGTCCGGATCGTCTCACCCAACAATACCGCCGAACCAAAGTATGACATGCTGGTAGGCAGTATGACTTGTATCGCCCACAACTCACTTGTGTTCTACTCGTGCAAATAACATCAAACCATAAAACCTAGGCTCGGATGCCACTGTTGGGGAACGCAGTAATTTCGAAAATTTTCCTACGCACACGCAAGATCATGGTGATGCACAGCAACGAGAGGGGAGAGTGTTGTCTACGTACCAACGCAGACCGACTGCGGAAGCGATCACATAACGTAGAGGAAGTAGTCGTACGTCTTTTTCCCGATCCGACCGATCCAAGCACCGTTACTCCGGCACCTCCGAGTTCTTAGCACACGTTCAGCTCGATGACGATCCTCGGGCTCCGATCCAGCAAAGCGTCGAGGAAAAGTTCCGTCAGCACGACGGCGTGGTGACGATCTTGATGTACTACCGACGCAGGGCTTCGCCTAAGCACTACAACGGTATGATCGAGGTGGAATATGGTGGCAGGGGGCACCGCACACGGCTAAGGAACGATCTCAAGGATCAACTTGTGTGTCTTGGGGTGTCCCCTGCCCCCGTATATAAAGGTTGGAGGGAGGGGGGCTGGCCAGCCAGAGAGAGGGAGGCGCAGGAGGAGTCCTACTCCTACCGGGAGTAGGACTCCCCCCTCCAATCCTATTCCAACTAGGACTCTCAAGGGGGAAAGGAGAGAGAGGGGGGCCGGCCCCTTCTCCTAGTCCTACTAGGACTTGGGGAAGGGGGGGGGGCGCCGGCCAGCTGTGGGCTGTCCCTTTTCTCTTTTCCACTAAGGCCCAATAGGCCCATTAGCCTCTCGGGGGGTTCCGGTAACCCTCCCGGTATTCCGGTAAAATCCCGATTTCACCCGGAACACTTCCTATGTCCAAACATAGGCTTCCAATATATCAATCTTTACGTCTCGACCATTTCGAGACTCCTCGTCATGTCCGTGATCTCATCCGGGACTCCGAACAACCTTCGGTACATCAAAATGCATAAACTCATAATAACTGTCATCGTAACGTTAAGCGTGCGGACCCTACGGTTCGAGAACAATGTAGACATGACCGAGACACGTTTCCGGTCAATAACCAATAGCGGGACCTGGATGCCCATATTGGCTCCTACATATATTCTACGAAGATCTTTATCGGTCAGACCGCATAACAACATACGTTGTTCCCTTTGTCATCGGTATGTTACTTGCCCGAGATTCGATCGTCGGTATCCAATACCTAGTTCAATCTCGTTATCGTCAAGTCTCTTTACTCGTTCCGTAATACATCATCTCACAACTAACATATTAGTTGCAGTGCTTGCAAGGCTTATGTGATGTGCATTACCGAGAGGGCCCAGAGATACCTCTCCGACAATCGGAGTGACAAACCCTAATCTCGAAATACGCCAACCCAACATCTGCCATTGGAGACACCTGTAGTACTCCTTTATAATCACCCAGTTACGTTGTGACGTTTGGTAGTACCCAAAGTGTTCCTCCGGTAAACGGGAGTTGCATAATCTCATAGTTATAGGAACATGTATAAGTCATGAAGAAAGCAATAGCAACATACTAAACGATCGGGTGCTAAGCTAATGGAATGGGTCATGTCAATCAGATCATTCTACTAATGATGTGACCTCGTTAATCAAATAACAACTCTTTGTTCATGGTTAGGAAACATAACCATCTTTGATTAACGAGCTAGTCAAGTAGAGGCATACTAGTGACACTCTGTTGGTCTATGTATTCACACATGTATTATGTTTCCGGTTAATACAATTCTAGCATGAATAATAAACATTTATCATGATATAAGGAAATAAATAATAACTTTATTATTGCCTCTAGGGCATATTTCCTTCAGTGTAGAGTAATATTAGTAGATGCAGGCAGGAGTCGGTCTACTTGTCATGGATGTGATGCCTATATACATGATCATACCTAAATATTCTTATTATTATTCGCTTTTCTATCAATTGCTCGATAGTAATTTGTTCTTTAAAAACATCTTGCCTCTTGTAAATGCATGTTTCTCCATTCTATCTTGATGAAAAGGCAATGCTTTTGCCGGTTGCTTAAAAAAATAAATCACCTTGTGGACTTATAAAAACCATCACTGCAAACTCGTCTACTTTTTCCACTACGGTATATGTGTTTTTTCGTGTAATGGTGCGTGGGGACATTTCTTGAAACCGCAGCTCTCCGATTTGAACGAGTTAGTTATGATGTATCATGTATATAAGCCTACAAGATTCACTTGTACTCCCAAAGAGTCATGAAGCCGAATCTTTTTGACTTTGGTGTCCATGTTCTCTTCGCATCGTCTCTTCTGCGAGCAAAAAAGGCCACATGAACTGCTAAGTCAGATCCACACCGTGTTTCTTTTGCGCCCCACCCCCATAACTAATATAGTAAAGTACACATGCATTGCACACACGAACTTAAATAACCAAAGTAATGAATGAATAATGACATATCACATTATAACAGGTAACACATGTATGTTTGAAGTCATATATGCATGTGTATTTGTAGATTTAATTCTCGCAGTTCATCCCCTTGAAAAATCAAATTAGAGCTACAAAATATTCGAAGACTGGAGAAACACATGAGAAATATATCCACCATACTTATTTTGAGTAATGCTACACATACATATTGGTTGTTACGGATTCAACAGATTGTAATTAGGTGGCCGTTTTTGATTGGAGATTAGGAGGGAGGCGCGGCTCATCCCCGTGAAAATCTGGGGGGATTAATTAGCATTGAGATGTCTGTATTCCTCCGTGCGTATAGGATCATTGATTATCTTTAGGTATTCCATATTGCAATTTTGAGTAGCTAGTATTGCATCTTCAAAGACAAATGAAACTTTTGAATGATATGTCATAGCCTTGAACAAAAAAACATAGATTCAAAGTCAAGAGCAATTCTTTTAGGGGAAAACAAACTTGGGGGAATATATGGCCGGGTGTAGAACAAATAAGAAGTGCACTTGATTTGAGGTTTTTGCATATCGTGCATTGTAATTCATAAAGTGAAGAACGGAGTGGTAATTTGAAGAAAAAGGTTGAATAATGGAAGTATGGAATATTCTAGAACAAAGGATGTTTGTGTTTTGACGTTTGTGCATATTATTCGTTGTAAATTATAAAGTCTAAAAGAATGGTAATACATTCGGAGGAATTGTTTTGTAAAATTTAAATGGAAGATTTTAGTACAAAGAGGAAGTTGTTTTGAGGTTTGTGCATTGTGATTAAGCTCAAACATGGAATCTTCTACATACTACACATGGCAAAACCCGACTGAGTGAAGAAGATATCCGACAACCAACATTGCTCAGATTTGTTACCTTTATACCGTTGTATTGACTTCATCCAACAATCAATATTCAAAGTATAGACATAGATATTCTAGGCTCCGACCCAATGAACTATTTGAATGCTAGTCAAATTCTCAAAATTAATGAGTTAGTTCGACAAATTGGACGTAGTCCATTTCTCCAGATCGGATGAACCAAGTGTCGTTTTCTTGAGGACGGGGTGGGTGGGCTAAGGTGGTGTGGGGTTGAGCAGAGACGCGAGGTTCTTGAGTCATGACCTTTGCCATGCTATTGCCTTGTTGGTTGTTGCTATAGAAAGTCTCAAATCCCAGGAAAATTGTGGTGGAGCTCAGGCTTCATGACACGCCTTATCTAGCCATCCATTTTCTACATCATGATACATGTAGGAATTTTTTGTCTTTTTTAACCCCTTGTCGGCGGGCACACCTAGGGTGAGGAACCCGAGGAGAGTGGGGTTGGTGGGAGGCAGTAGGAGAACTGGCTCCCGTACGTCGCCGCCTTCTGCGACAGGAACGACTGCACACCGCCGCCGAGCTCGACGAGGCCGTCAAGCCTAGGGTTGAATGCATCCGTGTGGTTATAGCCGAATTGGATGCCTTTGATGGCTTTCAAGCCAGTTAGTGCGAGGGTGTCAGAGGCGTAGCTCCCTAGGGTGTATGAGCTTTCCAGGTAGCTAACCACGTACTGCACTGGTCATGAGAACAACCTTTCCACTACCAGCCAAGCCGTGGGCACACCATAGAGATACAGAAGAAGGGCGTGAGGAGCTTGATGACGTAGAGTCGAACAGTGTGCCGACATGGGTGTTGCAGCGCACCAGAAGATATGGTTTCCGGTGTCGATGCCGATGGTCTGTCCGAATGCCGGCGACCCAATCCCAATTGTGACCATGTACTCCATCGAGCCTAGCGCGTCTCCCAGGAGGGGCAGCATGCTCACGTCACATTGGTGCAACCCGTTCGCACCGCGGCCTGCTGGACGTAGCCCGCTCACGCAACGTCATGGTGCAGCCGCTCTGAGAAGCTGTGCTCCTTGGAGGGCACCAGCGTGCAAGGTCCGTGTCGGTGGCTCGACGACACTATGCTCCAGCCGGTGAGAATGATTTTGAACAGAATAACATATAATGTACTCAACTATAAATAATTATTGAATAAATACAACGTGGTAAAGTGTGACCGGGGGGGGGGGGCATATGCCCTCTGTCCATGCTGATTTTATATTCTGCAAAACTTTTTAATAATTTATTTAAGCATATAGATATATTGGATACTTATTTAATATGGCCCCCAGGTCGGCACACCCCTGTTTCATTACTGAAAACCAAAGATCGAGAGAGGAAGAAGTGAGTGGACGAAACTCAGCCAAGGTAAAGGATAATCATTGCAAAAGTGCATTTTGCCATGTTCACCAACTAAACTTTCCACCTCGCATCAACTAAAATTGCCATGAAATACGTTCGGGTTGCTATGCTTAAAATCCGAATGTTCGGAATTTATTATTTCTGCTTTTTTATGGGTCGGTCCACAGCGAGGAAGAAGTTGCTTAGACGCACATGTTTACCACGTCCAAATCGATTAGTATCATGACACCAAGTTCTTTTGCTAGGACGAACGAAACTTGATCTTGTTGTATGCACGTATTAATTAAGGGAACTAAAGCAACTATTTCACTAGCCTGAGCATGATTGCATGGCACCTTGCTGTAAACATTTAGTTTTTTCTAGACCGTGGTGGAAGTACGCCCTGGTATGGACTGGGAAGATTGATAGTTTGATATGTATAGACTGGTTTACCTAGAAGTCCCTCTTCTTTCTAGTTGGAACCTTTGTTCCTTGCATGACACATTTGTTGATGTAAATTCTTGAGTTTGAGCAAGCAGGTTTTACCATGTTTCTTCTTCGTACTCCTATACGGCTCCATGTTTGAGGTGTTTGCAAGATGGTTTGACAGAGAGAATAACAAAATGGAAATCCTTTTCAACTGATCTGGATGTACCTGAACTACAGGTTGATGCTGCCCTTGATCTGAGCCATACACAAAACATAGGTAGAATGATAAAAACACATTTTTCGTAGTCCCAGGTAATCTTGATCTTCTAGATGGTGCAATTCTGTAACGACTTATGTTCAGTTACCCCGTTTATGTGTTGGGAACTCTACTTCGTCTTTTCAGTTGACAATTCAAAGTTGGTCTTTGCAGTTCATAGTAGTTTTGCTAAAAGAGGGTATGTTCAACAACGCCAACGCGATATCCCGATTCCCGAACAAAATTTGTTGTGGGGGTCCACTGTGACACGTACCTATTGTTTTAAACCAAATATTATCATGATTCTAAAAATTGTTCTCTGGTTTCAGATTATTGAGTGCAACACTCATAAGGCTACCACATACCTTTTCATTAAGTAATATGCACAAAACCACCATAATACATACCTTATTATTGAAAATTCATCACTTTATAAAACATGGCAAAAGTCATCGCACCGAATAATTGACGGTGACAAAAAATACTAAGAAAATTTTGGTCACGTTATATGTGGCAAATCGCCCATGTGCGGAAACAACTGACGGCGCACCGAAAACGGCCATTAAGGACGCGGTCGGAGGCTGGGATCGGAACATGACCTTCTTTCTCTCACTCATGTGTGGATCGGATCAGGATCGGCCGTTAACGGGGCGGTCCGTAGCGGACATCTCCCGGACCGATCTGGATGCTATCAACCAGTAGGTCCTGGCTGCCATTAGATCTGATGGGCTGGCTGCGACCAGACCATGCAGGGGCACAACCCCTGACCTGGCCCAAGTCACACCAAGCGCTCCTCCCCTCGCCGCCCCCGCCAACATACAGTTATTAACCAATTACTTACCAAGCGCTCCTCTGGCCTATTTTTAATTAGAATAAGTCCAAATCAAACCTTGAACTTGTGGACGAAAACTAAATCTAATTCTAATCTCCCAATCCCTGGAATCAACACTCTGAATTCTCTGATCCCGGTCTATTTTGAACCTTGAGAGTGTTTAGCTGGAATTTGCTGATGTGGCAAGTCAACCACTGGGATCGATGACTAAGTCGTGCATTCTGATCGCTGCTTGTTTTTTCTTCTTTGGTTATTTCTTTTGTTTTTTAATTTCTTCACCGGTTTTTTTGGGGTTTCTAGTTATAGTTTGTTTCTTTTCTTTCTTGATTTTCTCCGGTTTTCTTTTTTGTAGTGTTAATTTCTTCAAAAAATGTTCAGTATTACAAAATTTTATTCACTTTCTGTTTTTTGATTTTTTTTCTTGTTCCAAAATTTATTCAAAACTTTAAAAATGTTCCCATTTTTCAAAAAATGATCTTATTTTTTAAAAATGTTTGAGACTTTCAAAAAGGTTAAAATTTGAGAAATATATAATTTTAAAGAAATGGTCATAAATTCAAAAAAATGTCCTCGTTTTGCAAAATTTCTCGCTACAATACGTCCTAGTTTTCAAAAAGTTCAAAGTTTGAAAAATGTTTGTGTACCTAAAAATGTTCGCTACATGGCTACAGTACCTGGCTTTCAAAATTGTTTGTTTTCTTTTTGAAAAATGTCCAAGAGTTTTGAAAAATGTTTGAGCTTGTTTTTTTGTTCTCAACTTTGCAAATATTCACATTCTAAGAAATATTTGGTATTTCCAAACTGATTGTTTCGTGTTTGTTCTCAGGATATGGCGCTGCTGTTGGCTCATTTTAGTACGCCAGGCTGCCTAACGACTTAACGAGACAGACGCGCTTGTTCATTGTACTGGCTAACATCCAGCTCATGTAAATTGGAACGATCGAACATATGGCTCGTTTGGTGCCTCGCCTCCCTTGTCGTGGGTTCGAATCCCACTTAGCGCATACTTTTCTCATCTAAAAAAAAACTGCCTCATGTAGCCGAAGCGTCCGTATTCGAATCTTGTCGGGTCACCTATTTTTTGTTACATTTTAACTTTTTTTGAGGCAAAGTTACATTTTTAACTGGCGCTAACTGGTGGTACAATATCTGTCAACGGGCCGGCCCAAAGCGGCTCCATGCAGCCAACAATCTTGGTTCGACCCGCACGTCAACAATAAAAAAAGAGTCAACAATCCCTGTTTGGAAACGCTCTCAAAATAGACCAGGATCAGAGAATTTGGTGTGTTGATTTCAAGGATTGCAAGGGGTTCAATTTAGCTTTCCTTTACAAGTTCAAGATTTTTTTTTCAATTACTAACCCGAGGCATACAGTGTATTTTCGGTATTTATCAAATAAATTGTAATTGGTTAGTAACTTTCCTACCATATATACCAATGACAAAAGTGTCGGATTAACACTTAACTTAGGCTAAAAAATAAAGTTGCTAACCAAGCGCTCCTCCGACCAATTTTTCGGTATTTACCAAATAAAGTGTAATTGGTTAGTAACTTTCCTACCATATAGAAAAAAGTCCATTTTACTACCCTGAATAAAGTGTGTGGTTCACTTTACTCCTGATCTATTTTTCCGCTTCTTTTTCCCCCAAACAAACCCAAACCGGACAAAACACCCCCCGGCTGGTTTTTCTCCACCCACTGCTGATGTGGCACTAGTCAACGGCGGTTTTGACCTGGGTGGGGCCCCCTTGTCAGTTTTTTCCCCTCTCTCTTTCTCTCTCTCTCCAACCGAAGGCGACTGCGAGCGGCGGGGAGCGCCTCGCCTCCCTTGTACTGGCTAACATCCAGCTCATGTAAATTGGAACGATCGAACATATGGCTCGTTTGGTGCCTCGCCTCCCTTGTCGTGGGTTCGAATCCCACTTAGCGCATACTTTTCTCACCTAAAAAAAAACTGCCTCATGTAGCCGAAGCGTCCGTATTCGAATCCTGTCGGGTCACCTATTTTTTGTTACATTTTAACTTTTTTTGAGGCAAAGTTACATTTTTAACTGGCGCTAACTGGTGGTACAATATCTGTCAATGGGCCGGCCCAAAGCGGCTCCATGCAGCCAACAATCCGGGTTTGACCCGCACTTCAACAATCTAAAAAAAAGTCAACAATCCCTGTTTGGAAACGTTCTCAAAATAGACCAGGATTAGAGAATTCGGTGTGTTGATTTCAAGGATTGAAAAGGGTTCAATTTAGCTTTCGTTTACAAGTTCAAGATTTTTTTTTCAATTACTAACCCAAGGCATACAGTGTATTTTCGGTATTTAAGGGTTTGTCTAGGGCACATCTAGATGTGCTCTAGTTATTGCACATCTAAGTGAGTGAATCAAGTATAAAGAGGAAAAGAAAAAAGAAAAGAAAAATATACACACGAATCTCAATGTAAAATCAATGACATAGGATTTAGATGTGCAATACTTATGACACATCTAGATGTGCTCTAGCAAAACTGAAATTTTTGTAATTAGTCAGTAACTTTCCTACCATATATACCATGACAAAAGTGCCGGATTAACACTTAATTTAGGCTAAAGAATAAAGTTACTAACCAAGCGCTCCTCCGATCAATTTTTCGGTATTTATCAAATAAAGTGTAATTGGTTAGTAACTTTCCTACCATATACATATACCAATGACAAAAAGGTTGGATTAACACTTAATTTAGGCTCAGTTAAGTATTTTTGGTTACATTTATAATTTACCATACTAAATTTATGGATTAGACAAGATTGTATGTGACTTCACAAATATCTTTCATAATGCACAATACTAAATTTAACAAATTTGTTTAGTGTGATCAACCCAGTGTACTCTTGTTCTCTAGATAATGGATCCTTCAAGATCGAATTCGGGTCGTCGGCACTTCCCGGGAGACTTCTCGACTAGCTGCCTGGACACTACTTTCCTTTTCCAACAATAGCAAAAAACTACGACGACGACAACATCGACTTGTCATCGGTATGTGGGGGATGGAGAGGATGAAAAACATTCTTTCAAGAGTTTTCTTATAATATTGATGTTTGATTAATATAGAGATTCAGCTCCTTTGAAATAAAAAAAAGTTAAACATCACGAGCTACAGCGTGTACCCAATGGCGGATCTAGGATCTAGTTACTCGGGGTGCCAAACATCAATACCTAGTTAAAAGTTTTAGAAATTACACAAAAGTAGTATGACTGGGCCTAAACTTCATAGTAAATCCAACAAATAGTACAAAAATTAAGGTTAAATATACCATACCAACTATTTCTCTTTTTACTGCTAAAATAAATAGTATTTTCCCTTTCATCGGCCCCTGCGTGTACCCTTTCCTTTAGATGCACATCGCCGGATGATCCCTCAGCAAGAATTATAAATTCTCCCATAGAGTGTCCAAAAATTCACACGTGCCACGGTCACCAAAGGAGAAACAACAAATGATACTTCACGTTATCTAAAAAAAGAACAGAAAAAAACAAGACCGCTGTTGACACCATATTTTGGCATGGTCAAAACTTAAGTAAGATGGGCTCAAATGGAGAAGTGATCTACATGAAAAAGTTCAGTATTGTCGACATGAACATCTTTGGAATTTGGGTCATCACCATCCGATCTCATCTTGAGGGCCGAAATTGTGCTCAAATGTCGGGACCCCGATTCTAAGTCACACCGATCTAGCATGTAACACCTCATATCACTTTGCGGCCTCACGTACGGTATCCCCACGGGTGTCGCCTTACCATGGCCCGGAACCGTTTGCGCCTTTTGGCTCACGTATATGATAGTGTCGTTAGCATCCATATGACAGAGAACCCGGGCCGACATGGCTAGTCGTGAACTCAAAGCGGCACAGACCTATGGAGACAGGCATACATGAATCACATCGAGCATGTCGTCAACAACGTATGAATCCGGGCTGTAGCACTGGGCTAACAGGACTCCGGAAGTCACCGCGTGACATTTCCCCGAAGGGACAGACATAGGAACGAAGTGGAACACATGCCGGCCAGTCAAGTGCTCTGAGCAGTAGTGCTGGGCTAGCAGGACTCCGGTGAACCGGGCTGTAGCGGACTACTATGGCTCAAGGAAGCACTAGACTACATTTCCCCATAAGAGAGGCTGCCAAGGATAAACAACTAGATTGTCGGATCCCACACATAGCAATACACGTCACACGTACGCATAACATGCAAGTATGTGCTGTACAACATGGCATCACAACATAACGCAACTCATATAGATAAAGGCTCAGAAGAGCCACATTGCATAAATACAAATAGGGGTCACATGACCCATCATTCAAAGCATACAAGCAACGGAAGCATTACATGTCTGAGTACAGACAACTACAAAAGAAAAAGGCCGAGAAGCCTGACTATCTACAAGTCCCTCCAAGGTACAAGATCGTAGCTGAGGTAACAAGCTACTCGTTGAAGTCCAAGCGGTACTACTAGTGAGACAGATGTCTCACCTGCAAAACATAAATAAAGCAAACGTGAGTACAAAGGTACTCAGCAAGACTTACATCAGATCCTATCATACATGCATTTGTATCAAGAAGGTAATGTGGGGTTTAGTTGCAGCAAGCCAGCTTTGACTCAGTGGCTATCCTGTTCTACGACAACGAGAAACTTCTTTGAGATGAGGCAGCGCACACGAGTCCACTAATCACCACATCAATACACTACTATGGATTCATCCTCGTCTCCTTACGAGAAGGCCATCCATAGCACTCACACTTGTCTTGAGCATTTTTGAGTATCCACTTAAAGTTGTCTATGTACCATGTAAGCATCCAAGAAGTCCATAACCGAGGACACGACTATTCGAATAGATCATGATAATTGTACTTCATCACACACGCTCTCACCACTTATCACCATGTACACGTCATGTATCTCGGCAACCTTCAAGCGGAAGCCTGGTGAGGGTGTCGGCCACGACCTGACTAACCACGCAAGACTCTAGTCCAGGTTTATCGCCTATTTGGGTTCCACTCGCAAGGAGATCCGGCCGGAGTGTCGCTCACGACCCCAAACGATGTGAGCAGGGTTCCCAAGCCCACCATCCGGCTGCCACTTGGTACACCGTGCCACCTGTGCCTAGTCTGTCCCGAGCCCACCTTGCCGGGTGCCACTCGGTAGAAAAATAGCACTACCTACAAACACCAGAAACTATTTGCAACTCCTGGACAGAGATCAAGGTGGTTAATAAGCCGGGAGAGCTTGGAGCGTCCGGAGCCCAATGTGTGGTAGTAGCTAGTCATTGGACAACTTACACAGAACTCAGTTCTTAAGGACGGTCCCAATGAGACAACCCACCATGTACTCCTACATGGCCTCTCACCGCTACCTTTACTAAATTGTGTTCACACGCTTAACTCTCAGCACTAGAACATATCATAACACTCCAATTCATTCCCGATGAATCAGACCAGGCACAACTCTAAGCAATAGCAGGCATGGCATGGTAGGAACACAACAAGGCTCAAACAACTCCTACACATGCTAGTGGGTTTTAACTATTTACTGTGGCAATGACAGGTCATGCAAAGGAATGGGTTCAACTACCGCGGCATAAAGTAGCAGTTGAATCATTGTTGTCCAAATGCAATAAATGAGAGCAGGAGCGAGAGAGTGGATTGTATCAGAATGAACAAGGGGGTTGCTTGCCTGGTAGTGTTGGGAACGTAGTAATTTCAAAAAAAATCCTACGCACACGCAAGATCATGGTGATGCATAGCAACGAGAGGGGAGAGTGTTGTCTACGTACCAACGCAGACCGACTGCGGAAGCGATCACACAACGTAGAGGAAGTAGTCGTACGTCTTCTTCCCGATCCGACCGATCCAAGCACCGTTACTCTGGCACCTCCGAGTTCTTAGCACACGTTCAGCTTGATGACGATCCTCGGGCTTCGATCCAGCAAAGCATCGAGGAAGAGTTCTGTCAGCACGACGGCGTGGTGACGATCTTGATGTTCTACCGACGCAGGGCTTCGCCTAAGCTCTACAACGATATGACCGAGGTGGAATTTGGTGGCAGGGGGCACCGCACACGGCTAAGGAACGATCAACAATGATCAACTTGTGTGTCTATGGGGTGCCCCCTGCCCCTGTATATAAAGGATGGAGAAGGAGGAGGCCAGCCAAGGCAAAGGTGCGGCCAGGATAGGGAGTCCTACTAGGACTCCAAGTCCTAGTAGGAGTCCACCAAAAGGGGAGGAAGGGAGAAGGAATAGGAGGAGAAGGAGAGGTGGCAGGCCCCCTTTTCCCTAGTCCAATTCGGACCAAAGGGGAGGGGAGGCGCAGCAGCCTTTTCCTCTTCCCACTAAAGCCCATCAAGGCCCATTACCTCTCCCGTAACTACCCGGTACTCCGAAAAATACCCGAATCACTCGGAACCTTTCCGATGTCCGAATATAGTCGTCCAATATATCGATCTTTATGTCTCGACCATTTCGAGACTCCTCTTCATGTCCCCAATCTCATCTGGGACTCCGAACTCCTTCGGTACATCAAAACTCATAAACTCATAATATAACTATCATCGAAACCTTAAGCGTGCGGACCCTACGGTTCGAGAACAATGTAGACATGACCGAGACACGTCTCCGGTCAATAACCAATAGCGGGACCTAGATGCCCATATTGGCTCCTACATATTCTACGAAGATCTTTATCGGTCAGACCGCATAACAACATACGTTGTTCCCTTTGTCATCGGTATGTTACTTGCCCGAGATTCGATCGTCGGTATCCAATACCTAGTTCAATCTCGTTACCGGCAAGTCTCTTTACTCGTTCTGTAATACATCATCCCACAACTAACTCATTAGTTGCAATGCTTGCAAGGCTTAAGTGATGTGCATTACCGAGAGGGCCCAGAGATACCTCTCCGACAATCGGAGTGACAAATCCTAATCTCGAAATACGCCAACCCAACATCTACCTTTGGAGACACCTGTAATGCTCGTTTATAATCACCCAGTTACGTTGTGACGTTTGGTAGCACCCAAAGTGTTCCTCCGGCAAACGGGAGTTGCATAATCTCATAGTCATAGGAACATGTATAAGTCATGAAGAAAGCAATAGCAACATACTAAACGATCGTGTGCTAAGCTAATGGAATGGGTCATGTCAATCAGATCATTCAACTAATGATGTGACCTCGTTAATCAAATAACAACTCTTTTGTCCATGGTTAGGAAACATAACCATCTTTGATTAACGAGCTAGTCAAGTAGAGGCATACTAGTGACACTCTGTTTGTCTATGTATTCACACATGTATTATGTTTCCGGTTAATACAATTCTAGCATGAATAATAAACATTTATCATGATATAAGGAAATAAATAATAACTTTATTATTGCCTTTAGGGCATATTTCCTTCAGGTAGATCAACAGGGGGGCACTGCTCCTCAGACAGGTACTCTCGAACACTCTCCGGAGCAGGACCTATCGAGAAGGAACGATGACGGAAATCAAACACAAGCATATGCAACAATATGATGCATGAACATGGCATGAGTATGGGATGTTGTTTGAGTTAATGCATCTAGCATTTATTTAGTTGAGGTCCATTTGAACCAAGGGTTCAAATGCAACTCCTAAATAAGCTCTTAAATATGCCATAAGTGTGTTTTCATATATACAGCATGTATAGGTTGGTTTGTCATGCATGAAAATGGTACAGATGGACAGATTGAATTTTTCTGATCATTTTCATATATAAATTATTTCAATCTGAGCTACGGTTGAATTTCTATGTATTTTTGAAGATTTGAATATATTCTGGAATTTCCTGTTTTAAAATAATTTCATAAAAAGAATAACTGCGTCAGCATGACGTCATCACTACGTCAGCGAGTCAACGTGGCTGACCGGGTCAAACCTGACGTGTGGGGTCCACACGTCAGTGACTCAGTTAGTTAACAGAGGAGTTATTCCTAATCTAATTTAGATTAGTGGCTCTCGGGCCCACTGTCAGTGTCAGGGGGTTAGCAAAATGGTGATTAGCTTAAGGCTAATCACCTGGCAGATCGGGCCCGCACATCAGTCTGGCGAGGTCGTCGCCGGCGACCTCTGGATGCGGCGGCGTCCACGCTACAGGGCACGTGGGCGGCGGCTGGGAGCACCGGGGCGTAGCCCGTGCTCTCCCGCATCTAGTGGGGTAGATAGGAGGAGGAGGGGTGGCCGGAGCTCGCCGGAGCGAGGCTCGCGGTGGCGGCCGGAGCACGGGTTCGGGCGGAATCGACCTACGGGGCATGGCAGGGGCTGCGGAGGGCCTCTACGGCCTCCTGGCGTCACCAGGAGCAAGGTGACGTGTGCGGGAGCGGCTGGCTCGGCCTGTGGCCACGGCGGCGCCATGGCCGGCGGCACGGAGCTCTCGGCTCCGGTGGCTAGGCGGCTAGAGGAGGGGATTGACCGCGGGAAGAGGGGGAGAACACTCGGGGGGTCACAGCAGCGCCGTAGGGATGGCCAGCGTGCTCAGGGAAGCTCGGACGGTGGCAAGTCGACGATGGAGATCCGCGGCGACCGACTGTGAAGAAGAGGTCGGGGGAGCCGCTGCAGGGCGCGTCCGCTCGCGTGGCTTGGCGGAGATGGCGTAGAAGTCAGCTGCGGAGCTTCTTGGTGCGGCGGAGAGGCGTGTGGAGGCCGGTGGCCGCGGTGGTGCACGTCGGCGGCGACGGGGCCGCTCGGTGCGTGCGAGGGAGAGAGAGCAGAGGAGGAGATGGGGACGAGAGAGAGAGAGCGAGAGAGAGACGGGGGGGGGGGGGGGGGTAGCGTGGCGTCGTCGGGTGCCTCCAACGGCGAGCGGGGAAGCAGGAGGTGGCCGGCGTGTGCTCGCGCACGCCGGGCACACGCGCACCGTCCTCCTGGCAGGAGGTAGGCGACGACTAGCGTCGGCCAGCTGGCTAGGCTGGGCTCCTGGGCCGCTGGGCTGCCAGGTAGGAGGCCCACGTAAGGGTTTTTCCTTTATTTGTTTTCCTTTCTAATTTTTGACCTTTGTTTTGATTTAATAAAAAAAACTAAATCAATTAATTTTCTTCTGACAATTTTTGCAGGGGCCTAAGGGATTATTCCAAAGCCCCTCACCAAAATTCAGAATTATTGGACAATATTTCATATATATATATATATAAATATTTATCCAACGCAAATAATTACTGGATTAACTCCAAATGTCCAAAATAGATATTTATGAGTTCCTTAAAATATTGGTTTGATTTTTACCTCTGACCAATATTTTTAGAGAGTAACATGAACATTTTCTTGGACCTTTTTGGAAAAAAATTTATCTGGATTATTTCCAGAAATGATTCTGAGGGTTTCACAAATTCCCATTTCAAATTTAAATGGAAATTAAACATGATGCACAAATGGCTAGCTGGTCTAGGTCATACCAGAACTAGGGATGTGACATCAAAGTACTAGGATTTTGTATGCAGAGTAATATTCGTCCGACTAGGCCTCCAAGACAGCCTCATATGATAAAAGTTTATACACTGGTTGTCTTCGTCACGTCGAAACGGTCGATTTTGATATGAAAATCGTCTTAAACAAAGGTCGTATGTAAAATTTAGAGCCGAAAATGCGCAACTGCATTAGGATGGCCGGACACTCCGGGGACAATCATCCGGGTTTCAGATATCTCTGTTGCAGACTTTGGAAAATAGTCGAAAACACCCTCAAGACGGCCTCTGATAAAGAAACATTAAACACAAAAGTTGTTCGTCTTGTTGAAAAGGTCGAAATTGCTTTTGGGCTCGTTTTCATCGGAGGTCGTTTACCGCCTCAAAAAAGACTTTGTAGCCAGTTTTAAACCGAACGGTTTTGGAATGTTCGGACAAAAACATCCGAATTTGACTAGGGTTTTGGATGTGAATCCAAGCCTTTTCCTTGCACGGGAAGTCTAGCCGCCAGTTATATACCTAAGGGGTGACGGCCGATTGGACAACACACAATTGATCTATCAATATATTATCTTTTATCTTTACTTTTATCTTCTCCTTTGTTCATTTTCTTCCTCGTTCTTTTTGTTGCAGGGTGGTGAATCACGAGGCCCTAGGGACGATCAAGCCGATCTAGGGCAGCCCATAGCCACTGCACGCCCTGACAGGGTGCCTTCCGAACATGTGGGGTTTCAGGTCTACAAAAGCGCCCATCGGATTGCTTACGTACCGCACTTCCGAACGGGCCTTCTTCAACGTGAGGTGCGGTGCATCACCTTCGGCGTTGAAGGTACACGGTGACGTGTTCGTGTGCGAACAACCGGCGGTCCTTAGAATAGAATAATAAACAAAAATAGGAAACCTACCAGCATTTGCTATCATCATACCAACATACGCGTGCCAACCAACCACGTATTGAGAGTTGACAGGTGCAGTATGTGTTGTATGAATTGGTGCCCATCGTCCCCATGTTGCATCCTGCATGACTGGTCATCCAAATCTGCATGAGCTAGGCTGTGATGTCCAAATAAGCTGCATGCTCAGGGCATATAAAATGGGCCGATTTCCAGCCTTGATCAATCATTTGTGATAACTGATAAGAGCGTTGCCGAGCCTTCTTTTGAAGCAAGTGGGATGTATTTGAACCAAAAACTTTTTGGGTGTGTACCTTGGTCTTTGAGAACTGAGATATTGGAGTAAACCAAGCGTAAATTTTGTGCAGCCCCGGCCCAAGATATATCTCCTCGAAGAAGCTGGTCATCACCTGTGACCCCCTATTACCTTTCTAAGATTTGCTTGTATGAAACAAGATGAATGCAACGAGGCTTGGACTCGTCCACGCCGCCGGCGAGGACCTCAACAGCATGACGGTGGCGCAGCAGTACGCGCTCCTCAAGCCGCTCCAGGTCGGCATCGCCGTCAGCGACCACCAAGGCCAGCAGGTCGCCTGGGAGTTCAACCTCCGCGACTTCTGCCGCCTCGCCGACCCGCACGACCAAAAGGCCCTCGACTACCTTGCCGACCGCGGCGTCGACCTCGACATGCTCGGCGCGCTGCTCATGGGCTCCGGCCTCATCGGCGCCGGACACACGCGGCCGCTGTCGTGGATCACCTACGCCGGTGCCTACCACGTAGCGTACCTGCTCAAAATTGTCACGGGCGGCGCCCCGCGGACGTGGCCGGGTTCGTGGGCGGCATGCAGTATTACCTCGGCCTGACTGGTCTACGACGTTGCCACGATGACGGCCAGCTGCCCGGGCATGCCGGTGGGGCTGGACCGCATCGCCGCTAGCCTGCGCATCCATCCGCCGTGGGGGAGCCCTCGCCTCGCAGGCGCCGCCGGCGTGCGTGCGCTTCCGGCCTTCAGGATTTGGAAGCACGGGGAGTTCGGCGGCAACGTGAAGAGGTTGCGAGGTCTGCTTCAGGGCCTGCAGCGTTAATTAGTTCTTCGACGGTCGATCAGAAAATCAGACACGAGCAATGTTGGTCAAGAATTCGAATGTGCAACGGACTCATGCCGCCCGCCGCCGCTTAATTGGGCACTTGCGTACGTCGATCATTTAATTGTAGTAGTTCAGAAGATTGTTAGTACTAGTTTTATATAAGTCAAGCGTTTGTTTTTCTCATTAAAGAAACATTTGATTTTCGTTTTAGTAGTACTAGGAAAAAGGCCGTGCGTTACAACGGGTGAAAAGTAAAATCACACGCTCACCTAAAAAAAAAGTAAAATCACACGCCCCTTGCCATTTCATAGCTTATCCTCATCCTCGCCCTTGTCAGCGATAACTGTGATGTCTATGTGATCACAATGCATTCCAAATGTGATTAATCCAAAAATGATGAGTTGATCCACCCCATAACACACTATCTATGTAGGCTAGCTTTGACTCACAAGCTCATGTGGAGTCCGGTATCATACATGGATATCATTAATAGCTAACGACCAACATATGAAGGTTAAAAATATCGCTCTAAGGCCAGCTCCAACGCAAGAGCGTTTAAAATCCTGAGCAAATTAACACGCACAATCATCCAACGCTTATAGCTACATTGTATATACTTTTTTTAGTGTCCGACTCTAGGTTATGTGTCGATGCTAGGAAAGTAGTTCGGACGATGCAAAAACTACCGGATTTTATTCCTAGCGTCCGCATTGTACGTGCCCTAACCAAGTTACCGGTGGCAAAAAATGCTCATAATTTTCTGAAAGAAAACTGAGATGGCTTTTCTGAACTCTTCTTGATCATCTACATTCATATGGGATGGAGCCTCCCAAAGCTCACAAGCAAAAGAGCAATCGCGGCGAGGCGACATATGTTTGTTCCGTTGTGGACATCTTATTATGGAGATGAGGAAGCTCCTCGATCTGTAGGGATTTGGTCCGTTGAAAATTGAGCGTAACGAAAATAAAGTTGCTCATAATCTAGCTAATATTGATCGCTCTGGAGGTGCCGCTGCAAGTTGGTTGCAATGGTTTCTACCAGTGTATCTAAGTTTGTATCAGCGTACTATAACACTATTACATTTATTCCGTAAAAAAAATCTTTACTGTCAATTAGTGCAGACACGCAGCTGGTCGACGCAACCGACGATGGCACCGACATCATCAGTGACGACTTGAAGAGGATGTCAAGGAAGTAGAAGAAAATAAAACGCGCATAGCCATGAGTAGGGAGAGCGCCTTTTCTCTCTTTCATATTTTAAACAGAGCAGCAAAAAACGTCAATAGGCCACATGAATTTATACCACACTCAACACAAATTCTGAGTACATGAACCAGGCCGGTCATTGTAGCCTTTTACACCAATGAGTGCCTTTTTTCCGTTCATTGACCAACGTGCAACCTTTTTAATTCACACTGATTGAAAGAATGAAATGCGTGCCCACCTCCCATGCAAGGTCCCCTTTCCTTTCTTATTTCTGTTACGTCACTTCTCTTTTTCTCCCTTCTCTATTTTTGTGACCTTGCTTCTCTTTCCTTCTTTTATTTCTCATGTAATTAGCCTCATCTCAACTTCCCTCAATCGATCCAAGGCTGCTTGGTGATATAGTACAACTCATAGGCCTATATAAATTAGTGGAATTTACTTGAAAGGGGCAAAGTGGGACTAATTAGTTTAGCAATGAACCATGTTTTCTTATAAAATCATAAGCCTGTAGTCTGTGGAGTTGGATGCGCCCTTTGAGGTTGGAGCAGAGGTCGTGAGATCGAGCCCCAATTAGTGAAGTTATATATTTCCTTTTTTCGCTGCTCCCCAATCCAAAAAAGTGTAGACCAGGCCCAACTCGGCCCTTGCGAAGGACAAACAGATGAGAGACGAAAAGTAGCATTTGAGCCGGCCGCGTGGCCCAGGCTTTGAGAGTTGCATCTAGAAGTGATCAAATAGGAATAGTTTCCTTCTTTTGCATGAAACATAAGCTAGTTAAGTTGGCTAGCCGCTATGAGCTCTTGCCCAGATAACGACGTACGAAACGTCCGAAAAAATGTGTGATGGATAAAAAAAGTGAAGAAACAATCCTCCTTTTAATATTAATTAGATAAAGATTCAAAACTTCCAGTCAAGGGTTTTTTTAGTGATGGTTCCCTAAAAAAATGGGTTTTAGTGATGCGTGATGTATTTGTTGTAATACTTACTTGAATAGCTAACATCTTCAATAGTGAACCTCTGGGCGATCGCTCGCGCTAGCCACCTAATCATTTTTACTGTGCTAGCGAGAGAGAAAAAACCCAGAAGAGGTAAAAAGGGGTGGACTCTACCGAACGGAGATGCAATTGGGCAAAACCTAGCTTGGGGTCTCCGCACAATCCCCTTCTCTCTTCGACGCCGCCGCCTAGGGATGGCAATGGGTCGGGTTTGGAGCGGGTGGAGCTGGTCCAAATCCAACCCATGACCCATCTTTCTACCCTCTGCCCATCCACCAAATTATCCATGGGCACAACTTGTGCCCATGCCGAAACCCACTGGATACCCACATACCTATGGAGCTACAGGGGCATAGAAAAGTCAACATGAAGTCTTACCAAAGATCAAATTAACTCAACATCATTCACTCACAAATGTTGACATAAGCTACATGCATAAGTAGGCAACAAGTAATACGACGAGTCTTTAAGTGTGACATACCAGAGGTTGATTTTGCAGCATATAGCTTATGGCACCAGTTGCATATTGCCTGCCATTTCGCATTGATTCGTTCTTTCTATTGTCACTGGCATATGGCCCCACATGTCATACGGGTATCCATTGGATATCCATGGAGCATAAACTATAACTGTGCCCAACAAAGTTATTCATGGGTATCCATATCCACGGACCCATGGGCAGAAATGTGCTCCATACCCTTGCCCAACCGGGTCGGGTATCCATGGGTATCCAGATCCATGGATAAAATTGCCATCCCTACCGCCGCCTCCTTCCTCTCCCTCGATTCTCCTAATCTCCTCACACCGCCGCACCTGCTCTGAGCCCCTCCTCTTTCCCGTACCACCGGCCTCCCTCCTTTGCATCTCTCCTCGTCAAGATGAGAATGGGTCGACCCGGCCCTGGCCCCGGCCCCGTGGCCCCAAGGTCAATATGTGAGGCCATGACCGACCCATTTCATCATAATTTTGTGGCCCCATTGACCCATTGGGTACATGAGGCCGACCCAGAATTTAGTAAATGTTTACACAACCTAGAAGATAACAGATTTTTGGAACCAAATGTTTGCACAGTCCAATATTTGTGGCCTCACCAAATTACAAATAAGTCCCCAAAAGATTAGATATGTCAGCAAATGTGTACATAGTACAGTAAAATGACAAGGTCTAATCTTTTCACATTCCGTAAATTGGCCAGATCAAGAGATTACATGTTTCAAAGAGCATCAAGCTAAAAAGACCTCAATCCAATAGATTCGGACAAGAACGGAAGATTACATGTTTCAAAGAAGGTCAAGCTAAAGACCTCAATCCGACAGACTCAGACAAGATCAAAAGATCAAGCTAAAGAATATTTGCTTCATCATCTGCTTGAGGTTTAACATCAATTGCTCCAACAAGCATCAATCCTCGATATCTGTATTTACAAGGAAATGTTACAAGAGTAATTCTGTGTACATCAGCTAAATAATATATTTATCCTTAAAAAACTAAATAATATATTTATGAACAGAGGAATATTCTTATTGGCAAGATACTAAAAAAATGATCTACGCCTTAGATACAACCCAAACACAATGTTTGCATCTATTTGCACAATATACATTATACAATCACAACTATTTATTTTTATGAATTAAACAGTATCAGAAAGCATTTTAAAATAGAGAGGTGATGTGTTAAAAATAATAGAACCAACAAGTGGTGCATCAGAAATAGGGTTGTAGTGCTTGGCTGCTACATAAAAAACACAAAGGCGTGTTCCGGAAAACCAATTCATGGTCAGGTTTGCAAGAAAATACACTTCTAAATATCCATCATACACTACCCGTCATCCACTCCGCAACAAAGATTAGAACAAAGAGAATATTCCTGATTCTCGTAAGCATATCAACAAGCAAGAATGAAAGGGAATGAAAGGCAGCCTTCTAATCAAGTTACTGTAGTTAGCAACATATTGCACTGCAAGTAGTGTCACCTGAACCACACAAAAACTAGTAGTGTGCTGAAACTAGTGTGATGAATATATACTTTCATATACATGGCACTATATACACCAGAAATTTTGTCATACCTTGTAAGTCCATTATAATGTCATGAACTGAAGCCAAGCTACACTGAGTATTAGCTGCAGAAAAAAGAAGAAACTTGTAAACTTGAAGCATTAATAAGAAACAAAGAAGAAACTTGTGTTGTATGGCTTTACCGGTGGCCCTTATCCAATCTTGTAAGCAAACAAGAGCTTCAAGTGTCGTTGGGGTCATTCGACTTCGAAAATCTGATATGTTGGGAAGCGTAGCATGCAATTTCAAAAATATTCCTACGCTCAAGCAAGATCTATCTAGGAGATGCATAGCAACGAGAGGAGGAGAGTGTGTCCAAGTACCCTCGTAGACCGAAAGCGGAAGCGCTTGACAACGCGGTTGATGTAGTCGAACGTCTTCTCGTTCTGGCCGATCAAGCACCGAACGTACGACACCTCCGAGTTCCGCACACGTTTAGCTCGATGACGCCCCTCGAACTTTTGATCCAGCAAAGTGTTGAGGGAGAGTTCCGTCAGCATGACAGCGTGGTGACGGTGATGGTTAAGTGATCCGCGCAGGGCTTCGCCTAAGCACTACGAGAATATGACTGGAGGCGTAAACTGTGGAAGGGGCGCCGCACACGGTTAACAATTGTTGGTGTGTGCTCTAGGCGCCCCCTCCCCATGTATAGATATATAGGTGGGAGAGGGAGGAGAGCAGCCTTGGGGCGCCCCAAGTAGGAGGAATCCTACTTGGGGGCCTCCTCCAATTTGGCCTCCCCCTTTCCTTATCTCCGGAGGGGGGGAAGGAAAGAGGTGAGAAGGGAAAGAAGGGGGAATCTTATTCCCTCTATTTTCTTTCCTCCTCCCCTTTCCTTTCTCCACTTAGATCAGCCCATATGGGGGCGCACCAGCCCACAAGGGGCTGGTCTGTCCCGCCCTAGGCCCAATAAGGCGCATATCTTTGCCCCCCCCCCCCGGGGGGGGGGGGGTGGGGTGCCCGGAATCCCTTTCGGTGACCCGATACGTACCTGGTACCTCTGGAACACTTCCGGTGTCCGAAAACTATCATCCTATATATGAATCTTTACCAGTCGACCATTTTGAGACTCCTCGTCATGTCCATGAGCTCATTCAGGACTCCGAACAACATTCGGTCACCAAATCACATAACTCATATAATACAAAATCGTCATCGAACGTTAAGCGTGCGGACCCTACGGGTTCGAGAACTAACAACAGAACCTATGTAGACCCTATGTAGACATGACCAAGACACCTCTATGATTAATAACCAACAATGAAACCTGGATGATCATATTGGTTCCCACATATTCTACGAAGATCTTTATCAGTCGTACCGTAATGACAACATACATTATTCCCGTTGTCATCGGTATGTTACTTGCCCGAGATTCGATCGTCGGTATCTTCATACATAGTTCAATCTCGTTACCGACAAGTCTCTTTACTCGTTTCGTAATGCATCATCCCGCAACTAACTCATTAGTCACATTGCTTGCAAGGCTTATTATGATGTGCATTACCGAGAGGGCCCAGAGATACCTCTCCGATACTCGGAGTGACAAATCCTAATCTCGATCTATGCCAACCCAACAAACACCTTCGGAGATACCCGTAGAGCATCTTTATAATCACCCAGTTACGTTGTGACATTTGATAGCACACAAGGCATTTCTCCGGTATCCAGGAGTTGCATAATCTCATAGTCAAAGGAATATGTATATGACATGAAGAAAGCTATAGCAATAAAACTGAATGATCATTATGCTAATCTAATAGATGGGTCTTGTCCATCACATCATTCTCATAATGACGTGATCTTGTTCATCAAATGACAACACATGTTTATGGTTTGGAAACTTAACCATCTTTGATTAACGAGCTAGTCTAGTAGAGGCTTACTAGGGACACGGTGTTTTGTCTATGTATCCACACATGTATCAAGTTTCCGGTTAGTACAATTCTAGCATGAATAATAAATATTTATCATGATATAAGGAAATATAAAATAACAAATTTATTATTGCCTCTAGGGCATATTTCCTTCAGTCTCCCACTTGCACTAGAGTCAATAATCTAGAGCACATCGCCATGTGATTTAACACCAATAGTTCACATCACCATGTGATTAACACCCATAGTTCACATCGCCATGTGACCAATACCCAAAGGGTTTACTATAGTCAGTAATCTATTTCACATCGTCATGTGATTAACACCCAAAGAGTACTAAGGTGTGATCACGTTTTGCTTGTGAGAGAGGTTTAGTCAATGGGCCTGCCACATTCAGATCCGTATGTATTTTGCAAATTTCTATGTCTACAATGCTATGCATGGAGCTACTCTAGCTAATTGTTCCCACTTTCAATATGTATCCAGATTGAGACTCAGAGTCATCCGGATCAGTGTCAAAGCTTGCATCGACGCAACCCTTTATGATGAACTCTTTGTCACTTCCATAATCAAGAAACATTTCCTTAGTCCTCTTTAGGTACCTAAGGATAATTTTGACCGCTGTCCTATGATCTACTTCTGGATCACTATTGTATCCTCTTGCCAAACTCATGGCAAGGTACACAATAGGTCTGGTATACTGCATGGCATACTTTATAGAACCTATGGCTGAGGCATAGGAAATGACTTTCATTCTCTTTCTATCTTCTGCCGTGGTCGGGTTTTGAGTCTTACTCAACTTTATATCTTGCAACACAGGCAAGAACTCCTTCTTTGACTGTCCATTTTGAACTACTTCAAAATCTTGTCAAGGTATGTACTCATTGAAAAATCTTATCAAGCGTCTTGATCTATCTTTATAGATCTTGATGCCCAATATGTAAGCAGCTTCACCGAGGTCTTTCTTTGAAAAACTCCTTTCAAACATTCCTTTATGCTTTCCAGAAAATTCTACATCATTTTCGATCAACAATATGTCATTCACATATACTTATCAGAAAGGCTGTAGTGCTCCCACTCACTTTCTTGTAAATACAGGCTTCACCGCAAGTTTGTATAAAACTCTATGCTTTGGTCAACTCATCAAAGCATATATTCCAACTCCAAGATGCTTGCACCAGTCCATAGATGGATCGCTGGAGTTTGCACACTTTGTTAGCACCTTTAGGATTGAAAAAACCTTCTGGTTGCATCATATACAACTCTTCTTTAATAAACCCGTTAAGGAATGTAGTTTTGATATCCATTTGCCAAATTTCATAAAATGCAGCAATTGCTAACATGATTCGGACAAATTTAAGCATCGATACGAGTGAGAAAATCTCATCGTAGTCAACACCTTGAACTTGTCAAAAACCTTTTGCGACAATTCAAGCTTTTTAGATAGTAACACTACCATCAGCGTCCGTCTTCCTCTTAAAGATCCATTTATTCTCTATGGCTTGCCGATCATCGGGCAAGAATACATGGATTCTATCTCAGATTTCATGACCTCAAGCCATTTTGCGGAATCTGGGCTCATCATCGCTTTCTCATAGTTCGTAGGTTCGTCATGGTCTAGTAACATGACTTCCAGAACAAGATTACTGTACCACTCTGGTGTGGAACATGCTCTGGTTGACCTACGATGTTCGGTAGTAACTTGATCTGAATTTCATAATCATCATCATTAGCTTCCTCTCTAGTTGGTGTAGGCATCACGGGAACAGATTTCACTAATGTGCTACTTTCCAATTCAAGAGAAGGTACAATTACCTTATCAAGTTCTACTTTCCTCCCACTCACTTTTTTTGAGGTAAACTCCTTCTCTAGAAAGGATCCATTCTTAGCAACAAAGATCTTGCCTTCAGATCTGTGATAGAAGGTGTACCCAACAGTTTCTTTTGGGTATCCTATGAAGACGCATTTCTCCGATTTGGGTTCGAGCTTATCAGGTTGAAGCTTTTTCACATAAGCATCGCAACCACAAACTTTAAGAAACGACAGCTTAGGTTTCTTGCCAAACCATAATTCATACGGTGTCGTCACAATAGATTTAGACGGTGCCCTATTTAATGTGAATGCAGCTGTCTCTAATGCATAACCCCAAAACGATAGTGATAAATCGGTAAGAGAAATCATAGATCGCACCATATCTAATAAAGTACGGTTACGACGTTCGGACACACCATTATGCTATGGTGTTCCAGGTGGCGTGAGTTGTGAAACTATTCCACATTGTTTTAAATGAAGGCCAAACTCGTAACTCAAATATTCGCCTCTGCGATCAGATCAGAGAAACTTTATTTTCTTGTTACGATGATTCTCTACTTCACTCTGAAATTCTTTGAACTTTTCAAATGTTTCGGACTTGTGTTTCATTAAGTAGATATACCCATATCTGCTCAAATCATCGGTGAAGGTCAGAAAACAACGATACCCGCCGCGAGCCTCAACACTCATCGGACCACATACATCGGTATGTATTATTTCCAATAAGTCAGTGGCTCGCTCCATTGTTCCGGAGAAAGGAGTCTTAGTCATCTTGCCCATGAGGCATGGTTCGCGAGCATCAAATTATTCATAATCAAGTGATTCCAAAAATCCACCCGCATGGAGTTTCTTCATGCGCTTTACACCAATATGACCTAAACGGCAATGCCACAAATATGTTGCACTACCATTATAAAATTTGCATCTTTTGGCATCAATATTATGAATATGTGTATCACTACGATCGAGATTCAATAAACCATTTACATTGGGTGTATGACCATAGAAGGTTTTATTCATGTAAACAGAACAACAATTATTCTCTGACTTAAATGAATAACCGTATTGCAATAAACATGATCCATATTCATGCTCAACGCAAACACAAAATAACATTTATTTAGGTTCAACACTAATCCCGAAGGTGGAGGGAGTGTGCGATGGTGATCTTATCAACCTTGGAATCACTTCCAACACACACCATCATTTCACTCTTAACTAGTCTCTGTTCATTGTGTAACTCCTGTTTCGAGTTACTAATCTTAGCAACTGAACTAGTATCAAATACCCAGGGGCTACTACGAACACTAGTAAGGTACACAATAATCTGTATATCAAATATACCTTTGTTCACTTCGCCATCCTTCTTATCCACCAAATGTTTGAGGCAGTTCCACTTCGAGTGACCATTTCCTTTATAGTATAAGCACTCGGTTTCAGGCTTGGGTCCAGCTTTGGGCTTCTTCACGGGAGTGGCAACTTGCTTGCCATTCTTCTTGAAGTTCCCTTTTCTTTCCCTTGCCCTTTTACTTGAAACTAATGGTCTTGTCGACCATCAACACTTGATGCTCTTTCTTGATTTCTACCTTCGCCGATTTCAGCATTGTGAAGAGCTCGGGAATTGTTTTCATCACCCCCTTGCATATTATAGTTCATCATGAAGTTCTAATAGCTACCAGGACTAAGTTCATGATAAATTTAAGTTCAATTAATCATATTACTTAAGAACTCCCACTTAGATAGACATCCCTCAAGTCATCTAAATGATCACGTGATCCAAATCAACTAAACCATGTACGATCATCATGTGAGATGGAGTAGTCATCAATGGTGAACATCTCTATGTTGATCATATCTACTATATGATTCACGTTCGACCTTTCGGTCTCCAGTGTTCCGAGGCCATGTCTGTACATGCTAGGCTCGTCAAGTTTAACCCGAGTATTCTGCATGTGCAAAACTTTCTTGCACCCATTGTATGTGAATGTAGAGCCTATCACACCCGATCATCACGTGTTGTCTCAGCACGAAGAACTTTCGCAACGGTGCATACTCAGGGAGAACACTTATACCTTGAAATTTTTATAAGGGATCATCTTATAATGCTACCGCCCTACTATGCAAAATAAGATGCATAAAAGATAAACATCACATGCAATCATTATATGTGACATGATATGGCCATCATCATCTTGTGCCTTTGATCTCCATCTCCAAAGCACCGTCATGATCTCCATCATCACCGGCTCGACACCTTGATCTCCATCGTAGTGTCGTGGTCCTCTCGCCAACTATTGCTTCTACAACTATTGCTAACGCATAGTGATAAAGTAAAGCAATTACATGGCATTTGCATTTCATACAATAAAGAGACAACCATAAGGCTCCTGCCAGTTGCCGATAACTTTTACAAAACATGATCATCTCATACAACAACGTATATCACATCATGTCTTGACCATATCACATCACAACATGCCCTACAAAAATAAGTTAGACGTCCTCTACTTTGTTGTTGCAAGGTTTACGTGGCTGCTACGGGCTTCTAGCAAGAACTTTTCTTATCTACGCATCAAAACCACAATGGTGTTTTGTCAAGTTTGCTGTTTTAACCTTGAACAAGGACCGACCGTAGTCAAATTCGATTCAACTAAAGTTGGAGAAACTGACACCCGCCAACCACCTTTATGCAAAACTAGTTGCATGTCTGTCTGTGGAACCGGTCTCAAGAACATGGTCATGTAAGGTTGGTCCGAGCCGCTTCATCCAACAATACCGCCGAATCAAAATAAGACGTTGGTGGTAAGCAGTATGACTATCACCGCCCACAACTCTTTGTGTTCTACTCGTGCATATCATCTAAGCACAGACCTGGCTCGGATGCCACTGTTGGGAAATGTAGCATGCAATTTCAAAAATATTCCTACGCTCACGCAAGATCTATCTAGGAGATGCATAGCAACGAGAGGAGGAGAGTGTGTCTACGTACCCTCGTAGACCGAAAGTGGAAGCGTTTGACAACGCGGTTGATGTAGTCGAACTTCTTCTCGTTCTGACCGATGAAGCACCGAACATACGGCACCTCCAAGTTCTGGACACGTTTAGCTCGATGACGTCCCTCGAACTCTTGATCAAGCAAAGTGTCGAGGGAGAGTTCCATCAGCACAAAGGCGTGGTGATGGTGAAGTGATCCACGCAAGGCTTCGCCTAAGCACTACGAGAATATGGCCGGAGGCGTAAACTGTGGAGGGGGGCGCCGCACACGGCTAACAATTTTTGGTGTGTGTTCTAGGAGCCCCCTCCCCATGTATATATATAGGTGGCAGAGGGAGGAATCCTACTTGGGGGCCTCCTCCAATTCGGCCTCCCCATTTCCTTATCCCTGGAGGGGGAAAGGAAAGACGAGAGAAGGGAAAGGAAGGGGGAATCCTATTCCCTCTATTTTCTTTCCTCCTCCCCTTTCCTCTCTCCACTTAGATCAGCCCATTTGGGGGTGCACTGATACGTCTGCAACATATCTATAATTTTTGATTGTTCCATGCTATTATATTATCTGTTTTGGATGTTTAATGGGCTTTAATAAGCTCTTTTATATTATTTTCAGGACTAACCTATTAACCGGAGGCCCATTGCCAGTTTCTGTTTTTTTGCTTATTTTAGTGTTTTGCAGAAAAGGAATATCAAATGGAATCCAAACAGAATGAAACCTTCACGAGGGTCTCAGGAGACTTGGAGTGGAAGTCTGGAACTCCATGAGACGTCCACGAGATAGGAGGGCGCGCCCAGGGGGTAAGTGCCCCCACCCTCGTGGGCCCCATGGAGCTCCATCGACGTACTTCTTTCGCCTATATATACTCTTATACCCTAAAAACATCAAGGGGATCCACAAAACCACTTTTCCACCGCCGCAACCTTATGTACCCGTGAGATCCCATCTTGGGGCCTTTTCCGGCGATCTGCCGGAGGGGGATTCGATCACGGAGGGCTTCTACATCAACACCATAGCCTCTCCGATGATGTGTGAGTAGTTTACCACAAACCTTCGGGTCCGTAGTTATTAGCTAGATGGCTTCTTCTCTCTCTTTGGTTCTCAATACAAAGTTCTCCTCGATGTTCTTGGAGATCTATTCGATGTAATACTTTTTGCGGTGTGTTTGCCGAGATCCGATGAATTGTGGATTTATGATCAAGTTTATCTATGAATAATGTTTGGTTCGTCTTTGAATTCTTATATGCATGGTTTGATATCTTTGCAAGTCTCTTCGAATTATCGGTTTAGTTTGGCCTACTAGATTGATCTTTCTTCCAATGGGAGAAGTGCTTAGCTTTGGGTTCAATCTTGCGGTGTCCTTTCCCAGTGACACTAGGGGCAGCAGGGCACGTATTGTATTGTTGCCATCGAGGATAAAAAGATGGGTCTATATCATATTGCTTGAGTTTATCCCTCTACATCATGTCATCTTGCTTAAAGCGTTACTCCGTTCTTATGAACTTAATACTCTAGATGCATGCTGGATAGCGGTCGATGTGTGGAGTAATAGTAGTAGATGTAGAATCGTTTCGGTCTACTTAACACAGACGTGATGCCTATATTCATAATCATTGCCTAGATATTCTCATAACTATGTGCTCTTCTATCAATTGCTCGACAGTAATTTGTTCACCCACCATAATACATGCTATCATGAGAGAAGCCACTAGTGAAACTTATGGCCCCCAGGTCTCTTTCTTATTATATTGCGTCTCTTTATTTACATCGCACCTTGTTTACTATTTTGCAATATTTACTTTCCAATCTATACAACAAAAAATACCAAAAATATTTATCTTATTATCTTTATCAGATCTCACTTTTGCGAGTGACCGTGAAGGGATTTACAACCCCTTTATCGCGTTGGTTGCAAGGTTGTTGATTGTTTGTGGAGGTACTAGGTGACTTGCGTGTTATCTCCTATTGGATTGATACGTTGGTTCTCAAAACTGAGGGAGATACTGATGCTACTTTGCTGCATCACCATTTCCTCTTCAAGGGAAAATCAACGCATGCTCAAGAGGTAGCAAGAAGGATTTCTGGCGCTGTTGCCGAGGAGATCTATGCTCAAGTCAAGACATAACAAGTACCCATCAAAAACTCTTCTCCCTCGCATTACATTATTTGCCATTCGCCTATCGTTTTCCTCTCCCCCACTTCACCTTTTCCGTTTTATTCGCCCTTTCTCGTTCGCCTTCTTTCGCTTGCTTCTTGTGTGTCCGTGTGTTAGATCATTTGTTTCGCCTTCATGGCTGGTCCTTCTATCATTGTTAGTACTCCCGATTATGAAGTTCTTAATTTTAAACAAATGGAGGGAGAAAATCTAAAGGATGCTTGGTATAGAATTTGCAATGCTCAAAATAGATCCACTAGAAAGCAATCTACTTCCGTTCTTCTTCGCAATTTTTATGTTGGCATCACCCCTTGGAATAGATATATTCTTGATACCATTACCGGAGGGAATTTCTTGGGTAGCCATACTTTTGATTCTTATAATGCTATGATAGACTTGTTAGGCCCACCACCTCTTTTGGTCAATGGAACTATTTTAACCTTGGAACATGTGATGCAAAGGCTTGATATTATTGAAAATAAAATTACCACCGTAGAGTTGATCGAGAATTTGGATAAAAAGATTCACAACCTAATTACCCAATATGGATCTAAGGTAGGAGTTACTCTGAATTTTTTTAGGGAAAAGGAACCCATAGTTAATGAAAGGATAGATCAAGATTCCACTAGAATTGATAAACTTGAGGATATTATTACCAACTTGGGGTCCGCACTTTCGGCCGTTAGAAACACTTCAAACCCTCCTCCTACTAAAGTTGCAAAGTTTATGTATGTTCCTAAAAATAAGGGTGAATCCTCTAGTAAGGAGAATGAAGATCTCAAATCATGAAGTGTTCACCCCAACCTTTTCGTTATCATTAAGGAGCCTTTTGCTACAACTGAATTTCTTGATTTCTTGCCTAGGAGTTTGGTCTTCAACAAAAACAAAGAACCTCCCAAGGAGTATGAGTGTTGAATTGAAGAATTGCCTACCAAAGATGACAATACCTAGATCTATTCTTGCTTTTATGCCTAGCTAGTGGCGTTAAACGATAGCGCTTGTTGGGAGGCAACCCAATCTTATTTTTGCTTTTTTTACTTTTTTGTTCCTGTTTAGTAATAAATAATTTATCTAGCCTCTATTATGATTGTGTTTTTTATGTTTTAATTAGTGTTTGTGCCAAGTAAAGCCTTTAGGATCTTCTTGGGTGATTGTTGTTTGATCTTGCTGATAAAAACAAAAAGTATGCGCTCACGAAAATAATTTTAATTTTTTACTAGAGAGTGATAAAAACCAATTCCGACTGAAGTAGATCAATATAAAAATTATTTAGGTCTTCCTATTTTTTCAGAATTTTTGGAGTTACAGAAGTATTCGAAACCTCCAGATTGCTACAGACTGTTCTGTTTTGACACATTCTGTTTTTCGTGTGTTGTCTGCTTATTTTGATGAATCTATGGCTAGTATCGGGGGTATGAACCATAGAGAAGTTGGAATACAATAGGTTTAACAGCAATATAGATAAAGAATGAGTTAATTACAGTACATTAAAGTGGTGGTTTGCTTTCTTATACTAACAGAGCTCATGATATTTTCTGTTAAGTTTTGTGTCGTGTAGTTTTCAAGTTTTTTGGGTAAAGATTTGATGGATTTTGGAACAAGGAGTGGCAAGAGCCTAAGCTTGGGGATGCCCAAGGCACCCGAAGGTAAAATTCAAGGACAACCAATAGCCTAAGCTTTGGGATTCCCCGGAAGGCATCCCCTCTTTCGTCTTCGTCTATCGGTAACTTTACTTGAGGCTATATTTTTATTCACCACATGATATGTGTTTTGCTTGGAGCGTCTTGTATGATTTGATTCTTTGCTTTTTAGTTTACCATAATCATCCTTGTTGTACTCACCTTTTGGGAGAGACACACATGAATCGGAATTTATTAGAATACTCTATGTGCTTCACTTATATCTTTTGAGCTAGATAATTTTGCTCTAGTGCTTCAATTATATCTTTTCAGAGCACAGTGGTGGTTTTATTTTATAGAAATTATTGTTCTCTCATGCTTCACTTATATTATTTTGAGAGTCTTTTAGAACAGCATGGTAACTTGCTTTGGTTATAAAATTAGTCCTAATATGATGGGCATCCAAGATGGGTATAATAAAAACTTTCATATAGAGTGCATTAAATACTATGAGAAGTTTGATATTTGATAATTGTTTTGAGATATAAAGATGGTGATATTAGAGTCATGCTAGTTGATTAATTGTGAAATTGAGAAATACTTGTGTTGAGGTTTGCAAGTCCCGTAGCATGCACATATGGTAACCGTTGAGTGACAAATTTGAAGCATGAGGTGTTCTTTGATTGCCTTCCTTATGAGTGGCGGTCGGGGATGAGCGATGGTCTTTTCCTACCAATGTATCCCCCTAGGAGCATGCACGTAGTGCTTGGTTTTGATGACTTGTAGATTTTCACAATAAGTATGTGAGTTCTTTATGACTAATGTTGAGTCCATGGATATACGCACTCTCACCCTTCCACCATTGCTAGCCTCTCTTGTGCCGCGCAAATTTCTCCGGTACCATAAAACCATCATTTACCTTCCTCAAAAAAGCCACCATACCTACCTATTATGGCATTTCCATAGCCATTCCGAGATATATTGACATGCAACTTTTCACCGTTCCGTTTATTATGACACACTTCATCATAGTCATATTGCTTTGCATGATCATGTAGTTGATATCATATTTGTGGCATGGCCACCATTCATAATTTTTTATACATGTCACTCTTGATTCATTGCACATCCCGGTACACCGCCGGAGGCATTCACATATAGTCATATTTTGTTCTAAGTATCGAGTTGTAATTCTTGAGTTGTAAGTAAATAAAAGTGTGATGATCTTCATTATTAGAGCATTATCCCATGTGAGGAAAGGATGATGGAGACTATGATTCCCCCACAAGTCGGGATGAGACTCCGGACAAAAAAGAGAGGCCATAAAAACAGAAGAAGGCCCAAAAAATGAGAGAAAAAGAGAGAAGGGGCAATGTTACTATCCTTTTTCCACACTTGTGCTTCAAAGTATCACCATGATCTTCATGATAGAGAGTCTCTTATGTTGTCACTTTCATATACTAGTGGGAATTTTTCATTATAGAACTTGGCTTGTATATTCCAATGATGGGCTTCCTCAAATTTCCCTAGGTCTTCGTGAGCAAGCAAGTTGGATGCACACCCACTTAGTTACTTTTGTTGAGCTTTCATACACTTATAGCTCTAGTGCATCAGTTACATGGCAATCCCTACTCACTCACATTGATATCTATCGATGGGCATCTCCATAGCCCATTGATACGCCTAGTTGATGTGAGACTATCTTCCTCCTTTTTGTCTTCTCCACAACCACCATTCTATTCCACCTATAGTGTTGTGTCCATGGCTCGCGCTCATATACCGCGTGAAAGTTGAAAAAGTTTGAGAGTGCTAAAGTATGAAACAATTGCTTGGCTTTTCATCGGGGTTGTGCATGATGGGAGCATTTTGTGTGATGAAAATGAACCATGGCCAAACTATATGATTTTGTAGGGATGATCTTTCTTTGGCTATGTTATTTTGAGAAGACATAATTGCTTGGTTAGCATGCTTGAAGTATTATTGTTTTTATGTCAATATTAAACTTTTGTCTTGAATCTTTTGGATCTGAACATTCATGTCACAATAAAGAAAATTACATTGACAATTATGTTAGGTAGCATTCCACATCAAAAATTCTGTTTTTATTATTTACCTACTCGACAATGAGCAAGAATTAAGCTTGGGGATGCTTGATACATCTCCAACGTATCTATAATTTTTGATTTTTCCATGCTATTATATTATCTGTTTTGGATGTTTAATGGGCTTTAATATGCTCTTTTATATTCTTTTTTGGGGCTAACCTATTAACTAGAGGCCCAGTGCCAGTTTCTGTTTTTTTTGCCTATTTTAGTGTTTCACAGAAAAGGAATATCAAACGGAATCCAAACGGAATGAAACCTTCGCGAGGATCTTTCTTGGAACAAATGCAAACCAGGAGACTTGGAGTGGAAGTCTGGAACTCCATGAGGCGTCCACGAGATAGGAGGGTGCGCCCTAGGGGGGTAGGAGCGCCCCCACCCTCGTCAGCCCCACGGAGCTCCACCGACGTACTTCTTTCGCCTATCCATACTCTTATACCCTAAAAACATCAGGGGGAGCCACGAAACCACTTTTCCACCGCTGCAACTTTCTGTACCCATGAGATCCCATCTTGGGGCCGTTTCCGGCAATCTGCCGGAGGGGGATTCGATCACGGAGGGCTTCTACATCAACACCATAGCCTCTCCGATGATGTGTGAGTAGTTTACCACAGACCTTCGGGTCCATAGTTATTAGCTAGATGGCTTCTTCACTCTCTTTGGTTCTCAATACAAAGTTCTCGTCGATGTTCTTGGAGATCTATTTGATGTACTACTTTTTGCGGTGTGTTTGCCGAGATCCGATGAATTATGGATTTATGATCAAGTTTATCTATGAATAATATTTGGTTCTTCTCTGAATTCTTATATGCATGATTTTATATCTTTGCAAGTCTCTTCGGATTATCGGTTTAGTTTGGCCTACTAGATTGATCTTTCTTGCAATGGGAGAAGTGCTTAGCTTTGGGTTCAATCCTGCGATGTCCTTTCCCAGTGAAAGTAGGGGCAGCAAGGCACGTATTGTATTGTTGCCATCGAGGATAAAAAGATGGGTCTATATCATATTGCTTGAGTTTATCCCTCTACATCATGTCATCTTGCTTAAAGCGTTACTCCGTTCTTATGAACGTAGTACTCTAGATGCATGCTGGATAGCAGTCGATGTGTGGAGTAATAGTAGTAGATGCAGAATCGCTTCGGTCTACTTAACACGGACGTGATGCCTGTATTCATAATCATCGCCTAGATATTCTCATAACTATGCGCTCTTCTATCAATTGCTTGGCAGTAATTTGTTCACCTACCGTAATACATGCTATCATGAGAGAAGCCACTAGTGAAAGCTATGGCCCCCGGGTCTCTTTCTTATTATATTGCATCTCTCTATTTTAGCAACCATTGTTGCACCTTCGTTCCCAAACTCTAGGCCAAATCGGAACTCAATATATTTCAACTGGAATTGTGGGTGCAAAATCACTGGAATACAAATGCTCAACCATGACATCTTCCAATACCTTCTGAATTTTCTCTTCATATATTTGACCGTTGTGCCCATCTCAGAATCCTCTTCATAATGTTGTTGCTCTAAGGTGCCTTTGGATTGAGATACAACAGTAAACCAAGCCACACTTTTTAGTTTTTATTAAGTACGTGCCTACTGCCAAGAACTGTTTTGCTAACCATCTTATACGAGTCGCGTCGGCTAAGTGGTCATCCTCTATGTGATTTGGAACACATGTAAAAGAGGAACCGAAGGATGGATCGCGGCTAACCTACATCGAAGTGGCAAATACGGCCCTTGAGGATGTGCGTCAGCGCGAGCTTGCTTTCGGAGCGCAAGGATAGGGCATTGGCGTGATTCCCGCATAGTGCCCTTTTCGGAGCACAAGGCTAGGGCATTGGCGTGGACTTCTAAAAATTATCGCTACAAACTCCATCTACTTTTTCACTGCAAAACTTTTTAATAATTTATTTAAGCATATAGATATCTTGGATCCTTATTTAATATGGGCCCCAGGTCACCACATCTTTTGGCCTAAAGAAAACGGCCCCTTCCTGTTTCATTACTCAAAACCAAAGACTGAGAGAGAAAGAAGAGAGTGGACGGAACTCGGCCAAGGTAAAGGATAATCATTGCAAAAGTGCATTTTGCCATTTCAGTCCAGAGTCTAGACGATGGGGACATCTGCTCTTTTCTAGGACCCGGTAAAGTCTGAATGTTTGAATTTTAAGCATGACAACCCGATTGTTTTTATGGCAATTTTAGTTGACATGAGGTGGTAAGTTTAGTTGGTGAACATTGTATTTTTTCCCAGTTTGTTTTTTGTCAAAAAATGCCATGTTTCCAACTAAACTTGCCACCTCGCATTAACTAAAGTTGCCATGAAATACGTTCGGGTTGCCATGCTTAAAATCCAAACGTTCGTGATTTATCATTTTCGCTTTCTTATGGGTCAGTCTAGAGTGAGGAAGAAGTTGCTTAGACGCACATGTTTACCACGTCCAAGTCGATTAGTATCACGGCACTAAGTTCTTTTGCTAGGACAAACGAAACTTGATCTTTTTGTATGCACATATTAATTAATAAGAGAACTAAAGCAACTATTCCACTAGCCTGCGCATGATTGCATGACACCTTGCTACGAACATTTAGTTTTTTATAGACCATGGTGGAAAGTACGCCATGGTATGGATTCGGAAGATTGATAGTTTGTTATGTATAGATTGGTTTATCTAGAAGTCCCTCTTCTCTCTAGTTGGAACCTTTGTTCCTTTTTTCCGGGGGTGGAACCTTTGGTCCTTGCATGCCACATTTTTTGACATATATTCTTGAGTTTGAGCAAGCGGATTCTACCATGCTTCTTCTTTTTACTCCTATACGACTCCATGTTTGAGGTGTTTGCAAGATGGTTTGACAGACAGATAAAAAATAAACATTTTTTCCTTTTCAACTGATCTGGATGTCCCTGAACTACAGGTTGCTGCCCATGATTTGAGCCATAAGCAAAACATTGGTAGAATGATAAAGGCACATTTTCCGCGGTCCCAGGTAATCTTGCTCCTCTAGATGGTCCAATTCTGTAACAACTCATGTTCAGTTACCTTGTGTATGTGTTTATTGGGAACTTTGTTTCATCCTTTCAGTTGAAAATTTAAAGTTGGTCTTTGCAGTTCATAGTTGTGTTGCTTAAAGAAGGTATAGGTTCAACAACGCCAATGTGATATTCCGAACGAAATTTGTGGATGGTGTGTCCACCGTGACACGAACAATCCCTTCGAAACAGAAATGATAGACATGCATTATTCAAGGATATGCTCAGAACTCAAAATTAGGGAGTGAGTTGCAAAAAACAACACATTGACGCCAAAGTTTGCAAAAAATGCCGGTTTATGATTTAGGGACAAAAACAACCGACTCTCAGCCTAATCTTTTGCAAAAAAACACCGATGGATGGCTTAGGCTATTTTAACCACAATTATGACACATGGGTCCCGCATTTTATAACGTGGAGTAACAATGACATTAGACTGGTCCTTTTTCAAAAAACACCTCTCCTCCCGTGGCTCGACCATAGGCTAAGGACGACAGAAGTCATCATTTGGTAATATCCTGGCCTGTCATAGTGTATGCACTCTATATTGGTAACCTTTTTGTTTCTATCTAGGGTCTACTTGTATGTGAGTTCAAAACTTCTGTTATTCTGTAAGTCCTTTTGGTAGCTGTTCTCTTTAAGGATGCGAGCACCTCTAGTCACGCAGTTCTCTTGACTGCTATCCGAGGCCGAGGTAGAAAGGCCACTGTAAGAACATTCAATCTCCTGGAGACCTGCTTGCTAGTCATGGGTTGGACATAAAAATGTTTATGAGGATTAAGAGATCACCAGGCCATGACAACAACACCCTTTCCATTCAATCATTTGTTACAAATTGTATGAAACTGAACAAGAATTCTAAGAAGCCCAATGTGCTCTAGCCTCCAGCACGATTTGGTGCCCATTTCCCTATTGCCTCTTGCACGACTGATCCATTAAATTCTGCATGATCTATGGTGTGGTGAGCACATGAATTGCATGCCCAGATCATATAATAAGTAGCACATAATTGCTCTCTAGAAGTTTTAGGTTTTAACCTGTCCCAATTCTTGCTCTGGTGTGCTGCGCCTTCTTTTGACAATGCATTTAGACTTTTTACAATGGTCCATCTGAGCTGAGGTATTGGAGTAAACCAAGCCCCTCTAGTTAATTGTTGTTGAATCCCTGCCCACTGCCAAGCACTCTTTGCTTTAGTGCGATCATGTTATACGAAACTTTGATGCAGTCTTGTAGTAGCACATCTGTTTGGTGTCTCCGAACTGCAAGATGTACAAATTAAGTGAGTTAGTTGAACAACAAAGGTGACTCTATCTGGTCCAAGTCGAGGGTTCTTGGTTGCCAAATTGGAAACTAATCTATTTCTCCAAATAGAGGGCTATTTCTTCAGGAAGATGGTAGGAGACATATGAGGGTGTGACACAGTACCCTTGAAATCTCTGTTGTTTAAGTTAAAACTCTTTTTGTAGGAAATCATTTTCTTACACTCCAACTTTTTAGCTTTGTTTTGCCTTTAGTCCAAACTTGCAATAAGAATGCCTTTGGAGTGTCATCGGGGTTATGGACCAGAGCAAATTTCATTTTGTTGCATTGAACAAGGGGTTGTAAGATCTATGTACAAAGTTAACAACAATACATTTAGATCAAAAGGAAACCTCCTACATTTTGACTTTCTTTAAATTTTTTGTTAAATATTGTCATGGGGTTCTCTTCTCTCTTTTTGTGAGAAAGGTTCTCTTCTCTCTTGTTGTGAGAAAGGTTCTCTTCTCTCTCTTACTCAGTTGTTATATTCCTACATAGGGAACGTCTCTCTGTACTACCTCTGTCATGGTTTATCGGTCCCCATTGTATTTTGTGCCAAATTTTGACCGTAGATTGAATTAACAAAATATTAATGCATGTCTACAAAAATAATATCATTGGAAATTATGTTCAAATATGAATTCAACGACACAATTTTTGGTGACATGCATTATTTTGTTAGTTAAATCTTTAATCAAAGTTTGGCACAGAAAACAAAGGGGACCAATAAACTAAGACAATGGTAGTAGTACAGTATTTAAGACACACTTATCGGGTAATTCAAAGGAGTGGACAAGTGCACTTGCTCATGGAATCGAGAAGCGCATGTTCACATGGGGATGTAGGATGTCTCAGTATTATTGCCATATAGGTAAAGGGCGGGCCCACAAGCAGAGTTGAGTTCCGTCAGGTGCGTGACGGCCGCGATGTCCTATTTGCTAGTCATGGGTTGCACATAAAAATGTTTGAGAATTAAGAGCTCATGAGGTCATGACAACAACACCCTTTCTATACAATCATTTGTTACAAATTGTATGAAATCTGAACTAGAATTCTAAGAAGCACAATGTGCTCCAGCAGGATCTGGTGCCCGTTGCCCCGTATTGCCTCTAGCATAACTGATCCATTAAAATCTGCATGAACCATGGTGTGGTGAGGACATGAATTGCATGCCTAGATCATATAATAAGTAGCACCTAATTGCTCTCTATAAGTTCCAGGTTTTAACCTATCCCAATTCTTGCTCTGGTCTGTTGCGCCTTCTTTTGACAATGCATTTAGACTTTGTACAATGGTCCATCTGATATGAGGTATTGGAGTAAACCAAGCCCCTCTAGTTAATTGTTGTTGAATCCCTGCTCACTGCCAAGCACTATTTGCTTTTGTGCAATCATGTTGTACGAAACTTTGCTACAGTCTTGTAGTAGCCCATCTGTTTGGTGTCTCCAAACTGCAAGAGTCCAAATTAAGTGAGTTGGTTGAACAACAAAGGTAACTCTATCTGGTCCAAGTCGAGGGTTCTTGGTTGCCAGCTCGGAAGCTAATCTATTTCTCCAAACAGAGGGCTATTTCTTCAGGAAGATGGTATGAGAGATATGAGGGTGTGGCACAATACCTTTGAAATATCTATTGCTTAAGTCATAAATTCCTTTTGTAGGAAATCATTTTTCTTACACTCTAGATTTGTAGTTTTTTTTGCCGGCAGTCCAAACTTGTAATAATAATGTCTCTTGAGTGTTATTGGGGTTATGCACCAGAGAAAATTTCATTTACGCTGTATTGAACAAGGGGTTGTAAGATCAATGTACAGATTTGTGAATAATACATTTAGATCAAAACAAAACCTACTACATTTTGACTTCATTTAAATTTTTTGTTAAATATTGTCGTGGGGTTCTCTTCTCTCTCTTACTCAGTTTGTTATATTCTGTTTAGTTTAGTATAGGTATTTAAGGCATACTTCTCAGCACATATTAGATCAATTTAAGGTATACCCCTATAATTTTAGCAGATTATAATATATTTCTTTCTTTTGAGGTTTGCACACTGTTGCACGATTAGCATAGTACTAGGCACGCAAAGGAGTAATAAGCGAACTCTAGCAGACCCCGCATAATGTCGACCCGCATAACGCGTTTACAGTCCGAGGAAGATCTCTTTTGCGGGGAGAAATCATACGCTGCAGAATAGACCCCGTATATGAAACTGTATAATTTAAAAAAGCTTTCACGGGAGAAATTGTAACCACATTGATCATTCGTAGTATATCAGAACATACTACATAGATCATATGTTCTACATATATACTACATTCTACTACTAGAGGGGGGGGGTCTGCGGGCTCGCGGCGGCTACCAAAATGGACGAGCTCATGGCGGCGAGGCCGACGTGGTCGAGGAGCTCAGTAGTTTTTCAGTGATAACCCACAAGTATAGGGGTTCGCAATAGCTTTCGAGGGTAGAGTATTCAACCCTAATTTATTGACTCGACACAAGGGGATCCAAAGAATATTCTCAAGTATTAGCAGCTGAGTTGTCAATTCAATCACACCTGGAAACTTAGTATCTGTAGCAAAGTGTTTAGTAGCAAAGTAATATGATAGTGGTGGTAGCGGCAACAAAAGTAAAGATAGCAAAAGTAATGTTTTTGATATTTTGTAGCGATTGTAACAGTAGCAGCGAGAAAGTAAATAAGCGAGAACCAGTATATGGAAAACTCGTAGGCACCGGATCAGTGATGGATAATTATGCTGGATGCGGTTCATCATGTAACAGTCATAACATAGGGTGACACAGAACTAGCTCCAATTCAAAATTGTAATGTTAGGCATGTATTCCGTATATAGTCATACGTGCTTATGGAAAAGAACTTGCATGACATCTTTTGTCCTACCCTCCCGTGGCAGCGGGGTCCTATTGGAAACTAAGGAATATTAATGCCTCCTTTTAATAGAGAACCCGAACAAAGCATTAGCACATAGTGAATACATGAACTCCTCAAACTATGGTCATCACCGGGAGTGGTCCCGATTATTGTCACTTCGGGGTTGCCGGATCATAACACATAGTAGGTGACTATAGACTTGCAAGATAGGATCAAGAACTCACATATATTCATGAAAACATAATAGGTTCAGATCTAAAATCATGGCACTCGGGCCCTAGTGACAAGCATTAAGCATAGCAAAGTCATAGCAACATCAATCTCAGAACATAATGGATACTAGGGACCAAACCCTAACAAAACTAACTCGATTACATGATAAATCTCATCCAACCCATCACCGTCCAGCAAGCCTATGATGGAATTACTCATGCACGGCGGTGAACATCATGAAATTGGTGATGGAGGATGGTTGATGATGACGACGGTGACGAATCCCCCTCTCCGGAGCCCCGAACGGACTCCAGATCAGCCCTCCCGAGAGGTTTTAGGGCTTGGTGCTACGTCTTGAGCTTGCGTTGGTTTTCCACGAAGAGGAAGGGATGATGCAGCAGAGTAGCGTAAATATTTCCCTAAGTTTTTGAGAACCAAGGTATCAATCCAGTAGGAGCCCACGCTCAAGTCCCTCGTACCTGCACAAAGCGATAGCTACTCGCAACCAACGCGATTAGGGGTTGTCAAGCCCTTCACGGTCACTTACGAGAGTGAGATCTGATAGATATAATATTTTTGGTATTTTTGGTATTTTTGGTATAAAGATGCAAAGTAAAAAGTAAAGGCAAAGTAAAAAAACAAAGCAAGATTAAAGTAATGGAGATTGATATGATGAGAATAGACCCCGGGGCCATAGGTTTTACTAGTGGCTTCTCTCAAGAGCATAAGTATTCTACGGTGGATGAACAAATTACTGTTGAGCAATTGGCAGAATTGAGCATAGTTATGAGAATATCTAGGCATGATCATGTATATAGGCAACGTCCGTGACAAGTAGATCGAAACGATTCTGCATCTACCACTATTACTCCACTCATCGACCGCTATCCAGCATGCATCTAGAGTATTAAGTTAGAAACAGAGTAACGCCTTAAGCAAGATGACATGATGTGGAGAGATAAATTCATGCAATATGAAATAAACACCATCTTGTTATCCTCGATGGCAACGATACAATACGTGCCTTGCTGCCCCTTCTGTCACTGGGTAAGGACACCACAAGATCAAACCCAAAGCTAAGCACTTCTCCCATGGCAAGAACTACCAATCTAGTTGGCCAAACCAAACGGATAATTCGAAGAGACTTGCAAAGATAACCAATCATACATAAAATAATTCAGAGAAGATTCAAATATTATTCATAGATAGACTTGATCATAAACCCACAATTCATCGGTCTCAACAAACACACCGCAAAAAGAAGATTACATTGAATAGATCTCCACAAGAGAGGGGGAGAACTTTGTATTGAGATTCAAAGAGAGAGAATAAGCCATCTAGCTACTAACTATGGACCCGAAGGTCTGAGGTAAACTACTCACACTTCATCGGAGAGGCTAGGATGATGTAGAAGCCTTCCATGATGACGGCCCTCTTCTGGCGGAGCTCCGAAACAGGCCCCAAGATGGGATCTCGTGGATACAGAAAGTTGCGGCAGTGGAATTAGGTTTTGGCTCCTGTTCTGATCGTTTGGGGGTACGTGTGTATACATAAGAGGAAGAAGTATGCCGGAGGAGCAACGAGGGGCCCACGAGGTAGGGGGCACGCCCTAGGGGAGGGGGGCGCCCCCACCCTCCTGACCGCCTCTTTTGTTCCTTGGAGTAGGGTCCAAGTCTCCTAGATCACGTTCGGTGAGAAAATCACGTTCCCGAAGATTTTATTCCATTTGGACTCCGTTTGATATTCCGTTTATGTGAAACACTGAAATAGGCAAAAAAAACAGCAATTCTGGGCTGGGCCTCCGGTTAATAGGTTAGTCCCAAAAATAATATAAAAGTGGAAAATAAAGCCCAATATAGTCCAAAACAGTAGATAATATAGCATGGAGCAATCAAAAATTATAGATACGTTGGAGACTTATCACTTGGCGGCGGCTCCGTATCGTAAAACGCGATGATTTCTTCTCCCTGATTTTTTTCTCATCGAAACTCAATATATAGAGGTGGAGTTGGAGTCAGAGACGCAATAGGGGGCCCACGAGGTAGGGGGCGCGCCCTAGGGGGGCCCACCCTCGTGAGAAGGGTGTGGGCCCCCTAGTCTTCATCTTTGGCGAGTATTTTTTATTGTTTTTTCTAAGATGTTCCGTGGAGTTTCAGGTCATTCCGAGAATATTTGTTTTCTGCACATAAAACAACACCATGGTAATTCTGCTGAAAACAGCGTCAGTCCGGGTTAGTTCCATTCAAATCATACAAGTTAGAGTCCAAAACAAGGGCAAAAGTGTTTGGAAAAGTAGATATGACGGAGACGTATCAACTCCCCCAAGCTAAAACCCTTGCTTGTCCTCAAGCAATTCAGTTGACAAACTGAAAGAAAGAAACAAAAACTTTTACAAACTCTGTTTGCTCTTGTTGTTGTAACTATGTCAAGCCATCATTCAAGTTTTCAGCATAGACCATAACTAACCACATTTGCAATAATTCTCAGGTCTCACAGTTACTCATATCAAGAGCAAAATCAACTAGCAAGTTATAATAATAAATCTCGGATGACAACAATTTCTCAAAACAATCACAATATGATATAACAAGATGGTATCTCGCTAGCCCTTTCTGAGACCGCAAAACATAAATGCAGAGCACCTTTACAGATCAAGGACTGACTAGACATTGTAATTCATGGTAAAAGAGATCCAATCATAGTCATACCCAATATAAATTAACAATGATGAATGCAAATGATGGCTGCGCTCTCCAGCTAGTGCTTTTTAATAAGAGGGTGATGACTCAACATAAAAGTAAATGGATAGGCCCTTCACAGAGGGAAGCAGGGATTTATAGAGGTGCTAGAGCTCGGTTTTGAAATAGAGATAAATTGTATTTTGAGCGGTATACTTTCATTGTCAACGTAACAACTAAGAGATGGCGATATCTTCCATGCTAAACACATTATAGGCGGTTCCCAAACAGAATATTAAAGTTTATACTCCCCCTCCACCAACAAGTATCAATCCATGGCTTGCTCGAAACAACGAGTGCCTCCAACATACAACAGGTCCCATGGGGAGTTTTGTTTGCAATTAATTTTGATTTAGTTTGCATAAAGCATGGGACTGGGCATCCCGGTGACCAGCCATTTTCTCGTGAGTGAGGAGCGGAGTCCACTCCTCTTGAGAATAACCCGCCTAACACGGAAGATAAGGACAACCTTTGTTGACACATGAGCTATTCGAGCATACAAAACAGAATGTTTATTTGAAGGTTTAGAGTTTGACACATACAAATTTACTTGGAACGGGAGGTAGATACCGCATATAGGAAGGTATAGTGGACTCATCTGGAATAACTTTGGGGTTTAAGGGATTGGATGCACAAGCAGTATTCCCACTTAGTACAAGTGAAGGCTAGCAAAAGACTGGGAAGCGACCAACTAGAGAGCGACAACAGCCATGTACATGCATTAAAATTAATAAACATTGGATGCAAGCATGAATAGGATATAATCCACCATGAACATAAATATCGTGAAGGTTATGTTGATTTTGTTTCAACTACATGCGTGAACATGTGCCAAGTCAAGTCACTTAAATCATTCAAAAGAGGATACCACCCCATCATACCACATCATAATCATCTCAATAGCATGTTGGCATACAAGGTAAACCATTATAACTCATAGCTAATCAAGCATGGCATAAGCAACTATGATCTCTAATTGTCATTGCAAACATGTTTATTCATAATAAGCTGAATCAAGAATGAGGGACTCATCATATTTACAAAAACAAAAGTGGTCAAGTTCATACCAGCTTTTCTCATCTCAGTTAGTCCATCATATATCATCATAATTGCCTTTCACTTGCACGACCGAACGGTGTGAATAATAATAAGAGTGCACGTGCATTGGACTAAGTTGGAATCTGCGAGCATTCAATAAACAGGAGAAGACAAGGCAATATGGGCTCTTGGTTAAATCAACAATAATGCATATAAGAGCCACTTCAACAATTTAATTATGGTCTTCTCCTACTGACCCCCAAAGAAAAGAAAATAAATAAAACTATTTACACGGGAAAGCTCCCAATAAGCAAAAGAAGAACGGGAAATATTTTTGGGTTTTCTTTTTAGTTATTACTACTACAGCAGAAAAATACACTACTACTAATTTTTTTGTTTTTCTTAAGGTTTAACAAACACACAAGAAGAAAGCAGGAAAAAGAAAATAAACTAGCATGGATATTACAGTGAAAAAGTATGAGCACCGACATCTAGCAATGAGTGTGTGTGAGCATAAATGTAATGTCGGTGAGAAATACGTACTCCCCCAGGCTTAGGCTTTTGGCCTAAGTTGGTCTATGGCCACCGCTGGCCTGGCGGATATCCATAATAATAGTTGTTGGGGTCGTACTGTGATGATGAAGAATAGTTGGGATCATACTGATGTGCAGCGGTTATCGCCTGCTGAGCTGCAGCGTGGAGTCGAGCTGCCTCCGCTCTCCTCTCGTACTCTTCTGCCTCCTCTCTGGTAATAACATATCTTCTTTTTGTTTGTGAATTAAAGAAGGCAGGAGCAGGGAGAGTAATACGGAAAACACGTCGTTTATCAAAAATTAAATGATATAAGAGAGGTGATTCAGGCCTCTCGACAAACTGGTGCGAAGCCATAGAGTTATAATCTAAATATGCAGGAGGCAACTCCATATCACCCTCACGAATGTCTATTTCAAGAAAATGAGCTAAGCGGGTTGCATAAATTCCTCCAAAGAAATCTCCATTATGTCTATTATGATGCAACCTACGAGCTACAATGGCTCCCATATGATAAGATTGATCTCCTAACACAACACTCCTACGAATGCTGAGATCAGGGACACACATGTGACATGCTTCATCCTTAGCATTTATGCATCTACCGATGAAAAGAGCAAAATAATTTATAGCAGGAAAGTGAATGCTCCCTATGGTAGCCTGCGTTATATCTCTGGATTCCCCCACAGTTATACTAGCAAGAAAGTTTCTAAATTTAGATTTAGGGGGATCCCTAACACTACCCCATAATGGAAGTTCGCATGCAGAAGTGAAGTCCTCTAGGCCCATGGTATAAGATTTGTCATAAAGATCAAACATGACTGAAGGAGAATTACGCGAAGATGAATACTCAAACCTCCTCACAAATAAACTTGTGAGATCATGATACTGGGGGCATTTGTTAGCCTCTAAATCCTCAAGACCGGCATTGCGCAAATATGCTTTGAATTCTTCTTTAATTCCCACACGGTCCATAAAATTTTCCGACGGCCATTCGCAAGGCCGTACTGGAGCGTCTCTTGGTGGATCCTCGTCAGCATCGCGCATAGCAATCCTGGGTCCTTGCTTCTTAGAGGAACAACCTTGGAACATCTTCCTAAACATATTGTTTTTCTCTGAAAAATTCTGAAATTTTTATTAACTTCAAACAAAACTGAACCAACTTCAATAATATTGATAGCAACTACTCCTACAAGTGCCTAGAGCCTAAATCAAGCATTAGAACTACTTGGAACCATATAAATTTGTCATGAAAGCTCAAGAACATGGTCACCTATGCAGCACAAATTTGCAAAGAATAAAGCACTAGAACAAAAACTAATTGGACCAATGGAGGAGTCACATACCAAGGAACAATCTCCCCAAGCAGTTCTGCAAGAGGTGCTTTGAGCAAGGAGATCGAAAATCACAGCAAAAGTGGCTGGAACTCGTGCTTGAGTTGGTTTTTCGGGTTTGTGTGAGATAGAGGGAGAAGATGGGTGCTGGGATAAGTGGAGGAGGGCCTTCGTGGGCCCACGAGGCAGGGGGCGCGCCCTATAGGGGGGCGCGCCCACCACCCTCGTGACCAGGTGGCAGCTCCTCCCGCGGTAATTTTTGCACAGTAAATTCTAAAATATTCCCGAGAAAATCATATTAAATTGGCATGGTATTGTGAGGACTTCTATTTTCGGGATATTTTTATATTGCACGGATAAGCCAGGAAACAGACTAAAAATATTATTTTTACTTTATTTCTACTAATTAACAGAAAATATAGAGAGGGTACAGAAGGTTGTGCTTCTAGTTTCATCCATCTCATGCTCGTCAAAAAGAATCCACTAACAAGGTTGATCAAGTCTTGTTAACAAACTCATTCTGATAATCATGAAACCGGAGAAATTTCGAATAAGACTAAGTTACCTCAACGGGGATATGTACATCCCCAATAATAAGAATATCATATTTCTTTTTGACAGTAGGAAGAGGAAATTCAAAACCTCCAAATATAATCGATGAAAATTTTCCAATAGAGTTGATACTATGAACTTGAGGTTGTTTCCTCGGAAAGTGTACCGTATGCTCATTACCATTAACATGAAAAGTGACATTGCCTTTGTTGCACTCAATAACAGCCCCTGCAGTATTAAGAAAAGGTCTTCCAAGAATAATAGACATACTATCATCCTCGGGAATATCAAGTATAACAATGTCCGTTAAAATAGTAATGTTTGCAACCACAACAGGCACATCCTCACAAATACCGACAGGTATAGCAATTGATTTATCAGCCATTTGCAAAGATATTTCGGTAGGTGTCAACTTATTCAAGTCAAGTCTACGATATAAAGAGAGATGCATAACACCAACACCGGCTCCAAGATCACATAAATCAGTTTTAATATAATTTCTTTTAATGGAGCAAGGTATAGTAGGTACTCCAGGGTCTCCAAGTTTCTTTGGTATTCCACCCTTAAAAGTATAATTAGCAAGCATGGTGGAAATCTCAGCTTCCGGTATCTTTCTTTTATTAGTAATGATATCCTTCATATATTTAGCATAAGGATTTGTTTTGAGCACATCAGTTAATCTCATACGCAAAAAGATATGCCTAATCATTTCAGCAAAGCGCTCAAAATACTCATCATACTTTTTCTTGGATGGTTTCGGAGGAAAAGGCATGGGTTTCTGAACCCAAGGTTCCCTTTCTTTACCATGTTTCCTAGCAACAAAGTCTCTTTTATCATAAAGTTGATTCTTTGATTGTGGGTTATCAAGATCAACAACAGGTTCAGTTTCTACATCATTATCATTACTAGGTTGAGCATCATCATGAACATCATCATTAATATTTTTACTAGGTTCATGTTCATTACCAGATTGTGTTTCAGCATCAGACATAGATATATCATTTGGATTATCAGGTGGTTCAGCAATAGGTTCACTAGAAGTTTGCGCAGTTCTATCATTTTTCTTCTTCTTCTTTTTAGAAGAACTACGAACATCAATATTATTTCTTTGAGAATCTTGCTCCATTCTCTTAGGGTGGCCTTCAGGATACAAAGGTTCTTGAGTCATTCTACCAGTTCTAGTAGCCACTCTAACAGCATAATCATTTTTCTTACTATTCATTTCATTAAGCACTTCTTTTTGAGCCTTAAGTACTTGTTCTACTTGAGTGCTAACCATATAAGCATGTTTGCTAACAAGTTTAAGTTCACCTTTAATATCAGCCATATAATCACCCAAGCGTCTAATCATATAAGCATTTTCTTTTAATTGTCTATCAAAATAGTCATCTTGCTTAAACATAAAGTTATCAAACTCATCCAAGCACTGACTAGCAATTTTAGTAGGAGGAATTTCAGCTTTATCATATCTATAGAGAGAATTTACCTTTACTACCTGTGTCGGGATATCGGGATCAGGAGGTTCTTCAATAAATAATTAAGACCATATGTTTCTTCAACAGTCGGTGAATTAAGACCATGTATTTCTTCAATAGGAGGTAAATTCTTAACGTCTTCAGCTTTAATACCTTTTTCTTTCATAGATTTATTTGCCTCTTGCATATCTTCGGGACTGAGAAATAAAACACCTCTCTTCTTTGGAGTTGGTTTAGGAATAGGCTCAGTAATTAGCTCAGGAGTTGGCTCAGGAGGTGCCCAATTATTTTCATTTGTCAACATATTATTCAATAGAATTTCAGCTTCATCCGGTGTTCTTTCCCTGAAAAGAGAACCAGCACAACTATCCAGGTAATCTCTGGAAGCATCGGTTAGTCCATTATAAAATATATCAAGTATTTCAGGTTTCTTAAGAGGATGATCCGGCAAAGCATTAAGTAACTTGAGAAGCCTCCCCCAAGCTTGTGGGAGACTCTCTTCTTTAATTTGCACGAAGTTGTATATGTCCCTCAAAGCAGCTTGTTTCTTATGAGCAGGGAAATATTTAGCAGAGAAGTAATAAATCATATCCTGGGGACTACGCACACAACCAGGATCAAGATAATTAAACCATATCTTAGCATCACCCTTTAATGAGAACGGAAATATTTTGAGTATATAGAAGTAACGCGATCTCTCATCATTAGTGAACAGGGCAGCTATATCATTTAATTTAGTAAGATGTGCCACAACAGTTTCAGATTCATAGCCATAAAACGATCAGATTCAACCAAAGTAATTATATCAGGATCAATAGAGAATTCATAATCCTTATCAGGAACACATATAGGTGAAGTAGCAAAAGCAGGGTCGGGTCTCATTTTATCTCTAAGTGATTCTTTGTTCCATTTAATTAATAACCTCTTAAGCTCATATCTATCTTTCCAAGCAAAAATAGCGGCAGAAGATTCCATATCAAAAAGATAGCCCTCGGGAATAACAGGCATATGTTCATCATCACTATCATCATCGTATTCAGATTCAATAATTTCTTTTTCTCTAGCCCTCGCAATTTGTTCATCAAGAAATTCACTAAGGGGCACAGTAGTATCAGGCATAGAAGCAGTTTCATCATAAGTATCATGCATAGCAGAAGTGGCATCATCAATAACATGCGACATATCAGAACGAATAGCAGAAGCAGGTGTAGGTGTCGCAAACTTACTCATAACAGAAGGTGAATCAAGTGCAGAGCTAGATGGCAGTTCCTTACCTCCCCTCGTAGTTGAGGGATAGATCTTGGTTTTTGGATCTCTCAAGTTCTTCATAGTGTCCAGCAGATACAAATCCCAAGTGACTCAAAGAATAGAGCTATGCTCCCCGGCAACGGCGCCAGAAATTAGTCTTGATAACCCACAAGTATAGGGGATCGCAACAGCTTTCGAGGGTAGAGTATTCAACCCAAATTTATTGATTCGACACAAGGGGAGCCAAAGAATATTCTCAAGTATCAGCAGCTGAGCTGTCAATTCAACCACACCTGGAAACTTAGTATCTGCAGCAAAGTGTTTAGTAGCAAAGTAATATGATAGTGGTGGTAGCGGCAACAAAAGTAAAGATAGCAAAAGTAATGTTTTTTGGTATTTTGTAGTGATTGTAACAGTAGCAGCGGGAAAGTAAATAAGCGAGAACCAGTATATGGAAAACTCGTAGGCACCGGATCAGCGATGGATAATTATGCTGAATGTGGTTCATCATGTAACAGTCATAACATAGGGTGACACAGAACTAGCTCCAATTCATCAATGTAATGCAGGCATGTATTCCGTATATAGTCATACGTGCTTATGGAAAAGAACTTGCATGACATCTTTTGTCCTACCCTCCCGTGGCAGCGGGGTCCTATTAGAAACTAAGGGATATTAAGGCCTCCTTTTAATAGAGAACCGGAACAAAGCATTAGCACATAATGAATACATGAACTCCTCAAACTATGGTCATCACCGGGAGTGGTCCCGATTATTGTCACTTCGGGGTTGCTGGATCATAACACATAGTAGGTGACTATAGACTTGCAAGATAGGATCAAGAACTCACATATATTCATGAAAACATAATATGTTTAGATATGAAATCATGGCACTCGGGCCCTAGTGACAAGCATTAAGCATAACAAAGTCATAGAAACATCAATCTCAGAACATTATGGATACTAGGGATCAAACCCTAACAAAAACTAACTCTATTACATGATAAATCTCACCCAACCCATCACCGTCCAGCAAGCCTACGATGGAATTACTCACGCACGGCGGTGAGCATCATGAAATTGGTGATGGAGGATTGTTGATGATGACGACAGCGACGAATCCCCCTCTCCAGAGCCCCGAACGGACTCCAGATCAGCCCTCCCGAGAGGTTTTAGGGTTTGGCGGCGGCTCCGTATCGTAAAACGCGATGATTTCTTCTCTCTGATTATTTCTCATCGAAACTCAATATATAGAGGTGGAGTTGGAGTCGGAGACGCAATAGGGGGCCCACAAGGTAGGGGCGCGCCCTAGGGGGCCCCCCACCCTCATGAGAAGGGTGTGGGGCCCCTGGTCTTCATCTTTGGCGAGGATTTTTTATTGTTTTTTTCTAAGATGTTCCGTGGAGTTTCAGGTCATTCCGAGAATATTTGTTTTCTGCACATAAAACAACACCGTGGTAATTCTGCTGAAAACAGCATCAGTCCGGGTTAGTTCCTTTCAAATCATACAAGTTAGAGTCCAAAACAAGGGCAAAAGTGTTTGGAAAAGTAGATACGACGGAGGCGTATCAGTCAGTCCTCCTCGTCGGAGCTGATGAGGTTGATGTACATCTTCTTCTGCTCCTCGCGGATGCGCCTTCACTCATCGTCCTTGTCCTTCGCGGCGACGTTGGCCTCGGCGCCCGCTTGAAAAGGAGATCTTCGATCTCCTCATTGCAGCGGCGGTGCTCCTCCCCCTCTCGCAAGCTCCACGCGACAATCGCCGCCCGACCGCCTCGACATCGTCGCCGACGTAATCTTCGGGACCGATGATGTCTCGATGCGGGATCTCCTCTGGCTCCCGCTTGACAGCGACGAGCTCGCCCTTCTCCGGCTCCTGCTTGACGCCAACGAGCTCGCCCTTCTCCGGCTCCTGCTTGACGCCAACGAGCTCCGCCAGCTCCTTCACGGGGAGAAGCGCCGTGCCGGAAGGGCCCCCAACGCCGGAGGTGAGCCACGGAGCAGAGGAAGAGACCGCGACAGAGGAAGATCCCGCGGCCGAGGAGGGGCATCCACCCACGTCGGCTGTTGTACTCCTCCGTCTCGCGTCGGAGGAGCGACGCCGGCAGCTGGAGGCCTTGGTTGGCATCGGAGGAGCACTCAGGGACGTCGCCCCCGCTTGTGTTGTGGCCCGAGCTTGACATACTGTCCCACATGGCGGCTGGAGGCGGAACTGGGCTCACCAGAAGTGAGAAATGCAATATAGGGAGTGGGGAATCACGGGGAAATGCAGCGGCAGGGGGATAGGGTTTCGACCCGTATCTGCCCCGCAAACCCGTAGTTATACGGCTTTGGGGGTAAGGTTTGCGGGCCGCGATAATTTTTTACAGGCCAAACGAGTATACGGGCTCTGTTCTGGCCAAAAAATTGAGCCGAGACCGTACACTCATCGAAATTATGCGGGTCCGTGCATTATACGGGGTCCGCTAGAGATGCTCTAAGTTGATCATCAAGCCCACAAAAAAAGTTGATCATCAAACCGACAAGTGGGCTCAGACCAGCAAAGCCTTGGAGAGAAAAGCAAAAATAAAAAGGCAAAGAAGGGCTAGTCCGGCGGGGGCACATCAGTGTTGCCAGTTTTGCTCGCAAACTGGGAGCCCCGCTCAAAACCTAATCTTCCCGCCGATCAACGCGCTGACGACCACGAGTGAAACCGGCGGCTCTTGTGATCTGATAAGCACCGTTGTGCCCAACTTTAGTTGGATCGAGATCGCCTTTTTCTTGCGATCTAGCTTTGGCGCATAAAAAAGGACGAACGGAGGATACCTCCAACAAACACCATCAAATCCTGTGGTCTGTGAATTCCCGACCATAGTTTTGGATAACCTGCCTGCCCTGGCGCTCCCCTCCTCTCCCACCAACTCAGTTCACCACTCCAAGTCCAAATGAATGAGCAGAGTACCTTTTTGGTTGCTATAAATAAACGGCTCAACTCCTCATCCTGGAAGCATCAAGCAACAACCCATCTCATCTCACTTGATCATCCTACTCTTTGCACTGAGCCATTTCGGCAAATAATCACAGCGAAGATGTCGTCGACGGCCACCGTCACCCTCGGCCACCTCAAGAACAAGCTCACGCTCGCCAAACGCTGCTCTAGAGGTAGTAAGCAGGATCCACTTCTTCAAATTTCAGTTGTATACTGATAGTCTGACAGTAGCAATGCAATGCATTTCTTTTCTTAATCTTCACCAGAGGCGACGTTCGCCGGAGCAAAGGCAGCGGCCATCGCCATGGTCGCGTCTGCGGTCCCAACGGTGAGCTCCTCTGTCCAAGATTTGTTGATTTTTCATGCACGTTGCTCTGGTTTTCATAACTGAACCGTTAATCCTGCAGCTGGCGAGCGTGAGGATGCTGTCGTGGGCCAAGGTGAACCTGAACCTCACCGGCCAGGCCCTCATCATCTGCACCGTCGCCGAGATGGCATACTTCATTGCCGTCGACAAGACGATCCTCTCGCTGGCGAGGAGGCACTCGTATGAGAGCGCCCCCGACCACCTCAAGGACACCTCCTTCTATGTCACTGCCGCTGCAGCCCCTCCCCGTTCGCCGGCGTTCTTCAGGCCTTGAGCTAGTATTATCCTGCTAATTTATTTTTTTAGAGAAAAGGCCTAGGCCTGACTTTATAAATAAAGCCACACGGCAGAGTCACAGAGCAACCATAGCAACAACGGGGATGAAGCCACCACCAGTTCACCCAAACACGGGCACTCAACAACAAGCATGAAAGTATGACGGATACATGGCACCCTGCCAGACACGGCACGCAGGCCGGATAACTTAGGAAAGACATAGCCAGCAACTAAGTCGAAGAACCTCCAAAATGCGAGATCAGACATCAGGATCCTGCCCAGAAAGAGACGACGTCGAGGCCCGAACTTTAGATATGAGCAGATCAAGAGCATCCCGGTCCTCCACCTTAGTCAATAATCTCCACTGCTGCAAGAAGATACATGATTTAAATAAAAAATCAGCTGGTTTAGTAGGATAAGCATGTTCGATTGTAAATTTGTCCCTAATGGTCCCTAACGACCAACACATGGCACCCAAACCAACCCAGAAGACCCTCTTTGTCACACCAGCCAACGAATTGGCAAGGCCTCTCAGCTCATTAAAGGAGGAGGGATCCCAAGTGACCTGAAGCCAGGATCTGACACAACTCCAAACTAGTTTAGCAAGAACACAATGGAAGAAAATATGATTTATGTCCTCCAAGTCACCACAGAGAGCACAAAATTCCGAGCCCGGTCCATTCCTCTTACGGATTTGATCAGCCGCGGGAAGACGGCCTCTAAAGGCCTGCCAGAGGAAGATTTTGATTTTTGGAGGCACATGAGAATGCCAAATGCTAGAAAATCTATTAGTAGGGGCACCATCAATAAGTTTAGAATTCAAGGACTTAACCGAGAAGCGGCCCGAGTCGGTATGAGGCCAAACCACCGAATCCGGAGTCTCCAAGAGGATGGGGAATAAGGCAGAGAGACTTTGCCAATCTTCCAACTCTTCAAGAGAAAGGGAGCGACGGAAAGCGAGGTCCCAATTATTAGCTGACACCTCCGCGATGGAAATATTCGGGTTAGGGCAATAAGAGAAAAGAATAGGAAATCTCACAGAGAGAGGAGAGTCTCCGCACCACCAGTCAAGCCAAAAAACGAACCGAGGAACCATCTCCTACGATAAACTTAACATGTTCGAGGAAAAGAGGCCGGACTTTAATAAGGTCTTTCCAGAATTGAGATCCACGCTGGGCCCCTGCAAACATCGGGCTAGAATGGGGAAAATACTTAGCTTTAAGAATAGAATACCATAAAAAACTGGCCCCACTAGACATGATCTTCCACCACCATTTGATCATAAGGCATTTATTCATGACAGCCGTGTTAATGATGCCCAACCCCCCAAGGTTCTTAGGCCTACACACGAGTTGCCATTTAACAAGCCTACAGTTTCGTCTGTTGTCAGCAGCATTCCAATAGAAAGCACCCCTATGTTTGTCAAAACCCGCATGGGTCCCAGCCGAGAGAAGATAAAAGCCCATTAGGATCATAGGAAGGGAAGACAAACAAGCATTGATCAGAGCTACTTTCCCGGCGTTAGTATTATATCTGCCATGCCAGGGAAGAACCCTATTTCCCACCTTAGAGATAGCCGGAGCAAAGTCTTTTGAGTGAAGCAAGTCTGGCGAAATGGGAAGGCCCAGGTATTTAAAGGGGAAGGAGCCCAGGTTACAATTGAGGAGCCGGGCCGCTCTCAAAGCCTCTGAATCATCAACGCCAGTGACAAATACCTCACTCTTAAAAAAGTTAATTTTCAGTCCCGAAGCAGCCTCAAAGCACATGAGGATAAACTTGAGGTGGGCAATACAATCGTCGTTCAAGTCAACCATAATAATGGTATCATCAGCGTACTGCAAGTAACACACTCCAAGATTAGATGAGAAACAACCAACGTAATATGACCATGATGGGCAGCCCTAGACAAGATGAGGGAGAAGGCATCAGCAATGAAGTTGAACAGAACAAGGGGCGCGGGGTCGCCTTGTCGCAGGCCCCTGCCATTGACAAAGAAGTTACTAACGTGACCATTAACAGAGACCGCAGTGTCCCCCCCCCCCCCCCCGAAACCAGCTGCATAATACGATGAACATACGCCCCATCGAAGCCTTTCGCTAAAAGAACCTTTCTCAGGAAAGGCCAACTGACTGAATCATAAGCTTTCTCAAAGTCCAATTTGACGATAACAACTTTAGAGTTACGAGATTTCAGGTCATGAACAATCTCTTGGAGGCAAAGAATACCATCTAAAATGAAACGCCCTATGATGAAAGTAGATTGGAAAGGGCTGATAACTCTATGAGCAACAGGGGAGAGATGGTTCGCAAAACCTTTAGCCGGAAACTTGGCAAAGTTATTGATCAACACAATAGGCTTGAACTGGGAAATCAGCTCAGCACCTTTAACTTTAGGGATCAAGGTGATCACCGCATAGTTGAGGCGATATATATCAATGGTGCCCAAACAAAAGCCCTGAATAACATGACAGACCAACTGTCACAATTGCGGCCAGAATTTTTTGAAGAAGGGGATCTAGAACCCATCCGGCCCAGAAGCAGCGTTAGGGTTGGCAGAGTTAACTACATCCCAAATTTCCTTATCATAGAGGGGAACCATTAAGGCTTCATTTTCCTCGGCCGAAACTTTCATATTATTGTCCCACAGGGAGGATGAGATAGAAAAGCCAGAAGGAGGTTTGGCCCCTAATAACGTAGCAAAAAAGTCCACCACATGAGAGAGGATCAAGGATTGGTCCGAGGACTGAACACCATTAATGATCAGGCTATTTATAAAGCACCTTCTTCTCCGACCATTGGTGATGGCAAAGAAATAAGCAGTAGGGGGAATCCCCTTTTAGCGTCTAGTTCAACGTGCCATGTTGGCACCAATAGACTTCCGCCTAATGATGCAACTGCATCAAGGCGGCCTCGAGGTTATAGCGCAACGCCCACCCAGCATCCGAGAGACCCAAGGTATCACCCATTTGGTCAACGCCCATAATCAGGGATTCAAGAGCATTCTTCGACCTACATTCCTCCGCAGCATGGTTTTGGGACCAACCTCTAAGGAATTTGCGCAGTTCATAGGAACAGGAATGCCGGTCATCCATAGGGCCAAAGGAACGAGGTTTGGGGGCCAAGAAGTTAAGGATCTTAGTAGCCAACATGTCAGTAAACCCTTCGACGAGCAGCCAAGAAGCATCAAATTGGAAACGAGAGGACGATCTATCTTGCTGCATCCCAGCATCAAGAAGAAGAGGGGTATGGTCGGAGCCCATGTTACTTTTAGCGAGAAGGGAAGCCCGAGGAAAAAGGGAGTCCCACCTGGAACAGATGAACACTCGGTCTGGCACAGATCTAATCGGGGTGGCCTGATGATTTGACCACGTAAAACAGGCCCCAACCCTAGGAAGCTCGTGGATAGCACAGGTGCTAATAAAGTCGTTGAAAGCATTAGCCAAAGGCTAGGAAAAATTAGCATTTCTCTTGTCTGAGGGGGTGCGAAGAAGTTTAAAGTCACCACCGATAACTATCAGAATATTACATGCCTCGATCTTAGCAGAAAGCTCATCCAGGAATAGGGAGGTCAGCGAGTGATCAGCAGGGCCATAGACCACTATGAATTCCCATAGAATGTTAAGTGCTTTGTGAAAACCTACCGTGCTTGCCCAAAATATACCATGATAAAAAGCCACGAAATCAAAGACATCCCTTTTGGAACCAATCAAGATCCCTCCCGAATGCCCCGAAGCAGGAAGCACGTGCCAATCAAATCTATCCATGCCCGCAATAACAGAAAGTTCATTGGGAGAAAAAGAAGCTTTAAAGGTTTCAACTAGCCCAACAATATCAATATTATCCCCACGAATGATATCTCCAATCTGGTCTCGGCGCTCCCTAGAACCAAAACCCATGATGTTCCAGAATAAGGCTTTCATTTATAGGATAGATTTTTGATGTGGAGACCCGACCTGCTAGGGGCAACGCATGGTTTTGACCTTTTGTATACACCCCTCCTAGAGGTGCTAGGCTGGGGTGTTGGGGAACGTAGCAGAAATTCAAAATTTTCCTACGTATCAGCAAGATCTATCTATGGAGAAACCAGCAACGAGGGGAAGGAGAGTGCATCTACATACCCTTGTAGATCGCTAAGCGGAAGCGTTCAAGAGAACGGGGTTGAAGGAGTCGTACTCGTCGTGATGCAAATCACCGGAGATCCTAGTGCCGAATGGACGGCACCTCCGCGTTCAACACACGTACAACCCGGTGACGTCTCCCATGCCTTGATCCAGCAAGGAGAGAGGGAGAGGTTGAGGAAGACTCCGTCCAGCAGCAGCACGACGGCGTGGTGGTGGTGGAGGAGCGTGGCAATCCTGCAGGGCTTCGCCAAGCACCACGGGAGAGGAGAAGGACTTGGGAGAGGGGGAGGGTTGCGCCAGAACATTGGTGCGGCTGCCCTCCCACCCCCACATATATATAGGGGCAAGGGAGAGGGGGCCGGCCCCTTCAGATCCCATCTGAGGAGGGGGCGGCGGCCAGGGGGGTTGCCTTGCCCCCCAAGGCAAGGGGGGGCGCCCCCCTTTAGGGTTCCCCCAAAACCCTAGGCGCATGGGCCTTAGGGGGGAGGCGCCCAGCCCACTAAGGGGCTGGTCCCTCTCCACATACAGCCCATAGGGCCCTCCGGGGCAGGTGGACCCTCCCGGTGGACCCCCGGAACCCCTTCGGTGGTCCCGGTACAATACTGGCATCCCCCCGAATTATTCCGGTGACCGTATGATGACTTCCCATATATAAATCTTTACCTCCGGACCATTCCGGAACTCCTCGTGATGTCCGGGATCTCATCCGGGACTCCGAACAACATTCGGTAACCACGTATATCTATTCCTTATAACCCTAGCGTCATCGAACCTTAAGTGTGTAGACCCTACAGGTTCGGGAGACATGCAGACATGACCGAGACGTTCTCCGGTCAATAACCAACAGCAGGATCTGGATTCCCATGTTGGCTCCCACATGTTCCACGACGATCTCATCGGATGAACCACGATGTCGAGGATTCGATCAATCCCGTATACAATTCCCTTTGTCTAGCGGTATTGTACTTGCCCGAGATTCGATCGTCGGTATCCCGATACCTTGTTCAATCTCATCACCGGCAAGTCTCTTTTACTCGTTCCGTAACACATCATCCTGTGATCAGCTCCTTGATCACATTGTGCACATTATGATGATGTCCTACTGAGTGGGCCCAGAGATACCTCTCCATTTACACAGAGTGACAAATCCCAGTCTTGATTCGTGCCAACCCAACAGACACTTTCGAAGATACCTGTAGTGTACCTTTATAGCCACCCAGTTACGTTGTGACGTTTGGCACACCCAAAGCACTCCTACGGTATCCGGGAGTTGCACAATCTCATGGTCTAAGGAAATGATACTTGACATTAGAAAAGCTTTACCATACGAACTACACGATCTTGTGCTATGCTTAGGATTGGGTCTTGTCCATCACATCATTCTCCTAATGATGTGATCCCGTTATCAACGACCTCCAATGTCCATGGTCAGGAAACCATAACCATCTATTGATCAACGAGCTAGTCAACTAGAGGCTTACTAGGGACATGGTGTTGTCTATGTATCCACACATGTATCTGAGTTTCCTATCAATACAATTCTAGCATGGATAATAAACGATTATAATGAACAAGGAAATATAATAATAACTAATTTATTATTGCCTCTAGGGCATATTTCCAACAGTCCCCCACTTGCACTAGAGTCAATAATCCAGTTCACATCGCTATGTGATTAACACTCAAGGTCACATCCCCATGTGACTAACACCCAAAGAGTTATGTGTTTGATCATGTTATGCTTGTGAGAGAGGTTATAGTCAACGGGTCTGAACCTTTCAGATCCGTGTGTGCTTTACAAATCTCTATGTCATCTCCTAGATGCAGCTACCACGTTCTATTTGGAGCTATTCCAAATAACTGTTCTACTATACGAATCCAGTTTACTACTCAGAATAATCTGGATTAGTGTCAAAGTTTGCATCGGCGTAACCCTTTACGACGAACTCTTTTACCACCTCCATAATCGAGAAAATTCCTTAGTCCACTAGTTACTAAGGATAACTTTGACCGCTGTCCTGTGATCCATTCTTGGATCACTCTTGTACCCCTTGACTGACTTATGGCAAGGCACACTTCAGGTGCGGTACACAGCATAGGATACTGTAGAGCCTATGTCTTAAGCATAGGGGACGACCTTCGTCCTTTCTCTCTATTCTGCCGTGGTCGAGCTTTAAGTCTTAACTTCATACCTTACAACTCAGGCAAGAACTCCTTCTTTGACTGATCCATCTTGAACACTTTCAAGATCATGTCAAGGTATGTGCTCATTTGAAAGTACCATTAAGCGTTTTGATCTATCCTTATAGATCTTGATGCTCAATGTTCATGTAGCTTAATCCAGGCTTTCCATTGAAAAACACTTTCCAAATAATGCTATATGCTTTCCAGAAATTCTACGTCATTTCTGATCAACAATATGTCAACAACATATACTCATCAGAAATTCTATAGTGCTCCCACTCACTTCTTTGGAAATACAAGTTTCTCATAAACTTTGTATACACCCAAAACTTTGATCATCTCATCAAAGCATACATTCCAACTCCGAGATGCTTACTCCAGTCCTTAGAAGGATTGCTGGAGCTTTGCATACTTGTTAGCATCTTTCAGGATTGACAAAACCTTCCGGTTGTATCACATACAACCTTTCCTCAAAAATCGTCGAGGAAACAATGTTTTGACATCCTATCTGCAAGATTTCATAAATAATGCAGTAATTGCTAATATAATTCCAACAGACTCTTAGCATCGCTACGAGTGAGAAAGTCTCATCATAGTCAACTCCTTGAACTTGTCGGAAAACATCTTACCGACAAGTCGAGCTTTCTTAATGGTGATACTTACCATCATTGTCCGTCTTCCTTTTAAAATATATCTGTACTCAACAGCCTTACGACCATCGAGCCGTTCCGCCAAAGTCTACACTTTGTTTTCATATATGGATCCTCTCTCGGATTATATGGCCTCGAGCCATTTTGGAATCCAGGCCCACCATCGCTTCTCCATAGCTCGTAGGTTCATTGTTGTCTAGCAACATGACTTCCGAGACAGGATTACGTACCACTCTGAAGTAGTACGCATCCTTGTCATCCTACGAGGCTTGGTAGTGACTTGATCTGAAGTTTCATGATCACTATCATAAGCTTCCACTTCAACTGGTGTAGGTGCCATAGGAACAACTTCTTGTGCCCTACCACACACTAGTTGAAGAGACGGTTCAATAACCTCATCAAGTCTCCACCATCCTCCCACTCAATTCTTTCGAGAGAAACTTTTCCTCGAGAAAGGACCCGATTCTAGAAACAATCCCTTATTGCTTTTGGATCTGAGACAGGAGGTATATGTTGGGGAACGTTGCAGAAAACAAAAATTTTCCTACTCATTTCACCAAGATCCATCTAGGAGTTCATCTAGCAACGAGTTATCAGATGCATCTACATACCTTTGTAGATCGCGTGCGGAAGCGTTCAAAGAACGGGGATGATGTAGTCGAACACGACGTGATCCAAATCACCGATGACCAAGTGCCGAACGGACGGCACCTCCGCGTTCAACACACGTACGGGACGGGAGACGTCTCCTCCTTCTTGATCCAGCAAGGGGGAAGGAGAGGTTGGTGATGATCCAGCAGCACGACGGCGTGGTGGTGGATGCAGGGCGTCACAGTAGCAGGGCTTCGCCTATACTACGCAAGAGAGAGATGTAACAGGGAGAGAGGGAAGCACCAAAGGCGTAGCCTCAAGTCCGTCCTCTCCCCCACTATATATAGGGGTGCCAAGGGGGGGGCGCCGGCCCTAGGAGATGGATCTCCTAGGGGGGGGCGGCGGCCAAGGGTGGGGGGCTTGCCCCCCAAGGCAAGGGGGCGCCCCCCTTTAGGGTTTCCCCTCACCCTAGGCGCATGGGCCCTTAGGGGGTGGCGCCCCAGCCCACTAAGGGCTGGGTTCCTTCCCACTTCAGCCCATGGGGCCCTCCGGGATAGGTGGCCCCACCCGGTGGACCCCCGGGACCCTTCCGGTGGTCCCGGTACAATACCGGTAACCCCGAAACTTGTCCCGATGGCCGAAACAGCACTTCCTATATATATAATTCTTTACCTCCGGACCATTCCGGAACTCCTCGTGACGTCCGGGATCTCATCCGGGACTCCGAACAACATTCGGGTTACTGCATATACATATCTTCACAACCCTAGCGTCACCGAACCTTAAGTGTGTAGACCCTACGGGTTCAGGAGACATGTAGACATGACCGAGATGACTCTCCGGTCAATAACCAACAGCGGGATCTGGATACCCATGTTGGCTCCCACATGCTCCACGATGATCTCATTGGATGAACCACGATGTCGAGGATTCAATCAACCCCGTATGCAATTCCCTTTGTCAATCGATATATTACTTGCCCGAGATTCGATCGTCGGTATCCCAATACCTCGTTCAATCTCGTTACCGGCAAGTCACTTTACTCGTACCGTAATGCATGATCCCGTGACTAGACACTTGGTCACTTTGAGCTCATTATGATGATGCATTATCGAGTGGGCCCAGTGATACCTCTCCGTCATACGGAGCGACAAATCCCAATCTTGATCCGTGTCAACCCAACAGACACTTTCGGAGATACCCATAGTCCACCTTTATAGTCACCTAGTTACGTTGTGACGTTTGGTACACCCAAAGCACTCTTACGGTATCCGAGAGTTACACGATCTCATGGTCTAAGGAAAAGATACTTGACATTGCAAAACTCTAGCAAACGAACTATACGATCTTTATGCTATGTTTAGGATTGGGTCTTGTCCATCACATCATTCTCTTAATGATGTGATCTCGTTATCAATGACATTCAATGTCCATAGCCAGGAAACCATGACTATCTGTTGATCAATGAGCTAGTCAACTAGAGGCTTACTAGAGACATGTTGGTGTTTGTTATTCACACATGTATTACGATTTCCGGATAACACAATTATAGCATGAATAAAGACAATTACCATGAACAAGGAAATATAATAATAATGCTTTTATTATTGCCTCTAGGGCATATTTCCAACAGTCTCCCACTTGCACTAGAGTCAATATTCTAGTTACATTGTGATGAATCGAACACCCATGGAATTCTGGTGTTGATCATGTTTTCCCTAGGGAGAGGTTTAGTCAACGGATCTGCTACATTCAGGCCTGTATGTACTTTACAAATATCTATGTCTCCATCTTGAACATTTTCACGAATGGAGTTGAAGCGACGCTTGATGTGCCTTGTCTTCTTGTGAAACCTGGGCTCCTTGGCAAGTGCAATAGCTCCAGTGTTGTCACAGAAGAGCTTGATCGGCCCCGACGCATTGGGTATGACTCCGAGGTCGGTGATGAACTCCTTCACTCAAATTGCTTCATGTGCTGCCTCTGAGGCTGCCATGTACTCCGCTTCACATGTAGATCCCGCCACGACGCTCTGCTTGCAACTGCACCAGCTTACTGCCCTACCATTCAAAATATACACGTATCCGGTTTGTGACTTTGAGTCATCCAGATCTGTGTCGAAGCTAGCGTCGACGTAACCCTTTACGACGAGCTCTTCGTCACCTCCATAAACGAGAAACATCTCCTTAGTCCTTTTCAGGTACTTCAGGATATTCTTGACCGCTGTCCAGTGTTCCTTGCCGGGATTACTTTGGTACCTTCCTACCAAACTTACGGCAAGGTTTACATCAGGTCTGGTACACAGCATGGCATACATAATAGAACCTATGGCTGAGGCACAGGGGATGACATTCATCTCTTCTATTTCTTCTGCCGTGGTCGGACTTTGAGCCGAGCTCAATTTCATACCTTGCAGTACAGGCAAGAACCCCTTCTTAGACTGATCCATATTGAACTTCTTCAATATCTTATCAAGGTATGTGCTTTGTGAAAGACCTATGAGGCGTCTCGATCTATCTCTATAGATCTTGATGCCTAATATATAAGCAGCTTCTCCAAGGTCCTTCATTGAAAAACTCTTATTCAAGTAGGCCTTGATGCTGTCCAAGAGTTCTATATCATTTCCCATCAAAAGTATGTCATCTACATATAATATGAGAAATGCTACAGAGCTCCCACTCACTTTCTTGTAAACGCAGGCTTCTCCATAAGTCTGCGTAAACCCAAACGCTTTGATCATCTCATCAAAGCGAATGTTCCAACTCCGAGATGCTTGCACCAGCCCATAAATCGAGCGTTGGAGCTTGCATACTTTGTCAGCATTCTTAGGATCGACAAAACCTTCCGGCTGCATCATATACAATTCTTCCTTAAGGTAACCATTAAGGAATGCCGTTTTGACGTCCATTTGCCATATTTCATAATCGTAGAATGCGGCAATTGCTAACATGATTCGGACGGACTTCAGCTTCGCTACCGGTGAGAAAGTCTCATCGTAGTCAACCCCTTGAACTTGTCGATAACCCTTAGCGACAAGCCGAGCTTTATAGATGGTCACATTACCATCCGCGTCTGTCTTCTTCTTAAAGATCCATTTATTCTCTATGGCTCGCCTTTCAACGGGCAAGTCAGTCAAAGTCCATACTTCGTTTTCATACATGGATCCTATCTCGGATTTCATGGCTTCTAGCCATTTGTCGGAATCCGGGCCCGCCATCGCTTCTTCATAGTTCGAAGGTTCACCATTGTCTAACAACATGATTTCCAAGACAGGGTTGCCGTACCACTCTGGTGCGGAACGTGTCCTTGTGGACCTTCGAAGTTCAGTAGCAACTTGATCAGAAGTTTCATGATCATCATCATTAACTTCCTCTCTAGTCGGTGCAGGCACCTCAGGAACATTTTCTTGAGTTGCGCCATTTTCCGGTTCAAGAGGTAACACTTCATCAAGTTCTACTTTCCTCCCACTTACTTCTTTCGAGAGAAACTCTTTCTCTAGAAAGGATCCATTCTTGGCAACAAAGATCTTGCCTTCGGATCTGAGGTAGAAGGTATACCCAATAGTTTCTTTTGGGTATCCTATGAAGACGCATTTTTCCGACTTGGGTTCGAGCTTTTCAGGTTGAAGTTTCTTGACATAAGCATCGCATCCCCAAACTTTTAGAAACGACAGCTTAGGTTTCTTCCCAAACCATAATTCATACGGTGTCGTCTCAACAGATTTCGACGGAGCCCTATTTAAAGTGAATGCGGCAGTCTCTAAAGCATAGCCCCAAAAAGATAGCAGTAAATCGGTAAGAGACATCATAGACCGCACCATTTCTAATAGAGTGCGATTACGACGTTCGGACACACCGTTACGCTGAGGTGTTCCAGGCGGCGTTAGTTGTGAAACTATTCCACATTTTCTTAAGTGTGTGCCAAATTCGTGACTCAAGTATTCTCCTCCATGATCTGATCGTAGAAACTTGATTTTCCTGTCACGTTGATTCTCAACCTCACTCTGAAATTCCTTGAACTTTTCAAAGGTTTCAGACTTGTGTTTCATTAAGTAGACATACCCATATCTACTCAAGTCATCAGTGAGAGTGAGAACATAACGACAGCCACCGCGAGCCTCAACACTCATTGGACCGCACACATCAGTATGTATGATTTCCAATAAGTTGGTTGCTCGCTCCATTGTTCCTGAGAACGGAGTCTTGGTCATTTTACCCATGAGGCATGGTTCGCACGTGTCAAATGATTCATAATCAAGAGACTCTAAAAGTCCATCTGCATGGAGCTTCTTCATGCGTTTGACACCTATGTGACCAAGGCGGTAGTGCCACAAGTATGTGGGACTATCATTATCAACCTTACATCTTTTGGTATTCACACTATGAACATGTGTAGCATTACGCTCGAGATTCATTAAGAATAAACCATTCACCATAGGAGCATGACCATAAAATATATCTCTCATATAAATAGAACAACCATTATTCTCGGATTTAAATGAGTAGCCATCTCGAATTAAACGAGATCCCGATACAATGTTCATGCTCAAAGCTGGTACTAAATAACAATTATTGAGGTTTAAAACTAATCCCGTAGGTAAATGAAGAGGCAGCGTGCCGACGGCGATCACATCGACCTTGGAACCATTCCCGACGCGCATCGTCACCTCGTCCTTCGCCAGTCTCCGTTTATTCCGCAGCTCCTGCTTTGAGTTACAAATGTGAGCAACTGCACCGGTATCAAATACCCAAGAGCTACTACGAGTACTGGTTAGGTACACATCAATTACATGTATATCACATATACCTTTTGTTTTGCCGGCCTTCTTGTCCGCTAAGTATTTGGGGCAATTCCGCTTCCAGTGACCACTTCCCTTGCAATAAAAACACTCAGTCTCGGGCTTGGGTCCATTCTTTGGCTTCTTCCCGGCAGCTTGCTTGCCGGGCGCGGCAACTTCCTTGCCGTCCTTCTTGAAGTTCTTTTTACCCTTACCCTTCTTGAACTTAGTGGTTTTATTCACCATCAACACTTGATGTTCCTTCTTGACTTCTACCTCTGCTGATTTCAGCATAGCAAATACTTCAGGAATGGTCTTTTCCATCCCCTGCATATTGAAGTTCATCACAAAGCTCTTGTAGCTCGGTGGAAGCGACTGGAGGATTCTGTCAATGACCGCATCATCCGGGAGATTAACTCCCAGCTGAGTCAAGCGGTTATGCAACCCAGACATAGTGAGTATGTGCTCACTGACAGAACTATTTTCCTCCATCTTACAGCTGAAGAATTTGTCGGAGACTTGATATCTCTCGACCCGGGCATGAGCTTGAAAAACCATTTTCAGCTCTTCGAACATCTCATATGCTCCGTGTCTCTCAAAACGTTTTTGGAGCCCCGGCTCTAAGCTGTAAAGCATGCCGCATTGAACGAGGGAGTAGTCATCGGTGCGTGCCTGCCAAGCGTTCATAACGTCTTGTTCAGCAGGGAGGACAGGTGCGTCACCCAGCGGTGCTTGTAGGACATAATCTTTCTTGGCAGCTATGAGGATGATCCTCAGGTTCCGGACCCAGTCCGTGTAGTTGCTGCCATCGTCTTTCAGCTTGGTTTTCTCTAGGAACGCGTTGAAGTTGAGGACTACGTTGGCCATTTGATCTACAAGACATATTGTAAATATTTTAGACTAAGTTCATGATAATTAAGTTCATCAAATCAAATTATTTATGAACTCCCACTTAGATAGACATCCCTCTTCTAGTCATCTAAGTATAACATGATCCGAGTTAACTAGGCCGTGTCCGATCATCACGTGAGACAGACTAGTCAACATCGGTGAACATCTTCATGTTGATCGTATCTTCTATACGACTCATGCTCGACCTTTCGGTCTTCTGTGTTCCGAGGCCATGTCTGTACATGCTAGGCTCGTCAAGTCAACCTAAGTGTTTGCATGTGTAAATCTGTCTTACACCCGTTGTATGTGAACGTTAGAATCCATCACACCCGATCATCACGTGGTGCTTCGAAACAACGAACTGTCGCAACGGTGCACAGTTAGGGGGAACACTTCTTGAAATTATTATGAGGGATCATCTTATTTACTACCGTCGTTCTAAGTAAACAAGATGCAAAAACATGATAAACATCACATGCAATCAAATAATAAACGTGACATGATATGGCCAATATCACATAGCTCCTTTGATCTCCATCTTGGGGCTCCATGATCATCTTGTCACCGGCTTGACACCATGATCTCCATCATCATGATCTCCATCATCGTGTCTCCATGAAGTTGCTCGCCAACTATTACTTCTACTACTATGGCTAACGCGTTTAGCAATAAAGTAAAGTAATTTACATGGCATTTCTCAATGACACGCAGGTCATATAAAAGAATAAAGACAACTCCTATGGCTCCTTCCGGTTGTCATACTCATCGACATGCAAGTCGTGATTCCTATTACAATAGCATGAACATCTCATACATCACATATAGATCATTCATCATTCATCACAACTTTGGCCATATCATATCACAAACCACTTGCTGCAAAACAAGTTAGATGTCCTCTAATTGTTGTTGCAAGTTTTACGTGGCTGAATTAGGGTTCTAGCAAGAACGTTTTCTTACCTACGTGAAAGCCACAACGTGATTTGTCAACTTCTATTTACCCTTCATAAGGACCCTGTTCATCGAATCTGCTCCAACTAAAGTAGGAGAGACAGACACCCGCCAGCCACCTTATGCAACTAGTGCATGTTAGTCGGTGGAACCGGTCTCACGTAAGCGTACGTGTAAGGTTGGTCCGGGCCGCTTCATCCCACAATACCGCTGAAGCAAGAAAAGACTAGTAGCGGCAAGAAAGTTGACAAATCCACGCCCACAACAAATTGTGTTCTACTCGCGCAAGAAGAACTACGCATAGACCTAGCTCATGATGCCACTGTTGGGGAACGTTGCAGAAAACAAAAATTTTCCTACTCGTTTCACCAAGATCCATCTAGGAGTTCATCTAGCAACGAGTCATCAGATGCATCTACATACCTTTGTAGATCGCGTGCGGGAGCGTTCAAAGAACGGGGATGATGTAGTCGAACACGACGTGATCCAAATCACCGATGACCAAGTGCCGAACGGACGGCACCTCCGCGTTCAACACACGTATGGGACGGGAGATGTATCCTCCTTCTTGATCCAGCAAGGGGGAAGGAGAGGTTGGTGATGATCCAGCAGCACGACGGCGTGGTGGTGGATGCAGGGCGTCACAGTAGCAGGGCTTCGCCTATACTACGCAAGAGAGAGATGTAACAGGGAGAGAGGGAAGCACCAAAAGCATAGCCTCAAGTCCCTCCTCTCCCCCACTATATATAGGGGTGCCAAGGGGGGGCGCCGGCCCTAGGAGATGGATCTCCTAGGGGGGGGCGGCCAAGGGTGTGGGGCTTGCCCCCCAAGGCAAGGGGGCGCCCCCCTTTAGGGTTTCCCCTAACCCTAGGCGCATGGGCCCTTAGGGGGTGGCGCCCCAGCCCACTAAGGGCTGGGTTCCTTCCCACTTCAGCCCATGGGGCCCTCCGGGATAGGTGGCCCCACCCGGTGGACCCCCGGGACCCTTCCGGTGGTCCCGGTACAATACCGGTAACCCCGAAACTTGTCCCGATGGCCGAAACAGCACTTCCTATATATAATTCTTTACCTCCGGACCATTCCGGAACTCCTCGTGACGTCCGGGATCTCATCCGGGACTCCGAACAACATTCGGGTTACTGCATATACATATCTTCACAACCCTAGCGTCACCGAACCTTAAGTGTGTAGACCCTACGGGTTCGGGAGACATGTAGACATGACCGAGACGACTCTCCGGTCAATAACCAATAGCGGGATCTGGATACCCATGTTGGCTCCCACATGCTCCACGATGATCTCATCGGATGAACCACGATGTCGAGGATTCAACCAACCCCCTATGCAATTCCCTTTGTCAATCGATATATTACTTGCCCGAGATTCGATCGTTGGTATCCCAATACCTCGTTCAATCTCGTTACCGGCAAGTCACTTTACTCGTACCGTAATGCATGATGCCGTGACCAGACACTTGGTCACTTTGAGCTCATTATGATGATGCATTACCGAGCGGGCCCAGTGATACCTCTCCGTCATACGGAGCGACAAATCCCAGTCTTGATCCGTGTCAACCCAACAGACACTTTCGGAGATACCCGTAGTCTACCTTTATAGTCACCCAGTTACGTTGTGACGTTTGGTACACCCAAAGCACTCTTACGGTATCCGGGAGTTACACGATCTCATGGTCTAAGGAAAAAGATACTTGACATTGCAAAACTCTAGCAAACGAACTATACGATCTTTATGCTATGTTTAGGATTGGGTCTTGGCCATCACATCATTCTCTTAATGATGTGATCTCGTTATCAATGACATTCAATGTCCATAGCCAGGAAACCATGACTATCTGTTGATCAACGAGCTAGTCAACTAGAGGCTTACTAGGGACATGTTGGTGTCTGTTATTCACACATGTATTACGATTTCCGGATAACACAATTATAGCATGAATAAAGACGATTACCATGAACAAGGAAATATAATAATAATGCTTTTATTATTGCCTCTAGGGCATATTTCCAACAGTATACCCAATTGTTTTGGGTGTCCTATGAAGATGCATTTATCCGCTTTGGGTTCGAGCTTATCAGCCTGAAACTTTTTCACATAAGCGTCGCAGCCCAAACTTTTAAGGAATGACAGCTTAGGTTTCTCTAAACCATAGTTCATACGGTGTCATCTCATCGGAATTACGTGGTGCCCTATTTAAAGTGAATGTGGTTGTCTCTAATGCCTAACCCATAAACTATCATGGTAATTTGATAAGAGACATCATGGTATGCATCATATCCAATAGGGTGCAGTTATGATGTTCGGACACACCATCACACTATGGTGTTCCAGGCTGTATTAGTTGTGAAACAATTTCCACAATGTCTTAATTCTGTGCCAAACTCGTAATTCAGATATTCATCTCTATGATCATATCATAGATATTTTATCCTCTTGTCACGACGATCTTTCAACTTCACCCTGAAATTACTTGAACCTTTCAATAATTCAGACTCATGATTCATCAAGTAAATACACTCAACATCTACTCAAATCATCTATGAAATAAGAACATAACGATATCCACTACACGCCTCAGCACTCATTGGACTGCACACATCAAAATGTATTACTTCCAACAAGTTGCTTTCTAGTTCCATTTTACTGAAAACGAGGCTTTCAGTCATCTTGCCCATGTGGTATGATTTGCATGTCTCAAGTGATTCAAAATCAAGTGAGTCCAAACGGTCCATTTGCATGGAGTTTCTTCATGCATATACACCAATAGACATGGTTCGCATGTCTCAAACTTTTCAAAACGAGTGAGCCCAAAGATCCATCAACATGGAGCTTCTTCATGCGTTTTATACCGATATGACTTACGTGGTAGTGCCACAAGTAGGTGGTACTATCATTACTATCTTATATCTTTTGGCATGAACATGTGTATCACTACGATCGAGATTCAATAAACCATTCATTTTAGGTGCAAGACCATTGAAGGTATTATTCAAATAAACAGAGTAACCATTATTCTCCTTAAATGAATAACCGTATTGCGATAGACATAATCCAATCATGTCTATGCTCAACGCAAACACCAATCTCGATGGTAGAGGGAGCGTGTGATGCTTGATTACATCAAGCTTGAAAAAACTTCCAACACATATTGCCAGCTCACCTTTAGCTAGTCTCTGTTTACTCCGCAGCCTTTTATTTCGAGTTTACTAACACTTAGCAACCGAACCGGTATCTAATACCATGGTGCTACTAGGAGTACTAGTAAAGTACACATTAACACAATGTATATCCAATATACTTCTATCGACCTTGCCAGCCTTCTCATCTACCAAGTATCTAGGGTAATTCTGCTCCAGTGGTTGTTCCTCTTATTACAAAAGCACTTAGTCTCGGGTTTGGGTTCAACCTTGGGTTTCTTCACTATGACAACAGCTGATTTGCCGTTTCATGAAGTATCCCTTCTTGCCCTTGCCCTTCTTGAAACTAGTGGTTTCACCAAGCATCAACAATTGATGCTCCTTCTTGATTTCTACTTTTGTTGTGTCAAACATCGCGAATATCTCAAGGATCATCATATATGTCCCTGATATATTATAGTTCATCACGAAGCTCTAGCAGCTTGGTGGTAATGACTTTGGAGAACTATCACTATTGCATCTGGAAGATCAACTCCCACTTGATTCCAATGATTGTTGTACTCAGACAATCTGAGCACAAGCTCAACAATTGAGCTTTTCTCCCTTAGTTTGCAGGCTAAGAAAATCGTCGGAGGTCTTATACCTCTTGACGTGGGCACGAGCCTGAAATCCCGATTTCAGCCCTCAAAACATCTCATATGTTTCAAGACGTTTCAAAACATCTTTGGTGCCTCAACTCTAAACCATTTAACTGAACTATCACGTAGTTATCAAAATGTGTATGTCAGATGTTCGCAACATCCACAGACGACGTTCGAGATTCAGCACACTGAGCGGTGCATTAAGGACATAAGCCTTCTATGAAGCAATGAGGACAATCCTCAATTTACGGACCTAGTCCGCATAATTTCTACTATCATCTTTCAACTAATTTTTCTCTAGGAACATATCTAAACAGTAGAACTGAAGCGCGAGCTACGACATAATTTGCGAAGACCTTTTGACTATGTTCAGGATAATTAAATTCATCTTATGAACTCCCACTCAGATAGACATCCCTCCAGTCATCTAAGTGATTACATGATCCGAGTCAACTAGGCCGTGTCCGATCATCACGTGAGACGGACTAGTCAACATCGGTGAACATCTTCATGTTGATCGTATCTACCATACGACTCATGCTCGACCTTTCGGTCTCTTGTGTTCCGAGGCCATGTCTGTACATGCTAGGCTCGTCAAGTTAACCTAAGTGTTTCGCATGTGTTCCGAGGCCATGTCTGTACATGCTAGGCTCGTGAACACCCATTGTATTCGAACATAAGAATCTATCACACCCGATCATCACGTGGTGCTTCGAAACGACGAACTTTTGCAACGGTGCACAGTTAGGGAGAACACCTTCTTGAAATTTTAAAGAGGGATCATCTTATTTACTACCGTCGTTCTAAGCAAATAAGATGTATAAACATGATAAACATCACATGCAATCAAATAGTGACATGATATGGCCAATATCATATTGCTCCTTTTGATCTCCATCTTCGGGCTCCATGATCATCTTGTCACCGGCATGACACCATGATCTCCATCATCGTGTCTTCATGAAGTTGTCTCGCCAACTTATTACTTCTACTACTACAGTTAACGGTTAGCAATAAAGTAAAGTAATTACATGGCGTTGTTCAATGACACGCAGGTCATACAATAAATAAAGACAACTCCTATGGCTCCTGCCGGTTGTCATACTCATCGACATGCAAGTCGTGATTCCTATTACAAGAACATGATCATCTCATACATCACATATATCATTCATCACATCCTTTTGGCCATATCACATCACAAGGCATATGCTGCAAAAACAAGTTAGATGTCCTCTCATTGTTGTTGCAAGTTTTTTACGTGGCTGCTATAGGTTGCTAGCAAGAACATTTCTTACCTACGCCAAAACCACAACGTGATATGCCAATTGCTATTTACCCTTCATAAGGACCCTTTTCATCGAATCCGATCCGACTAAAGTGGGAGAGACAGACACCCGCTAGCCACCTTATGCAACTAGTGCATGTCAGTCGGTGGAACCAGTCTCACGTAAGAGTACGTGTAAGGTCGGTCCGGGCCGCTTCATCCCACAATGCCACTGAATCAAGATTGGACTAGTAACGGTAAGCATATTGAACAAAATCAACGCCCACAACTACTTTGTGTTCTACTCGTGCATAGAATCTACGCAATAGACCTAGCTCTGATACCACTGTTGGGGAACGTAGCAGAAATTCAAAATTTTCCTACGTATCAGCAAGATCTATCTATGGAGAAACCAGCAACGAGGGGAAGGAGAGTGCATGTACATACCCTTGTAGATCGCTAAGCGGAAGCGTTCAAGAGAACGGGGTTGAAGGAGTCGTACTCGTCGTGATCCAAATCACTGGAGATCCTAGTGCCGAACGGACGGCACCTCCGTGTTCAACACACGTACAGCCCGGTGACGTCTCCCATGCCTTGATCCAGCAAGGAGAGAGGGAGAGGTTGAGGAAGACTCCGTCCAGCAGCAGCACGACGGCGTGGTGGTGGTGGAGGAGTGTGGCAATCCTGCAGGGCTTCGCCAAGCACCACGGGAGAGGAGAAGGACTTGGGAGAGGGGGAGGGCTGCACCAGAACATTGGTGCGGCTGCCGTCCCACCCCCCCACATATATATAGGGGCAAGGGAGAGGGGGCCGGCCCCTTCAGATCCCATCTGAGGAGGGGGCGGCGGCCAGGGGGGTTGCCTTGCCCCCCAAGGCAAGGGGGGCGCCCCCCTTTAGGGTTCCCCCAAAACCCTAGGCGCATGGGACTTAGGGGGGAGGCGCCCAGCCCACTAAGGGGCTGGTCCCTCTCCACATACAGCCCATAGGGCCCTCCGGGGCAGGTGGACCCTCCCGGTGGACCCCCGGAACCCCTTCGGTGGTCCCGGTACAATACCGGCATCCCCCCGAATTATTTCGGTGACCGTATGATGACTTCCCATATATAAATCTTTACCTATGGACCATTCCAGAACTCCTCGTGATGTCCGGGATCTCATCCGGGACTCCGAACAACATTCGGTAACCACGTATATCTATTCCTTATAACCCTAGCGTCATCGAACCTTAAGTGTGTAGACCCTACGGGTTCAGGAGACATGCAGACATGATCAAGACGTTCTCCGGTCAATAACCAACAGCGGGATCTGGATACCCATGTTGGCTCCCACATGTTCCACGACGATCTCATCGGATGAACCACGATGTCGAAGATTCGATCAATCCCGTATACAATTCCCTTTGTCTAGCGTATTGTACTTGCCCGAGATTCGATCGTCGGTATCCTGATACCTTGTTCAATCTCATCACCGGCAAGTCTCTTTTACTTGTTCCGTAACACATCATCCCGTGATCAGCTCCTTGATCACATTGTGCACATTATGATGATGTCCTACCGAGTGGGCCTAGAGATACCTCTCCGTTTACACAGAGTGACAAATCCCAGTCTCGATTCGTGCCAACCCAACAGACACTTTCGGAGATACCTGTAGTGTACCTTTATAGCCACCCAGTTACGTTGTGACGTTTGGCACACCCAAAGCACTCCTACGGTATCTGGGAGTTGCACAATCTCATGGTCTAAGGAAATGATACTTGACATTAGAAAAGCTTTAGCATACGAACTACACGATCTTGTGCTATGCTTAGGATTGGGTCTTGTCCATCACATCATTCTCCTAATGATGTGATCCCATTATCAACGACATCCAATGTCCATGGTCAGGAAACCATAACCATCTATTGATCAACGAGCTAGTCAACTAGAGGCTTACTAGGGACATGGTGTTGTCTATGTATCCACACATGTTTCTGAGTTTCCTATCAATACAATTCTAGCATGGATAATAAACGATTATCATGAACAAGGAAATATAATAATAACTAATTTATTATTGCCTCTAGGGCATATTTCCAACATGGGGTTGGCCACTACCAACCACCACGCCACCCCCTAATCCCCAACATCCACAGAATCCAAAGCCGCAGAGGCAATGGCCTCTTTAGCCTTAGCAAGGGCAGCTTGGGCCACCTCATTAGCCCGAATAGTAGAGAGGAGAAGGGAAGGCGAGCCTTGATCGGGATCGATAGTAACACCCACATCAGACATGATATTTAACAAGTGTTCATCAGAAAGAGAAGGTAAAACAAGCCGGATCGGGGGAAAAGGAGGAGTCAGACCGTGATTGTTACATGAAGGAGGGAGGTCCTTAGCAGCCGCACGACGCTCCGCCCGTTCCACCACCGATTCACCCCGTGTCGCGCACCCGCCTACCCTTGCGAGCCGTGGAGGTAGGTGACCGGGTCGAGGGAGAGCGGGCCATGGGGGAGGCCGAAGCAGGGCCCGAGCGAGACATCGAACCAAGATCCTTGTCGAGGCGACGGCAAACTCCCATCATAGACTGCTTAGAGCCCGAAGAAGCCCTGCTCTTCGCAGAAAATTTCCGCACTGAAGATTTCTTCTTTCTCTTGGACTGTGAAACATCATCAGCACGACCTGGGGAAGGGGGCAAATCCTCAATACCCGAGCGGGTGGGAGAGAGTGGACGACCAGGGAGGTTGGAGCAGACTCCCAAGATAGGAGTGACCGTGGCTGAAAGCTTCTTGCGCAGCATCTCATCATCAGTAGGCATCCTTGGGTCAGATGAAGGGACAACATCCGCCTCGCGTGGAACCTTGTCAATAGGCGCATTAGATTTGAAGAGTTCCCGCTCAGATTCTTCCAGCCCGTCCCATTCGGATTGAGTAAAGCGCAGATCAGAGCCCCCACTAGGGTTCTGCCCACCCATAGAGCCATCCCCATTCTTGTCTTGCTTGTCCGAGGGGTTGGATGGAGGAGGAGGTGGAGGGGGGTGGAAGGCTTCAGCCCCTTCAACCCAAACACACAGTCTGACTCTATCGGGAGAGGGGAACACATCGATCAATCCACGGACACAAATCGGGTCAACACACCAAATCTTGATACGAGCAGGACCAACCTTATCCAGAGACTCCGCTTCCACTTCCACCGGTTTACCAATCAGAGCACCGAAGGCCATAAGAAAGGAAGAAGAATGAAGCCCCACTGGCACATCATCCACCAGAACCCAAACCTAAGAGAGAGGGCCAACAGCTTTAACACCACAGGAGGCAGGCTTCACCGACACCACCAGCTGATTGAGGGGAAGGGTGAAGCTAGTGCAAGACGCAATCATACGGAGACAGTCTTTGGAGGGGAAGACTACGGAAAACTCAAAGTCAGATAGTTGGTTCACTTTCCAATCCCATCCCTCGACGTCCCAGATACGGAGCCCTTCAAGCAGAGTTTGGGAGGAGATCCTTTGGTGTTGCACCATGACAATGGCGGCATTGGAAAGGGAGGGGGCCGCCACCACAACAGGCAAATCACAATCCAAGGCAAAAAACCGAACATCCAGGGAGGTCCGTACCAAAGTGAACGAAGGATGGCGGCTTCTGACGATTCTGACAATTGACAGTGAGGTGACCATCTGAACGGCAAATCAGGCAGAATGGAGGGTTGGTACATCTTGATTGGAAATGCCCGGGCTGGTGACAGGCAAAGCAGGTAAGCGCCGAGGGGCTGCTTGGGGTGGAAGAGTTAGGGCGATGCATCGGAAAGGGGGAGGAGGAGGAAGGATGCCATCCCCCACCCCCGACGAGGACGCGCCGGAGTGAGGGCCAGGAGGATGCCGGACCGGACCCGAGAAGGACTGCGGGGGCGAACGAGGCCCAGCGCCAGCGCCAGCAGGGCGAGGGGCCTGCCGCACTGGGGCAGGAGGCCCATGGCCCGCACCCTGGGCAGGCAAGGAACCCGACGAGGAAGAGCGCCCCCACCAGCCGCCGTCACCTCCCAGGGATTCAGCGCCGGGGGACACTCCGACCCAAATCCAGAGCCTTGGTGGCCGGATCCAGGCGGAACATGCTCACGCTCCCCGCGCTGGAGCCACTCGGGACCGGCAACCCACGCAGCACGGTTGCGAGCCACCTGCTCACGAGCCGCCTGCTCCGCCTCCAACTTGGAGCGCAGGGAGGCCTCGAGCTCCAGATCCACACCCAAGCCCGGTGAATCCTCTCGCCGGTGCTTGCTACCAGAGACAGCATCACAAGACGAGCCCCTGGACTTATCCATGGTGAGAGCCGCCGCGAAGGAGAGGAGGAGGGGAGGGGGAGGGGTGGATCTGACTAGACGGCGAATGGGAGCGCGGTGCCTACGCAAGTCAGCGGCGGAAGCCGGAAAACCTAACAAGGGGGGGGGCGGAACCACGGGGGACCCATAAATAGCCGGACTGAGCCAAACCCTCTTGGGCCTGGCGGGCCACCTGGGCCGGGGGAAAGGGGGGAGGGATACAGGCCGGTGGTAGCTGCACATGGCCCACATGGGAAGGGGGGAATCGTCCACTGACGATAGAGCGGGGGGAGCGGGTTGGACAGACAAAATAGGATCAGGAGGCCTAATAGGCCCACCGTCCAGCCCCCCCCCCCCATGGCCCACTAGCCAGCGGGAGCGAGACCAGATCTAGGGCGGGCGCCACCGCCCCCACGGCGCGCCCAGATGCCGCCGTCGCCGGAGACGACGGACCTGAGCCAGAAGAAGGGGAGGGAGGGCAAACCACACCCAGAGCGGCACCCAGAATCCTAGATCCGGGCGAGGGGAGGGGAAACTTACCAGACTTGCAACGACATCGAGAAACCCGGACCCGGCCAGCTTCCGCCGATGGGGACGACACCGGCCGCCCCGGCCCCGAGGAGCAAACTTGCGAGAACGAGGCGCGGCGAAGGGAGAAGAGGCCAACACGGGAAGGACCGGCGAGGGCGAGCGCGAGGCCGCCTCGTCCGAAGAGCAATCCTCATTGGAGTCGAGAGCCCAAAAACAAGATCCAAACGACGGCTAGGGGGGAAGCGAAGCCCACGGCGCCGACGAACGGGCCGAGGGAGAGGAGCCAGCCACGGGGAGGGGGGTCGGACAGGAGGCCAACGCCGGACAGGGCGCCCCAAGGCACGGGACAACGGCATCGTTGTCAGTGTCCCAAGAAACCGCCGCCGCCGAAATGTATGCACATGCTTTACATCCGTGTACTGAATAAAACAGAGGGCTCGATCCTGGTTTCATATAAGCTTGTGTACGACAGACTTTAGATCTCGACGAAGAAGATGGAATCACAGGGCTAGCCGTAAGGCCGTGACTGACAGCAAAGAATTCCCATGCATTGCAGCTTATGTGACTGCTGAAACTTGATCTTCATTAACATTCCTACGTCATCCCTAACTGCAGAGGCTGCCATGGCGGGAGCCAAGGCCGCGGCCATCGCCACCGTCGCTGTCGTAGTCCCCTTCGTAAAGACTTTGTTGGGTTCCTGTCTACTACCTAGCACAACCATCTTGGTTCAATGCAACCAAGTTCCGAACAGATCTACGAATTGGGCGAGGAGAAGACACTATTCGTAACAGGGGTTCACATTACTCTTTTTTTAGTTTCCATTTGTAACTATTTTCATCAAAGTATCAAACCCATGTTAGAAAGTTCCACCAAGAAACCCAAAAACTGTAACAGGTGCTCATTAAAGGTTGTTTGGCACAGGTAGAAATAAATAAAGATGTTGGGTGTTCGATACTGCACACACTTATTTTTTGAAGCTTAATAAAATAATAAAATGATAAATGGGCCTGGCCCAGGATGGAGGGTGGACGTGCGCCAGTTGTCTGATGGGCCGGCGGATCTGCTATGTATATATACGTATAGCTCGTCAGCTAATACGCGTTGCATACGAAGGTGTCTATACATTATGGTCAAATGACCATACTACCCTTATACGGTTTGTGGAGGAGGGTGTGTAGAAGCCCGTGCAATCACATCTCAATCTAACTGAAAGCGAAAAAAAAGACCACGATCAACACCTCCGTATCCGAAGCTGACGTGCTGCCGGAGCGCGGCGCCACGGTCTATGCGTTCGTCGACTTCGGCCTCCTCGACCAGCGGCACAGCTCGCCCATCATCAAGCTAGAGTCGTCGCGCTTCCATATCCTACGCGGAGCGCGGAGCATGTTCACGGGCTACGCCAAAGTTCATGGCCGGCCGTGGAGTCGTCCACGGCGACTACCTCGCCAGTAAGCCGCGAAAGCGAAATGTGCGAGAGGGATGGCGGCCAGGAGCCCAGCACCGCAGCTGCCGTGCCGCGGGCCAGCGCACGTGGGCCGTGGGGGGCCTCGCCGCTGCACGTTGTAGAACTGGAGGGCCGAACCATCGACTCCACACGTATCCTCGCATGACTGAGTCCACGACTGATTTACCAAATTTGCATGATTTGGCGCGTGATGATCAGACGAGTTGCATGCTCAGGCGTTAACTTCAGCGAGATTATGCGTTTAAAATGTTTTTTCTTCTTCCATAAGATCCATGAATTGCTCCTGTAATGGATCGGGTCAAGTAGCAAAAATGGATTAAGTCTAGGACCATTTAGTTTCTTTCTTTTTTCGAACCACATTTCCTGAGAATCCCAGAGAGGTGTACGGTTCAGACGGCTGGATGAGGAGATTAGTTTGATTGATCTTAATTACCATGCGTCTTTGTGCTATAAAAATGCATGTTGAGATCCTTTTTTGGAACAGGGAGTATGTTGAGGTCTCTCATGTGGATCCGGCTTGCCTGCTCCTTCCCCATGCTTACATTCGTGCTCCCACTTTATCCTACGGCTGTCTTTTTTCTTTTTTCTTTTCTAATCTAATCATCCCCTCCCCCTAATTTTAACAGTAAAGTTGACGCCATGCATGCATGCATGCATGCTACTACTAGAAAATAGTTTTTATGAGTAAAATATATGATTTACTGTCTCCTCAAGTGAAATTGGAGTTGTTCTCGTAATTAATTTAGAGGCAATAAATTTCATTTGAGTCCTAGTGATATTGTCTTTTTGAAAAGGGCACTGAAACCACGGTCGTGATGCATACAATCATCTTTATTGAGGTCGATGCAAGATAATGAGGCTGAAGTCATCAACAAGCAGAGGAGTGCATGACATAGACAAATAGTGTAGAACCATTATAAAATATAAAGTTAACGCCTACAACTAAATCGATTTCTTTCGCGACAAGAAGGGATAAATATCTTCACACCGCGTGCCGTTGTCACGTTCGTTTGAAACAAAGATTTTTTATCCTGATTGCCGAGACCAACCACTTAAGGCTAGCACGTCAGCAAGGAGATAACATCTACAGTAAGGCAAAGCGCAAATTCGCCGCTGCTGAGCCCAACCAAGAAAGGCCAGAACAAGAGTTTTCACTTCAGACATGAAATGGTGTTCCGGTATCCATCTTGAAGATAAATCTTCTGGTCGTTACGATAAGCAGTTCCCCACTCTAGGCTGCAATGCTGCTAGCAAATTTGTGGGATGTATTCCCACCTTAGACAAAAAATCAGTTATCTAACGAATAATCAAAATGAACTTCAGTAAATTTAAGGATGAAAAAAAAAACTTCATATATGTCTAGCTATTGACTGCTATCCAAGGCTGAAACTGAGTCGTGCTGGGCATCTTCCGCGGTGATTGTCACTGGGTGCACATTTGTGTTGCTGCTGTGGCTGGTCAAGCTCTTCCCCGCAAGTTCTTCCCCCACATGAACTTTAACCATTTATTTGCAACATTTTTCTCAAAACCCATGCACTTTTTTCAAACCCATGATATTTCTCAATTTTGCAAATATGTTTTCAGATTATCGATGTTTTTTCCAGCAAATCTGCGTCATTTTCTTTTTTTTGTATTCATATTTTGTCTCCTTTTCATATTTCATTTCTTTTTTCCTTTCTAGAAAATGCTAGCGCTGTTAAAATTTGGTTTGAATTTTTAAAAATACCTTTCAAAATTTGTTCAAAAGATTAATTATTCATACTCTAGTAATGTGTACGTAATTCCAAAGAAAATGTTATTGTCTTTAAAAATTGCTCAGAATGACAAAACACGAACAATATTTAAAAAGAGCGAACAAAATTTTGATAAGAAACATTTTTTGAAAATTACTAACAAATTTGGAATTTTAAAAAGAATCAGAAAACACGAACAAAAGAAAAAATCTTTTGAAATTTAACAATTTTTTTGTATTGGTGTAGAAAAAAGTTGAAAATAGGAACATTATTTAAATTCCGAACAAATTTGGAAGCCCGAACATTATTTGAAACTCCCCAATTTTGTTTAGGAATTTTTGTACAAATATTGAAAAAGGGAACATTTTGTTAATTTGTGAACAAATTTTGAAACAGGAACATTTTTCGAATCGAAGAATCTTTATGAAAACCATGAGCGCTTGGCCGGCCGAACAGGCGGCCGACGGGAGCGATTCCGTTGCTTGGTTGGGCCACAACCTAAGCGTTTTTTCTTCAATTTTTATGTTTTTCTTCTTTTTTGTTAATTCATTTTTCTCCCTTTTCTTCTTTATTATTCCTTTTGAAACCTATTAAAGAATTGAAATATTTTTTAGAAAACCAAAGTAATAATTTTAAATAATTTTTTTAAATTCCTTTTCCATCAAATATTTATTAAATTCCTTCAGAACCTTTATTGTTTAAATTACTATTTTGAAGAACAGTTTCACGAATTAAAAAATAAAAGAAAAAGAAAAATAAAAAAGACAAGGAAAAACCAGCCATAACAAAAACCAAAACAGGAGAAGCCACTGCGTTTTTTAGCTTTATTGGAGAAAAGAAAAGAAGTATAAACGTCACAACAACTAAGGTGTCCCTTTGCCATGACGGAGGTGGAAATGTCGCGTATCGGCGCATACGACATTAGTGATGTCTTAATTGTTTCTCTCTAGGGTCTATATGTATGTGACAATTAAACAATTCTGTTGTTCTACAACTAGCTATTTTCCAAATGGATGAGGGCACTTCTAGTTGCACCATTCTTTGACAGCTATCCAAAGCCGAGGTGTAGTCATGCCCTGCTGATGGGCCAGCTCGTGCTGACTGAAGTGAAAAACAACAGTTCTCTTGCAGCTCGTGCGGGATGGGAATTAAGAACTCCCCAGATATATGAATCACAAACTACTACTCTGTCCTAAAATATAAACCATTTTTTAACTCTATGGTAGTGTCAAAAAAAACATCCTACATTGTGAAACGGAGGAAGTACTCCCTTCATTCCAAAATATAGTGCGCCCGCGCTTTTCGGGGTTCAACTTTGATCATAAATTTAACCAATGAGACCAACTGCGGCGGGAGAAAAAATTATATAATTAAAAACTTCTTCCGAATACGAATTCATGGATATATTTTTTGCTCCCGCCGCAATCGATTTTGGTAGTTAAATTTACGGTTAAAGTTGAAGCACGGAAATAGAGGAAGCACTAAAATGGAGGGAGTAGGATTCTAAGCACGCGGCACGGAAATCATGCCCTCTGGTCCTAAGCACGCTGCACGGAAATCATGCACCCTGATCAGGACGTTCTGGTGCCCATGGCCCCAAGCTGCCTCCTGCATGACCGATTCATCAAAATCTGCATGGGTGGTAAAAGGAATTGCATGCTCCGATCATATAAATAGCAAGTAATACAATAAGCACTAAGAGGACACATGCAGATTGCTCGGCATACTAGAGTCAATTTTATTTGTTCAAAACGAAGCATTAAGAGGACACAAAATACAATAAGCACACACCTGGTCTCACGCTAGCAAATAGCACAGTTATACATGACCAAAGCTATGCGTAAGCGAGAAAAAAGAAAACCCCCAAAGTGACCGGATCTACGATCGGCAAACTACAACAATGACCATATCCGCACCAACCATCTCATGACACCACACAAATGTCGAGGGTTTTTGACAATAACGCCTTTAGGAAGGGAGTGACGCTCAAGCACCATCGTCATCGCATCTAGTCAGAATCTAGGTTTTCGCTCTAAAGAGCCAGTTCGAGCATATCCGGTCAATGCCTTTAATAAGGTAACGACGTACCATCACCATTTCTAGGTATAACCAACTTGGTTCTGACCTAGGTTTTCACCCCGAAGCTCGAGTGGCACCGCCATCGGCGTCACTCATGTGTTGTCGCCATCACTTTTTCGTTGTTGTTAGTTGGGTTTAAGCAACACGAATTCGTGTTGTATTCCATTGGTGCATTATTCACATTTTCGACCGACCTGTAATTCACTCTGCGTCGTGCACGCGAGGGAGGGTGAGGTTGTGTTGGTGGGCTTTTCGCTGCCGTGCCTCAGGCTAGCGTGTGATGCAATGGAATGCATGTCTACGCTTGCCTGAGGGCCGAGGCTGGTCTATCCATAATGGTCTACATGCATGTGCTCCGGTCAAATGTGATCCTCAGTTATTCGAAAAAAGTGATCCTGAGCGCATACGGTACGAGCTCGTGCCGAGAACCGCAAGGATCGGGGCTGTTGCAAGCAATGAACAAACACGTCCTGTCCTAAGACAACGTGAAGTCCACTGCAGTCTTAGCACGCATGTAGTATGGTCTATCAAACACTGGCGGAGCTACGTAAAATCGTTTGGGGGGCCAAACAGAAAATATGGATGTTGGGGCGCCGGGGGGGGGGGGGGGGGGGGGGGCAAAAGTCTATATTTCTTCTAATCTTCTCCTCCAATTTTTTTCCTTCAGAAAAATTACCAAGGCTGGGGGCCATGGCCCCTGCAGCCCACAACATAGCTCCACCGCTGCGGTATCAAATAAGCATGATCTCGGCTATGATAACCATATGAGTTGCATGCTCATGTCATATAAATTGGACGCTAATTGCTTTCCCAGGGAGCGCAGGTCTTAGTTCTTTTGAGGAAACTGAGATGCGTCTGAACTTCATATATCTTACTGGTTAATGAGAATCTGAGATACTGGACTAAACCAAAAGCTTTTGTAAGAACTTTTTTGAGTTCCCATCCACTTCCTAGCACAACTATGTTGGTTCAGTGCAACCAATTTTTGCACAAACCTATGAATTTAACGAGGCGAGGACACTATTCTTGTTTAGGGGACCGTCACTTGAGGATAGTATTTATTGGGGCGTGGAGGTGGAGAAGGGGTTAGAAGTGGAGGCTAAGGGTCTGTTCTGATTTCATCCAGCTCCTAACTTCACAAAATTTCAGAGAGAAGCCAACCCCAACGCTTTTGGTCCATGAAGCTAACTTTTAGGAGCTGAGCCAAATCACAAGGCAAACACGTGAAGCTCGGTCGGCCCAGCTCCACCGATTGAAAAAGAAGAAGTTTGCCTTATTTACAAGGAGCTGCCTCCGCCAAGTCAAGGCAGATCGAACCGGTACGCTCGCTGGAACATATCGCTCCTCACTCCCTTGATCAAATCGGTACAGGGGATCCTTCTCTCATATTCTCCCAAGCTGGGCTACCTACAACCGGCCCAAACTGGCGCCCAACCAACCCGCCAAGCTCAGAGCTAGGCTGCAGTGCTGAGAGAAGCTACGACCGACGCCGAACGTTTGGGAATCGCAAGGTGAAGCAAGAAGATGGCTAGTGAAGCTGGTTTTGTGAAGTTGGATGAAGTTGGATGAGATCAAAACATGCCCTAAGTTTTTCATTGTGCCGTGAAAACGCCCTCCTCCTCCCTCGCTTGTCTGCGCCGCCATCCCACGGCGGTCAGGCGGGCCTCTTCTCCACCGGCTTCCCTCGCCTCCCCCTTCTTCTTCGCCCTCCTCGCCACCGCCCGTGCGGGCAGCCGGGCGAAGCCTGGTTGGACGGGTGGTGGCGGGGCTTTCTTCTCCCCGTATGGATCCAGCAGCGCAGGGTGCTGGGGGTCCAGCGGGGGCGCGGCGCTGCATGCAGGGCACGACAACGGGGCTGCGGGTCACGACGTTGTGGCGTGGGCGCTCGTCGATGACGTGTCGGCTGTGTGATGGTGGCGGGGCTTCGTCCATCTGGGGAAGCTTGGCGGCAGTGGTGTGCCTGGCGGCGGCGGCCCTGTACAGATCCGTTTTAACGGGCTCGTGGGCGTCGGGCCGCGTGGGGGCCCTGTCCAGATCCGTTCTGACGGGCTCCACCTCCTGCCTCTGACTTCCAGCGTTGCTTCACAAACGATGCTCCCAAGATAGAAACGACACCGCAGTGCTGCCATCGTCCAATCTAGAAGACAAGATCGTAGGGTTTCCCCAGAGCAGTACGAGTGAGTCGACAGTAGTAACACGATGATGCATTCATCAAGGTAACGACACAAAAGGCCGTCATCGACTCGGTTTTCACCTGCAACTATGTCTTCCCGACTCGTAGCCAGTACGAGATGACGGGTCTGAAGATCCGAACACCCAGCCTCAGATCGACCACCTTTGACGGAAGAGATGACCACCACCGCCGGCTGCACTGGCCAGAATAGATTTGACCGGAGGTGCCATCGACGAGACCACCAGGCCCTCCGCACCGCCGCCGATCTGAAGGCAGATTGCACGCCACCGCAGCCTAGCCGGTCGCCGTCGCCGACAGCCGCCGCTGCCCAAAAGGCTGGCCGCTGCGCTCGCAGCCCATGCCGCCGTTCGTGACTAGGCCGCCTGTCGCGCCTTGCCGCCGCTGTCCAAGGATTGGCCGGCCACCCGCCGCTTGCTGCAACCATCCGCTGCGCCGCAAAAACCGAATCGGCCACGCCACCACACGCCTAGGGTCTCGGCACCACCCCGGAGACGTGGGAGAGAGGAAATCCCCCGCCATCGCCGTTGGCCCCCGGGCTTAGCCCGACGGCGTCCCCCTGGCGGTGGTAGAGGGAGAGGAGGAGGGAGTGCGCCGCGATGGCGGCTAGGTATTTGGGCTCCGCCCGAGTCGCCCTAGCAGGGAGGGGGGGAGATGGTCTGATGCATGGGCGGATTTGGGCCCCAGGCAGCCCAGGCCATTGCCTGGGGTGTGAAAAAAATCGTAGGCCTAATTTTTTTTAAAAAAAACTTTGGCCTGGGGCGCAGCCCAGGTCCAAGCCCAGGCAGCCCAGGCGACAAGGCCCAGCCGGCAGGCCGCCCAGGCCAACTCGCCCGCACCGCCGCACGGCCGCACGACCAGACGCTCTGCCCTCGACTCATTCTGGACCCGACGAACCCTAAGCCGTCACCGGTCGCCGCCCGCCGTCGCCGGTCAGCTTCTTGCCTCCGTCCGGCAGTGCCCCCGGATCCCCCTTCCAGCGCCCCCCGTTTTCAGCCCTCGATTGTGCCGCTGCCGCTGCGGCGCTGTGGGTTGCGGCTGTTGTGCAGTTCGCCGTGTCCGGCGTCCTGCGAGGCGGCGAGGGCGTGAGGCAGCGAACCCGGCTGGGGCGCGGCCGTGCGAGGCTACAGCCTGCAGGCTGCCCGGCCCGGTGTCCAACGAGGTAGTCCTCACTTAGTCACTTTCTCAGTACAATTTTGATGGCTTGATGCCCTGTTTTTGTTTATAGATGCCATTGTCTTGATTGGATGATGATGATTTTAGTTGCTAAATGCCACTGTTTGTCTGTTTGTTAGATGTTTGTTAGATACCAATATTGACATTGAGAAATTTTTGTTTCTCTAAATTTTTACAGGAGCTCAAGATGAGCAAAAGAAACAAGACATTGAATTCTTTTTTTCAAGTTCGAACCACTGAAGCCGCAGAAACCGGTCCTTCAGCTCAAACAACTGATGTTGAATCTGCCCCTAATGTTAGAGCTGAACTCAAACCCGGTGATGTTGAATTTGACCCCGGTAAGAGAATACCAATTGAGGAGTTAGATCCAGACATTAGAGATCTTGCTAGAAGGGAGTACATTAGTATGGGTCCTTGCCAACCAACTAATCATACATATGAAAAGATAAATGGTAGGAGCTTTCATAACTATTTGTTCAATGATCATTGCGGCTGGTTGGAATATAGCATTGAAAAAAGATCAGCCTTTTGCTTTTATTGTTTTCTGTTTAGGCAACCAAGAGCTGAAAACTATGGTATTGAAGCATTCACGAGAAATGTATTCAAATCTTGGAAGGATGGACCTAAAGTTTTTAATCAACATGTTGGCAAGCATGATAGTGCTCATAATAAATCTAGGCAACATTATGAGGATTTCAAAAATCAAAGACAAAATCTGCCACATGTCTTTGATAGGGGTTCTCAGAAGCAAGAAGAAGAATACAAAGCCCGTATCTTGATTATATTGGGTATTGTCAAATTTTTGATACTACAAGCTCTTGCTTTTCGTGGTCATGATGAGTCTACTAGCTCAATGAATAAGGGTAACTTTAAAGAGTTGTTGGACTTGTTCATAAAGAAAGACCCAAAGGTGGCAAAATTATTTGGGGATGCGGGAGATAACCATAAGCTGACATCACATAAGATACAAAAGGATTTATGAAAGGCTTGTGCAAAAGAGACCACCAGTGCCATTCTTGAGGAGGTTGGAGATAGTAAATTTGCATTACTTGTTGATGAGTCCAGAGATGCATCTATGAAGGAGCAAATGGCTATGTGTTTGAGGTCAGTACATTTGCTTGTGTGTGTCTTATTGTAGCCTTATAGGTGTATTTTCTTAAAGTTCTTATATATTAATCATCATCCTTTGTCTTCTGTAGGTATCTCGGCAAACGAGGGGAGGTGATTGAGAGATTCATGGCAGTTGAGCATGTTCCTGACACTAAAGCAACTTCACTGAAGGTAGCTTTGGATGGTATGTTTGGTAATCTTGGCTTATCTATGTCTAATTTGAGAGGGCATGGTTATGATGGGGCTTCAAACATGAGAGGGGAATTTCGTGGGTTGCAAAGATTGATCCTGGAGGAAAATCCTTATGCTCATTATATACATTGTTTTGCCCACCAGTTATAATTAGTGGTTGTTGCTGTTGCCAAGTGTTGTTCATCAGTAAGGGATTTTTTTGAGTACACAAGCATGGTTGTTAACATTGTTAATGCTTCTTGTAAAAGACATGATCAGTTAGCCCAAGAGCAACATGATGAAATAGTATGCCAAATAGAGTCCGTGGAACTTCTTGAGGGAAAAGGGAAAAACCAACTAACTAACCTTGCAAGACCCGGTGATACACGGTGGGGATCACATCATAAAACATTGTGTCGTCTTGTTGAGATGTGGAAACCAGTTCTAAAGGTATTAGAAAATTTACACAATGATGCAGATAATGTTGCCCAAAGAACCACAGCTGCGGGGTTGATAAAGCACATGGAGTCTTTTGAATTTGTTCTCATATTGCATCTTATGATTAGATTATTGGGCAAGACTAACAATCTGTCACAATGCTTGCAATTGAAAAATCAAAATATTGTACGTGTTGTGGGATTGATTAAAACCACATTGGAGGATATTCAAGAGATAAGGCAGAATGGTTGGGATGAGCTCTTCAAAGAGGTAACAGACTTTTGTGTCAAATTCAACATTGTAGTGCCAAACATGGAAGATACAAGAACTGCTAATGGTCGTTCAAGGTCTTGGGCTGGGCAATTGGTGTTGGGGAACGCAGTAATTTCAAAAAAAATCCTACGCACACGCAAGATCATGGTGATGCATAGCAACGAGAGGGGAGAGTGTTGTCTATGTACCCTTCGTAGACTGCAACGGAAGCGTTGACGCAACGTAGAGGAAGTAGTTGTACGTCTTCCCGATCCGACCGATCCAAGCACCGTTACTCCGGCACCTCCGAGTTCTTAGCAAACGTACAGCTCGATGACGCTCCCCGGGCTCCGATCCAGCAAAGCTTCGGGGATGAGTTCCGTCAGCACAACGGCGTGGTGACGATGATGATGTTCTACTGACGCAGGGCTTCGCCTAAGCACTACAACGATATGATCGAGGTGGAATATGGTGGCAGGGGGCACCGCACACGGCGAAGGAACGATCACGTGGATAGCCTTGTGTGTCTAGAGGTGCCCCTCTGCCCCCGTATATAAAGGATCCAAGGGGAGGGTGCGGCCGGCCCTATGGTGGCGCGCAGGAGGAGTCCTACTCCTACCGGGAGTAGGACTCCCCCCCCCCCCCCAAACCTTGTCCAACTAGGAGAGGTGGAGGGAGAATAGGAAAGGGGGGGCGCCGCCCCTCCCTCCTTGTCCAATTCGGACTAGGGGGAGAGGGGGCGCGCGGCCTGCCCTGGCAGCCCCTTCCTCTTCTCCACATTAGGCCCATGAGGCCCATTAACCCCCCGGGGGGTTCCGGTAACCCCCCGGTGCTCCTGTTTTATCCGATACTTCTCCGGAACCCTTCCGGTGTCCGAATATAGTCATCCAATATATCAATCTTTATGTATCAACCATTTCGAGACTCCTCGTCATGTCCGTGATCACATCCGGGACTCCGAACTAACTTCGGTACATTAAAATGCATAAACTCATAATAACTGTCATCGTAACGTTAAGCGTGCGGACCCTACGGTTCGAGAACAATGTAGACATGACTGAGACAAATCTTCGGTCAATAACCAATAGCGGGACCTGGATGCCCATATTGGCTCCTACATATCCTACGAAGATCTTTATCGGTCAGACCGCATAACAACATACGTTGTTCCCTTTGTCATCGGTATGTTACTTGTCCGAGATTCGATCGTCGGTATCCAATACCTAGTTCAATCTCGTTACCGGCAAGTCTCTTTACTCGTTCTGTAATACATCATCCCGCAACTAACTCATTAGTTGCAATGCTTGCAAGGCTTATGTAATGTGCATTACCGAGAGGGCCCAGAGATACCTCTCCGACAATCGGAGTGACAAATCCAAATCTCGAAATACGCCAACCCAACATCTACCTTTGGAGACACCTGTAGTACTCCTTTATAATCACCCAGTTACGTTGTGACGTTTGGTAGCACACAAAGTGTTCCTCCGGTAAACGGGAGTTGCATAATCTCATAGTCATAGGAACATGTATAAGTCATGAAGAAAGCAATAGCAACATACTAAACGATCGGGTGCTAAGCTAATGGAATGGGTCATGTCAATCAGATCATTCAACTAATGATGTGACCTTGTTAATCAAATAACAACACTTTGTTCATGGTTAGGAAACATAACCATCTTTGATTAACGAGCTAGTCAAGTAGAGGCATACTAGTGACACTAAGTTTGTCTATGTATTCACACATGTATTATGTTTCCGGTTAATACAATTCTAGCATGAATAATAAACATTTATCATGATATAAGGAAATAAATAATAACTTTATTATTGCCTCTAGGGCATATTTCCTTCAGTCTCCCACTTGCACTAGACTCAATAATCTAGATTACACAGTAATGATTCTAACACCCATGGAGCCTTGGTGCTGATCATGTTTTCCTCGTGGAAGAGGCTTAGTCAACGGGTCCGCAACATTCAGATCCCTATGTATCTTGCAAATCTCTATGTCTCCCACCTGGACTAGATCCCGGATGGAATTGAAGCGTCACTTGATGTGCTTGGTTCTCTTGTGAAATCTGGATTCCTTTGCCATGGCAATTGCACCAGTATTGTCACAAAAGATTTTCATTGGACCCGATGCACTAGGTATGACACCTAGATCGGATATGAACTCCTTCATTCAAACTCCTTCGTTCGCTGCTTCCGAAGCAGCTATGTACTCCGCTTCACATGTAGATCCCGCTACGACGCTTTGTTTAGAACTGCACCAACTGACAGCTCCACCGTTTAATGTAAACACGTATCCGGTTTGCGATTTAGAATCCTCCGGATCAGTGTCAAAGCTTGCATCAACGTAACCTTTTACGGTGAGCTCTTTGTCACCTCCATATATGAGAAACATATCCTTAGTCCTTTTCAGGTATTTCAGGATGTTCTTGACCGCTGTCCAGTGATCCACTCCTGGATTACTTTGGTACTTCCCTGCTAATCTTATAGCAAGGCACACATCAGGTCTGGTACACAGCATTGCATACATGATAGAGCCTATGGCTGAAGCATAGGGAACATCTTTCATTTTCTCTCTATCTTCTGCAGTGGTCGGACATTGAGTCTGACTCAACTTCACACCTTGTAACACAGGCAAGAACCCTTTCTTCGCCTGATCCATTTTGAACTTTTTCAAAATCTTGTCAAGGTATGTGCTTTGTGAAAGTCCAATTAAGCGCCTTGATCTATCTCTGTAGATCTTTATACCTAATATGTAAGCAGCTTCACCGATGTCTTTCATTGAAAAACTCTTATTCAAGTATCCCTTTATGCTATCCAGAAATTCTATATCATTTCCGATCAGTAATATGTCATCCACATATAATATCAGAAATGCTACAGAGCTCCCACCCACTTTCTTGTAAATACAGGCTTCTCCGAAAGTCAGTATAAAACCAAATGCTTTGATCACACTATCAAAACGTTTATTCCAACTCCGAGAGGCTTGCACCAGTCCATAAATAGATCGCTGGAGCTTGCACACTTTGTTAGCTCCCTTTGGATCGACAAAACCTTCCGGTTGCATCATATACAACTCTTCTTCCAGAAATCCATTCAGGAATGCAGTTTTGACATCCATCTGCCAAATTTCATAATCATAAAATGCGACAATTGCTAACATGATTCTGACAGACTTAAGCATCACTACGAGTGAGAAGGTCTCATCGTAGTCAACCCCTTGAACTTGTCGAAAACCTTTTGCGACAAGACGAGCTTTGTAGACAGTAATATTACCGTCAGCGTCAGTCTTCTTCTTGAAGATCCATTTATTCTCAATTGCTTGCCGATCATCGGGCAAGTTAACTGTAACACCCTCGATGCGACTATATCTCCCACGTGTCGAGGCACGACTTAGAGGCATAATCGCATTGAAGGCATATTATGAAACTAGACACAATTTTAAGCAAGTTTCATATTAAGTTTGTTTTCATCCGATGCACGGTTCAACAGTTATTAAATGCATGATGCTAGGGGGTTTTCTGCAAAATTGTAATCTCCTGGAAAATTAGATAAAACCGTCCTGGCAGAAAAAAACATCACGGGCCGCAACTGTTCTCACCATGGGCCTTGCCCAGAACTGTGGAGAGGTAGCAGGCGGGGCGCGCTGGGCTGGCACGGTTGTGGATGAGGCCCAAGCGCGTAAGGAAAGGCGGCCCACAGGAGGATGCTCGTCGTCCTCCTCTCGAACAGGGATGGGCAGGGGTCGCCGGTGGAGAAGAAGGGCTCCGACGAACGGCGTTTCGGCGGCGAACGACGAGGAGGCGAGGGAAAATGGCGGAGGAGGACGGGAATGGATAGAACTGGGTGGTGGCTCCTCGGATCTGGCGCGGGGATGGCTCCTGTGGCCGGATCTGGCACAACGGAGGCGCGGGGAGGCCATGGTGGCACGAACGTCGAGGCAGGCAGCGCGTTGGCGTTGGGCCATGCGACGGGAGGCGAGGAAGAGCACGGCACGGATCCAGGCCAGCTCGGGTCGAGGACGAAGCCCTGGGCATCGGGGCTCCATGCCCGGCGCTGGACACAGAGAGGGAGGGAGAGACAAACGGGGAGGAAGAACTGCAGGAGGAAGAAGGCAGGAGGGAAGGTCGGCCTGGCAGGGGTGGTCTCCGACGAAGCCGGTCGGCGACGAGGTAAGGCGGAGGCGCTCGGGAGGAGCTCGTCTCCCTGGTCGACGAAGGAGAGCGAGGAGGGAGAGGATCGATGGCCTGTAGGTGGAAAGGATGAGGAGGGGATCTGGGAGGATTTGGTGGTGCGAGGTGGCGGCTGTGGGCTGGCCAAGCGCGGAAAACAAGGGGCGGCGGCTGGGAAGGATGGATGGGACATCTCCTTGATTTTAGGGTTAGACTAGGTCTATATATAGCAATAGGATTTTTTGGTAGGGGCTAATCCGGTCCCTCCGATCGTGATCGGACGGACGAAAAAAATAGTTAGGGAGCCCAAATGAGAAAACGGTGACGTTTTGTAGACGTTTGGGGATGTTCCGGACACAGCGGTGGCGACAGCCCGGTTCGGGTCCGGGACAACTTTCGGGCGCGTGCGAGGAGGGCTGCGGGCTGACGAGAGAGGTTACGCTGGGACTGGCGGTAGGTAGTGAGCTGTGTAGACGGTCCCGGACTGCGAGAAGAGAAGAGAGGGAAGCCCGGCATCTGTCTCCGGAGACCGAAAATGTCCGACGTTTTGACCGGCTATAATGCCGCTATATTTATCCGTTGGGGCGTCAAACGAACTCCGATTGCGACGAAACTTGACAGGCGGTCTGTCTACACTATAATAAGACCGCACACCAAATTTCAATCCAATCCGAGAACATTTTCCGGCCACTTATAAAATAATATTTCGGACGTGCCGCGGGCGCGTGCAAGTGTGGTTGGGCTCAGAACGGACAACGGAGAGAACGAGGAGGCCGGGACGAACGCAAGTTTTGAAAAACATGATGATGCAATGCACATGATGATATGACAAAATGCAACACGCAAGCAAATGACACGGCAACGACAACGAATAACGGGAAGACACGCTGGCACATCGGTCTCGGGGCGTTACAACACTCCACCACTACGAGAGGATCTCGTCCTGAGATCTAGAATGGCACCGGAGGGAACGAAACGGAAGAGAAAGAGAAGAGGTAAAACAAATTGCTTCTTTGACAAACGAGTGAAACCAAAGAACCTTGAAAAGGTTGAACAAATTTGAGAAAAGAATAGAACGAAGGAGAACAAAGTCGAAAACACTCCGTTAGAAAAGAGGGACAAAGAAGAACAAATTCAGGCAGCACTCCGGTTAAGGAAGGGGATCAAGGAAAACCAAAATTCGGGCAGCACTCCGGTTGGAAAGAAAGAGAAATGAATAAGGTCTTGATAAGATGAGAAGATACTTGAAGAAATCACAATACACTGCCACCAGAACTATTGAACGGATGGGACAAAGGGTAAGAAAGATTTCAGGCGTCACTCCGGTTGAGAAGGGAGTCAAAATTTGATAAGATGAGAGAGCTCAAATGAAAACACGACACTCCGGTTGAGAAAGGGATGCAAGACTTGATAAGGCGAAAAGAACTTTAACAAAGGGGCACAATACTCCGGTTAAGCAAGATAGGGAAGGAATAAGAGTGATATAATTTGGACAGCACTCTGTTTGTAAATGGAAGGAATTGAACAAGACAAGATGAGAGGATACTTGAAAAGAGGACACAACACTCAGATTAAAAATATAGGCATGGAAACATCATGATCTTTGATAAAACGAGACGATGGGTTGAAAAGATGAACATCACAATACCTCCGGAACAAAAGAATAGAAGATAGATAATTGAGATAGAAGAATGGAGAAGAAAATGCCAACTTCTACCACAAAAGAGCTTGAGAAGGCATTCTTAGGAGAAGGGTCGAACGGAATTGTTGTAAAAACAACAATGAAAAGAGTAATCATGATATATGGTCTTATGGAATACCTCTCAAATTAAGAGATGAAAAACCTGCCACTCACGGGAAAAGAATTGGATTGATAGGAACAAGGAGACGAGAAAGCTATAACACCGGGAGGATAATTGAAGAACTTGGGTCATTTATAAACACCATAGATAGCAACAATCCTTAGGGAAGTCTTTAGGTGAAATATAACCCAAGATAGCTCCAATGACGAGATTGATGGATTTAAAATATCCCAATCTTGACAACATGTGAATCATGAAAACAAGAACTGAAAATTATCAAGAATGACATAATACCACCTCCAATGATACGAAAGAAAGAATAATTGCACTCCGGATTGCAAGATGAAGAATACTTGAGCTCCTCTGGCAAGAAAGTTGATGAACGTTTCGAGAGGGAATTAAATCCTTGATGAACCATCATGTAGAGCCTCCATGAAGAACTCCAGTAATAAAAAGATTGATCCAAAATAATTGAATGATGAAAAGAATACGATTGAAGCCTCATAATGATTTAGATAGAGATCTCCATGATAATATAATTGAAAGAGGTTGGACTCCGGGAAAAAGAGAAGATGAAACAAATGAAACCAAGAGTTTGAAGGGCCTCCGAAATAAGAATCTGAGTGTGCCCTGAGAAAGAGATATGTGTAGCTCCTATCGGGATTTGTCGGCACATTCGGGCGGTGTTGCTGGTTTAGTTTTACCCTGTCGAAATGTCTTGTTGTACTGGGATACCGAGTCTGATCGGAATGTCTCGGGTGGAGGTCTATTCCTTCGTTGACCGTGAGAGCTTGTGATGGGCTAAGTTGGGACACCCCTGCAGGGATTTGAACTTTCGAAAGCCGTGCCCGCGGTTATGGGCAGATGGGAATTTGTTAACGTCCGGTTGTAGAAAACCTGAAGTTGACCTTAATTAAAATGAATCAACCGCGTGTGTAACCGTGATGGTCTCTTTCCGGCGGAGTCCGGGAAGTGAACACGGTTGTTGGAGTTATGTTTGCGTAGGCTGCTCTATATAGTTTCCGCTCGTGCTTTGCCTCCTCTTCTCGCTCTCCTTTGCGAATAAGTTAGCCACCATATATGCTAGTCGCTTGCTGCAGCTCCACTTACATTACCCCTTTCCTACCTATTAAGCTTAAATAGTCTTGATCGCGAGGGTGCGAGATTGCTGAGTCCTTTGTGGCTCACAGATTACTATTACACCAGATGCAGGGACCGATGACACTTCTCCGGATGGCGCGCTCGAGCTGAAGTGGGAGTACGACGAGGACTCTCAGCGTTGCTATGTGTCGTTTCCTGATGATCAGTAGGGATGCCTATTTCGGGGTTAGATCCAGGACCTAGTCGCTTGTTGGGGGTCTTTTCCATTTTGGCGCCGTAGTCGGGCCATGAGTGATTGTATGATGGATGTTATTTATGTACCTTGATGTGACGTGGCGAGTGTAAGCCAACTATGCTATTATTCCCCTTTATATTATATATGTACATGGGTTGTGTAATGATTCCCGACTTGCGACATTGCTTTCAATGCGCCTATGTCTCTAAGTCGTGCCTCGACACGTGGGAGACATAGCCGCATCGAGGGCGTTACAAAGTATGGACTTTGGTTAATTTAACACCCTCTGATACCAACTTGTAACACCCTCGATGCGACTATATCCCCCACGTGTCGAGGCACGACTTAGAGGCATAATCGCATTGAAGGCATATGTCGCAAGTGAGGTAATCTTCACACAACCCATGTAATATAATAAGGAATAAGAGATACATAGTTGGCTTACAATCGCCACTTCACACAATTACATGAATAAACATTACATCAATCAAATGCACTCATGGTCCGACTACAGACCAAAATAAAAGAAGAACCCCAAATGCGACAAAGGTCCCCGATCGACCCCAACTGGGCTCCACTACTGATCAATTAGAACGAAACAACACAAATGAACAAGGTCTTCAACGAGCTCCTCCTGAGCTTGGTTGCGTCATCTGCACGGACTCATCGGCACCTGCAAACTGGTTTTGGAAGTATCTGTGAGCCACAGGGACTCAGCAATCTCGCACCCTCGCGATCAAGACTATTTAAGCTTATGGGTATGGTAAAGGTATGAGGTGGAGCTGCAGCAAGCGACTAGCATATATGGTGGCTAACATACGCAAATGAGAGCGAGAAGAGAAGGCAAAGCACGGTCGATAAAAGTATGATCAAGAAGTGATCCTGGACTACCTACGTCAAGCATGACTCCAACAACCGTGTTCACTTCCCGGACTCCGCCGGAAAGAGACCATCACGGTTACACACGCGGTTGATTCATTTTAATTAAGGTCAACTTCAGGTTTTCTACAACCGGACGTTAACAAATTCCCATCTGCCCATAACCGCGGGCATGGCTTTCGAAAGTTCAAATCCCTGCAGGGGTGTCCCAACTTAGCCCATCACAAGCTCTCACGGTCAACGAAGGAATAGACCTCCACCCGAGACATTCCGATCAGACTCGGTATCCCAGTACAACAAGACATTTCGACAGGGTAAAACTAAACCAGCAACACCACCCGAATGTGCCGACAAATCCCGATAGGAGCTGCACATATCTCTTTCTCAAGGCACACTCAGATTGTCCAAACTTCCGGTAGGCCAGCCCAGAGTTGCCCCTGGTAGCCACCGGCGGCTGACGTTTCGGACCAACACTCAGAGGAGCACTGGCCCGGGGGGGTTAAAATAAAGATGACCCTTGAGTCTGCAGAACCCAAGGGAAAGAAAAGGCTAGGTGGCAAATGGTAAAACCAATGTTGGGCATTGCTGGAGAAGCTTTACTAAAGGCGAACTGTCAAGGGGTTCCCATTATAGCCCAACCGCGTAAGGGACGCAAGATCCGGGAACATAACACCGATATGACGGAAACTAGGGCGGCAAGAGTGGAACAAAACACCAGGCATAAGGCCGAGCCTTCCACCCTTTACCAAGTATATAGATGCATTACTTAAATGCGATATATAGTGATATCCCAACAAGTAAATAAATGTTCCAACAAGGAACAGACTCCATGTTCCAACAAGGAACAAACTTCAATCTTCACCTGCAACTAGCAACGCTATGAGAAGGGCTGAGCAAAGCGGTAACATAGCCAATCAACGGTTTGCTAGGACATTGGTGGGTTAGAGGCTGAACATGGCAATTTGGGAGGCTGACAAGCAAGTGGTAGGCATCGTAGCAATGGCATAGCAAAAGAGCGAGCATCTAGCAAGCAAAGATAGAAGTGATTTCGAGGGTATGATCATCTTGCCTGAAATCCCGCAAGGAAGAAGAACGATTCCATGAAGAAGACAAACGGACGTAGATGAACGGGTCCTCACAAACTCGACGTTACCGGAACCAACCCGAAGAAGCAACACCGGAAAAGAGCAACCAACATAGTAAACAACCACCACATAATCATGGCACAATGCACAATCAAGTATGATGCGTGTCCGGTTTAATGAAGCATGGCATGGCAAAGTGCACAAGCAATCCTACAAATTAAGTGGAGCTCAATATGCATCGGGATGCATATTGACAGAACACCACATCAATTATTTAGTTCTCTCTCGGTTGTGTACCCAACAATATTAAATGTTGATTAACATGGCAAGAGGGTGAAGCAAAGCAAAACTACCTATCTAGTCAAGGTTAAATGAGACCGGAACAACAACACAACAAGTCCGGAAAATTCCCATGTGCAAATATTAGGTTTGGTCCTGATCTGTCCTAAACACAATTTTAGAGTTGTTTAACATGCAAAGTGATGCCACCATGATAAACTAGGCAAAATTCTACCCCATTTACATATAAGGTTTATTTAAATCGGAGCTACGGTTAAATAGTTATGAATTAAATCATTTTAGCATGGCATAGGGGCAAATTTAAACAAACATCATCTTAGACATTTTAAACATGGATGAAAGTGGCATATTATGAAACTAGACACAATTTTAAGCAAGTTTCATATTAAGTTTGTTTTAATCCGATGCACGGTTCAACAGTTATTAAATGCATGATGCTAGGGGGTTTTCTGCAAAATTGTAATCTCCTGGAAAATTAGATAAAATCGTCCTGGCAGAAAAAAAACATCACGGGCCGCAACTGTTCTCACCATGGGCCTTGCCCAGAACTGTGGAGAGGTAGCAGGCGGGGCGCGCTGGGCTGGCACGGTTGTGGATGAGGCCCAAGCGCGTAAGGAAAGGCGGCCCACAGGAGGATGCTCGTCGTCCTCCTCTCGAACAGGGATGGGCAGGGGTCGCCGGTGGAGAAGAAGGGCTCCGGCGAACGGCGTTTCGGCGGCGAACGACGAGGAGGCGAGGGAAAACGGCGGAGGAGGACGGGAATGGATAGAACTGGGCGGTGGCTCCTCAGATCTGGCGCGGGGATGGCTCCTGTGGCCGGATCTGGCACAACGGAGGCGCGGGGAGGCCATGGTGGAACGAACGTCAAGGCAGGCAGCGCGTTGGCGTCGGGCCATGCGACGGGAGGCGAGGAAGAGCACGGCGCGGATCCAGGCCAGCTCGGGTCGAGGACGAAGCCCTGGGCATCGGGGCTCCATGCCCGGCGCTGGACACAGAGAGGGAGGGAGAGAGAAACGGGGAGGAAGAACTGCAGGAGGAAGAAGGCAGGAGGGGAGGTCGGCCTGGCAGGGGTGGTCTCCGACGAAGCCGGTCGGCGACGAGGTAAGGCGGAGGCGCTCGGGAGGAGCTCGTCTCCCTGGTCGACGAAGGAGAGCGAGGAGGGAGAGGATCGATGGCCTGTAGGTGGAAAGGATAAGGAGGGGATCTGGGAGGATTTGGTGGTGCGAGGTGGCGGCTGTGGGCTGGCCAAGCGCGGAAAACAAGGGGCGGCGGCTGGGAAGGATGGATGGGACATCTCCTTGATTTTAGGGTTAGACTAGGTCTATATATAGCAATAGGATTTTTTGGTAGGGGCTAATCCGGTCCCTCCGATCGTGATCGGACGGACGAAAAGAATAGTTAGGGAGCCCAAATTAGAAAACGGTGACGTTTTGTAGACGTTTGGGGATGTTCCGGACACAGCGGTGGCGACAGCCCGGTTCGGGTCCGGGACAACTTTCGGGCGCGTGCGAGGAGGGCTGCGGGCTGACGAGAGAGGTTAGGCTGGGACTGGCAGTAGGTAGTGAGCTGTGTAGACGGTCCCGGACTGCGAGAAGAGAAGAGAGGGAAGCCCGGCATCTGTCTCCGGAGACCGAAAACGTCCGACGTTTTGACCGGCTATAATGCCGCTATATTTATCCGTTGGGGCGTCAAACGAACTCCGATTGCGACGAAACTTGACAGGCGGTCTGTCTACACTATAATAAGACCGCACACCAAATTTCAAGCCAATCCGAGAACATTTTCTGGCCACTTATAAAATAATATTTCGGACGTGCCGCGGGCGCGTGCAAGTGTGGTTGGGCTCAGAACGGACAACGGAGAGAACAAGGAGGCCGGGACGAACGCAAGTTTTGAAAAACATGATGATGCAATGCACATGATGATATGACAAAATGCAACACGCAAGCAAATGACACGGCAACGACAACGAATAACGGGAAGACACGCTGGCACATCGGTCTCGGGGCGTTACAACACTCCACCACTACGAGAGGATCTCGTCCCGAGATCTAGAATGGCACCGGAGGGAACGAAACGGAAGAGAAAGAGAAGAGGTAAAACAAATTGCTTCTTTGACAAACGAGTGAAACCAAAGAACCTTGAAAAGGTTGAACAAATTCGAGAAAAGAATAGAACGAAGGAGAACAAAGTCGAAAACACTCCGTTAGAAAAGAGGGACAACGAGCATTGCGAAAACCTTGAGGTTGAAGGGAAGATATATATAGAAAACACTCCGGTTAAGGAAGGGGATCAAGGAAGACCAAAATTCGGGCAGCACTCCGGTTGAAAAGAAACGGAATTGAATAAGGTCTTGATAAGATGAGAAGATATTTGATGAAATCACAACACAGTGCCTCCATAACTATTGAATGGATGGAACAAAGGGTAAGAAATATCTCGGACAGCACTCCGGTTGAGAAAGGATGTAAAACTTGATAAGGCGAAAAGAACTTGAGCAGAATGGCACCACACTCCGGTTAAACAAAATAGAGAAGGAAAAAGACTGATATAATTTGGACAGCACTTCGCCTGTAAACGGAAGGAATTGAGCTTGACAAGATGAGAGGATACTTGAAAAGAGGACACGACACTCCGGTTAAATGAATAAGCAAGAAAGGGACAAGGTCCTGACAAAAACAAAAAGGAAAGGTTGAAGATAGCAACATCACAATGACTCCGGAACAAAAGAATAGAAGATGGATAATTGAAATAGGAGAATTGAGGAGAAAAATGCCAACTTCTGCTACAAAAGAGCTTGAAAAAGGCATCTTAAGGAGAAGGGTCGAACGGAGTTGTTGGAAAAACCACAACGAAAAGATAGGCTTGAAATGGTCTTATGGAATACCTCTCAAATTAACAGATGACAATCTACCACTCGCGGGAAAGAATTGTATTTATTTGAACAAGGAGACGAGAAAGCTATATTACCAGGAGGATAGATGAAGAACTTGGATCATACATGAGCACCATTATAGCAACAATCCTTAGGGAAGGCTTTAGGTGAAATATAACCCAAGATAACTCCAATGACGAGATTGATGGATTTAAAATACCTCATTCTTGATAGCTTGAGAAACATGAAGCGCGAAGGAAAATTAACCAAAGTCCATACTTTGTTCTCATACATGGATCCCAACTCAGATTTCATGGCTTCAAGCCATTTTGCGGAATCTGGGCTCACCATCGCTTCTTCATAGTTCGTAGGTTCATCATGATCTAGTAGCATGACTTCCAGAACTAGATTACCGTACCACTCTGGCGCGGATATCATTCTGGTTGATCTACGAGGTTCAGTAGTATCTTGTTCTGAAGTTTCATGATCATCATCATTAACTTCCTCACTTATTGGTGTAGGTGTCGCAGAAACAGTTTTCTGTGATGTACTACTTTCCAACAAGGGAGTAGGTATAGTTACCTCGTCAAGTTCTACTTTCCTCCCACTCACTTCTTTCGAGAGAAACTCCTTCTCCAGAAAGTTTCTGAATTTAGCAACAAAAGTCTTGCCTTCGGATTTGTGATAGAAGGGGTATCCAATAGTGTCCTTTGGATATCCTATGAACACACATTTCTCCGATTTGGGTTCGAGCTTATCAGGTTGAAGCTTTTTCACATAAGCATCGCAGCCCCAAACTTTCAGAAACGACAACTTTGGTTTCTTGCCAAACCATAGTTCATAAGGCGTCGTCTCAACGGATTTTGATGGTGCCCTATTTAACGTGAATGCGGCCGTCTCTAGAGCGTATCCCCAAAACGATAGCGGTAAATCAGTAAGAGATATCATAGATCGCACCATATCTAGTAAAGTACGATTACGACGTTCGGACACACCATTACGCTGTGGTGTTCTGGGTGGCATGAGTTGCGAAACTATTCCACAATTTTTCAAATGTACACCAAACTCGTAACTCAAATATTCTCCTCCACGATCAGATCGTAGAAACTTTATTTTCTTGTTACGATGATTTTCAACTTCACTCTGAAATTCTTTGAACTTTTCAAACGTTTCAAACTTATGTTTCATTAAGTAGATATACCCATATCTGCTTAAGTCATCTGTGAAGGTGAGAAAATAACGATATCCGCCACGAGCCTCAACATTCATCGGACCACATACATCTGTATGTATGATTTCTAGCAAATCTGTTGCTCTCTCCATAGTACCGGAGAACGGTGTTTTAGTCATCTTGCCCATGAGGCACGGTTCGCAAGTACCAAGTGATTCATAATCAAGTGGTTCCAAAAGTCCATCAGTATGGAGTTTCTTCATGCGCTTTACACCGATATGACCTAAACGGCAGTGCCACAAATAAGTTGCACTATCATTATCAACTCTGCATCTTTTGGCTTCTACATTATGAATATGTGTATCACTACTATCGAGATTCAACAAGAATAGACCACTCTTCAAGGGTGCATGACCATAAAAGATATTACTCATATAAATAGAACAACCATTATTCTCTGATTTAAATGAATAACCGTCTCGCATTAAACAAGATCCAGATGTAATGTTCATGCTCAACGCTGGCACCAAATAACAATTATTTAGGTCTAATACTAATCCCGAAGGTAGATGTAGAGGTAGCGTGCCGACCGGGATCACATCGACTTTGGAACCGTTTCCCACGCGCATCGTCACCTCGTCCTTAGCCAATCTTCGCTTAATCCGTAGTCCCTGTTTCGAGTTGCAAATATTAGCAACAGAACCAGTATCAAATACCCAGGTGCTACTGCGAGCATTAGTAAGGTACACATCAATAACATGTATATCACATATACCTTTGTTCACCTTGCCATCCTTCTTATCCGCCAAATACTTGGGGCAGTTCCGCTTCCAGTGACCAGTCTGCTTGCAGTAGAAGCACTCAGTTTCAGGCTTAGGTCCAGACTTGGGTTTCTTCTCTTGAGCAGCAACTTGCTTGCCGTTCTTCTTAAAGTTCCCCTTCTTCTTCCCTTTGCCCTTTTTCTTGAAACTAGTGGTCTTGTTAACCATCAACACTTGATGCTCCTTTTTGATTTCTACCTCCGCAGCTTTCAGCATTGCGAAGAGCTCGGGAATAGTCTTGTTCATCCCTTGCATATTATAGTTCATCACGAAGCTCTTGTAGCTTGGTGGCAGTGATTGGAGAATTCTGTCAATGACGCAATCATCTGGAAGATTAACTCCCATCTGAATCAAGTGATTATTATACCCAGACATTTTGAGTATATGCTCACTGACAGAACTGTTCTCCTCCATCTTGCAGCTATAGAACTTATTGGAGACTTCATATCTCTCAATCCGGGCATTTGCTTGAAATATTAACTTCAACTCCTGGAACATCTCATATGCTCCATGACGTTCAAAGCGTCGTTGAAGTCCCGATTCTAAGCCGTAAAGTATGGCACACTGAACTATCGAGTAGTCATCAGCTTTGCTCTGCCAGACGTTCATAACATCTGGTGTTGCTCCAGCAGCAGGCCTGGCACCCAGCGGTGCTTCCAGGACGTAATTATTCTGTGCAGCAATGAGGATAATCCTCAAGTTACGGACCCAGTCCGTGTAATTGCTACCATCATCTTTCAACTTTGCTTTCTCAAGGAACGCATTAAAATTCAACGGAACAACAGCACGAGCCATCTATCTACAATCAAACATAAACAAGCAAGATACTATCAGGTACTAAGTTCATGATAAGTTTAAGTTCAATTAATCAAATTACTTAAGAACTCCCACTTAGATAGACACCCTCTAATCCTCTAAGTGATCACGTGATCCAAATCAACTAAACCATGTCCGATCATCACGTGAGATGGAGTAGTTTCTTTGGTGAACATCACTATGTTGATCATATCTACTATATGATTCACGCTCGACCTTTCGGTCTCCGTGTTCCGAGGCCATATCTGTATATGCTTGGCTCGTCAAGTATAACCTGAGTATTTCGCGTGTGCAACTGTTTTGCACCCGTTGTATTTGAACGTAGAGCCTATCACACCCGATCATCACGTGGTGTCTCAGCACGAAGAACTTTCGCAACGGTGCATACTCAGGGAGAACACTTCTTGATAATTTAGTGAGGGATCATCTTATAATGCTACCGTCAATCAAAGCAAGATAAGATGCATAAAAGATAAACATCACATGCAATCAATATAAGTGATATGATATGGCCATCATTATCTTGTGCTTGTGATCTCCATCTCCGAAGCACCATCATGATCACCATCGTCACCGGCGCGACACCTTGATCTCCATCGTAGCATCGTTGTCGTCTCGCCAATCTTATGCTTCCACGACTATCGCTACCGCTTAGTGATAAAGTAAAGCATTACATCGCGATTGCATTGCATACAATAAAGCGACAACCATATGGCTCCTGCCAGTTGCCGATAACTCGGTTACAAAACATGATCATCTCATACAATAAAATTTAGCATCATGTCTTGGCCATATCACATCACAACATGCCCTGCAAAAACAAGTTAGATGTCCTCTACTTTGTTGTTGCATGTTTTACGTGGCTGCTACGGGCTTAAGTAAGAACCAATCTCACCTACGCATCAAAACCACAACGATAGTTTGTCAATTTGACTCTGTTTTAACCTTCGCAAGGATCGGGCATAGCCACACTTGGTTCAACTAAAGTTGGATAAACAGTCACCCGCAAGCCACCTTTGTGCAAAGCACGTCGGGAGAACCGGTCTCGCGTAAGCGTATGCGTAATGTCAGTCCGGGCCGCTTCATCCAACAATACCGCCGAACCAAAGTATGACATGTTGGTAGGCAGTATGACTTATATCGCCCACAACTCACTTGTGTTCAACTCGTGCATATAACATCAAACCATAAAACCTAGGCTCGGATGCCACTGTTGGGGAACGCAGTAATTTCAAAAAATTTCCTACGCACACGCAAGATCATGGTGATGCATAGCAACGAGAGGGGAGAGTGTTGTCTACGTACCCTTCATAGACTGCAATGGAAGCGTTGACGCAACGTAGAGGAAGTAGTCGTACGTCTTCCTGATCCGACCGATCCAAGCACCGTTACTCCGGCACCTCCGAGTTCTTAGCACACGTACAGCTCGATGACGCTCCCCGGGCTCCGATCCAACAAAGCTTCGGGGATGAGTTCCGTCAGCACAACGGCGTGGTGACGATGATGATGTTCTACCGACGCAGGGCTTCGCCTAAGCACTACAACGATATGATCGAGGTGGAATATGGTGGCAGGGGGCACCGCACACGGCTAAGGAACGATCACGTGGATCAACTTGTGTGTCTAGAGGTGCCCCTCTGCCCCCGTATATAAAGGATCCAAGGGAGGGTGCGGCCGGCCCTATGGTGGCGCGTAGGAGGAGTCCTACTCCTACCGGAAGTAGGACTCCCCCCCCCCCAAACCTTGTCCAACTAGGAGAGGTGGAGGGAGAATAGGAAAGGGGGGCGCCGCCCCTCCCTCCTTGTCCAATTCGGACTAGGGGGACAGGGGGCGCGCGGCCTGCCCTGGCAGCCCCTTCCTCTTCTCCATATTAGGCCCATGAGGCCCATTAACCCCCCGGGGGGGTTCCGGTAACCCCCCGGTGCTCCTGTTTTATCCGATACTTCTCCGGAACCCTTCCGGTGTCCGAATATAGTCATCCAGTATATCAATCTTTATGTCTCGACCATTTCGAGACTCCTCGTCATGTCCGTGATCACATCCGGGACTCCGAACTAACTTCGGTACATCAAAATGCATAAACTCATAATAACTGTCATCGTAACGTTAAGCGTGCGGACCCTACGGTTCGAGAACAATGTAGACATGACTGAGACAAATCTCCGGTCAATAACCAATAGCGGGACCTGGATGCCCATATTAGCTCCTACATATTCTACGAAGATCTTTATCGGTCAGACCGCATAACAACATACGTTGTTCCCTTTGTCATCGGTATGTTACTTGTCCGAGATTCGATCGTCGGTATCCAATACCTAGTTCAATCTCGTTACCGGTAAGTCTCTTTACTCGTTCTGTAATACATCATCCCGCAACTAACTCATTAGTTGCAATGCTTGCAAGGCTTATGTAATGTGCATTACCGAGAGGGCCCAGAGATACCTCTCCGACAATCGGAGTGACAAATCCTAATCTCGAAATACGCCAACCCAACATCTACCTTTGGAGACACCTGTAGAGCTCCTTTATAATCACCCAGTTACGTTGTGACGTTTGGTAGCACACAAAGTGTTCCTCCGGTAAACGGGAGTTGCATAATCTCATAGTCACAGGAACATGTATAAGTCATTAAGAAAGCAATAGCAACATATTAAACGATCGGGTGCTAAGCTAATGGAATGGGTCATGTCAACCAGATCATTCAACTAATGATGTGACCTCGTTAATCAAATAACAACACTTTGTTCATGGTTAGGAAACATAACCATCTTTGATTAACGAGCTAGTCAAGTAGAGGCATACTAGTGACACTAAGTTTGTCTATGTATTCACACATGTATTATGTTTCCAGTTAATACAATTCTAGCATGAATAATAAACATTTATCATGATATAAGGAAATAAATAATAACTTTATTATTGCCTCTAGGGCATATTTCCTTCAATTGGTAACTTACAACCATCATTTCAAATTTGAAATATTCAATGTGTTGCATGATTAGCTTATTGTGGAGTTGAACAACCGCTTTGCTGAAAGGTCTACTCAATTGTTGAGATGCATTGCTTGTCTTGACCCCAAGAATTCATTTGCCAATTATAATGAAGACAAGCTAGTAGATCTTGCTAATATGTATGCTGTTGATTTCTCTACATATGAAGTTACTTTTGTCCTTAGAAACCAACTAGACTCATTCATTCGGGAAGCAAGAGGTGATCCACATTTGATGAATTGCAATGATCTTGGTCATCTTGCCATGAATATGGTTAAAAGTGATATGCACACAACTTTTCCCTTAGTTTACCGTCTGGTTGAGTTAGCATTGATTTTACCTGTTGCAACCGCAACCGTGGAAAGGGCATTCTCAGCAATGAGCATTATCAAGACCGGATTGAGGAACAAAATGGGTGATGATTGGATGAATCATAGAATGGTATGTTACATTGAGAGAGATGTATTTGTTAGTATCGAAGAATCCAAGATCATTGAGCGATTTCAAGGTTATCGCACACGTAAAGGTGTTTTGCCTCGTCCTACACGTAAGTTTTCACTTTTTGCATCTATTGTTAATTAGTTTTGCCTGCTATATTATGCACTGATTCGCATTTCAAAATTGATGATTGAAGGTTTAGCGATGTCTGCTCTTGAAGATGTAGTCATGGGAGGCTCGGATCAACCAATCATTTGATTTGGTATCAATCTTCTGTATCATTTATCTATGCCACATATTGTCTTTTGATTTGTCTTGCTTTATTAGTTGACCCATTATGGAACAAATGCTGCCATTGAATATCATGTTTGGTTTCTTATTAGTTATACAAAACATAGATTGATTCTTGTATGCCTTGAAATTGAAGTTTTTTCTGGGTAGTTTTTACCCATTAGTTGTTCGCCTGGGGCGTCAACAATTCCTGGGTCCGCCACTGGTCTGATGGACAAAATAAAAAAAATCCCTTTCAATGGATCTGGATGTCCCTGAACTGCATGTTGATGCTGCCCTTGATCAGAGCCATACGCAAAACATTGGTAGAATGAAAAAGGCACATTTTCCGCAGTCCCAGGTAAAATCTTGCTCCTCTAGATGGTCCAATTCTGTAACGACTCATGTTCATTTACCTTGTATATGTGTGTGTTGGGAATTTTGTTTCATCCTTTCAGTTGGCAATTTAAAGTTGGTCTTTGCAGTTCATAATTGTGTACTTAAAGAGAGTATGTTCAAAAACGCCAACGTGATATTCCGAACGAAATTTGTGGATGGAGTGTCCACCGTGACACGCACAGTCCCTTCAAAACAGAAATGATTTTTGAAAAGGTTCAATACAGAAATGATAGACATGCATTATCCGAGGAGAGAATTCCTTATTTAACACCGTGTCTAAAATTTATGCCCTATTTGACATCAACAAATAATTTGTTCCCTATCTAACGACGAGTCTAAATTTTATGCCTTTTATAATACTTATGTTCATTTTAAGTCTAAATGACATCTGAAATGACCATTTTGCCCTCATGTGGTATGTTTGTGTGCCCGTGCATATGATGTTGCATGTGTTTGTGTGCGCGTACGTATGTGCTACTGCTGTGTGTGTGCGCGCGTGTGCTGCTGTGGGTGTTTGATATTGCGTGTGTACGTGCATGCTGTTGTGTGCAGTAGCGGAGGCAGGAATATTTTTCTGGTGTAGCGGAGTTTATGAAGGAGAAAATTGTGTATGATATAATTTTGAAAGAACTTACTACAATACTGGATGTATATTACTTCACATTTACCAAATACAACACAGATGGAAAAGCTAAATATTAACATTCAAAATACCTTACTAGATGATAATTATATGGATGACTGTTCACCAATTTACTAGACCAAACTAATTGATTCGTCTTTCATCAATGAGCAGTCACTGGAATAAATGTACCACATGATTATAACTAGTGAAAACCGAGTGCATACAGGGCCGGCCCTAATATTCTGGAGGCCCTTGTGCGAGCCCTGCAAAATGGGCCCAATGGCTATAGTAGAGAAATTTTGTACTTCCATGATTATATTATATGTTGTTATTTTCTCCTCCAAAAAATGTTGTTATCCTCTAACACTACGAGCATATAACTCCTCAGGAATCTCAGCAGTAGCATTTGTTGAAATTATGAACATCTAACTCTTCTCAGTAGTGACATTTGTTAAAATTAATTTATGCAGACCACCCTTTTTGAGTTTCAATTAACTGATCTACATTTTGTTTTTCTCCTTACAACCGGATAAATGCATTTTAGGCAACATTCTTGTAACAAAAAAAGAAAGAAAACACCTGATTTCTTGAGTCCTTATTCAAGCAATGCTTCAAGCAATCAACATATCTCCTGCCAGGCAGCCTGCAAGAGTCGTACATAATGAGAGAAAGTTAATCATCACTTCACATAACAGAAATACGTAGACAAGCGTCAAAGTATTTGCTGAAAAAATCTCTTGAATGAGTTACGTGCAGTCTAAAACTCAGAAACTTCATGGTTTGGCCCCTCGCCTCGCCACGGCCCTGACGGCCACGGCCAGCTTCTCACCGGTCGCTGGAACACGCTGCAGCCTGCGCTGCCCTCAACGCCTCGAGCATCGGGATGGTGTGTGGCTGGTTCGCCGCGTTAGTCCTCGCCGATGCCCATCGAGGCTTTGTCGCCACAAAGTATTTAGACTAGTCACATCACATTTTACTAGGCTAGGTTACTATCTCCATAATGAGTAGTAACATATGTATGTTGTCATGTTATGATTCGTTTATTAAAGTATAGACTCATATTGTCTTGGTATGTGTGATGTTATAGTAACTAGCTAAGTTACCACCATCATCCCTCTCATCATTAAATATGTGTCACATAAGCAAAATTATCTTGAAAAATGTGATGTTACTAATGATGTTACTCTCACTATGACCAGTCTTAAAAGATGAAAGAACCAGGTTGAGGAACCCATCAAATGATGAAGGACTAATAATACAACGAAACAATCCATTGGCTAGCATCATTCGTAGCACCGGCCTTTGGGAACTTGGGTCAATTAATTGGGGAAAAGTTGAACTATTGAAGAAAGGAGACTGGGAGAAGAAACGAGAGGAGGTGACGGCGGCGTTCTCGGGAAGAGCAACGTGCGCGTAACAGAATGGCTGGGCCTGCTGCCATCGCTGCTTCTTCTTTTTTCCTTCTACATCCTGTAGTACACATACATTACAGGATATAGGCCCTTGCTCGGGCTGGGCCCTAGGCGGTCGCACTCTTCGCCATGGCCCAGGGCCGGTCCTGCTGCATACCCTTAGTCGCAAGGGTGATACGAACATAATCTATTCCGTGCAGATGTGTGACGTGCAGTCCAATACATTATGCAGGGAAATGCCCCAGCAGGAGGCATGCCCAGCTCAGAACTTAAAAATCTATCAAACTAATTACTGGACACGTATGTTTCTCTCAAAAAAAATATGCGTACGTATTTGCACCGGAGTTTAGGTATGGCATGAGCAAACCTTGCCAAATACTCCCTCAGTTCGAAATTACTTGTTGCAGAAATGGATGTATGTAGACGTATTTTAGTTTTAGATATATCCATTTTTGAGACAAGTAATTCCAAATGGAGGGAGTAGCTGGCTTCGCCACTGGGTGCGTGCGTCTGTGCTGTTGTGTGCTGCGGCGTGTGTGTGTGTTGATGTGTGCGTGTGTGTTGCTACTTGTGAGTGTGTTGCATGTGTGTGTGTGTGTGCGCGCGCGCGTGCTGCTGTGTGTGAATTATGCATGCTACTGCCCTCGCACTGATGTTGTGTGCCTGTATTATTTCCTCGTACACACACATACCACATGAGGAGCAAAAGGGTCTTTTCAGATGTTATTTTGGCTTAAAATAGACGAAAGTGTTATAAAAGGCATAAAATGTAGACTCGTTGTTAGATAAGGAAGGAAAGGTTTCTCAATGTTAAATAAAAAAAACAAAATTTAAAATAGTGTTAAATAAAGAATTGTTTCTTATCCGAGGGTATGCTCGAAACTAAAAAGGTTTAATACGCCATGCTGCCTAACGACTTAACGAGGCAGACGCGCTTGTTCATTGTACTGGCTAACATCCGGCTCATGTAAATTGGAACGATCCGATAAAATTGGAACGAACATCTGGCTCGTTTGGTGCCACGCCTTCCTTGTCGTGGGTTCGAATCCCACTTAGCGCATACTTTTCTCACCTCAAAAAAGGAAATATTTTTTTGGCTCGAAGCGTCCTGTGTTTGAATCCTGTTGGGGCACCTATTTTTTTGTTACATTTTTAAGTGGCGCAAACTGGTGGTATAATATCCATCAATGGGGCGGCCCAAAGCGGCTCCACACAGCCAGCAATCCGGGTTTGACCCGCACGCCAACAATCCCTGTTTGTAAACACTCTCAAAATAGACCAAGATCAGAAATTCGGTGTGTTGATTTCAAGGATTGAAAGGGGTTCAACTTAGCTTTCGTTTACAAGTTTAAGGATTTTTTTTCTTTTTTTCCTTTTCAATTACTAACCCGAGGCATATAGTGTATTTTCGGTATTTATCGAATAAATTGTAATTGGTTAGTAACTTTCCTACCATATATACCAATGACAAAAAATTCGGATTGACACTTAATTTAGGCTAAAAAATAAAGTTACTAACCAAGCGCTCATCCAATCAATTTTCGGTATTTATCAAATAAAGTGTAATTGGTTAGTAACTTTCCTACCATATACGTATACCAATGACAAAAAGGTCGGATTAACACTTAATTTAGGCTCAGTTAAGATTTTTAGTTATATTTATAATTTACAATACTAAATTTATGGATTAGACAAGATTGTATGTGACTTCATAAATATCTTTGATTGTGTGATCAACCCAGTGTCCTCTTGTTCTCTAGGCAATGGATCCTTCAAGATCGAATTCGGGTTGTCACCGGCACTTCCTGAAGACTTCTCGACTAGGTGTGTGGATACTACTTTTCTTTTTCCGGCAATAGCAAAAAACTACGACCATGACGACATCGATGTGTCATCGGTATGTGGGGCATGGAGAGGATGAAAAACATTCTTTCAAGAGTTTTCTTATAATATTGGTGTTTGAGTATTTCAAGATTCAGCTCCTTTGAAATTAAAAAACTTAAACATCACGAGCTACAACGTGTACCCAATGGCGGACCTGGGATCTAGTTACTCGGGGTGCCAAATATCAATACCTAGTTAAAAGTTGTAGAAATTACACAAAAGTAGTATGACTGGACCTAAACTTCATCGTAAATACAGAAATACTACAAAAATTAAGGTTAAATATACTATACCAACTATTTTTCTTTTTACTGCTAAAAAAATACTATTTTTCTTTTCATCAGCCTCTGCGTGTACCCTTTCCTTTAGATGCACATAGCCGGGTGATCCCTCAGCAAGAATTATAAATTCTCCCATACAGTGTCCAAAAATTCGCACGTGCCACGGTCTCCAAAGGAGAACAACAAGTGATACTTCACCTATCAAAAAAAGAAAAAGAAAAAAACAAGACCGGTGTTGACACCATATTTTGGCACGGTCAAGAATCTAATTAAGATGACCTCAAATGGAGAAGTGATCTACATGAAAAAGTTCAGTATTGTCGACATGAACATATCTTTGGAGTTTGGGCCATTACCATCCGATCTCATCTCGAGGGACGAAGTTGTGCTCAAAATACTAGGATTTTGTATGCAGAGTAATGTTCAGCCGATTAGGCCTCCAAGACAGCTTCATATGATAAAAGTTTATACACGGGTTGTCTTCGTCTCGTCGAAATGGTCGATTTTGATATGAAAAACGTCTTAATCGAAAGGCGTATGCAAAATAAAGCCGAAAATGCGCGGTTGCATAAGGATGGCCGGACACTCCGAGGACAATCATCCGGGTTTCAGATTTCTCTATTGTAGACTTCGGAAAATAGCCCAAAACCCCCTCAAGATAGCCTCTGATAAACAAACGTTAAGCACGAAAGTTGTTCATCTCATTGAAAAGGTCAAAATTGCTTTTGGACTCGTTTCCATCCAAGGTTGTTTACCGCCTCAAAAAAGACTCTGCAGCCAATTTTAGACTGAACGATTTTGAAAAGTTCAGACAAACCATCTGAATTTGATAGGGTTTTGGATGTGAATCCAATCCTTTTCTTTTGCATGGGAAGTCTAGCCGCCTCTTATATACCTATAAGGGGTGACGACCGATTAAACAACACACAATCGATCTATCAATATATCATCTTTTACCTTTACTTTTATCTTCTCCCTTGTTCATTTTCTTCCTCGTTCTTCGTCCGTTCTTTTTGTTGTAGGACGGTGAACCATGAGGCTCTAGGGGCGGTCAACCCGATCTAGGGCAGCCCATAGTCGCTGCACGCCCTGACAGGGTGCCTCCCGAACGTGTGGGGTTTCAGGTCTATAAAAGCGTCCGCCAGATTGCTTGCGTACTGCACTTCCGATCGGGTCTCCTTCGACGTGAGGTGCAGTACATCACCTTCGACGTTGAAGATACACGGTGATGTGTTCGTGTGCGAAAGCTGGCGGTCCTTAGAATATAATAAAAAAAAGGAAACCTACCAGCATTTGTTATCATCATACCAACATACACATGCCAACCAACCACGTACTGAGAGTTGACAGGTGCAGTATGTGTTCTATGAATTGGTGCCCATCGTCCCCATGTTGCATTCTTCATGACTGGTCATCCAAATCTGCATGAGCTAGGCTGTGATATCCAAATAAGCTGCATGCTCAGGACATATAAATGGGCCGATTTCCAGCCTTGATCAATCATTTGTGATAACTGATAAGAGCGTTGCGAGCCTTCTTCTGAAGCAAGTGGGATGTATTTTAACCAAAAACTTTTTGGGTGTGTACCTTGATATTTGAGAACTGAGATATTGGAGTAAACCAAGCGTAAATTTTGTCCAGCCCCGGCCCAAGATATATCTCCTCGAAGAAGCTGGTCATCACATGTGACCCCCTATTACCTTTCTAAGATTTGCATGTATGAAACAAGATGAATGCAACGAGGCTTGGACTCGTCCACGCCGCCGGCGAGGACCTCAACAGCATGACGGTGGCGCAGCAGTACGCGCTCCTCAAGCCGCTCCAGGTCGGCATCGCCGTCTGCGACCACCAAGGCCAGCAGGTCGGCCGGGAGTTCAACCTCCGCGACTTCTGCCGCCTCGCCGACCCGCACGACCAAAAGGCCCTCGACTACCTTGCCGACTGCGGCGTCGACCTCGACATGCTCGGGCTCATGGGCTCCGGCCTCATCGGCGCCGGACACGGGCGGCCGCTGTCGTGGATCACCTACGCCGGTGCCTACCACGTAGCATACCTGCTCAAAATCGTCACGGGCGGCGCCCCGCGGCCGCACGACGTGGCCGGGTTCGTGGGCGGCATGCAGTATTACCTCGGCCTGACTGGTCTACGACGTTGCCACGATGGCGGCTGGCTGCCCGGGCATGCCGGTGGGGCTGTACCGCATCGCCGCTAGCCTGCTCATCCATCCGCCGTGGGGGAGCCCTCGCCTCGCAGGCGCCGCCGGCGTGCGCGCGCTTCTGGCCTTTAGGATTTGCGCTTCGACAGCAACGCGGAGAGGTTCCGAGGTCTGCTTCAGGCCTGCAGCATTAATTAGTTCTTCGACGGTCGATCAGAATATCAGACACGAGCAATGTTGGTAAAGAATTCGAATGCTGTGATGTCCAAATAAGCTGGATGCTCAGGGCATATAAATGGGCCGATTTTCAGCCTTGACCAACCATTTGTGATGACAGCGTTGCCGAGCCTTCTTTGGAAGCAAGTGGGATGTATTTTAACCGAAATTTTTTGGGTGTGTACCTTGGTCTTTGAGAACTGAGGTATTGGAGTAAACCAAGCATAAATTTTGTCGGCCCCCCGCCCAAGATATAGGGTGTGTTTGGTTTGTGCCCAAGATTGCCCCACCAAAGCATTGGCTAGCCAAAAATTTGATTAAGGTTTTGGTTGCCCATGATTTGATCAACACTGACAAGAAAAATAAATTAGAGTTGGCTAGAATTCATTGGCATGTCAAAAATTGGCAACCATCTAAATAAAGATCAATTTTGGTCATGATCAAAATTTTGATAGGATGCACTTTGGCCACAATCCAAACACACACATATCTCCTTGAAGAAGCTGGTCATCACCCGTGGCCCCCTATTACCTTTCTAAGATTTACATGTATGAAACAAGATGATTGCAACGACCACGTGGCCATCTTCAGGTACGCCGATGACCCGTCCAGCGGTCACTACAAGTAATGCAGTGTTCTAAGGCCTTGTATAATAGTACAAGGTGTTTAAAGGGGTGCTTACAGAAATAAATCATGTTTTCCTCAAGCACCGGTGTTTATTTATACAGGGTAGACGCTTAATTAGGCGTTTCTTCTTTAAAAATAGGCACTGGTATTTCAAAAAAATTCGATTTATTTTTCTAAGCACCTCCCTAAACACCTAGTATTGTACAAGGCCTAAATGAGCACACTCCCGGCAAAAAGAGCAGTGACACCGTCGCTGAGTTTTTTTTTCCTTTTTTTCGCTGAGTTGGTGCTGTAGAAGATCAGCAGAGTAGGAGCTAGTGCTAGCGCTGCCCCGGGAGACCGAAGCAGAACGCATGGCTGTGGAGAAGGGCACCGTGCCAATCCCTGGTCTGATGTTGCTCATGTTCATTTGCTAGGAACTCCATGGGCTATGCTCGTGGCGCCTAGTGAGGAGTGCAACAAAGTGTTGGTGCGCGTCTGCCAGGGCAACCTCGTCGACCTTCATGTTCCAGTCAGACTGGAACGCATGTTAAGAGGGCTTCACAGGCGGCAAAGCAAGCATGTAAGCAACTCCCTTACAAGGACGATGTGGTGTGTGCCGTTTATGTATGTCTAGTATGATATGTTCCCATTGCCCCATGTTAGTACATAGATGATGTATCAGACAATCAAATGTGCATGAGCTGTGCTGTGGTAACCAAATAAGTTAAATCTGTGTGAGCCACGGTGTAGTGTAATAACCATATGAGTCGCATGCACATATCATATTAAGATAACCAAGTTCTACACAACATAAACCAAACCTTAAAATAAAACACAAACCAACCGCTAACCTGCCTAGTGTGCTATCCAAATATGGACCAGGCCACCAGTTCTCCAAATAGGTTGAGTATGACCAATGAGGAAACCGTGTCTCGAGAGAAGGGAATGCTTGGTGTTTTTGTGAGATGCCAATATCTCTCTTTTTTCTGCAGTATGTAAGTATTTTTAACCTTCTTTTCTTTTCTTTTTTAGCGAGAAAACTTTCAATCTATTCATCTTTAATCATGACAGTACAACGAACATCAGAATAATAAAAATTACATCCAGATCCGTAGACCACCTAGCGACGACTACAAGCACTGAAGCGAGCCGAAGGTGCGTCGCCGTCATCGCCCCTCCTTTGCCGGAGCCGAGCAAAACTTGTTGTAGTAGACAGTCGGGAAGTCGTCGTGCTAAGGCCCCATAGGACCAGTGTAGCAGAACAGCAACCGCTGCCGACGAAGAGTAGCGTAGATCGGAAGGATCCAACCCGAAGACATATAAACGTGGACGAACTATGACCAGATCCAAGCAAATCCACCAACGACAGATCCGCGAGAGACACACCTCCACACGTCCACTGACGATGCTAGACACACCATCGGGACGAGGGCTAGGCGGGGAGAACCTTAGTCCATCTTCAGAAAGCCACTACGGTCTCGTCTTCCTGAACAAGACACAAACACTAATAAAACACGAAGGAACAACTGAAAACAGAGCCCTCCCGCCGGCAAGGAACGAGATCCACCGCGACGCCATGGCCTAAAGCCATCGGAGACGAGGCGGACCAGCGGCGGCGCCAACGAGAAGTAGGGGAACCCTAAACTTTTCTTGGGGAGGAGGCTTTTAACCTCCTTTTCAACTAACTTTGTGGCGTCGGGGTTCTCTTGCTATACAAAAAAATAAATCATTTTTCCTCATTAACTTTCCAGTTACATAATTTGTGATGACGAGTAAATCAGAATTATGCTTCATTCTCTAAGAGATGGTCAATTTTATATATGTGTTCGAGTGACAAGGGGTTGTAAGATGGAATACACTGAAAGTGACAGTGCTAAATTTATAGATCAAAAGAAACTTTAGTATGTTAACTTGCTATGTTTATTTGATGAACAATGTTAAGGTACATGTAAGGATGTTGCCATGAGGCACTTTTCTTTTTCTCTCTCATTCAGATGTTGCCTTGTTCTACAACTGCGGAGGTAAAATATATAGAGTACAAAAGACTTTTCTTTCTCTCTCTTATTCACCTGATTTTCTTTTTGCAAAAAAAGACTAGCAATAGTAGAAAAACAACTTTTAGTACCGGTTCGTAAGGACCTTTAGTACCGGTTAAAGGTCCCCCCTTTAGTCCCGGTTCAGTACGAATCGGTACCAAAGGCCCACCACGTGGCACGAGGTGCGCCGTGGTCTTGGGGACCTTTAGTCTCGGTTGGTGGATTTTTTTAATATTTTTTTGAAATAAAGCAAAAACAGCCCGCCTACTGGGCCGGCACGGCCTGCATACGACTAGAAACCCAACCTCTAGTTGGGCCAGGATGCAGGCCCGTACGGCCCAGTAGGCCCCATAGGGCAGAAGACTTGCAATAGGCTCACAAAGGCCTGCTTAGAGAGGAGCTCGACACGGTAGCTGCGGCGGGGCTTATAAACCGGGTGCGAGCTCCTCTCAACTAGCGAGGTGGGACTAAACATTATGCACTGCGGGTGGCAGCGCACCATCTTTAGTATCGGTTGGTGGCTTCAACCGGTACTAAAGGCGGGGTCTTTAGTACCAGTTGGAGCCACAAACCCGTACTAAAGGCCACCACCTTTAGTACCGGTTGAAGCCACCAACCCGTACTAAAGGCCACCACCTCTTTAGCACCGGTTCGTGCCACGAACCGGTACTAAAGGTTCATCACGAACCGGTACTAATGAGCGCCGCTCGCCTAGCCATTAGAACCGGCACTATTGGTCACATTAGTGCCGGCAAAAATACAAACCGGGACTAATGAGCTGAACATTTGACCATTTTTCTACTAGTGTAGGCGTCTAGCTTTACAAACACTTTCCTTAGATAAAAGGCGGGCTCGGCAGCTACCGGGGCGTCCTTGTGGCTTTGCTCTAGGTGTCTTGAGGCCATGGATCTAGATATCCAGATCCAGATCCTTTGGTTATGGGCATCTAGGGCCTGGCTCCTTGCGGCGGAGTGGTTCGCATGTGGAGTGCTAGGTGGACAAATAAGTCCGGATCAAGGTGGGTGAGTGGGAATTTCGAAATACTCCGGCGGCGGTCGAGCCATCAATGGTGGCGTTGCGGGTGTCTAACCTTGCTGATGGCATTGGCAACACAGTTCATGACCCCACCCAAATCGCTCCAAGGGAAACCTTTTTTTTGTTCGGGTTCGGACGCTGGCGGCACCTAGCGTCGTTGCCCCCTTGGGGGACTTCGCGAGTTGGACCTGGCTTTTGGGACTAGTGGCAGATGGTGGTGTTTAAGGAGGTGGAGCAGTGTGGCATCTACTGCGTCGACAACGACAGGTCTCGGTGGCATGGCGCGGCATGGTCTTGGCGACGGACGCTTGATGATGGACGAGCACAAGGTGGTGGTGTTGTTTGGCACCGAGTTGGCATCAACGACTGACCTGTCAAGGATCATGCGAATCTCTACCCTAAAGATGGGTCGACAGCTCAGTGGCGGTGTACGCTGAGGGTCTGTTGGACAGAATGTGTGCTCCCGATATTTCATGCGAGCGGTTCGTGATGACCCCCAATCAGCTAGTAGGGTGTTATTGTGTGATGGCATGATTTTTCACATTGTCGATTTCATAGGTGTAGCGTCGTGGCTTCAGATTATTTCATGTATGTTTTTGTCAGACATTTATTGAATAATTTAATAAAATAGATGTGTGTATCTTTTTTATGCAGAGGCCATAGGTTTCAACTTCCTTTTGAAAAAAAACTAGAGCATGCACCCATCTTCTTTCGATGCACAAGGATACAATAAACAAAAAGGAAGCCTACCGGCCTCCTGCATGCATGACTGGTCGTCCAATGTACTACATGAGCTAGGTGTGATATCCAAGTAAGTTCCATGCTCGGGACATATAAATGGGCCAACTTCCAACCTCTGATCAATCATCTATATCACTGTATGATTAGACAAGAGTCGCAGCCCTTTTTCGAAGCGAGTGAGATGTATCTTAAGCTTTTTGGGTGCGTACCTTACTACTGGCCTTTGTGAGGTGAGATACTGGGGTAAATGCAAATTTTGTGAAGCGCCCACCAAACATATCCAAATTCACAAACGTACTTGAAGAAGATCGTCCTCCTTCGTTCTACCCGATTGTATTTTGAAGTTGGGTGCTAGGACCGTGTGGCCACCTTCACTTACAATGATGACCCTCTCAGCGTCAACTACCCCATGATTCAAGCTGCTGGAATTTTGTCTATTTTAGGCCTAGCCCAATAGCAGTTTCAGAAATTCCTAATAAATTCTAGAGGCCCGCGCAGCTCATTTATGCAAGGCAAGAGGTGGAAAACTAAAGTTTAGTCCCACATTACTAGTTTAGAGGGAGTTGGACCTTTTTACAAGGGAGGTTCTTTCCCCACTTGTATGAGCATGATAACAAGAGGGACATCCACGCGCGCTCCTCCTCCGCCGCGCCGCGCCGTTGCGGGAACGAGCCGATGTCTAAGTTTTTGCCACGCACTACGGGTATACATAGTTGAGTTTGAATGCGAACGGTGCAGCCCTTCAGCTGCTGGCTGTTCGCTTCATCTTCGTCTCTTCGTTTCACCTTCCGTCGATGCCCTCTCGTCTTCTTCTCTTGCGCCTATAAAAGGGAGGTCGCTCCTCTCAGAGAGACGCACCAGAACTTCTCCTTTCTCTCGCCATCGGTTCCAATCTCTGAGCTGTTGCTGTCTTCCTCATCCTGGCTTGCGGCGTGCACCGCGAGTCGGGACAGTAGGCCTCCGAAACCGCACCTCTTTGAGGCATGTACGGGAGAATGGTGATAAGGTTTTTGGGGAGCGCTCAGCGCGACTACTGACTTCTTCGTCACGTACGCCCCGGGCTCCGACGACTACTTCCCCGACGGCGACTACTTCCCCGACGTCGACAACCTCCTCGACGACATGGCTGGCGAGGACACCGACCCCAAGTCCAGTACTGCAGCTGCTGCTGTCACGTATGTGTTCTTCTTCTTTCTGTTAGATGTCATGCCACAGTTTCTCGTACAAGCACTTGTCCTACATGTGTTAGGTTCTACTCCATATATGCGACTACCTCTACTGCCTGCTCTAGATATGCTAGGCTATAGTTCATATATGCAGATATTATTTACCTTCTCTCTGTCAGAACGCATGACTCGTTTTATCACTGCTATACTAGTCGTGATTTATCTAGTATTTCTGTCAATAAAATCATTCGGTAAATTGCTCATATTTCCAAAAATCCAAAAACCTTATTATAGGCAATTTACCCCGAGTGGTTTTGCTGCTTCCATGAGACCTCCTATGTTTGAGGGTATCCACTATAAGAGGTGGCGTGTGAGAGCAGTCTTATGGTTTCAAACCATGAGTTGTTATGACGCCACTCTCGACAAACCTGAAGGAGAGCTTGATGCTCAACATGCACAAGCTTTTCAGAAAATGAATACTCTGTTTAAGGTTGCTCTCTTGAGTGTTCTTGGTGAGAACATAGTTGATGCTTATGCGTCAATTGATAATGGAAAAGATATGTGGGATGCACTCGAGGCCACGTTTGGGGTCTCGGATGCTGGCACTGAGCTGTACATCATGGAGCAATTCTATGATTACAGGATGACTGAAGAGCGCTCCGTGGTTGAGCAAGCTCATGAGATACAGTCATTTGCTAGAGAACTTGAGCACTTCAGTTGTATGTGAAGGAAATATGCCCTAGAGGCAATAATAAAGTTGTTATTTATTTCCTTATATCAGGATAAATGTTTATTATTCATGCTAGAATTGTATTAACCGGAAACATAATACATGTGTGAATACATAGACCAACAGAGTGTCACTAGTATGCCTCTACTTGACTAGCTCGTTAATCAAAGATGGTTATGTTTCCTAACCATGAACAAAGAGTTGTTATTTGATTAACGAGGTCACATCAATAGTTGAATGATCTGATTGACATGACCCATTCCATTAGCTTAGCACCCGATCGTTTAGTATGTTGCTATTGCTTTCTTCATGACTTATACATGTTCCTATAACTATGAGATTATGCAACTCCCGTTTACCGGAGGAACACTTTGGGTACTACCAAACGTCACAACGTAACTGGGTGATTATAAAGGAGTACTACAGGTGTCTCCAATGGTAGATGTTGGGTTGGCGTATTTCGAGATTAGGGTTTGTCACTCCGATTGTCGGAGAGGTATCTCTGGGCCCTCTCGGTAATGCACATCACATAAGCCTTGCAAGCACTGCAACTAATATGTTAGTTGTGAGATGATGTATTACGGAACGAGTAAAGAGACTTGCCAGTAACGAGATTGAACTAGGTATTGGATACCGACGATCGAATCTCGGGCAAGTAACATACCGATGACAAAGGGAACAACGTATGTTGTTATGCGGTCTGACCGATAAAGATCTTCGTAGAATATGTAGGAGCCAATATGGGCATCCAGGTCCCGCTATTGGTTATTGACCGGAGACGTGTCTCGGTCATGTCTACATTGTTCTCGAACCGTAGGGTCCGCACGCTTAACGTTACGATGACAGTTATTATGAGTTTATGCATTTTGATGTACCAAAGGTTGTTCGGAGTCCCGGATGAGATCACGGACATGACGAGGAGTCTCAAAATGGTCGAGACATAAAGATTGATATATTGGAAGCCTATGTTTGGACATCGGAAGTGTTCCGGGTGAAATCGGGATTTTACCGGAATACCGGGAGGGTTACCGGAACCCCCCGGGAGACTAATGGGCCTATTGGGCCTTAGTGGAAAAGAGAAAAGGGGCAGCCCATAGCTGGCCGCGCCCCCCCCTTCCCCAAGTCCTATTAGGACTAGGAGAAGGGGCCGGCCCCCCTCTCTCTCCTTTCCCCCTTGAGAGTCCTAGTTGGAATAGGATTGGAGGGGGGAGTCCTACTCCCGGTAGGAGTAGGACTCCTCCTGCGCCTCCCTCTCTCTGGCCGGCCAGCCCCCCTCCCTCCAACCTTTATATACGGGGGCAGGGGACACCCCAAGACACACAAGTTGATCCTTGAGATCGTTCCTTAGCCGTGTGCGGTGCCCCCTGCCACCATATTCCACCTCGATCATACCGTTGTAGTGCTTAGGCGAAGCCCTGCGTCGGTAGTACATCAAGATCGTCACCACGCCGTCGTGCTGACGGAACTCTTCCTCGACGCTTTGCTGGATCGGAGCCCGAGGATCGTCATCGAGCTGAACGTGTGCTAAGAACTCGGAGGTGCCGGAGTAACGGTGCTTGGATCGGTCGGATCGGGAAGAAGACGTACGACTACTTCCTCTATGTTGTGTGATCGCTTCCGCAGTCGGTCTGCGTTGGTACATAGACAACACTCTCCCCTCTCGTTGCTGTGCATCACCATGATCTTGCGTGTGCGTAGGAAAATTTTCGAAATTACTACGTTCCCCAACAGTGGCATCCGAGCCTAGGTTTTATGGTTTGATGTTATTTGCACGAGTAGAACACAAGTGAGTTGTGGGCGATACAAGTCATACTGCCTACCAGCATGTCATACTTTGGTTCGGCGGTATTGTTGGGTGAGACGATCCGGACCAACATTACGTGTACTCTTACGCGAGACCGGTTCCCTCGACATGCTTTGCACATAGATGGCTTGCGGAAGACTGTCTCTCCAACTTTAGTTGAACCAAGTGTGACTACGCCCGGTCCTTGAGAAGGTTAAAACAGAGTCTATTTGACGAACTATCGTTGTGGTTTTGATGCGTAGGTGAGATGAGTTCTTACTTAAGCCCGTAGCAGCCACGTAAAACTTGCAACAACAAAGTAGAGGACGTCTAACTTGTTTTTGCAGGGCATGTTGTGATGTGATATGGTCAAGGCATGATGCTGATTTTATTGTATGAGATGATCATGTTTTGTAACCGAGTTATCGGCAACTGGCAGGAGCCATATGGTTGTCGCTTTATTGTATGCAATGCAATCGCGATGTAATGCTTTACTTTATTACTAAGCGGTAGTGATAGTCGTGGAAGCATAAGATTGGCGAGACGACAACGATGCTACGATGGAGATCAAGGTGTCGCGCCGGTGACGATGGTGATCATGACGCTGCTTCGGAGATGGAGATCACAAGCACAAGATGATGATGGCCATATCATATCACTTATATTGATTGCATGTGATGTTTATCCTTTTATGCATCTTATCTTGCTTTGATTGACGGTAGCATTATAAGATGATCTCTCACTAAATTATCAAGAAGTGTTCTCCCTGAGTATGCACCGTTGCCAAAGTTCGTCGTGCCCAGACACCACGTGATGATCGGGTGTGATAAGCTCTACGTCCAAATACAACGGGTGCAAAACAGTTGCACACGCAGAATACTCAGGTTATACTTGACGAGCCAAGCATATACAGATATGGCCTCGGAACACGGAGACCGAAAGGTCGAGCGTGAATCATATAGTAGATATGATCAACATAACGATGTTCACCATTGAAAACTACTCCATCTCACGTGATGATCGGTTATGGTTTAGTTGATTTGGATCACGTGATCACTTAGAGGATTAAAGGGATGTCTATCTAAGTGGGAGTTCTTAAGTAATTTGATTAACTGAACTTAAACTTATCATGAACTTAGTACCTGATAGTATCTTGCTTGTTTATGTTGATTGTAGATAGATGGCTCGTGCTGTTGTTCCGTTAAATTTTAATGCGTTCCTTGAGAAAGCAAAGTTGAAAGATGATGGTAGCAATTACACGGACTGGGTCCGTAACCTGAGGATTATCCTCATTGCTGCACAGAAGAATTACGTCCTGGAAGCACCGCTGGGTGACAGGCCTGCTGCTGGAGCAACGCCAGATGTTATGAACGTCTGGCAGAGCAAAGCTGATGACTACTCGATAGTTCAGTGTGCCATGCTTTACGGCTTAGAATCGGGACTTCAACGACGTTTTGAACGTCATGGAGCATATGAGATGTTCCAGGAGTTGAAGTTAATATTTCAAGCAAATGCCCGAATTGAGAGATATGAAGTCTCCAATAAGTTCCATAGCTGCAAGATGGAGGAGAACAGTTCTGTCAGTGAGCATATACTCAAAATGTCTGGGTATAATAATCACTTGATTCAGATGGGAGTTAATCTTCCAGATGACTGCGTCATTGACAGAATTCTCCAATCACTGCCACCAAGCTACAAGAGCTTCGTGATGAACTATAATATGCAAGGGATGAACAAGACTATTCCCGAGCTCTTCGCAATGCTGAAAGCTGCGGAGGTAGAAATCAAGAAGGAGCATCAAGTGTTGATGGTTAGCAAAACCACTAGTTTCAAGAAAAAGGGCAAAGGGAAGAAGAAGGGAAACTTCAAGAAGAACAGCAAGCAAGTTGCTGCTCAGGAGAAGAAACCCAAGTCTGGACCTAAGCCTGAAACTGAGTGCTTCTACTGCAAGCAGACTGGTCACTGGAAGCGGAACTGCCCCAAGTATTTGGCGGATAAGAAGGATGGCAAAGTGAACAAAGGTATATGTGATATACATGTTATTGATGTGTATCTTACTAGAGCTCGCAGTAGCACCTGGGTATTTGATACTGGTTCTGTTGCTAATATTTGCAACTCGAAACAGGGACTACGGAATAAGCGGACGCTAGCAAAGGACGAGGTGACGATGCGCGTGGGAAACGGTTCCAAAGTCGATATGATCGCGGTCGGCATGCTACCTCTACATCTACCTTCGGGATTAATATTAGACCCAAATAATTGTTATTTGGTGCCAGCGTTGAGCATGAACATTATATCTGGATCTTGTTTGATGCGAGACGGTTATTCATTTAAATCAGAGAATAATGGTTGTTCTATTTATATGAGTAATATCTTTTATGGTCATGCACCTTTGAAGAGTGGTCTATTCTTGTTGAATCTCGATAGTAGTGATACACATATTCATAATGTAGAAGCCAAAAGATGCAAAGTTAATAATGATAGTGCAACTTATTTGTGGCACTGCCGTTTAGGTCATATCGGTGTAAAGCGCATGAAGAAACTCCATACTGATGGGCTTTTGGAACCACTTGATTATGAATCACTTGGTACTTGCGAACCGTGCCTCATAGGCAAGATGACTAAAACACCGTTCTCCGGTACTATGGAGAGAGCAACAGATTTATTGGAAATCATACATACCGATGTATGTGGTCCGATGAATATTGAGGCTCGTGGCGGATATCGTTATTTTCTCACCTTCACAGATGATTTAAGCAGATATGGGTATATCTACTTGATGAAACATAAGTCTGAAACATTTGAAAAGTTCAAAGAATTTCAGAGTGAGGTTGAAAATCATCATAACAAGAAAATAAAATTTCTACGATCTGATCGTGGAGGAGAATATTTGAGTTACGAGTTTGGTGTATATTTGAAAAATTGTGGAATAGTTTCGCAACTCACGCCACCCGGAACACCACAGCGTAATGGTGTGTCCGAACGTCGTAATCGTACTTTACTAGATATGGTGCGATCTATGATGTCTCTTACTGATTTACCGCTATCGTTTTGGGGTTATGCTTTAGAGACGGCCGCATTCACGTTAAATAGGGCACCATCAAAATCTGTTGAGACGACACCTTATGAACTATGGTTTGGCAAGAAACCAAAGTTGTCGTTTCTTAAAGTTTGGGGCTGCGATGCTTATGTGAAAAAGCTTCAACCTGATAAACTCGAACCCAAATCGGAGAAATGTGTCTTCATAGGATATCCAAAGGAAACTATTGGATACACCTTCTATCACAGATCCGAAGGCAAGACTTTTGTTGCTAAATTCGGAAACTTTCTAGAGAAGGAGTTTCTCTCGAAAGAAGTGAGTGGGAGGAAAGTAGAACTTGACGAGGTAACTGTGCCTGCTCCCTTATTGGAAAATAGTACATCACAAAAAACTGTTTCTGCGACACCTATACCAATCAGTGAGGAAGCTAATGATGATGATCATGAAGCTTCAGGACTAGATACTACTGAACCACGTAGATCAACCAGAGTGAGATCCGCACTAGAGTGGTACGGTAATCCAGTTCTGGAAGTCATGCTACTAGATCATGATGAACCTACGAACTATGAAGAAGCGATGGTGAGCCCAGATTCCACAAAGTGGCTTGAGGCCATGAAATCTGAGATGGGATCCATGTATGAAAACAAAGTATGGACTTTGGTTGACTTGCCCGATGATCGGCAAGCAATTGAGAATAAATGGATCTTCAAGAAAAAGACTGACGCTGACGGTAATATTACTGTCTATAAAGCTCGACTTGTCGCGAAAGGTTTTCGACAAGTTCAAGGGGTTGACTACGATGAGACCTTCTCACCCGTAGCGATGCTTAAGTCCGTCAGAATTATGTTAGCAATTGCCGCATTTTATGATTATGAAATATGGCAAATGGATGTCAAAACTGCATTCCTGAATGGATTTCTGGAAGAAGAGTTGTATATGATACAACCAGAAGGTTTTGTCGATCCAAAGGGAGCTAACAAAGTATGCAAACTCCAGCGATCCATTTATGGACTGGTGCAAGCATCTCGGAGTTGGAATAAACGCTTTGATAGTGTGATCAAAGCATTTGGCTTTATACAGACTTTTGGGGAAGCCTGTATTTACAAGAAAGTGAGTGGGAGCTCTATAGCATTTCTGATATTATATGTGGATGACATATTGCTGATTGGAAATGATATAAAATTTCTGGATAGCATAAAGGGATACTTGAATAAAAGTTTTTCGATGAAAGACCTCGGGGAAGCTACTTACATATTACGCATAAAGATCTATAGAGATAGATCAAAACGCTTAATTGGACTTTCACAATGCACATACCTTGACAAAATTTTGAAGAAGTTCAAAATGGATCAAGCAAAGAAAGGGTTCTTGCCTGTGTTACAAGGTGTGAAGTTGAGTCAGACTCAATGCCCGACCACTGCAGAAGATAGAGAGAAAATGAAAGATGTTCCCTATGCTTCAGCCATAGGCTCTATCATGTATGCAATGCTGTGTACCAGACCTGATGTGTGCCTTGCTATAAGTTTAGCAGGGAGGTACCAAAGTAATCCAGGAATGGATCACTGGACAGCGGTCAAGAACATCCTGAAATACCTGAAAAGGACTAAGGATATGTTTCTCGTATATGGAGGTGACAAAGAGCTCACCGTAAGAGGTTACGTTGATGCAAGCTTTGACACTGATCCGGACGATTCTAAATCGCAAACCGGATACGTGTTTACTTTAAACGGTGGAGCTGTCAGTTGGTGCAGTTCTAAACAAAGCGTCGTAGCGGGATCTACATGTGAAGCGGAGTACATAGCTGCTTTGGAAGCAGCAAACGAAGGAGTCTGGATGAAGGAGTTCATATCCGATCTAGGTGTCATACCTAGTGCATCGGGTCCAATGAAAATCTTCTGTGACAATACTGGTGCAATTGCCTTGGCAAAGGAATCCAGATTTCACAAAAGAACCAAACACATCAAGAGACGCTTCAACTCCATCCAGGATTTAGTCCAGGTGGGAGACATAGAGATTTGCAAGATACATACGGATCTGAATGTTGCAGACCCGTTGACTAAGCCTCTTCCACGAGCAAAACATGATCAGCACCAAGGCTCCATGGGTGTTAGAATCATTACTGTGTAAACTAGATTATTGACTCTAGTGCAAGTGGGAGACTGAAGGAAATATGCCCTAGAGGCAATAATAAAGTTGTTATTTATTTCCTTATATCATGATAAATGTTTATTATTCATGCTAGAATTGTATTAACCGGAAACATAATACATGTGTGAATACATAGACCAACAGAGTGTCACTAGTATGCCTCTACTTGACTAGCTCATTAATCAAAGATGGTTATGTTTCCTAACCATGAACAAAGAGTTGTTATTTGATTAACGAGGTCACATCATTAGTTGAATGATCTGATTGACATGACCCATTCCATTAGCTTAGCACCCGATCGTTTAGTATGTTGCTATTGCTTTCTTCATGACTTATACATGTTCCTATAACTATGAGATTATGCAACTCCCGTTTACCGGAGGAACACTTTGGGTACTACCAAACGTCACAACGTAACTAGGTGATTATAAAGGAGTACTACAGGTGTCTCCAATGGTAGATGTTGGGTTGGCGTATTTCGAGATTAGGGTTTGTCACTCCGATTGTCGGAGAGGTATCTCTGGGCCCTCTCGGTAATGCACATCACATAAGCCTTGCAAGCACTGCAACTAATATGTTAGTTGTGAGATGATGTATTACGGAACGAGTAAAGAGACTTGCCAGTAACGAGATTGAACTAGGTATTGGATACCGACGATCGAATCTCGGGCAAGTAACATACCGATGACAAAGGGAACAACGTATGTTGTTATGCAGTCTGACCGATAAAGATCTTCATAGAATATGTAGGAGCCAATATGGGCATCTAGGTCCCGCTATTGGTTATTGACCGGAGACGTGTCTCGGTCATGTCTACATTGTTCTCGAACCGTAGGGTCCGCACGCTTAACGTTACAATGACAGTTATTATGAGTTTATGCATTTTGATGTACCGAAGGTTGTTCGGAGTCCCGGATGAGATCACGGACATGACGAGGAGTCTCGAAATGGTCGAGACATAAAGATTGATATATTGGAAGCCTATGTTTGGACATCGGAAGTGTTCCGGGTGAAATCGGGATTTTACCGGAATACCGGGAGGGTTACCGGAACCCCCCGGGAGACTAATGGGCCTATTGGGCCTTAGTGGAAAAGAGAAAAGGGGCAGCCCACAGCTGGCCGCGCCCCCCCCTTCCCCAAGTCCTATTAGGACTAGGAGAAGGGGCCGGCCCCCCTCTCTCTCCTTTCCCCCTTGAGAGTCCTAGTTGGAATAGGATTGGAGGGGGGAGTCCTACTCCCGGTAGGAGTAGGACTCCTCCTGCGCCTCCCTCTCTCTGGCCGGCCAGCCCCCCTCCCTCCAACCTTTATACACGGGGGCAGGGGACACCCCAAGACACACAAGTTGATCCTTGAGATCGTTCCTTAGCCGTGTGCGGTGCCCCCTGCCACCATATTCCACCTCGATCATACCGTTGTAGTGCTTAGGCGAAGCCCTGCGTCGGTAGTACATCAAGATCGTCACCACGCCGTCGTGCTGACGGAACTCTTCCTCGACGCTTTGCTGGATCGGAGCCCGAGGATCGTCATCGAGCTGAACGTGTGCTAAGAACTCGGAGGTGCCGGAGTAACGGTGCTTGGATCGGTCGGATCGGGAAGAAGACGTACGACTACTTCCTCTACGTTGTGTGATCGCTTCCGCAGTCGGTCTGCGTTGGTACGTAGACAACACTCTCCCCTCTCGTTGCTGTGCATCACCATGATCTTGCGTGTGCGTAGGAAAATTTTCGAAATTACTACGTTCCCCAACAGTATGCTACCGGACAAGTTTGTTGCCGGAGGTATCATCACTAAGCTTCCTCCTTCGTGGAGGAACTTTGCTACCTTACTGAAGCATAAGAGGCAGGAGTTTTCCGTTCTGGATCTCATTGGCACTCTTGATGTGGAAGAAAAGGCGAGGGCAAATGATACACGTGCTCGAGGTATTGAGAAAGGATCTAGTGCCAATCTGGTGCAGAAGAAGAACTTCCAGCCCCACAGGTTCAAGAACAAGGGCAAGTTTGATGATAAAGCAAAGTTTGATGGGAAGAACAAGGCTGTGCAGCACACGAACTTCAAGAAGAAGAATGACAAGAAGAAAGGTGCTTGTCATGTGTGTGGAGATCCTGATCATTGGGCTCCTAGTTGCCCTAATTGCTATGACAAGCGTCACCCTGGGAAAGGCGGTAAGACCGCTAATGTTGTCATTGAAGACACTGACATGAAGGATGATGGGTATGGTATATTTTCCACTATTCTTCCAGTATGTCATTCTCCTGATTGGTTGATTGACACGGGTGCTGATGTGCATGTATGCGGTGATATTTCCATGTTTTCGTCTTATCAGACCGCAGGGACTTCAACCGTGCTGATGGGCAATGGTTCAAGTGCTTCTGTTCGTGGTGTTGGCACGGTCGATCTGAAGTTTACTTCGGGGAAGATCGTGCTGCTGAAGAACGTGCATTATGTCCCCTCCCTCAATAAAAATCTTGTTAGCGGATCTTTTCTGTGTAGAGATGGCTACAAGCTTGTCTTTGAGTCGAATAAATTTGTAATATCCAAGTATGGAACCTTTGTTGGTAAAGGCTATGAGTCAGGAGGCATATTTCATTTATCCTTATCAGACGTTTGCAATAAAGTTCTTAATCATATTTGCAACAATAGTGAATCCAATGTGTGGCATTTACGTCTCTGTCATGTTAATTTTGGTTGCATGTCGTGACTAGCGAAGTTGAACTTAATCCCTAATTTCACCACTGTCAAGGGATCTAAGTGTCAAGTTTGTGTGCAAGCTAAGCAACCTCGCAAGTCTCACACAACTGCGGAAACGAGAAATCTTGCACCACTAAAGCTCATACATTCAGATCTATGTGAAATGAATGGTGTTTTGACAAAAGGTGAAAATAAATATTTCATGACGTTAATTGATGACTTCACTAGATACTGCCGTGTGTATCTTCTGAAATCTAAGGATGAGGCTTTGAACTTTTTCAAGATCTATAAAGCTGAAGTGGAAAGCCAACTTGATCGAAAAATCAAGAGGCTTAGGTCCGACCGTGGTGGAGAGTATTTTTCCAATGAATTTGATGCTTTTTGTGCGGAACATGGTATAATCCATGAGAGGACGCCTCCCTACTCATCTAAGTCAAATGGGGTGGCCGAAAGAAACAACCGTACTCTAACTGATTTGGTTAACGCCATGTTAGACACACCGGGTCTCTCCAAGACATGGTGGGAGGAGGCGATATTGACAGCATGTCATGTCCTACACCGAGTCCCCACAAAGAACAAAGAGATAACTCCATTCGAGGAATGGGAGAAGAAAAGGTTAAAACTCTTATCTGCGAACATGGGGTTGTTTGGCGAAAGTCAATATTCCAATTCCAAAGAAGCGGAAACTTGGACCAAAGACCGTGGATTGTGTTGTTCTGGGACATGCTTTTCATAGCATTGGCTATAGATTCTTGGTTGTAAAATCTGAGGTACCTGACATGCGTGTCGGTACGATCATGGAGTCGAATGATGCGACTTTATTTGAAGATATTTTTCCCATGAAGGATATGGCTACCTCATCTAATCAGGAGATGCCTAGTTCATCGAACCAGGAACCAGTTACAATTACCGAACCTATCATTTCGATGGAACACTTTGAAAGTCCTGTGGAGGAGAACAATGAAGTTCCTACTAGGAGCAAGAGACAGAGGAATGCAAAGTTCTTTGGTAATGATTTTCTTGTGTACCTCATAGATGACACTCCCAGTTCTATTTCAGAGGCCTATGTATCTGGAGATGCTGACTACTGGAAGGAAGCGGTTCGTAGCGAGATGGATTCCATCTTGACAAATGAAACTTGGGAGATAACTAATCGTCCTTATGGGTGCAAACCTATAGGATGTAAATGGGTATTCAAGAAGAAGTTTAGGCCTGATGGTACTATTGAAAAGTACAAGACTCGGCTCGTGGCTAAGGGTTATACCCAAAAGGAAGGTGAAGAATTCTTTGATACTTACTCACCTGTGGCTCGACTGACCACTATTCGAGTTCTACTTGAAGGAAATATGCCCTAGAGGCAATAATAAAGTTATTATTTATTTCCTTATATCATGATAAATCTTTATTATTCATGCTAGAATTGTATTAACCGGAAACATAATACATGTGTGAATACATAGACCAACAGAGTGTCACTAGTATGCCTCTACTTGACTAGCTCGTTAATCAAAGATGGTTATGTTTCCTAACCATGAACAAAGAGTTGTTATTTGATTAACGAGGTCACATCATTAGTTGAATGATCTGATTGACATGACCCATTCCATTAGCTTAGCACACGATCGTTTAGTATGTTGCTATTGCTTTCTTCATGACTTATACATGTTCCTATAACTATGAGATTATGCAACTCCCGTTTACCGGAGGAACACTTTGGGTACTACCAAACGTCACAACGTAACTGGGTGATTATAAAGGAGTACTACAGGTGTCTCCAATGGTGGATGTTGGGTTGGCGTATTTCGAGATTAGGGTTTGTCACTCCGATTGTCGGCGAGGTATCTCTGGGCCTCTCGGTAATGCACATCACATAAGCCTTGCAAGCACTGCAACTAATATGTTAGTTGTGAGATGATGTATTACGGAACGAGTAAAGAGACTTTCCGGTAACGAGATTGAACTAGGTATTGGATACCGACGATCGAATCTCGGGCAAGTAACATACCGATGACAAAGGGAACAACGTATGTTGTTATGCGGTCTGACCGATAAAGATCTTCGTAGAATATGTAGGAGCCAATATGGGCATCCAGGTCCCGCTATTGGTTATTGACCGGAGACATGTCTCGGTCATGTCTACATTGTTCTCGAACCGTAGGGTCCGCACGCTTAACGTTACGATGACAGTTATTATGAGTTTATGCATTTTGATGTACCGAAGGTTGTTCGGAGTCCCGGATGTGATCACGGACATGACGAGGAGTCTCGAAATGGTCGAGACGTAAAGATTGATATATTGGAAGCCTATGTGTGGACACCGGAAGTGTTCCGGGTGAAATCGGGATTTTACCGGAATACCGGGAGGGTTACCGGAACCCCCCGGGAGGCAAATGGGCCTATTGGGCCTTAGTGGAAAAGAGAAAAGGGGCAGCCCATAGCTGGCCGCGCGCCCCCCCTTCCCCAAGTCCTATTAGGACTAGGAGAAGGGGCCGGCCCCCCTCTCTCTCCTTTCCCCCTTGGGAGTCCTAGTTGGAATAGGATTGAGGGGGGGAGTCCTACTCCCGGTAGGAGTAGGACTCCTCCCGCGCCCTCTACCTAGCCGGCCGAACCCCTCCCCCTGCTCCTTTATATACGGGGGCAGGGGGCACCCCATAGACACACAAGTTGATCATTGTTGATCGTTCCTTAGCCGTGTGCGGTGCCCCCTGCCACCAAATTCCACCTCGATCATAACGTTGTAGTGCTTAGGCGAAGCCCTGCGTCGGTAGTACATCAAGATCGTCACCACGCCGTCGTGCTGACGGAACTCTTCCTCGACGCTTTGCTGGATCGGAGCCCGAGGATCGTCATCGAGCTGAACGTGTGCTAAGAACTCGGAGGTGCCGGAGTAACGGTGCTTGGATCGGTTGGATCGGGAAGAAGACGTACGACTACTTCCTCTACGTTGTGTGATCGCTTCCGCAGTCGGTCTGCGTTGGTACGTAGACAACACTCTCCCCCTCGTTGCTATGCATCACCATGATCTTGCGTGTGCGTAGGAAAATTTTCGAAATTACTACGTTCCCCAACACTACTTTCACTAGCTGCCTCGCATGGACTTCTCGTTCATCAAATGGATGTTAAGACTGCTTTCCTAAATGGAGAGTTGGACGAGGAAATTTATATGAAACAATCAGATGGGTTTGTACTAGATGGTCAGGAAGGAAAAGTGTGCAAGTTGTTGAAGTCTTTATATGGACTCAAGCAAGCACCCAAACAGTGGCATGAGAAGTTTGAAAGAACTTTAATAGCTGCAGGCTTTGTTGTAAATGAAGCTGACAAATGTGTGTACTATCGCCATGGTGGGGGCGAGGGAGTTATCATTTACTTGTATGTTGATGACAATACTGATTTTCGGAACAAATTTGAATGTTATTAAGGAGGTCAAGGATTTCCTATCTCATTGTTTTGAGATGAAGGATTTATGAGTGGCTGATGTCATTCTGAACATCAAGTTGTTGAGAGACGACGACGGTGGGATTACATTGCTTCAATCTCACTATGTGAAAAAGATCTTGAGTCGCTTTAGCTATAGTGACTGCAAGCCTTCTCCAACACCATATGATGCTAGCGTGCTACTTCGAAAGAATCGAAGAATTGCTAGAGATCAATTGAAATATTCTCAGATTATTGAGTCACTTATGTACTTAGCCAGTGCTACAAGACCTGACATCTCTTTTGCTGTTAGCAAACTGAGTCGGTTTGTCTCAAAACCAGGAGATGTGCATTGGAAAGCTCTAGAAAAAGTTTTGCGTTATTTGAAAGGCATTGCTAATTATGGAATTCACTACACTGGGCACCCAAAGGTGTTTGAAGGGTATAGTGACTCAAACTGGATCTCAGATGCTGATGAGATAAAGGCCACGAGCGGATATGTATTCACTCATGGAGGTGGCGCTTTTTTTTGGAAGTCTTGCAAGCAGACTATCTTAACGAGGTCAACAATTGAAGCAGAACTCACAACACTAGATACAGCTACGGTCGAAGCAGATTGCCTTCGCCGGCTCTTGAATGACTTGCCAGTTGTTGAGAAACCTGTACCGGGTATCCTTATGAACTGCGACAATCAAACTGTGATCACGAAAGTGAGCAGCTCAAAGGATAACATGAAGTCATCAAGACACGTTCAGAGAAGGTTAAAGTCTGTTAGGAAAATGAAAAACTCCGGAGTTATTGCATTGGATTATATCCAAACGTCTAAAATCTGGCAGATCCTTTTAATAAGGGTCCATCATGTAATGTGATAGATAATGGATTGAGGGAGATGGTATGAGACCCACAATATGAGTTGTTCACAATGGTAACCTATTCTTTGTGATCGGAGATCCCGTGAATTAGATGTGGAAGACAAGCTGTTGATCAACTGAGAGGAGAGTATCCTCACTATTAACAACACCACTCCATGAAGATGCAATACTCTCCTAAAACTGCATGGCAATTTGATTTATATCTTAATGTGTTCTAAGTGGTTCATTTAAGAAGAGATGTTGTCCTGCAGAACATCTTTTGAAGAACACATCTATATGAGTCTGATTGTTAAACGTCGCAATCTATGAGAGTAGGGTTCTCTCTAGTAAACTCATGAAAGGTCTCGGAGTATGACGCATAAGCTCCACCCGTGGGGAAGACCCACGGTAGCCACATATCGATCAAGGCTTTATGTGAAGTTAGATTCGCAGAAAACTTGCAGTTCAAGGCCCTGTCCACTGTTCAAGTTGTTTACTAGTGTAGCATAGAGTTCTAGATGGAAGTTCAACTTAACAGTCTCCACTGCAGTACCGGTATATAAAACAATGTTTTGGAACCAAAGGCAAATTTTGTGTGCCTCTGGGATCTGGTGGGGGATTGCTGGAATTTGGTCTATTTTGGGCCTAGCCCAATAGCAGTTTCAGAAATTCCTAATAAATCCTAGAGGCCCACGCAGCCCATTTGTGCAAGGCAAGAGGTGGAATTGAAGTTTAGTCCCACATTGCTAGTTTAGATTCTTTCTCCACTTGTATGAGCATGAGAACAAGAGGGACATCCACGCGCGCTCCTCCTCCGCCGGCCGCCTCGTCACGACGCGCCGCGCCGTGGGTTGCGGGAATGAGCCGAGCCGATGTCTAAGTTTTTGGCACGCACTACGGGTATACGAAAGGTCACACGGAAGCTGAAAAGTTTTTACGATAGTGGAGTTTAAATGCGAACGGTGCAGCCCTTCAGCTGCTGGCTGTTCGCTTCATCTTCGTCTCTTCGTTTCACCTTTCGTCGCGCCCTCTCGCCTCCTTCTCTTGCGCCTATAAAAGGAAGGTCGCTCCTCTCAGAGAGAAGCACCAGAACTTCCCATTCCTCTCGCCACCGGTTCCAATCTCTGAGCTGTTGCTGTCTTCCTCATCCCGGCTTGCGGCATGCACCACGAGTCGGGACAGTAGGCCTCCGAAATCGCACCTCTTTGAGTCCTGTACGGGAGAAGGGTGATAAGGTTTTTGGGGAGCGCTCAGCGCGACTACTGACTTCTTCGTCACGGACGCCCCGGACTCCGACGACTACTTCCCCGACGACAACTATTTCCCCGACGTCGACAACCTCCTCGACGACATGGCTGGCGAGGACACCGACTCCAAGTCCAGTATTGCAGTTGCTGCTGTCACGTATGTGTTCTTCTTCTTTCTGTCAGATGTCATGTCACAGTTTCTCGTACTAGCACTTGTTGTTAGGTTCTACTCTATATATGCGACTACCTCTACTGCCTGCTCTAGATATGCTAGGCTATAGTTCATATATGTAGATATTATTTACCTTCTCTCTGTCAGAACGCATGACTCGTTTTATCACTGCTATACTAGTCGTATTTTATCTAATATTTCTATCAATAAAATCATTCGATAAATTACTCATATTTCCAAAACAAGCTGCGCAGCGTTCTTCTCGAAGGAGCAGCGGGGCCTTTGCCGAGCTGGTGCTGTCCAAGATCAGCAAGGTGTTGGTGGAGTTAGTGTCGGCGCTGCGAAGGGAGATGGAAAAGGCATGTATGCCGGTGGAGAAGGGCACCTGCCCATCCCCAACTTGATCAATGGGTGTATGCTCCAGGAAGATATGTGTGCAGTTTATCCGTACTAATCTGCATGAGATGGGGGGTGTGATAATGATCATTGAGTCAAATCTACATGAGCCGGGGGTGTGATAATCAAATGAGTCGCAAGCATGTCATACGAGTGGGACGTAGTTTTTGTCTCCACGAATCCAGGTTATATAGTTTTCCAGCTCTGGTCAGCTGAGCGCCTGAGCTAATTGAGATGTATTTGAAGTTTTGAACTTTATATATAATAGAGGTGTTAATGTGAGATACTCGACTGAACCAACCCCTTCGGTACACTTTTATAAGCGCCCTCAATCATCTATTCGCTGTATGGTTAGACAAGAGTGTTGCCAGGAGGCCTTTTTCGAAGCAAGCAAGATGTATCTTAACCTTTTTGAGTGTGTACCTTAGAGCATCTTCAGCCGCGCCTCCAAAAAAACCTCCTCAGGTGATTTTTTTCGCGCCGGCGCAGAAAAATCGACCCAGTCGCGCCCAAGGAGCCCGGCCGGCCTAGGCCGAAATTAGCGCCGGCGGACCAAGGCCAAACCCGGCGTGCTGGGGGCGCTCGGGGACGCCGGGGCGAGCGGTTTTGACGTGAAAGAGCCGCGGGCCCGCCGCGTCAGCGACACCGCGCGTCGTCTTCTCCCCACGCCTCGGTTTCCCGCGGGGAATCAATGGCAAGGCTGCCGTCGGCGAGCCTTACCATTGATTCCTCACGGGCGACACGTCACGGGACGGCGCCGACGCCTTACCTCCCTCGCACGCGTACACACAGGCGCGGCGCGGCTATATAAAGCCGGCGGCTTCCATCTCCTCTGACCACACCAGCCCTAGCCCTAGCCGCCCTAGCCGCCGAGCTCTGCCTCTCCCGAGAGCCGCCGCCGAGTCCTCCTCTCCCGAGCGCCGCCGTCGAGCCCTCGCTCTCCCTCTTCCGATGGCCGAGCATTTCCCCGAAGATGAGGCGGCGGCCAACGGCTTCGGTCACTGCTCGCTCCGCGAACAGGAACCGTTCCAGGCGAACATCCCGGCGCCGCCGGACATGTGCGCCGGGCCGACGGGCTGGAAGCTCAGCAACGGGGGAGTGCCCATTCCCCTGTTGCCCGACGCCGTGGCCAAACCCGGGTACTTCGCCGAGGAGGTCGACGTCGTGCGCGCCTTCCTCACCGACGCCCAACTCTCCCTCCCCCAGTACTTCGAGCGTCGTCAATAGCAGCGGCTGGCGTCCACCAACGGCGCGGCGGTGGTCGGCGGCATGAAGAACAGCGAGGGGCGCCGCCTGTGGTGGGGCGTCCCCGGCCGCACACTCGAGGGCGTGCTGACGCACCTCGAGGGCGGCAACGACCCGCCGTTGGCGTACCCCCGTCGAGGGCGGCCGCCCAGGCGCACCACCAACGCGACGGGCCATGGGCGCCAAGGAGGTTCAGCTCCTCCTCTTCTTCCTCCTCCTCGCGCTCTTCCTCGCACTCCTCCGGCACTCCGGCGCTGCTCGGCGTCAAGGCCAAGCCCGTGGCGGAGTCGCCGCTCGGCCGGCGCACTCGCAGCGCCAGCATCAACGAGGGCGGCCGGCGCGCCTCCTCGTCGGCTCCTCCTCCGCGCTTCGCAAAGCCAAAGACAGGGCCGGGGCTCGCGCCGGTGAAGGCAGAGCCGGGGCTCGCCGCCGTGAAGACGGAGCACGGCGAGGTCGAGCGCGACGACGACGCAGCCCTTGAATGGGCACGCCAGGACGCTGTCATGATGATCTTTCCCTCACCTCCTGTTCGATCGCAAATATAGAGTACAAACGATTTCATGCACAATTCATAATGGACAAGGAAACAAATTCTACCAGCACAACTCAAGAAAGACATACAATCCCATCCAGCACATATATAAACTCGGTGTAAAGAATTTTACCATATTTTCAACGTAAACACAGTTTCAGTCACTATGTAACAAGTTATCTAAATAAGATATTCCGTGTACACATGCAGAAGCTCCATCCATCTCCATCAAGGCAACAGTTTTTACGAATTCCAGGACATGGTAGGCAAAGCCTATTTGAGTTCCGTCGTATCTACATGTTTAACACACGCAAACACTTATCATCATTTCCTTCTCTGAGGATCCCGACTAAGACCATGTTTCCTCAAAGTTCTGATATAATTTCGTGATAGACTGAATTTGTTAGAACCCAGATGGTGCAAGTAATCCCAAGTGAAGATCCCAGTCTTGTGCAAATCATCAAACAGTATCCTGTGGTCCAAAAGAGTCGCTATAGATGAGACTTGCAGACAAAAGCAAATTAATAGTTTCTGAGAGATAGAGATGGCACAACCAACTATTTTCTGCAGGAGGCATACTATTGTCCGAAGTAGATAAATCTCCATGAAATCTATTCTACAAAGAATATGACCCTCACCGGACTCCATAGTTTCCTATTGATTCAGCTGACATTATTCCAACATGTCGGCGCCCAAATATAACCTGGCATAATTTAAAGGGTTAAATACTTAGCAAACAACTAAATACACACCACCAAAATATGCCAGTAATATTATAAAGGGGTATTGTTCCAAGGTTTTGTAGGACAGGTCAACATCCCAGGGTTAGCAAACGGCTCTAAACTTGCCATAGAAGCATCAGGCCCTTACCAACTGAGAAAAAATGGTTTCCCCACTTCAAGTGGTGAAAAGGAATACAGAAGATACAGTAAAAGTTTACCTTCTCGCCAGCTATTGATCTGATCTTGCTGTCAGCTGCTGGGCTGTAGACTCTGAGAAACTCAGCCGACAGATGGAATGTACTGCCATCTGCAAATTGAACCTCTACCTGAGAACAAGCAGAAACATAGTTCAAATCACTGATATGAGATAGGACATTTGCAGCAAGTTAGTATCAGGGAGGAATAATTTCCTAGCAATTTTTGCAACCAACTTTATGTGCTAAACTGCTAATGGTTATCACATTCAGACAAAGCGAGTCTTTCTCTGTAACAAATTGTTGTGTGTAAGTTTGTTTCAGTCATACCAGATGCCTGATGCTTTAGGGTTGTAGACAGAAATAAGATTGAATATCAAGATTCTCTGTAGCAAATTGTCGTGTGTAAGTTTGCTTCAGTCATAGCAGATGCCTGATGCTTTAGGGTCGCAGACAGAAATAAGATTGAACATCAGATCCTCTGGTGCTAGGTTACATTCCAAATTCATCGCCAGATAATAATATCACACAGCGCTTTGTTAACGACTGATCCGTCAAGATACCAGCAATTGCCAGCCAATGGAGATAACTGAATGAATTTGTGAACTCTGGATAAGGTCATTGAAATGCACATGGTACCGAAAATACGGTACGACTGGTCAGCAATGGATAACCAATCAATGCTAGATTCCAGAGCTCTCGGCAAGGAGAATGCGAGGCAAATGTCGCTTTCCTCTACCAGATTGGAGGGAGCTCGGCATGGACCGCACGGCAGGATTTCACGTCAGTTTCAGCGCTCACAAGTGGCGCATTACCGTCACTCGGAATGTCTTTTTTTCCTGTGCTGCCGTGGAAGCGTGAACTTTTACATTTCAGCTGAATCTGGAAGCACCCAACGGCTAAGACGGCTAGACCGCAGCAATCAGAGCAGTTACCACCAACCCACAGTAGCATAGAGGAGCAGGAATCAGGTAAATCGGAGGGGATCTGAGGAGGAGCAAAACGTCGCTGCAGGGAGGGGAGAAGGGGGGGAGGCAAGCGACTCACCGATTTGGGCGGGTGCAGCGCGAGCTTCTTCAGGCGCGGGGGCTCCGCCGCCGCCGCCGCGTGGCACAGCCGCCGGGCCGCCCTCGCCGCCGCCATGGAGAGCTGACGCCTGACGCTCACACAGAAGCAGAGCCGGCGGAGGAGCGAGCGAGGGACGACCACCCGTCCCGCCGCCCCGAGACGCGATCACAGCCGTCCGTCCGTCCCCGACCACGTGGGAGCGTCTTCTGTGGCCTGCAAAGGCCCACGCCTTTTCCCACTTTCCGCCTTCGCCCCAGCTCGCCGCTTGGAGCCACGAGTCGGATGTTGCGGCGCGCGTCATTAAGGCAGGGGGGCATCTAGATTCTAGACTCCATCCATTCCCTCCTCTCCGGCGGCCGCAATGCCGCTGCCGCTGGCGCAGGTGCAGGAGCTGCGGGACCGCCTCTCCGACCGCTTCCGCCCGTGGAGCCGCTCCGCGCAGTTCTGGGTCCGCGCCGTCGACATCTACGGCAGCTACAAGGTGCGTGCGGGGACGAGGGAGCTCCTCCTCCTGTTCCATCGGCTCCTCCGCCCGCGCGCGCGCCAGGTGTTCGGTTGTATGCGTGTGATCTCACGGCGTTTGGTTGGCTCGTTTGGGCTGTCCAGGTGTGCCAGCTGCGCACGGGGTTCGTCAAGGATGAGGAGGAGCGGGAGGCCATGTGGGAGCAGCAGCACGAGATCGGCGCCCAGAAGATGTACTCCCTTTGCTCCGAGCTCGGCGGCCTCTTCCTCAAGGTCCCTCCCTCCCTGCCTGCTGCTTTCTGTTTCCCCCTCTGATCGGTCGGTTGCCTACTTCTTTTAGACCTCGATGAATCGGAGGATGATTTTGTGAAGCTTCGCTGACTCCAACAGATGCTGCTATACTCACATTCTTTCACTTGCTATTTCGATCAGGCTGCTCAAATTCTGGGAAAGCCCGATTTGGCGCCGACGGCCTGGGTGAAGAGGCTCGTTACATTGTGCGACAAGGCTCCGTCCACGCCGATCGAAGTTGTCAGGGATGTTGTGGAGAAACAGTTCTGCAAGAGCTTTGATGAGATTTTTGATTTCTTTGAGGTTGAGCCTGTTGGGTCTGCTTCTATTGCACAGGTTCGTGTTTAGGTACTTCTCTTGACTGTAAGATCCGGTGAATTGTAGCATTGGGGCTCTGCATGATTTTTCTTTTCAGTCTTGGGCCTGTGCATGTACCATTTGTTTCTTTGTGCCACTACACTTTGTTTTGTGAAGATAATTGGGATAGCCTCTCACTTATCAGCATTGCTGTTTCATGTATCGTTAGGTGCATCGAGCGAGGCTTAAATCATCCAAGACAGATGTTGCTGTCAAGGTACGACTTAGGACTGCATATATGTGTTCCATAAACAGTTGTTTCCTTATCTGATATGCTCTGATGTGCCCTAGTGGATCTGGTTCTATCCAGGTTCAACATCCAGGAGCTGAACAATTGATGATGGTTGATATCCGGAACATGCAAGCATTTGCCCTGTTCTTACAGAAATATGACATCAACTTTGATCTGTTCTCCGCCACAAAAGAGATGGAAAAGCAGGTTTTTGTTTAGTTCACTAGTACTTTTGTTATTTTTGCTTCTCCTAGTATACTTCTCTGCACCTGCTCTAAACCATCTAGAAATATTGAGCCTCTTGCGGTTTTTATTATTCTCTCTTTTTTTTTTTGTAAATTAAGGCAGACTGGCCTGTATGTTCAAATGTAATCATTTACTCTGTGATAAAAATGGGGTGTTATTTAAAGTCAATGGAGATTTTGTTATAAAATGATGGATCATATCCACACATCCACAAGTGGACTAAACTGGGCCACTAAGGCTATTTACTTACTGGAAAAATAATTAAGTGCAATCTCAGTATTCAACATCTGGACCATTAGAAACAAGATAAGATAACCATTTACTGGAACATTATTAGTGTTTTTTTTACTATTAGTATTCGATTGTAGCAGGCCAGATATCTGTATACTGCGAAGCATAAAGTTGCATGATGCATCTCCTATATGAGTATATGTTATGTGAGTGCCAGTTTGGTTCTTATGCGCCAAGAGATACGAGAAAGTATAATTTGTTTTCATAAGAATGTGCACCTTTTCTGAGATCAAAACTAATAATTTAACCATTTTCTGCGAATTATTGATCTTTTGGGCTTCATTGTTTCCATAGATATGCTATGAGTTTGATTTTGTGCGAGAAGCGAGAGCAATGGAAAGAATACGAGAATTCTTACGTGTCAGCAATAAGAAACCTCCAGTTATGGTGCCTCGTGTGATTCCTGGAATGATTAGCAGGTACATTGTCATATCTTCTTAATCAGCAAAACCTGTTTTTCAGGTTTTACTGAATCCTACTTCTGCACCACAGTTACAAGTAAATAAAAAGCTTGCATCATTCGGAAGGATTCATTGGAGAAGTTATAATGGGTCATCTGGTAGTTGCAGGCTTTGCTTCTGTTCCAAAAACGATATCCTCTGTGAGGCTTCCTTACATATAATGAATACTTGCATTAGTCTGTACTGGTCAGACAGGCATTAAATATGTTATGTAATTGATTTACCCTTTATCTGTCCTTTAATCTATACTTTTATTGATCTAGCTGCCCCTCTATCTGCGTTCCTCCGGCTGAATTCGAATGTGTTGTCTGGTTAGGATTTTTAGAGTTCATGAGCGAATCACTATCCATCATGAATTTATTTATGTTTGCCACTTCATCACATCAAAAGTGTGTTGCTGATTTTATACCATGCCTTGTTATTCTTCTTGTACTACAAATGTAGGAAATGTGTCATTTGTATGAACTTATTTCCTTTTATATAAATGAAAAGCTCATTAGCAAGTTAGGCACTGTATTAGTCCATGAGTAATAGAGTTCTTACAATCGCGCAAGACCTGCTTCGACACGCAGGGCGGTACACAATGTTAGGAGTAAACCACGTCTAGGTGTGGTGACCAGCGTGTGTGTGTGGTGCATGCAGCAGACTAGGAAATTAATTAGTCACGGATAGACTCCAGGTAGTTAGCTAGGCATGAGGTTGTTAGCTGCTTCTTAGGAACGGCTGGGTTTTCGTGGCTGGTAGTAGAAAGCTACGTGAGCGCTGGATCGTGGACGTGCATGTCGGTCGTGTCGTTAATAGCCAGCGTAGTGGCCTGGTGATCCATTCGTGCGTGTGTTAGTGGCCGGTGTGTGGCCGTCGCCTGATCATGCGTGTGTGTGTGTACTGGGTATAACCCCCCCCCCCCCCCCCCCCCCGCCCCCTATGTACTGCTTGTGGTGCGCGGTGAGTTGCCGAGCCATGTGGGTATGTGCCCAGGTTGAGTAAAGAAACACCGTTTGTGCGGCGAGGCGTTTGTCGCCGGAAATTCTTGCATCCATTGTGTCCTCCTCTTCTTCCTCCTACCTCCGTCTGAGCGTCAGTGCAAAGAGAGAGAGAGGTCGTCCGGTGTTGGTGTCGCCGGACCGGGTTTGTCCCAACACACAGCAACCTCCTACAGTACTGGGCAAGGCCATGGACCACATAATTGCTTTTTCTCTGAATATTTTGCCCTTTCATGTTGGGCAGATCTCTGGCAATAGTGACTTCATTTTGTTGAGCCACAACTCTGTCTTCTGTTTCTTTGCAAAATGTACATGTCATCAGTTTGTCTTACTTCATTTTGTTGAGACATTTTGTTTCTTTGATAGGGAGGTCTTGGTCATGGAATTCATACAAGGAACCCCAATAATGAATCTCAGCAGTGAAATGTCTAAAAGAGGAATTGATCCTGCTGGTAAGCTTGCAGCAATGGCAAAGCAGTAAGCCCCTTCATCCCAAAAGAGTATGGTTCTCATTTCCTTATTTTATGAGGCATACTCTCTCTCAAGTATCCTCTTAATGCGTCAGTACTACTAGAATGAACATATGGAAATTCCACACCATTTTGATCAGGCTACAACTAGTAGACCAAATAAAAATCCATAGCCATTGCCCTCCTTATATTTGTATTAAATTTTTATATCAAACATGCCCTTTCTTCAATTCCTTTGAGTGCTCTAGCCATCTCAAAAGATATATTCTCCTTTAATGCAGGAAGATTCTGACGGATCTTACACTTGCTTATGGCCAAATGATCTTGAAGGATGGCTTTTTCCATGCAGATCCACACCCAGGAAACATCCTTATCTGCAACAACACAGAGGCAAGTGTTGCTTATTACAAAAATGTCAAGATATTTCCTTATGGCAAAGACCTATTTTTAGATGGATATTCTTTAATGGTGACCCTCTATTAGGTAGCTTTGCTTGACTATGGACAAGTGAAAGAAATGCCAGAGGATTTACGACTGGCTTATGCAAATCTTGTCATTGCCATGGCCGATGATGACCTTTTGAGAACTAAAGAAAGTCTCAGGTAAACTCAATCTCTTTTTATGTTAGGTCATTTTTCATGTGATAATTAGATCTATACAAGGACAGTACATTCAAATCAATAGTCCTAGTTAAAAAAAATCGACTGCTGGCCTGATATTCCTCAAGGGACCCTCTGTCCCCTCTCCATATTCTGGCTGTGGATCTCCTGCAAGCCATCATCAACAAGGCCTGTCAGATCTGCTCAAGTAACTTCTTCTCATTGCTGAGGTGGATTTCCCATTATCCTGTACACACACGACATGCCCTTGGTCATGCAGGCCTGTCCTCATCAGCTTCTTTACCTCAAAGGGCTTCTTGAGACTTTTGGCAAATCGGCTGGTTTATGTGTGCTATCTATCAATGTTCCAGAAGGCAGAACTCAATACCTGGCTGGCCTTTTTCACTGTTTTTTCTCTTTCTTGAACACTGGCACCTTTCCTTCGACGTATGTAAGGCTCCCTCTTGACCTGTCAAGATCCAAAATCTGTGATTATGCGCCCCCTCATTGAGCGTATTGAATGAAGGCGTACATCGAACTCTTCCTTCGTTTTCCTTGGGCAACGCATCCTTGTCGCTAGATTTGTCCTTAGCCTGCTGCTCACCCAAATTGCTCCTTGAGGTTGCCGGAGGGGGTTAAAGAAACTATTGACTGTGCTTGCTGTATATACCTGTGGGAAATTCGGAAAGCACGATTAGATCTAAATTGATGGCTACCTGGAACAAGGTCTGCAAGCCGAAGCTGAATGGTGGTGGGTATCCTGACTTCTCAGTTCAGAATGAGCTCCTCTCCTGAAATTCCGTAATAAATTGTACAACAAGCTCGACATCCCCTTGGTACAACTTGTCTAGAAACACTACGTGAGGTTGGTCTGCACGCCTTCAGCTCTACAGGTTCATTCTTGTGGAAGGACATCATCATTCTTTCTGACAAACTCCTTAACAATGCAAGCTGTAGCATCACTCGGGGAGACACATGTCACGCCCCAGCCAGGGATTTGAGGTGGATAGGGGTGGAAATGGCTAGGGTTCGTCGAGTTCATTGGGGGAAGAGGAAAATCACCAGGGAAGGAGACGAGATACACTAACTACTTTACTCTAAAGTTGTATCTCTTCTCTTGCTTTCTTTCCAAGCCGAAACGGCATATATAGAGTTCATTACAATGGTTCCCTGTACGTAGGTGCTTTTAATTGGAATGTAAAAGTAAACAGTGAATAAGTGCTGTAGTATAGTAACAGTCTGTATCGGATCTCCCTTCATTCACTCTCACAAGATCTTGGCCGTCCGTTAACTGAACCCACAGGTGTCGAATATTTTGGACACTGGGCTCGTCAGGCTTAAGTGTATTGACTGACAGCACTGACAATGCCACCCACTTGAGATCAGCCTTATCCTCATGGCTTGAACGATCTTCCCAAGTAGCGTTGTCAGGACCCATGCTTTCCCAGTGGATTAGCCATTGGAATTTTCTTGCGAGTGATAACAGTTCTGGTGTCCAGCCGAGAAAATGGCGTCGTCTTGATCTTGCCATCTTCAGTTACTAATGGAACATGAGGGAGTGGAACAGCATGTTTGCCAACATGTTCTTTGGGCTAGCTGATTGGAACACAAGATGAATTGCTGCTGTATTTGGTAACTGCAGTTTATAGGACACCTGACCAATTCTCTGTAGCACTTTAAAAGGTCCACAATACTTAGATCGCAGTTTCAACGATCCCCTTAACCCAAATGCATTCTGGCGATAAGGTTGGATTCTGATATATACCATTGCTCCTTCCTTCAATTGTCTTTCTGTCCTTAACTTGTCAGCTTGCATTTTCATGCATTCTTGAGCAACTTGGAGATTTTCTTTCAGCTTGTGCAGTAACTGTCAACTGAACTGCTGGACTGAATGTATCTGTTTTGGGTGTACCTTCAGTTGCCATTCTGATTTGATGGTACCCTGATATTAGATCCAGCTTGCAGAAGATTTTTGCTCCATGTAGTTCATCCAGAAGATCCTCAAATACTGGCATTGGGTACTTATTCTTGATTGTGATAGAGTTCAATTCTCTAGTCAACACACAGTCTCCAACTGCCATCTTTCTTTTCTAACCATAACAGCAGGAGAAGAATAAGGACTCAAGCTCTTGTATATTTCCATGGATTTAATCATTTTCTTGATTATCTCCTGCATCGCCCCTTTTTGCATGTGTGGAGGTTAGGTGGTTGAGCTCCAGCAGTCAAAGGGATTTTGTGGTTGCAATCCCTGTTTGGAGGCAGTGATGTAGGTTCAGAAAAGACCAGAGGGAAGTTATCCAGTATATTCTGAATAAGGGGGTTCTGAATGTTTGTAGTCACTGGTTCCTCTGTTTCTAGTGCATACATCTGTATAATATATCCCATCACAGGTTTAGTCAACAGCTTGCTCATAGCAGTAGGTGTAACCAGGGACTTAGCAGGAGCTGTATTGTGATCAGTGAAAACAATAGGAAGACCATTTCTGTGCACGGTCAAAGTTCTCATGTCGAAATCCATTGTAATAGGACTGACTTTACACATCCAATCACATCCCAAAATGATATCATAACTGTGGAGGGGCAGGGTTTTAAGGACAGAAGAAAACTTCTTTCCCTGAATGAAATAGGTAGTGAGAGGGACAATGGCAGTAGACTGTAATCGTTCCCCACCAGTCACACTGACCCTCTTAACTGGTGTACTGTGTAAATGACAGTTAGCAGTAAGAGCAAAGTCGTAGTTAATAAAAGTGTGTGAACTGCCACTATCCGCAAGTGCCACTGCTTGATGTCCCTCCATGTTAATCAGCAGTGAAAATGTAGCAGGGCCTCCTGTGCCAGCTACCGCATGACAAGATATCAACATAACTTCAGATTTTTGCTCTGTGTGTTCTGGAGTATTAGGAGCTGTGTGATAAGCTTGATCTGGTGTAGGTGAAGTCTCTTCTTCCTCTAATTCAACTGCATCATCATCAATCTCCTGCATGATATGGAGAGTTCTGCCTCGTCTACATCTATGCTCTCTGTTCCAAGGTTCTTTACAATACCAACATGGTCTTACTCAGTCTAATTCCCAGCTGGAGGAACTCACTCAGCATGGTTTCTGTTGAAGTGTGGTCTGTGAGGAGTAGGGGCAAATGTTGCTCTTCGTTTCTGCATAGTGGATTAATAATAAGCCTTCTTTGCATTAGCAGCATTTTCATACACCTTTGCATACCAATAAGCTTCGAGCACTCTCCTAGGTCTCTGACCACTCACGTCATACTTAATGTCTGCTTGAAGGCCACCTATAAAACAGCTCATAATGAAGCTTTCACAAGATTGCCGAAAGTCGCCTAGGTCACAAGATCGCACTCTCCTAGGTCTCTAAGCCTTCTTTGCATAAATTTGTGTTTGTCGAGTTTGTCAGTGGAAAAGGAAAACCGCCAGGGAAGGAGACGAGATACACTAACTACTTTACTCTAAAGTTGTATCTCTTCTCTTACTTTCTTAACAAGCAAAAACAGCATATGTAGAGTTTGTTACAATGGTTCCCTGTAGCTGGGCTCTTTTAATTGGAATGTAAAAGTAAACAGTGAATAAGTGCTGTAGTAAGTAGTAACAGTCTGTATCGGATCTCCCTTCATTCACTCTCACGAGATCTTGGCCGTCGTTAACTGAACCCACAAGTGTCGAATATTTTGGACAATGGGCTCGTCAAGCTTAAGTGTATTGACTGACAGTACTGACAAAACAACCCTCTTAGGCTCCCCCCTCCATCTCTTGATCTCTCTGTCTGATTCGCTAGACCTTTTCCACTTTTCTATCTGTTGAAGCTTTTGATGAACTTCAAGAGTTCAGGCCGCTCCTCATTGTAAATCTAATTCTCCCCTCCCTCCCTGAGCCGCTAGACCTTTTTCTACCTTACTCTCTTCATTCAAGCTTTATATGAACTACATGAGTTCATGCATCTGATACCTGAAGTTACTCCTGGGCGAACACCTTCTACTATTCCAAGAAATTCTACAATCTTGCTTTCCAGCACAGTCAGACACCAGCTTATCTTGTGTTTGGATATCCAAATGCACTTCCAAACTGAAGATTTCTCGTGGCTTCTTCTCAGTGACAGGGATATGCTCGTTCACCGAAACTATCAAGTAGGTGAAGATTCCAACTGTGTCCTTTGTACTGCTGGCAGCCTAAAAACCAGGGATCGTCTATTTTGGAGGTGCTCCTTCAGCACCTCCTGCTGGTAAGCTATCGGCATTCAGCTAGACGTCACCTCGGATTGCAATCACATGATCAGCGTGGCCAAAATCGCCTTCAGCAAGCCTTTCTCATTGGAAGCTTTCATCATTGCAGCATGGAACAGACCATTTATGAACAAAGGAACACCGAAATTATCAACAGCATCATCCCTAGCTTAGGCTCCTTAAAAAATATCTCCTTGCCCTTTTATTTAAAATTTTGCTCATACTCCCTTGATTAAACATCTTTCCCTGATATACATCCCCCCCCCCCTCTCTGTTGTAAAGTGTCTCTAAACTGTTTACTATCAGGGCCTCACAGTTTTCAGTTAAAACAGAAATTTCATTTTTTTATGTGCTAGTTTGTAAGAGAACAATCTTGGGCCAATGGGCCAGCATAATAAATATTTTTAATGGAGTCATGATTTGTTGGTGAGTAACTGTTGGTATATTACTTGTTTTTCTTATGGATTTATCAAATGTTTCAGTGAATTTGGTTTCAAAACATGGAGTATAGCAGACAATGAGCTAGAAGAACTGTTTCAGTTATCTCTTAGAATGTTTGATACAAGATTACCGCCTGGAGTAACCGTGCTCTCGCCCTTCGCTGATGATTCTTCACTGAATAAAGTTGGAGTAGAGGTATGCGACTGTATTATCTGCACTTCCATAGTTCAAACATGAAAGACAATTGGCATATGTTGTTGCTCCTCCATTTACTTGAAAACTCTTACAGGCATACAAATGATTTGTGTATTGGTGCAGTTTAACTTCCTTCTAAAATGTCTACTTTCTATTTGCTTTGCTACTTGAAGAGCTTCCCAGAGGAGTTATTTTCGGTGCTTCGAACGATACAACTGTTGCGCGGGCTGACTGTAGGGATGGGCCTCCGTTTTTCTTGTGCTCAGCAATGGAAACCAATTGCCGAGGAAGCTTTGTTGAAGGCTGGGAGAATAAAAGGTAGTACATTCAGCATATTGGTACATCTGTCAACGAGTCAAATCTTTTTTTTAAACGAGTCAAATGTAATCAGCAAGCATCATGGTTTCCATTGTGCTGCTTGGTAGAACTCTTTATATTCATAGTGTCTTTCAGGTTGACTAACTTGAACTATTTGTGTTCTTGTTCAGATGTAAAATCAAGAAGACCAAGAAGAAGTTTCCTTAGAAGGTTCTTTTAGGGAAGTAGAGATGCCGACAGCCAAAGAACCGATATGTAAATCATTTTGTAACGAACTGGCAGTAACCAAAAGGCATTTTGTTTTTTTTCCTTTTTGCGAGGCTGTAGTGCAGGAGCATTTGATACTGATTATTTGTTTGTCTTTGATCACAAATTATATATAATATGACGAGAAACATATACTTTTAAGGAAGGAAAGAAATAAGAGAAAAATATATAATTTCATTTGGACTTTCCTTGTTTGGTTCAGGAGGTTTGGGATTTTATTAGAAAGTGAATAGGTTCTGTTAGCATCTACTCCCTCAGTCCCAAAATAAGTATCAGTAATTTAGTATAACTTTGTAGTAAATGAGTGACACTTATTTTGGGACGGAGGGAATACTAGACATGATTTTACGCTGAAAGCTACTCACATAAGAAGGAGAAAAGAGGATAATGCTGATGGAAGTAAAGTAAGTCCAGATTTCACCAGGTTTCACTTGTCCCTTTTGAGACGCCACAGATTTTTTACCTCGTTTAAAAGTTGTGGCACATTTGCGGACATGGAGTTTCTTAGCTCGACCTCATATGAGCTCGGGTGAACAGGGCAAAAAGAAATATAAGAAAATAAAGGGAAAAAAACGAAAAACGAAAATTTTAAAACAAGAAAACAACAAAAAGAAAAACCGGAAGGGGAGTCTCCAGTCCCGAATAGCTTACGTGGGCTGGCCCGTTATCTTCGAGTAGCGATCGTACGCGCTACAATAAACCTATGCGCCAAATAGGATACTCCCTCCGTTCCATAATGTAGCGCCTATAGATTTTTTAAAAAGTCAAACCTCATAAACTTTGACCAATTTTATGAAGAAAAATATTTACATCTAAAGTGCGAAACATATATCACTAGATTCATCATAAGATGTAGTTTCACATTATATATTTTTGGTATTGTAAATATAAATATTTTTCTCTATAAACTTGATCAAAGTTTGTAAAGTTTGACTTTCCAAAAAATCTATAGACACTATATTATGAAACAGAGGGAGTATGCCATTTCTCCACACTCCACAGGCCCTTCGTTATCTCGGCCAAATTTTCTCCACAGGGACGACGTGGTCATCCACAACCTCGTCTCCGTCAGGCACATGATGCCTAGACGAGGCCTGCCCATGAGTCAAATCAAACACGGGGAAGGGCCGAGCAGCGAGGCCTTGGTCCAAAGTCACCCAGGGGCGCGAGAGGCATCGCTCGCATGCCGGATACGACTGTGCGCGCTCGGCATCCGACGGTAGACGCTCAGCTGCTCCTGGGGTTTTGTCCCCTCGGCTCGATCACAGTTCCGCTCGGCCCGTAATGCCAACTCGATCGGCTCCAGGAGCGTGCGATCCCATCTGCCTTCCTTCCCCAAGCAAGCACACGGGCATGTCGCACGACCCATCCCGCGATCCCACGACCACGTGTGGCCTGCCGCGCACCAAGCCGGCGCCACAATTCGTCCCCCCGTCACGTCTCCCTTCGTGTCAAGTTGCCAAGGAGGCGAGAGGAGTCAAGCATGTTCACATCAATGGACACGTTGCAGCACGAGTATTATGCCGCCGCCTTCCCATCAATTCTAGAGCTCCGTCTCCCCGCGTTAGCGTTACCGAACGGCGCATATATATAGTAGGAAAAACGACGGCACAAGATGGCCAACTACGCACCCGTGAGCTAAAGAGAATTAATTCACGAGACCATGCCTAGCCCCGCTACCCGTCCCTCGAGACTGCACGACAACGAGCGCGCGCCCGGAGCAGGCGTGCTGCGTACAGGTCACCGCCGTCGAGGAAAGCCCCCGCGAAGAGCGCCGTGACCGCCGTCGACGGGGCACACTTCGCCGGCGCTATTCGTCGACGACTGGGCCAAGGGGACGAAACCAGAGGCGGCCGCGCGTCCTCCGTCGGGATGCCGAGCGTGGACAGGTCTCAGCAGATCGTACTATCCGGTACGCAGGGACGTCGGCCCGCACAGTTTTTTCTTTTCTTTTTATTTCGGCGCGTGTGTTGACGCTTGCCCTGTGCAGCTATCATCAGCGGTGGGGTCCACCTGCATGGCGCCAGGGAGTGCACAACTTTGCTTGGTCGGGCAGCTCAGGCTGGGGCTGCAGAAACGGCCCAGAGGGCGCGAGAGGCATGACATCTTTCTCCGAGAGCCAGCGTGTCGATGTGGGGTGTGGGAGCTTTGCCGTGTGCACTGCAGTGCGGCTATCTTCATCTGTGGGACCCACCTGCCTGGCGTCCGGGGGTACCAGACCAGGGTACCATCCACGGTTTGGTCTTCTTGGTCTTGGTCGGGCTGCTCAGGCTTTGGCTGCAGGGTATGCGCGCAGCTTGCGGAAGAGGCAAGGAGCAGGGCGTCGATCAAAAACGCTCAAGCCTCGGGGCGATCGCCTTTCACCGAAACGGCAAGCGCGTCCACAGGAGTGGCCAGGCCGCAGGCACCAAAGTGGGCAGGCAGGCTCAGCAGCAGCCATGCAGACCGGGCCCGTGGCCCCAGGGCTGCTTAACGGCCGTTGCCGTGCGACGGCGTGAGCTGCCGCAAGAGAGCGAGCGCCCGTGCGAACCAGTGAACCAACGACACGACCGCCAAGGGACATTCAATTTGTCCCGATTATGTCCGTTTGCGTCGGCAAACGCAAAACGGCAGGTGCACCCAACGACGCGACACATTTTGGCAAACGCGTCTGGGTTTAAAATTAAATTCAAATCTAAAAAAGATATAAAAAAGCAATTTAAACGACAACTATATGTTACACGAAGGTTCTCACGACCAAACTGTTCACATGCATTAAACTTAAACATTAAAAATATAACTTAAACTCCAAATGAAACCGTAGATCGTCCGTCGCCGCCGTCTTCACGGCATGCCGTCGTCGTCTCCCTTGACCGCGCTGATGTCGATGAAGCGAGGCGGCTGCCACAGCTGGGCTGGTCGGTGGCTGCACTACAAGGGGCGGCGGTGGCACGCGGGGAGGTGACCATGTGTCGGCCCCAACCCACATGGTTGGCGCTGACACCAACTCCGACATACAAGGCAGGGTCATAGTCCACGACTAGGACTGGCCCACGACCTACGGGTTCCACCAGGCTCCGCGTCGTCCGACTCCTTCATCCCCTCGAGTCTTGGGGTGATGACGTCGCCGGTGACTGACAATGCTATCTACACCTCAAGGACGTCCCATTACTAGTAGAAAACAGGGCTTTGGTCCAGGCCAGATAAGAGTATTAATTCCGGTTCTCTTACGAATCGGGACCAATGGGTGCATCAGTCCCGGTTCGTGAGGCCAGGGCACCGGCCAGGCCTCGGGGGTCATAGGTCCCGGTTCGTCTGATCCCTTTGGTCTCGGTTCCAGACACGAACCGGGACCAAAGGGCCTCGCTCCTGGCGCAGCCCCTTTCGTCCCGGTTGGTGGTGGAACCAGGACCTAAGAGCGGGCTACTGTCCCGGTTCTAGCCACCAACTGGGACTAAAGTGATGCCTATATATACCCTCGTCCCTGCCCACCCTCTCCTCTGTTTTTTGGCCGTGTGGGAGGTGTGTGCATTCGTTGCTCTGTTCTCCCTTCTATGCATGCACATAAGGTGTTCGATGAAATGCCCGAGCCACACTTAAGCTTTCTCCTCTCCAGGCTCGACCTCCAAGCTCCATTTTCTCCAAGATTTGTCTAGATTTGGCGGTATGTCCCGTCTCGTCCCCGTCCTCACCACCGTCGATCACCCGCGCCGATCTCGTCACCGGCACCACCATGGTGAGCCTCTTGTTCTTATCTTCTTTTTAAAATAAAAAAAATTCTTACTTGTATGATTTAGATAGATACTTGTATAATTTTCTTACTTATATTATTGTTTGTTATTATATAGTGCCATGGTTTTGGTATCCGCCCCGTCGGTGCTCATCCTGTCTATGATTCGGATGTGGTATATTATCTTTTATTATTATTTGTTTCGTTTAGTGTTTATGACAATTATGCCGACCAACGTGACATAAATGTTTTTATATAGGAGGTATGTGAACCGGAAACCCTCTTGTCGAGAGGTTAAATTTAGTTTAAAAAGAAAACAATTACTTGAAAAAAGATTGAAAAGAATTGAGGGGGAGAAGATGGAATTGGAGTTGCATGTTGCGGATGTCGTCGATGATCACAAGATCAAGATGGACGCAATGCGCTTGAAGATTAGAAAGATTAGAAAATATGCCGTTCATAATGAGGCTTGGTATCATTATGTTGTTGGATCAATTGTTACCTTAGTTACGATTATGATCACATTTGTTGTTGCATTTAAATGTTTTACATAGTTGTATGTTAGTTTCAAATGTATGTTTTAATTAGATGCTCTAGAGAGCTATATGTTGTTCTATGAGAACTATGTATGAACTTTATGTATTTTTTTTTCAGTAATAACATTTGATCACTATTGTAATTTGGTTTTAATGTGATGATGAACTTGTATTAATTTGGTCACTTCTCTATTCATGATGTTCTGTAATGGTTTTTGATACAATTAATTATATAATGCACGCAGATGATCCGGCAATGGATGTACGGTGACAGACGCACCTTCAAGTACATTGATGGCATGCATAATTTTCTCGAAGTGGCTGAGGCAAACAAGCAGAATGGTTTTATGTATTGTCCATGTCCTATCTGTGGGAATATGAAGGATTACTCTGACTCGAAAACCCTTCACATCCACCTGCTTGAGAAGGGTTTCATGCCACAATATAATGTTTGGACCAAGCACGAAGAAAGAGGGGTTATGATAGAAGACAACGAAGAAGAAGAAGAGGATGATGATAACTATCCCCTGAATACGGTGATACTGCAATGGGGGAGCTGAAGATCAAGAGGAACCAGACGATGTGCCCAATGATGATCTTTGCCGGGTCATTGTTGATGCAAAGAGAGAATGCCAAAGCGAAAGGGAGAAGTTGAAGTCCGATCACATGTTAGAGGATCACAAAAAAGGTTTGTACCCAAATTGCGAAGATAACAACACAAAGCTTAGTACCACACTGGAATTGCTGCAATGGAAGGAAGACAATGGTGTATCTGACAATGAATTTGGGAAGCTACTGAAAATAATGAAGAAGAAGCTTCCAAAGGATAACGAATTTCCCGACAGTACGTATGAAGCAAAGAAGGTTCTATGCACTCTAGGATTGGAGGTGCAGAAGATACATGCATGCCCTAATGACTGTATCATCTACCGCGGTAAGTACGAGGATTTGAACGCATGCCCGATATGCGGTGCATTGTGGTATAAGATCGGACGAGATGACCCTGGTGATGTTGAGGGCGAGCGCCCCAGGAAAAGGGTTCCTACCAAGATGATGTGGTATGCTCCTATAATACCACAGTTGAAACATCTGTTCAGAAACAAAGAGCATGCCAAGTTGATGCAATGGCACAAAGAAGACCGTAAGAAAGAAGTTGAGAGCACCCGCTGACGGGTCGCAGTGGAGAAAAATCGAGAGAAGGTGGGGGGACTTTGCAGGTGATGCAAGGAACATATGGTTTGGTTTAAGTGCAGATGGCATTAATCCTTTGGGGAGCAGAGCGGCAATAATAGCACCTGGCCCGTGACTCTATGTATCTATAACCTTCCTCCTTAGTTGTGCATGAAGCGGAAGTTCATTATGATGCTAGTGCTCCAAGGCCCTAAGCAACCCAACAATGACATTGATGTGTACCTAAGGCCATTAGTTGAAGAACTTTTATAGCTGTGGAATGGAAAAGGTGTACGTGTGTGTGATGAGCACAAACAGGAGGAATTTGACCTACATGCATTGCTATTTGTAACCATCAATGATTGGCCAACTCTCAGTAACCTTTCAGGACAGACAAACAAGGGATACCACGTATGCACACACTGTTTAGATGACACCTAAAGTATATATTGGGACAAATGCAGGAAGAATGTGTACCTGGGACATCGTCGATTTCTTCCGACCAACCATCAATGTTGAAAGAAAGGCAAGCATTTCAAAGGTGAGGCAGATCACCGGAAGCAGCCCACCCTCCGTACTGGTGATCACATACTTGATATGGTCAAGGATTTACATGTAATATTTGGAAAGGGTCCTGGCGGACTATCTATTCCGAATGACGCTGAGGGACGCGCACCCATGTGGAAGAAGAAATCTATATTGTGGGACCTACCCTATTGGAAAGACTAGAGGTCCGCTCTGCAATCGATGTGATGCACGTGACGAAGAATCTTTGCGTGAACCTGCTAGGCTTCTTGTGCGTGTATGGGAAGAGAAAAGATACACCGGAGGCACGGGAGGACCAGTAACGTGTGCATGAAAAAGATGACATGCATCCAAAGCAGTATCAAGGTCCTGCCGGCTACACTCTTACCAAAGAAGAGAAGGAAATATTCTTTGAATGCTTGCTCAGTATGAAGGTCACGTGTGGCTTCTCGTCAAATATAAAGGGAATAATAAATATCACAGAGAAAAAGTTCTAGAACCTAAAGTCTCATGACTGCCACGTGATTATGATGCAACTACTTCCGGTTGCATTAAGGGGGCTTCTACCGAAAAATATTCGATTAGCCATTGTGAAGCTATGTGCATTCCTCAATGCAATCTCTCAGAAGGTAATTGATCCAGAAATCCTACCAAGGTTAAAGAATGATTTGGTGCAATGTCTTGTTAGTTTCGAGCTAACACCATCCTTCTTCAATATCATGACGCATGTCCTAGTTCATCTAGTCGACGAGATTGCCATTCTGGGCCCTGTATTTCTACACAATATGTTCCCCTTTGAGAGGTTCATGGGAGTCTTAAAGAAGTATGTTTGTAACCGTGCTAGGCCAGAAGGAAGCATCTCCATGGGCCATCAAACAGAGGAGGTCATTGGATTTTGTGTTGACTTCATTCCCGACCTTAAGCTGATTGGTCTCCCTCAATCGCGGTATGAGGGGAGACCGACTGGAAAATGCATGGTAGGAGCGAACGCAATAATATGTAGGGACATCCATTCTTGCGCTCAAGCACACTACACAGTTCTACAGAATTCTACCTTGGTGGCCCCGTATGTCAATGAACACAAGAATATTCTGCGCTCCAAACACCTGGAGCAGTGTGACGACTGTATTACATGTGAACACATCAGGACTTTTGGCAGTTGGTTGCAAACACATCTCATGGGTAACACCGCTGTTGGAGATGAGTTGTACTCATTGGACAGGACACCATCTTCGACTGTATTGACTTACAAAGGGTACGAGATAAATGGGAATACATTTTATCAAAAGAGCACCAACCAAAACAGTGGTGTCCGCTTTGATGCAGCAACCAAGAGGGGAAAGGACACATATTATGGTTACATAGTGGACATATGGGAACTTGACTATGGACATGATTTTAAGGTCCCTTTGTTTCAGTGCAAATGGGTCAATCTGTCCGGAGGCGGGGTACAGGTAGACCCATAGTACAGAATGACAACAGCGGTTCTGAACAATCTTGGGTACACAAACGAACCATTCATCCTAGCCAATGATGTGGCGCAGATTTTCTATGTGAAGGATTTGTCTACCAAACCGAGAAAAAGAAAAGATAAGGAAGCGAATACATCATACGATGAGCCAAAGCACCACATAGTTCTTTCAGGGAAAAGAGACATCATGGGAGTGGAGGGCAAGACAGACATGTCTGAAGATTATGAAAAGTTTCATGAAATTCCTCCCTTCAAAGTGAAGGCTGACCCAAGCACCCTGTTAAACGATGAAAATTATCCATGGTTACGGCGCAGTAAGCAAGGGACACACGCGAAGAAAAAGTGAAGACTTTCTCTCCACAACTATTCTGATGATGACTTTGATTGCGCGAAGAAAAAATGAAATCCCTTTGTAGTAGATTAGATTTCGTCCAAAACCTTGATACTTCGAAAGAGATTGTCCATTTTGTACACGAAGCGCATCTAGTTTTTGCCATAACCCTCTCAACTTTTTAGCACTATGTGGGTGAAATGATGATACCATGCCAACTTTCAACATTTTTAGAGTTCATTTGTAGTGATTTTCAATTTCAGGGTCATTTAGCTAAAAAATTAGAAAATGCATGAAAAATACCAAATGAAGTCAGAAAGTGTTAAGAATTGATGATGTGGCTTTGAATGGTGCATGTTGAACACACAAAAAGTCTGGAGTTGAAAGAAGTTCAAAAAATGAAATCCCTTTGTAACACATGAGTTTTTGTCCGAAACCATGATACTTCGAAAGATATTGTCCATTTTGTACATGAAGTGCATCCAATTTTTGCCGTAACCCTCTCAACTTTTTAGCACATGCTATGTGGGTGAAATGATGATACCATGCCAAGTTTCAACCTTTTTAGAGTTCATTTGTAGTGCTTTTAAATTTCAGGGTCATTTAGCTCAAAGAATTAACTAATAGCAAAAATAATGAACTAAAAAGCTTTTATAAAACTCTAATAGCAATAAGAATGAACTAAAAAGAATCAATTAAATATAATATTCTTCAATAGCAAAAAGAATCAACTAAAAAGAATCAACATAATATTAACTAAAATTATCAAGTATTTATTTGTTAAAAAGAATGAACTACAAAGAATCAACTAAAACATTAACTAAAAAGAATAAAAATAATATTAACTAAAATTATCAAAGTATTTATTTGTTAAAAAGAATGAACTAAAAATAATCAACTAAAATATTAACTAAAAAGAATCAACTAAAACATTAACTAAAAAGAATGAACTAAAAAGAATCAATTAAAATATTTTGTTATGATCAACTAAAAAACTATAATATTCTTCAATAGTAAAAAGAATCAACTAAAAAGCTTTTATAAACCTATAGTTATTATCAAAATAATATTAACTTAAAATTATATAAAATTTATGAAACTAAAATTATCAAAGGCTTTTTTGTTAAAAACTTTAATAGCAAAAAGAATTTTCATAAAGTTTTTTTGTAAAAATCTTTAATAGCAAACTAAAATAACAGAAAAACATTTGCCCGCCTACTAGGCCACAACGGCCTACATGCGACTAGAAACCCAACTACTAGTTGGGCCAGGACGCAGGCCCGCTGGGCAAGTAGGCCCCATAGGGCAGAGAGAGGTTCGTTAGGCCCACATGCCCGCTTTAGAGAGGAGCTCGACGTTGCACCCGCGACGGGGCTTATAAACAGGTCCGAGCGCCTTTCGCTTGGGGAGGTGGGACTAAATATCCACCGCACCGCGGCTGTGCCAGGCCCACGCCATTGGTCCTGGTTGGTGGCTCGAACCGGGGCGAAAGGGGGGCATTGGTACTGATGTCGCTTGAAGCTACTTCGGTATTTCCCCAAAGAGGAAGGGATGATGCAGCACAGCGGTGGTAGGTATTTCCCTCAGATATGAAACCAAGGTTATCGAACCAGTAGGAGAACCAAGCAACACAACGTAAACAACCCCTGCACACAGATAACAAATCCTCGCAACTCAACGTGTTAAAGGGGTTGTCAATCCCTTTCGGGTAACGGTGCCAGAAATTGGTGCTTGACGGGAGAAAGTTGTGATAGATTGAATAAATAGATCGCAAATAAAACAAAGTGCAGCAAAGTACTTTTGGGTTTTTGGATTAATAGATTTGAAAATAAAAGCAAATAAAAGTAGATCGCAAAGGCAAATAATATGAGAAAGAGACCCAGGGGGTGTAGGTTTCACTAGTGGCTTCTCTCGAGAAAAATAGCAAATGGTGGGTGAACAAATAACTCTTGGGCAATTGATAGAACTTCAAATTAATACTCATGACGATATCTAAGCAATGATCATTACATAGGCATCACGTCCAAGATTAGTAGACCGACTCCTGCCTGCATCTACTACTATTACTCCACACATCGACCGCTATCCAGCGTGCATCTAGTGTATTAAGTTCATGGAGAAATTGAGTAATGCAATAAGAACGATGACAGGATGTAGACAAGATCTATCTATGTAGAGATAGATCCCCCATCGCTTTATACTTAGTAGAAACGATACATACGTGTCGGTTCCCCTTCTGTCACTGGGATCAAGCACCATAAGATCGAACCCACTACAAAGCACATCTTCCCATTGCAAGATAAATAGATCAATTTGGCCAAACAAAACCAAAATATCGGAGAAGAAATACGAGGCTATAAGCAATCATGCATAAAAGAGATCAAAGAAACTCAAATACTTTCATGGATATAAAAAGATAGATCTGGTCATAAACTCAAAGTTCATCGAGACCAACAAACACACCACAAAAGAGTTACATCATATGGATCTCCAAGAGACCATTGTATTGAGAATCAAGAGAGAGAGATGAAGCCATCTAGCTACTAACTATGGACCCGAAGGTCTACAAAGAACTGCTCACACATCATCGGAGAGGCACCAATGGAGGTGGTGAACCCCATCCGAGATGGTGTCTAGATTCGATCTGATGGTTCTGGACTCTACGGCGGCTGGATGATTATTTCATCGACTCCCCTAGGGTTTTGGGAATATTTGGGTATTTATAGAGCAAAGAGGCGGTCCGGGGGCACCCAAGGTGGGCACAACCCACTAGGGCGCGCCTGGGCCTCTTGGCGCGCCCTGGTGGGTTGTGCCCCCTCGGGGCACCCCCAGGCGTAGCCAGGGCCCGTTGTGTTCCTTTTGGCCCATAAAAATTCTCCGTAAAGTTTTGTGGAATTTGGACTCCGTATGATATTCATTTTCTGCGATGTAAAAAACATGGAAAAAACAACAACTGGAACTTGGCACTATGTCAATAGGTTAGTACCAAAAAATGATATAAAATGACTATAAAATGATTATAAAACATCCAAGATAGATAATATAACAGTATGGAACAATAAAAAATTGTAGATACGTTGGAGACGTAGCAGCATCCCCAAGCTTAACTCCTACTCGTCCTCGAGTAGGTAAGTGATAAAAGCAGAATTTTTTATGTGGAATGCTGCCTAACATGTCATATCATATTATTTCTTTATAGCATGGACATTTGGACTTTTATATTGTTCAAAGCAATAGTCTAGTTTTGACATGATAATTTAAATACTCAAGCATATCAACAAGCAACCATGTCTTTCAAAATATCAACGCTAAAATAAGCTATCCCTAGCCCATCATGCTCAACCATTGATCCATTCATGAAACACACTCGCATATTAGCTACATCCAATACTCAAGTACGATCATATTGCCTCCTAGTTGGTGCTTTTGTAAGAGAAGATGGAGACTCAAATTCAAAAATAAAAATTGCATAAAGTAAAAGAAAGGCCCTTCGCAGAGGGAAGTTGGGATTTGTAGAGGTGCCAGAGCTCAAAGCGAAAAACTTAGAGATAAAAACATTTTGGGAGGTGTATCCACCCCACCAACGAGAATGACTTAGAGTTCCCAATACTTTCGATGCTTAGATATATCATAGGCGGTTCCCAAATAGAAAATAAAGTTTATTCCTTTTTCCACCATACTTTCACTTTCCATGGCTAGCCGTATCCACAGTTGCCCTCCATACCAACACTTTCCAAGGAATTTATTATTTGACAACATAAAGTAAATTCATTTTTTTATTTCGGGACTGGGCGTCCCTAATACCTTTGCCTTACTCTCGTGCAATGACAAGTGAATAAACACTCATCTTGAGAATAACGCATCTAGCATGGAAAATATTATCCACCCCTCACCGCTCCGCGAGTGAAACAAACACACAAAAGAGAAGTATATTTTTGAAAATTAGAGATGGCACATGCAAATTTGCTTAGAACAGCAAAAGAGTACCGCAAATAGGTAGATATAGTGGACTCATGTGGCAAAACTGGTTTAAAGGTTTTTGGATGCACAAGTAGTGATCATACTTAGTGCAAAATGAAGGCTAGCAAAAGATTGAGAAGCGACCAACCAAGAAACAAATAATCTCATAAGAGAGCATTAAGCATAACTAACACCGAATAATGCACCATAAGTAGGGTATAGTTTCATTGCATAATTATTGACTTTCGTGCTTGCATAGGAATCACAAACCTTAACACCAATATTCTTACTAAAGCATAATTACTCATCAAGATGACTCACATATCACATCATCATATCTCAAAACAATTACTAAGAATCAAGTTTATTTTGTACAATGATCTTCATGAAAGTTTTTATTATATCCTTATTGGATATATATCACTTTGGGACTAATTTTCATGTTTTGCTTTTGACAAGCTCAAACAAATATAAGTGAAGATCATGAGCATAATATTTCTTTCTCTCAAATTAATTTAAGTGAAGCAAGAGAGAATTTCTTGAAAATTTTAGTAACTCTCAAATTAATATAAGTGAAGTAAGAGAGCATTTCTTCAAAAATACTAAGCACACCGTGATAAAAAAGATATAAGTGAAGCACTAGAGCAAGTCCATAGCTCATAAAAAATTTAAGTGAAGCATAGAGAGCAATTCTAACAAGTCATAGCATAATTTCGCTCCCTCAAATAGATGTATCCAGCAAGGGATCAAGACTTAAAACACAAAATAAAACAAGCAAAGACTCATATCATACAAGACGCTCCAAGCAAAACACATAGTATGTGACGAATAAAAATATAGCTTCGAGTAAAATATCGATGGTCGTTAGAAGAAAGAGGGGATGCCACTCGGGGGCATCCCCAAACTTAGTTGGTTGCTCATTTTTGGATAACAGCTTGGGATGCCTGGGCACCCCCAAGCTTAGGATCTTCTACTCCTTATTCCTTCATCCATCGTAAGATAACCCAAAACTTGAAAACTTCAATCACACAAAACTCAACAAAACCTTCGTGAGATCCGTTAGTATAAGAATAATAAATCACTACTATAAGTGCTCTATCAAACCAATTAATATTTTGTTATTGCATTATATGTACAATATTCCAACTTTTCTATGGCAAAAACTCATTAAATAAAACCATAGAGCCATCAAAGTAAGCACACAACACAAAGAAAACAGAATCTGTCAAAACAGAACAGTCTATAGCAATCTGACTATTTCGAATACTTCTGTAACTCCGAAAATTCTTAAAAATTAGGATGACCTGAGAAATTTGTATATTGATCTACTAGAAGTGGAATGGGTATTTTACCGCTCTATGATAAAATATGAAAATTATTTTCCCGAGCGCAAAAATTTCTGTTTTTTTAGCAAGATCAAATAACTATCACCCAAGATGATTCTAAAGGCTTTACTTGGCACAAAAACTAAATAAAACACAAAAAACACAATCATAAAAGTAGCATAATTGTGCTAACACTTAAAAAAGGAAGCAAAAAGCAAAAATAAATTTTGTTCATTGGGTTTCCTCCCAACAAGTGCTATAGTTTTACGCCCTTAGCCAGACATAAAGCAAGGATCTAAGTTTTGTCATCTTTGGTTTGAGATCCATAAGATGCCCTCATGATTGATTCATATGGTGGCCTAATTATTGTTCTAGGAAAGTGTTCTATACCCTTCCTCAAAGGAAATTGGAACATAATATTGCCTTCTTTCATATCAATCACGGCACCAATTAGTGCGTAAAAAGGGTCTACCAAGAATAATTGGACAAGATGGATTGCAATCAATATCAAGAACAGTAAAATCTATGGGCACATAATTCCTATTTGCAAGAATAAGAACATCATTAATTTTTACCATAGGTTTTTTAATAGTAGAATCCGCCAAGTGCAAATTCAAAGAACACGATTCAAGATCGGTAAGACCAAGCACATCACATAAAGATTTTGGAATAGTAGAAACACTAGAACCCAAGTCACACAAAGCAAAACACTCATAATTTTTAATCTTGACTTTGATAGTAGGTTCCCATTCATCATGCAATTTTCTAGGAATTTAAACTTGTAATTCCAACTTTTCTTCAAAAGCTTTCATCATAGCATCAACAATATGTTTAGTAAAAGCTTTATTTTGTTCATAAGCATGGGGTGAATTTATCATGGATTGCAACAAAGAAATACAATCAATCAAAGAGCAACTATCATAATTAAAGTCTTTGTAATCCAAAAGAGTGGGCACATCACTAGCTAAAGTTTTGACCTCTTCAAACCCACTTTTATCAAATTCTCAACAAGATTTTCACCCTCCGAATCATTGGGACGCCTTCTAACTAAAGTTGAATCTTCTTCAGTCCCTTTTTCATCAATATTAACTTTACTAAACAAGGAATAAATAGAAGAAACACCAATCATTTTAAGATCTTCACCACTTTTGCAAAATAAATCACTAGAAAACGCTTTTTCTAAGAATTCTCTTTTAGCTCTAAGCATAGCGGTTCTTTTCTTACTTTCATCCATAGAAACATAAAGAGCTTTAATTGATTCATCAACCTTAGGCACAAAAATTTCCATCTTGAGATTTTCCACATCATGAGCAATTCTATCAACACTTCTAGACAAATCATCAATCTTACTCAACTTTTCTTCTATGGAAGTGTTGAAAACTTTTTGTGCATTGATAAATTCTTTAATATTGTTCTCAAGATTAGAGGTGTTCCTATTATTATTATAAGATTGATTTCCATAGGAATTAACATAATTATTAGAGGAATTACTAGTAAAAGGCCTGGGATTAAAATTACCTCTATAAGCATTGTTGTTGAAATTATTTCGGGAAATAAAATTCACATCTATGGCATCACTATTTTGCTCAATCAAAGTAGACAAAGGCATATAATTAAAACCAATAGAAGCACTTCTACTAGCAACCAATTTCACAAGAGCATCAACTTTTTCACTCAAAGAAGAAATTTCTTCAACCGAATTAACTTTTTTACTACTAGGAGCTCTTTCGGTATGCCATTGAGAATAATTTGCCATAATATTATCAAAAAATTTGGTGGCTTCACCCAAAGTAATTTACATAAAAGCACCACCTGCGGAGGAATCTAAAAGATTACGAGAAACAAAATTCAACCCCGCATAAAATTTTTGTATGATCATCCAAAGATTTAACCCATGAGTTGGGCAATTCCTTAGCATCATTTTCATCCTTTCCCAAGATTGTGCAACATGCTCATGTTCAACTTGCTTGAAATTCATGATCTGGGTTCTAAGGGAAATAATTTTTGCGGGTGGAAAATACTTAGTGATAAAAGCATCTTTGCACTTGTTCCAAGAATCAATACTATTGCGAGGCAAAGAAGAGAACCAATTTTTTGCAGAATCACGCAAAGAAAACATAAATAATTTCATCTTGACCATATCATTGTCCACATCTTTTATTCCACGAAGGTATTAAGATGGGACGCAACATCCTCATTAGGAGTACCAGTAAATTGGTCTTTCATAACAAGATTCAGCAAAGTAGTATTAATATCACAAGTCTCCGAACTAGTGGCGAGATGAGCATTCGGAGTGCGAATAAAATCATTGTTGTTGGTAGTTGAGAAATTACATAATTTGGTGTTCTCTTGAGTCATGATGACCACACACCAAGATTGCACTCAAAAGCAGATCCGGCAAGAAAACAACAAATGAAAAACAAAGGCGAATAAATGGCAATTTTTTGTGAAGTGGGGGATAGGAAAACGAGAGGCAGATGGAAAATAATGTAAATTGCAAGGAGATGAGATTTGTGATTAGGAACCTGGTATATGTTGAAGATCCTCCCCGGCAACGGCGCCAGAAATTCCTTTTGATGTCGCTTGAAGCTACGTCGGTATTTCCCCAAAGAGGAAGGGATGATGCAGCACAGCGGCGGTAGGTATTTCCCTCATATATGAAACCAAGGTTATCGAACCAGTAGGAGAACCAAGCAACACAACGTAAACAGCCCCTGCACACAGATAACAAATCCTCGCAATTCGACGTGTTAAAGGGGTTGTCAATCCCTTTCGGGTAATGGTGCCAGAATTTGGTGCTTGACGGGAGAAAGTTGTAATAGGTTGAATAAATAGATCACAAATAAAATAAAGTGCAGCAAAGTATTTTTTGGTTTTTGGATTAATAGATATGAAAATAAAAGAAAATAAAAGTAGATCGCAAAGGCAAATAATATGAGAAAGAGACCCAGGGGCTGTTGGTTTCACTAGTACGGCTTCTCTCGAGAAAAATAGCAAACGGTGGGTGAACAAATTACTGTTGGGCAATTGATAGAACTTCAAATACTCATGATGATATCCAGGCAATGATCATTACATAGGCATCACGTCCAGGATTAGTAGACCGACTCTTGCCTGCATCTACTACTATTACTCCACACATCGACCGCTATCCAGCATGCATCTAGTGTATTAAGTTCATGGAGAAACGAAGTAATGCAATAATAATGATGACATGATGTAGACAAGATCTATCTATGTAGAGATAGACCCCATCGTTTTATCCTTAGTAGCAATGATACACACGTGTCGGTTCCCCTTCTGTCACTAGGATCAAGCACCGTAAGATCGAACCCACTACAAAGCACATCTTCCCATTGCAAGATAAATAGATCAAGTTGGCCAAACAAAGCCCAAATATCGGAGAAGAAATACGAGGCTATAAGAAATCATGCATAAATGAGATCAAAGAAACTCAAATACTTTCATGGATATAAAATGACAGATCTGATCATAAACTCGAAGTTCATCGATCCCAACAAACACACCGCAAAAGAGTTACATCATATGCATCTCCAAGAGACCATTGTATTGAGAATCAAGAGAGAGAGATGAAGCCATCTAGCTACTAACTACGGACCCGAAGGTCTACAAAGAACTACTCACGCATCATCGGAGAGGCACCAATGAAGGTGGTGAACCCCATCCGGGATGGTGCCTAGATTGGATCTGGTGGTTCTAGACTATGCAGTGGCTAGATGAATATTTCATCAACCCCCTAGGGCTTTGGGAATATTTGGGTATTTATAGAGCAAATAGGCGGTCCAGGGGCACCCGAGGTGGGCACAACCCACCAGGGTGCACCTGGGCCTCCCGGTGCGCCTTGGTGGGTTGTGCCCCCTAGGGGCACCCCCCAGGCCCAGCCAGGGCCGGTTGTGTTCCGTTTGGCCCATAAAAATTATTCGTAAAGTTTCGTGGCATTTGGACTCCGTTTGATATTGATTTTTTGCGGTGTAAAAAACGTGGAAAACAACAACTGGCACTTGGCACTATGTCAATAGGTTAGTACAAAAAATGATATAAAATAACTATAAAATGATTATAAAACATCCAAGATTGATAATATAAGAGCATGGAACAATAAAAAATTATAGATACGTTGGAGACGTATCAGGTCCCGGTTGGTGGCTCGAACCGAGACCAATGCCCCCCTTTCGTCCCGGTTCGAGCCACCAACCGGGACCAATGGCTTGGGCTTCCCGCCCTTTCGCTGGAGAAATACAGCTTTGGTCCTGGTTGGTGGCTCGAACCGGGAAGAAAGGGGGGCCTTTCGTCCCGGTTTGAGCCACCAATCGGGACCAAAGGTGAGACTATATAAGTGGGGACTTAGAAAAATTCCCAAACACTTTAGTTTCTCTCCTCCTTCTCCTCCTCTCCTCGACGACGCTGCCAGGCTGCCCCGACACCGTCCCTAGCCCGCTTCCCTCGCCGCGCCCTTCCCCGATGCCATCATCGTGCCCCTGCCCCGCCGTTACCGTCTGATACGTCTCCAACGTATCTATATTTTTTGATTGTTCCATGCTATTATATTATCTGTTTTGGATGTTTTATGTGCATTAATATGCTATTTTATATGATTTTTGGGACTAACCTATTAACCTAGAGCCCGGTGCTAGTTCCTGTTTTTTTCCTTGTTTTAGAGTTTCACAGAAAAGGAATACCAAACGGAGTCCAAACGGAATGAAACTTTCGCGATTATTTTTTTGGACCAGAAGAGATCCAGAGGGCTTGGAGTGCACGTCAGGAAAGCCACGAGGTAGCCACAAGGACGGAGGGTGCGCCCCCACCCTTGTGGGCCCCTCGTGACTCCACCGACCTATTTCTTCCGCCTATATATTCTCAAATATCCTAAAACCTACCAGGGGAGCCACGAAACCACTTTTCCACCGCCGCAACCTTTTGTACCCGTGAGATCCCATCTAGGGGCCTTTTCCGGCATCCTGCCGGAGGGGGATTCGATCACGGAGGGCTTCTACATCAACACCATTGCCTCTCCAATGAAGCATGAGTATTTTACCACAGACGTACAGGTCCATACCTAGTAGCTAGATGGCTTCTTCTCTCTCTTTTATTCTCAATACCATGTTCTCCTTGATGTTCTTGGAGATCTATTCGATGTAATACTTTTTTGCGGTGTGTTTGCCGAGATCCGATGAATTGTGGATTTATGATGAACTTATCTATGAATATTATTTTGAATATCCTCTGAATTCTTTTATGCATGATTTGATATCTTTGCAAGTCTCTTCGAATTATCGGTTTGGTTTGGCCAACTAGATTGCTTTTTCTTGCAATGGGAGAAGTGCTTAGCTTTGGGTTCAATCTTGCGGTGCTCGATCCTAGTGACAGAAGGGGAACCGACACATATTGTATAGTTGCCATCGAGGATAACAACATGGGGTCTTCATCATACTACTTGAGTTTATCCCGCTACATCATGTCATCTTACTTAATGCGTTACTCTGTTCTTATGAACTTAATACTTGATACGTCTCCAACATATCTATAATTTTTGATTGTTCCATGCTATTATATTACCTGTTTTGGATGTTTATGGGCTTTATTATACACTTTTATATTATTTTTGGGACTATCCTATTAACCGGAGGCCCAGCCCAAATTGTTGTTTTCTTACCTATTTCAGTGTTTCGAAGAAAAGGCATATCAAACAGAGTCCAAACGGAAGGAAACCTTCGGGAGAGTTATTTTTGGAACGAAAGCAATCCAGGAGACTTGGAGTAGATGTCAGGGAAGCTTCGAGGTGGTCACGAGGCAGGGAGGCGCACCTGCCCCTGGGTGCGCCCCACCCTCATGGGCCCCTCGTGGCTCCCCTGACTGACTTCTTTCACCTATATATATCAATATACCCTAAAAACATCGGGGAACAGAGTAGATGGGGAGTTCCGCCGCCAGAAGCCTCCGTAGCCACCGAAAACCAATCTAGACCCGTTCCGGCACCCTGCCGGAAGGGGGAATCCCTCTTCGGTGTCCATCTTCATCATCCCAGTGCTCTCCATGACGAGGAGGGAGTAGTTCTCCCTCGGGGCTGAGGGTATGTACCAGTAGCTATGTGTTTGATCTCTCTCTCTCTCTCTCGTGTTCTTGAGGTGGTACGATCTTGATGTATCGCGAGCTTTGCTATTATAGTTGGTCCTATGATGTTTCTCCCCCTCTACTCTCTTGTGACGAATTGAGTTTTCCCTTTGAAGTTATCTTATCGGATTGAGTCTTTAAGGATTTGAGAACACTTGATTGTTGGAAATATGCCCTAGAGGCAATAATAAAAGCATTATTATTATATTTCCTTGTTCATGATAATTGTCTTTATTCATGCTATAATTGTGTTATCCGGAAATCGTAATACATGTGTGAATAACAGACACCAACATGTCCCTAGTAAGCCTCTAGTTGACTAGCTCGTTAATCAACAGATAGTCATGGTTTCCTGGCTATGGACATAGGATGTCATTGATAACGAGATCACATCATTAGGAGAATGATGTGATGGACAAGACCCAATCCTAAACATAGCATAAAGATCGTATAGTTCGTTTGCTAGAGTTTTGCAATGTCAAGTATCTTTTCCTTAGACCATGAGATCATGTAACTCCTGGATACCGTAGGAGTGCTTTGGGTATACCAAACGTCACAACGTAACTGGGTGACTATAAAGGTAGACTACGGGTATCTCCGAAAGTGTCTGTTGGGTTGACACGGATCAAGACTGGGATTTGTCACTCCGTATGACGGAGAGGTATCACTGGGCCCACTCGGTAATGCATCATCAATGAGCTCAAAGTGACCAAGTGTCTGGTCATGGGATCATGCATTACGGTACGAGTAAAGTGACTTGCCGGTAACGAGATTGAACGAGGTATTGGGATACCGACGATCGAATCTCGGGCAAGTAATATATCGATTGACAAAGGGAATTGCATACGGGGTTGATTGAATCCTCGACATCGTGGTTCATCCGATGAGATCATCGTGGAGCATGTGGGAGCCAACATGGGTATCCAGATCCCGCTGTTGGTTATTGACCGGAGAGTCGTCTCGGTCATGTCTACATGTCTCCCGAACCCGTAGGGTCTACACACTTAAGGTTCGGTGACTCTAGGGTTGTGAAGATATGTATATGCAGTAACCCGAATGTTGTTCGGAGTCCCGGATGTGATCCCGGACGTCACGAGGAGTTCCGGAATGGTCCGGAGGTAAAGAATTATATATAGGAAGTGCTGTTTCGGCCATCGGGACAAGTTTCGGGGTTACCGGTATTGTACCGGGACCACCGGAAGGGTCCCGGGGGTCCATCGGGTGGGGCCACCTATCCCGGAGGGCCCCATGGGCTGAAGTGGGAAGGGAACCAGCCCATAGTGGGCTGGGGCACCACCCCCTAAGGGCCCATGCGCCTAGGGTTTAGGGGAAACCCTAAAGGGGGGCACCCCCTTGCTTGGGGGGCAAGCCCCCCACCCCTTGGCCGCCGCCCCCTAGGAGATCCATCTCCTAGGGCCGGCGCCCCCCTAGGCACCCCTATATATAGTGGGGGAGAGGAGGGACTTGATGCTACGGCTTTTGGTGCATCCCTCTCTCCCTGTTACGTCTCTCTCTCGCGTAGTATAGGCGAAGCCCTGCTACTGTGACGCCCTGCATCCACCACCACGCCGTCGTGCTGCTGGATCATCATCAACCTCTCCTTCCCCCTTGCTGGATCAAGAAGGAGGAGACGTCTCCCGTCCCGTACGTGTGTTGAACGCGGAGGTGCCGTCCGTTCGGCGCTTGGTCATCGGTGATTTGGATCACGTCGTGTTCGACTACATCATCCCCGTTCTTTGAACGCTTCCGCACGCGATCTACAAAGGTATGTAGATGCATCTGATGACTCGTTGCTAGATGAACTCCTAGATGGATCTTGGTGAAACGAGTAGGAAAAATTTTGTTTTCTGCAACGTTCCCCAACAGTGGCATCATGAGCTAGGTCTATGCGTAGTTCTTCTTGCGCGAGTAGAACACAATTTGTTGTGGGCGTGGATTTGTCAACTTTCTTGCCGCTACTAGTCTTTTCTTGCTTCAGCAGTATTGTGGGATGAAGCGGCCCGGACCAACCTTACACGTACGCTTACGTGAGACCGGTTCCACCGACTAACATGCACTAGTTGCATAAGGTGGCTGGCGGGTGTCTGTCTCTCCTACTTTAGTTGGAGCGGATTCGATGAACAGGGTCCTTATGAAGGGTAAATAGAAGTTGACAAATCACGTTGTGGCTTTCACGTAGGTAAGAAAACGTTCTTGCTAGAACCCTAATTCAGCCACGTAAAACTTGCAACAACAATTAGAGGACGTCTAACTTGTTTTTGCAGCAAGTGGTTTGTGATATGATATGGCCAAAGTTGTGATGAATGATGAATGATCTATATGTGATGTATGAGATGTTCATGCTATTGTAATAGGAATCATGACTTGCATGTCGATGAGTATGACAACCGGCAGGAGCCATAGGAGTTGTCTTTATTCTTTTATATGACCTGCGTGTCATTGAGAAACGCCATGTAAATTACTTTACTTCATTGCTAAATGCGTTAGCCATAGTAGTAGAAGTAATAGTTGGCGAGCATCTTCATGGAGACACGATGATGGAGATCATGATGATGGAGATCATGGTGTCAAGCCGGTGACAAGATGATCATGGAGCCCCAAGATGGAGATCAAAGGAGCTATGTGATATTGGCCATATCATGTCACGTTTATTATTTGATTGCATGTGATGTTTATCATGTTTTGCATCTTGTTTACTTAGAACGACGGTAGTAAATAAGATGATCCCTCATAACAATTTCAAGAAGTGTTCTCCCCTAACTGTGCACCGTTGCTAAAATTCATCGTTTCGAAGCACCACGTGATGATCGGGTGTGATAGATTCTTACGTTCACATACAACGGGTGTAAGACAGTTTTACACATGCAAAACACTTAGGGTTAACTTGACGAGCCTAGCATGTGTATAGACATGGCCTCGGAACACAGAAGACCGAAAGGTCGAACATGAGTCGTATAGAAGATACGATCAACATGAAGATGTTCACCGACGTTGACTAGTCCGTCTCACGTGATGATCGGACACAGCCTAGTTAACTCGGATCATGTAATACTTAGATGACTAGAGGGATGTCTAATCTAAGTGGGAGTTCATTATATAATTTGATTAGATGAACTTTATTATCATGAACATTAGTCTAAAATATTTTACAATATGTCTTGTAGATCAAATGGCCCACGTAGTCCTCAACTTCAACGCGTTCCTAGAGAAAACCAAGCTGAAAGACGATGGCAACAACTATACGGACTGGTTCCGGAACCTGAGGATCATCCTCATAGCTGCCAAGAAAGATTACGTCCTACAAGCACCGCTAGGTGAAGCTCCCGTCCCACAGAACCAAGACGTTATGAACGCTTGGCAGACACGTGTTGATGACTACTCCCTCGTTCAGTGCGGCATGCTTTACAGTTTAGAGCCAGGGCTCCAAAAGCGTTTTGAGAGACATGGAGCATATGAGATGTTCGAAGAGCTGAAAATGGTTTTCCAAGCTCATGCCCGGGTCGAGAGATATGAGGTCTCCGACAAATTCTTCAGCTGTAAGATGGAGGAAAATAGTTCTGTCAGTGAGCACATACTCACTATGTCTGGGTTACATAACCGCTTGACTCAGCTGGGAGTTAATCTCCCGGATGATGCGGTCATTGACAGAATCCTCCAGTCGCTTCCACCAAGCTACAAGAGCTTTGTGATGAACTTCAACATGCAGGGGATGCAAAAGACCATTCCTGAGTTGTTTTCAATGCTGAAATCAGCGGAGGTAGAAGTCAAAAAGGAACATCAAGTGTTGATGGTCAATAAAACCACAAAGTTCAAGAAAGTCAAGGGTAAAAAGAACTTCAAGAAGGACGGCAAGGAAGTTGCCGCGCCCGGCAAGCAAGCTGCCGGGAAGAAGCCAAAGAATGGACCCAAGCCCGAGACTGAGTGCTTTTATTGCAAGGGAAGCGGTCACTGGAAGCGGAACTGCCCCAAATACTTAGCAGACAAGAAGGCCAGCAAAACAAAAGGTATATGTGATATACATGTAATTGATGTGTACCTTACCAGTAATCGTAGTAGCTCTTTTGTATTTGATACCGGTGCAGTTGCTCACATTTGTAACTCACAGCAGGAACTACGGAATAAGCGGAGACTGGCAAAGGACGAGGTGACGATGCGCGTCGGGAATGGTTCCAAAGTCGATGTGATCGCCGTCGGCACGCTACCTCTTCATTTACCTACGGGATTAGTTTTAAACCTCAATAATTGTTATTTAGTACCAGCTTTGAGCATGAACATTGTATCAGGATCTCGTTTAATTCGAGATGGCTACTCATTTAAATCCGAGAATAATGGTTGTTCTATTTATATGAGAGATATGTTTTATGGTCATGCTCCTATGGTGAATGGTTTATTCTTTATGAATCTCGAACGTAATGCTACACATGTTCATAGTGTGAGTACTAAAAGATGTAAGGTTGATAATGATAGTCCCACATACTTGTGGCACTGCCGCCTTGGTCACATAGGTGTCAAACGCATGAAGAAGCTCCATGCAGATGGACTTTTAGAGTCTCTTGATTATGAATCATTTGACACGTGCGAACCATGCCTTATGGGTAAAATGACCAAGACTCCGTTCTCAGGAACAATGGAGCGAGCAACCAACTTATTGGAAATCATACATACTGATGTGTGCGGTCCAATGAGTGTTGAGGCTCGTGGTGGCTATCGTTATGTTCTCACCCTCACTGATGACTTGAGTAGATATGGGTATGTCTACTTAATGAAACACAAGTCTGAAACCTTTGAAAAGTTCAAGGAATTTCAGAATGAGGTTGAGAATCAACGTGACAAGAAAATCAAGTTTCTACGATCTGATCGTGGAGGAGAATACTTGAGTCATGAATTTGGCACACACTTAAGAAAATGTGGAATAGTTTCACAACTCACGCCGCCTGGAATACCTCAGCGTAATGGTGTGTCCGAATGTCGTAATCGGACTCTATTAGATATGGTGCGGTCTATGATGTCTCTTACCGATCTACCGCTATCTTTTTGGGGCTATGCTTTAGAGACTGCTGCATTCACTTTAAATAGGGCTCCGTCAAAATCCGTTGAGACGACACCGTTTGAATTATGGTTTGGGAAGAAACCTAAGTTGTCGTTTCTGAAAGTTTGGGGATGCGATGCTTATGTCAAGAAACTTCAACCTGAAAAGCTCGAACCCAAGTCGGAAAAATGCGTCTTCATAGGATACCCAAAAGAAACTATTGGGTATACCTTCTACCTCAGATCCGAAGGCAAGATCTTTGTTGCCAAGAATGGATCCTTTCTAGAGAAAGAGTTTCTCTCGAAAGAAGTAAGTGGGAGGAAAGTAGAACTTGATGAAGTATTACCTCTTGAACCGGAAAATGGCGCAACTCAAGAAAATGTTCCTGAGGTGCCTGCACCGACTAGAGAGGAAGTTAATGATGATGATCATGAAACTTCTGATCAAGTTGCTACTGAACTTCGAAGGTCCACAAGGACACGTTCCACACCAGAGTGGTACGGCAACCCTGTCTTGGAAATCATGTTGTTAGACAACGGTGAACCTTCGAACTATGAAGAAGCGATGGCGGGCCCGGATTCCGACAAATGGCTAGAAGCCATGAAATCCGAGATAGGATCCATGTATGAAAACAAAGTATGGACTTTGACTGACTTGCCCGTTGAACGGCGAGCCATAGAGAATAAATGGATCTTTAAGAAGAAGACAGACGCGGATGGTAATGTGACCATCTATAAAGCTCGGCTTGTCGCTAAGAGTTATCGACAAGTTCAAGGGGTTGACTACGATGAGACTTTCTCACCGGTAGCGAAGCTAAAGTCCGTCCGAATCATGTTAGCAATTGCCGCGTTTTACGATTATGAAATATGGCAAATGGACGTCAAAACGGCATTCCTTAATGGTTTCCTTAAGGAAGAATTGTATATGATGCAGCCGGAAGGTTTTGTCGATCCTAAGAATGCCGACAAGGTGTGCAAGCTCCAACGCTCGATTTATGGGCTGGTGCAAGCATCTCGGAGTTGGAACATTCGCTTTGATGAGATGATCAAAGCGTTTGGGTTTACGCAGACTTATGGAGAAGCCTGCGTTTACAAGAAAGTGAGTGGGAGCTCTGTAGCATTTCTCATATTATATGTAGATGACATACTTTTGATGGGAAATGATATAGAACTTTTGGACAGCATCAAGGCCTACTTGAATAAGAGTTTTTCAATGAAGGACCTTGGAGAAGCTGCTTATATATTAGGCATCAAAATCTATAGAGATAGATCGAGACGCCTCATAGGTCTTTCACAAAGCACATACCTTGATAAGATATTGAAGAAGTTCAATATGGATCAATCTAAGAAGGGGTTCTTGCCTGTGTTACAAGGTATGAAATTGAGCTCGGCTCAAAGTCCGACCACGGCAGAAGAAATAGAAGAGATGAGTGTCATCCCCTATGCCTCAGCCATAGGTTCTATTATGTATGCCATGCTGTGTACCAGACCTGATGTAAACCTTGCCGTAAGTTTGGTAGGAAGGTACCAAAGTAATCCCGGCAAGGAACACTGGACAGCGGTCAAGAATATCCTAAAGTACCTGAAAAGGACTAAGGAAATGTTTCTCGTTTATGGAGGTGACGAAGAGCTCGTCGTAAAGGGTTACGTCGATGCTAGCTTCGACACAGATCTGGATGACTCAAAGTCACAAACCGGATACGTGTATATTTTGAATGGTGGGGCAGTAAGCTGGTGCAGTTGCAAGCAGAGCGTCGTGGCGGGATCTACATGTGAAGCGGAATACATGGCAGCCTCGGAGGCAGCACATGAAGCAATTTGGGTGAAGGAGTTCATCACCGACCTCGGAGTCATACCCAATGCGTCGGGGCCGATCAAGCTCTTCTGTGACAACACTGGAGCTATTGCACTTGCCAAGGAGCCCAGGTTTCACAAGAAGACAAGGCACATCAAGCGTCGCTTCAACTCCATTCGTGAAAATGTTCAAGATGGAGACATAGATATTTGTAAAGTACATATGGACCTGAATGTAGCAGATCCGTTGACTAAACCTCTCCCTAGGGCAAAACATGATCAACACCAGAATTCCATGGGTGTTCAATTCATCACAATGTAACTAGATTATTGACTCTAGTGCAAGTGGGAGACTGTTGGAAATATGCCCTAGAGGCAATAATAAAAGCATTATTATTATATTTCGTTGTTCATGATAATTGTCTTTATTCATGCTATAATTGTGTTATCCGAAAATCGTAATACATGTGTGAATAACAGACACCAACATGTCCATAGTAAGCCTCTAGTTGACTAGCTCGTTAATCAACAGATAGTCATGGTTTCCTGGCTATGGACATAGGATGTCATTGATAATGAGATCACATCATTAGGAGAATGATGTGATGGACAAGACCCAATCCTAAACATAGCATAAAGATCGTATAGTTCGTTTGCTAGAGTTTTGCAATGTCAAGTATCTTTTCCTTAGACCATGAGATTGTGTAACTCCCGGATACCGTAGGAGTGCTTTGGGTATACCAAACGTCACAACGTAACTGGGTGACTATAAAGGTAGACTACGGGTATCTCCGAAAGTGTCTGTTGGGTTGACACGGATCAAGACTGGGATTTGTCACTCCGTATGACGGAGAGGTATCACTGGGCCCACTCGGTAATGCATCATCAATGAGCTCAAAGTGACCAAGTGTCTGGTCATGGGATCATGCATTACGGTACGAGTAAAGTGACTTGCCGGTAACGAGATTGAACGATGTATTGGGATACCGACGATCGAATCTCGGGCAAGTAATATATCGATTGACAAAGGGAATTGCATACGGGGTTGATTGAATCCTCGACATCGTGGTTCATCCGATGAGATCATCGTGGAGCATGTGGGAGCCAACATGGGTATCCAGATCCCGCTGTTGGTTATTGACCGGAGAGTCGTCTCGGTCATGTCTACATGTCTCCCGAACCCGTAGGGTCTACACACTTAAGGTTCGGTGACGCTAGGGTTGTGAAGATATGTATATGCAGTAACCCGAATGTTGTTCGGAGTCCCGGATGAGATCCCGGACGTCACGAGGAGTTCCGGAATGGTCCAGAGGTAAAGAATTATATATAGGAAGTGTTGTTTCGGCCATCGGGACAAGTTTTGGGGTTACCGGTATTGTACCGGGACCACCGGAAGGGTCCCGGGGGTCCACCGGGTGGGGCCACCTATCCCGGAGGGCCCCATGGGCTGAAGTGGGAAGGGACCCAGCCCATAGTGGGCTGGGGCGCCACCCCCTAAGGGCCCATGCGCCTAGGGTTTAGGGGAAACCCTAAAGGGGGGGTGCCCCCTTGCTTGGGGGGCAAGCCCCCCACCCCTTGGCCGCCGCCCCCCCCCTAGGAGATCCATCTCCTAGGGCCGGCGCCCCCCCTAGGCACCCCTATATATAGTGGGGGAGAGGAGGGACTTGATGCTACGGCTTTTGGTGCATCCCTCTCTCCCTGTTACGTCTCTCTCTCGCGTAGTATAGGCGAAGCCCTGCTACTGTGACGCCCTGCATCCACCACCACGCCGTCGTGCTGCTGGATCATCATCAACCTCTCCTTCCCCCTTGCTGGATCAAGAAGGAGGAGACGTCTCCCGTCCCGTACGTGTGTTGAACGCGGAGGTGCCGTCCGTTCGGCGCTTGGTCATCGGTGATTTGGATCACGTCGTGTTCGACTACATCATCCCCGTTCTTTGAACGCTTCCGCACGCGATCTACAAAGGTATGTAGATGCATCTGATGACTCGTTGCTAGATGAACTCCTAGATGGATCTTGGTGAAACGAGTAGGAAATTTTTTGTTTTCTGCAACGTTCCCCAACATTGATGTATGTCTTGCATGTGCTTATCTGTAGTGACAATGGGATATCACGTGATCCACTTGATATATGTTTTGGTGATCAACTTGCGAGTTCCGTGACCTCGTGAACTTATGCATAGAGGTTGGCACACATTTTCGTCTTGACTCTCCGGTAGAAACTTTGGGCACTCTTTGAAGTTCTTTGTGTTGGTTGAATAGATGAATCTGAGATTGTGTGATGCATATCGTATAATCATACCCACGGATACTTGAGGTGACATTGGAGTATCTAGGTGACATTAGGGTTTTGGTTGATTTGTGTCTTAAGGTGTTATTCTAGTACGAACTCTTGAATAGATCGATCCGAAAGAATAACTTTGAGGTGATTTTGTACCCTACAATAATCTCTTCGTTTGATTCTCCGCTATTAGTGACTTTGGAGTGACTCTTTGTTGCATGTTTAGGGATAGTTATATGATCCAATTATGTTATTATTGTTGAGAGAACTTGCACTAGTGAAAGTATGAACCCTAGGCCTTGTTTCCTAGCATTGCAATCCCGCTTGTGGTCAATTTTACCACTTGCTACCTTGCTGTTTTATATTTTCATATTACAAAAACCTATATCTACCATCCATATTGCACTTGTATCACCATCTCTTCGCCGAACTAGTGCACCTATACAATTTACCATTGTATTGGGTGTGTTGGGGACACAAGAGACTCTTTTTTATTTGGTTGCAGGGTTGCTTGAGAGAGACCATCTTCATCCTACGCCTCCCACGGATTGATAAACCTTAGGTCATCCACTTGAGGGAAATTTGCTACTGTCCTACAAACATCTGCACTTGGAGGCCCAACAACGTCTACAAGAAGAAGGTTGTGTAGTAGACATCAAGCTCTTTTCTGGCGTTGTTGCCGGGGAGGTTAGCGCTTGAAGGTATATCTTTAGATCTTGCAATTGAATCTTTTTGTTTCCTGTTTTAGCACTAGTTTAGTTTATAAAACAAAACTACAAAAAAATGGAATTGAGTTTGCCTCATACGCTTCATCTTTTTAATATCTTTCGTGAGAATGATGGAAATGAAAATTGTGCTCAAATGCTAGAAGAAGAAGTCTATAAAATGTTTGGCACTAAATCTTTGAATGATGAGCATGATTGCAATGTTGTTAGTATGCAGTCCTTAAATATCCATAGTACTAATGATGATTGCATTAGTCATGATGAAAATGCCTCTTATAAGCATGTCAACTTTTGTGGAATATATATAGAGCCTACAAGTGCACAGCAATTAGGGAAAATAGATTTTGCAAGAGGCATAAGTACTTGGAAACTAAATGGTTGTAAGAAAGGCTAGATGTTTGTGCTGAAAATTTAAAATTTCTTCACCATACTTGTGAACTTTGCAATGAACATGGTCATTTAAATCTCCAATGCAAATTGTTTCATGACCGTATCGTGTCCAAAAAATGTGATGATTTGATTTCCCTTGCACATCATAATGAACTTAGTTTGCTTTTGGGTTATGAAGAAATGAAACGTAGAACTAAGCATATTCCATAATATAACCTTGAGAAATTCCTCGATATTGATCTAGAAGAAATTTTTATGTATTATGCGGTGAATTGCATTGAAAATCCTTATATTGCCAATTACATAAAGAAAAGAAAACAAATAGAGGATGAAGAGAATACTAATGAAAGGGAAGAGGCTTCCCAATATCCTCCTATTATTTCTTATGATGAATCAGGTAACGAGGAGGAGCCTTCTATTCAACCAATCTCATCAATAAGGAGCTCCCAAAAGAGGATTGAACCCACACATGATGTGAAGAAGAAAAATAAAAGACGGAGAAGCAAAGGTAAAAATGTATCCCTCCCAAATGATGTTGCTCCTATTACTCATTGTGATGATGATAATTGTTATACTATTGGTGCTATGCATACTATTAATGATGAGAGTGATTATGCTTATGATATGAAAAGGCCCAAGCTTGGGGATGCTATGTTTGATGAGAATGACATGTTTTACAATGTATTTGCTGCAATTATTTTTAGTCCCAAGCTTGGGGATGCTATGTTTAATGAAGATGATATTTGTAGCCTCCCAAGTTTTGATATGCAAATTTATTATGATGATAGCATGCCTCCCACTTATGATGATTATATTGATGAAAGTGGGTTTCGAAGAGTGACAACTTTAGGAAGTAATTATCCCACTATTTTGGAGGATGTTGAATCTTATTGTGATAATTATGAAAGTGGATTTGGAGAGGTCATGACTTTATTTAGTAATGATTCCACTATCTTGGAAGAGGTTTCAATTGATTATGATGAGAACAAAGTTGCTACCTATGATGATTATTGTGATGACACTTATGCTATAAAAAGTAGTGATGATTATATTTATAAAACTTGTCATGATTGTTATTACCCTTTTATGAACATTACTCTTTTAATGTGGAAACAATTTAGTATTCGAGTTTCTTATGATACTCCCACTATTCCGAATGGGAAGAATTTTGCTTATGTGGAGAGTAGTAAATTTTCTATGCTTGTAGATCATGAAAGCAATGCTTTATGTGATTTTTATATTTTTGAATTCATTCATGATGATACTGAAAATTATTATGAGGGAGGAATATATTCTTGTAGGAATTGCAATAATATCAAGTTTCCTCTCTATGTGCTTAATGTTTCAAAGTTATGCTTGTTTTGCCTTCCTATGCTAGTTGATTATTGTCCCCATAAATTGTTTGATCACAAAATCCCTATGCATAGGAAGTGGGTTATACTTAAATGTGCTATTCATATTCTTCATGATGCTCTCTTTATGTTACGATTCTTATCTATTATGTGAGCATCATTGAAATCATCATGCCTAGCTAGGGACGTTAAACGATAGCGCTTGTTGGGAGGCAACCCAACTTTATTTTTGTTCCTGTTTAGTAATAAATAATTCATATAACCTCTGTTATGATTGAGTTTTTATGCTTTTAATTAGTGTTTGTGCCAAGTAGAACCTTTGGGAAGACTTGGGGAAAGTCTTTGCGATCATGCTGTAAAAAACAGAAACTTTAGCACTCACGAGATTTGCTGCCATTTTTCTATTGGAGAGTGATATTTAGTTAATTATTTTTGCAGATGATTAATAGGTAAATTCCTCACGTCCAGAAATTTATTTTAGATTTTTTGGGGTTCAGAAGTATTCTAAACCTACAGATTACTACAGACTGCTCTGTTTTTGACAGATTCTGTTTTTCGTGTGTTGTTTGCTTATTTTGATGAATCTATGGCTAGTAATAGAGTTTATAAACCATATAGAAGTTGGAATACAGTAGGTTTAAAACCAATATAAATAAATAATGAGTTCATTACATTACCTTGAAGTGGTGGTTTGTTTTCTTTTACTAACCGAGCTCACGAAGGTTTTCTTTTAAGTTTTGTGTTGTGAAGTTTTCAAGTTTTGGGTAAGGATTTGATGGACTATGGAATAAGGAGTGGCAAGAGCCTAAGCTTGGGGATGCCCAAGGGACCCCAAGGTAATATTCAAGGACAACCAAAATCCTAAGCTTGGGGATGCCCCGGAAGGCATCCCCTCTTTCGTCTTCGTTCATCACTAACTTTACTTGGAGCTATATTTTTATTCACCACATGATATGTGTTTTGCTTGGAGCGTCATTTTATTTTCTTTTGTTTAGCTTTTTGTTTGAATAAAATACCAAGATCTGAAATTCTTAAATGTTAGAGAGTCTTCACATAGTTGCATAATTATTCGACTACTCATTGATCTTCACTTATATCTTTTGGAGTAGTTTGTCGTTTGCTCTAGTGCTTCACTTATATCTTTTTAGAGCACGACGGTGGTTTTATTTTGAAGAAATAGATGAACTCTCCTGCTTCACTTATATTATTTTTAGAGCCTTTAGAACAACATGGCAATTTGCTTTTAGGCATTGAATACTAAGAAAAGTTTGATACTTGATGATTGTTTTGAGTTATGGAGATAGTGATATCAAAGTTGTGCTAGTTGAGTAGTTGTGAATTTGAGAAATACTTGTGTTGAAGTTTGCAAGTCCCGTAGCATGCACGTATGGTAAACGTTGTGTAAGAAATTTTAAACATGAGGTGTTATTTTATTGTCTTCCTTATGAGTGGCGGTCGGGGACGAGCGATGGTCTTTTCCTACCAATCTATCCCCCTAGGAGCATGCGCGTAATACTTGGTTTTTGATGACTTGTAGATTTTCACAATAAGTATGTGAGTTCTTTATGACTAATGTTGAGTCCATGTATTATACGCACTCTCACCCTTCCATCATTGCTAGCCTCTTTGGTACTGTGCATTGCCCTTTCTCACCTTGAGAGTTGGTGCAAGCTTCGCCGGTGCATCCAAACCCCGTGATACGATACATTCTTTCATACATAAACCTCCTTATATCTTCCTCAAAACAGCCACCATACCTACCTATTATGGCATTTCCATAGCCATTCCGAGATATATTGCCATGCAAGTTTCCACCGTTCCGTTTATTATGACACACATCATCATTGTCATATTGCCTTGCATGGTCATGTAGTTGACATCGTATTTGTGGCAAAGCCACCATTCATAATTCTTTCATACATGTCACTGATGAGTCTTTGCACATCCCGGTACACCGCGGGAGGCATTCATATAGAGTCATATCTTGTTCTAGTATTGAGTTGTACTCATTGAGTTGTAAATAAATAGAAGTGTGATGATCATCATTAATAGAGCATTGTCCCCAAATAAGAGAAAAAGATAAAGGACAAAAAAAAGAAGGCCCAAAAAAAGGGCAATGCTACTATCCTTTTTTCCACACTTGTGCTTCAAAGTAGCTCCATGATCTTTATGATAGAGAGTCTCTTGTTTTGTCATTTTCATATACTACTGGGAATTTTTCATTATAGAACTTGGCTTGTATATTCCAACAATGGGCCTCCTCAAGTGCCCTAGGTCTTCGTGAGCAAGCAAGTTGGATGCACACCCACTTAGTTTCTTTTGTTGAGCTTTCATACATTTATAGCTCTAGTGCATCCGTTGCATGGCAATCCCTACTCCTTGCATTGACATCAATTGATGGGCATCTCCCTAGCCCATTGATTAGTCGCGTCGATGTGAGACTTTCTCCTTTTTTGTCTTCTCCACATAATTAACCCCTTCATTATATTCTATTCCACCCATAGTGCTATATCCATGGCTCACGCTCATGTATTGCGTGAAGGTTGAAAAAAGTTTGAGATTACTAAAGTATGAAACAATTGCTTGGCTTGTCATCGGGGTTGTGCATGATGAGAGCATTCTTGTGTTAAGAAAATGGAGCATGACCAAACTATATGATTTTGTAGGGATGAACTTTCTTTGGCCATGTTATTTTGAGAAGACATGATTGCTTAGTTAGTATGCTTGAAGTATTATTATTTTTATGTCAATATTAAACTTTTATCTTGAATCTTTTGGATCTGAACATTCATGCCACAATAAAGAAAATTACATTGAGAAATATGTTAGGAAGCATTCCACATCAAAAATTCTGTTTTTATCATTTACCTACTCGAGGAGGAGCAGGAATTAAGCTTGGGGATGCTGATACGTCTCCAACGTATCTATAATTTTTGATTGTTCCATGCTATTATATTATCTGTTTTCGATGTTTATGGGCTTTATTATACACTTTTATATTATTTTTGGGACTAACCTATTAACCGCAGGCCCAGCCCAAATTGATGTTTTCTTGCCTATTTCAGTGTTTCGAAAAAAAGGAATATCAAACGGAGTCCAAATGGAATGAAACCTTCGGGAGAGTTATTTTTGGAACGGAAGCAATCCAGGAGACTTGGAGTAGACGTCAGGGAAGCTTCGAGGTGGCCACGAGGCAGGGAGGCGCGCCTGCCCCTGGGCGCGCCCCCACCCTCGTGGGCCCCTTCTGGCTCCCCTGACCGACTTCTTTCGCCTATATATATCAATATACCCTAAAAACATCGAGGAACAGAATAGATCGGGAGTTCCGCCGCCATAAGCCTCCGTAGCCACCAAAAACCAATCTAGACCCGTTCCGGCACCCTATCGGAGGGGGGAATCCCTCTCCGGTGGCCATCTTTGTCATCCTGGTGCTCTCCATGACGAGGAGGGAGTAGTTCTCCCTCGGGGCTGAGGGTATGTACCAGTAGCTATGTGTTTGATCTCTCTCTCTCTCTTTCTCTCGTGTTCTTGAGGTGGTACGATCTTGATGTATCGCGAGCTTTGCTATTATAGTTGGATCTTATAATGTTTCTCCCCCTCTACTCTCTTGTGATGAATTGAGTTTTCCCTTTGAAGTTATCTTATCGGATTGAGTCTTTAAGGATTTGAGAACACTTGATGTATGTCTTGCATGTGCTTATCTATGGTGACAATGGGATATCACGTGATCCACTTGATGTATGTTTTGGTGATCAACTTGCGAGTTCCGTGACCTCGTGAACTTATGCATAGGGGTTGGCACACGATTTTGTCTTGACTCTCTGGTAGAAACTTTGGGGCACTCTTTGAAGTTCTTTGTGTTGGTTGAATAGATGAATCTGAGATTGTGTGATGCATATCGTATAATCATACCCACGGATACTTGAGGTGACATTGGAGTATCTAGGTGACATTAGGGTTTTGGTTGATTTGTGTCTTAAGGTGTTATTCTAGTATGAACTCTTGAATAGATCGATCCGAAAGAATAACTTTGAGGTGGTTTCGTACCCTACAATAATCTCTTCATTTGATTCTCCGCTATTAGTGACTTTGGAGTGACTCTTTGTTGCATGTTTAGGGATAGTTATATGATCCAATTATGTTATTATTGTTGAGAGAACTTGCAGTAGTGAAAGTATGAACCCTAGGCCTTGTTTCCTAGCATTGCAATACCATTTGTGCTCAATTTTACCATTTACTACCTTGCTTTTTTATATTTTCAGATTACAAAACCTATATCTACCATCCATATTTCACTTGTATCACCATCTCTTCACCGAACTAGTGCACCTATACAATTTACCATTGTATTGGGTGTGTTGGGGACACAAGAGACTCTTTGTTATTTGGTTGCAGGGTTGCTTGAGAGCGACCATCTTCATCCTACGCCTCCCACGGATTGATAAAACTTAGGCCATCCACTTGAGGGAAATTTGCTACTGTCCTACAAACCTCTGCACTTGGAGGCCCAACAACGTCTACAAGAAGAAGGCTGTGTAGTAGACATCAATACTCTAGATGCAGGCAGGAGTCGGTTGATGTGTGGAGTAACAGTAGTAGTTGCAGAATCGTTTCGGTCTACTTGATATGGACATGATGCCTATATTCATGATCATTGCCTTAGATATTGTCATAACTTTGCGCTTTTCTATCAATTGCTCGGTAGCAATTTGTTCACCCACCGTAATATTTTCTATATTGAGAGAAGCCTCTAGTGAAACCTATGGCCCCGGGTCTATTTTCCATCATATAAGTTTCCGATCTACAATTTTAGTTCCCTATTTACTTTCTTTGCAATCTTTTACTTTCCGTTCCATAAACCAAAAATACCAAAAATAATACTTTGCCGTTTATCCATCTATATCAGATCTCACTTTGCAAATAACCGTGAAGGGAATGACAACCCCTTTGTCACGTTGGGTGCAAGTTGGTGTTTGTTTGTGTAGGTATTCGGTGGCTTGTTGCGTTGTCTCCTACTGGATTGATACCTTGGTTCTCAAAATCTGAGGGAAATACTTACTCTACTTTGCTGCATCACCCTTTCCTCTTCAAGGGAAAAACCAACGCAAGCTCAAGAGGTAGCAGGAAGAACTTCTGGTGCCGTTGCCAGGGAGATCTACGTCAAGCCGTGACATACCAAGTAACCATCATAAACTCTCATCCCTTGCATTTCATTATTTGTCATTTGCCTCTCGTTTTCCTCATCCCCACTTCTAATTTTTTTTGAAAAGATTCGCCTCTTCTTCGCACCTTTTCCGTTTGTCTTCTTCATTTGCTTTTTGTGTGTTGTGTGTTTAAACGCTTACTTAGCTCTCATGGCTAGTCCTTCCATTATCGTGAGCACTCCTGATAATGAAGTCCTCAACTTCAAACAAAGGGAAGGAGAAAATTTGAAAGATGCTTGGTTTAGAATTTGCAATGCTCAAAATAGATCTACTCGAAAGCAATCTACGGTTGTGCTTCTTCGCAATTTTTATGTAGGCGTTACTCCTTCGAATAGATACGTTCTAGATTCCATTACAGGAGGAAATTTCTTAGGGAGCCATACTTTTGATTCTTATAATGCTATGATAGATTTGTTAGGCCCCCCCACCTCTTTTGGTTAACGGTACTGCTTTAACTTTGGAGCATGTGATGCAAAGGCTTGATATTATTGAGAATAAAATTACTACTGTTGAGTTGATTGAAAATTTGGATAAAAAGATTCATAATCAGATTACGCAATATGGATCTAAAGTAGGAGTTACTTTAAAGAATCTTAGGGAAAAGGAACCAATAGTTAATGAAAGGATAGATCAAGATTCTACTAGAATTGGCAAACTAGAAGATATTATTACCAACTTGGGTTTCACTTTTTCCTCCATTAAAACTACTCAAAACCTTCCTCCTACCAAGATTGCCAAGTTTACTTATGTTCCTAAGAATAAGCATGAATCTTCTAGTAAAGACAATGAAGATCTCAAATCAATTAGTATTCACCCCAATTTTCTCGATATTATTAAGGAACCTATTGTCACGAATGAATTTCTTGATTTATTGCCTAGGAGTTTGATCATTTATAAAACCAAAGAATCTCCTAAGAATCATAAGTGTTTCATTGAAGATTTGCATGCCAAAGATGATAATACTTAGATCTATTCCTGTTTTATGCCTAGCTAAGGGCATTAAACAATAGCGCTTGTTGGGAGGCAACCCAATTTTATTTTTTGTTTTTGCTTTTTAGGACCTATTTTGCTTTAAGTAATTCATCTAGCCTCTGGTTAGATGTGGTTTTGTGTTTTAATTAGTGTTTGTGCCAAGTAGGACCTTTGGGATAGCTTACAGTGATAGTTGATTTGATCTTACTGAAAAACAGAAACTTTTGCACCCAGGAGATTAATTTTCATTTTTAACATAAGCTCGATAAAATACTGATTCTTTTTTCATAGGATTAATAAACAAATTTCCTAGGACTTCCTAGTTTCTCAGGATTTTTGGAGTTACATAAGTATTTGAAATTTCCAGATGGCTACAGACTGTTCTGTTTTTGACATATTCTGTTTTTCGCGTGTTGTTTTCTTATTTTGACGAATCTATGGCTAGTATCAAGGGGTATGAACCATGGAAAAGTTGGAATACAGTAGATATTACACCAATATAAATAAATAATGAGTTCACAATAGTACCAAAAGTGGTGATTTATTTTCTTATACTAACGGAGATTACGAGATTTTCTCTTAAAGTTTTCTGTTGTGAAGTTTTCAAGTTTTGGGTAAGGATTTGATGGACTATGGAATAAGGAGTGGCAAGAGCCTAAGCTTCGGGATGCCCAAGGCACCTCAAGGTAATATTCAAGGACGCCAAGAGCCTAAGCTTGGGGATGCCCCAGGAAGGCATCCCCTCTTTCGTCTTCGTCTATCGGTAACTTTACATGAGGCTATATTTTTATTTACCACACGATATGTGTTTTGCTTGGAGCATCTTGTATGATTTGAGTCTTTGCTTTTTAGTTTTCCACACATTCTTGATGTTCGCACCTTTTGAGAGAGACACGCATGAATCGTAATTTATTAGAATACTCTATGTGCTTCACTTATATCTTTTGAGCTAGGCAATTTTGCTCTAGTGCTTCATGATACGTCTCCAACGCATCTATAATTTTTTATTGTTCCATGCTGTTTTATTATCAATCTTGGATGTTTTATAATCATTTAATATCATTTTTGGGTACTAACCTATTGACATAGTGCCCAGTGCTAGTTCCTGTGTTTCCATATTTTTTACATCATAGGAAATCAATATCAAACGGAGTCCAAATGGCACGAAACTTTACGATCATTTTTATGGGCCAAAAGGAAGCAGGTGGGCCCTGGTTGCACCTGGGGGGTGCCCCGAGGGGGGCACAACCCACCAGGGCGCGCCAGGAGGCCCTGGCGCGCCCCGGTGGGTTGTTCCCACCTCGAGTGCCCCCCGAACTACCTCTTTGCTCTATAAATACCCCAAAAATCCCAGAACACTAGGGGGGTCGACGAAATATTCATCCAGCCGCTGCAGAGTCCAGAATCACCAGATCCAATCTAGACACCATCACGGAGGGGTTCACCACTTTCATTGGCGCCTCTTTGATGATGCGTGAGTAGTTCTTTGTAGACCTTCGGGTCCATAGTGAGTAGCTAGATGGATTCATCTCTCTCTTGATCCTCAATACAATGGTCTCTTGGAGATCCATATGATGTAACTCTTTTGCGGTGTGTTTGTTGGGATCGATGAACTTCGAGTTTATGATCAGATCTATGTTTTTATATCCATGAAAGTATTTGAGTTTATTTGATCTCTTTTATGCATGATCTCTTATCTCCTAATATTTCTTCTAGGATATTTGGGTTTTGTCTGGCCAACTCGATCTATTTATCTTGCAATGGGAAGAGGTGCTTGGTAGTGGGTTCGATCTTACGGTGCTTGATCCCAATGACAGAAAGGGAACCGACACGTATGTATCGTTGCTGCTAAGGATAAAAAGACGAGATCTATATCTACCTCCATATAGATAAACGGATCTTGTCTACATAATGTCATCATTCTTATTGCATTACTCCATTTTTCCATGAACTTAATACACTAGATGCATGCTGGATAGCGGTCGATATGGGGAGTAATAGTAGTAGATGCAGGCAGGAGTCGGTCTACTAATCTTGGACGTGATGCCTATGTAATGATCATTGCCTGGATATCGTCATAATTATTTGAAGTTCTATCAATTGACCAACAATAATTTGGTTACCCACCATTTGCTATTTTTCTCGAGAGAAGCCACTAGTGAAACCTACGACCCCTGGGTCTTATTTCTCATATATTTGCCTTTGCGATCTACTTTTTCCTTGCTTTTATTTTCAGATCTATTAAACCCAAAATACAAAAATACCTTGCTGCACTTTATTTTATTTGCGATCTATTTATCCAATCTATTACAACCTTTTTACCGCCACAACCAATTTCTGGCGCCGTTACCCGAAAGGGATTGACAACCCCTTTAACACGTCGGGTTGCGAGGTGTTGTTATTTGTGTGAAGGGGCTCTTTATGTTGTGTTGCTTTGTTCTCCTACTGGTTCGATAACCTTGCTTTCATAAGTGAGGGAAATATCTACCGCCGCTGTGCTTCATCATCCCTCCCTCTCCGGGGAAATACCGACGTAGTTCCAGCTGCCATCAAGGAGAATTTCTGGCGCCGTTGTCGGGGTGGATCTTCAACATAACCAGGCTCCTAATCATAAATCTCATGTCCTTGAAATTTACATTATTTGCCATTTGCCTCTCATTTTCCTCTCCCCCACTTCACCAAAATTTGTCGTTTTATTCGCCTCTCTTGTTCCGTTCGCCGTTTTCTTGCCGGATCTGTTTTTTGTGTGCCTTCTTGTGTGCGTAGTCATGATGCCTCAAATAAAATATTATGATGTTCCTTACCCAAATATTTTGCTTGAAACTGAGAAAAGTACTAAGGATTATATGACTACACAATTTGAGAATAATAAGTATTTTACTAAAGAACTTAAGGAGCACTCCGTTGTGCTAAATGCTATTACAAAACAACTTGATGATATTAGTAGAGAAGTTTGCAATCTCCAATCTAAGTATGCTTTTGCCGAAATTTTGTTAGGAAAAATATCCGATGCACAAGCTACCTTAGTGAATCAAATGGCCGCTAAACCAATATCATTAGAGGATAGAAGTGATGAAGATCTTAAAATGATTGGTGTTTCTTTTATTGATTCCTTTTTTAGTAAAGTTAAGAATGATGAAAAAGGGAATGGAGAAGAGTCAACTTTAGGTAGAAGGTGTCCCAATATTTCGGAGGGTGAAAATCTTGTTGAAAAAATTGATGAAAGTGGGTTTGGAGAGGTCAAAACTTTAGCTAGTGATGCACCCACTATTTTATATTACAAAGACTTTAATTATGATAGTTGATCTTTGATTGATTGTATTTCTTTGTTGCAATCCATGATAAATTCACCCCATGCTTATGAACAAAATAAAGCTTTTACTAAACATATTGTTGATGCTCTGATGAAAGATCTTAAAGAAAAATTGGAATTAGAAGTTTCAATTCCTAGAAAATTGTATGATGACTGGGAACCTACTATCAAAGTCAAGATTAAAAATTATGACTATTTTGCTTTGTGTGACTTGGGTGCTAGTGTTTCTACAATTCCGAAATCTTTATGTGATGTGCTTGGTCTTACCAATCTTGAAGAATGTTCCTTGAATTTGCACTTGGCGGATTCTACTATTAAAAAGCCTATGGGAATGATTAATGATGTTCTTATTCTTGCAAATATGAATTATGTGCCCATAGATTTTATTGTTCTTGATATTGAGTGCAATCTGTCTTGTCCAATTATTCTTGGTAGACCGTTTTTACGCACTATCAGTGCCGTGATTGATATGAAAGAAGGCAATATTAAGTTCCAATTTCCTTTGAGGAAGGGTATGGAACACTTACCTAGAACCAGAATTAAGCCACCTTATGAATCAATCAGGAGGGCATCTTATGGATCTTGAACCAAAGATGACAAAACTCAGATCCTTGCTTTATGCCTAGCTAAGGGCGTAAAACTATAGCGCTTGTTGGGAGGCAACCCAATGAATAAATTTATTTTTGCTTTTTTCTTCCTGTTCTTGAGTGTTAACACAATTATGCTACTGTTACGACTGTGTTTTTATGTTTTAATTAGTGCTTGTGCCAAGTAAAGCCTTTAGGATCTTCTTGGGCAATAGTTGTTTGATCTTGCTAAAAAACAGAAAAGTTTGTGCTCACGAAATTAATTTTAATTTTTTTACCAGAGAGCGATAAAATGACCATTCCAATTGCAGTTGATCAATATACAAATTTCTCAGGTCATCCTAATTTTTCAGAGTTTTTGGAGTTATAGAAGTATTCGAAATAGTCAGATTGCTACAGACTGTTCTATTTTACAGATTCTGTTTTCTTTGTGTTGTGTGCTTATTTTGATGGATCTATGGTTTTCTTTGATGATTGTTTGCCATAGAAAAGTTGGAATACAATAGATATAATACAAAAACAAAATATGAATTGGTTTGATTCAGCACTTATAGTAGTGGTTTATTATTGTTATACTAACAGATTTCACGAAGGCTTTGTTGAGTTTTGTGTGATTGAAGTTTTCAAGTTTTGGGTTATCTCACGATGGATGAAGGCAGGATGTAATAGCCTAAGCTTGGGGATGCCCCGACATCCCAAGCTATTATCCAAGAATGAGCAACCAACTAAGCTTGGGGATGCCCCCGAGTGGCATCCCCGCTTTCTTCCAACAACTATCGGTATTTTACTCGAGACTATATTTTTATTCGTCACATGATATGTGTTTTGCTTGGAGCGTCTTGTATGATATGTGTCTTTGCTTGTTTTATTTTGTGTTTTAAGTTATCAATCCTTGCTGGACACACCTATTTTGAGAGAGCCAAAATTATGTCATGACTTGTTAGAATTGCTCTCTATGCTTCACTTAAATCTATTATGAGCTAGGACTTGCTCTAATGTTTCACTTATATCTTTTTGAGCATGGTGTGCTTAGTATTTTTTGAAGAAATGCTCTCTTGCTTCACTTAGATTTTTTGAGAGTTAGTAAAATTTTCAAGAAATTCTCTCTTGCTTCACCTAAATTATTTTGAGAGAAAGAAAATTTGTTATGCTCACGATTTTCACTTATATTTGGTTGAGCTTATAAAAAGCAACTCATGAAAATTAGTCCAAAAGTGATAGATATCGAAGAAGTATAAAGTAAAGAAAATGCCATGAAGATCATTGGACAAAATAAACTTGATTCTTAGTAATAGTTTTGAGATATGATGATGTGATATGTGAGTTATGTTGATGAGTAATTGTGCTCTAGTAAGAATATGGGTGTTAAGGTTTGTGATTCCCTATGCAAGTACGAAAGTCAATAGTCATGCAATGAAAATTATATCCTACTTGTGGTGCATTATTCGGTGTTAATTATGCTTAATGCTTGCTTATGAGATTATTCATTTCTTGGTTGGTCGCTTCCCAATCTTTTGCTAGCCTTCATTTTGCACTAAGTATGACCTCTACTTGTGCATCCAAAATCCTTTAAACCAGTTTTTCCACATGAGTCCACTATATCTACCTATATGCGGTATTATTTTGTTGTTCTAAGCAAATTTGCATGTGCCATCTCTAATTTTCAAAATAAACTTCTCTTTTGTGTGTTTGTTTCACTCGCGGAGCGGTGAGGGGTGGCTAATATTTTCCATGCTAGATGTGTTATTCTCAAGACGAGTGTTTATTCACTTGTCATTGCACGAGAGTAAGGCAAAGGTATTAGGGATGCCCAGTCCTGAAATGCAAAAAGAAATGAATTTACTTTATGTTGTCAAATAATAAATTCCTTGGAAAGTGTTGGTATGGAGGGCACCCGTGGATACGCTTAGCCATGGAAAGTGAAAGTTATGGTGGAAAAAGGAATAAACTTTATTTTCTGTTTGGGAACCGCCTATGATATATCTATGCATGGAAAGTATTCGAAACTCTAAGTCTTTTTTGTTGGTGGGATGGATACACCTCCCAAAATGTTTTTATCTCAAATTTTTCTCTTCGAGCTCTGGCACCTCTACAAATCCCTACTTCTCTCTGCGAAGGGACTTTCTTTTACTTTACGCAATTTCTGTTTTGAAATTTGAGTCTCCATCTTCTCTTATAAAAAGCACCAACTAGGAGGCAATATGATCGTGCTCAAGTATTAGGTGTAGTTAATATTCGAGTGTGTTTCATGAATGGATCAATGTTTGAGCATGATGGGCTAGGGATAACTTATTTTAGCATTGATATTTTGAAAGACATGGTTGCTTGTTGACATGCTTGAGTATCTAAATTATTATGTCAAAACTAGACTATTGCTTTGAATCACATAAAAGTACAAATGTCCATGCTATAAAGAAAACAATATGATATGACTTGACGAACAATACTCCACATCAAATTTTCTGTTTTTATCACTTACCTACTCGAGGACGAGTAGGAGTTAAGCTTGGGGATGCTGATACGTCTCCAACGCATCTATAATTTTTGATTGTTCCATGCTGTTTTATTATCAATCTTGGATGTTTTATAATCATTTTTTGGTACTAACCTATTGACATAGTGCCCAGTGCCAGTTCCTATTTTTTTCATGTTTTTTACATCACAGGAAATAAATATCAAACAGAGTTCAAATGGTACGAAACTTTAAGATGATTTTTATGGGCCAAAAGGAAGCAGCTGGGCCCTAGTTGCACTTGGGGGGTGCCTCGAGGCGGGCACAACCCATGAGGGCACGCCCCGGTGGGTTGTGCCCACCTCGGGTGCCCCCGGACTGCCTCTTTCCTCTATAAATACCCCAAAAATCCCAGAACCCTAGGGGAGTCGACGAAATATTCATCCAGCCGCCGCAGAGTCCAGAATCACCAGATCCAATCTAGACACCATCACGGAGGGGTTCACCACTTCCATTGGTGCCTCTCTGATGATGCGTGAGTAGTTCTTTGTAGACCTTCGGGTCCGTAGTTAGTAGCTAGATGGCTTCATCTCTCTCTTGATCCTCAATACAATGGTCTCTTGGAGATCCATATGATGTAACTCTTTTGCGGTGTGTTTGTTGGGATCGATGAACTTCGAGTTTATGATCAGATCTATGTTTTTATATCCATGAAAGTCTTTGAGTTTCTTTGATCTCTTTTATGCATGATCTCTTATAGCCTCGTATTTCATCTCCTATATTTGGGTTTTGTCAAGCCAACTCGATCTATTTATCTTGCAATGGGAAGAGGTGCCCGGTAGTGGGTTCGATCTTACGGTGCTCGATCCTAGTGACAGAAAGGGAACCGACACGTATGTATCGTTGCTACTAAGGATAAAAATACGACTTCTATATCTACTGCCATATAGATAAACGGATCTTGTCTACATCATGTCATCATTGTTATTGCATTACTCCGTTTTCCCATGAACTTAATACACCAGATGCATGCTGGATAGCGGTCGATGTGTGGAGTAATAGAAGTAGATGCAGGCAGGAGTCGGTCTACTAATCTTGGACGTGATGCCTATGTAATGATCATTGCCTGGATATCATCATAATTATTTGAAGTTCTATCAATTGCCCAACAGTAATTTGTTTACCCACCATTTTCTATTTTTCTCGAGAGAAGCCACTAGTGAAACCTACGGCCCCCGGATCTTATTTCTCATATATTTGCCTTTGTGATCTACTTTTTCCTTGCTTTTACTTTCAGATCTATTAAACCAAAAATAGAAAAATACCTTGGTGCACTTTATTTTATTTGCGATCTATTTATCCAATCTATTACAACCTTTTTACCGTCACGCACCAATTTCTGGCGCCGTTACCCGAAAGGGATTGACAACCCCTTTAACACGTCGGGTTGCGAGGTGTTGTTATTTTTGTGCAGGGGCTGTTTATGTTGTGTTGCCTAGTTCTCCTACTGGTTTTATAACCTTGGTTTCATAACTGAGGGAAATACCTACCGCCGCTGTGCTACATCATCCCTCCCTCTCCGGGGAAATACCGACGTAGTTCCAGCTGCCATCACTTCACTTATATCTTTTTAGAGCACGGTGGTGATTTTATTTTATAGAAATTGATGAACTCTCGTACCTCACTTATATTATTTTGAGAGTCTCCTAGGGTTTGGGTGTACCAAACGTCACAACGTAACTGGGTGGCTATAAAGGTACACTACGGGTATCTCCGAAAGTGTCTGTTGGGTTGGCACGAATCGAGACTGGGATTTGTCACTCCGTGTGACGGAGAGGTATCTCTGGGCCCACTCGGTAGGACATCATCATATGCGCAATGTGACCAAGGAGTTGATCACGGGATGATGTGTTACGGAACGAGTAAAGAGAGTTGCCGGTAACGAGATTGAACAAGGTATTGGGGATACCGATGATCGAATCTCGGGCAAGTACAATACCGCTAGACAAAGGGAATTGTATACGGGATTGATTAAGTCCTTGACATCGTGGTTCATCCGATGAGATCATCGTGGAACTTGTGGGAGCCAACATGGGTATCCAGATCCCGCTATTGGTTATTGACCAGAGAACGTCTCGGTCATGTCTGCATGTCTCCCGAACCCGTAGGGTCTACACACTTAAGGTTCGATGACGCTAGGGTTATAAAGGAAGTTAGTATGTGGTTACCGAATGTTGTTCGGAGTCCCGGATGAGATCCTGGACGTCACGAGGAGTTCCGGAATGGTCCGGAGGTAAAGATTTATATATGGGAAGTCCTATTTCGGCCATCGGGACAAGTTTCGGGGTCATCGGTATTGTACCGGGACCACCGGAAAGGGTCCCGAGGGCCCACCGGGTGGGGCCACCTATCCCGGAGGGTCCCATGGGCTAAAGAAGGAAGGGATCCAGCCCAAAGTGGGCTGGGGCGCCACTTCCCCTAGGGCCCATGCGCCTAGGGTGAAAGGGGAACCCTAAGGAAGAGTCCCAAGGGAGTAAGGCACCTCCTAGGTGCCTTGGGGGGGAGGGAATCCTCCCCTGGCCGCCGCCCCCTAGGAGATTGGATCTCCTAGGGCTGGTGCACCCCCCTTGGGCTCCCTATATATAGTGAGGGTAGGAGGGCCTCTTGGTACACCCCTTATGCCTTTGGTGCAACCCCTCCCCTCTCCTAAGTTCTTCTCCTCTCCCGTGGTGCTTGGCGAAGCCCTGCAGGATTGCCACGCTCCTCCATCACCACCACGCTGTTGTGCTGTTGCTGGATGAAGTCTTCCTCAACCTCTCCCTCTCTCCTTGCTGGATCAAGGCGTGGGAGACGTCACCGGGCTGTACATGTGTTGAACGCGGAGGTGCCGTGCGTTCGACACTTGATCATCGGTGATTTGGATCACGACGAGTACGACTCCATCAACCCCGTTCACTTGAACGCTTCCGCTTAGCGATCTACAAGGGTATGTAGATGCACTCTCCTTCCCCTCGTTGCTAGTCTCTCCATAGATAGATCTTGGTGACACCTAGGAAATTTTTGAATTTCTGCTACGTTCCCCAACAATGGCATCATGAGCTAGGTCTATTGCGTAGATTCTATGCACGATTAGAACACAAAGTAGTTGTGGGCGTCGATATTGTTCAATATGCTTACCGTTACTAGTCCAATCTTGATTCGGCGGCATTGTGGGATGAAGCGGCCCGGACCAACCTTACACGTACGCTTACGTGAGACCGGTTCCACCGACTAACATGCACTAGTTGCATAAGGTGGCTGGCGGGTGTCTGTCTCTCCCACTTTAGTCGGATCGGGTTCGATGAAAAGGGTCCTTATGAAGGGTAAATAGCAATTGGCATATCACGTTGTGGTCTTTGCGTAGGTAAGAACCGTTCTTGCTAGAAACCCATAGCAGCCACGTAAAACATGCAAACAACAATTAGAGGACGTCTAACTTGTTTTTGCAAGGTATGCTATGTGATGTGATATGGCCAAAGGATGTGATGAATGATATATGTGATGTATGAGATGATCATGTTCTTGTAATAGGAATCACGACTTGCATGTCGATGAGTATGACAAACGGCAGGAGCCATAGGAGTTGTCTTTATTTATTTATGACCTGCGTGTCAACTTAAACGTCATGTAATTACTTTACTTTATTGCTAACCGTTAGCTGTAGTAGTAGAAGTAATAGTTGGCGAGACAACTTCATGAAGACACGATGATGGAGATCATGATGATGGAGATCATGGTGTCATGGCGGTGACGATGATGATCATGGAGCCCCGAAGATGGAGATCAAAAGGAGCAAAGTGATGATGGCCATATCATGTCACTATTTGATTGCATGTGATGTTTATCATGTTTATACATCTTATTTGCTTAGAACGACGGTAGTAAATAAGATGATCCCTCATTAAAATTAAGAAAGTGTTCTCCCCTAACTGTGCACCGTTGCGAAAGTTCGTCGTTTCGAAGCACCACGTGATGATCGGGTGTGATAGATTCTAACGTTCACATACAACGGGTGTTGACGAGCCTAGCATGTACAGACATGGCCTCGGAACACATGCAAACACTTAGGTTGACTTGACGAGCCTAGCATGTACAGACATGGCCTCGGAACACAGAAGACCGAAAGGTCTAGCATGAGTCGTATAGAAGATACGATCAACATGAAGATGTTCACCGATGTTGACTAGTCCGTCTCACGTGATGATCGGACACGGCCTAGTTGACTCGGATCATGTAATCACTTAGATGACTAGAGGGATGTCTATCTGAGTGGGAGTTCATAAGATGAACTTAATTATCCTGAACATAGTCAAAAGGATTTTGCAAATTATGTCGTAGCTCACGCTATAGTTCTACTATTTAGATATGTTCCTAGAGAAAAATTAGTTGAAAGTTGATAGTAGCAATTATGCGGACTAGGTCCGTAAACTGAGGATTGTCCTCATTGCTTCTTAGAAGGCTTATGTCCTTAATGCACCGCTCAGTGTGCCGAACCTCGAACGTCGTCTGTAGATGTTGCGAACATCTGACATACACGTTTTGATAACTACATGATAGTTCAGTTAAACGGTTTAGAGTTGAGGCACCAAAGACAGTTTTGAAACGTCGCGAAACATATGAGATGTTTTGAGGGCTGAAATTGGGATTTTAGGCTCGTGCCCACGTCAAGAGGTATAAGACCTCCGACGATTTTCTTAGCCTACAAACTAAGGAGAAAAGCTCAATTGTTGAGCTTGTGCTCAGATTGTCTGAGTACAACAATCATTTGAATCGAGTGGGAGTTGATCTTCCAGATGAGATAGTGATGTTTCTCCGAAGTCATTACCACCAAGCTGCTAGAGCTTCGTGATGAACTATAATATATCAGGAACATATATGATGATCCTTGAGATATTCGCGATGTTTGACACCACAAAGTAGAAATCAAGAAGGAGCATCAATTGTTGATGGTTGGTGAAACCACTAGTTTCAATAAGTGCAAGGGCAAGAAGGGATACTTCATGAAACGGCAAATCAGCTGCTGCTCTGGTGAAGAAACCCAAGGTTGAACCCAAACCCGAGACTAAGTGCTTCTGTAATAAGGGGAACAGCCACTGGAGCAGAATTACCCTAGATACTTGGTAGATGAGAAGGCTGGCAAGTTCGATAGAAGTATATTGGATATACATTGTGTTGATGTGTACCTTACTAGTACTCCTAGTAGCACCAGGGTATTAGATACCGGTTCGGTTGCTAAGTGTTAGTAACTCGAAATAAAAGCTACGGAATAAACGGAGACTAGCTGAAAGTGAGCTGACGATGTGTGTTGGAAGTGTTTCCAATGTTGATATGATCAAGCATCGCACGCTCCCTCTACCATCGAGATTGGTGTTAAACCTAAATAATTGTTATTTGGTGTTTGCGTTGAGCATAGACATGATTGGATTATATCTATCGCAATACGGTTATTCATTTAAGGAGAATAATGGTTACTCTGTTTATTTGAATAATACCTTCAATGGTCTTACACCTAAAATGAATGGTTTATTGAATCTCGATCGTAGTGATACACATGTTCATGCCAAAAGATATAAGATAGTAATGATAGTACCACCTACTTGTGGCACTGCCATGTAAGTCGTATCGGTATAAAACGCATGAGGAAGCTCCATGTTGATGGATCTTTGGGCTCACTCATTTTTGAAAAGTTTGAGACATGCGAACCATGTCTATTGGTGTATATGCATGAAGAAACTCCATGCAAATGGACCGTTTGGACTCACTTGTTTTTGAATCAGTTGAGACATGCAAATCATACCACATGGGCAAGATGACTGAACGCCTCGGTTTCAGTAAAATGGAACTAGAAAGCAACTTGTTGGAAGTAATACATTTTGATGTGTGTAGTCCAATGAGTGCTGAGGCATGTAGTGGATATCGTTACGTTCTTACTTCACAGATGATTTGAGTAGATGTTGAGTATATTTACTTGATGAATCACGAGTCTGAATTATTGAAAGGTTCAAGTAATTTCAGGGTGAAGTTGGAACATCGTCGTGACAAGAGGATATAATGTCTATGATATGATCATAGAGATGAATATCTGAATTACGAGTTTGGCACAGAATTAAGACATTGTGGAAATTGTTTCACAACTGATACAGCCTGGAACACCATAGTGTGATGGTATGTCCGAACATCATAACTGCATCCTATTGGATATGATGCATACCATGATGTATCTTATCGAATTACCATAATAATTTATGGGTTAGGCATTAGAGACAACCACATTCACTTTAAATAGGGCACCACATAATTCCGATGAGATGACACCATGGTTTATAGAAACCTAAGCTATCATTTCTTAAAAGTTTGGGGCTGCGATGCTTATGTGAAAAAGTTTCAGGCTGATAAGCTCGAACCCAAAGCGGATAAATGCATCTTCATAGGACACCCAAAACAGTTGGGTATACCTCCTGTCTCAGATCCGAAAGCAATAAGGGATTGTTTCTAGAATCGGGTCCTTTTTCGAGGAAATGTTTCTCTCGAAGGAATTGAGTGGGAGGATGGTGGAGACTTGATGAGGTTATTGAACCATCTCTTCAACTAGTGTGTGGAAGGGCACAGGGAGTTGTTCCTGTGGCACCTACACCGATTGAAGTGGAAGCTTATGATAGTGATCATGAAACTTCAGATCAAGTCACTACCAAACCTTGTAGGATGACAAGAATGCGTACTACTTCAGAGTGGTACGTAATCCTGTCTTGGAAGTCATGTTGCTAGACAACAATGAACCTACGAGCTATGGAGAAGCGATGGTGGGCCTGGATTCCGATAGATGGCTCGAGGCCATAAAATCCGAGAGAGGATCCATGTATGGGAAACAAAGTGTAGACTTTGACAGAACAGCTCGATGGTCGTAAGGCTGTTGAGTACAGATGGATTTTAAAAGGAAGACATATAATGATGGTAAATGTCACCATTAAGAAAGCTCGACTTGTCATTAAGATGTTTTCTAACAAGTTCAAGGAGTTGACTACGGTGAGATTTTCTCACTCGTAGCGATGCTAAAAGTCTGTTGGAATTATATTAGCGATTACTGCACTATTTATGAAATCTTGCAGATAGGATGTCAAAACATTGTTTCCTCGACGATTTATGAGGAAAGGTTGTATGTGATACAACCGGAAGGTTTTGTCAATCCTGAAATATGCTAATAAGTATGCAAAGCTCCAGCAATCCTTCTAAGGACTGGAGTAAGCATCTCGGAGTTGGAATGTATGCTTTGATGAGATGATCAAAGATTTTGGTGTATACAAAGTTTATGAGAAACTTGTATTTCCAAAGAAGTGAGTGGGAGCACTATAGAATTTCTGATAAGTATATGTTGTTGACATATTGTTGATCAGAAATGACGTAGAATTTCTGGAAAGCATATAGGGATATTTGGAAAGTGTTTTTCAATGGAAAGCCTGGATTAAGCTACTTGAACATTGAGCATCAAGATCTATAAGGATAGATCAAAATTCTTAATGGAACTTTCAAATGAGCACATACCTTGACATGATCTTGAAAGTGTTCAAGATGGATCAGTCAAAGAAGGAGTTCTTGCCTGAGTTGTAAGGTATGAAGTTAAAGCTCGACCACGGCAAAATAGAGAGAAAGGACGAAGGTCGTCCCCTATGCTTAAGACATAGGCTCTACAGTATGCTATGTTGTGTACCGCACCTGAAGTGTGCCTTGCCATGAGTCAGTCAAGGGGTACAAGAGTGATCCAAGAATGGATCACAGGACAGCGGTCAAAGTTATCCTTAGTAACTAGTGGACTAAGGAATTTTCTCGATTATGGAGGTGGTAAAAGAGTTCGTCGTAAAGGGTTATGTCGATGCAAGCTTAACACCAATCCGGATAGCTCTGAGAAGAGATACTGGATACGTATAATGGAGCAACAATTTAGAATAGCTCCTAGTAGAACAGTTATTTGGAATAGCTCCAAATAGAACGTGGTAGCTACATCCAGGAGATGACATAGAGATTTGTAAATCACACACAGATCTGAAAGGTTCAGACCCATTGACTAAAACCTCTCTCACAAGCAACATGATCAAACCTAGAACTCATTGAGTGTTAATCACATAGTGATGTGAACTAGACTAGTGACTCTAGTAAACTCTTGGGTGTTAGTCACATGGCGATGTGACCTGTGAGTGTTAATCACATGGCGATGTGAACTAGATTATTGACTCTAGTGCAAGTGGGAGACTGTTGGAAATATGCCCTAGAGGCAATAATAAATTGATTATTATTATATTTCCTTGTTCATGATAATCGTTTATTATCCATGCTAGAATTGTATTGATAGGAAACTTAGATACATGTGTGGATACATAGACAACACCATGTCCCTAGTAAGCCTCTAGTTGACTAGCTCGTTGATCAATAGATGGTTACGGTTTCCTGACCATGGACATTGGATGTCGTTGATAACGGGATCACATCATTAGGAGAATGATGTGATGGACAAGACCCAATCCTAAGCATAGCACTAGATCGTGTAGTTCCTATGCTAAAGCTTTACTAATGTCAAGTATCATTTCCTTAGACCATGAGATTGTGCAACTCCCGGATGCCGTAGGAGTGCTTTGGGTGTACCAAACGTCACAACGTAACTGGGTGGCTATAAAGGTACACTACGGGTATCTCCGAAAGTGTCTGTTGGGTTGGCACGAATCGAGACTGGGATTTGTCACTCCGTGTGACGGAGAGGTATCTCTGGGCCCACTCGGTAGGACATCATCATATGCACAATGTGACCAAGGAGTTGATCACGGGATGATGTGTTACGGAACGAGTAAAGAGAGTTGCCGGTAACGAGATTGAACAAGGTATTGGGGATACCGACGATCGAATCTCGGGCAAGTACAATACCGCTAGACAAAGGGAATTGTATACGGGATTGATTAAGTCCTTGACATCGTGGTTCATCCGATGAGATCATCGTGGACCATGTGGGAGCCAACATGGGTATCTAGATCCCGCTGTTGGTTATTGACCAGAGAACGTCTCGGTCATGTCTGCATGTCTCCCGAACCCGTAGGGTCTACACACTTAAGGTTCGATGACGCTAGGGTTATAAAGGAAGTTAGTATGTGGTTACCGAATGTTGTTCGGAGTCCCGGATGAGATCCCGGACGTCACGAGGAGTTCCGGAATGGTCTGGAGGTAAAGATTTATATATGGGAAGTCCTATTTCGGCCATCGGGACAAGTTTCGGGGTCATCGGTATTGTACCGGGACCACCGGAAAGGGTCCCGAGGGCCCACCTGGTGGGGCCACCTATCCCGGAGGGTCCCATGGGCTAAAGAAGGAAGGGATCCAGCCCAAAGTGGGCTGGGGCGCCACTTCCCCTAGGGCCCATGCGCCTAGGGTGAAAGGGGAACCCTAAGGAAGAGTCCCAAGGGAGTAAGGCACCTCCTAGGTGCCTTGGGGGGGAGGGAATCCTCCCCTGGCCGCCGCCCCCTAGGAGATTGGATCTCCTAGGGCTGGTGCACCCCCCCTTGGGCTCCCTATATATAGTGAGGGTAGGAGGGCCTCTTGGTACACCCCTTATGCCTTTGGTGCAGCCCCTCCCCTCTCCTAAGTTCTTCTCCTCTCCCGTGGTGCTTGGCGAAGCCCTGCAGGATTGCCACGCTCCTCCATCACCACCACGCCGTTGTGCTGCTGCTGGATGAAGTCTTCCTCAACCTCTCCCTCTCTCCTTCCTGGATCAAGGCGTGGGAGACGTCACCGGGCTATACGTGTGTTGAACGCGGAGGTGCCGTGCGTTCGGCACTTGATCATCGGTGATTTGGATCACGACGAGTACGACTCCATCAACCCCGTTCACTGGAACGCTTCCGCTTAGCGATCTACAAGGGTATGTAGATGCACTCTCCTTCCCCTTGTTGCTAGTCTCTCCATAGATAGATCTTGGTGACACGTAGGAAAATTTTGAATTTCTGCTACGTTCCCCAACAGGTGATATTAGAGTCATGCTAGTGGGTAGTTGTGAATTTGAGAAATACTTGTGTTAAGGTTTGTGAGTCCCGTAGCATGCACGTATGGTGAACTGTTATGTAACGAAGTTGGAGGATGAGATATATTTTTTGATTGTCTTCCTTATGAGTGGCGGTCGGGGATGAGCGATGGTATTTTCCTACCAATCTACCCCCCTAGGAGGATGCACGTAGTACTTTATGTGAGTTCTTTATGACTAATGTTGAGTCCATGGATGACTAATAGATTTTTGCAATAAGTATGTGAGTTCTTTATGACTAATGTTGAGTCCATGGATTATACGCGCTCTCACCTTTCCGCCATTGCTAGCCTCTCTTGTACCGTGCAACTTTCGCCAGTACCATAAACCCACCATTTACCTTCCTCAAAACAGCCACCATACCTACCTATTATGGCATTTCCATAGCCACTCCGAGATATATTGCCATGCAACTTTCCACCGTTCCGTTTATGATGGCACGCTCCACTTGTCGGAGTAATGGGCCATGGGTAGGCTAACCCGAGGCCCAAAACCTTTCAAGACATTGGGGCTGACTGCGCCCCTCGAGACGACAGATGAAGAGCTGCCTTCTAGAGGATGGCAGAAGGAACAGTCGGCTGCCCGCATGTGTCCGAGTCCTAGAGGCGAGGTCAAGACCGGCTGACTCCGCCTGGTGGCTTCCAGAGAAGCCGGCCACGGGGAGTCGGCCCACGGCACCAACAAAGCCCATGCCCTCATCAGGGGGGATGGGACAGGGAGTGGCAACAGTAAAGCCCACTCCCTCCCCTTTTCCAGGAGATGGCTAGACCACAGTGAGCTGTACCAACGGAGATCTCCGTCTGGCGCGGCACTGTTGCCATGCCATCCCTGACATCAGCAACAATGGGCGGAGTCTTGTGCCCACGACGGCCTGACGGTACGGTCCACGGATGACGGGCCCTACCAGTCAGTGAGAGTCCGAAAGACGGCGAGGGCGCCACCAGTCGGACCCATAGGGAGCCGGCCCCCGGGAGTCGGCATGCCCCTCCCACGGGTTCCCCACGCCATCAACCGGACGAGACAGGGAGTGGCTACAGTGATCACCCGCCAGACGGCGGGGCTGTAGCCACGACCCCATGACCAAGCATCCATCATTAGAGGCACGACTACAGTAATCAGTAGCCGCCAAGACCCGCAAGCGGCGGGTATGGCTTGTCGGCTCCGTACCAGAGCAGTCGGCGGGGCCCACCAATCGGCGGGCCCCAGCAGTTGGCAGAAGGGCCGGCAGGCGAAGAGACCGACGGCTGGGCCCTGCGCCCAGAGAGTTTGCCAATGTACCCCTGGGGGTAGGCCTATATAAACCCCCCAGGGCACCCAAGCAAAGGGTTCCTATCCATTAGAACTAGACTAGATCACAAAGGGGGGAAAGAGCTGACCCTGCCTTCTCCTACCTTCAGCATACAGCTCGAGGAGCGCCCTTGTATTCACTTTGCCTTAGTGATCATGCGGAAACCTCGCAGAGCAGGACTAGGGGTGTTATCTCCTAGGAGAGCCCCGAACTTGGGTAAAGTACGCCGTCGTTTGTGTCTACGCCTCATCCCGTTTCCAGGCACCGGCGACGTTCTACTCGCCCCCACCATGATAAGCCATCCATTGGCATATGTCGCACCCAACCCCTGACATTTGGCGCCCACCGTGGGGCCTGGTGCACCGTCGTCCGGAGACCTGTTTTGGACGGGAACCCTTTTCCTCCCTGGCGAGCGTAGCCAGCCTGGCACGCCAGACGGAGTCTGCACCGACGTGCTGCATGGCGCTGAAATCGCCTGTGCGGCCAGTTGCCTCGCCGATCTTGTCGGCGAGGTCCGGCTCTCCGACGACCCCGCATCCGACGCGGGCACAGGCGGCCAGAGAGCCTCCTCGCGGGCCTCCTTGATCAACTCCACATCGCCAGCGAGCTAGTTGGGGACTTGGAGTCCGGAGGCTCCACTGATCCGATGTTGGCCGACTCCGACACAGCGTCGCTTGACACGTTCCCCACCAACGTGGTGGTCTACGACAAGCCGCTCCCTTGCGCGGAGAGCGGCGGAAGCACCGTCACGAAAGTGCTTGTCATTGATCATGGTGAGCACTCTGGCGGGGGTGATTATGACCCGCTCAACGCGGCGCTGCAAGACCTGGCAGCGCCCATTCCCGAAGACGCCGACGCCGAGACTCTGGAGACGCGCCGCCCTCAGCTAGTCGAAGGTGCCAAAAATCTGGCCAGCATGAGACGCCTGTCAGAGGCCTACCAACGCGAGATGGACCGCGCTGTGGGCGGCACGCCGGCTCCAGCTGGGGCTAGCCGCCTTGGCACGGTCCAGCAGCGTGGCCTGGCCATCGCCGACCTGTTCGGGGCAAATCGCCCCATTTACGCCACACTTGCGGAGAACATTCGAGCCGCCCAGGCGGCGGCAGACGAGCTGGACAAGTTCGAGGGCGAAGAACATCGCTTGATGACGGAGCGCGTCCAGCGACTCCTTGACATGACTACGGAGCAGAACGAGGCCGGCTGCCGCACTGATGTGCCGCACCGACAGAATGACAACCTGCCTCCCCGCCGAGACCAAGGCGCGATGTCTCGGACACCGACTGGCGGCGTCCGCGGAAGAAAAGACAAGGAGCTGGCTGCCAGTCGCAGTCGGACTCGCATCACCATAGAGCGGGACCGAGACGACCGCCCAAGAACAGTGGAACGACGGGACGACTGTCTGCCTCCTCCCCCTCGCAGGGAAAGGTGAGTCTCCCCGCCGCCTGTTGATCACCCGATGCTCGCCGACCACCTTGGCCGCCGAGAGGGAGTCGGAGAGAATGACGCCCGCCACCGGATCGACCATCTCCACCGATCCCTGGCGCTTGAAGAAGATGACGAGTTAGGTCCGCCGTGTTTCGGCCCCCGCATCCGAGACGAGCCCTTCCCCAAAGGGTTCACGCTCCCCAGAGACACACCCAAATACACCGGCTCCGTAAAGCTGGAAGACTGGCTAGTCGACTACTCCACGACCATCAGCATAGCAAACGGCAACAAGCGTGTTGCCATGAAGTACGTTCCGCTCATCCTCCAGGGCACGGCCCGGACGTGGCTGAACAGCTTAAGGCCCCGCAGCATCAATAGTTGGGTCGACTTCACCGACGCCTTTGTCCGCAACTTCACCAGCACGTACAAGCGGCCTCCCAAACCTCGCCAGCTCTCCTTGTGCGTGCAGGGCTCCAACGAGTCAACTCGCGACTACCTCACGCGCTGGGCCGAGCTCTGCAACTCCTGCGAGGGCGTGCACGAGGTGCAGGCTATTGAGTACTTCACTGTAGGATGCCGAGAGGGCACCCTACTCAAGCACAAGCTTCTCTGCGATGAGCCGGAAACCCTTGGCGAGCTGCTGATCATAGCAGACAAATACGCCACGGCCGACTCCTCCATGAAGACGGAGATTCAAGTTAGTGCAACAGGCAAGGTGGCTCCTTGAACCCCGGCCGGAGACACCAGTCGGCGTCAACAGCAGAACGATCACAAGCGCAAAGCCCCACAGCTGACTTCCACTAGTTGGCAGGTGGCGACAATCGAAGACCAGCAGCCGGAAGGGCAGCCTCCGCCCAAATGCCAGAAGGGCGGCAATCCCAACTAGCAGCCAACTTTCTCATATGAGCAGACTTTGGATGGACCCTGCAAATTCCACAGTGGCGCAAAGCCGTCCAACCACACCACTCGGAAGTGCCGCTGACTCACCAGGATCGCCAAGGGAGACGGCCTTTTGCCTCCCCCACCTGCTGGGCAGCCACCTCCTCCTCCGCCCCAGCAGCCGGCGGTCAGACCAGTCGGCGCGATACAAGACGAGTACCCAGAAGAGCATGGAGCCTATGTCGTGTCCACCAGCGTGGCCGATGATCGATGCAGCAGGCGGCAGCAGCAGCAGGAGGTGAATGGAGTAGCATCTGACACACCGGAGTTCATACATTGGTCTGAGAAGCCCATCAGCTGGAGCAGAGCTGACCACCCGGAAGTAATGCCCAAACCCGGCTCCTATGCCTTGGTTTTGGACGCCACCTTTGCCACGGACAAGCGAGCTGCTCGCTTCTCCAGAGTCCTGATAGACGGCGGCAGCAGCATCAACATCCTGTACAAGGATACCATGGAGAAATTAGGAATCAGACAGAGGCAGCTTCAGTCCAGCCGGACAATGTTCCATGGCATAGTTCCTGGCCTTTCCTGCTCACCAATCGGCAAGATCTTGATTGACGTCCTCTTCGGAGACAAAGATCATTTTTGCCGAGAGTCAATTTGGTTCGAAGTGGTGGACCTGGAGAGCCCCTACCATGTGCTACTTGGTCGGCCTACCCTGGCCACGTTCATGGCTGTCCGCCACTATGCCTACCTCAAGATGAAGATGCCGAGTTCTAAAGGGATTCTAACCATAACTGGCGACTACAAGAAGTCCTCCGCCTGCACAGGAGAGAGCAGTCGGCTGGCCGAGTCCCTCGTGATCGCAGCTGAGAAGCGGCTACTTGACCGGGTTGTGGCGATGGCAAGCAAACAGCTAGAGATGTCGCTCGAGTCCAGGGAGTCGGAAGCTGAGGGCTTGTTCAAGCCGGCCAAAGAAACAAAGAAGATACCTTTGGACCCGGAGCACCCAGAGAGGTACGCTGTCGTAGGCGCCAACCTTGACAACTAATAGGAAGGCGAGCTCGTCGATTTCCTCCGTGAGAATCGGGACATCTTCGCATGGTCCCCCAAAGACATGCCAGGTGTCCCAACGGATTTCGCCGAGCACAAATTGCACGTCCGATCTGATGCCAAGCCAGTCAGGCAGCCTTTGCGCTGCCTGTCAGAAGAGAAGAGAAGAGTTGTTGGAGAAGAGATAGCCCGGCTGCTTGCGGCCGGCTTCATCATGGAAGTGTTCTTTCCAGAATGGCTAACCAACCTGGTCCTGGTACTGAAGAAGAACAAGCAATGGCGAATGAGTATTGACTACACTAGCCTCAACAAAGCATGCCCCAAGGACCCGTTAGCTTTGCCAAGGATCAACCAAGTGATAGACTCTAGAGCCGGATGCGAGCTGTTGAGTTTCTTGGATGCATATTCGGGGTATCACCAGATCAAGTTGAACCCGGCCAATAGGCTGAAGACCGCCTTCATCACGCCATTTGGAGCCTTTTGCTACCTGACCATGATGTTCGGCTTGAGGAACGCCGATGCCACCTTCCAATGTTGCATGCAGAAGTGCCTCCTCAAGCAACTCGGCAGAAATGCTCATGTTTACGTGGACGATGTGGTAGTGAAGACGGAGAAGCGTGGAACACTACTGGAAGATCTCAAGGAGACCTTTGAGAACTTGCGCCGATTTCAGATCAAGCTCAATCCGGAGAAATGCGTCTTCGGAGTACCAGTCGGCCAGCTCCTTGGCTTCCTGGTCTCCGATCGCGGCATAGAGTGCAACCATGTGAAGATCAAGGCTATTGAGAGGATGGAGGTACCCAACCGATTGCTGGACGTACAAAAGTTTACCGGCTGTTTGGCATCCATCAACCGATTCATCAGTCGGTTGGGCGAGAAGTCTCTCCCCCTGTACCAACTCATGAAGAAGACCACTTTTTTCGAGTGGAACCACAAGGCGGACGAAGCTTTTCTCCAACTAAAGAAGATGTTAACTACTCCACCTGTCCTGGCGGCTCCGACTCCTAAGGAACCCATGCTCCTCTACATCGCTGCCACCAACCGAGTAGTCAGCACAGTCATCGTGGTAGAGCGCAAGGAGGAAGGCAAGGCGCTACTAGTCCAGAGACTGGTATATTATTTAAGTGAAGTACTGTCGACCTCCAAGCAAAACTACCCCCACTACCAGAAGATGTGCTCCGGCGTGCACTTTGCCGCCAATAAATTAAAGCCTTACTTCCAAGAACATCCAACCACTGTGGTCTGCATGGCTCCACTAGCCGAGATCATCGGCAGCCGGGATGCTTCGGGCCGAGTGGCCAAATGGGCCATAGATTTGCCCCATACACCATCTACTACCAGCCTCGTACCGCCATCAAATCACAAGCGCTGGCCGACTTCCTCGTCGACTGGGCCGAAACCCAGTATCTGCCGCCAGCGCCCGACTCCACCCATTGGCGAATGCATTTCGATGGCTCCAAGATGTGCACCGGCTTGGGAGCCGGTATCGTCCTCACCTCTCCCAAGGGCGACAAACTCAAATATGTGCTGCAAATCCATTTTGCCACCTCCAACAACGTCGCCGAATACGAGGCACTCATTCATGGGCTCCAGCTAGCCAAAGAGCTCGGCATTCGCCTGATCCTGTGCTATGGTGACTCCAACTTGGTGGTCCAGCAGCCGTCAGGCGATTGGGACGCCAAAGACGCAAACATGGCGAGCTACCGCTTCCTCATGCAGCAACTCAGTGGATATTTTGAGGGGTGCGAGTTTCTCCATGTACCAAGAAATGACAACGACCAATCACACGCCCTGGCGCGAATCGGCTCCACCCGCCAAGCGATACCGTCCGGTGTCGCCCTCCAGCGCCTCCTCAAGCCGTCTGTCAAGCCATCGCCAGAGTCAGACTCTATCTTCGTACCGGCTCTTCCTGAAGTAGTCGGATCCAACTCAAGAGCCCCCGCATCCGGCGCGAGCATTCCGGCATCCGGCACGGGGATCTTGGCAGTCGCACCTAGCTCGGGGACTGCGGCGGTTGGCCCGGAGACTTCAGAACCCGGCCCGGGGACTGTGCCAATCCGCCCCGGGACTTCATCGACACAGCAAGCGGCTGCCGACTCCAACCCGCCACCTCCCAGCCCAGCCGCCCTCGTCCAAGCCGTAGTCTTGATAGTTGCAGAAATTGCAGCACCTTCATGGGCCCAGCCCATCCTCAAATTCCTGGTGAACAAAGAGCTCCTGACTGATGAGATCTTAGTTCGGCAAGTGCAACGCCGGGTGGCAGCGTACACCATAGTCAATAGAGAGCTCGTAAGGCACAGTGTCACTTGTGTCTACTAGCGCTGCATAGAGCCGGAGCAAGGCCAAGCAATTCTCAAGGACATCCATCAAGGCGAGTGTGGCCACCACGCGGCTTCAAGAGCACTCCTCGCCAAAGCCTTCCGCCATGGTTTCTTCTGGACGACTGCTCTTGAAGACGCCAAGGCCTTGGTCCAAAATGCAAGGGGTGCTAGAAGTTCCGCTCCAAGCCTCATCAGCCAGCTTCTGCACTCAAGACTATTCCCATTGCCCGGCCCTTTGCTGTTTGGGGCCTGGACATGGTAGGACCATTCAAGACGGCACGAGGCGGTTTGACTCACTTGTCATAGTGGACAAGTTCACCAAGTGGATAGAAGCAAAACCAATCAAGAAGTTGAATGGTCCGACTGCTATGACCTTTAGCTCCAACATCACAACTCGGTACGGCATACCGCACAACATCATCACCGACAACGGCACAAACTTTGTCAAAGGTGCCTTGGCCCGTTTCTGCGCGACACAGGGCATCCGACTGGACTTAGAGTCCGTTGCCCATCTGCAGTCCAACGGCCAGGTAGAGCGAGCAAACGGCCTAATCCTATTTGGCATCAAGCCTCGACTGGTCGAGCCTCTTGAGCGCTCGGCAGTCTGCTGGCTTGACGAGTTGCCAGCCGTCCTCTGGAGCCTGCACACGACTCCAAACAAGTCAACCGGCTTCACGCCCTTCTTCCTCGTCTATGGTGCTGAAGCCGTCATCCCAACAGATATAGAGTTCGACTCCCCTCGAATCACCATGTACACCGAAGTGGAAGCAGAAGAAGCACGTCAAGACAACGTCGATCTACTGGAAGAGGGCCGGCTGTTGGCACTAAGCCGGTCCAGCATCTACCAGCAGAGCCTACGCCGATACTACAACCGGAAGGTCAAGCCGCGATCTTTCCAAGAAGGAGACCTTGTGCTCCGGCTGATTCAGCGAATAGCCGGCCAGCACAAGCTCTCAGCACCTTGGGAAGGCCCTTTCATCATCAACAAAGTGTTGGGCAATGACTCCTACTACCTGATCGATGCTCAGAAGCCCCGAGCACGCAAGAGGGACGCCTCTGGCAAAGAGACGGAGCGGCCATGGAATGCAAACCTCCTCTGAAGATTTTATAGTTAATGCAGTATGTACCACGCTACCTTTTGTATTAAAGTACGAAGACCTCGGGCCCCTCAAGAAGAGCTCAGGGACTGCCCCCTTTTATCTATATGATAAGAGTTATGCCTATGAGTATGTTATTCTTTGTTATACAGCTTGGCACCGGGTTCGACTAGTTGGCCCGGGGAATTGCCGTCTTGAACTATGAAATGACTTCCTGCAGCCGGACAAGTAGTGTGTGGCACTTAATCCGTCTCCTGTTAGAAGCCGCAGATCGCAGAACGACTGTCTGGTGAGCAGGAGGAAGGTAGAATGGGTGCCCATATGAAAAATGGCTAAGGACTCAAAGCATGTACATAGTTTAAGCCGGCTTCCAGCCTTTTACAACCGACTCTTGAGCAGTCTGCTCGCTGTTTTCTAAATTAACTTGCTAAAAACTCTAAACGGCTAAGTACTTGCCTTCCCAAAAGAAGCCAAGTACTTGATCTAGCAGCAGTCCACAGAGCGGCTGTCCGACTGACAAGACGACAACCAAGGGAAGGCGGCAAAGGAAAAAGCCAAAGAGCAATAAGCAAGAAGAGATAGAACGCGGATAAATATTTACATAGAAAAGGCCCTCGGCCAAATCCTCAAACAGAAGTTCAAGATACACACCGTGGGTGGAATTGTGCAAAATAACAAGTTCATTGAGACTATTAAGCAGGTAAAAACAAAGATAAGATGGCAGCCTAGGAAACCGCGGATGGACTCGGAGGACCGGAGGGGTCAGCGGTGCCAGTTGCCGGGGTGGCCGGCTGGTTGGTCTCGGCTTGATCACCTCTGGCAGCAGTTGGCTCGGTTGGGCGCGGCTCGTTGCTAGAGGCGCGGTCGAGCTGGGGCTGGCCGTCTGCCCTAACCTCTGGCACCTCCTCCTCATCTCCTTCCTCCTCCTCCTCACCTTCTTCTTCGCCACTGGAGTCGATCACCTCCGCCGAGTCCTCGCTGTCGCCCGGGTTTAGCTCGAACCACTCCGGTGGTGCCTCCTCGCCGTTCTCAGCCCGCTCTGGGACGAAGACGCTGGTGTCAGTGTACTCGGCGATCGACGTGGCGCGCTTGACGAGATCATCTTCCACGGCCGCCAGCTCCGCCTGAGCTTCCAGCCGGAATGTGGCTAGCTGGGCTAGACTCAGCCCAGGATACCATGCCTTGGCGAACTCTAAGGCCCAACGTGCTCCAGCCTGGGCCTAAGAACCCTTCCAGGCCTTAAGGCGGCCGGTTGCTACCTCCAGCCAGTCGGCAGTCCGACTGGTGGTGCGCGGTGCCTGCATATCCGTCCACAAGGCGGCAATCACGTGGGCGCCGACACACTGAAGCCGGCGCAGCATTCGGTGGGCCGGCTAAAGGCGGGCCTCGATGCTCAGGATCTGCTCGCCAAGAGTTCGAGGGGCGTTGGCGGTGATCTGTGCGCCATCCGCCCTCCGCCCTTCATGATCAGCCTCGATGGCTTGATTGGCGGCGTCCGAATGGCCGGGGAAGAAGTCTGCCAAGGAAGAAGAACAAGGTTAAAGATTAGAGGCCGACTCAACCAGCAGTCGGCAGCTTAGAAAAGGAAAATAAGGGGAAGCTCACCGTCGATGAGATCTTCGATCGCATGGAAGCCGGAGACCAGCATCGTCTCCGTGTCGATCCAGGAGGAGCGCTCAGACGCGAATTCGGCAAGAAGGGCGGTCACCTTGTCCTCCGCCTCCTTCTGGGCCTTCTGGAGCAGCTCCTTCTGCTCCGCCAGCTGCGCAGCCAGCTGGTCACGCTCCTCCGTCAGTCGGCCGCACTCCTCCTCCTTGATATGCAGTGCAGCGTTGGCCTCGCCCAGCTGCTGCTGCAGGGCGACGTTGGCCTCTGAAGAAGAAGAAGGAGGGGTGTTAGTCGTCAACAAGGAAGAAAGTTGGCCCGGATCTCAGGAACTATAGCCCGCAGGTGCGCCAGCGCGCCCCCGCGAAGAAAAGAATCATCAACCAAAGAAAAAAGGTCACCAGGGAGATCCGGCCCGACTGCTCAGCAGTCGGCCCGAATCTCGTGGACTACAGCCCGCGGGTGCGCCAACGCGCCCCCGCAGAGAAGGAAGAGGACTCACCCTGGCTGTCCGACAAGTCGGCGGTCCACTTGGCCAGCTCCGCAACATTGGTGTTGAAGGTGGTCACGCGAAGATTGTGGTAATCCTGCATCGAAATTTCACACAAAGTGTTGGTACTTGGAACTCACCGATTAGAGTTCCGAGCCGCCTGCTCAGCACCCGGCCCGAAACTCGGGGACTACACCCAGTGGGTGCGCTGGCGCGCCCCCACAAAGAAAAATAAGAAACAAAAACAAAAAGGAAGGACACATACTCGGATGGCTGTTCGCGACGCCAGATACACCTTGGTGCATTCCTTGATGGCGTCGCCCTCGGCTCGGAGCTTGGCTTGGACGTCCAAGAGAGCTCGGTTCAACGGGCCCGTCCCGCCTCCCCGCACCCACCTAGTGGGCGTGGCGCTTGTCACCTCGGTGTCCGGGATTGTGGAGCTCGTGGCGCCGGTCTCCAGAGGGCGCGGCGCCGAGGCCGCCTTGGTGAGACGACGGCGCGTCGGCGTGCCGACCTCGAGAGCCGGCTGCCCGCCTGGCGCGCTTCCGGAGGGCGGCGGTGGAGGCACAATTACGTCCGGCGTGGCGGTGTCATCGGCGTCCCTCTCCATGACCGGGTTCTCGTCGCCGACTTCCCCAGTCTGCGCCGTCAACTCCGGTGGTGGCGGCGCAGAGTTCAGGGGGATGACAAACACCGCCAACTGGCGGTGTGCGGCTTCTTCGGCGCGCTTCTTCTCCGCGTCGGCGGCCTCGGCTTCTGCCAGCTTCTTCAGGGCGGCGGCCTCCTCCTTGTTGGCTTCCGCCTTCTTCAGGTGGGCAGCTTCCCGCTCCTCGCGCGCCTCCTGCACGTTCCCCTCCGTCGCCTCCCGGAGGTCGGCGGCCAGATCAATCCGCCGGGTGGTGGAGGAGGTCTCCACCGACTTCTCAAGAGAGAGCGGGGCCCTAAAGTCGAGAAAAATAAAGCAAAGGAATTTCAGACAGAGGTAACGAAGAAATGTGAAGGTGCAAAGGGAAGTAGTACTTACGCCGAAATCAGCTGCGGCGTCTTCACCACCTTGCGGAAGCGGTTGGCCTTTCTGGCCGCTTCGTCTCGCTTGGTCACCGCGGTTGAGCCCTTGGGCTTCTTCGGCCGGCTGCCGAACGGGCTCGTCCCGGCCCTACGCTTCTTGGCGCCGCCTTGAGCGTCCGACACAGCGGACGAGCTCGCGCCCGGCTGGCCGGCTCCTGGCTGGTGGCGCGGGGCGACCTCCTCATCATCATCGGGCCAGTCCACGAGACTGGCCCCAAGTCTCGGGCCACCCGCTGCGCTGCTTCCTCCCTCGGCCACGTCCTCCAGGGCCGCCGCCCCCATGTCGGGGTCGTCAACGTTGCTCTGCGCTCGGTCGGGGAGGAATTCGCGGTCAAGCCCCATGGTGCCGGCTGCTGGCTGGAGGAGGGGGTTCTAACCAAAGCCGACTGGTCAGATCGGACAAGACGGACTCGGCGACAAAGAAGTCACGAGAGTCAAAGCAAAAGAGGAAAGGAAAATGACTCACCAGAGGCGGAGGGGCGGCACGTGAATACGGCTCCTTGCCGAACTGCCACTCTTCTTTGAGGTCGCATCTCGCAAGATAATTCACCATATAGGCTACCTCCTCGTGAAGCATTTCCTTGGTGCACATCCGACTCAGGTCCCGGTGCCCGCTCATCTGGCAGATCATGTGGGGGCGACTTTGGAGTGGGAGCACTCGGCGCGCCACGAAGGCAGCCAGCAAATCCGGCCCGGTCAGGCCCTCCGACTGCGTCAGCACTCGGAGTCATGCAACGGCGCCGTCTCCTGCGGGCGTCAGTGTCCTGGCCCGATGCGACCAGTTGGGCTGCCTCCCCGCCGGCGGGCCGGCTATGTAGGCCGCCAGATTGACCGAATCACCCTCCGCATAGACGTTCTTCACGTAGAAGTACGACCGCTGCCACATCTTCACCGACTTTATCAGCTTGATGGAGGGAAACGGGTTGTCGGCCCCCGACCTCCGCACGGTGATCACTAGAAAAAAAATACACTTCCGTGATGATACGTGTTTGTCATAGTAGGTCGCTTTTTTTGTCATGCATGTACATCCATGACAAATTTATATCAGAATCAAGATAGTCATACATGTGTTGTCGTAGAAGTGTTCCATGAAATTACCAAAATTATCATCATGGAAGTGTCCACTTCCATGACGAGAAATCACGCGTCACAGAAGTGCTTTCGTCAAGGGTGACCGACACGTGGCATCCACCGTAACGGAACGCCGTTAAGCTATCGGGTCGGGTTTTGGATCCGATAACCCGTTAATAGCCCTGACCAATGGGGATTTTCCATGTGTAAAATCATCATTAGCTAGAGGAAACACGTGTCGGCTCATCGTCGGGACAGATGTCATCCACTCACTGGACAAAAGGCGCCTATGATACGTCGACACATGGCACGACCCAACAAGTTTAAATGGGCCGGCCCAACTAAAGGCCCACAAGATTTTGCGAACCATAATGTGCCGGCCCAACTAAAGGCCCACGAGATTCTGCGGACCATAATGGGCTGGCCCAGCTAAAGGCCCACAAGATTTCGCGGGCCATAATGGGCCGGCCCAGGTAAAGGCCCACAAGATTTTTGTGTGCCATAATAGGCCGGCCCAGGTAAAGGCCCACAAAATTCTTGCGGATCATAATGGGCCGGCCCAGCTAAAGGCCCACGAGATTTCGCCGACATTAATGGGCCGGCCCAGCTGTAGGCCCACAAGATTTTGAGGACCCTAGTAGGCCGACCCGTTAACTGGCTGCCATGTTTTGGGTCAAATGCCGACCCATATTTGATCCAGTCTATTAATGGCCTGCCACGCTCCGGGCCTAATAGTGGCCCATATGAGATCCGGCCCATTAAAAGCCTACCACGTTCTGGGCCAAATTACGGCCCAGATCAGGTCCGGCCCTTTAATAGGTTTTGGGCCTAATTATGGCCCATATCAGATTGGGCCCGTCAACTGGACACTATGCTTTTGGGCCCACTTGCTAAAGGCCCACTTAGTAATTTGGCCTGATATTAGTTTTGGCCTGTTAAGGGCCCATTTAACATTTCTGCCATATATTAATTTCAGCCTGTTAAAAGCCCGTCATATAGTTGGGCCTAACTACGGCCCGGTTTGCATCCGGCCTGCTCGCAGCCGATATCTGATTGGGCCAAACAAGGACCGAGACAATTTTTCGGCCTGTTAAAAGCCCGTGATTTGATTCGCACAATCATGGGCCGGGGTTCATTTCGGGCTGCTGCCGACCCGTGAGCTGATCGGCACGTTTCAGGCCCAACCAACATCGTGATTGCATGACGGCCCGATTATGTACCGTAATTTTACGGTTTGGCCAGTTTACTGCGAAGACAGGACATATATACAGTAAAATAACTGCAGCATCGTGAATAAGAAAATACATATACTACACAATAAAGAAATTACGACATATTACATCCACTGGGCATCAAAGTTCGCCACTATGATAATAAAGCATAAGCAGACAGCAGATTACATACACTGGGCATCAAAGATCGCCACCAGTGCAAATAAACACGCCGACAAAATAATATACAAAACCGACAGCACTTCAATAGAGTTCAAGAAAGGTTAGCCCTGCTGGGGAGCTGCAGCGCAAGTAGCTGAGCAAGATGACTAGACTGCGCTTGTTCAACACTTATATCTTCCTCACTCTGAAAGATAAACAAGCAGACAGATGCCAGGTTTTGCACATAAAAGTATCAGTGCTGACAATTCATCACATTTCTTACTGACGAATAAAGTGACACCATTTAAATTTGCATTAACACAATATGGTATTGTTCAGGTCAAGACATGGAAGGAAATGACACTGTGAAGGAGTTGGCAGCTTCACGACACCACTGGATTACAGATCAAGAACTCATAAGTATCAATGGTTAGTGTGCTGTCAATTTATACCATTTCAGATTGGCAAATAAAGAAACGGTTTAAATAATAGTAGAATGATATGACATTTTTCATAGTTAAGACATTGCAGAATATGACATTGTGCTGTAGTGAGTAGGTTCACCACACCACTGGATTACAGATGAAGAATAGAAACATACATGCAGTGCAAAACAAGATCACTTGCTCTATATAGTTTAATTTACATGGTATGAAGAAGGAACTTGGTTGTACAACTGAAAACTTAAATTGAGAAAGGACGAACTTTTGTTTATGAACTACATATAATAAACTTTAAACAAGCAATTTGATGCAAACACCAAAACTAAACAACTGTTGCAGTCATGCCTAACCAAATATATACAACAAAGTTTGAAGGCTTGAGATGGACAAACTTACATTATTGGTGAAGACAGGCTCTATAAAGGCCTTGTCCATGCTGATGGGGGGCAATTCAAGAAGTTTACCACAGAATCTTCTTCAAAAGCATTGCCTTTATTCTACATTTTGTTAAGAATAAATATAGATGTGATAATATACGAAAAAATAGAGAATATTTAAGATAACATGAAGAGTGATGCTACATAACCAAGTAGCTATAAATGTAAGTGCAGCGATACAGGCAAAAGGTACAGCCAAGAGCAATGCACAGCTAAACTTCTTCAGTACCAACCTTATGGTAAGAGTAAATATAGATCTGATGTGTAGAAAATGGAGGGCAAAGGAAAATAAGCTGCAGAGTGCTGGTACATGAACAACTACCTGTCATTATAAGTACACTGATAAAGGACAGCATGTACTTACAAGAACAATGCAGAGCTAAAAAACATTGGCATTGGATATATTCTACACTAATGTAATCATTCATACATATCAGATAATTTGGAGCGAACAATTGATAAGCAAGCTATCATGCATACTGCTGTCACATAATGAACCAGGTATGTATGCAAGTACAGTGATACAGGACAATAGGTACTAACAAGAGCAAAGCAGCGGACATCATATTTGCGATATCCTGTCGTTCTTGTCTAACCGGAATTCTTCTTCGAGCAGATTTCCTGCAAAAAAGATCCGTAAGGCACATGCGGAAAAGTAGAAGTTCAAATTGTCATGTGATTTCATAGATAGTACCTCATCCTGGGAACGAGACCAGTGCATAACAAGGGTTTTGCATTCAATGTCTTCTAAATTTAGCATAGGAGACTTCACCGGAAATTCGTTTATAGACTTTCCATCAAAGTGTGATTTCCACAGGTAACACCGATACTGCTGCAATGCTTCCTTGAAAAGCACAAGCAAGCTTTGGTCATCATGACTATCCAGATTGACCCTCGCCTAGTTACACCAATGTAATGTAAATCATTGATGTGTTCAATCAGCAGAAAACAGGAAAATAATAACCATGAATAATAGCACTTACACGTAAGTTGGACAGGAAGATGTGAAAATGGATTTTGTCTTCACAATAATCTTCCCATGATGGGAATATATGCACGTAGTCCCTAACAACATTGAAAGCATTGTCTTTTAAATTGGGAATAAATGGAATGGGGTTCCAATCTGCAGGAATTGGCCGTCTCTGCAGTTGGGATAGGTCTTCGGCAGGTGGACTTGTTGTACTTTTTGCTGGAGTGGGATTTTTCTGTGGTACAGCTGGTGTTATGGCAAATCAAATCGGTATACCTTTTGCTGGAGTGGAGGTCCTGTGTGGTGGGGCTAGTGGTGTGGCCAGTGAAGTATGGGTACAGTTTGCTGGAGTTGGTCCTACGTTTTGTGTCATTGGTTGTACAACCAATATAAGTGGGGTGATGTCTGATTTCTCTGGCACCACCATGTTTTTCAAGGACTTTGCTGGTGCTCCTTCAGGTTCGGCAATCACCCTCTTCCTTTTTGATGTCTGATGCACAAGAACTACATTTGAGTGGAAAAACATGGTATGATGACAGATGGAATATGTATTGATAATGCATGGGCATGGCATCTCGACATATATGATGAGTAAACTAAGCAGATGGCGGTGCAACAAAGTAGAAGAAATACAAGACAACATATGCAAGATACGCGCAATCAATAAAACCTTACCAAATTAGAACAGGCACCTTGATGGGTGAACACGACAAGCCATCTGCCTTTGACTCCTTGAGGTTAGAATAGTCATTAGGATGATATTCTGAACAAGAATCAACAGGTGGGGAGCGTACGAGTTTCATTGCTTCCAGAATGGCACTCAATGCCTTGCTGCCAATTTTGTAAGTCATTGTAGTGTTCCACAATATTCTTCTGATGCGCGGATTCTGATATTCACTGTAATTGCGTATAATATCTGAGAACCATGAAAACATAAATAGTTGTGAGATTATCTTTGTAATGCAGATGATATTCTAATATAGGGGCGCCCCTGTAAACACTTGTGTGCTATCACTGGATTCTGATGAGAGAGCTCATGTGTGCTGTAATATGGTGCATGCATTTATATAATCTGGCACAAGTACACAAAAAATAGGCTCGAGAAGTTAGGATAGCTGGCAGATGATAGGTTCATAATATACTGTATAGAGAGTTTATTTCCAAACCATGATAACAAGAGCACACAGCAACTAGGCAGATCATAGTGTACATAACAGGGGTACACCATAACCAGGATATATAAATCGGGAAAGTGGAACTGGCTGGAAATTACGGTGTTGTATTGCCGCTAGTAATTGAAAGCCTATCGATCACGTACATGCCAGCTCTATCAGCTGTTGACTGCAGATGTCCCTGCTCCCCTTCCTGACAAGGAACATACTGTGCTTCCCATACAGAACACCGTACGGGCCGCCGGCCGAACCACCGGCCCCACCGCCTGTGTTCCTCCGCCACCCCCACCCCCGCCCCCACCCACGTCGAGTTTTCTTTGTTCGACGAGGCCCCACCACCGCCCCCCACAACCACTGTCCCCACCCGAGCCCCTTCGATCGCACCAGCGAACTCCGGCGAGCTCTGAAAAATCGACTGACCCAATTTTGAAATTTAGTCTACTGTGATTTAGCTAGTGTGGAATATAAAAGGGGAAAGCCATAAGCATTGCGAGTATGGTGTTGAGCGTGCCATGGCAGATCTGAAGGTGCAAACCGGACAAAGGCAACTTCGCAACCAAGACAAGAAATCAGAGTAAAGCAGTGGCGATCTATTTTCTTGCTGTGATAAATAAGTTGAGTAGATACAAAGAGTACCGCCTCTGGTGCGACGCCGTGTACGCATCTGCTGAGAATTTGACGGTGCTGCAGTAGCGATGGCTGTCGCCAGCGTGGAAGCAGATCTAGGAGGGTAGACGGTGGCGGCGGGGCGCGATGGACGAGCCGGTCATAGGAGCGGCGCCGACAAGGTGGACGACAGCGGGGATGAAGCGAGAGGACGGGATGCAAGGATCCCGGTCCGAAGCCGTGGATGAGAGAGGTCGATCTCTTGTAATGGATGGCGGCGTCTGGGTATCAGCTCCATCATGGTGGAGGAGGACGGCGCTGGATGGGGTGGCGGACGACGGCGGACGGGGGAGGGTGGGGTGGAGAGGGTGTTTTGGCGCCCATGGAGTACGAATGGGGAAAAGGGAGGTAGAGAGGAAGGGGGAACCATGTATTCAGGGCGCGCTTGTCTCAAATGCGAGGAAATTTACAAACTTAGCCCCCGTTTCAAATTTCTACTACATCACAGCAACACTAGTCAGTTGGGGATAGGACGATAATCTCGCATACACCGAATATTTGCCGACGAGAGTTTGTTTTTGGCGCCCACCGTGTATGAATATGAATCGGGGAGGGAGTCGATTTCGGCCGAGGACACACTATGTTTTGGCGCCCACTGTGTATGAATCCGGGTGAGAGGCGGTTACGTCACGTTTGGGTGAAATTACAAACCTACCCCTATCGAAACCTATAGAAATCCAACATATAGGCTTTGCGTGGCAGGGATACGCAGTAGTGATTTCCTTCTCACAGATTTTGGTTTCGGGCGGTTACTGTGACTTTCCCCGCTTCGTTCAAATTTTGCAGAGTGCACGTTTACCATGCCAACTCAATTCGAATCCCGTTTGTATTCTATTTTTTCGGGCGGGATCCATTTTCAATTGGAATTACATTCTATATACATCATTTTTTTATATATACTTTCAAAAGCACAACAAAGAATTCTGCTCCTTTATATGTATAATATGATTTACAAATACAATGATCTCGAAATCTTAAGGTTGAATTCGAATTTTTTTAACCAAATTATGTTCTACTAAAATGTATGGATCAGTAATATCTACATATTAAATAACATAGATGTGCGTGAATTCATATGAGTATGCATGTTTGATAGATCAATTTTGGTTCGAGTATGGATTACATGTATCATCATCTCAAATTCAAATATTTGAATCCCTTTTTTGTTCACTCCTTTCACGCCCATCTCTCTCGCATGCATGCTCCTTCAGGTAGCTATCACTCTCTTTTCTCCAGCTCACCCGCACGCTCACTTCATGTTGCTCCTATCCTCACAAACATGGTCTCTCGACTTCTCCCTTGAGAAGTGTCACACTCTCCCTATCATTATAAATTACACAGTTTTCATTATCTCTCACGTCTCTACTGTTCTTTGGTATCACTCGGTACCTAAGCTTTCTTTTTCACCGCCAAACACAAAGTCTCCACTCGTCTTTCACTTTGTCTTTCTCTCTATGGGATTCTCTCACACACCCTATATGTCTCTACATATGACTCATACCACTAAAATTACTGTCGGTGTACTAAAGTAGGGGTACCTTAGTATCCCGAACTTGTGCACGGGCAGTCGCAGCATCCCGCGGCAAGGCTTGCCTGGCGACCGTCAAGATCCTCTATGGTTCCTTTGGAGCCATTCAAGAACAAAGTATCCAAGGCCCCGACAAGAGGAGTTTGCCAGGAAGGAGACAAGACCCCGGCAAGAGGAGCTTGTCGGGAAGACCAACCAAGACATCTCGAGAAGTTTGCTGCAACGCGCTGCGCGTCCCGGCAAGACCCGGTGAGCGACAAGCTCCCGGACGCAGCAAGACAACATCCGCGGAAAGGCGCTTGCCGCGGCAAGCTACTACTCCGCAGCCCGCGCTCTAGCTCACCCACCAACGTGTCGCTCTGGGACCGTCCCTGGAATACGTGGCGGGAGGCTGTGCAGCCAGGGGCATGCGGTGGCGAGCAGGCGCTGACAAGTAGCCATCATGGCAAACGGTGGCGCCCCTGACGGTCCCTTTCCGCCCCGTCTAGGCGACACAGACAGGCATTAAATGCCTTTGTCCCCTGCCGTCAGGGTTAGGTATGATACAACTGTAGTAAGCGGTGGCACCAACTACCACCTCTTTTACCCTTTTACCCTCATCTCTGTTGCCACCTGTCGGTGACCCCTTAGACATATAAAAGGAGGCCCATGCGCAACAGGGAGGGGGGGGGGCGACCATTCTCACGCCCGGCCTCGCTAGCCACCCAAGGGTACTGTAGCATTCGTCGCTCCCGAGCAAGAACACAATACAAACCAAAGCAGGAGTAGGGTTTTACGCATCCATGCGGCCCGAACCTGGGTAAACTGAGCGCGTCGTCCGTGCGTTCGCCTCGATCTGCTCTTCGTGCATCCTCCGCCCCCTGCCGAACCAAAAAGGGGCTCGGTCCGCCGATCCCCATAGGTGTACGTGGGATCAGCAACCCCCGACATCTTTGGCGCGCCAGGTAGGGGGTGCGTCGAGGCTGTGTGAAACTGATCCGGCGTTCGCACGAGCCGAATCTTCATCATCTTCATCAACATGCCACCAAAGAAGAAGATTTCGGAGGCAGCTGCTCCGTCTGTGCCGAGCCCACCGTCGCCGGAGCAAACGGCTGGTGGGGTAGGTGCCGGCGGAAGAGCGGGCGCCGACGAGGGGACTCATGGTGCTGCCAGGTCCAAGGACAAGGCTGCACCGCACGTCGGCGGCGCGGTCGCCTCCCACAACGACCGCGCGCACTCCAAGACATCGGCATCCGTACACGCACCACGCCCGTTCCAGGAGGCGTGGGACCGGCAGCGTCATGGTACCCACGGTACCATACGTCTGCTGGGCCAAGATCAAGCTGGCGGATCCCGGAGTGCTCAGGACCAGCATGTGCACCAACATGCTGGCACGAGCGTGGCACGGTCGCCTGGACGAGGTACTGCTCCTTCTAACGCAGTTAGAAGTCCGAGCATATCTCGCTCCTCGCACCGGTCGCCGCCGCCCTGCCGGTGGTTCTTTGGTCGATCAGGACGACGCCAAATCGAGCCACTGGCTAGACACCCCTCGCTCTAGTCTATGGAGCGGAGGCAGTTATCCCCACGGAACTCGTATACGGGTCACCTCGAGTGCTCGCTTATGACGAGCTTGAGCAAGAGCAGCTGCGACAAGACGACGCGCTGCTCCTCGAGGAAGACCGTCTTCAGGCTGCTGTGCGAGCCGCTCGCTACCAGCAAGCTTTGCGCCGCTACCATAGCCGCAAAGTTAATGCCAGAAGTTTCGAGGAAGGCAACCTTGTTCTTCGGCGCGTTCAATCCGCCAAGAATTCAAACAAGTTGACGCCAAAGTGGGAAGACCCTTACCGGGTAAAACGAGTCACCAGGCCTGGCGCTCTCCGCCTGGAGACCGAAGATGGCATACCAGTGAGCAGCTCCTGGATATGGAGCGTCTTCGTAAGTTTTACCCGTAAGGCGCGGTTGTCGGACCCGTTCTGGCAACCACCTTTTGTAAAAAGTCTTGCCGCTGTTGCATGTAATCCTTTGTACAAAGCCGGGCGCAGATCCCGTGCATAAAGATTATGTGCTCGGCACACCTTGTCTTTTTCATGCTTTTTAAATTTCGCATGTATTATCTGACATCTCATGCAGCACTTACCCCCGGTAAGCAATAACGAGCCATAAGGCTCCATACTGTTACCTCGCCTTCTTTCTTTTTGCAAGGAAAAGGAGTTTCCCTCGCGCACAAGTTTGCTGGGGGGGGGGGGGGAGGGAGAAGATACGGTATGGACCAGGCGTCGTCCAAGAAGTTTTCGCCTTGCCGGGAAGCAAGTAACAAGAAAGATAGTTTGCCAAAGTCTGAGCAATCAAATTTCCTTTAAATTTATAGAGTTATCTTCCTTGAACGACCGTCCCTTGTATGGAAAACCTGTGCGCGGAGGAACCAACTCGTAGCTAGTTGCGCCCTTACTGTTGTTTCGAGTCCGCTCAACAACTTAAGAGAGCTGCGACTAGCTCTGCGACAAGGTTTCTTGTCGGTTGCGGCACCGCCAGCAGGGAACCAACTCGTAGCTAGTTGCGCCCTTACTGTTGTTTCGAGTCCGCTCAACAACTTAAGTGAGCTGCGACTAGCTCTGCGACAAGGTTTCCTGTTGGTTGCAGCACCGCCAGCAGGCTGCTGATGTTCCGCTGCTGATGTTCCGCACTCAGCACTCGCGGCAAAGGTGCCCGCACTGGCAAGTTCCCTAAAAGCGTAGGGTAAAAACATACAAGAGGAGGAAGCAAGTAAAGGAAATAACATAGCAATTACTACTAAGGATAGAATATATTACAAAATAACTTGTCGCAGCTCTAACCGACTATTTTTCATAACATGATTGACAGCGACAAGGAAAGAAAAAGATGGATGGCCTAGTCTACACGGTCGCCCTCGACCCTTCTGATTCCGCTCACCCTGTCCACAATAGGTGTGACAAGGGCCTTGAGCTCCTCCAGATCAGCATCTGGTGGCAAGCTTCGGAGGACGTTGGTGAGGCGGAGACCCGGGTTGCGGAAGTCCACCTTCATCAGCACCTTCTCGAGAGCTCCCGCGCAAATCTTGCGCGACTCGTCGGCAAGCTGCTTTGGGATCTGCTCTCGGAGTTGCTGAAGCGCCGTCGCCACGCCCTTGAAGAATAGAGTCAGCTTGGCGCTGCGTTGGAGATTCTCGTCGGAGGAGTACCCGAGATCTACCATCCCCAATTGCGCCAGCTCCCTGTCGACGTCCGCGGCGATGTTCACCAGTCCCTCCGTCCAGTGCTCCACATCCTCTGACAAAGTCTTCTGGGCGGCAGCAGCCTTCGCCAGCAGCATCTTGCCGGCCTTGACTTCTTCCTTCAAGGCCGCCTCCTGCCCCTTGGCATCGTCCAGAGATTGCCAGAGCCGCCAACTTCACCTCGAGATCGACGTTGGAGTTCTTGGCGGCGTCCAGTTCTTTGCCCTTCTCGGCGAAAAGGGCCTGCAGCTCTGAGTAGCTGTTGGCGTCCTTCTCACGCTCGAGCTTGAGCGCGGCAAGCTCGTCGCCGCTCGCCTTGAGGCTCGCCTCCAACGGCACCACCTTCAATGCCAGCTCAGCCTTGGCGGCCTTGGCGGCTGCGGCGGCGTCTTCGGCCTGCTTGACGGCTTCGCCAACTGCTCGCTCGCGTGCGGCGAGTTCCTCCTCGTGGCTGTTGAGGTGGACCTTCCGCTGTGTCAAGTCACCCTCCTGCGAAGACAGCCTCTCTGTGGCAAGGCGTTGGGGCTCTTCGGCGTCAGCCTTCTCGAGGAGGAAGGCCTGCTGCGCCTCGGCAAGCTCTTCCCGCTCCCTTGCCAGGGAGCGGAGAGCTTCCTGGTTGGCGCCCTGGAGTTCCTCCACGCGCTTCTCGATATCAGCACCGGCCTTCGCAACGAGCGCTTCGTGGGACTCCAGCTTGGCCTGCCGGGCGCGGTAGAGCGCCACTAGCTTCCGCAGCAGGCGTTCCTCTTCAGGTTCACCGCTGCTACTTGGTGCATCGACCAGCTTCAGCCCGGCGGAGGCAAGCACCTCTCCATCGAGTATTTCTCCCTCGACCGGCGCCCTGGGGCCCGACGCCCAGGGGAGGTTGATGAAGATGTTCTCGCCGGCCTTCAGGTAGACGCCAGGCTGGGGCTCATCAGAGCCTGGCGCGGCAACTGCGGCGGAGGAGTCGGTGGTCGGAGCAGCGCCTGGTGCTCCTGCGGCCTCCAGGTCGTCAGTACGACCGCTAGACTCCCCGCCCGTCTCCGCGGCGGCAGCCCTGGCGGGCTCCTCGCCGGCGCCGGCTGCGTCCTCGGCGCTGACTTCAGTGTCCATCAGCTCTGCGGCAGATGGACCTGACGACCAGAAGAGGGGAGAAAATTCAATCAAAATTCGAACAAAATCCGAGAAAGAGATCAAGAAGACGAAGAAGCCAAAGGGAGTCTGGAAGCAAGGAAGTTACCTATGCCAGGGCCTACAACTGTAGTCTCCCTTGCCGGAGATCCTTCCCTTGCTGGGGGCTCTTCCCCTGCCAGAGTCTCCTCTCTTGCCGGGGGCTCCTCCCTTGTCGGAGTCGCCTCCCTTGCCGGAGACCTCTCCCTTGCCGGAGGACTCTCCCTTGGCGCTTCGGGAGCGGTTTCCAGGATCTCCTGGTGAGGCTGCTCTGCTCCTGCACGAGTCAACAAACAAGTATCAGCACAGCAAGGATCTTCGTGCGCGCCCAACAGCGGGAAGTAAACAAAACACTTACGCTGGGGGCTGCTCTGAAGATCAGTCGCCGGGTCCGACTGGTTCGTCTCAGGCACGTCCCCTGTTGACGCAGTGGGTTCGTCCTCAATGACAATCACTGGCACCTTGGCTCTCTTTGCCGCTCTCTGCGCCAGAGTCCTAAAAAGGAAGAGATGCAGAGGAAGGCAAGTGAGAAACAAGACAAGACAAAAACAGCGGAAATCAAAGAATTGCAAGTACAATGAGAAGAACTTACTCCTCTTCTTCTTCCTCGTCGGAGCTAAACGCAGAGAAGTCAAAATCCGGCCCGCGGCTGGCGCGGGAAGGTGGAGGGGTAGGCTCCCTTGGCCGCTTGGCGGGAGCAGAAGCGGCAGTCCGAGAAGACCCCGCTCCAGTCGAAGCAGCAGCATGGGGCACTCCCGCGGCAATGGTGCTTGCCGCGGTGGAGCGCGTCGTGCGGCGCGGCGACTGCCGGCCTGCCTGCCGCCTCGCCGCATCCCCGGCCTTGCGGAGACGCCTTCTTGGTGGAGACGGAGACGCCGCTGGCGGCGTACTATCGAAGGACGAAGTGGAGGAGGAGTCGATCTCTAAAGAGCCGCTCGCATCATCGGCAGGCTCGCTCGGTTCGGCATCATGCCCGGCAACTTGGCTCGGCCCGGCATCACGCCCGGCAACCTCCTTCTTGCCGGCAAGATCTTTCTTGCCGGCAAGATCTTCCCGCTCGGCACGGTTTGCCGCCTCTGCCGCCGCAGCCTCCTCCAAGGTGAAGCCGAACTCGCCCGCCGCGGCAGCTGCTGCCGCCTCTTCCAACCTGGTGGCGATGGACGCCAGCTCTGCCTCGGTGGTGTCGCGGGTGAGGCCTTCCTTCTCGTCGGCGCGGATTGGCACCTCCACCAAGTCGTCGAAGAATTGCTGCACAACCTCGTCTTCTGGCTCTTGCCAAGTTGGCACGATTCCGTGCGAATCGCACAGTGGCATCATCGCCCTGATGCGGTCGAGCGCCGAATTGTTGCACAAAGGGACGACGCCCTGCGGCAACCGGAAGACCTCGGGGTGATCTGAATCGTACTTGAAGAGCTCCTGCAGTATTCCGTTGAGCTCAAGGACCGTGAAATTGTAGTTCAGGCCTGGGCGCAGCCTCATGACGTCTGCCGCGTTCTTAAACTCCCAGGCAGGCCTCCCCCGTTCCCGCAGGGGAGCGATGCAGCGACGAAGGAAGTCTGCGCCAACGGCCCGTACGGTGAGCCCGGCAAGCCTGAGGCGCTGGATCCTGGTGACGGCAATCTTCAGCCTGCCGTCCTCCGGGGCCACGTCGCTCCAGTCACTGCCACGCACTGCTGCTACTTGACGCCGGGCGGTGAATGGTGCGGGCTCTCCTCGACAATCCAACACCAATCCGCTCTCCACTCCTCCCACTTGCCGCGGAAACTCCCCCTCTAGATAAGATTCCTTCTTGCCGGCCCTAGAGACCCAGGCAATTCCGCCGGACAGGGTTTCTCCCCTCTCTACCCGGGGAATGAAAAAGTGGCGAAAAAGGGCTACGCTAGGGTGGACTCCCACAAAGTTCTCGCAAAGGTGTGCGAAAACTGCCATGGTGAGGACGGCGTTGGGAGTGAAGTCAAGGAGATAGAGATTGTACGTGTTCATGATATCGCAGAAGAACTCAGAAAAAGGCGGGCAGAGCCCGCAATAGAAGAAGACGGCAAAGAAAGGGTAACCGTCCGGAGCCGTCGCATGGGCAGCGCCCGGGAACACCCTGGTCCGCGGGTGAGCTCACGTCTCCGTCGCCCAAAAGAGGTAATAGTACTCCCGCAGCTCCTTGGCGTCGAGCATTGGGGGGAAAATGGCTCGCTCCTTCCGCAGCGCCGCGAGCTGCTGCGCCTCAGTTGACTTCACGGCGTTCCCCTTGTCTCCCTTCGGAGCCATGGCGGAAGCAGTGGAGGGGGTCGACGGCGTGGTGGTGCTGGTGGCAATGCAGGGGGAGCAGGGTGCTGCGCTCTGTGTGCTTTGGGAAGACGGAGGCGGGGCGGAGTTTTTCAAGATTGGGGCAGAATGGGGGCGAGTGGGCTCACTACCCCTGCTTTCCCTTGCTTATAAAGGGGGAGGTGGCGGACGTTCCGCCTTTCCTAATAAACAACCACCCATGACGTGACGCATGCGCGCAGGGCTTAGCCCCGCGCACGCCGCCCACGTCACGCACAACGCCGCGTTCGACGCGTGGCGCTCGGGGAGGGCGCGGTGAGTGCGGAGTCAGATACGGCGTAACCCAGGCCGCGCGTGCCCGTGCACTGTTTTGCGCCTGGACCAACAGCGCTCGGCACCGTGTATGGCCCAGGCCTGGGGGCTCCTGTCGGTGTACTAAAGTAGGGGTACCTTAGTATCCCGAACTTGTGCACAGGCAGTCACAGCATCCCGCGGCAAGGCTTGCCGGGCGACCGTCAAGATCCTCTATGGTTCCTTTGGAGCCATTCAAGAACAAAGTATCCAAGGCCCCGGCAAGAGGAGTTTGCCAGGAAGGAGACAAGACCCCGGCAAGAGGAGCTTGCCGGGAAGACCAACCAAGACATCTCGAGAAGTTTGCTGCAACGCGCTGCGTGTCCCGGAAAGACCCGGTGAGCGACGAGCTCCCGGACGCAGCAAGACAACATCCGCGGCAAGCTACTACTCCGCAGCCCGCGCTCCAGCTCACCCACCAACGTGTCGCTCTGGGACCGTCCCTGGCATACGTGGTGGGAGGCTGCGCAGCCAGGGGCATGCGGTGGTGAGCAGGCGCTGACAAGTAGCCATCGTGGCAAACGGTGGCGCCCCTGACGGTCCCTTTCCGCCCCGTCTAGGCGACACAGACAGGCATTAAATGCCTTTGTCCCCTGCCGTCAGGGTTAGGTATGATACAACTGTAGTAAGCGTTGGCGCCAACTACCACCTCTTTTAACTTTTTACCCTCATTTGTGTTGCCACCTGTCGATGACCCCTTAGACATATAAAAGGAGGCCCATGCGCAACATGGAGGGGGGGGGGGACGACCATTCTCACGCCCGGCCTCGCTAGCCACCCAAGGGTACTGTAGCATTCATCGCTCCCGAGCAAGAACACAATACAAACCAAAGCAGGAGTAGGGTTTTACACATCCGTGCGGCCCGAACCTGGGTAAACTTATCGCGTCGTCCGTGCATTCGCCTCGATCTGCTCTTCGTGCATCCTCCGCCCCCTGCCGAACCAAAAAGGGGCTCGGTCCGCCGATCCCCATAGGTGTACGTGGGATCAGCAACCCCTGACAATTACTCTCTCTATCTCTCCTGTAGACACAACATTTGTTGCGGTCTCCTTTTCGTCTCCATCCCAGACTGACTTTATTAATTTGTTTACCGATCAGACAACCCCGACTACTGTCTCCTCTCTCTCTCTCACAGACACACACGCACAACTCCTGCTTCCACTCCCCTTCCCGACTATCGTCTCTCTCTCTCACACATAAAACTCTCGCTTTCGCACCCTGACTCGTATTTCTCTCACAAACATTTATCGACTAGCTAGCCTCTAGATAGGTTTATACACCCGCACACTCGTGCTTCCACCATCACATACATGTCTCTCTCTCGCTCCTTGTATCTATGTAGATTTTTCTTCCCTTCTTGAGACACGCCCTCTCGATCGTGCACACACACACTATCGCCCCATTTTATGCTGATACCTATCGCACACACACTCCTTGTGTCTTTGTCACACATGCACTTCGTCCTCCTCCACTCGCCCTCTCTCTCACACACACATGGACTTTTTGCAACAACTAGCAAGATGCCCATGCGTTGCACGGAACATCAAGATGCATTTGTATGAGTAGTTTATCTTGTGGGGGGAAAAGGATGAACAAGGGAAGGCCTTATTTGCAAATGTGGAGAGGGGTGTGGGTATCTTTTTGCAAAATTGCCATAGTTTCCTTCCTATCCGTCAGATATAGATCGGACGGCCTATATTGCAGGATGGCAGGCAGACGATCATCACCGATAATGCTTATTATAAGAGTAGGGATAAAAAATAGAGTTGGTGATGATGGTGGGTCTGCCATCCTGCAATGTAGGTCGTCTGATTTATATCTGACGGATAGGAAGGAAAATATGGCAATTTACCCGCACTCTTCACCACATTTGCAGATAAGGCCTTCCCTCGTTCATCCTTTTCTCCCACAAGATCTTGATGTTCCGTGCAACGCACGGGCATCTTGCTAGTAAGAGTAGAAATTAGACATATACCACTTCTCGAATCTTGAAACCAACAACATTCCTCCCTTATCTCATCAAAACCGCCAAAGGAATATATTTTCAGTGAAACATAACATATTTTTAGTGATATACGTATTTCAAAGCTAGACTTTTTTTTCTATCAAATCGGTGAATATGTATTAATCCAGTGGCGGAGATAGGCCTGGGGCAGCTAGGGCTATAGCCCCAGGCCTAGAAACAACTTCCTTTGTAATTTCTTGATGCAAAGCATAGAAATCATAGAAGTTTATCACTCAACATAGCACAACCCTAGGCGTAATCTGCATCTAGCTCCGAAACTGTATTAATCTACTTTGATCGTGTGGCAACGCATTGGCACATTGCTAGTAGTTATTATAATTTTTTGGACACCAGACAAACGGTGGAGTACATATACGAAGAAAAGAGGCGCACACATGCAGTCGGCCTCTCGCTGTCTCGCACACATGAGTGTTACATAAAGGCGACGTTAACAAATAAACCCTAAAACCCTAGGGGCACGATTGCTGCATTCGCGGGTACCGGGTACATGGTGGAGCACCTTTGTAGGAATAGTCATCTCGCGTGATAATTTGATCCGTAGGAGTTGATGGTCGGGACCACAGGTGAACGACTTGGAGCGCGGTGGCTCGCCAGTTGCCACAAATCAAGTAACCACGTTTAAAATATCGTTTTTTAGCGGGGTTAAGAGCTCCGATTTTCAATGGCGCGTTATAAGTAGTAAGTAGTTTTTAGAACGATTGGTATGGAGCAAAAATGGAATTCATAGTACTACGTACCTCCTTGGCGTATGGTTGTATGGTTTGTTTTTTTGCGATGGAGGTTGTATGGGTTTATGTTGCGAGATGTTGAACCTGGTAGTTCTAGGGAAAATACTATGGTTTAGATTTAGATGCTGGTTTTCTTTAATGAAAATCGGAAGGGGAAACCCTTCTTCGATTAAAAAAAACTACTACCTCCATTCTGGTTTACTAGTCCCCATCGTACTTTGGGTCAAAGTTTGTCCACGAAATTTACTTGTAAAATGTGAATGGAAAACAAGATTTTGTTATACCCAAACAAAAAAGGACTAGAGGGAGTGATTGCTCTGACACGCTCTCATAGCACATGGGTTGTAAGGTAGAAGACGGGGACGAGTAGGGCGTGCGAACGGTGTGGGGTTGCTGGCTTGCCCGGTGGATAAACGGCTGCAAGCCCCCAAAGAGTTCTCGAGAACTATGCGGGACCCACTAGATGTCATGTCTACTAGACCCATATCATAGGCCTGACGGTATAGCTTCTGCCTGTTCACACGCCATGGCGGCGCGTGGATGTAACTTCACTTAATTCCGTCAAACGTCGCGCGTCCCACGACCTTCGCCTCCCTCGCGCGGTTGCGCCCTTTGAGACTTCGACCGGCTATAAATGAGCAAATTTTTTGCCTTTTTTAGACAAGCAATTTTTTTGCCTACTCCGCATGCATGATACTCCCTCTGGTCCTTTTTACTCCCGTCAACCATTTGCAAAGTGTTTGACCAAATTTATACTTTTTTTGAACACCACCTTATATTAATTAACCAGCCACACCAGTACACTCATTCGATGCAATATTCACCACACAGGGCGGTACGTTATTTACAATAATACCATCTAATCTATTGTCAAAGCTATACTTAGCGATTAAGTGTGCCACCTTATTAGCCAAACGGCTAATCTTTGACAATTGAAGATTGTTGATCAACTTTGAGATGCTCAACGCTTTCATCTTCAGGTCACGCATAGCAGACCTGTCAACGCTTTGACAGGCATCAATGAAATCCCACGACCAAATTTATACTAAAAATATCAATATCTACAATACTCCCAAAACACTTAGGCGTGGTGCATTAACTTCTACCTTGTTTCTTGTTTCTTGACATATCAACCAATAGGAGATGTGGGTGTGCATGCTTTTAATGACTTGAGACTACCTAACATGACATGCAGTGGTAAGTTCATTGCATGCAATGCTATTAATTAGCAAATAAACATTAAGATCTCTCGTTTTCCCCTCCTCCTTGGTCACAGTGCACAATCTAAGATGACTTGCTCACCTAGACGGAGGGAGTACTGATTATAATGAGTATAAGAACTATGTTTTATAATGAGTGTAAAAATATTGATTTGACATTGTGAATGTTGATACATTGTGGAATAGTTTTTGAAGTCTGCAAAAGTACTCAACTAGTGGTGTCGTTCTCCACAAAAAAATGTGTTTACCAATGCATGCACGAACACTAGTTACTCTAACCCCCCTCTCTTCTTTAATTCTTTGCCACATCAGCATGTTTGCTATTCCCGTGTGCATGATACCAGCTAAGATACCACCATTATGGCCAGCCTTAATCATCGCATGCAATAATTTAGTGCACCTTGAAATATGAACATGTGTGGGGCGTGTTTGTTTTTAATGACTTGAGACTATACCTAGCCCAGCATGCAAGATGACTTATTATGCACCGTTCCCCATACCTGCAGGAAGCCCGTTCGTCTCCAAATCTTTTCCTCTCCATGTGTGGAAACAATATGCCTGCCAAACTCTCCTTCTCCCTCCGGCAGTCCCACCACTCCACCCCGTGTGAAAAAATCTGCATGCATGACTCTCCTCCCCCCACGCTCGTCCAATCCATTGTGACTAGCAATATTTCACCCCTTCGCTCCCTCGCAATTTACTCCAACAAATATGCCCATGTAGCTGTTACGTAACTGCAGGTGCATTCGGTCACTGACATATGGGCCCAACAGGGGTCTGGCCCACATGTCGGTGACACAACTGGACCGACAGTTAAGTCAGTGCAGCTCAGTCCATATCTTACATTGGTGTGCCATTGCTCGCTATAAATACTGCGCCTCCCACGACATCGCTATCTCCTCCCCCTCACGTTCACGTTCATCGCTATCTCCTCCCCTCCCTCTCACGTCGACCACCATGGCATCGCCCCTCCCAAGCCCTAGGAGCCCCTTGCTGCACCGCGCGGACGGTCACGCGTCGCCGTTCCGTTCCTTGCCGCCACTAGTCGAGGAGGACGCGTCGGTGTTCCGCTCCTCACCGCTACGCGATGCATCGCCGTTCCGCTCCTCGCCGCCACTAGTCGAGGAGGACGCGTCGGCGTTTCGCTCCTCGCCGCGACACGTCAAGGTGGACGCGTCGGCGTTCCCAATCTCGCCAACACGCGCGTCGGAGAACGTCGCGCCGCCCGCCGAGCCCCCCCCAGCCTTGAGGAGCTTTGGAAAGAAATGGATGTCGCCTTGTGGGAGGCTTTGCCTCCAGCAGAGCACGCCAAAATAGAGGCGGAGAAGAAGGCCAAGGAAGAGAAGCGCACCGCGGAACAAGCTGCCTGGGAGGCCTATGTCGCGTCCGAGAGAGTCAGGCAATTGGATCTTTGGCAGAAGGGTCGTGCAAGGGCCGTGAGGGTGGCGAAGGACGCCCGTGCCGACACCCTGAGTGCAGTCGGGCCCAAGCGCCTCATCTACGCTTGGCGGTACGTGGACCGGATGCACGCTTCCAGCAAGGAGTACCTGTTGGCGTCGTATCACCACACCGGTGAGATTGCGCTCGCCCGCCGGCAAGCCGCCAATCAACACCTCTCTAGTTGCGGGGCTGAGGAAGTGTGAAAGAACATGCGGTGCCCCCATGTTTGGTTTTAGTAATTGATGACAATCTCTATGGACTAATGGTTTCCTTGAGTTATATTTGAAGGTTTTGTCCATAGGCTTTTCTTGGAGTACATGTGTTGATTTTAAGGAGAGTTTGTGTCGACCAAGGTGTTATTCAAGGAATTATCCAAAGATTGGTCATGTGAGAGTTGAGCTTTTTGCAAGCATGTCTTGAAGAAGAAGATTGTGTGATCATTCATGTCTACCTTCAAGACATCATCCAAATGAAGAGAATTGGAAAGGTTCAAGGTTGATCAAGACTAAGTCAAGAGTGAATCAAGTTGATCAACTCACAAAGCGCAGAAGATGTACCAAGAGGGATCAAGTGATCCCATTGTATGGTAAGAATTGTCAATTATGCTTTGTGTACTAACCCATGGTCTTCGTGAGAGTTCTTTGTGGGGTTAGGTTGCGGTGTGCAAGTTCAAGTGGAGCATCACGAAGAGATCAAATGCTTGAAGCTTGCCGTCCTTTGTGGTGATAATGGACTTGTGAAGATGTGCGGAAGAGTGGCTCACCCATAGTGGAGTATGGGGGAGCAATCAACTAGTCTTCATCGAGTCAACACAATCAACAAAGGTGGTCCAACTTGAGGGAGTCAAGATTGTCATCATCTAGCTCAAGTGGACCATGTGTAAGGCAAAGGTTTACCCTTGATAGGTTTTCTATTTTACCGGTCTCATGATGGTAGTTGGGAGACCGGGTTATAGGATCGATTGCCGTACTAACAAGGGAGGCTCTCGATGAGTAGCTTGATCGTATCGTTCGTAGAGAGCTCGAACCATTGCATCCTTGCATCATCTTTCTTGGTTCTTGTTTGGTTCTCTTTGTGAGTCTTAGAGCTTATGGTCATCTTGATGACAAGCTTGAGTTCATCGAAAACGGAGTTCGCATGCATCTTCTATGATGTTTTTGATGTTGGAGGTTTTGCCGATTCTTCTTGGTTGGAGGTTTCACTCGTCGTCTTGTTTCCAACAAGCTTGAGTTTGCTCAATTCGGAGCTCATATGCAGAAGTTATGGCAGTTCTGGTTTTCTTGAGTGTGGTTTTTGTCAGGGTCCCAGCGGTAGTACCGTGGTACCCAGCGGTAGTACCGCTGAGGAGTCACAAGCGGCAGTACCGCTCCGCAGCGGTAGTACCGGCGGTGACTCCGCAGCAGTACTACCGTTGGCTTACCAGGTCCCTACCACATCGATTCGAGGGGTCTTTTTCTATGTCGGATTGTGCGGTACCTCACTGCGGCAGTAGTGCGGCAGTACCGCTCCTTAGCGGCAGTACCGCCCTTCCTCCGTGGTAGTATCGCCCGATTCCCTCTTTCCCTTTACCCTTCGTTCTGCACGGCAGTACCGCCTAACCCAGCGGTAGTACCGCTGTCTCCTACAGTACTACCACCCCAAGGTTCATGTTTTGTTGCTTCTTTTTCCCTGTTTCTTCTGCCTGAGCGGTAGTACCGCTCGTGGAGCGGTAGTACCACTCGTGTGCGGGTTGAGCACATAATGGTTGGATTTTCCCCCTCCTATAAAAGGGGGTCTTCTTCCCCAATGAATCTTATCCTTTGAGCTCGTGTTCTTCCCCCATTGTTGACCTTCTTCGAGCTTGCTAACTCTCGATCCCTCCATGGATTCTTGCTAGTTTTTGAGGGAAAAGAGAGAGGAGATCTAGATCCACATTTCTACCAATCACTTTCTTCTCTATATGAGGGGAACCCCTTGGATCTAGATCTTGGAGTTCTTGGTGTTCTCCTTCTTGTTCTTCCTCTCATTTTCCTCCCTAGGATTAGTTGCTTCGGTGGGATTTGAGAGAGAAGGACTTGGGCACTCCGTGTGCCCTTGCCATTGCATTTGGTGCATCGGTTTGAGTTCTCCATGGTGCTACGTGGAAGTGAAGTTTGAGAAGCTTATTACTCTTGGGTGTTTGGGCACCCTAGAGCTTGTTCCTCTTGGGTGCCTTGGCGCCCTAGATGGTTGGTGTTGCTCGGAGCTCAATCGTTGTGGTGTAAAGCTTCGGGCAAGCGTCGGGGTCTCCAATTAGGTTGTGGAGATCGCCCCGAGCAATTTGACGGGTACCGGTGACCGCCCCTAAGGGTTACCAAAGTGTACGGGTTCGGTGACCGCCCCCAAGGGTTGCCATTTGTACGGGTTCGGTGACCGCCCTCAAGGGTCCCTTAGTGGAATCACGACATCTTGCATTGTGCGAGGGCGTGAGGAGATTACGGTGGCCCTAGTGGCTTCTTGGGGAGCATTGTGCCTCCACACCGCTCCAAACGGAGATTAGCATCCGCAAGGGTGTGAACTTCGGGATACATCATCGTCTCCGCGTGCCTCGGTTATCTCTTACCCGAGCCCCTTCACTTATGCACTTTACTTTGTGATAGCCATATTGTTTCTTGTCATATATCTTGCTATCACATAGTTGCTTATCTTGCTTACAATAAGTTGTTGGTGCACATATGTGAGCCTAGTTGTTTTAGGTTTTTTGCTTGACAAATTAACCGCTAGGTTTATTCCGCATTTGTTAAAGCCTAAACCGTAATTATTTTAAAACACCTATTCACCCCCCTCTAGGCAACATCGACGATCTTTCAAAGAGGCGTTGTGTCGGCGCGCTGGGAAACGGCCGCGCACCAGGGAACTCGTGGCGCGCCGCAAGCGCTCCTGCGAGCGCCATGGCTTTTATGAGGAGTATAATTTTTGTTTCATAAGGCGATCTCATTAGTTTTGGGATGCAAATGATAAATCCTGAACATTCAGGAATTTTTAGCGTCCTTAATTAAGTATGTAAAAGGGAAAGTTTGGAAACCTTGTGTATTCGTACGCATTTTCCAAGTACGTGCATATAGCACAAACTTTACTATATACTATCGCACTACACGTCCCTCTCGATATATGCTTGTAGTCTGTGCTACTCCCTCCGTCCAGGTCAATAAGTCATCTTCGGTTGTGCACTGTGACCAAGAAGGAGGGAAGACTTATACACCTAGACGGAGGGAGTACTACTATTACTTATGTACGTGCAAATGCATGTTTTAACATTACGATGCGGTTTTTGTAAAAGTAGAAAAACAACACTAGTCAAGCTTGTGAAACGATTCAATGCAAAACTAATGCAAAAATGCTCGTTTGATTGTTTACTTTTAGCTTCCTTCTCTGTGGTTATTTCTCTGTCGTACTTTGTACGGAGTATCTCACTGGTTGGAAAGGCATGCAAATTCCCAAACCGCTTCCTACACCCTGTATCTCACTGGTTGCCGGCGTTGACATTGTTGCCCATGTCGAGGATGAGGTTGCCGAGGTCGGGGAAGAAGTCGTCATTTGCAAAGTCGTCGCTGCCAGCAGTCGCGCGAGTGCGCTCCCCAAAAACATGATCGCCTCTCTCCCGTACAGGATCACTAGAGGCGGGGTTCCGGAGGCCTGCTGTCCCTTCTCCCGGTACACACCGAAAGGAGGGATGGAGAAGACTTGCTTGGCGGCGCAATGATCTAGAACGGTGGTGAGAAACTATATAGTGCGGGCCAGGTAGGTCGTGGGAGTATAGCTCTGTCCTCGGCTCGACTCAATCCCGCAACCCGCGGCGCGTCGTGACAAGGCGTGGCGTGGTGAGGCGAGCGAGGAGGAGGAGCGCGCGTGTAGGTCTCCTCTTCTCATGCTCATACAAGTGGTAGAAGATCTCACCTTATAAAGGCCTACTAGCAAAATTCCAACATCGACCAGGCCGTCCATGAAACGGGAGTGGCTGTAGGGGACGTTGCGCCAGTTGAATATATGAGCAAGTTACTACGAGATTTAATCAGAATAAGCACAAAATAAATCATGACGGCTATAACAGAGATGAAACTAATCATGTGGACTAGCATAGTAGTAGGATACAGAGTAGAAACATGAATTCTACCACAATTTCGAACAAGAAGGACTAAAACACATACGGTGCAATGGGAGCAGCACCATTGGCGTTGAGGTTGTCGCCCATGTCCAAACACCACGTAGACACAGTCTTTGAGCACGGTTCGTAGTCGTTCCACGCTCGGGCATTGAAGTTTGTAACTATTTTAGATTAGAATATACTACTCCTCCGGTGCTAGTAGTAGAGCAGAGTCGTACTCTACTACTCTACTCAAGCAAGTTAGGGCATAGCATTGTAGGGAGTACCAGTACTGTGATCACTCAAGCAAGTTGTCTGGCATCGACATGACCCTACGCTGCTGGTATGTGTCTCGTAAGTCAAGCGGCGTGATGTAGTCATCATCACCTGTCCACTTCCTGCAGCACATATTCGCTTCTCCATCTTTGTCCGCACATAATCTCGTCCAATATTCCATCCCCGCTAAGGCGCCTCCCCCCTTGTCCGAAACCCAAGCACTAACAATGGCAGAACCGAGCAGCGTCCGCCAAAAGAATGGCTGGAATTCGCTCCCCACAGAGGTAATCAAGCTCATTGTTTCGCGTGTGGACAATCTCAGTACCATGCCGCTTGCCGCGTGCTCGTCGGGGTTGTACCATTTACTCAAAGCCCTCAGGTCGGAGCTTTTTAAGCCAGCTCCTTGCTTGTTGATGCCGCCTGATCTTCAGAAACGGCGTGTCACGCAGCATAACGATCGTAGGGTGGTGAGCATCAACTACATTAACTGTATGTACTGGGTCAACATGAACACATCTTGGATGGTGCTCGTCGACGGTCGCGGCAGCTGGATGCTCATGGAGGTCTACACCCGGCGATTGATCCCCCTTCCTTCGATTAACACTGCACTGCTTTGGCACCGTGGCCCAGAATACTCGGAATCTTACAGTAGCCAACATGATTCCAAGTTTGATTTGCTCAAGATTGTAATCTGCAAAGTGCCCACAAGATCTGCGAATTATAAAGACTTCAGGCTAATTGCGTTCTTCAACCGCGGTCTCGCCTATCTGACAGGTCACTGCGGTAAGTGGATAAATCTGCACGTCCATCGCAGGATCATACATCCTCCATGGTTCTGTGATGCCATTGAACACAAGGGCTTCATTTACATTGTCGACTCCTTCTATGGCTGGACATATTGCTGGCCTACTCCAGTCATCGCTACAAATGGCTGTTACAGCAGTATGTTACTTTCATATGATATCATGATGGCTTGCTTATATTACTGTCAACATTTGCTGAAAAAAATATTCATGCTCATAACATGCTCTTCTTAAGATTGACTAAACCAAGAGCCCTTTTTTATTTGACTCCAACTTGATATGATGTTGTAGGCCGCCTGGTGTCCCTACCCTTCCTAATCCCAGAACCTTTCAAAGAAAAGCGGCATGGCAGTTGCAGGTGGTTCCTGGCTCGATCAGACGACGGCAAAAGATTGATGATCGTTCGCACGTACCGGACGTGTTGTTTCGCGGAATACAATCACAGTCACTGCAAGGTCTTTGAGCAGGATCCCAGCTTCTCTGGGCCTTCAGGAATTTTTGACTGGAGGCTGGTAAGTAGCCTTGGTACACGCTTTCTGTTTGTCAGACTGAATTATCTGATTATCCAGGAGATAACCGACGGCAAGGATCATGATGGCAGCGCGGTTTCGTTCATCAGGCAAAACTGTGTGTACACAGCGTACCATGCGTCTCTGCATGCACCATACCCTGATATGTGTCGCCACGCTATGCAGCCCAAAGTAGGAGAGAGGGTCGCAAGTATCAGACTTCGACCTGCTGGCTGGAGTTTCCCCTGTCAGGCACCCATCTGGTTCAAGCCGTCAGCCAATCTCCATAGCTTAATAAATAGTAACGTCTAACTGAGCTAGTTAGTTAGATGCGTACACTTGGTGTAGTAGGATCTTTATTTAGTTTGATGCATACACTTGTTCTTTTTTGGTAGCCCTTTTGTAATGATGGCTGATGTTTGGTTTGGAAGAGAGTGCTGTGTCTTTACTCTTCTGGCCTGCTTACTGCTTCTGTTGCACCCCCAGCCCTGGTTGATGTTGCTGCTGCTGCTGTTTTCAATGTACAATCAGTAGTATATTTCGTCTGTTGGTTGAGTAAATGTGTTGTTAGAACGACAAACACAATGTTTTGGAATTCGTTGCACGGTTCGATCCTTTAGTGCCCCGTACCTTACGTAGCGCATACTATTTATCGTCGGAACATTTTTTTGGAAACTCGGAGCACATTTTCCACTTGTTGATAACATGCAGCCCACTGATGAAGGCCCAATAGAGAAGCCCATAATTAATTGGAAGGGAGGCTCTCACATGAATCCGGCCCAGGTACATGCTCATGGTCCCTAAACATAAATAAATAAATAAAGCTAAATGCTCATGCACCAGTTCTTTGGGAAAATAGGTAGCCCAGTATTTCTTTTTGAAGAATACCCAAGCTAGGCCTATTTGTTTTCTCCGAATTACTGGGCTGCAAATCTTTCAAGACGAGGAGGGATGCATTCCGGCCTGGCTTAAGAGTATGGTCAATGTCTGTTAAAAGTAATATCAAAAGGGGTTGAAAATTCCAAAAAAATTATAGCAAATGGGATATAAGTTTCTTTTTTTGTTTTTGTTCTTCACTGATATCTTATACGAATTTCATTGGATTTAACATGACATAGTACTAATTTATTTTTAAATTTGTTTTAGTATGGCTATTAATTTTTGGATTAAGAATATTTCATTCCGCAGCAAAAAATTGCAAATTTTCAAAATTTACCACATATTTAGTTAATTTTATGACCCTGGTACTGACTAGAAAATGACCAGCAATTCTAAAAATGGAAAACGGGCTGCAATAAATTCCATATGAATTAGAAAATGAATAAAAATTATAAAAATAATAGCAAATGGGCTGTACACGCCACAAATTTCGAGGCTGACTTGTTTACGCAAGGCTTTGTCAGTGAACAGACGATTCTAGCAGCAGTTAGTGTTGGATGTCCATCCAACGGCCGACGTGCTTCTTCAATCTCTGATCTTCCTGCTCCAGCCGCCTAAACTAGCACCGGTGGGACTGCCTGCTCCCTCCTCTTGTGGCCCGCTGTGATGTCGCGCAGGCTTCCCCGGCCCACCCTACTCCCTCCGCTGGCCTGGCCGCACGCAATCATCTGCCTCCTTATTACGCGAAAAAATGATTCCTCCCACTGACATCTGGGGCGCACCGGTTGGGAGGCTGACCTGTGGGCCTACTAAGTTGACGCGTACGCAAGGCTTGTCAACTTAGTCAACAAACAATTCTCGCAGCAGTAACCGTTGGATTTGAATCAAATGGTCCTGCTGCTTCTTCAATCGCTGCTCTTCTTGCACTAGCCGCCCAAACCAGCGCCGGGGAGACCGCCTGCTCCTGCCTCCAATGGTCGGCTGTGCTACCGATGAGGCCTCATCGCCCCCTACTACTCCCACTGCTAGCCGGGCCCTGCGGCGACGTCAGCCTCACACCGCAGCCGAACCAGTGAACCCTCGTACTCCTCTCCGCGTGGGCATCCACTGCTGCGTCTTCCCCGGCTCCGCGTCGTCCCCTTCCTAGGCCTTGCCGTCGTCCACCGCCTTGGTGCTCTCGGCGCGGCGTGGTCAACGTGGTCAATGACATTCTATCGGAAGAGTACTGTACGTGGAGAGGCTGACAGCTGGGTCCATGGCCACAACCCAGTTTTTTGTGATTTGTCAAGTAGTCGCTTTGTCAGGCCTGTTGGGCTGCAAATCTTTCAAGACGAGGAGAGCTTTCATTTGGCTGGCCGAGAAAATGGCCCATCAGTAATGAGAAATGGGTTGTACATTTTTAAAACACATCAAACCGGCAATTAGTTTCAAATATCTTTTTTTCATTTTGAGATTTGAAATTACATTAATTTTTATGCGTGGAGAATTTGTTGGATTTTATATTGATATACATTTATTTTTAAAATTAGTTTGAATGTGAGTTGAAATTTCGGGATTAAAAACAGTTCGGACCGCACCGAAATATGCAAAATTTCATATAATTTTTTAACCGTGGCCACAATATGGGTTGTAATGCTAACAAAAAGAATATGGGCTCCAAAAAAATCTTAATAATTAGCAAATGGGCTAAATTATTAGAAATAATGGAAGATGGGCTGTATGCTGTTTTCCACAGATTTGAGGCTTTCCTAAAAAAAGGTTGACGCACAAGCAGTGACTGTTGGATGGCCATCCAATGGCCGTCGTGCTTCTTCAATCTCTGCTCTTCCTGCTCCAGCCGCTCAAACAGGCGCCGGTGGGACTGCCTGCTCCCTCCTCCCCACGGCCGGCTCTGCTGCCGCGCATGCCTCACCACCCCACCATACTCCCATCGCTGGCCTAGCCATCCCTCTACTCACACACACCTGCTATTATTCTCCGGCGACGGCAGAAGAACCAGTAAACCCTCGTACAGTCGTACCCCCCTCTGCGTGGGAAACAACTGCCGAGTCTTCCCTGCCTCCGTGTCGTTCCCTTCCTTGGCCTCGCCGTCGTCCACCGCCCTGGTGCTCTCGGTGCGGCCTAGTCAACATGGTCAACGACCGACATGCATCTAAAGTGGACTTTACGTGGAGAGGTCGACAGCTGGGTCCACGGCCGCACGCAAGGAAATGCCTCGTTATTACGTGCAAAATAATGATTCCTCCACCTGACATCAGGGACCCACCGAAAGGGCCGCTGTATTTCACAAAAAAACTTTACCGTCACTGACAGCTCGGACCCACCAGCTATATCTTCGCACGCAAGGAAGTGCCTCCTTATTACGCACAAAAAAATGAATACTCCCCCTGTTAGCTGGGACCCAGTATAGTGGCAGGCTGACTTGTGGGCCTACTAAGTCGATGGGGACGGAGGGCTTTGTCAACTTAGTCAATATGCACGATTCTAGCTCCAGTGACCGTACGATGTCCATCCAACGACCGTAGTGCTTCTTCAACCTCTGGTCTTCTTGCTCCAGCCGCCCAAACCAACGTCGGTCGTGCCTTGTGCTCCTGCCTCCCGTGGCCGGTTGCGATGCGGCGGAGGCCTCACCGCTCCCTACTACTCCCACCGCTGGCCAGGCCATCCCTCTACTCACCCACACCCCTGTTATTCTGCGGTGACGGTAGCCTCACTCCGCAGGGATCCAGTGAACCCTCGTACTCCTCTACGCGTGGGCATCCACTGCCGCGTCTTCCCCGGCTCCGCGTCGTCCCCTTCCTAGGCCTTGCCGTCGTCCACTTCCCTGGTGCTCTCGGCGCGGCGTGATCAACGTGGTCAAGGAATGGCTTCCATCGGACATGGACTGTACGTGGAGAGGCTGACAGCTGGGTCCACGGCCGCAGCAAGGAAGTGTTGGGGAACGTAGTAATTTCAAAGATTTTCCTACGCACACGCAAGATCATGGTGATGCACAGCAACGAGAGGGGAGAGTGTTGTCTACGTACCAACGCAGACCGACTGCGGAAGCGATCACACAACATAGAGGAAGTAGTCGCACGTCTTCTTCCGATCCGACCGATCCAAGTACCGTTGCTCCGGCACCTCCGAGTTCTTAGCACACGTTCCGCTCGATGACGATCCTCGGGCTCTGATCCAGCAAAGCGTCGAGGAAGAGTTCTGTCAGCACGACGGCGTGGTGATGATCTTGATGAACTACAGCAGCAGGGCTTCGCCTAAACTCCGCTACAGTATTATCGAGGAATATAGTGGCAGGGGGCACCGCACACGGCTAAGGAATAGATCAGGTACATCAACTTGTGTGTCTATGGGGTGCCCCCTGCCCCCGTATATAAAGGAGCAAGGGGAGGAGGCGGCCGGCCAAGGTGTGGCGCGCCAAGGGGAGTCCAATCCCACCGGGAGTAGGACTCCTAGTTGGACTAGGAGAGAAGGGGGAGAATAGGAGGAAGAGAGGAAGGAAAGGGGGGGCGCCGACCCCCTTCCCTTGTCCTATTCGGACTAGGAAGGGGAGGGGCGCGCGGCCACCTCTTGCCTCCTCTCCTCTTCTCCCTTGAGGCCCATGTTGGCCCAATTACCCCCCGGGGGGGTTCCGGTAACCCCCCCGGTACTCCGGTAAAATGCCGATTTCACCCGGAACAGTTCCGATGTCCAAATATAGGCTTCCAATATATCAATCTTTATGTCTCGACCATTTCGAGACTCCTCGTCATGTCCGTGATCACATCCGGGACTCCGAACTAACTTCGGTACATCAAAATGCATAAACTCATAATTACTGTCATCATAACATTAAGCGTGCGGACCCTACGATTCGAGAACAATGCAGACATGACCGAGACACGTCTCCGGTCAATAACCAATAGCGGGACCTGGATGCCCATATTGGCTCCTACATATTCTACGAAGATCTTTATCGGTCAGACCGCATAACAACATACGTTGTTCCCTTTGTCATCGGTATGTTACTTGCCCGAGATTCGATCGTCGGTATCCAATACCTAGTTCAATCTCGTTACCGGCAAGTCTCTTTACTCGTTCCGTAATACATCATCTCACAACTAACATATTAGTTGCAGTGCTTGCAAGGCTTATGTGATGTGCATTACCGAGAGGGCCCAGAGATACCTCTCCGACAATCGGAGTGACAAATCCTAATCTCGAAATACGCCAACCCAACATCTACCTTTGGAGACACCTGTAGTACTCCTTTATAATCACCCAGTCACGTTGTGACGTTTGGTAGCACCCAAAGTGTTCCTCCGGCAAACGGGAGTTGCATAATCTCATAGTCATAGGAACATGTATAAGTCATGAAGAAAGCAATAGCAACATACTAAACAATCGTGTGCTAAGCTAATGGAATGGGTCATGTCAATCAGATCATTCAACTAATGATGTGATCCCGTTAATCAAATAACAACTCTTTGTTCATGGTTAGGAAACATAACCATCTTTGATTAACGAGCTAGTCAAGTAGAGGCATACTAGTGACACTCTGTTTGTCTATGTATTCACACATGTATTATGTTTCCGGTTAATACAATTCTAGCATGAATAATAAACATTTATCATGATATAAGGAAATAAATAATAACTTTATTATTGCCTCTAGGGCATATTTCCTTCAGTCTCCCACTTGCACTAGAGTCAATAATCTAGTTCACATCGCCATGTGATTTAACAGCAATAGTTTACATCACCATGTGATTAACACCCATAGTTCACATCGTCATGTGACCAACACTCAAAGGGTTTACTAGAGTCAGTAATCTAGTTCACATATCTATGTGATTAACACCCAAAGAGTACTAAGGTGTGATCATGTTTTGCTTGTGAGATAATTTTAGTCAACGGGTCTGTCACATTCAGATCCGTAAGTATTTTGCAAGTTCTATGTCTACAATGCTCTACACGGAGCTACTCTAGCTAATTGCTCCCACTTTCAATATGTATCCAGATTGAGACTTTAGATTCATCTGGATCAGTGTCAAAAACTTGCATGGACGTAACCCTTTATGACGAACCTTTTTGTCACGTCCATAATCGAGAAACATATCCTTATTTCACTAAGGATAATTCTGACCGCTGTCCAGTGATCTACTCCTAGATCACTATTGTACTCCCTTGCCAAATCAATGCAGGGTATACAATAGATCTGGTATACAGCATGACATACTTTATAGAACGTATGGCCAAGGCATAGGGAATGACTTTCATTCTCTTTCTATCTTCTGCCGTGGTCGGGTTTTGAGTCTTACTCAACTTCACACCTTGTAATACAGGCAAGAACTCTTTCTTTGACTGCTCCATTTTGAACTACTTCAAAATCTTGTCAAGGTAGTTACTCATTGAAAAAACTTATCAAGCGTCTTGATCTATCTCTATAGATCTTGAAGCTCAATATGTAAGCAGCTTCACCGAAGTATTTCTTTGAAAAACTCCTTTCAAACACTCCTTTATGCTTTACAGAATAATTCTACATTATTTCCGATCAACAATATGTCATTCACATATACTTATCAGGAATGTTGTAGTGCTCCCACTCACTTTCTTGTAAATACAGGCTTCACCGCAAGTCTGTATAAAACTATATGCTTTGATCAACTCATCAAAGCATATATTCCAACTCCGAGATGCTTGCACCAGTCCATAGATGGATCGCTGGAGCTTGCACATTTTCTTAGCACCTTTCGGATTGACAAAACCTTCAGTTGCATCATATACAACTCTTCTTTAATAAATCCATTAAGGAATGCAGTTTTGTTTATCCATTTTCCATATTTCATAAAATGCGGCAATTACTAACATGATTCGGACAGACTCAAGCATAGATACGAGTGAGAAGCTCTCATCGTAGTCAACACCTTGAACTTGTCGAAAACCTTTTGCGACAATTCTAGCTTTGTAGATAGTAACACTACTATCAGCGTCCGTCTTCCTCTTGAAGATCCATTTATTCTCAATTGGTTGCCGATCATCGGGCAAGTCAACCAAAGTCCAAACTTTGTTCTCATACATGGATCATATCTCAGATTTCATGGCCTCAAACCATTTTGCGGAATCTGGGCTCATCATCGCTTCCTCATAGTTCGTAGGTTCGTCATGGTCAAGTAACATGACCTCCAGAACAGGATTACCGTACCACACTGGTACGGATCTCACTCTGGTTTACCTATGAGATTCGGTAGTAACTTGATCTGAAGTTACATGATCATCATCATTAGCTTCCTCACTAATTGGTTTAGTAGTCACAGGAACAGATTTCCGTGATGAACTATTTTCCAATAAGGGAGAAGGTACAATTACCTTATCAACTTTTCTACTTTCCTCCCACTCACTTCTTTCGAGAGAAACTCCTTCTCTAGAAAGGATCCATTCTTAGCAACGAATGTTTTGCCTTCGGATCTGTGATAGAAGGTGTACCCAACTGTCTCCTTTGGGTATCCTATGAAGACATATTTCTCCGATTTGAGTTTGAGCTTATCGAGATGAAACTTTTTCACATAAGCATCGCAACTCCAAACTTTAAGAAACGACAACTTTGGTTTCTTGCCAAACCATAGTTCATAAGGCGTCGTCTCGACGGATATAGATGGTGCCCCTTTTTTTAACGTGAATGTAGCTGTCTCTAATGCATGACCCCAAAAACGATAGTGGTAAATCGGTAAGAAACATCATAGATTGCACTATATCCAATAAAGTACGGTTATGACGTTCGGACACCATTATGCTGTGGTGTTCCAGGTGGCGTGAGTAGTGAAACTATTTCACATTGTTTTAACTGAAGACCAAACTCGTAACTCAAATACTCTTTGCCACGATCAGATCGTAGAAACTTTATTTTCTTGTTACGATGATTTTCCACTTCACTCTGAAATTATATGAACTTTTCAAATGTATCAGACTTCTATTTCATTAAGTAGATATACCCATATTTGCTCAAATCATCTGTGAAGGTTAGAAAATAATGATACCCGCTGCAAGCCTTAAATATTCATCGGACCATATACATCAGTATGTATGATTTCCAACAAATCTGTTGCTTGCTCCATTGTTCCGGAGAACGGCGTTTTAGTCATCTGGCCCAAAAGGCATGGTTCGCAAGCATCAAGTGATTCATAATCAAGTGATTCCAAAAGCCCATCAGCATGGAGTTTCTTCATGCGCTTTATACCAATATGACCTAAACGGCAGTGCCACAAATAAGTTGCACTATCATTATTAACTTTGCATCTTTTGGTTTCAATATTATGAATATGTGTATCACTACGATCGAGATCCAACGAACTTTTTCATTGGGTGTATGACCATCGAAGGTTTTATTCATGTAAACAGAACAACAATTATTCTCTGACTTTAATGAATAACCGTATTGCAATAAACATGATCAAATCATATTCATGCTCAACACAAAAACCAAATAACACTTATTTAAGTTCAACACTAATCCCGAAAGTATAGGGGAGTGTGCGATGATGATCATATCAATCTTGGAACTACTTCCAACACACATCTGCACTTCACCCTTAACTAGTCTCTGTTTATTCTGCAACTCCTGTTTCGAGTTACTACTCTTAGCAACTGAACCAATATCAAATACTGAGGGGTTGCTATAAACACTAGTAAAGCACACATCAATAACATGTATATCAAATATACTTTTGTTCACTTTGCCATCCTTCTTATCCGCCAAATACTTGGGGTAGTTCCGCTTCCAGTGACCAGTCCCTTTGCAGTAGAAGCACTTAGTCTCAGGCTTAGGACCAGACTTGGGCTTCTTCACTTGAGCAGCAACTTGCTTGCCGTTCTTCTTGAAGTTCCCCTTCTTCCCTTTTGCCCTTTTCTTCAAACTAGTGGTCTTGTCAACCATCAACACTTGATGTTTTTCTTGATTTCTACCTTCATCGATTTCAGCATCACGAAGATATTGGGAATCGTTTCCGTTATCCCTTGCATATCATAGTTCATCACGAAGTTCTACTAACTTGGTGATGGTGACTAGAGAATTCTGTCAATCACTATCTTATCTGGAAGGTTAACTCCCACTTGATTCAAGCAATTGTAGTACCCACACAATCTGAGCACATGCTCACTAGTTGAGCGATTCTCCTCCATCTTTTAGCTATAGAACTTGTTGGAGACTTCATATCTCTCAACTCGGGTATTTGCTTGAAATATTAACTTCAACTCCTGGAACATCTCATATGGTCCATGACGTTCAAAACGTCTTTGAAGTCCCGATTCTAAGCCATTAAGCATGGTGCACTAAACTATCAAGTAGTCATCATATTGAGCTAGCCAAACATTCATAACGTCTGCATCTGCTCCTGCAATAGGTCTGTCACCTAGCGGTGCATCAAGGACATAATTCTTCTGTGCAGCAATGAGGATAAACCTCAGATCATGGATCCAATCCGCATCATTGCTACTAACATCTTTCAACACAATTTTCTCTAGGAACATATCAAAAATAAACACAGGGAAGCAACAACGCAAGCTATTGATCTACAACATAATTTGCAAAATACTACCAGGACTAAGTTCATGATAAATTTAAGTTCAATTTAATCATATTACTTAAGAACTCCCACTTAGATGGACATCCCTCTAATCCTCTAAGTGATCACGTGATCCAAATCAACTAAACCATAACCGATCATCACGTGAGATGGAGTAGTTTTCAATGGTGAACATCGTTATGTTGATCATATCTACTATATGATTCACGCTCGACCTTTCGGTCTCCGTGTTCCGAGGCCATATCTGTATATGCTTGGCTCGTCAAGTATAACCTGAGTATTCTACGTGTGCAACTGTTTTGCACCTGTTGTATTTAAACGTAGAGCTTATCACACCCGATCATCACGTGTTGTCTGGGCACGACGAACTTTGGCAACGGTGCATACTCAGGGAGAACACTTCTTGATAATTTAGTGAGAGATCATCTTATAATGCTACCGTCAATCAAAGCAAGATAAGATGCATAAAAGATAAACATCACATGCAATCAATATATGTGATATGATATGGCCATCATCATCTTGTGCTTGTGATCTCCATCTCCGAAGCATCGTCATGATCACCATCGTCACCGGCGCGACACCTTGATCTTCATCGTAGCATCGTTGTCGTCTCGCCAATCTTATGCTTCCACGACTATCACTACCGCTTAGTAATAAAGTAAAGCATTACATCGCGATTGCATTGCATACAATAAAGCGACAACCATATGGCTCCTGCCAGTTGCCGATAACTCGGTTACAAAACATGATCATCTCATACAATAAAATCAGCATCATGCCTTGACCATATCACATCACAACATGCCCTGCAAAAACAACTTAGACGTCCTCTACTTTGTTGTTGCAAGTTTTACGTGGCTGCTACGGGCTTAAGTAAGAACTCATCTCACCTACGCATCAAAACCACAACGATAGTTCATCAAATAGACTCCGTTTTAACCTTCTCAAGGACCGGGCTTAGCCACACTTGGTTCAACTAAAGTTGGAGAGACAGTCTTCCGCAAGCCATCTATGTGCAAAGCACGTCGAGGGAACCGGTCTCGCGTAAGAGTATGCGTAAGGTTGGTCCGGATCGTCTCGTCCAACAATACCGCCGAACCAAAGTATGACATGCTGGTAGGCAGTATGACTTGTATCGCCCACAACTCACTTGTGTTCTACTCGTGCAAATAACATCAAACCATAAAACCTAGGCTCGGATGCCACTGTTGGGGAATGTAGTAATTTCAAAAATTTTCCTACGCACACGCAAGATCATGGTGATGCACAGCAACGAGAGGGGAGAGTGTTGTCTACGTACCAACGCAGACCGACTGCGGAAGCGATCACACAACATAGAGGAAGTAGTCGTACGTCTTCTTCCGATCCGACCGATCCAAGTACCGTTACTCCGGCACCTCCGAGTTCTTAGCACACGTTCCGCTCGATGACGATCCTCGGGCTCCGATCCAGCAAAGCGTCGAGGAAGAGTTCTGTCAGCACGACGGCGTGGTGACGATCTTGATGAACTACAACAGCAGGGCTTCGCCTAAACTCCGCTACAGTATTGTCGAGGAATATAGTGGCAGGGGCACCGCACACGGCTAAGGAATAGATCACGTGGATCAACTTGTGTGTCTATGGGGTGCCCCCTGCCCCCGTATATAAAGGAGCAAGGGGAGGAGGCGGCCGGCCAAGGTGTGGCGCGCCAAGGGGAGTCCTACTCCCACCGGGAGTAGGACTCCTAGTTGGACTAGGAGAGAAGGGGGAGAATAGGAGGAAGAGAGGAAGGAAAGGGGGGGGGGCGCCGGCCCCCTTCCCTTGTCCTATTCGGACTAGGAAGGGGAGGGGCGCGCGGCCACCTCTTGCCTCCTCTCCTCTTCTCCCTTGAGGCCCATGTTGGCCCAACTACCCCCTGGGGGGGTTCCGGTAACACCCCCCGGTACTCCGGTAAAATGCCGATTTCACCTGGAACAGTTCCGATGTCCAAATATAGGCTTCCAATATATCAATCTTTATGTCTCGACCATTTCGAGACTCCTCGTCATGTCCGTGATCACATCCGGGACTCCGAACTAACTTCGGTACATCAAAATGCATAAACTCATAATTACTGTCATCGTAACGTTAAGCGTGCGGACCCTACGGTTCGAGAACAATGCAGACATGACCGAGACACGTCTCCGGTCAATAACCAATAGCGGGACCTGGATGCCCATATTGGCTCCTACATATTCTACGAAGATCTTTACCGGTCAGACCGCATAACAACATACGTTGTTCCCTTTGTCATCGGTATGTTACTTGCCCGAGATTCGATTGTCGGTATCCAATACCTAGTTCAATCTCATTACCGGCAAGTCTCTTTACTCATACATCATCTCACAACTAACATATTAGTTGCAGTGCTTGCAAGGCTTATGTGATGTGCATTACCGAGGGGGCCCAGAGATACCTCTCCGACAATCGGAGTGACAAATCCTAATCTCGAAATACGCCAACCCAATATCTACCTTTGGAGACACCTGTAGTACTCCTTTATAATCACCCAGTCACGTTGTGACGTTTGGTAGCACCCAAAGTGTTCCTCCGGCAAACGGGAGTTGCATAATCTCATAGTCATAGGAACATGTATAAGTCATGAAGAAAGCAATAGCTACATACTAAACGATCGTGTGCTAAGCTAATGGAATGGGTCATGTCAATCAGATCATTCAACTAATGATGTGATCCCGTTAATCAAATAACAACTCTTTGTTCATGGTTAGGAAACATAACCATCTTTGGTTAACGAGCTAGTCAAGTAGAGGCATACTAGTGACACTCTGTTTGTCTATGTATTCACACATGTATTATGTTTCCGGTTAATACAATTCTAGCATGAATAATAAACATTTATCATGATATAAGGAAATAAATAATAACTTTATTATTGCCTCTAGGGCATATTTCCTTCAGGAAGTGCCTCCTTATTACGTGCAAAATAATTATTCCTCCACCTGACAGCAGGACCCATCGGACGGGCCACCGTATTCCCCCCCCCCCCCCGACTGCTGGGACCCACCAGCTACATCTTCACACGCAAGGAAGTGCCTGACAGTCGGGACCCACCTGGTCGAAGCATACGTAGCATTGTCATTCTGGTCGCGAACGAGTACGTACATATATACTGGTCGATGTAGAGGCGCGCACGTGTCGTAGTAGAGGCGGCCAGGGTGCAAGAAAGAAAATACGGCCACGTATGTGTACATACGGGCGGGGTCTAGAACGCCTACTCGCGCATACGTACGGCCAGGGCTCGTGTACATGGCTGGGTCGGAATGGAGAAACAGCGTCGTCGTCGTGTTCATGGGGAGGCAACGGAATGCGTCATGTTCATGGGGAGGCAATAGAATGCGTCGTGTTCACCGGGTGGGCTTGGACGGAACAAGCGATGGAAACGAGGCCTGGCGTACCGCAGAACGGAGGAAACGGGCTTGTGTTCGACCGGCCACGTTTGAAACGGGATCCTGTTCATCGGGAAGGGTGTGGCGTACCGCAAAATGGAGGAAACGGACCTCCTACGGTCGAAACGGGGGTCCTGTTGATCGGGAGGGGTGTGGCGTACCGCAAAACGGAGGAAACGGACTTGTGTTGGAGCGCTACGGTCGAAACGGGGGTCCTGTTCATCGGGAGGGCTGTGGCGTACCGCAAAACGGGGCTCCACGGGATAATGTTCATCTCCACCGTCGACCCCCTCCAGCCTCCACGAGCTACTGTTCATCCACCGTCGACCTCCTCCAGCCTCCACATGCGACTGTTCATCCACGGGCTCCTGTTCATCCAGCCTCCACCGCGCCCTACTCCACCGGCTACTGTTCAACCAGCCCTATCCACGGGCTCCTGTTCAACCACCCTTCCACAGGCTACTATTCATCCTGCCCTCCACCGTCTACTGTTCATCCTGCCCTCCACAGGGTGGTCCTGTTCATCCATCCCTCCACGGGGTCCTGTTCATCCAGCCCCATCCGGCTCGATCGATCGGGGTCCTGTTCATCCAGAGGCAACACCACGAGGTCTTGTTCATCCACCCCCACCGGGAACTATTCATCCAAACCCCCCGCAACGCTCACTGTTCATCCAGAGGCAGCATCGATCAGCTTCAGTTAGCAGCAGTAGCGAAGGAATCGCTCGATCGGGTTCAGTTAACAACCATCTATCGATTGCTCGAGTTCAGTAACGCGTAGCCTACAGTGCAATCGCTCGGGTTCAGTTAGAGCCCAACGCCTCGCTCGGGTTCAGTTAGAGCCAACGCCTCGCACACACGCGCGTACGTGTATGAGAGAAACGTGCATCGCTCGGCCCCTGACCTCCCACAATAACCGGGAACTCCCTGAAATTTTCCTCGCCCTCGCTTCTACCACGGTTTTTTCCGTCATGGACGGCCCAAAGAATGTCATGCAGCTGCGTCTCCGGCCCGCCCAGGACGAAAAGCCCATTTTCTGTCATGATTTTTTGTCATAGAAGTAGGAGCCCACCACATCTATGATGATACCAGGGTTTGTCACAATTATCGTCATAGAAGTGTCATATGTATGACATAATTTTTTTCCGTTAGGCCCAAAATGTCACGGATGTGTCTTTTTTTTGTAGTGGATGAACGCGCCACACTGACCCGGCACGCCCGCGGCTTGGGTGCCGAGCTTGGAGTAGAATAACTCTCCCCAGAGCTCGATAGTGGGGAGAACACCGAGGAAGCCTTCACACAAGGTGACGAAGGCGGACAGTAGCACCACCGTGTTGGTGGTAGGTGGTGCGGCTGGAGTCTGTAGAACTCAAGGAAAGAGCAGAAGAAGACGCTTGCCGGTAGGCCCAGGCCGCGTAGGCAGTGCGAGCGGAAGATGACCCGCTCGCCCTCCTGCAGCGCCGGCGAAATTTCCCCCCTCCGCACGAGGTCCTCGCCGGGCAACCGACGCGTCTTGCGGAGGAAATCGACGTGATCGTCGTGGACCTCCGAACCGTCCCAGGTGCCGCAGTGCGCCGTAGGGGGCGTGATGGCGGAGGAAGAGCTCATTGTGAGCGGACCGCCGTAGCGCTCGATGTAGCTTGAGGTGCGGAGAGAGAGAAGAAGAAGAAGAAGCAATGAGGAGGAGGGACGCGCGTGCTCTGCCGCTCCCCCTCGTCCCCCTACTTATAGCCTCATGGGCTGCGAAGCCGAGGAGGCGGTTGTGGGATCTACTGCGCCCACTACCCCACGCCCCCACGTTTATCGCGTAAAGTTACTGCGCACAGTAACTCCGTGGGAACCTCAACCGCCCCCCCGGCCGCAGCGGATCCGCTCGCGTGCCGAGGCGCGGTAGTGGCGGGCCCCGCCTGTAGGCATGTCCCATCGCGTGTATGGGTAGGTGGGCTGGCCAAGCCGCCGGTTGCCACATGGTGGGCCTGAAACGGGTGGCGGACAGGAAGCTTAGCTGGTATGCCACAGGGTTCCCGCAGGTGCATTCGAAAGTTTTGGACGAGTCAAATCGGGTGAATCCGACTCCTACGAGTCGGCCCGGCAGAATCGAACAAGGTTTCCACCTCAAATACTTGGAGAAAGAAACTGCCGAGGCTCCTCGGCTGGTTGCCCGCGGCGCCTCATCAGCTTCGGGGACTACTGTCGGAGTAATGGGCCACGGGTAGGCTAACCCGAGGCCCAAAACCTTTCAAGACATCGGGGCTGACTGTGCCCCTCGAGACAACAGATGAAGAGCCACCTTCTGGAGGACGGCAGAAGGAACAGTCGGCTGCCCGTAAGCGTCCGAGTCCTAGAGGCGAGGTCAAGACCGGCCGACTCCACCTGGCGGCTTCTGAAGAAGCCGGCCACGGGGAGTCGGCCCATGGCACCAGCAAAGCCCATGCCCTCATCAGGGGGGATGGGACAGGGAGTGGCAACAGTAAAGCCCACTCCCTCCCCTTTTCCAGGAGATGGCTAGACCACAGTGCGCTGTACCAACGGAGATCTCCGTCCGGCGCAGCACTGTTGCCATGCCATCCCTGACATCAGCAACATGGGCGGAGTCCTATGCCCACGACGGCCTGACGGTGCGGTCCACGGATGACGGGCCATACCAGTCAGCGAGAGTCCGGAAGACGGCAAGGGCGCCACCAGTCGGACCCGTAGGGAGCCGGCCCCCGGGAGTCGGCCTACCCCTCCCACGGGTTCCCCACGCCATCAACCGGACGAGACAGAGAGTGGCTACAGTGATCACCCGCCAGACAGCGGGGCTGTAGCCACGACCCCATGACCAAGCATGCGTCATTAGAGGCAGGGCTACAGTAATCAACAGCCGACAAGACCCGCAAGCGGCGGGTACGGCTTGTCGGCTCCGTACCAGACCAGTCGGCGGGGCCTAGTAGTCGGCAGAAGGGCCGACAGGCGAAGAGACCGGTGGCTAGGCCCTGCGCCCAGACAGTTTACCATTGTACCCCTGGGGTAGGCCTATATAACCCCCCCAAGCACCCATGCAAAGGGTTCCGATCCATTAGAACTATACCAGATCACAGAGGGGGGAAAGAGCTGACCCTGCCTTCTCCTACCTTCAGCATACAGCTAGAGGAGCGCCCTTGTATTCACTTTGCCTTAGTGATCATGCGGAAACCCTGCAGAGCGGGACTAGGGGTGTTATCTCCTAGGAGAGCCCCGAACCTGGGTAAAGTACACCGGCGTTTGTGTCTACGCCTCATCCCGTTTCCAGGCACCGGCGACGTTCTACTCACCCCCACCATGATAAGCCATCCATTGGCATATGTCGCACCCAACCCCCGACACCACCATTGTCATATTTCTATGCATGATCATGTAGCTCACATCGTATTTGTGGCAAAGACACCATTTATCATTTTTTATACATGTCGCTCTTGATTCATTGCACATCCCGGTACACCGCTGGAGGCATTTACATAGAGTCATATTTTGTTCTAGTATCGAGTTGTAAGTAAATAAAAGTGTGATGACCTTCATTATTAGAGCATTGTCCCATGTGAGGAAAAAAAGAGAAAGGCCAAATAAAAAAGAGAAGGCCCAAAAAATGAGAGAAAAATAGAGAAGGGACAATGTTACTATCCTTTTTCCACACTTGTGCTTCAAAGTAGCACCATGATCTTCATGATAGAGAGTCTCCTATATTTTCACATTCATATACTAGTGGGAATTTTTCATTATATAACTTAGCTTGTATATTCCAACGATGGGCTTCCTTGAATTGCCCTAGATCTTCATGAGCAAGCAAGTTGGATGCACACCCACTTAGTTTTCTTTCTGAGCTTTCATAAACTTATAGCTCTAGTGCATCTGTTGCATGGCAATCCCTACTCACTCACATTGATATCTATTGATGGGCATCTCCATAGCCCGTTGGTACGCCTAATTGATGTGAGACTATCTCCTTCTTTTTGTCTTCTCCACAACCACCTTCTATTCCACCTATAGTGCTACGTCCATGGCTCATGCTCATGTATTGCGTGAAAGTTGAAAAGGTTTGAGAACATCAAAAGTATGAAACAATTGCTTGGCTTGTCATCGGGGTTGTGCATGATTTGAATATTTTGTGTGATGAAGATGGATAAGCTTTCTTTGAGCATGTTATTTTGAGAAGACATAATTATTTTGCTAGTATGCTTGAAGTATTATTGTTTTATGTCAATATTAAACTTTTGTTTTGAATCTTACGGATCTAAACATTCATGCCACAATAAAGAGAATTACATGGATAAATATGTTAGGTAGCATTCCACATCAAAAATTCTGTTTTTATCATTTACCTACTCGGGGACGAGCAGGAATTAAGCTTGGGGATGCCTGATATGTCTCCAACGTATCTCTAATTTTTAATTGATCCATGCTATTATATTATCTATTTTGCATGTTTTATATGCATTAGTATGCTATTTTATATAAATTTTGGGACTAACCTATTAACCTAGAGCCCAGTGCCAGTTCCTGTTTTTTCCTTGTTTTAGAGTTTCGCAAAAAAGGAATACCAAAGGGAGTCCAAACGGAATGAAACTTTCACGATGATTTTTATTGGACCAGAAGACATCCAGAGGGCTTGAAGTGCACATCAGGAAAGCCACGAGGCGGCCACAAGGACGGAGGGCGCGCCCCCACCCTTGTGGGCCCCTTGTGACTCCACCGACCTATTTCTTCCTCCTATATATTCTCAAATATCCCAAACCTACCAGGGGAGCCATGAAACCACTTTTCCACCACCGCAACCTTCTGTACTTGTGAGATCCCATCTAGGGGCCTTTTCCGGCATCCTGCTGGAGGGGGATTTGATCAGGGAGGGCTTCTACATCAACATCGTTGCCTCTCCGATGAAGCATGAGTAGTTTACCAATGACCTATGGGTCCATAGCTAGTAGCTAGATGGTTTCTTCCCTCTCTTTTATTCTTAATACCATGTTATCCTCGATGTTCTTGGAGATCTATTCGATGTAATACTTTTTTGCGGTGTGTTTGCCGAGATCCGATGAATTGTGGATTTATGATCAGCTTATCTATGAATATTATTTGAATCTCCTCTGAATTCTTTTATGCATGATTTGATATTTTTGCAAGTCTCTTTGAATTATCGGTTTGGTTTGACCAACTAGATTGGTTATTCTTGCAATGGGACAAGTGCTTAGCTTTGGGTTCAATCTTGCGGTGCTCGATCCTAGTGACAGAAGGGGATATTGCTGCCATCGAGGATAACAACATGGGGTTTTCATCATACTTCTTGAGCTTATCCCGCTACATCATGTCATCTTACTTAATGCGTTACTCTGTTCTTATGAACTTAATACTCTAGATGCAGGCTGGAGTCGGTCGATGTGTGGAGTAATAGTAGTAGATGCAGAATCGTTTCGGTCTACTTGATACAGACGTGATGCCTATATTCATGATCATTGCCTTAGATATCGTCATAACATTGCGCTTTTCTATCAATTGCTCAGCAGTAATTTGTTCACCCACCGTAATATTTTCTATCTTGAGAGAAGCCTCTAGTGAAACCTATGGTCCCCGGGTCTATTTTCCGTCATATAAGTTTCCGATCTACAATTTTAGTTTCCTATTTACTTTCTTTGCAATCTTTTACTTTCTGTTCCATAAACCAAAAATACCAAAAATATCACTTTACCGTTTATCCATCTATATCAGATCTCACTTTGCAAATAACGTTGAAGGGATTGACAACCCCTTTGTCGTGTTGGGTGCAAGTTGGTGTTTGTTTGTGCAGGTATTTGGTGGCTTGTTGCGTTGTCTCCTACTGTATTGATACCTTAGTTCTCAAAAGCCGAGGGAAATACTTACTCTACTTTGATGCATCACCCTTTCCTCTTCAAGGGAAAAACCAATGCAAGCTCAAGAGGTAGCAACGTCGTCTTTGCCGTCGCCGCCCCTGCCCCGACGCCACCCCCAGCAGTGAGCTTCGACCCCCTTCCCCTGCGCTGCCGCCGCCACCCCTATCCTGCTGCTTAACGCCCTGTTTTTCCTTAAAATTTCTGTATGTTCATATGTTGAAAATGTTCATGTGTTCATATGGATGCATGGATTGATACATAATTTCATATGTTCATATGTTGAAAATGTTCATGTCTTCATTTTTTTCTTAATTTTTTTATTACGTTGTTGCGAGAATATGTTCATATGGATGAATTGATGTATAATTTCATGTATGGAGATGTTAATGTATATAGATTTTGAGCAAGTTCCCCGATATGATGATTTTTTTCATAGAATTTTTTATATTCATAGAATTAGTATCAAGTGGCACTTTTCAAACAAAGTTTTGAGCAAGCTAATGGACTCTAGCAGAGATACAATTGATACTATCTTGTAGATCATAGGAGAGTGGTCAATATTGATTTAAGGCACTAACCCATAGGATATACAGAACAATAGTTGTAGCCTTTGGAAAACAACTAAGTGGTGTTCAAAGCTGTGGAATTCTCATACTTGGCAGAATTTTCAGGATATTGGTAAAACTTTAGAAATTCGTAGAAAATTAACCGTAACTCCGATGAAAATAATTTATATATGAAATTGATCAGAAAAATATGACGAATCCGAATATGCCATTTGTCGTATGTCACAAGCAGCTAGCATAGCGAACCTGGAACCGTCCCCATCCGGTTCATCTGTCTGAAAATGCAGACATTGGGAAAACATTCCTGGATGTTATCCCCCTTCACCTAGCTATATCGTGTAGTGCCGTGTAAGAATACCCCTAACTCTCTTAGGAACTCAACATATCCCCGATAAATTCGACATGAGGGGGGGTCCGTAAGTATCCTCGATGACCATGAGAGAGGTGGTCCACAAAGTATCCTCTCTCGAAAGATAGGACGACTCATCAGACATGAGGGGGAGGAGTCCTCGACGATCATCTGAAACTAACTATTATAAAACTTGTCAACTTTGCCTGATGTTTGCCACTACTCCATTACTCATATGCACATGATTCCTTGTTGTGATTAAGTCCATGTTTGCCACTAATCCATCTCTCATGTTTGTATATTGCCTTGTTGTAATATTTGCCAAAACTATGGACAGAGACTTAGAAAAAGAAGAGTTGTTGGGGAATATAATCCGCGACGGAGGTGATGTCACCTTGTCGTTTCTCGACGACACCGATGGTCAAGAAAGAGAGGATGACAGCTCTGGTGATCCAATGGAGGAGGAAGGAGATCATGAGGGCTCCGCTGACCGAATGGAGGAGGGAGGAGATCATGACGGCTTCGGTGACCGAACGGAGGAGGGAGCCTTAACTGTTGCAAAGTCTGGCGAGGTATATGTATATATATATATATTAAGCCCCTGCTGACTTGATGCATTAATTGTTTTGTGTGTACATATATTAGCGCTTCTTTCTTCTTTTAGCCCTCCGGATCGAGGCAAACTTCCGTAAGGAGACGAGGCCCGAAGAAAAGGTTGCGCCAGGATGAAAGGTTCACGATCACAGAAGTCACTCAAGATGGACAACCGATTGCTCCCAAGCGGACCAAGGACACATTTGTACATCAGTGCAGAGTTGTTGTTAGGGACAGCGTCCCGATCAGCATCCAAGAATGGAATAACAAGAAGGACCCTGAAGTTTCTTATGTCCAGGATAGACTGAAAGATGATCTTTGGAACTCGCAGATGACAAATTTCAGCCTACCGCCAAAGGAGGATATGAATGACCTAGTTATAGAGCGAAAGTTCATGACGTTTGCTCTTAAGAAGATGGCAAAACTATTCAAGAACTGGAAGAAAGATTTGAATAAAAAGTTTGTTGACAAAGACGAGACTCCAGAATTCATCGGTCAATATGAGAAGATAAGAGATCACTGGCCTACATTTGTAGCCTACAAGAAATTGGAGAAGGGTAAGCAAAGGTCACTAACAAACAAGCAAAATGCTGCAAAGAAGAAACATCACCTTACTACGAGGCCAGGTGGCTACAGCAAAGCCCGGCCTATGTGGGACAAAGCTGAGCAAGACCTGCTTGCTAAAGGAGTCCAACCAGCGACATTGCACTAGCTAGATCGGGCTAGGACTTGGTTCTTCGAGGTTGGGGGAACTTTGGACCCAGAATCAGGGAAGTGTTTATGGATGAACGATCAACTTGCAATACCCATCATGAAGCTTGAGGGAGAAATCAAGGCAGCGCAGGAAGGGACATTCATTCTCGATAGAGAGAAGGACGAGCTGACAGAGGCCGTCGGAATCCCGAACACCCTGGACAAACATGAGGCACTTCAGGCTCCGTTCCATGGGTGCATGGGTTTCTCGACAGCGGTGGTTATAGAAGCCGAGAGAGAAAGAAGAAAGAGGAAGCAAGCAAAATGAAGAAGATCTGTGCAAGATTAGCGAAACTAGAGGAACTTGAGAGCCAGTGAGCTCCCAGCCAACCATCTCAGCGGCACGAAGATCCTTCCTTCGACACTTCCCCCGAAACTACCCCACCATCTCAGCGGAGAAGCAGCGTGGCTTCCACGGAACTCGTTCAGCCTGATTTCACGGCTCCTCGTTGTTGGGGAACGTAGCAATAATTCAAAAAAATTCCTATGTGTCACCAAGATCAATCTAGGAGATACTAGCAAAGAGAGAGAGGGAGTGCATCTTCATACCCTTGAAGATTGCTAAGTGGAAGCGTTACAAGAACGCGGTTGGTGGAGTCGTACACACAGCGATTCAGATCGTGATCAATTCCGATCTAAGCGCCGAACAACGGCGCCTCCGCGTTCAACACACATATAGCCCGAGGACATCTCCTCCTTCTTTATCTAGAAAGGGGAGAGGAGAAGTTGAGGGAGAACTCCGACAGCATTATGGCGTGGTGGTGATGGAGCTCATGGTTCTCCAGCAGCGCTTCGCCAAGCGCTACGGAGGAGGAGGTATAGGAGAGGGGGAGGGGCTGTGCCAGGGGAAGGGTGTGGCTGCCCTCTCTCTCCCTCACTATATACAGGGGGAAGGGGTGGAGGAGGCACCCTAGGGTTCCCTAGGGGAGGGGCGGCGGCCATAGGGGAAACCCTAGATGGGTTTGGGCGCCCCCACCCCTAGGAAACTTGCCCCCCAAGCCGGGTGGGGTGGCTACCCTAGGGGAGGCGCCCCCACCTCTCCAAGTTACGTGAGATGGGTGGGAGGGGCGCTCAGCCCCTTAGTGGGATGATGTGCCCCCTCCCCTTGGCCCATAAGCCCCCCAACGCTTGTCGAGGCCTCCGAAACCCCTTTCGGACACGCTGGTCGTCACCCGGTACCCCCGGAACAATTCCGGACTCCAATACCATTCGTCCAATATATCGATCTTCACCTCCGGACCATTTTGGAACTTCTCGTCATGTCCGGGATCTCATAGGGGACTCTGAACAACCTTCGGTAACCACATACTATTTCCCATAACAACTCTACCGTCACTAAACCTTAAGTGTGTAGACCCTACGGGTTCGGGAACCATGCAGACATGACCGAGACATCTCTCCGGCCAATAACCAATAGCGGGATCTGGATACCCATATTGGCTCCCACATGTTCCACGATGATCTCATCGGATGAACCATGATGTCGGGGATTCAATCAATCCCGTATACAATTCCCTTTGTCTATCGGCATGTTACTTGCCCGAGATTCGATCGTCAGTATCCCCATACCTCGTTCAATCTCGTTACTAGCAAGTCTCTTTACTCGTTCCGTAACGCATGATCCCATGACCAACTCCTTAGTCACATTGAGCTCATCATGATGATGCATTACCGAGTGGGCCCAGAGATACCTCTCCGCCATACGGAGTGACAAATCCCAGTCTCGATTCGTGCCAACCCAACAGACACTTTCGGAGATACCTATAATGCACCTTTATAGCCACCCAATTATGTTGTGACATTTGGTACACCCAAAGCATTCCTACGGTATCCGGGAGTTGCACAATCTCATGGTCTAAGGAAATGATACTTGACATTAGAAAAGCTTTAGCAAACGAACTTCACGATCTTGTGCTACGCTTAAGATTGGGTCTTGTCCATCACATCATTCTCCTAATGATGTGATCCCATTATCAATGACATCCAATGTCCATGGTCAGGAAACCATAACCATCTATTGATCAACGAGCTAGTCAACTAGAGGCTTACTAGGGACATGTTGTGGTCTATGTATTCACACATGTATTACGGTTTCCAGTTAATACAATTATAGCATGAACAAGGAAATATAATAATAACCATTTTATTATTGCCTCTAGGGCATATTTCCAACAGTCTCCCACTTGCACTAGAGTCAATAATCTAGTTGACATCGTTATGTGATTAACACTCATAGTTGACATCGCCATGTGACTAACACTCGAAGAGTTTACTAGAGTCAATAATCTAGTTCACACCGCCATGTGATTAACACCCAAGAGTTTACTAGAGTCAATAATCTAGTTCGCATCACCATGTGATTAACACTCAATGAGTTCTAGGGTTTGATCATGTTATGCTTACGAGAGAAGTGTCAGTCAACGGGTCTGCAACACTCAGATCCGTCTGTTCTTCGCAAATCTCGATTTCATATTGTAGATGCTGCTAGTATGTTCCACTTGGAGCTATTCCAAATGGTTGCTCCACTATACGTATCCAGTTTGCTACTCAGAGTCATCCAGATAGGTGTTAAAGCTTGCATCGACGTAACCCTTCACGCCGAACTCTTTAACACCTCCATAACCGAGAAACATTTCCTTATTCCTAAGGACAATTTTAACCGCTGTCCAATGATCCACTCCTGGATCACTCTTGTACCCCCTTGCCAGACACGTGGCAAGGCACACCGCGGTACACAGCATGGCATATCGTATAGAGCCTATGGCTAAGGCATAGGGGACGACTTTCATCCTTTCTCTTTCTTCTACCGTGGTCGAGCTTCAAGTCTTAAATTCACACCTCACAACTCAGGCAAGAACTCCTTCTTTGAAGGATCCATCTTGAACTCCTTCAAGATCATGTCAAGGTATGTGCCCTGTGAAAGTCTTATCAGGCGTCTTGATCTATCTCTATAGATCTTGATACCCAACATGTAAGCATTTTTACACATGTCTTCCTTTGAAAAACTCCATTCAAACAACCCTTTATGCTTTCTAGAAATTCTACATCATTTCTGATCAACAATATGTCATCCATCTATAAACCCAAATGCTTTGATCGCCTCATCAAAGCGTATGTTCCAACTCCGAGATGCTTGCTCCAGTCCATAGAAGGATCGCTAGAGTTTGCATACCTTTTAGCATCCTTAGGATTGACAAAAACCTTTTGGTTGTATCGCATACAACCTTTACTCATGGAAACCGGCAAGGAAACTTTGTTTTGACATCCATCTGCCTGATTTCATAAATGAAATGCAGCAACTGCTAACATAGTTCTAACAGACTTTAGCATCGCTATGATTGAGAGAGTCTCATCATAGTCAACTCCTTGAACTTGTCGGAAACATCTTTGAGACAAGTCGAGCTTCACAAATGGTGACATTACCATCAGCGTCTGTCTTCTTCTTAAAGATCCATTTATTCTCAATGGCTCGCTGTTCATCGGGCAAGTCCACCAAAGTCCATACTTTGTTCTCATACATGGATCCTATCACGGATTTCATGGCTTCTAGCCATTTGTTGGAATCCGGGCCCACTATCGCTTCTTCATAGCTCATAGGTTCATCGTTGTCCAACAACATGACCTTTAAGATAGGGTTACCACTGAGAAGTTGTACATACCCTTGTCGACCTATGAGGTTCGATAGTAATTTGATCTGAAGCTTCATGATCATCATCATTAGCTTTCTCTTCAACTGACGTAGTTGCCATAGAAACATCTTTCTGTGATGCGCTACTCTCTGGTTGAAGTGAAGGTTCAACAACCTCATCAAGTTCTATCTTCCTCCCAGTCAATTCTTTCGAGAGAAACTCTTTCTCAAGAAAGGACCTGTTCTTAGCGACAAACACTTTGCCCTCAGATCTGAGATAGAAGGTATACCCAATCGTCTTGTTTGGGTATTCTATGAAGATACAATTTTCTGCTTTGGGTTCGAGTTTTTCTGACCAAAGCCTGTCGACATAAGCATCGTAGCCCCAAACCTTAGGAAACAACAACTTTGGTTTCTTGCCAAACCATAGTTCGTATGATGTCGTCTCCACGGACTTAGATGATGCCCTATTTAAAGTGAATGTAATTTTCTTTAATGCATAACCCCCAAAAATAGCAGTAGATTGGTAAGAGACATCATACACCATATCTAATAAGGTTCAATTACGACGTTCGGACACACCATCATGCTATGGTGTTCCAGGCGGCGTCAACCATGAAACGATTCCACCTTGTCTTTAGTGATTGCCAAACTCATATCTCAGATACTTTCCCTTTTATCAGATCGAAGGAACTTGATCTTCTTGTTATGATGATTCTCAACTTAACTCTGAAATTGCTTGAACTTTTCAAACATTTCAGACTTATGATTCATTAAGTAAATATACCCATATCTACTCAATTCATCGGTGAAGGTGAGAAAATAACGATATCCACCGCGCGCGTTAATGCTCATCGGACCACACACATCAGCATGTATGATTTCCAACAAGTCACTTGCCCGTTCCATTGTTCCAAAGAACGGGGTTTTAGTCATCTTGCCAAAGAGGCATGGTTCGCATGTGTCAAGTGATTAAAATCCGAGTGACTTCAGAAGTCCATTAGCATGGAGGTTCTTTCATGTGCTTTACACCAATATGACCTAAGCGGCAGTGCCACATGAAAGTGGTACTATCATTATCAACTCTACATCTTTTGGCATCAATGTTATGAACATGTGTATAGCTATGACCGGGATTCAATAAACCATTCACATTGGGTGCATGACCATAGAAGGTATTATACATGTAATCAGAATAACCATTATTCTCCGACATAAATGAATAACCGTATTGCAATAAACATGATCTAATCATGTTCATGCTCAAGGTAGACACCAATGCAAACAACATTTATCTAGGTTCAACACTAATCCCGAAGGTAGAGGGAGCGTGCGATGGTGATCACATCAACCTTGGAAACACTTCCAACACACATCGTCACCTCGCCCTTAGCTAGTCTCCGTTAATTCCGTAGCTTTTGTTTCGAGTTACCAATATTAGCAACTGAACCGGTATCTAATACCCAGGTGCTACTAGGAGTACTAGTAAGGTACACATCAATAACACACATATATCAAATATACTTTTGTTGAAGTTGACAGCCTTCTTATCTACCAAGTATCCGAGGCAGTTCCGCTACCAGTGATTGTTCCCCTAATAGAAGCACTTTGTCTCGGGTTTGGGTTATTGGGTTTCTTCACTGGAGCGGCAACTGGCTTGCCATTCAACAAGTTTCCCTTCTTGCCCTTGCCCTTCTTTGAAACTAGTGCTCTTGTTAACCATCAACACTTGATGCTCCTTCTTGATTTCTACCTTTACGGCCTTAAGCACGACGAACAACTTCAGGATTATCTTCCCTTGCATGTTATAGTTCATCACGAAACTCTGGTAGCTTGGTGATAGTGAATGGAGAACTTTTGTCAATCACTCTCTTATCTAGAAGATTAACTCCCACTTGATGCAAGTGATTGAAGTACCCAGACATTCTGAGCACATGCTCACTGGCTAAGCTATTCTCCTCCATCTTGTAGGCAAAGGTCTTGTCAGAGGTCTCAACCTCTCAACACGGGCATGAGCCTGAAATACCAATTTCAGCTCTTCGAACATCTCATATGTTCTATGGAGTTCAAAACGCTTTTGGATCCCCGACTCTAAGCCGTAAAGCATGTCGCACTAAACTATCAAGTAGTCATCAGAACGTGTCTACCAGATGTTCACAACATCCACAGACGACGCCAGAGGGGTTGGCACACCGAGCAAAGCAATGCATCAAGGACAGAAGCCTTCTATGTAGCAGTGAGGACAATCTTCAGACTACGGCCCTAATCCGCACAATTGCTTACAATATCTTTTAACTTAGTCTTTCTCTAGGAACGTATTAAAATAAAGAGCTAAAGCACGAGCTATTAATCCACAACATAATTTGCAAAGACAATTTAGACTATGTTCATGATAATTAAGTTCATCTAATCAAATTATTCAATGAACTCCCACTCAGATAGACATCCCTCTAGTCATCTAAGTGATACATGATCCGAATCGACTAGGTCGTGTCCGATCATCACGTGAGACGGACTAGTAATCAACGGTGAACATCTCCATGTTGATCGTATCTACTATACGACTCATGTTCAACCTTTCGGTCTCTCGTGTTCCGAGGCCATGTCTGTACATGCTAGGCACGTCAAGTCAACCCAAGTGTTTTGCATGTGTAAATCTGGCTTACACCTGTTGTATTCGAACGTTAGAATCTATCACACCCGATCATCACGTGGTGCTTCGAAACAACGAGCCTTCGCAACGGTGCACGGTTAGGGGGAACACTTTCTTGAAATTTTAGTGAGGGATCATCTTATTTATGCTACCGTCGTTCTAAGCAAATAAGATGTAAACATGACAAACATCACATGCAAATCATAAAGTGACATGATATGGCCAATATCATCTTGCGCCTTTGATCTCCATCTTTGAGACACGACATGAACACCATCGTCACCGGCATGACACCATGATCTCCATCATTGTGTCTTCATGAAGTTGCCTCACCAACTATTACTTCTACTACTATGGTAACGGTTAGCAATAAACTAAAGTAATTACATGGCGTTTTCATTGACACACAGGTCATAAATAAATTAAGACAACTCCTATGGCTCCTGCCGGTTGTCATACTCATCGACATGCAAGTCGTGATTCCTATTACAAGAACATGATCAATGTCATACATCACATATATCATTCATCACATCCTTTTGGCCATATCACATCACATAGCATACCCAGCAAAAACAAGTTAGACGTCCTCTAATTGTTGTTGCATGTTTTACGTGGCTGCTATGGGTTGCTAGCAAGAACGTTTCTTACCTATGCAAAACCACAATGGTGATATGCCAATTGCTATTTACCCTTCATAAGGACCATTTTCATCGAATCTGATCCGACTAAAGTGGGACAGACACACACCCGTCAGCCACCTTATGCATCAAGTGCATGTTAGTCGGTGGAACCAGTCTCACGTAAGCGTACGTGTAAGGTCGGTCCGGGCCGCTTCATCCCACAATGTCGTCGGATCAAGATAAGACTAGTAACTATAAGCAAATTGAACAAATCATCGCCCACAACTGCTTTGTGTTCTACTCGTGCATAGAGTCTACGCATAAACCTAGCTCATGACGCCACTGTTGGGGAATGTAGCAATAATTCAAAAAAATTCCTACATGTCACCAAGATCAATCTAGGAGATACTAGCAAAGAGACAGAGAGAGAGAGAGAGAGAGAGAGAGAGAGTGAGAGGGAGCGCATCTTCATACCCTTAAAGATCGCTAAGCGGAAGCGTTACAAGAACGCGGTTGGTGGATTCGTACACGCAGCGATTCAGATCATGACCGATTCCGATCTAAGCGCTGAACAATGGCGCCTCCGCGTTCAACACACATACAGCCCGGGGACGTCTCCTGCTTCTTGATCCAATAAGGGGAGAGGAGAAGTTGAGGGAGAACTCCGACAGCATGACGGCGTGGTGGTGACGGAGCTCGTGGTTCTCTGGCAGGGCTTCGCCAAGCGCTACGGAGGAGGAGGAGGTGTAGGAGAGGGGGAGGGGCTGCGCCAGGGAAAGGGTGAGGCTGCCCTCTCTCTCCCTCACTATATATAGGGGGAAGGGGTGGAGGAGGCGCCCTAGGGTTCCGTAGGGGAGGGGCGGTGGCCACAGGGGAAACCCTAGATGGGTTTGGGCGCCCCCACCCCTAGGAAACATGCCCCCAAGCCGGGAGGGGTGTCTACCCTAGGGGAGGTGCCCCCACATCTCCAAGTTACATGAGATGGGGTGGGAGGGGTGCTCAGCCCCTTAGTGGGCTGATGTGCCCCTCCCCTTGGCCCATAAGCTCCCCCCCAATGCTTGTCGGGGCTTCCGAAACCCCTTTCGGACACGCTGGTCGTCACCCGGTACCCCCGGAACAATTCCGGACTGCAATACCCTTCGTCCAATATATCGATCTTCACCTTCGGACTATTCCGTAACTCCTCGTCACATCCGGGATCTCATCTGGGACTCCGAACAACCTTCGGTAACCACATACTATTTCCCATAACAACTCTAGCGTCACTGAACCTTAAGTGTGTAGACCCTACTGGTTCAGGAACCATGCACACATGACCGAGACATCTCTCTGGCCAATAACCAATAGCAGGATCTGGATACCCATATTGGCTCCCACATGTTCCACGATGATCTCATCGGATGAACCACGATGTCGGGGATTCAATCAATCTCGTATACAATTCCCTTTGTCTATCGGTATGTTACTTGCCCGAGATTCGATCGTCGGTATCCCCATACCTCGTTCAATCTCATTACCGGCAAGTCTCTTTACTCGTTCCATAACACATGATCCCGTGACAAACTCCTTAGTCACATTGAGCTCATTATGATGATGCATTACCAAGTGGGCCCAGAGATACCTCTCTGTCATACAGTGTGACAAATCCAAGTCTCGATTCGTGCCAAACCCACAGGCACTTTTGGAGATACCTGTAATGCACCTTTATAGCCACCCAGTTACGTTGTGACGTTTGGTACACCCAAAGCATTCCTACGGTATCCGGGAGTTGCACAATCTCATGGTCTAAGGAAATGATACTTGACATTAGAAAAGCTTTAGCAAACGAACTTCACGATCTTGTGCTACGCTTAAGATTGGGTCTTGTCCATCACATCATTCTCCTAATGATGTGATCCCGTTATCAATGACATCCAATGTCCATGGTCAGGAAACCATAACCATCTATTGATCAATGAGCTAGTCAACTAGAGGCTTACTTGGGACATGTTGTGGTCTATGTATTCACACATGTATTACGGTTTCCGGTTAATAAAATTATAGCATGAACAATAGACAATTATCATGAACAAGGAAATATAATAATAACCATTTTATTATTGCCTCTAGGGCATATTTCCAACACTCGCTATCCCATGGATAGTATCATGGAGACTGAACATTGTGTGCTAATGGCGAAATTCCAGAAGCTGACCTTGAAGGCGGTGGTCGGCTCTGTTTTACCTCCTCGAGTAGAGGGAACTTTCCATTGTCGTCCGATTCCACGTGGCTATGCTATTGCCATGGTGGATGAAATAATGGAGGGATTTGATGGGCTGGAGCTTGACTACCCTACAGGTAAAGGGGACATTCTTCTGGAAAATGCTTTAAGAAGTACCTGTCTATGGAGAAAGGAGAACATCAAGCTTCCAAACTGGACGCCGCCTCATCAGACTCAGCCGGATGAGGCCCCTCAGCAAAGTCCTCTTCCACCTCAGCTGTCTCCGCACGTCAGCGGAGTCCGCATCCTCCGGCGCGCCAGCGGACTCCGCCGCCTTAGCAATGGCAGAAGAGAGCCGCCGCCGCTTTGGCAGCTAGCAGTACAAAAGGCGGGAATAAATTCAAAGCTAGCCCAAGCGTCAGGGCTCCTCCAAAGTTACCATGTGAGAGGACTGACGAGGAAACCAACGGCATCGTGGATGCCGAAGTGCAGGCTTATTTTGAATGGAAATGTCAACCTCTGAAGGAAAGAATAGATCCGGTAAAATCGAAGCGCACTCTGGATGCCGTTAAGCGACCACCATCGCCTCTGTCGCAATCCAACTATGATCGCTGTATTGAAAAGACATATGATGAAGTGTGGAGGTCAGGAAGTACTAATAGTGTTGCAAGATGAAGAAGTTGGAAAAAATTCCCTAGCTCAGAGAATAGGAGAAGCAATCGTGCCCCCCGCTCAAGGTGTCTAGCGATATCGTCGCTAATCATCCGGGGCTACTGCGTAGTACCAATCTTGGTGATTACATGGGCGATGATGTATAGTTTGAAATTACCGAGGTAGTAGAGATCTTTAGATACGAGCATGGGAAGCCTCTCGTCAAACATGATAAGCTCCCTCATCTAACAACGATGATGCGAAGATTGCATGACTGGTACTTGGAAAGCTGCAGGAAGAATGGGACCGATAGTTTGATGGTGAGAATTAAGGATGAGCATGACCTCATTGGAGTCGACCTGATGCCTCTTGAATTTGTGGAATTATTTCAGTTATTCAATCAAGTGGTCCTCGACAAATAACTCATGACCTGCTACTGTCTGCAAGTATCACTTATGTAATTAAGTCTCTAGCTCAGCTTGTTCATTGCATGTATACATAATTATCCTCACTATATTATGTAGATTGAAGATCGTTGAATGCAAAAGAGGACAAATCTATGACATTGGGTTCATTAGCCCAAATACCATAAATGAATGGATGGTAGAAAATAGAGTTGAAGATACTGAGAAAAACTTGCTACAAGCATTCCTTACATCAGAACAAAAGGGAAATACTCTTTCTTACAACTTCAAGTGAGTGTTACTGTCTTGTGCATATTCGGTTTTGCTTACTCGAGGTTAAGTAATGTAATTGATGGGTTATGCGTGCGCAGGTTCCACTTTATTCTGCTATCCATTAAGCTTGACGAGGGAGTAGTAACTGTCTAAGACTCGAGACGTAAAGATCCCAAGGATTATCCAAACATGACTACAATGCTCCAGAAGTAAGTTCAATCATTATCGTACCATATCGGCAACTTTCGTTCATTTCCTGATATCGAGTAATCATCTTCTTTTGCCTGACAGGGTTTGGAAAAAGTTCACCGGAATGGTTCTGGGTCGGATGAACGAGCTGCGATTTACACACCCGAAAGTAAGTAGTACTAGCTAGTTCCGCGCATCTCTCATTGATTCTAGTTTCATCAATACCATTATCATGCTTGCTTATCAGTTTGATTGAACTCTATTCTCGTAAAGTGCTTGTGGCAGGCAGACATGAATAATTAATGTGGATACTATGTTTGTGAGTTCATTCGCCACTCGACCTCTGAGCGGGGCTTCTTGTCTAACAAACAATTTGAAGTTTGTAAATAATATTCACAATTTTATTTTATTACCATCAATTGTGTTGAGTTTCATTCATATATTTGTATTGACCCCCTTCTTTAAATTAGATCTAACAGATGCAGGATGAACTCCTACCACATGATCGCATACGAGCAATTCAAGAGGAATTGGCGGGATTCTTTCTTAACCACGTCATACATGAAAAGGGAGAATACCATATGGAAATTCAATGGGAGTTTGGCGCTTGATGATGTCAGGGATGTTATATTGTATATATTCGGTAGCATCGGATAGGTATACGAAAACTTGTTGTTCAACCAAGCTCGGAGAAAGAGAGGTCACTTCTCTCTATATATGTTCATGATGATCTTGTGTAATTAATGGTTTCCTTCATTTGCTTACTAGCTAGCATCGAGTTCTCTTTATATGTAGTAGCTAGCGTCGACCAAGCATGGAGAAAGAGAGGTATCTTCTCTCTATTAGCTAGCTAACACAATATGAAACCCTAAACCCCCTTTCAAAAAAAACCCAGTGCCTGGGAGCTGCTGACGCGTGGTTGCCTTTTAGTCCTGGTTGGTGTTACCAACCGCGACTAAAGGTCCTCCTGCCTAGGCGTCCTACAGCGGCCACGTGGAGCTCCTTTAGTCCTGGTTCGTAAGCCAACCAGGACTAAAAGTGAGGGGCTTTAGTCCCGATCGTTTTGCCCCGGTTGCAGAACCGGGACTAAAGGCCCTCTGGAACCGGGACAAGTGCCCTGTTTTCTACACGTCCTGCTCACCAAACCAGGTATCCCAAAGTGGCGAATCCATGTCGTACCATGGGTCGTCGAGGAGATGCGCCAGGATCTGATGTTCCCAGTGGTTGATCTCCAAGAGGCGGGCGCGGATACTCACCAGGACGGCCGGAACGGGCATCCGGCCAAGGAAGCGGTTGGTTGTCCTCTTGTACCATCGGCAGATCTGGATCTTCACACATGACATGATGCGTGGAGAGGCAACCGAGATGGAGAAGCCGCCGACGCTCCTCGGCCCCTACGAACTAGAGGACAAGCCCGCCTCGTGGTTGTGCTTGGCGTTCTTGCTGGGGACCCACTTCCACATACCCATTGTGGGTGGTGGCGGCGGCCGGCGAGGTGCTCTACGGCTTGTCGGGGTTGGAGGGGGCAGAAAGGGTGTGGAATGCGGCGAATGACACGTCTCCAACGTATCTGTAATTTTTGATTATTCCATGCTATTATATTATTTGTTTTGGATGTTTAATATGCATTAATATGCTATTTTATATTATTTTTGGGACTAACCTATTAACCTAGAGCCCAGTGCCAGTTTATGTTTTCCTTGTTTTTGAGTTTCGAAGAAAAGGAATACCAGACGGAGTCCAAACGGAATAAAACCTTCGCAATGATTTTTCTTGGACCAGAAGACAACCAAGAGACTTGGAGATCAAGTCGGAAGAGCCACGAGGCGGCCACAAGGGGGGAGGGCACGCCCCCTCCTTGTGGGCCCCTCATGCCTCCCCTGACCTAATTCTTCGTCCTATATATTAACATATATTCCCAAACCACTAGAATCATCCACGAAAACACGTTTCCACTGCCACAACCTTCTGTTCCCGTGAGATCCCATCTTGGGGCCTTTTCTGCATCCTGCCGGAGGGGATTCGATCACGGAGGGCTTCTACATCAACTCTGTTGCCCTCCCGATGAAGCGTGAGTAGTTTACCACAGACCTACGGCTTGATAGCTAGTAGCTAGATGGCTTCTTCTCTCTCTTTGATTCTCAATACCATGTTCTCCTCGATGTTCTTGGAGAGCTATCCGATGTAATCTTCTTTTGCGGTGTGTTTGTCGAGATCCCATGAATTGTGGATTTATGATCAGCTTATCTATGAATATTATTTGAATCTTCTCTAAATTCTTTTATGCATGATCTGATATCTTTGTAATTCTCTTAAACTATCGGTTTGGTTTGGCCAACAAGATTGGTTTTTCTTGCAATGGGAGAAGTGCTTAGCTTTGGGTTCAATCTTGCGGTGTCCTTTCCCAGTGGTAGTAGGGGTAGCAAGGCACATATTGTATTGTTACCAACGAGGATAAAAAGATGGGGTGTACAGCATATTGCTTGAGTTTATTCCTCTACATCATGTCATCTTACTTAATGTGTTACTCTGTTTTTCATGAACTTAATAATGTAGATGCAGGCAGGAGTCAGTCGATGTGTGGAGTAATAGTAGTAGATACAGAATCGTTTCGGCCTACTTGACACGGACATGATGCCTATATTTCATAATCATTGCCTTAGATATCGTCATAACTTTGTGCTTTTCTATCATTTGCTCGACAGTAATTTGTTCACCTATCGTATTATTTCCTATCTTGAGAGAAGCCTCTAGTGAAACCTATTGCCCTCGGGTCTATTTTCCATCATATAAGTTACCGGCCTACTATTTTCCATCCTATAAGTTTCCGATCTACTATTTTGAAATCTTTTACTTTCCGATATATAAACCAAAAAAACCAAAAATATTTACTTAATCTATTGTTTAGTTTCACCTATCTCTATCATATCTTTCTTTTGCAATTAACTGTGAAGGGAATGACAACCCCTTTATCGCGTTGGGTGCAAGTTGTTTGATTGTTTGTGCAGGTATTGGTGATTTGTGCGCTATATCCTATGGGATTGATACCTTGGTTCTCTAACTGAGGGAAATACTTATCTCTACTTTGCTGCATCACCCTTTCATCTTCAAGGGAAATCCAACTCAAACTCAAGAAATAGCAGGAAGAATTTCTGGCACCGTTGCCAGAGAGATCTACACCAAGTCAAGATATACCAAGTACCCATCATAAAACTCTCATCTCTTGCATTACATTATTCTCCATTTTCCTCTCATTTTCCTCTCCCCAACTTCTTAAATTATTTTCAAAAAGATTTGGCTTTTTCTTCGCCCCTCTTCCATTCGTCTTCTTTGTTTGCTTTTTGTGTGCCCGTGTGTTGGATTGTTTGCTTTGTCATGATGGCTCAAGAGAATACCAAATTGTGTGACTTTTCCAATAGTAATAACAATGATTTTATTAGTACTCCGATTGCTCCCACCACTAATGCGGAATCTTATGAAATTAATGCCGCTTTGCTAAATCATGTTATGAAAGATCAATTTTCCGACCTTCCTAGTGAAGATGCCGCATCCCATCTTAATAGTTTCGTTGAGTTGTGTGATATGCAAAAGAAAAAATATGTGGATAATGATATTGTAAAATTGAAGCTATTTCCGTTCTCACTTCGAGATTGTGCTAAAACTTGGTTTTCATCTTTGCCTAAAATAATATTGATTCATGGAATAAGTGTAAAGATGCTTTTATTTCCAAGTATTTTCCTCCCGCTAAGATCATCTCCCTTAGGAACGATATTATGAATTTTAAGCAACTTGATCATGAACATGGTCCACAATCTTGGGAGATGATGAAATTGATGATACGAAATTGCCGTACTCATGGTTTGAATTTGTGGATGATTATACAATTTTTTTGCCGGATTGAATTTTTCTTCGAGAAATCTTTTAGATTCGGCCGCGGGAGGTAGTTTTATGGAAATTACTTTAGGAGAAGCTACTAAACTCCTAGATAATATTATGGTTAATTATTCTCAATGGCATACCGAAAGATCTTCCACTAGTAAAAAATGCATGCGATTGAAGAGATTAATGTTTTGAGTGGATGGATGAACTTATGAAATTATATGCTAGCAAGAGTGCTTCTATTGATCCTAATGATATTCCATTGTCTACTTTGATTGAAAATAATAATGAATCTATGGATGTGAATTTTGTTGGTAGAAACAATTTTGGTAATAACGCGTATAGAGATAATTTTAATCCTAGGCCATTGCCTAGTAATTCCTCTAATAATTATGGTAATTCCTACAAAAATTCTTATGAAAATTATAATAATATGCCCTCTGATTTTGAGAATAGTGTTAAAGAATTTATGAGTTCGCAAAAGAATTTCAATGCTTTGGTTGAAGAAAAATTGCTTAAGATTGATGATTTGACTAGGAATGTGGATAGAATTTCTCTTGATGTTGATTCTTTGAAAATTAGATCTATTCCACCCAAACGTGATATTAGTGAGTCTGAAAGCTATGAGAATTTCCATTGATGAGTGCAAAGAAAGAACCGCTAAGATGCGTGCTAAGCGAGATTGGATTGTAAAAATGTTTTCTTCTAGTTTCCGTGAAAAAAATGGTGAAGATCTTAAATTGATTGATGTGACTCCTATTTAATATATATTTTCCAATATAAATCTTGATAAAAATGGGACTGGAGATGAATCAACTTTAGTTAAAAGGCATCCCAATGATTCGGAGTTTTCAGATCTTGATGCAAAAATTGATAAAAGTGGGATTGGAGAGATCAAAACTTTAAGTAGCAATGAACCCACTCCTTTGGATTTCAAGGAATTTAATTATGATAATTGCTCTTTAATAGGTTGTATTTCCTTGTTTCAGTCCATGTTGAATTCTCCTCATGCTTATAATCAAAACAAAGCTTTTACAAAACATATCGTTGATGATATGATGCAATCTTTTGAAGAAAAGCTTAAATTGGAAGTTTCTATCCCTAGAAAACTTTATGATGAGTGGGAACCTACTAGTAAGATTAAGATTAAGTATTATAAGTTCCATGCTTTGTGTGATTTGGGTGCTAGCATTTCCACGATTCCAAAAACTTTATGTGATGTGTTAGGTTTCCGTGAATTTGATGATTGTTCTTTAAATTTGATCTTGCGGATTCCACTATTGAGAAACCTATGGGAAGGATTAATGATGTTCTTATTGTTGAAAATAGGAATTATGTGCCCATATATTTCATTGTTCTTGATATAGATTGCAATCCTACATGTCCTATTATTCTTGGTAGATCTTTCCTTAGAACGATCGGTGCAATTATTGATATGAAAGAAGAAAACATTAGATTTCAATTTCCATTAAGGAAGGGCATGGAACACATTCCTAGAAAGAAAATTAAGTTTCCATATGAATCTATTATGAGATCTACTTATGGATTGCATACCAAAGATGACAATATCTAGATCTATTTGTGCTTTAATGCCTAGCTAAGGGCATTAACAATATCGCTTGTTGGGAGGCAACCCAATTTTATTTTTATTCTTTGCTTTTTTTCTTTTTGGTTATGTTTTTAATAAATAATTCATCAAGCCTCTTGTTAGATGTGGTTTTGTGTTTTAATTGGTGTTTGTGCCAAGTAAGACCTTTGGGATGGCTTACGGTGATAGTTGATTTGATCTTGCTGAAAAATAGAAACTTTTGCGCTCAGGAAAACAATTCTCATTGTTAACAGAAGCGTGATAAAATACTGATTCGTTTTGAAGAAGATTAATAAATAAATTTATCAGGCTTTCCTAAATTTTCAGAATTTTTGGAGTTACATAAGTATTTGAGAGTTACAGATTACTACACACTGTTCTGTTTTTGACAGATTCTGTTTTCTATGTGTTGTTTGCTTATTTTGATGAATCTATGGGTAGTATTGGGGGGGGGGGTATGAACCATGGAAAACTGGAATACAATAGATATTACACAAATATAAATAAAGAATGAGTTCACAACAGTACCAAAAGTGTTGATTTATTTTCTTATACTAACGGAGCTTATGAGATTTTCTGCTGAGTTTTGTGTTGTGAAGTTTTCAAGTTTTGGGTAAAGATTTGATGGACAATGGAATAAGGAGTGGCAAGCCTAAGCTTGGGGATGCCAAAGGCACCCCGAGGTAATATTCAAGGACAACCAAGAGCCTAAGCTTGGGGATGCCCCAGAAGGCATCCCCTCTTTCGTCTTTGTCTATCAGTAAATTTACTTGAGGCTATATTTTTATTCACCACATAATATGTGTTTTGCTTGGAGCGTCATGTATGATATGAGTCTTTACTTTTTAGTTTGCCACAATCATCCTTGCTGTACACACCTTTTGAGAGGGACATGCATGAATCGTGATTTATTAGAATACTCTATGTGCTTCGCTTATATCTTTTGAGCTAGGCAATTTTGCCCTTGTGCTTCACTTATATCTTTTTAGAGCACGGCGGTGGCTCTATTTTATAGAAATTATAGAACTCTCATGCTTCAATTATATTATTTTGAGAGTCTCTAAACAACATGGTAATTTTCTTTGGTTATAAATTTAGTACTAATATGATAGACATCCAAGAGGGGTATAACAAAAACTTTCATATAAAGTGCATTGAATAATATGAGAAGTTTGATTCCTTATGATTGTTTTGAGATATAAAGATGGTGATATTAGAGTCATGCTAGTGAGTTATTGTGGATTGTAGAAATACTTGTGTTAAAGTTTGTGATTCCCGTAGCATGCACGTGCCATGAAACAGATAAATACTAATGGCTAACCATGCCTCACGGATCAACTCATCCAACTTGTTGGACAAAGTTGTCCCTCTTCTTCCTTGGGTCGGTGGCCGAAGGTGGGGGCTGTTGCAAGACGGGTGGATCGAGCTGTCGGGTGGCATAGTAGTAGGGCGCCTTCAGCTGGGAGGGCCATGGCCACGATTGCTCTGGCGACACTGGTCGAGCAGTGTGCTAAGGCTTAAGCTCTCACCCTAATCGATCGTCGCCACATCTCCCGCCCTCTTCTTCTCCTTGGCGCACCGACCATTGCGTTCCATGGATTAGATCTTGTGTGCCGCCACCGGGTGATGACCCACAAGTATAGGGGATCTATTGTATTCCTTTCGATAAGTAAGAGTGTCGAACCCAACGAGGAGCAGAAGGAAATGATAAGCGGTTTCCAGCAAGATATTCTCTGCAAGTACAGAAACAAGTGGTAACAGATAGTTTTGTGATAGGATATTTTGTAACGAGCAACAACTAACAAAAGTAAATAAGGTGCAGCAAGGTGGCCCAATCCTTTTTGTAGCAAAGGACAAGCCTGGACAAATTCTTATATAGAGAAAAGCGCTCCCGAGGACACATGGGAATATCATCAAGCTAGTTTTCACCACATTCATATGATTCGCGCTCGGTACTTTGATAATTTGGTATGTGGGTGGACCGGTGCTTGGGTACTGTCTTTACTTGGACAAGCATCCCACTTATGATTAACCTCTATTGCAAGCATCCGCAACTATAACAAAAGTATTAAGGTAAACCTAAGCATAGCATGAAACATATGGATCCAAATCAGCCCCTTACGAAGCAATGCATAAACTAGGGTTTAAGCTTCTATCACTCTAGCAACCCATCATCTACTTATTACTTCCCAATGCCTTCCTCTAGGCCCAAATAATGGTGAAGTGTCATGTAGTGGACATTCACATAACACCACTAGAGGAGAGACAACATACATCTCATCAAAATATCAAACGAATACCAAATTCACATGACTACTAATATCAAGACTTCTCCCATGTCCTCGGGAACAAACGTAACAACTCACAAAGCATATTGATGTTCATAATAAGAGTGGTATTAATGTGCATATAGGATCTGAACATTTGATCTTCCACCAATTAAACCAACTAGCATGAACTACAAGGAGTAATTAACACTACTAGCAACCTACTAGCACCAATCCCGGACTTGGAAACAAGAATTGGATACAAGAGATGAACTAGGGTTTTGAGAGGAGATGGTGCTGATGAAGATGTTGATGGAGATTGCCCTCTCCCGATAGGAGGAGCATTGGTGATGATGATGGCGATGATTTCCCCCTCCAGGAGGGAAGTTTCCCCAGCAGAACTGCTTTGCCGGAGCCCTAGATTGGATCCGCCAAGGTTCCACCTCGTGGCGGCGGAGTTTCGTCCGAGAAGATGGCTTGTTATTTTTTCCCATCGAAAGACTTCATATAGCAGAAGATGGCCACCGGAGGGCCACTAGGGGGCCCACGAGGCAGGGGGCGCACCCAGGGGGTAGGGCGCACCCCCCACCCTCGTGGGCAGGGTGTGCCCCCCTAGTGAATCTCTTCCACTGAGTATTTTTTATATATTCTAAAAATGTCTTCCGTGAAGTTTCATGACTTTTGGAGCTATGCAGAATAGGTCTGTAATATTTGCTCCTTTTCCAGCCCAGAATCCTAACTGCCGGCATTCTCCCTCTTCATGTAAACCTTGTAAAATAAGAGAGACTAGGCATAAGTATTGTGACATAATGTGTAATAACAGCCCATAATGCAATAAATATCGATATAAAAGCATGATGCAAAATGGACGTATCAAATCCCCCAAGCTTAGAGCTCGCTTGTCCTCAAGCGAAAAGCCGAAATCGAAAAATATGTCCACATGGTTAGAGATAGAGGTGTCGATAAAAATAAAATACGTACATGAGGGCATCATGATCATTCTTAGAACAACAACTTATATAATTCTTGTCATATGATTTCTTATGCTAGAGTAATAATTCAATCACAATTTCAAGTATGAATCGTAAACTTAATTGAAAACTGACAAATTGTAATCTCAGTCATTGGAGCAATTGCAATTTATCATAACATAGGAAAGAGTCAACATAAGAGCTTTTCAGCAAGTCCACATACTCAACTATCATATAGTCTTTCACAATTGCTGACACTCACGCAATACTTATGGGTATGGAGTTTTAATCAAACACAGAGAAAGATAGGGGCTTATAGTTTTGCCTCCCAACGTTTTACCTCAAGGGTAATGTCAACGGTAATAGTTCATGAAAACTCACATCCAATTAGCCATATATACCAGGATCTTTCCAACATACTGTGCTTGCCAACTCATAGACTGTAAAAAGGAAGGGTGAAGATCACCATGACTCTTATGCAATGTAGGAGATAAAAGTAAAAGATAAGCCCTTCGTAGAGGGAAGCAGAGGTTGTCATGCGCTTTTATGGTTGGATGCACAAAATCTTAATGCGAAAGGACGTTAGTTTATATTGCCACTTGTGATATGGACCTTTATTATGCAATTTTCGCTTTTATTTCTTCCATATCACACGATCGTATAAAGTTTATTTTCTTCCACACTAATAAGTCATACATATTTAGAGAAATTTTTTTATTACTTGCACCGATGACAACTTACTTAGAGGATCTTACTCAATCCATAGGTAGGTATGGTGGACTCTCATGGCGAAACTGGTTTAAGAGTATTTGGAAGCACAAGTAGTATCTCTACTTGGTGCGATGAATTTGGCTAGCACGAGGGGGAAAGGCAAGCTCAACCATGTTGGATGATCCATGACAATATAATTTATCTCAGACATAAGAAAACATAACCCATTACATTGTCTTCCTTGTCCAACATCAACTCTTTAGCATGTCATATTTTAATGAGTGCTCACAATCATAAAAGATGTCCAAGATAGTATATTTATATGTTAAGACCTCTCTTTCTTTATTACTTCCTATTAATTGCAACGATGACCAAAACTATGTTTATCAACTCTCAACAACTTTTATTCATCATACTTTTCCTATGTGAGCTCATTACTCTCCATGAGATCCATATGATCTCTTTTGTTTCTTTTTATTTCTTTCTCCCCCTTTTTTTATATTCCCTTAGGATCATGGCAAAAGAATCAATCCCTTGACTCAACACTAATCTTTATTATATAGCTCACGGACTCGATTACATAGAAGAATTATAAAGCAAAACTCACGACTAGATCATACTAAGAACTTTTATTCTACTAGATCAAGATATTACCAAAAGGATCGAACTAAGAAAAATGATAAAGATAAAAGTGATGGTGATACGACACCGGGGCACTCCCCCAAGCTTGGCAGTTGCCAAGGGGAGTGCACATACACAGGTGATTATGTCTCTCTTTTCGTGGGTGGTGATGTGATGTTCTTGGCGATGATGCCCCTCAGGATACGATTCTCCTCCTCAAGCTTATTGACTTGCTGCTTGAGGTCCATTATTTCCTTTCGGAGTTTTCCTATAACAGCCAAAGCTCCCTGCACCCAAAGGTGTTGCATAGCTGCGGGAGAACCAGTGACACTCCTTTTCATATTCTCATAAGAAAGAAATCTAACATTGGAAGGGATAACCGAGTTTGGAATAGCCGAGCTCTGTAGTTCTCCCATTGTGAATCCAGCTCGGAAGCGGGAAGTGACTTCTTGATCCTCTTCCATGGCATCTATCCTCTTCAATTCGGCCTCCATCTCTTCCTCCATTGCTGGCCCAAAGAGGTCAACATTGTTGTTTGTCATTGATCTCGGTGCCGGGTGAGACACCCGGCTCTCCCCGACTGACTCTTGCGAAGACATCTTGCTCTAATCTGCAGCAGCAATAGCTCGAAACACAAAACAGAGGATAATTGCGTGATACAGGAGTCAAAACTTCCGGGAGATTATATAATGAATTTTTACCGACCAAAATATGTGTCGTGTACAAAAACGGAGTCCAGAGAGCACACAAGGTGCCCACGAGGTAGGGGGACGCGCCCAGGGGGTAGGGCGCGCCCTCCACCCTCGTGGAGCCCTCGTGTCCTTCCCGGACTGCTTCTTATTTTTCTATTTCTCTAAATATTCCAAAATGGAGAAATATTGCCTTAAAAACTATTTTGGAGTCGGTTTACTTACCGTACCACATACCTATTCCTTTTCGGAGTCTGAAACATTCCGGAAAGTGTCCCTTATGTATTCCTCTGGGGTTACGGTTTCAATAACATTGGTTTCAACATTTATGGGATTACCTAAGAGATAATGTTTGATTCTTTGACCGTTCACCACCTTCGGATTTGTGCCTTCGAAGTTGTTGATTTTTATGGCACCAGAACGATAGACCTCCTCGATAACGTAAGGACCTTCCCATTTAGAGAGAAGTTTTCCTGCAAAAAATCTTAAACGAGAGTTGTATAGCAATACATAATCATCTACATTAAACTCACACTTTTGTATTGTTTTGTCATGCCATCTTTTGACTTTTTCTTTAACAACATGGCATTTTCATAGGCTTGAGTTCTCCATTCATCAAGTGAGCTAATATCAAATAGCCTCTTCTCACCGGCAAGTTTAAAATCATAATTGAGTTCTTTAATGGCCCAATATGCCTTGTGTTCTAGTTTGAGAGGTAAATGACATGCTTTTCCATAAACCATTTTATACGGAGACATACCCATAGGATTTTTATATGCACTTCTATAGGCCCATAATGCATCATCAAGTTTCTTGGACCAATTCTTTCTAGATCTATTAACATTCTTTTGCAAAATTAATTTGAGCTTTCTATTACTCAATTCTACTTGACCACTAGACTGTGGGTGATAAGGAGATGCGATTATATGATTAACATCATATTTAGCAAGCATTTTACGGAAAGCACCATGAATAAAATGTGAGCCACCATCAGTCATTAAATATCTAGGGAGTCCAAATCTTGGAAAAATAACTTCTTTAAGCATTTTAATAGAAGTGTTAGGATCAACACTACTAGTTGGAATAGCTTCTACCCACTTAGTAACGTAATCAACAGCAACTAAAATATGTGTATATCCATTAGAGGAAGGAAAGGGTCCCATATAGTCAAAGCCCCAAACATCAAATGGTTCAATTACGAGTGAATAGTTCATAGGCATTTCTTGACGTCTACTAATATTACCAATTCTTTGACATTCATCACAAGATAAGACAAACTTACGGGCATCCTTGAAGAGAGTAGGCCAATAAAAACCAGATTGCAATACCTTGTGTGCAGTTCTATCTCCAGCATGGTTTCCTCCATAAGCTACGGAGTGACACTTGCGTAGGATCTGTTCCTGTTCATGCTCAGGTACACAACGTCTAATAACACCATCTACTCCTTCTTTATAAAGATGTGGATCATCCCAAAAGTAATGCCTCAAATCATAGAAGAACTTTTTCTTTTGCTGGTATGTGAAACTAGGTGGTATAAACTTAGCAACAATGTAATTAGCATAATAAGCATACCATGGAGCAATATGAGAAGCATTATGACATTTAATTGCTCATCAGGAAAGCTATCATCAATAGGTAGTGGGTCATCAAGAACATTTTCTAACCTAGACAAGTTATCTGCAACGGGGTTCTCAGCTCCCTTTCTATCAATAATATGCAAATTAAATTCTTGTAGCAAGAGAACCCATCTAATAAGTCTAGGTTTAGCATCTTTATTTTCCATAAGATATTTAATAGCAGCATGTTCTGTGTGAATAGTTACTTTAGAATCAACAATATAAGGTCTGAACTTATCACAAGCAAATACAGCTGCTAAGAATTCTTTTTCAGTAGTAGCATAATTTCTCTGGGCATTGTCTAGAGTTTTACTAGCATATTGAATAACATTTAATTTCTTATCAACTCTTTGCCCTAGAACAGCATCTACAGCATAATCACTAGCATCACACATAATTTCAAAAGGTAAATTCCAATCAGGTGGCTGAACAATAGGTGCAGAGATCAATGCTTTCTTAAGTATTTCAAATGCTTCTACATAATCATCATCAAAGACGAATGGTATATCTTTTTGTAATAAATTAGTCAGAGGCCGAGAAATTTTTGAGAAGTCCTTAATGAACCTCCTATAAAAGCTGGCATGACCAAGGAAACTTCTTATACCTTTGATGTCCTTGGGACATGGCATCTTCTCAATAGCATCGACCTTGGCTTTATCGACCTCAATACCTCTTTCAGAAACTTTGTGCCCCAAAACAATACCTTCATTAACCATAAAGTGGCACTTTTCCCAATTCAAGACAAGATTAGTTTATTCACATCTCTGCAAAACTTGATCAAGGTTGCTCAAGCAATCATCAAAAGAAGATCCATAGACGGAGAAATCGTCCATGAAAACCTCACAAATCTTTTCAGAAAAGTCACAGAGTATAGCCATCATGCATCTTTGAAAGGTAGCAGGTGCATTACATAAACGAAAAGGCATACGTCTATAAGCAAAAGTACCAAAAGGGCATGTAAAAGTAGTCTTTGATTGATATTTGGCTGACACGGGTATTTGAGAGAAACCAGAATAACCATCTAGAAAGCAAAAATGTGTATGTTTGGATAATCTTTCTAGCATTTGATCGATAAAAGGTAAGGGGTAATGATCCTTTTTAGTGGCCTTATTTAATTTACGGAAATCAATTACCATCCTATAACCTATAATAATTCTTTGAGGGATCAATTCATCTTTATCATTAGGAACGACAGTAATACCTCCCTTCTTAGGGACACGATGGACATGACTTACCCACTGACTATCAGCAATGGGATAGATTATACCTGCCTCAAGGAGCTTTAGTATTTCCTTTCTTACCACTTCTTTCATTTTAGGATTCAGCCAGCGTAGATGATCACGAACTGGTTTAGCATCTTATTCCAAATTAATTTTATGTTCACATAGAGTGGGACTAATGCCCTTAAGATCACAAGGAGTATACCCAATAGCAGCACGGTGCTTCTTCAAAGTTTTCAATAATCTCTCTTCCTCATGCTTTGAAAGGTTAGCACTAATAATAGGATATATCTTTTTCTCATCAATATAAGCATATTTAAGAGTATCAGGTAACGGTTTAAGCTCAAACACGGGATCACCCTTGGGTGGAGGAGGATCCCCTAGGATTTCAACAGGTAAACTGTTTTTCAGAATAGGTTCATGTTTAAAGAATACTTCATCTATTTCCCTTCTTTCTTTCATAAACATATCATTTTCATGGTCTAGCAAATATTGTTTTAAAGGATCACTAGGAGGTACGGCAATAGAAGCAAGACCAATAATTTCATCCTTACTAGGTAATTCTTCTTCACGGTGTTGTCTACTAAATTTTGAGAAATTAAATCCATGAGTCATATCATCTAAATCGATAGTAACAACATCCATTTTGTAATCTGTGGTAGCATTAACATTGTTCAAGAAGGGTCTACCAAATATAATGGGACAAAATCTATCTTGTGGGGAACCAAGTACAAGAAAATCAGCAGGATATTTAGTTTTCCCACACAAGACTTCAACATCTCTAACAATTCCCATTGGTGAAATAGTATCTCTATTGGCAAGTTTAATTGTGACATCAATATATTCTATCTCAGCAGGTGCAATATCATGCATAATTTCTTTGTATAAGGAATAAGGTATTGCACTAGCACTAGCACCCATATCACATAAGCCATGATAACAATGATCTCCTATTTTAACAGAAATAACAGGCATGCCTACCACAGGTCTGTTTTTATCTTTAGCACAAGGTTTAGAAATTCTAGCAGTTTCATTAAGGAAATGAATAACATGCCCATCAATATTATCACACAAGAGATCTTTAACAATAGCAATATTAGGTTCAACTTTAACTTGCTCAGGAGGTGTATAAGTTTTCATATTGCTTTTACGAACCATAGTTGAAGCTTTAGCATGATCCTTTATCCTAATAGGGAAAGGTGGTTTCTCAACATAAGCAGTAGGAACAATAGGATCATTATAAGTGACAATCTTTTCTTCAACTTTAATAGGTGCAGCTACTTTTACTTCTATGGGAGGATGATATTTAAACCACTTCTCCTTGGGGAGATCAACATAAGTAGCAAAAGATTCACAGAAAGAAGCTACTATCTCAGAGTCAAGCCCATATTTAGTGCTAAATTTACGAAAAATATCGGTATCCATAAAAGATTTAACACAATCAAAACTAGGTGTCATACCTGACTCCTTACATTTGTCGAGGTCCCAATCTTCAGAGTTGCGTTTAATTCTTTCCAATAAATCCCATTTGAATTCAATAGTCTTCATCATAAAAGAGCCAGCACAAGAAGTATCAAGCATGGTGCGATTGTTATCAGAAAGCCGAGCATAAAAATTTTGAATAAACATTTCTCTTGAGAGCTCATGATTGGGGCATGAATATAACATTGATTTAATCCTCCCCAAAGCTTGAGCGATGCTTTCTCCTTCGTGAGGCCAAAAATTATATATATAATTGCGATCACGATGAACAAGATGCATAGGATAAAACTTCTAATGAAATTCCAATTTCAATCGTTTGTAATTCCAAGACCCCATATCATCACATAGCCTATACCATGTCGATGCATCTCACTTGAAAGATAAAGGGAAGACCTTCTTCTTAGCAACATCTCTGGGTACACCTGCAAGCTTAAATAATCCACAAACTTCATCCACATATATTAGATGCTCATGAGGATGCTTTGTTCCATCTCCTAAAAAGGGATTAGCTAGCAGTTTTTCTATCATACCCGAAGGAATTTTAAAGCAAACATTTTCATTTTGAGTAGGTTCAGTAGGTTGAGGAGCAACTCTTTGCTCTACTGGTCGGGGTGAAGATACCCCGAACAGGCCCCTCAGAGGATTACTTTCCATAGTAACAAGAGATAGTAAATTTCAGCACACCATATAAATTTTTCCTTACCAAATTCCACCTACCAAAGGCGCTTCACTCCCCGACAACGGCGCCAGAAAAGAGTCTTGATGACCCACAAGTATAGGGGATCTATCATAGTCCTTTCGATAAGTAAGAGTGTCGAACCCAACAAGGAGTAGAAGGAAATGATAAGCAGTTTCCAGCAAGGTATTCTCCGCAAGTACTGAAACAAGTGGTAACAGATAGTTTTGTGATAGGATAATTTGTAACGAGCAACAAGTAACAAAAGTAAATAAGGTGCAGCAAGGTGGCCCAATCCTTTTTGTAGCAAAGGACAAGCCTGGACAAATTCTTATATAGAGAAAAGCGCTCCCGAGGACACATGGGAATATCATCAAGCTAGTTTTCATCACGTTCATATGATTCGTGTTCGGTACTTTGATAATTTGGTATGTGGGTGGACCGGTGCTTGGGTACTGTCCTTACTTGGACAAGCATCTCACTTATGATTAACCTCTATTGCAAGCATCCGCAACTACAACAAAAGTATCAAGGTAAACCTAACCATAGCATGAAACATATGGATCCAAATCAGCCCCTTACGAAGCAACGCATAAACTAGGGTTTAAGATTTTATTACTCTAGCAACCCATCATCTACTTATTACTTCCCAATGCCTTCCTCTAGGCCCAAATAATGGTGAAGTGTCATGTAGTCGACGTTCACATAGCACCACTAGAGGAGAGACAACATACATCTCATCAAAATATCAAACGAATACCAAATTCACATGACTACTAATAGCAAGACTTCTCCCATGTCCTCAGGAACAAACGTAACTACTCACAAAGCATATTCATGTTCATAATCAGAGGGGTATTGATATGCATATTGGATCTAAACATATGATCTTCCACCAATTAAACCAACTAGCATCAACTACAAGGAGTAATTAACACTACTAGCAACCTACTAGCACCAATCCCGGACTTGGAAACAAGAATTGGATACAAGAGATGAACTAGGGTTTTGAGAGGAGATGGTGCTGATGAAGATGTTGATGGAGATTTCCCTCTCCCGATGAGAGGAGCGTTGGTGATGACGATGGCGATGATTTCCCCCTCCGGGAGGGAAGTTTCCCCGGCAGAATAGCTCTGCCAGAGCCCTAGATTGGATCCGCCAAGGTTCCGCCTCGTGGCGGCAGAGTTTCGTCCGAGAAGATGGCTTCTTATTTTTTTTCCCATCGAAAGACTTCATATAGGAGAAGATGGCCACCGGAGGGCCACCAGGGGGGCCCACGAGGTAGGGGGCGCCCAGGGGGTAGGGCGCGCCCCCCACCCTCGTGGGAAGGGTGTGGCCCCCTGGTGAATCTCTTCCGCTGAGTATTTTTTATATATTCTGAAAACGTCTTCCGTGAAGTTTCAGGACTTTTGGAGCTGTGCAGAATAGGTCTCTAATATTTGCTGCTTTTCCAGCCCAGAATCCCAGCTGCCGGCATTTTCCCTCTTCATGTAAACCTTGTAAAATAAGAGAGAATAGGCATAATTATTGTGACATAATGTGTAATAATAGTCCATAATGCAATAAATATCGATATAAACCATGATGCAAAATGGACGTATCACCGGGTCAGGTGGTACGATGAACATCGTCATGGGCTCCTACGACTGCTCCATTAAAGCAGTGGAAAAGGCGGGATTTCACGCAAACACAATGATGGGATTGTCCAAATGCATGGGCCCCGCCCCTGTTTTTTGTGGGTCCACGTTGTCGCAGTCTTGCATGGCAAATGATCTCAAACCTCCCCTTTGTTTGGGGGATTTCTATATCTAGTTGGGTCCGGAAAATTTTGGTGATCGTCATTGGATGGCCAAAAATGTCTCATCCTAACATTTGCACGAGGTTTGATGATCTGTCTTAGAGTTGTTGAGTATCTACAGCACTAATAGACAATCAAACACCTTATGTGCAAACTTTTTTAAAAAGAAAGGACGTAAGGAGGAAGAAATCATGCATAATTTGGACTCTTAGATCTTGTAGGCGGTTCACAATTTTATTATTACGAGGTGTAACATGTGATAGCATATATAGCTGGGCGCCTCAAACAAACCCCTCCCCCCAAACGCCCGGGTGGACGCCCTGGTCACTGACTGGTAAAAAAAACCTAACCCAGACAGGCGCCTCACGGACCTCAAACGCCCCGGCTAAATGGCATCCCTCATATCCAGCCCAAAATATAGACTGGATATTAGGGGAAGGGGGGGCGACCGGGTGCATCCGCCATGTCAGACCCAACACTTCGACTCCGTCACAAATCGCACCAAATCCATCCTCTCGACCTACCGAATCCATTTTCTCTTTACTCACTTCCTTCCTCCTTTGCGTCGGACATCTTGTAGCTCCGCTGCCACCCTTGCTCCGACTCCATTCTGAGGCTCAGTGCCGCTAGCACCGACAATGCAGTCCTCTCTACCGTGCTCGCAGCCGCGGAAGTCGGCGGCTGCCCGGATGCCACCGTGGTAAGTCCGACAACTTTCGGGTTGCTCCTTGCACTCTACGTGTTTGACACATTGTTCGACCCGGTTTTTGTTATTTATTCGTAGGGAAAATGATGGCTCGATGCTTCGTCAGATGAGAAGTATGGACCAACGGAGCTTAATAAAATGATTGGAGATGAGTTCCTCAGTTCATTTATTTCAGACGAAGAAGTGGACATGATCATGCTCATGAGCATGGAAGAGGATTTGGATCGACATGTGGAGCATATTCTCAACAGGCTCAATCAAAGCGAGAAGAGTGATCAATCGGGATAGGGTCCCCGGAGCACGGCTACTCCAGCAGGCTACTTTGCTCCGGACCCAATTTACCTGGATGATCCATGGTTTTGTCGTTGTTTTCGTATGTCCAAACCATTATTTTTGCGTGTTGTGGAGGGAGTGGAAGCACACGATGACTACTTCAATGTCACAAGGAATTGTGGTTGCCAATTTTCTTTCTCTTCTAAGAAGAAATGCACGCCTCCTCTGAGGATACTTGCACTTGGTACGGCCATCGATGTCATTGGTGAGATGGTCCGGATGGGGGAGAACACATACCTGAAGACTACTGTCAGGTTTGCCCGCGTCATGCTGTAGGTGTTTGGAGTAGAGTATATGAGAGAACCAAATGTATAGGACACCGAAATGTTGTTGGCTATTGGAAAGGCAAGAGGGTTTCTAGGAATGCTCGGGTTAATTGATTGCATGCATTGGCAAAGGAAGAACTGCCCCAAAGTTTTGTGTGGAATATATCAAGATCACACCAAAGAGGCCACCATCATACTGGAAGCAGTGACATCACATGACTTATAGATTTGGCATGCATTCTTTGGAGTGTCGTTTTCTCGCAATGACATCAATGTGCTTCAATGATCTCCTATTCAAGAGGCTTTGTAATAGGGAATCACCGCCGTGAAAACTACACAGTCAACGAGGTGACTACAACATGGGGTACTATCTTGCTGATGGCATCTATCCTTAGTGGGCGATGTTTGTGAAGATCATATCTAAACTATAAGGCAACAAATAAAGCTACTTTGCAACAATGTAGGAAGCAGCTAGGAAAGATGTGGAGGGGGCATTCAAAGTGCTTCAAGCTCATTGGGGGAATTATTCGTGAAGCAGCAATGATGTGGGAATCCAAAACTTTGTGGCATCTGATGACATGTTGTGTTATTTTACACAATATGACTGTCGAGGATGAGGGTGATGGTGTAGCCCAGACTAATGATTTTGAAGCGCCTGGAGAATAAGTCCGAATCTCGGAAGATCAAGATGAAAATCAGCTTATAAACTTTCTAATGCATCAGAATCTTCGAGATCATCAGGTGCACCTGCAGCTACTCGATGATTTTGTGGAGCATACGTGGACCCACAATGAACACCAAAAAGCTAAAATTTGAGTTGTGCACTTCAAATACATTTTATGTAAGAACTATGTATTTTCGTTACCAACATTTGTTATTTACGTGCGACATTGGCGTGTATGATGGATGTGCATGGATTTGAATATGTTTGAGAGTCCAGATTTGAGCTATGTGGTTTGTCGGGCATGAAATATGAGGGAAGGTCTGATGACCCACAAGTATAGGGGGTCAATTGTATCTATTTTCGATAAGTAGGAGTGTCGAACCCAACGAGGAGCAGAAGGAAATGACAAGTAGTTTCCAGTAAGGTGTTGTCTGCAAGTGCTGAAATTGTAAGTAGCGAGTAGTTTGGTAGCAAGATAATCTGTAACGAACAAGTAACGGCAATTGTAACAAGTATGCAGCAAGGTAGCCCAATCCTTTTGAGACAAAGGATATGCTAAAATGGTCTCTTATGGTAAGCAAAGCATTCTTGAGGGTAAACGGGAATTTCGTCTAGTCACTTTCATCATGTTGGTTTGATATGTGGGTGGACCGGTGCTTAGGTGCTGTTCTTACTTGAAGAAACCTCCTACTTATGATTAACCCTCCCACAAGCATCCACAACTACGAGAAAAGTATTAAGTATAAATCCTAACCATAGCATTAAATTCTAGGATCCAATCGGTCCCTTATGGAATAGTGCATAAACTGGGGTTTAAGTTTCTGTCACTCTCTCAACCCACCATCTATTTACTACTCCACAATGCATTTCCTTAGGCCCAAATATGGTGAAGTGTCATGTAGTCAACGTTCACATGACACCACTAAGGGAATCACAACATAAATACTATCAAAATATCGAACACATATCAAATTCACATGATTACTTGTAACATGATTTATCCCGTGACCTCAAGAACAAAAGTAACATCTCACAAATAATAATCATGCTCAAGATCAAAGGGGTATTAATATGAATAATGGATCTGAACATATAATCTTCCACCAAATAAACCATATAGTAATCAACTACAATATGTAATCAACACTACTAGTCACCCCCTAGCAACAATCTGTAGTTCCGGTAACAAGATTGAATACAATAGATGAACTAGGGTTTGAGATGAGATGGTGCTGGTGAAGATGTTGATGGAGATTTCCCTCCCCAAGATGGGAGAGTTGTTGGAGACGATGATTTCCCCCTCTAGGAGGGAAGTTCCCCCGGCAAAATCGCTCCACCGGACGGCAAAAGTGCTCCTGCCCAAGTTTCGCCTCGAGGCGGCGGCGCTTCGTCCCAAAAGTATTATTATGATTTTTTCTAGGTCAAAACCACTTATATACTAGAAGATGGGCACCGGAGGTGGGCCAAGGAGGCCACAACCCACTAGGGCGCGCTAGGGGGGCTGGCGTGCCCAGGTGGGTTGTACCCACCTGGTGGCCCCCTCTTGTACTTATTGGCTCCAATATTTCTTATATATTCCATAAAAAATCTCCGTAAAGTTTCAGCCCATTTGGAGTTGTGCAGAATAGGTGGCCTGATGTAGCTTTTCCAGGTCCAGATTTCCATCTGCTGGAATTCTCCCTCTTGGTGTGTTCCATGCAAATTATGAGAGAAAAAGGCATTAGAATTACTCCAAAAAGAATTATTATGAATAAAAACATTGTAAATAACAGTAAGAAAACATGATGCAAAATGGATGTATCACGGTCCGGATGCGCCCGCGGCCGTGCCGGGCACGTCCTATAGGGGCCTAGATTTGCCAAGTTCGACATTCTGAGACAACCAAACACGTATACATAGTTTTTCTAAATCAAACACACACATAGTTTTCTTTCGATAAAACTTCCAATCTATTCATCACCAATCATGATAGTACAATGAATACCAAAAATAATAAAAATTACATCTAGATTCGTAGTTCACCTAGCGATGAGTACAAGCACTACAGCGATCCGAAGGCACGCTGCCGTCACACTCCTCCCTCACCGGAGCCAGGGAAAATTTGTTGTAGTAGTCAGTCAAGTTGTCGTGCGAAGAGCCTATAGGACAAGCGCATCAGAACAGCAACCTTCACCGTTGAATAGAAGTTTAGATCGAAAGGATCCAACCTGTAGACACATGAACAATCATGATAGTACAATGAATACCAAAAATAATAAAAATTACATCTAGATTCGTAGTTCACCTAGCGATGAGTACATGCACTAAAGTGATCCGAAGACACGCTGCCGTCACACTCCTCCCTCACCGGAGCCGGGGGAAATTTGTTGTAGTAGTCAGTCAAGTTGTCGTGTGGAGAGCCTATAGGACAAGCGCATCAGAACAGCAACCTTCACTGTTGAGTAGAATTTTAGATCGAAAGGATCCAACCTGTAGACACATGAACACAAACGAACAAATACCGGATCCACGTGGATCCACCAGAGACAAACGCCGACCGAATCCCGCGATATCCGTTGCAGACAAACCTACACACGCCCTACGATGAAGCTAGAAGCACCACCGGGACGAGGGGCAAGGCGGGGAGAATCTTATTCCATCTTCAGAGAGCTGCCGCCGCATCGTCTCTCCGAGCAGGACACAAACCCTAAGGGAACTTAGAAAAAGCATCCAAAAATGAAAGCCTCCCGCTGGCAAAGACTGGGATCCAGCATGCTTCCACGGCCTAAGGCTACAGGAGACGAGGCAGACCAGCATCGACGCCACTAGGAGGCAGAAAAAACCCTAACGACGGCTGGGTAAGAGCGCTCTAACCTGGAGGTAGCTTGACCCTAGTTAACACACACATAGTTTTTTTGGCAAACAACAACCCTCAAAGAGGGATCCACATTTATTATTAGCAACCAAGGCAGTGTACAGATATCAAGTTCCCTTTGGGGAAAGAGATGGCTTCGAGACCCATTAAGAGTTACACCTGAAGCCTTTGTTGCAAACAAAGTTGCAACTAGAGGGAATTCTACTAGAGAAAGCTTTCTTTGCAAGATTATGCGCTATATGGTTCTTGTGTCTTGGAATATGCTCGACCCTATAAGAACTAAGACATGATACAAGATTGAAGATATCAGCAAGAGTAGGTTGTAAGTTCCAATGTCCTAGATGTCGTATTAGGTCGTTCACCTTCACCACTTGTACCAAACTCCTGCAATCAGAGAAAAAGTAGATAGAGTTCCAAGTCAAGGTTTTGACAACTTCTGCCGCTAGAAGAAGCCCTAGTGCTTCAGCCTGCAAAACTGAACAAACATTCGTAGAAACAGCTTGAATAAAAATAGAATGATTTCTTGATTGATCCCTTAAAAACACTCTAACAGAGGCTTTATCGTGACTATCTGCAGGATTGTATGCTGCATCGACATAGGCTAGACAACCTGCATGTTGAAAATTCAAATCCATACATATAGCGGCGCTGATCGATTCCTTATTGAAAAGTCTCTTATCTTCGTTGTCATCGTCCAGTGCACCTACATTAAGCATTGCGTTGGAAGCATAGATAACCTGCATTGAACTCCAATTTATCTTTTTAAACAGAAGGTCACATCTGGCCTTCCAAATATTCCACAAAGTAGTAAAGATGAACTCTAAATTTAAATTCGGGTGATTGGTAGACAAGATTGGGTTGATGACATTAGAAGGATATAAATTATGATCCAACATGTCTAATTTAAAACCTAATTTAAATCAAATAGATCTAGAGAAGGTGCATAGGAAGAAAAGGTGCAAATCAGATTCAACACAGCCGCACCTACAACACTCTTTTTTGATGTGTTTGGAAAATCTAAAGGCCCTCAGCCCTGAAGCAATAGCCCTTCTAATAAGCCTCCAAGCAAAAGTTTTAACTCTAGGAGCCAAAGTTCTGCTCTTCCAAACTTGGTTGAGAATGTCTATCTCTTGATTGATCACAAGAGATCCATGATTCATAGTATTATCCTGGATCTCCTACATAAAAGCTTTATAAGCACTTTTTGTGGTACAAGTAGCATTAGGAGTGTGAATCCAATATAGAGTATCATCAATATCAGCATTAATAATAGAAATATTTAAAACATTGTTTTTGAAAGTATCATCAAAGAAGGTACTAATCTTATCTTCATCCCAAACTTTAGAATTAGGTTTCCAAAGATCACTAATAATGCTAGGATAAGGCCCATTCAAGTTGGGTTTGAGATGATCATAAATTTTGTCCCAATCTTTGCACCAAGGATTGTTCCAAATGTTGGAGTTACCTTTAGCAATTTGCATTTTGCAAGAACTGATTATACCGGGAAGGATTTTAATAAAAGAGGCCCAGAAAGCATATTTGGCAGTGTAGAGGTTGGGCTTCCAAATGGAAGAATTATGAAAATATTTAGCTTTGAGAATCTTAACTATTAAGGAGGAAGGATTATTAATGATACTCCAAACCACATTAGTAACCATAGATTTGTTCATGATGGCTAAATTCCTAATACCCAGTCCTCCTTTATGCATAGGTCTACAAATATCATCCCAAGATATAAAACAAATAGGCTTGGTATTACCATCCTTCTGAATACCTATCCACCAAAATTTCCTAACAATATGTAAGCTTATTGATGATGGTTTTGCTCAGAAGGATATTAGACATATAGTAGACAGGCAAAGAAGCAAATATAGATTTGATAAGAGTGAGTCTACCTGCATGAGAGAGTCTGTTAGCCTTGTAGCTATTAAGTTTAGCTTTAATTTTTCTATAATAAAGCTATAGGCTGCAGCTCTATTCCTACCCGGGAGAATAAGAGGATGACCAAGATGAACAGTATTAAGATCCATATCCGGAGTAGGAAAAATATTTTTTACGGAATTTCTTAGAGAGATATCAGTGTTCTTACTAAATAAAATAGTTGATTTGTTCCAGTTGTGAGTTTGACTAGAAATATCACAGAATTGGTTGATGATTCTAGCAATAGTATATGCATCGTCATTATCAGCCCTTCCATAGACAATTAAATCATCTACAAACATTAAAGAGTGAATAGGAGGACATGAAGGTCCCAATTGAATGCCGTTCAAAAGATTGGTCTTTAAGGCCTCCTGCATGGAAATCGACAACTCATTGACAGCAAGAATAAAAAGGTACGGCGACAACGGTCATCCTTGTCGGATTCCTCAAGATCCTTTAAATCTACCAAACGGTTGCCCATTAATGTGAACCGAGAAAGTAGCAGAGGATATGCATTCAAGGATCAAATTAATCAAATGATCATGCACCCCTTTACGCATCAGAGCTCTTCTGATAAAACACCGTTCTATCCTATCAAAAGCTTTTGCAAGATCAATCTTTAGCATGAAAGCTTTATGTTTCCAAGAAGCTAATTGGAAGGAATGAGTAATCTCTTGAGCAACCAGAATATTATTAGCTACTTTCCTACCTTGGATAAAGGCTTGTTGAGATTCATCAATATAGTCAGGTAGGGATTTGGGAGCAGAGGGAGCGAGAGCAATAGCGGGAGATGGAGACGGCGAACAGAGCAAAGGAACAGGGGGAAGAGTGCAAGAGGAAGCACAAGGAGAAGGGAGGGGATCATAGGGGTAAGGGGATCGGCATCTCACACACACATAGTTAATTCCACCTTTTTACGCATGTACAAAACATTTTATATTCTATTTGGGGTATGCTGGTAATGTTTTTCTCACCGTGCAAAATTTTCCTTTGGTGCATGATAGTTTATATGTTTGCCATATAGATATAGTACGTGCGAGATGTAGCCGAGGACACCTTAAAATTTAGATTTAATATCAATTTTTTCTCTAAAATAAATTAATATCAAACCAATTAAGAAAAAAACCCTGAAGAATCCTTGAGACGATCGCCTTCTCCACCTAACCCACATGGTTTATGAGTGGCTCCGCCTCTCAAACCGTGCCGCGCTCGTTCGCTTGGCGGTCTGCAGCCCTTTTATTCCAAACAGTGGCATCCAAAGTAGCTTTGCACCTCAGATTTGACTGGCAGACGTAGTCCTCCCTCCACACCCCCCCCCCCTCTTTATTGCAACAGATTTCTGATGGTAAATGGCAGCGGTACATAGTAGTATTAATCTCAGTGGAGGAAGCAAAATGGGGTAGTAAAAGAATTACGAAAATGCATGTAGTAATAATATCATATATGCATATATCAAAGCAAAAAAGACCATGCTTGGGGTGGAAATGTCCAGAAGCCGCCCTTCGCCGCACGCTCCACGCATCACACAGGTGTCATGGCACATGTGGTCCCTTAGACTCTTGGAGGAAACATTTCATCCATGGGCGTGGTAAAAGAATTTCACCCAGGTGGTTACACCTTTTCCTTTTTTTTCAGCAAAGCGTAATGGCTAGCTACCAACTCACCCATATCAAATCCCTCCCCAAAACCCTAGTACTAGTTCTTTGCGTCGAAGGAGGAGCGGCCGGCAAGGCACCGCCCACCACCACGTGTGGTCTACTTCTTTGTATCGGAGGAGGAGCAGCCGGCAAGGTACCGCCCACCACCACCGGAGGTAGGGCCCGCTTCATCGGAGCTCAAGTATCCTACCCCCGTCGTGCACCTAGCTTAGTAGCGACGGATCAAGCAAACCCGCATGCCTAGCGAGGGGATCGAGGAGATCGGCGCCACCTTCACTGCTCCCGTTCACGGGGCCGTTGAGCACCATGACCCTTCGCCTTCGACGGCGAGGTCGTCGTCGGTCGGGGTCGAGTAGAGTACTATGCTAGGAGCGAGAAGGGAGGGGATCAACGGGCGTCGACGTTGGTGACACACGCGCGTGCACCATTGGCTCCGTTGCATGTCGAGGCCATGCAATAGGCCAATGGCTGCGGTCGAGGCGACCCAGCGTCGGCCGGGCCCTGCAAGACGCCATGCGCTAGAACACCATGGCGTCACCGGCCTCCTCGCGCCCCATCTCAGCATCGGGCAGTGCTGGTGACCTTTGCACCTCTTGCAACCGGGAGAGAGCCCATCGTCAACGCGCCGGCCTGCTTGCGGGGGTAGAGCTATCGCAGTCGCGTGCCCGTCTAAGCTACACCTATGCGCTGAGCACCAACAGGTATTTAGGATGTGCACGATGGTTCGTGGACCTCGTAGGAATTGCCTAACTATGCGTACTGTTGCAGTAGGCTGCCTGCAACTCTTTCATTTTAGCCTTTTTTCTCAACTGCAGGATGGGTCGAGACCTGGTCGTGCGGGTTCCTCTTGGAGTGCCGGGCGAGATGCATCGCTTTGCAATCATAGTTAACTTGCAGTCCATCTTCATCGACATTGCTCCATTGTATGTAGAGACTTGAGCCTTGTGTTGCATTCAGAAGTGACTTGGAAACGTATTCTGAGTTATATTGTCTTTCTCATTGCAGCCCGCTTGTGGTTATTTCAAATGATTGGAAGCGAGTTAGCAAATTTTTCAGTCTGAAATCTTTCATAGTTAGTGTTACTCTGAATTTTTCAGTCACCAATTTTAGTTTCGTTTATTGATCAACTCCTATTGATATATATATATACATATTTTATACCAAAATTTTATACTTATTATACTACTGTTTCAAGAAGTATAATTTTTCATTACTTATTTGGTACTCTTAACAACATAATAATGTTAAATATTAGTTGTATTATTTATTTACTATATATTTGCAATGTATATCGTTAAAAAATATTCATGTGTTGCGCTGAATTTAGTTTCTACTTTGTATAGCATTTTTTTTGATTTTTTGATACTTGTGCAAATTATGCAGTTCATACATGTCTATTTTAGATATCTCTGAAACATATGGTTTAAAGAAATATCATAATAGTGTGGTTGTATTCTACTATTAGGAAAACATATCCGTAGAAAATTCTAGAGTACAAATTTAATTATATATGAGGGACTGCTTCACATATACTCGTTTTTTGGAGCACACATTTAGAAATTTAACCATATATTTGGGGATTAATGTATAAATTTAACTATATATTTATTGGCGTCGTATCTTGTGAATCCGGTATCCCTTCTACATCCCTGTATCCTGTAATCGCTGGCCGTCCAATCTAAATCCCTTTCCTCCTGTGCGTCGGCGCTTATTTTGCAGAAACACGCCCGCTTCCATCTCATGTTAGGTGTGAATTTTCCAGAAACCCCCAGCCGAAGCACTCTCTCTTAAAAATTCCCTACCCCCAATCCCCAATCACGGCTGTGAACTACATCCCAACAACGGCATGGCCGCCACGGCCACGAACACCATGTTCCAGCAACTACAACCTGCCACGAAGACTAGTGATAGGCAGCACCAGCGCGAAGACACGCCGGAGACGGCCACCACATCCCAGTGGCGGAAACCTCTCATGCGGAGATCCATGTGTGTTGACCGTTGCCTCTCAGGCGTGAAGCTCTCCCTCAACGGGCGCACCAAGATCTCCCCTGGTTGCAATGCGCGGTGCTCTCCCTCGATCTAGCTTGTTGCCATGGATCCTGGCCGTTCCCAGGAGCCCAGGACTAGCAGCCCAACGTGTGCATCCGTCGTCAACGATCTCTGTCCAGTTCTGACCATGACCCAAGACCAACACATTTTGACAACCTGACAATTGCGACGACTACAGCGTGTGGATCAGTAGAGGACCACTACCGTGAGTCCGTGACCATGTAGCTTTGTTATTTTTAGATGACCTCCTCTTGCCAATTTCAGTTTAATTGATCTCGTTTGGGTGTGTCAATCGAGCCTCAAAAGGGGACTACAAAATTCAAAAAGAAGTGAATGCTTGTTGGTGAATGCAAAATTCAGAAAATGAATGCTTGTTGTTGACTACAAAATTCTGAACAAAACGAATGTTTAATTTCTTTTGTTGAATGCTATTGCTGAAATGTCCCCTACGTGATTCACACTACAAGGTCACATTATAAATTCTGAAGCTACATGTACACCCAACAAGCAACAATTGCAGTATACAACTCACAATCCACAGCAGATGGTCAATCACAAGTTCTATGCGTACATCAAACAAGAGCATTTAAGATGCAGAGATGTGGATGCGTCTGCAAGGAGGTTCCGGGCTGTATTCGGCACCCACACGAGTCAGTAGCAGGCCGGCGCCATCAGGTGGAGGGGAGAGTGTCAATCAGAAGGTGAGGATGTTGCGGCCGCCGGGCGGCATCAGTGGTACAGAGACTCGCTAGGAACTTGGACATGGCGATCCGAAACTGCCGAGGCTGTACAAGGACATCTTGACTGCGGCAACGGAGGACACAGACAGATTTTATGTGGGGACGCATCACGAGCGGTGCCTCGTCGCTAACCTCGTCGCCGCCGGGAGAACCAGCGTGGGTGCGTTGCCCCGGCGAAAGGAAGAGGGCTGGTTCTCCCGGCGGCGACCACAACATCATAGACAGGGATCCAGATCTTGATTCAACTTGGGATGTTTCAATCTATACAGGGGGTACTTTGCAAAGAAGAGGGCTGGAGCGGGCGCTTTAGTAGAAAATTTCATCAAACAGACTAGACACGCACGATCCAGATCGGGTGGCTGGAAACAGGAGGATGCACGGATTCACGAGGGATGCCGGATTCACCTGATATGACGCCATATTTATTATACCATATGGTTTAATGATGTATCTATATACTTTTTTTAAATAATAATGGGTGTATCTATATACCCATTAATTACTCGAGCGAACCCTAGGAAGAACCGCATGCCTAGCGAGGGGATCAAGGAGATGGGCGCGACCTTCGCCGCTCTAGTTCACGGGGTTGTTGAGCACGATAACCCTTTGTCTTTGTTAGTGAGATTGTCGCCGGTCAGCGATGGTCGAGGTCGAGTAGAGAGTACAACACTACACTACTGGGAAAAGGTTTATAGGTGGGCTCAGAGTAGTGGCGGGCATAGTCAGGAATCCGCCACTGCTCTTCCAAGTGGCTGGCAAAATATAAGACCCGCCATTCATAATCTCTTCCAAATTTGCTCCTGGGCTCAAAGAAGATTGGCGAGCATTTACTTAGGGCCCGCCAGTGGTGGGCGAAACATATGCCCGTCACAACATTATTTCGACAACCCGCACTCAAATATTTTAAAATTTTAAAAATCTAGCTTTGGCTGGCAGTCGGGGTCACCCGTCACATATATCTTCTATCCGACAAATCATCAAGAAATCATATTTACTGAACCTAGCATATTCTCAGATTTGGTCCTGGGGCTTTGTATGTTGTGTATTAATCACAAAAAATTGGAAGTCTAAAAGATTTTTAAAAATGGAGTGGAGTGAGAAAAGCAGCAGCTTACGTATGAAACCCTTACCCTTCGTTTGAGAGTGTCTAGTTTTGTTCATGAGGTTGATCAAATTTTTACCGTAACTAAAGATTTCTCGTGGCTTTCCAGCAGTCAGACACCAGCTTATCTTGTGTTTGGATATCCAAATGCACTTCCAAACTGAAGATTTCTCGTGGCTTCTTCCCAGCGACACGGATATTTTCGTTCACCGAAACTATCAAGTAGGTGAAGATTCCAACTGTGTCCTTTGTACTGCCGGCAGCCTAAAAACCAGGGATCATCTATCTTGGAGGTGCTCCTTCAGCAGCTCCTGCTGGCAAGCTATCGACATTCAGCTAGACGTCACCTCGGATTGCAATCACATGATCAGCGTGGCCAAAATCGCCTTCAGCAAGACTTTCTCAGTGACGGCTTTCATCATTGCATCATGGAACAGACCATTTATAAACGAAGGGACACCAAAATTATCAACAGCATCATCCCTAGCTTAGGCTCCTTCAAAAATATCTCCTTGCCCTTTTATTTAAAATGAAAGAGGGTGTTGCATATCCTCTTCATGTTTGTAGGCTGACTGTGGGGATGGACCTCCGTTTTTCTTGTGCTCAGCAATGGAAACCAATTGCCGATGAAGCTTTGTTAAAGGCTGGGAGAATAAAAGGTAGTACTTTCAGCATATTGGTACCTCTGTCGATGAGTCAAATCTAATCAGCAAGCATCATGGTTTCTATTGTGCTGCTTGCTACAGCTCTTTATATTCATAGTGTCTTTCAGGTTGACTAACTTGAAATATTTGTTTTCTTGTTCTGATATAAAATCAAGAAGACCAAGAAGAAGTTTCTGTTGGGGAACGTTGCAGAAAACAAAAATTTTCCTACGGTTTCACTAAGATCCATCTATGAGTTCATCTAGCAACGAGTGATCGGATGCATCTACATACCTTTGTAGATCGCGAGCGGAAGCGTTCACTAGAACGTGGATGATGGAGTCGTACTCGCCGTGATCCAAATCACCGATGACCAAGCGCCGAACGGACGGCACCTCCGCGTTCAACACACGTACGGAGCGGATGAAGTCTCCTCCTTCTTGATCCAGCAAGGGGGAAGGAGAGGTTGATGAAGATCCAGCAGCACGACGGCGTGGTGGTGGATGCAGTTGTCACGTGCAGCAGGGCTTTGCCGAGCGTCTGCGCAAGAGGGAGAGGTGTAGCAGGGGAGAGGGGGCGCCAAGATGCAAGGGTGCGGCTGCCCCCTCCCTCCCCCTCCTTTATATAGGCCCCCCTGGGAGGGCGCCGGCCCTTGGGAGATCCAATCTCCAAGGGGGGCGGCGGCCAAGGGGGGTGGAGTGCCCCCCAAGGCAAGTGGGGCGCCCCCACCCTAGGGTTCCAACCCTAGGCGCGGGGGGTGGGCCTAGGGGGGCGCACCAGCCCACTAAGGGCTGGTTCCCCCTCCCACTTCAGCCCATGGGGCCCTCCGGGATGGGTGGCCCCACCCGGTGGACCCCCGGGACCCATCCGGTGGTCCCGGTACAATACTGGTGACCCCCGAAACTTTTCCGATGGCCGAAACTGCACTTTCTATATATAATTCTTTACCTCCGGACCATTCTGGAACTCCTCGTGACGTCCGGGATCTCATCCGGGACTCCGAACAACTTTCGGATTACTGCATATACATATCTTTACAACCCTAGCGTCACCGAACCTTAAGTGTGTAGACCCTACGGGTTCGGGAGACATGTAGACATGACCGAGATTGCTCTCCGGTCAATAACCAACAGCGGGATCTGGATACCCATGTTGGCTCCCACATGCTCCTCGATGATCTCATCGGATGAACCACGATGTCGAGGATTCAAGCAACCCCGTATACAATTCCCTTTATCAATCGGTATGTTAGTTGCCCGAGATTCGATCGTCGGTATCCCAATACCTCGTTCAATCTCGTTACCGGCAAGTCACTTTACTCGTACCGTAATGCATGATCACGTGACCAGACACTTGGTCACTTTGAGCTCATAATGATGATGCATTACCGAGTGGGCCCAGTGATACCTCTCCGTCATACGGAGTGACAAATCCCAGTCTTGATCCGTTTCAACCCAACAAACACTTTCGGAGACACCCGTAGTATACCTTTATAGTCACTCAGTTATGTTGTGACGTTTGGTACACCCAAAGCACTCCTACGGTATCTGGGAGTTACACGATCTCATGGTCTAAGGAAAAGATACTTGACATTGGAAAAACTCTAGCAAACGAACTATACGATCTTATGCTATGTTTAGGATTGGGTCTTGTCCATCACATCATTCTCCTAATGATGTGATCTCGTTATCAATGACATCCAATGTCCATAGTCAGGAAACCATGACTATCTGTTGATCAACGAGCTAGTCAACTAGAGGCTTACTAGGAACATGTTGGTGTCTATTATTCACACATGTATTACGATTTCCGGATAACACAATTATAGCATGAATAAAGACAATTATCATGAACAAGGAAATATAATAATAATGCTTTTATTATTGCCTCTAGGGCATATTCCAACAGTCTCCCACTTGCACTAGAGTCAATAATCTAGTTACATTGTGATGAATCAAACACCCATGGAATTCTGGTGTTGATCATGTTTTGCTCTAGAGAGAGGTTTAGTGAACGGATCTGCTACATTCAGGTCCGTATGTACTTTACAAATATCTATGTCTCCATCTTGAACATTTTCACGAATGGAGTTGAAGCGACGCTTGATGTGCCTGGTCTTCTTGTGAAATCTGGGCTCCTTGGCAAGTGCAATAGCTTCAGTGTTGTCACAGAAGAGTTTGATTGGCCCGACGCATTGGGTATGACTCCTAGGTCGGTGATGAACTCCTTCACCCAAATTGCTTCATGCGCTGCCTCTGAGGCTGCCATGTACTTCGCTTCACATGTAGATCCCACCACGACGCTCTGCTTGCAACTGCACTAGCTTACTACCCCACCATTCAAAATATACACGTATCCGGTTTGTGACTTAGAGTCATCCAGATCTGTGTCGAAGGTAGCGTCGACGTGACCCTTTACGACGAGCTCTTCGTCACCTCCATAAACGAGAAACATTTCCTTAGTCCTTTTCAGGTACTTTAGGATATTCTTGACCGATGTCCAGTGTTCCTTGCCGGGATTACTTTGGTACCTTCCTACCAAACTTACGGCAAGGTTTACATCAGGTCTGGTACACAGCATGGCATACATAATAGAACCTATGGCTGAGGCATAGGGGATGACACTCATCTCTTCTATATCTTCTGCCGTGGTCGGACATTGAGCTGAGCTCAATTTCACACCTTGTAACACAGGCAAGAACCCCTTCTTAGACTGATCCATATTAAATTTCTTCAATATCTTATCAAGGTATGTGCTTTGTGAAAGACCTATGAGGCGTCTTGATCTATCTCTATAGATCTTGATGCCTAATATATATGCAGCTTCTCCAAGGTCCTTCATTGAAAAACTCTTATTCAAGTAGGCCTTAATGCTGTCCAAGAGTTCTATATCATTTCCCATCAAAAGTATGTCATCTATATATAATATGAGAAATGCTACAGAGCTCCCACTCACTTTCTTGTAAACGCAGGCTTCTCCATAAGTCTGCGTAAACCCAAACGCTTTGATCATCTCATCAAAGCGAATGTTCCAACTCCGAGATGCTTGCACCAGCCCATAAATCGAGCGTTGGAGCTTGCACACCTTGTCAGCATTCTTAGGATTGACAAAACCTTCCGGCTGCATCATATACAATTCTTCCTTAAGGAAACCATTAAGGAATGCCGTTTTGACGTCCATTTGCCATATCTCATAATCATAGTATGCGGCAATTGCTAACATGATTCGGACGAACTTTAGCTTCGCTACCGGTGAGAAAGTCTCATCGTAGTCAACCCCTTGAACTTGTCGATAACCCTTAGCGACAAGCCGAGCTTTATAGATGGTCACATTACCATCCGCGTCTGTCTTCTTCTTAAAGATCCATTTATTTTCTGTGGCTCGCCGCTCAACAGGCAAGTCAGTCAAAGTCCATACTTCGTTTTCATACATGGATCCTATCTCGGATTTCATGGCTTCTAGCCATTTGTTGGAATCCAGGCCCGCCATCGCTTCTTCATAGTTCGAAGGTTCACCGTTGTCTAACAACATGATTTCCAAGACAGGGTTACCATACCACTCTGGTGTGGAACGTGTCCTTGTGGACCTACGAAGTTCAGTATTAACTTGATCTGAAGTTTCATGATCATCATCATTAACTTCCTCTCTAGTCGGTGCAGGCACCTCAGGAACATTTTCTTGAGTTGCGCCATTTTCCGGTTCAAGAGGTAATACTTCATCAAGTTCTACTTTCCTCCCACTTACTTCTTTCGAGAGAAACTCTTTCTCTAGAAAGGATCCATTCTTGGCAACAAAGATCTTGCCTTCGGATCTGAGGTAGAAGGTATACCCAATAGTTTCTTTAGGGTATCCTATGAAGACGCATTTTTTCGACTTGGGTTCGAGCTTTTCAGGTTGAAGTTTCTTGACATAAGCATCGCATCCCCAAACTTTTAGAAACGGCAGGTTAGGTTTCTTCCCAAACCATAATTCATACGGTGTCGTCTCAATGGATTTTGACGGAGCCCTATTTAAAGTGAATGCGGCAGTCTCTAAAGCATAGCCCCAAAAAGATAGCGGTAAATCGGTAAGAGACATCATAGATCGCACCATATCTAATAGAGTGCGATTATGACGTTCGGACACACCATTACGCTGAGGTGTTCCAAGCGGCGTGAGTTGTGAAACTATTCCACATTTTCTTAAGTGTGTGCCAAATTCGTGACTCAAGTATTCTCCTCCACGATCTGATCGCAAAACCTTGATTTTTCTGTCACGTTGATTCTCAACCTCACTCTGAAATTCCTTGAACTTTTCAAAGGTTTCAGACTTGTGTTTCATTAAGTAGACATACCTATATCTACTCAAGTCATCAGTGAGGGTGAGAACATAACGATAGCCACCGCGAGCCTCAACGCTCATTGGACCGCACACATCAGTATGTATGATTTCCAATAAGTTGGTTGCTCGCTCCATTGTTCCTGAGAACGGAGTCTTGGCCATTTTACCCATGAGGCATGGTTCGCACGTGTCAAATGATTCATAATCAAGAGAATCTAAAAGTCCATCTGCATGGAGCTTCTTCATGTGTTTGACACCTATGTGACCAAGGCGGCAGTGCCACAAGTATGTGGGACTATCATTATCAACCTTACATCTTTTGGTATTCACACTATGAACATGTGTATCATTACGCTCGAGATTCATTAAGAATAAACCATTCACCATTGGAGCATGACCATAAAACATATCTCTCATATAAATAGAACAACCATTATTCTCGGATTTAAATGAGTAGCCATCTCAAATTAAACGAGATCCCGATACAATGTTCATGCTCAAAGTGGCACTAAATAACAATTATTGAGGTTTAAAACTAATCCCGTAGGTAAATGTAGAGGTAGCGTGCCGACGGCGATCACATTGTGAACGTTGGAATCTAACACCCGATCATCACGTGATGCTTCGAAACAACGAACTGTCGCAACGGTGCACAGTTAGGGGGAACACTTTCTTGAAATTATTATGAGGGATCATCTTATTTACTACCGTCGTTCTAAGTAAAAAAGATGCAAAAACATGATAAACATCACATGAAATCAAATAATAATAGTGACATGATATGGCCAATATCACATAGCTCCTTTGATCTCCATCTTGGGGCTCCATGATCATCTTGTCACCGGCATTACACCATGATCTCCATCATCATGATCTCCATCATCGTGTCTCCATGAAGTTGCTCGCCAACTATTACTTCTACTACTATGGCTAACGCGTTTAGCAATAAAGTAAAGTAATTCACATGGCGTTTCTCAATGACACGCAGGTCATACAAAAAATAAAGACAACTCCTATGGCTCCTGCCGGTTGTCATACTCATCGACATGCAAGTCGTGATTACTATTACAAGAACATGATCTCATACATCACATATATATCATTCATCATTCATCACAACTTTGGCCATATCACATCACAGAACACTTGCTGCAAAAACAAGTTAGACGTCCTCTAATTGTTGTTGCAAGTTTTACGTGGCTGCAATAGGGTTCTAGCAAGAACGTTTTCTTACCTATGTGAAAGCCACAACGTGATTTGTCAACTTCTATTTACCCTTCATAAGGACCCTTTTCATCAAATCCGCTCCAACTAAAGTGGGAGAGACAGACACCCGCCAGCCACCTTATGCAACTAGTGCATGTTAGTCGGTGGAACCGGTCTCACGTAAGCGTACGTGTAAGGTTGGTCCGGGCCGCTTCATCCCACAATACTGCTGAAGCAAGATAAGACTAGTAGCGGCAAGAAAGTTGACAACATCTATGCTCACAACAAATTGTGTTCTACTCGTGCAAAGAGAACTACGCATAGACCTAGCTCATGATGCCACTGTTGGGTAACGTTGCAGAAAACAAAAAAATTCCTACGGTTTCACCAAGATCCATCTATGAGTTCATCTAGCAACGAGTGATCGGATGCATCTACATACCTTTGTAGATCGCGAGCGGAAGCGTTCACTAGAACGTGGATGATGGAGTCGTACTCGCCGTGATCCAAATCACCGATGACCAAGCGCCGAACGGACGGCACCTCCGCGTTCAACACACGTACGGAGCGGATGACGTCTCCTCCTTCTTGATCCAGCAAGGGGGAAGGAAAGGTTGATGAAGATCCAGCAGCACGACGGCGTGGTGGTGGATGCAGTTGTCGCCGTGAACCACAATGTCGAGGATTAAAGCAACCCCGTATACAATTCCCTTTATCAATCGGTATGTTACTTGCCCGAGATTCGATCGTCGGTATCCCAATACCTTGTTCAATCTCGTTATCGGCAAGTCACTTTACTCATACCGTAATGCATGATCCCGTGACCAGACACTTGGTCACTTTGAGCTCATAATGATGATGCATTACCGAGTGGGCCCAGTGATACCTCTCCGTCATACGGAGTGACAAATCCCAGTCTTGATCCGTGTCAACCCAACAGACACTTTCGGAGACACCCGTAGTATACCTTTATAGTCACCCAGTTAGGTTGTGACGTTTGGTACACCCAAAGCACTCCTACGGTATCCGGGAGTTACACGATCTCATGGTCTAAGGAAAAGATACTTGACATTGGAAAAACTCTAGCAAACGAACTATACGATCTTATGCTATGTTTAGGATTGGGTCTTGTCCATCACATCATTCTCCTAATGATGTGATCTCGTTATCAATGACATCCAATGTCCATAGTCAGGAAACCATGACTATCTGTTGATCAACGAGCTAGTCAACTAGAGGCTTACTAGGAACATGTTGGTGTCCATTATTCACACATGTATTACGATTTCCGGATAACACAATTATAGCATGAATAAAGATAATTATCATGAACAAGGAAATATAATAATAATGCTTTTATTATTGCCTCTAGGGCATATTTCCAACAGTTTCCTTAGAAGGTTGTTTTAGGGAAGTAGAGATGATGACAGCCAAAGAACTGATATGTAAAGGGAATCGTTTGGGAACGGACGACCGGCCGAGCGCTCGACCGGTCTCCTCCCTCACGCGTGTCAGTGCGGGTTTTTTTTTTGAACAAAGCAAGGCACCCAGAGGGTGCCCAATTCCATTTCCAACATTGATCATAGTACAGGAGATATTACAATGGTCTAAATATCAGAAAAGGATAACAGCCAAAACAGAGTAGCTGGAGAAAGAAGCGAAGATAGGTTGAAAGGGGATCAACCAGATGAACATCTGCTTGCTAAGTAATAAAAGAAGAAACATAGGGAGAGATAAAGATACATAAAGTCCTTCATATAGAGACCATCTAATGAGAAGGAAGCACATGAAGCGCAGAGTGAGAAGTGATCTCCCGGAGAAATAGTGAATCGTCGTCCTGTTGACTGTGATAGCATCCTGAGAATATCTTTTGGAAAAAGAGTCATAGAGATTTTAATCTGCAAATTAGTACAGGACATTAGAAACAGTATACCTTATGTATATGAAAACCTAAAAGATCAATGTTCTGCAAGGAAGAAATAACAGGGCAAGGAGCATTTGTATGGGAATTATGGGAACATTCCATAAGCATTCCGTAGCTGTTCTTAAAGACCTGCTTGGCAAGATTATGAGCCACTCCATTGTCATTCCTAGAAACATGAAAAATCTGAGCCTGCATATAAGACGTTAAGTTGAAAATATTAGCTAGATTTTTCCGGATATTCCAGGGCGCAGCAGAGTGCAAAAAGTTCCTGGCAGCAGTCACCGAAGCAAGTGTAAGACAATCTGTTAAGAAGACAGGATGCTGAATCTGCAGGATGTTCGTCAAGTGTGATGCAAACTCCATTGCAATCACTTCTGCTTGGAGAGGAGTAGTTGTTGGCAGAGCAGAGGCTTGGACCTGAATGTTTATTTCTCCTTGGGATAAAGGAAGACAGAAATACACCCCAATGCCTGTTCGAGGCTGTCCGTTATAAATGCCTGGAGCTTTCTTAGTTTTAAAAGCAGCATCAGTGTAGATTTTTGGACCTTTCAGGAGCATAACAGACTTAATAGTGCTACCTTGAGGGAGCAAATGATGCAACACATGCTGGCTGTTCAGGTTTTTAGGATTGTTCGAATGAAGCAAAGAATCATTCTGCAAGTAATGATCCAAGGCAGCAGCTAAAATATGAACCTGGTAAGGTTGGTACTTCTTACGCTCAAACAGGAAATCGTTTCTAGTTTTCCACATGCACCACAAGAAATTAAGAATATTTTTTAAAGAAGCATGAGGGTGGTTAAAGGAGAGAAGCCGAGCAATAACTGAATGCACAGAATTGAGGCCCTGAACTATAGCATGTGATCTAAGAAACCAGGGGCTAGAGAACCAGGCTACCCTTGCAAAGTCGCAAAGGAAAAAAAGATGCAATTCATCCTCTTGCATGCCACATCTGGAGCAATTCTGAGAAATATGAACAGAAAAACGACCTGCTCTCATACCTGTTGGCAAAGCTCTTCTCAATAGTCTCCAAGCAAAAGTTTGAACTTTTGGCAATAGGTTTTTATCACGCCAAATAATCATAAGCAAGTTCTTGACTTCTGAAGACACCTGCATTGGAGCTGTAATAGGATTGTTGTGAATCTCCTGCAAACAAAGCTTGTAAGCAGATTTAGGAGAACAAATGCCATTAGTGGCCAAAGGCAAACAAAGAAGATCATCGATGTCGTCATGAATAATGTCTATAGCAATGACCTGAGAAGCAAAAGTTTGATCAAACAGATTAAAATAAGTTCATGGTTCCAAACTTTTTGTCCTGGGAGCCACAGGTCACTAACCAAAGAAGGATAAACAAATCCTGTGGTTTGGGGAACAAGGAAATCATGAATAGACCTCCAAAGAGGACACCAAGGCATGCTCCATAAAGAAATGTTGCCTTTAGTAAGTTGATAGAAGGCATGCTGAGTAAGCCTGGGGAGCATTTTTAAAATTGAAGCCCAAAACCCAGACTTAGGAGGAGAAGAAGTTGCCCTCCAGATTGTGGTAGTAGGAAAATACTTAGCTTGAAGAATACAATATAAGTGAGAAGAGGGGTTGTTTGATAACCTCCAAGCTGCCGCAATGATGAGACTTTCATTAATGGCTTTAAGATTTCTAATCCCTAGACCTCCTTGTTCCTTTGAATTTGCTATATCTTTCCAAGCTCTGAGACATAGTCCTTTCCTTGATCCATTTTCCCTAATACCTGTCCACCAAAAAGTTCTAATGATAGCTGTGGGCTTAGCAATAAGCTTTTTGGAGAATAAAATGTTTGCCATGTAATAGACCGGAATAGCAGAAAAAACAGACCTAATAAGTTCCAGACGAGCTGCATGAGAGAGCATATTAGCTTTGTAAGAAGGCAGCTTGTTAGAGAACTTATCAATTACAAAGTTGTAAATAGAGGCTCTATTTTTTGCAGGTAAAATTAATGGATGACCAAGGTGGGTGAATCTATCATCAAGATTAGGCACTGGGAAAATATGTTTAATATCAGTAATAACATTATGAGGAGTATGTGTGCTAAACAGAATAGCAGATTTGTCCCAATTAGGAGTTTGACCAGAAAGGGAACAAAAGTGCTGAATCAAATCTGACATAGTCTGAGCCTCCTGCGTAGTAGCCTGTCCATAGACCAAAAGGTCATCAGCGAAAAGGAGAGAATGAATAGAAGGGCAGTTTGGACCTAGAGAAATGCCTTGCAAATGATTGGCCTGAGCAACTTCATTAAGCATGATAGAAAGCTCATTGATGGCAAGAACAAAAAGGTAAGGAGACATGGGACAACCCTGTATGATACCTCTATGGGACTTAAATTTGGGAGACGGCTGACCATTAATGAGTACAGAGAAAGTAGGCGAAGAAATGCAAGCATGCACAAGATTGATAAAATGACCATGCAGCCCTTTACGAGAAAGAGCCGAGACAATGAAGTTCCATTCTAAACGGTCAAAAGCTTTAGCAAGGTCTATTTTTAGCACGAATGCATTGTGATTCCAAGACCTAAGAGTAAAAGAGTGAGAAATTTCTTGAGCAACAATAATGTTGTCAGTAATCCGTCTACCCTCAATAAAACCTTGTTGAGCTGGATCAACATAATCTGGAAGATGGGGCTTGAGTCTGTTTGCCAGAGATTTAGCAATAATTTTATAAATGACATTGCAAAGGCTAATAGGTCTATAATCCATAGGAACAAGAGGGACTAACTTCTTAGGAATGGGAGCAATGTTAGTGTCATTAATGTGAGGAGGTAGAATACCTGTGGCATAGAAAGAAGACACCAATTGTGTTACCTCATCACCAATCCACTCCCAAGTTGCCAGATAAAACTCCACATTGAAACCATCAGGACCTGGTGAAGCATTCAGTTTCATTTCCTTAAGAATCTGAAAAATTTCCGATTTATCAGGAACAAAGTAGGTGAAATCATCATTATGGTCAAAGGAGTTGATTTGAGGAAAAGGCCTGCACACGACATTATTAGGAGAGGAGAAAATGAATCTGAAATAATTAACAAAAGTTTGCATGATAGCAGTTCGTTTATAATGGAGCACATTATTCTCATCTTTAACAGAACAGATTGTATTTCTTTTTCTACGCTTAAGAACAACCTGATGAAAAAACTTAGTGTTTCTATCGCCTTTGGTCACCCAATTCTTTTTGCCACGTTGTCTGTAATATTGATTCAGTTGATTGAGAGTAAACACGTACCTGGAAGTGAGGGATTGCTCCAAGTCTTTACTTTGATGGTCAAGAGGCAATTTCTGCAAATCATTGATTTTGGTTTCTAACATACTGAGAGTCTGCTGTAGAGGCTTCTTTTTATTACACCAGGCCTTGAGAGTATTTGCCAAAGAAGTTGATTTAGCTGTAAAAGAGTTAGGAGTACTAGCTTCCCATGCATTTTTAGCAAAAGTATTGAAGTCATCTTCCGAAAGCCACCAATTTTCAAATTTAAAAGACTGCTTAGGCTTGGCAAAGTGACTATCAGTGGAAATCAAAATAGGTGCATGGTCACTAAGAATAATGGGAAGATTAAGCACTTTAGTATTAGGAAAGTGAGCACACCAATCAGAATTAACCAAACAACGATCTAGACGATGATGAATAGGCTTGGAAGTATTTTGTCTACCACGCCAAGTGTAAGCAGGACCACTATAACCAATGTCCAAAAGACCACAGTTCTTGACAATAGAACGAAAAGCATGCATACGGTAGTAGTTGATATTGCCATTACAACCATCGACTTCATACAGGATATCATTCAAGTCTCCCATACAAACCATGGGCTTACCAAGGTTATCATAAACAAAAGACGCAACTTGGTCCCAGATGACATTAGTCTGCTTATGATAGGGGTCACCATATATACAGATGAGACAAAAGCTGACCCCAGACGCCACGTGAACTACATTAGCTAAAATATAGTGGAAAGCAGCAGTATGCACAGAAACTCTGAGCTCATCGGTCCACATAAGCCAAAGTCCCCCTGAAGCCCCTCTAGAAGGAACAACACAAGCATTAGCTACATCAAACCTATTAACAAGATCAGTAGAAGTAACCTTAGAAGATTTAATTTCAGAAACAAAAGTTACCTAAACTCTCGTAGACCGCATAAGATTAGCAAGGTAAAGCATCCTTTCACTGCCAAGGCCCCTGCCTATACCTCGGCAGTTCCAAGCAATAGCTTTCATGGCGGAGGAGGCGCATTAGGGCCTTGCGCCGCTGCCCAAGAAAGGTTGTAATCCATCCCTTCGCCTAGCTGAATAGAGTGAGAGTTGTAAGGCTGTTGCTGATTTTCACAGAGATAATCTGCATCCCTTTTGCCAGTGGAGCTAATGTTATCTTGATCTTCCACTGCGGCTTCACCTCTGGCGCCATGTGTGCCACCATGAACATCCAGATCCATGTGGTGGAGGCGATCGATCCCAGGAGGAGAGATAGACCTTGATAGGAGTTGTCCGCGTCTGCAGTAAGAGAATTCGAAGGCGTCCCAATTGGCCAAGGATCATAGCTTGCTCCTGCTTCATTGCCATGTTCCTGAGAGATTCTTCCTTGGTCAGCATGAACTGCGACACCCAGACTTTCCACAAGATTGTCGCGGCCTCTGCATATAGAATTGCTTCCATCCAACTGACCGTCGCCACTGTCACGGTGCCAAGTGGTAGTACCATAGCTACGGCGACGAAACTGACCGAGAGCGGGATGCATACCTCTAGATCACCTGGCTGGGGGAACATCCCATTTACTAGCAGTAGATCGGCGGTGACCTATCGACCGAAATGCAGCCGCTTGTTGAGAGGGTCCAGATTTGATGCCTGGGACGGAGCAACCGGCTCGGGCTGCTGGTGGAGATCCTGTGGAGAGGTGAGAGGCAGGACCCATAGGGCTAAATCCAGTCGGAGCTCCGCCGGCCAGGCCACCACCGACTGCGGGGAAGGAAGCCGGTCCGAGCGGCGGTGGCCCGAGGAGGCCCTGCCCAGCAAAGGCAGCGCCCGGTGCCGAAGGGGAGGTTCGGAGCAGACTCGAAGGCGCTCCCCCGACTGGATCCTCCCTCGCGGTGGACTCGGGTCGCTCTCCATCAGTGGAGAGCTCGGTCCTTTTGGGAGGGGGCAGAGGTGGATTAGGGAGAGCAGCAAGCGGGCGTTTGGGGAAGCATCTTGGTGGAGAAGGATTCTGCGGGTGAATAGTAGTGATGGTGGCAGAGACAGAAAAATTCTCCATATTGGCAGGGAAAGTAGGGGAATAGCAGAACTGGGAAGTAAGCGGAGCAGACTGAGTTTGCATAGCAGGCAGATTTGGGGAGGAAATAGGATCTATAGGCTCGTGCTGACGAGCAGTATTCAGTGTTGAAGACGAAAGGGCGAGAGCGTGGTAGTGATGAAAGTACCTAATTGTCCTTCAGAAGACCTGGCTCCTCCAACAGGCTGTTGGGCCAGGAGCGGCCCAGAAGTAACTGGCAAAAAATTATTTTCCTTTCTAGAACTGGACTGTGGGTCCGTTGGGTTTCTCAAAAATGGGCCTGGAACTAAAACATTCTTTTCTTTCATCTGAACCTGGACCGGCAAGTCGGCATTAAGTTGAGCTGCTCTGTCAGACTCTTGAATAGAGTTGTCTCCCATTTTATTGCACCGCTCTATCGCTGGCAGAGAAATAACTGCAGTAGGTAAGTGAGCAGTACTTCCATCGCCCTGAGTGTGAACTGTTGGGGAACGTAGCGGAAATTCAAAAAATTTCCTACGTATCACCAAGATCTATCTATGGAGAGACCAGCAACGAGGGGAAGGAGAGTTGCATCTACATACCCTTGTAGATCGCTAAGCGGAAGCGTTCAAGTGAACGGGGTTGATGGAGTCGTACTCGTCGTGATCCAAATCACCGATGACCAAGTGTCGAACGGACGGCACCTCCGCGTTCAACACACGTACAGCCCGGTGACGTCTCCCATGCCTTGATCCAGCAAGGAGAGAGGGAGAGGTTGAGGAAGACTCCATCCAGCAGCAGCACAACGGCGTGGTGATGATGGAGGAGCGTGGCAATCCTGCAGGGCTTCGCCAAGCACCGCAGAAGAGGAGGAAGAAGAGACGCAGGGCTGCACCAACGAGAGATTGAATCGCGTCTTGTGGGCAGCCCAATGCCTCAATATATATAGGGAAGGGGAGGGGCTGCGCCCCCTCTAGGGTTCCCACCCCTAGGGGGGCGGCAGCCCTAGATGGGGAGCAAGGGGGCGGCCAAGAGGGGATGGGAGAGGGAGGCGCACCAATATGGGCCCTAAGGCCCATATCCCCTTAGGGTTTGCCCCCTCTCCACCTCTTAGGCGCATGGGCCTTAGTGGGGCTGGTGCCCTTGGCCCATGTAGGCCAAGGAGCACTCCCTACAGGCCATGTGGCCCCCCGGTGCAGGTGGCCCCACTTGGTGGACCCCCGGGACCCTCCCGGTGGTCCCGGTACGTTACCGATAAACCCCGAAACTCTTCCAGTGTCCAAAACAGGACTTCCCATATATAAATCTTTACCTCCGGACCATTCCGGAACTCCTCGTGACGTCCGGGATCTCATCCGGGACTCCAAATAACATTCGGTAACCACATACTAACTTCCTTTATAACCCTAGCGTCATCGAACCTTAAGTGTGTAGACCCTACGGGTTCGGGAGACATGCAGACATGACCGAGACGTTCTCCGGTCAATAACCAACAGCGGGATCTGGATACCCATGTTGGCTCCCACATGTTCCACGATGATCTCATCAGATGAACCACTATGTCAAGGACTTAATCAATCCCGTATACAATTCCCTTTGTCTATCGGTATTGTACTTGCCCGAGATTCAATCGTCGGTATCCTTATACCTTGTTCAATCTCGTTACCGGCAAGTCTCTTTACTTGTTCCGTAACACATCATCCCGTGATCAACTCCTTGATCACATTGTGCACATTATGATGATGTCCTACCGAGTGGGCCCAGAGATACCTCTCCGTTTACACGGAGTGACAAATCCCAGTCTTGATTCGTGCCAACCCAACAGACACTTTCAGAGATACCCGTAGTGTACCTTTATAGCCACCCAGTTACGTTGTGACGTTTGGCACACCCAAAGTATTCCTCCGGTATCCGGGAGTTGCACAATCTCATGGTCTAAGGAAATGATACTTGACATAAGAAAAGCTTTAGCATACGAACTACACGATCTAGTGCTATGCTTAGGATTGGGTCTTGTCCATCACATCATTCTCCTAATGATGTGATCCCGTTATCAACGACATCCAATGTCCATGGTCAGGAAACCGTAACCATCTATTGATCAACGAGCTAGTCAACTAGAGGCTTACTAGGGACATGGTGTTGTCTATGTATCCACACATGTATCTGAGTTTCCTATCAATACAATTCTAGCATGGATAATAAACGATTATCATGAACAAGGAAATATAATAATAACCAATTTATTATTGCCTCTAGGGCATATTTCCAACAGTCTCCCACTTGCACTAGAGTCAATAATCCAGTTCACATCGATATGTGATTAACACTCAAGGTCACATCCTCATGTGACTAACACCCTAAAGAGTTCTGGGTTTGATCATGTCATGCTTGTGAGAGAGGTTTTAGTCAACGGGTCTGAACCTTTCAGATCCGTGTGTGCTTTACAAATCTCTATGTCATCTCCTAGATGCAGCTACCACGCTTTATTTGAAGCTATTCCAAATAACTATTCTACTTGGAGCTATTCTAAATTGTAGCTCCATTATATGTATCCGGTATCTCTACTCAGAGCTATCCGGATAGGTGTTAAGCTTGCATCGACGTAACCCTTTACGCCGAACTCTTTTACCACCTCCATAACCGAGAAACTTCCTTAGTCCACTAGTTACTAAGGATAACTTTGACCGCTGTCCTGTGATCCATTCTTGGATCACTCTTGTACCCCTTGACTGACTCATGGCAAGGCACACTTCAGGTGCGGTACATAGCATAGCATACTGTAGAGCCTATGTCTTAAGCATAGGGGACGACCTTCGTCCTTTCTCTCTGTTCTGCCTTGGTCGAGCTTTAAGTCTTAACTTCGTACCTTACAACTCAGGCAAGAACTCCTTCTTTGACTGATCCATCTTGAACGTCAAGGTATGTGCTCATTTGAAAGTACCATTAAGCGTTTCGATCTATCCTTATAGATCTTGATGCTCAATGTTCAAGTAGCTTAATCCAGGCTTTCAATTGAAAAACACTTTTCAAATAACCCTATATGCTTTCTTAGAAATTCTACATCATTTCTGATCAACAATATGTCAACAACATATACTCATCAGAAATTCTATAGTGCTCCCACTCACTTCTTTGGAAATACAAGTTTCTCATAAACATTGTATAAACCAAAATCTTTGATTATCTCATCAAAGCATACATTCCAACTCCGAGATGCTTACTCCAGTCCTTAGAAGGATTGCTGGAGCTTTGCATACTTATTAGCATATTTCAGGATTGACAAAACCTTCCGGTCGTATCACATACAACCTTTCCTCATAAATCGTCGAGGAAACAATGTTTTGACATCCTATCTGCAAGATTTCTTAAATAGTGCAGTAACTGCTAATATAATTCCAACAGACTTTTAGCATCGCTACGAGTGAGAAAATCTCACCGTAGTCAACTCCTTGAACTTGTCAGGAAACATCTTAACGACAAGTCGAGCTTTCTTAATGGTGACATTTACCATCATTATCTGTCTTCCTTTTAAAATCCACCTGTACTCAATAGCCTTACGACCATCGAGCTGTTCTGTCAAAGTCTACACTTTGTTTCCCATACATGGATCCTCTCTCGGATTTTATGGCCTCGAGCCATCTATCGGAATCCAGGCCCACCATCGCTTCTCCATAGCTCGTAGGTTCATTGTTGTCTAGCAACATGACTTCTAAGACAGGATTACGTACCACTCTGAAGTAGTACACATTCTTGTCATCTCACGAGGTTTGGTAGTGACTTGATCTGAAGTTTCATGATCACTATCATAAGCTTCCACTTCAATCGGTGTAGGTGCCACAAGAACAACTCCCTGTGCCCTTCCACACACTAGTTGAAGAGATGGTTCAATAACCTCATCAAGTCTCCACCATCCTCCCACTAAATTCCTTCGAGAGAAACCTTTCCTTGAAAAAGGACCCGATTCTAGAAACAATCCCTTATTGCTTTTGGATCTGAGACAGGAGGAATACCCAACTGTTTTGGGTGTCCTATGAAGATGTATTCATCCGCTTTGGGTTCAAGCTTATCAGCCTGAAACTTTTTCACATAAGCGTCGCAGCCCCAAACCTTTTAAGAAATGACAGCTTAGGTTTCTCTAAACCATAGTTCATACAGTGTCATCTCATCGGAATTACGTGGTGCCCCTTTTAAAGTGAATGTGGTTGTCTCTAATGCCTAACCCATAAACTATCACGGTAATTCGATAAGAGACATCATGGTATGCATCATATCCAATAGGGTGCAGTTATGATGTACGGACATACCATCACACTATGGTGTTCCAGGCTGTATCAGTTGTGAAACAATTTCCACAATGTCTTAATTCTGTGCCAAACTCGTAATTCAGATACTCATCTCTATGATCATATCATAGACATTATATCCTCTTGTCACGACGATGTTCCAACTTCACCCTAAAATTACTTGAACCTTTCAATAATTCAGACTCGTGATTCATCAAGTAAATATACTCAACATCTACTCAAATCATCTGTGAAGTAAGAACGTAACGATATCCACTACATGCCTCAGCACTCATTGGACTGCACACATCAAAATGTATTACTTCCAACAAGTTGCTTTCTAGTTCCATTTTACTGAAACCGAGGCGTTCAGTCATCTTGCCCATGTGGTATGATTTGCATGTCTCAACTGATTCAAAAACAAGTGAGTCCAAACGGTCCATTTGCATGGAGTTTCTTCATGCATATACACCAATAGACATGGTTCGCATGTCTCAAACTTTTCAAAAATGAGTGAGCCCAAAGATCCATCAACATGGAGCTTCCTCATGCGTTTTATACCGATACGACTTACGTGGCAGTGCCACAAGTAGGTGGTACTATCATTACTATCTTATATCTTTTGGCATGAACATGTGTATCACTACGATCGAGATTCAATAAACCATTCATTTTAGGTGTAAGACCATTGAAGGTATTATTCAAATAAACAGAGTAACCATTATTCTCCTTAAATGAATAACCGTATTGCGATAGACATAATCCAATCATGTCTATGCTCAACGCAAACACCAAATAACAATTATTTAGGTTTAACACCAATCTCGATGGTAGAGGGAGCGTGCGATGCTTGATCATATCAACATTGGAAACACTTCCAACACACATCGTCAGCTCACTTTCAGCTAGTCTCCGTTTATTCCGTAGCTTTTATTTCGAGTTACTAACACTTAGCAACCGAACCGGTATCTAATACCCTGGTGCTACTAGGAGTACTAGTAAAGTACAGATTAACATAATGTATATCCAATATACTTCTATCGACCTTGCCAGCCTTCTTATCTACCAAGTATCTAGGGTAATTCTGCTCCAGTGGCTGTTCCTCTTATTACAGAAGCACTTAGTCTCGGGTTTGGGTTCAACCTTGGGTTTCTTCACCAGAGCAGCAGCTGAATTGCCGTTTCATGAAGTATCCCTTCTTGCCATTGCCCTTCTTGAAACTAGTGGTTTCACCAACCATCAACAATTGATGCTCCTTCTTGATTTCTACTTTGTGGTGTCAAACATCGCGAATATCTCAAGGATCATCATATATGTCCCTGATATATTATAGTTCATCACGAAGCTCTAGTAGCTTGGTGGTAATGACTTCGGAGAAACATCACTATCTCATCTGGAAGATCAACTCCCACTCGATTCAAATGATCGTTGTACTCAGACAATCTGAGCACAAGCTCAACAATTGAGCTTTTCTCCCTTAGTATGTAGGCTAAGAAAATCGTCGGAGGTCTTATACCTCTTGACATGGGCACGAGCCTGAAATCCCAATTTCAGCCCTCAAAACATCTCATATGTTTCGCGACGTTTCAGAAACGTCTTCGGTGCCTCAACTCTAAACCATTTAACTAAACTATCACGTAGTTATCAAAACATGTATGTCAGATGTTCGCAACATCTACAGACGACATTCGAGGTTCAGCACACTGAGCGGTGCATTAAGGACATAAGCCTTCTATGAAGCAATGAGGACAATCCTCAGTTTACAGACCTAGTCCACATAATTGCTACTATCAACTTTCAACTAATTTTCTCTAGGAACATATCTAAACAGTAGAACTGAAGCGCGAGCTACGACATAATTTGCAAAATCCTTTTGACTATGTTCAGGATAATTAAGTTCATCTTATTAACTCCCACTCAGATAGACATCCCTCTAGTCATCTAAGTGATTACATGATCCGAGTCAACTAGGCCGTGTCCGATCATCACGTGAGACGGACTAGTCAACATCGGTGAACATCTTCATGTTGATCGTATCTTCTATACGACTCATGCTCGACCTTTCGGTCTTCTGTGTTCCGAGGCCATGTCTGTACATGCTAGGCTCGTCAAATCAACCTAAGTGTTTGCATGTGTTCCGAGGCCATGTCTGTACATGCTAGGCTCGTCAACACCCGTTGTATGTGAACGTTAGAATCTATCACACCCGATCATCACGTGGTGCTTCGAAACGACGAACTGTAGCAACGGTGCACAGTTAGGGGAGAACACTTCTTGAAATTTTAATGAGGGATCATCTTATTTACTACCGTTGTTCTAAGCAAATAAGATGTATAAACATGATAAACATCACATGCAATCAAATAGTGACATGATATGGCCAATATCACTTTGCTCCTTTTGATCTCCATCTTCGGGGCTCCATGATCATCATCGTCACCGGCATGACACCATGATCTCCATCATCATGATCTCCATCATCGTGTCTTCTTGAAGTTGGCACGTCATCTATTACTTCTACTACTACAGCTAACGGTTAGCAATAAAGTAAAGTAATTACATGACGTTTATGTTGACACGCAGGTCATAAATAAATAAAGACAACTCCTATGGCTCCTGCCGGTTGTCATATTCATCGACATGCAAGTCGCGATTCCTATTACAAGAACATGATCAATCTCATACATCACATATATCATTCATCACATCCTTTGGCCATATCACATCACATGGCATACCCTGCAAAAACAAGTTAGACGTCCTCTAATTGTTGTTTGCATGTTTTACGTGGCTGCTATGGGTTACTAGCAAGAACGTTTCTTACCTACGCAAAGACCACAACGTGATATGCCAATTGCTATTTACCCTTCATAAGGACCCTTTTCATCGAATCCGATCCGACTAAAGTGGGAGAGACAGACACCCGCTAGCCACCTTATGCAACTAGTGCATGTCAGTCGGTGGAACCAGTCTCACGTAAGAGTACGTGTAAGGTCGGTCTGGGCCGCTTCATCCCACGATGCCGCCGAATCAAGATAAGACTAGTAACGGCAAGCATATTGAACAAAATCAACGCCCACAACTACTTTATGTTCTACTCGTGCATAGAATCTACGCAATAGACCTAGCTCATGATGCCACTGTTGGGGAACGTAGCAGAAATTCAAAAAATTTCCTACGTATCACCAAGATCTATCTATGGAGAGACCAGCAACGAGGGGAAGGAGAGTTGCATCTACATACCCTTGTAGATCGCTAAGCGGAAGCGTTCAAGTGAACGGGGTTGATGGAGTCGTACTCGTCGTGATCCAAATCACCGATGACCAAGTGTCGAACGGACGGCACCTCCGCGTTCAACACACGTACAGCCCGGTGACGTCTCCCATGCCTTGATCCAGCAAGGAGAGAGGGAGAGGTTGAGGAAGACTCCATCCAGCAGCAGCACAACGGCGTGGTGATGATGGAGGAGCGTGGCAATCCTGCAGGGCTTCGCCAAGCACCGCAGAAGAGGAGGAAGAAGAGACGCAGGGCTGCACCAACGAGAGATTGAATCGCGTCTTGTGGGCAGCCCAATGCCTCAATATATATAGGGAAGGGGAGGGGCTGCGCCCCCTCTAGGGTTCCCACCCCTAGGGGGGGGGGCAGCCCTAGATGGGGAGCAAGGGGCGGCCAAGAGGGGATGGGAGAGGGAGGCGCACCAATATGGGCCCTAAGGCCCATATCCCCTTAGGGTTTGCCCCCTCTCCACCTCTTAGGCGCATGGGCCTTAGTGGGGCTGGTGCCCTTGGCCCATGTAGGCCAAGGAGCACTCCCTACAGCCCATGTGGCCCCCCGGGGCAGGTGGCCCCACTTGGTGGACCCCCGGGACCCTCCCGGTGGTCCCGGTACGTTACCGATAAACCCCGAAACTCTTCCCGTGTCCAAAACAGGACTTCCCATATATAAATCTTTACCTCCGGACCATTCCAGAACTCCTCGTGACGTCCGGGATCTCATCCGGGACTCCGAATAACATTCGGTAACCACATACTAACTTCCTTTATAACCCTAGCGTCATCGAACCTTAAGTGTGTAGACCCTACGGGTTCGGGAGACATGCAGACATGACCGAGATGTTCTCCGGTCAATAACCAACAGCGGGATCTGGATACCCATGTTGGCTCCCACATGTTCCACGATGATCTCATCGGATGAACCACGATGTCAAGGACTTAATCAATCCCGTATACAATTCCCTTTGTCTATCGGTATTGTACTTGCCCGAGATTCGATCGTCGGTATCCTTATACCTTGTTCAATCTCGTTACCGGCGAGTCTCTTTACTCGTTCCGTAACACATCATCCCGTGATCAACTCCTTGATCACATTGTGCACATTATGATGATGTCCTACCGAGTGGGCCCAGAGATACCTCTCCGTTTACACGGAGTGACAAATCCCAGTCTTGATTCGTGCCAACCCAACAGACACTTTCAGAGATACCCGTAGTGTACCTTTATAGCCACCCAGTTACGTTGTGACGTTTGGCACACCCAAAGTATTCCTCCGATATCCGGGAGTTGCACAATCTCATGGTCTAAGGAAATGATACTTGACATAAGAAAAGCTTTAGCATACGAACTACACGATCTAGTGCTATGCTTAGGATTGGGTCTTATCCATCACATCATTCTCCTAATGATGTGATCCCGTTATCAACGACATCCAATGTCCATGGTCAGGAAACCGTAACCATCTATTGATCAACGAGCTAGTCAACTAGAGGCTTACTAGGGACATGGTGTTGTCTATGTATCCACACATGTATCTGAGTTTCCTATCAATACAATTCTAGCATGGATAATAAACGATTATCATGAACAAGGAAATATAATAATAACCAATTTATTATTGCCTCTAGGGCATATTTCCAACATGAACAGTAGCTGAAATCGGATGAACCACACTGCGAAGCTGCTCATCTTGTTTCTGAATCTCCTCTCTGGAAGAACTCTCTTTCTGCATGAACTGAATCTGCATGCTAGCTTCTCTCATAGACAAATCATGATGCTTATAGGTCTCCTTTATTGCATCCTTTCCTTTCTCCAAAGATTGCTTCTGCAGCCTGACCAACTGGGGATTCTGAAAAGTTGAGAAAGCAGTGTGCTGTTCTATAACAAGATCATCTAAGATTCTAGGAATAAGCTCCGATTTATTCATCCATGGACCCAGGCAAGCTAAGGGAATGTGGTCCAGTTGAATTTGCAGTCTCTGCCTAGAGATTAGGAGATTATTCCTAGAAGGACAGTGCTGCACACTATGAAACATCAGACCACAGAAAGTACATATACGACCGATTCTCTCATAAAACAGGTAGATCCAGGCAGTTGAATCTTTATGAAAGGAAACCCAAACTTTGTCCCTAACTGGATTGGCAACTTTCATTTTAACAGTACCCCACATATAGTCAAATTTGGCAGAAAGCATAGCTTGACTGAAAGGGTGAAATTCAGATTGCTGACCAAGACTATCTAAAATCTTGTACAGAAGCTACTGAGATCTGAACCGAGGAGGAACACCATACACTCGAACAGTAACAAAAACAGAATCAAACTTGTAATCCTGAATATCTTTAATTTGATCATTAGGATCCATAAACTCCACCAAAAGATTGTCAGAACCCAGACTCCAAGGCTGACGAGTGAAAATGAACATGGCAGCATCCAAGGTTTGGAAATGAGCAACAAAGATATATCTGGAAAGCTACGAAATAGCTTGATAATTATCCCTCCAAGCTCTTGCCATTGATTTCTGTAACATGTTGAGAGTGATAACTCTTGGGGATCCTCCTGTGACCGCAAGTTTCATCAGGATATTGTAACGAGAATCTTGCGGCTGCTCCTCTTTTTCTTCTTGGTGCATCTGGATCTGAAGAACCTGAGGATCTTGCAGCGACAGGCTTTGCATGTCTAGCTCAATCCCCGGATCTGGAGGAAGATTCTGAGTAGACAACATAGGAACACGAATCAGAGGCTGGCTTCGAGAGTCCATCTACAGGCAGACATGAGTGAAAGAGAAGAAGAGAGAGAGCAGAGGAACTAGGAATCTGCTTGGTGTTTGGGACGAATTGAGAAGCTGGAGAGAAAGAAAGCAGGGGAGATAGCAGGAGAAGGAGAGAGGGGAAACGGCATGACGCCAGTCCAGAAAATTCCCCAGTGCGGGGTTAGGAGCCTTATCTCCTCCACCGCTTCTCTTTTTTTATTCACAAATGTAGTGCGTCTTCATCCTCTATCCAATCCCCTCCCTTTCCCTTCCCTTCCTCCATTCCATCTCCAGCGAGAGCTCTCCATGACACCATCTCCTCTAGCCATGCCGGCAGGCGAGGTCGTCGGCGTCGAAGGTGGTCGGGCTTGTGTGTTGCAACCAGCCACGACGGGGAGCCGCGCGGCCGAGGAAACAGCCTGGCCATGCACCGCCCACGCGCCTGCTGTCCTCCGGTGTCGTGCCGCACGCTCCGACGAGCCTAAGCTACGAGCAGCGCCGGTCAACGGGGGTGCTGCAATCGGGGAGGCGTGAAAGAGTTGCGACAGGTTGGGCGGCGTGCTGCAACGATGCCGAAGATGCTGGAATCGGTCAACTTTTTTGCTGGAACCGGCGACACGAGGTGCTACAACCATCCCAGCAAAATGTTGGAACCAACAGCCGCAACCTCCAGTAGGTTTTTTTGCTTCAACCATCTATTGTTTTTGCTGGAAGCATCAAGCATTTTTGCTGGAACCAGCGATTTTTCAAGGATGCGAGTACAAAAGCTTTTTGTATGTTTTTGCTGGGATCGCAATTTTTGGGCGGCCGGCAAGAAATTTTGCTTCAACCAGCCATCTGTTTTGCTGGAAGCATAAATAATTTTTGCTACCACCTTGTTTTGATTTGTCTTTGCTGAAACTAGCCTAAAAATCGCTACCACCTTCTCTTCTATTTTGTTACTACTGGCAAGTGATTTTGCTACATCCAACGCGGCGGAGCTGCGACCCCCGCGACGGCGGGGACCATTTTTGCTGCAATCGTTGTCGGATTTGCTACTAGTGGTGATGTTTTTTGCTACATCCACTAAAAGGCATTCATTGGTGGTCGGCGTCGAGCTGCAACTGACATAGACTAGCGGGGGAAGATTCTCCGGCAAGCAGCGAAGGGGCGGCGAGGGGTTGGGGTGCTAGCGCCCAGCGACCGGTGCCCTCGCCGAGCTGCACATGGAGGCGGAGTCGCGTGGGGCAGCGGCAGGGGATCGGGAGGAAGAGGATGAGTCGTGAGGAAGGAAGAGGACGAGTCAACGAGGAGGACCAAATTGGGGGATAGATATTTAAACGGCTGTGGGGCGCCAGATCGAACGGCTGCGCAGCGACCGGCCCAAATTTGGGCCGGTGCGCCGACGCAGATTACTGCCCATATGTAAATTATTTTGTAACGAACTGGAAGTAACCAAAAGGTTTTTTTTCCTTTTTATGAGGCTGTGGTGCGGGAGTATTTCATACTGATTATTTGTTTGTCTTTGATCACAAATTATATATAATACGACGAGAAACATGTACTTTTAATGAAGGAAAGAAATAAGAGAAAAATATATAATTTAATTTGGATTTTTCTTGTTTGGTTCAGAAGATTTGGAATTTGGGTCTGTCTAGGACACATCTAGATGTGACATAACCTCATGTCCACTGTGTTTGTGGTCTATTTTTTTTTGCCTAGTTTTTTTTCCTTCTTGTTGTGTTATTTGTGAAAGTTTAGATAGACATCTTTAGAAAACATCTAGATATAAATTAGACAAATTGTTAGGATTTTATTAAAAAGTGAATAGGTTCTGTTAGCATCTACTCTATCCCAAGATAAGTATTGTTGATTTAAAGTACAAAGTATAACTTTATACTAAATCAATGTCATTTATTTTTAGGTGGAAGGAGTACTAGACATGATTTTACGCTGAAAGCTATTCACATAATAAGAAGAAAAGAGGATAATGCTGATGGAAGTGAAGTTAGTCCAGATTTGACCAGGTTTCACTTATCCCTTTTGACCCCATGACAGATTTTTTTTACCTCGTTTAAAAGTTGTGCCACATTTGTGGAAACTAAGTTTCTTAGCACCAGCTCATATGAGCTCGGGTGAAATAAATGTGCGCGCTCGGCATCCAACGGAAGACGCTCGGCTGCTCCTGGTTTCGTCCCCTCGGCTCGATCACAGTTCCGCTCGGCCCATAACGCCAACTCGATCGGCTCCAGGAGCGTGCGATCCCATCTGTCTTCCCCAAGCACACGGGCATGGCGCACGACCCACCCTACGATCCAACGATCAGCCTACCGCCCACCACGGCATCGCCGCAATCCCTCGTGCGCCGAGCCCCTCGACACGCCGCACGGCTGCCCCTGTCAGATCAGCAGTAACATCGAGTCCAACTCAACAAATTTGCTTATGTAGCAATGAGTTAATGAGGAGAGAGGTAGTTGTAGTAACTTAGCTAGTTACTGTAACATCACATGTCCCAATGCAATATGAGTCTATAATATACTCCCTCCATTTTTATTTACTCTGCATATTAGAGTTGACTGAAATCAAACTTCGTAAAGTTTGACCAAGTTTATAGAAAACAATATAGACATTTATCATAATAAATCTATACGATGCGAAAGTACATTTAATAATAAATCTAATGTTGTTGATTTGTTATTGTATATCTTAATATTTTTTATATAAACTTGGTCAAAGTTTGTAAAGCTTGATTTTAACCAAAACTAATATGCAAACTAAATAAAAACGGAAGGAGTAATAAATGAATCTTTGCATGTTACTACACTTAAGTTACTAGCCAATATAAAGATAGTAACATAGTCTAGGGATATGCATATATTATTATTGTATATTACTTTTCATTATGGCTAGTCTCACGTCTTCCTTCCTGTCTTTTGATCTGTCAAGTTGCCGAGGGCTCGAGCAAGTTCATCAATGGACACGTTGTAGCACGAGCAGGATTCCGCCGCCTTCCCATCAATTCTAGACCTCCGTTCCGCTCGCCGCTCGCATCAGGTACGCTGGAGCGGGGAATTTGATGGGAGGGATCTATCTCGGCTAGCGTCCGTTTCATGGAGCCGGCCGTCGCATGATTGGGAGCCGATCGAGCGTCGACGATTGAGCCAAGGGACGAAACCAGAAGCGGCCGCGCGTCTTCCATCGGATGCCGAGCGCGGACAGGTCTCAGCAAATCGTATCCAGTACGCAGGGACGTCGGCCTGCAGAGTTTTTTTTTTCTTTCGGCGTGGGTGTTGACGCTTGCCCTGTGCAGCTTTCTTCAGCGGTGGGGTCCACCTGCATGGCGCCAACAGTACCAGCCTACCCAGGGTACCATGCACGACTTCAGCTTTGCTTGGTCGGGCAGCACGGGTTGGGAACTGGACTGCAGGGTGCGAGAGGCATGGCATCGCTCTCCACACAGAGAGCCAGCGTGTCGATGTGGGAGCATTGCTGTGTGCAGCTATCTTCATCGGCGGGGTCCACCTGCCTGGCGTCCGGGAGTGCCAGGCCAGGGTACCATCCACGGTTCGGTCCACTCAGTCTTGGTCGGGCAGCTCAGGCTTTGGCTGCAGGGTATGCGCGCAGCTTGCGGAAGGGGCAAGGAGCAGGGCGTCGATCAAAAGTTCTGAAGCCCAGGGGCGATCGCCTTTCACCCAAAGGGCAAGCGTGTCCACAGGAGTGGGCAGGCCGCATGGCACCGAAGTGGAGCAGCCATGCAGACCGGGCCCGCAGCTAGTGGCCCCGGGGCAGCTAACGGCTCATAGACGCCGTTACTGAGCGACGGCGTGCGCTGCAGGAAGAGAGCGAACACCCCTGCGAACCAACGGGCTTTGCTACACCTAGGAATGCTTACTTGATGAGGGGGTTCATATAATGATTTGTCATTTTCTAATTGGTCATTAGTGGGGGCGTGGGGCCCACCCTGAAATTCGGGGGATATTTGATTAGTACTGTAGAAGGAAGTTAAGTGGCACGTAAGATGCATCATGTAGGTCTAGCGTTTTTGTTGCCGAAAAAAAGGTCTGGCATTTTTGGTGAACCAACAATAGCGGTAGATCCCAGGGATCCCTCTTCGACGCTCACGGCATTGGGTGCGGTAACACCTACCAGCCCGACGGTCCGCAGTGGCGCGCCGCCTCTAAGAGAGTCGTGGAGGCCGCATTAACACGGCATTGCCACACGTAGCCGGCGAGGCCAATGGCAGATCTAACATCCAAAGAATGGTTGCACAGAGTTTTCTAAAATTGGATCCGGCTTGCCTGTTTTCTCCCCATGCTTTCATCCGTGCTCTTATTTTATCATACGGTTGTCTTTTTTCCTTCTTTTTTTTAATCTAATCATCTCCCCCCTTGATTTTAAGGGGTGGGATCGGGCCTTATTTTGTTTCAATCAAATCAAGCCACGTACGCGGGTGCATGGATAGGCACACGCCGGGGGAGCAGGCAAGTCTCGTCCCTAAAATTCATAGTTTTACTAATATTTTCTTTTTTATTTGATATACGTATATTGTTCTATGTAAGATATATGGTATTCAAAATGTTTGTCAAATAATGGATTTACAATTGTACACCCAAATTCTAGGGATGTCTGTGCTCTTCAGGAGGGGGTTCGTGAAAGTCGTTGTCGTGGTCGACGCGCGGGCCATCCTAGTGACCATCACCAGTCGGGCAAGGAGGATGGAAGGTGATGACGTCAACATGGACCAAAACATATCGACGGAGCATCATGGGCGTGCGGTCGGTGCAATTGCAGGTCTGGCTGGTGCCTCCTCCTTCCGCACAGCCTGACGACATGGAGACATAGGCCAACGGGTTTGAGAACAGGGGCATGTCATGAACCGTGAGGTCGACCACCGCCACGGCACATCATATGGGTTCTCCACCCAGGCGTTGGCGACGTAGTAGGAGACATCAAGCTTGTTGAGAGTTTCTGTGGCCATCTAGTATATGTCGCACTTCAGGAGGAGGAGCTACGCCATCTTGGTCGACCACACGTACGGTTGGATCACCACCTTCATCTTCATTGGCCATAGTAGTCTTGAGGGAATTGGCAACAAAGGCTTGCCACTACCTTGTCCATTCAACTTCATCCAACAATGCTTTAAAATGAAATGCTTCTTCTCCATCTTGTGGTACAATGTGCATGCGTATGTGAGCTAGCAAAGGAATGGCATGGTCAACAAGTTGTAACATTGAGCAAATCCGGTCAAATGACGAATACAAAGAGCAATGAGCCACAAAACTTACAAGCTCTTGGAGTGTCACCCCACTTGGCCACCGGTTATGAACTTGTTTGTAGACATCACAATACTTGTTGACGACCTCTTGAATGTTGTATCATCGATGGCTGAGCAACTTCACATTGCAATTATGGCCCACTGATGTGCGACAAAGATCATAGCACCTTTGCTTATGACACCAGTCATGCACACTTTGCCAAAACACCCGACCCTTTTAATACGTGCCATGAAACAGATACATACTAGAGGCCGACCATGCCTCATAGATCAACTCATCCTCCCTGTTGGACAAAGTTGACCCCTCTTCTTCCTTGGGTCAGTGGCTGGAGGGGATGGAGGCTGCTGCGGCGACTGCATGACGGGTGGACCGACCTGCTGGGCGGCGTAGTAGTAGGGCGCCTTCAGCTGGGAGGGCCAGCGCTGCAATTGCTCGAGTGACACCGGCCTAGCGCTGCACTAAGATTTAAGCGCTCGCCCTAATCGGTCATCGCCGCATCTTCCGTCCTCTTCTTCTCCCTGACGCGCCGACCGTTGCGTTCTATGAACTGGATCTTGTGTGCCGCCATCGGGTCAGGCGGTACGGCGAACATCGTCATGGACTCGTATGGTTGTTCCATCGAAGTTGTGAGAAGGGGTAGGATTTCACACAAAAAATTGTGATGAGATTATCCAAATGCGCGGGCTCTGCCTCGGTTTTTGGCCGGTCCACGTTGTTGAAGTCCTACATGGCGGACCCCTGCAAACCTCCCCTTTGTTTGGGGGATTTCTACATTTGGTTTGGTCTGGACAAATTTGGTGATCGCCATTGGATGGCCAAAAATGTCTGAACTGTCCTATCCAAACATCTGAGGGAGGTTTGGTGATGTGCGTTGGAGTTGTCGAGTATCTACGGCGCTAATAAACAATGGAACACATTATATGCAAAATTTTCAAAAATAAAGTAAGTAAGAAAGAAGAAACCATGCATAATTTGGACTCTCAAATCTTGTAGGCGGTTCACAATTTTATTATTACGAAGTGTAACATGTGAGACAACCAGACACATATACATAGTTTTTTTAGATAAAAAACATACATAGTATTTTTTGCAAATAAAACATATACATAGTTAATTCCACCTTTTTACGCATGTACGAAACATTTTACATTCTATTTGTGGTATGCTCATAAAAAAATTCTCACCGTGCGGATTTTTCCCTTGGTGCATGACACATAGTTTATAGTTTGCCATTAGATACAGTACGTGATGTAAGCTGAGGGCACCTTAAAATTTAAATATCGAACCAATTAAAAAATGGTTGAACCGCTCGTCCGGAAAGAGCGGATTGCCTGCACAGGCGGAAAGGAGGCGAGCGGGGCTGCCCTTTCCGTGCCGCCGGCGCTGCCGCTGGTTCCCTCTCTTCGCCGGCCGCTCCATCGACGGGAGGGAGGGGGAACCTCAAATCTGTGTGTGGGGTGGGATCGCGGTAGGGTTAGGATTGAGGGAGACGTTGCCGAGGCTGTTGCGGCGGTGTCGCGTCTGAATAAGTTTCACCAGGCTTTGTTCACGGTCAACCGAAGCTCTTGCTTTCGTCTAGGGGCCAACGGGGTGGAGGATCCCCGGATCTCGTCAAGGTCGCGGGCTATGGGTGTCTGGAGGTCGACTGACACTGGCTGGTTGGGTCCACGGATGGGAGGTGGTTGTGTTGAGACGGAGATTCTTCTTCCTCCTCACCGGTATGATTTTCCGCTGTTGTTCCTCCTACTACTTTGTGTTGCTGCTGAAGGCATGTCCTTTGCCCGACAGTTAGCCCGACCGCAGCGTTGGAACCGGGATCCTAGTTCTCTTCCATCTGGAAGGGACACATATAGCGATACTCAAAGCTGTACTGATGGCGAAGGCTGGTGCAGGCGTGCTGGATGCACACGTGTGTCCTTGTCTTCTCGATGTCGTGCGAAGAAAAGGTGAGAAACGCGACGGTGATTATGCCATGGTTGATGACCTGATTGGGTCTGGTTGTAGATTTTTGTATTGCAGGCGTCCTCTTGCAAGGTTCAGGAATGATGACACAGAGCTCCGAAATTTTTCGTGTTTTACTAGTTGTTTTAGGGCACTTTCTGTTTTTCTGGTTCTTTGTGCATGTGTTAGGGTGTGTTTGCCTCGTGTTTGTATGGGTCAAGAACTTTGTATTTTTTTGTGATTTGAATGCAATCATACTTTTTCTAGAGATAGTATGGTTCCCTTGAGACGATTCCCTTGAGACGATCACGTTCTCCACCTGTCCCACGCCATTTGTGAGTGGCTCCGTCCCTCTGGCCCTGCCGTGCTTGTTCGCTTGACGGTCTGCAACCCTTTTGTTCGAAACAGCCGCTGCCAAAGTAGCTTTGCACTTCGAATTTGACTGGCTGACGTAGTCCTCCCACTCCTCCCCTCCCCTCTTTATTGCAAAAGATATCTAGTATGCATTTGTTATACTCATCCAATTGTTGATCTCAGTGGAGGAAGCAAAATGACATAGTAAAAGAATTACGAACGAATTCTACCTTTTACTCCATAGTTGCATATTTATGACATCAATTTCACCATTTAGTAAATAAAAAAATCTTCCGATTACTCCATTTTAGAAACTTTGGACTTGATTTTACCCCATTTAGGAAACCAAGTCTCCAAAATACCCTTTTCAAAGTTTCAAGAGACGATTTCCTTTTTCTCTTTGCCTGCAGTTCCCGGGATGTCATTTGACCATGAAAATTTGCACGTTTCTAGCACACTATAGCATATTCCATGCAAAAAAACATCTTTTATTTGTTTCAATATTTTGTTGAATTTACTATTCATGAGGGGTGCAGGTAATGCTGGGCACCAAAGCGTCTGTCCTCTAATACGCTCACTCGTGTCTTCTCATGAGAGCAACCGTTGACGCACAAACGTCACACATATACCATACCCATGACATCTTCCCTCACATCACTTTTAAGAGATGGTACTAGTTAATATGTGAACCCCCAGTCTTATTTTCTACTCCCTTCGTCCCATAATGTAAGACGTTTTCTGACACTACACCAGCATCAGAAAATGTCTTACATTATGGGACGGAGGGAGTACTAGATAAGAAGTGACTGTAATATCACTTTCCACACTTTTTTCTAGCTATTACTCCTTCTGAAAATACAAAATACTTACATAACTCTAGAAAAGCTAATTATTGTTGAAACTTTAAACCTCTCCATTGACGGATTAGGCGGTCGTCATTACCTTACTGTTAGTGGTTGTCAGTGACATTTGCTGGGCAGCTGCCCGACGAGTGGAAAAGGAATAACACACACGAGCAACGTAGACCCGTCACTAAAGACCCTTCCATGGCAAGCTAGCATTTGTAATTATCACCACTTTTTTGCGAGGGGGTAATTATCACCACTGACAGGCATGGAATAGATGCCAGTTAGTGCTGACATTCTCTACTGATGGGCGATGACACGACACTAGTCAGCATCGATGCTAACTGCAATAGAAAAGCGAAAGTATTATGTGTACGATAGTTGTTGTACAATCTGCAACAATCAATCTTGTGGTGTGCTGCGGTTTGAGGCTATGTATGATCGGTTTGATTTCAACTATCATACACAAATAGTAGACGTAATATCATATGCATAGCAACGTTCATGAAAAAGCATGACAAAGTGAAACCACACACAATTTGAAAATAAGGAAACCACTGCTGAACTATGACACCCCCAACCCCAATAAATAGCATACCGGAGTACCGGCGTGTTGCAAACTATCACCACCCCACAACGGCGGCTACACACCCACATGCCATCCTACGGATGGACACACACCTCACAATGCAGTGATCAACACAAAGCGACCGCGCTTGGGTAGGCCCCATCGAGATGCCGCCCTCCGCGGCACGGCTTCATGCATCACACCGGTGGCAACGATGGCACATGTAGGCGCTTGGAGCCACCACTTCACCATTGCCATGGGCAGCGCGGCGAGGGCCACTGCTGGCACATCGAGTGCCACCATAGTAGCATCCGAGACAGTGAGACCATCACATGTCGATCGCCTCACAATGATCATACTATAGCTAAGGACGCGAAGGGGGCACATGCAGCCTCACATCGATAATGCAAGCCCCCTAATGTATGGAGCTAGCAGAGCTAGAATTCATAGGTAATAAAAAAAGTACAAGGGCATCTCCAACGCTATTGTAAGTGCATCTAGTGCCCCCTTTGTGGTTTTGAAGTATCGAAGACAAATGGGTGAAGGGACTAATGTGTTTGTGAGTGTACACATGATAGAAGCCCTTGAAGATTTTGTTTAACTGTCAAGGACGACCCTAAAAATGTATGTTTACATAGAAGAAATTAGTGTGCCCCTTTGAAGAAATTGAAGTGAAGAATTGAAGCGTGAAGACTTTGTCTTTCGTAGTTTCTTTTATTTTATATTGAGTCACACGGAACACCATGCTATTAAAGGAGGTCTAGGTGATACATAGGGTATTTCTGAAGTGATGCTCAACCTACCTAATTCTTCAAGTGAAGCCTTTGGAAATCTCTTACAGTGTAATCAAGTTCTTCAACGACAGAGATGATGTTCTTTTGGCCATTGATAAAATTGGTCCGACTAAAGAGTTAGGAAATTGCTAGTGCGATTCTCCTACTGTCAGGATTTTGTGACTTCAAATTTCTGACCATTGTTGAGCTAGCGCCAATTGTCAACTGGATCCTTATCATGACAACGGTCTTGTTCGAAGGGCATGATAGTCAATTGATGTTGGGTTGCCTTGGCTATAAATGTCGCCTCCCTCCACCATTTATTGGTCAGTTTGCTCCAAGTGAATGCATGACAAGTATCATCTAGAGCAATCCATCCTGTGAAGAATCTAAGAGAATCGCAAGTGAGGAAAAACCCAAACACCCAGAGCCAAAGTGATTGATCATCACTAAAGAGATTGTCAAGCGTGATCCGATGCTTGTTACCATTGAAGACTGTGATCTTCCAGATGGTTAGGCATCATGTTCTAAGCATCCAAGAAAAAGTTATGGAGTGCCAAGGAGTGGGTTTGTGAAGGTTTTGGAAGTCTACCTTGCAGACTTACCACGAGTGGTTGAGCGAGGTCTAAGTGATCTTAGCTCAAGGAGAACAAGTTGATTACTAAGTGTCTTCCGAGTTAAATCTCAAGCCTCTCCAACCAGTCTTACATTTGTCACAACAACTGGAACTGATCGAACAAATCAACCGTCTTCACCAAGCAATCTTGGTTCCAATTCTTCAACCCTTTACTTTTTGTAACACTGTGTTAAAGACTTTGTCTCCTTCTCTCTGAAGACTTTCTCTAAGAACATTCATATTTTTTCAATGCTATGTTGTGTCTTCTGTTTCACTGTTCTCAAGTGCGTCCGTTATATGTGCGATTATTTTACATATTCTGCTACATTGTATGCATGCTCAGTTCTATCCTATGACTTTGGCTTCAATCTAGCTTGCATACTTAGCCTAGTTACCTTCCGCTGAGTAATTCTTCGAACTATTATTCTTCTAAGAATTCACGTCAAAGAAGAATTCACCTCCTATGGCCGATAACTTGCACTTTCAATTGGTATCAGAGCAAGGTGCTCCTTTGTTTTATGTGATTTGGTTTAACTACCCAGAGTTTTAGCTATGTCAACTACAGGGAATTTCAAGGTCTCCGCCAAGTGTTCGGTCATCGATGAAACCGACTACTCTTATTGGAAGAATAAGACGTGCATGCATCTTGAAGCTATTGACAAATGATATGTGGTTTGTCGTCAAGTCTAGTATTCCGTCTATTTGTGAAGGAGTCACTCCCGTTGATCAAAGAAGATTTGCTCAACTTGGCTCTCAGGAAAAGAACATCATCTATGGTCATATGACCAAAGGGCAGTATGACCGCGTCAGTGCTTTGGAAACTACGATCATGAAGTGGTGAAGTAATTGTTGAGGTCACTTGATCCTTCATTTGAGAACTTGTAATTGATGAGTCGAGAGTGTCCTGTCTTCAAGACATTAGACCCTACTAACATTCTTGAGAGGCTCAATACTCATGAATTTCAACAAGCTGAGAAGAGATGTCTCTATGATCCAATCTATGGAAGAGATCATGCCTTGAAGGAAAAAAGTTGGTTCTTCATCTGAAGAAAAATCTGAATGCAGTTCTGATGGCCCCGAGGAAACTAGTAGAGAGCTTGCACTGCTAGTGAGAAAATTTCAGAAGTTTTTGAAGAAAAATCACTTTGAGATGTCTTCAAAGCATGACTCAAAGAAAACTAGAGAAACTTCTTTGGGGGACTACAAGAAGAGAACCTGCCACAAATGCAAGAAGCCATGCCACTATATTGTTGATTACCCTTTCTGGGAAAAGGAAACAAAGAAGAAGAAGAAGAAGAAGAAGAAGAAGAAGAAGAAGAAGAAGAAGAAGAAGAAGAAGAAGAAGAAGAAGAAGAAGAAGAAGGAGGAGGAGGAGGAGGAGGAGGAGGAGGAGGAGGAGGAGGAGGAGAAGAAGGAGGAGAAGAAGGAGAAGGAGAAGAAGGAGAAGGAGAAGAAGAAGAAGGAGAAGAAGAAGAAGGAGAAGGAGAAGAAGAAGAAGGAGGAGAAGAAGAAGAAGAAGCAGAAGGAGGAGGAGGAGGAGGAGAAGAAACCATCGAAGTCTTCATCACATAAAAAGAGCAATTCTAGCAGAGCTCATGCTTTCATTGGGAAGAAAATGAATTCGAGAAAGAATCTGATCATGAGGAGGTCGAGGAAAAATCTGAGGAGGGGGTCTGGCCCTGGTATGGCGAACCTTGCAATCACTACCGCATTCATAGTCAAGTCCATCTTCAACCATGAATAAATGGCTACGTCACCGATGTTGAAGCCTGCGACAACGACTCTGCTCCCCCTTATTGCTTCATGGGAAAAGGTGTTAAGGAAGAATGCCTCGAGCCACTGAATGGGTTATGGATCATGGCTGCACAAACCATATGACCGGTGGTAGGAGCTTACTTATGGTCTCAACTATAAGTCCTTCTACTCTGAAGCATATCACATTTGCCGACAAAGGGAAAAGCACAATATTGGGTCTAGGTAGGGTTGCTATCTCAAAGGATCAGCACATGGACAAAGTAACGCTTTTCGAATCCCTTGGATACAACCTCATGCCAGTATCAGTGCTTTGTGATCTTGATATGATTGTCATCTTTGGCTTGCATTGTGCAAATGGTTTCTGACAAATCCAAAGTCTTCGAAGGTTTCCAAAGAAGTTGACTTGTATATTGTAGATTTCTCTACAGTACCACGACTTGCCACATGTCCTATATGAAAATCATCAAAATGCTGCATTGTTGACTTGGACATGCTGGCATGAGGAATTTGAACATCCTCATGAAGAATACGAATATCCTTGGCATTGAGGGCGTCAAGTTCAACAAGGATCATCTTTGCGGTGCATGTGAATCTGGGAAGATGATGATATCAAAGCACCCCTCGAAGACAATCATGACTACTACTCATCCCTTTGAGCTGCTTTACATGAATCCTTTTGGTCCAACATATTCCACACTAAACCTAAATTCATTATATGGCTTTGCCATTGTTTGATGATTTCTCATGTTACACCTGGTGTGCAATATCATCTTATACAAATTTGAAGTCCATCATGTCTTTAGATGCTTCGCCAATTGGTCCTTGAACAACTATGACGTCAAGATCAATCATATTAGGAGTGACAACTAAGTGATCTAAGACTACCTCGAAGCTTTTGGAAGGTTTTAGAAGTTTACCTCGAAGACTTATCATGAGTGATTGGGCGAGATCTAAGTGATCGTAGCTCAAGGGGAATAAGGTGAAGACTATGTGTCTTCTAAGTTAAATCTCAAGCCTCTCCAATCAGACGTACAGTTGTCACAACAAGTGGAATTGGTCGAACGAAATCTCTGTCTTCATCGAGCAGTCTTAGTTCAGTTATTCAACCCTTTACTTTTTGTAACACCATGTTGAAGACTTTGTCTCCCTCTCTCCGAATACTTTCATATCTTGTCAATGCTTTGTTGTATCTTCTGTTTCACTGTTCTCAAGTGCGTCTGTTTATTTGTAGGATTATTTACATATTCCGCTATCTTGTATGCATGCTTAGTTCTATTCTAGTGACTTTGTCGTCATTCTAGCTTGCATACTTAGCCTAGTTTACCTTCCGCTGAGTAATTTCTCGAACTATTATTCTTTTAAGAATTCACTTCAAAAAGAATTTGTTAAAATCTCTCATTCACCCTCTCTAGTTGATAACTTGCAATTTCAGCTATCCTTAAAACAGACACACTATCCGTCTATGGACCGTGTTCGGACTTGTCCGCGGACACAATACTAGAGTAAGTCATCCAACCCTATACCTTAAATTTCCATGCCAACAACAACAACTTTTTGCCAAATAGTTGGCACTCGGTCACTAGTGCCTTCCGCCAAACATGCGTGTATGTATTAAAAAAATTATCGCTCAGACTAGTGTAGGCACTTGAGTGTAGTACTTGAAGAATTTTCGTTTTGAAACAATAGTGCTTCCGCGAAATGCTTGGAGCCTTGGAGTGTCCCGCCATAGTGCACTTGAAAAAAACTAGCACCTTCCACCATTTTTAGCAGCGGCATTCTGCCATCTGGACGGAGAGAAGATACACAATGACTTTTGATTTGTCATGGAGATGTCCGGACTCTTGTAAAACCCCCTTATTTGCTTTCGGTTTGGGGATTTCGGACAGCCCTACTTGTCTGCGGGCATTTTCCGACGAACTAGGAAAGGAGGACAAACTTGAAGTACATGCACAACACATCACATCAACTACTCCTTCCATCTCCAACATGGCGTATAAATCGAGTCAAAAAGTCATTTTTTTAGTTTGACCAAACATGTAGAAGAAAGTATCAGCAACTACAATAATATGTTTTTGTTGTGTAGATGCTATTGTTAGTGTAAGGGCATCTTCAACAGCAACCTGCAAAATCCTCCCGCATCCGTCCGTGGACCGGGGGGACCAGCCCACGGATACGGGAGGTAGCCATCCAACGCTAGCCGCATACATATGGGCTTTCTTATTATTATTTTCAAGTCCGCACGATCAAATAGCTGCATCCAACACTAGTTCAAATATTTAAAAAGTTCAAATATTCCCAACATTGTTGTCTCCTTCATCGCCCACTGATGCTCAATCAGATCTTCCTTTAGCAGCTTGTGAGTTGGTCGATGCCGAATTTGTTCATGCTCAATCAGAAACTCTTCAAATGTGGCCGGATTCTGGTCCGAAAGTTGGATAAGATCACCCATGTTGTCAAATTCCAGAGTTGCGGCAGCATCGTCACCCTCATCCTCAACGATGATGTTGTGCATGATTACACAACATGTCATCACCTCCCACAAGGTTTCCAGATCCCATTGTTTAGTAGGTCCATGAACAACTACAAAACGGGCCTGTAGAACTCCAAATGCCCTCTCCACATCCTTTCTAAATGCTTCTTGTATTTGGGAAAAGTGAGCCTTTTTCTGGCTAACTATGCTTGAGATGGTGCTCACAAAGGTAGCCCATGCAAGATACATTCTCTCAACCAGAGAGTAGCTCATGTTGTACTCATGTCCAATGAAAATATAATGGTAAGGAGGAGCTTTTCATTCAGTCAGCCTCGCAAATAATGGCGGTTGTTGCAGCACATTGATGTCATTGTGAGACCTGGACATGCCAAATCCAAAGATCTCGTGATGCAACTGCTTGAAGAATGATGGTGGGCTTATTAACATGACCCTGATATTTCCCTTGTAAAGCCTTCAGATAGTTCTTCCATTTCCAATGCATGCAGTCAAGCGATCCAAGCAAACCTGGCCAACCTCTTGCTTCTGAGATTGCTAATGACCCACAAGTATAGGGGATCTATCGTTGTCCTTTCGATAAGTAAGAGTGTCGAAACCAACGAGGAGCATAAGGAAATGATAAGCGGTTTTCAGCAAGGTATTCTCTACATGTACTGAAATAAGTGGTAACAGATAGTTTGTGATAAGATAATTTGTAACGAGCAACAAATAACAAAAGTAAATAAAGTACAGCAATGTGGCCCAATCCTTTTTGTAGCAAAGGACAAGCCTGGACAAACTCTTATATAAGGAAAAGCGCTCCCGAGGACACATTGGGAATATCGTCAAGCTAGTTTTCATCACGTTCATATGATTTCTGTTCGGTACTTTGATAATTTGATATGTGGGTGGACCGGTGCTTGGGTGCTATTCTTACTTGAACAAGCATCCCACTTATGATTAACCTCTATTGCAAGCATCCGCAACTACAACAAAGTATTAAGGTAAACCTAACCATAGCATGAAATTACGAAGCAACGCATAAACTAGGGTTTAAGCTTCTGTCACTCTAGCAACCCATCATCTACTTATTACTTCCCAATGCCTTCCTCTAGGCCCAAATAATGGTGAAGTGTTATGTAGTCAACGTTCACATAACACCACTAGAGGCTAGACAACATACATATCATCAAAATATCGAACGAATACCAAATTCACATGACTACTAATAGCAAGACTTTTCCCTTGTCCTCAGGAACAAACGTAACTACTCACAAAGCATATTCATGTTCATAATCAGAGGGGTAATAATATGCATAAAGGATCTGAACATATGATCTTCCACCAAATAAACCAACTAGCATCAACTACAAGGAGTAATCAACACTACTAGCAACCTACTAGCACCAATCCCGGACTTGGAGACAAGAATTGGATACAAGAGATGAACTAGGGTTTTAAGATGAGATGGTGCTGGTGAAGATGTTGATGGAGATTGCCCTTTCCCGATGAGAGGAGCGTTGGTGATGACGATGGCGATGACTTCCCCCTCCGGGAGGGAAGTTTCCCCGGCAGAACAGCTCTGCCGGAGCCCTAGATTGGTTCCGCCAAGGTTCCGCCTCGTGGCGGCGGAGTTTCATCCCGAAAGGTTTCTTCTCGTTTTTTCTCATCGAAAGACTTCATATAGCAGAAGATGGTCATCGGAGAGCCACCAGGGGGCCCACGAGGTAGGGGGCGCGCCCTAGGGGGGGCGCCCCTCACCCTCGTGGACAGGGTGTGGGCCCCCTGGTCTTCATCTTTGGCGAGGATTTTTCATTATTTATTATAAGATATTCCGTGCAGTTTCAGGACTTTGGAGTTGTGCAGAATAGGTCTCTAATATTTGCTCCTTTTCCAGCCCAGAATTCCAGCTGCCGGCATTCTCCCTCCTTATGTAAACCTTGTAAAATAAGAGAGAATAGCCATAAGTATTGTGACATAATGTGAAATAACAGCCCATAATGCAATAAATATCGATATAAAAGCATGATGCAAAATGGACGTATCAATTGCCAAGAGCCTCTCGGTATATGCCAGTTGGTTCTCTCAGGTACTAAGGTCCGAACACCTCGACCACAACAGTTGCAAACCTGATCATGGCATCTCCGCATGTGCTCTCAGACATCCGTAAGTACTCGTCCCATGGATTAGTGGTTGTGCCAGATGCAAGCATCCGGAGTGCGGTCGTGCACTTCTGGTAACCAGAGAAACCAATCGTTCCCACAACGTCCTTCTTCAGGATGAAATAGTCATCGTAGGACCAGATCAAAAACAGTCTCGCGCATCGGAAAACGCCAACAAAATGGTCAACGAATAGTGCATCAGGGGCAAAGTAGTTGGCCATCAGTGTTAAATGCCCGCGCGCCCTGTTGCGGTTGAGCACTAAGCGACCCTTGATTGAGCCCTTGAAATTGAGAACATGCTCCTCCGCACACTCTGTGCCTTCAAGGACCGCCTGCATAATCGCCGTCTCATTGGAGTACTCCTCCTCGTCCAATGAGCCGTCATACGACTCAACATACTGCTTGTATATGTACTTCAAATCTGAATCCATTGCTACAAAGAAGAAGGGGCAACTGTTTTCAGCTTCGGTGATTCATCGAACAGTTGTCGTGCATGGTGAGAAAAGCAGTAGCGAATGGTACTTGGCAGGGCGATCATACGATAGGGGTTGAACGAAGACGGGGGAGAAGCTGCGGGGAGCCCTGCTGGAGTGCCGGGGGTGACAAAGACGCAAAGTTTCGGCAGGGGTGTGGCGTGGTGGTGGAGCGGGTCAAGATGGCAACAGGGACGGAACCCACCGGGTTTTGCTTGCCCAAACCCATCCCCACGAGAAAATCGCAAACCCGTCCCCGTCCCCATCAACGTGTGCGGGGTTACATTTTTGCCTGTCCACTAAACCCATCGGGTTTTCAAAACCCACGGGTAACCCGTCCCCACGAGCAGTCAAAGAAAACAACAATATTTGGAAGAAAAACATGAGCATATTACAGCAGCAGGCGATGGCTGGGGGACCTAGGTTTAGATTTAGGTGTCGTGTTGTGTGGGAGAGAGCGTCCTAAAGAGCGAGCAACACTGCAACGACCGAGCGAGGGGTTTGTTTGTACTCCAGGGCCTCGACGCTGTGGGGCTCGGCTGCTCGGGCACTGTGGCTTTGGGCCACTTGAGTCAAGATGGATCGGTGCGTGCTAAATAATGTATTTTGACGGGTTTTGTCGGGTTTCGGGTTCGGGTAGTACTCAAACGGGTTTAAACCCGCGAAACATGTCGGGTTTTATAATGTACCCACGAGCAGCCCCGCGGGGATAGAAAGTCGCCCATCCCCGTCCCCTATTAGGGTAAAAACCCGCGGGGATGCGGGTTTCGGGGCCCCATTGCCATCTTGAGGAGCGGGGGCGAAGGCAAGAGAGAAAGAAGGGAAGGAGAGAAAATGAGGAGGATGGAGTCGCGGGGTTTGAGAAGGGTTTTGGGTGGGCTAAGGCTGTCGGAAAGCGACATTTCGGGTGTCTGGACTCCTGCAAACCTCCCCCACTTTTGTCTCTGGTTTGCGGGAGAAATCACGTCTGGACCGCACGGCGGACCGATACAGACTCGCGTAAGATGGCTTCCGCCGTCCGGGCGGATGCGGGCCGTTTGCGGGTCCGCCTCGAAGATGCCCTAACAAAGGTATTTTACAATTTTCATGCGAAATGAGATGGCAATGTTTCATCCATGAAAATAATAGTAAGTATAATGTTTGAAGGTACATTTGTCGTTTGACTTGTTTTTTTAAACAAGTCAAAATGCTTAAGCTTTCCTCCACAAAATTGCAGGTAGCATTTAAGTGTGGCAATGAACGCATTTAATTTTTTTTCTTTGTTTTTTTGACAATTGCAAAATATTTTTTTGATGCACACTGAGCCCAATTGAATTTTCCCACACACAAAAAAAGAATTTTTGAATGTGTGGAGAAGTACATAGAGTGCGCGGCCGTAAAAAAATCACAAATAAAAAAGGAGCAATGCTACACTCACGGGATGTTTACGGGGTTGATTAAGTATTAATGGCTAGGATTTAATTAAAGGCAGCGGGCCCATCAGTGAAAATCAGGGGAGGCGAATTATGAGAGGGCACGTTGGCCACCCCGTAAAGGTCCGTCGGATGCACCCCGTGATTCTAGTATTATTGATAAAAAAGCCTGGGAATATACTTGACCAAACCTCGGGCCGGGCCGGGCTTCGGGCCGGGCCTAGCCAAGCCCGAGCCAAAAAGCCTGGGCCCGAGCCCGGCCCGGCCCGACCATCGGGCATAGTTTTTGGGCCCAAGCCCGGCCCGAGCATGCAAAATCCCGCCGGGCCTCGGGCCTCAGGCCGGGCCCCTTCAGAAAATGGCAAAAATGACGGGCCCGGGCCCGGCCCGGCCAGGCCACCGGGCTCAAAATCTAGGCCCGAGCCTGGCCCGGGAGCAGCGTCGGGCCGGGCCGGATCGGGATTTTTCGGGCCGGGTCGGGCCGGGCCGGCTGGGCCGGGCTGCCCATGGCCAGGTCTACCCGGGAATGAGAAAGCGGAGGGAGGGTTGTTTCGAACCGCCTTCTGTGAAGTGTCATAAAGAGGCTGTTTGGTTGACGCCCCAGCACGCCCTGCCAATTCGCGGGCAAGCCAAAATTTTGGCACATCTTTCAGCTGCCCACGCCCCTGCCAATTTTGGCGAGAAAATGAACTGGAGAAGCCCCCCACGTCCTGGGCGAGCCAATTATTTGGTGGCCATCCAAAGGAGTGCCAGCACTTGGTCAACTACCAAATTTTTGGCTTGGCAGCTGCAGGCTCCAATCCAAACAGCCCCAAAGTTTTCTTTCTGTTCCAAGCTTAATTGCTAGCAACCCACGGGAACAAACCCCACCCCTAAACCTCCGCTCCTTGTCTATCTCGGAGCAGCGGCTGGCGGCACCGCCCACCACCGGAGCAGGTATGTCCTGTTCCCCACCGCTACGAGGAGGCGGCGAGGTGGCGGCGGGAGCGCACGCCCCTCGCCCGTACATGGCACACCTAGCGAGGAGGTCGAGCGAGAGTACATCGCGAGGGGATTGTTAGAGTTGTGTCAAATATTATTGTACAAGTTAGGTTACAGTTGGACTTGATTTTGAACTGTGTGTAGACAGAATAGGAGTCGTGTCCAAATAGGACACTTGTATCCTAGACCTCTCATATATAGCGGGGGTAGACACACGATGTAACCTATGCCAACATAATAGCACGGGCACGCGAGGGGAGCCGGCGGTGTGTGCCGGCGCCCGGGCGGCCGGGGTGTGGTATTGTAGCGGTATTATGGGGAGGAGCGCCCGTAGTCAGGCCCCGGGGATGTAGCCATGACGGTGAACCTCGTTAACAAATCTCGGTGTCGTGCTTGTGTGATTGCTTGATCCTCGGTAGATCGACGAAACGTCTCAGATTTATTCTAACAAGTGGTATCAGAGTAAGGTTTAAGAGGCTGCGGGTCATTGATCTAGAGGCGATGAGCTGGGATGCTGTAGAAAAATTGTTTGATCTATGATGTGTCGAGCGATCGGAATTCGGGAGCAATCTTGAAGATTAAGTCGACAGAAAGTCAAGAAGATCGATGTGATTTGGAAGCGTATCGGCGAGATCGGAAAAAGCAATCCGCGTGCAAGCGGCGGAGGCGGAATCATGCAGCGGCAGGAGTCTCGCGTCTCAATCGGAGCCGCAGCACTTTGAAGGGCGCTTGCGCGTGGCTCTGGCCGATCCGGACCGAGCAGACAGCGCCAGGTGGGCCTCTAGTCCAAGGCGTAGGCTCAGGCAGCGGTCGGTTTGTACGGACGCGTACGCACGCAGCAAAGGCCAAGGCGTGTGGCTGTTTTTTTTCAGGAAAAAAAGGCAAGGGCAAGGCGTGGCTGCTCAAGTGCAAGGGGGTTCCGAGGAGCAGCTTGACGTGAAGACGGACGGGGCTGCTGCATGCATGGTGTACAAGGAGGCCTCGCGTAGTAAGGCAGCTGAAGCTCCTCGTGTGGTGGTACTAAGTTGTGCAGATGCAAGGATACCGCGAGATTTGTTTGTGAAAAAAAGGTGCAGTTCTTGTGCGTGCATGGAGGAGCTATTAGTGGACCAAGATAAGAGAAGGGAATTGTGCGAAGGGATCACTCGGTCTGGTTTTGCATGAAAATTTCTCTTGTGGGTCATGTTTGCTAAGAGTGCTTGGTGCGTGTACGTTAAGGACGGCAACACGCGCATAAGGCTTGGAGGAGGCTGAAGTGCGGCGTGGCAGGATCATGCATACACAGGGCATCAAGGCAATGCACAGACGTGCGAGGCGGACACGACGCAGGGTGGAGCATGACTGCAGTTGGATAATTTCGGCTGGGTCGGACTGGACTGTCTGACGGATCAACGGGGATGTCGGTCAAAGTAGAAGACGGTGGTGATTTCAGCTACGACGACATAGGAGCGTGATGCTGATAGTGACCGACTTCTGGGGCGTGGAAACACGTGACGCAGGTCCGAGGGCTTGTGTGACTTCGACAAGACTATGGCGCGGGGTTGATTCAAGGTGTTGTATACACGGAGCTTGAAGTCGATGAGGCGCATGGGTGGACTGATCATCTACCATGAAGTCATGTTGAAGGTGGAGCTGGAGTTTGGAAGACTTCACTCGGTGCTGATTGAGGGGCTACGGCGTAAGTCGACAGAGAGTCGAAGCCTATTCAGCTGGGAAAAGCGAGTGACATGCAGTTTGGACTGGAGCCCAGTGTTCTGATGAAAGCATGGAACTCGTCATCGGTCGATGATGATCGGTGGTACTCTGCAGTGGGTGTTGAGTGGTGTGGGTTTGCGACCCTTGAGACTCGACCGGGACAGCGGAGGCTCGACGCGGTAATAGCGGCGAGGCGTGCGGTATGCACGAGGCATGGAGATGGGCCAGGGCTTTGGTGGTCATACATGTGGTGAGACAACTGCGAATTTGACTTGGGATGACTACAAGCAATGGTGAAATTCTTACAAGTTTCAGACAAGCTGTCAAGAAAGAAACGGTGATGTTGAGTTCAGGTAACTCTTATGTGTGACACCCAATATGTGAGTTGTTCATTTTCACGCAGGTCAGTGATCAGTGTGTGATGCGTTGAACGAAGCTCTGAAAGTTGGGAGCATACACTAGAGTAAAGAGGAACTTAATTTTGCTCGAGTGTTGACTGTGGTCAAGAAAAAGAAGGGACTACAAGTTGCAGGTGGAGTCATATGGAGTCTTTGGAGTAGCAGCGGTACTCATGGTGTATCTCAAGTCCAATGTACATGGAGGTTTGACGCAAGGATTAATCCAAGGTGGTGGAGAATATTCGCTAAGATGGAGTTTGTTAGAATTGTGTCAAATATTATTATACAAGTTAGGTTACAGTTGGACTTGATTTTGAACTGTGTGTAGACAGGATAGGAGTCGTGTCCAAGTAGGACACTTGTATCCTAGACCTCTCATATATAGCGGGGGTAGACACATGATGTAACATATGCCAACATAATAGCACAGGCACGCAGGGGAAGCCGGCGGCGTGTGCCGGCGCCCGGGCGGCCGGAGTGTGGTATTGTAGCGGTATTACGGGGAGGAGCGCCCGTCACGCCCCGGAGATGTAGCCATGACGGTGAACCTCGTTAACAAATCTCGGCTTCGTGCTCGTGTGATTGCTTGGTCCTCGATAAATCGACAGAACGCCTCAGATTTATTTTAATAGGGATCGACGAGATGGGCGCGACCTTCACTCCCGTTAACGGGCTGTTGAGCACGAAGCCCCTCGTCGGTGAGGTCGTCGCCGGTCGGCGATGGTCGGGGTCGAGTAGCTAGAGAGTATTGCGCTAGGACTATGAGGGAGAAGGGAGGGGATCCGCGGGTGCCGACGCCGGTGATACACGCGCGCGCAGCATTGCCTCCGATGCATGTCGAGGGCGTGCGGTACGCCGATGGCCGGGGTCGAGGCGCCCCAGGTCGAGCCCTCGACCCCGAGGTCGCGCCCCGCGCAAGATGGCGTACCGACGGCTCGCCGGCTGGTCCGGCCGGGCCAGGCCCTGCACGAGGCCACGTGCTGGAACGCCGTGGCGTCACGGGCGTCCCCGCGCGCACCATCTCCTCATGGCCTTTGCACCTGCGCATGTAGGATTTCTATTGTCATCGCACGCTGCGCGCCCAGGGCGTTCTCTCCCTCGTCTTCTCCATGGTTGCACTCTCCCAAACTCTGCCCCGTCATGGCCGACGAGCCGCCTCCGCCTCCTCATCTTTCTTTCCCACTTCAGCTGTGGCGGCACGCACGAACTCCCCCAGAGACGCCGTCAGTTCGTCTTGGTCACCCCGGGGAGGCGCAAGACGAGAGTGCTGCTAGAAGAGGCGCTGGATGGGGCCACGGCCACGCGAGCCGTGCCGGTGTTTCCTCCCGGGATGCTACAACCGTGCACCCGAAGACGGTGCTACAACCAGCATCATCCGAAGCTGGAGACGACGACCATAGGTGTTGCAACCGACAACTGCCAATGCTGGAGCGAGGTGCTGTCGGTACGACGACTAGCCAAGGTTACTGCAACCAGCATCTGAAAAAGCTACAACCGGCAAGAAAAAAGCTTCAACCGGAGGGACGAGGGAAGCTGGGGCCGGCACCACAGAAGCTGCAACCGGCGTCTGACAAAGCTACAACGGTTGATGAAAAAAGCTTTAACTGGGGACAAAAAAGGCTTCAACCAGAGGCAACATAAGCTATGAATGACCGTGAAATGCTGCAACCGGCTATGGCGAAGCTGCAAACGACGTCTGACAAAGCTTCGACCAGCATGAGCTGACCATGGTGCCTGAAGTGACGCCGGTGAGACGCGGTAGATGAACAGTGGTGCTGCGACGAGTCGGCCAAGAAGCTACGACCAGCCGGCGAGAAGCTGCAACCCCAATCGATGGCCGTCCAGCAAGCACGAGCGGGCGCCGGCGAGAAGCTGCAACCCCAATCGATGGCTGACCAGCAAGCACGAGCGGCCGCCGGCGAGCGCGGCGGCATGAGAGACCGGAGAACGCGGGGCGTGGGTGGCCGGCAGGCGTGGGAAGCCAAGGATGAGCGCAGGCGGCCAACGAGTGTGGACTGTGGAGTCCGGCTTGAGCGGACGCGGCGTCGCCTTTGTTCTATCCTTCTCGTGTTTGACTTTTTTAAGGCGAGAACGATTCAAGCTGACGGTTACACAGGTTGCATCGGACAGCGCATGAACTTTTGATCCAACGGATGGCGGCGACCGGCCGAAATTGGGCTGGTCGACCGGCGCCTAGCGTTGGCCTTCTATATATTATCGTGAGGGAATTACGTAGGTAGTTTTTGCCCTAAGTCGATCTGCCCCGCCGCCGCTTTTCGTCCTCTGCGCCATGCCTTTTCACTTTCATCTGTCGTGGTCTGCGCCGCCACCGGTGAAGCAAGAAGCTCACGCATGGATCAAATGGGACATGTACATGGCGCTGTTCTTTGTTTCCTTCATATATTATGTAGCAAAATTCCGCTACGAGGAGTCGAAGACTTCATGCAGCTTCGGTTCGGACAATCCATGCGTCTTCAATTGCGTAGCCAGCTCCTTAGCCGCCGTATACATGGCGTCAATGGCTTTGTACATCCGTTGGCGTTGGGTTCGCAACTTGGGCGCCATGCCGAAACTCGTCGCCTGCATCCTCGTCAACAGCCCTGCAGCGGTTATGATCACAGTCCTTGTGTCGTTTTCGTGGGGACAGTATACCGAGGATCCCTGGTTCTCCAACTGCCTCTCGTATGTATTGGCTGTGGCGCTCGCCGTCTTCCTCTGGTGGTGCGTCTCCATCGACAGGGCTCTTTCAAAAAACTCATCACTGCCTCACGTCCAAGAGAAATCCTGCAAAACTGACGGCGTGTTCGAGATATGGACATGTGGTTGTTAGGGAGGTATTGCGGTATTGGTAGTGCTTGCTTTGATTTCTTTATACAGATGTTACGTACTATAGTTTGTCCGAGATTCAGTTAAGTACCAATTTATCTACTTATTAGATTATGCAATCAATCGTTGTACTTTGACATAATATGTTTATTGCATGGCATTAATTCCGTGAACTATACTTAGTCAATTGTCGCTGCCTTCACTTGATAGAAAGCAAACCCTACGTACAGGCGTGTACATGTATGTGTTGTTCTCCGAGATGGTTTTGGACTTGCTAGCCACATACAAATCGTAAGATACTCCTTATACATAAACATTTGGTCCTTCACTGAATATTCTAACTAGTTAATTAAGGTAAGAGTTTCAAAAAAAGGTTACAGTAAGTAGGTTTACGCTGTTGTGCATTAGTTTTTGGCATATATAACGTGGGAGAATTACTCCCTTCATTCGTAAATATAAGTCTTTTTAAAGATTTTAATATGAACTATATACGGATGTATGTAGACATATTTTAGAGTGTAGATTTACATATTTTGCTTCGTATATAGTCTATATTGTGAAATCTCTAAAAAGACTTATATTTAGGAACGAATGGAGTATAAAGTAATCTAAGGGCATCTCCAACCCTGACCCATAAATTTGCTCCGACATCTGTCCGCAGACAGGAGGAGGGGGCAGTCCGCGGAGACTGATGCCGGAGGCCACCATCCAACACTATCCGTATACATTCATCAACTATTTGAACTAACCGGACGAGATTCATGCAAACCGGCCAATATTCATCAAAGTTCGGACAAAAATTAGCACAAATAATCCATACATAGCATGCAAATAAGTCTATTATAATAATGTCTCTAATTTGACGAGATTAACCGGATGTGCAACAAGTTTTTCATCAACGGCTCATGTTGTCCCGCACATACTGCCCCTTCAGTTTCATCCAACAGTGTGTACGTAAATGGTCACCCCTCTGTTCTGTGGTACATCCGGCAGCGCGTGCGATCTATATAATGTGTACACCAATATTGGGTGAATGAATGATTTAAACAAGTTGACAAAAAAGAAGCAAAACTTACGATCTCCTCTGCCGCGTGCAATGACCAGTTTGCCTCCTGCTGACCAACCATGTGATAAAACTTGGTGTTGCTAGTCTGGATAGCGTATCAACTATATGATAACGACCTCACATTGCGTTGTTGGATGATATGCATGTCATAGGACGTAATGTGTTTTTGTGCGTTAAACGGTTCATGCACTTGCTGCCAGAAGATCTCCCCTCTGCTCCTGCTTACGGAATCCGCGGATGCGGCTAACCACGCATCGCACAACAACCCATCCTTCATGGTCGAGTACCCCTGCCATCCTTCGTACTCTGAAAGAACGACATGGCATCCAAATTTGGCTAAATGGCATTTCATGAACACCGTACCTATCGGTCGTGGTGTCTGCCATGGAGGTCGTCGACAAGGGGGCGTAGTCTACCTGGGTACAAAAGGCTCCAGGATGGACAACGCCATCGAAAAGGCGAGCGGGCGCGTCGGTGCTGGTTGCGGATGTCTGTCAATGCCTATGTGGCGGTCGGAGAGGTACAACGACGACGACAGAGGTGGAGGGTGCGAATGCAAACTAAGGAGGAGAAGGGGCGGAGTGGGAGCAAATGCGACCGGGAGGGGGATTAGGTGTGTCGGTGGTGTTGGAGTCAGTGGCGGAGCCACCTCCCGGCTACCCGGGGTAGCTGCCCGGGCTCAGCCATGCATTCTCTTTTGAACAATAGCATTAAATGGAGGGCTAACCATCATTTTGTAGGGGCAAACAACACACAGACAACAACGCCGTGTACTTTGCGCTGGCTCGTCGGCCGAGCTGGCTCCGCCACTGGTTAGAGTCTTACGTGTCCGCTATCCGGACTCTCACACCCTCTGCTTTGTCTTTGGTTTGCGGGAGAAAGCACGTCCGGATCGCCGAGTGGACCGATACATGACCGTGTTGGATGCCACAATACGTCTGAACTACACAGTCGGATGGTTGTGGACGGTTTGAGGATCAGCATTGAAGATGCCCTAAACCTTAAGTTATACAACTGATGCCAGTTTTTTTTATGATCTCGCGCCAACGCGCTATGCGTTGTTGGATGGATTGCATGGATCTTGACGCGAGGAGGCTTACCACGTCACGCACGGCGAATGAACGATCCCACTAACACCCCCTACCTCGCCCCACTCACCGCATTAGCCATGTTCGTTCTCTTCCCCTCTCGCTCTCCTCCAGTGATTCATGGTGGTTTCTTCTTCTTCGCTGGCAATTTGAGCGTTGTATGGTATTGTCTTAACCGCCTCGTTCGATTCTTTTCTTCACCATGTCATCACCTCTTTGCGCACCAAGTTTTGCATGACTAGCCTTGGTCAGCTCCATCACTTTCTTGGTATTGAGGTGTCTCACTCCTCGGGTCTCTTTTTGTCCCAACGTCAACTCACTATTGACATTTTCTCCAAAGCCGGCATGCTTGATCGTCATCCTGCTCGTGCATCTGCTGAAATTGGGTCCAGGCTATCCTCCGACGACGTGCCTATTCCTGATTCTACCCTTTATTGCAATCTCACCGGAGCTTTGCAATACATGACCCTCGCTCCACCTAAGCTAGCCTGCTGCGTCCAAAAACTTCTCTCTACATGCATGATCCTCGTCTTCCTCGTCTTAACCATGTCAATCGCATTGTCTGCTACATCAAAGGCACCCTAGACTATGGTCTCTCCATTAACACTTCCACTTCACAGTCTCTCACAGGGTACTCCAATGTAGACTAGGCCGGTTGCCCGGATACTCGTCGATCCACTTCCGCTTACTGTGTATACTTGGGTGATAATTTGATTTATTGGTCGTCAAAACGACAACTAGCTAACAGTTTCCAGGTCCTCTGCGGGAGCCGACTATCGCTCTGTTCTCATGTAGTGGCCGAAACAGTCTGGCTTCGTCAGCTTCTTGAAGAACTTCATCGCCCCATTTAGCAAGCTACCGTAGTGTACTGTGATAACAGTTCTGCTATGTACATGTCATGTAATCCTGTCCAACGTCGTAGGACTAAACACATAAAAATTACGGTCCAGTCTCAACGTCGTTGAGAGAAAGTAGCTCTAGTGGAGGTCAGAGTCCTTCATGTTCCTACCAGCGCAGACATATTCACCAAGGGCCTTCCGACAGCATCCTTCATCGACATACGGTCCAGTCTCAACGTTGTTGAGCCCAACGTTGACACTGCAGCGGGGGCGTTAGGCGACTTACTCGTTCAGCACAGGAGTTGCGCCATGTTCCCTCCCACGATCTCCATGATGCCCACGCATCGGTATGGCTGCAGCTGATATATGTGCTCTGTAGTCTGTACTCCTTTCGTGATCAATCAAGACTGTTGTTCTATTCTTTATCACATAAGAATGGTGCTTCCTGCACAACAACCAAGTTATGCAAGCATCACAAAACCAAAATGATTCATAAACAACTGGAAAAAGTTTCTGCTATATGTGATAATCATGCTTCCATTAATTATTAGTACCGTATGCTTCGTAACAGCAAAGTAAAGCTTCTGTCACAATCTGTGCTTCATAACCCTCACCATGCAAGTGCTTCGTTGGTCCCTAATTCTGTATAAATTTTTCTGGGGATACGTTGAATGCTTCTGCTGCATTGGTTCTTTTGTTTTGAGGCGAAACCAAAGAATGGAGGAAGCTACGGGCAGTTGAAGACTTCTGACTGTCCATACGATTTCAATTCCGTTGCAAGCCTCTTTGTGGTGGAATACATGGCGTCCGTGGCTTTGTACATCCGTTGGCGTTGGGTGCGCAACTTGGGCGCCATGCCGAAAGCCATCGCCTGCATGCTCGTCAACAGCCCTGCAGCGGCTACGATCATAGTCTACACGACGTTTTTGTGGGGACGATTTTTCGGGGATCCCCAGTTCGCCGCCTGCCTCTCGTGGGTATTGGCGGGGGCGCTCGTCGTCTTCCTCAGGCGGTGCGTCTCCATCGACAGGGCTCTTTCAAGGAACTCATCCCTGCCTCACCTCCAAGAAGACGATACATGTAAAAATGACGGCGTGCTCGATATTTTGACATGTGATTATTAGAGAGGTATTGTTAGTGCTTGCTTTGATTTCTCGAAATTATTGTGCACACTACAATTTAATCTGCTTTTTAGAAGATGCAGGTGAAGGACTGCTTAATCTGCTTTTTAGATGATGCAATAATTCATTGTACTTTTACCTAATGTGTTTATTACAAGGCATTAATTCCATGAAATATACCTAGTAGTGTAGTCAATTGTCGCTGTCTTCATTGGATAGAAAGCAAATCCTAAAAACTTTTATTTTTCATGCTTTCAAAAATTGCTAAGCTTTTTGAAAAATATGCAAGTAATTTTTTGAACCGCCGCTATAGTAAATCAACCAAGTCGCAGTAACTTCGCATGCTACTATGGCTGCAAGAAAAGCTGAAGGCTTGTGAGCCGCTCGAAATCAACTTGAAAAGATGCGAGTTGAGTTGATCTTGAGCCAACACCGGCTATTTTAGTGTAATATAATATAATACTCTCTCCGTCCAAAAATACTTGTCATCAAAATGGATAAAAAAAGATGTATCTTAAACTAAAATACGTCTAGATACACCCCCTTTTATTCATTTTGATGACAAGTATTTCCGGACGGAGGACGTAATATAAAATAACCCTAATATATATTAAATTGCCATAGGATAATTTATTACCACGTATGTTGTATATGGGTTTTCTTCATTTTATCTACTAGCAAACATGGAAGTTTAGTTAACTACGGAGAAAATCCTCAATATGATATGTAGTCAGACATGTGTTAAGGTCAATTCTAATCGATCCCCTATAACCGGTTAGAAGAGTAAAAATTCCATTTTACTCCTCTAACCGGGACCTAGCCGAATCCCTAAAACCGTTAGAGGAGTAAAAATAATAATTCCTGCACCGTTTATCCCGTGCCTATATTTACTCCATCACTCAACATTGGAGTAAAAAAAACTTCACCCTTCTCTGCCTCTCCTCCTTCGTCCCCTGCTGCCCCAATGGCTGGATCTCGTGGCCGTCGGTCCCCGTTGCCCATCTGCAGCGCGGATCCGCGCAGCCACGAGCTCAGTGCAGACGCGTCCTCGTCGCGCCGCCACCGTGAAGCTGCAACCCCCTCCGTTGGGCTAGGCGCCAGCTTCTCCGACCTCCCACGTCGCCGTCGTTAAGCACCATATATGGTCCAGGGACATCCAGGCCATCCACACTTAGCCCTGATCCTCCCTTCTTCAGATTTCATGAAGTTTATACTTCTAAATGTCAGAAGTCCATATTTTATTAGTGCCTTTCTCATCTGTTCCTTACTCCTGAAAACCATTCCTAAACAGAATAGTGGAATATCTACCTTAGGGTTATACCTTGGGAACTTAGTTTTCCTCGTAACAAATTCTCCTTCATGATCACTGTCTTCATCATATGAGTAATCTTCATCATCTGAGTCAAAGTGGTCTTCTCCTAGCACTTCTTCCACATTTGCCACTAGATCTATTGGAACAGCACCAGAAGGGTTTCTCTGAGCCCATTCCTTTGAGTCTCTAATTCTCTTCTTAAAAGCCTTTGCTTGTTCCCTTAGTTCCACATATTCCTCTTCCAGTCCACTGTCATCACTTCCTGCCACGTAATCACTATCATCCTCCCCATTGTCTGAAATTGCAGAACCATTGTGAACACTCTCATGTTCCCATGTTTGTTGAGCTACTGCATTACCACCATGTCTTCCTGGATTAATGACTTGAGAGCTATGTATCTGAACCTAAGAACTTTGTGTCTGAAACAGAGACCTCTGTATGTGAACTTGTGAACTTTCAGTCCTCTGTTTCCTACAAAAATTGTGCTTTGTTGGGCTACTAATCACCTGCGTAATAGCACCACTCTCACTTGGCACAAGCACATTTTCTGTTGCAGTCAATGACGATGGATCCACACTAATTATCTGCACATCATCCTCCGCAGTTATGATTACATCTGGTTGTGCATCAGTCTCTCCTTCTGACTCATTGCCCATCTCATTTTCAAAATCACTACCATTGCCACTTGCACTCTGATCATCTTGCTCCCCAAAATACTCCACATAGACCTCGGCCACTCCTCCATCAGTTATGTATCTAGACATCTTCATACAACCATCATCATCACACAAAAATAACAAGCTATCCACTAGTTGTTTACCAGGCATCAAGAAATAAATCTTCATACTTTCTTTCACTCGTATGTGATCACCAAGAAAGCCTTTGATCTCTGGCAAAGACAATTTGTCCTTTTCAATCTCTGAAATTGCCTCATCTCCACCAACATAGTTTAAAGTATGCCCAATTCGAACAAATTGGCCACCAAAATGAAAGCATACATTCAGTTTGTCGCAAGGATCCATGATGGCAACAGAAACCTGCATTGCCAAAGTTTTTTCTGAAAAATCAACGACTGATACAACTATTCTGAACTAGATGTAAGGAAAAAATCCATTAATTCTGCACAAAGTAAATGCCCTAAAAACTATAGTATATTTTTTGCACCCAGAAACCCTATCCAACGACAATCGTTGGCGAGAAAAGCAAGGACAAGAAGACGAATAGAAGAAGGAAGGGGATTACTGGAGATTTTTCCGGCTGTCGTGATCGTCATGCCATCCCCGTGATCAACCGCCGCCAATCGCCATTGCCGCTATGACCAAGGGAAGGGACGGAGAACGAATTGAAGGTTTTTTTCAGACTATTGCCTTTATTGTTTTACTGGTCATTTTAGGGTGCTCTTTATTATTCTGGTTCATTGTGCATGTGTTAGGATGTGCTTGTACCAGATAAAGACATTGTATAATTCATGATTTGAATACAGGCATACTTCAAAAAATGCAATTTGTGGTTTTGTACACTCGAGGGAAAAAATTGAAATTTGCACATCCGTGATCAGCAGTTACGTATAGCCGTTGGAGAGGCCGCGTGGCGCTCGCCTTCACGCAAATATAGGCGATTGTTGTTGCGCCAGCCCAAAGATCGTATAATTTTGCCCTAGCCAGATTGCCGCCGCTTTCACCCCCGTGCCTGCTACACCATGAGTTTTCGCTGCGATCTCTCATGGTCATGCCTATGGCAACGCTACGACCTCTCATGGTCATGTTCATGGAGGAGTCGACCAAACAAGCCGGTGGAAGGAAATAAATCTGAGCCCAAGGGCTTAGCAAAAGCGATGCAGAAACCATTGTCGTCGACGCCAAAGTGCGGCGGGGACCTAGTACCATACGCATGGATCTACCTAGACATGTGCCTATAAGAAAAAGGGTTTTCCCCCGCTTTATATTATAAAGCATACCTCCAAGCATCCAAAGTCACAAAGTCAAGTACAATAAGTCATAGAATCATGCTGGGGGCACAGCAAGACAAGCCCCAAATAAAGCTAAAAGGATACTCTAATCCGGCTCGGGAGGAGGAGGTGGTGGCGGTGGAGGAGGAGCAAAAGACGTTGTCGAGGCACGAAGACCCTCCATGATGTTGACGATGACGCCGCGGTCGCTCAACTTACTAAGCGGTCTCCAAAGCTGCAAGAAGCCACACATTTTGTAGATCACATCAGTCACGCAAGACGGAATCATTCGTTCGATGACTAATTTATTGCGGGTACACCAAAGGGACAAGACAAGGGTACCTAGCGCGACCCAAATAGGGGCGCGCCTAGACCCGGGGAGCCTAAGGACCTCCCCGAACAAATCTGGGAGGTTGTCATGGCACCACGTGCCCCCAACCACCTCCCGGAAGCAACTCCATAAGAACTGAGCTGTCGGGCACCGGAAGAAGATGCGGTTGCAATCTTCCGATATGAGACGAATGGGGCAGAGACCATCCCCAGGTCCATTACGCTTACGGAGCTTAGTGCCTGAGGGGAGGCGTCCTCTAACCCATTGCCATAAAAATATACGGATCTTCAGGGGGAGTTTGATTTCCCAAAGCACCGCTAGCTTCACTGGACCAGGAGTGGGAACAATCGCCTGGTAAAGAGATCTAGTCGAAAATCTACCGCTTGGCTCGAGGTGCCAAGAAAGCGCATTCGTCTCCAGGGAGGGGGAGTGTAGGGCAACACACTCAAGTAACTGCTCCCATTGCGCGAGTTCAACCACCCCGAAGGTGCGGCGGAAGGCAATCGCGCCTAGATTCACTAGGGCCACAGCCACGGAGATCTGTGGGCGTACACAGATAGAGAAAAGCGCAAAAAAACAATCTGCAAAGGGGCGGGAACCCGCCCATCTGTCCATCCAAAATAGGGTGGCATCACCGGAGCCTATCTGGATGGAGGTCCCAATGCGCAGGACCGGTAACAAAGGGATCACCGATTGCCAGAATTGGGAACCTCCAGACCTAGACGCAAGCGCAAGCGGTAGCCCGCGAAGGTACTTCCCACGGATAATCCGAAGCCATAGGCCACCCTCCTTAGTCTAGATCCGCCAAAGCCATTTGGGCAGGAGGGTGATATTCATTCGCTTAGAGGAAATAACCCCCAAGCCTCCCTGGTCCTTCGGTTTACAGATCTCCGACCACTTGACCATGTGGTACCACTACAAAAAAGAGACACATCCGTGACATTTTGGGCCGAACGAAATTTTTTTCTGTTATACATATGACACTTCTATGACGATAATTGTGACAAAACCCGGTATCATCATAGATGTGGTGGGCTCCTACTTCTATGACAAAAAATCATGACAGAAAATGGGCTTTTCGTCCTGGGCGGGCTGGAGACGCAGCTACATGACATTCTTTGGGCCGTCCATGACAGAAAAAACCGTGGTAGAAGCGAGGGCGAGGAAAATTTCGGGGAGTTCCCGGTTATGGTGGGAGGTTGGGGGCCGAGCGATGCGCGCTTCTCTCATACACATACGCGCGTGTGTGCGAGGCGTTGGGCTCTAACTGAACCCAAGCGATTACACTGTAGGCTACGCGTTACTGAACCCGAGCGATCGATCGATGGCTGTTAATTGAACCCGATCGAGTGATTCCTTCGCTACTGCTGCTAACTGAAGCCGATCGATGCTGCCTCTGGATGAATAGTGAGTGTTGGGGGGGCTTGCATGAACAGTTCCCGGTGGGGGTGGATGAACAGGACCCCGTGGTGTTGCCTCTGAATGAACAGGACCTCGATCGATCGAGCCGGTTGGGGCTGGATGAACAGGACCCCGTGGAGTGCTGGATGAACAGGACCACCCCGTGGAGGGCTAGATGAACAGTAGACGGTGAAGGGCAGGATGAACAATAGCCCATGGAGGGGTGGTTGAACAGGAGCCCGTGGAGAGGGTTGGTTGAACAGTAGTCGCTGGAGTAGCGCGCGGTGGAGGCTGGATGAACAGGAGCTCGTGGATGAACAGTCGCAGGTGGAGGCTGGAGGAGGTCGACGGTGGATGAACAGTAGCTCGTGGAGGCTGGAGGGGGTCGACGGTGGAGATGAACAGTATCCCGTGGAGTCCCGTTTTGCGGTGCGCCACACCCCTCCCGATGAACAGGACCCCCGTTTCGACCGTAGCGCTTCAATACAAGTCTGTTTCCTCCGTTTTGCGGTATGCCACATCCCTCCCGATGAACAGGACCCCCGTTTCAACCGTAGGAGGTCTGTTTCCTCCGTTTTGCGGTACGCCAGACCCCTCCCGATCAACAGGACCCCGTTCCGAACATAGGAGGTCTGTTTCCTCCGTTGTGCAGTACGCCAGGCCTCGTTTACATCGTGTGTTCCGTCCAAGCCCTCCCAATGAACACGACCACGCATTCCGTTCCGACCCAGCCGGTTGGCTCCCACGTGTTCCATTGCCTCCCGATGAACACAACGCATTTCGTTGCCTACCCATGAACACGACGCATTCCGTTGCCTCCCCATGAACACGACGACGACGATGTTTCTCCGTTCTGACCCAGCCATGTACACGAGCCCCGGCCGTATGTATGCGCGAGTAGGCATTCGAGACCCCGCCCGTATGTACACATACGTGGCTGTATTTTCTTTCTTGCACCCTGGCCGATGTATGTACATGTACATGCTACGTGCGCGCCTCTACTACGACACGTGCGCGCCTCTACATCGACCAGTATGTACGTACACGTTCGCGACCAGAATGACAACGCTACGTACGCTTCGACCAGGTGGGTCCCAACTGTCAGGCACTTCCTTGCCTACGAAGATGTAGCTGGTGGGTCCCAGCAGTCAGGGGACGAATCATTTTTTTTGTCTGGAAGCACTTCCTTGCATGCAAAGATGTAGCTGGTGGGTCCCAGCAGTCAGAGGGAAACGTTTTTTCGCGAAATACAGTGGCCCGTCCGGTGGGTCCCAGCTATCAGGTGGGTCTCATTATTTTCCGCGTAATAAGGAGGCACTTCCTTGCTGCGGCCGTGGACCCAGCTGTCAGCCTCTCCACGTATAGTCCACGTCCGATGGAAGTCGTTCCTTGACCACGTTGACCACGCCGCACCGAGAGCACTAGGGCGGGGGACAACGGCGAGGCCTAGGAAGGGGACGACACGGAGGCAAGGAAGACTCGGCGGTTGTTTCCCATGTGGAGGGAAGTACGACTTTACGAGGGTGTACTGGTTCGTCTGCCATCGCCGGAGAATAACAGCAGGTGTGGGTGAGTAGAGGGATGGCTAGGCCAGCGATGGGAGTACGGTCGGGCAGTGAGGCCTGCACGGCAGCACAGCCGGCCGCGAGGAGGAGGGAGCAGGCAGTCCCGCCGGCGCTTGTTTGAGCGGCTGGAACATGAAGAGCAAAGATTGAAGAAGCACGACAGCTGTTGGATGGACATCCAACAATCAGTGCTTGTGCGTCAACCTTTTTTTAGGAAAGCCTTAAATCGGTGGAAAACAGCATACAGCCCATCTGCCATTATTTTTAATAATTTGCAGTCCATTTGCTATTTCTTAAGGTTTTTTTGGAGCCCATATTATTTTTGTTAGCATTACAGCCCATATGGTGGCAACGGTTAAAAAATTATATGAAATTTTGCATATTTCGGTGCGGTCCGAACTATTTTTAATCCCAAAATTTCGACTCACATTCAAACTGATTTTAAAAATAAATGTATATCAATATAAAATCCAACAAATTCTCCACGCATAAAAATTAATGTAATTTAAAATCTTGAAATGAAAAAAAGATATTTGAAACTAATTGCCGGTTTGAAGTGTTTTAAAAATGTACAACCCATTTCTCATTACTGATGGGCCATTTTCTCGGCCAGCCGAATGAAAGCTCTCCTCGTCTTAAAAGATTTGCAGCCCAACGGGCCTGACAAAGTGACTTACTTGGCAAATAACAAAAAACTGGGTTGTGGCCATGGACCCAGCTGTCGGCCTCTCCACGTACAGTACTCTTCCGATGGAAGTCGTTCCTTGACCACGTTGACCACTCCGCGCGGAGAGCATCACGGCGGTGGACGACGGCGAGGCCTAGGAAGGGGACGACGCGGCAGTGGAAGCCCGCGCGGAGAGGACTACGAGGGTTCACTGGTTCGGCTACGGTGTGAGGCTGCCGTCGCCGCAGGGCCTGGCCAGCGGTGGGAATAGTAGGGGGCGGTGAGGCCTCTGCGGCAGCATAGCCAGCCACGGGAGGCAGGAGCATGCGGCACGACCGGCGCTGCTTTGGGCGGCTGGAGCAAGAAGACCAGAGGTTGAAGAAGCACTACGGCCGTTGGATGGACATCGTACGGTCACCGGAGCTAGAATCGTTCATATTGACTAAGTTGACAAAGTCGTTCGTCCCCGTCAACTTAGTAGGCCCACAAGTCAGCCTCCCAGCAAGGTGGGTCCCGGCTAGCCAGGGGAGTATTCATTTTTTTGTGCGTAATAAGGAGGCACTTCTGGTGGGTCCGAGCTGACAGCGGGGGGACGTTTTTTCGCGAAATATGGTGGCCCGTCCGATGGGTCCCAGCAGTCAGGGGGAAACGATTTTTTTCACAAAATATTGGTGGCCCGTCCGGTGGGTCCCCGCTGTCAGGTGGAGAAATAATTATTTTGCACGTAATAAGGAGGCACTTCCTTGCTGCGGCCGTGGACCCAGCTGTCAACCTCTCCACATACAGTTCACGTCTGATGGAAGCCGTTCATTGACCACGTTGACCATGCCGCGCCGAGAGCACCAGGGCGGTGGACGACGGCGAGGCCTAGGAAGGGGACGACGCGGAGCCGGGGAAGACGCGGCAGTGGATGCCCACGCGTAGAGGAGTACGAGGTTTCACTGGTTCGCTGCGGTGTGCGGATGCCGTCGCCGCAGAATAACAGGGGGTGTGGGTGAGTAGAGGGATGGCCTAGCTAGCGATGGGAGTAGTAGGGGGCGGTGAGGCCTCCGCCCCATCGCAGCCGGCCACGGGAGGCAGGAGCACGAGGCACGACCGGCGCTAGTTTGGGCGGCTGGAGCAAGAAGACCAGAGGTTGAAGAAGCACTACGGCCGTTGGATGAACATCGTACGGTCACTGGAGCTAGAATCGTGCATATTGACTAAGTTGACAAAGCCCTCCGTCCCCGTCAACTTAGTAGGCCCACAAGTCAGCCTGCCACTAAGGTGGGTCCCAGCTAGCGGGGGGGGGGTATTCATTTTTTTGTGCGTAATAAGGAGGCACTTCCGGTGGGTCCGAGCTGACAGCAGGGGGAACGTTTTTTTTCGCGAAATACGGTGGCCCGTCAGGTGGGTCCCAGCAGTCAGGGGAAAATGTTTATTTCGCGATATACTGGTGGGCGTCCGATGGGTCCCTGCTGTGAGGTGGAGGAATAATTATTTTCTGCGTAATAAGGAGGCACTTCCTTGCAGCTGCCGTGGACCCAGTTGTCAGCCTCTCCACGTACAGTATTCTTCCGATGGAATTCGGTCATTGACCACATTGACCACGCCGCGCCGACAGCACCACGTCGAGGCCTAGGAAGGGGACGACGTGGAGCCGGGGAAGACGCGGCAGTGGATGCCCACGCCTAGAGGAGTACGAGGTTTCACTGGTTCGCTGCGGTGTGAGGATGCCGTCGCCGCAGAATAACAGGGGGTGTGGGTGAGTAGAGGGATGGCCTGGCCAGCGGTGGGAGTAGTAGGGGGCGGTGAGGCCTCCGCCGCATCGCAGCCGGCCACGGGAGGCAGGAGCACGAGGCACGACCGGCGCTGGTTTGGGCGGCTGGAGCAAGAAGACCAGAGGTTGAAGAAGCACTACGGCCGTTGGATGAACATCGTACGGTCACTGGAGCTAGAATCGTGCATATTGACTAAGTTGACAAAGCCCTCCGTCCCCGTCAACTTAGTAGGCCCACAAGTCAGCCTGCCACTAAGGTGGGTCCCAGCTAGCGGGGGAGGGGGGTATTCATTTTTTGTGCGTAATAAGGAGGCACTTCCGGTGGGTCCGAGCTGACAGCAGGGGGAATGTTTTTTTCGCGAAATACGGTGGCCCGTCGGGTGGGTCCCAGCAGTCAGGGGCAAACGTTTATTTCGCGATATACTGGTGGGCGTCCGGTGGGTCCCTGCTGTGAGGTGGAGGAATAATTATTTTCCGCGTAATAAGGAGGCACTTCCTTGCGGCTGCCGTGGACCCAGCTGTCAGCCTCTCCACGTACAATATTCTTCCGATGGAATTCGGTCGTTGACCACATTGACCACGCCGCGTCGACAGCACCACGTCGAGGCCTAGGAAGGGGACGACACGGAGCCGGGGAAGACGCGGCAGTGGATGCCCATGCGGAGAGGAGTACGAGGGTTCACTGGTTCAGCTGCGCTGTCGTCGTCGCAGAATAACAGTGGGTGTGGGTGAGTGGAGTGGAGGGATGGCCTGGCCAGCGGTGGGATTAGTATGGGGGCGGTGAGGCCTCCGTGGCAGCATAGCTGGCCACGGGAGGCAGGAGCAGGAGGCACGACCAGCGCTGCTTTGGGCGGCTGGAGCAAGAAGACCAGAGGCTGAAGAAGCACTACGGCCGTTGGATGGACATCGTACGGTCAGTGAGTTAGAATCTTGCATATTGACTAAGTTGACAAAGCCCTTCGTCCCCGTCAACTTAGTAGGCCCACTATACTGGGTCCCAGCTAGCAGGGGGAGTATTCATTTTTTTGTGTGTAGTAAGGAGGCACTTCCTTGGGTGCGAAGATATAGCTGGTGGGTCCGAGGCCGTTTCGGTGGGTCCCGGATGTCAGGTGGAGGAAATCATTATTTTGCGCATAATAAGGAGGCATTTCCTTGCGTGCGGCCATGGACCCAGCTGTCAGCCTCTCCACGTACAGTCCACTTCAAATGCATGTCGGTCGTTGACCACACTGACCACGACACGCCGAGAGCACCAGGATTGAAGAAGCACGACGGCCGTTGGATGGACATCCAACAGTATACAGGCCATCTGTGGAAAGCCTCAAATCCGTGGAAAACAGCATATAGCCCATCTGCCATTATTTCAAATAATTTACAGCCCATTTGCTAATTCTTACGGGTTTTTTGGAGCACATATTCTTTATGTTAGCATTACAACCCATATTGTGGCCACGGTTAAAAATTATACGAAATTTTGCATATGTCGGTGTGGTCTGAACTGTTTTTAATCCCAAAATTTTGAGTCACATTCAGACTGATTTTAAAAATAAATGTATATCAATATAAAATCCAATAAATTGTCCATGCATAAAAATTAATGCAATTTAAAATCTTGAAATGAAAAAAAGATATTTGAAAATAATTGCCGATTTGATGTGTTTTAAAATTGTACAACCCATTTCTCATTACTGATAGGCCATTTTTCGGCCAGCGGAATGAAGCTCTCCTCGTCTTGAAAGATTTGTAGGCCAGCAGGCCTGATAAAGCGACTTACTTGACAAATCACAAAAGAACTGGGCTAGCCATTTTCAGAAAGAAAAAAAACTATTGGGCTGGTCTGTGGTAAACATAAAAGAAAAGGCTGTCTAGACAGGCCAGAGTGTCCCGCACAGCCCAGTTGACACCCTGCTTCTGTCTCAAAAACAAATTAGATAAATGCCACTCCAATTATGGCGATTCATAAAAATGCCACTGCAATTTCCGAACTTTGAAAAATGCCACTGCAATTTTTGCAAACTTTGAAAAACGCCACTACAGTTTGCAAACTTTGAAAAACGCCACTCCATACTTCGAAAAATGCCACTAGAAATGGCATGAAATGGCATTTTTCAAAGTTTGGAAAATGCAGTGGCATTTCTCGGATACACCAGATTTGGAGTGGCATTTATCAAATTAACCCAAAACAAAAATAACTGGGCGAGCTGCTGGTCCCTGGTGTCAGCCGCTCGTTGTGCAATTCTCTCGTTTATTGACTACGTTGACAATGGTATGGGACCCAGATGTCAGAAATCTAGTAGGAGGAGCCATTTTTATTGGCTTGAAATAAGGAGGCACTTGATTGCATACTTCCATGACCTTGGCGGGTCCCTGCTGTCATCCTCTCCACGTACAGTACCAGTTAGTCGTGCTTCAAAACTGATTGGCACGCCATTAAAAAAATAAAGGTCGATAACTAATGCGACACCTCGGGCCAACGCGGCCAGATCGCATTTTGCACGAGAAATTACACACCATGTTTCGTTGACATGTGGTCCCGTTCCAACATATCAGTGAGACGACGACGAGCAGTAGGAGTATGTCCGAACGGACGTGTAGGCCGGGGCGCCTCTTCGTGAACCGTGGCAAAATCACAACCGTCCACCGACTCTTCGCCTTTCCCTCTCGATTTGGAACTGTTGTCGCACACTCTTCCTCTCCCTCCTCCATTTTCCTTCAGCCCTTCACCCTTTCTTCTGCCATTGTTCGATCGTCTTCTCCATGGAGGGAACAGGCCGGAAACGACCCGTTATTCTTGCCCCGATCTGAAAGATGGCGTGGTGGAGAAACTCATTGATCGGTGCGACGTCATCACCTCGGCTAGCATGGCAGGTTCGTTCAAGCCCATTCTCGACTCAACTAATAACATCATTACAAAGAACCCAAGAGTCAAGGAGCGGTTTGATCTCCCCTATCTTCTTCGCCGTGACCCTGATGACTGGCGCCGGCATGACGGAGGCCTCGCCCTGTGCCAGTTGATGCCGCTTGATAATGATACGTATGATGCTAAGATGCCATCGCTTGAGGGCAAGGCTTGGGCGGGCGCAAATGGAGATTGGGTTGTTTACATTGGGTCCAACTGCGAGTGGGAACTTGTGAATGTGTACACTCGTCACCGGGTTCCACTTCCAAAAATCTCAGCACACTGCCCAGAGGTTGAGCACACCGGTAATGTACGCACGTTCAAATACGATCATGGTGACTGTCTTCTATGGAAGATAGCAATTTGTCAAGTTCCCAACCGCTCTTGGAATTACAACAACTATCAAGTTGTTGCTATCTTCGACAAGCTTGTTGCCGTCCTTTGTGGTTCGACTCGATGGATATTGCTCAAAAATCAGTTTCTGTACACGGATGAGTACTATGATGCAATTCAATATGAGGGCCTTGTGTTTGCTGCCACCACTCGTGGCACTGTTTTTGCATGGCATCCTAGTAGTTTCGGTACATTTGTCTTCCACCGTAATTATAATTGTTTCATCCACATGCATGTGGGTTAGCAGTTTCCCTTTACTAATTAACCTTCTTCTTGTGCTTCCAAGGTCCTGTGAACATCCCACCACCTATACTTGAAAATTTTTATAACCAAGGGGGAGATGCCGATGGTGATGATCACGAGCATCAGGACGAGCAACGCCCATATACTCTGTGGCGCCTGGCAACTAATTCCGATGGATCACCTCTTCTTGTGTGTATACAGCCCACTGATGATGTTACTGCTACGGAAGCAGGTGTCTCCCATGGTCGCACTCTCCGGACCTATTCCAACACCCGTTGCATGGTATTCGGGATGGATACTAGTCTGCTAGCGCCAACTCCTTCTCCCTGGCACAGAATTGACAGTCTTGGAGAAAACTCGCTCTTCCTTGGACAAAACTATCCGATGATGGTGAAAGGCGATCCAACTGTTGTTGACACATTTATGAGAAGCAACTGTGTCTATACCTCGGACATTTGGGTGGTTCCCTACCCTGGTACTGATATAGTAGGCCGCTTCAGCCTGGATGATCGGTCCTGCGTTGGTCTCCAGATCGACAACAGATGGCCCATCCCAGAGAATCACTTGTGGTTCAAAGCAAGCATTTCCAACGCCGCGGAATGGTTGAGTTGAAGTTCATTTCATGGCTTGTTATTTGTTGTGTGGTGAAAACTTTAGTATTTATAATGTATCCTCGTTGTCGATGTGGGTTTATGACCTGTTATATGTAATAAAATGATATGCGTGTGATAAAGTTACTAAATTTATGAATGGTTTTCGAGTCGCTTCTCTAAGTGAGTGGTGCGACGAGGCAAAAAGAATATTTTCCGAATACATAATTGTACGTGCATTGCAACAGGTTATCGGATAAGGCCAATCAACAATAGTAGTACACTATCTGTACTAGCTTCACATGCTTCGCGCGCCGGGCGGGTGTTTTTACTGTAGCCATATGTTAATGTGTTCGCTGTACGTAACTAGCACCTCGAATCCTCGATACTAGTACTATATAGTAGGAGTAAGTAGTAGGAGTAGTAGGGTGGCATGGGCCAGAACAAGCATTCACGTCCAGGAGTACGACACACGCCACCACCACGACATCCATCTAACACCATACTATTTCTTGGAGTCCGTGCTAGAGCAATCTCTTTAACCTCGTCGTTTCTCTAACTTCAGCCATCGTGCGGCGGGCGATGTGGGGGTTTGCCGATAGTCGGTTTCCTTAACAGCGATCCCACTTGTAAGGCCAACTCCAACGCACGACCCCAAACGCACCTCCGTTTTGCACGAACTCCAACGATAATTTTGACTAGAAAAGCAAGACCAAAGAAAACAAGAACCACAAGAATACATTTTACTACTCCTGTAAGTTGGATTAGTGCCTTCTCGATGCATTCATTATTGATCTGCGGAGGCTCGATCTTGCATGCTTCTTTCTTCTTCGAGTGTAAAGAAGTAGACGTTGCTTCCTCGCATCTAGTCTCATGTCTAGCCTCTATTCTAGTAGGAGTATCAACAAGTGCACTAATCTCATCCGAGCGCAGAACCAAAGATTTGGTCGGGTTCTTCCTCCTTTTGCCGACACGTGGGACATCCAGCATCCAGGTCGTGTCATGAAATAAAATAGAGTGGTAGTTGAAGCCACGAGATGTGCATCTTGGGTTAAACTGTAAATAGAATCTTACTACTCTTGAGTAACTCCAAAAGCGGCCACCGAAGATCTTTATTGGATTTGTTTTTCATCACCAGCACGTCGAGGTGAAAGATGTGCAGGTTCAGTGGGTCCTCTTGCGTTTTCAATGACATGTGGGGCCCCATGTGAGCAAACAGACGATGGGCTCTGCGCTTCCGCTGGCTAGATGAGAAGAGAGATAAAGGAGGGCTGAGCACGGACTGCAGGAAATTTGTTCTACGTACCTCGATATAGGCTCGATATAGTGGGGTGGCATGGGCCATAACTAGCATTCACGTCTAGCAGTACGGCACACGCCACCCACACGAGTCCCATCCGACACCAATTTTCTTGGACTCCATGCTACAACCATCTCTTCTCCCTCCTGTTTTCTCAGCCATCGCACGATGGGCGGGGTGGGGGTTTGCCGATAGTCGGTTTGCTCAACTGCGGTCCCACTTGTAAGTGAAAATGCAACGCCGCACGCATTCCCGCTTGAGCGGCGTGCCGGACCAACCGTGTGGGGTGCGATGCGAACACGACAGGCTTGTCCTTTTGAACTCGTAACTTGTAAAATTTGGTTCTGCTCCATGACGCGACCGATAGATAGAAAATAACGATTTTTCCTAGAGTAATGAGAAGTTTGGTTCTGCGCCGTTCATGCATGGAGTACATACGAAAATTATGAAGTTGATGTGAAAGGTAAGATAATTACTGTAGTATCATATACTACATGGATTTGACGGAAAGATAAAAATACATACGGATCCATCAACGTTCAACGACATCCTCACGCCTTAGTGCGTCGGGTCACCAACCGACGTGTGAGGAGCAGCGGCGTTGGTGGCGAGCTCAACGTGCTTCTGAACAGTGCCGTCCATGGTTGCCCTGCGCTCCAAGAAGGACAACGTCCTATCATCCTCCTCTTGCATGTAGTAGTCCTTGTGGATGATTTGTGCGTAGACGTGGGTGATTATGTCAATGGTGTCTTGCTGCGCCAGGCGCTGCGCGGCGAGCACGACCTCGAGGTGGACATTCTCCGGCGCGACGACGGGCAGTCGCAGGGCCACCAGTGCGTCGAAGAGGTTGTTACCATAGTGGCCGTTGAGGGTGGCGGGCATCGCAGAGCCTAGGCGCGTCGGCTGGAGGCTTACATCAAAGTCGTCCGCAAGCTTCTTGACGACGGTGAACTTGTCAAGGAAACCGACGAGGACCTCATCGAACAAGGAGACGAAGCTGTCATCCAAGCGGCCCCTCGCCCTGGCAGCCTCAAGCAATACTACCTGGAGACGTTCCTCGGTGCCGGGCCGCAGGCCAGCGTCGTGGACCATCTGGCACAGCCGGCTGATGCTCGCGCTCATCGCCTCCATGGGTCTAGCATAGCTTCTAGTCAACTGATCTTGCGATTCGAGTGATCACTCAGCCCGAGGTTAGTATGCATAGGTGCGTAGGATTTCGTACTACTCCTCGGCCCTCTACTGCACCTGCCTTTGGCTGTATGATAGGTGGGCCAGCCAACCCCTAGGGCCACGTGTCATTCACCCAAAGGAAGTTCCTCATAGTGAATATCCGTTGGTCAAATTATTACGTGCTGCTCCTCACAGTGAAGTGACAAGACCCTGCGCCGGAGATGACACCTGAGTATAGGCGCCGTGTTTGGCATACCATAGTCAGCCTCACCGTCTGCAGTCACTATCATCATGGTTGTAGAGCTAGCCTGCTTACAGCTAGCCCTGTTCGACATAATTTCCCGTGCGTAGATGCCCGTGCATTGCACGGAACACCAAGTTTGGGGGTGGACGGCTCCGGCAGCGGCTTTCGTGCCAGATTTTTCCACGGCCTTCTACTACTAGATGTGGTGGGGAGGAGATGATGCTGATTGTGAGAGACAAGGAGTTGTTTGTAAATAGGGAACAAGTGCGGGCATCTTTTTGCAAAAATGGAGAAGCTTGGTTTGTATGCGTCAGATCTAGATCCGACAGCTATTGGTGAAAGATGGGAGGCACAACATCATCACCAACTCAGGACCTATTTGATTCGCAGGATTTTGAAAATGCAGGAATAGGACACGGCAATATTACAAGTTTCAAACTGATATTACAAATGTTAGGAGTAATGCTACATCTACGAAGAGGGAATTACTAGGAAGTTTACGTAAGAACTTTCGTTACTTTAGGTGGATGCAGCATCATCATACAAACTAAAATCCACCGCCCTGACAAGTCACTAATGGGAAAATAAGTTTTCGAGTCTCTGGCCACTTGATGTTTCAAAAACAAATTCAGCTTCTGCAAAGACATGAGCTCCACCGTGTACCCGCGCGGGTGTGGCTGGGCACGAAGCGTGAGTACGTGCATGGTGCACCTATTCTCTTCTTGTATACGTGTTGGAAATATGCCCTAGAGGCAATAATAAATAAGTTATTATTGTATTTCCTTGTTCATGATAATCATTTATTATCCATGCTATAATTGTATTGATAGGAAACACAGATACATGTGTGGATACATAGACAACACCATGTCCCTAGTAAGCCTCTAGTTGACTAGCTCGTTGATCAATAGATGGTTACGGTTTCCTGACCATGGACATTGGATGTCGTTGATAACGGGATCACATCATTAGGAGAATGATGTGATGGACAAGACCCAATCCTAAGCCTAGCACAAAGATCGTGTAGTTCGTATGCTAAAGCTTTTCTAATGTAAAGTATCATTTCCTTAGACCATGAGATTGTGCAACTCCCGGATACCGTAGGAGTGCTTTGGGTGTGCCAAACGTCACAACGTAACTAGGTGGCTATAAAGGTACACTACAGGTATCTCCGAAAGTGTCTGTTGGGTTGGCACGAATCGAGACTGGGATTTGTCACTCCGTGTGACGGAGAGGTATCTCTGGGCCCACTCGGTAGGACATCATCATAATGTGCACAATGTGATCAAGGAGTTGATCACGGGATGATGTGTTACGGAATGAGTAAAGAGACTTGCCGGTAACGAGATTGAACAAGGTATCGGGATACCGACGATCGAATCTCGGGCAAGTATCGTACCGCTAGACAAAGGGAATTGTATACGGGATTGATTGAATCCTCGACATCGTGGTTCATCCGATGAGATCATCGAGGAGCATGTGGGAGCCAATATGGGTATCCAGATCCCGCTGTTGGTTATTGACCGAAGAACGTCTCGGTCATGTCTGCATGTCTCCCGAACCCGTAGGGTCTACACACTTAAGGTTCGGTGACGCTAGGGTTATAGAGATATTAGTATGCGGTAACCCGAATGTTGTTCGGAGTCCCGGATGAGATCCCGGACGTCACGAGGAGTTCCGGAATGGTCCGAAGGTAAAGAATTATATATAGGAAGTGCTATTTCGGCCATCGGGACAAGTTTCGGGGTCACCGGTATTGTACCGGGACCACCGGAAGGGTCCCGGGGGTCCACCGGGTGGGGCCACCTGCCCCGGGGGGGCACATGGGCTGTAGGGGTGTGCGCCTTGGCCTATATGGGCTAAGGGCACCAGCCCCGAGAGGCCCATGCGCCAAGAGATAAGGAAAGGAAGAGTCCTAAAGGGGGAAGGCACCTCCTAGGTGCCTTGGGGAGGAAGGACTCCTCCCTAGCCGCACCCTTCCTTGGAGGAAGGGCCAAGGCTGCGCCCCCCCCCCCCCTCTCCCTTGGCCCTATATATAGTGGGGGGATGGGAGGGCAGCCGCATCCAAGCCCTGGCGCCTCCCTCTCCCTCCCGTGACACATCTCCCTCCTCCCGCAGCGCTTGGCGAAGCCCTGTTGGAATCCCGCTACTTCCACCACCACGCCGTCATGCTGCTGGATCTCCATCAACCTCTCCTTTCCCCTTGCTGGATCAAGAAGGAGGAGACGACGCTGCTTCGTACGTGTGTTGAACGCGGAGGTGCCGTCCGTTCGGCGCTAGGATCATCGGTGATTTGGATCACGACGAGTACGACTCCATCAACCCCGTTCTCTTGAACGCTTCCGCACGCGATCTACAAGGGTATGTAGATCCAATCCTCCCTCGTTGCTAGATGACTCCATAGATTGATCTTGGTGACACGTAGGAAAATTTTGAATTATTGCTACGTTCTCCAACGGTGGCATCATGAGCTAGGTCTATTGCGTAGATTCTATGCACGAGTAGAACACAAAGTAGTTGTGGGCATCGATATTGTCAATTTGCTTGCCGTTACTAGTCTTATCTTGATTCGGCGGCATCGTGGGATGAAGCGGCCCGGACCGACCTTACACGTACTCTTACGTGAGACTGGTTCCACCGACTGACATGCACTAGTTGCATAAGGTGGCTAGCGGGTGTCTGTCTCTCCCACTTTAGTCGGATCGGATTCGATGAAAAGGGTCCTTATGAAGGGTAAATAGAAATTGGCATATCACGTTGTGGTCTTTGCGTAGGTAAGAAAAGTTCTTGCTAGAAACCCATAGCAGCCACGTAAAACATGCAAACAACAATTAGAGGACGTCTAACTTGTTTTTGTAGGGTATGCTATGTGATGTGATATGGCCAAAGGATGTGATGAATGATATATGTGATGTATGAGATGATCATGTTCTTGTAATAGGAATCATGACTTGCATGTCGATGAGTATGACAACCGGCAGGAGCCATAGGAGTTGTCTTAAATTTATTTATGACCTGCGTGTCAACATAAACGTCATGTAATTACTTTACTTTATTGCTAACCATTAGCTGTAGTAGTAGGAGTAATAGTTGGCGAGACAACTTCATGAAGACACGATGATGGAGATCATGATGATGGAGATCATGGTGTCATGCCGGTGACGATGATGATCATGGAGCCCCGAAGATGGAGATCAAAAGGAGCAAAGTGATGATGGCCATATCATGTCACTATTTGATTGCATGTGATGTTTATCATGTTTATACATCTTATTTGCTTAGAACGACGGTAGTAAATAAGATGATCCCTCATTAAAATTTCAAGAAAGTGCTCCCCCTAACTGTGCACCGTTGCGATAGTTCGTTGTTTCGAAGCACCACGTGATGATTGGGTGTATAGATTCTTACGTTCGAATACAACGGGTGTTGACGAGCCTAGCATGTACATACATGGCCTCGGAACACATGCAAAACACTTAGGTTGACTTGACGAGCCTAGCATGTACAGACATGGCCTCGGAACATAGAAGACCGAAAGGTCGAGCATGAGTCGTATGGCAGATACGATCAACATGAAGATGTTCACCGATGTTGACTAGTCCGTCTCACATGATGATCGGACACGGCCTAGTTGACTCGGATCATGTAATCACTTAGATGACTAGAGGGATGTCTATCTGAGTGGGAGTTCATAAGATGAACTTAATTATCCTGAACATAGTCAAAAGGACTTCGCAAATTATGTCGTAGCTCGCGCTTCAGTTCTACTGCTTAGGTACGTTCCTAGAGAAAATTTAGTTGAAAGTTGATAGTAGCAATTATGCGGACTAGGTCCGTAAACTGAGGATTGTCCTCATTGCTTCATAGAAGGCTTATGTCCTTAATGCACCGCTCAGTGTGCTGAACCTCGAACATCGTCTGTGGATGTTGCGAACATCTGACATACACATTTTGATAACTATGTGATAATTCAGTTAAACGGTTTAGAGTTGAGGCACCGAAGACGTTTTGAAACATCGCGAAACATATGAGATGTTTTGAGGGCTGAAATTGGGATTTCAGGCTCGTGCCCACGTCAAGAGGTATAAGACCTCCGACGATTTTCTTAGCCTACAAACTAAGGGAGAAAAGCTCAATTGTTGAGCTTGTGCTCAGATTGTCTGAGTACAACAATCGCTTGAATCAAGTGGGAGTTGATCTTCCAGATGAAATAGTGATAGTTTCTCCGAAGTCATTACCACCAAGCTGCTAGAGCTTCGTGATGAACTATAATACATCAGGGACATATATGATGATCCTTGAGATATTCGCGATGTTTGACACCGCGAAAGTAGAAATCAAAAGGGAGCATCAATCGTTGATGGTTAGTAAAACCACTAGTTTCAAGAAGGGCAAGGGCAAGAAGGGATACTTCATGAAACGACAATTCAGCTGCTGCTCTAGTGAAGAAACCTAAGGTTGAACCCAAACCTGAGACTAAGTGCTTCTGTAATAAGGGGAACAACCACTGGAGCAGAATTACCCTAGATACTTGGTAGATTAGAAGGCTGGCAAGGTCGATAGAAGTATATTGGATATACATTGGGTTGATGTGTACTTTACTAGTACTCCTAGTAGCACCAGGGTATTAGATACCGGTTCGGTTGCTAAGTGTTAGTAACTCGAAATAAAAGCTACGGAATAAACGGAGACTAGCTAAAGGTGAGCTGACGGTATGTTGGAAGTGTTTCCAATGTTGATATGATCAAGCATCGCACGCTCCCTCTACCATCGAGATTGGTGTTAAACATAAATAATTGTTATTTGGTGTTTGCGTTGAGCATAGACATGATTGGATTATGTCTATCGCGATACGTTTATTCATTTAAGGAGAATAATGGTTACTCTGTTTATTTGAATAATACCTTCAATGGTCTTCCACCTAAAATGAATGGTTTATCGAATCTCGATCGTAGTGATACACATGTTCATGCCAAAAGATATAGGATAATAATGATAGTACCACCTACTTGTGGCACTGCCGCTTAAGTCATATCGGTATAAAACGCATGAAGAAGCTCCATGTTGATGGATCTTTGGACTGACTCATTTTTGACAGGATTGAGACATGCGAACCATGTTTGTTGGTAGATATGCATGAGGAAACTCTATACAGATGGATCGTTTGGACTCACTTGATTTTGAATCACTTGAGACATGCAAATCATACCACATGGGCAAGATGACTGAAAGCCTCGTTTTCAGTAAAATGGAACAAGAAAGCAACTTGTTGGAAGTAATACATCTTGATGTGCGCAGTCCAATGAGTGTTGAGGCGTGTAGTGGATATCGTTATGTTCTTACATCACAGATGATTTGAGTAGATGTTGAGTATATTTACTTGATGAATCACGAGTCTGAATTATTGAAAGGTTCAAGTAATTTCAGGGTGAAGTTGAAAGATCGTCGTGACAAGAGGATAAAATATCTATGATATGATCATAGAGATGAATATCTGAATTACGAGTTTGACACAGAATTAAGACATTGTGGAAATTGTTTCACAACTAATACAGCCTGGAACACCATAGTGTGATGGTGTGTCCGAACATCATAACTGCACCCTATTGCATATGATGCATACCATGATGTCTCTTATCGAATTACCATGATAGTTTATGGGTTAGGCATTAGAGACAACCACATTCACTTTAAATAGGGCACCACGTAATTCCGATGAGATGACACCGTATGAACTATGGTTTAGAGAAACCTAAGTTGTCATTTGTTAAAAGTTTGGGGCTGCGACGCTTATATGAAAAAGGTTTTAGGCTGATAAGCTCGAAACCAAAGCGGATAAATGCATCTTCATAGGACACCAAAAACAGTTGGGTATACCTCCTGTCTCAGGTTCGAAAGCAATAAGGGATTGTTTCTAGAATCGGGTCCTTTCTCGAGGAAATGTTTCTCTCGAAGGAATTGAGTGGGAGGATGGTGGAGACTTGGTAAGGTTATTGAACCGTCACTTCAACTAGTGTATAGCAGGGCACAAAGAGTTGTTCCTGTGGCACCTACACCAATTGAAGTGGAAGCTTATGATAGTGATCACGAAACTTCAGATCAAGTCACTACCAAACCTCGTAGGATGACAAGGATGCATACTACTTCAGAGTGGTGCGTAATCCTGTCTTGGATATCATGTTGCTAGACAACAATGAACCTACGAGCTATGGAGAAGCGATGGTGGGCCTGGATTCCAAAATGGCTCGAGGCCATATAATCCGAGAGAGGGTCCATATATGAAAACAAAGTATAGACTTTGGAAGAACTACTTGATGGTCGTAAGGCTGTTAGGTACATATGGATTTTAAAAGGAAGACGGACAATGATGGTAAGTATCACCATTAAGAAAGCTCGACTTGTCGTTAAGATGTTTTCCGACAAGTTCAAGGAGTTGACTACGATGAGACTTTCTCACTCGTAGCGATGCTAAGAGTCTGTTGGAATTATGTTAGCAATCACTGCATTATTTATGAAATCTTGCAGATAGGATGTCAAAAACATTGTTTCCTCAACGTTTCTCTTGAGGAAAGGTTGTATGTGATACAACCGGAAGGTTTTATCAATCCTGAAAGATGCTAACAAGTATGCAAAGCTCCAGCAATCCTTCTGAGGACTGGAGTAAGCATCTCGGAGTTGGAATGTATGCTTTGATGATGATGATCAAAGATTTTGGGTTTATACAAAGCTTATGAGAAACTTGCATTTCCAAAGAAGTGAGTGGGAGCACTATAGAATTTCTGATGAATATATGTTGTTGACATATTGTTGATCGGAAATGATGTAGAATTTCTGGAAAGCATATAGGGTTATTTGGAAAGTGTTTTTTAATGGAAAGCCTGGATTAAGCTACTTGAACATTGAGCATCAAGATCTATAAGGATAGATCAAAACACTTAAGGGTACTTTCAAATGAGCACATACCTTGACATGATCTTGAAGGTGTTCAAGATGGATCAGTCAAAGAAGGAGTTCTTGCCTGAGTTGTAAGGTACGAAGTTAAGACTTAAAGCTTGACCACGGCAGAACAGAGAGAAAGGACGAAGGTCGTCCCCTATGCTTAGACATAGGCTCCATAGTATGCTATGCTGTGTACCGCACCCGACTTTGGAAGAACTACTTGATGGTCGTAAGGCTGTTAGGTACATATGGATTTTAAAAGGAAGACGGACAATGATGGTAAGTATCACCATTAAGAAAGCTCGACTTGTCGTTAAGATGTTTTCCGACAAGTTCAAGGAGTTGACTACGATGAGACTTTCTCACTCGTAGCGATGCTAAGAGTCTGTTGGAATTATCTTAGCAATCACTGCATTATTTATGAAATCTTGCAGATAGGATGTCAAAAACATTGTTTCCTCAACGTTTCTCTTGAGGAAAGGTTGTATGTGATACAACCGGAAGGTTTTATCAATCCTGAAAGATGCTAACAAGTATGCAAAGCTCCAGCAATCCTTCTGAGGACTGGAGTAAGCATCTCGGAGTTGGAATGTATGCTTTGATGATGATGATCAAAGATTTTGGGTTTATACAAAGCTTATGAGAAACTTGCATTTCCAAAGAAGTGAGTGGGAGCACTATAGAATTTCTGATGAATATATGTTGTTGACATATTGTTGATCGGAAATGATGTAGAATTTCTGGAAAGCATATAGGGTTATTTGGAAAGTGTTTTTTAATGGAAAGCCTGGATTAAGCTACTTGAACATTGAGCATCAAGATCTATAAGGATAGATCAAAACACTTAAGGGTACTTTCAAATGAGCACATACCTTGACATGATCTTGAAGGTGTTCAAGATGGATCAGTCAAAGAAGGAGTTCTTGCCTGAGTTGTAAGGTACGAAGTTAAGACTTAAAGCTCGACCACGGCAGAACAGAGAGAAAGGACGAAGGTCGTCCCCTATGCTTAGACATAGGCTCCATAGTATGCTATGCTGTGTACCGCACCTGACTTTGGAAGAACTACTTGATGGTCGTAAGGCTGTTAGGTACATATGGATTTTAAAAGGAAGACGGACAATGATGGTAAGTATCACCATTAAGAAAGCTCGACTTGTCGTTAAGATGTTTTCCGACAAGTTCAAGGAGTTGACTACGATGAGACTTTCTCACTCGTAGCGATGCTAAGAGTCTGTTGGAATTATGTTAGCAATCACTGCATTATTTATGAAATCTTGCAGATAGGATGTCAAAAACATTGTTTCCTCAACGTTTCTCTTGAGGAAAGGTTGTATGTGATACAACCGGAAGGTTTTATCAATCCTGAAAGATGCTAACAAGTATGCAAAGCTCCAGCAATCCTTCTGAGGACTGGAGTAAGCATCTCGGAGTTAGAATGTATGCTTTGATGATGATGATCAAAGATTTTGGGTTTATACAAAGCTTATGAGAAACTTGCATTTCCAAAGAAGTGAGTGGGAGCACTATAGAATTTCTGATGAATATATGTTGTTGACATATTGTTGATCGGAAATGATGTAGAATTTCTGGAAAGCATATAGGGTTATTTGGAAAGTGTTTTTTAACGGAAAGCCTGGATTAAGCTACTTGAACATTGAGCATCAAGATCTATAAGGATAGATCAAAACACTTAAGGGTACTTTCAAATGAGCACATACCTTGACATGATCTTGAAGGTGTTCAAGATGGATCAGTCAAAGAAGGAGTTCTTGCCTGAGTTGTAAGGTACGAAGTTAAGACTTAAAGCTCGACCACGGCAGAATAGAGAGAAAGGACGAAGGTCGTCCCCTATGCTTAGACATAGGCTCCATAGTATGCTATGCTGTGTACCGCACCTGACTTTGGAAGAACTACTTGATGGTCGTAAGGCTGTTAGGTACATATGGATTTTAAAAGGAAGACGGACAATGATGGTAAGTATCACCATTAAGAAAGCTCGACTTGTCGTTAAGATGTTTTCCGACAAGTTCAAGGAGTTGACTACGATGAGACTTTCTCACTCGTAGCGATGCTAAGAGTCTGTTGGAATTATGTTAGCAATCACTGCATTATTTATGAAATCTTGCATATAGGATGTCAAAAACATTGTTTCCTCAACGTTTCTCTTGAGGAAAGGTTGTATGTGATACAACCGGAAGGTTTTATCAATCCTGAAAGATGCTAACAAGTATGCAAAGCTCCAGCAATCCTTCTGAGGACTGGAGTAAGCATCTCGGAGTTGGAATGTATGCTTTGATGATGATGATCAAAGATTTTGGGTTTATACAAAGCTTATGAGAAACTTGCATTTCCAAAGAAGTGAGTGGGAGCACTATAGAATTTCTGATGAATATATGTTGTTGACATATTGTTGATCGGAAATGATGTAGAATTTCTGGAAAGCATATAGGGTTATTTGGAAAGTGTTTTTTAATGGAAAGCCTGGATTAAGCTACTTGAACATTGAGCATCAAGATCTATAAGGATAGATCAAAACACTTAAGGGTACTTTCAAATGAGCACATACCTTGACATGATCTTGAAGGTGTTCAAGATGGATCAGTCAAAGAAGGAGTTCTTGCCTGAGTTGTAAGGTACGAAGTTAAGACTTAAAGCTCGACCACGGCAGAACAGAGAGAAAGGATGAAGGTCGTCCCCTATGCTTAGACATAGGCTCCATAGTATGCTATGCTGTGTACCGCACCTGATGTGTGCCTTGCCACATGTTTGGCTAGAGGGTACGAAGGTGATCTAGGAGTAGATCACCAGATAGCGGTCAAAATTATCCTTAGAGGAATAAGGATATGTTTCTCGGTTATGGAGGTGATAAAGAGTTCGACGTAAAGAGTTACGTCGATGCAAGCTTAACACCTATCCGGATAGGTCTGAGTAGAGTTACCGGATACGTATAATGGAGCAACGATTTGGAATAGCTCCAAGTAGAATAGTTATTTGGAATAGCTCCAAATAGAACGTGGTAGCTGCATCTAGGAGATGACATAGAGATTTGCGAAGTACATACGGATCTGAATGTTGCAGACCCGTTGACTAAAACCTCTTTGACAGGCATAACATGATCAAACCCAGAACTCATTGAGTCTTAATCACATGATGATGTGAACTAGTTTAGTGACACTAGTAAACTCTTTGGATGTTGGTCGCATGGCGATGTGACTTATGAGTGTTAATCACATGACGATGTGAACTAGATTATTGACTCTAGTGCAAGTGGGAGACTGTTGGAAATATGCCCTAGAGACAATAATAAATAAGTTATTATTGTATTTCCTTATTCATGAAAATCGTTTATTATCCATGCTATAATTGTATTGATAGGAAACACAGATACATGTGTGGATACATAGACAACACCATGTCCCTAGTAAGCCTCTAGTTGACTAGCTCGTTGATCAATAGATGGTTACGGTTTCCTGACCATGGACATTGGATGTCGTTGATAACGGGATCACATCATTAGGAGAATGATGTGATGGACAAGACCCAATCCTAAGCCTAGCACAAAGATCGTGTAGTTCGTATGCTAAAGCTTTTCTAATGTAAAGTATCATTTCCTTAGACCATGAGATTGTGCAACTCCCGGATACCGTAGGAGTGCTTTGGGTGTGCCAAATGTCACAGCGTAACTGGGTGGCTATAAAGGTACACTACAGGTATCTCCGAAAGTGTCTGTTGGGTTGGCACGAATCGAGACTGGGATTTGTCACTCCGTGTGACGGAGAGGTATCTCTGGGCCCACTCGGTAGGACATCATCATAATGTGCACAATGTGATCAAGGAGTTGATCACGGGATGATGTGTTACGGAACAAGTAAAGAGACTTGTCGGTAACGAGATTGAACAAGGTATCGGGATACCGACGATCGAATCTCGGGCAAGTATCGTACCGCTAGACAAAGGGAATTGTATACGGGATTGATTGAATCCTCGACATCGTGGTTCATCCGATGAGATCATCGATGAGCATGTGGGAGCCAACATGGGTATCCAGATCCCGCTGTTGGTTATTGACCGGAGAACGTCTCGGTCATGTTTGCATGTCTCCCGAACCCGCAGGGTCTACACACTTAAGGTTCGGTGACGCTAGGGTTATAGAGATATTAGTATGCGGTAACCCGAATGTTGCTCGGAGTCCCGGATGAGATCCTGGACGTCACGAGGAGTTCCGGAATGGTCCGGAGGTAAAGAATTATATATATAGGAAGTGCTATTTCGGCCATCGGGACAAGTTTCGGGGTCACCGGTATTGTACCGGGACCACCGGAAGGGTCCCGGGGGTCCACCGGGTGGGGCCACCTGCCCCGGGGGGCCACATGGTCTGTAGGGGTGTGCGCCTTGGCCTATATGGGCTAAGGGCACCAGCCCCAAGAGGCCCATGCGCCAAGAGATAAGGAAAGGAAGAGTCCTAAAGGGGGAAGGCACCTCCTAGGTGCCTTGGGTAGGAAGGACTCCTCCCTAGCCGCACCCTTCCTTGGAGGAAGGGCCAAGGCTGCGCCCCCCCCCCCCCTCTCCCTTGGCCCTATATATAGTGGGGGGATGGGAGGGCAGCCGCATCCAAGCCCTGGCGCCTCCCTCTCCCTCCCGTGACACATCTCCCTCCTCCCGCAGCGCTTGGCGAAGCCCTGTTGGAATCCCGCTACTTCCACCACCACGCCGTCGTGCTACTGGATCTCCATCAACCTCTCCTTTCCCATTGCTGTATCAAGAATGAGGAGACGTCGCTGCTCCGTACGTGTGTTGAACACGGAGGTGCCGTCCGTTCGGCGCTAGGATCATCGGTGATTTGGATCACGACGAGTACGACTCCATCAACCCCGTTATCTTGAACGCTTCCGCGCGCGATCTACAAGGGTATGTAGATCCAATCCTCCCTCGTTGCTAGATGACTCCATAGATTGATCTTGGTGACACGTAGGAAAATTTTGAATTATTGCTACGTTCTCCAACAATACGTACACCACCTACGTGGGGTTGTGTGAGAGAGATACAAACCTAGAGAGATATAGTGTGTGGGTTCTTGAGAGTTTTTTTGTGGGGGGGGGGTCAATCAAAAAATTTAACATATGAAATTTGTCTGAAATAGAGTCCTGGATATAACATATATATATAGAGGGGGCGATCCACGAGAAGAGAGTGGAGGTATCATCGGCTTGAGGTGTCCATAGAATCGAAGAGAGGAATGATGTGTGTGTGTGTGTGCGTGCGCGATCGATAAAGAGTGCCATCAAATTTGTGTGTGCCCATGTCAAAGATATAGAGTGGCTGGCCTACTAGAACGTGAGATGGGACATGTGCAGTTTGTCTCTGTGGCATGGATACCTACCTGCAGCGCTCGACTATCGGTGTGTGGTGGGGGAAGAGGGAGGCCCAATTACCTATAGAGGTACAATGGCTGGTATATGTGTGGAGGAGAAGAGAGGCCTACCTCATGTATTAAGGAGATCGATCTGCCTCATGTATTAAGGGAGATCGATCGGCATCCATGCATATGTGCAGGAGATGAATAAGGTTGGGAGAGAGACAGAGCTAGAGTGTTGGAGGGGGTGGTAGTGGAGTTGCTTCTAACAAATGGTGGGATAGGCTTGCTAGACAAACGGAGGGCACGCCCGCAATATCAATAAGAGAGGAGATGGTTGCTTGTTGTCTATGCACGTGCGTGTGAGAGACGGGTCAAGAGGCATGCACGAATGATGAGGGGGGGCGATGTGGCTGTGGTAAGCAGACGTAACTACATAGGAAGATCAATCGCCCTTTGTAAGAGAAAGGAGAGACATAACTTGTGAGGTACGTCGATCGATGGGGGGTAGTTAAAGTCGATCTAGGTATATGTTGGGAGATCGATCGGTATACATGCATGTGTGTGTTAGAAGCAAATGAGGCACGAGGAGAAGGATAGAGAGAGAGGGATGCATGTAGGAGGTGGTACGAGAGGCATACTATATCGAGGGGGAGGAGTATGTGAGTACGAGAACGATGAAAAGAGTGGTGGGAGTGAGGCATGGGCGGTGACAAGAGAAGAGGGGAAGCTTGTGTTTGTGCTAGGCACACCGGGCTAGAGAGGCATATCGATCGATGTGTGACGTAAAGAAGGAGCTGAGGGGCCTACACACACCGTGGGTGAACGACCTAAAGTGAAAAGACGAATTTGCGTGATGGAGCTAGAGAATGCTGAGGGAGGGTGAGAGGGATGCGGGTGTGTGCACGCACAAGAGAAAGTTAGCGCTAGCTACAAAGATAAGAGGGTTGTGTGGGTGTAAAAGATGAATAGAGATCATATATACTTCATTATAAAAAGCGAATTCGGATATTTGAAGAATTTATCATAGTGTTTCAAACCGACGGATGTGTGAATATATATAACGGTGATACACATGGTGTGGTTATGAACATGGTATACTACATTTGATATATTTTATCTCTACTCTTATAAAAAACAGAGTTGTTGATGATGGTGTGCCTGCCATCCTGCATTATAGGCCGTCTGATTTATATCTGACGGATAGCAAGGAAACTATGATGGTTGAAGTTGGCAACAATAATGATTGTAGATTCTTATTGAAATAGCGAAACGAATTCAAATTTAGTTCGAATTGCAGCGGTAGTATAGACATTTGGAATGCACTAAAATGTTGGTATGAATAGGTTACATGCATTATACAGCAAGCGAAAAAATTTAATCAGGCATAACATGGATTCATACTCCCTCCTTCCATCTATATAGGGTGTAATGAGATTTTTAAGACCGCCTTTGACTATTGACAAGATTAATAGTACATGACATGCACAATGTGAAAATTATATCATTGAAAGAACCTTTCATAGACGAATTTAACGGTGTGTTTTGTGTAAGTTGCATGTCATATATCATTGCTCTAATATTTGGTCAAAGTTAGCATCGAAAAACGCATCAGGCCCTGTATAGATGGAAGGAGGGAGTAGCTTTGAATAGCATTTGTATAGTAAAACGGGGCAAGACTCTCTCTTTGTGTGGTGTGAATAGTTTTATTTTTTTTTCTTTTTGGTTGAGGGAAGTGCGAATTAATTTGGTATGTACAAGTACAATATTACTACAAGTTAGGCTTGTCCCTAAAATTCAACCCGCGTCTTGTTATATCCCAAAAATTCAGATATCGCGCTCCCAAAACTGGCACCTTCACAACCCGCGCCTTGCTATCCCGAAATTACAACACGCGCGAAAACTCCCTCCAGCTGCCAAATCCCGACACGCGAATCCCCCTTCTAACCCTGAGCCGAAAGGGCCGCTAGTTCAAATCGGTGGGGGGGGGGGTACTTTTGTAACACACCCTACATTTTGGACAGGCGCGTTCCTAAGTCATGCTTCACCCCCTCCCATTGCCCCCTTTTCGCCATTCGAAATCCCAGGCCGCCATAACCTCTCCGCTCCAGCCGCGAAACCCCACCCTCCTCCATCCGCCATATCACCGCTGCCCACCCGGAGCCTCTTCCCCGACGATGTCGTACACCGCAATAGCTCTACGTCCCTCGTCCACCTCCCCAGATGAAGATCCGTCGTCCATCTCGCCGTCCCGCCGGTTCAGCCGCCCCGTCCTCCACCTCCAAGGAGCTGCTCCGACGATCGCCTCGTCTATCACAGCTGCTCCATCCCCACAGCGTCGCCTTAACCTGCTCCACCGGAACCGCAGCATCCTCACCGACTCCTCGGACGAAGCCGAGGCCTACTCGGCACCACCAAAGAGGTTGTACACTCATCGCATCGCACCTTCTCCTTAACTCGACCTCCTGGCGCCGACGGTGCTCCATCCCGCACCCCCATGGAGTGGCTACCTTGAAGCCGGCGCCGCGGGCGACATCTCCACGGCGGCTCTTCCCAGTGCGAGGCCGCTTCGGCGGCGGCATCCATAACAGTCGGATCTGCTGCTTCTGCTCCGGCTCTCTCTCTTAATCGCTCGCTCGCCCAGCTGCTGCTGCTCTCCCCCTCGCTCGTGCTGCTGCTCTGCTCCGATTAAGCCACACTTCAGTCGACTGAATCGACTTTTGGGTCAGTCGATTTTCAGGAGTTGGGGGGCTTGCCGGAGTTAAGGAAGAACCACCCGCAGCGGGGACGGGGGCTCGCCGGAGAGGTACCCCACTATCTATCTTAGGGTTCAGGGTGGGGGCTGGGGGCCTAGAGGGCTGGCCGGGGAGGTGGTGGCGAGTTGTTTCGAGGCGGCGAGGCGGCGCTGGGGCCGGCGGTTCTGCCGATGGTGGCTGGCGGCTCAGGGGGGTGTAGGTTGAAGATGAACTGCAGGCCCTCCCTAAACTACATGTCAAGTGCCTCTCTGCTACCATTGCGTTCAGTTTCGACAGTAGCATTCAGATTCCACAGTAAATTTCAGTTTCGACAGTTAAGTTAAGAGTCAATAGTTTTTACCTCATCTGTTGTAGTCAGGTGGTTTTTGGTGATGTTAATTTTACATCCATTTTACATCATCTATTGGAGATTCTATTAGAATCCCACTTGAGATTGACGATGTCTGTCTTGTGCTATTTCAGCCTTGACGTCTTACGACTTACCGGAGCTGCTCCAACGACAGAACGATCCATCACAACAGAGCACTGCCCTAGACGCCGTCTACAGATTCCTCGGATCTTCCTCCACACCTCCGATATCCACCTCTGCCTCAACTGCTTCAGCGACCAACCCAATGATGTTGAGGTCGACACGGCTACGGCAAAGAGGTTGTACACTTGTTGCATCACTTATAACTATACATTCACGTCGATCCATTAGGGCTATTTTGGTTCAACGGAAAAACATCGATCCACTGGTTGTTACCATCATTCTAAATTTCTGCATGCTCTCCTTACATAATCTCACCATATTTTTTTCGTATGCATGTCAGATATTGTACACAGTCATGCTGAACATGTAAAGAAAAAGAGAAGAGTTTTGCGCGGCAATACAATGTCATGTAGAATCGCTCCATGGTGGGTTCAATGGCAAATCCTCTCCACCCCTCTCCAGATTGTAATCCAGAGGAAGATATCTGTTCTGAGGCGGATTCGGACGCCACTGACCACTCCTATTTACCCCCCAAGGTGTTTGCTCTACCTTGGCAAGATGATGTTAGTCATATCATGCATATGTTGCCTTGCAGTGCCTACTTTTGACATCATATATGTCATCTGCTTAGTTTAGACATGTTCTGTAATGCCACCTCTTTAGTTTCTATATCATATATGGGAATTATGCCGTCTCATGTCTTTTAGCCAGCCATAATATATGTGAAATGTGCAATGCCATCATGTTTAACCAGGCATCATATATTTGAATGATATCTTGCCCATCCTTTTCTTCATGACATTTCCATTTGTCGACAATGTTTGTACATTAAACTACTCTTCCTGTGAATCAGCCATTTGGGTGGGAGATGGAAAAATCTGGAGTGAAAACAAGGCCTTCAGAGCAGACGGTGCTACCTGTCGAAGCAGATCTCTTGTTGGGTCCCGATAGCTCCTCGGAGATGGATTCAGAGACAGATGACCAATCCTATTCCCCCACTGAGGTGTATGCTCTAACTTGGCACAGTTATACTGCTCATATCATGCATACGGTGTCTTGCATTGCATAGTTTAGACATCATGTACACAATATTCAACACCATGTTCTTAGTTCAGACATCATATCGAATGCCCTCTGTTTAGCATATAAATCACATATGTGAATTAAATGATGCGATCCTGATTACTTAGATAACATGTAGGTGAATTATGGCATGCGATCCTTTTTAGTTATTCATCATATCTTTGAATTATATTATGTTATGCTATCCAGTTTAGATAGACATCATATATGTGAAATTATGTCATGCTATCCGTTTTAGTTAAACAATATACATGTCAACTATTTCATGCCATCTTTTTCCCACACTATCTATTGCATCTGTCTCTCATACAATGTCTGTACATTCAACTATGTTTCCTATTTATCAGCCATTTGAATTGGAGCGGGTGATACCAGTATCTAGTGGACTAAAAACACGGTCTTCAAATAAAACAGTGCTACCTCTTGGTGGAGATAGCACCCCGGTTGTACATGCACAAGAACCAGCCCTACCACACATAACCCAAACTCTCGCAGATTGTGCCCCTACTACGATGGACAGAGAACCAGCGTCACCCAATCTAACCCCAACCCCAGCCGATAGTAACCCAGTTCATGTTGAAATAGCACCATCTCCACCCCAGAGCTCCCAAACAAGAGCAGTTAGTAAGGTAGCTCCAGTGCCCAAAGGGCCAGTACTATGACGGCGAACCCCAACTCCACTAGTTAGTATGCCTATTCCTGTGGAGGAAGCACAACCAGCTAGTCGTACTTTAGCATCTATCACATTTGATGTTGTTAAATCGTATGTGCGTATCTTCCCATCTTGGAAATATTATACTAAAGATGAAGGAAAATGCCAGTTGCAGGTGTTTGTCCAGGAGTTATGTGTCAGTAATGTTATTCATGGCAATTACTTTGCTTCGTCCCATACATCCTACCTCCATGATGATTATAATACAACAAATTTTCCCATTTTTCTCTATAGAGAAGGACTGATTTGGAAACTCAGGATGAGGTAACCTGTGCTAATACCTCTGCTATCTTCAAGAATGCTTGGTGGCAGTATCGGAATTACCTGAAGAAAACGTACTTCACCGGCAAAGAAACTCATCAAATTCCCTTACGTTCTCCTGAGACACATTTACTAGACAATGACTGGGAACACCTTGTTCTGTACTGGTCCCGAACCAAGAATGTGGTAAGGTCTATGAGCTCATTTTCTATTTTTAAGTATTATATTCTTGCGTCTTACTGTACTCTGTTCATGTAGAACAAGTGCCTAAACGTGAAGAACAACTGTTCTAATTTAAGATTCCATTGCTACCATAGGACATAGATATATGTTTGTTCGATGCTTTTATTATGTACTAGTACTTGGCAATAGAAGAATTGGTAGTTTAATCATGTCCACCTTACTAATAAACTGGTTCACCGAAATGAGTTTCATATACTAGTACATGCTAAACTTGTTATGTGTCTGCTTGTTTCTTCTTTTAGAATGCTGACAGAATATTGGGGGAAGAGTGCCTTATTAAGCAACGGTAGAGGAAGTAATGCAGATAAGGTTCAGGATAGTGACACATCCTGTCTTGGTTTGGTGTTGGAGTTACTAGCCACTACCACTTGCACAAGCTATTCAAACTCACTGTATGAATCAGTTCGGTTTCTTGAGTCTCATCTACAAGCAGAAAGACATCGTTCAGTTGTGCTACGACAAGAAGCGGAAGGACTACGGAAGTCCCTGGAGCATTCAGATGCATACTTTCTGGTGCAACAGCAAGCGTTGGAGGATTTTAGCGCCAAACAGGACAAAGCTAATCAGCTTGCTAAGCTTATTGCCAGCATGGTGGATACCCAGGATAACGTTTCTTGAGCTCTTCTGAAGTTGTTTCAGTTATGCTCTTGTTTTGCTGCCGCATTTATTTGCACTGGTGGCCAATTTTGACGGCCAGTGTATATGATATGCTGCTTTGTTCCCAATATTTGCACTGGTGGCGAACTTTGATGCCCAGTGGATGTAATATGTGTAATAGCCGTGATAGCCTAGCGTTAGTTGCTTGCTTATTTATTTCCTTGTTGTCTTGTTTATTTGTATGCTTGTAGTCATTGCAGTTCTTTTTTCGCGGTTAACTAGTGGCTGCAATAACCTATTTTTTAAAACTAGGCCACACTAACCATGGGCTAATATTTACTGTAGTGACACTGGGCCTCCTACGGGCCGTAGAAACAGTGGGCCTTCTACGGGCCGTAGAAACAATGGGCCTTCTACGGGCCATATCATCAATGGGCCTTATACGGGCCGTATGATCGATTGGCCAAACATGGGCCAATAATAGGTCGCATTATGGCCGTAAACGGGCTAGAGTTGGAATCGTCCGTTCATGGGCCGACCGTAATGGACCATCATTAATAGGCCGTATTTGATGACGCTGTGAAAACGGCCCAACGTATTAACGGACCACAAACGGGCCGACTGTAACCACGGACTGAATTTGGCCCACAAACAGAAAATGATAGTAACGGGTCGTAAGTAAACGAATGCTGGAAATGAGCCCAAGAATAAATGGGCTCTGAGAAGGCCGAAAGATAACATGGGCTGGAAACGGCCCAACAGAATAACGGGCCGTTAATGGGTATAAAGTGATACACTGTTCATTACGGGCCAGTTTCACCACGGGTCGTTAATAGGCCAAGAGTTACATAGGGCCTCATATGGGCCGAAAGACATCATGGGCCATACATGGGCCAGAAGTGAAAACGGACTGGAATCATATTGGATGGCCTAGATGACGCTACTGGGCCTAATTCGGATAGGGCGTAACGGGCCTTGGGTTAGCTGGGTGTAAATGGGCTATATGCGAATAGGCCGTTAACAGGGTTTCCATGGGCCGGCCCGCCACCTTTTGACCAAGTCAAACAGGCCGGCCTTTTCACAGGAATGGGCCTCTGTTGGGCCGTGCCACGTGTCGACGTATCATAGGCGCCTATCTGACCCACTGACAAGCTGACACGTGTTTCGTCCAGCCAATAAGAATTTTACACGTGGAAGTTTCCCATTGGTCGGGGCTGTTAACGGGTTATCGGATCCAAAACCCGACCCGATAGCTTAACGATGTTCCGTTACGGTGGATGCCACGTGTCGGCCACCCTTGACGAAAGCACTTCTGTGACGCGTGATTTATCGTCATGGAAGTGGACACTTCCGTGATGATAATTTTGGTAATGTCACGGAACACTTCTACGATAGCACAGGTATGACTATCTTAATTCTGTCATAAATTTGTCATGGATGTACATGCATGACAAAAAAAGCAACCTACTGTGACAAACACGTATCATCACGGAAGTGTATTTTTTTGTAGTGTATTTGTGTTTATTGTTCTCGCCCGCCCAAAAGAATCGGGAGAGTAGTTTGGTAACTTCATGATGGAGGGATTCGTGTAGGTTATAGAATCCCATGATATACATCAATAAGCTAATAAGGGAGGAGTTCATTAGAATCACTCGAGCGGCTTTGGAAAGCCATCTCCCTTGCCAAGGCTCCATTCTAGGTTGGAGCTTGGCGATTATTGGACGGAAGTCCTTCTCCTGGAGCAGAGCGTCACTGAGGGGCATGCCAAGATAGGTCATCGGGAAGGACCCCAAGCAGTAGTTCAAACGGTTAGCAATCCACTGGGCCTCCCCTTGAGAATATCCCAAGACTATTATCTCGCTCTTGACAAAGTTTATCTTGAGGCCCGGCATTTCCTGGAAGCAGAGGAGGAGGAATTTGAGGTTATGAATATCTTCGCCAGACCCTTCCACCATCATAATGGCGTCATCCGCATATTGGAGGTGGGTCAAACCCCCATGGGCCACCAAATGGGGGAAAAACCCCTGATGTGACCCCTACGCTTGGCCAAGTCCAGAATCGAAGCGAGCGCATCAACCACAAGGTTGAAGATAAATGGGGAGATCGGGTCTCCCTGTCGGACCCCTTGGCCAGTCAAGAAGTAAGGTCCAACCTCCCCATTAATGTTTACAGCCGTCCGGCCACTCGTAACTAACTGCATCACCCAGGCCACCCAGTGAGGGTCGAAGCCACGCTTCAGCAACACTTCCTGAAGGAAGGACCAATGAACGATATCATAGGCTTTATGGAAATCGATCTTGAAGAACACCGCACGGAGGTGTTTGCTCTTAACCTCATGGATAATTTCATGGAGGGCAAGGATCCCGTCCAAGATATATCTCCCTTTCGTGAAGGCCGACTGGTTCAGATGATGAATCTGGGGAGCAATAAGGGCCGCCTTAGTGGCGTACCCTTTCACGAGGATCCGAAATATCACATTGAGCACTGTGATAGGGTGGAATTGTCTAATGTTCGCCGCACCCGGAACCTTGGGAATCAAGGAGATAATCCCGTAGTTAAGTCAGGACACATCGAGGGTTCTCCTAGAAAATTCGCTGAAAAGATCAAGGATGATATCCTTAACCATCGGCCAGAAAGCCTGAAAAAACCGGACCGGCAAGCCATTAGGGCCTGGGGCCGAGGTCGGGATCATAGCTTCGACAAAAGTCTCAACTTCCGCGGCATCGAAGGGGGCAAGCAGGGTCGCTTTTTCCTCGGGGGAAACCTGTTGGTCACGCGACCAGAGGTGGTCGGCAAGGACGACACCATTTCGCGGCCGCCCCTGAAATAGAGACTTGTAAAAGTCGTAAACTAGCAGGCGGATAGCCTGGGGGTCCTGAAACAACTGTCCACCCTCCCAAAGGAGGGGGATGGAACAACGTCGCCTACGGACATTGGTGATAGCCTGGAAGTAAGCAGTGTTGGCATCCCCAAATAGCACCCAGTCAATGGAGCCGCATTGGCGCCAAAACTCTTCCTCCTTGGAGTAAATCTCCATGAGGGAATCCTCCAAATTATATCTATGCATCCATTCCTCAGCGGAGATCCCTGCGATATCTGCACGGAGGTCAAGGGCACGAATCTCCTCGAGGAGGGAGGCCTTCTGAATCCGAAGATCCCTCCCAATGTTCTCCCCCATCCCTTCATAAACTGTCGGGATCGTTTGGACAAATGATGCCACTCATCGAGGATCGACATCTGCCTATGGGGCTCAGCACGAGCTGAGACCCAGTGGGTCTGGATGGCTTCCATAAAGCCTGGTTGCCGAAGCCAGAAATTCTCGAAACGGAACCGCGGGGGAGGGCGCGGTCGTTCATCCGTAGAAGCTAAGAGGAGAGAAACGTGGTCCGACCCAATACGGGTAATAACCTGGAGAGATGCCAAAGGGAACCGAAGTTACCAATTGGGGGAGACAAACACCCGATCAAGAATGCTAAGGGTCGGGGAAACCTGTCTATTAGTCCAGGTAAATCTCGCCCCCACCCTGTCTAGCTCAAGGAGACCCAAATCCACAACTGAGTCATTGAAACGACGCATCCCTGCCAAGTCCACCCGAGAGTTATTCTTCTCCTCGACGGACCAAAGGAGGTTGAAGTCGCCTCCAACCACGACCGGGAGGGTTGCGGAAGAAATCTTGGCATGAAGTTCCGCCAAGAAAGCGGCGGACCGACTGTGATCGGTCGGGCCATAGACCACGTGATCTCCCATTTGAAGTTCATGTCACGTTCCCAGATTTCCATACTAACAAAGTGGGCGCCACGGTCCATGGAGCCCACCTCAAAGGTGGCATCCTTCACACCTAAAAGGATGCCACCGGAGTGACCTATCACCCCACTAGATGGCAGCCAGTGCCAGGCAAAAAGATGTCTACTGAGACACTCAAGTTCTACAACAGAGAACTCAGTGCGCATTGTCTCTTGGATCGCCACTACATCTATGGCTTCGTCATGCATGTATTCTATGAGCTGCCTGCGGCAGCCATCATGGCCGAAGCCCCGCAGGTTCCAAAATAGAGCGCGCATGATCACTTGCCTAACGGGTCCTCCCTGGACCCAATTGTGGAGGCAGCAGTAAGAGCACGGTGTAGCTGAGCAGTACGAGATTGAGTCCGGCCACGAACCTCGCCTAGGTCGGCCTCAAAGAGGACCCGACCGCGGGGACGGCGAGGTGGAGGGGTGGGGGCCTCCGCAACTGCTGCCGCCTCGCGAGCCCTAGTGGCTGCGAGGTGGCCCTCGAGGATCTCTTTGGCCTGGAGGGACGCAAGCTGCTCAAGGACCGGGCCCTTCTCGCCACGGAAAACAATAGCTGAATCAGCCGCTACCTTGGCAAGGTGACCAAGAGGAACCCCAGCAAGAGCGGAGAAGGACGCATCACAGATATCATCAGAATCAGCACAAGGGGCCTGGGAATCAGACGGACCTGTGTCGAGGTAGCGGATGGCGGCGCGTCGCAAAGCCTTCTCCACCGCGTTCGGGGAGGCCCCGGACAGTCCCGTCGCCGCCCCAAGCCTGGCACTCTTCCGGGAAGACGACACCGGGGTAGAGGCCGAACGAGGGCGGCCCCGGGACCTGGGTGGCCTGGAGGGAGACGGAGGAAGCGGGACCACGGAGACCTCCAGAGGTGTCGGCGCCGAGAGGACCTCCCGGCCTGGCGCCGGAGACACTAGCCGCGGGGAGGACGGAGGGCGAACCTCCATGCTGCTCTGGCTGACCTCGCTCCCCTCCTCCTCAGATACGGACAACGGAGGGAGGAAGGGAGGAGGAAGGGTGGCGCCAGGAGGGAGGGTGGCAGCCTCGTCGAGCATGGCCGCGATGGCCATAATGTCCTCAGACTCATCCCCCGGATCGGTGTCAAAGGGGCCCTGACCCACGCTATGAGTGGTCGAGGGGTGAGAGGAGCCAGCAGGAGGAATGTCACCCCCAGAGTCAGTTGAGTCGTCATCAGAGGCCTCAGAGCGGGGAGAGTCGCGACGAGGCTCTCGGGAGGAGCCCGGAGCATCAGCGCCCCCACCTGAACCTCGAGCGGCACCATCTCCCGCCTCCGGGTTGAGTGGATCGGAGGGAGTCCCACCCTCAACGGAAATGAGCAGGTCGTAGCCAACGTCCTTGAAGAACATCTGGATCGTCCTCTTGAGCTTGGAAGGATCGGGGGACTTGATCTGCATCCGCACAGCAGGGCCCTTGGGCAGGGAGGTGTTGTCGACCACCATGAACTTGCCCAACAGGCGGGACAAGCCGCGGAGGACACCCTCGTCGCGAGCCGGCGTGGGAAGCCCGTGAATCTGCACCCACACCGTGGACAGGGTGGCCCCGCTAGAGGGTCCACCAACGGGACCGAGATGCGGACTGAGAGTTGGTTGAGGGCAAGCGTGAGTCTGGCGATGTGGGTGCCATAGCGGAGGCTGACCGGGTCCGGAAAGACCGTCGTGAACTCCTGATCCGAGATCGGGGTCACCTCCCAATCCCAGTCGGGGTTGAACAGGTGGCGAAGCTCCTCAGAGATGATGGCCGGGGAAGCGGTCCGGCCATCCAGGACCGAGGTGAGAGTGGTCATGGGCAGGGTGGCCCGGGACTCGGGAAGGTCCATCTGGAAGAAGCCCAAATCATCCAACGCATACCTGAACAACCCAAGTGTCCCAGGGGGCTGGTGCACCGGCCAGTGGGCAGCGGGGTGATCTGTCCTCTTGCATAGGTAGCAAGCTGATGCCTTAGGGCAGTCTCCCTGACAGTGTCCGACCACCCCACAGTTGAAGCACGTGGCCGCGGACGGGAGAGGAGTCGTCCCCACCGAAGGGTTCGTGGCCGAGCACGTCGGGCCACCCGGTTGGGGCCGGGCATCCTTCTTCTTCTTCTTCTTCTTCTTCTTCTTCTTCTTCTTCTTCTTCTTCTTCTTAGAAAATGCGCCCCGTCCATTGCGGTTATTGTTGTTGTTGGAACCCGACGGGGGGAACTGAGCCTGACGCCGAGGGGGATCATAGCGCCGCGGGGGCGAGGCCGCCGCCCGGTCAGACCGAGGAGGAGAGCGAGAGCGGAGAGGAGGGGATCGCCGGTCCCGGTCCCGTTCCCGGTCACAGCCACAGCCGCGCCAAGACTCCGGGGAAGGGTCGCAGGTGCGCGTGGAGCGCTAGGGGGCGCATCGGCCTCGGCCTGGCCAGGACCGCGGAGAAGGTCCTCGCGCAGCTCCGCCTCCCGACGGGATCCATCCGGGGAAGGGCGGCGAGACTCGGCCAGAGCCGCAGGCTCCCCTCCGCTAGCCTGACGCTTGGGGCGGGGGACCCCATTTCCGACCAACTGGGTCATGGCCGAGACCGCCGCGGGGGAGTGGGTGCTGGTGGGAGGGAGCAGAGGAGCGGCGAGGGGGAGAAGGCGAGATGGCGGCGGGGGAGGAGAGGGGCGGGGGAGGGTACGGATGGGGGGCACAAGGGGGCAGGCCGTCCCAAAAACCCTAGCGAGGGCGCGGGCAGGCCGTCGGGCGGAGGTGGGGCAACGGCCCATCGGGTGGAGTGGGGAGGGCCACGCAGGCCAGTCCAGGAAGCCTACAGGGGCCCAACACCTACCCCCGTCCCAACCGGCCCAACGGGGCCGGTACGGCCCAGCCCACCACAGGCACACAGGCCGGCGCCACCTACGACGAGCGGAAGGGGCGGAAGCGCGGACCTCGGAGAACCAGCGAAGGGGAGGAGCTCGACGGCGGGGTCCAACTTGCCGGAATCGCGTCGGAGAGCGTCGCCAAGACAGCGCCGCCGCGCCCACGTCGGACCTTCCGGCCACCCCCCAAGCACGAGCTCGGGCCCCACGACCACGACGTCCGGCCTCCCGACGCGGAGCCGTTGGTGGTGGGGAAGGTGGTGCCTGACGGGCCAATGGCCGCGCCGGCAGAGGAAGGCGGGGCGAGGAAGAAGCGGACGGCGTCGCCGGTAGCCCGAGCACGGGGGCGAGGCACTCGGCAAGGCGGTCCCCAAAGCGGCGAGGGCGGCGAGGCAGGCCCGCCGCGGCCGCCGCAGCCTCGGCCAGGTCCTCCTCAGCCGCCAGATCCGCCCAGCAAGAGCAGTCCGAGGGCGGCAGCAGGAGGAGGGGCGGCGAGCAGGGGAGGGGGGACGCGCCACCGGGGCGCACCGGCGGAGGAAGCGGGTGGGGAGGGGCCGGCGGGGCGGGGAAGGCCGGCGTCGGCAGCCAGCGCCGAGGCGAGCGCGCAGTCGCGATCCTCCTCGTTTCCGAAGGATGAGAATGCACCGTGGATAAACGAAAAAGTTCAAAATAAACTTTGAAGTTATAGACAAAAGCTAAATCAAACTCTGAACTTTGAATCCCGGAAATTGGCACTCTGAACTTGCAATCCTGGTCTATTTTGGACCCTAGACCTGTTTGGCAATCTGGGAATACTACAATCCTGGCCGGGATAACCAGCCACTCTCACGCACAAGAATTTGGGCCGGCCCACTACAACACAACAAGAATTCGTGAAGTTTAAAAAATGTTTGCACATTTTTAAAATTGTTCAGAAGTTAAAAAATGTTCCTGCTTTCTATTTTTGGCACAAATTCAATTCATTTTGTGTTTTTAATTTTTTTTGGCATTTTAAAATTTGATTCGCATTTTAAAAAACTGTTTGTGAATTCAAAAGAAAAACACATTTGTCAAAAATGTTCATAATACCAACTGTTTTTCAGATGCTATGTTTTTTTTCAGATTTTCATATTGTGTCACATTTTTAAACTATGTTTTTTGAATTTCATAAACTATTTCGTAAATAATGTTAAAAAATATTTTTTCGATTGTCGGCTGCCGAATCGATTGGGTCGGCCCACCGGACATGATGCGAGTTTTTTTTTCTCTTCACACAAGACATAAAAAAACATTCTTTCTTTTTCTTAATGTGCGACGTAACAATTCCAAAACAAAAAAACATGCCGTGGAGTCGAACATGGGACCTAGCATGGTTGACCTGATTTCGCTAGCCACTACACCAGACGACTATGACTGACAGAACAAGAGGCCGAAAGTATTTAAGCAGAAACCAAAACGTCGAACTTTGAAAACTTTTATTGGGGGCAAACAAGTACTGAAAGCATATTTATTTCTGAAATCTTCGAACATTTCATAAAGTGTGAGAACAAAATTTAAAGTGCGAACACTTTTTGATACATAAATATTTTCTGAGTTTGTGACATCTAGAAAATACGACAAATTCTAAAAAAATGTACGGGCCAATTCAAACAAATGTTTATACAATGTATAATAATATTCGTGTGATTCAAAAAAAAAGTTTCGTACGTTGAAAAAAATGTAACATTTCAAGAATGTTCACGAGTTTCACAAAATGTGTTTCTGGCATTTTCAAAAATATGTATGTACAATGTACCAAAAATGTCTGCGTGTTGTGCAAAAATGTGTCATAACCTTAACAGAATATACATGACATGTAATAGAAAAAAGTGTATGTGAATTTAAAAATGTTGGAACCATATAAAAGAGTGTTCGTGTAGTTTTGTAAAATGTGTATTGTCATTAAGAAAATGTAAAACATGTATTTTGAAAAATATTACCATGTATTCAGAAAAGTTTTGAAAACATTTAATTTCAGAATGTCCATAACGTATTTGAAAATATCAAAAGTTTTTCAAAAAATATTTAATGTCTGCGTCCAAAATGTACACTGGGTACTGAGATAAATTAGACATATGTAAAAATAAAAAAATAAAAAGAAAACGTAAAAGAAAAAAACTAGTGCGCACGCGCGAGCGACTGCGCTACTGGGCCGGCCCAATTCAGCAAATACCGGCCGAGTCCTCTCAAGGTTTAAAATAGACCGGGATTATAGAGTTCGGTGTGCTGATTTCAGGGATTGAGAGTTCGGGGTTTGATTTAGCTTTTGCCTACAAATTCAAGGTTTGTTTTGGACTTTTTCCATAGATAAAGGAGTTAGGCCACCCCTAGACATGTGCCTGGCAATTTCCTCCGCTGTGCTCGTCTTCGAATTGATTCAAGGCATCCATGTGTTTATTTCTCCATCGGGTTTCCCATGGTGCTACGCCTTCTACGTTGGCTACGTGGGCGCGGCCAACATGGCGTTCGTCACCATGCACGTCCGCTGGCGGCAATTGAGCAACTTCGACGGGATCCCCAGAGCAGCCGTCTAGTGTCTCATCTATAGCCCATGGACCCTGCTCCTTGTCGTCCCAACAGCTTTCTTGGGTATGTTTTTCAAAGATCTCCCATCCGCCACCTGCGTCTTGTGGATAGACATGGTGGTGCTCGCCGTCTTCCTCGCGTGGTGCGTCTCCCTCAACAGGGCTCACTCCAAGAACTCGTTAGCTGGTCTCACGGATAAAGGCAAACCATGTGAAACCGATGATGAATTTCACAGGTTAGCATCTATCTGTTAGTAAGCTCTTATTTAGGGCTCGTTTTCATAATTGTCCCATATGCATGTTCTTGGTTGTTTCACAAACTTATTGGAGATTCAGTGGTAAATTAATTATTATACTCAACTGGAGTATTTAATAGTACAATATTATTGTGCTTAGCTGCTTATTGTGCATTCCACCAAATATTATTAATCTATTGTTGTTAAATTGTTATCCAATTGGATATTCACTGCATCCTATATACTTAAATCGTGTTTATATAGGATATGCACATAGTATGATTCATAATGCCTTATAATTTTTTGACTATTTCGTGATATTTTTTTAATGGCGCTTTCTCGGGGTCAGTGCCAAGCACACACGATCCTCGAAAAATGTAGGGTTTCTTTGTTCAAAGCAATTGATTTTTAGAGGATTCAAATATTAGAATTTTTTTACATCATAGGTTATTTGATTCACCATAAATTTGTAGAGCAACTCTTGCTATAATTTCTATATTTTCCATAGTGTGTGGTGTGTTAAACACTCCATTGATTCTAGTTAAGTCATGTAATTTTCCAGTCTCAAGCCTTGTTATAGAAACCATGAGAATATGATTTATGACGGATCATTTGCTACGGTATGCAAGTTACCAACATAAATACTGTACAAATATGCCAACGTGCTTCATGATGTGCCCATGTGCATTGAGTAGGAGGGCATGTTGATAGACGTATGCCTCGCCTCAAGCGTCGCGAGAATGGGTCGGTCCAATAATGTTCCTTACTTCGATTCTCTTAGTTTGTTTGTTTGATCGCTCCCTTCTCAAGTTATAGTTTGTTCTGTTCATTTTCCCCCTTTTATATTTTTTATATTTTGAAATACTTATATTTCAGAGTGCTTACCTCTAAATTTGAAAAAGGTTCACCACGCATAAAAGTGTTCATGTAGTGTAAAAATTGTTTGCTCATTTTCTTTTAACAAAAGTTCCATACCATTCAAAAAATGTTTTTGACATTTAAAAAATGTTCACACATTTAAACAATATGATCATTACATTTCATAATGTTCATGAAAAAGTAAAAACATGTTCACGTAAATTATAAGAAATGTAATATTCAAAAAATTACGTATGAAATTTATAAAATGTTTGTACATTAAAATATGTTACATGACGTTTTTTTTAAAATGTTCATGAAATGTAGAAATTTGTTCCCATGGTTTTGGAAGAATATTCATGACATAAAAATGTTGATGCCATTTAAAAACTTGTTGAAACACACATAAAAAATTGATTGTTTTTTGGAAGATGCTCATGAATTTTCTGAAGAAAATCATACGTGTGTCTAAAAATGTTCACCATGTATTAGAAAATACTCCCTCCGTTCCTAAATATTTTTCTTTCTAGAGATTTCAACAAGTGACTATCTACGGAGCAAAATGAGTGAATCTACACTCTAAAATATGTCTATATACATCCGTATATGGTAGTCCATTTGAAATCTCTAAAAAGACAAATATTTAGGAACAGAGAGAGTATACTAAATGTGCATTTGCAAATATTCAACATGTATTTGGGAAAATGTTCAAGACTTATTTGAAAAATGTTCAACCTGTATCTTAAAAATATTTAACCTGCATAAAAAATGTACAACATGTATTTAATAAAAGTTGAAAAAGTATTTGAAAAAAGGAAAAAATGCTATAAAAAGAAAAGCAATAAGAAAAAAATAAGAATTGAAAAACTCTGAAAGAAAACTAACAAACCAATAGTGAAAACATACGGAAAAGATAAAAGGAGAAAAAACTCAATAAACAGATAAAGAAAACATAGATAAAACAGGAAAAAAAATTGTGCGATGGTTTCTAAAACCGATCCATATTGTGTGTTGAGCCTTTTCGAAACCGCTTTATTGGCCCGACCTACTAGGCCGTGTGCTGAGCCGAATGCTAGAGGCGAGACGGTGCTACATCGCAAAGTAAGCAAGGTATAGCACTAGTGTTGAGTAGGACCTGATGACATGCCCCCAAGCAAGATATAGCAACAGAGGGAGGACTTGGCCCAACCACCATGAGATGGCCCAAGCTCATGACTCAAATTCAACCACATACTCGTGGGGCGCATACCTAGACTTCAATTGTAAACCGACTCCGACCCATGTAACTCTAGCTCTCATTCTAAAAAAAGTAATAACTCTAGCCCTCGTCCACCTATATAAGGGGAGGTAGGGGCCTCTCAATCTGTATGCTCAGTACGCGGTCTAATACACCATATGTGCTCGCGCACAAATCATACCTCTCATGCGAGGCAACCATCAATAATATCAACAAAGTCACGAGGTAGGGTATTACATCATCTTTAGGGCCTGAACCTGGGTAAATACTTGTCTCACGTGCATCCCTTTGGATTCTCTATGCGTACGCTGCCACATGTTAGTTATTGCTGGAAACAACACTGGCAGTTCACAGTTCTATGTTTAACCTCGATATTTGCATCCACACATCACCGTGATCAAATCCATACATGTATGAAGATCATAACCAATATTATATCCAAGCCATGAAACATAGATTACAATTTGGCAAGGAAATAGAAAACTCATCAATTTATTTATTATATCATTGCTTTTGCCTTTTTCGGAAGGATGCGGTGCAAAAATGGAAAAGGAGAACCATGTTGGTGTATCTTAATTTCCCAAAATACTAGCCGCCTAGATGCATGCTTCTCTGCCTTGCCCTATACAGGAAAATTTGACGTTTGAGTGAGCACAACAACCTCATCGAAATATACAATAAGGAGACCATATTTTTTTAGAAAAAATCCAACTTTATTCATTAAATAACCAAATTACATCAGATCAAAGAAACTGAACCACAGTCGGGCAAAAAAGATCTCTAATACAACCAAAAGTTACATTGAACTTCTTTGAATTCGTTGCCTCTACCTCTATGGATTTAATTTTCACCTCTCATCAAGCCTCCAGTGAAAAGGCTAGAGAACATAAAACTGCACAAGTTGGACTAACTTCGTAGGATTTTGGAAGCCGCATAAGCCACCCATCCCAATGGGTGAGAACATAAGATCGTTAAACACATTGTGGATGGGGGAGACACTCCTTTCGAAGTAGGTTGTTTACTCGTTGCTTCATGCCGTATTATCAGGGAAGAAGATCAAAAACACGAAATAGTGAAATAGGAGAACCACTGAGTAGACCAAATTCAAACTCAGACTTGACATCACCATGATCTTGACAGGCCGAAGCATCGAATGATAACCCACCAGATCTAGATCCGTGGGACGACAACACCACAAACTTCCCAACGCGTGGCGTGTCAACTATGATGATTGGTACTTCTATTCCTTACGAAGTTGCCCCCACCATCGAACCGTCGTCGGCTTGGACACATAAAAGTAACATCAAAAAAACGTAGACTACACTCCGTCTTTGTTCTGTGGTTCCCCTCGCCTCCTAGCGCTAAAGTGGCCACCGGATAGGAGGTGAACCTGTGGAAAAACGAGCTAACAAATGGAGCTTCGCTTCCTCCGTCGGCTAGGATTTCAACTGTAGAACCAAATTGATTCGGCTGTAATAAAAATGCCATACATATTGGCATACATATGGTACAAATTAATAAAGATATTTATAGCAGGGATGCTAGCAGTGGAGTATAGAAGTGGGAAACACATAACATAGACATGACATCTGTAGGTAAAAAACTATGCTTGTACAGTATAAGCACCCTATTTAGAAAAGAATCAACTAAGCAAGGGAAGAGATAATATATCGACATGCGAGGGGAGAAGGAAAGTGATAGTCTATATAAATGGGAGAGGGATAAGGGAGGAAACAAAAATATTTAGTAAATCGACCGTATGAGGTTAGGGTGAGGAAGGGATGAATAAAATGGACGGAGTAGGATTTTTTTTATAACATTTTAAATGGATAGAGGGGATTGTGGAATACCCTCATATGGCTAAACTAGATATTTAGTATAGTACTAGGTCATGTCTACTAAACTCATGCACACAACACAAATATAGAATCTTATATTAATTAAATGAATTAAATTTTCAACAATAACAAAATTTAACAAACCACTAGCATTTTATTTTGGGAGCGCCTATGATTTTATCTAGCTGAGACGTAAGTATGGTCTCATTCACATGACGTCATCCCCTGTTGTTGCAGCCCAGTTGAGTCCTCCCTTTGACTTGTTTCTTCCACTGGGCCAGTTTCTAGTTTGGGCTGTTTTCTGTTGTTGTTTTCCGGTTTGGCCCATCAGTTTTTTGTTGTTGCTTACCAGTTTTGGGTGTCTGTTGTAACGCACGCACAGAGAAGCCCAGAAGATTGCATCGCACGATCCCTTCCTCCAGTTGCTTCTAGCTTGGTTTTCTTTCTCTGTTAGTACGATTTGTGCTTGGCTGGGATTGTTTTTTTCCCAGCAGCAGCGTTGCCACAAGCAACGTCCGGCCTAAGTTTGTCCTTTGTATGATTTTTCTAATGTGCAGTTCTCAACCGGTTTTCTGTTTGGTTTTTATGCTTCTTATAGAAAATGTTGAAGCTTCTCCTTTTTTCCTGTTTAAGTTTTTCTATTTATCATGCTCCTTGTAGAAAAAAATGAAAAAAATATTTTTTTTACATTTGTTATGATATTTCACAAAAAGTGTTCACACATCTAAAAAAATCCTATCATGTATTAAAAAAATAAGATGCATTTAAAATGTATAATATCATTAAACAACATTCATTATGTATTGAAAATGTTTAAAATGTATTTGGAAAATGTCCAGTGTGTATATGCAAAAGATATTCAACTTGTATTTGAAAAATGCATTTCAATGTACAAAAAAGTTCAATTACAAAAAGTTCACTATGTATTTAAGAAAAAATCTGCGTGTGCAGTCGCGTTGTGGACCTTCTAATTGCGGTGCGGTACGGAGCGGGAGGGTTGTCGTCGGCCATCTCGTTCGCCAGAGGCTTTGAGCTTGTCGTCTCCGTCTCCGTCTCCTCCTCCTCCTCCTCCTCCTCCTCCTCTGCGCTACCGATTCAAACAATGCAAATGGAAGACAAAATAAATGCAAAAGTAAATGTGTCTGTGTGGATATACATTGGAGAACCGTTGTTGTTGTGGAGATCTTGCAGAAATCCCCCCATTTTTTTAAATGACAGTTGACTACAGAACACTGTGTTTAGTCTAAAAACACATAGAGAAAGCATTTTGGGGGTCTATCCTTGTAAAAAAATTGTGAAACTAAAAATAAGGAAAAAAAAACATAGTTGTGTCTTCACTAAGGAGTAACAACTAGGGGCTCTCAAGTTATTAGTTGGTGCTTGGTTGCAAAATTTTATCTTGAAAAAGATACGGGAAAAAGTGTTTGTGAAATATACACTATCGAATCAAAAAAAGTTGGACTTGCAAAAAAAGAGGCATGAACACAAAGAATCATAGTTGCAAGTGAAAAAAGAAAAATGGTGGACTCCGTAAGATCACAAAACTAAAAAATTGCAAAAAATGAAACTTTACTTGCAAGTGGCAACAAACAAATAGAAATACGATCCCACAGTTTCTAGTCGACCTTCGACTGACAACTGGCATGAAACAAGAAAACCCAGTTTCAAAGTTGACCGTTGACTAGAAGTGGAATCAACAAAAAAATCCGTTGCAAGCCGAGTGTCAACTTGCAAGTGGGCATCAAAATATAAAAAAAATAGTTGCAAGTCGAGTGTCCACTTGTAAGTGGCATGAAAAAACAAATAAACCTGTTGCAGGGGGAATGTCGACTTTCAAGTGGCATCATACCAAAAAGACCTAGTTGCAAGTCGATGGTATATTTGCAAGTGGCATGCAGGCCCCCACAGTTGTGAGCAATGGTGGACTTGCAACTAGGGTAATTACAAAAGTAAAGACAAAATACAGACCAGTTGCGAGTCAGTGGTGGACTTGCAATTAGGGCAATTACAAAAGTACCGACAAAAAACAAACCGGTTGCGAGTCGATGGTGAACTTGCAGCTAGGGCAATTACAAACTACAAAAGCAAATTGAGTTGCAAGTTGATGGTCCAGTTGCAAGTGGCATGCGGGCACCCACATTTGTGAGCCAATGGTGGACTTGCAACTAGGGCAAAAACAAACTACAAAAAAAGCCCAGTTACAAGTCGATGGTCGAGTTGCAAGCGGCATCAAGTAAACAACCCTAGTTGCGAGTCGATGGTCTACTTGCAAGTGGCATGCGGACACCCACAGTTGCGAGTCGATTTTGGACTTGCAACTAGGGCAATTACAAAACTACAACAAAAAACTGACCAGTTGCGAGTCGAGTGTCTATTTGCAAGTGGGATGCAGGCCTCCCACAGTTGCGAGCCAATGGTGGACTTACAACTATCGTAATTGCAAAAACTGAAGGAAATATGCCCTAGAGGCAATAATAAAGTTATTATTTATTTCCTTATATCATGATAAATGTTTATTATTCATGTTAGAATTGTATTAACCGGAAACATAATACATGTGTGAATACATAGACAAACAGAGTGTCACTAGTATGCCTCTACTTGACTAGCTCGTTAATCAAATATGGTTAAGTTTCCTAACCATGAACAATGTGTTGTTATTTGATTAACGAGGTCACATCATTAGTTGAATGATCTGATTGATATGACCCATTTCATTAGCTTAGCACCCGATCGTTTAGTATGTTGCTATTGCTTTCTTCATGACTTATACATGTTCCTATGACTATGAGATTATGCAACTCCCGTTTGCCGGAGGAACACTTTGGGTACTACCAAACGTCACAACGTAACTGGGTGATTATAAAGGAGTACTACAGGTGTCTCCAATGGTAGATGTTGGGTTGGCGTATTTCGCGATTAGGATTTGTCACTCCGATTGTCGGAGAGGTATCTCTGGGCCCTCTCGGTAATACACATTACACAAGCCTTGCAAGCATTGCAACTAATGAGTTAGTTGCGGGATGATGTATTACAGAACGAGTAAAGAGACTTGCCGGTAACGAGATTGAACTAGGTATTGGATACCGACGATCGAATCTCGGGCAAGTAACATACCGATGACAAAGGGAACAACGTATGTTGTTATGCGGTCTGACCGATAAAGATCTTCGTAGAATATGTAGGAGCCAATATGGGCATCCAGGTCCCGCTATTGTTTATTGACCGGAGACGTGTCTCGGTCATGTCTACATTGTTCTCGAACCGTAGGGTCCGCACGCTTAACATTACGATGACAGTTATTATGAGTTTATGCATTTTGATGTACCGAAGGTTGTTCGGAGTCCCGGATGTGATCACGGACATGACGAGGAGTCTCTAAATGTTCGAGACATAAAGATTGATATATTGGAAGCCTATGTTTGGACATCGGAAGTGTTCCGGGTGAAATCGGGATTTTACCGGATCACCGGGAGGTTACCGGAAGCCCCCGGGAGCCATATGGGCCTTATTGGGCTTTAGTGGAAAGGTGAAAGGGGCTGCCCATAGTGGGCTGCACGCCTCCCCCCTCCCCTAGTCCTATTAGGACTAGGAGAGGTGGCCGGCCACCTCTCTCCCTCTCTTTCCCCTTGGGAGTCCTATTAGGAATAGGATTGGGGGGGGGAGTCCTACTCCCGGTAGGAGTAGGACTCCTCCTGCGCCTCCATAGGCTTGGCCGGCCAGCCCTCCCCCTGGCAACCTTTATATACGGGGGCAGGGAGCACCTCTAGACACACAAGTTGATCATTGAGATCGTTCCTTAGCCGTGTGCGGTGCCCCCTGCCACCAAATTCCACCTCGATCATATCGTTGTAGTGCTTAGGCGAAGCCCTGCGTTGGTAGTACATCAAGATCGTCACCACGCCGTCGTGCTGACGGAACTCCTCCCCGAAGCTTTGCTGGATCGGAGCCCGGGGATCGTCATCGAGCTGAACGTGTGCTAAGAACTCGGAGGTGCCGGAGTAACAGTGCTTGGATCGGTCGGATCGGGAACAAGACGTACGACTACTTCCTCTACGTTGCGTCAACGCTTCCGTTGCGATCTACAAGGGTACGTAGATCAGACTCTCCCCCTCGTTGCTATGCATCACCATGATCTTGCGTGTGCATAGGAAATTTTTTGAAATTACTACATTCCCCAACAGTGGCATCCGAGCCTAGGTTTTATGGTTTGATGTTATTTGCACGAGTAGAACACAAGTGAGTTGTGGGCGATACAAGTCATACTGCCTACCAACATGTCATACTTTGGTTCGGCGGTATCGTTGGACGAGACGACCCAGACCAACCTTACGCGTACGCTTACACGAGACCGGTTCCCTCGATGTGCTTTGCACATAGATGGCTTGCGGGCGACTGTCTCTCCAACTTTAGTTGAACCGAGTATGGCTACGCCCGGTCCTTGAGAAGGTTAAAACGGAGTCTATTTGACAAACTATCGTTGTGGTTTTTGATGCGTAGGTGAGATGAGTTCTTGCTTAAGCCCGTAGCAGCCACGTAAAACTTGCAACAACAAAGTAGAGGACGTCTAACTTGTTTTTGCAGGGCATGTTGTGATGTGATATGGTCAAAGCATGATGCTGATTTTTATTGTATGAGATGATCATGTTTTGTAACCAAGTTATCGGCAACTGGCAGGAGCCATATGGTTGTCGCTTTATTGTATGCAATGCAATCGTGATGTAATGCTTTACTTTATTGCTAAGCGGTAGTGATAGTCGTGGAAGCATAAGATTGGCGAGACGACAATGATGCTACGATGGAGATCAAGGTGTCGCGCCGGTGACGATGGTGATCATGACGGTGCTTCGGAGATGGAGATCACAAGCACAATATGATGATGGCCATATCATATCACTTATATTGATTGCATGTGATGTTTATCTTTTATGCATCTTATCTTGCTTTGATTGACGGTAGCATTATAAGATGATCTCTCACTAAATTATCAAGAAGTGTTCTCCCTGAGTATGCACCGTTGCGAAAGTTCTTCGTGCTGAGACACCACGTGATGATCGGGTGTGATAGGCTCTACGTTCAAATACAACGGGTGCAAAACAGTTGCACACGCGGAATACTCAGGTTATACTTGACGAGCCAAGCATATACAGATATGGCCTCGGAACACGGAGACCGAAAGGTCGAGCATGAATTATATAGTAGATATGATCAACATAATGATGTTCACCGATGAAACTACTCCATCTCACGTGATGATCGGACATGGTTTAGTTGATTTGGATCACGTGATCACTTAGAGGATTAGAGGGATGTCTATCTAAGTGGGAGTTCTTAAGTAATATGATTAATTGAACTTAAATTTATCATAAACGTAGTACCTAATAGTATCTTGCTAGTTTATGTTGATTGTAGATAGATGGCTCGTGCTGTTGTTCCGTTGAATTTTAATGCGTTCCTTGAGAAAGCAAAGTTGAAAGATGATGGTAGCAATTACACGGACTGGGTCCGTAACTTGAGGATTATCCTCATTGCTGCACAGAAGAATTACGTCCTGGAAGCACCGCTGGGTGCCAGGCCTGCTGCTAGAGCAACACCAGATGTTATGAACGTCTGGCAGAGCAAAGCTGATGACTACTCGATAGTTCAGTGTGCCATGCTTTACGGCTTAGAATCGGGACTTCAACGACGTTTTGAACGTCATGGAGCATATGAGATGTTCCAGGAGTTGAAGTTAATATTTCAAGCAAATGCCCGGATTGAGAGATATGAAGTCTCCAATAAGTTCTATAGCTGCAAGATGGAGGAGAACAGTTCTGTCAGTGAGCATATACTCAAAATGTCTGGGTATAACAATCACTTGATTCAGATGGGAGTTAATCTTCCAGATGATTGCGTCATTGATAGAATTCTTCAATCACTGCCACCAAGCTACAAGAGCTTCGTGATAAACTATAATATGCAAGGGATGAACAAGACTATTCCCGAGCTCTTCGCAATGCTGAAAGCTGCGGAGGTAGAAATCAAGAAGGAGCATCAAGTGTTGATGGTTAACAAAACCACTAGTTTCAAGAAAAAGGGCAAAGCGAAGAAGAAGGGGAACTTCAAGAAGAACGGCAAGCAAGTTGCTGCTCAGGAGAAGAAACCCAAGTCTGGACCTAAGCCTAAAACTGAGTGCTTCTACTGCAAGCAGACTGGTCACTGGAAGCGGAACTGCCCCAAGTATTTGGCGGATAAGAAGGATGGCAAGGTGAACAAAGGTATATGTGATATACATGTTATTGATGTGTACCTTACTAATGCACGCAGTAGCACCTGGGTATTTGATACTGGTTCTGTTGCTAATATTTGCAACTCGAAACAGGGACTACGGATTAAGCAAAGATTAGCTAAGGACGAGGTGACGATGCGCGTGGGAAACGGTTCCAAAGTCGATGTGATCGCGGTCGGCACACTACCTCTACATCTACCTTCGGGATTAATATTAGACCTAAATAATTGTTATTTGGTGCCAGCGTTGAGCATGAACATTATATCTGGATCTTGTTTAATGCGAGACGGTTATTCATTTAAATCGAAGAATAATGGTTGTTCTATTTATATGAGTAATATCTTTTATGGTCATGCACCCTTGAAGAGTGGTCTATTCTTGTTAAATCTCGATAGTAGTGATACACATATTCATAATGTAGAAGCCAAAAGATGCAGAGTTGATAATGATAGTGCAACTTATTTGTGGCACTGCCGTTTAGGTCATATCGGTGTAAAGCGCATGAAGAAACTCCATACTGATGGACTTTTGGAACCACTTGATTATGAATCACTTGGTACTTGCGAACCGTGCCTCATGGGCAAGATGACTAAAACACCGTTCTCCGGTACTATGGAGAGAGCAACAGATTTATTGGAAATCATACATGCCGATGTATGTGGTCCGATGAATATTGAGGTTCGTGGCGGATATCGTTATTTTCTCACCTTCACAGATGATTTAAGCAGATATGGATATATCTACTTAATGAAACACAAGTCTGAAACATTTGAAAAGTTCAAGGAATTTCAGAGTGAAGTTGAAAATCATCGTAACAAGAAAATAAAGTTTCTACGATCTGATCGTGGAGGGGAATATTTGAGTTACGAGTTTGGTATACATTTTTTGTGGAATAGTTTCGCAACTCATGCCACCCGGAACACCACAGCGTAATGGTGTGTCCGAACGTCGTAATCGTACTTTACTGGATATGGTACGATCTATGATGTCTCTTTCTGATTTACCGCTATCGTTTTGGGGATACGCTTTAGAGACGGCCGCATTCACGTTAAATAGGGCACCATCAAAATCCGTTGAGACGACGCCTTATGAACTGTGGTTTGGCAAGAAACCAAAGTTGTCGTTTCTTAAAGTTTGGGGTTGCGATGCTTATGTGAAAAAGCTTCAACCTGATAAGCTCGAACCCAAATCGGAAAAATGTGTCTTCATAGGATATCCAAAGGAAACTATTGGATACACCTTCTATCACAGATCCGAAGGCAAGACTTTTGTTGCTAAATTCAGAAACTTTCTTGAGAAGGAGTTTCTCTCGAAAGAAGTGAGTGGAAGGAAAGTAGAACTTGATGAGGTAACTGTACCCGCTCCCTTATTAGAAAGTAGTACATCACAGAAAACTGTTTCTGCGACACCTACACCAATAAGTGAGGAAGTTAATGATAATGATCATGAAACTTCAGAACAAGATACTACTGAACCTCGTAGATCAACCAGAGCAAGATCCGCGCCAGAGTGATACGGTAATCCAGTTCTGGAAGTCATGCTACTAGATCATGATGAACCTACGAACTATGAAGAAGCGATGGTGAGCCCAGATTCCGCAAAGTGGCTTGAGGCCATGAAATCTGAGATGGGATCCATGTATGAGAACAAAGTATGGACTTTGGTTGACTTGCCCGATGATCGGCAAGCAATTGAGAATAAATGGATCTTCAAGAAAAAGACTGACGCTGACGGTAATGTTACTGTCTATAAAGCTCGACTTGTTGCAAAAGGTTTTCGACAAGTTCAAGGGGTTGACTACGATGAGACCTTCTCACCCGTAGAGATGCTTAAGTCTGTCAGAATCATGTTAGCAATTGCCGCATTTTATGATTATGAAATTTGGCAGATGGATGTCAAAACTGCATTCCTGAATGGATTTCTGGAAGAAGAGTTGTATATGATGCAACCGGAAGGTTTTGTCGATCCAAAGGGAGCTAACAAAGTGTGCAAACTCCAGCGATCCATTTATGGACTGGTGCAAGCATCTCGGAGTTGGAATAAACGCTTTGATAGTGTGATCAAAGCATTTGGCTTTATACAGACTTTTGGAGAAGCCTGTATTTACAAGAAAGTGAGTGGGAGCTTTGTAGCATTTCTGATATTATATGTGGATGACATATTGCTGATTGGAAATGATATAGAATTTCTGGATAGCATAAAGGGATACTTGAATAAGAGTTTTTCAATGAAAGACCTCGGTGAAGCTGCTTACATATTGGGCATTAAGATCTATAGAGATAGATCAAGACGCTTAATTGGACTTTCACAAAGCACATACCTTGACAAGATTTTGAAGAAGTTCAAAATGGGTCAAGCAAAGAAAGGGTTCTTGCCTGTGTTACAAGGTGTGAAGTTGAGTCAGACTCAATGCCCGACCACTGCAGAAGATAGAGAGAAAATGAAAGATGTTCCCTATGCTTCAGCCATAGGCTCTATCATGTATGCAATGCTGTGTACCAGACCTGATGTGTGCCTTGCTATAAGTTTAGCAGGGAGGTACCAAAGTAATCCAGGAGTGGATCACTGGACAGCGGTCAAGAACATCCTGAAATACCTGAAAAGGACTAAGGATATGTTTCTCGTATATGGAGGTGACAAAGAGCTCACCATAAGAGGTTACGTTGATGCAAGCTTTGACACTGATCCGGACGATTCTAAATCGAAAACCGAATACGTGTTTACTTTAAACGGTGGAGCTGTCAGTTGGTGCAGTTCTAAACAAAGCGTCGTAGCGGGATCTACATGTGAAGCGGAGTACATAGCTGCTTCGGAAGCAGCAAACGAAGGAGTCTAGATGAAGGAGTTCATATCCGATCTAGGTGTCATACCTAGTGCATCGGGTCCAATGAAAATCTTTTGTGACAATACTGGTGCAATTGCTTTGGCAAAGGAATCCAGATTTCACAAAAGGACCAAACACATCAAGAGACGCTTCAATTCCATCCGGGATCTAGTCCAGGTGGGAGACATAGAGATTTGCAAGATACATACGGATCTAAATGTTGCAGACCCGTTGACTAAGCCTCTTCCACGAGCAAAACATGATCAGCACCAAGGCTCCATGGGTGTTAGAATCATCACTGTGTAATCTAGATTATTGACTCTAGTGCAAGTGGGAGACTGAAGGAAATATGCCCTAGAGGCAATAATAAAGTTATTATTTATTTCCTTATATCATGATAAATGTTTATTATTCATGCTAGAATTGTATTAACTGGAAACATAATACATGTGTGAATACATAGACAAACAGAGTGTCACTAGTATGCCTCTACTTGACTAGCTCGTTAATCAAAGATGGTTAAGTTTCCTAACCATGAACAATGTGTTGTTATTTGATTAACGAGGTCACATCATTAGTTGAATGATCTGATTGACATGACCCATTTCATTAGCTTAGCACCCGATCGTTTAGTATGTTGCTATTGCTTTCTTCATGACTTATACATGTTCCTATGACTATGAGATTATGCAACTCCCGTTTGCCAGAGGAACACTTTGGGTACTACCAAACGTCACAACATAACTGGGTGCTTATAAAGGAGTACTACAGGTGTCTCCAATGGTAGATGTTGGGTTGGCGTATTTCGAGATTAGGATTTGTCACTCCGATTGTCGGAGAGGTATCTCTGGGCCCTCTCGGTAATACACCTTACACAAGCCTTGCAAGCATTGCAACTAATGAGTTAGTTGCGGGATAATGTATTACAGAACGAGTAAAGAGACTTGCCGGTAACGAGATTGAACTAGGTATTGGATACCGACGATCGAATCTCGGGCAAGTAACATACCGATGACAAAGGGAACAACGTATGTTGTTATGCGGTTTGACCGATAAAGATCTTCGTAGAATATGTAGGAGCCAATATGGGCATCCAGGTCCCGCTATTGGTTATTGACCGGTGACGTGTCTCGGTCATGTCTACATTGTTCTCGAACCGTAGGGTCCGCACGCTTAACGTTACGATGACAGTTATTATGAGTTTATGCATTTTGATGTACCGAAGGTTGTTCGGAGTCCCGGATGTGATCACGGACATGACGAGGAGTCTCGAAATGGTCGAGACATAAAGATTGATATATTGGAAGCCTATGTTTGGACATCGGAAGTGTTCCGGGTGAAATCGGGATTTTACCGGATCACCGGGAGGTTACCGAAACCCCCCGGGAGCCATATGGGCCTTATTGGGCTTTAGTGGAAAGGTGAAAGGGGCTGCCCATAGTGGGCTGCGCACCTCCCCCCTCCCCTAGTCCTATTAGGACTAGGAGAGGTGGCCGGCCACCTCTCTCCCTCTCTTTCCCCTTGGGAGTCCTATTAGGAATAGGATTGGGGGGGGGGGAGTCCTACTCCCGGTAGGAGTAGGACTCCTCCTGCGCCTCCATAGGCTTGGCCGGCCAGCCCTCCCCCTGGCAACCTTTATATACGGGGGCAGGGGGCACCTCTAGACACACAAGTTGATCATTGAGATCGTTCCTTAGCCATGTGCGGTGCCCCCTGCCACCAAATTCCACCTCGATCATATCGTTGTAGTGCTTAGGCGAAGCCCTGCGTCGGTAGTACATCAAGATCGTCACCACGCCGTCGTGCTAATGGAACTCCTCCCCGAAGCTTTGTTGGATCGGAGCCCGGGGATCGTCATCGAGCTGAACGTGTGCTAAGAACTCGGAGGTGCCGGCGTAACGGTGCTTGGATCGGTCGGATCGGGAACAAGACGTACGACTACTTCCTCTACGTTGTGTCAACGCTTCCGTTGCGATCTACAAGGGTACGTAGATCAGACTCTCCCCCTCGTTGCTATGCATCACCATGATCTTGCATGTGCGTAGGAATTTTTTTGAAATTACTACGTTCCCCAACAAAAACTACATACAAAAAACAGACCAGTTGCGAGTCAAGGGTCTATTTGCAAGTGGCAAGTCGATGGTTGAGTTACAACTAGGGCAATTGCAAAACTACATACAAAAAGCAGACCAGGCGAGTCAAGGTCTACTTGCAAGTGCCATGCGGGCCCCCACAGTTGCGAGTCAATGATTGACTTGCAACTAGGGCAATTGCAAAACAACAACAAAAGGCCGAGTTGCAAGTTGATGGTCGAGTTGCAAGTGGCATTGAGTAAACAACCCTAATTGCGAGTCAATGTTCTATTTGTAAGTGGCATGCGGGGACCCATAGTTGCGAGTCGATGGTGGACTTACAACTAGGGAAAATAGAAAACTACAAAACACAAATAGACCAGTTGCGAGTGGGGGTCTATTTGCAAGTGGCATGCGGGCCCCATAGTTGTGAGTCGATGGTTGACTTGCAGCTAGGGCAATTGCAAAAGAACAACAAAAGGTCGAGTTGTAAGTTGATGGTCGAGTTGCAAGTGGCATCGAGTAAACAACCCTAGTTGCGAGTCGATGGTCTACTTGCAAATGGCATGCGGGCACCCACAGTTGCGAGTCGATGGTGGACTTGCAACTAGGCAAATTACAAAACTACAAAAAACAACATAACACTTGCAAGTCGAGGGTCTATTTTTAATTGGCATGCGGGCCCTCCAAAGTCGCGAGTCAATGGTGGACTTGCAACTAGGGCAATTGTAAAAACTACATGCAAAAAACACACCAGTTGCAAGTCCATGGTCAAGTTGCAAGTGGCATCTAATAAAACAAACCAAGTTGCGAGTCGATGGTCTACTTGCAACTAGCCTACGGGCACCCATGGTTGCGTTTCGATGGTGGACTTGTAAGTAGGACAATTACAAAAGTAAAAAATAGACCAGTTTCGAGTCGAGGGTCTATTTGCAAGTAGACCATTTGCTAATAGATGGTCGAGCTGAAAGTGGCATCGAGTAAGCACCCCCAACAACCAACAACAACAAAAACAACAACAACAACAACAACAACAACAACAACAACAACAACAACAACAACAACAACAACAACAACAACAACAACAACAACAACAACAACAACAAACAACAACACAAAACACCAGTTGTGAGTCGATGGTCTACTTGCAAGTGGCATTCGGGCCCTCGCAATTGCGAGACGGTTGTGGACATGCTACTGGGGCAATTACAAAGCAGCACGCAAAATTTGGGTAGTTGCAAGTCCTGGGGTGAGTTGCAAGTGACATCGAGTAACCACCCAAAGTTGCAAGTCGATGATCCACTTGCAAGTGACATGCGGGCCCCATAGTTGCTTGTATTCCATCGACGTCGACAACCCTTCCCCCAACCCCAAGTTGCGGTTGCATTATATGTCCTGCAAATTGCGCCAGGGTGTGCTGAGTTGCAAATTGCTCCGGGTTGGAGCGGTTGCATCTACAACAAAATGACCTAACAAAAAATTGGAACCGATTTCATCGGCGCTGACAACTATCCCCCGACTTCCGGTTGCGGTCACATTATATGTTCCGTAGTTTCGATTGGAGAAGTCGCAACTACAACAAAAAGACCTAACAAAAAGAAAAAATAGACCAGTCGCGAGTCGATGGTTTACTTGCAAGTGGCATGCGGGCACCCACAAAATTATGGCTCAATTGTGGACTTGCAACTAGGGCAATTAGAAAAGTAAAAAAATAGACCAGTTGCGAGTCGAGGGTCTATTTGCAAGTGGCATCCGGGCTCCCACAATTGTGATTCGATGATTGACTTGCAACTAGGGTAATTGCAAACAACAACAAAAAAACCGAGTTGCAAGTTGATGGTCGAGTTGCAAGTGGAATCGAGTAAACAACCCTAGTTGTGAGTCGATGGTCTACTTGCAAGTGGCATGCGGGCACCCACAGTCGCGAGTCGATGTTGGACTTGCAACTAGGGCAATTACAAAACTACAAAAAAACATACCAGTTGTGAATCGAGTGTTTATTTGCAAGTGGGATGGAGGCCTCCCATAGTTGCGAGTCGACGGTGGACTTACAACTATCGCAATTGAAAAAAATACATACAAAAACAGACGAGTTGCGAGTCAAGGGTCTATTTGCAAGTGGAATGCGGGCCCCCATAGTTGCGAGTCGATGGTTGACTTGCAACTAGGGAAATTGCAAAACTACATACAAAAAACAGACCAGGCGAGTCAAGGGTCTATTTGTAAGTGCCATGCGGGCCCCCATAGTTGCGAGTCAATGGTTGACTTGCAACTAGGGCAATTGCAAAACAACAACAAAAGGCCAAGTTGCAAGTTGATGGTCGAGTTGCAAGTGGCATCGAGTAAACAACCCTAATTGCTAGTCAATGTTCTACTTGCAAGTGGCATGCGGGGACCCACAGTTGTGAGTCGATGGTGGACTTGCAACTAGGGCAATTAGAAAACTACAAAACAGTTGCAAGTCGATGTTCTACTTGCGAGTGGCATGCGGGCACCCATAGTTGCGAGTCGATAGTGGACCTGCAACTTGGGCAATTACAAAACTACAAAACAAAAACAGACCAGTTGTAAGCGGAGGGTCTATTTGCAAGTGGCATGCGCCCCCCCCCCCCCCCACAGTTAGGAGTCGATGGTGGACTTGCAACTAGGGCAATTGCAAACAACAACAAAAATCCAAGTTGCAAGTGGCATCGAGTAAACAACCCTAATTGTGAGTCGATGGTCTACTTGCAAGTGGCATGCAGGCACCCACAGTTGCGAGTCGATGGTGGACTTGCAACTAGGGAAATTACAAAACTACAAAAAAGAACATACAAGTTGCTAGTCGAGGGTCTATTTTCAATTGGCATGCGGGCCCTCCAAAGTTGCGAGTCAATGGTGGACTTGCAACTAGGGCAATTGCAAAAACTACATACAAAAAACAGACTAGTTGCAAGTCCATGGTCAAGTTGCTAGTGGCATCTAGTAAACAACCCTAATTGCGAGTCGATGGTCTACTTGCAACTGGCCTACGGGCACCCACGGTTGCGATTCGATGGTGGACTTGTAAGTAGGACAATTACAAAAGTAAAAAAAACAGACCAGTTTCGAGTCGAGGGTCTATTTGCAAGTAGACCATTTGCTAGTAGATGGTCGAGCAACAAGTGGCATCGAGTAAACACCCCCAACAACAATAACAACAACACAAAAGACCAGTTGTGAGTTGATGGTCTACTTGCAAGTGGCATTCGGGCCCTCGCAGTTGCGAGACGATTGTGGACATGCTACTGGGGCAATTACGAAGCAGCACACGAAAATTAGGTAGTTACAACTGAAGGAAATATGCCCTAGAGGCAATAATAAAGTTATTATTTATTTCCTTATATCATGATAAATGTTTATTATTCATGCTAGAATTGTATTAACCGGAAACATAATACATGTGTGAATACATAGACAAACAGAGTGTCACTAGTATGCCTCTACTTGACTAGCTCGTTAATCAAAGATGGTTAAGTTTCCTAACCATGAACAATGTGTTGTTATTTGATTAACGAGGTCACATCATTAGTTGAATGATCTGATTGACATGACCCATTTCATTAGCTTAGCACCCGATCGTTTAGTATGTTGCTATTGCTTTCTTCATGACTTATACATGTTCCTATGACTATGAGATTATGCAACTCCCGTTTGCCGGAGGAACACTTTGGGTACTACCAAACGTCACAACGTAACTGGGTGATTATAAAGGAGTACTATAGGTGTCTCCAATGGTAGATGTTGGGTTGGCGTATTTCGCGATTAGGATTTGTCACTCCGATTGTCGGAGAGGTATCTCTGGGCCCTCTCGGTAATACACATTACACAAGCCTTGCAAGCATTGCAACTAATGAGTTAGTTGCGGGATGATGTATTACAGAACGAGTAAAGAGACTTGCCGGTTACGAGATTGAACTAGGTATTGGATACCGACGATCGAATCTCGGGCAAGTAACATACCGATGACAAAGGGAACAACGTATGTTGTTATGCGGTCTGACCGATAAAGATCTTCGTAGAATATGTAGGAGCCAATATGGGCATCCAGGTCCCGCTATTGGTTATTGACCGGAGATGTGTCTCGGTCATGTCTACATTGTTCTCGGACCGTAGGGTCCGCACGCTTAACGTTACGATGACAGTTATTATGAGTTTATGCATTTTGATGTACCGAAGGTTGTTCGGAGTCCCGGATGTGATCACGGACATGACGAGGAGTCTCGAAATGGTCGAGACATAAAGATTGATATATTGGAAGCCTATGTTTGGACATCGGAAGTGTTCCGGGTGAAATCGGGATTTTACCGGATCACCGGGAGGTTACCGGAACCTCCCGGGAGCCATATGGGCCTTATTGGGCTTTAGTGGAAAGGTGAAAGGGGCTGCCCATAGTGGGCTGCGCGCCTTCCCCCCTCCCCTAGTCCTATTAGGACTAGGAGAGGTGGCCGACCACGTCTCTCCCTCTCTTTCCCTTTGGGAGTCCTATTAGGAATAGGATTGGGGGGGGGGAGTCCTACTCCCGGTAGGAGTAGGACTCCTCCTGCGCCTCCATAGGCTTGGCCGGCCAGCCCTCCCCCTGGCAACCTTTATATACGGGGGCAGGGGGCACCTCTAGACACACAAGTTGATCATTGAGATCGTTCCTTAGCCGTGTGCGGTGCCCCCTGCCACCAAATTCCACCTCGATCATATCGTTGTAGTGCTTAGGCGAAGCCCTGCGTCGGTAGTACATCAAGATCGTCACCACGCCGTCGTGCTGACGAAATCCTCCCCGAAGCTTTGCTGGATCGGAGCCCGGGGATCGTCATCGAGCTGAACGTGTGCTAAGAACTCGGAGGTGCCGGAGTAACGGTGCTTGGATCGGTCGGATCGGGAAGAAGACGTACGACTACTTCCTCTATGTTGTGTCAACGCTTCCGTTGCGATCTACAAGGGTACGTAGATCAGACTCTCCCCCTCGTTGCTATGCATCACCATGATCTTGCGTGTGCGTAGGAAATTTGTTGAATTTACTACGTTCCCCAACAGTGGCATCCGAGCCTAGGTTTTATGGTTTGATGTTATTTGCACGAGTAGAACACAAGTGAGTTGTGGGCGATACAAGTCATACAGCCTACTAGCATGTCATACTTTGGTTCGGCGGTATTGTTGGCCGAGACGACCCGGACCAACCTTACGCGTACGCTTACGCGAGACCGGTTCCCTCGACGTGCTTTGCACATAGATGGCTTGCGGGCGACTGTCTCTCCAACTTTAGTTGAACCGAGTATGGCTACGCCCGGTCCTTGAGAAGGTTAAAACGGAGTCTATTTGACAAACTATCGTTGTGGTTTTTGATGCGTAGGTGAGATGAGTTCTTGCTTAAGCCCATAGCAGCCACGTAAAACTTGCAACAACAAAGTAGAGGACGTCTAACTTGTTTTTGCAGGGCGTATTGTGATGTGATATGGTCAAAGCATGATGCTGATTTTTATTGTATGAGATGATCATGTTTTGTAACCAAGTTATCGGCAACTGGCAGGAGCCATATGGTTGTCGCTTTATTGTATGCAATGCAATCGCGATGTAATGCTTTACTTTATTGCTAAGCGGTAGTGATAGTCGTGGAAGCATAAGATTGGCGAGACGACAACGATGCTACGATGGAGATCAAGGTGTCGCGCCGGTGACGATGGTGATCATGACGATGCTTCGGAGATGGAGATCACAAGCACAAGATGATGATGGCCATATCATATCACTTATATTGATTGCATGTGATGTTTATCTTTTATGCATCTTATCTTGCTTTGATTGATGGTAGCATTATAAGATGATCTCTCACTAAATTATCAAGAAGTGTTGTCCCTGAGTATGCACCGTTGCGAAAGTTCTTCGTGCTGAGACACCACGTGATGATCGGGTGTGATAGGCTCTACGTTCAAATACAACGGGTGCAAAACAGTTGCACACGCGGAATACTCAGGTTATACTTGACGAGCCAAGCATATACAGATATGGCCTCGGAACACGGAGACCGAAAGGTCGAGCATGAATTATATAGTAGATATGATCAACATAATGATGTTCACCGATGAAACTACTCCATCTCACGTGATGATCGGACATGGTTTAGTTGATTTGGATCACGTGATCACTTAGAGGATTAGAGGGATGTCTATCTAAGTGGGAGTTCTTAAGTAATATGATTAATTGAACTTAAATTTATCATGAACTTAGTACCTGATAGTATCTTGCTTATTTATGTTGATTGTAGATAGATGGCTCGTGCTGTTGTTCCGTTGAATTTTAATGCGTTCCTTGAGAAAGCAAAGTTGAAAGATGATGGTAGCAATTACACGGACTGGGTCCGTAACTTGAGGATTATCCTCATTGCTGCACAGAAGAATTATGTCCTGGAAGCACCGCTGGGTGCCAGGCCTGCTGCTGGAGCAACACAAGATGTTATGAACGTCTGGCAGAGCAAAGCTGATGACTACTCGATAGTTCAGTGTGCCATACTTTACGGCTTAGAATCGGGACTTCAACGACGTTTTGAACGTCATGGAGCATATGAGATGTTCCAGGAGTTGAAGTTAATATTTCAAGCAAATGCCCGGATTGAAAGATATGAAGTCTCCAATAAGTTCTATAGCTGCAAGATGGAGGAGAACAATTCTGTCAGTGAGCATATACTCAAAATGTCTGGGTATAACAATCACTTGATTCAGATGGGAGTTAATCTTCCAGATGATTGCGTCATTGACAGAATTCTCCAATCACTGCCACCAAGCTACAAGAGCTTCGTGATGAACTATAATATGCAAGGGATGAACAAGACTATTCCCGAGCTCTTCGCAATGCTGAAAGCTGCGGAGGTAGAAATCAAGAAGGAGCATCAAGTGTTGATGGTTAACAAAACCACTAGTTTCAAGAAAAAGGACAAAGGGAAGAAGAAGGGGAACTTCAAGAAGAACGGCAAGCAAGTTGCTGCTCAGGAGAAGAAACCCAAGTCTGGACCTAAGCCTGAAACTGAGTGCTTCTACTGCAAGCAGACTGGTCACTGGAAGCGGAACTGCCCCAAGTATTTGGCGGATAAGAAGGATGGCAAGGTGAACAAAGGTATATGTGATATACATGTTATTGATGTGTACCTTACTAATGCACGCAGTAGCACCTGGGTATTTGATACTGGTTCTGTTGCTAATATTTGCAACTCGAAACAGGGACTACGGATTAAGCAAAGATTAGCTAAGGACGAGGTGACGATGCGCGTGGGAAACGGTTCCAAAGTCGATGTGATCGCGGTCGGCACACTACCTCTACATCTACCTTCGGGATTAATATTAGACCTAAATAATTGTTATTTGGTGCCAGCGTTGAGCATGAACATTATATCTGGATCTTGTTTAATGCGAGACGGTTATTCATTTAAATCGAAGAATAATGGTTGTTCTATTTATATGAGTAATATCTTTTATGGTCATGCACCCTTGAAGAGTGGTCTATTCTTGTTAAATCTCGATAGTAGTGATACACATATTCATAATGTAGAAGCCAAAAGATGCAGAGTTGATAATGATAGTGCAACTTATTTGTGGCACTGCCGTTTAGGTCATATCGGTGTAAAGCGCATGAAGAAACTCCATACTGATGGACTTTTGGAACCACTTGATTATGAATCACTTGGTACTTGCGAACCGTGCCTCATGGGCAAGATGACTAAAACACCGTTCTCCGGTACTATGGAGAGAGCAACAGATTTATTGGAAATCATACATGCCGATGTATGTGGTCCGATGAATATTGAGGTTCGTGGCGGATATCGTTATTTTCTCACCTTCACAGATGATTTAAGCAGATATGGATATATCTACTTAATGAAACACAAGTCTGAAACATTTGAAAAGTTCAAGGAATTTCAGAGTGAAGTTGAAAATCATCGTAACAAGAAAATAAAGTTTCTACGATCTGATCGTGGAGGAGAATATTTGAGTTACGAGTTTGGTATACATTTGAAAAATTGTGGAATAGTTTCGCAACTCACGCCACCCGGAACACCACAGCGTAATGGTGTGTCCGAACGTCGTAATCGTACTTTACTGGATATGGTACGATCTATGATGTCTCTTACTGATTTACCGCTATCGTTTTGGGGATACGCTTTAGAGACGGCCGCATTCACGTTAAATAGGGCACCATCAAAATCCGTTGAGACGACTCCTTATGAACTGTGGTTTGGCAAGAAACCAAAGTTGTCGTTTCTTAAAGTTTGGGGTTGCGATGCTTATGTGAAAAAGCTTCAACCTGATAAGCTCGAACCCAAATCGGAAAAATGTGTCTTCATAGGATATCCAAAGGAAACTATTGGATACACCTTCTATCACAGATCGAAGGCAAGACTTTTGTTGCTAAATTCGGAAACTTTCTTGAGAAGGAGTTTCTCTCGAAAGAAGTGAGTGGAAGGAAAGTAGAACTTGATGAGGTAACTGTACCCGCTCCCTTATTAGAAAGTAGTACATCACAGAAAACTGTTTCTGCGACACCTACACCAATAACTGAGGAAGTTAATGATAATGATCATGAAACTTCAGAACAAGATACTACTGAACCTCGTAGATCAACCAGAGCAAGATCCGCGCCAGAGTGGTACGGTAATCCAGTTCTGGAAGTCATGCTACTAGATCATGATGAACCTACGAACTATGAAGAAGCGATGGTGAGCCCAGATTCCGCAAAGTGGCTTGAGGCCATGAAATCTGAGATGGGATCCATGTATGAGAACAAAGTATGGACTTTGGTTGACTTGCCCGATGATCGGCAAGCAATTGAGAATAAATGGATCTTCAAGAAAAAGACTGACGCTGACGGTAATGTTACTGTCTATAAAGCTCGACTTGTTGCAAAAGGTTTTCGACAAGTTCAAGGGGTTGACTACGATGAGACCTTCTCACCCGTAGCGATGCTTAAGTCTGTCAGAATCATGTTAGCAATTGCCGCATTTTATGATTATGAAATTTGGCAGATGGATGTCAAAACTGCATTCCTGAATGGATTTCTGGAAAGAAGAGTTGTATATGATGCAACCGGAAGGTTTTGTCGATCCAAAGGGAGCTAACAAAGTGTGCAAACTCCAGCGATCCATTTATGGACTGGTGCAAGCATCTCGGAGTTGGAATAAACGCTTTGATAGTGTGATCAAAGCATTTGGCTTTATACAGACTTTTGGAGAAGCCTGTATTTACAAGAAAGTGAGTGGGAGCTCTGTAGCATTTCTGATATTATATGTGGATGACATATTGCTGATTGGAAATGATATAGAATTTCTGGATAGCATAAAGGGATACTTGAATAAGAGTTTTTCAATGAAAGACCTCGGTGAAGCTGCTTACATATTGGGCATTAAGATCTATAGAGATAGATCAAGACGCTTAATTGGACTTTCACAAAGCACATACCTTGACAAGATTTTGAAGAAGTTCAAAATGGATCAAGCAAAGAAAGGGTTCTTGCCTGTGTTACAAGGTGTGAAGTTGAGTCAGACTCAATGCCCGACCACTGCAGAAGATAGAGAGAAAATGAAAGATGTTCCCTATGCTTCAGCCATAGGCTCTATCATGTATGCAATGCTGTGTACCAGACCTGATGTGTGCCTTGCTATAAGTTTAGCAGGGAGGTACCAAAGTAATCCAGGAGTGGATCACTGGACAGCGGTCAAGAACATCCTGAAATACCTGAAAAGGACTAAGGATATGTTTCTCGTATATGGAGGTGACAAAGAGCTCACCGTAAGAGGTTACGTTGATGCAAGCTTTGACACTGATCCGGACGATTCTAAATCGCAAACCGGATACGTGTTTACTTTAAACAGTGGAGCTGTCAGTTGGTGCAGTTCTAAACAAAGCGTCGTAGTGGGATCTACATGTGAAGCGGAGTACATAGCTGCTTCGGAAGCAGCAAACGAAGGAGTCTGGATGAAGGAGTTCATATCCGATCTAGGTGTCATACCTAGTGCATCGGGTTTTGTGACAATACTGGTGCAATTGCTTTAGCAAAGGAATTCAGATTTCACAAAAGGACCAAACACATCAAGAGACGCTTCAATTCCATCCGGGATCTAGTCCAGGTGGGAGACATAGAGATTTGCAAGATACATACGGATCTAAATGTTGCTGACCCGTTGACTAAGCCTCTTCCACGAGCAAAACATGATCAGCACCAAGGCTCCATGGGTGTTAGAATCATCACTGTGTAATCTAGATTATTGACTCTAGTGCAAGTGGGAGACTGAAGGAAATATGCCCTAGAGGCAATAATAAAGTTATTATTTATTTCCTTATATCATGATAAATGTTTATTATTCATGCTAGAATTGTATTAACCGGAAACATAATACATGTGTGAATACATAGACAAACAGAGTGTCACTAGTATGCCTCTACTTGACTAGCTCGTTAATCAAAGATGGTTAAGTTTCCTAACCATGAACAATGTGTTGTTATTTGATTAACGAGGTCACATCATTAGTTGAATGATCTGATTGACATGACCCATTTCATTAGCTTAACACCCGATCGTTTAGTATGTTGCTATTGCTTTTTTCATGACTTATACATGTTCCTATGACTATGAGATTATGCAACTCCCGTTTGCCGGAGGAACACTTTGGGTACTACCAAACGTCACAACGTAACTGGGTGATTATAAAGGAGTACTACAGGTGTCTCCAATGGTAGATGTTGGGTTGGCGTATTTCAAGATTAGGATTTGTCACTCCGATTGTCGGAGAGGTATCTCTGGGCCCTCTCGGTAATACACATTACACAAGCCTTGCAAGCATTGCAACTAATGAGTTAGTTGCGGGATGATGTATTACAGAACGAGTAAAGAGACTTGCCGGTAACGAGATTGAACTAGGTATTGGATACCGACGATCGAATCTCGGGCAAGTAACATACCGATGACAAAGGGAACAACGTATGTTGTTATGCGGTCTGACCGATAAAGATCTTCGTAGAATATGTAGGAGCCAATATGGGCATCCAGGTCCCGCTATTGGTTATTGACCGGAGACGTGTCTCGGTCATGTCTACATTGTTCTCGAACCATAGGGTCCGCATGCTTAACGTTACGATGACAGTTATTATGAGTTTATGCACTTTGATGTACCGAAGGTTGTTCGGAGTCCCGGATGTGATCACGGACATGACGAGGAGTCTCGAAATGGTCGAGACATAAAGATTGATATATTGGAAGCCTATGTTTGGACATCGGAAGTGTTCCGGGTGAAATCGGGATTTTACCGGATCACCGGGAGGTTACCGAAACCCCCCGGGAGCCATATGGGCCTTATTGGGCTTTAGTGGAAAGGTGAAAGGGGCTACCCATAGTGGGCTGCGCGCCTTCCCCCCTCCCCTAGTCCTATTAGGACTAGGAGAGATGGCCGGCCACCTCTCTCCCTCTCTTTCCCCTTGGGAGTCCTATTAGGAATAGGATTGGGGGGGGTCCTACTCCCGGTAGGAGTAGGACTCCTCCTGCGCCTCCATAGGCTTGGCCGGCCAGCCCTCCCCCTGGCAACCTTTATATACGGGGGCAGGGGGCACCTCTAGACACACAAGTTGATCATTGAGATCGTTCCTTAGCCGTGTGCGGTGCCCCCTGCCACCAAATTCCACCTCGATCATATCGTTGTAGTGCTTAGGCGAAGCCCTGCGTCGGTAGTACATCAAGATCGTCACCACGCCGTCGTGCTGACGGAACTCCTCCCCGAAGCTTTGCTGGATCGGAGCCCGGGGATCGTCATCGAGCTGAACGTGTGCTAAGAACTCGGAGGTGCCGGAGTAACGGTGCTTGGATCGGTCGGATCAGGAAGAAGACGTACGACTACCTCCTCTACGTTGTGTCAACGCTTCCGTTGCGATCTACAAGGGTACGTAGATCAGACTCTCCCCCTCGTTGCTATGCATCACCATGATCTTGCGTGTGCGTAGGAATTTTTTTGAAATTACTACGTTCCCCAACAACAACTCCAGGGGTGACTTGCAAGTGACATTGAGTAACCACCCAAAGTTGCAAGTCGATGATCCACTTGCAAGTGACATGCGGGCCCATAGTTGCTTGTATTCCATCGATGTCGACAACCCTTCCCCTAACCCCTAGTTGCGATTGCATTATATGTCCTGCAAATTGCGCTAGGGTGTGCTGAGTTGCAAATAGCTCCGGGTTGGAGCGGTTGCAACTACAAAAAAATGACCTAACAAAAAATTGGAACCGATTTCATCGGCACCCACAACTATCCCCCGACCTCTCGTTGTGGTCACATTATATGTTCCGTAGTTTCGGTTGGAGAAGTCGCAACTACAACAAAAAGACCTAACAAAAAGAAAAAAACAGACCAGTCGCGAGTCGATGGTTTACTTGCAAGTGGCATGCGGGTACCCACAAAATTATTGCTCAATTGTGGACTTGCAACTAGGGCAATTAGAAAAGTAAAAAATAGACCATTTGCGATTCGAGGGTCTATTTGCAAGTAGCATGCGGTCTCCCACATTTGCGAGTCGATGGTTGCCTTGCAACTAGGGCAATTGCAACCAATAACAAAAAAAGCCGAGTTGCAAAGTTGATGGTCGAGTTGCAAGTGGCATCGAGTAAACAACCCTAATTGTGTGTCGATGGTCTACTTGCAAGTGGCATGCGGGCACCTACAGTTGCGAGTCGATGTTGGACTTGCAACTAGGGCAATTACAAAACTACAAAAAACATACTAGTTGCGAGTCGATGGTGGACTTGCAACTAGGGCAATTACGAAACTACAAAAAAAACCAGTTTCGTCGAGGGTCTATTTGCAAGTGGCATGCGGGCCCCCATAGTTGCGAGTCGATGGTGGACTTGAAACTTAGGCAATTGCAAAAACTACATACAAAAAGCAGACAAGTTGCGAGTCGAGGGTCTATTTGCAGGTGGCATTGAGTAAAACAACCCTAGTTGCGAGTCCATGGTATACTTGCAACTGGCATGCGAGCACCCACAGTTGCGATTCGATGGTGGACTTGCAAGTAGGACAATTACAAAAGTAAAAAAAACAGATCACTTTCGAGTCGAGGGTCTATTTGCAAGTAGACCATTTGCTAGTAGATGGTCCAGTTGCAAGTGGCATCGAGTAAACACCCCCAACAACCAACACAACAACAATAACAACAACAACCAACAACAAGAACAACAACAACAACAACAAAAAAGACCAGTTGTGAATCGATGGTCTACTTGCAAGTGGCATGTGGGCCCTCGCAGTTGCGAGTTGCAAAATTGCTTCGGATTGGAGTGGTTGCAACTACAACAAAAAGACCTAACAAAAAATTGGAACCAATTTCATCGGCGCTGACAACTACCCCCACCCACTGACCTCCTTTTGCGGTCACATTATATGTTCCGTAGTTGTGGTTGGAGCAGTCACAACTACAACAAAAAGACCTAACAAAAAGAAGAAGAAAAAATAGACCAGTTGCGAGTCGACGGTCTACTTGCAAGTGGCATGCGGGCACCCACAAATTGTGACTCGATGGTGGACTTGCAACTAGGGCAATTAGAAAAGTAAAAAAAAAAGAGATCAGTTGCAAGTCGAGGGTCTATTTGCAAGCGGCATGCGGGCTCCCACAATTGCGAGTTGATGGTTGACTTGCAACTAGGGGGATTGCGAACAACAACAAAAAATAGTCGAGTTGCAAGTTGATGGTCGAGCTGCAAGTGACATCGAGTAAACAACCCTAGTTGCGAGTCGATGGTCTACTTGCAAGTGGCGTGCAGGCAGCCGCAATTGCGAGTTGATGGTGGACTTGCAACTAGGGCAATTGCAATACATACAAAAATTGACCAGTTGCAAGTCGATGGTGGTGTTGCAAATGGCATCGAGTAAACAACCCTAGTTACGAGTCGATGATCTACTTCCAAGTGGCATGGGGGCACCCGCAGTTGTGAGTTAATGGTGGTCTTGCAAAAACTACATACAAAAACAGACCAGCTGCAAATCCATGGTCGAGTTGCAAGTGGCATCGAGTAAAACACCCCTACTTGCAAGTCGATGATTTGCTTGCAAGTGAGAAGAGACCCTCGCAGTTGCGGTTCGACCTTGGACTTGCAACTGGGGCAATTACAGAAAACATGACACAAAAAACAGACCAGTCGCAAGTCGAGGGTCGACTTGCAAGTGGCATCAAGTAAAACACTCCCAGTTGCAAGTTGATGGTCTAGTTGCAAAGAGGCATGTGTGTCCCGCATTTGCACGTCGATGCTGGACTTGCAACTAGGACAATTACGAAAAATAACACAACAAAAAACAGACCAAATGCAAGTCCAGGGTTGACTTCAAGTGGCATTGAGTTAACACTTACCCCGACCCCATGGTTTGCGGTCACATCATATGTCATGGAGTTGCACTTGGGTATGCTGAGTTGCAATTGCGTTCGGGTTGGGGCGGTTGCAACTACAACAAAATACCGAACGGGAAAAAAATGAAACATATTTCATTGGTGCCGACGGTCCTCCCCGTGAACACCCTGGTTGCAATCAAATTATATGTCTTACGATTGCGCTTGGGTGTGCTGAGTTGCATGTGTTCGGGTCTGAGCTGTTGCAACTACAAACAAAAAACCTTTTTTTAAATGCAAACCGAATTCATTGCTGCAGACAAACACTCCCCTCGACACCCGGGTGCAGTCATACTTAGTTGTTGCAAATGCGTTATGGTGTTGCTGAATTGTAGTTGCCCTCATGTGGAGCGGGTGCAACTACAATTACAAAGAAAGAGATAAAAATAACTTAAGGATAATAAACTTCTGCCAACACATGACATTGTATATAGAAAATAAGCATAGGGGCGTGCACGGGAAACACACTCATGCCGCAAAAAGTTACTACAATAAAACCACATGGAAAAAGACTAAAAACATTCATCTGAGTGCTTACATAGTTCAGAAAAACAAAAAGAAATAAAAAGTGAAGGTAGCTGGATAGCCTAAGTCACCAAAAAAGGCCAACCTAGGAAAGTGCCATTACACTATTTGTAGCACCAAAACTCTTATCCTTCTGCCGACCTCAAACCGATGACGATGTGTTTAATGTTGATGCCCCATGCATTGCTATCTTGAAGTTGAGAATGACAACATCATCCGCCCGGAGGTGGTTCTGGGCTACAAAAACACCCCAATCTTTGTGGAAGACCATCCGTCCATCACGATCCGCGTGATATCCAAGCTGCATTACATCTCCTACACCCAAGCAAAGCTCAACAACCCCTTCTGGAGCCAAGTTCAATGGTTGAACAATTTTCTTCGGGATTTTCTATGTGATATCAACAAATACAAACAAAAAGGAAAAAAGGAAAGAAAAAAAAGGTGAAACTGTGTTAGGAAAGAAGAGGAAAAAAGCAAAACATATTTGCAAAAAAGGGAAAATAACAAAAAAAGGTAAAGAAGATTGAGAAGATGTACCATAAGCTTGCTTGTGATGTTCATGGGTGTGAGGCAGTGCACAAAATGTGGTCCATTGTATCCATCTTCAATGGTTCTTACCAGTCCCAACATTTCTGCTTCACCATCATTGAGAAGAACATATCTGGTATAAATTACTTCTTCCACTCCAAGTGATCAAAATTGCTAGCTCCCCCCCCCCCCCCCCCTTGTGCAACATCACCTCCTGCCTTGTCATGTGCTACACTCTTGTGATCTGTTGCATGACTACTTCCAACAGAACACACATAAGCCTCACGTACCCGTCCAGACATGTCGAACACCACTTTTTTTTGCCCCGGCACACGTTGAAGTCGCGTTTGAACTTCGCTCGGTCATCACCTCCAATCAATGTTGTTTCGTGTCCAATGAACACATCCACAAAACATATCTACGACTATGTGCTTTAAACTTCAGACCACTCATCTGGTTGAACCGGTTCCTTGCGGTGCATGGGATGTTCTGCTCATAAAAAAAGGAGGAAAAAATATCAAAACAATTAGCAAAAACAAGAATCCTATCATAAAAGGAAAAGGCATTAAAAAACAACCAACAAAAGGAGAATAGATTACCGCAAAATCTCGAGACCCGCCGCGAATGAAAATGCCAAAGTTCTGCTCATCATCATTCTGACAAAATGAATGGCAATCTGGACACAATATCCTGTAGAGTATAAACTCACATATAAAAAAATATTCCACAATCAGTCTGCACTGGCTATTCACTACTGCAGTTCTATAGTAGCCGAGACAAACTTCTACTTGATTACAATGAAAAATCAACTAAAAAAACACTGCACTTGTGTAGACAAACTTCTACTTGATTAGAATGTCACTTCGAAAATGGGTGTGTCCTAATGCATGGTGAAAATACTGTGTATATAACAACCTCGACAACCACGAGAGCAGGAAACATAGTCCAGTTCTAACAACAAAAAAAGGGATCACATTTTTACTATCAAAAAATCATTAACGCCTGAAGGATAAAGGCAGAGTGAATTGGTGCGGCTGCTGAAGACAAAACAAAAAATCTGTGTTGCAACATCATCCTTTACACATTCATCTACATACAACGAAAAAACACAAAAAAAACCTGTGTTGGATACATCACTGAACACATTCCACGCGCATTTCCAACACAGATCCTACTGTTAATCCACGCCCATTTCTCCTATTTGGCTGAACCCCCCAACACAGATCCGATGCAAAAAAATCCACATCCATAAATATAGCCTCCAACATCCTTGATTCGAAGCCGACAAAAACATATACAGTTCCTACGGATCTGGCTAGAAAAGAACAGCTCTAAAAGAAAACATTAGAACAGGAATATCTACAAATAACAAAGAAAAGGATTGGAGGACGGGCGGATTCTTACTTCTAAATGCCGCCGGCGCCGAAATCCCGCATAGGTAGACGCTGCCATCGTCGATCTCCCGCAGCGGCCTCTCCCGAATCTCAGCCGCCACCAATAAGACACGAAGAGAAATGAATAGATGGGCGATAAGACACGGGCTGGGCTTAGTCAGCGAAAAGAAAAAGAAAAACAAACATACGACAAAAAAGAAAACGGGCCGCGAGCGAGACAACAGATGTGCGATAAGACACGGCTGGGCTTAGTCAGCAAAAAGAAAAAGAAAAACAAACATGCGACAAAAAAAGGGGGGGCCGCGAGCGAGACAACAGATGGGCCGTGTGAAGCTCTCCACCTGGAGGAAGCACCAATCGTGGCGTGGCTCGATCCGACGGTCAAAAAAGTGACTGAGACCAATTAGTTTCTCATTCGAATGAGTTTTAGCAAATCCGTTTTATTTTAGTAAGTTGGATGTCCTGGTAAAAAGTAGTTGGATGTAGCAATAGCAAAACATCAGGGCGCGACCCTCAAAAAAAAAACATCAGGGCGCGTGCTACGCGTCATCCGGATGATGCCGTGGAAAATAAGCCGCCTTCCCCGTCGTTGATTTGCGTCAATACAGGATGATTCAAGCCGCCCGATTTGCTGATGGCTGGACCACTGACTTCCATCCTGACTTGCACATGGCTCCTCGCAGCCTCCAGCCAGGCAGCCACCAAGGCAACATCAGCACACATGCAGCAGCTAGCCGGCTTTCTGGCAGTAGCCGCGTTTCCAGACACCCACCAGTAAAACGGCCGGCGAGCAGGCCATGGCAGCAGCGCCGGCGAGCTCTGGGTTGCAACAACGCCCCTAATATGAACACCTTTTCAAGCACCATTGACGCTCCATTCTGCACCGTTGATGCATCGGCCACCCGGCTATGCTCCATCGCAGTGTCGGTGATGCTCCGACCGCTTGACGATGCTCTGTTGTAGCTCCGATGATGTTTCGGCGGCCCGACAATGCACCGGCCACCTGGCTATGCTTCATCGCAGCGCCGATGATGCTTCGACGGCTCGACGATGCTCTGTTGCGGCTTCTGTGATATTTCGGCGGCTTGATGATGCATCGGCCACCTGTCGTCTATGCTCCATCGCAGCGCCAATGATGCTCCGACGGCTCGACGATGCTCTGTTACGGCTCCCGTGATATTTCGGCGGCCCGACAATGCACCGGCCACCCATCTATGCTCCGTCGCAACGCCAATGATGCTCCGACAGCTCGACGATGCTATGTTGCGGCTTCAGTGATATTTCGGCATCCCGCGATGCACCAGCCACCCATCTATGCTCCATCGCAGCGCCAATGATGCTCCAACGGCTCGATGATGCTCTGTTGCGGCTCCAATGATATTTCGGCGGCTCGACGATGCACCGGCCACCCATCTATGCTCCATCTCAGCGCCAATGATGCTCTGACGGCTCGACGATGCTCTGTTGCGGCTCCGGTGATATTTCGGGGGCCCAACATGCTCCATCCTAGCACCGGTGATGCTCCCTTGTAGCGTCGTTGATGTTCCGACGGTCCGAGGAATGCTCCATCACGGCTCCGGCGATGCCCTGACGACCCGACGATGCTCCATCATAGCACCAGTGATGCTCCCTTGCGGTGACGTCGATGTTCCGATGGTCCGAGGAATGCTCCGTCATGGCACCGGCGATGCCCCGGTGACCTGATGATGCTCCATCGCAGCATCGGTGATGTTTCGATGGTCCGAGAAATGCCGCATCACAACACCGGCATGTCTCGACGACTAGACGGTGCTCTCCATCATAGCACCGGTGATGCTCTCTTGCAGCGTCGTCGATGTTTGGACGGTCTGACGAATGCTCCATCATGGCACCAGCGATGCCCAGGTGACCTGATGATGCTCCATCGCAGCGTCAGTGAAGTTCCAGTGGTTCGGGTAATGCTCCATCACAACACCGGCGATGTCCCGGCGACCCAATGATGCTCCATCATAGCACCGGTGATGCTCCCTAACAGTGTCGTCGATGTTCCGACAGTCCGATGAATGCTCCATCATGGCACCGATGATGCCCCGATAACCTGATGATGCTCCATCCCGGGGGCGGTGATGTTCCGGTGGTCCGATGAATGCTTCATCGCAACACTAGTAATGCTCCATTGTAGTGCTTCATGGCAGCACCGACGATGCAACATCCCAAGACCGGCGGACCCGGCGATGCTTCATCAGAGCACTGGCACCTTGGCAATGTCGGATGCTAGGATGCAGCTCTTGATGGCAACGACGGATGCTTCGACACACTGGACAGCAGCGACGGCACGCGGTGGCGCTCGCGGATGCTGCGATGCAGCGCGTGGCAGCGCCCACGGATGGTGCGACGCAGCAGACGGCGGTGACTGTAGATGTTGCAACGGTGTTGGTCGACAGGTGGGAAGCAGCTGTCACGGCCCATGCACTTGCAGTAGTGCTCATGGCAGTGAATACCAGTGATAAGTTAGAGAAGAAAATGGGGATCGCGATTTGTGCTGAAGGAAAGAGATGACGAGCGGCTCACATGCTCGCGTCAAATAAAGATAGGTTGGGGCGACGGGTGGGCCCATGGGAAAACCTGGCCTGTTTTAGAGGCCGGTGAAGCCACGGACCTGAGAAAGGTGTACCGCACGATCGACTTCATCGGATGGCTCGATACGAGGCTTAAACCATGCAAAGATCAGTCGGGTTACAGAAAGAGTTTTCCAAACATCAGCTCTTATCTTACATCATCTTACGTAATAAAATTAAATTACTAATGGACGCATCTTATCTAACAATGGCATCAGTTCAACTTAACAACAGCAAACCGATAGCATATTAACTGATTAGTTGAATGTAAAGATAGCGAATCAGCAGCATCTTATCTCATACTAGCATATTATGTTCTAAACTTAAATTACTAACAATTGTGTCTCTTCTTATAGGAAATAGTTCCATCTTATCATATAAATTAAATAACAATATATCATCTTATCTTATAATATTGAACAAACATATTACCGCTCAAAATAATAATTGAAGAAAGCACGCAAAACAAGAAATGATATGGTTAGGGTAATGGCTAGCTAATGGTCAACTCTTGTGTCCACTAAGTACATACGATTTGGATTGACCTGCCTTTTGCGTTGGGATCAATCAAGCTGATTGATCCTTTGTTTGCTCCAAGGGTAAGAAGAAACACAAAATCATAAATCACTAGTGATCCAATCGGAATTTATAATCACGCTAGTTTTTACCTTCCATGGACCACTTAATGGAACATGGCGAATTGGGCAATATGCCTCTAGACTAATGCTCAACAGTTAGCAGCGGTTTTTTTACAATAACTTAGAGGACATAGGTTAAACAAACATGAAATACAAAAAGTCTATAATACACTTCAATATCAATGGCTGGATTTAGTTGGTATTCTAAACCACACTCATGGAGTACCATGATACCGTAATAAATCTAAAAAAAACTCAAAGATAACCAAGACCTATAATAAAATCGTCACATTTGCAGTGTAAAAAGTAGTGCTATTTACTTATTCTTAAATTTAAAATCAAGAAGAGACAACGAATTTTTTTTGAAAGGAATTATATCGATCAGCCAAAATACCTATACAAAAATTGTCAAGCGGTACGATCACTATGTGGAGGGCCTTATAATAATAATTTATACAAGTGTTCAAGCACACGCAATACCTTGAACATCCTCTACGCATACTCCTCCTGTGAGCTTCTCTTTATTTATCCACTCTATATGTAGATATACTTTCTTCCCGGGCTCTCACCTCAGCACCTCACAATCTCACATCCAATCCATTATGGATATTGTGAACAATCTGAAGTGGTCCGCAGAAGTGTGATCAGTGTCTAGCATTTCCAGCACGAGGCGGCGATGACGGGCTTGCCCTTCCATCCAAGCACGAGGCACCCCTTCTCCTCGGCCACCGTGTACCCGCTGCCGCCGGCGTTCTCCTCCAGCCACTCCCGCGCCTTGGCCGCCATCTTGATCGGCAGGGACTGGAAACCCGCGCGGCTCATGCGGCGCCGCCACTGGTCCGCGCGCTCGTGCCGCTCCACGCGCGCCGCGCCCTCGCACCCGACCACGTTGCGTATCTCGGCACCATAGTGGAACTGCTCCACGCGCGCGCGCCGCGCGTCGTAGCGCGGGAGCGCCGCGTCCAGCGCATCGAACAGAGCCGCGTAGTAGTGAAGCGCCTCCATGAACCGCCCCAGGAAGAATGGCCCGTTGTGGCCGGCGTCCTGCTCCACGAGCACGAACGCCTTGGGCGAGAGCTTGCGGATGGTCTGCAGCACCGAGTTAAGCGCACCACGGCTCTCCTTCACCACGCAGTGCAGCTCCAGGACGCTGTTGATGGCGACGGCCTCGTGCGCACCGATGCAGAGGTCGTCGACGTGGAGGCTCTCCAGGGTGCGGTCGACGGCCCTGAACTCGAGGCACATCCCGAGCTCGTCCGCGTACGCCTCGATCTCGCGCCCGACGGCCCTCATGGTGTCCACGTGGGCTCCGACGCCGGTGACGCGCACGCGTGCCGGCTTGCCGCCGGCCCGCGTGGCAAGGCCGTCGAGCAGGGCGCGCCACTGGTGGCCGCGGTTCAGGCCCATTGTCATGCCGAGGTCAACCACGTGGACGTTGCTCTCTCCATCGAAGGCTTCCAGGATGGACGCGTTCGCCACGAAGTGCGCGAAGCGCAGGTACGGGCACAGCTCGTACGCCACGGCGAGCGCCTCGCCGCGCGCTCCGTCAAGGCACGACGACCGCGGGACGCTGAACGCCATGCTCGCCGGGCCCAGCGCCGGCGGGTGCGCCAGGGCCAGCCGGTCCGCAAGGCCCTGCACGAAGCACGACGCGACGCGCTGGAACGCCGTGCCGTGCACTGGCGCGCCGACCTGGAGCTCCCGCAGCAGCGCCGCAGCCTGTGCGCGGTCGCGGCACGCCACCGCCTCGGCGCAGGCAACAAGCAGCTGCACGAGCCGCATGCCGTCAGCCCCGCTGCCACCGCCACCACTCCCGACATCTCCCACAGCGATCACAGCCTCACCTGCTTGTTCCTCAAACCCACCACCGGCCACGGGCGGCGAGTGCTCCAAAGCCTCCATGGCCTCCACCTTCTGCTTGCAGGTCTCAAGAACGTCGCGGAACTGCTTCGTCTTCCTGACGCGCGACGACTCGAAGTCGGCCTGCGCAGGCGGCCATGAGGCCTGGTACGGCGAGCTGAGGTAGTCGACCTTGGTTGCCTTGGGAGCCCGGGGGCCGAGCTCCAGCTCGACGCCGTCGAGTGCTACCTCCTCAATGCCGAGGTAGTGAGGATGCTCGTAGTCTAGTTCTTGATTAGTGCAAATTGAAGCACCTTCCTGTGTTTGCCATGAAGTAGGGAAGGGGTTGGGTGCCATGCCCACCATGTACGTGTGTGTGTGATGAACTGGATAGTTAATTAGGTCTTGTTGCAGCGCAAATGACCTACCTAATTTTAACTTGTTACCGGATTCAATCAACCTCTATATATAGGCATATAGCTGCCTGCGCTGGGTTCGACACGAGTATATATACGATGTGCGAGGTGGTGAAGTTAATTAATTCATCGATCTCGTCTAAAACTATGTCTCTCTTATAAAACTCAACTTTTTTTTATTAGAAACCACATTTCGTATAACTCACTCTAGTGCACGAAATAAACCACCTTTTCAGATTGATAAGGTTTTTAGGATGTACTTCCTCTGCAAAAAAAAATATAAGAGTGATCTAAACGCTCTTATATTTCTTTACGTAGGGAGTACTAACTTCCTATTGCAGTGTATATATTAAACTAAAAGAAGTTGTATAATACTTTCTCCGTTCCAAAATAAGTGACTCAACTTCATACTAACTTTGTACTAGTTAATATAAAATTGAGTCACTTATTTTAAGACGGAGGAAGTACTATTTTAGAAACAACTGTTGAGACAAATCCATAGGCGTGTTTTTCAAATTCAAGTATTTAAAATAATATTGATGGTCAAAGTTTAAAAGTATGACGTACGACAAGTGTATCAAAACATAACTTATTTATGAACTGGGTGGTGTGCAAAATTCTAGTACAAACGCTTCATCACAAATGGTTTATGGAAGTTGTTACTATTGAACGTATCTTGATACCAAAACTCTCACCATGGAGCATAGAGATGATAAGGTTTTGTTACACCACGGGAAAAACCTTGACAAGTGCATTTCATCAGCCACTCAGCAAAAAAGGCATTTGCCGAGTGTCCCAGATAAAACACTTGACAGAAAAAAAAGAACTCGACAAACATATTCTTTGCCGAGTTTTTTTTTCTAAGACACTTAGCAAACAATGGAATATCAAGATGCATGTGTTCATTTGGATTTTCCATAGGAAAATTTTGAATTTTGAGTTTATCTTTCTGAATGGAGCTGCATATGTATTGAAAATCCAAGTATCATTTTTCTTCAATGTATGGTTCAAATTTGAATATTATTCGGTAAATAGCTAGAAATGTATTTCATGTCTTAAATTAGCAAACTGTTACAAAAAAACTACTAAAATTTGGTGATTGTAACATTATTATTTTTGCTATATTTAAGTCATTAGTGAATTTCTAGGCATTTAACAGATACTCCATCCTTAAAATATAAGGCGTGTGTTGACTGTTTTGGTCTTCCGCGCACAACTTTAACTATACTTTTCACTTATTGTATGCCTACAAAATTATTATAAAGATATATAAAATAGAAATTAATTTTGCAAAAAATTCTATGATAATATTGATACATGATTAATGCATGCATTTTGGTACATATTAATGGTCAAAATCATGCATCAAAGACCGTGGGAAGTCAAACACACCTTATATTTTGTGAAGGAGTGAGTATAATTAAACTAGAACATCAAGTGCATGAAAAGGTTGACAAAATTTGGTTAAAATATCCTATTGGTTTTCTTGAGTCTATGTTTAGGTCGTATTCAACGAAAAAAGGAGGAATTCTAAAGGTCAGGGTGCCAAGACTTGACCCCAAATGTAGAACTTATTGGTTTTTTTCATTCTTAAAATGGAACTGAAGTTTGAAAAACATGAAACCTGACATGTTGTCATTATATGATCCCTAGAGGTTGTGGCAAAAAATCCACAAGATTTTGTGAAAGTTTTATCGTGTACTGCCTAGAAACTAGAACATCTCCAATGAAGAATCTAGGTTTCGAGATGGAACGGGTCAGGTATGAAGGAGAACCGATCGCTTCTTCGTCAGTTGAACTTGAATTTTTTTATACGGTCAACATATGTAACCGGGGGAGGGGGTCATTTGCTATATTTAAGTCATTTTGGTGCATTTCTAATTAAGCATTTAAAGGATAAATTTGAAATTTGAACTGCAGGTGCATAAGAAAGTTGGCAAATCTTGTTGAAAATCCTACTTCTATATTTTGGTCTATTTTAGGCCTCAAGCAAAGAAGAGAAATTTCAAATAGCATGGGTGTGGAGACTCGACCACGAACATGGAGCTTATTGGTTTTTAATACCAAAAAATAGTAAACAAAATATGAAACATGAAAATTTTCAAACATCAAGTGCCATGTTCGGAGTGGAGTCTACAAGTTTCATGTTTTTTAGACTTCGTTTGCATTTTTTTAGAATGAAAAAAGCACCAAACTCCATGTTTGGTGTCGAGTTCTGGCACCCTTATGTTAGGAACTCTTCTGTTTCATGGATATGACCTAAACATAGACCGGAAACACAAGAGAATTTTTCAACCAATTCGGTGAACTTTTTGAGGCACTTGTAGTTCAAATTTTAATTGTATTCGCTCAATGCATAGAAATGCACTAACTGACTTAAATATAGCAAACGAACCTATAAACTATCAGTTGTTGGCATATAACATGTAATTGTGTATCTTGAGTATAGTAAAAAAATTCAAGTCGAACAAATGAAGCAGCGACCGCTTCGGCTTTGGAGATGGTCCAGTATATGTCACATTTAATGCGAAATCTTTCTAAAGTTTTGACCACAACCTCTAGAGATACTATAGTGACACCATGTCAGGTTTCATTATTTTCAGAATTTATTTGCATTTTGTTGAATTAAAAACCAAATAAACTCCATGTCCAGCATGGAGTCCTGGCACCATGATGTTTGTAATTAATCTTTTTTCTTGGATAACTTCTAAACATAGACTCAAGAACACAAATAGGATTTTTCAATCAATTTTGGCGACTTTTCATGCACTAATAGTTCATTTTGTAATTATATTAAAAATTACTAAAAATGTACTAAATGACATAAATATAGAAAACAAATATCTAAAATGCCAAATTTTGACATGGAACTTGTAATGGTGTATATTGTGTGTATGAAAAGTTTCAAGTCCAATGGATGAAGCATGGGTCACTTCACCTTCAAACATAATTCTCTCTCTCTCTCTCTCTCTCTCTCTCTCTCTCTCTCCCTCTCCCTCTCTCTCTCAAAATCTATATTTTGCCTTTGAGATGGTACAATCTGTAAGCACACTATGTCACAAATCGTGCGACAATTCTCAAAATTTTACCATGCCCACTATAGATAATATAATGACATCAATCCAGGTTTCATGTTCTCAGACTTTATATGTATATTTTTTGGATTATAAAACCAATAAATTCCATGTTTGGCGTCGAATCCTGGAACCTTGATGTTGGATTTGTTTTTCTTGGATAAGGCCTAAAATAGACTGATTAACACAAATATAAATTTTAACCAAATTTTGACTAATTTTTAATGCACTTGCAGTTCAATTTTTAATTATATTCACTAAGTGCCTAGAAATGCACCCGGTGACATAAATATAAAATAACTAACTCAAAAAATTGTCAAATTTTAACATGGAACATATGCATTGGTGTATCTTATGTGTAGAAAAATATTCAAGACCAATGGGTGAAACAACGATCGCCTCGGCTTACAACCTGACACATTCCGTCTTGAAACTATGACCCATACTCGAAGATGGTCGAGTTTCTAAGCAGTGTATGTCAGATGTTCTTGAAACCTAAGAAATTTATTACCGCATCTTCTAGGGATCATATAACAACACCTTGCGAGGTTTCATGTTTTTTTTTCAGATTTTGTTTGCATTTTCTAGAATTTAAAAACCAATAAACCACATCATCTTATTTTTATAAGCCATAGACATAGTCTCGAGAACAAAATAGGATTTATTTTTTCAACCCAAAATTTTCACTCATTTACAGTTCAAATTTAACTATGTGATAAATGCCTAGCAAGTGCACCAAGTGAGTTAAATATAGCACGCAGACCCAAAGAATGCCAAACTTTCACATGGAACATGTAATGGTGTATGTGGAGTGTATAAAAAATTTCAAGGTCAACCGACGAAACAACGGCGCTTCGCCTATAAGCCTGACCCGTTCTATCTTGAAACCTAAATTCTTCCTCAGAGGTGAGTCGATTTTCTAAACACTGTATGTTACAACTTTTCTGAAACAATCTTTATTTTGTACTCATCCTCTAGAGGTCATATCATGACACCATGCTAGGTTTCATATTTTTCAGACTTTGTTTGCATTTTTCAGAATTAAATAAATAATAAGGTCCATGTTCGGGGTCGAGTCTTGGCACCCCAATGTTTGGAATTCCTTTTCTTTTCTTTATATATAAGGCCTGAACTTAGACTCAAGAACACAAATAGAATTTTGGAACCCAACTTTCCCATGCACTTACAGTCCAATTTTAATTATATATGTTAAACGCCTAGAAATGCAGTAAATAACTTAAACATACCAATAAATTTCAATCTAAAACATCCATAAATTTTCCCATATGGAACATATTACATTGTTACTAATAACAAAAGTTGCCATTTTTTTTGGAACAATGTGCTAATTGAGACATGAATAACATTTCTAGCAATTTACTGAATATAATATTCAACTGTGAATTACATGTTTATAGAAAATGAGCTATAAGTTCAAGAAAAATCAATTTTTTCTGCTTATATATAGTGCTAGCTTCCTAAAAAATAAACTCAAAATTCCAAAGTTTGCTATTAAAAATCCAAATGAACACATTCACTTTATTGCTTTTAATTATTTGGTGAGTGTGTCAGAAAAAACACTCAACAAAGACAATTATTTGTCGAGCGTTTTCTTTGCTGAGTGTAACACTCGGCAAAGCCACCTGTTTGCCAAGTTTTGCTTTTTGCCAAGTATATCGGCCAGGACATTCGCCAAAGGCCTGACACGCAAACAAGGGTTTTCCCATAGTGCATGTCAAGTTTTATTCTGAATAAATAGCTCTGATTAATTGTATTTGCAAACCAAATTATTGTGTGCACCCGTTTTTTGTAATAGAATAACTATTTTATCAACCCTTCGAGCTACCAACCATCAGTAGACAGCTACTCCCTCCGTAAAGTGATCTAAATGCTCTTATATTTCTTTACAAAGGAAGTAATTGTTGACAGTTTAATTAGAGACCAACCGTCTATGATACAGCTAGGGGTCGCAATCGTGTTTATTCTCAATCATTGCTGACATATAAAGTTCTTATGTGATGATCTTCTACATATGCAATATGCAGTAGTGGCCCATATATGTATAATCAAGTGAGATGGTTAACCTTTAAACTAGCTCCTTGCTGAAAGTGAACGTTCAGGGGTTATAGTTACAAACGGAGCAAGGAAAGAAACGTTGTCCGGATTAAACCTTCTCAACAAAAAGGAATCAGCTAGCTAGCAGCTTTCATGTACAGTATATCCTCCCATTACAAAACCATGCAGAGGCTGAAACAGGAAGATAAACCTCTGGACAGATGGTAAACTGTCATTAGCGTGCGTATTACCGAGATGGTAACTGACAAAAACAGGTGGCTGATCGCGTCCGTGGCGCGAAATGTTCCCCCGGCCGCGTGTTTTTTAGCCCGGTTTTGCTTGGCTGGAGAGAGAAGCTGGCCAACCATAGCTAGCAGCATACGATTATAGAATCCTATCGCCAGATTAATTAGCTAGCGCCGATGGGGACGGCCTGATGCAGCCAGTTCGTTAGGAACAAGGTCATCTGTAATTGTCCCTTGTGGTCGCACGGGCACATGATCAGCACGCACGTACGCACCGGCCATATATTTGCTTCAGTGCCAGGCGACCTTTTCTCTCTCACTCTGCTAGCTGCTGGTTTAATTACTACTACTGGTATATTATACAGAAACCACAGCTATGTAGATGATCGGTGGGTCGATCAGGCCGGGGTTTTGCTGGCTCGATCGGAGAAGATTAAACTAGCGGAGGATATGGGGTCCCTTTCAACAAACGTCACCGTGGACGCCATGTCTGCTCGTCTGCACCCTGCTCCGGGCGTAATGCACGATCTATCACACGCGCTCCCGAGCTCCTCCGATCGAGGAGCAACCCTTGTTCGAGCTTAATTAACTCCTAGTACTTGTTTTGTTTGTGTGTTAATATATATATACTGGTAGTAGTTCTTAATCCTCGTACGTCTGGAACTCTGAATGCGATCGAGATGAACTGACAAGCTAGTGACTGGTGCCATGCATTCTGTCGATGAAATCCAAAGCTCGGATCCTACGTACGTACAACCTTACGTAGTGCTCAACTTCTAGTGATCGATTGTGCGTGGAGCGGAAGATGCAAGATCCCTATGTGTGCGTGATTCGGGTTTAGTTATGCTTGCACGACTGAAAACTAGTAGTACAAATGGTGATTATCATTTTAGCTGCATGGGCAATCTGGACCACACGCAATGACTACATCTTTCAAAGGGGTTACTCCAAATTTATACCATTGCCAAAAGAAGTTTAAAATGGATTTTATTCACAGCCAAAAGAAAGAAATTCTCTGCATTTGAAGGCTGGGTCCAGGATTTCAGATAGTTGAGATGTTGATACTTGTTCTTTTGTTCTCTTGTAATTATCTCTGTACAGTTTGTTTTGCTTTCTTCTCTTTTCATTTCCTTTATTTTCTTCCATTCTTTTAATCGTTGAACAATACTTTCTGTACTATTTATTTGAAAAACAATAACAATGCATAGCAGAGTCCAGATGTTTTACAAATTGTAAAATTAATAAGTATAGAAAACTACACATTTCAGAAGAAGAAAAGTTATAGAAAAGTACCAATTGTATAATAGAAACAAAAGTAAGCTTCACTTTGTTTTCTTGAAGGAAAAAAGTGTGCGTCGATCGACGCTGGTGTGTATTGTGGGAGTACGTATGTAGGACTAGAACTTCCGTACGTACTGTTCTTTTTGTCCTCGGGCATCTTCTCCTATAGGACCTGGTCTTGTTGCTTTCAAAGAACTTCGTAGTTTGGTATAGCGTGATGAGAGAGAAAGATTAATTTGGCGATGCATGATGCACATGAGTCTGAATTTGTCGAGTTTATGAGTTCTCTTATGCTAGCTATCCTATGGAATGGAATTTTGATTTGGTATGAGAATTGGTCTAACACGACTCTATTTGTCATATACTCATACTTTTCTAATTACATCAAGCTCAATAGAATATGCCAAAGTTCTACTTTGGCAAGCATAGTAACCATCTTTCGAGGCTCTACAAGAAGAAGAAAATCGCATGCTATGTTTGAATGTGATGATTAATTATGACCATGGTGATTAAGCTCGTTTATGCTTAGTTTGTGACCTACTCTAAGGGTCTTGCAGCGATCCTATGTCAATTTAAACTTAACCATGTGTGGATCCAGGAGTAGGGTTACCATGGAACCCCTTGGAAAGTTGCGAGAGTTATTTTACTATATTACTTACACATAACTTTTTTTTTGTGGGAATTATTTACGCATAACTTACTTTTGTCCTAACGTCAAATGGAAACCAGTTGCCAAAGACAAGGTCATTCTAACTCTAACCACACTAGACATTGTGTCCATTTCCAAATCAACCGATTTATATTGGTCTCACATTTTTGTAGGCAAATTCGTAAAGCTTTGTTCATCCAGATATAATGTTTACATGAACAAGTATAGGGTCAAAGAGTTGGCTAAACCAGACGTGCCGACCAAACCCTACACTAAGCGAAGGCTTCGAGGTTGTGAGCTTCGAAATTGAACCTTCTGGGATCATGAACAAAGTACATGAATGGGAGGACAAATAAGGGATTTAAATTGGTCTCACGTGCTCTCGAGCAGGGTCCTATGCAGGATCAAAGTGGGCCTTGGGCTTGCTTCAATATATTGTAGCTACTGGCTCATGCAGGATGGCTGCACACGGCCATCATGCACCGGTCCATGGCGCGGTGTGCCTTGGTCCGTCCATCAATCGCCGATTGAATTCGGCAGATCTAGCGGTGGGTAGCAGTGACACTCCAAATTGCTGATTCTGGTAGTACCAAAATAATTTTATCTCATAGTTTTAGTCTAAATGGAACTACATTGATAATTAATTAGGGTTGAAACTTGTCTAACAATGGATGAAATAATAAAAAAATCTATTATTTAAGTGAGAGCCAAATTATATTTTCTAAAATATTAAACTGGTTACACTATGATTTATCAAATTATAACCTTATTGTTTTGTACTTCTAGCATTTATGCGCTACCTAACAATTAAATTTATGTGTAAAGTGTGGCACCCTTGAGCGTGAAATCGTAGATCCAGTTGATGGAAACACTTGCTAATTTGCACACCAATGATGAGAACACCATCTTTTATGGTCACATATATTTGAAAGAGACATTATATGCGAAAAACATAATGTTTTTTCTTCTTGTGCAGCAGATGCCTCTTTTTTGTTCAATATTGGCTGAAAAACAGCTAGTTTGTTATCCAAAGGATTGTGCACAGCATATTGAGATAGTGATCGATCAATAGAGAGAGCAAGATTATCACCTCTCCTTTTCTAAATGATAGAACGTTGCTATGTCTAATCAAGCATCCATTGTTCATATAATACACAAGCAAAAAATCTTTGTTAGGTAAGCTAGTGGTTCTAGTTGTCTTAATAGTAGCAAAGATACCTATACATATGTATATGTGCATGTTACATTTAATTAATGATGATATACTTGGTCACGATGTTGATCATTTAGGAGGCAGGCAAAGACATTGGTCGATTGTCGCTTTCACAATACAATTTAAATAAGTAATTCTTGCTACACTATGACTTGCATAGATTATTGAAACTATTCTTGTATGCACTGGAGCTAGTGCCAAGTACTAGCGACAAGTACACAACCGTCACTAGTGATGAATATGCCAGTTTAGACCAATCACATGCCGTGAAAAGATCTACTATGTTAGTTTTCTCTTTTACATACCATGGGTACGTACATTAGTTAATCATTGTTCAATATTATTCTACTAGACAGAATGGTTTACTTTGTTGTGTGCCATGATTCCAATGCAATATATTATTTAGTTAATGGAGTATTGTATTGCCAATTGCACCAAAATCAAACGAACATCGTGCAATACTTTTCGCCTTGCTCACCATAGTAAATGATTATCATTTAATCACTCTAAATAATGTTGTATTTCATTGCCAACATATCCAACTTACTTACGACATGGTTGGTTAAGAAATTGTGGATATGGAACACATAATTGTCTAAATTGTTTCAAGTAAACCTTGCCTAAACATTGTACCACATAAGCCATATGCACCATAGGCAAAGGTGATACAATAGATTGATAATATGCAAGTACTATAAATGCGAAAAGTCAAAATAAATACATTTGGCCACCATTAGATAGGCAGCTAGTTGTAGTATGTTATAGTTGTAGGAGGGCCTCATGATGAGTGAGATAAGATACGTCTATACAAAAATTACATATCCATTGGTGTGAGTGTGAAGAGTTGTCGAAGAGAGCTGACAGTCCAACAACATGAGCACGACGAGGTGATCTACTTAAAGTCCACTGAACAAACTGCAAATGTTATATAATGCATATAATATCAAGGGGGGGGGGGGGGGGGGGGTTGTTACAGTTGCAACTTAAAGTTAAGCTTATTAATCTGAAACACGTGATCTACCATATGGTATACTTAGTTATCGAACTGGTATTGGTTCTACCAGTGACGACAACAAGTGTTGATAGTGTGTTTTCATCAATGAGTCTTGCAAACACTTTTAGGAAATAGAATGCTGGTATGGTCTTTACACAATTGAGTGGCCACATTTATCAAGTGAGATGCTTTCTCTAAGATTAGTGCTCATAACATAATTGAGATGTCCAAGATAGAGTGACACATCCACATTGATTTTGTTAATCTTCAGATTTAGCAATCTAGTATTCGGTAGTCCTTTTATGAGTTTTTTTTTGTGAGAGCATATTATCCATTCTCTTTGCTAGTGTAGAAACTCCCAATGCATGCATGCACGCAGTGGCGGGCCCAGGATTTGAATTTAGCCAGGATGAACATCTAAGGTATAATCTTTTGATGTTTAAATGCAAGCCTACTTAACCAAGACTTATCGAATTCAACTACTAAAAACATAAAAAGGTCTTAGAACTACTAACATAAGCTATTTATTTTTGAAATGCTCGGTTTGAAGCTAGTGTCACGGCTGCCGCTTCTACCTGCAACTACAACGCTTCCTTTGTTTCCTCTTTTGTTATCCAAGGCGCCTCTTCATTCGAGTCCATCATTGGTCGACGGCAGTCAAGTGATTCTTGTGAGGCAATACCAACAAAGAGATGTAGGAAGCGAGGCACAGCCGCACATGTGCACGCAGTGGTGCTCGAAGAACTGGGTGCAGTCGTAGAGATGGAGCATAGTAAGCCCCTACAACGCGGTCTCTTAGTGGCGGGAGCAGCAGTACTGTGCTAAGTGCAGCATCAAGCAGCTGAGTAGAACCAGTGCAATGCGAGCGGCGGCACCGAGCATGCGAGGCGGCGACAGGCGGCGAACTGGGCACAACCACATAGATGCAGCACATGCACGGATTGACGCGAGCCACGGAGCGGCGGCATAGAGCAGGCGGCGGTGTAGTAGCAACGTGTGTTGTGTAGATAGGGATTTGAAGAGGAGGAAGACAAACGATTCAGGAGGATATTTGAGCAGAGCCTAGAAACATTATTAGGCAATTCCCTCAAGCGTAAAAAAAAGTGGCTCTGTACAACCCATTTTCTCTCCCTCTCGTATGGTTGTGCCCCTTCATCTTTCGGCAGAAACTTATAGAAACAACATCATCGCCGTACGTAAGTGACATGCACACACTGCCGCCACTCTGTTTGTCGGTACTGCCATATGGGGGTGCCGTTACCAGAGATCCCGGAGGCAACCGCCCGACTCGCCGAGTGGTAGATCTGCCGCTACATTGCATGGTATATCCATGGCAATTCCTATATATTATGCGCTCAACGCGCGATATTGTCGACCAAACAGACCCTTTTTAGTCATCCGTGTTCAATTTTGTTGTTGTTGTCCCTTTTTCATTATTTTCTAGTTTCTATTACCTTTTTACAGTTTTTTTACCTTTTCAATTATATGTTTTGTTGGGGTATCTCCAACAGTGACCCGCAAATTTTCTCCCGCATCCGTCCGCGGACGGGGGCCAGTACGCGGACATGGATGCGAAAGGCTGCCATCCAACGTTGTTCGGAACATTTCAAACACTTTTGCAACAAAACGGATGAAACTCATGCAAACACGGCTGGATTTCATTTAAACATGACCGATTTCATACAAACTGGACCAAAACATTTACAATTTGGACACATTTTTAACTAAAAACAATACCAGACTAGGCCAGTTCTTTTGGGCAGCTTAAAAAATAAGTCACTCCCAAAATTTGTTGAGGCTTAGATATTAATTATTCCATAACTAGTTCAGAAGCCTCGATGAATTAGGAAGATGGCTTATAAAAAACATGGGGAGAAGGCGGCTTATTTTTTAAGCAGCCAAAAGAACTGGCCCTAAGATAAAACTAGTCTACCGCCGGCGCCGACGCTAGCGGATATCCACTCCGACGACATGGATACCCTTGACTAGTCTTCTGCCAGCCGCGACGGATCTCCATTATCGTCCCCATGTACGGCAGACGTGACCCCCAGAGGTATATGCTTCAGCGCAAAGGGTGGCTCGCTTCCCCGCCGCTCATCGGCGTAGAACCGCGAGCTAATGATTCAGCCGGAGGGGAAGGGTCCCTACGCTGCATGGATCAAAGTTAGTTTTGGGGTAAGGGGGCGAAAGTGGTCTGCGAGAGGGCAAGACACCGGTGTCGCCTCAGCAGTGGCCTTCATGGGGCCCAAGTGACGGCGGCCTCTCGTGTTCTACTTCTCCTTGATGATGGCGCGGCCGCAGACGTGCTGGGCGCCGCCTCGTCGATGTCCGAGTAGCCGGGATCATTCTCTACCGACAGGGCGCGGTTACCCGCATGTTGACGAGGGTGGCGCGCGCGGCTGCAGGCACGTGAGGCGTCGTACGACATGGTGTCATCCACGGCAGCGAAGATGCTCGTGCCGCCGTGCTCCCCTCCCCCTCCCCCCTTATGCCGACCTAGAACAACTCGCCACTCCTCCATAAGCTGGCTTGCAACAGCGAGTTGTTGAACCACGCGTCAGCTTGGAGCAGCAACTTGCTCCGTCAGGGTAGGCGAAGGAGGTGGAGCAGCGAGCTGCCTTGCTCAAATCCAGCGGCCCACCTTTTATGACGGAAAGCTGCTCTTCCTGCTCATCTGATACCATCGGAAGGGTGAAGAAAATGATGGAAGGAGGAGATGCGGAGCGGCCGAGTGGTGTGATTCGCCCGGCATCTGGCCTACTTTAAATAGCAGGCGGACGGGAGGACTTGCCAGGCGTTGTGTTTAATGCCCGTCCGCTCATGAATGGACGTATGGCTGGAGTAGGTTTCTCGGCTTCCACATGGGTTTAATGAAGGCATTTGAATGCGGCGAGGAATCGTGTTCAACCGCACGTGCAGTAGGCGGCGCCCTTGGCCAACGTGTAACTTCAATGGCAGAGACAGTGAGAGGTCGTGTCTACCCTGAGCCGTCTTCAATGTGCAACGGCACCCTCTACAATGGCATGAATACAGACAGCTGACGTCGTGTGGGACGCACGCGGACGGGGGAGGAGTGCGTTTGGGCGGTCCAGGGTGGTCAGAAGCGGGCGTGGATGATATCCGAACGCCCGCAAAGCCCCCCATATTTATCTCAATTGTGGGAGAAATTACGTCAAGACCATCCTGTGAATCAATATAAACCTGTGGTAGATGGCTTCCTCTATACGGACAGCACGGTTCAAACGTATGCATGTGGTTTGATGATCCGCGTTGGAGATGTCCTAACATCATGAAAAAATACACTACTTTGTAATGTTTGCTGCACGTCCATGACAGTCCGTAGGGTTTTCTGCACTTTATTGAGCCTAAGCTTCCAGTCCTCATTCCATCCCAAACTATTAACAGACCGCTACTCAGAAGTACTAAGAACATCTGTAATAGCTTAGGCTGGATCACGATGGCGCGCCTCGCTATGCTCGTCCATTTTAAAACATAATATAATATTACATAATATTTAAAAGCATGGTATAAAGTAAATAAGTTTATATAAACTATTCCTATATTAGAAAATGATGCCAATATACTATTTAACATAAACTATAGTAGTAAATGATGCTTGTCTAGATATACGTGATGTTTTACACTAAAAATAGTGTGATGTTGCTGCCAGGATAACATTTATGATTGTCCCGCTGCACGACATCGCATTGACGTGTCAAGTGACACATACGAATCATACTTTTATAGAATATAATTATCCACCCAGGCTTTAAAGGATCACCAACATATTACTTTAGGATTTTTTTTCATAAACCTGAAACAAACACATGGCTATTTTATAAAAGAGATAACATTTTCGTTCGTTCATAGGCAGATACAGCAAGTGACAATTTTCATAGGTGGTAACATTCTTTCAGTGACATAACACACAAGATATTTAAGCCAAGAAAGGAATTCTAAATAATATATTTTTAGACATATAATAATGAGCGACATTTTTCACAAAAAAATGTGATTGCTTCGAGATCCCTCTTTACACCTCATATCGGTTAGTTAATATGAGAACTACTCACTTAAGCCGTGTACTTTTCGTGCCATCAAACTTTTTAGTGCTCAAAACCTCTTGGTGGTTTCTGAAATATCTGATGGTTCAATAACGAGATGTTCATCTATGCCCAGTGAAAACTTGTGTTTTCACTTCTTGAGAATATATACCAAAAGGATAGTTATGCACATGATGTGAGATTTTCATGGAGGTACTTCTTGACATACCTGACTTAGAGCATGTCTAGTAGAACCCTCAAACCCTCAAACCCTTAAAGCAGTTTTAAGGGTTGAGAAGTGCCAGGTTTTGTCACTTTTTAGGGTTGAAAAACAGGGGCAAAGACTAGAACCCTCAAACCCAATCCTTAAACTGCTTTAAGGGTTGAGTTTGAGGGTTCTATTCTTTGCCTCAACCCCAACTTTTAAATCTATCATTTGACATCTCACAATTTATGACTACAAGAACACAATCAACCTCAAACAAACTACCAAATGACAATCATTGATGCATGGTTTAATAGTTTACATCACAAAATCATTATCTTCCCCCTCTCATCGGCACCATCACCAAAAAGTTGCACCTCGGCGCCATCTCCTAGACCACATTCGGGCTCCATCAAGCATCTCCATAGGCGCCGGCGGAGTCGTCCACACCGCCATCGCCACAACTACTCATCGAAGTGTCACCTCGAAAAGTAGAGGACGCACCACGGAACATCCTCTTCCTCTCCGCGATGTCCTCCTTGTAGTCCTTCCACCATTGCAATTGGTCTGGATCCATGTCCTTCTCGGACATCATCATGTGCTCCTTCTCTTCCACCATGAGTTCCTTCCATACCTTTGCCTCTTTGAGCTTGATCATCCTCTCCTCCAAGTCGACTTGCGCTTTGCTTCTTCACGCTTTGCTTCAACTTGTGCAAGCTTGACCTCTTTCTTCTTCTCGGTGATAAGAAGCTTCGTCTCCAATGTCTTCGTTGTCAATTCCTCTCTTGCCTTCATCATGTGCTCCATCTTCTCCCTTAGCCTTGACGCCTCTCCTTCCATCTTCACCCTTATCTTGCCCTTCTTATTTCCCTCAGGCTTGCCCAAGTTCCTCTCCTCCTCATCTTCACTATCATCCATCCTAAGCATTGCCGACTTCTTGGGTGGGGTCTCTTGATCCCTCAACTTCCACTTGTCAAAGGTTTGAAGAATTGCCCAAGCATGCTTAAATGGGAATGGCTTGCCCTTGGAAGCAGCCATCTCCTTGTACCTCATGCCGGCAATTGTCTCCTATCAACCACACATAATCACATAAGAACCCACCAATAGCATAGTACACACACATAATCAAAATAGTGAAGAGATATGTACTCACATAGTCACTCTCCACGGTTCCACTAGGTGGTGCATCCCTCACTTGGTCCATGGCCGCACTCCAACGAGCACAAGCGGGCTTCATCAACTCCCACCGGCCTTGAAGCGACCGGTAAGTGCGAGAGATGAACCCACTATTCTTCGGCTTGATCCTACAATAGGTGTCCTCGGTCCTTTGCCAATACTGTTTACCGGTTTGATCGGTGCCGGTGCTTGCATCCATCCCCACAGCTGCCCAAGCATGAACCAAGAGGATATCTTCCGCCTCGGTGTAGTTTGTCGACCGCGCGTGTGGGCGAGAAGCGGCGGTGAATGCCTCTTCCCCTATCTCGGCCACCTCCTCCTCGTCATCCCCGTCATCCTCCTCATCTTCCTCATCTTCCTCCAAGACGTCACCAATCCTAAAGGGGTCTAGAGGCGGAGCTCCGAGGTCCACCTCCGCGTTTTGGAGGAGGTCCATGAACGAGGATGGGGTTGCCATTTCCTCGAACACCTCGTGCGCGGCGGGAGGAGGTTCGGTGACGGCGGCGGGCGGGGCCGCGGGCTTCTTCCGCGGCTTGTTCACGGCCGGGGACGAGCCGGCGACCTTGGAGGCCGCCCCTCGCGGCCCATGTGAGGCCGCCTTCGGCCGGCTCTTCTTGGGGGCGGGCGCGGCGGCGGGGGCGGGGACGGGGGCCGGGGCGGGAGGCGGGAGGAGGCGGGGGCGAGGCCCGCACGCCGCCGCTTGGCCCTGATGTGGGTCGCCGCCACCACGTCGGCCACGGTCGGGGCGGGGGCGGGGCCCGAGTCGGGCGTGGCGGCGGGCAGGGGCGCGGCGGCGGAGGAGGCCTCCATGGCCGGCGCGGGGCGAGACGGCGGGAGGAGGCAGCGAGAGGAGCTGGGGAGGCGGGATGAAACTTCCCTCCCGCGCGAAAAGAAAGAGGAGTGCGGGTTGGGGGAGTTTTTCCTCTCAACCCTCACTTCTACAGGTTGGGAAACAGTTTGAGGGTTGGACCTCTAATTTTTTTTTACGGGTTTGAGGGTTTAGAGGTTCTAGTCTACGGCTTTTTTCGATGAAAACTGTAAAAAAACAATTATTTTTAGGGGTTTAAGGGTTTGAGGGCTCTACTAAACTTGCTCTTAACCCCAACATGCGATGGGCATGTCTGCATGTGCAGCACACATGAGGCTAGAAAAAGCACTTAACTCCAAAAATTTCAACAGTGATCAAGAATCTCACAATTTAGCTCAGCAAGTGGATATAAAAATGTTTCCCGAGACAAATAAGTAAGAGCAATTATGTCCAGCCTTTTTTTACTGGAGAAATTATCACCAGACTTAACAGCAAGATAATTGACTCAACGGTGATGTTTAAACAAGTTCAGAGACCCCGCTTAAAGAAACAAATTTCATAGACTAAAGTGTGATTGGTCACGGTCGCTGGGACGATGAACGCACCCAACCTACTTTTTCGGGCTACGACCATGTTTTATTCATAGGCCGAAGCCCCAACAGCCCAAACAATCACAGCTAGCCCAGATAACTCCACGGAGCAGCGGCCCTAAAGAAACAGCACAACAAGTTCAAAGACTCTTGTTGTGCTGTTTCTTTAGGGCCACTTCTTTGTATGTGGTCCCCCGTGCCGCGACGGATGCCCCGCCGCCGCCACCCAACTGAAGCAGAGGAAGCAGAGGGCGCCACCATCCAAGCCCTCGGGCATGTCAAACGCCAACTGCAAGGGTGAAAGTTCAGCGCTGGGTCGCTGTCACCACTGACCGACGGAACAGGGCCAAAGTCAAGAAGGCCCGGGACAGCGCGGCGCTTATGGCTGCGGCCATGGTGGAGCAGGCAGAGTGCTCAGTCCAGGCGGCTCGCGCGGGGATGATGAATCCACCCGGTGGCCACGGCCCGTACGCGTCCTGGAGCTAACAAAGTGTCGGGTCTCCGGTCGGCTTCTCGTGGTCGCCACAACCATGGGGCTGCACGCCGTCACCGGCGCGCAGTACCCTCTATACACCTAATCGCCGCCGGCCTACGCAGCCTCCCCGACGCCGCCTCTCCGCCGAGGCGTGCTACCCTTCTCACAAGTCTCCTCGTCGCATCTCGGCGACACCGACGCGACGGAGGCCGACATAGACGACATCATCACAACCGGCTCGGCTGCCGCTGCCGCGTCCCCCGGGTTCACTGCCCAAGAAGACACAGTTGACCTCAATGGCTACATGGATGGCGAGCTCGATACGGCGAAGAGGAGCCAGAGGAAGAGAAGGAGGAGGAGGAGGAGGAGGAGGAGGAGGAGCCGGCGCCTGCTCCGGCAAGGAAAGGGAAGAAGAAGAAGCGAGCGGCCAGGACCGGCGAGCTACGCATCAAGTGGGCGTCCAAGGAGGACGAGTGCCTCGCCGAAGCGTGGAAAATCGTCTGCCTCGACCCGATCACCAGCACGAACCAGAGCATCGACACGTTTGGGACCGCATCGAGGACGAGCTCGACGAGCGCAAGCTCGTCGACCCCTACTTCAAAGGTGTCCACATGCAACACGGGTCGAAGGCAATGGCGAACCATTGGGGGCTTATCCAAATGGCGTGCAACAAATGGCATGGGATCGTCGAGGAGATTGCGGCTCGCCCGGAGAGCGGCACCAACATCAGGGATCATGTATGGCACGCCGGCCTCTCTTTTCGCCGGGTGCGTGCCGCTGACTGTTTGCTCCCCGACACAGCTAGTGCGGATGTTCGCCATGTTTCGCCAGGACAGCAGAAACCAGGATTTCAAGTACCTCCATGTCTTCAAGCGGATCGAGAAGTGCGAGAAGTGGGCGGATGTCCGGCGCACCCTCACCAAGGCCAAGGAGCCGTATAAGCCGGACACGCCGATGTCGGGCGCGTCCGAGAGGCGTCCGGATGCCAACAAAGGGGCCAAGAAGGGGAAACACGCCGAGTCGGCTATTGCACGTTGCACGAGTCCATCGAGCATTGCCTTGCCGATGCCAAGACCCGGGCCGCTATACGGGAAGAGAAAACCAAGGCGCGGTGGTCAGCGTTGATGACGAACAGCGCCGTCAAGCTCAACCTGCTCCGGACCAACGTCGCCGCGAAGAAGAGGAACACCGACCTGGCTTTCCTGATGGGCGGGGCGGTAATTGTCGGCAATGGACGAGCAGGTCGAGGCGTGGTACCTGGCGGAGCGCGGCCTCATCTTGAACCAGATGTCGTCGACGGCGCCGCAACTCCCACGCCGACGGCAACGCCGCCGCCAAGCCCGAGCGATGATGCCTACACGACGCCTAGCAGCGCAGAAGCCGCGTTGACGCCGCCCAGCCCGCGCACGCCGACTCCTCCGACGCCGGAGGCCGACACCGCCATTTGATGCGTTGCCTACGAGTCCCTTCTTTTTGCACACCGAACTTTTCAGTTGATCGCCGGACTGTGGCAAGGTGATCGACGAACTGTGGCGCTGATTGCCGGACTTGTGGCCTTTTTTGGGGCGGGAAATGGACCACCTTTGAATTTGCGACGCCTTGAGGGCGGCAACTGGGGGCGTGGCTGGGACCTAGATCGCCCTTAGGGCCTAAAAATCGCCGGGCGAGCGCCTGAAAGAGCGCTGGCCTATGCGCTGGGGGGCCGAACGAGTGGAGATGCTCTTAATAACGAAAAATTCATTGCAAGGGGCTAAAGCTTTGGCGTTTAGACATGGTCTATCAATTGCTCAAAGGAAGGGTTGCAACCGTTTCATTATTAATTCAGATAATTTGAAGGTCATTGAAACCATTAATAGTGGAGGACGGATGGCGAGTACAACGGCTGCAGTGTTTGACCATTGTTATTTTTTGGCTTATGATTTTCTCAAGATTCGAGCACGGTAATAGAAAAGCTAATAGGGTTGTCCATAAACTTGCTAAATTAGTTAGATTGTTTTCAGCTTTTAACTGGTTTGAGGAGCCCTTAAGTGAAATTGTATCCCTCCTCATAAGCGTTGTACTTGTTATTGCAAATGCATAAAGATCTATGTTATTCAAAAAAAACATTGTATTAGAGTTGATAACTTTGGTGACCTAAGAGCATCTACAACCGGACTTGGCAAATTCGATCCCTCAAATGCCTGTGGACGCGTCCGGATGTGTCCGCGCACAGTGACCGGTCACGCCTCAAAAAACGCATTCCATATCCGGATATCTCAAATTAGAAACCTCAAATCCATACCATTACATGCAACACAGTGATCTTTGACGAAGCTTCGTCTGGTTCCGCTCCTGCCCACCCGGCTCCGCCCTGACCATGTCTGGCGGCTGGCTGCGCCCCTCAGAGTTTTGGTCCGGTCACCGGCAAGGTAGGGTAGGGCATGGGACACGAGTCGGCTCACGGAATTCAAGGTGCTGCCGTCTTCCATGCTCTACTCTTCCTTGTCGGAGGGTGAGGGTGACGAATCCGACGCCCATCCACCCGAGTGGCGTGAACCCGCCACATCTTCCCCGGGCTCTCACATCCAATCCACCGTGCACGCACGTACCGTCTACGTACATGTCTTCTTGGTCGTGGATATTGTGAACATTGTGAAGTGTTCGACAGCGGCCGGCCGGCAAGAGGCTGTGATCAGTGTCTAGCATTTCCAGCACGAGTCGGCGATGACGGGCTGCCCCTTCCATCCAAGTACGAGGCAGCCCTTCTCTTCGGCCACCATGTATCCGCTGCCGCCGGCATTCTCCTCCAACCGCTCCCGCGGCTTGGCCGCCGTCTTGAACAGCATGGACTGGAAGCATGCGCGGCTCATGCGGTGTCGCCACTGGTCCGCGCCCTTGTGCCGCTCCACGCGCGCCGCTCCCTCGCATCCGACCACGTTGCAGATCTCAGCGCCGAAGTGGGACTGCTCCACGCGAGCGTGCCGGGCGTCGTAGCGCAGGAGCGCCGCGTCGAGGGCGTAGAACAGCGCGGCGTAGTTGTGGCCAGCGCCCTGCTCCACGATGACGAACGCCTTCGGCGAGAGCTTGCGGATAGTCTGCAGGACGGAGACGAGAGCGCCGCGGGTCTCCTTCACCACACAGCAAAATAGTTTGCGTGCGCATTGCATGCTGGCCAGATAGTGTGGCCGTTAAGGAGATGTTGTGCAAGTGTTGGATGTACGTGCATGTAGTTAGATTAGTTAGTGCATGGGTCAGCTGGTTAAGGCATCTCCAATCCGGACCGTCAATCTGTACCCGAGCAATGCTACACCTACGTAGCTATTGTACGTAAACTAACGTAACAGCTGAGGTGTCTTTTTTCTGTTGGAGGAATCCACCTAGTTGAATAGATGGTAAAGTCCAGTAGCCGAAAGCATCACTAGCTTACGCTCTGACCCGAATAGCATGGAGCACGTGGAATCCCGTGTGAATCAGCAAGGAACGGGGGCGGTGGCAAAAGGATTAGTTGTTAGTCAAGTTACGTAAACGTCCGTAGGTTCTTTTGTAAGTCTAGCATTTTTTATCTGTACCCATCTGTCTGGATTTGCGCTTTGAATGTGTTTTGTCATCCTACGCGCTCCTGTATCCATTCGTCAGGCGGTTCAGGCAACATTTTCCTGCAAACCAGAAGGAGCTTTGTGTATATCCGGACCAATGCCACGCACGCCTTTGAGTACCGTGGCCAACCCAAAACCCTCTTCGGCACCCGCGCCCTTTCCCACCCGAAGCGACCAGCCCCGTATTTATGTCAGTCCAGAGCAGACGAAACCTCTCACTGGAGCTGGTATTGAAACGGCGCGCCGACCGAGAGCGCTGCCCACGCTGCTTCCCGTGTACACGCCTTCTACGTGTTCAAACGAAAACTCTTTACTAATCATGTGCGGTTGTCGAGAAACCTGCTTCGACGCCACCCGTCCGTCCGTCTACCGCCCATCATTAACCATCTTGCCACATGTCTTGTCATCCGCCCGCTATTTAAACGTCAGGCCCGACAGCAGTCACATCCAATCTCCTTCGCTCCTTATCTTCTCTCGGCACCACACCCGCCATGGCCTCCTCGAGTTCTAAAGCCATGTGAGACAGCCTCTCGTCCAAACAAACGAAGGAGATCACTGCCATTACAGCCGGCAGAAGGACGAGCTCTCTGGTGGCCATTGTCGCTGATGAACCAATGGACAAGCCGGCACCACTATCCTCGCCAGCCCATGCCGGCATCACCATGGGCGAGTGGCCGCATTCCGGCAGGCGTAGGCCAGGGCGGACCTGACCTATAACCTCCGCCTCCTCGATGAGCACCGGCGCGCGGAGGAGCAACTCGCCGCCGCCACGGCGAAGAAAGCGGCACGTCCGCGAGTGCCGCCGCCGGGGAGAAAGAGTAGAGAATGGGAGGCCGCCGGTGTTCGGGTCCCACGAAGGCCAGCATTCCTCCAGTCCCGTTGAAGCTAAGCTTTGGGGGGCTCATCATCGTCGACCGATTAGCCGCTTGCAGCCAGCGGAGGTGGATCTTTAGTTTCTGGGGTTCAGGGCCGGCCGGCGATCATTTAGACTAGGTTTAGATGAAAATCACCCGGTTTAATGTAAAATTTATCCAAGTTTCTAAGAAATTCGTCCGATTTGTTTAAATTTGTATCAAATTTGTTTATTTCCATTAAAATCCGTTTAAAATGTCTCCGGGCAATTACGGTTATAGTTGGATGGCCGGTTACCGTATCAATGTCCATAGAATGGTCTCCATCGCTCCACGTCTGATTTGAGGGTCAGCGTTGAAGACGCCTTTAGTGGCGGGTATGTGATCGTGGTGGTTACTGCATGATTAGCACAAAAATCTGGATAAGCTGCGTGCGTGCATGTGTGACACTTAAGGTGTTGTATAAGCATGTTTCATTTGACAAGAAAGATAATAGAGAAAGAAAAGGTCCGGCTGTGAGAGGCAGCTGGCCACCAAAATCTTTGTCCTCCTTGTTCGTGGGCGCTGCGAGAGGAGAGAGGAAGAAGAAGAGGAGCCGAGTAGCAGCTCCAACATCTCTCGAAGGCTTCCTGGATAGACCTGTTCGCCACGAAGCACGCGAAGGAAGGTACGGGCACAGCTGGTACGCCACGGCGAGCGCCCCGTCGAGGCACGACGAGCACGGGAGGCCAATTTTGGTGTTACGACCCTTTTCGAAAAGTTCAGCCAGATCCAACCCTGGTTTAAAAAAAATCATGATCCAACCTTTTTTCTATCCCATAATCGCTGACGGCAGGGTAATACTACCTACCGCCATGGTAATATCAGTAGGATTTAACTGCACCGTCACAGTTATTTAACATGAAAAATACCCTACAGACAAGGTCTTTGATAGGTAGGCTATTATACCTACGGTCATAGTCGTTGGCGGTAGGATATTGGACAACATTGCCAAATTGATTGGACACCGGGCGGCTACATGGATGATAATCCATTTGCATGCATGGCCGGTAAGCACATGGCTGTTGCATGCCTACCTGCCAGTGTGCCAGTCTGAGTTATTTCGGATTTTCGGTGGAGTTTGCCTGTCTAAATTAACTGAATATATTACTCGGCTGAATGCAGACATGTTGATGCGAGTAGCTAGCTAGCTCGGCCGCATGTTGATGCAAGTTGTGATATTGACTGAACCTCGTGGTGAGATCTGATCGTTTTTTGCGGCTCGATCTTTCACGACATTCCACCTTCAGCAGCACTAATCTCTCGCCCGCGCACGTGATGTACACGAAATAGAGGGTTTGAACCTTGCGGCTCAGCACGAGAAAACCAATCTTAATGACGGTACTCACAGCAAAACAATTTCCTCGCAGAGAAATCGCAACACAGAGGTTTTCTAAAACTTCCTCCAAAACTTAGGGATTGTTAGACAGTTTCCCCCAAAACTCGATAAGGGGATTTATCCTAAAAACACATCGTGTTTATTATCAAAATATAATCTCCCCTTTACAATGAACGCATCATGGCTTTATATATTAGCCAATCCATCTAACTTGAGCAACAAACCGAACTATTCATCAATAGATATCTCTCACGGCTAAACATAAAAGGAAACTAATTCTGTTGTAGGTTCGTGTGTCTTCTCTGATTGCATGGCAGGTGGACCCCATCTAATTTCCTTTAAGAAAAGAAGACTCCATGCGCTCCATCTTCTACATGTTCCTTCCTGATACGTCTCTTTGCCTGGCAAGAATAAATATAAAAATCTAAATTGCATTGATTTCCTTTTAAACCAGCGTACAACGCCTCTATATCTTCGATTAGAATATTCCCGTGTAAACTCATCCATACGTACAACCTTGTGGCCTAAGTATGCACGGCTCAAGGGCCAATGACATCCATGCAAGTAGTACTCACGTTGTAGTTTTCCATTAGCATATAACTCAGTACGTTTCTTATCTCCCGGGACCAAATCAAGAAATACGCCATAATTGCATGCGCTCAGAACAAAACAAGAAAGATTGTTCAATGATTTGTTCACCGCGCCATCTTCACTCAACTGAAAATAATTAGGAGCGTAAATATTTCGCTGTATTGATCCCTCGACATCACTAGCATCACCGAAGTCCGTATCATCCTCTCCTCTTTGAAACGAAACCGTCCTCGGTTTCGAAACAGTCTCTTCAAGAATAATTTTTTTTTTGCAGACTGAGCAGCGATCAAAAAAAAATCTGGAGTTTCAACGTTCTTCTTTACTTCTGATATAGCTTGAAAAATATCCCGCTTCTTGCGATCGACCATATACTTTTCCGATGTGTATGAATCAAGTGGTACGTATTGTCCTCCATGTACAAAAGAAAATTCTCCAGCCGAATGATATGTCAATTGAGTTTTATCTGTCCATGGTCTGCCTAGTAGTAGAGAGCAAGCATGCATGTGCATAGGAAGCACATCACACACGACCAGATCATCATATCCAGATAAAATAAATTTTACCTCAACATGATGCTTGATCATGACAAACTTGTCCTTCCACCAAAGCTCATATGGTTCTAGATGTTCAATTAGCGGCAAGTGCAAAGCATCAACCACAATCTGACTCACCAAATTCATACTGGAATAGCAATTGATCAACGTTGCACAACTCGCCGGCCCTACGCACACACGCGTAAAGCATTGGTACCACGACAAAAGCACGCAATGGATCCTTCTCCACCGACATCATCAGTTGCGAGCTACAATCTTTTCTCATGATAAAAAAAATATTCAATAGTAACTCGAAGAAAAATATTGTGCCGTGAACAAGCTTTGCTCTGAATACCACCTGATATTGACTGAACCTTGTGGTGAGATCTGATCGTTTTTTGCGGCCCGATCTTTCACGAAACTCCATCTTCAGCAGCACTAACCTCTCGCCTGCGCACGCGATGTACACGAAATAGAGGGTTTGAACCTTGCGGCTCAGCACGAGAAAACCAATCTTGATGACGGTACTCACGCGCAAAACAATTTCCTCGCAGAGAAATCGCAACACAGAGGTTTTCTAAGGCTTCCTCCAAAACTTAGGGATTTTTAGACAGCTTCCCCCAAAACTCGATAAAGGGATTTACTCTAAAAACACATCGTGTTTATTATCAAAATATAACCTTCCCTTTATAATGAACGCATCATGGCTTTATATATTAGCCAATCCATCTAACTTGAGCAACAAACCGAACTATTCATCAATAGATATCTCTCACGGCTAAACATAAAAAGGAAACTAATTCTGTTGTAGGTTCGTGTGTCTTCTCTGATTGCATGGCAGGTGGACCCCATCCAATTTCCTTTAAGGAAAGAAGACTCCATGCGCTGCATCTTCTACATGTTCCTTCCTGATACGTCTCTTTGCCTGGCAAGAATAAATATAAAAATCTAAATTGCATTGATTTCCTTTTAAACCAGCGTACAACGCCTCTATATCTTCGATTAGAATATTCCCGTATAAACTCATCCATACGCACAACCTTGTGGCCTGAGTATGCACGGCTCAAGGACCAATGACATCCATGCAAGTAGTACTCACGTTGTAGTTTTCCATTAGCATATAACTCAGTACGTTTCTTATCTCCCGAAACCAAATCAAGAAATATGCCATAATTGCATGCGCTCAGAACAAAAGAAGAAAGATTGTTCAATGATTTGTCCACCGCGCCATCTTCACTCAACTGAAAATAATTGGGAGCGTAAATATTTCGCTGTATTGATCCCTCAACATCACTAGCATCACCGATGTCTGTATCAAGTTGCTAGCTAGCTCGTTTGCATGCTATGGAGAGGCAGACACGCATGTGCAGCAGCGCAGTGTAGGGCGTAGCGCTAGCTTGCTCGGCTGCGTGCAATAGACAGTGCGGTGCAGTGTGGACACCCTACCGCCAAAGACCGTCACGGTAGGTTATAATAAGCTACAGTGGAAATCTCTGACGATAAGGTATTTTTCACATCAAAGGATGTGATGGCGTAAGTAAACTCTATCATCAGAGACCGTGATGGTAGGTAGTGTTACCTTATCATCGGGGACTATGATGATGGAAATTAGTCAGTTCTCAAAAAATTTACAAACTAGGGCCAGATCTGGCTGAACTTTTCCAAAAGGGTCGAGACACCAAAACCGGTCACCGCAGGATGCAGGACACCATCCTCGCTAGGCCCAATGCCAACGGGTGAGCCAGGGCCAGCTGGTCCGCCAGGCCCTGCACGAAGCACGACGCCACGTGCTGGAATGCGGTGTCGTGCACGGTAGCGCCGACCTGCACATCCCGCAGCCGCGCCGCCTTCCTGCGTGCGGTCGCGACACGCCACCGCCTCGGCACAGGCGACCAACAGCTGCACGAGTCGCATGCCATCAGCTCCGCGGCCACCACCACTGCCTTAGACGTCGCCCACAGCGACCCCCGCCTCACATTGTTCCTTGAACCCGCCACTGCCGACCGGGGATGACTGCTCCATAAGCTTTGCTACACCTACATAAAATAGTTACGAATAGTTGGCAAGTGTTGATTTGCGGGAAGGGGGGCCCACCTGAAAGTTGAGGGGAGAGATTGGTAATAGCAAGACTAAGACAAATTTTGTAAGTTAGTTACGCAGGTGTAAGATTTTTGCTGCTCCATTGTACCAAAAATTTAGGTTTTTTTACCTATACTTTTTTTAGAGATGATAGACATATGTCACGCGAACATTCACCAATAGTTTAGGTTTTTTAGCCTATACAGTTTTTTTTTGGCATGGTATGATGTTAGACATGGTATCACAAGATAGTTTACTGGGTACATATGTGATGCACTATAGCGCTAGAGGGGTCCTTATACATGATGCATGGACGGAAAAGTTGTTGCCTGAGGAATATCATATATGTTTTATGATGTAAGAAATATCTGTGGATGAATTGTCGCTCTATTTGGCAAACTAGATAATAGTTTAACTATATGAAACGCTTTGTAATTTAGTGCCAAAAATAGTATTTCGAAATCTCAAAAATATCCAAAAACATTTCATGTACTATATCTTTCATTTGTGATATACATGTATAACATCCTTTGTAGCTTAAAATTAACGTACATCCTTATGAAAATTCTAATATATGTACAATAAATCTACATTTACAAGTGGAAACAAATAAGATTTTTTTTTAAAACTAAAAAAAGGCAACATATAGCCCACAGGCATAATGCTGCTATGTATCTTCAAATAGTCTGGTTTACATCAAGATGCGTGTATGGTTAAGTCCAGTCAAAATTAAGAGATGCATAACTAATTGGAAGTGAGTGTTCAAATCCTATACTTCTACAGGACAAAAATGGGAGGAATGTTAGTTTAAAACTCTCAAAAGAGAATTAGCAACAAATGAATCCATTGGAAACAAAAATGAACATGTTGCAGGAGGATGCTTTGTGATTATGTATGTTGGAGACTTAGTTTAGGTTGTGGAATCGTGATGCATTGGACTCACCGCTTGAAGAGCAAGCGACCATTCTTTCCATGGTCCGCCCCTGTCATGTGGTACATCACGACAGCGCATACGGGCTACATAATGTGTAGAGCAACATTGTGTGAATGAATAATTCAATCAACAAGTTGAGCAAGAAGAAACAAAACTTACAATCTCCTTGGCTACCGCGCGCAATGGCTACCTTGTCTCCAGCATATCAACCACGACACAAAATTGGTGCCGTTGGTTTGAATGGCGTACCATCGATATGATAATGACCTCATATTGCGATCATGGATGATGTGCATGTCTTAGGGCGCAATGTGTCTTCACACATGAAACGAATCATGCACTCGCTGCCAGAAGGGCTCCCTTCCGCTCCTGCCTATGAAATCTGTGGATACGGCCAACCATGCATCACACAATAACTTATCTTCCATGGTCGAGTAACCCGCCATCCTTCGTACTATAAAAAATGACATGGTGTTTGAAAATAAGCTCAATGGCATTTGATCGAACTGTTAGACTGTATATACGTAGTCTTGTATAGGCCTTGTATTGTACCTCTTGGTACACCTATATAATGAGATAGCCACACCCCGTTTTAGGGTGTTGAGCCAGTTTCACAAACCCTATGTTTTACATGGTATCAGTTTAGGTTACGATGTCTTCCGTTGCACCACCTCCCGTCGCCGTCGCGCCGATCTCGACCGCCGCCGCCGCGCCGGCCCTTGCCCCGATGTCACCCTTCATGGCCTCCCGCCCCCTCGCGACGACGTACGGTGCCGTGCTGCTGCCGCCCACTTCCCCGCAGGCTTCGGGGTCTCCGGACGCTCCAATCGTCCCGACCGAGCCCGCGGCGCTGCCGGCCCCTGGAGGCCGTCCTCCGCCGAGTCCGCACCCGTGGTGCGGTGCTCCCGCGCCATCCTATGGTGCGCCCCCGCCGCCGTCATCCTTCTGGCCCGGGTCGGCCTATGCTGCGCCACCGCCGCAACCCTACACGGCGGTGCCGCATCCGCCGCCACCGCACCACTACTACCAGGCGCCTCCGTCCTATGGGGGCGCGGCCTCCTCGCTGTACGGTGCCCCTACAGCGCCCGGCCAAGGTGCTTCGGCTGTTGCGGGTGCTGGCCCCTACGCCGCGCCAGGCACCTACGGTCCTCCTGCAGCGCCCGGGCACGGCGCTTTGGCTGCCGCCTCTGCCGGGTCCTACTCCTCCCCTGGCGCCTATTTGATGGTCCCTCGTCCAGAGATGGCCCTGTCCATGGATCCCTATGCCCCACTGGCGCAGGCGTACACTGCTCAAACCGCGGCGCCGCCGCCGTTTTATTTCTCACACCTGCTGCCGGTGAAGCTCGCGCCGAACAACTACCTGTCATGGCGTGCTCAGGTCTTGCCTCTACTCCGCAGCCGCTACTTGGAGGGCTACGTCGACGGATCCATCCCGTGTCCACCCTCTCACCATCCGGCATATCACACGTGGGTGGCGCAGGATCAGGCTATTCTCTCCGCTATCCAGTCTTCGCTCACGCCGAGTGTTTCGTCGATGGTCATCTTCGCCGCTACGTCCAGGGAGGCGTGGGCGGCCCTCCACACTAGTTTCGCCTCTCAGTCTCAGGCGCGTGCGCACTCTATACGCACCGAGCTGGGTGAGACCAAGCTTGGCGATCTCAGCATCACGGAGTACTTCAACAAGATGACAAGCCTCGCCGACACCTTGGCCTCTGTTGGTCAGCCGCTTCAGGACGAGGACTTCACCACTTTTGTGCTTAACGGGCTTGATGATGATTATGACAATCTCATTGAGAACGTCCATGGTCGAGAGGATACGCTCCCGCGTCGTGAGCTCTATGCGCGCCTCCTTGGGCGTGAGCAGCGCATCAAGGCGCGCCGTGTTTCCCCCAGCTTCGCCTCCGCCAACGCCGCCACACGCGGCAAACCTCAGAAGCCGGCCATATCAGGTGGAAAACCACCGGCTTCCTCGTCGCAGGCCTCGCGGGGCAACGCGCCGACCATCACTGGAGGGAGTCGCCCAGTTGCTTGCTGTTCTAGTTGCGGTGCTCCTCAGGCTTGTCAGCTTTGTGGCATCGATCGTCACCTCGCCTCTCGCTGCCATAGACGCTACAAGCAAGACTTCCTTGGCCTTGGTAACAATGGAAAAGGGAATGATAAGCAGGCTGCAGCTGCTGTGACGGGGCACGAGCACGGGCGCACCCAGTCCTACTCTCTTGATCCGACGTGGTATATGGATACAGGAGCGACGAATCATCTCACCAGCGAGATGGGCAGGCTCTCCACTCAGGAACCATATCGTGGACATGATCAGGTGCACACCGCCAACAGAGCAGGTATCCACATCTCCCATGTTGGTCAGGCATCACTTCTTGCACACAATTTTCGCAAACTGCATCTTTCCAATGTCCTTCGAGTTCCCTCTGCTACGCGTAGTTTGTTCTCTATTCCTCAACTTACTTGTGATAACAATGTCCTTGCTGAGTTTCATCCTTTTCGTTTTTTTATCAAGGATCGGGACACGAGGGCCGTTCTGCTTAGTGGTCGTCTTCGCCATGGCTTATATGCACTTGACGCACCACCTGCATCTCCTAAGACGTCTTCTCCTCAGGTGTTCAGTGGTGTTCGTGTGTCGCCTACGCACTGGCATGCGCGCCTTGGTCACCCTGCTGTTCCTATAGTTAGTCATGTGCTGCATCGCCATGAACTACCAGTTGTATCCAATAAAAGTGCTGAAACTATCTGTAATGCCTGTCAGCAGGGCAAGAGTCACCAACTACCTTTTTCAGAGTCTAGTCGTGTTGTGAAACATCCTCTTGAGCTTGTGTTTTCTGATGTATGGGGTCATGCCCAAACGTCTGTTAGTGGTCACAACTATTATGTCAGTTTCATTGATGCTTACAGTCGGTTTACTTGGCTATATCTTATCAAGCGTAAATCTGATGTGTTTGATGTTTTTATTCAGTTCCAAGCACATGTTGAGCGTCTCCTTAAGCACAAAATTATTCATGTTCAACCCGACTGGGGGGTGAATATCACAACCTCAACTCGTTTTTCAACAAGCTTGGGATCTTGCATCGCGTATCTTGTCCTCATACACATCAGCAAAACGGCACCGCTGAACGTAAGCATCGTCATCTTGTAGAGACTGGACTTACTTTACTAGCTCATGCCTCCGTCCCGTTTCGGTTCTAGAGTGATGCTTTTTCCACCGCCTGTTTCTTGATAAATAGGCTTCCCTCACGACTATTGAAAATGAAAACCCCTCTCGAACTCTTGCTCAATGATATCGCAGACTACACGTTTCTCAAAGTGTTTGGGTGCGCGTGTTGGCCGCACTTGCGGCCGTACAACAAGCGTAAATTAGAGTTTCGGTATAAGAAGTGTGTCTTTCTTGGTACAGTTCTCTCCATAAAGGGTACAAGTATCTTCATGTTCCCACCAATCGTGTCTACATTTCTCGTGACGTTGTGTTTGATGAGAATGTGTTCCCGTTTCGTGCTCTTCCGAACCACTCTACCATTAGTTTACCACCTGTGCACTCCGCTACACCTTCGCCTGATCAATTTGTGGATGTTGCAAATGCTCCTGTATTGCTTCCTAACCATGCTGCAGGTATTGGACGTGGTGCCCGTCTTGAAATCCTGGATGATGAGGCTATGAACAACACTCACGATGGTCATGATGATCCGGTGCATGGCCCATGCATGGCGGGTCGTGCCCGCCAGCCCGATGCATCCACGGCCGACCCGCGAGCGTCGGCCGCGCCCGCCTCACCCGTGCCGCCGCCAGGCTCGCCCGCCCCGTCGCCCGGCTCGCCCGCCCCGTCGCCCGGCTCACCTGGCTTGCCCGCCATGCCGCAGGGGTCGCCCTTGCCTGGCCCAGCGGCAGGTGGCCCAACAACCGCTGGCCCAGCGGCCACGGCAGCTACACCGGACAGCCCCGCCTCGGCCACCTCGGATCCTCGTGAGCGGGCCTTGTCGTCGGCTGGGCTCGGCAGCCCCGTCTCAGCCACGTCGTCCGGCGCTGAGTCTGATGACTCTGGCTCCTCCAGCCCCGGATCGGTCTCACCTTCGTCTCCCGTGGCAAGCCCCGTGTTGCCGGTGCCGCCTGCTATGGTCTCTCATCGACCACACACACACAGCCGGTCTGGTGTTTTTTGCCCCAAGGAACACACAGATGGGACTGTGGCGTGGCTTGGCGCATGTGTTGCTCATGCTACTGCGGATCCAACGGCTGAGCCGCGTCATTTTCAGGCCGCATTGGGTATCCTCACTGGCGTGCTGCGATGGAGCAGGAATTTCAGGCTTTGCTGAAAAATGGCACTTGGCAACTTGTTCCTCCGGTTTCTGGTCTCAACATCATTGACTCCAAGTGGGTGTTTAAAGTAAAACGACATGCAGATGGTTCGATTGAGCGCTATAAGGCACGGCTGGTTGCCAAGGGTTTCAAGCAGAGGTATGGTCTTGATTATGAAGACATGTTCAGTCCAGTTATCAAGTCTACTGCTGTCTCTTGCTGTTACTCGTGGTTGGTCTCTTCGTCAGCTTGACGTACAAATTGCCTTTGTCCATGGAGTTCTTGAGGAAGAGGTTTATATGCGTCAACCACCAGGCTTTGTTGATCCTACACGTCCGCATCATCTCTGTCGTCTGGTCAAGGCGTTGTATGGACTTAAACAGGCGCCTCGTGCGTGGCATGCACGCCTTGGTTCTGTTCTCCAGGCTCTTGGGTTTATTCCTTCCACTGCTGACACATCACTGTTCCTCCTTCAGCGTCCTGAGGTGACGATGTATCTATTGGTTTATGTTGATGATATCATCCTTGTCAGTTCTTCTGATGCTGCTGCTGACCGCCTTGTGTCCGCATTAAGTGAAGAGTTTGCTGTCAAGGACTTGGGTGCTCTTCATTACTTCCTTGGTTTGGAGGTATCACGGTCCTCTACTGGGTTGACTCTGACTCAGAAAAAGTATTCTATGGATTTGTTGCGCCGTGCTGGGATGCTCAAATGCAAACATGCTATCACTCCGATGTTTGTGACTGATCGGTTGTCTGCCCTTGATGGAGATCTTCTTTCTGCTGATGACGCCACTGAGTATCGCAGTCTTGTTGGTGGTCTACAATATCTCACTATCACCAGGCCTGATGTCTCTTATGCAGTCAACCGTGTGTGCCAATACCTTCATGCACCTCGTACCACTCATCTAAGCGCATCTTGCGATATGTCTCTTCCACTGCTTCGTATGGTCTGCTTCTTCAGTCTGCACCGTCTTGTGAACTTTCGGCTTTCTCTGATGCGGGTTGGGCTGAAAGTCCTGATGATCAGCGATCCACGGGGGGTATGCAGTGTTCTTTGGTCATAACTTGATCGCCTGGAATGCTCGCAAGCAAGCCACCGTGTCTCGTAGCAGTACTGAAGCTGAGTATAAAGCAGTTGCTGATGCTACCGCTGAGATCATATGGGTACAGTCCTTATTGCGGGAGTTGAGAATCTCTCCAGGTCATCCTCCAGTTCTGTGGTGTGATAACATTGGTGCTACATACCTTTCATCTAATCCGGTGTTTCATGCTAGGACGAAACACATTGAGGTTGACTATCATTTTGTTCGGGAACGTGTTGCACAGAGACTACTTTGTATCAAGTTCATCTCCTCAAAAGATCAACTTGTTGACATCTTCACGAAGCCTCTTCCACAACCACAGTTTGTAGGCTGTAGGCGCAATCTTAACTTACTTTGTATTTCAGGCTATAGTTAAGATTGAGGGAGGATGTTAGACTGTATATACGTAGTCTTGTATAGGCCTTGTATTGTACCTCTTGGTACACCTATCCTATATACCTAAGAGTTCATCCCCACCAACTTATTTATCTCAACATGCAAGCATGCCACATCACCATACAATTATGAATGGGATAAGGCCCACATCATCATGCAACCATGCATGGGAAAAAACCAACCACCACATGCAACCATGCATGGAAAAAAATTCATTCTATTATTCTACTTACATTCAACAAATATTTTACAATTGTACCTAATAAAATATACTAAGTTGTATACATTTTTTATTTTGGTTCACATGTTACTAATCCAAATATTTATATTCCACACAATCAAATATCATCTAAATATACTGCAACCGATTCCCGCAACAACGTGCGGGTTATCATCTAGTATAATGAGATAGCCACACCCCGTTTTAGGGTGTTGAGCCAGTTTCCCAAACCCTATGTTTTACACGAACACCTACTGAGCATGGTGACCGCCATGGACGATGCCAACAGAGGGGAGTGTGCATGCCTATGACAGGTTCTGGATGGACGACGGCGTCGTAAAAGGCGAGCGGACGCGTCGGTGTTGGTTGCGGATGTCCGGCAATGCATGTGTGCCGGCCGAAGAGGTACAGTGACGGCGTCGGAGGAGGAGGGTGCGGATGCAAAGCAAAAAAGGAAGAAGAGGCGGATTGAAAGAAAATTGGACCGGGAAAGGAATTTAATGGGTCAGGGGTATCGGGGTTCTACGTTGCTGCTGTCCGGACTCAGAAAACCGTTCTTACCATGCGATCTTAATGTATGCAGCCCTAAGATGCAAACAGAAACAGGTGGCCTTGGGATTTTTAGTGGGGCTTTGCTTGGCTGGAGAGGAAGATGGCAAATTATAGCTTGCACTATATGTCTGGAAAATTGGCGCGGAATGGGACAGCTGAATTAGTCGTTTCGTTACGACCGAAGCTATCACATGCATCCATCTCTAGTCTGCCTTTTCGTCAGTTTATCACAAAATCAAGGCATCGAATTATCCCTTGCGCCCATGCATGCATCTACCCAAGGATATTACATGCATCACATGCAGCATCGGTGTGCATGAATGTTTCTTACCTAGCTCCGGGAAGAGGAGATTAAAAGGATGCTTGATACGTTTTAGTCTGATGACTAAAAGTAGTGGGACTAAAATTTGCTAGCCGCATCTATGCTTGGATCCAAATACTAAAGAGACTAAAATCAAGTTAATGAGTATTTATTATCCTCCAAACCCTCTAATCCAGAACTCGCATGTGTTAAAGAGAGGAGTTAAATGAGGAGACAGATGACTAATCCATATTTTAGTAGGGGTCCCCTAACTAAAACATTTTAGTCTCAAGACTAGTTTTAATCCCTCTTTAGTCAGAGGTGCTTGAAACTTTAGCCTCTTAAAAAGACTATTTTTAATCAGACTAAAATAAGTCCTTTAGATCCAAACACCCTCTAAACTAGCCAAGGATATTTGGGCGCTTTGCACGAAACGTCACCAGGGACGCCATGTCCATTCGTCCGCATGCACAGGCAGTGCACAAAACAGCACGGCCACACGCTCGTCGTTAACCTTTTTTAGTTGCCCTCGTTCAGCCTCGTCGACCGACAATGATATCGTAGGTTTGCAGCTGTAGGCCCGATGATTGGCAAGCTAGCAGTCTGTCGATGTAAACCAGATCGATCAGTTGGTTCGTATGTAGTAGAACGTGGAGCACCCCAGATTTCTAGCGATCATATGCGTGGAACGAAATGCATGTGCGGTGTGTGTGGTGAACTGCAGGGATCCCTGCATGCAATTGCTTGGCAGGGGTATACTTAGCAAAGATAGTTAGGACTTTTTCGCGAATACACAAAGCTTACGTATCATTTATTGATAGATAGAAGAGAATACAAGTTCGGGCATTACACTATGGGACATACACGATAGGACTTAGGAGCGGTTAATGCTGATACAGATGACGTTTACAAAATACTGCTAAATTAAACTTTGACCGTAAATCAAAGCAACCAAATGTGGGTTATATGTGACAAAATTTATACCTTGAATTTCTATTTGAAAGAAATTGCCAATGGTATATAATTCTGAATTAAGTCACACAATATATTACCGATCTAAATCATGATAAAAGTTGGATTTTGGAATGCAGGTGCACTTTATTCATTAAAATGGAGGGAGTAGTCCAAATTAACATGCATGGAGATTTCACCCGCAAAAAAAACATGCATGGAGATTGGGTCATCCATGAAAGAGAGAGATTTGGTCATCATGTGCAATGGCTGTGCATGAGTCCGAGATTTGTTGTCTTGATGAGTTCTCTTATGCTAGTGAAGCAGAAAGTTAACGGCTTATTTAAATGCACTCCATTTGACATTTTTGATTTGGTATGAATTGGTCCAAAGTCACGGCTCTAGCAAATGGAGTTCAGAAGCCAGGATCTTGCAAGTATAGTCATGTGATATGCATTGTTTACAACATAGTACAGATGGTTGATAAATTAGAGAATAATAGTACCTTCTTCTTTTTCTAAAACGACAGAGCAAGGTCATGTAGTCCAAACCAAATAATGTACCTACATAGCAAATATCTATTATAGGCGAGCTGGCGCTTCTAGAGATCTCTTGATACCAACAAAATAAATATTCATTCATATGTATGCTTGGTATATGAAACTTGAAACGATTATGCTAGCAAATTTTGATTACTGTGCTGCGTTAGGATGCAGGGGCGACATCGACCGCCCATCGTTTTCGCGCTAGAATTAAAAATGCAAATTTCTTGTTACCATTTTTTTTGCGAAAAAAATTTCTTGTTACCATGACCATGTTCAGTAATAATATTTCAAAAGCACACAACCAGTCCTATTCTAAAATGTAAAGTAAGAGACGCTAACTCCAAGTAGTAGCAACAAGCACATGGCCATCACTACTGACGATAGACGCAACTCTCTTCAGCCGATCATATGCATGCATCACCATAGATAAAAATTGTAAGCCGTGTACCTAATACACTGGGCTCATACTGATTTGAACTCGGTTTATATATAAGTCAAGTAAAACTCCCGGCTTATAATACATTGCTTACAATGGACCGGTTTATCAGGTATAAATCAAATATTGTGGCAAACAAATAGGTTTATACATATATAAGCCGAGTGCTTATACGGGGCACTCGGTTTAATAAAGTAACATGACGGCTGCCGGCTGTTAACGGCTATGTATCACCGTCTATATAAGCCGAGTGCCGATGTGCGTTGCATGCAGTGTCCAGTGTCAACGAATCTATTGATGTGACATTGCCACTTTAGTGTCACGGTAGACAATACGCATGGGATCTCCGGATCAACAGTGGACGCATGAGATTCATCCCAACAATGCACTGGTTTGCACCTTTACTTGCCGTAGACATTGTGGACCAACTCTGACTAATCAAGTAAGGGAATCTACAATGCTAGACGTTTATATAGGCACTTAGGACATCTATAATGCAGGCGCTAATGATGGACGCTAGGATAGATATTTTGTTAGAATAAAACGCTAATGCAAGATCATAGACGACACACCGAGACACGATATTTGTTAACGAGGTTCACCGATATGGCTACATTCCCGGGGCATGACTACGGGCGCTCCTCCCCAAGATACCGCAACACCGGCCGCCCGGGCGCCGGCACAAGCCGTCGGCTCTCCCGCGTACCTGTTGCTATCAAGTCGTCATGATGGGTTACAACGTGTGGTGCCCCTCCGTATATAAGAGGCCTAGGATACAAGTGTCCGACTCCTACACAACTCGTACCTAACCACACCAATTACAACTCCAAGTCCACGTAACCCCTTGCGTATATAATATTCGACACAAATATAACAAACTCCACCTTGGCGAATATTCTCCACCACTTAGAAGTCGTCCATGCTCGAACCTTCATGTACTCCGGACTTGGGTTGTCTCCTTTGTAGCTTACTGAGAGCTACCCGACGGGCCAGACCTGCTGCCACCGTGAGACTCCACTGCTACTCTTGCAGCTCCACTCCCTATGGCTCCACCTTCAATAGTGCTTCCTTGCAACTTGTAAAGATGCGAAGCCGTCCTCTCTCCTATCATCACAGTCACCCCATCTTCCATGATTTTCATGGTCTTCGTATCCCAATCACAACGGAATTCCATACCACCATCATGAAGAACACCAAGCGAAATTAGATTCCTCCTTAGCCCTGGCACATGCCTGACTCCCCGAAGCATCCGCTCAACTCCGTCAAACATCTTGATTTTGATGTCACCTACTCCAGCAACACGATAACCTGTGTCATCGCCCACATAGGCTAAACCAAACTCACCAGACTTGTACGAAGAGAACCACTCCCTGTTGGGCGTCGCATGAAAAGAGCAAGCTGAATCCAACATCCACGCTTCAGTTTTTGTTGACCGCCTGTTTGATATAACGAGAACATCACTGCTGCTGTCTGAGTCATCACCACGAGTAGCCGCATTAGCACTTGCCCCACCCTTCAGTTCTGGGCATTCCCTCTTTATATGTCCCCAGTCCTTGCACCTGTAGCACTGCACCTTTTTCTTCCTTTTCTTCTTCGCCTCTTGTCCATTCCTGAGCTGATAACCTTTAACTGCCAACCCCAAACCTTGAGTACTCTCCTCTGTAGCATTCTTTTGCTTCCTCAACTCATGCCCAAGGAAAGCTGCAGTGACTTCCTCATTATTGACGGTTGTCTTTCCATGTGTCAATGTAATGACCAAATGCTCATAGGACGGTGGCAACGAAACAAGAAGAAATAGTGCCTTATCCTCGTCCTCAATCTTCACATCCAAACGCGCTAGATCCGTGACGAACTGATTAAAGGCATTCACATGCTCCACAAGATCCGACCCCTCCTGCATCTTCAGCCCATAGAACTTTTGCTTCAAATACAGCTTATTGGTCGCTGACTTGGACATATAACGATTTGCCAACTTGTCCCAAATTCCCTTAGGACCATCTTCATCCATGACATGATACATGACCTGATCCGCAAGACAAAGCCGTATGGTAGCGGCCGCCTGCACTTGCATATCCTCCCACGCATCGTTGTCAACCTTGGCCGGCTTCGTCTCCTGCAAACCCTTCAAGATTCCCTGCTGTGCCAGAATATCCTTGACTCTTGTCTGCCATAGACCGAAGTTACCCATGCCATCGAATTTCTCCAAATCAAACCTGGTGAATCCCGGCGCCATGCCGAGCCGCGATCTAACCGATCTGTTGCCGCCGGTCTGACCGCCCTTATTTTCTTCTGCGACTTCCTCATGAAAAAGATCACTGATTCCGTATTCCTCGTCTGAAGCCACGCCGCAGTCCGCGATCTAACCAAGAAATCTGACCCGCACCCACAATCTACCCTTCAGGAAACGTTGTAGAACCTTTGAGACTAGCCGCAACACGCAGATTATTCCTGCCCACGGCAACTCGACTTGCTCCACCTTTTCCCGAACTCCAGATTGATTTCTGTGCCCTGCTAGCCTCGTCGCCTGTCCTTTTATTTCTGCTGAATACCGCCAGACCTGTTTTTTCCTTTCTGACACGGAATGCTAATCCAAGTCTGTCACGAAATCACGATTCGACTGGGCCTTCCCAAGTCTCACGAAACCAAGCATGCATGCACACGTCTCTTTCTTTTCTAAATAACCACTGATGCATTGTCCCCTGGACTCACATGCACGTACGCAAAGCACATAGTTAATCCCCTGGACTCCTGAAACAGCTCGGTTTTGTTTGGAATTTCTTTCCTGCGCTGCACGTTGTCCGTGAAGACCTACTGCCGCGCGCCATTGAACTCGCGTACGGACCCGCGGAGCCGAACCGCCGCGACTTTCCTTCGCCTTGCGCTGCTGCCAGACCGATTGCCACACGCCTCCCGAGGCTCCGAGCGGCCGTCTCGCTCGCGACGCCAGGAACCGAAGCCTGACCAACCTTTCCTGTCCGTGTCCCTCGGAAAATTACGCCGCCGCTGTTTTTCCGACAAAAAGCTCGCCCTTGTCTCTGATCTTGATCTGCGCCAGCGATCTGTACTGCTCCGTCGCGCGTACTCATCTCACGCCAACCCTGCTGAAACAGTCGCCACCTCGCGCATAATCCGTGCACGAGCCGTGCCGTACACTGGCTACCCGCGTCGCCGACACAATCCGTCCGCAGTGCCGCGCCGCCGCCTTTGTACAACATCGAGCGCATCGTTTCGATGCTCTCACACTCCGATCTATCCGGCCGTCCCCCACGTCTGGTCGCCGGTTTGATCGCGAGCCGAATCCGTCGCCTCCGCAACGTCTTCAACAGCCACTACGCCGGTCCGATCGCCACGTCTAGCCGATCCTTACCGACCGCAACCCATCGAACGGTCCAGGCCTCCTGCCTGAAGTGTCCGACACCACCGACCGCATCCGCGATTGCCGCCATGCTCCACCTTGCGCCAATTGGACGTTCCCTGGCACCCATCGAGCATGATCCTCGTACCTCCGGATGATCTTCCGCACAGCCTTCTCGCAACCTTGCTCATGATACCACTTGTTAGAATAAAACGCTAATGCAAGATCATAGACGACACACCGAGGCACGATATTTGTTAACGAGGTTCACCGATATGGCTACATCCCCGGGGCATGACTACGGGCGCTCCTCCCCAAGATACCGCAACACCGGCCGCCCGGGCGCCGGCACAAGCCGTCGGCTCCCCCGCGTACCTGTTGCTATCAAGTCGTCATGATGGGTTACAACGTGTGGTGCCCCTCCGTATATAAGAGGCCTAGGATACAAGTGTCTGACTCCTACACAACTCGTACCTAACCACACCAATTACAACTCCAAGTCCACGTAACCCCTTGCATACATAATATTCGACACAAATATAACAGATATCCTGGTAGTTTCTCCTGAATCCTGGCCGATCCCAGGAAATTACTTTGCGTCGACTCAAAGGTTGTCGCCGGGCGCTTCATCTGTTTTTTCCACGTACGACCAGATTTTGTTGGCGGCTGGCGCTAATCAAGGCGCTAAAAGGATACTAGAAAATCTCCCCTAGCGGCTTTGCCTCAAATAACTCGAGATCTTTTTGCGTTGGAGGAAGCGGGCGCTAGCACTTTTCTTATTTATTCTCGTAGCGCCTCTAATCATGTTTAGCGTTGGAAGCACAGACTCTTAGACAGATGCCAGATAATTAAATCAATTATTTTAACATGTTAAGCGTCTAAGCAAGCGCCCTCCATTGGACTGTTGGGGAACGTTGCAGAAAACAAAAAATTTCTTACGGTTTCACCAAGATCCATCTATGAGTTCATCTAGCAACGAGTGATCGGATGCATCTACATACCTTTGTAGATCACGAGCGGAAGCGTTCAAAGAACGGGGATGAGGTAGTCGTACACGACGTGATCCAAATCACCGATGACCAAGCGCCGAACGGACGGCACCTCCGTGTTTAACACACGTACGGAGCGGATGACGTCTCCTCCTTCTTGATCCAGCAAGGGGAGAGGAGAGGTTGAGGAAGATGGCTCTAGCAGCAGCACAACGACATGATGGTGATGGAGCTGCAGTACTCCGGCAGGGCTTCGCCAAGCTCTATGGAGGAGGAGGAGGTGTTGGAGAGGGAGAGGGAGGCACCAAAGGCGTGGTGTGAGAGGCCCTCCTTCCCTCACTATATATAGGGGGGCCTAAGGGGGGGCGCCGGCCCTAGGAGATCCAATCTCCTAGGGGGGCGGCGGCCAAGGGAGGAGTCCCTCCCCCCCCCCCCCCAAGGCACCTAGGGGGTGCCTTCCCCTTTTGGGACTCTTCCCGTCTTAAACCCTAGGCGCATGGGCCTCTTGGGGCTGGTGCCCTTGGCCCATGTAGGCCAAGGCGCACCCCCTACAGCCCATGTGCCCCCCCGGGGTAGGTGGCCCCACCCGGTGGACCCCCGGGTCTCTTCCGGTGGTCCCGGTACAATACCGGTGACCCCGATACTTGTCCCGATGGCCGAAATAGCACTTCCTATATATAATTCTTTACCTCCGGACCATTCCGGAACTCCTCGTGACGTCCGGGATCTCATCCGGGACTCCGAACAACATTCGGGTTACTGCATATACATATCCCTACAACCCTAGCGTCACCGAACCTTAAGTGTGTAGACCCTACGGGTTCGGGAGACATGCAGACATGACCGAGACGACTCTCCGGTCAATAACCAACAGCGGGATCTGGATACCCATGTTGGCTCCCACATGCTCCACGATGATCTCATCGGATGAACCACGATGTCGAGGATTCAAACAACCCCATATACAATTCCCTTTGTCAATCGGTATGTTACTTGCCCGAGATTCGATCGTCGGTATCCCAATACCTAGTTCAATCTCGTTACCGGCAAGTCACTTTACTCGTACCGTAATGCATGATCCCGTGACCAGACACTTGGTCACTTTGAGCTCATAATGATGATGCATTACCGAGTGGGCCCAGTGATACCTCTCCGTCATATGGAGTGACAAATCCCAGTCTTGATCCGTGTCAACCCAACAGACACTTTCAGAGATACCCGTAGTCTACCTTTATAGTCACCCAGTTACGTTGTGATGTTTGGTACACCCAAAGCACTCCTACGGTATCCGGGAGTTACACGATCTCATGGTCTAAGGAAAGGATACTTGACATTAGAAAACTCTAGCAAACGAACTATACGACCTTGTGCTATGTTTAGGATTGGGTCTTGTCCATCACATCATTCTCCTAATGATGTGATCTCGTTATCAATGACATCCAATGTCCATAGTCAGGAAACCATGACTATCTGTTGATCAACGAGCTAGTCAACTAGAGGCTTACTAGGGACATGTTGGTGTCTATTATTCACACATGTATTACGATTTCCGGATAACACAATTATAGCATGAATAAAGACAATTATCATGAACAAGGAAATATAATAATAATGCTTTTATTATTGCCTCTAGGGCATATTTCCAACAGTCTCCCACTTGCACTAGAGTCAATAATCTAGTTACATTGTGATGAATCGAACACCCATGGAATTCTGGTGTTGATCATGTTTTGCTCTAGGGAGAGGTTTAGTCAACGGATCTGCTACATTCAGGTCCGTATGTACTTTACAAATATCTATGTCTCCATCTTGAACATTTTCACGAATGGAGTTGAAGCGACGCTTGATGTGCCTGGTCTTCTTGTGAAACCTGGGCTCCTTGGCAAGTGCAATAGCTCCAGTGTTGTCACAGAAGAGTTTGATTGGCCCCGACACATTGGGTATGACTCCGAGGTCGGTGATGAACTCCTTCACCCAAATTGCTTCATGTGCTGCCTCCGGGGCTGCCATGTACTCCGCTTCACATGTAGATCCCACCACGACGCTCTGCTTGCAACTGCACCAGCTTACTGCCCCACCATTCAAAATATACACGTATCCGGTTTGTGACTTAGAGTCATCCAGATCTGTGTCGAAGCTAGCGTCAACGTAACCCTTTACGACGAGCTCTTCGTCACCTCCATAAACGAGAAACATTTCCTTAGTCCTTTTCAGGTACTTCATGATATTCTTGACCGCTGTCTAGTGTTCCTTGCCGGGATTACTTTGGTACCTTCCTACCAAACTTACGGCAAGGTTTACATCAGGTCTGGTACACAGCATGGCATACATAATAGAACCTATGGCTGAGGCATAGGGGATGACACTCATCTCTTCTATATCTTCTGCCGTGGTCGGACATTGAGCTGAGCTCAATTTCACACCTTGCAGCACAGGCAAGAATCCCTTCTTGGACTGATCCATATTGAACTTCTTCAATATCTTATCAAGGTATGTGCTTTGTGAAAGACCTATGATGCGTCTTGATATATCTCTATAGATTTTGACGCCTAATATATAAGCAGCTTCTCCAAGCTCCTTCATTGAAAAACTCTTATTCAAGTAGGCCTTAATGCTATCCAAGAGTTCTATATCATTTCCCATCAAAAGTATGTCATCTACATATAATATGAGAAATGCTACAGAGCTCCCACTCACTTTCTTGTAAACGCAGGCTTCTCCATAAGTCTGCATAAACCCAAACGCTTTGATCATCTCATCAAAGCGAATGTTCCAACTTCGAGATGCTTGCACCAGCCCATAAATCGAGCGTTGGAGCTTGCACACCTTGTTAGCATTCTTAGGATCGACAAAACCTTCCGGCTGCATCATATACAATTCTTCCTTAAGGAAACCATTAAGGAACGCCGCTTTGACGTCCATTTGCCATATCTCATAATCATAGTATGCGGCAATTGCTAACATGATTCGGACGGACTTCAGCTTTGCTACGGGTGAGAAAGTCTCATCGTAGTCAACGCCTTGAACTTGTTGATAACCCTTAGTGACAAGCCGAGCTTTATAGATGGTCACATTACCATCCGCGTCTGTCTTCTTCTTAAAGATCCATTTATTTTCTATGGCTCGCCGATCATCGGGCAAGTCAGTCAAAGTCCATACTTTGTTTTCATACATGGATCCTATCTCGAATTTCATGGCTTCTAGCCATTTGTCGGAATCTGGGCCCGCCATCGCTTCTTCGTAGTTCGAAGGTTCACCGTTGTCTAACAACATGATTTCTAGGAAAGGGTTGCCGTACCACTCTGGTGCGGAACGTGTCCTTGTGGACCTACGAGGTTCAGTAGCAACTTGATCTGAAGTTTCATGATCATTATCATTAACTACCTCTCTAGTCGGTGCAGGCACCTAAGGAACATTTTCTTGAGTTGCGCCATTTTCCGGTTCAAGAGGAAATACTTCATCAAGTTCTACTTTCCTCCCACTTACTTCTTTCGAGAGAAACTCCTTCTCTAGAAAGGATCCATTCTTGGCAACAAAGATCTTGCCTTCGGATCTGAGGTAGAAGGTATACCCAATAGTTTCTTTAGGGTATCCTACGAAGAAGCATTTTTCCGACTTGGGTTCGAGCTTTTCAGGTTGAAGTTTCTTGACATAAGCATCGCATCCCCAAACTTTTAGAAACGACAGCTTAGGTTTCTTCCCAAACCATAATTCATACGGTGTCGTCTCAACGGATTTCGACGGAGCCCTATTTAAAGTGAATGCGGCAGTCTCTAAAGCATAGCCCCAAAAAGATAGCGGTAAATCGGTAAGAGACATCATAGATCGCACCATATCTAATAGAGTGCGATTACGACGTTCGGACACACCATTACGCTGAGGTGTTCCAGGCGGCGTGAGTTGTGAAACTATTCCACATTTCCTTAAGTGTGTGCCAAATTCATGACTTAAGTATTCTCCTCCACAATCTGATCGCAAAAACTTGATTTTTCTGTCACGTTGATTCTCAACCTCACTCTGAAATTCCTTGAACTTTTCAAAGGTTTCAGACTTGTGTTTCATTAAGTAGATATACCCATATCTACTCAAGTCATCAGTGAGGGTGAGAACATAACGATAGCCACCGCGAGCCTCAACACTCATTGGACCGCACACATCAGTATGTATGATTTCCAACAAGTTGGTTGCTTGCTCCATTGTTCCTGAGAACGGAGTCTTGGTCATTTTACCCATGAGGCATGGTTCGCACGTGTCAAATGATTCATAATCAAGAGACTCTAAAAGTCCATCTGCATGGAGCTTCTTCATGCATTTGACACCTATGTGACCAAGGTGGCAGTGCCACAAATATGTGGGACTATCATTATCAACCTTACATCTTTTGGTATTCACACTATGAACATGTGTAGCATTACACTCGAGATTCATTAAGAATAAACCATTCACCATGGGAGCATGACCATAAAACATATCTCTCATATAAATAGAACAACCATTATTCTCGGATTTAAATGAGTAGCCATCTCGAATTAAACGAGATCCCGATACAATGTTCATGCTCAAAGCTGGGACTAAATAACAATTATTGAGGTTTAAAACTAATCCCGAAGGTAAATGTAGAGGTAGCGTGCCGACGGCGATCACATTGACCTTGGAACCATTCCCGACGCGCATCGTCACATTGTCCTTCGCCAGTCTCCGCTTATTCCGCAGCCCCTGCTTTGAGTTATAAATGTGAGCAACCGCACCGGTATCAAATACCCAGGAGCTACTACGAACACTGGTAAGGTACACATCAGTCACATGTATATCACATATACCTTTCGTTTTGCTGGCCTTCTTGTCCGCTAAGTATTTGGGGCAGTTCCGCCTCCAGTGACCACTTCCCTTGCAATAAAAGCACTCAGTCTCGGGCTTGGGTCCATTCTTTGGCTTCTTCCCGTCAGCTTGCTTGCCAGGCGCGGCAACTCCCTTGCCGTCCTTCTTGAAGTTCTTTTTACCCTTGCCCTTCTTGAACTTAGTGGTTTTATTGACCATCAACACTTGATGTTCCTTCTTGACTTCTACCTCTGCTGATTTCAGCATTGCAAATACCTCAGGAATGGTCTTTTCCATCCCCTGCATATTGAAGTTCATCACAAAGCTCTTGTAGCTTGGTGGAAGCGACTGGAGGATTCTGTTAATGACCGCGTCATCCGGGAGATTAACTCCCAGCTGAGTCAAGCGGTTATGTAACCCAGACATAGTGAGTATGTGCTCACTGACAGAACTATTTTCCTCCATCTTACAGCTGAAGAATTTGTCGGAGACTTCATATCTCTTGATCCGGGCATGAGCTTGAAAAACCATTTTCAGCTCTTCGAACATCTCATATGCTCCATGTCTCTCAAAACTCTTTTGGAGCCCCGGCTCTAAGCTATAAAGCATGCCGCACTGAACGGGGGAGTAATCATCAACACGTGTCTGCCAAGCGTTCATAATGTCTTGGTTCTGTGGGACGGGAGCTTCACCTAGCGATGCTTGTAGGACATAATCTTTCTTGGCAGCTATGAGGATGATCCTCAGGTTCCGGACCCAGTCCGTGTAGTTGCTGCCATCGTCTTTCAGCTTGGTTTTCTCTAGGAACGCGTTGAAGTTGAGGACTACATTGGCCATTTGATCTACAAGACATATTGTAAATATTTTAGACTAAGTTCATGATAATTAAGTTCATCTAATCAAATTATTCAATGAACTCCCACTCAGATAAACATCCCTCCAGTCATCTAAGTATAACATGATCCGAGTTAACTAGGCCATGTCCGATCATCACGTGAGACGGACTAGTCAACATCAGTGAACATCTTCATGTTGATCGTATCTTCTATACGACTCATGCTCAACCTTTCGGTCTTCTGTGTTCTGAGGCCATGTCTGTACATGCTAGGCTCGTCAAGTCAACCTAAGTGTTTTGCATGTGTAAATATGTCTTACACCCGTTGTATGTGAACGTCGGAATCAAACACCCGATCATCACGTGGTGCATTGAAACAACGAACTGTCGCAACGGTGGACAGTTAGGGGAAACACTTTCTTGAAATTATTATGAGGGATCATCTTATTTACTACCGTCGCTCTAAGTAAACAAGATGCAAAACATGATAAACATCACGTGCAATCAAATAATAATAGTGACATGATATGGCCAATATCACATAGCTCCTTTGATCTCCATCTTGGGGCTCCATGATCATCTTGTCACCGGCTTGACACCATGATCTCCATCATCATGATCTCCATCATCGTGTCTCCATGAAGTTGCTCGCCAACTATTACTTCTACTACTATGGCTAACGCGTTTAGCAATAAAATAAAGTAATTTACATGGCGTTTCTCAATGACACGCAGGTCATATAAAAATAAAGACAACTCCTATGGTTCCTGCCGGTTGTTATACTCATCGACATGCAAGTCGTGATTCCTATTACAATAGCATGAACATCTCATACATCACATATAGATCATTCATCATTCATCACAACTTTGGCCATATCATATCACAAAGCACTTGCTGCAAAAACAAGTTAGACGTCCTCTAATTGTTGTTGCAAGTTTTACGTGGCTGAATTAGGGTTCTAGCAAGAACATTTTCTTACCTACGTGAAAGCCACAACGTGATTTGTCAACTTCTATTTACCCTTCATAAGGACCCTTTTCATCGAATCCGCTCCAACTAAAGTGGGAGAGACAGACACCCGCCAGCCACCTTATGCAACTAGTTCATGTTAGTCGGTGGAACCGGTCTCACGTAAGCGTACGTGTAAGGTTGGTCCGGGCCGCTTCATCCCACAATACCGCTGAAGCAAGATAAGACTAGTAGCGGCAAGAAAGTTGACAACATCTATGCCCACAACAAATTGTGTTCTACTCGCACAAGAAGAACTACGCATAGACCTAGCTCATGATGCCACTGTTGGGGAACGTTGCAGAAAACAAAAAATTTCTTACGGTTTCACCAAGATCCATCTATGAGTTCATCTAGCAAGGAGTGATCGGATGCATCTACATACCTTTGTAGATCACGAGCGGAAGCGTTCAAAGAACGGGGATGAGGTAGTCGTACACGACGTGATCCAAATCACCGATGACCAAGCGCCGAACGGACGGCACCTCCGCGTTCAACACACGTACGGAGCGGATGACGTCTCCTCCTTCTTGATCCAGCAAGGGGAGAGGAGAGGTTGAGGAAGATGGCTCCAGCAGCAGCATGACGGTGTGGTGGTGATGGAGCTGCAGTACTCCGGCAGGGCTTCGCCAAGCTCTATGGAGGAGGAGGTGTTGGAGAAGGAGAGGGAGGCACCAAAGGTGTGGTGTGAGAGGCCCTCCTTCCCTCACTATATATAGGGGGGCCTAAGGGGGGGCGCCGGCCCTAGGAGATCCAATCTCCTAGGGGGGCGGCGGCCAAGGGAGGAGTCCCTCCCCCCCCAAGGCACCTAGGGGGTGCCTTCCCCTTTTGCGACTCTTCCCATCTTAAACCCTAGGCGCATGGGCCTCTTGGGGCTGGTGCCCTTGGCCCATGTAGGCCAAGGCGCACCCCCTACAGCCCATGTGCCCCCGGGGTAGGTGGCCCCACCCGGTGGACCCCCGGGACCCTTCCGGTGGTCCCGGTACAGTACCGGTGACCCCGAAACTTGTCCCGATGGCCGAAATAGCACTTCCTATATATAATTCTTTACCTCCGGACCATTCCGGAACTCCTCGTGACGTCCGAGATCTCATCCGGGACTCCGAACAACATTCGGGTTACTGCATATACATATCCCTACAACCCTAGCGTCACCGAACCTTAAGTGTGTAGACCCTACGGGTTCGGGAGACATGCAGACATGACCGAGACGACTCTCCGGTCAATAACCAACAACGGGATCTGGATACCCGTATTGGCTCCCACATGCTCCACGATGATCTCATCGGATGAACCACGATGTCGAGGATTCAAACAACCCCATATACAATTCCCTTTGTCAATCGGTATGTTACTTGCCCGAGATTCGATCGTCGGTATCCCAATACCTTGTTCAATCTCGTTACCGGCAAGTCACTTTACTCGTACCGTAATGCATGATCCCGTGACCAGACACTTGGTCACTTTGAGCTCATAATGATGATGCATTACCGAGTGGGCCCAGTGATACCTCTCCGTCATACGGAGTGACAAATCCCAGTCTTGATCCGTGTCAACCCAACAGACACTTTCGGAGATACCCGTAGTCTACTTTATAGTCACCCAGTTACGTTGTGACGTTTGGTACACCCAAAGCACTCCTACGGTATCCGGGAGTTACACGATCTCATGGTCTAAGGAAAGGATACTTGACATTAGAAAACTCTAGCAAACGAACTATACGACCTTGTGCTATGTTTAGGATTGGGTCTTGTCCATCACATCATTCTCCTAATGATGTGGTCTCGTTATCAATGACATCCGATGTCCATAGTCAGGAAACCATGACTATCTGTTGATCAACGTGCTAGTCAACTAGAGGCTTACTAGGGACATGTTGGTGTCTATTATTCACACATGTATTACGATTTCCGGATAACACAATTATAGCATGAATAAAGACAATTATCATGAACAAGGAAATATAATAATAATGCTTTTATTATTGCCTCTAGGGCATATTTCCAACATGGACAAGCCCTTAGGGCATTTACAATGCAAAGGTGTTTGCGTGGGCGCTTAGACAATAAAAAGAACTAATTAAGGAAATAACATCGGGGTAGGAGTCCGTCTCTTCAACGCGCGGCGCCTATTTGAGCGCTGACGTGATTGGTTTTTTCCGCAAAAGATACTATAGCAGTCGCTAAACAAGCTCATGCAAAAGAAAAAAAGGAGGAAGCATCCGGCGCCAGGCTTTGCATCGATGCTAGCCAAAATCCCCTGAGCAAACGGGATTCAGCCATAACGGCTGGGAAAAGAAGCCTGGCACCTGGCCTAAGCGCCGACGTTGTAGATGCCCTTACGAAAAAATAAATATCATGAAATAAATAAGAAACACCTAAACGCATAGGCTTGCAACGGTGGCCGATAGTTGTGTGGCGCTTCGAATGGCAGGAAAACATGCAAGAGCCCGATGTATCCTCTTGCGTCGATGCCTAACATAACACTGGGATTCAACAAATTAACCGCTAATTCGCGGGGAATCTGACCCTGAACGTGCCCTAAAGATAGTGAATAACATCAGATCATAAAAAGACACGACTAACGAAGAATTTACGAACTCAAAGTTACACCACAGCATTCTCAAGTCACTAGGCTAATATGATTTTCAATGTAACTTTGTTTTTTCCTGGTCGTTCTGCATGCAGATGTCTTTCCATTGTATTGCACGATTTCCTTGATAATTATCAGATTTATAAGATGCCCATTAGGTGTGTCACCATCTCTAACTCTCTTGGTGGTATCTCAATAGTCTTCAATGTGCCTGATACATAACAAATCATGCATAAGGTTCACTAACCTCGAAGGATTTGAATAGATGCATTAGCCGTCGGCCAAAGAAACATAGACTTCTGAATATGTTGTGTCACATTCAAGGACATGCCCTACTCCCACAAGGCAAGTTGTCGCACCATTGCTTCATCGACGTACCACCGTAAGACAATATCATGGTGAAGAGAAGAAGGATAACATACAAAAACTAATATATACGCGAAGCAACAATATGAGTTGGTTCCACCCACCTCCCGGGGCGAGAATTGAAGGCCGCCTAAGATAAGGGTAACTAATGTATGTAAATAGTGGTGGGAGATGTTGGTGGCTAGTTCTTTTATTACACTAGAATTATTTGGTTCAGTAGTTCTCATTTCTTTACCTTAGGAAATGATCGGGCATTATTGGTTAACTAAGAGAGTACATAAGATCAAAGACAGCAAAACACAAGCGACCAACAAATTATTGTTATCAAATTAAAAGTTACATTAAAGACATTTAAAGTGGTCATCTTTAGCTCTACCTTTTGCAATTGATGTTCCTTTCTACTTCTTGAGCTTGCGTTGTTTTTTAACTTGAAGAGGAAAGGGTAATGCAACAAAGTAAAGATAAGTATTTCCCTGAGTTGAGAACCAAGGTATCAATCCAGTAGGAGAAACACGCAAGTCCCCAATATATGCGCCTACACAAACAATCAAACACTTGCACCCAACGCGAAAAAGGGGTTGTCAATCCCTTCACGGTCACTTGCAAAGGTGAGATCTGATAGAGATAGATATAAAAGATTACTAAAATGTAAAAGTAAATAAATTGCATCAAAGTATTTTGGGTATTTTTGATATATAGATCTGAAAATATAATATGGAAAATAGACCCGGGGGGCATAGGTTTCACTAGAGGCTTCTCTCTCGAAGCAAAATAATACGGTGGCTGAACAAATTACTGTCAAGCAATTAATAGAAAAGCGCAAAGTTATGACGATATCCAAGGCAATGATTATGCATATAGGCATCACGTCCGTGTCAAGTAGACCGAAACAATTCTGTATCTACTACTATTACTCCACACATCGACCGACTCCTGCCTGCATCTAGAGTATTAAATTCATAAGAACAGAGTAACGCATTAAGTAAGATGACATGATGTAGCGGGATAAACTCAAGCAATATGATGAAAACCCCATCTTGCTATCCTCGATGGCAACAATGCAATACGTGTCTCGATACCCCTACTTTGTCACTGGGTGAAATCATGCAAGATTGAACCCAAAGCTAAGCACCTCTCCCATTGCAAGAAAAACCAATCTAGTTAGCCAAACCAAACCGATAATTCAAAGAGAAATACAAAGATATAAAATCATGCATATAAGAATTCAGATAAGATTTAAATAATATTCATAGATAAGCTGATCATAAATTCACAATTCATCGGATCTCGACAAACACACCACAAAAGAAGATTACATCGGATAGATCTCCAACAACATCGAGGAGAAAATTGTGTTGAAGATCAAAGAGAGAGAAGAAGCCATCTAGCTACTAGCTATGGACCCGTAGGTCTGTGGTAAACTACTCACTCTTCATCAAAAGGGGAATAGAGTTGATGTAGATGCCCTCCGTGATCGAATCCCCCTCCGGCAGTGTCGGCGTTCTGGGAACGGGGGTCCCCAGACTTGCCTGCCTACGGCCTGCGGCGTGGCTCAAATGGGGGGCCAACATGGCCCATCTTCATCAAGCACAAGACTCAAGACCCTCGCGAGGGGCCAAGCCTCGCGAGGTGGACGACGCGGCGCATCCTCAGGCGCAGCCTCCTCAGACTGGCTCGCGAGGAGACGGAGATATCAAGGCGGGGTACCTCGTGAGGTGCCAGTGACGCAAGCCATGACGATCAAGGGTGCCAGGCGGGCGCCAGCGCGCGCAGTGTCCTTCTTTCCTCTTTGGTGCTAAGGGGGCAAGCGCAGCCGCGGAGTACCGAGGCATCAGGCAAAGGTTGCCATTTCGGTGCAACGAGACCAGGACCAAGCGGACTACGAGATGGAGGTCACCATGGAGCCCAGCACGGCGTCACCGCAGAGTCTTTCGCAGGCGAAGACCACCTTTAGTCTGGATAAGAGTACTTGTTGTCCCCCTTCAAATTAGCCCGCCATCGTTGGCTCCCTTCCCGCTCGATATTTGGGAAAAGGACCAGGGCCCCTATAAATAGGACCAGCCGCCCACATAGCAAGGGGTTCGGTTTTTAGGTTGAGAGGAGGATCGAAATCAGAGAGAGAGAGAGAGAGAGAGTGAAGGGCGACTGAACCCCTCCTAGCAGTTCATCGCCCCAGCCAAGAACAGACCCTCGCGAGGCTGTTCTTCCTTGTATTGTTCATCATCACCAGCCCCAGGAGGCAATCCATCCACCACACACTGGAGTAGGGTATTACACCACAATGGTGGCCCGAACCAGTATAAATCTTGTGTCTCTTGTGTGATTCCTTTAGTAGTTTAGATCTTTGTGAGACGGGGAGGTTGAGGACGTGATTTCCGCGCGCACCCCAGTGTTCGAACCTTAAGGGTCTGCCGGAACCCAAAATCCGACATTTGGCGCCCCAGGTAGGGGTGCGCCGGAATCTGTCTTCCACCACTCCGTTCTCCTCCGTCCGTCGCATCCATGTCCGACGCTCGTCAGGCCTGCGCCGAGCGCCGGGCCGCCATCGCTTCTCGTGTCGCCCAGACGGCCCCCGTTGGTGGGCGTCCTTGTTGTTCCCCAGCGCTCGCCGTCAACGGAGCCACCGGCCCGGCAGGGGGCGAGCAGCAAGCATCGTCTCAGCACCCGTCCATGCGGCAAGACGGCCGCACCGCTACTCCATCACTCGCTCCAGCCGGTTCTTCGTCCCGCGCGCTCCGCGCACCCTTGGAGGCTCGAGCTACGCTCCTCGCGGCAAACAAGCTCCTGCGCTACCGCCCCGTCGACGACGTCTATGAGGAGTGGCTTGACCGCGTCCCCGAGCTTGTCCGCGCCGCAGGGGGCTCTTCCGCGTCGTCCGTCCCTCTGCGCCACACTCTGCCCCGTGCGGGCAACGAAGCTCCAGAGGCGCACCAGCCGCCTCCCCTCCAAGAAGATGCCATGGCTCCAAGGCGATTGGCTCCTGGGCGGAACCCGCTCCGTTAGGCGCCAGCGCAGCAAGAGCGGAGCTGCCAAGAAGTTCCTCGCCTGCAAGGGGCTGCCAGGGCGCTCCCTGCTCCAGCGCGCCGCGACCCTGCTCCAGCTCCGGCGCGCCAAGACCCCGCCTTGCTCCTAGCTGCAGCGCGTGGGGACCCTCAAGGCCGAGATCTCCACCAACCGAGGCCTTTCGTGGCCACCGTGGGCTGCCACGCCTACACCACTCAGCTGCGCAGCGTCGCGTGGCCCGGCAAGTTCAAGCCCGACCTGCCTCCTCGCTACGACGGCACAACCGACCCTGCAGAGTTCCTCCAGCTCTATGAGCTGGGCATCGAGGCTGCCGGCGGGGATGAGAAGGTCATGGCGAACTGGTTCCCCATGGCGCTCAAGGAAGGAGCTCGAACCTGGCTCCTGAATCTGGCTCTAGGCACGATCTCCTCCTGGGACCAGATGCGCGCCCGCTTCATCGCCAACTTCCAAGGTACTCGCGACCGGCCGCCCGCCGTGAGCGACATGCGCCGCATCAAGCAACAACCCGGAGAGACCCTGCAAAAGTACATCCAGCGCTTCAACAGCGCGCGCCTCAAGATCCCCAAGGTGTCCGAGGAGGCCATCATCTCTGCCTTCTCCAACGGCGTGCGCGACGTCAAGATGAAGGACGAGCTGGCGATGCACGAAGACCTCCGCACCTCCCTAGAGCTGTTCAACTTGGGGAACAAGTGCGCCAGGGCTGGGGAGGGACGTCTCTCCCTCCTCGAGCTGCCTGCCGCGGACCCAGAAAAGAAGAAGCCCAAAGCCAAGGACGTGAAGCGCAAGGGGGCTGCCGTACTCGCGGCAGAACCAGACACAAAGCGGGGCAAGGATCTGCCCGAACCCTCCAGAGGCAGCCGGTACTGCGTGTACCATGACCTCCACACCCACAACACCAACGAATGTCAAGAGCTCCGCGCCGTGCGAGAAGGAAGGATCGGCCGTCGCCCTGACCGTGCTGACCGGGGCTACGGCTGGGGAGGAGGAAGAAACCCAGGACGCTGCGAAGATCGCGGCCCGCGCCAGGGGTGGCGCGACCAGCCTCGCGAGGACCGCTGGCGGGACCTGCCTCACGAGGGAGACTGGAGGGATCAGCCTCGTGAGGATCGCCCTCACGGCAACGCAGGCCTACCTCCTCTGCCGCCTCCACCAAGAAGGAACGAAGACCGTCATCAAGACGAGGGGGCTGGGGGCTTCCAGGAGCCGCGCGCAATCGCCTGCATCCTGGGCGGAGCTCAAGCCCTAGCCTCTCAACGCATCTTCAAGCAGTTTGCCCGCGAAGTGAATGCAGTTCTCCCCAAGCTCGAGGCAACGCGCCCCCTCAGGTGGTCGGCGTGCCCCATCATGTTCAGCTCGGCAGACCAGCTCAAGTGCGCAGCCACGGCCGGAGTCCTCCCGATGCTCTGCTCCCCATTCATCAGCAACGTGCTGGTCACCAAGACCCTCATCGATGGTGGGGCAAGGCTCAACGTCCTGTCCGTGGAAACATTCAACAACCTCCAAGTGCCCTATGACCAGCTTCAGCCAACCAAGCCTTTCTCCGGGATCACCGACGGTTCCACAGTCCCGACCGAGCAGGTCCGCCTCCCTGTCACCTTCGGGGCTCGCAGCAACTACCGCACCGAGCTCATCGACTTCGACGTTGCCCACATCCGCCTGCCTTACAACGCCATCGTTGGGTACCCAGCACTGGCCAAGTTCATGGCTGCGACTCACCATGGCTACAACGTCCTCAAGATGCCAGGAAGTGGCGGAGTCATCACGGTGCCCTGTGAAGAGAAGGATGCAGTGTGTTCCCTGGAGCGGGCCTATCAGGCCGCGTCGCTAGAAGACCTAGATCGCGGAAGCAGGAGGCTTCCTGAGGCCACCCCCAAGAAGAAGAAGACATCGTCAGGCACGGCCCCTCAGGAGGCAGGCCCTTCAGGGCCCGTGTCTGCCCAGGGGGACCCTCCTTCCATCGCATAGGGAAGTGCGCCCGGTGCCCTCTTCAGGCAGGGCTCGGGGGCTCTCACCTGGAGGGCCACCGACCTAGGTCACGAGGGAGGCGCTTGGGCACCATGTGGAGGCGTGCTTCGAAGCACGTTTCCCCCGGGAAGGAGCCAAGCAAGGAAGGCCGGACCAGCATGAGTTCGTTGACAAGGCCATTCAAGAGCTACAGGAGACGAGGATCATGAGAGGTTGCCGCCACCTGCCAGCTGTGGCCCCACATCCAGGCGAGGATGGTGGGCTGCGCGTCTGCGTCGACGTACCAGGGCTCAATCAGATCGCCACAACGGAGCGCCTCTGGCCCTTGCAAGTGGGGCGCTGCGGAGGTCCACCCCACAGCTATGTTCGCATGCCTTACGGCCTGCCGAGCATGGCTGCGGTGCACCAGCACCTCATGAGGGGCATCATGGAGGCTTAGGAAGACAGGCGTTCCGCGGCCATGGCGGAGATGAAGACAGCTCACGAGGAGTCACCAGTGCCTCTGGAGCCTCCCGAGGTCCCGGGGCCTGGAGGCTCATGAGGATCAGCTTCCGCAGCCCACCGAGCCCACTGCACCAATGCCACTTCGCCAACGACATTCTCAGGTGACATCTTCAAAGCCTCATTCCCAGCTGGGAGTGCCCTCTCGGGGTTGCATCACTCCCATGCCGCGTGGGTCCGTCCTCGCGGCATGTATCTGCATTTACTTTTCGGTCGTTAGTTTGCCTTGATTGGGGGCGCCCCTCGGGCTGCATCATCCCCAAGCCGCTCGGGCCAGGCCCAGCGGCGTGTATCTCCCTAGCGTTTATTTCCAACTATGCATTGCCTATCATGCTTAACTGCATGGTGCCCGTCCGTGGCATCCTTTCTTCCCATGTCGGCCACTTGCACGTTAAAGGGGGGTGCCTGAGCATCGCGACTCAGGGCTCTTACTGGCTCTCCAGCCCTCACCCTCTGGCCTTGTCCACGGCATCACGACCTAGCATACCAGCGACGGCTGAGACAAGCTCGAGGGCCGGGACCCGAGGACGTAGAGTACCGGCATCTAACCAAATTTTGTAGGGACACATCTCAAGATACGGCCCAGTGCCTGGCGCAACCCGCCTAGGGGTAGGGCCTCGTGAGTCCCGCGCTGGCTCACGGGTGCCCAGATACACCTCACCTACTCCAACCAGCAAGCTCTTGAGTGACTAACGATCGACTAATGGCCACCATGGCATCACCATCTTCTTTCTGTGATGGCCCTGTAGGATCTTTGGAGGGGACCGCGCTAGCCAAGGCCCTCACGAGGTTTCCTTCGCCCTTGCCCGCGCGAACCGCTTGCACGTTAAAGGGGGGTGCCTGAGCATCGCGACTCAGGGCTCCTACTGGCTCTCCAGCCCTCACCCTCTGGCCTTGTCCATGGCATCGCGACCTGGCATACCAGCGACGACTGAGACAAGCTCGAGGGCTGGGACCCGAGGACGTAGAGCAGAAAGGGGAGCAGAGGCGAGGGAGAAGGGGCTCGCGAGGACCTTGCCGAGCGATTCCGCTCCCACCGACGCGCGAACCCGACGGCGCACCAGGAACAATCCCCGATCCTCAAGATAAGTCACCTCCCACAGCGCTGGCTACCGTGGCACTACCCCCGCACCTAAAGCAATTCCGTACTAGCGATGTTGCTTCCCTTTCTCACCAAGCAACGGCTGCTTGGGCGCCAAAGGGGACCTCCTGAGCATCGTGACTCAGGGGCTCTTACCGGACCCCGGGTCGCTCACCTCCTGGCCTTGACCACGGCATGGCGACCTGGCATACCAGCGACGGCTGACGCCCCCTTGGGACTGGGACCTGTCGGCGTAGAGCACCAAGCCCTCGCGAGGTTCGAAAGGGAGGACTAAGCTATGACGAAATCGGCAACTCACGCAAATCCATAGCGAAGGTCATGTATTAACAAACAGGACTACAGACACCTTACAAGCCCCCACGGGCGCATTTTGATTCCTCGCAGGGAACGGATCCTAAGGAGTGCTAACTACACAGGCTCCTGCAGAAGATGCCATCATCAACAGTGGGCCGTCAGGCACCGACGCCAACCACATCCGGATCAGGGTCGGCGACGGCCTGACGAGCCTGCCTTGCTCCGGGAGCGGCGCCAGCTCGGGGGCTCGTAGCTGTCGTCGCTCATCTCCGAAGTCGCGAAGATCTCGCTGGAGTCGCTGGACCCCCCGGCGCCTTCGCCAAGGGAGCGGTCGACGGGCCTAGCCCTCACCAGGGCAAGGTCCTGGCCGCCTCTCCGGCGGCAACACTCCAGTCGGCGCCCGATCGCGTCGAAGACCTTGAGGAACATCACTGCAGCGCCATCGTACTCCAGGTGGACCGCGAAGACGCCCCTCTCCCTGCAGACCCGGGCAATTTCTCTCCAGCCGCGGGACAAGTAGACCTCGCCCGGGGCGGCGACCACGACCTCAGCCTCGGTCGCGAGGGCGCTGCAGCTGGCGTGCTACAGCCAGAGCTCCAGAGGCCCTCCTGGAGGGACGACGGAGGCGAAGAAGGGAGGCAGACGGATCCAGGATTGAAGAGGAACGATGACGTGGAGCACGAACTCGTGGGAGGAGCCCTCGGCATGGACTCCGGGAGGAACAAGCCACGCCTTCGTGACCCGACGGCGCCTACAACGGCGCCGGCCGCGGAGATCAGCATCGACACCCTTGGGGCCCTCGGCGGCGGCGTACAGAGGAAGCGGGAACCCCGGCAGAGCCCGCTCGCACCGGGGCCTCGGCTCTGCCTGCCGGTCTTCCTCGCCCCGGCTGCAAATGGCGAGCCGTTTCTTTGGCGGGAGCGGGTCTGGCCCCTCTCGAGGAGCTTTTCCCTTCTCCGCTGCGGAGAACCGGTGGATCGGAGCCATCACACCGAGACGGAGCAAGGATCAGGAAGGAGGAGAAGCCAGGAGAGATGGATTGGAAGGGCGCGTGCGGTGCCGTACTTATAGCCGGCGAAGGCCAACCGCCGGCCTCCACGATCGCAGGTAATCATAACACGATCTGCATGTAGGGACTTGTCCAACTCGCATGATCACCAAGGCGTCGTGGGGAAGTGGAGTCGCCCACGTCCAATCAACCGCCACGCGGCGCCCAAGGCCGCAGGCTGTTAGGGCCCGCGGTGCTTCGCCCTTGCACTTTCGCCTCTCGGCACGGCCAAGCCCATGCGCGCCACGGGCCCGGGGGCTACTGTCGGCGTTCTGGGAACGGGGGTCCCCAGACTTGCCTGCCTGCGGCCTGCGGCGTGGCTCAAATGGGGGCCCAACATGGCCCATCTTCATCAAGCACAAGACTCAAGACCCTCGCGAGGGGCCAAGCCTCGCGAGGTGGACGACGCGGCGCATCCTCAGGCACAGCCTCCTCAGACTGGCTCGCGAGGAGACGGAGATATCAAGGCGGGGTACCTCGCGAGGTGCCAGTGACGCAAGCCATGACGATCGAGGGTGCCAGGCGGGCGCCAGCGCGTGCAGCGTCCTTCTTTCCTCTTTGGTGCAAAGGGGGCAAGCGCAGCCGCGGAGTACCGAGGCATCAGGCAAAGGTTGCCATTTCGGTGCAACGAGACCAAGACCAAGCGGACTACGAGACGGAGGTCACCATGGAGCCCAGCACGGCGTCACCGCAGAGTCTTTCGTAGGCGAAGACCACCTTTAGTCAGGATAAGAGTACTTGTTGTCCCCCTTCAAATTAGCCCGCCATTGTTGGCTCCCTTCCCGCTCGATATTTGGGAAGAGGACCAGGGCCCCTATAAATAGGACCAGCCGCCCACATAGCAAGGGGTTCGGTTTTTAGGTTGAGAGGAGGATCGAAATCAGAGAGAGAGTGAAGGGCGACTGAACCCCTCCTAGCAGTTCATCGCCCCAGCCAAGAATAGACCCTCGCGAGGCTGTTCTTCCTTGTATTGTTCATCATCACCAGTGCCAGGAGGCAATCCATGCACCACACACTGGAGTAGGGTATTACACCACAATGGTGGCCCGAACCAGTATAAATCTTGTGTCTCTTGTGTGATTCCTTTAGTAGTTTAGATCTTTGTGAGACAGGGAGGTTGAGGACGTGATTTCCGCGCGCACCCCAGTGTTCGAACCTTAAGGGTCTGCCGGAACCCGAAATCCGACAGGCAGGATGCCGGAAAAGGCCCCAAGATGGGATCTCACAGGAACAGAGGCTTGCGGCGGCGGAAAAGTATTTTAGTGTGGCTCTTTCTAATGGTTTGGGTATATTTGAGGATTTATAGAACCGAGAAGGAGGTCGGTGGGCTCCCGAGGGGGCACAAGCCAGGGAGGCGCCCCCCCCTAGGGCGTGCCCTGGAGGCTTGTCGCCTCCTCGGGACTCTTCTGACTTAGATCCCAAGTTCCATGGATGTATGATGGTCCAAGAAAAATCTGTTGGAAATATACCCTAGAGGCAATAATAAAATAGTTATTATTATTTTTCCTTGTTCATGATAATTGTCTCTTGTTCATGCTATAATTGTGTTATTCGGAAATCGTAATACATGTGTGAATACATAGACCACAACATGTCCCTAGTGAGCCTCTAGTTGACTAGCTCGTTGATCAATAGATGGTTACGATTTCCTGACCATGGACATTGGATGTCGTTGATAACGGGATCACATCATTAGGAGAATGATGTGATGGACAAGACCCAATCCTAAGCATAGCACAAGATCGTGTAGTTCGTATGCTAAAGCTTTTCTAATGTCAAGTATCTTTTCCTTAGACCATGAGATTGTGCAACTCCCGGATACCGTAGGAATGCTTTGGGTGTGCCAAACGTCACAACGTAACTGGGTGGCTATAAAGGTACACTACGGGTATCTCCGAAAGTATCTGTTGGATTGGCACGAATCGAGACTAGGATTTGTCACTCCGTATGACGGAGAGGTATCTCTGGGCCCACTCGGTAAGACATCATCGTAATGAGCTCAATGTAACTAAGGGGTTGGTCACCAGATGACGTGTTACGGAACGAGTAAAGAGACTTGCCGTAACGAGATTCAACAAGGTATCGGTATACCGGCGATCGAATCTCAGGCAAGTACTATACGGGTAGACAAAGGGAATCGTATACGGGATTGAATGAATCCTTGACATCGTGGTTCATCGGATGATATCATCATGGAACATGTGGGAGACAACATGGGTATCCAGATCCCGCTGTTGGTTATTGGCCGGAGAGATGTCTTAGTCATGTCTGCATAGTTCCCGAACTCGTAGGGTCTACACACTTAAGGTTCGATGACGCTGGGGTTATAGGGAATAGATGTGCGTGGTTACCGAATGTTGTTCGGAGTCCTGGATGATATCCCGGACATCACGAGGAGTTCCGAAATGGTCTGGAGGTAAATTTTTATATATGGGAAGTCCTGCTTTGGACACCGGAAGTGTTCTGGGCGTTATCGGTAACGTACCGGGACCACCGGAAGGGTTCGGGGGTCCACCGGGAGGGGCTACCAGCCCCGGAGGCCTGCGTGGGCCAAGTGTGGGAAGGGACCAGCCCCTAGGTGGGCTGGTGTGCCTCCCACTAGAGGCCCAAGGCGTAGGGAAGGGGAGAAGGGGGGAACTGTAGGCTCAGATGGGCCTAAGGCCCACCTAGGGTGTGCCCCCCTCTCTCCCCCTCTGGCTGCCCCCTAGATGCATCTAGGGCTGGACACCGCCCCTAGGGAGAACCCTAGATGGGGGTGCAGCCCCTCCCCTCCCCTATATATAGTGGGGGTTTTGGGGCTACCAGGGACACGACTCTCCCTCTCTCTTGGCACAGCCCTACCCCTCTCCCTCCTCGTCTCTCACAGTGCTTGGCGAAGCCCTGCTGGAGTGCCACGCTCCTCCACCACCACCACACCGTCGTGCTGCTGCTGGATGGAGTCTTCCCCAACCTCTCCCTCTCCCCTTACTGGATCAAGGCACGGGAGACGTCACCGGGCTGCACGTGTGTTGAACGTGGAGGTATCGTTGTTCGGTGCTTAGATCAGATTAGACCGCGATCGGAATTGCTTCGTGTACGACTCCTTCATCCGCGTTCTTGTAACGCTTCCTATCGGTGTCAAAACCGGCGGATCTCAGGTAGGGGGTCCCGAACTGTGCGTCTAGGCCAGATGGTAACAGGAGGCAGGGAACACGATGTTTTACCCAGGTTCGGGCCCTCTTGATGGAGGTAAGACCCTACATCATGCTTGATTAATATTGATGATATGGGTAGTACAGGAGTGGATCTACCACGAGATCGAGGAGGCTAAACCCTAGAAGCTAGCCTATGGTATGATTGTTGTCTATGGAGTTGACGAAGTTGTCCTATGGACTAAAACACTTCGGTTTATATAGACACCGGAGAGGGTTAGGGTTACATAGAGTCGGTTACAATGGTAGGAGATCTTGAATGTCCGCATCGCCAAGCTTGCCTTCCATGCCAAGGAAAGTCCTATCTGGACACGGGACGAAGTCTTCAATCTTGTATCTTCATAGTCCAGGAGTCCGGCTGAAGGTATAGTCCGGCTACCCGAACACCCCCTAATCCAGGACTCCCTCAGTAGCCCCTGAACCAGGCTTCAATGACGACGAGTCCGACGCGCAAATTGTCTTCGGCATTGCAAGGCGGGTTCCTCCTCCAAGTCCTTCATAAAAGATTGTTAACACCAAGAGTAGTGTCCGGCTCTGCAAAATAAGTTTCCACATATTGCCATAGAGAGAATAATATTAACACAAATCCAATCTGCTGACGTACTCCGCAGTGTGCCATCACACTACGGCCAAGTCCTGTACTTGAATCGTTTTTACTTTTTCACCTCAGCGTGTTTTGTGAGGCGGTTTCCTTGGCACGTCTTGTCAAAGCAGAGATCGTGTACCCCCCCTATTACGGGATTCTCATCAATACGGATGTGGGTAACCCAATCGAGCCCGTTAGCATGTTTTCTCGATTAAAGGTGAGTCCCTAACGGTTACGAGGAGGGCTCCTGGTATTCAGCCTCTTATAAAGAGACCAGGGCCTTATCTTTTCTCCAACAAGTTCACCCATCGCCTCGAGTTCCAACACCCTAGGCTCCAGATTCCGGGTGCCTCGGACCTTCGACAATGTCCGGTTCCGACCTTCAAGGCCGATGGATGCCCTCCTCCGTCACGGAGGAGGACGTGCTAAAGTTGAGAGAGGCTAAGTTCCTAACCAGCGAAATTTGGCATAGGTTGCCTGCTCAAGGGCAGGTCATCCCCAGTCCCCAGCCCGGTGAGAGCGTGGTGTTCATGTCTCACTTCCTTCGGGGGTTGGGCTTCCCAATGGATCCCTTTGTGAGGGGGCTAATGTTTTATTACGGGCTGGAATTCCACGACTTAGCCCCGGAGTCCATCCTCCATATCTCCTCGTTTATCGTTGTGTGTGAAGCGTTCCTCCATGTTAACCCTCACTTCGGACTATGGCTCAAAACCTTCAAAGTGGAACTGAAGATGATCGAGGGGCGGCACGCAGAGTGCGGACGCGCTGTTATAAGCAAAAATGTTGATGCTCCATGGCCCGAGGGCTCTTTTCAAGAGGAGCTAGGCTTGTGGCAACGAGAGTGGTTTTATATCACCGCTCCCCGGAGCACCAAATGGGTGGCGCCTCCTGCCTTTCGCTCGGGTCCCCCACCACGTCGGGCGTCATGGGTCAACAGAGGGTTGGATTGGGGTTTGCCCAAAGACGTGCCCTTGTTACAGGGCCGCATTAAAGATCTCTTGGAAGGAGACCTCAGCCTGGTCAAGGTGACGCAGGTCATGCTGATTCGCTGAATATTGCCCGGCAAACGTCGCTCCCTTCGCCTGTGGGAATTTAATCCAGAGGGACCGCGAGCTCTCCAGAACTTCATGGGCGCAACGCCCGCGGAGATGTATAAACTGTTCTTCGGATCACAAGAGATGTGTCCGGATTCGACCGAGGACGCAGGCCTAAGCCGCAATCGCCTGGATACTCAAGTAAGCAACCTTGTGCCCGGACCTTCTATCCGTATAATTGTCATAAACTTGCCCCTAAAAGAGCCGTCCTTTTAAGCAGGAGTGGATAGCGAAGGCAAAGCTGATCAGGTGTCCGGCTCCCCTTCCTGAAACCAGGCCGGATCCCGTGCTAGTCGGGATGGTGGAGATAATGCCTTCGGAGGGGAAGGACAAGGAAGCTATGGCCTCCTCGAAGGAGGCTGTTCCGAAGGGAGGAACCGACGATTCCTCTCCTAAGGGGAAGAAGAGAGCCGCCTCTGACGACCCGAAAACCATGGCCGCGAAGCGGGGGAGAAAATCCTCGTCAGAGGGTCCGACGCCGGGGAGTTCCTGTTGGGAACGTAGTAATTTCAAAAAAATTCCTACGCACACGCAAGATCATGGTGATGCATAGCAACGAGGGGGAGAGTCTGATCTACGTACCCTTGTAGATCGCAACGGAAGCGTTGACACAACGTAGAGGAAGTAGTCGTACGTCTTCTTCCCGATCCGACCGATCCAAGCACCGTTACTCCGGCACCTCCGAGTTCTTAGCACACGTTCAGCTCGATGACGATCCTCGGGCTCCGATCCAGCAAAGCATCGATGAAGAGTTCCGTCAGCACGACGGCGTGGTGATGATCTTGATGTTCTACCGACGCAGGGCTTCGCCTAAGCACTACAACGGTATGATCGAGGTGGAATTTGGTGGCAGGGGCACCGCACACGGCTAAGGAATGATCTCAAGGATCAACTTGTGTGTCTAGAGGTGCCCCCTGCCCCCGTATATGAAGGATCCAAGGGGGAGGGGCTGGCCGGCCAAGGGGGGAGGCGCAGGAGAGTCCTACTCCCACTAGGAGTAGGATTCCCCCTCCAATCCTAGTCCAACTAGGATTCCTCGGAGGGGAAAAGAGGAGGAGGTGGCCGGCCACCCTTTCCTAGTCCTAATAGGACTAGGGGAAGGGGGAGGCGCGCAGCCCATCTAGGGCAGCCCCTTCTCTTTTCCACTAAGGCCCATTATGGCCCATTTAGCTCCCGGGGGGTTCCGGTAACCCTCCCGGTATTCCGGTAAAATCCCGATTTCACCCGGAACACTTCCGATGTCCAAACATAGGCTTCCAATATATCAATATTTATGTCTCGACCATTTCGAGACTCCTCGTCATGTCCGTGATCACATCCGGGACTCTGAACAACCTTCGGTACATCAAAATGCATAAACTCATAACAACTGTCATCGTAACGTTAAGCGTGCGAACCCTACGGTTCGAGAACAATGTAGACATGACCGAGACACGTCTCCGGTCAATAACCAATAGCGGGACCTGTATGCCCATATTGGCTCCTACATATTCTACGAAGATCTTTATCGGTCAGACCGCATAACAACATACGTTGTTCCCTTTGTCATCGGTATGTTACTTGCCCGAGATTCGATCGTCGATATCCAATACCTAGTTCAATCTCGTTACTGGCAAGTCTCTTTACTTGTTCCGTAATACATCATCTCACAACTAACATCTTAGTTATAATGCTTGCAAGGCTTATGTGATGTGTATTACCGAGAGGGCCCAGAGATACCTCTCCGACAATCGGAGTGACAAACCCTAATCTCGAAATACGCCAACCCAACATCTACCATTGGAGACACCTGTAGTACTCCTTTATAATCACCCAGTTACGTTGGGACGTTTGGTAGTACCCAAAGTGTTCCTCCGGCAAACGGGAGTTGCATAATCTCATAGTCATAGGAACATGTATAAGTCATGAAGAAAGCAATAGCAACATACTAAACGATCGGGTGCTAAGCTAATGAAATGGGTCATGTCAATCAGATCATTCAACTAATGATGTGACCTCGTTAATCAAATAACAACTCTTTGTCTATGGTTAGGAAACATAACCATCTTTGATTAACGAGCTAGTCAAGTAGAGGCATACTAGTGACACTCTGTTTGTCTATGTATTCACACATGTATTATGTTTCCGGTTAATACAATTCTAGCATGAATAATAAACATTTATCATGATATAAGGAAATAAATAATAACTTTATTATTGCCTCTAGGGCATATTTCCTTCAGTCTCCCACTTGCACTAGAGTCAATAATCTAGATTACACAGTAATGATTCTAACACCCATGGAGCCTTGGTGCTGATCATGTTTTGCTCGTGGAAGAGGCTTAGTCAACGGGTCTGCAACATTCAGATCCGTATGTATCTTGCAAATCTCTATGTCTCCCACCTGGACTAGGTCCCGGATGGAGTTGAAGCGTCTCTTGATGTGTTTGGTCCTTTTGTGAAATCTGGATTCCTTTGCCAAAGCAATTGCACCAGTATTGTCACAAAAGATTTTCATTGGACCCGATGCACTAGGTATGACACCTAGATCGGATATGAACTCCTTCATCCAGACTCCTTCGTTCGCTGCTTCCGAAGCAGCTATGTACTCCGCTTCACATGTAGATCCCGCTACGAGGCTTTGTTTAGAACTGCACCAACTGACAGCTCCACCGTTTAAAGTAAACACGTATCCGGTTTGCGATTTAGAATCATCCGGATCAGTGTCAAAGCTTGCATCAACGTAACCTCTTACGGTGAGCTCTTTGTCATCTCCATATACGAGAAACATATCCTTAGTCCTTTTCAGGTATTTCAGGATGTTCTTGACCGCTGTCCAGTGATCCACTCCTGGATTACTTTGGTACCTCCCTGCTAAACTTATAGCAAGGCACACATCAGGTCTGGTACACAGCATTGCATACATGATAGAGCCTATGGCTGAAGCATAGGGAACATCTTTCATTTTCTCTCTATCTTCTGCAGTGGTCGGGCATTGAGTCTGACTCAACTTCACACCTTGTAACACAGGCAAGAACCCTTTCTTTGCTTGATCCATTTTGAACTTCTTCAAAATCTTGTCAAGGTATGTGCTTTGTGAAAGTCCAATTAAGCGCCTTGATCTATCTCTATAGATCTTAATGCCCAATATGTAAGCAGCTTCACCGAGGTCTTTCATTGAAAAACTCTTATTCAAGTATCCCTTTATGCTATCCAGAAATTATATATCATTTCCAATCAACAATATGTCATCCACATATAATATCAGAAATGCTACAGAGCTCCCACTCACTTTCTTGTAAATACAGGCTTCTCCAAAAGTCTGTATAAAGCCAAATGCTTTGATCACACTATCAAAGCGTTTATTCCAACTCCGAGATGCTTGCACCAGTCCATAAATGGATCGCTGGAGTTTGCACACTTTGTTAGCTCCCTTTGGATCGACAAAACCTTCCGGTTGCATCATATACAACTCTTCTTCCAGAAATCCATTCAGGAATGCAGTTTTGACATCCATCTGCCAAATTTCATAATCATAAAATGCGGCAATTGCTAACATGATTCTGACAGACTTAAGCATTGCTACGGGTGAGAATGTCTCATCGTAGTCAACCCCTTGAACTTGTCGAAAACCTTTTGCAACAAGTCGAGCTTTATAGACAGTAACATTACCGTCAGCGTCAGTCTTTTTCTTGAAGATCCATTTATTCTCAATTGCTTGCCGATCATCGAGCAAGTCAACCAAAGTCCATACTTTGTTCTCATACATGGATCCCATCTCAGATTTCATGGCCTCAAGCCACTTTGCGGAATCTGGGCTCACCATCGCTTCTTCATAGTTCATAGGTTCATCATGATCTAGTAGCATGATTTCCAGAACTGGATTACCGTACCACTCTGGCGCGGATCTTGCTCTGGTTGATCTACGAGGTTCTGTAGTATCTTGTTCTGAAGTTTCATGATCATTATCATCAACTTCCTCACTTATTGGTGTAGGTGTCGCAGAAAAGTTTTCTGTGATGTACTACTTTCTAATAAGGGAGCGGGTACAGTTACCTCGTCAAGTTCTACTTTCCTCCCACTCACTTCTTTCGAGAGAAACTCCTTCTCAAGAAAGTTTCCGAATTTAGCAACAAAAGTCTTGCCTTCGGATCTGTGATAGAAGGTGTATCCAATAGTTTCCTTTGGATATCCTATGAAGACACATTTCTCCGATTTGGGTTCGAGCTTATCAGGTTGAAGCTTTTTCACATAAGCATCGCAACCCCAAACTTTAAGAAACGACAACTTTGGTTTCTTGCCAAACCACAGTTCATAAGGCGTCGTCTCAACGGATTTTGATGGTGCCCTATTTAACGTGAATGCGGCCGTCTCTAAAGCGTATCCCCAAAACGATAGCGGTAAATCAGTAAGAGACATCATAGATCGCACCATATCTAGTAAAGTACGATTACGACGTTCGGACACACCATTACGCTGTGGTGTTCCGGGTGGCGTGAGTTGCGAAACTATTCCACAATTTTTCAAATGTATACCAAACTCGTAACTCAAATATTCTCCTCCACGATCAGATCGTAGAAACTTTATTTTCTTGTTACGATGATTTTCAACTTCACTCTGAAATTCCTTGAACTTTTCAAATGTTTCAGACTTGTGTTTCATCAAGTAGATATACCCATATCTGCTTAAATCATCTGTGAAGGTGAGAAAATAACGATATCCGCCACGAGCCTCAATATTCGTCGGACCACATACATCGGTATGTATGATTTCCAATAAATCTGTTGCTCTCTCCATAGTACCGGAGAACGGTGTTTTAGTCATCTTGCCCATGAGGCACGGTTCACAAGTACCAAGTGATTCATAATCAAGTGGTTCCAAAAGTCCATCAGTATGGAGTTTCTTCATGCGCTTTATACCAATATGACCTAAACGGCAGTGCCACAAATAAGTTGCACTATCATTATCAACTCTGCATCTTTTGGCTTCTACATTATGAATATGTGTATCACTACTATCGAGATTTAACAAGAATAGACCACTCTTCAAGGGTGCATGACCATAAAAGATATTACTCATATAAATAGAACAACCATTATTCTCCGATTTAAATGAATAACCGTCTCGCATTAAACAAGATCTAGATATAATGTTCATGCTCAACGCTGGCACCAAATAACAATTATTTAGGTCTAATATTAATCCCGAAGGTAGATGTAGAGGTAGCGTGCCAACCGCGATCACATCGACTTTGGACCCGTTTCCCACGCGCATCGTCACCTCGTCCTTAGCTAATCTTCGCTTAATCCGTAGTCCCTGTTTCGAGTTGCAAATATTAGCAACAGAACCAGTATCAAATACCCAGGTGCTACTGCGTGCATTAGTAAGGTACACATCAATAACATGTATATCACATATACCTTTGTTCACCTTGCCATCCTTCTTATCCGCCAAATACTTGGGGCAGTTCCGCTTCCAGTGACCAGTCTGCTTGCAGTAGAAGCACTCAGTTTCAGGTTTAGGTCCAGACTTGGGTTTCTTCTCCTGAGCAGCAACTTGCTTGCCGTTCTTCTTGAAGTTCCCCTTCTTCTTCCCTTTGCCCTTTTTCTTGAAACTAGTGGTTTTGTTAACCATCAACACTTGATGCTCCTTCTTGATTTCTACCTCCGCAGCTTTCAGCATTGCGAAGAGCTCGGGAATAGTCTTGTTCATCCCTTGCATATTATAGTTCATCACGAAGCTCTTGTAGCTTGGTGGCAGTGATTGGAGAATTCTGTCAATGACGCAATCGTCTGGAAGATTAACTCCCATCTGAATCAAGTGATTGTTATACCCAGACATTTTGAGTATATGCTCACTGACAGAACTATTCTCCTCCATCTTGCAGCTATAGAACTTATTGGAGACTTCATATCTCTCAATCCGGGCATTTGCTTGAAATATTAACTTCAACTCCTGGAACATCTCATATGCTCCATGATGTTCAAAACGTCGTTGAAGTCCCGATTCTAAGCCGTAAAGCATGGCACACTGAACTATCGAGTAGTCATCAGCTTTGCTCTGCCAGACGTTCATAACATCTGGTGTTGCTCCAGCAGCAGGCCTGGCACCCAGCGGTGCTTCCAGGACGTAATTCTTCTGTGCAGCAATGAGGATAATCCTCAAGTTACGGACCCAGTCTGTGTAATTGCTACCATCATCTTTCAACTTTGCTTTCTCAAGGAACGCATTAAAATTCAACGGAACAACAGCACAAGCCATCTATCTACAATCAACATAAACAAGCAAGATACTATCAGGTACTAAGTTCATGATAAATTTAAGTTCAATTAATCATATTACTTAAGAACTCCCACTTAGATAGACATCCCTCTAATCCTCTAAGTGATCACGTGATCCAAATCAACTAAACCATGTCCGATCATCACGTGAGATGGAGTAGTTTCATCGGTGAACATCATTATGTTGATCATATCTACTATATGATTCATGCTCGACCTTTCGGTCTCCGTGTTCCGAGGCCATATCTGTATATGCTTGGCTCGTCAAGTATAACCTGAGTATTCCGCGTGTGCAACTGTTTTGCACCCGTTGTATTTGAACGTAGAGCCTATCACACCCGATCATCACGTGGTGTCTCAGCACGAAGAACTTTCGCAACGGTGCATACTCAGGGAGAACACTTCTTGATAATTTAGTGAGACATCATCTTATAATGCTACCGACAATCAAAGCAAGATAAGATGCATAAAAGATAAACATCACACGCAATCAATATAAGTGATATGATATGGCCATCATCATCTTGTGCTTGTGATCTCCATCTCCGAAGCACCGTCATAATCACCATCGTCACCGACGCGACACCTTGATCTCCATCGTAGCATCGTTGTCGTCTCGCCAATCTTATGCTTCCACGACTATCACTACCGCTTAGCAATAAAGTAAAGCATTACATCGCGATTGCATTGCATACAATAAAGCGACAACCATATGGCTCCTGCCAGTTGCCGATAACTTAGTTACAAAACATGATCATCTCATACAATAAAATCAGCATCATGCCTTGACCATATCACATCACAACATGCCCTGCAAAATCAAGTTAGACGTCCTCTACTTTGTTGTTGCAAGTTTTACGTGGCTGCTACGGGCTTAAGCAAGAACTCATCTCACCTACGCATCAAAACCACAACGATAGTTTGTCAAATAGACTCCGTTTTAACCTTCTCAAGGACCGGGCGTAGCCACACTCGGTTCAACTAAAGTTGGAGAGACAGTCGCCCGCAAGCCATCTATGTGCAAAGCACGTCGAGGGAACCGGTCTCGCGTAAGCGTACGCGTAAGGTTGGTCCGGGTCGTCTCGTCCAACAATACCGCCGAACCAAAGTATGACATGCTGGTAGGCAGTATGACTTGTATCGCCCACAACTCACTTGTGTTCTACTCGTGCAAATAACATCAAACCATAAAACCTAGGCTCGGATGCCACTGTTGGGGAACGTAGTAATTTCAAAAAAATTCCTACGCACACGCAAGATCATGGTGATGCATAGCAACGAGGGGGAGAGTCTGATCTACGTACCCTTGTAGATCGCAACGGAAGCGTTGACACAACGTAGAGGAAGTAGTCGTACATCTTCTTCCCGATCCGACCGATCCAAGCACCGTTACTCCGGCACCTCCGAGTTCTTAGCACACGTTCAGCTCGATGACGATCCTCGGGCTCCGATCCAGCAAAGCATCGATGAAGAGTTCCGTCAGCACGACGGCGTGGTGACGATCTTGATGTTCTACCGACGCAGGGCTTCGCCTAAGCACTACAACGGTATGATCGAGGTGGAATTTGGTGGCAGGGGGCACCGCCCACGGCTAAGGAACGATCTCAAGGATCAACTTGTGTGTCTAGAGGTGCCCCCTGCCCCCGTATATAAAGGATCCAAGGGGGAGGGGCTGGCCGGCCAAGGGGGGAGCCGCAGGAGAGTCCTACTCCCACTGGGAGTAGGATTCCCCCTCCAATCCTAGTCCAACTAGGATTCCTCGAAGGGGAAAAGAGGAGGAGGTGGACGGCCACCCTTTCCTAGTCCTAATAGGGCTAGGGGAAGGGGGAGGCGTGCAACCCATCTAGGGCAGCCCCTTCTCTTTTCCACTAAGGCCCATTATGGCCCATTTAGCTCCCGGGGGGTTCCGGTAACCCTCCCGGTATTCCGGTAAAATCCCGATTTCACCCGCAACACTTCCGATGTCCAAACATAGGCTTCCAATATATCAATCTTTATGTCTCGACCATTTCGAGACTCCTCGTCATGTCCGTGATCACATCCGAGACTCCGAACAACCTTCGGTACATCAAAATGCATAAACTCATAACAACTGTCATCGTAACGTTAAGCGTGCGGACCCTACGGTTCGAGAACAATGTAGACATGACCGAGACACGTCTCCAGTCAATAACCAATAGCGGGACCTGGATTCCCATATTGGCTCCTACATATTCTACGAAGATCTTTATCGGTCAGACCGCATAACAACATACGTTGTTCCCTTTGTCATCGGTATGTTACGTGCCCGAGATTCGATCTTCGGTATCCAATACCTAGATCAATCTCGTTACTGGCAAGTCTCTTTACTCGTTCTGTAATACATCATCTCACAACTAACATCTTAGTTATAATGCTTGCAAGGCTTATGTGATGTGTATTACCGAGAGGGCCCAGAGATACCTCTCCGACAATCGGAGTGACAAACCCTAATCTCGAAATACGCCAACCCAACATCTACCATTGGAGACACCTGTAGTACTCCTTTATAATCACCCAGTTACATTGTGACGTTTGGTAGTACCCAAAGTGTTCCTCCAGCAAACGGGAGTTGCATAATCTCATAGTCATAGGAACATGTATAAGTCATGAAGAAAGCAATAGCAACATACTAAACGACTGGGTGCTAAGCTAATGAAATGGGTCATGTCAATCAGATCATTCAACTAATGATGTGATCTCGTTAATCAAATAACAACACATTGTTTATGGTTAGGAAACTTAACCATCTTTGATTAACGAGCTAGTCAAGTAGAGGCATACTAGTGACACTCCGTTTGTCTATGTATTCACACATGTATTATGTTTCCGGTTAATACAATTCTAGCATGAATAATAAACATTTATCATGATATAAGGAAATAAATAATAACTTTATTATTGCCTCTAGGGCATATTTCCTTCAGTTCCTCAGCCGGACTACGCCCTCAAGGGGATCAGCCCTCCAGCGAGCCGTAAGTAGAGAAAGATTTTCCTTTTGAGGGATGAGGGAAATCCTTGATTTATGTCTGAGAAGATTAACCAAACCTTTACCTTGTAGTTCGGACCTCAGCCCTTCTCAACAGAACTCGTCTTCGGGGGATCTTCTCCGGAGATGATGGAGAGCGGGACGCCTCCCCCTGCCGTGCCGCCTAGCGAGGCGGGCGACCCCGAGGTGTCGTCGCGGAGAGTTTCTTCGAATCCGGCAAGGGCGGAAGATGGCTATGTGGCCCCCCGAGGTTCTCCGCGTCCGGCCTTCGAAAGAGGTCATGGGACGAGCCCGACACCGTCTGGTGCTCGGTCGGAGGAGCTAAAGATTCTGCTGGGGCGAGCTTGTATCTCAGAGGAGCACCGTGCATTGATGGGCACGGTGATTGAAAGGATCTCATCCGCAGAGAGCGGACTGCATGAGGCCGTCAAAAGTTTACTGACGGGCTTTAAGGTACATTTAGATAATGTACAGTTTTGGCAGTTGCGCATGAATAAGATGCGCCCTATGTAGATAGTAGCCCCTGAGACTCTGCGCGTCGTCAAGAAATGATGGCGCGCGGAGGATCATAATCCCAGGTCTAAGATGTCGCCTTTGAATGCAGGCGGCAGGGTGTCCAGAATCGAGCCGAACTCACGATTTTGCCGGACTAAAGCGGAAACTAGACGTGGCAGAAGCCGACATCGCGCTTGTCAAAAAGCGGCTTGAGGAGGCTCAAGGTATGCAATTCCCCAGGCGGCATGAGGTAAGAACAGTTTGAGGCCTTTGTCTTACAATGTGTGTGCTTGACGCAGATGGTGTGGCCGCCGTGGAGAGCCTTAGGGCAGAACTTGCCCGAGCTAAAGAACAAGCCAGAGAAAGTGATGCGGCCGCCAAGAAAGCCCTTGAAGAGCTGAGAGCCGAACGGGCTGCCCATTGCCGAAGCAAGGAAGAGATGGCCGAGATGGCCGAAAAGTTAAAAAGCGCTACAGACCATTGCAGATTTCTTGAAAAAGAAGACCAGGCGAAACAGACGGACTAAGAGAAGGCCGCTGCCAATGCCAAGGACGCGCGCTCTGCGATGAGAGCTGCGAAGGAGGAGCTGCGTCAGGCCGAACAGATTGCGGCTGGAAAGCCCTTTATGATGTGAAGGAAATTTTGCGATCCGAAGTTTGCTCCGTTGGACCGAATGTGGAGTATGGAGGATACCTATCTGGACTTGGCAGTGAGTGCTGCTGATGCGACCGAACACTTTCGAGATCAGAAGGATCGCGAAGTGGAAAAGCTTTTCTGGTCGCAGTTTCACAATCCAGAGCATCCACTGGTAGTGGACGATCGTTTGGCTCAATGGGCCGAACTGAATAGGTTATCCAGACTCGCTATGAAGTACGTCATGGGTTATCTGTGGCCGGGGAGATCGGAGCTGAAGAGTTATTTCAACTTGGTGCAGCAATTCCTTGACGCAGTGCTGCGTATAAATGCAATAAAGATGTCAGCATGCATAGAGGGCGCACGGATGGCTCTTGCCCGTGTTAAGACATACTGGGCGGAGATGGAGACCACCGTTGTTGCGTCCCGAGATTCGGACAAAAGCCGAGTACCCTCCGAGCACTATTTTCAGGAAGTCCTTGAAGGCGCTCGTGTAATAGAGACGCAGTGCTCGAAAGATGCTATGTTATGATAGCATATGTAATTATAAAGTAATATTTTGATAAATTGTAGTGGCCTTTTTATACTTGTGCCTTCAAGTATTGGGAACACCTCCTGTGCGGCCGTTTTAATATATATATATATATAATCTGAAAGATGGCAGTCGTTGGCTTCAGCCCCCACGCACATAGTGCGGGGGTGCTCGCAGAAGACGTATTTTCACACTTAACCCAACGTCTTGGTCCTACAAAGGAGGTGATAGCGCAGCGGGCCAGGCAACCGGACTATAATGCTTTAACACTTTCACTTGGCCATAGGAGCTTGACAGTGAGACTATTTAGGTAGCTCCTTGGTGGCGACTGCGCTCATCCAAGTTCGGGGCGTGTGTGTGCCTGACCGGGAAACGGCCCTTCGTTAAAACGGAGGAATCCGATAGATTCCGATAGGTCATCGAGTGGCTGACCAGTCTCACGCTACATCATGACAGTCAATTTTCGGCTTTCTCTACTAAGGTGCTCGCCCGGCCGAACCGGGGCACAATCGCAGTAGTTCTCCTGGTGCTACCTTAGCCGATAGAGCGGAACGTAAGGTAGCCGAACTCAGGAGCCGGGCAACCCAACATTTGACGAAAGACATGATTCGGAGCTGATGCATATAATGCCAAAACTCGCGATGCCGAACACTCCCTAAGGTATTCGGTCTTTGTGAGTGCGGGCGAAACAACACTCTTTATTATTAAAAAAGAGAAGCCCCTAGTGTCCAGGTACGTGCGAAAATTCTGACGTGGCCACATGCCAAGACGCCAACCTCCGCCTTGGTTGTACCAGAAAAAACCAGGGGATGTGTAGCAACAAGAGACAATAAAAAAGGTTTGCGCGGGGTCTTAATCTAAAAAGAATCCTTTAGGACGGGTCCCTACTGCACGTCTGCGCCTGTGTCTCCGTTGTGCCGTATCCTGGACGGGCGCCCGCACGATGTTCATCTATAAAAGAGAGGAACTGGGTTGAAAACGGGTCGTGCCGAAAAAGTTTAAAATGAACAAGGTGTAAAGTAAAAATATATGAAATTGAGCTTTATTGTCTCTTATTGTATATGCATGGAGCCCCTAGTGTGGGGATATATGGCCACTAAGCCTGCATCAATGATGATTTTGTACCGAACTCGTCTATCCGCGTTCGTGCTCTTTAATGACCTAGTTTGAAGTTTTTTGGCCGATGAGGCCATTTTGCTGTGGGGCTGTCCAGGCGGCCGCACAGTCCTCCGCTTGGGGAGGCGCACTTTAGTGCTTCCCCTTCAAAGAGATGATGCCTCGTGGACCGGGCATCTTAAGCGTAAGAGATGCATAATGCGATATTGCGTTAAAGCAAGCGAAAGCTTCGCGTCCCAGTAGTGCTTGAAAGCGACTTGAGAACGGGACGATATGGAAGGTCAGCTTTTCGCGGCGGAAGTTATCGGCAGAGCCGAATATGACTTCGAGCTGGAGAAAACCCATACAATGGGTGTCCGGACCAGGTATTACCCCTTGAAAGGAGGTTTTGCTGTGGCGGATTCTTGCTGGGTTTATCCTCATGTGCTGGATTGTATCCTGATATATGAGGTTTAGTCCACTGCCGCCGTCCATAAGGACATTTGAAAACTGGAGTCCACCAATTATTGGATCGAGTATCAAGGCAGTCCAGCCTGCATTCTTGATTTTCTAGAATAATCTAGCTGATCGAAGACGATCGGTTTTGACAACCAGTGGTCGGACCCTTTGGGGATGGGCCGTGTGGTGCGTACCTTTACGGGCGCCGCACGTTTTATTATGTGAAGTGAGTTCACTATTTTTACTTCCTGTGGGAAGTTCTTTTGTTTCCTGGTACTCTGCTTTTGCGGTTCATCCTCGTCTTCGCTTGGTATGTCGAGCCCCTTGTGTTCGGCATTGAGTCTGCCGGATTGTTTGAAAACCCAACAGTCTTTGTGGGTATGGTTAGCAGGCTTCCCGGGAGTACTGTGTATCTGACATATTCTGTCCAGGATTTTATTTAGGTTGGATGGATCGTCCCTGTTATCCTGGGGGGGGGGGTGATTTTTCCTGATTTTGTCGTGAGCCTTTGAATCCGGCATTGACAGTCGTGCTCTTCGGACTTTCGTCCTTAGTCCGGGGACGGTCCTTGTTGCGTCGTGGTTTTCCGTTTCCATCCCTAGTTTCGGATGTACTTGGGTCACTGGGGCTGCACCTTGCCAACCAGCTATCCTCCCCTGCACAAAAGCGGGTCATGAGGTTTATTAGTGCGGCCATTGTTCTCGACTTTTCTTGGCCGAGGTGTTTGGCGAGCCATTCGTCTCGGACGTTATGCCTGAAAGCTGCTAAGGCTTCGGCGTCCAGATAGTCGACTATCTGATTCTTTTTAGTGAGGAATCTATTCCAGAACTGCCGAGCTGATTCTCCGGGTTGTTGAGTTATGTGACTAAGATCGTCTGCATCCGGAGGGCGGACATAGGTCCCTTGAAAGTTTGCTCGGAAAGCATCCTCGAGCTCTTCCCAGCTTCCAATTGTGTTTTCGGGAAGGCTTTTAAGCCAATGTCGGGCTGGCCCTTTAAGCTTAAGGGGTAAATATTTTATGGCGTGGAAATCATTTCCTCTAGCCATGTGTATGTGGAGGATATAATCATCTATCCAGACTCCAGGGTCTGTTGTTCCATCGTATGCCTCTATGTTTACGGGTTTGAACCCCTCTGGAAATTCATGGTCCAGGACCTCATCGGTGAAACATAGAGGGTGTGCGGCGCCCCTGTATTTGGGTGTGCCGGATTCTGATGATGGCTTCATAGCATTGCTTACGAGAGCTTGCTTTCTTGGCCCATAAATGGACCTGACTGGGCCATGATGCGAATCCTTAAGTGGGTCGCATGCCGATTTGAGTGCGGCGTCGCTTGCCTCTTTATGGGGTCGTCTATCCGACCGTGTGGCTTTCTCATTTTTTGAATGCGAGGGCTCTAGGGCCTCTTCGTCGAATTCAGGCAGTAGCTTTCTTTTCGGATAGCTTTTAGTGCGGCGACTGTCGCCGTACTTATCTGCCGTATTGATTACTTTGCTCCATCTGATCCGGAGTGCATCTTCCACTGTTTTTAGCTTCCGCTTCTGCTTTTTTAGGCTGCGTGCAGTTGCGACGAGCCTCTCGTGGAGATTCTTCTGCTCCATAGGTTTATCCAGCGTGAGGTCATCCGGCATGCCGTTTTCGCCAGAGGAGGGATGTTCGGTTTCTCCATCCGCGTTGCCGTGTTCGGATGGTTGCTCTAAGGCCTGCTCGTCCTGCTCTATGGCCGGGTTTTTATCGAGGCGGGGCTTGGGTCGGCGTTTACGCCGACGCTTTGATTGCTTTTCGGGGGGTCTATCTCCCGTTCCTTCCCCTTTTTCCTCGTTGTAGCTTCCTTTAGGGGTATCCACCATGTACACATCGTGAGATGAGGTGGCTGTCCAATGCCCTATGGCGTTGGTTCGTCGGTATCTCCTGCATCATCATCCATGCTGTCGATGTCTCTGGAGTCGAAGTTGAGCCCGTCGTTTAAACTGTCGACAGTGGCTACCAAGTGGGTGGTGGGTGGGCTTTGAATTTCTTCATCGCCCGTATCCCATCCTCGCAGACCGTAATCCGGCCAGGGCTCTCCTGATAAAGAGAGAGACTTAAGAGAATTCAGGATGACGCCAAAAGGCGAGTGCTGAAAGATGTCTGCAGCGGTGAACTCCATTATCAGCGCCCAATCGGATTCGATCGGCAGGGGCGCGGGGGGTTCAGAGTCCGGGGAGGAGTCCGGATCCTTGGAGTCACGGGTCATGCAGAGTGCTGGGCTAGCATTCGGCTCGATCGCCTTTGAGATCGCAGCCCCCGGGGTGGCGTCCAACCGCTCGTCCTCGATTGGCGCAATAGGCTCCGAGTTAGAGGTTGCAACTGATGCGTGAGCGGCCTCCAGGACATTGCCCGGAGGTAGAGCTAGATCATGCCCCTCGAGATAGTGCGGCACGCTTGGCCGTGGCTCGAACCCGTTGATGGCCAGGGGCGTAGCTTTCGATCTGCTCCAAGTGGCCAAGAGAATTGGCCCGCAGAGCGAAGCCGCCGAAGACGAAGATCTGTCCGGGGAGAAAAGTCTCACCCTGGACCGCATCGTTGTTGATGATCAAAGGAGCCATCGGACCTAACGGCGACGACACATAGGAACTCTTAATGAAAGCACCAATGTCGGTGTCAAAACCGGCGGATCTCGGGTAGGGGGTCCCGAACTGTGCGTCTAGGCCGGATGGTAATAGGAGGCAGGGAACACGATGTTTTTCCCAGGTTCGGGCCCTCTTGATGGAGGTAAAACCCTACGTCCTGCTTGATTAATATTGATGATATGGGTAGTACAAGAGTGGATCTACCACGAGATCGAGGAGGCTAAACCCTAGAAGCTAGCCTATGGTATGATTGTTGTCTATGGAGTTGACGAAGTTGTCCTACGGACTAAAACCCTCCGGTTTATATAGACACCGGATAGGGTTAGGGTTACATAGAGTCGGTTACAATGGTAGGAGATCTTGAATATCCGCATCTCCAAGCTTGCCTTCCACGCCAAGGAAACTCCCATCCGGACACGGGATGAAGTCTTCAATCTTGTATCTTCATAGTCCAGGAGTCCGGCTGAAGGTATAGTCCGGCTACCGGAACACCCCCTAATCCAGGACTCCCTCACTTCCATTTCGCGATCTTCAAGGGTATGAAGATACACTCCCCTCTCTCTCGTTGCTAGTCTCTCCATAGATTGATCTTGGTGATGCGTAGAAATTTTTTAAGTTCTGCAACAATCCCCAACAGTGGCATCATGAGCTAGGTCTATGCGTAGTTTCTATGCACGAGTAGAACACAAGTTGTTGTGGGCGTCGATTTTGTCAATTTACTTGCCGTTACTTGTCTTATCTTGATTCAGCGGCATCATGGGATGAAGCGGCCCGGACCGACCTTACACGTACTCTTACATGAGAATGGTTCCATCGAGTGACATGCACTAGTTGCATAAGGTGGCTAGCGGGTGTCTGTCTCTCCCACTTTAGTCGGATCGGATTCGATGAAAAGGGTCCTTATGAAGGGTAAATAGAAATTGGCATATCACATTGTGGTTTTGGCGTAGGTAAGAAACGTTCTTGCTAGAAACCTATAGCAGCCACGTAAAAACTTGCAACAACAATTAGAGGACGTCTAACTTGTTCTTGCAGCATATGCTGTGTGATGTGATATGGCCAAAAGGATGTGATGAATGATATATGTGATGTATGAGATTGATCATGTTCTTGTAATAGGAATCACGACTGGCATGTCGATGAGTATGACAACCGGCAGGAGCCATAGGAGTTGTCTTAATTTATTTATGACCTGCGTGTCAACATAAACGTCATGTAATTACTTTACTTTATCGCTAACTGTTAGCCATAGTAGTAGAAGTAATAGTTGCCGAGACAACTTCATGAAGACACGATGATGGAGATCATGATGATGGAGGTCATGGTGTCATGCCGGTGACGATGATGATCATGGCGCCCCAAAGATGGAGATCAAAAGGAGCAAAATGATATTGGCCATATCATGTCACTATTTGATTGCATGTGATGTTTATCATGTTTTTACATCTTATTTGCTTAGAATGACGGTAGCTTAAATAAGATGATCTCTCGCAATAATTTAAAGAAAGTGTTACCCCTAACTGTGCACCGTTGCTAAGGTCCGTTGTTCCGAAGCACCACGTGATGATCGGGTGTGATAGGTTCTAACGCTCGCATACAACGGGTGTAAGCCAAATGTACACACGCAATACACTTAGGTTGACTTGACGAGCCTAGCATGTACAGACATGGCCTCGGAACACGGAAGACTGAAAGGTCGAACATGAGTTGTATAGAAGATACGATCAACACGAAGATGTTCACCGATGATAACTAGTCCGTCTCACGTGATGATCGGACATGGCCTAGTTGACTCGGATCATGTATCACTTAGATGACTAGAGGGATGTCTATCTGAGTGGGAGTTCATTAAATAATTTGATTAGATGAACTTAATTATCATGAACATAGTCTAAAAACTTTGCAATATGTCTTGTAGATCAAATGGCGCATGCTAATGTTGCCCTCAACTTCAACGTGTTCCTAGAGAAAACCAAGCTGAAAGACGATGGTAGCAACTACACGGACTGGGTCCGTAACCTGAGGATTATCCTCATAGCTACCAAGAAAGCATATGTCCTTGAAGCACCGCTAGGTGACGCACCTGTTTTCTCAGCAACTCAAGACGTTATGAACGCATGGCAGTCGCGTAGTGATGATTACTCCCTGGTTCAGTGCGGCATGCTTTACAGCTTAGAACCGGGGCTCCAAAAGCATTTTGAGCAGCATGGAGCATATGTGATGTTCCAAGAGCTGAAAATGGTTTTTCCAAGCTCATGCCCGAGTCGAGAGATATGAAGTCTCCGACAAGTTCTACAGTTGTAAGATGGACGAGAATAGTTCTGTCAGCGAGCACATACTCAAGATTTATGGGTTCCACAACCGCTTGTCTTTGCTAGGAGTCAATCTCCCGGATGATGCGGTCGTTGACAGAATCCTTCAGTCGCTTCCACCTAGCTACAAGAGCTTTGTGATGAACTTCAATATGCAGGGGATGGAAAAGACCATTCCTGAGGTATATTCAATGCTGAAATCAGCGGAGGTGGAGATCAAAAAGGAACATCAAGTGTTGATGGTGAATAAAACCACTAAGTTCAAGAAAGGCAAGGGTAAAAAGAACTTCAAGAAGTACGGCAAGGTGTTAAGTCATATCTCTCTCGATGTAGTTTTGGTGATTGATGACAACATATTTGCGGACTAACCATGTGCTTTGAGCATTTCAGAGATTCTTCCTTTGGCTCGAGATGATTTCTTTCCCCTCGGAGTGTTTTTCAAGATGATGTAGCTCTTTCGTTTCTTGTTGGTGGACTAGTTTCGTAGGAGTCACCGTACTATCAAGAGGGGGTCCGCTTTGGTAAGGGTAGGGTGGAATCATCACGTACACTTTCATTTCACACCCTCTGGGCCTTCCCGCGTTGTTGGAGGTTTGATTCTCTGCTGTTTGGGCAGTCTTTGGCCCCAGCGGTAGTACCGCGGTGCCCAGCGGTAGTACCGCTTGAGGGTCCTCAGTGGCAGTACCGCTGCGGTACCGAGCCACTACCGCCTCGACTCGAGGGGGCACTTCTCGTGTCGGGTTGAGCGGCACTTGCAGCGGTAGCACCGCTCGAGAGCGGTAGTACCGCCCTGCCACCGCGGCAGTACCGCGCTGGGCCTGTCCAGCAGTACCGCGCTAGGCCAGTCCCTCCTCTATCTTCAAGCCCTCTCTGGCTGGGTGGTAGTACTGTAAGGGGGAGCGGTAGTACCGCTGCCCCCTGCGGTAGTACCGCCCTCTGCGGGGCTGTTTAGTGGGATAACGGTTGGATTGTTACCCCCACTATAAAAGGGGGCCCCCTTCTTCTTCGTTGACCTACCTCTTCCCCCAAAAGCTCCATTATTCCTCCAAGCTGCATTTTCGCCCGATCTCTCTCCCTAGCCAACCAAACTTGTTGATTTGCTCGGAAGTAGTTGAGAAGGCCCCGATCTACACTTCCACCCAGAGATATTTGATTTCCCCACTAATCCCTAGCGGATCTTGCTACTCTTGGGTGTTTGAGCACCCTAGACGGTTGAGGTCACCACGGAGCCATAGTTCATTGTGGTGAAGCTTCGTGGTGTTGTTGGGAGCCTCCGATTGAGTTGTGGAGTTTGCCCCAACCTTGTTTGTAAAGGTCCGGTCGCCGCCTCCAATGGCACCAATAGTGGAATCACGGCATCTCGCATTGTGTGAGGGCGTGAGGAGAATACGGTGGCCCTAGTGGCTTCTTGGGGAGCATTGTGCCTCCACACCGCTCTAACGGAGACGTACTTCCCCTCAAAAGGAAGGAACTTTGGTAACACATCCTCGTCTTCACCGGGTCCACAATTGGTTATCTCTTACATTTACTTGTGCAAGCTTATTAGTTTACTTCTCTTGCTTGCTTGTATGTTCGTTGTTGTTGCATCATATAGGTTGCTCACCTAGTTGCACATCTAGACAACCTACATTGATGCAAAGTTTTAATTTGGTAAAGAAAAGCTAAAAATTGTTAGTTGCCTATTCACCCCTCCCCCCCCCCTCTAGTCAACCATATCGGTCCTTTCAAATGGTATCAGAGCCTCGTCTCTTTACTAAGGACTTTGCCGTCCGAAGAGTATGGTTGACACCATAGATGGTGTGGAGGAGCACTCCGGTGTGAATCCGATCTCGTCCACGGGTGATGGGGGAACCTCGGTCTCCCGTGAGGAATTCAATGTAGCCTTGGAGACATTCAAAACCTCAATGACGACCGAGGTTGAAAGCATGTTTACTAAATTCCTTGAAGGGCTTAAACTATCTACCGCACCTTTGAAAGTGGGTGATCCTACAGACAAGGTGACAGATGCTAGCTCCGACAAGGGGGAAGCCAGTAGTGAAAAGGCTCCTTCTTCTAGTGGTAAAAATGGCACCGGCATCTTTTCCCATGTGGAACCACCACTTGTTTATGGTGGACCAATTCCTTTCACTCACTTGAATCATGCCGGTCCTCCCCCTAAGATTGTGAAAAATGAGGACTTTAATTCTTGGTTTTATCGCTTTAAGCGTCATTTAAATCATGTGAACACTAATCTTTGGAGAATCATTGAAGAAGGTTTCTATCCGCATGACCCAAGCAACTTCACTCCTCGAGAAGCCGCGGATAATAAATTCAATGAGAATGCTCTATTCGTCATCCAAGATGCAATCCCACCCGAAGATCTACCTCATCTTCGGCCCTTCGCCTTCGCCAAAGATGCATGTCTTTGTGTGGTCTCTCTCTACCCGGGAAGCGCAAGCATTCAATGCTCCAACTATGAAGTATTGCAAGACGAAGCCGATGAGTTTGCAATGAAAGAAGATGAAGAACCTCACGGTCTCACTCCGAGATCATGGGAGCAAGGACACAGACGACAATTGGATCAAGCGCAAATTCCTCAAGGCAATGATGCCATACCACAAGGCGATGTCCTCCGTCATTCGTCAAAGGCCGGACTTCCACACATTAACCTCAAGTGAAGTGTTGTATGAGTTTGTGGCCATGAACATCTTGGACAAGACCGTCGACAATGCGGTGCTTCGTTCTCAAAGAGCAAAGAAGCCCAACCTTGCATTGAAGGCCAAGGTTTGTGTTGAAGAAGAAGAAGAGGAAGAAGAGGGAAGCAACCCCGAAGATACAAAATATGCCTATCATGAACACATGGCACTTGCTTCAAGGCAATTTTGGAGCAATAAAAGCTCAAGGACAAACTTGAACAAAAACAACTCAAGTGGCACGAAAGGCAAGCAACGTGTGAGGACTTGCTACAATTGTGGCAATGTGAGCCATTTTGTTGCGGAGTGCCCGTATGAGAAGAGGGAAGACAATGGTGGCAAGCTCGTTCGAAAGGACAAAGCCAAGTCTTTCCCCAACAAGAGCAACTTCACCAAGAAGACCCCTCACAAGGCATTGGTGGTTCAAGAAGAGTACCATGAGGAGGATGATGATGATGATGATGATGATGATGATGATGATGGTGAGTCGGTTGTCATGGCCTCCGTTGCCATTGCAAAAACTCCACGAGTGTCGCTCTTCGACTCACCCAATGAGAACATCACTGCCAAGTGCCCCATGGCCAAAGCTACCAATAAGGTAACCCCCAACATCAAAACTACCATCATTAATAATACTTCCTTGATGGATTGCATTGATGAATGTGAGGGATCTAATGTGGAGGAAAATGAGTTTGAGTCCTTTATGGGTAAACTCAAGGGTAAATCCAAGAATCATTTTGTTGCTCTCTTGGAACAACTTGGTGAAGCCAATGACATGATCGAGTCTCATGAAGATACTATCTCCAAGATGAAGGGGCATAGTCGTGACTATGCCGATGAGATTTCAGATCTTTCCAATGCTCTTGAGGAAGAGCGTGGTCTTCGTTTGGCTCTTGAGGAGTCACACAACGTTGATCATGCTAAGTTAAATAAAGAGTTTGATCATGCTCGTTGTTTTTCGTGTGCTAAACTCCGAGAAGGCCAAACTTGGGGTTGATCTTGTTAGACTCAAAGAGGAGTTTGATCTACTTGACAAGGCTCACAAGGTCTTGAAGGGTGCTCATGCTAGCCTCAAAGAGTCTCATGATCAACTTCAAGTAAAGCTACCAAGGAGAAAGCCACTTTTCCTTGTATGATGTTAATTGATAATGCAAATGCTACTAACTCGTGTTGTGAGCATGTGCATCTTGTTGAGGAGAACGCTAAGCTAAGGGTGCAACTTGAGAAAGGTCTTGTGTCTTGCATACAAGGCGAGAAGAACCTCAACGACCTTTTGACCAACCGGAAGGGAGTTGTGGCCAAGGAAGGGGTTGGATACGTGCCCAAGTCCAAGAACAAGAAGAAGAATGACAAGGCCAAACGACGTCCTCCTCTCAAGCAAACCTTTGTGAAGGAGGGTGAGGGTGCTAATAAGGAGAAGGAGAAGAACTCCATGAGGGGTAGTGATGCCAAGAATGGAAATGCTCCCTTCCCAACAAAGCCGGCGACTTTAACCCTTCTTATGTGTTGTGCCGCGCTAGAGATGGGCATGTGTATGCCAAATTTGTTGGTTCTCCTTATGAGTACATTGAATGGTCTATTTGGGTTCCTAAGACCCTTGTTACTAACATTGAAGGACCCATTACAAAATGGGTACCTAAAACCAAGCATTGATCTGTTGTAGGTGTTTGCTTCCAGTGGGGGGTCATGGTTGCTCGATAGTGGAGCTACTAATCATATGACCGGAAGCAAGGACTTGGTGGTGGACGTGCAAAAGATTCCATCCATGCCCACCAATGTCGAGTGGGGTGATGCCTCGTCTTCTAAGGTATTGGGACTCGGCAAAGTTGTCATTTCTCATGATCTTACGATCGAGAAGGTCATGCTTATTGAGTCCCTTGCATATAATTTACTTTCCGTTCGTCAACTAGCACTCATGGGCTTTGCCACTTTCTTTGATATTGATTCCGTGGCCCTCTTGTGGAGCAAGACTCTTAAAGTAGCCATTGTTGGGCATGTCGAGAACGGTCTCTATGTGATTAACTTTTCGGAGCGACCCAGTAAGACCGCGACATGCCTAATGGCTAAAGTTGAGTGGGATAGCTTTGGCATCGCCGTCTTGCCCACGTCAATTTGAGATGTTTGCAAAGTCTTCTCAAGGGGGACCATGTCCGTGGACTAACAAATGTTAGTTTTGCCAAGGATCGTGCTTGCAGTGCTTGCATCGAAGGAAGGCTACATGAGAAGGCTCACCCTCCCACGACTATCATCTACTCGAAGAGGCCTTTGGAGCTACTTCATTTGGATCTTTTTGGACCTCCATCCTTTGATAGTCTTGGGGGTAGAAAGTATTGCTTGGTGATCGTAGATGACTATTCAAGATACACTTGGGTATATTTCTTCAAGAGGAAGAGCGAGACCCAACAAACCATCACCGACTTTGCAAATGAAGCTCAACGACAACAAAATGCAAAGATCTTGACAATAAGAAGTGACAATGGCTCCGAGTTCAAGAACTACACCTTGGACGAGTTTTTGAGTGATGAGGGAATCAAGCATCAATATTCCGCACCTTACACCCCTCAACAAAATGGTGTAGCGAAGAGGAAGAACTAGACGTTGATGGATGCGGCAAGGACCGTGATGGCAGAGTTCAAGTCTCCCCACAACTTTTCGGCCGAAGCCATCAACACCGCGTGCCATGCATCTAATCGGCTCTACCTTCGCAAAGGCTTGAACAAGACTCCATATGAGATACTCACCGGTAACAAGCCCAACCTCAAGTACTTCCGGGTGTTCGGGTGTAAGTGTTTCATTCTCAAGAAAGGTGTCCGTTTGTATAAATTTGAGGCTAGAGCTTATGAGGGCATATTTGTTGGTTATGCTACAAACTCCCATGCTTACCGTGTTCTCAATAAGTCCACGGGACTTATTGAGGAAACGTGTAACGTGGAGTCTGATGAGAATAACGGCTCCCAAGTGCAGCAAAGTGGTACTTGTGATGTAGGTGATGAAATTCCTCCCCATGCCATAAGAAGAATGGGTGTTGGTCTTATCCTACCCATTGAGGAACCCCTTGTGGTCGAAGGAGAAGGAAAATGTTCTACTCAAGTGGAACCTTCACCAACCCAAGACCCACACGCTTTCGAAGAACAAAGTGAGGGCCCTCAACCTCAAGAACAAGACCAAGGGCAAGATCAATCTCAAGATGGTGTTGTAACATCAAGTGATGCCCAAGGTCAAGCTCCCTCCTCCGAGCAAGTTCAAGATCAAGAGCCTCCATGAGATCAAGAACAACCTCAAGACGACGCTGAAGATGATCAAGTGACCACTCCTCGTCTCACCCCCGAGGAGGAATTGGAGTGTCGTGCCGCCAAGGTTGCTTCCAAGCTCTCCACCAAGGATCATCTCATGAAAAATGTGCTTGGAATCTTAAGAAAGGGGGTAAGCACTCGTAGATAATTAGCAAACTATTGTGAACATCACACGTTTGTCTCTTGTGTTGAACCCCAAACGGTCTATGAGGCGCTTGAAGATCCGGATTGGCTCAATGCCATGCATGAAGAACTCAACAACTTCGAGCGCAACGAAGTGTGGAGATTGGTGCCAAGGGCAACGGGGAACCACAATGTCATTGGAACCAGGTGGATATTCAAGAACAAGCAAGATGCTCATGGGATTATCATTCGCAACAAGGCTCGTTTGGTAGCCCAAGGCTACTCCCAAGTCAAGGGTATCGACTACAGTGAAACCTTTGCTCCCATTGCTCGTCTTGAATCCTTTCGCATGTTGATTGCATATGCTTCTCATCATAACTTTAAGTTACAACAAATGGATGTGAAGAGTGCTTTTCTTAATGGTCCTATTAATGAATTGGTTTATGTCAAGCAACCCCCCGGGTTCAAGGATCCCTACTTTCCCGATCACGTGTATCAACTCGATAAGGCACTCTATGGCCTTAAACAAGCCCCACGTGCGTGGTATGACCACCTTACCGAGTTGTTACAAGACCATGGTTTTGAAGTTGGTCTAATTGACCCCACTCTTTTTACCAAGATGGTCAAAGGGGAGTTGTTTTTGTGCCAATTATATGTTGATGATATTATCTTTTGTTCCCCTAACAAAGCTTTCAATGAGGAATTTGCTGCTCTCATGACCTCAAAGTTCAAGATGTCTTCCATGGGAGAGTTGAAGTTCTTTCTTGGGTTCGAAGTGAAGCAAAGGAGAGAAGGAACCTTCATCAACCAAGCCAAATACACTCAAGACATGCTCAAGAGATTCAAGCTAAGTGATGTCAAGCCAGCTTCCACTCCCATGCCCACCAAGTGCCAACTTGACATTGATCCCAATGGTAAAGCAGTGGATCAAAAGGTATATCGTTCCATGATTGGCTCCTTGCTTTACCTTTGTGTATCTAGACTAGATATCATGTTGAGTGTGGGAATTTGTGCACGGTTTCAAGCCACACCTAAGGAAGGTCACTTTGTGGCGGTCAAGCGAATCTTTCGATATTTGGCTCATACCCAAACTTTGGCCTTTGGCACCCAAGAGGAGCAAACTTTAAGCTTGTAGGTTATTCGGACTCGGATTGGGGGGAGACAAAGTGGATAGGAAGTCCACTTCCGGAGGGTGCCATTTTCTTGGTTGTTCTTTGGTGAGTTGGTCTTCCAAGAAGCAAAGTTGTGTGTCTCTCTCGTCCACGGAAGCGGAATATGTGGCCGCCGGTGGTTGTTGTGCACAACTTTTATGGATGAGGCAAACTTTAAAGGATTATGGTGTCATTTTTGACAAAGTGTCTCTTTGATGTGACAATGAAAGTGCCATCAAGATTTCTCTCAACCCAGTGCAACACTTCAAGACAAAACATATTGATATTAGGTATCACTTCATCCGGGATCACATTAGATGAGGGGAGATCGAGCTTAACTATGTCAACACTCATGATAACCTTGCAGATATTTTCACGAAGCCTTTGGATGAAGCAAGATTTCGCGAGTTAAGGCATGAACTAAATATCATTGATTCGAGCAATGTGACTTGAACCCTTTCACACCCCACCTCACTCAACTTGTTGTCTAGTCTAGGTGTAGGCATGGACATAGGGGGAGTGTTGTTCTCTCAATGAACTTTCCCTCCCCCCATAATGCATAAACTAACCAAACTCTTTCACATTAGCCATTTTTAATGGTACTTGTGCTTCAAAGATGAGTGTTGGTCATGGGCCCAAGGTTAAAACCTTCATGGCGCCATACCTCTGAACTCAAACATAGGTGGCCTCGGCCACCGTCCTCTCTTGGAGAGGTGTGTGTCCTCTTTCTTTTTGTCGGTGTTGTGTGTGTGTGTGTGTTCTCGTTTTGTCTCGGTTTCTTATCTCTTGTGTTCTGCCCAGTTTGGTCGGCCCTTTTTGCGGCACAGCGGTACTACTGCTGCGTGAGCGGTACTACCGCTGACAAGCGTCAAGCGGTACTACCGCCCACCCCAGCGGTACTACCGTTGCGGGGCGGACGACGGGAGTTATGTCGGGGCAGGGGGAGTTGTTTCTCCCCCATACCCATTCGCCCCCACTCGTCTTCCTCGTTTCTCCAGCAACCTCTTGCCGCGGGAGGGGCCCGGCCGGCTGCCGTTTTCATGCCGTCCCTCTCCATTTCCTCCGATGGAGTCGATCCCCACCATGTCCTCTAGCCATGGATGCCGGTATTGCCCCCGTTCCCGTTCTCTCTTTGCCTAGATCTTGCATCTAGTTTTTAGGGGCAATAGGCATTGTTCTTCTCGTCTTTTGGCGATGGTGAGGCTTGAGTAGGATGGAGATGGCCTCTAGGACCTGTGGATTGTAGTTTGGTATGTCTCTTTTTGAATTTGGCATCTCTGGTAGTGCCGGATCTGAGCACGGTAGTAATGAACCGCCATTCCCCATCTGGCGCGGTACTACCACTCTCCTCGAGCGGTACTACCGCTCTCCTCGAGCGGTACTACCGCTCAAGCGATACTGCCGCTGTTGTGCCACGGTACTACCACTCAAGCGGTACTGCCGCTGTTGGGTCGCGGTACTACCGCTGGATGCCCAGTTCCATCTTTTCCTACCAAGCTTTGATCCTTGTTGTTTGTTTGGTGGGTTATACTCTTTCTTTTGTGTGTTTCTTCTGGTCGTGTGTTTGGTTCCAGGTGATGATCATCCTGAGCAGCAGGTCTGCCGTGTCAACCCCAGTCATGCAACGTTTGTCGGTGTCAAAACCGGCGGATCTTGGGTAGGGGGTCCCGAACTATGTGTCTAAGGCGGATGGTAACAGGAGGCAGGGGACACGATGTTTTACCCAGGTTCAGGCCCTCTTGATGGAGGTATAACCTATGTCCTGCTTGATTATTCTTGATAATATTAGTAGTACAAGAGTTGATCTACCATGAGATCGGAGAGGCTAAACCCTAGAAGCTAGCCTATGGTATGATTGTATGTTGTCCTACGGACTAAAACCCTCCGGTTTATATAGACACCGGAGGAGGTTAGGGTTACACAAGGTCGGTTACAAAGGAGGGGATATGCATATTCGTATTGCCTAGCTTGCCTTCCACGCCAAGTAGAGTCCCATCCGGACACGGGACGAAGTCTTCAATCTCGTATCTTCATAGTCCAACAGTCCGGCCAAAGGATATAGTTCGGCTGTCCGAAGACCCCCAAATCCAGGACTCCCTCAGTAGCCCCTGAACCAGGCTTCAATGACGATGAGTCCGGCACGCAGTATTGTCTTCGGCATTGCAAGGTGGGTTCCTCCTCTGAATACACCATGGAAAAGCTTGAATACAAGGATAGTGTCCGGTCCTGCAAAATAAGTTCCATATACCACCATAGAGAGAATAATATTTCCACAAATCTAATCTGCTGACACGCTTTGGCAGCATGACATCACGCCACGGCCTGGTAATTATTTGAACAGTTTTTCTTTAACCAGCCCTGCACATAATGCGAGGCGGTTTCTTGACACGTCTTGTCAAAGCAGATATCGTGTTCCCCTTATCACGGGATTCTCATCAATACAAACGTGGGTAACCCAACCGTGCCTGTTGGTATGACTCCTAGATCTTAGGTAAGTCTCGAACGGCCACGAGGAGGACGCCTGATATTCATCCCTTTTATAAAGGGACAAGGCTTTTTCTTTTTTCCCTCCCGTGCTCAATCGAATCCTTCCCCCGCCTCGAGTTATAACACCCAAAGCCCAGGTCAGGTGCTTCGGACCTTCAATCATGTCCGGATCCAGCCTTCAAGGCCAGTGGATGCCTTCCTCCGTCATGGAGGAGGACATCAAGAAGTTGAGGGAGGCCAGATACCTGACCGCCGAAATTTCGCATAGGCTGCCCGCCCGAGGGCAGGTCGTCCCTACTCCTGAACCCAACGAGAGTGTTGTGTTCGTCTCCCACTTCCTCCGAGGACTAGGCCTCGCTCTGGATCCCTTTGTTAGGGGTCTTATGTTCTATTACGGGCTGGATTTTCATGATCTGGCCCCGGACTCCCTTCTTCACATCTCGTCTTTTATTGTCGTTTGTGAGGACTTCCTCCGCATTACCCCTCACTTCGGCATGTGGCTCAAGACCTTCGATGTGAAGCCGAAGATGGTCGAGGGGCAGTACGTAGCGTGCGGAGGTGCTCTAATAAGCAAAATTGCTGACGCTCCATGGCCAAAGGGTTCCTTTCCAGAGGTGTCCGGATTGTGGCAACAGGAGTGGTTTTACGTCACAGCTCCCCGAAGTGCCAAGTGGGTAGCTGCCCCCACCTTTCGCTCGGGCCCTCCACCACAACTGATGTCATGGATCAGCAGGGGGCTGAGTTGGGGTCCAGCCAAGGACGTGCCAATACTGCAGAGCCGTATCCGAGATCTCTTCAAGGGAGATTTCAGTCTGGTTATGGTAATGCAAGTTATGCTGGTTCATTGAGTTCAGCCTTGCAAACGCCGGCCCCTCCGCATGTGGGAATTCAACCCGGAAGGACCGCGCACTATTCAGAATTTCCTCGGCATGACGCACAAGGAGATGTACAAATCGTTCTTCGGACCCCAAATAGAGTGTCCGGACACTACCGAGGGCGTGGGCCTGAGCTACAACCGCCCCGCTGCCCAAGTAAGTAATCCCATGGCCGAACACACTGTCCTTTTATTTATCATGACATCATTCTGAAGAATCGCTCTTTGACCAGGACTGGATAACGAAGGCGAAGATGATCCGGTGTTCGCCCCCCTTCCTGAAGGCTTGGACAATCCGGTGCTGGAAAAGCTGCTCGAGCCAGCACCTTGCCTGGTGCCCTCAAAGGAAGATGAAGGGGGGAATAAAGAGGGCAAAAGCGGGCCTCCATTGCTACCTATTCCAATCAAGGGAATGAGCGCCTCCACGAGGGAGGATAACCAAGGGGAAGAATCTGACATTCTCTCTCCCCGGGGCAGGAAGAGGACTACCTCTGAAGATCCGGAAACCAAGGTTTCCAAGCGGGAGAAGAAATCTCCGCCAGAGGGTCCTGCCTCAGAGGGTATTCTTGCCGCACAATGTCCGCGCGGGGATCAGCCCTCTACCGAGCTGTAAGTAATCAAAAAGTACTTAATAGTGAAGATATCCTACCTTACTTCTGAGGAAAATAACCGAATCATTTATCTTGTAGTTCGGATCTTAGCCCTTCTCAGCAGAGCTCATCTTCAGGGGATCTTCTTCTAGAGATGATGGAGAGCGAAACACCTCCCCCTGCCACACCGCCTCACGAGGCGGGCGACCTTGAGGTATCGTCGCGGAGGGTTTCTCATGATCCGGCAAGGCTAGAAGGTAATCCTATGGCCACCCTAAGTCCCCAGTATCCGGCTCTTGAAGAGAGCAATCAAAAGAGTCCGGCACCGTCTGGTATGCGGTCGGATGTACTGAGGAGTCTGCTAGAGCGAGCAACTATCTCAGAAGAGCACCGTACGTTGATGGGTACGGTGATTGAAAGGATTTCGTCCGCCGAAAGCGGGTTGCATGAAGCCTTTATGAGTCTACTGGCGGGTTTTGAGGTACGTGAAATGATGTACATTTTTGACAGTACCGCACATTTTTAGGTGTGCCCTGTGTGGATAGTAGCCCCTGAGACTCTGGTTGTCGTCGAAAACGGTGGCAAACAGGGGATCATAGTCCTAGGTAATAACCAGACCACCTGTATGTGCAGGTGGTTGAAGCTCCGGTGGCAAGCCGGACTGATGGGTTTGCCGAACTAAAGTGGCAACTGGATGTGGCAGATGCCGACATCGTGCTTGTTAACAAGCGGCTTGACGAGGCACAGGGTAGGTGATTTTTCTGGTGAATGTCACCTAGTAAGAGCAGCATGATGCCAATATATTTAATATGTTGTGACTGGAGATGGAGCTGCCACTGTGGAGACCCTTCGGGCAGAGCTCGCCCAAGCCAAGGAGCAAGCAAGGAGTAGTAATACGGCCGCATTAAAGGCGGCCGAATAGTTAAGGGCCGAACAGGCCGCACATTGCGGGAGCAAAGAAAATATTGCCAAGATGGCCATGGAGTTAAAAGATGCTGCTGACCGTTACCGGCTTCTTGAAGAAGAAAACCGGGTGAAGGCGACGGACCTGGAGAAGGCCCGGGTGGCTGCCAAGGAAGCCCGCTCCAAAATTAGAGCGACAAAGGAGGAGCTGAATCAAGCTGCGGATATCATTTCTGGGAAGCCCTTCTTGTTGCGGACTAAGTTCGGAGATCCAAAATATGCTCCTCTGGACCGGCTATGGAGTTCTGCGGATGAGTATATGGATTTGGCTGCAAGTGCTGCGGATGCGACCGAGTACTTCAAGGATCAGAAAGGTCCTGAAGTGGAGAAGTTGTTCTGGTCACAGTTTCACGCTCCAGTCCGTCCGCTATTGCTGAATGAGCGATTGACCGGTTGGGTCGAGCTCCATAGATTGTCCCGACTGGCCATGAGCTTCGTTGTGGATCATTTGTGGCCAGGAGGGCCAAGGTCGAATAGCTACTTTAGCTTAGTGCAACAATTCCTTGGCATTGTGCCACGCATTGATGCTGTAAAGAGGTCGGCGTGCATAGAAGGCTCGCGGATGGCCCTTGCCCATGTCAAAACATATTGGGCGGAGATGGATGCCACCACTGTTGCGGCACAGGGTTCGGCCATAGGCCGAGTGGCTGCCGAGCACTACTTTGAAGAAGTTCTTGAAGGCGCTCGTTCGATAGAGGCTCAGTGCTCAAAGAATATTATGTTTGAGTGACATGTATTCCCATTGTAAAAACAATGTTTTATTGAGTTTATCAAGGCTGTATTTATACTTTTGCCCGAAAGTACTATGATGCCTCATGTGCGGCCGTTTATGTATATATGTATATAACCTGAAAGATGGCAGTCGTCGGCTTCAGCCCCCACGCATATAATGCGGGGGTGTTCACAGAAGACGCATGTTCACACTTGATCCAACGTCTTGGTACATTAAGGAGGTCATAGCGCAGCGAACTAGGCAATCAGACTATAATGCTTTAACACTTTCACTTAGCCAGAGGAGTTTGACAGTGGGGCTACTATATAGCCCCTGGTGGCTCCGCACTCATCCGAATTCGGCGTGCGTACATGCCTGGCCGGGAAACGGACCTTCGTTAAGGCGAAGGAATCTCGAAGATCCCGCTAGGTCATCGAGTGGTTGACCAGTCTCATGCTATATCATGACAGTCAGTTTTCAGCTTTCTCTACTAAGGTGCTCGTCCGGATGAACCAGGGCACAATCGCAGTAGTTCTCCTGGTGCCGCCTTAGCCGATAGAGCGGAACATAAGGCAGCAAAACACAGGAGCCGGGCAAACCCAACATCTGACCAAAGACATGATTCGGAGCTGATGCATATAAGGCCAAACTCGCGACGCCGAACACTCCCTAAGGTATTCGGTCTTTATGGTGGAAACTGGGCTTAAGCAGTGCCCTTTGTAATAAGCCCCTGGTGTTCAGGTACGTGCAATATTCTGACGTGGCCACATGCCAATATGTCAGCATCCTTCTCAATTGTACTGAGAATCCAGGGGATGTGCATCAACAAGAGACAGTAAAAAAGGTTTATGTAGGGTCTTAATCTAAAAAGAATCCTTGGAACGGGTCCCTGCTGCACGTCTGCGCCTGTGTCTCCATTGTGCCGTATCCTGGACGGGTGTAGCACGATGGTCATCTGTAAAAGAGAGGAACTTAGTTGAAAAGTTGTCGTGCAAAAAGGTAGGTTATACTAAAGAAACCATGTACAGTTTAAGATGAGTAAAGTTGAGCCTAATTGCCACTTGTTTGTGCGCGTTGAGCCCCTTGTATTGTAATAGGGGTATAGCCATCAAACCTGTATCAATTACATATAGCTGCATTGGACTCGTCTAACCGCGTTCGTGGTCTTAACGACCTGTCAGATGCTTTAGTTGGTGAGGCCGTTTAGTGTGCGGCTGCCAAGGCAGCCGCAGGGTCTTGCGCGCGCAAGGAGCGCTCAATATTTCCATTTACCGTAATGATGCTGTGTGAACCGGGCATCTTAAGCATGAGAGAAGCGTATTGCAGTATTGTGTTAAAGCGAGCGAAAGCTTCGCGTCCGAGTAGTGCTTGATAGCCACTTTGGAACGGAGCAATGTGGAAGGTTAACTTTTCGCTGCGGAAGTTATCGGGAAAGCCGAATATAACCTCTAGTAGTAGGGAGCCCGTGCAATGGGCTTCTGGGCCTGGCGTTACTCCTTTAAAGGTAGTATTGCTATGGCTAATTTTTGTTGGGTCTATCCCCATGTTGCGGACTGTGTCCTGATATATCAAGTTTAAACTGCTGCCGCCGTCCATCAGGACTCGTGTGAAGTGGTATCCATCAATTATTGGGTCTAATACCAAGGCAGCCCATCCTGCACACCGGATACTTGCCGAGTAATCCCGATGGTCGAAGGTGATCGGTTGGGACGACCAGTGGCAGAACTCCGCGATGATAGGCCCTGGGGCATGTGTCTCTAGGAGTGCCGCTTTGTTTCTCCCCTTTGTCACGTATAACATGTTTACTGTTTTGACTTCTCGTGGGAATGTCTTCTGTTCCCCAGTGCTTTGCTTGCGAGGCTCATCCTCGTCTTTGCTTGGTGTATCATGCCCCTTATGTTTGGCGTTGAGCTTGCCGGACTGCTTGAATACCCAACATTCTCTATGGGTATGATTTGCAGGTTTATCGGGGGTACTATGGATCTGACATATTTGGTCCAGAATCTTGTTTAGGCTAGACAGTTCGTCTATGTTGCCTTTGGAGGGCAGCTTTTGCTGACCTGGCCGAGAGCTTCTGAATCCGGCGTTTACCGTCATGCTCTTCGGGTTGTCTTCTTTATTCCGGCGCTTGTTTTTGCTGCGTCGTGATTTCTTGTTTCCGTCCCTGACTTCGGATGTACTTGGGTCGTTGGTGCTGCATCGGGCTAACCAGCTGTCCTCGCCCGCGCAAAAGCGGGTCATGAGGCTTGTTAATGCTGCCATTGTTCTCGGCTTTTCTTGGCCGAGGTGTCTGGCAAGCCATTCGTCTCGAACGCTGTGCTTGAAAGCTGCTAGGGCTTCGGTGTCTGGACAGTCGACTATTTGGTTCTTTTTAGTGAGGAACCTGTTCCAAAGCTTTTGGGCTGACTCTCCGGGCTGTTGAGTTATATGACTTCAATCGTCTGCATCCGGTGGTCGGACATAGGTCCCTTGAAAATTTGCCCGAAAGCTGTCTTCGAGCTCTTCCCAGCTGCCAATGGAGTTTTCGGGGAGGCTTTTAAGCCAGTGCCGAGCTGGCCCTTTGAGTTTGAGGGGTAAGTACTTGATGGCGTGGAGATCGTCTCCTCGAGCCATATGGATGTGGAGGATATAGTCCTCAATCCAGACCACAGGGTCTGTCGTTCCGTCGTATGCCTCTATGTTTACGGGTTTGAATCCCTCTGGAAATTCATGGTCCAACACCTCATCGGTGAAACATAGGGGGTGCGCGGCACCCCTGTATTTGGGTGTACCGTGGTGTTGGGATGTTTGTTGTGTTGCATTGCATGCTGGAGCGCGCTTGCGTGGCCCGTAGATGGATCTGGTTGCTCCGTACTTTTTATGCGAGCCCTCACATGGATCGCGTACTATCTTATGTGCGGCGTCGTTTGTCGCTCTATGTTGGCCACGAGGTCGTCTATCCGACCGGATGGCCATTTTGTTTTTTGGTTGCGGGGGATCTAAGGCATCCTCATCGAATTTAGGTACCAACTTTCGCTTCGGGTAGCTCTTGGTGTGGCGGTTACCGCCGTACTTCGTTGCAGTGTTGAGTACTTCACTCCATCTGATTCTGAGTGTGTCTTGTGCAGCCCTGAGCTTTTGCTTCTGCTTTTTCAGACTCCTTGTAGTGGCAACAAGCCTTTGATGGGCATTCTGTTGCTCCGGGTGCCTGTCTGGTGTGATGTCGTCCGGACTGTTATCTTCGACGGAGTCGGGTTGTTCGGTTTGATTCTCCGTGTTGTCGTGGTCGGGCGATGGTTCGCCCTGCTCTATCGTTGGGTCTATATGATCGATGTTTTTGCCGAGGCGGGATTTGGAGCAGCGCTTACGCCGCCGCTTTGACTGCTTCTCGAGGGAACAACCCTTCGCTCCGTCCTTCCGTTCCTCGTCGTCATTTTCTTTGGGTGTGTCCACCATGTATACATCATATGATGAAGTGGGCGTCCAGTGCCCTGTGGGCAGTGGTTCCTGTTCGTCTCCTGCATCGTCGTCCATACCGTCGATGTCTTCGGAGTCGAAGTCGAGCATGTCGGTCAAGTCGTCGACAATGGCTACTAAGTGGGTGGTGGGTGGGCGGCGAATTTTTTCGTCATCCACATCCCAATTCTGCCGGACATGGTTCGTCCAGGGCTCTCCCGACAGAGAGAGAGACCTTAATGAGTTCAGTATGTCGCCGAAGGGCGAGTGCTGAAAGATATACGCGGAGGTGAACTCCATGATCGGCACCCAGTTGGATTCGATAGGCACGGTAGCAGGCGGTTCGGAGTCCGTGGCCGAGGAAGCATCCGGCAGTTTGGCGTCACGGCTCTCGTGAAGGGTAAGGTCGATACTCGGCTCGATCGCCGATGAGAGTGCGGCCTCCGTGGCGGGTTCTATCCACCCGTCACTAGATGGTGCAATTGGCTCCGATTTGAGGGTCGGGGCGGTCGCCGGTGCGATCTCCCGAACACTGTCCGATGGTAGAGCTAAGTCGTGCTCATCGTGACCGTGCGGCGCACTTGGCAAGGGCTCGAATCCGTCGAAGATCAAGTCTCCGTGGATGTCGGCTATGTAGTTCAAGTTTCCAAATCTGACCTGAGAGCTAGGGGCGCAGCTCTCGATCTGCTCTAGATGGCCAAGCGAGTTGGCCCGCAGTGCAGAGCTGCCGAATACAAAGATCTGTCCGAGGAGGAAAGTCTCACCCTGGACTGCATCGCTTTCGATGATCGAAGGAGCCATCAAGCCTAATGATGATGACATAGAGGAACTCTCAATGAAAGCACCAATGTCGGTGTCAAAACCGGCGGATCTCGAGTAGGGGGTCCCGAACTGTGCGTCTAAGGCGGATGGTAACAGGAGGCAGGGGACACGATGTTTTACCCAGGTTCGGGCCCTCTTGATGGAGATAAAACACAACGTCCTGCTTGATTATTCTTGATAATATGAGTAGTACAAGAGTTGATCTACCACGAGATCGGAGAGGTTAAACCCTAGAAGCTAGCCTATGGTATGATTGTATGTTGTCCTACGGAATAAAACCCTCTGGTTTATATAGACACCGGAGGAGGTTAGGGTTACACAAGGTCGGTTACAAAGGAGGAGATATGCATATTCATATTGCCTAGCTTGCCTTCCACGCCAAGTAGTGTCCCAACCGGACACGGGACGAAGTCTTCAATCTCATATCTTCATAGTCCAATAGTACGGCCAAAGGATATAGTCCGGCTGTCTGGAGACCCCCAAATCTAGGACTCCCTCAACGTCAAAGCGCTACCGCACTTCTGAGTCAGCAGGTGGTTCCTCTAGTGCTCAACCGCCGCCAGCAGGCGCAACCTCAAGTGCTCCACCGCCACCTCAGCACTCGAAGAGATCTGCAAACAAGCCAAAGGGAAAGACTGTGACTGAGATGACTACCAAGGAATTTTGGGCAAAGCGTCGCCGCAACCCCTATGAGGAAGACCAAGATCCCACTTTGGTTAACCGCCCGTTCTGGAACCTCTTTTAGTTCTTCATCTTCTTTGATGTGATCAAGGCTAAGAAGAATCACTTTGTTGATGTCCGTTCCATCGACACTGATCCAATGGAAAAGGACCCTGAGTACTTTGGCGAAGCCCTTCAGATGTGCACTCAGTTGAACATTCTCAGAATCATGTAGTTCAATAAGGAGTTTGATGCCGACATCATATGTCAATTCTATGCCACTGTCCATCTTGGAACTGATGCAGAAAGGACCTTGACTTGGATGAAGAATGGCAAGTTGCTCACTGTCACGTGGAAGGCCTTCATGGAGTTACTTGGGGTGGAAGATCACGGGCTTGAGCATCCAGTCGGCTTCCGTCCTCACCGCAATGTCACCTCCACTCACAAGCAAGCTCTCTAGCCCTACTACTCTCAGAAGGTTAACCCTAAGACAAAGAAGGGAACCTATGAGCTGTCTACCTATCTGAACATCCTTCACCGTGTCTTTCGCGAGACTCTTTTCCCGCGCATTGGGAATCTGGATATGGTCCACTCCTATCTTGTGGACATGCTTCTCTTCTGCCAGCATGAGAAGGAAGAAACCACTGGAGAGACCCTGGACATCTCTCATGTTATGTGGTCTGAGCTTTTGTCTGCCATTTCTGAGCGCAAGTTCCCGATCTATGGTCCTTTCATCATGCTGCTCATTGAGAAGGCCTGGGCACATCACTATCCCAGGGCTGTGCTGGAAACTGGAGAGTTGATTTCTCATGATATCAAACGTCTGCGGAAGAAGGACAACTGGGGCACCCAGGCCCCTCGTTCTGATGCTCCACCTTCTGAGGCTGACATGGAGTCTGAGGACGATGCTGAGGCCGACAAGGATGAGGACTATGAGCCCTCCGGTGTGGAGCCCTAATGGGCTAAGAGGATTAAGCGCAAGATGAAGAAGTTTTTCTGCATGGAGTCTCATGGCCAGTACATGTCTCATGTCTCTGAGAAGAAGGCCCACAGACGTCACAAGGAGCTCATGCTCTAGTTGGGTGCCACTGTTAACAGCGGATCTGAGGAGAGGATCACTAACGAGGAGGAGTGGGTTGAGCAGCACTGCCCATGGACCGATTCAGATGCCGAGCAGTTTCCGATCGACGACGGAGGTGCAGACGATCATGCTGAGATGTGATGTTCGGGTCCTCAGCTTGCTATCACCTGGAGCCGTAGCAACGCTCTTTGCCCTTTTGGTGTCTCGCTGCCAAAGGGGGAGAGAGTTTAGGGATTTGTGTTGTTGCCGTGTTGCGAGTGTGTCTTTGTGGTTTGTGGTGTCTTGTGTTTTCTCGTCGTTTTGCTTGGTTTGGTTTGGTGCCAGTGGGACCTAAGTTCTATACATATGGTGTGATACATATGCTACCTTATCTTTACCTTTATTATCTATGTCTATTCAGTACTGTAGTATCTTATGAGTTGCATGATTATCCTAGTTTATACCCAACTATCATGTATCATGTGCTTAGAATTTTTGGACTATAAAATATAGGGGGAGTGTTGATCCTAATGTGTGTGTATTGCATTCCAAAGGCACTACTAACTAGGTGCACACATTCAGGGGGATCCCATCTATATTTTGTAGTTCTAAGTATCCTTACTTTAATGTCTTTTCCCTGTGGAAATCCCTGGTTGTCATCAATCCATCAAAAAGGGGGAGATTGTTAAGGCATATCTCTCTCAATATAGTTTTGGTGATTGATGATAACATATTTGCGGACTAACCGTGTGCTTTGAGCATTTCAGAGATTCTTCCTTTGGCTTGAGACGATTTCTTTCCCTTCGGAGTGTTTTTCAAGACAATGTAGCTCTTTCGTTTCTTGTTGGTGGACTAGTTTCGTAGGAGTCATCGTACTATCAAGAGGGGGTCCGCTTTGGTAAGGGTAGGGTGGAATCATCACGTACACTTTCGTTTCACACCCTCTGGGCCTTCCCGCATCATTGGAGGTTTGATTCTCTGCTGTTTGGGCAGTCTTTGGCCCCAGCGGTAGTACCGCTTGAGGGTCCTCAGCGACAGTACCGCTGCGGTACTGGGCCACTATCGCCTCGACTCGAGGAGGGCACTTCTCGTGTCGGGTTGAGCGGCACTTGCAGTGGTAGTAGGTGCGGTAGTACCGCTCGAGAGCGGTAGTACCGCCCTGCCACCGCGACAGTACCGCGCTGGGCCTGTCTGGCAGTACCGCACTGGGCCAGTCCCTCCTCTATCTTCAAGCCCTCTCTGGCTGGGCGGTAGTATCGTAAGGGGGAGCAGTAGTACCGCTGCCCCCTGTGGTAGTACCGCCCTCTGCGGGGCTGTTTAGTGGGGCAACGGTTGGATTGTTACCCCCACTATAAAAGGGGGTCCTCTTCTTCTTCGTTGACCTACCTCTTCCCCCAAAAGCTCCATTATTGCTCCAAGCTCCATTTTCGCCCGATCTCTCTCCCTAGCCAACCAAACTTGTTGATTTGCTCGGGAGTAGTTGAGAAGGCCCCGATCTACACTTCCACCAAGAGATATTTGATTCCCCCGCTAATCCCTAGTGGATCTTGCTACTCTTGGGTGTTTGAGCACCCTAGACGGTTGAGGTCACCACGGAGCCATAGTCCATTGTGGTGAAGCTTCGTGGTGTTGTTGGGAGCCTCCGATTGAGTTATGGAGTTTGCCCCAACCTTGTTCGTAAAGGTCCGGTCGCCGCCTCCAAGGGCACCAATAGTGGAATCACGGCATCTCGCATTGTGTGAGGGCGTGAGGAGAATACGGTGGCCCTAGTGGCTTCTTGGGGAGCATTGTGCCTACACACCGCTCTAACGGAGATGTACTTCCCCTCAAAAGAAAGGAACTTCGGTAACACATCCTCGTCTTCACCGGGTCCACTCTTGGTTATCTCTTACCTTTACTTGTGCAAGCTTAATAGTGTTACTTCTCTTGCTTGCTTGTATGTTTGTTGTTGTTGCATCATATAGGTTGCTCACTGTCAGTGTCAAAACCAGCGGATCTCGGGTAGGGGGTCCCGAACTGTGCGTCTAGGCCGAATGGTAACAGGAGGCAAGGGACACGAAGTTTTACCAAGGTTCGGGCCCTCTCGATGGAGGTAAAACCCTACGTCCTGCTTGATTAATATTGATGATATGGGTAGTACAAGAGTAGATCTACCACGAGATCGGAGAGGCTAAACCCTAGAAGCTAGCCTATGGTATGATTGTTGTTCTGTATGTTGTATGTTGTATCGACTAGCCTGGCCCTGGTTTATATAATGCACCAGAGGCCTAGGTTAACAAGAGTCCTAGCCGAATACGCCGGTGGGGAGAAGTCCTTGTCTTGATCGCCAAGTCTTTGTGGAATCTTCCTTGTATGCGGTAGCTGTCCGAATTGGCCCATGAGTATACGGCCATGGGGGGCCTCGACCCAATTTAATAGATCGGGAGACGACGTGGTGAGTACCCCCTAGTCTAGGACACCGTCAGTATCCCCCTGAACCGGTCTTCAAGTTAGGGACGCTCCTCGATTCTTCCGAACTATTCTTCATCTTCGGTCGTCGGTCTTGAAAATTGGTTCGACAAATCTTCTTTATCTTCGATCTCGAGGATCGCCGAAATGCATTCGACGAGTTTAAACGTCGTGTATCCGAGGAGCCCCTTTAAGTCTCTGGCCTTTACCCATGCCTTGTTATTTTTATGCCACACCTGGGTTTGAAGTTGTTCCCGGGCGGCAGCGTCCTCTTGCGTCCGAGCTCCAATGCTGGACTGTATTCGAGGTATCTTTTGCAACCGAGCACCAACGCCGGACCGCTTCCCAGCTCAAACGCCGGAATGTATCCGAGCTCCAACGCCGGACTATGTATCCGAGCTCCAACGCCGGACTATATATCCGAGCTCCAACGCCGGATTGTATCCGAGCTCCAACGCCGGACTATATCCGAGGTGTCGTAAATCACCTTGGTTCAAAGAAGTTTGAAGCAGTTTAGCCGAGCTTAATGCCATAAATGCCCTCTATGGAGCCAGCCACTAGTGCCCGAGCTTTATGCCGGGCTGCTTCCGAGGTGGTGCACCACCCCGAATGTGGGACGATTTTTGTGAATATTTTTTATTGGTGCAATTTATTCTCTGCCGAGATATATAGCCAGTAGCCTCAAGGTGTGTATCGGTCTAAAACCCGAGATGCACCTGAAGGATGATGTAAGACCGCTGATCCCAGTAGCCGCTGAGACTCAGGTTGATTTGCAAAATCGGCCTGAGGATCAAGTCCAAGCTCGGCAGAATACTTTGGGACACTAAAAGCGGCATGCTCAGTCCTCGAGACTCAGGTTGGGTGCGGCCGACCAACCTAAGGATCAAAATCTCCTCGGAAACTATATTGCACATAAAATTTTCTGCATTGGACAAGCAATGCAGTAGCCCCCGAGACACTGCTCGGGTGGTAACACCAGATCAGGGGATCAATGTGCCCCTTTAATATTTGTAAATAATAAGCCCGAAGCCCAGTAGCCCCCGAGCCTTAATGCGGGCACGGGTGGATGAATTAAGGATCAATATCCATAGTAAAATCACAAATTATGTGTAATGACTCTATGTATCCAAGTACTTTACGTCATTAATGCTCGGATCCGCATTGTACAAAACTTTGTTGACCGACCATCGGCTTCCACCTCCTCGGCCAGTAGCCGAGGAGTGTTTGTCCTACTTTATAAAGCCTTTATGAGGGCAAAGATTTACAACAAACAAGGCAATCTGGCCATAAGGTTTTATAAACAAAGGTACGCAGAGAGTTATATTACTGTTTAACAGAAGAAATGTCTTCCAAAGAAAATAGTCCCACTATCGGTTCCTTTCTTTGGGTTGTCATGCTAAGCATGATCATTAAACCTCAGCTCTAATGTAAGAGCAAAATATTGAGGATTTAGTTTGGGAGGCCAGTTAATAGCCCCCGGTAGTGTTCGGCGACAGTCGGGGTCAAGCCGTAAACACTTCGGCCAATGTTATGAACGGCCCATCATTTAACATAGTCATCGGATCGCTGACCAGTTTACGCTTATTGTGAAAGTCAGTTTTTGGCTTTCTCCACTGAGGTGCTTAACCATGTGAGCTGAAAGCACAATCACAGTGGTTCTCCCTTTGCACGCCTAGCCGAACAAAACGGAACGTAGGAAGCAAGTGCAGGAGCCGGGTAACCCAACTATTGACCGAAGACACAATTCGAAACCGATGCATATAGAGCAATATCTGAGAATGTTTTTGCCGAATCCCTAAAGGTGTCCGGCGTTGCACTGCGAGACTAATGCTGGAAAAGCACAAATAGTTTAAAAGTGCCAAAAAGCTTGGAAAACCAAGAAACATCAGTAAAAACATGACATCCGAACAATATCAAGTGTTTGGTGCCAATCCGAAAGTTGGTCTTAGAAAAAAGAAGTGCTTCTGTCGTGCTTTAACATGATACATCCTATCTCAAGACTTCGAGCGGGTTAGCCTATGACTTCAACCTCCTATCTCGAGGGTGGAGTACTTATCATCAGGCCAGTTTAGCAAACTAAACTCTAGCGGCTTTGAGAGAGAAATTAGGCTCCCCGGCTAGTGACCGCACACTCGTGTCGAAAAAAGGAGTGATAAATAATAATAATAATAAAACTTTGCAACGACTAAGAAGAAGAACACTTATTATAAAACGGCTCAAATAAACTTAAGAGCCCCCAAGTGACTTGGGTAGAAGAATGATTGCATGTACCGAAGTACTTATATCATATCTATGTTCAACCGAACTTTAAACGCGTCTTAACCGACCGTCAGCTTCTCCCTCTTCGGTCAAGGACCGGAAAGTGTTATGTACTCCATCGGTCGAGAATATCGACGGTGTTTCCAATAACCAGGCAATCAGGCCATAAGGCTATAACAGACAAAGCGCGATTAGGGAACTTATGCTATATTACCGTGAAGTGTAAGAAGCATCTTCAAAGAAAATAGTACCCCCACTAATACCTTTCTTTGGTGCTCATTGTTATTATGAGACTTGTGCAATAGATTTTTTGTACTCATGAGTTCCGTTGTGTGATGACCATCATTGAAAACTATAAGAGCACTAGCTTTCGGCTTCACCCAGTCTGAGGTCCGGCTCGGGCGACCCGATCGTGACAATCGTAGAGGTGCTCCCTTTACTCCCTAGCCGAACAATCGGGAACGTAGGGGTAAACACAAGAGCAAGGCAACCCAGCTTGCAAATCACTTAAGTCAATATGGTGCATATTGTGGTGTAATACACGAATAAGGAACGAAGCCGTACAAGTATAATCATATGCAAGTGGAAAAGCTTCATGAAGGAAGCCCCCAAATGAATTGGGTATTTGAATTTATGCGTCACAAACAAAGTTTGGACAAGGAAATTTTTTACAAGCAACTTTTTTCCAAAAAAGTATAATGCTTGGTCGAACCGAACACAAGTTAGAAATTAAAGCTTTGAGCATGAAAGCAACTTAGCTGGTTAATGTGTTCGGTATTGATGACGCGGTTCGAGCTTGATGCGGGGCAAGGTTCCATCCCCCAGGCTGGTCCCGAGGTGGCGGGGTGGAGATCTCGACACGCCGAAGTGGTGACATAGCACGGTCAATGCAGACCAGCAGAGTGACGCCGAAGTCCCCGGATCATTTTCCTGTGCACAAAAAATAGTGCAAACCGGAGATAATATTAATAATGATAATTAAAAAAATGTTGCATAATAAATAATTTATGCAAAGTGAGGAATAGAAGAAATATGGCCTGGCGCCGAAGTCAATGTCGATGCAGGGCGTCGGCGTGATGTAGTAAAGGCGTGGCAAAGCCTGAATTCACAGGTCGGTCCGAGCTCCGGATGCGGCATTCGTCGGACTATGTACGGGAACTGATCGAACCACCACGCGACCTCGTTAATGCGGTCACCATTTGATAGACCTGTGTACGTATCATGGACAAACCAGAGTAATAATTCCTTGAGAAAAATGAACCCAAACAAGCAAAAAATACTGGGATTAATAGCACCTGGTTTATTTGTTGTAGCAATCCGAAGGAAGGTGATTCCCAAAATTGGGACTCGCTCCGCACACCCATTGCCTGATGGGGGATAAAACGACGGCATGGCAATGCTGGTAAAGGTTGACTCGCCGAGGCAAAGCCCTCGGCCCAGCTAACGTGACGGAGCCGGTCGGCTAGTGACGCCGAAGTGTCCGGAGTAGGTTGATGAAGAGATGGCGAAGCCCCCGGTCCAGCCGAGATGTCGAAGCCTCGACATCAGCCGATGAGTCGAAGTAGGTCGGCGTGATGGACACCAGCTTGAAGAAGCAATAGTGCGGCCCTGTCGATGCAGGTCGTGACGTGGTCGGTGCCGGCTTGATGAAGCGACCGTGCGGCGATGCCGGTATGCCCGCTCCGTGTAATCCGTGGGGCGGCGATGTTGATGATGATTTATCCTTCGCGATGCCAGACTCTTGTTCGGCTTGCCGAGATGATGATCCGAAGAAGTTGAGCTCGGCTAAAGTGACGACGTGTCTAGCTCAGGTCGGCAGCCGTGGAGTAATATTGCCAGACTGGTTTGACACCAGCATGATGTTGAAGATCATGTTCAAAAGATTTTAAAGTTAGTGAGATGTGTTCGGGAACAAAACACAATACCCCATACAAAACTTCCTTCAAAAGGGATGTCCGAAATCACGTTCATAAAAAAGATGAACTCGGGTCGGATTTGTTTTCGCGTAGAAAACAAATCCGAAAAGTGATGCACTAATCGGAAGGTTCCCGGAGTTTGGATGGTCTGATCGAGCTGAAATTTTGGGAAGTGGTAGATATAGGAATTCCGCAGCCGATCAACGGTTGGATCTTCCAAAGGACGTCTGAGCTAGAAGCTGGACACCACGCCCTAAACTCATCCAAATTCCCATCCGGATTTGACAGGGCTCCGGTATATCGTGGATTGCCAGAGATTCCTCCATCGGAACTCGACGAAATTTTCCAGGGTTGTTATAGACTCAATTCCGCACAATTCCACCAAAGAGATCGTCAAAGCGATACTCGAGGAGGTGGTGGCGGCAGATACGAGTTCGCAGTCCAAAAAAACAGCACGGTCGCTTGAGGGTAATGTTGACGTTGAGCCCCCGAGCTCCATAGATGATTCCTCCATGATCTTGATAGAGATCGGAGTTGATGTTTGATGAAGGCCCTCGTCCGAACATGGTGATCTGAACACGGGGCGCAATTCTTGGTCGAACCAAGGTGACCAGTCGAACTGGCGACGAAGACGCCGAAGTCGCAGTTGATCTGCAGGTGAGCCATCGATCCTTTTGTCGATCACACAGCGGAACTCTCAATGAAAGCACCAATGTCGGTGTCAAAACCGGCGGATCTCGGGTAGGGGGTCCCGAACTGTGCGTCTAGGCCTGATGGTAACAGGAGGCAAGGGACACGAAGTTTTACCCAGGTTCAGGCCCTCTCGATGGAGGTAAAACCCTACGTCCTGCTTGATTAATATTGATGATATGGGTAGTACAAGAGTAGATCTACCATGAGATCGGAGAGGCTAAACCCTAGAAGCTAGCCTATGGTATGATTGTTGTTCTGTATGTTGTATGTTGTATCGACTAGCCTGGCCCTGGTTTATATAATGCACCAGATGCCTAGGTTAACAAGAGTCCTAGCCGAATACGCCGGTGGGGAGAAGTCCTTGTCTTGATCGCCAAGTCTTTGTGGAATCTTCCTTGTATGCGGCAGCTATCCGAACTGGCCCATGAGTATACGGCCATGGGGGGCCTCGGCCCAATCTAAAAGATCGGGAGACGACGTGGTGAGTACCCCCTAGTCTAGGACACCGTTACTCACCTAGTTGCACATCTAGACATCCTACTTTGATGCAAAGTTTTAATTTGGTAAAGAAAAGCGAAAAATTGTTAGTTGCCTATTCACCCCCCCCCCCTCTAGTCAACCATATCGATCATTTCACAAGGGAGTTGCCGTGCCCGGTAAGCAAGCTGCCGGGAAGGCCGGGAAGACCCAAGCCTAAGACTGAGTGCTTTTATTGCAAGGGAAATGGTCACTGGAAGCGGAACTGCCCCAAGTACTTAGCGGACAAGAAGGCCGGCAATACCAAAGGTATATGTGATATACATGTTATTGGTGTGTACCTAACCAGCGCCCGTAGTAGCTCCTGGGTATTTGAATACCGGTGCGGTTGCTCATATTTGTAACTCAAAACAGGAGCTACGGAATAAGCGGAGACTGGCGAAGGACGAGGTGACGATGCACGTCGGGAATGGTTCCATGGTCGATGTGATCATCGTCGGCATGCTGCCTCTAAATTTACCTACGGGATTAGTTTTAAACCTCAATAATTGTTATTTAGTACCACCTTTGAGCATGAACATTGTATCTGGATCTCGTTTAATGCGAGATGGCTACTCATTTAAATCCGAGAATAATGGTTGTTCCATTTATATGAGAGATATGTTTTATGGTCATGCCCCGCTGGTCAATGGTTTGTTCTTGTTTAATCTCGAACGTGATGTTACACATATTCATAGTGTGAATACCAAGAAGTGTAAGGTTGATAATGATAGTCCCACATACTTGTGGCACTGCCACCTTGGTCACATTGGTGTCAAACGCATGAAGAAACACCATGCAAATGGACTTTTGGATTCTCTTGATTATGAATCATTTGACACGTGCGAACCATGCCTCATGGGAAAAATGACCAAGACTCCGTTCTCCGGAACAATGGAGCGAGCAACCAACTTATTGGAAATCATACATACTGATGTGTGCGGTCCAATGAGCGTTGAGGCTCGCGGTGGCTATTGTTATGTTCTCACCCTCACTGATGACTTGAGTAGATATGGGTATGTCTACTTAATGAAACACAAGTCTGAGACCTTTGAAAAGTTCAAGGAATTTCGGAATGAGGTTGAGAATCAACGTGACAGGAAAATAAAGTTCTTACGATCAGATCATGGGGGAGAATGTTTGAGTCACGAATTTGGCATGCACTTAAGGAAATGTGGAATTGTTTCGCAGCTCACGCCGCCTGGAACACCTCAGCGTAATGGTGTGTCCGAACGTCGTAATCGCACTCTATTAGATATGGTGCAATCTATGATGTCTCTTACCGATCTACCGCTATCATTTTGGGGTTATGCTTTAGAGACGGCCGCATTCACTTTAAATAGGGCTCCATCGAAATCCGTTGAGACGACATTGTATGAATTATGGTTTGGGAACAAAACCTAAGCTGTCATTTCTGAAAGTTTGGGGATGCGATGCTTATGTCAAGAAACTTCAACCTGAAAAGCTCGAACCCAAGTCAGAAAAATGTGTCTTCATGGGATACCCTAAGGAAACTATTGGGTATACCTTCTACCTTAGATCCGAAGGCAAGATCTTTTTTGCCAAGAATGGATCCTTTCTAGAGAAAGAGTTTCTCTCGAAAGAAGTAAGTGGGAGGAAAGTAGAACTTGATGAAGTACTGCCTCTTGAACCGGAAAGTGGCACAGCTCAAGAAAATGTTTCTGTGGTGCCTGCACCGACTAGAGAGGAAGTTAATGATGATGATCATGAAACTTCGGATCAAGTTGCTACTGAACTTCGTAGGTCCACAAGGACATGTTCCGCACCAAAGTGGTACGGTAGCCCTGTCCTAGAAATCATGTTGTTAGACAACGGTGAACCTTCGAACTATGAAGAAGCGATGGCGGGTCCGGATTCCAACAAATGGCTTGAAGCCATGAAATCCGAGATAGGATCCATGTATGAAAACGAAGTATGGACTTTGACTGACTTGCCCGATGATCGACGAGCCATAGAAAATAAATGGATCTTTAAGAAGAAGACAGACGCAGATGGCAATGTGACCATCTATAAAGCTCGGCTTGTCGCTAAGGGTTATCGACAAGTTCAAGGGTTGACTATGATGAGACTTTCTCACCCGTAGCGGAGCTGAAGTCTGTCCAAATCATGTTAGCAATTGCTGCATTCTATGATTATGAAATATGGCAAATGGACGTCAAAACGGCATTCCTTAATGGTTTCCTTAAGGAAGAATTGTATATGATGAAGCCGGAAGGTTCTGTCGATCCTAAGAATGCTGACAAGGTATGCAAGCTCCAGCGCTCAATCTATGGGCTGGTGCAAGCATCTCGGAGTTGGAACATTCGCTTTAATGAGATGATCAAAGCGTTTGGGTTTACACAGATTTATGGAGAAGCCTGTGTTTACAAGAAAGTGAGTGGGAGCTCTGTGGAATTTCTCATATTATATGTGGATGACATACTATTGATGGGAAATGATATAGAACTCTTGGAAAGCATAAAGGCCTACTTGAATAAATGTTTTTCAATGAAGGACCTTGGAGAAGCTGCTTATATATTAGGCATCAAGATCTATAGTGATAGACCGAGACGCCTCATTGGTCTTTCACAAAGCACGTACCTTGACAAGATATTGAAAAAGTTCAATATGGATTAGCCCAAGAAGGGGTTCTTGCCTGTATTGCAAGGTGTGAGATTGAGCACGGCTCAATGCCCGACCACGGCAGAAGATAGAGAAAAGATGAGTGTCATCCCCTATGCCTCGGCCATAGGGTCTATCATATATGCCATGCTGTGTACCAGACCTGATGTTAACCTTGTCGTAAGTTTGGTAGGAAGGTACCAAAGTAATCCCGACATGGAACACTGGACAGCGGTCAAGAATATCCTGAAGTACTTGAAAAGGACTAAGGACATGTTTCTCGTTTATGGAGGTGACGAAGAGCTCGTGGTAAAGGGTTACGTCGATGCTAGCTTCGGCACAGATCTGGATGACTCCAAGTCACAAACCGGATACGTGTATATTTTGAATGGTGGAGCAGTCAGCTGGTGCAGTTGCAAGCAAAGCGTCGTGGCAGGATCTACATGTTAAGCGGAGTACATGGCAGCCTCGGAGGCATCACATGAAGCAATCTGGATGAAGGAGTTCATTACCGACCTAGGAGTTATTCCCAATGCGTCGGGCCCGATGACTCTCTTCTATGACAACACTGGAGCCATTGCCCTTGCCAAGGAGCCCAGGTTTCACAAGAAGACCAAGCATATCAAGCGTCGCTTCAACTCCATTCGTGAAAATGTTCAAAATGGAGACATAGATATTTGTAAAGTGCATACGGACCTGAATGTCACAGATCCGTCGACTAAACCCCTTCCACGAGCAAAACATGATCAACACCAGAACGCTATGGGTGTTCGATTCATCACAATGTAACTAGATTATTGACTCTAGTGCAAGTGGGAGACTGTTGGAAATATGCCCTGGAGGCAATAATAAAATAGCTATTATTATATTTCCTTGTTCATGAAAATTTTCTATTGTCCATGCTATAATTGTGTTATCCGGAAATCGTAATACATGTGTGAATACATAGACCACAACATGTCCCTAGTGAGCCTCTAGTTGACTAGCTCGTTGATCAATAGATGGTTACGGTTTCCTGACCATGGACATTGGATGTCGTTGATAACGGGATCACATCATTAGGAGAATGATGTGATGGACAAGACCCAATCCTAAGCATAGCACAAGATCGTGTAGTTCGTATGCTAAAGCTTTTCTAATGTCAAGTATCTTTTCCTTATACCATGAGATTGTGCAACTCCCGAATACCGTAGGAATGCTTTGGGTGTGCCAAACATCACAACATAACTGGGTGGCTATAAAGGTACACTACGGGTATCTCTGAAAGTATTTGTTGGATTGGCACGAATCGAGACTGTGATTTGTCACTCCGTATGACGGAGAGGTATCTCTGGGCCCACTCGGTAAGACATCATCGTAATGAGCTCAATGTGACTAGGGGTTGGTCATGGGATGATGTGTTACGGAACGAGTAAAGAGACTTGCCGTAACGAGATTGAACTAGGTATCGGCATACCGACGATCGAATCTCGGGCAAGTACTATACCGGTAGACAAAGGGAATCGTATACGGGATTGATTGAATCCTTGACATCGTGGTTCATCTGATGAGATCATCGTGGAACATGTGGGAGCCAACATGGATATCCAGATCCCGCTGTTGATTATTGGCCGGAGAGATGTCTCGGTCATGTCTGCATACTTCCCAAACCCGTAGGGTCTACACACTTAAGGTTCGATGAAGCTAGGGTTATAGGGAATAGATGTACGTGGTTACCGAATGTTGTTCGGAGTCCCGGATGAGATCCCGGACGTCACGAGGAGATCCAGAATAGATTTATATATGATAAGTCCCGTTTTGGACACCGGAAGTGTTCTGGGCGTTATCGGTAATGTACCGGGACCACCGGAAGGGTTCGGGGGTCCACCGGGAGGGGCCACCAGCCCCGGAGGCCTGCGTGGGCCAAGTGTGGGAAGGGACCAGCCCCTAGGTGGGCTGGTGCGCCTCCCACAAGAGGCCCAAGGCGCACGGAAGGGGAGAAGGGAAACCCTAGGCTCAGATGGGCCTAAGGCCCACCTAGGGTGCGCCCCCCCTCTCTCCCCCTCTGGCCGGCCCCCTAGATGCATCTAGGGCTGGCCGCCGTCCCTAGGGGGGAACCCTAGATGGGGGCGCAGCCCCTCCCTTCCCCTATATATAGTGGGGTTTTTGGGGTTGCCAGGGACATGACTCTCCCTCTCTCTTGGCGCAGCCCTACCCCTCTCCCTCGTCGTCCCTCGCAGTGCTTGGCGAAGCCCTGCTGGAGTGCCACGCTCCTCCACCACCACCACACCGCCGTGCTGCTGCTGGACGGAGTCTTCCCCAACCTCTCCCTCTCCCCTTGCTGGATCAAGGCGCGGGAGACGTCACCGGGTTGCACGTGTGTTGAACGCGGAGGCACCGTTGTTCGGAGCTTAGATCGGATTAGTCCGCGATCGGAATCGCTTCGTGTACGACTCCTTCATCTGTGTTCTTGTATCGCCTCCGTTTCACGATCTTCAAGGGTACGAAGATACACTTCCCTCTCTCTTGTTGCTAGTCTCTCCATAGAATGATCTTGGTGATGCGTAGAAATTTTTTAGTTTCTGTAACGATCCCCAACAAAATCATCTTGAAAGTTTTATTCCATTTGGACTCCGTTTGATATTCCTTTTTTGTAGAACTCGAAAACAAGGAAAAACAGAAACTGGCACAGGACTCTAGGTTAATAGGTTAGTCCCAAAAATTGTATAAAATAGTATATTAATGCATATATAACATCCAAAATAGATAATAGAATAGCATGGAACAATCAAAAAATGTAGATACATTGAAGACGTATCATTCCTCCAATTCTCCTGTGGAAAGACACTGGAGACAAGTATGAACAAGCAGGACTAACCTCGAATGTTTCAAATAGCTTCTTGATTCGCTCATCCTAATAGGTGAGAACCTTAGATCGTTGGACCCGCTATGGCTAGCGACAAAACCTTTGCTAGGCATGTGGTCCGTGGTGGGGGACACGCCCCTTGCAGCTTTTCGAATCGTCAATTGATCACTATACCACTTGGGAAGAAGTCTGTGAGGATAAAACAAGAAAAATATGAGAACAATTGACAAAACCAAACTTCACATCACCAACAATACTGCCATCACCAATACATGTTGAATCGACATACAACAAACTATCAGATCTATGGTTGTCGATCTGTGGATCCAACACATCACCGACTTCGATATTGATTGTGTTGACCATGATGTTCACAACCAGATGGGATTAGCATCACGAGACTTTTATCCTACGTGACGGTGTCTCCACCTTTATAACTTTGGTACTAATAATATATTGATCTAACATGGAGGAAAAAATATAACATAGTCTAGAGGTAGATTTGGGGTTCCATGTTCTGAGACATAACTATATTGTAAAGGAGGAGAACCAACACAAAGAGAGTAACGGTGGCTTTTTTTAGAAAAGACTCCCAAAGGACATGTCATATTTATCAAGGAAAATAGTACACAATTAACTTAAGGACAACAAGACACAAAAGTTAAAAAAAACAAATAACATCAAAAATCATATTGGCCGTATTCATCCTTCGATTGTTTATCCCGCCGGAGCTTGAAACATTCAGTGAACAAGCAGGAAGAGATAGAGCGCCCTGCAAATGCATTTGCCATACTAGGCTTTGAAGACCGTAATAGCCACTCGACAGTACAACGAGATCTAGTAGCCATTGTAAGAACATTGGTTGGGGCAACACAGGATAGAAATCCTTCACCATCAATCTAGAGGGTTGTAAAAACAGGACTATACCGCATAACAAAATAAATGAAGAGGTTGAAGTCGCCGCGCCAATAGCCAGCTAGCTGGTTCCCTCAATAGACCCATCAACTGCCAAGACCCGAAGAGAACCAACAAATCTAGCAACACCTACTCTCACAGATCTAGCAATACTCCATCACTGCCACCACCTCGCTGACGCTGCTAGGGAAACAAAAAACAAAGAAAAACATGTCCCACTAATAAAACAACAGAGGACTGGTCCCAACTCCTTTGGGCGTCGGCATGATCGCCGTACAAAAGAGCGGGGACCGAGATGGCGGCATGGAGAAACCCTAGCGGTTACAGTTGTTTGTAACACAAGACGGATGGAGCAATACCTCTGGCTACATCTTGCTAGCGGCTCCAGGGATATTATATTGGGTGTTTTACATTTTCGCCTTAGTTGGTTTCCATCATACGGTTTTACCCCTACTTTTCGATTGTGCTCAGTTTTGTTCCAAAACTATTAGGTGCTTTTATGAAAATATCCTTTCATGTTGTTTTCATCTGGTCGGAGGCGTTTGACTGTGATTGCGCCAAGTTGTGGATTGTGGTGTCAAACTATTGTAGTCTCGATTTTGAAACCTTTCGGAGTAGAGTTGCTTCGAGGTTTGGAGCAACAAAAGGCGGTGTTTCCTACTCTCACTCTATTTCGTTACAGAAATAGCATGAGTTACCCCTTCTTGACAGGAATGTTCATCGGGCACAGAGGTCTGCAGTTTAACTAACAAAACATAATACTCTCTTTATAAAAAAATATAAAAGCGTTTAGATTATCAGTATACTATGTTTTAAATTTTGTTCGGCGACAAATGTAACGACATACTTTTTGTACAACATAACACATATATTTCTCAAAAGAAGACGTTAAAATATGTGTCCAACTTATAAACCCAGGTAGAGGAGCGTTCAATCAGCAGTCTTGTTGCTGTTGTGCCACCATGCGAAGAGCAGGTACGCGCCGAAGTTGCCGACGCAGAGCATGGCGAAGAAGTAGTCCAGGACTCCAGGTGACCATCGTTGATGTCGTCGGGATCCACCACAAGAGGGAGAAGCGCCGAGCTCGCGTATTTGAACAGCGCGATCGCCGCGCATGAGATCCGCGCTCCGCGGGGCGTCCCGCGCCTGCTCGTAGAAGAACTCCATTTTGCCCGATGAACGTGAACACCTCCGCGGCCCCCACCACCACGTACACTGCGGCACCTGGCAGAAGTGAGGTGTTCCGAAAGCGGCCGGGCGGCGAGCAGCTGTGATCGGCGTCTAGCATTTCCAGCACGAGGCGGCGATGACGGGCTTTCCCTTCCATCCAAGCACGAGGCATCCCTTCTCCTCGGCCACGGTGTATCCGCTGCCGCCGGCGTTCTCCTCCAGCCACTCCCGCGCCTTGGCCGCCATCTTGAACGGCATGGCCTGGAAGCCCGCGCGGCTCATGCGGCGCCGCCACTGGTCCGCGCGCTCGTGCCGCTCCACGCGCGCCGCGCCCTCGCACCCGACCACGTTGCGGATCTCGGCGCCGAAGTGGAACTGCTCGACGCGCGCGCGCCGGGCGTCGTAGCGCGGGAGCGCCGCGTCGAGGGCGTCGAACAGCGCGGCGTAGTAGTGGAGCGCCTCCATGAACCGCCCCAGGAAGAAGGGCCCGTTGTGGCCGGCGTCCTGCTCCACGAGCACGAACGCCTTCGGCGAGAGCTTGCGGATGGTCTGCAGCACCGAGTTGAGCGCGCCGCGGCTCTCCTTCACCACGCAGTGCAGCTCCAGGACACTGTTGATGGCCACGGCCTCGTCGGCCTCGACGCCGAGGTCGTCCACGTGGAGGCTCTCCAGGGTGCGGTCGACGGCCATGAACTCGAGGGTCATCCCGAGCTCCTCCGCGTACGCCTCCAGCTCGCGCCCGAGGGCTCTCATGGTGTCCACGCGGGCGCCGACGCCGGTGACGCGAACGCGCGCCGGCTTGCCGCAGGCCCGTGTGGCGAGGCTGTCGAGCAGGGCGCGCCACTGGTGGCCGCGGTTCAGGCCCATCGTCATGCCGAGGTCCACCACGTGAACGTTGCTCTCCCCCTCGAAGGCTTCCAGGATGGACGTGTTCGCCACGAAGTGCGCGAAGCGCAGGTACGGGCACAGCTCGTACGCCACGGCGAGCGCCTCACCGCGCGCCCCGTCGAGGCACGACGACCGCGGGACGCAGAACGCCATGCTGGCCGGGCCCAACGCCGGCGGGTGCGCCAGGGCCAGCCGGTCCGCCAGGCCCTGCACGAAGCACGACGCGACGCGCTGGAACGCCGTGCCATGCACGGGCGCGCCGACCTGCAGCTCACGCAGCAGCGCCGCCGCCTGCGCGCGGTCGCGGCACGCCACTGCCTCGGCGCAGGCGACCAGCAGCTGCACGAGCCGCATGCCATCAGCTCCGCTGCCACCGCCGCCGCCCCGGACGTCGTCCACGGCGACCACCGCCTCACCTTGTTCCTCGAACCCGACACTGCCGACCGGCGACGACGTCTGTTCCATGGCCTCCATGGCCTCCACCTTCTGCTTGCAGGTCTCAAGAACGTCCCGGAACTGCTTCGTCTTCCTGACGCGCGACGACTCGAGGTCGGCCTGCGCCGGTGGCCACGACGCCTGGTACGGCGAGCTGAGGTAGTCGACCCTGGTCGCCTTGTGAGCCCGGAGGCCGAGCTCCAGTTCGTCGGCGTCCACGGCTACCTCCTCAATGCCGAAGTAGTAAGGATGGTCGTAGTCCAGTTCTTGGTTAGTGCAAATCGAGGAGGCATCTTGGTGTGATTGCCATGAGGAGGAGGTGGTGAAGGAGCTGGGCAACATCGGCATTTTCGCGCGCGTGTGGTGTCTGATGCACCGGGGTTAGTCTAGTTAATTAGATCTTGTTGCAAGGCAAATGAGCTAATTAACTTGGTAGTGGGTTCAATCGACCACTATATATAGAGCGAGCTGGGTGGCATAATTAGTTTTTTAAATGTTAGTACAGACGCAAGCGCTAATACATACGCGCATACACTCGGTATCTTCGACAGACTGAGCTGGCGTGTTATCTTGAAATTTACAAAGTTACCGTAGACGCCTCGTCGTCGACGAGAACATCTCCTCCCACTGAAATCGCATCGCCGGAAATCCTGAAATAAATTCAAAAATAATGTGAGCACCAGGTCATTAATCCTAATGGGCAAGGGATATCACTGTCTCTCTAGCCATCCAACCATAGATTGGTTCGCGGCGGCATAATTAGTTGATTAATAAGGGATCTCGTCTGTTCCGCTAAGAAAACTAAAATGTCTCTGTTATACAACTCAATCAGGTCTTGCCTAGTCTCTATTTATGTGTTCTTATTTCTGCGAGGTGTGTCCCTCTTCTTTTGAAAATTTGTTTCAGTACACATCATCGGCCATGAAAATCTTTGTTTCATTATTATTCATTGAGATAAGCAAGAGTGCACTTGTTGCATTTTCCCTCATTTGTAAGCATATTAACTGCTTCGAGAATTACTGTTCAGAAACGCCAAGGCACACACCGGCGCCATGCACCCTCGATGGTAACATAGCCTCCAACTAAAAGAATAATCGGCCTTAACCAGACACTTAGCATGTTAAAACTAAGGGTTGATTCGTAGTGGACTAGAGGTATGACCATCCTCATAATCATCTGATCACATGTTGTAATATGTTGTTTTTTTTAATTGCTTTCTAAATTTAGTGCTTCCACTTTTAAAATTTGTGATAGGAACGGCGAAACAAAGAAAGTGATATACTATTCAACTACGAAGATATAGATCCTAGAGCCTAGTTAATTTTAAATAAAACGGTGTTTAAAAGTCTCAAAATTATCTAAAAGAATTTATCTGTACATAAAAATGTGATCTATGTACTTTAAAAGTTACATGAATACATATTTTCCTTTTTGGGCCAAACTAATTTTTGATTGTACCTTGTAAACCAAACATATTTTATAATAGGAGTTCACAATAATGTAGAACTTTCTCTACATATGGGAAAAAATGAAAAGGAGGGAATTTTGCCTCATCAATTAATTAAAAATAATAATTGCCCAGTTAATTTACGGAAAACCAAACAGACGGACGACGAGTGGACTACTAACATGGCATGCAACCCCACAACCACACAGGTGCCCCCCAAACGCACTCAACACACAACAACCTATAATCTAGCCACCTCAAAAGCACAAAAGAACCTCCGACAAGAACACTTAAACTACACATTGGGCACCACCCAAACCACAATGACAACCCATACCAAGAGGAGGTCCGAGAGATCCAAGATCGTCCATCAAGCAACTCCAAACACCTTCCCTATGGCACCACCCTTTTTGTGTTTCTACTTCTTCTTGCTTTTGCAAATATTTGTTATCCCCGTCAGGAGGCATGCAATCTCCATGCCCGAATCAGAGCTACCAGCCTTCAAGCTCGTGAGCAAGTCACAAAGCTCTTTTGCAAAGAGATCGTCTGAAGAAATTTTTGACACACCTGGTTTGGTAGCTCTTTCGCGAAGAGATCATCATGGGGAAATTTTAGAACAATTTAAAACTATATGAGCTTCTACTTTAAAATACAATGTTGCTCGAGAACTAAAATGCCGCTCTTAATCCAAATACTCCTACTTTACATCAAGGTGTGAGTATTGAATTTTTAGTGTAGTAGTACAAATTAAGATGCACAAACATGTTACTGAAAGTGAATTTCCGAACCTTTACACTTATACTTGGAAAAACAAAGGAGGGATATTCATATTAAATTATCATGAAACAAATAGCAACGGATCCTTCCATTGGAAAAACATGGAATGTTGTAAGGGGATGCATTTTTTTGCGAATGAAGGGGATGCTTTTTCATTATGTATATCAATGCTTAGCCTCTCTTGTTGAATTTGATGTGCTAAACTCACTGTTCAAAGAGTTGGTGGCATTTCCCCCCTGACTTCCACGTGATCTTTATGTCATTGGATTTAGATCCAATGGTGCACCTATCTTCTTCCTCTAACTCCTCTCCTTCTCGGTGAACTGCTGCCTCCGCAGTCCAACCTTGACTCTAGCAGAGTGGCATTGCCACCAGCTTCACAGCAGCATTGTCTTTGGCTTCTCAAATCAGGTGGCGCTCCTCACGGGCTAATCAGGATGGCATGCAAAGGACAGGGTGCATTATTGATGCAGTAATGAGGTGCACATAGAGTTATGGATGAAAAAATAGTGTCTTGAGGAATAAGTAGTGTGTTCAAAAAAATTAATAACTCACTCTCGGGGTAGAACCAAGGCTCAATGTTAGAAGAAATTTTTTTTTGACCCGATATGTTAGAAGAATTACAATGTAGCACCAGGAGAAGAGGTAGTAACACCCAAGACATAGTGTATCACAAGTCTATGGTTCCAAAGCGTGAAGTCAAGTACAATGGCGAGAATTGGTGTGGAAAACTTTTCCATTGGGTTAGCCCCAAAAGAGGATGGATAGGAGCGGCAACGTCCTAAACCTGTCGAACGGAGGTCGGTGCAAGTAACCCTAGCTGCCCATGTACATGTGTAACAGCACCGATCTAGGGGTAGGAAGGAGAAGGGGATCGACAGGGAAAAGGGGATCTGAGGAAGAGGAAGGATGCCGATAAGAGAAGAGCAGCTTCTCGATCTGTTTCGGTTATGTGTTCATCGATACCCACTCACACCCAGCCTGGAGGCTTTAATACAACACGGCCGCAGCCAACGCACACACACCCGCTACTCTACCTCTCCGGGCCCGCTTGTAAGAGTTTCAGCTCCTTGCTCAGCTCTGATTCGCCTGGCTTGTGGCCCCAGTTTGTCAGCGCCTTGCGGTGACGGTGTGGTAGCCTCGTCAGACGTGACATTCGCCCCTCCTTGAGTGCCGCCTTGACCCCAAGGCAGTGTGGTGGGGAACCGATGTTGAAGACGACTTGGGTCTTCCCAGGTGGCCAGCGATGCCGGCAGTCCCGCCCAGTGTATCAGGAGACGGGTGCTGGCCTTGTTCGCCTTTTTGACTTGCTTGGTGTCGAGGATGGCCAGTGGCACATGTTCTGCCTGCAGAATCTCGTTAGCCGGCAGTAAGTCTGGGTTTACCTGCACCTCGGCACCTTCTGCCTTCTTCAACAAAGAGACGTGCACCACTGGATGAATCTTGCTTGTGGGTGGTAGGTCCAGCTTTTATGCCATAGCCCCCACCTTGGAAACAATCTTGTAAGGACCGTAATACCTGAAGGCAAGTTTCTGGAATGGCCGTTGGGCGATGGAAGTCTGAATAAACGGTTGTAGTTTGAGCAATACTGAATCCCCGACCTCAAACGAGTGTTCCGTGCGGTGTCTGTCAGCTTGCGCCTTCATACGATCCTGTGCTCTTTTCAGTTGCTGTTGTAAGTGCTCCACCATGACCTCTCTCTCGTGTAACCGTGCCGCCAGGTCTGGAACAGAACAGTTGTCGATCTGCAACACTCCAAACTCGCGAGGCATGTGGCCATATATAACTTCAAACGGAGTTCTGCCCAGCGAGGAGTGGAACGAAGTATTGTACCAGAATTCGGCCAACGCTAACCACTTCGCCCAGTTGGCCGGGCACGCATGGACTGCACATCTGAGGTAAGTCTCCAAACACTGGTTCACCCTCTCTGTCTGTCCGTCCGTCTGTGGATGATAAGAAGAGCTCATTCGCAGTTCCGTGCGGCACAACTTGAACAATTCCTGCCACACGTTGCTCGTAAACACCCGGTCTTTGTCTGATATGAGGGCCAGTGGTAACCCATGGAGACGAAATATCTCTCTCATGAACAGCTTGGCTACTTGGAGAGCTGTGTAAGGGTGTGTCATTGGTACGAAGTGGGCATACTTCGAGAACTTGTCCACTACTACCAAGATCACGTTATATCCACATGACTTGGGTAGGCCTTCGATGAAATCGAGTGACACCACTGCCCATGGCTTCTTCGGTATTGGTAATGGTTGGAGCAGGCCTGCCGGTGATATCCTTTCTGTTTTTGCTTGCTGGCATACCATACAATTCTTGACTGTATCCTTGACTTGTTTCTTCAACCCTTTCCAGGCGAACAGCCGTTTGATGCGATTGTAAGTGGCGTGAAATCCAGAGTGACCCCCTGCCGCACTCGAGTGTAGCGAGTTGATTAGATGGCGTTGAATTTGCACATCCTCTCCAATCCAGATTCTGCCTTGAAATCGGAGGACCCCGTCCTGAACGGAAAATTCTGGTTCGCTGGCTGGGTCCACAGCTAAGCTGGTGAGCTTCTTTGTAGCAAGTGGGTCATTTTGGTAACTGTTCTTGATTGCTTCCAGCCAGACCGGTTTGCAGATTGAGATCGCCACCAGTTCACTCCCCTCTCCATGATCTCGACGAGACAGAGCATCCGCGGCGCGATTAGTCAACCCTGCTTTGTACTGGATGGCAAACTGTAGCCCCACTAATTTAGTGAATGCACGTTGCTGGATCGGAGTGTGTAGCCGCTGGTCCGTTAGGTGTAGCAAGCTCTTCTGATCTGTTCTCACCACAAACTCTGCATGCTGAAGATATGGCCTCCATCTGTCCACTGCTAACAGTAATGCCAGGCATTCTTTCTCATAAGCTGAGAGCCCCAAATTGCGCGGCGACAGTGCTTTGCTCAGGTATGCGATGGGATGCGAGTTCTGCATGAGGACTGCTCCAATGCCTGTGCCGCTTGCGTCTGTCTCGACCACGAACTGCTTGGTAAAATCGGGCAAGGCCAACACCGGGGCTTTGACTAATGCCTGCTTGAGTGCCCAAAAGGCTGCCTCTGTGGTTGGCGTCCACACAAATGGTGTATTCTTTTTTAGAAGATCTGTCAAGGGCTTGGAGATGATCCTGAAGTGCTTGACAAACTTCCTGTAGTAGCCTGCTAGCCCAAGGAATCCTCTGAGGTGTTTAACTGATTCAGGTACTGGCCACTCCTGCACTGTCTGAACTTTGCTTTTATCTGTTGACACTCCATCTTTGCTCACGTAGTGCCCCAGGTAGTTGATTGTTTGTTGTGCGAATGAACATTTGGACAGTTTTACATAGAACTGATGCTTCCTCAACAGCTGCAACACCTGCGCCAGAAGAACTTTGTGCTGCTCCAATGTTTTTGTGAAGACCAAGATGTCGTCCATGAAAACCACAACTCCTTTGCGGTTGACCGGGGCCAATACAGTGTTCATATTTCCCATGAATGTGACTGGAGTATAAGCAAGACCGTACGGCAGCACTTTGAACTGGAAGTGACCCATATGCGTCTTGAATGCAGTTTTGAATTCATCCTCCGGCACCAACCTGATCTGGTGGTAACCAGCCCGCAGGTCCATCTTGGAAAACTAGCAGGCCCCTGCTAATTCGTCTAGGAGTTCTTCAATTATTGGCATTGGATATGTGGCTTTAAGGGTGATTGCGTTCATATGCCTGAAATCCACACACAATCGCCATGTTTGATCCTTCTTTTTCACAAGCAGAACTGGGGAGGCGAACGGACTGGTGCTGGTGGTAATAAGCCCTTTAGCCAACATTTCTTTAACCTGGGCCTCGATCTCGTTTTTCTGTTCTGGTGTATATCTGTATGGCCTGAAATTTACTGGCTTTGCTCCTGGTAGTAAGGGAATGGCATGGTCCCACTCTCTATGAGGTGGCAGCTCCGTTGGCTCCTGGAATAAGTCCTGGTACTCATCTAGGACTTGCTGGATGGTGGCTGGTACTGGTGTAATTTCGACTTGCCCTTCACTCATGCTCAGCAGCACCACGTGAGCAATGGAATTACCATTCTCTAACTCCTGCAGCTCTGTCATTGATATTGCCATTACAGTTGGTGAAGCGTTCGTCAGGCCTTTAAGCAAAATACTCTTCCCCTCGTGCTGAAACCGAAGTGTTTTAGCTCCCCAATCCACCAGCATCGGTCCACAATGTTCTAGCCAGTCCATTCCCAGCACCATGTCATAGCATCCCAAAGACAGAACTCGCAAATCTGTGGTAAATGGGTGCCCCTGCATCGTCCATTCACACGCCGGTATGTACCCGTTGCACGACAATAATCCTCCGTCTGCTATCTTGACTGACACAGGTGCCATCGCTTGCACTTGGCTTGCCACGCTTGTCGCCACTTCTTCACTAACAAAACTGTGGGAACTGCCTGAATCCACCAGAATCAGCACCTCACGTTCACCAATCTGCCCCAGCAACCGAACTGTGCGCGGTGTGGTTTGGCCCGTCATGGCTAGCTTTGAGATGGACATGAGCACCTCTTCTTCTGAATCTGAGTCTGCTTCGCGCCTGTCTTGCTCTTCGGCCTGCAACAGTTCAAGGAGTTCTTCCACTATATGTAATTGGACCGTGGCCGCGCACTGATGGCCTTGACCCCAGCGTTCTCCGCATTTGAAGCACAGTCCTCTTGCTCTACGGTAGTTGCGCAGTGCGGCTGCACGGTCTTCGCCTCGCCCTGGTTCAGGGCGACGATCCGCTGCACGTGCGGCATCCAGAGCTCCGCGATCTTCCGCTACCGCTTGTGGAGCAGGCAACGGTATGCGCGGTGGCGCAGCTGGCACAGCCTCCACTGGTACTGGCCGTGCTGGAGGTCTTGGTGGCGCTGGATCGTACCGCCTGTACTCCTGCCGTGGCATCGCTTCCACCAGCTCTTCCTGCAACAGAGCCAAGGAAAACGCAGAGTCCAAGTTTTGGGGCCGATGTAAAGCCACTCCAGCACGAATTTCAGCCTTTAACCCATCTAGGAACTGGGTTGTAAAGTAAATTGGATTGAACCCAAAGTTATGAGCCAGAATATGATGCATTAACTCCTCAAATTGCCCCATATACTCCTCTACGGACCCAGTTTGTTTCAGTATATTAAACTGACGAAGATGCATCTGGTACTGGTCCCGTCCAAATTTCTCCATCAGTGCTGCACACAAGCTATCCCAAGTGGACAGACAACTCGCCGTCTCTTGCAACTGCAACCAGCGAGCTGCGGTGCCTGTGAAGTGTAAGGTGGCTACCCGCACCCAAATATCAGGTTGGATGCCATATACATCAAAGTATTTTTCGCATCTGGACTTCCAGAACTGTGGATTTTCGCCGTCGAATTGGGGAAAATCCAATTTCGGCAATGCCCAGTGATGCGCGTGTTGTGATTCCCCACTACTCATGCGACTCGACCCAACTCCTACAGATGTGTAATTCTTCGGTGGAGAATGGCACGTACCCTTGACCGGAGGCGGCTGCAAGGTAGTGACTACCCCATGAGCCACACCCCCGGAGTTGGAGATCTCGCCGTGGCCACTGGGCCCGTGGTGCTCGGGGCCCGTCGTCGGAGGAGACGGTGCCGGGGGCACCACCACCTCTTCCACCATCTCGCCTTGCGTCGCGAGGGCTGGATGGAGGGCAATCCGTCCCACCTGGGTGCGGAGCTCGTCGAGCTCGCGCTGCAGGTTGGAGACCGCCGGCCTCCAGAGCTCGAGGGACGTCTGGATCGCCTCCAGGCGAGCGTCGTTCGCCGCGCGCCCCTCGTTGACGGATCTGATCAGATCCGCGAGCTGCTGCTCCATCGCCGCCGCCTGCTTCGCTTGCTTGGTCTGGTAGCGCGGTTTGGGGTACGCAGTCTCCAGATCGACTGGACCTCTGATACCACTTGTAACAGCACCGATCGAGGGGTAGGAAGGAGAAGGGGATCGACAGGGAAAAGGGGATCTGAGGAAGAGGAAGGATGCCGATAAGAGAAGAGCAGCTTCTCGATCTGTTTTGGTTATGTGTTCATCGATACCCACTCACACCCAGCCTGGAGGCTTTAATACAACGCGGCCGCAGCCAACGCACACACACCCGCTACTCTGCCTCTCCGGGCCCGCCTGTAAGAGTTTCAGCTCCTTGCTCAGCTCTGATTCGCCTGTCTTGTGGCCCCAGTTCGTCGGCGCCTTGCGGTGACGGTGTGGTAGCCTCGTCAGACGTGACAACATGCACGTCACTGGATAGGCAGTAGGTGATGAAGAGGTGGATTGTGTTCAAACTTTACAAATACTTTTCCATTGCAATGGAAGTTGTTTGATTTTTTTAACCCAAAAATCTAGCTCTCGCCTCAAACTTTCGACCGCCACACAACTTTTATCCTAGGTCTGCTCCAAGTGTATGCTTACCCCTGTTTGTTTCCGCTTCATGGACCAGATTCAACTTTGGAATAGCTGAATCTAAAACAAACAATTATTTCAAATCAGCTTTGACAGTGAGGCCATAATCTAATTTAGGTCATTTTCAGTGTATTTTCTGCGAATCAAGTTTGTCAGTGAAGCGAATCCACGGGTAGATCGACAAAAGTTGAAGCTGAAACAAACAAGGCTTATAAAGGTGCACCCAGCATTTCCTTTTTCTTTCAAGCGCATGCATCAGAGTTGCATGTACTCCCTTCGTTCATAAATATAACTTTTTCTAGAGATTTCATGGACAATATACGGAGCAAAATAAGTGAATCTACATTCTAAAATATGTCTATATACATCCTTATGTAGTTTATATTAAAATCTCTAAAAAGACTTATATTTAGGAAAGCATGAAGTACTATATATTTTTCTCCTAACATCTGAAATCGCCAACATGAACACAAACAAAATCGCCCAAATTATATATAGAAACAGAAAGAACAAAAAAGTTTAGCACATGGATTTGCACTGCCTTTATTCAGCGAGCCTTGCACCAAAAAGCGCAAGTGGGCGACGGTAAGCTACAAAAACAGATGGCGGGATGAATTTGTGCCAAGTTGCCCGGGATATTTAGTCGGGTTTTGCTTGGCTGGAGAGATAAGCTGGCAGAGCATATAGCTAGCTCCTAGCGGCATAGATTATAGAAACCTAAATCTATCGGGTTAATTAGCGCCGTATGCGACAGCTGAATTAGTCGCATCGTTACGAGCAAAGCTCGAATCCATCTTTAACTATCACTTCTTCTTCTTCGTGAAGCGTCTCTGATCATCTCGTGCGTGCGCACCGCGGCCGTATACGTACACGTACACCGTGCGAGGCGACTGTTTCGTCGCGCGCTAGCTGCTGCTGGTTCAATTGATCGATCGGGGTGCGTCACCGACAGGGCTAGCTGCCTATAGCTCGGAGATTAAACAAGTTAATTAGGCAAGGATATTTGATGTTTGGAGCCTTTCAACGAAACGTCACAAGGGACGCCATGTCTGTTCGTCTGCTCCGGCACAGCACGATCAGGCGGCGAGGAAACCGGGCCCCTTGTTTGATCGTCGACAGTTAATGCTTTACTTCTCTTCCTCCACCGTCGACAAGAGCGAGCATCCTGTGATCCTGTCGATGTAAACGAGAGCTGCTAATATGTCGCATGACGTACCCAAAATGCATGCATGCATGCATGTCAATCGATCATGCCTGGGAACGAAATGCATGTGTGGCGCGCGTGCGTATATGTTGAAGTGGCTTTACGTATACTAGGATGTACTCCTACACGGTTTTACTCCCTCCGGTCATTTTTACTCTGCACATTAAATTTGCCGAAAGTCAAACTTTGCTAAATTTGATCAAATTTATATTAGAAATTATTAGCATCTATAATATGTAATAAATATAATATGAAAATATATTCCAAGATGAATCTAATGATATTGGTGTTGTTATGTGAATGTCTATAATTTTTTATATAAACTTGGTCAAAGTTAGATGAAATTGACTTCGGTCAAACCTAATATACAAAGTAAAAAGGACCGGAGGGAGTACTTAGAATAGTGTCCAGTACAGGCGCTGCAGAATGCTTATCGCTGCTACTATTACGGTTTACGATTACGTGGGAGGACTGGTGGAGTAGGACAAGAGAGCTTTCACCGCAAACATAAAATAATAATAAAAAGTAGGACAATAGTGTCCGTACAGTTTCTTATTGGCCTCGCACATCGTTTCCAAAAGACGGGGCCTGGTAATTCCATCGTGTTGCTTTCAAGGAATTCCCGGAATTTGGTATAGCATGATGCGACATGCTTGGCGGTATGGCGCATGCTAAGAGCACGAGTGAGGTACGTGGACGTGCAACCAGGGGGGTAAAAATGACATGCACGTCACTGGGTGAAACAAACATCAACACCGCAGATAGATATGCTGGGAAGATGGCAAATCGTCAGTGTAAAATTATACAGCCGCGACCCGGTCGTTTGCGCATGTACGTACGAGAACGCATGGCGATTTGGTCGTGCTTCCAAGGCACACGCACGCCCGGAGAGGGAAAGGTTTGGTGGTGCATGCATGGCCGTGCGTGTGCATGAGTCCGAGATTTGCTGTTGCCTTGATGAGTTCTCTTATGCTAGTGAGGCACAATTTTCATGGCCTTGTTATAAACTAGTCCATTTGATTTGGTACGAGAATTGGTCCATTCACGACTCTATTTATCATCATGTATCACAGTGTACTAGTTTTAAAGTTTTCCGATCCGACTCAGGGTCTCCACAGAATATGACAAAGCGGCCGAGCTATTTTCGTTGGCATAGTAAGCATCTTTCGAGGTTGTACAAGAAGAAGAAGAAGAAGAAGAAAATCGCATGCTATGTTTGAATGTGATGCGCTTAACGTTCATTAGGTTATGATATGTCTTACATCAATGCTACGCCCGTGAGTATGGAATAAACTTGGTACGGGGCACCTTTGCTCAGACGGAGCGTTTGTATCCATGATGAGGGGACACATTTTGTGTTGTCAGGAGATGACTTGCCGAAGTGATAAAGCCCCTAATAATCCATAGACCCCGCCAAGCTCTTATGCTTCTTCTATTACCGACTCAACAAATCAGTCGGGGAGAGCGTAAGTTTGTGCTAGAGGAGGAGGTTAGTTAAAACCACGATAGCTATATGCAAATTGACTGAATTTGCAATTCGGCCATGTTAATTTTGTGGAAGGAAGAAAGTTGGAGAAAAAAGAAAGGGTGACTGTTGGATCTTAATATAATGGCCCAGCAAATTGGCTTACCTAAAATAAATTTTGTCTGAATTTACATATAGCTAGTCCTGTATAAAATTCAGGGGGGGGGGGGGGGGGGGGGGAGGTGCGTACATGCAATCCTATGACCTCTTTTCCGCGACTGTAGCATTACAGATTCAAGACCATACTCATCTCATTAGGGAGATCTAGCAATAGCCAAGCTCTTCTTGCATCTACCAAGTTGAATATCCCATGTTCCAAAACCATAGGCTCCATTCGGACTTTGGTCAGATCACCTTGTGTTCATTGTTTTCCGCAACCCACCAATATTATTGTGTCTTCTTTGTCAGGTCGTCACAAAGCGGTCAGTTAAACACACTCATGACACAGGTGGTGCATCACTTGGGGTATGGTGCCTGACCCACAACTAAAACCATTTTGTCACCAGAAGATGAGTCCCCCCCCCCCCCCCCGTCTTTTGCTCAATTTAGCATCACTTTTTAAAACTTGTCCTTATTCATTATTTATTGAGTAACAAGTAGCCCATGATATTTAGGGCAAAAGTACTTCCTCCGTCCCAAAAGTACAACTTTATACTAAAGTTGAGACCACTGTTCAAGAATTCATCTGATTAATCAGTTAACGGGCCAGTTAAATCACTACTCGTAGGATGGCCGAATCGAATAGCACCTATTCACCGCGTTAACTTGTCAGGCCAATTAACTTTCCTATGAGACCGATTAATAGGTTCTCAGGCCGATTAATCACTGTTAGCCCATTAACTTAGGGGCAAACATAGCCCAAAATTTTGGCCCGTGACCCCTCCCATCCCCCTCTCGCTCTTCGTTAGCCAGGGTTCGACCAAATCGTAACATATTTTGCATATTATATAGTTCAGAGCATGGGAGTATGCTATAATACCTAAAAAATCAGATATATATATATATATATATATATATATATATATATGTTGGTAGGTTACAATTCAATCTATCGATTAAAGGTCGACCGATTAATCCAGTTAATAGGCCGATTCACCGATTAATCGCTACTCCCAAGCCAACCGAGCAGCTACCAGTTACCGATTTCCTTAACAATGGTTGAGACACTTATTTTGGGATGGAGGGAGTACATTAATAAAGGCTCAACTCCTCTTTATGTCAATTAAAAGAAACCTGGGTAGCTGTCACCGGACATGATGGAGTACTTACAAGGGTTGATAAGTTGCAATATGGCTTTCTGATATATGTATTCGGGACATCCTTGATGATGGCAGCTTGATCCACACTGGCTCTAGGCAAATGCATAGTCATTTCTAAAGAGCATATGTAAAATCTCATATGCATTTCAACAAACTTTGCACAAGCTCCAAACTAGTAATCTGAACAACACAGTGCACTAAACAGAATATGACATCATGCTGCTGAAGGGATAAAAATGGAGACAATGGGCGATCTTATTGTGATTTGGATGAAGGAATTATTGCAGAAAATTCCAGTTAAACTTCGCTAAGTAGTGCACTCATGTAATACACCCCATAATCCAAAAATCCACTTCAATGGGAAACTCGGGTTGAGAAATACATTTTCAAGAAAGATCTAGTCCACAGGATCATAGACTTTAGACAAATGAAGCTTGTACTTTAAGCACATTGAGTTGTACTGGGGTTTCTTTTTGTACTGAATATGATGGATAAAATTGAATGCAATGAGCATCCTTTCAGAAGACATCCGCCCCGCTATAACAACATCGATTCTTAAAGATGAAATCCATCAACATCAGTCGGGCTGGGTTGACGGTTAATGGGGGGGGGGGGGAGGTGCGTACATGCAATCCTATGACCTCTTTTCCGCGACTGTAGCATTACAGATTCAAGACCATACTCATCTCATTAGGGAGATCTAGCAATAGCCAAGCTCTTCTTGCATCTACCAAGTTGAATATCCCATGTTCCAAAACCATAGGCTCCATTCGGACTTTGGTCAGATCACCTTGTGTTCACTGTTTTCCGCAACCCACCAATATTATTGTGTCTTCTTTGTCAGGTCGTCACAAAGCGGTCAGTTAAACACACTCATGACACAGGTGGTGCATCACTTGGGGTATGGTGCCTGACCCACAACTAAAACCATTTTGTCACCAGAAGATGAGTCCCCCCCCCCCCCCCCCCCCGTCTTTTGCTCAATTTAGCATCACTTTTTAAAACTTGTCCTTATTCATTATTTATTGAGTAACAAGTAGCCCATGATATTTAGGGCAAAAGTACTTCCTCCGTCCCAAAAGTACAACTTTATACTAAAGTTGAGACCACTGTTCAAGAATTCATCTGATTAATCAGTTAACGGGCCAGTTAAATCACTACTCGTAGGATGGCCGAATCGAATAGCACCTATTCACCGCGTTAACTTGTCAGGCCAATTAACTTTCCTATGAGACCGATTAATAGGTTCTCAGGCCGATTAATCACTGTTAGCCCATTAACTTAGGGGCAAACATAGCCCAAAATTTTGGCCCGTGACCCCTCCCATCCCCCTCTCGCTCTTCGTTAGTCAGGGTTCGACCAAATCGTAACATATTTTGCATATTATATAGTTCAGAGCATGGGAGTATGCTATAATACCTAAAAAATCAGATATATATATATATATATATATATATATATATATGTTGGTAGGTTACAATTCAATCTATCGATTAAAGGTCGACCGATTAATCCAGTTAATAGGCCGATTCACCGATTAATCGCTACTCCCAAGCCAACCGAGCAGCTACCAGTTACCGATTTCCTTAACAATGGTTGAGACACTTATTTTGGGATGGAGGGAGTACATTAATAAAGGCTCAACTCCTCTTTATGTCAATTAAAAGAAACCTGGGCAGCTGTCACCGGACATGATGGAGTACTTACAAGGGTTGATAAGTTGCAATATGGCTTTCTGATATATGTATTCGGGACATCCTTGATGATGGCAGCTTGATCCACACTGGCTCTAGGCAAATGCATAGTCATTTCTAAAGAGCATATGTAAAATCTCATATGCATTTCAACAAACTTTGCACAAGCTCCAAACTAGTAATCTGAACAACACAGTGCACTAAACAGAATATGACATCATGCTGCTGAAGGGATAAAAATGGAGACAATGGGCGATCTTATTGTGATTTGGATGAAGGAATTATTGCAGAAAATTCCAGTTAAACTTCGCTAAGTAGTGCACTCATGTAATACACCCCATAATCCAAAAATCCACTTCAATGGGAAACTCGGGTTGAGAAATACATTTTCAAGAAAGATCTAGTCCACAGGATCATAGACTTTAGACAAATGAAGCTTGTACTTTAAGCACATTGAGTTGTACTGGGGTTTCTTTTTGTACTGAATATGATGGATAAAATTGAATGCAATGAGCATCCTTTCAGAAGACATCCGCCCCGCTATAACAACATCGATTCTTAAAGATGAAATCCATCAACATCAGTCGGGCTGGGTTGACGGTTAATTAGTTCTATATGACGCACATTGTTTTACCATGTAGATAGCGATCAATTGACGTAACATTATTTTCATCCATGGTTTTTATTGAACTAAAGAACAAGATTATCTTGTGCAAACCAAACACATATTGTGCACGAAAAAATTGTCTATGCGAGGCTCTAAAATAATATATATGCAAGGCGAGCTGTCATTTTTATATACAATGTCTTCATACTGGCAAGAATTACATATGTAAACTTGTATATTTAGTAAAAAAAATAGTCTGCTATTTTGGTCACCATGTTTAGAGTTTAGGAGGCAGGAGGAAATCGACCTGGTCGCTTTCGGGATATAATTAAAACTGTGTATTTCTTGTTAGCATGACTATATGTAATTCATAAACACGTAACTGATCAGTCTCCAGTGTAAATAAACAAAGGCTAGTAGCAACAATCACACTGCCATCACTAGTGACGCTCGAAGATCAACTATGCAGCCATTCCTATGCCTCGAAAAGGACCCAACCATACATGCACACTAGTAGAAAAAGGGGCTATGGTCCAGGCCGCCTCAGCCCATTAGTCCCGGTTCAATCTAGAACCGGGACTAATGTGAGCAGTGGTCCCGGTTCGTGCGGCTAAGGCATTAGTTCCGGTTCATCTAAACGTTTTGGTCCCGGTTGGTGGGATGAACCGGGACCAATGGGCCTCGCTCCTGGCCCACAACTATTGGTCCCGCTTCATGCCACGAACCGGGACTAAAGATTAGACCTTTAGTCCCGGTTTGAGGCACGAACCGGGACTAATGGGGATGAAACCTTTAGTCCCGGTTCGTGCCACGAACCGGTACTAAAGGTTCCATTTTCAAACTATACACCCCCCCCCCCCCCCCCGTGGATCGCCTTTTCAGTTTTTTAAAAAATAAAAGAAAATGATGGAAATGTCAAAAAAATAAAAGAAAATAAGTTTCACATGTGATATGTGGTCTGGTTGTTGGGATAATTTACAAATATGAATTTCGACTTTATTTACAAAATCTCTCTGGAATTTGTAAAATGCGCATAACTTTTGCATATGAACTCGGATGAAAAAGTTTTTTATATGAAAAATCATCTACTTGAAAAGTTACATCCGATGGAGACCGCCTACGGCCTGTTTGCAAATTTCTAGAATCCTCAAATTCCAAAAGGAAAAAAAGTTATGCTCAAATTTCAGTTTTTTTAAATACTTATTCAAGAAGTATTAGTGTTACTAAATAATTATTCAAGAATATTAGTGTTATTAAATAATTATTTCACCTTTTTTGAATTTTGGTCAAATCTGGTCAAACTATGGTCAAACTTGGTCAAACAATGGTCAAACTACTTATTCAAAAATATTAGTGTTACTAAAAAATTATTGTTTTTTAGAACAATAGTTTTAAACTCAAACAGTGAAATATGTGACTTCATGCTCAAGCTAAATTCCTGAGGGTTAATAGGATTGACATCTTACTATTGTCAGGAAAACAACAAGTGCAGACTTGGAAACGAGGGAGAATAGAACCCGGAAGTTAAGCGTGCTCAGGCTGGAGTAGTGAGAGGATAGGTGACCGTTCGGGAAGTGAGATGATTTGGAATGATGAGGGGTGATTAGAGATTAAATTGAGCAGTGATGAGGGGTGATTAGAGATTAGAGGTTAAAATAATTCAGAAATTTAAAAATAAAAAAATTTCAAAAAAAATTTAAAAAAAATCAAGAAATTTCCTTTAGTACCTGTTGGTATTACCAACCGGGACTAAAGGTGGACCGGCCACGTGGAGGGCCTTTAGTCCCGGTTCTGGATTGAACCGGGACTAAAGGGTCAGGGCATTAGTACCGACACTTTAGTCCCCTTTTTCTACCAGTGGCATATGTTAGTTAGTGGTTATCCGTTGGTACCACCGATGTAAGCAGTTTATTTTTATGGAATCCGTCATAGTTTCTGACCTCTAACATTGCATTGCAATGTCACAGTAAGCACAACCCTTGGATCAAAATTGGACGCATAGGACAGTAGCAATTCGATGCAACATTTCCTTTAGGCACTTGAACTCATTGAGGCCATTTCAGTGCACCATTTACTTGTACCCGCTCTTGTAAGTTTGCAGGGTTTATCGACCTTACTTTTTTCTCCTAATTTGTTATTCTCACTTTTATTCCTCTCAGTCAACTGATTAAATTTTGAGGTATATTAAATCGCCAATGGTTAAAAGAAAGTCAAATCATGTAAGTGTTTCTAATCATTTGGTGCCCATGCATGCATGCACTGCGGTTTTTGACGATACAAGCGCGCTAATTGGGTAGTTATGAAAACTATCAAATTTGTTCCCCCGATCGTGATCTATCTTGGTTGCTGAGATTTTTATTTGGATAGGCCTAACAAACCAGAAAGGGTGAAGCAGTACCAAAATCATATCCTTCACTGACTCGATCTAGGACTGAGATTTAAGAAGATCTGGCAATCATGTGTTTCGAGGGATTTTATTGTAATTCTTAGTTTTGAAAATCTAACTTGAATCTCTCGGTTTTTTTAAAGCACATGCATTTATTGTAAAACTAAGAATTACAATCAAATCCCTCAGAAACAGCTTCTCGGCGGTAATTTTTTTGGAAGACAAAATTCTTCCAAGGATTCAATAAAGACACCACAATTGGATCAGAGCGCTAACCACTCGGACACTTGCACAGACTTGATTACTGATAGAGCTCGAGAGAACCCCTTGAATCACTAACCTAAAAAGATTGAAAGTTGTCAGAGATGAACATACTTGGGCTAGGGATGATCCCCTAGAAGTGCATGTTGTCGACACAAGAACTTTGTCATATTGCTGAAGAAATATTCTAATTCACAAAAAATCAAACCAAAAAGGCATCAAGACATATTGACGAAAACTCAACAAATCCAAAAGATCGATTCTACAATGAAAAAACATAAATTCCACACAATAGCAGTTGCACCAAACATACAGAGAAAACATAGCTCTGCCTCCTTACGTAGCATTGACCGGTAGAGCATCGACACGCCAGGGGAAGAAACATATGACCGCATGTGTCGTTGAGGACCACACAAATCATCGGAAAAGACTACTAAAAATCATGTAATGGGCCTAACAGTTCACTGGTAATAAAAAGCCTCTCCAACTGAGGCCCCCAAGTCGTCCACATATGTTCGGGCTGTCTGCAAACACCCAAACCCATCCCATATGTAGGAAGAAAATGGGGATATCCGGACAGCCCATCATGTCGAACCCAGCCCACCCCAACCACTTTCTCTTTTTCATTTTTCTTTATTTTCCCTCTATTTCCATCCCACCAATCATATGCATTTTCCAGACAATTTAGGGACAAAGGGGGGTAAACTTTGTGCGCGCGGATAAATGAGGTTTTCACGGCATGTCTGTGGGCACAACTGGCCAATCAAATTAAACATGCGCTAAAAATGCTACAAACGAAAGAAGAGAAACATTTTCTCTTTCATCTCAGCTTTTTCACATCTAATACCAACGTGCAGCAGATATATTTTACCTAATATAACGTGCAACTAATATCCTACCTAATATAAACGTGCATTGCACGTACATTATTACTAGTATATATAAGTATCTACCGAGATGAACCAACAGCATGATGCGCCATTTTGTGACAGAAGTGAAGTTTGCTAACCATGTATGGCATGTGGTAAAAAGATCCCATCTTTTTTCTCTCTTTTTCGAGCGAAATACCATCGGACTTCATTAATCACTGATTGATGTGTTTACATAGCTTGAAGGCTTCACAAAGCCAAACATGGCGACCTGACACAAGAGCAAGCGAATTCCTGGCAATATTATGGGCATCCCATGACAGTTTTCATATCAATGATCTCTCTAATACACCCGCAAAAATATGATCTCTCTAATAATCATAGCAGTCCTCCCATCTTTTTTCTTTTCAAAAATATAATACATATCCTATCTTTTTTTAGAAGAATATAAGGATCCTATCTGTATGCTTTTTGGGGGGTATATATGTTTATGTTCAACTGACCTGTTTGCAGCCCGCGTTGCGCGTCCAGTGCAGGCCGGGTGTTTTCGTCCACGGCCCACTATTTTGGGCAGGTTGAAAGCTTCCGGGGCGTAATTCGTTTAGACCACCAGGGCCCACCCAGCCCATCAATTTCTACACCCGTGCTGGTGGATCCTATTCACAACCTAGCCCAGTTTGGTCGTACGGGTTGTTGTTCGTTCGCTGCAATTTTTATATTTTCGTTTCTGTTTGCTTTTTTTGTTTTTCTTTCTTTTTTCTTTTAAGACAATCTCGCGAAGCTTTATTTAACCAGACCCAATGTTTGTAGGTACAAAAGAGAGATCGCCGGGGTGTCCTAACCAAACATGGCGGCCCACCCCTAATCTCAAAACATACTTCGCTAAATTGTGAGCCTCGAAATTCGAGCTCCTAAACTCATGAAAAAAAATTACACGCTAAGAAAGAAGAGCTATGGTCTATGATTTCATGTAAAACAGCACCATATCTTGATTTGTTTCCTTGTTTTTCTTTCTGGTTCTTTACGGGTGGATCCTATTCACCACCTAGCCCAGTTTGGTCGTACGGGCTGTTGTTCGTTCGCTGCAATTTTTATCTTTTCGTTTCTGTTTGCTTTTTTTGCTTTTATTTCCTGTTCTTTGTGGGTTTTTCAGATTTTCTTGATTTTTTATGTGTTTTTTGCTATTTTTTATTTTTAAATATACGGTGAACATTCTTTTAGTACACAGTGAACAATACTTTAATATCCGATGACCTTTTTTGAATACATACTAAATATTTTTGTAATATATGATGAAAATTCTCATAATACACACTAAAAAAAATTCTAATATACTTTGAACATTTTTTAATACACACTGGGTATTTTTCTCATATACAGTGAACTGTGTTAATATACAATGAACATATTTTTCTGTATACACTGAATATTTTTGAAACTCACACAGATTTTTAAGAAATATTTAAAACTTTTAGATTTGCAAAAATATTCGAAGAAAAACTGACTAAAATATTAAAGAGTAAAAAGCATGCTCGCGCAGGAGTTTGCCGGCCCATTTCCCTTGCTTTCGTCGCGCCTACCCGACGCCCGCGGGCATCCAACAGGAGTCGATGCTGAAACCTGAATTTTCCAGACAACTGATGATCTTTTTCTAGATCAACGATTAATCTTCTATGAGCAGAGTTCCTTCGAGATTTGCGGCAACAAAGGTGGCTTTCCCAATTACAAGTTTATTGCATTGGAGAAGTACCCTAGCACGTACGGCACGGTGATCCCCAGGTTCAGTCAGCGGTCTTCTTGTAGGTATACCACCGTGCGACGAGCAGGTACGCGCTGAAGTTGCCGGTGCAGAGCATGGCGAGCAGCCAGAAGAAGTAGTCTAGGTGTCCGTCGTTGATGTCGTCGGGAATCCACCCGGGCCGCCCGCCCCTCGTCGTCACGCGCACCACGACGGTCACGAGCGCCGAGCTCGCGTAGTTGCCCAGCGCAAACGCCGCGCTGGAGAGCCCCGAGCAGACGCTCCGCATGGCGTCCGGCGCTTGGTCATAAAAGAACTCCATCTGCCCGATGAACGTGAACACCTCCGCGGCCCCTACCACCACGTATTGCGGCACCTGCCAGAATATCGACATCGGCACGTACTCTGCGCCGTCCGCGCCGGTGTAGGTGCCGTGACGCGCGACGACGCGTCGCCGTGCGACCTCGAGCGTGCCGGCGGCAAGCATGGCGAGCGTGAGGATGACGAAGCCAATGCCCATGCGCACCAGCTGCGTGAACCCACGGCGGTGGCCCGTGAGGCGGCGCACGAGCGGGACGACGGCGCGGTCGTAGAGCGGCACCCAGAGCATGACGCTGAGTGTGTCGAAGACGGTGAGCACGGCGGCGGGCACACGGAAGCTGCCGACCCGCGGGTCCAGCGTGTCGCCCTGGAGGATGAAGGTGGTGGTGATCTGCGTGTAGGCAGCCGCAAAGATGATGCCGCACGCCCACACCGGCAGCAGCCGCAACATACACTTGGTCTCCTCCACCTGAGTCACCGTGCACAACCACCACGGGCTCGCCGGCCGCACCCTGTCGCCCGCCGTCTCCACCGCTGCCTTGTCCAAGAACCTGGATAATGGACAACAACCGACCGATGCAACCGATTAATTTTTTTATTAGCTGGCGTGTAGCATCGTAAAATTCCGTTCGCCGCTTCGATCGTGTAATACTTTTTTCATCAGTCTCGCTAAAGCACGTCTAGATGTTCTATTGCTCAGGGCATGCATTCAATTCTTTTCCAGTTTGATTTGGTTCGGTTGATACAGTTTTTATACTTTGGTTTATACGGGTAGACATAGACACTGTTCGGTTTTGGTAATAACCAATTACTTTCGGTTTGGTTCCGTAATAACCAAATTAACCAAAGTTGACGCAGATTTTTGAGTCAACACATAAATTTTTCATGTGTAAATAGATCATGTATATCATAATGAGTAGAAAACAATTAGAAAAGGATAAAGAAGGAACATTGGATCATGTAAATCGAAGCACTAAATAGGCAAAAAAAACCTCATTTTTTGGTTAATTCGGTTTAACCTAATGGTTTTCTGTTTCTAACCAAAAAAACGAAATGCAAACGGTTTTCATAATTTAAAACTGAAACTGAAACCAAAACCTGAAAAAACTGAAATGTCGGTTCAGTTTGGCTTTTTTGGTTTTGTTTTGCTTTTTGGTTCGGTTTTGCACACCCTGAGCTACTGCGCATCTAATTCCTACTCCCTCCATTCCAATGAATAAGGCATGCACACATCTCAGAAATCATCTATAACCATAAATTACACCTAGCAAATATGATTTATTGGTTTTAAAAATTATATATCAATTCATATTGAAAAGAAGCTTCCAATGGTCAAAGTTCGATTTTGGAAAGCATGCTCACCTTATTCATTTGAATGGAGGAGGGAGTATGTCATTGATTTTACGCCGAGATTCACGTGAGTATTTTTTTTATATACTTGATTGAGTCACTTAGATGTGCAATAATTAAAGAAAATGTAGATGTGCCCTTGATTTCACATTGTTATTTCAATTTCAGAAGAACTTTTTTTTGACATTTCACCAATATCATTTTCAGTTTAGATATTCACACATCACAAAAATCTGATTTCAATTCTTTCAAAAACATAATCACAAACTCTTTCACACAGTTCAAGAATCCGGTTTCCATTATTTGAAAACATCCACTTCAATTATTTCAAACCATACATTTCAGTTATTTTTAAAAAATATTTCAATATAATCAATTTCATTTTTCACAATTATTCAGTTCATCCATTTCAATTATTTCAGAACATATTTCACTTTTCAAGAAAAATGATTTCACTTATTCCGGGTAAGACTCCACTACTTCAAAAAAATGAGTTCATCCATTTCAGTAATTTCATAACATATTTCACTTCTCCAAACTTACAAAAAAAACACTCTTCTTAAATAAATCAATTTCACTAAAACCTTCACTCCTTTTCGAATACACATGTTTCGCTCATTTAAAAAGAAATCACTAAAATAAAAAAAACCGATTTCACTCATTGGTCCAATTCTAAGCCGTTCCCCACACTAGAATAAATTTAGTGAAATGTGTGGATTGAAATGTTGAAATTTAGACATGTTTGAATTGTATCCGAATTGATCTTGTTTGAAATGTCTTGACGCTAGGAGTTCAATTATACATAAGGTTTCAAAAATGTAATTGTGGTTTAAAATATATGAACGGTTTAAATTAGCAAAGTTGAAATAATGTCTTTGCGGTTGTAGACTACAACTGATTCTAGCATTTTTTTTCCTCGGCATGAGCGTGCTAAAATGACTTACCATGAGGTTCGTTGCTCTTAGATTGTGGCGTCAAGTTTTGATCGACATTGACCATGCCCTACTAGCACCCTGTAAATCTACTTTTGTGCCAATTGCTATTCTTTAATTATCAAAATTTGTTTGGGTCCCAATCAATTATGTGGTCGGCGCAGACGAGGTAGTAAAGGGATGGAGACATGGAAGGGGTGGTGGCTTGGATTGGGAGGGGCCGCAGAGTTGTCCGCGTCGGGTGGCAAAATGGCGGTTAGGCCCCTAGTGGTGGGCCTGTTGACAATGACGGGCGAAGTGGGTCGACGACAATGAGGGAAGGAAAGTGACTGAAACCAGAAAACAAAAACATCACCTAAAAGAATAGTCAGTCTTTTTTTCCGTTGAAGCAACTTCCTTGGAGTTGTGCTGCATTATTGTGGTTATCGATTCAACGAAAGATATGAGTGTGATGATTCGGTGTGTGAACAATAAAATCAAATAAAATACTCACAACGGCAATTAAGGTGGACCGAAGGAAGAAGTAAAAAAAATCAGATTTTTTTTTTGACATCAAAGATACTCAAACGTCTAATGTGCGTGCTAAAATTCATGGTGTTTGGACATTCGAAGAGGTCAGGGCACACTCATGCAGGAGTGTGGTCGTGGTCTCCACATCACACTCCCTGGCAGTGGCGAGCATATTGTGAATTCACGAGAACAAGAGTGTGGCTAACTATGTCTTATCTAACTCCTATATCATTTGATTTTACGCGAAGATTCATAGGTTTTTTTTACTTGACTAATCAAATGATGTAACAGTTAGATGATACTTTGGTAATTCTCATCAGCAAATCTGCACAAACAAGATGCTCAGATTTACTATGGCTTGAATTTTAACAAAAAATAATGTTGGGCAGCTACTGTTCACGCACCGAATCATCAGAGTGTGGATGATATATCACCGAGATTAGGCTCGGTCCAGGTTGGCTGATTAGCTTGCTCAATCAGTCACACAGCATGTCTCAATCATAGACAAAATAAATAGAACGCTCCTTTCTCGAAAAACTGAACATGATGGAGACGATGCAAGTGGAAGACGATGCTAACGACGACCAGGGCACGGGCACTGACCTGAACTCGTCAGTGTGCGCGAGGCGGCGGCTCCCCTGAATCGCTGACATGCCGTCGTCGCCGCCACACTCGTGCAGCAGCGTGGCGTCGGCCGGGGTCTCCACGTCGCACTTCCTGGCGGCGGCGACCACCACCTGCGCGATCCTGGTGAGCGGGCTGCCGCCGGGGGGCTGGTGGCGGCGGTACGCGCCGGTGCCGGCGAGGAACAGGGCGACGGCGAGCACGCTGAGCAGCGCCGGGATGCCGTAGCCGAGCCGCCAGCCGTGGGCGGACTGCACCCACACCAGGACGGTGCCGCCCACGAGCGAGCCCACGACGATGGACAGGTAGAACCAGTTGAAGAAGGAGCTCTGCCGCCCGCGCTCCTCCTCGTCGGAGTCGGCGTCGAACTGGTCGGCCCCGAACGACGACAGGACCGGCTGCAGCGCGCCGCCCAGCGCCACCAGGTACAGCCCCGCGTAGAACACCGCGCTCTCCAGCGCCGCGGACGCGCTCGCCGCCACCACACCGTACCCCGCGACGGAGATGAAGAGGAAGAGGGTGATGGTCCAGTACCTGCCGAGGAAAGAGTCGGCGAGGAAGCCGGCCGCGAGCGGCGTGATGGAGGCGGTGCCCTGCCAGTTGGTGACGCTGTTCGCCGCGGCCTTGCTGCCGGAGTGCAGCTGGACCTTGAGGTAGTTCACCAGGTTCGTCGACACGCCGTAGTAAGCGCTGTACTGGAGGCAGTTGTTCACTGCACACCAGGCGCGCGTGAACGCATGAGCAGCGCCAGGCAGCATATTTAGCATGGATATGGGGTGCATACCCACAGTGGGATCATAACGACAAGAAGAAAATGGTGCAAGTTTTACCGAGGATGAAAACGTATCCCCACGAACTCCGGCGATCCCTCTTGGACGTCCGGCGATCGGCGTCACCCTGCAGGCCTTTTGATTCTACTTGTACCGGTTCCATGGTCGAACAGTATCAGCTCTGGAAACGAAACCAGCTGAAGCAAAAGAGAGGAGGAACATTAGCCTGAATGAGGGTCGAACCTGTACATGCTCCCAGGCGTGAGACCTCTTCTTCTGTCCGTCTTTGGTCTCCGCCGCCGCATGGTACAGTGGTTGCGTTCTCTGACGCCGCTGTTTGTGAGGGGCTGGGCATGTCCAGTTTGGAGTGGTGATTCTCAACCATGAGGGGAATTGTGTGGCTGCGTGCTCTGAACCTTTAAGGGGCGTGCGTTCTTCGGAGTTGGCTGGAGCAATGGCTCTTGGGCGCGCTGTCAGCTTAGTCCGGGAGGAGGGTTTTACCGATGTCCTTTTCAAGTCTGATTGCCTCTCGGTGGTGCAGCGGTTGACGTCTCTGTCTAAGGATCGCTCGGTGGTGGGCTCTGTCCTTGCGGATGTCAAGTCTTTGGCTAATGGCCTCTCATCTGTGGCCTTTCTTCACGTTCGTCGGCATTGTAATGTTTTAGTTCATGTATTAGCTAGATCAAGTTTGAACTCTTCTAGCCTTTGTATTTTTCATTATACTCTGGATTGTATCCGAAAGACTCTTTATAACTTTGTTGCTTGATCAATAAAGGCCGACGTTTTCTCTAAAAAAATGAGGGTCAAACAGTAGATCGAATGAGACGCTCGGTCTTGAAGTTTTGAGGAAAGGTACAAGGACAAGAGATGCGGTAGGTGATGCCATTGTGAAAGAAAAATGTACGTACAGAGGAATTAATGAAATCATCATCATTGTCACACTGCATACATTTAGTCAAAACATGTAAATGAGTTAAGACATACGGTATGTAAACAGATGCTGGAGTGGAGGGGGTGTCAGGATTCGTAGCGTTAGGGACGCGAGCAAGAATAATGAGAAACATACATCTTTTTTCTTACAAATGTTTTTTTAGAAACTAACATACCCAAGCCTCTATATCCGGCAAGGTTTTCGCTCCAAGATTCATCCACTTGATGAAAATGACCCATGGTGAATTGTGGATGTGGCACGTGCTATTATTTTGGGAGGCCAGGGGGTAGAAATCGGCTGTGATTACAGGCTTTCCGTGAAAATTTTGTTAACGTGGTTTGTATTTCCGTGTGTGCGCTTTGTGCGCTTAGCTATTTTCTGGGTTTGTGTGGGCCATCTCTTCCACGTTGACCTGACTGCATGATCTCGCTTGCGTGGATGACTACATGTATGGGCCGACATCATGTGGGCTTCGCTGTCGCTGCGCCGTGATTGCTCCCTCGCTTGTGCATCTCGCCAGGGTCCACGTTGCGATCCATGCTTTGAACGGTGCCGCTTTGTTCGTTCGTCTAGAAACAATGCGGCTGGCTCTTTCGTGTTCCTTCTCGTTTTCTCCTCTTGTCTTTTCGTGAGTTATAAATAGGCTTTGCCTCCTGTGATCTCCTAGTGTTACGTGGGCTTTGTTTCTTCTCTTCCATCTACATTGATTGAATTACATGGTTCGTTCTTCTCCTAGCTGTAATGGTCCGCGGCGTCCGGGCCCAGCCTCCTCGGTTACGTGGGGCTGTGGTTGGTCTCTGTGCTTCTGCTGGAGCAGTCCCCGTCGTCCAGGTCGGCCTCCTGCTATACGTGATGCTGTTGTTGGGCGTCGTGGTGGCTGCGGTGTTGTGCGGGGCCGTTCTGCATTCATGGCGGATGTCGTCGCCGTTGTCGTTGCTGGGATCGATGCCTTCAGCCATCGAGGAGGACTGTTGCGACTACTGCGGCTTTTCTCATGGTGGTCTCAGAGATGGCGATCCTGTCCTTGCACCGGCGGAGGCCGTAGCCCGAGAGGGACGACCAGAGAGACCCGGCCTTGGAGCGAACTGCCACGAGCTCCTTTGAGTTTGCCCAATATTGTGTGAGCGCCGCGGCCAGAATTTGAGGTGCGTGTTAACTCTTCCTCCTCAACTCGAGCGCTCCGCGGGAAGCATCTCACTGTCTGCTGCGTGCGCGAAGTAGTCCTGTTTTCTCTCTTCGCCATGCAGAATAATGGTGGTAGCAGTAGCTGCCTGGTCTATTGCTACCCGCAAACTTTTGTGCTAGCTGCTCATTTAGCCCTTAGCTTGATGCTTTCCAGTTCAGGGTTTGTACATTGGACGATCTTGTAGTAGTTAACAACTAAGGAGAGTCTTTAACGCCCAGGGAAAGTATCAGGTGATACGGAGCCTTAGATGCTCCCATGATACAAGCTCCTAGGAGCCGTTGGATCTCAAATCCAACAATTCCGGAAGGCTTTGAACATTTTTGCAAAAAAGACCTTTTAAAGTCTAAAAATTACGAACAAGTATTGCAGCCTTCAAAACCACCTAGGAGCCGTTGGATCTGAGATCCAACGGACAAAAAGCTCGTATCATGGGAGCATCTAAGTCTTGGTATCACCTGATACTTTCCCTTAACGTCCATACTTTAATTCAGCTGGATGCTACTACTTCTGATTATTTTAACACAATCCAAAGTTGGGCAGAACATGCATACTCGGGTACACCAACATGTATACATCTTTAAAACTAATTAATTTGATTGGATACACCAACATGTATAATCCTTAAATTATTAATTTCTTTCTTAAGGTATTTTTTTGGACATCCTTTCTTAAGGTATTACTAACTTCTTTATTCACGTACTCCCTCCGGTTCTTTTTAGTTCGCATATAAGATTTGACTAAAGTCAAGCCTCGTAAAGTTTGACCAACTTTATAGAAAAAAGTATCAACATTCACAATCTGAAATCAATATCAATAGATGTGTCATGACTTAAAGTTTCATATTGTATAACTTTAGCATGGCAGATGTTGATATTTTTTCATATAAATACGGTCAAACTTTGTGAAGTTTGACTTCAGAGAATTCTAATATGCAGAGTAAAAGGGACCGGAGGGAATACCTAAAGGATTTTTTTTGTTGTTGTTGAGATTTTCTGGGATTTACAAGCGAGTTCTATTGGCTTGCTATTTGTAATTCTTGGGTAACTGAGTTGTACGCTCCTTGGGTGGACATGTCGATTCATCCTGGGATTTTTTTTTTATCAAACTGAGTGGTATGATAAGGAGTCTTTAACGCTCCTTGGGTACACATGGAAGGTTTAATGTAGAATTATCAAGCTAATGTTGTCCTAGGGAAATATGATTATTCAGATTTTGCTTTCATGGTATAGGTATTTATGCAGTCACTCATGCAACTTTTACCAAAATCATATACCAAAGTGTTGTCACATGACCATGCTTCTTATTCCAGTATGATTTGACAGAGGCGAGCATTTTAAATTTTCTTGGTTAGATTTAAAATATGGTCTGAAATTCGGACTGCTGTACAATATGCTGCTGATTAGGCAATCCTGAGTATATGCTGAAGTCATCAGTGAAGTCTCTCTTTTTGTGATGTGTGATTGTTAGGATTTCAGCAAGCTGCCAAACTACTAATATGCGTTCGTGTCTTTTGCAACTTTTGTTGATACACATTTATTTCTTTGTTTGTTACCAAGAAAATGCGTATATGGCGGACAAAATAACTGAGGATCTAACTTGTAACGCCCTCGATGCGGCCATATCTCTCACGTGTCGAAGCACGACTTAGAGGCATAACCGCATTGAAAGCAATGTCGTAAGTGAGATAATCTTCACACAACCCATGTAATACATAAGGGAAAAGATACATAGTTGGCTTACACCCGCCACTTCACACAATTACATGAATAAAGCATTACATCATCCAAATATAATCAAGGTCCGACTACGGAACCAAAATAAAAGAAGAACCCCAAATGCGACAAAGGTCCCCGATCGACCCCAACTGGGCTCCACTACTGATCAACTAGAACGGAACAACACAAAGGACAAGATCTTCATCGAGCTCCTCCTGAGCTTGATTGCGTCATCTGCACGGACTCATCGGCACCTGCAAACTAGTTTTGGAAGTATCTGTGAGCCACGGGGACTCAGCAATCTCGCACCCTCACGATCAAGACTATTTAAGCTTATGAGTAAGGTAAAGGTAATAGGTGGAGCTGCAGCAAGCGACTAGCATATATGGTGGCTAACATACGCAAATGAGAGCAAGAAGAGAAGGCAAAGCACAGTCGATAAAAGTATGATCAAGAAGTGATCCTGGACTACCTACGTCAAGCATAACTCCAACAACCGTGTTCACTTCCCGGACTCCGCCGGAAAGAGAACATCACGGTTACACACGCGGTTGATTCATTTTAATTAAGGTCAACTTCAGGTTTTCTACAACCGGACGTTAACAAATTCCCATCTGCCCATAACCGTGGGCACGGCTTTCGAAAGTTCAAATCCCTGCAGGGGTGTCCCAACTTAGTGTTGGAAATATGCCCTAGAGGCAATAATAAAAGCATTATTATTATATTTCCTTGTTCATGATAATTGTCTTTATTCATGCTATAATTGTGTTATCCGGAAATCGTAATACATGTGTGAATAACAGACACCAACATGTCCCTAGTAAGCCTCTAGTTGACTAGCTCGTTGATCGACAGATAGTCATGGTTTCCTGACTATGGACATTGGATGTCATTGATAACGAGATCACATCATTAGGAGAATGATGTGATGGACAAGACCCAATCCTAAACATAGCATAAAGATCGTATAGTTCGTTTGCTAGAGTTTTCCAATGTCAAGTATCTTTTCCTTAGACCATGAGATCGTGTAACTCCCGGATACCGTAGGAGTGCTTTGGGTATACCAAACGTCACAACGTAACTGGGTGACCATAAAGGTAGACTACGGGTATCTCCGAAAGTATCTGTTGGGTTGACACGGATCAAGACTGGGATTTGTCACTCCGTATGACGGAGAGGTATCACTGGGCCCACTCGGTAATGCATCATCATAATGAGCTCAAAGTGACCAAGTGTCTGGTCACGGGATTATGCATTACGGTACGAGTAAAGTGACTTGCCGGTAACGAGATTGAACGAGGTATTGGGATACCGACGATCGAATCTCGGGCAAGTAACATACCGATTGACAAAGGGAATTGTATACGGGGTTGCTTGAATCCTCGACTTCGTGGTTCATCCGATGAGATCATCGTGGAGCATGTGGGAGCCAACATAGGTATCTAGATCCTGCTGTTGGTTATTTACCGGAGAGTCGTCTCGGTCATGTCTACATGTCTCCCGAACCCATAGGGTCTACACACTTAAGGTTCGGTGACGCTAGGGTTGTAGGGATATGTATATGCAGTAACCCGAATGTTGTTCGGAGTCCCGGATGAGATCCCGGACGTCACGAGGAGTTCCGGAATGGTCCGGAGGTAAAGAATTATATATAGGAAGTGTTGTTTCGGCCATCGGGACAAGTTTCGGGGTCACCGGTGAAAGAACATGCGGTGCCCCCATGTTTGGTTTTGGTAATTGATGACAATCTCTATGGACTAATGGTTGCCTTGAGTTATATTTGAAGGTTTTGTCCATAGGCTTTTCTTGGAGTACATGTGTTGGTTTCAAGGAGAGTTTGTGTTGACCAAGGTGCTATTCAAGGAATTACCTAAAGATTGGTCTTGTGAGAGGTTGATCAAGACTAAGTTAAAGAGTGAATCAAGTTGATCAACCCACAAAGCGTAGAAGATGTACCGAGAGGGATCAAGTGATCCCATGATATGGTAAGCATTGTCAATTACGCTTTGTGTACTAACCCATGGTCTTCGTGAGGGTTCTTTGTGGGGTTAGGTTGCGGTGTGCAAGTTCAAGTTGAGCATCACAAAGAGATCAAATGCTTGAAGCTTGTCGTCCATTGTGGTGACAATGGACTTGTGAAGATGTGCGGAAGAAAGGCTCACCCATAGTGGAGTATGGGGGAGCAATCGACTAGTCTTCATCGAGCCAACACAATCAAGAAAGGTGGTCCAACTTGAGGGAGTCAAGATCGTCATCATCTAGCTCAAGTGGACCATGTGCAAGGCAAAGGTTTGCCCTTGGTAGGTTTTCTATTTTACCAGTCTCATGATGGTAGTTGGGAGACCGGGTTATAGGATCGATTGCCGTACTATCAAGGGGGGCTCTCGATGAGTAGCTTGATCGTATCGTTTGCTGAGAGCTCAAACCATTGCATCCTTGCATCATCTTTCTTGGTTCTTGTTTGGTTCTCTTTGAGAGTCTTAGAGCTTATGGTCATCTTGATGACAAGCTCGAGTTCATCGAAAACGGAGTTCTCATGCTTCTTCTATGATGTTTTCGATGTTGGAGGTTTTGCCGGTTCTTCTCGGTTGGAGGTTTCACTCCTCTTTTTGTTAGGCATACCTCCCCTACCTCTTCTTACTATAACCAGTCGCTGTTTTGATGCTACTCGTCGTCTTGTTTCCAACAAGCTTGAGTTTGCTCAATTCGGAGCTCTTATGCAGAAGTTATGGCAGTTCTTGTTTTCTTGAGTGTGGTTTTTGTCAGGGTCCGCGTTGGAAAGGTTTGGGTGGTTTCATCACGTTCAAGTCTCCTTCTTTTCCCCTCCTTCTTCCTTGGGGCTTCCTCCGTTTTCCTGCCTCCTTTGACTGGCTGCTGTTGTGGTTGCGTTAGTACTGCTCCTGGATCAACGGTAGTACCGTAGGCATCCACGGTAGTACCGCGCGGTGGCGCGGTAGTACCGCTGATGCCCACGGTAGTACCGCTCCCCCGGAGCCGCACTACCGCTGCCCACCAGGCTAGTGCCGCCCCCTTTGCGGTAGTAGGAGCGGATGTAATTTTTTACATCCGCACCTGCCGCGGTAGTACCGCTTTCGCCGTGCGGTAGTACCGCGCTATGCGGTCAGGCAGTAGTACCGCCCCTCGGCAGTACTACTGTGTCGGGTTTTTGCTACTTCCGTTTATTTGCGGAAGTAGGCACGGTAGTTTCCCTTCTCTCCTGGCTGGGATTTTTGCCTCGCGGTAGTACCGCATGGGGAGGCGCGGTAGTACCGCGCATGCGGAAGTACCGCCCCCAGCTCCTGTGCGTCTGTTTATCGGTTCTGTGCTGGGGTTGCGGCAGTACCGTGGGTCGGTACGGTAGTACTGCACAGCCGTGCGGTAGTACCGCTTGGTTGCAAGCAGTAGTACCGCACGGCCTTGCGGTAGTACCGCTGGCCAGGCGCAGTAGTACCGCTGGCCGCGGGCTGGTTGGTGGGTAACGGTTGGATTTTTCCCCCTCCTATAAAAGGGGGTCTTCTTCCCCAATGAACCTTATCTTTTGAGCTCGTGTTCTCCCCCCATTGTTGACCTTCTTCGAGCTTGCTAACTCTCAATCCCTCCATGGATTCTTGCTAGTTTTTGAGGGAAAAGAGAGAGGAGATCTAGATCCACATTTCCACCAATCACTTTCTCCTCTATGTGAGGGGAACCCCTTGGATCTAGATCTTGGAGTTCTTGGTGTTCTCCTTCTTGTTCTTCCTCTCATTTTCCTCCCTAGCATTAGTTGCTTTGGTGGGATTTGGGAGAGAAGGACTTGGGCACTCCGTGTGCCCTTGCCATTGCATTTGGTGCATCGGTTTGAGTTCTCCACGTGATACGTGGAAGTTACAAGTTGAGAAGCTTATTACTCTTGGGTGCTTGGTACCCTTGAGCTTGTTCCTCTTGGGTGCTTGGGCGCCCTAGACGGTTGTTGGTGTTCGGAGCTCAATCATTGTGGTGCAAAGCTCCGGGCAAGCATCGGGGTCTCCAATTAGGTTGTGGAGATCGCCCCGAGCAATTTGACGGGTACCAGTGACCGCCCCCAAGGGTTGCCAAAGTGTACGGGTTCGGTGACCGCCCCCAAGGGTTACCATTTGTACGGGTTCGGTGACCGCCCTCAAGGGTCCCTTAGTGGAATCACGGCATCTTGCATTGTGCGAGGGCGTGAGGAGATTACGGTGGCCCTAGTGGCTTCTTGGGGAGCATTGTGCCTCCACACCGCTCCAAACGGAGATTAGCATCCGCAAGGGTGTGAACTTCGGGATACATCGTCGTCTTCGCGTGCCTCGGTTATCTCTTACCCGAGCCCTTTACTTATGCACTTTACTTTGTGATAGCCATATTGTCCTTTGTCATATATCTTGCTATCTCATAGTTGCTTATCTTGCTTAGCATAAGTTGTTGGTGCACATAGGTGAGCCTAGTTGTTTTAGGTTTTGTGCTTGGCAAATTAACCGCTTGGTTTATTCCGCATTTGTTCAAGCCTAAACCGTAATTATTTTAAAACGCCTATTCACCCCCCCCTCTAGGCGACATCCACGGTCTTTCAACCGGTATTGTACCGGGACCACCGGAAGGGTCCCGGGGGTCCACCGGGTGGGGCCACCTGCCCCGGGGGCCACATGGGCTGTAGGGGGTGCGCCTTGGCCTACATGGGCCAAGGGCACCAGCCCCAATAGGCCCATGCGCCTAGGGTTTCAAAGGGGAAGAGTCCCACAAGGGGAAGGCACCCCCTAGGTGCCTTGGGGGGGAGGGAATCCTCCCTTGGCCGCCCCCCTAGGAGATTGGATCTCCTAGGGCCGGCTCCCCCCCTAGACCCCCTATATATAGTGAGGGAAGGAGGGCCTCTTGAACCACGCCTTTGGTTGCCTCCTTCTCCCTCTCCAACACCTCCTCCTCCTCCATAGTGCTTGGCGAAGCCCTGACGGAGTATTGCAGCTCCATCACCACCACGCCGTCGTGCTGCTGCTGGAGCCATTTTCCTCAACCTCTCCTTTCCCCTTGCTGAATCAAGAAGAAGGAGACGTTACGCTGACCGTACGTGTGTTGAACGCGGAGGTGCCGTCCGTTCGGCGTTAGGATCTCCGGTGATTTGGATCACGTCGTGTACGACTACCTCATCCCCGTTCTTTGAACGCTTCCGCTCGCGATCTACAAAGGTATGTAGATGCATCCGATCACTCGTTGCTAGATGAACTCATAGATGGATCTTGGTGAAACCGTAGGAAAATTTTTGTTTTCTGCAACGTTCCCCAACAGTGGCATCATGAGCTAGGTCTATGCGTAGTTCTTCTTGCGCGAGTAGAACACAATTTGTTATGGGCGTAGATGTTGTCAACTTTCTTGCCGCTACTAGTCTTATCTTGCTTCAGCAGTATTGTGGGATGAAGCGGCCCAGACCAACCTTACATGTACGCTTACGTGAGACCGGTTCCACCGACTAACATGCACTAGTTGCATAAGGTGGCTGGCGGGTGACTATCTCTCCTACTTTAGTTGGAGCGGATTCGATGAAAAGGGTCCTTATGAAGGGTAAATAGAAGTTGACAAATCATGTTGTGGCTTTCACGTAGGTAAGAAAACGTTCTTGCTAGAACCCTATTTCAGCCACGTAAAACTTGCAACAACAATTAGAGGACGTCTAACTTGTTTTTGCAGCAAGTGGTTTGTGATATGATATGGCCAAAGTTGTGATGAATGATGAATGATCTATATGTGATGTATGAGATGTTCATGCTATTGTAATAGGAATCACGACTTGCATGTCGATGAGTATGACAACCGGCAGGAGCCATAGGAGTTGTCTTTATTTTTTGTATGACCTGCGTGTCATTGAGAAACGCCATGTAAATTACTTTACTTTATTGCTAAACACGTTAGCCATAGTAGTATAAGTAATAGTTGGCGAGGAACTTCATGGAGACACGATGATGGAGATCATGATGATGGAGATCATGGCGTCAAGCCGGTGACAAGATGATCATGGAGCCCCAACATGGAGATCAAAGGAGCTATGTGATATTGGTCATATCATGTCACGTTTATTATTTGATTGCATGTGATGTTTATCATGTTTTGCATCTTATTTACTTAGAACGACGGTAGTAAATAAGATGATCCCTCATATTAATTTCAAGAAGTGTTCCCCCTAACTGTGCACCGTTGCGACAGTTCGTTGTTTCGAAGCACCACGTGATGATCGGGTGTGATAGATTCTAACGTTCACATACAACGGGTGTAAGACAGATTTACACATGCAAACACTTAGGTTGACTTGACGAGCCTAGCATGTGTATAGACATGGCCTCGGAACACAGAAGACCGAAAGGTCGAGCATGAGTCGTATAGAAGATACGATCAACATGAAGATGTTCACCGACGTTGACTAGTCCGTCTCACGTGATGATTGGACACGACCTAGTTGACTCGGATCATGTTATACTTAGATGACTAGAAGAGGGATGTCTATCTAAGTGGGAGTTCATTGAATAATTTGATTAGATGAACTTAATTATCATGAACTTGGTCTAAAATCTTTACAATATGTCTTGTAGATCAAATGGCCAACGTTGTCCTCAACTTCAACGCGTTCCTAGAGAAACCCAAGCTGAAAGACGATGGCAGCAACTATACGGACTGGGTCCGAAACCTGAGGATCATCCTCATAGCTGCCAAGAAAGATTATGTCCTACAAGCACCGCTAGGTGATCCACCCTTCCCACAGAACCAAGACGTTATGAACGCTTGGCAGACACGTGCTGATGACTACTCCCTCGTTCAGTGCGGCATGCTTTACAGCTTAGAGCCGGGGCTCCAAAAGCGTTTTGAGAGACATGGAGCATATGAGATGTTCGAAGAGCTGAAAATGGTTTTTCAAGCTCATGCCCGGATCGAGAGATATGAAGTCTCCGACAAGTTCTTCAGCTGTAAGATGGAGGAAAATAGTTCAGTCAGTGAGCACATACTCACTATGTCTGGGTTACATAACCGCTTGACTCAGCTGGGAGTTAATCTCCCGGATGACGCGGTCATTGACAGAATCCTCCAGTCGCTTCCACCAAGCTACAAGAGCTTTGTGATGAACTTCAATATGCAGGGGATGGAAAAGACCATTCTTGAGGTATTTGCAATGCTGAAATCAGCAGAGGTAGAAGTCAAGAAGGAACATCAAGTGTTGATGGTAAATAAAACCACTAAGTTCAAGAATGACAAGGGTAAAAAGAACTTCAAGAAGGACGGCAAGGAAGTTGCCGCGCCTGGCAGGAAAGCTGCCGGGAAGAAGCCAAAGAATGGACCCAAGCCCGAGACTGGGTGCTTTTATTGCAAGGGAAGTGGTCACTGGAAGCGGAACTGCCCCAAATACTTAGCGGACAAGAAGGCCGGCAAAATGAAAGGTATATGTGATATACATGTAATTGATGTGTACCTTACCAGTACTCGTAGTAGCTCTTGGGTATTTGATACCGGTGCAGTTGCTCACATTTGTAACTCAAAGCAGGAGCTGCGGAATAAGCGGAGACTGGCGAAGGACGAGGTGACGATGCGCATCGGGAATGATTCCAAGGTCGATGTGATCGCTGTCGGCACGCTGCCTCTACATTTACCTACGGGATTAGTTTTAAACCTCAATAATTGTTATTTAGTGCCAGCTTTGAGCATGAACATTGTATCAGGATCTCGTTTAATTCGAGATGGCTACTCATTTAAATCCGAGAATAATGGTTGTTCTATTTATATGAGAGATATGTTTTATGGTCATGCTCCTATGGTGAATGGTTTATTCTTAATGAATCTCGAGCGTAATACTACACATATTCATAGTGTGAGTACCAAAAGATGTAAGGTTGATAATGATAGTCCCACATACTTGTGGCACTGCCGCCTTGGTCACATAGGTGTCAAACGCATGAAGAAGCTCCATGCAGATGGACTTTTAGAGTCTCTTGATTACGAATCATTTGACACGTGCGAACCATGCCTCATGGGAAAAATGACCAAGACTCCGTTCTCAGGAACAATGGAGCGAGCAACCAACTTATTGGAAATCATACATACTGATGTGTGCGGTCCAATGAGTGTTGAGGCTCGCGGTGGCTATCATTATGTTCTCACCCTCACTGATGACTTGAGTAGATATGGGTATGTCTACTTAATGAAACACAAGTCTGAAACCTTTGAAAAGTTCAAGGAATTTCAGAGTGAGGTTGAGAATCAACGTGACAGGAAAATCAAGTTTCTACGATCAGATCATGGAGGAGAATACTTGAGTCACGAATTTGGCACACACTTAAGAAAATGTGGAATAGTTTCACAACTCACGCCGCCTGGAACACCTCAGCGTAATGGTGTGTCCGAACGTTGTAATCGCACTCTATTAGATATGGTACGATCTATGATGTCTCTTACCGATTTACCGCTATCTTTTTGGGGCTATGCTTTAGAGACTGCCGCATTCACTTTAAATAGGGCTCCGTCGAATTCCGTTGAGACAACACCATTTGAATTATGGTTTGGGAAGAAACCTAAGTTGTCGTTTCTAAAAGTTTGGGGATGCGATGCTTATGTCAAAAAACTTCAACCTGAAAAGCTCGAACCCAAGTCGGAAAAATGCGTCTTCATAGGATACCCTAAAGAAACTGTTGGGTATACCTTCTACCTCAGATCCGAATGCAAGATCTTTGTTGCCAAGAATGGATCCTTTCTAGAGAAGGAGTTTCTCTCGAAAGAAGTAAGTGGGAGGAAAGTAGAACTTGATGAAGTATTGCCTCTTGAATCGGAAAATGGCGCAACTCAAAAAAATGTTCCTGAGGTGCCTACACCGACTGGAGAGGAAGTTATTGATGATGATCAAGATACTTCTGATCAAGCTCCTACTGAAATTCGAAGGTCCACAAGGACACGTTCCGCACCAGAGTGGTACGGCAACCCTGTCTTGAAAATCATGTTATTAGACAACGGTGAACCTTCCAACTATGAAGAAGCGATGGCGGGCCCGTATTCCGACAAATGGCTAGAAGCCATGAAATCCGAGATAGGATCCATGTATGAAAACGAAGTATGGACTTTGACTGACTTGCCCGTTGAACGGCGAGCCATAGAAAATAAATGGATCTTTAAGAAGAAGACAGACGCGGATGGTAATGTGACCATCTATAAAGCTTGGCTTGTCGCTAAGGGTTATCGACAAGTTCAAGGGGTTGACTACGATGAGACTTTCTCACCGGTAGCGAAGCTAAAGTCCGTCCGAATCATGTTAGCAATTGCCGCATTCTACGATTATGAGATATGGCAAATGGACGTCAAAACGGAATTCCTTAATGGTTTCCTTAAGGAAGAATTGTATATGATGCAGCCGGAAGGTTTTGTCGATCCTAAGAATGCTGACAAGGTGTGCAAGCTCCAACGCTCGATTTATGGGCTGGTGCAAGCATCTCGGAGTTGGAACATTCGCTTTGATGAGATAATCAAAGCGTTTGGGTTTACGCAGACTTATGGAGAAGCCTGCGTTTACAAGAAAGTGAGTGGGAGCTCTGTAGCATTTCTCATATTATATGTAGATGACATACTTTTGATGGGAAATGATATAGAACTCTTGGACAGCATCAAGGCCTACTTGAATAAGAGTTTTTCAATGAAGGACCTTGGAGAAGCTGCTTATAGATTAGGCATCAAGATCTATAGAGATAGATCAAGACGCCTCATAGGTCTTTCACAAAGCACATACCTTGATAAGATATTGAAGAAGTTCAATATGGATCAACCTAAGAAGGGGTTCTTGCCTGTGTTACAAGGTATGAAATTGAGCTCAGCTCAATGTCCGACCACACCAGAAGATATAGAAGAGATGAGTGTCATCCCCTATGCCTCAGCCATAGGTTCTATTATGTATGCCATGCTGTGTACCAGACCTGATGTAAACCTTGCCGTAAGTTTGGTAGGAAGGTACCAAAGTAATCCCGGCAAGGAACACTGGACAGCGGTCAAGAATATCCTGAAGTACCTGAAAAGGACTAAGGAAATGTTTCTCGTTTATGGAGATGACGAAGAGCTCGTCGTAAAGGGTTACGTCGACGCTAGCTTCGACATAGATCTGGATGACTCTAAGTCACAGACCGGATACGTGTATATTTTGAATGGTGGGGCAGTAAGCTGGTGCAGTTGCAAGCAGAGCGTCGTGGCGGGCTCTACATGTGAAGCGGAGTACATGGCAGCCTCGGAGGCAGCACATGAAGCAATCTGGGTGAAGGAGTTCATCACCGACCTAGGAGTCATACCCAATGCGTCGGGGCCGATCAAGCTCTTCTGTGACAACACTGGAGCTATTGCACTTGCAAAGGAGCCCAGGTTTCACAAGAAGACAAGGCACATCAAGCGTCGCTTCAACTTCATTCATGAAAATGTTCAAGATGGAGACATAGATATTTGTAAAGTACATACGGACCTGAATGTAGCAGATCCGTTGACTAAACCTCTCCCTAGGGCAAAACATGATCAACACCAGAATTCCATGGGTGTTCGATTCATCACAATGTAACTAGATTATTGACTCTAGTGCAAGTGGGAGACTGTTGGAAATATGCCCTAGAGGCAATAATAAAAGCATTATTATTATATTTCCTTGATCATGATAATTGTCTTTATTCATGCTATAATTGTGTTATCCGGAAATCATAATACATGTGTGAATAACAGACACCAACATGTCCCTAGTAAGCCACTAGTTGACTAGCTCATTGATCGACAGATAGTCTTGGTTTCCTGACTATGGACATTGGATGTCATTGATAACGAGATCACATCATTAGGAGAATGATGTGATGGACAAGACCCAATCCTAAACATAGCATAAAGATCGTATAGTTCGTTTGCTAGAGTTTTTCCAATGTCAAGTATCTTTTCCATAGACCATGAGATCGTGTAACTCCCGGATACCGTAGGAGTGCTTTGGGTATACCAAACGTCACAATGTAACTGGGTGACCATAAAGGTAGACTACAGGTATCTCCGAAAGTATCTGTTGGGTTGACACGGATGAAGACTGGGATTTGTCACTCCGTATGACGGAGAGGTATCACTGGGCCCACTCGGTAATGCATCATCATAATGAGCTCAAAGTGACCAAGTGTCTGGTCACGGGATCATGTATTATGGTACGAGTAAAGTGACTTGCCGGTAACGAGATTGAACGAGGTATTGGGATACCGACGATCGAATCTCGGGCAAGTAACATACCGATTGACAAAGGGAATTGTATGCGGGGTTGCTTGAATCCTCGACTTCGTGGTTCATCCGGTGAGATCATCGTGGAGCATGTGGGAGCCAACATGGGTATCCAGATCCCGCTGTTGGTTATTGACCGGAGAGTCGTCTCGGTCACGTCTACATGTCTCCCGAACCCGTAGGGTCTACACACTTAAGGTTCGGTGACGCTAGGGTTGTAGGGATATGTATATGCAGTAACCCGAATGTTGTTCGGAGTCCCGGATGAGATCCCGGACGTCACGAGGAGTTCCAGAATGGTCTGAAGGTAAAGAATTATATATAGGAAGTGCTGTTTCGGCCATCGGGACAAGTTTCGGGGTCACCAGTATTGTACGGGGACCACCGGAAGGGTCCCGGGGGTCCACCAGGTGGGGCCACCTGCCCCGGGGGGCCACATGGGCTGTAGGGGGTGCGCCTTGGCCTACATGGGCCAAGGGCACCAGCCCCAATAGGCCCATGCGCCTAGGGTTTCAAAGGGGAAGAGTCCCACAAGGGCAAGGCACCCCCTAGGTGCCTTGGGGGGGAGGGAATCCTGTTGGGGAACGTAGTAATTTCAAAAAAATTCCTACGCACATGCAAGATCATGGTGATGCATAGCAACGAGGGGGAGAGTCTGATCTACGTACCCTTGTAGATCGCAACGGAAGCGTTGACACAACGCTGAGGAAGTAGTCGTACGTCTTCTTCCCGATCCGACCGATCGAAGCACCGTTACTCTGGCACCTCCGAGTTCTTAGCACACGTTCAGCTCGATGACGATCCCCGGGCTCCGATCCAGCAAAGCTTCGAGGAGGAGTTCCGTCAGCACGACGGCGTGGTGACGATCTTGATGTACTACCAACGTAGGGCTTCGCCTAAGCACTACAACGATATGATCGAGGTGGAATTTGGTGGCAGGGGGCACCGCACACGGCTAAGGAACGATCTCAACGATCAACTTGTGTGTCTAGAGGTGCCCCCTGCCCCTGTATATAAAGGTTGCCAGGGGGAGGGCTGGCCGGCCAAGGGAGGAGGGCGCAGGAGGAGTCCTACTCCTACCGGGAGTAGGACTCCCCCCCCCCCCAATCCTATTCCTAATAGGATTCCTCGAGAGAGAGAGAGAGAGGGAGAAGGGGGCCGGCCACCTCTCCTAGTCCTAATAGTACTAGGGGAGGGGGGAGGCGCGCAGCCCACCTTGGGCTGCCCCTTTCACCTTTCCACTAAGGCCCAATAAGGCCCATTTGGTTCCCGGGGGGTTCCGGTAACCTCCCGGTACTCCGGTAAAATTCCCGATTTCACCCGGAACACTTCCGATGTCCAAAATAGGCTTCCAATATATCAATCTTTATGTCTCGACCATTTCGAGACTCCTCGTCATGTCTGTGATCACATCCGGGACTCCGAACAACCTTCGATACATCAAAATTCATAAACTCATAATAACTGTCATCGTAACATTAAGCGTGCGGACCCTACGGTTCGAGAACAATGTAGACATGACCGAGACACATCTCCGGTCAATAACCAATAGCAGGACCTAGATGCCCATATTGGCTCCTACATATTCTACGAAGATCTTTATCGGTCTGACCGCATAACAACATACGTTGTTCCCTTTGTCATCGGTATGTTACTTGCCCGAGATTCGATCGTCGGTATCCAATACCTAGTTCAATCTCGTTACTGGCAAGTCTCTTTACTCGTTCCGTAATACATCATCTCACAACTAACATCTTAGTTATAATGCTTGCAAGGCTTATGTGATGTGTATTACCAAGAGGGCCCAGAGATACCTCCCCGACAATCGGAGTGACAAACCCTAATCTCGAAATACGCCAACCCAACATCTACCATTGGAGACACCTGTAGTACTCCTTTATAATCACCCAGTTACGTTGTGACATTTGGTAGCACCCAAAGTGTTCCTACGGTAAACGGGAGTTGCATAATCTCATAGTCATATGAACATGTATAAGTCATGAAGAAAGCAATAGCAACATACTAAATGATCGGGTGCTAAGCTAATGGAATGGGTCATGTCAATCAGATCATTCAACTAATGATGTGACCTCGTTAATCAAATAACAACTCTTTGTCCATGGTTAGGAAACATAACCATCTTTGATTAACGAGCTAGTCAAGTAGAGGCATACTAGTGACACTCTGTTTGTCTATGTATTCACACATGTATTATGTTTCCGGTTAATACAATTCTACCATGAATAATAAACATTTATCATGATATAAGGAAATAAATAATAACTTTATTATTGCCTCTAGGGCATATTTCCTTCAGTCTCCCACTTGCACTAGAGTCAATAATCTAGATTACATCACCATGTGATTAACATCGATAGTTCACATCATCATGTGATTAACACCCATAGTTCACATCGCCATGTGACCAACACCCAAAGGGTTTACTAGATTCAGTAATCTAGTTCACATCGCTATGTGATTAACACCCAAAGAGTACTAAGGTGTGATCATGTTTTGCTTGTGAGAGAATCTTAGTCAACGGGTCTGCCACATTCAGATCCACATGTATTTTGCAAATTTCTATGTCAACAATGCTCTGCATGGAGCTACTCTAGCTAATTGCTCCCACTTTCAATATGTATCTAGACCGAGACTTAGAGTCATCTAGATTAGTGTCAAAACTTGCATCGGCGTAACCCTTTACGTCGAACCTTTTTATCACGTCCATAATCGAGAAACATATCCTTATTTCACTAAGGATAATTCTGACCCCTGTCCAGTGATCTACTCCTAGATCACTATTGTACTCCCTTGCCAAATCAGTGCAGGGTATACAATAGATCTGGTATACAGCATGACATACTTTATAGAACCTATGGCCAAGGCATAGGGAATGACTTTCATTCTCTTTCTATCTTCTGCCGTGGTCGGGCTTTGAGTCTTTACTCAACTTCACACCTTGTAACACAGGCAAGAAACTTTTTCTTTGACTGTTCCGTTTTGAACTACTTCAAAATCTTGTCAAGGTATGTACTCATTGAAAAAACTTATCAAGCGTCTTGATCTATCTCTATAGATCTTGAAGCTCAATAAGTAAGCAGCTTCACCGAAGTCTTTCTTTGAAAAACTCCTTTCAAACACTCCTTTATGCTTTACAGAATAATTCTACATTATTTCCGATCAACAATATGTCATTCACATATACTTATCAGAAATGTTGTAGTGCTCCCACTCACTTTCTTGTAAATACAGGCTTCACCGCAAGTCTGTATAAAACTATATGCTTTGATCAACTCATCAAAGCGTATATTCCAACTCCGAGATGCTTGCACCAGTCCACAGATGGATCGCTGGAGCTTGCACATTTTGTTAGCACCTTTCGGATTGACAAAACCTTCTGTTGCATCATATACAACTCTTCTTTAATAAATCCATTAAGGAATGCAGTTTTGTTTATCCATTTGCCAGATTTCATAAAATGCGGCAATTACTAACATGATTCGGACAGACTTAAGCATAGATACGAGTGAGAAGCTCTCATCGTAGTCAACACCTTGAACTTGTCGAAAACCTTTTGCGACAATTCTAGCTTTGTAGATAGTAACACTACTGTCAGCGTCCGTCTTCCTTTTGAAGATCCATTTATTCTCAATTGCTTGTCGATCATCGGGCAAGTCAACCAAAGTCCAAACTTTGTTCTCATACATGGATCATATCTCAGATTTCATGGCCTCAAACCATTTCGCGGAATCTGGGCTCATCATCGCTTCCTCATAGTTCGTAGGTTCGTCATGGTCAAGTAACATGACCTCCAGAACAGGATTACCGTACCACTCTGGTGCAGATCTCACTCTGGTTTACCTATGAGATTCGGTAGTAACTTGATCTGAAGTTACATGATCATCATTATTAGCTTCCTCACTAACTGGTGTAGTAGTCACAAGAATAGATTTTTGTGATGAACTACTTTCCAATAAGGTAGAAGGTACAATTACCTTATCAAGTTTCTACTTTCCTCCCACTCACTTCTTTCAAGAGAAACTCCTTCTCTAGAAAGAATCCATTATAAGCAACGAATGTCTTGCCTTAGGATCTATGATAGAAGGTGTACCCAACAGTCTCCTTTGGGTATCCTATGAAGACATATTTCTCCGATTTGGGTTTGAGCTTATCGGGATGAAACTTTTTCTCATAAGCATCGCAACCCCAAACTTCAAGAAACGACAACTTTGGTTTCCTGCCAAACCATAGTTCATAAGGCGTCGTCTCGACGGATATAGATGGTGCCCCTTTTTTTAACGTGAATGCAGCTGTCTCTAATGCATGACCCCAAAAACGATAGTGGTAAATCGGTAAGAAACATCATAGATTGCACTATATCCAATAAAGTACGGTTATGACGTTCGGACACACCATTATGCTGTGGTGTTCCAGGTGGCGTGAGTAGTGAAATTATTTCACATTGTTTTAACTGAAGACCAAACTCGTAACTCAAATACTCTTTTCCACGATCAGATCGTAGAAACTTTATTTTCTTGTTACGATGATTTTCCACTTCACTCTGAAATTATATGAACTTTTCAAATGTATCAGACTTCTATTTCATTAAGTAGATATACCCATATCTGCTCAAATCATCTGTGAAGGTCAGAAAATAATGATACCCGCTGCAAGCCTTAAATATTCATCGGACCACATACATCAGTATGTATGATTTCCAACAAATCTGTTGCTTGCTCCATTGTTCCGGAGAACGGCGTTTTAGTCATCTTGCCCAAAAGGCATGGTTCGCAATCATCAAGTGATTCATAATCAAGTGATTCCGAAAGCCCATCAGCATGGAGTTTCTTCATGCGCTTTATACCAATATGACCTAAACGGCAGTGCCACAAATAAGTTGCACTATCATTATTAACTTTGCATCTTTTGGTTTCAATATTATGAATATGTGTATCACTACGATCGAGATCCAACGAACTTGTTCATTGGGTGTATGACCATCGAAGGTTTTATTCATGTAAACAGAACAACAATTATTCTCTGACTTTAATGAATAACCGTATTGCAATAAACATGATCAAATCATATTCATGCTCAATGCAAAAACCAAATAACACTTATTTAAGTTCAACACTAATCCCGAAAGTATAGGGGAGTGTGCGATGATGATCATATCAATCTTGGAACTACTTCCAACACATATCGTCACTTCACCCTTAACTAGTCTCTGTTTATTCGGCAACTCCTGTTTCGAGTTACTACTCTTAGCAACTGAACCAATATCAAATACGGAGGGGTTGCTATAAACACTAGTAAAGCACACATCAATAACATGTATATCAAATATACTTTTGTTCACTTTGCCATCCTTCTTATCCGCCAAATACTTGGGGTAGTTCCACTTCCAGTGACCAATCCCTTTGCAGTAGAAGCACTTAGTCTCAGGCTTAGGATCAGACTTGGGCTTCTTCACTTGAGCAGCAACTTGCTTGCCGTTCTTCTTGAAGTTCCCCTTCTTCCCTTTTGCCCTTTTCTTCAAACTAGTGGTCTTGTTAACCATCAACACTTGATGTTTTTCTTGATTTCTACCTTCATCGATTTCAGCATCACGAAGAGCTTGGGAATCGTTTCCGTCATCCCTTGCGTATCATAGTTCATCATGAAGTTCTACTAACTTGGTGATGGTGACTAGAGAATTCTGTCAATCACTATCTTATCTGGAAGATTAACTCCCACTTGATTCAAGCGATTGTAGTACCCAGACAATCTAAGCACATGCTCACTAGTTGAGCGATTCTCCTCCATCTTTTAGCTATAGAACTTGTTGGAGACTTCATATCTCTCAGCTCGGGTATTTGCTTGAAATATTAACTTCAACTCCTGGAACATCTCATATGGTCTATGATGTTCAAAACGTCTTTGAAGTCCCGATTCTAAGCCATTAAGCATGGTGCACTAAACTATCAAGTAGTCATCATATTGAGCTAGCCAAACATTCATAACGTCTGCATCTGCTCCTGCAATAGGTCTATCACCTAGCGGTGCATCAAGGACATAATTCTTCTGTGCAGCAATGAGGATAAACCTCAGATCACGGATCCAATCCGCATCATTGCTACTAACATCTTTCAACACAATTTTCTCTAGGAACATATCAAAATAAACACAGGGAAGCAACAACGCGAGCTATTGATCTACAACATGATTTGCAAAATACTACCAGGACTAAGTTCATGATAAATTTAAGTTCAATTAATCATATTACTTAAGAACTCCCACTTAGATAGACATCCCTCTAATCCTCTAAGTGATCACGTGATCCAAATCAACTAAACCATAACCGATCATCACGTGAGATGGAGTAGTTTTCAATGGTGAACATCGTTATGTTGATCATATCTACTATATGATTCACGCTCGATCTTTCAGTCTCCGTGTTCCGAGGCCATATCTGCATATGCTAGGCTCGTCAAGTTTAACCTGAGTACTCTGCGTGTGCAAAACTAGCTTGCACCCGTTGTAGATGGACGTAGAGCTTATCACACCCGATCATCACGTGGTGTCTGGGCACGACGAACTTTGGCAACGGTGCATACTCAGGGAGAACACTTCTTGATAATTTAGTGAGAGATCATCTTATAATGCTACCGATAAACATCACATGCAATCAAAATATGTGACATGATATGGCCATCATCATCTTGTGCCTTTGATCTCCATCTCCAAAGCATCGTCATGATTTGCATCGTCACCGGCATGACATCATGATCTCCATCATCTTGATCTATATCAATATGTCGTCACATGGTCGTCTCGCCAACTATTGCTCTTGCAACTATTGCTATCGCATAGCGATAAAGTAAAGCAATTATTGGGCGCTTGCATCTTATGCAATAGACAGACAACCATAAGGCTTTTGCCAGTTGCCGATAACTTCAACAAAACATGATCATCTTATACAACAACTTATAACTCATCACGTTTTGACCATATCACATCACAACATGCCCTGCAAAAACAAGTTAGACGTCCTCTACTTTGTCGTTGCAAATTTTACGTGGCTGCTACGGGCTTAGCAAGAATCAATCTTACCTACGCATCAAAACCACAACGATAGTTTGTCAAATAGACTCCGTTTTAACCTTCGCAAGGACCGGGCGTAGTCACACTCGGTTCAACTAAAGTTGGAGAAACAGTCACCCGCAAGCCACCTTTGTGCAAAGCACGTCGGGAGAACCGGTCTCGCGTAAGCGTACGCGTAATGTCGGTCCGGGCCGCTTCATCCAACAATACCGCCGAACCAAAGTATGACATGCTGGTAGGCAGTATGACTTATATCGCCCACAACTCACTTGTGTTCTACTCGTGCATATAACATCAAACCATAAAACCTAGGCTCGGATGCCACTGTTGGGGAACGTAATAATTTCAAAAAAATTCCTACGCACATGCAAGATCATGGTGATGCATAGCAACGAGGGGGGGAGTCTGATCTACGTACCCTTGTAGATCGCAACAGAAGCGTTGACACAACGTAGAGGAAGTAGTCGTACGTCTTCTTCCCGATCCGACCGATCCAAGCACCGTTACTCCGGCACCTCCGAGTTCTTAGCACACGTTCAGCTCGATGACGATCCCCGGGCTCCGATCCAGCAAAGCTTCGGGGAGGAGTTCCATCAGCACGACGGCGTGGTGACGACCTTGATGTACTACCGACGTAGGGCTTCGCCTAAGCACTACAATGATATGATCGAGGTGGAATTTGGTGGCAGGGGCACCGCACACGGCTAAGGAACGATCTCAACGATCAACTTGTGTGTCTAGAGGTGCCCCTTGCCCCCGTATATAAAGGTTGCCAGGGGGAGGGCTGGCCGGCCAAGGGAGGACGGCGCAGGAGGAGTCCTACTCCTACCGGGAGTAGGACTCCCCCCCCCCCCAATCCTATTCCTAATAGGATTCCTCGAGAGAGAGAGAGAGAGGGAGAAGGGGGCCGACCACCTCTCCTAGTCCTAATAGTACTAGGGGAGGGGGAGGCGCGCAGCCCACCTTGGGCTGCCCCTTTCACCTTTCCACTAAGGCCCAATAAGGCCCATTTGGTTCCCGGGGGGGTTCGGTAACCTCCCGGTACTCCGGTAAAATTCCCGATTTCACCCGCAACACTTCCGATGTCCAAACATAGGCTTCCAATATATCAATCTTTATGTCTCGACCATTTCGAGACTCCTCGTCATGTCCGTGATCACATCCGGGACTCCGAACAACCTTCGGTACATCAAAATGCATAAACTCATAATAACTGTCATCGTAACGTTAAGCGTGCGGACCCTACGGTTCGAGAACAATGTAGACATGACCGAGACACATCTCCGGTCAATAACCAATAGCGGGACCTGGATGCCCATATTGGCTCCTACATATTCTACGAAGATCTTTATCGGTCAGACCGCATAACAACATACGTTGTTCCCTTTGTCATCGGTATGTTACTTGTGTTGGGGAACGTAGTAATTTCAAAAAAAAATCCTACGCACACGCAAGATCATGGTGATGCACAGCAACGAGGGGGAGAGTGTTGTCTACGTACCAACGCAGACCGACTGCGGAAGCGATCACACAACGTAGAGGAAGTAGTCGTACGTCTTCTTCCCGATCCGACCGATCCAAGCACCGTTACTCCGGCACCTCCAAGTTCTTAGCACACGTTCAGCTCGATGACGATTCTCGGGCTCCGATCCAGCAAAGCGTCGAGGAAGAGTTCCGTCAGCACGACAGCGTGGTGACGATCTTGATGTACTACCGACGCAGGGCTTCGCCTAAGCACTGCAACGGTATGATCGAGGTGGAATTTGGTGGCAGGGGGCACCGCACACGGCTAAGGAACGATCTCAAGGATCAACTTGTGTGTGTTGGGGTGTCCCCTGCCCCCGTATATAAAGGATGAGAGGGGGAGGGCTGGCCGGCCAAGCTAGGAGGCGCAGGAGGAGTCCTACTCCTACCGGGAGTAGGACTCCTCCCCCCAATCCTATTCCTAATAGGATTCCCCAAAGGGGGAGAGAGAGAGAGAGAGGTGGCCGGCCCCTCTCCTAGTCCTAATAGGACTAGGGAGAGGGGGGAGGCGCAGCCCTATGTGGGCTGCCCTCTCACCTTTCCACTAAGGCCCATGTTGGCCCATTTGGCTCCCGGGGGGTTTCGGTAACCCTCCCGGTAATCCGGTAAAATCCCGATTTCACCCGGAACACTTCCGATGTCCAAACATAGGCTTCCAATATATCAATCTTTATGTCTCGACCATTTCGAGACTCCTCGTCATGTCCGTGATCACATCCGGGACTCCGAACTACCTTCGGTACATCAAAACTCATAAACTCATAATACAACTGTCATCGAAACCTTAAGCGTGCGGACCCTACGGTTCGAGAACAATGTAGACATGACCGAGACACGTCTCCGGTCAATAACCAATAGCGGGACCTGGATGCCCATATTGGCTCCTACATATTCTACGAAGATCTTTATCGATCAGACCGCATAACAACATACGTTGTTCCCTTTGTCATCGGTATGTTACTTGCCCGAGATTCGATCGTCAGTATCCAATACCTAGTTCAATCTCGTTACTGGCAAGTCTCTTTACTCGTTCCGTAATACATTATCTCGCAACTAACTCATTAGTCACAATGCTTGCAAGGCTTATGTAATGTGTATTACCGAGAGGGCCCAGAGATACCTCTCTGACAATCGGAGTGACAAATCCTAATCTCGAAATACGCCAACCCAACATCTACCTTTGGAGACACCTGTAATGCTCCTTTATAATCACCCAGTTACGTTGTGACATTTGGTAGCACCCAAAGTGTTCCTCCGGCACACGGGAGTTGCATAATCTCATAGTCATAGGAACATGTATAAGTCATGAAGAAAGCAATAGCAACATACTAAACGATCGTGTGCTAAGCTAATGGAATGGGTCATGTCAATCAGATCATTCAACTAATGATGTGACCTTGTTAATCAAATAACAACTCTTTTGTCCATGGTTAGGAAACATAACCATCTTTGATTAACGAGCTAGTCAAGTAGAGGCATACTAGTGACACTCTGTTTGTCTATGTATTCACACATGTATTATGTTTCCGGTTAATACAATTCTAGCATGAATAATAAACATTTATCATGATATAAGGAAATAAATAATAACTTTATTATTGCCTCTAGGGCATATTTCCTTCAACTTGCCCGAGATTCGATCGTCGGTATCCAATACCTAGTTCAATCTCGTTACTGGCAAGTCTCTTTACTCGTTCCGTAATACATTATCTCGCAACTAACTCATTAGTCACAATGCTTGCAAGGCTTATGTGATGTGTATTACCGAGAGGGCCCAGAGATACCTCTCCGACAATCGGAGTGACAAATCCTAATCTCGAAATACGCCAACCCAACATCTACCATTGGAGACACCTGTAGTACTCCTTTATAATCATCCAGTTATGTTGTGACGTTTGGTAGTACCCAAAGTGTTCCTCCGGCAAACGGGAGTTGCATAATCTCATAGTCATAGGAACATGTATAAGTCATGAAGAAAGCAATAGCAACATACTAAACGATCGGGTGCTAAGCTAATGAAATGGGTCATGTCAATCAGATCATTCAACTAATGATGTGACCTCGTTAATCAAATAACAACACATTGTTCATGGTTAGGAAACTTAACCATCTTTGATTAACGAGCTAGTCAAGTAGAGGCATACTAGTGACACTCTGTTTGTCTATGTATTCACACATGTATTATGTTTCCGGTTAATACAATTCTAGCATGAATAATAAACATTTATCATGATATAAGGAAATAAATAATAACTTTATTATTGCCTCTAGGGCATATTTCCTTCAGTCTCCCACTTGCACTAGAGTCAATAATCTAGTTCACATCGCCATGTGATTTAGCAGCAATAGTTCACATCACCATGTGATTAACACCCATAGTTCACATCGTCATGTGACCAACACTCAAAGGGTTTACTAGAGTCAGTAATCTAGTTCACATCTCTATGTGATTAACACCCCAAGAGTACTAAGGTGTGATCAAGTTTTGCTTGTGAGATAATTTTAGTCAACGGGTCTGTCATATTCAGATCCGTAAGTATTTTGCAAAATTCTTTGTCTATAATGCTCTGCAAGGAGCTACTCTAGCTAATTGCTCCCACTTTCAATATGTATCCAGATTGAGACTTTTAGATTCATCTAGATCAGTGTCAAAAACTTGCATCGACGTAACCCTTTACGACGAACCTTTTTGTCACGTCCATAATCGAGAAACATATCCTTATTTCACTAAGGATAATTCTGACCGCTGTCCAGTGATCTACTCCTAAATCACTATTGTACTCCCTTGCCAAATCAGTGCAGGGTATACAATAGATCTGGTACACAGCATGGCATACTTTATAGAACCTATGAATGAGGCATAGGGAATGACTTTCATTCTCTTTCTATCTTCTGCCGTGGTCGGGCTTTGAGTCTTTACTCAACTTCACACCTTGTAACACAGGCAAGAAACTTTTTCTTTGACTGTTCCGTTTTGAACTACTTCAAAATCTTGTCAAGGTATGTACTTATTGAAAAACTTATCAAGCGTCTTGATCTATCTCTATAGATCTTGAAGCTCAATATGTAAGCAGTTTTACCGAAGTCTTTCTTTGAAAAACTCCTTTCAAACACTCCTTTATGCTGGAGGAGTTTTATTCAAAGCGAACTGTTAAGGGGTTCCCATTATAACCCAACCGCGTAAGGAACGCAAAATCCGAGAACATAACACCGATATGACGGAAACTAGGACGGCAAGAGTGGAACAAAACACAAGGCATAAGGCCGAGCCTTCCAACCTTTACCAAGTATATAGATGCATTAATTAAATAAGATATATTGTGATATCCCAACAAGTAAACATGTTCCAACAAGGAACAACATCTCCATGTTCCAACAAGGAACAATCTTCAATCTTCACCTGCAACTAACAACGCTATAAGAGGGGCTGAGCAAAGCGGTAACATAGCCAATCAACGGTTTGCTAGGACAAGGTGGGTTAGAGGCTTGGTTCACAATATGGGAGGCATGATAAGCAAGTGGTAGGTATCGCAACATAGGCATAGAAAAAGAGCGAGCCTCTAGCAAGCAAAGATAGAAGTGATTTCGAGGGTATGATCATCTTGCCTGAAATCCCGCAAGGAAGAAGAACGGGTCCATGAAGAAGACAAACGGACATAGACGAACGGGTCCTCACAAACGCGATGTAACCGGAATCAACCCGAAGAAGCAAACACCGGAAAGAAGCACACAACATAGTAAGCAACCACCACATAAACTTGGCATGATGCACAATCAAATATGATGCATGTCCGGTTTAAAGATGCATGACATGGCAAAGTGCACAAGCAATACTACAAGTTAAGTGGAGCTCAATATGCAAACTGTTGGAAATATGCCCTAGAGGCAATAATAAATTGATTATTATTATATTTCCTTGTTCATGATAATCGTTTATTGTCCATGCTAGAATTGTATTGATAGGAAACTCAGATACATGTGTGGATACATAGACAACACCATGTCCCTAGTAAGCCTCTAGTTGACTAGCTCGTTGATCAATAGATGGTTACGGTTTCCTAACCATGGACATTGGATGTCGTTGATAACGGGATCACATCATTAGGAGAATGATGTGATGGACAAGACCCAATCCTAAGCCTAGCACAAAGATCGTGTAGTTCGTTCGCTAAAGCTTTTCTAATGTCAAGTATCATTTCCTTAGACCATGAGATTGTGCAACTCCCGGATACCGTAGGAGTGCTTTGGGTGTGCCAAACGTCACAATGTAACTAGGTGGCTATAAAGTTACACTACAGGTATCTCCGAAAGTGTCTATTGGGTTGGCACGAATCGAGACTGGGATTTGTCACTCCGTGTGACGGAGAGGTATCTCTGGGCCCACTCGATAGGACATCATCATAATGTGCACAATGTGATCAAGGAGTTGACCACGGGATGATGTGTTATGGAACGAGTAAAGAGACTTGCCAGTAACGAGATTGAACAAGGTATCGGGATACCGATGATCGAATCTCGGGCAAGTATCGTACCGATGGACAAAGGGAATTGTATACGGGATTGATTAAGTCCTTGACATCGTGGTTCATCCGATGAGATCATCGTGGAACATGTGGGAGCCAACATGGGTATCCAGATCCCGCTGTCGGTTATTGACCGGAGAACGTCTCGGTCATGTCTGCATGTCTCCCGAACCCGTAGGGTCTACACACTTAAGGTTCGATGACGCTAGGGTTATAAAGGAAGTTTGTATGTGGTTACCGAATGTTGTTCGGAGTCCCGGATGAGATCCCGGACGTCACGAGGAGTTCCGAAATGGTCCGGAGGTAAAGATTTATATATGGGAAGTCCTGTTTTGGTCACCGGAAAAGTTTCGAGTTTTATCGGTAACGTACCGGGACCACCGGGAGGGTCCCGGGGGTCCACCAAGTGGGGCCACCAGCCCCGTAGGCTTGCATGGGCAAAGAGTGGTAAGGGACCAGCCCTTGAGTGGGCTGGTGTGCCTCCCACAAGGCCCAAGGCGCAGCAAAGGAGGAGAAGGGGAAACCCTAGGCTTAGATGGGCCCTAAGGCCCACCCTAGGGGGCGCCCCCCTCTCCCCTCTTGGCCGCCCGCCCCTTTTCCCATCTAGGGCTGCCGCCCCTCCTAGGGGTGGGAACCCTAGAGGGGGCGCACCCTCCTCCCCTCCTCCTATAAATAGTGAGGCCTAGGGGCTGCCCAATACACGATTTGATCTCTCCCTGTTGGTGCAGCCCTACCACTCTTTTCCTCATATCTCGTAGTGCTTGGCGAAGCCCTGCTGGATCACCACACTCCTCCACCACCACCACGTCGTCGTGCTACTGCTGGATGGAGTCTTCCTCAACCTCTCCCTCTCTCCTTGCTGGATCAAGGCATGGGAAACGTCACCGGGCTGTACGTGTGTTGAACGCGGAGGTGTCGTCCGTTTGGCACTAGGATCTCCGGTGATTTGGATCACGACGAGTACGACTCCCTCAACCCCGTTCTCTTGAACGCTTCCGCTTAGCGATCTACAAGGGTATGTAGATGCACTCTCCTTCCCCTCGTTGCTGGTTTCTCCATAGATAGATGTTGGTGATACGTAGGAAAATTTTGAATTTCTGCTACGTTCCCCAACAGTGGCATCATGAGCTAGGTCTATTGCGTAGATTCTATGCACGAGTAGAACACAAAGTAGTTGTGGGCGTTGATTTTGTTCAATATGCTTACCGTTACTAGTCCAATCTTGATTCGGCGGCATTGTGGGATGAAGCGGCCCGGACCGACCTTACACGTACTCTTACGTGAGACTGGTTCCACCGATTGACATACACTAGTTGCATAAGGTGGCTGGCGGGTGTCTGTCTCTCCCACTTTAGTCGGATCGGATTCGATGAAAAGGGTCCTTATGAAGTGTAAATAGCAATTGGCATATCATGTTGTGGTTTTTGCGTAGGTAAGAAACGTTCTTGCTAGAAACCCATAGCAGCCACGTAAAACATGCAAACAACAATTAGAGGACGTCTAACTTGTTTTTGCAGGGTATGCTATGTGATGTGATATGGCCAATAAGAATGTGATGAATGATATGTGATGTATGAGATTGATCATGTTCTTGTAATAGGAATCACGACTTGCATGTCGATGAGTATGACAACCGGCAGGAGCCATAGGAGTTGTCTTAATTTATTTATGACCTGCGTGTCAACATAAACGTCATGTAATTACTTTACTTTATTGCTAACCGTTAGCTGTAGTAGTAGAAGTAATAGTTGGCGAGACAACTTCATGAAGACACGATGATGGAGATCATGATGATGGAGATCATGGTGTCATGCCGGTGACGATGATGATCATGGAGCCCGAAGATGGAGATCAAAAGGAGCAAAGTGATGATGGCCATATCATGTCACTATTTGATTGCATGTGATGTTTATCATGCTTATACATCTTATTTGCTTGGAACGACGATAGTAAATAAGATGATCCCTCATTAAAATTTCAAAAAAGTGTTCCCCCTAACTGTGCACCGTTGCGAAAGTTCGTCGTTTCGAAGCACCACGTGATGATCGGGTGTGATAGATTATTACGTTCACATACAACGGGTGTAAGTCAGATTTACACACGTGAAACACTTAGGTTGACTTGACGAGCCTAGCATGTACAGACATGGCCTCGGAACACAAGAGACCGAAAGGTCGAGCATGAGTCGTTTGGTAGATACGATCAACATGAAGATGTTCACCGATGTTGACTAGTCCGTCTCACGTGATGATCGGACACGGCCTAGTTGACTCGGATCATGTAATCACTTGGATGACTAGAGGGATGTCTATCTGAGTGGGAGTTCATAAGATGAACTTGTTTATCCTGAACATAGTCAAAAGGATTTTGCAAATTATGTCGTAGCTCGCGCTTTAGTTCTACTGTTTAGATATGTTCCTAGAGAAAATTTAGTTGAAAGTTGATAGTAGCAATTATGCGGACTAGGTCCGTAAACTGAGGATTGTCCTCATTGCTTCATAGAAGGCTTATGTCCTTAATGCACCGCTCAGTGTGCTGAACCTCGAACGTTGTCTGTGGATGTTGCGAACATCTGACATACACATCTTGATAACTACGTGATAGTTCAGTTAAACGGTTTAGAGTTGAGGCACCGAAGACGTTTTTGAAACGTCGCGAAACATATGAGATGATTCAAGGGCTGAAATTGGAATTTCAGGCTCGTGCCCACATCAAGAGGTATAAGACCTCCGACGATTTTCTTAGCCTGCAAACTAAGGGAGAAAAGCTCAATTGTTGAGCTTGTGCTCAGATTGTCTGAGTACAACAATCATTTGAATCGAGTGGGAGTTGATCTTCCAGATGAGAAAGTGATGTTTCTCCGAAGTCATTACCACCAAGCTGCTAGAGCTTCGTGATGAACTATAATATATCAGGGATATATATGATGATCCTTGAGATATTCGTGATGTTTGACACCACAAAAGTAGAAATCAAGAAGGAGCATCAATTGTTGATGGTTGGTGAAACCACTAGTTTCAAGAAGGGCAAGGGCAAGAAGGGATACTTCATGAAACGGCAAATCAGCTGCTGCTCTAGTGAAGAAACCCAAGGTTAAACCCAAACCCGAGACTAAGTGCTTCTGTAATAAGAGGAACAGCCACTGGAGCAGAATTACCCTAGATACTTGGTAGATGAGAAGGCTGGCAAGGTTGATAGAAGTATATTGGATATACATTGTGTTAATGTGTACTTTACTAGTACTCCTAGTAGCACCATGGTATTAGATACCGGTTCGGTTGCTAAGTGTTAGTAAACTCGAAATAAAAGGCTACGGAATAAACGAAGACTAGCTGAAAGGTGAGCTGACGATATGTGTCGGAAGTGTTTCCAATGTTGATATGATCAAGCATCGCACGCTCCCTCTACCATCGAGATTGGTGTTTGCGTTGAGCATAGACATAATTGGATTATGTCTATCGCAATACGGTTATTCATTTAAGGAGAATAACGGTTACTCTGTTTATTTGAATAACACCTCCAATGGTCTTACGCCTAAAATGAATGGTTTATTGAATCTCGATCGTAGTGATACACATGTTCATGCCAAAAGATATAAGATAGTAATGATAGTAGCACCTACTTGTGGCACTACCACGTAAGTCATATCGGTATAAAACGCATGAAGAAGCTCCATGTTGATGGATCTTTGCACTCACTCATTTTTGAAAAGTTTGAGACATGCGACCCATGTCTATTGGTGTATATGCATGAAGAAACTCCATGCAAATGGACCGTTTGGACTCACTTGATTTTGAATCGCTTGAGGCATGCAAATCATACCACATGGGCAAGATGACTGAAAGCCTCGTTTTCAGTAAAATGGAACTAGAAAGCAACTTGTTGGAAGTAATACATTTTGATGTGTGCAGTCCAATGAGTGCTGAGGCGTGTAGTGGATATCGTTATGTTCTTACTTCACAGATGATTTTAGTAGATGTTGAGTATATTTACTTGATGAATCACGAGTCTGAATTATTGAAAGGTTCAAGCAATTTCAGGGTGAAGTTGAAAGATCGCCGTGACAAGAGGATAGAATATCTATGATATGATCATAGAGATGAATATCTGAATTACGAGTTTGGCATAGGATTAAGACATTGTGGAAATTGTTTCACAACTGATACAGCCTGGAACACCATAGTGTGATGGTGTGTTCGAACATCATAACTGCACCCTATTGGATATGATGCATACCATGATGTCTCTTATCGAATTACCATGATAGTTTATGGGTTAGGCATTAGAGACAACGACATTCACTTTAAATAGGGCACCACGTAATTCCGATGAGATGACACCGTTTGAACTATGGTTTAGAGAAACCTAAGCTGCCATTTCTTAAAAGTTTGGGGCTGCAACGCTTATGTGAAAAAGTTTCAGCCTGATAAGCTCGAACCCAAAGCGGATAAACGCATCTTCATAGGACACCCAAAACAGTTGGGTATACCTCCTGTCTCAGATCCGAAAGCAATAAGGGATTGTTTCTAGAATCGGGTCCTTTGTCGAGGAAAAGTTTCTCTCGAAAGAATTGAGTGGGAGGATGGTGGAGACTTGATGAGGTTTTTGAACCGTCTCTTCAACTAGTGTGTGGCAGGGCACAGGGAGTTGTTCCTGTGGCACCTACACCAATTGAAGTGGAAGCTTATGATAGTGATCATGAAACTTCAGATCAAGTCACTACCAAACCTCGTGGGATGACAAGGATGTGTACTACTTCAGAGTGGTACGTAATCCTGTCTTGGAAGTCATGTTGCTAGACAACAATGAGCCTACGAGCTATGGAGAAGCGATGGTGGGCCCGGATTCCGATAAATGGCTCGAGGCCATATAATCCGAGAGAGGATCCATATATGAAAACAAAGTGTAGACTTTGGAAGTACTACTTGATGGTCGTAAGGCTGTTAGGTACATATGGATTTTAAAAGGGAAGACGGACAATGATGGTAAATGTCACCATTAAGAAAGCTCGACTTGTCGTTAAGAAGTTTCCTGACAAGTTCAAGGAGTTGACTACGGTGAGACTTTCTCACTCGTAGCGATGCTAAGAGTCTGTTGGAATTATATTAGCAACTACTGCATTATTTATGAAATCTTGCAGATAGGATGGCAAAGCATTGTTTCCTCGACGTTTTTCTTGAGGAAAGGTTGTATGTGATACAACCGGAAGGTTTTGTCAATCCTGAAAGATGCTAATAAGTATGCAAAGCTCCAGCAATCCTTCTAAGGACTGGAGTAAGCATCTCGGAGTTGGAATGTATGCTTTGATGATGATCAAAGATTTTGGGTTTATACAAAGTTTATGAGAAACTTGTATTTCCAAAGAAGTGAGTGGGAGCACTATAGAATTTCTGATGAATATATGTTGTTGACATATTGTTGATCAGAAATGACGTAGAATTTCTGGAAAGCATATAGGGTTATTTGGAAAGTGTTTTTCAATGGAAAGCCTGGATTAAGCTACTTGAACATTGAGCATCAAGATCTATAAGGATAGATCAAAACGATTAATGGTACTTTCAAATGAGCACATACCTTAACATGATCTTGAAGGTGTTCAAGATGGATCAGTCAAAGAAGGAGTTCTTGTCTGAGTTGTAAGGTATGAAGTTAAGACTTAAAGCTCGACCACGGCAGAATAGAGAGAAAGGACGAAGTCGTCCCCTATGCTTAAGACATAGGCTCTACAGTATGCTATGCTGTGTACCGCACCTGAAATGTGCCTTGCCATGAGTCAGTCAAGGGGTACAAGAGTGATCCAAGAATGGATCACAGGACAGCGGTCAAAGTTATCCTTAGTAACTAGTGGACTAAGGAATTTTCTCGATTATGGAGGTGGTAAAAGAGTTCGTCGTAAAGGGTTACGCCGATGCAAACTTTGACACTAATCCAGATTATTCTGAGTAGTGAAATGGATTCGTATAATAGAATAGTTATTTGGAATAGCTCCAAATAGAATGTGGTAGCTGCATCTAGGAGATGACATAGAGATTTGCGAAGTACATACGGATCTGAAAGATTCAGACCCGTTGACTATAACATCTCTCACAAGCATAACATGATCAAACCCAGAACTCATCGAGTGTTAATCACATGGTAATGTGAACTAGATTATTGACTCTAGTAAACTATTTTGGTGTTAGTCACATGGGGATGTGACCTTGAGTGTTAATCACATATCGATGTGAACTGGATTATTGACTCTAGTGCAAGTGGGAGACTGTTGGAAATATGCCCTAGAGGCAATAATAAATTGATTATTATTATATTTCCTTGTTCATGATAATCGTTTATTGTCCATGCTAGAATTGTATTGATAGGAAACTCAGATACATGTGTGGATACATAGACAACACCATGTCCCTAGTAAGCCTCTAGTTGACTAGCTCGTTGATCAATAGATGGTTACGGTTTCCTAACCATGGACATTGGATGTCATTGATAACGGGATCACATCATTAGGAGAATGATGTGATGGACAAGACCCAATCCTAAGCCTAGCACAAAGATCGTGTAGTTCGTTCGCTAAAGCTTTTCTAATGTCAAGTATCATTTCCTTAGACCATGAGATTGTGCAACTCCCGGATACCGTAGGAGTGCTTCGGGTGTGCCAAACATCAAAACGTAACTGGGTGGCTATAAAGGTACACTACATGTATCTCCGAAAGTGTCTGTTTGGTTGGCACGAATCGAGACTGGGATTTGTCACTCCGTGTGACGGAGAGGTATCTCTGGGCCCACTCGATAGGACATCATCATAATGTGCACAATGTGATCAAGGAGTTGACCACGGGATGATGTGTTATGGAACGAGTAAAGAGACTTGCCGGTAACGAGATTGAACAAGGTATCGGGATACCGACGATCGAATCTCGGGCAAGTATCGTACCGATGGACAAAGGGAATTGTATACGGGATTGATTAAGTCCTTGACATCGTGGTTCATCCGATGAGATCATCGTGGAACATGTGGGAGCCAACATGGGTATCCAGATCCCGCTGTCGGTTATTGACCGGAGAACGTCTCGGTCATGTCTGCATGTCTCCCGAACCCGTAGGGTCTACACACTTAAGGTTCCATGACGCTAGGGTTATAAATGAAGTTTGTATGTGGTTATCGAATGTTGTTCCGAGTCCCGGATGAGATCCCGGACGTCACGAGGAGTTCCGAAATGGTCTGGAGGTAAAGATTTATATATGGGAAGTCCTGTTTTGGTCACCGGAAAAGTTTCGGGTTTTATCGATAACGTACCGGGACCACCGGGAGGGTCCCGGGGGTCCACCAAGTGGGGCCACCAGCCCCGGAGACTTGCATGGGCCAAGAGTGGTAAGGGACCAGCCCTTAACTGGGCTGATGCGCCTCCCACAAGGCCCAAGGCGCAGCAAAGGAGGAGAAGGGGAAACCCAGGCTTAGATGGGCCCTAAGGCCCACCCTAGGGGGCGCCCCCCTCTCCCCTCTTGCCCCCCCCCTTTCCCATCTAGGGCTGCCGCCCCCCTAGGGGTGGGAACCCTAGAGGGGGCGCACCCTCCTCCCCTCCTCCTATAAATAGTGAGGCCTAGGGGCTGCCCAATACACGATTTGATCTCTCCCTGTTGGTGCAGCCCTACCTCTCTTTTCCTCATATCTCGTAGTGCTTGGCGAAGCCCTGCTGTATCACCACGCTCCTCCACCACCACCACGCCGTCGTGCTGCTGCTGGATGGAGTCTTCCTCAACCTCTCCCTCTCTCCTTGCTGGATCAAGGCATGGGAGACGTCACCGGGCTGTACGTGTGTTGAACGCGGAGGTGCCGTTCGTTTGGCACTAGGATCTCCGGTGATTTGGATCACGACGAGTACGACTCCCTCAACCCCGTTCTCTTGAACGCTTCCGCTTAGCGATCTACAAGGGTATGTAGATACACTCTCCTTCCCCTCGTTGCTGATCTCTCCATAGATAGATCTTGGTGACACGTAGGAATTTTTTTGAATTTCTGCTACGTTCCCCAACAGAAACACCACATGACTTATTTAGTTCAATCTTGTTTATGTACCCAACAATATTAAATGTTGTTAAACATGGCAAGAGGTGGAGCAAAGTCAAACTACCTATCTAGTCAAGTTTAAATGAGGCCGAAAACAACGAACAACAATTCCGGTAAATCCCCATATGCATTAGCTATTTGGTGCAACAACAATTTTAAACATTTTAATTGTTGTTATCATGATGCGGATGACATGTTCAAGTTTATGCAAATTTTATTAAAAGTTGACAAGAACATTAGGAAGCATTTTGTCATCGTGGCGGAAACGAAAAGGGGTGTCACGACAACGATAACGGTAACGGTGCCACGGCAACGTTCCGGTTCCGGTAACTCGATTGAGGTACCGATACAAAGGAGAAGTATGCGGATGCGTCCAAAAGATGGTGGGGTGCTCCCAGATACTGGGTCCCCACAGGTTAGCGGCAAAAGAGGAGGACCGAGCAAGGGACAACTCGGACACGGTGCAGACAATGGGTGCATCTCATACAACACATGCAAACGTTCTCGGACGGTCGTCTCGGGGTTATACCTTCGAAGCGTGCAAACGGGACGGCTCTCATTCGTAGAGGGAAGTAGGCGTTCTCGCGAAGGTGGTAGTGTAAGTAGTCGTTCTCGCTTCGTAGGTGTTTACACTCTGTGGGTGTTCGGGGTCAACAAGGGACTTGCCGTCCACGGGTCTTCGAGGGTCGACGGTACATGTTCTCGCGATCTCGGCGACGGTAGTTGTACACATGACGTTGGGGTACTTGTCAGTCCGGTCTTGGCGGAGTAGATGTACGCGTTGTCAGGGCTTGTCGCATCACCCGGTGTAGTCGTAGCCGTACGGAGCGGAACTTGGCGGTAGTGGTACTTGGCGCAAATCCACGGAGACGTTCTTGGCAGGCAACGAGCAGTGACGCGGTCGATAGCGGCTTCGCTGGAACAGGGGAACAATGGAGGCGCAGGAACGGCGGGCCTCCGGCATGGCAGGAATCTTCGGTGGCTGCGGCTGGATGGGTTCAAGCGCTGTTGCGGGGAGCTCCTCTCCCGTATGGCGCGTCGCGCGAGGCTGAGGCCACCGAAAGGACGCGGGCGGTGCAGGGCTCCTGCGGCAGGAGATGAACGGCGCGGTGGCGGTCTCCTGCCAGGTCACCTGGATGGCAACGAGGTTGGGGCGGTCCGGTGAGGTGGAGATGGGGCGGCGGAGCCGCATGTGAGAGTAGAGGCGCGAGGAGGGGATCCGACGAAGGGGACGTCGAGGGTGGAGAAGCTCGGAGCAGGCAGAGGGGATCGAGGACGATCCCGATCGGGACGAGAGGGAGATGGCCGTGGGAACCGGGCGCGGCGTGGATGGACGGCGCCGGGGATGAGGTACTTGAGAGGAGAGGCGCTCGGGCATGGGAATCGGCCATGCGCAGGATTTGGGCAGAAGATGGATGAGGGCCATGGATCGGGAGGCGCGGGCACTCTCCTGGTACTCGATGCGTGCGGCGGCGCAGGAGGGAGTCGAGGGAGAGGCAAGGGATCGAGAGAGAGAGAGAGAGGGCTAGCGAGCGAGGGGATTGGGCTAGGGTTAGCAGCGGGATTGGTGGGCCGGCGCGAGAGGCCCAGGTGGCCGGCGGGTCTACTGGTTGGGCCTCGATCTGCTGAGCCAGATCATGGAGCGGGAAAGGGCAGAGGCCTGGTCGGCTGTTGTTGTTGGCATATACATCTCTCTCTACAAATCTCTCACAAAAACAGGAAAGCAAAGAAATAAAAGGAGAGAAAAGAAATGAGTGGACAAGAATTTTGGGCAAGGGGATTATTTTCCCGGACTCACAAAAATGCGCTTGTCCCAAGCATGATTGCAAGATTTAAATTCAAATTCATTTGAATTTAATTCAAATGGTTTGAACAAAGACGAGGAGCCCAAAAATGTTGAGAATTTAGGAGGAGCCTCGATAAATGGAGAAATAATTATGGAGAAAGTTTGGAGAACAAACATGAAGCAAAAGGCATGAGAATTGAATTGCAAGTGTGTTATGGTGATTCCAAAGTTAATGGAATATTTTAATATAGCTCTCTAAATATCGAGAGGGTATGTTGTAAAGAGAATCACCATGTGAATTCCCTCGGTTTAAATGGATCAAAGATCCATACGGTTTATTTAGTTGAGCTGCAAAAAAAAATATGATGGCATGATGACATGATGCAATGCAAGAATAAAAAGGGAAGGCACAACTGAAACACACAGCAAAACTCAGAACATATGAAAGTCTTCTCGAGCATCGGTCTCGAGGCGTTACATAACTATACGCAGTGGCACGGTACTGTTACTTAGGAATGGAGGGAGTACAATTTTTTTAATATAGATTGAGTAAGTACAATTCAATTTCCAATTGCTTGATATATTTCTTTGTTTGTTTTCAATAAAACTAATCATGTTTCACTTTTACACAACACACTCACATGGATTTGAGATGGGGATTCATTTCTTCTCTGAAGAGCGGTGCCTCTTAGTAACTGTTCAACTTTCCGTAATAAATAGTAAGTGTTCATATTTAATCCGTTAGAAACATCCACCCGATTCGTATGCAACGAAACCAATGAACGCACGCTTGCAATAGGCGACAAGGACACAGAGAGTGGGCGGCAGGGAGGCAGATCAAATGCATGTAGACACGCACGAAACCCATGCAAGAAAGTCAGCGAGATAGGGATGGCCCACATGCACTTCAGATAAGTACGCAAAATAGCTACACGTACACGCGGAAGCAGAAAACGCGTTAACAAAATTTACGATCAGACGGCTAGAGTCACACAGGATTCTACCCGACAGGGTCCCAAACTAACAGTAAGTTTTCGTATTTAATCAGTTCACTCTTGACAGAGAACATGTCATATTTTGGTATGGCTGCCCATTCTCTCATGCATATCTTGGACCGGCATTGTGGTACAGAACAGACCATGTTCATTGAGTTTAAAATAGACAAGATTAATAGGTAGACGAGTGGATCAAACACCACCGTCAATGATTATAACTATGATGATGCACTTGAAGTGACCAAATAGTCTACTCTCTCCACAAGAGAAGGCACGCACCAAGCAATGCCAGTTCAACATGGCCCGCAAGCAGGTAATTAACCGCCCGGACAAAATGAGTTTATGAGGCATACTAAAACATATGGGACAATTTCTTCGATTGTAATCTTTTTGCTATACGAGTACACTTAGAGTACATGTACAGAAGATCCAATCATCACCTATACCGGCGCAAAGCCACCCATCGGTCACATGCAACAATTTGCAAAGGCTCTTTACCACTTCTTCACGGCAGCAACCATGCAGTGAGCTCCAACAGAATGATGTGGACAGGAAAACGCATTGTGTTTAATCTTAATAGAAATGTATCAACATGTGTTTCATGTTCCCGAATATGCACCACACATGGTAATAATAACGTATCCTTTTCAGTTTGCTTCTAAGCATGGTTTCCTTTTTATGATTACAACCTCATCCATGCAGTTCTTTCACTTCAAATTGAAACTCACTGCATACAACAACGAACATGTACAAACATCACATATCGATGGGCGCACCGTGCCGCCGCGCGGCCATTGCTAGTATAATACGATAAGATAGACGTCTACTCCCTCCATAAAGAAATATAAAAATGTATAAAATAAATAAAATATGAAAATGCTTCATCTTCATGTAAAGGCTCTTCCACAGTGCTTCGCCGCCTGTAATCATGACGAATGCAGTGCAAGGGAGGAGGATGGGGAGTGACTTGTGTTGTGGCGTGCAGTTAGTCAGGTGTGCCGCCTTTAAATAGCGGGTTCCGGTGAGGCCAAGCGTCCAGGTGCATCAATATGCGGCGCCGGACTGGGCTGATTTCTCGGTCGTCGAGCCTGCTTAATGGCGGCATATGGACGAACGAGACATTCAACGGACGTGGTAGATATCCATCCCGTCGAGTAACGGGTCTCCGACATTGAGGCACGGACACCGGAAACGTGTTGCGAGTGACGCCCTCGGCCGGCGTGCTGCTTCAATGGCGGAGACAATAAGAGGTCACATCTGCCCTAAGACGTCTTCAATATGAAGTGGCGTGCTCTATAGCGGCATGAATGAGGCGCAGCTGACGCCGGGCGGGAACATGCACAGGCGAGGGAGGATGGGGGTTGGGTAGGCCATGCTGGTCAGAAGCGGGTGTGGTTGCTGTGCGGACGTCCGCAAAGCCCCCATCTTTGTCTTCGGTTTACATGAGAAATTACGCATGGACCGCACCGCGGATCGATATATATTGGCATGCGTTGGATGGCTTCCACGGTTCGGACGAATGCGGGCTGTTTGAGGGCCCGCGTTGAAGATACCATAAGCACATTAAATTTTATCGGGGTTGCTTTTCTACTCAATATGATGGATAAAATCAAACACAATGATGGCATCCTTTTAGAAGTCATCTATTCCGTATAATAACATCAATTCTTAAAGATTTTAATCCATCAACATCAGTCGAAATCAGTTGTAGGTAATTAGTTATATATGACGCACATTGTTCTATCCATATCGATAGCGATCGATAGACCTAGCATTATTGTGTTTCTTGTCTTTTTTATGAAACGATAGAACAAGATTATCTTGTCCAAACCAAACATGTATTATTGTACATGGAAAATGTGTCTAGGGGATGCTCTAAAATAATATCTATGCAAGGTGAGCTGGCATTCTTATATATAATATCTTCATACTGGCAAGAATATATATACATTTGTAAACTTGTATATTTACTAAAAGAAGCTAAAAGAAGCTACTATTTTGGTCACCATGTTTAGCATTTAGGAGGCAGCGACGAGATCGACATGGTCGCTTTCACGATATAATTTAAAATGGAAAAATCTTGTTACCATGACTATATGTAATTCATAAACACGTAACTAATCACACTTTAGCATAAACTAATGCTAATACTCTCCGTTTCTTTTTAGTCTGCATATAAGATTTGGTTAAAATCAAATTTTATCAACTTTAACTAAGTTTATAGAAAAAAATATCAAGATTCACAATATAAAATCATCATTATTAGATGCATCATGAAATTAATTTTCATACCATATAGCTTTAGTGTTGTAAATGTTGATTTTTTTTCTATAAAATTGATCAAACTTTACAAAGTTTGATTTTAACCAAATTTTATATACAGACTAAAAAAATGGAAGGAGTACTAGCAACAACCACACTGTCGTCACTTGTGACGCTCGAGATCAACTATGCAGCCAGTCGTATGCCGCTAAAAGGACCCAACCATGCATGCATTGATTAGTTAATCGTTGTCCGTCGGTACTACCGATGTAAGCAGTTTATTTTTATGGAATTTCTCTGATCTCTAACATAGCATTGCAGTGTTAAAGTAAGCATAACTCTTGGATCCCAATTGGACGCATGGGACTAGCAATTCGATGCAATATTTTTTTTATTAAATTTTGCATGTAATTTAGAGATGACAAAAAAATGCCTATAATGAGTTATCTTTTAGTCTTATATTCAATAACTAGCCAATCCTAAAAGTATGGTGAGACATAATTTGCTAAGAGATCATCTATCTTTTGTCTTCTCTTAAAAATATATTTTCTTTTAAGTTCTCTCTCCTTCATCTCATAATTTATCCTACGTGTCATTCTTAAACTAACACCATTGTACATGTCCTTAAGAAGAAGAGAGAGTCGGTTACAATTGCCTGCCACAAGGGCTGGCCATGGTCCACCCACCACGGTTACAAGAAAAACTACTACTCCCTAATACCCACGGCTCCGCTAACAATTCTTGGCCTCCGCCTCCGCCCACTCACTAGACAACGTCGCCAGTAACTTACTCAGAGCATCTTCAACAGCCGCCACACTCTGACGGTCTCTTTCTAGGCCAACGATTCTGATTCTTCTTTGAGCAGAGTTACCCCGAGATTTGCGGCATCAAAGGGAGTTAATTGCACAGAAGTACCACAATTCGGGCATTACATGCAGATTGGTATCAGGATTGCTAATTTTTGCGTGTCAGTACCAACATTGGTATAAGTTTTTGCAAATTAGGCTAAAACGCGTATTTATACGTATTGACGCCCGATCCGACAGCTCGGGCCCACCTGTCAGGTGCCACGCTGGCCAATCGGCGCGTGCCCGCGCGTGCCCGCGCGCTGACTAGGACGAGCCGGTGCGCTGCTGCTCTCCAACCTGGTCCGGTCGCACCAGCTCCAGCCCGGCCGCACCATTCCCCTCCCCTCCTCCTCCTCGCTCGTTTCCTCCGTCGCCGCCGCCTGCGTCCCGACTGCCGGCCGCCGCACCGCCGCGCCGACGCCATGGTTTTGGAGGACGAAAGCAGCGACGACCATTCTAGCCTCCCGTGCATGCAGTCTTCCTCCACAGACGGTCTCAACGAGGTCGGTACAGGGTTAGGATTAGGGTTTCAGATTTGGGATTTCTTGATTTGGTTAATATCGCTAGGTTTTGATTTGGCCATTGTCTTTGTGCGAGCTTCTACAGGTCCCTACTCCTTTCAGCATTGAAGATCCAGATTACAAGGGGCTTGAGCTGGATGTGATGTCTCCATGTGAGAAGCACGGCATGGCATCTGAGAGGCTTGTTGCCTTTGAAGGAACAGACACAGGCAGTAGGTTTTTAGCATGTGCACAGCCGGTATGGATTGTAGGATTGTAGGCATACTGATTTTTTTTCTTACTTGGTCAGTGCCATATTAAACTCTGTTTGCTGGAGTACTCTGCTTGCTGTCAACATTTTGGTTCATAGTGGTTAGAGTAGCTTATTTAGGTCAACATTTTGATATGAACAGTACAGTAACTAAACTAGTCAGTCAGCTACTCAAGTGGCTGCTCCTCTTGTTAAATGTAGTGGTCTGATGCTAAATTTAGACATTCTTTTTGGCAACTGCAGTGATTTTGTGTAATTACTTGCTATATGAACTGTTTTGTTGTTGTTGTTTTTGCAGGAAGGTAGCAATTGTGGCTTTGTTGAATGGGTTGATCACCAGTGGCCCCCAACAATGCAAAATGCATTGTTGAAGCTATGGGCAATGGTTGAAGATGCCAAAAGTGCTAGGGTGAATGACAATCTTGAAAGTTCTTTCACTATCCACCATCTGACAGAAGAGAAGAACAAGCTGGAGGCCAACTATGACAAGCTAGTCCAAGATGTGCATGAGCTGATGAACTTCCAGGAAGATAAGGTGGTGGATTTCAGACATCTGCAGTCTGCCATTACATATCAGCAGGAGGTAAGAAAAGAACTGATTGATGATATGAAGGCAAAGATGGCAACTGAGATGGCAAAGAAAGATGCAGAGACCCAGCAACTTACTCAGAAGTATGAGCTGCTGCTCAACCTGACAAGAGCTCAAGCAACAGTCATTCAGAACTTGAAGTTGAACAAAATGAAAGAGAAGCAAGTGTTTACTGAAGCTAGTATGAATTTGGAGCTGAAGAATGCAGAACTAACTAAGTGTCAGGAGAAGCTCACCCAAGAGAAGCTACAGTTGAAGCTACAGGTTGCTGATCTGCTTAAGGGAAATGAAAAGCATATTCAAGAGAAGTGGCAGTTAGAGTTTCAGAATGAAAAGTCGAAGGAGAAGTTCAGGGGGATTCAGGCCATCTTGGAGAAGTGAAGAAGATGAAAATGAGATTAGTGGCATTACTGACCTTTTGGGAATGATGGTTGTGTAATGACCTAGCATCTAGGAACTAATGTTGTGTACTGTATGCTTGTACTAATGGTGAACTATGGTTGTGTATGTATGTAGTAGTTATGCTTTTCATCCTTTTGTGAGAAAAAGATGAACTATGCATTTGAAGTGGAACTCCTCTATGTATTGTGAACAATGGTTATGTATTGCTATGTATGGATCAGTTTCTTATTATATATGGATATGCTGATTATGTACATGGATATGTTGATGATGGTACATTATGACAATGTTGCAGCAAACCAGACATTACATTGCAATAAAAGAGGAACAAGACTCACTAAATCTCATTGCATCATAAGATAACTTCACTGATCCATTACAACTTGGCTACAACTGAACCAACTAACTAACTTAATATCTTGCCTGCAACTAAGCTAAGCACAAATATAGTGAAAAGAAACAGCACATTGTGAAATTTGGCCCTAATCCCGGCAATCTCTGCATTCTTCTCTCTGAATTGAGTTTGCAGAGACAGAAACATGGCCTCCCTTGTGCCATCATCTTCACTTGGAGTCGGGATTGGAAATTGATCTTCAGATCTGAAGGAAATATGCCCTAGAGGCAATAATAAAGTTATTATTTATTTCCTTATATCATGATAAATGTTTATTATTCATGCTAGAATTGTATTAACCGGAAACATAATACATGTGTGAATACATAGACAAACAGAGTGCCACTAGTATGCCTCTACTTGACTAGCTCGTTAATCAAAGATGGTTATGTTTCCTAACCATGAACAAAAGAGTTGTTATTTGATTAACGAGGTCACATCATTAGTTGAATGATCTGATTGACATGACCCATTCCATTAGCTTAGCACCCGATCGTTTAGTATGTTGCTATTGCTTTCTTCATGACTTATACATGTTCCTATGACTATGAGATTATGCAACTCCCGTTTGCCGGAGGAACACTTTGGGTGCTACCAAACGTCACAACGTAACTGGGTGATTATAAAGGAGTACTACAGGTGTTTCCAATGGTAGATGTTGGGTTGGCGTATTTTGAGAATAGGATTTGTCACTCCGATTGTCGGAGAGGTACCTCTGGGCCCTCTCGGTAATACACATCACATAAGCCTTGCAAGCATTATAACTAAGATGTTAGTTGTGAGATGATGTATTATGGAACGAGTAAAGAGACTTGCCAGTAACGAGATTGAACTAGGTATTGGATACCGACGATCGAATCTCGGGCAAGTAACATACCGATGACAAAGGGAACAACGTATGTTGTTATGCGGTCTGACCGATAAAGATCTTCGTAGAATATGTAGGAGCCAATATGGACATCCAGGTCCCGCTATTGGTTATTGACCGGAGACGTGTCTCGGTCATGTCTACATTGTTCTCGAACCGTAGGGTCCGCACGCTTAACGTTACGATGACAGTTATTATGAGTTTATGCATTTTGATGTACCGAAGGTTGTTCGGAGTCCCGGATGTGATCACGGACATGACGAGGAGTCTCGAAATGGTCGAGACATAAAGATTGATATATTGGAAGCCTATGTTTGGACATCGGAAGTGTTCCGGGTAAAATCGGGAATTTTACCGGAGTACCGGGAGGTTACCGGAACCCCCCGGGAACCAAATGGGCCTTATTGGGCCTTAGTGGAAAGGTGAAAGGGGCAGCCCAAGGTGGGATGCGCGCCTCCCCCCTCCCCTAGTCCTATTAGGACTAGGGATGGCAATGGGTACCCATTACCCGCGTACCCTGCGGGTAAAAACCCTATTAGGGCAAGGGTATGGGTCAAAAAAGTACCCATGGGTACATAAACAGGAAAATTTCATACCCAACGGGTATGGTGGGTATGGGTATGATTTAGTATAACCCATACCCATGTACCCATGTACCCGCATATATTATGACAAATAGACCTTATATGTTATAATCCACATATGAAACATATTATATGTACATAAATTCGACAGCCCTAACAAGACCTCATCATACATTCATGTTAGGCCGCCGCACCACAATAGTTAGCCCATGAACGAGCATGCGTTGATGTAATGATGTGTTGTTGTTTATCAATTATTGTTATAAGTTGTTGTTTATGACTATGTAATGCTCAAATTGGTGTGTTACAAATCTGGGTAATTTTACCCGCGGGTATCCACTTACCCTGATGGGTGACGGGTATGGAAAAAAATTATACCCATCAATGGGTATGGGTACGGTTGATGGGTAAGGTTTGGGATGATGGGTAAGGGTATGGGATGGCTCCACCCATACCCAAACCCTGCGGGTGCCATCCCTAATTAGGACTAGGAGAGGTGGCCGGCCCCCTTCTCCCTCTCTCTCTCTCGAGAAATCCTATTAGGAATAGGATTGGGGGGGAGTCCTACTCCCGGTAGGAGTAGGACTCCTCCTGCGCCCTCCTCCTTTGGCCGGCCAGCCCTCCCCCTGGCAACCTTTATATACGGGGGCAGGGGGCACCTCTAGACACACAATTTGATCATTGAGATCGTTCCTTAGCCGTGTGCGGTGCCCCCTGCCACCAAATTCCACCTCGATCATACCGTTGTAGTGCTTAGGCGAAGCCCTGCATCGGTAGTACATCAAGATCGTCACCATGCCGTCGTGCTGACGGAACTCTTCCTCGACGCTTTGCTGGATCGGAGCCCGAGGATCGTCATCGAGCTGAACGTGTGCTAAGAACTCGGAGGTGCCGGAGTAACGGTACTTGGATCGGTCGGATCGGGAAGAAGACGTACGACTACTTCCTCTACGTTGTGTCAACGCTTCCGTTGCGATCTACAAGGGTACGTAGATCAGACTCTCCCCCTCGTTGCTATGCATCACCATGATCTTGCGTGTGCGTAGGAATTTTTTTGAAATTACTACGTTCCCCAACAGTGGCATCCGAGCCTAGGTTTTATGGTTTGATGTTATTTGCACGAGTAGAACACAAGTGAGTTGTGGGCGATACAAGTCATACTGCCTACCAGCATGTCATACTTTGGTTCAGCGGTATTGTTGGACGAGACGACCCGGACCAACCTTACGCGTACGCTTACGCGAGACCGGTTCCCTCGATGTGCTTTGCACATAGATGGCTTGCGGGCGACTGTCTCTCCAACTTCAGTTGAACCGAGTGTGGCTACGCCCGGTCCTTGAGAAGGTTAAAACGGAGTCTATTTGACAAACTATCGTGTGTGGTTTTGATGCGTAGGTGAGATGAGTTCTTGCTTAAGCCCATAGCAGCCACGTAAAACATGCAACAACAAAGTAGAGGACGTCTAACTTGTTTTTGCAGGGCATGATGTGATGTGATATGGTCAAGGCATGATGCTAAATTTTATTGTATGAGATGATCATGTTTTGTAACCAAGTTATCGGCAACTGGCAGGAGCCATATGGTTGTCGCTTTATTGTATGCAATGCAATCGCGATGTAATGCTTTACTTTATTACTAAGCGGTAGTGATAGTCGTGGAAGCATAAGATTGGCGAGACGACAACGATGCTACGATGGAGATCAAGGTATCGTGCCGGTGACGATGGTGATCATGACGGTGCTTCGGAGATGGAGATCACAAGCACAAGATGATGATGGCCATATCATATCACTTATATTGATTGCATGTGATGTTTATCCTTTTATGCATCTTATCTTGCTTTGATTGACGGTAGCATTATAAGATGATCTCTCACTAAATTATCAAGAAGTGTTCTCCCTGAGTATGCACCGTTGCCAAAGTTCGTCATGCCCAGACACCACGTGATGATCGGGTGTGATAAGCTCTACGTCCATCTACAATGGGTGCAAGCCAGTTTTGCACACGCAGAATACTCAGGTTAAACTTGACGAGCCTAGCATATGCAAATATGGCCTCGGAACACAGAGACCGAAAGGTCGAGCGTGAATCATATAGTAGATATGATCAACATAACGATGTTCACCATTGAAAACTACTCCATCTCACGTGATGATCGGTTATGGTTTAGTTGATTTGGATCACGTGATCACTTAGAGGATTAGAGGGATGTCTATCTAAGTGGGAGTTCTTAAGTAATTTGATTAACTGAACTTAAACTTATCATGAACTTAGTACCTGATAGTATCTTGCTTGTTTATGTTGATTGTAGATAGATGGCTCGTGCTGTTGTTCCGTTGAATTTTAATGCATTCCTTGAGAAAGCAAAGTTGAAAGATGATGGTAGCAATTACACGGACTGGGTCCGTAACCTGAGGATTATCCTCATTGCTGCACAGAAGAATTACGTCCTGAAAGCACCGCTGGGTGCCAGGCCTGCTGCTGGAGCAACACCAGATGTTATGAACGTCTGGCAGAGCAAAGCTGATGACTACTCGATAGTTCAGTGTGCCATGCTTTACGGCTTAGAATCGGGACTTCAACGACGTTTTGAACGTCATGGAGCATATGAGATGTTCCAGGAGTTGAAGTTAATATTTCAAGCAAATGCCCGAATTGAGAGATATGAAGTCTCCAATAAGTTCTATAGCTGCAAGATGGAGGAGAACAGTTCTGTCAGTGAGCATATACTCAAAATGTCTGGGTATAATAATCACTTGATTCAGATGGGAGTTAATCTTCCAGATGATTGCGTCATTGACAGAATTCTCCAATCACTGCCACCAAGCTACAAGAGCTTCGTGATGAACTATAATATGCAAGGGATGAACAAGACTATTCCCGAGCTCTTCGCAATGCTGAAAGCTGCGGAGGTAGAAATCAAGAAGGAGCATCAAGTGTTGATGGTCAACAAGACCACTAGTTTCAAGAAAATGGCAAAGGGAAGAAGAAGGGGAACTTCAAGAAGAACAGCAAGCAAGTTGCTACTCAGGAGAAGAAACCCAAGTCTGGACCTAAGCCTGAAACTGAGTGCTTCTACTGCAAGCAGACTGGTCACTGGAAGCGGAACTGCCCCAAGTATTTGGCGGATAAGAAGGATGGCAAGGTGAACAAAGGTATATGTGATATACATGTTATTGATGTGTACCTTACTAGAGCTCGCAGTAGCACCTGGGTATTTGATACTGGTTCTGTTGCTAATATTTGTAACTCAAAACAGGGACTACGGAATAAGCGGACACTAGCAAAGGACGAGGTGACAATGCGCATGGGAAACGGTTCCAAAGTCGATGTGATCGCGGTCGGCACGCTACCAATACATCTACCTTCGGGATTAATATTAGACCTAAATAATTGTTATTTGGTGCCAGTGTTAAGCATGAACATTATATCTGGATCTTGTTTAATGCGAGACAGTTATTCATTTAAATCAGAGAATAATGGTTGTTCTATTTATATGAGTAATATCTTTTATGGTCATGCACCTTTGAAGAGTGGTCTATTTTTGATGAATCTCGATAGTAGTGATACACATATTCATAATGTTGAAACCAAAAGATGCAGAGTTGATAATGATAGTGCAACTTATTTGTGGCACTGCCGTTTAGGTCATATCGGTGTAAAGCGCATGAAGAAACTCCATACTGATGGGCTTTTGGAACCACTTGATTATGAATCAGTTGGTACTTGCGAACCGTCCCTCATAGGCAAGATGACTAAAACACCGTTCTCCGGTACTATGGAGAAAGCAACAGATCTGTTGGAAATCATACATACCGATGTATGTGGTCCGATGAATATTGAGGCTCGTGGCGGATATCGTTATTTTCTCACCTTCACAGATGATTTAAGTAGATATGGGTATATCTACTTAATGAAACACAAGTCTGAAACATTTGAAAAGTTCAAAGAATTTCAGAGTGAAGTTGAAAATCATCGTAACAAGAAAATAAAGTTTCTATGATCTGATCGTGGAGGAGAATATTTGAGTTACGAGTTTGGTGTACATTTGAAAAATTGTGGAATAGTTTCGCAACTCACGCCACCCGGAACACCACAGCGTAATGGTGTGTCCGAACGTCATAATCGTACTTTACTAGATATGGTGCGATCTATGATGTCTCTTACTGATTTACCGCTATCATTTTGGGGTTATGCTTTAGAGACGGCCGCATTCACGTTAAATAGGGCACCATCAAAATCCGTTGAGACAACGCCTTATGAACTATGGTTTGGAAAGAAACCAAAGTTGTCGTTTCTTAAAGTTTGGGGCTGCGATGCTTATGTAAAAAAGCTTCAACCTGATAAGCTCGAACCCAAAGCGGAGAAATGTGTCTTCATAGGATACCCAAAGGAGACTGTTGGGTACACCTTCTATCACATATCCGAAGGCAAGACATTCGTTGCTAAGAATGGATCATTTCTAGAGAAGGAGTTTCTCTCGAAAGAAGTGAGTGGGAGGAAAGTAGAACTTGACGAGGTAACTGTACCTGCTCCCTTATTGGAAAATAGTACATCACAGAAAACTGTTTCTGCGACACCTATACCAATTAGTGAGGAAGCTAATGATGATGATCATGAAACTTCAGGACAAGATACTACTGAACCACGTAGATCAACCAGAGTGAGATCCACACCAGAGTGGTACGGTAATCCAATTCTGGAAGTCATGCTACTAGATCATGATGAACCTACGAACTATGAAGAAGCGATGGTGAGCCCAGATTCCGCAAAGTGGCTTGAAGCCATGTAATCTGAGATGGGATCCATGTATGAGAACAAAGTATGGACTTTGGTTGACTTGCCCGATGATCGGCAAGCAATTGAGAATAAATGGATCTTCAAGAAAAAGACTGACGCTGACGGTAATATTACTGTCTATAAAGCTCGACTTGTCGCAAAAGGTTTTCGACAAGTTCAAGGGGTTGACTACGATGAGACCTTCTCACCCGTAGCGATGCTTAAGTCTGTCAGAATCATGTTAGGAATTGCCGCATTTTATGATTATGAAATTTGGCAGATGGATGTCAAAACTGCATTCCTGAATGGATTTCTGGAAGAAGAGTTGTATATGATGCAACCAGAAGGTTTTGTCGATCCAAAGGGAGCTAACAAAGTGTGCAAGCTCCAGCGATCCATTTATGGACTGGTGCAAGCCTCTCGGAGTTGGAATAAACGCTTTGATAGTGTGATCAAAGCATTTGGTTTTATACAGACGTTTGGAGAAGCCTGTATTTACAAGAAAGTGAGTGGGAGCTCTGTAGCATTTCTGATATTATATGTGGATGACATATTGCTGATTGGAAATGATATAGAATTCCTGAATAGCATAAAGGGATACTTGAATAAAAGTTTTTCGATGAAAGACCTCGGGGAAGCTGCTTACATATTAGGCATAAAGATCTATAGAGATAGATCAAGACGCTTAATTGGACTTTCACAAAGCACATACCTTGACAAGATTTTGAAGAAGTTCAAAATGGATCAAGCAAAGAAAGGGTTCTTGCCTGTGTTACAAGGAGTGAAGTTGAGTCAGACTCAATGCCCGACCACTGCAGAAGATAGAGAGAAAATGAAAGATGTTCCCTATGCTTCAGCCATAGGCTCTATCATGTATGCAATGCTGTGTACCAGACCTGATGTGTGCCTTGCTATAAGTTTAGCAGGGAGGTACCAAAGTAATCCAGGAGTGGATCACTGGACAGCGGTCAAGAACATCCTGAAATACCTGAAAAGGACTAAGGATATGTTTCTCGTATATGGAGGTGACAAAGAGCTCACCGTAAGAGGTTACGTTGATGCAAGCTTTGACACTGATCCGGACGATTCTAAATCGCAAACCGGATACGTGTTTACTTTAAACGGTGGAGCTGTCAGTTGGTGCAGTTCTAAACAAAGCGTCGTAGCGGGATCTACATGTGAAGCGGAGCACATAGCTGCTTCGGAAGCAGCGAACGAAGGAGTCTGGATGAAGGAGTTCATATCCGATCTAGGTGTCATACCTAGTGCATCGGGTCCAATGAAAATCTTTTGTGACAATACTGGTGCAATTGCCTTGGCAAAGGAATCCAGATTTCACAAAAGGACCAAACACATCAAGAGACGCTTCAACTCCATCCGGGATCTAGTCCAGGTGGGAGACATAGAGATTTGCAAGATACATACGGATCTGAATGTAGCAGACCCGTTGACTAAGCCTCTTCCACGAGCAAAACATGATCAGCACCAAGGCTCCATGGGTGTTAGAATCATTACTGTGTAATCTAGATTATTGACTCTAGTGCAAGTGGGAGACTGAAGGAAATATGCCCTAGAGGCAATAATAAAGTTATTGTTTATTTCCTTATATCATGATAAATGTTTATTATTCATGCTAGAATTGTATTAGCCGGAAACATAATACATGTGTGAATACATAGACAAACAGAGTGTCACTAGTATGCCTCTACTTGACTAGCTCGTTAATCAAAGATGGTTATGTTTCCTAACCATGAACAAAAGAGTTGTTATTTGATTAACGAGGTAACATCATTAGTTGAATGATCTGATTAACATGACCCATTCCATTAGCTTAGCACCCGATCGTTTAGTATGTTGCTATTGCTTTCTTCATGACTTATACATGTTCCTATGACTATGAGATTATGCAACTCCCGTTTGCCGGGGGAACACTTTGGGTGCTACCAAACGTCACAACGTAACTGGGTGATTATAAAGGAGTACTACAGGTGTTTCCAATGTTAGATGTTGGGTTGGCGTATTTCGAGAATAGGATTTGTCACTCCGATTGTCGGAGAGGTACCTCTGGGCCCTCTCGGTAATACACATCACATAAGCCTTGCAAGCATTATAACTAAGATGTTAGTTGTGAGATGATGTATTACGGAACGAGTAAAGAGACTTGCCAGTAACGAGATTGAACTAGGTATTGGATACCGACGATCGAATCTCGGGCAAGTAACATACCGATGACAAAGGGAACAACGTATGTTGTTATGCGGTCTGACCGATAAAGATCTTCGTAGAATATGTAGGAGCCAATATGGGCATCCAGGTCCCGCTATTGGTTATTGACCGGAGACGTGTCTCGGTCATGTCTATATTGTTCTCGAACCATAGGGTCCGCACGCTTAACGTTACGATGACAGTTATTATGAGTTTATGCATTTTGATGTACCGAAGGTTGTTCGGAGTCCCGGATGTGATCACGGACATGACGAGGAGTCTCGAAATGGTCGAGACATAAAGATTGATATATTGGAAGCCTATGTTTGGACATCGGAAGTGTTCCGGGTAAGATCGGGAATTTCACCGGAGTACCGGGAGGTTACCGGAACCCCCCGGGAACCAAATGGGCCTTATTGGGCCTTAGTGGAAAGGTGAAAGGGGCAGCCCAAGGTGGGCTGCGCGCCTCCCCCCTCCCCTAGTCCTATTAGGACTAGGAGAGGTGGTCGGCCCCCTTCTCCCTCTCTCTCTCTCTCTCTCTCGAGGAATCCTATTAGGAATAGGATTGGGGGGGGGGGAGTCCTACTCCCGGTAGGAGTAGGACTCCTCCTGCGCCCTCCTCCTTTGGCCGGCCAGCCCTCCCCCTGGCAACCTTTACTACGGGGGCAGGGGGCACCTCTAGACACACAATTTGATCATTGAGATCGTTCCTTAGCCGTGTGCGGTGCCCCCTGCCACCAAATTCCACCTCGATCATACCGTTGTAGTGCTTAGGCGAAGCCCTGCGTCGGTAGTACATCAAGATCGTCACCACGCCGTCGTGCTGACGGAACTCTTCCTCGACGCTTTGCTGGATCAGAGCCCGAGGATCGTCATCGAGCTGAACGTGTGCTAAGAACTCGGAGGTGCCGGAGTAACGGTACTTGGATCGGTCGGATCGGGAAGAAGACGTACGACTACTTCCTCTACGTTGTGTCAACGCTTCCGTTGCGATCTACAAGGGTACGTAGATCAGACTCTCCCCCTCGTTGCTATGCATCACCATGATCTTGCGTGTGCGTAGGAAATTTTTTGAAATTACTACGTTCCCCAACAAGATCTAGCAACAGTTGCACCTTTAAGCCTCCATACTTCGTCACGCAGATCCCCAATGAGCTCACTCCAGAATGTGGGCAATGGATCATCATGCCATTGCACAAATCCACAGCCACCGTGCTATTAAGATACACAAGCAAATTTCATCATGCTGCCACATACTATTTCACAGAAGAAAGAGAAAGAAAATTAGGGCAAAAAACAACACTCCCATAGCATCCACGCAGCTATAGTACCTCCTACCAGGGTTCTTCCTGCTCCAGGAGATCCATCTTGGCGCCTTCCTCGGAGTTGAGCAATGGCACATCACTGGAGGCTCGTATGCCATTGGGTTCTCGCGGTAGCGCACCGGCGAGCGCGACTCCTCCCCCCTCCTTCCTGCAGCTCGACGAAATCCGGGAGCGGACCCGGCACTGGACGACCACGACATCTCCGCCGCCGGCCCCAGTCATGCCAGTGGATATATGATGTTGTTGCCATCTCTACCAGTGGCAGCAAGGAGTTGAGCACCTGTAGTGAGCTTAATGAAGCACCCATCAACACCTGCATAATCAACATTTCTAAATATTAAATACATTCAAGTGAGAAACAAAATGGAGTACTCTACAATATGTAAATGGTGCACAAGGTTTAGGAACTAACCAATGAATGGCCTACACCCATTGAGAAACCCCTCCCTTGCTCCATTCATGCAAAAGAACATGGCATGGAATCTTGGGCCTGGGTGGGGTATTCTTGCAGTTGGTGTTGGAGTAACAGTAGTGACTATTACTCTGCTCCCAGGGTTTGTGTCCATGACAGTCTGAGCATAGTCTTTAAGCCTAGGATATTGCTTCTTGTGATCTCCTAACACAGCTTCAATAGCTATGTTCTTTGCCCTATATGCCATGCACTTGGGCACATCTACACCATATTTTTCATTGCATGCATCAATTATAGTCTGAATACCAATAGTTATATCAGATCTAAAGAGTTGCTCATATTTCTGTGCTAGCCACTTAGCACTAACCCTGGTGGTCTCTGTGGTACTAGGGCAAGTGTGCTCTAGTCTCATCTTCTTAATTACAAAGGTTTTCTCCCCTTTTATAACTGCTGCCACCATTAAGAAGTGGCATTGTTTATCTGTACACTCAACAATTATCCTCTGATCTGAATTCCTGTGATACCTAAAATTCCTGGCCTGGGTGATGTGCAAATTCAACAAAGCATCTCTGAATTGATGCTGATCCCTAAAACACAACTTCATACACAATTGCTCATGTGGTTGCTCCAATTTCTCATTATACCACTTCCTAGCAGGCCTTTTCTTTGCCCTACTCTTCCTTTTCTTTGGTAGGACAAAAGAGAGTGGCTCAAAACCATCATCATCACTCTCCCTCAACAACCCCTTCTCTTCTTCATCTGATGATGGTCTGAAATCAGGTTCAACCTCTGGTAGCTCACTACAATGTGACCTAGTGGTTGGGCCTCTTCTAACTGGCAGCTTCTGCTTCTTCTTCTTCTTCTTTACAGGTTCAACTATAGTTTCTTCTTCTTCTTGTTCAAAAGTCCTATCTTGTTCTACCTCAAATGGGTCCTCAACTTCAGTGTCACCCTCATAATGCAGCATTTCTTCCTCTTCTGATTGATCATCATCTGATTCTTCCTCTTGTGCTTCTAGCTCTCTCTGTCTCTTTCCCTCTTCCACCTCTACATCTTCATCATCAACCATGTAATTAGGGTCACTTCCAATTTGACCATCCTCATCAGAGGCATCACTGTCCTCATAAGCCTCAAATCCTTGATATCCCTCTTCTTCTTCTTCCAAAACTGCTTTCAACTTGTCTGTTGCATTTTTGCTTTCTTGTGTGCAAACACCAGCAGGACCAGCAGGGTGATGTGTGCTACATTGACTGTCAAAGACTACTCCTTCCTTATCAACAACAAAGATAGGAGGCTCACTCAGATCATAAACAAGAGGCTCTTGGTACACCACAGTGGACAAGTCTGTCTTTTCAAAATGCTGCCTCTCAAAATCAGTATCAGGGGGTGGACAAGCCCTGACTAGCAAATTAAGCACCAATTTGTCCTGGATCTTCCTCTTTATCATCTGTAATTCGGCATGACTGTCTACCAAATCCAGCCCTTTCTCTCCTAAAGATGGATTTTCAATGTGAAACAAACAATCATATGCATTAAATCCTTGGGTTTCCATCACTGCAACCAAATTCAGATAAGTAATATCTGAACCACACAGCTTCATCTCCAATGGCTCTCTTGCATCAAAATGGATCCTTACTTCCCAAATGTCTTCATCCAAACTACAGAACAAATTAAATTTCATGTATTCATTATAATTACTCTTAATTTGGAGAGCAACAGTACAGTACAGTACAATTTAAAGTAACCTGTTATTTACTAATTGAGCACAATAGCAAAATTTGGAGAGCAACAGTACAGTACAGAACAATTTAAAGTAACAGTACCAGACAGCACAGAACAATTTGGAGAGCCACAATAATCCCAAATTTTTACTGTCATTGAACTAATTTGAGAGTGCAATACACTATGGTACTAGGTTAGTTTAATTGTCCTATACTAGTCACTTCAATTGGATAAAACCTAATCCCCAACTGGATAAAGCAGAAGATGAACAAACCCTAAAAATGCCCAATTGGATAAATCAGAGGAGGAAGAGGACAAGGGTACTTACAGCACGCCGCCAAGTCCATGCGTCAACTCATGGCTGCTGCTAGGGTTCGCCACCCACTGATGCGCCAAACGCAACCGCTGCTCCATGGTGAGTAACATCGACTCCTCGTCGTCGGTCGAGTACGCAGAGCTGGAGTCGTCGTCGCCATCCCAGTCGACGCCAGCCGTTCCGCTAGGAGGCCAGAACGGCATCTCACCGCCGCCGTGGACGCCCTCGCCGCTGCCTGGCGGAATCGCCGACGCCATGGACTAGGGTTCGAGCGAGGAGGAGGAGGGGAGGGGAATGGTGCGGCCGGGCTGGAGCTGGTGCGACCGGACCAGGTTGGAGAGCAGCAGCGCACCGGCTCGTCCTAGTCAGCGCGCGGGCACGCGCCGATTGGCCAGCATGGCACCTGACGGGTGGGCCCGAGCTGTCGGATTGGGCGTCAATACGTATAAATACGCGTTTTAGCCTAATTTGCAAAAACTTACACCAATGTTGGTACTGACACGCAAAAATTAGCAATCATAATACCAATCTGCATGTAATGCCCGAATTGTGGTATTTCTATGCAATTAACTTCATCAAAGGTGGCTTTCCCAATTACAACTTCATTGCATTAGAGAAGTACACCTAGCACGTACGTTACATTACATTACGGTGATCTCCAGGTTCAGTCCGCGGTCTTCTTGTAGGTATACCACCCTGCGACGAGCAGGTACGCGCCGAAGTTGCCGATGCAGAGCATGGCGAGCAGCCAGAAAAAGTAGTCCAGATGGCCATCGTTGATATCGTCGGGGATCCACCCGGGCCGCCCGCCCCTCGTCGTCGCGCGCACCACGACGGCCACGAGCGCCGAGCTCGCGTAGTTGCCCAGCGCAAACGCCGCGCTGGAGAGCCCCGAGCAGACGCTCCGCATGGCGTCCGGCGCCTGGTCATAGAAGAACTCCATCTGCCCGATGAACGTGAACACCTCAGCGGCCCCTACCACCACGTATTGTGGCACCTGCCAGAAGATTGACATCGGCACGTACTCCGCGCCGTCCTCACCGGTGTAGGTGCCGTGGCGCGCGACGACGCGGCGCCGTGCCACCTCGAGCGTGCCGGCGGCCAGCATGGCGAGCGTGAGGATGACGAAGCCCACGCCCATGCGCGCCAGCTGCGTGAACCCGCGGCGGTGGCCCGTGAGGCGGCGCGCGAGCGGGACCACGGCGCGGTCGTAGAGCGGCACCCAGAGCATGACGCTAAGCGTGTCGAAGACGGTGAGCACGGCGGCGGGGACGCGGAAGCTGCCGACGCGCGGGTCCAGCGTGTCGCCCTGGAGGATGAAGGTGGTGGTCATCTGCGTGTAGGCGGCCGCGAAGATGATGCCGCACGCCCACACGGGCAGCAGCCGGAGCACGCACTTGAGCTCCTCCACCTGCGTCACCGTGCACAGCCGCCACGGGCTCGCCGGCCGCGCCTTGTCGCCCGCCGTCTCCACCGCCGCCTTGTCCAAGAACCTGATCAGCGATCGACAGCAACCGACCGGCGCAACAGATTAATAATAATTTACTCACATGGCATGCACGCATCCTCAAGTTGAGTAAAAGATGCCATGACTAATGCACGCAAACGTCCAAACGAGAGAGTCTTGCATGAAATCCGGAGGTTTTTCCTGTACGGCGTGTGGAAATGGCGTCCTGATAGAAGCACGATCGAAAGCAAAAGGAGGGAAAATGATGTGAAACGGAGTGGGCGTGCATGCGACAAGCTTCTTTTCTTTCCGGTGCAATTATCTTCAGAGTGAAATGGAACGAACGTACGTAGCGTGCACGCCCTCACGGCACCACAGAACGTGACTGTCTGACAGGCACGTTCTGCAATTTTACTCACCCGGCCCAGACAAGATACAGAAAAGCATCTCGCCAATTCTTTTTTTTTTTGAGCATAAGCATCTCGCCAATTCAATCATCAAGATGCGCAAAATTTTGACGAAAATGAAAAGTTGCACATGTACAGAGTAGCTACGTCTGGTCCAGGCACTCGAAAGAAAAGTAAGTGGTGCCTTGACCCAGGTAAACTAACGCCCGGGTGGTGGCTCCGGCATGGCTCAACCATAGGCGGAAGAATTTTTACGTTTCTTCTTTTCTTGGAAAACTTACTTGATTGAGACTACGGAAATACACTTCGGTTTCTAGTTGTATATACTCCTATATAAAGAACTTTTTTAATAATTAAATAAAAAGTCAAAATAGTTAAGAAGTTTTTTTAGAATAAACTTGACTTACTTTTGCACTAGTATGTAAATTTTCGCGAAATAAAAATCAACATTAACTTCACAGCGAAAAAGACAAAATTTATTTGATATTATATTCCCTCCGTTCCTATATATAAGGTGTATTTATTTTTGATAAAATTCCAGAATGTATGGTGCATTTTTTCTAATTCCTCATAATTCCCTTGTTAACCCTCCAAAAATAAGGAAAATATTTCTCTCATGATTGTCTATATCTCTCCTTATAGCAAAAAAAGGAAACTATCTATCTGTCGATTGCATGTATCTCTTACTTTCCTAAAGATACTGATTTACTTGCCACTAACCAATAAATTGATCAATGGTAATTTTGTCCTAACATGTCTATAATTATGTACCTTGGTCACCGTATCAAAAACAATACATCTTACATAAAAGAATGGGGGGAGTAGGTCACTATTCACGCTATGTTGGTCAAAAATTTATCTTTTTTGAAAAGAAGTCGAAGGGGGGTTTTCTTTTTCTGAAAATTTCCTCACAAGTATAATGTAAGGCCAAGTTTATTTCAAAAATATTTTCACAAATTTGTGACTTTTTGTTGAATTATTAAATTATTTTTCCATATAGAGTGTATATGTCCTCATAGACCAAAAGTTCCCCTCCATTGAGACTACTCCTACACTGGGCAGAAAGGAGGAACGATGCAAGTGGAAGCAATGCCAGCGACGGCCGGAGCACGGGCACTGAGCCACTGACCTGAACTGGTCGGTGTGCGCGAGGCGGCGGCTCCCCAGTATAGCCGACATGCCGTCGTCGCCGTCACGCTCGTGCAGCATCGCGGCGTCGGCGGGCGCCTCCATGTCGCACTTCCTGGCGGCGGCGACCACCACCTGCGCGATCCTGGTGAGCGGGCTGCCGCCGGGGGGCTGGTGCCGGCTGTACGCGCCGGTGCCGGCCAGGAACAGCGCGACGGCGACGACGCTCACCAGCGCCGGGATGCCGTAGCCCAGCCGCCAGCCGTGTGCGGACTGCACCCACACCAGCACGGTGCCGCCGACCAGCGACCCTACGTTGATGGTCAGGTAGAACCAGTTGAAGAAGGAGCTCTGCCGCCCGCGCTCCTCCTCGTCGGCCTCCACGTCGAACTGGTCGGCCCCGAACGACGACAGAACCGGCTGCAGCGCGCCGCCCAGCGCCACCAGGTACAGCCCCGCGTAGAACAACACCGCGCTCTCCAGCGCCGCCGACGCGCTCGCCGTCACGACACCATACCCCTGTCCCATCCATGAAGATCATGCCATCATGGTGAGACGAGCTTGCCGGGGATGCCTGAAGACATATGATGCGCACTTACCGCGACGGAGACGAGGAGGAAAACGGTGATGGTCCAGTATCTGCCGAGGAAGGAGTCGGCGAGGAAGGCGGCGGCGAGCGGCGTGATGGAGGCGGTGCCCTGCCAGTTGGTGACGCTGTTGGCGGCGGCCTTGCTGCCGGAGTGCAGCTGGACCTTGAGGTAGTTCACCAGGTTCGTCGACACGCCGAAGTAGGCCGTGTACTGGAAGCAGTTGTTCACTGCACTCCACCCACGCGTGCATGCATCAAGCGTAAGTGCATGACACATAGATATGCATACATGCATGCCACAGTGGGGGACAACAAAACGAAAAGGCTGCACGCGTTACCGAGGAGGAAAGCGCAGCCCCACGAGCTCCGGCGGTCCTTCTTCTTCTTCTTCGACGACGACGACGTCTGATCGCCGCCGTGCGAGCCTTTCGATTCTACCTCTACAGCTTCCATCGTCCCAACAGTCCGGCCGGGTGAGATCTACACACACAGGAGCATGCAGAGCAAATGAAACCACTTCAGAGGAAGCACCACACGTACAATATCTAAGATGGTTGAGAGTTTGATCGAGATAAAAGGGTTCAAGAAAACATACTACCTGGGTGGCTTGATAACTCGACTTTTTCCTCTGCCTGATGGATGATCTGTTCGTCGACGACCTTCCTCTGCACTCTGCAGCCACACCTTACGTTCTCGATATTTATCTCGTCCCTTTCGCTCTTAGCGACGAGTTTGCGTTTGGCTATCTGCTAGCTGCTCTGCTTCTGCATATGGTGCCGCTGCCACTTGAGAGTTGAGAGTGAGAGCGCTGATGCTAATGGTGGAATGGGGCTGAACAATAATGGACAGCCGGATTGGTTTACACTTTGCATTGGCGTATATAAGGGTGCCAATTGGAGTGCATGGTTGCGAATGCACAAGTCTGCCTTGGTGTTGATTACATGATGACATCTTACATACCGAAATATAAAATGTTTTTGTAGTTCAAATTGAATTGCAAAAACGTCTTATATTTTAGTCCTCAGACGAAACGCGTTTGTAGTATGTCCTGAGTAAATGGCATTGGTGGCTACAGAATTTGTGCGGTGGGTGCGTTTTTGGTCACACAACTTGCAAAGCGGAAAAGCCGGTCACACAATTTGCATTCTTGTCACTGGGGTGCACATTGGTCAAAACCGACCGACACCGTTAGTCCAACAAACCCCCTTAACTGTTTGATATGGAATTTCTTTGCAAAAAAAACACCACAACTTAACTGTTTGATATGGGTTTTCCTTGCAAAAAAACAGCACGACGAACACACACAGAGGCATAGAGTTACAATGACGTATATAATTAAGGGTGCCAAATGGACTGCATGGCTGTGAATGCACAAATCTGCCTTGGTGTTAATTACATGATGGCATCTTACACGTAACAGACAAACTGGGTCGGTGGCACGAGTAATACTCCTCAGACATAATGTGCTCATGGATTGTCTTTATCTCAGTCGACTACTCAATTGAGAACTGATCAATGTACAGGTTTATTCATACAAATCCAAGAAAAATCTTCAGTGTGTTATAAAAAGTTGCTGATCTAGTAAAATAAATAAAGAAACCCTAATATCTGGCGAACGTTCATTGGAGGGGCTGGCATTTGCGAACATTTTAGACAACAAGTTTAGTGTTGTATGGGGTTCATAGTTTCGCCAGTTATCATTATAAAAAGAAGATAATGTTGTTGTGGTAGACCGAGAATCATGCTGCAAATTCACAATGTATGTTCGTGCGGATTAAAAACATGATGTAGTAATTTGTTCATCTGATGCCGATAATTGTAGCGTTTGTTCGCAGTGCATAGGAAATCATAAACTCTAGCATGGATCTCAGTACCAGATGAACGTTTTCGGTTTCGACTGAGATTTAAGTAAACCTCAGGCGGCTACTGAGAATTGGCAAGTTTAATGTCCAGTTAAGTAGTGCCATGTATGTCACATTGGTCGGCAGGAAAATGTACATGTAGGCCCGTGTTCGAGAAGGATGGCCCTGTATTTTAAATCGCGTGAATGCACGGGTCGTCCTCTCCGTTTGCTTTCCTGGTGATCTAGCTAGCTTGGCTAGACTTGACCTGAATGGACTCGATCCGAGCTGAGACCTACTGTAGTGGCTTGTGACGACCCATGTCTCCCATCAGTGGCGGGGCTAGACAGGAAGGCCCTGTTCGGTACCACTCCGCTCCACAACTCTAAAGGCGAAGTTGGCGGAGCTGCAGTTCAAAACGGTGGAGCTGCATTTTCCCCGCTCCGCAGATTCCGAGAGCGGGCGACTACCAAACAGGGCCGAAATGCCGGAGAGGCAAAATCCAACTCCAGCAATCTCTGAGGGGGCCATACACTATATATTTTCTAATTAAGCACCTCCATCTCTGAGAGGCAAAAGGCAACTTCAGAGATCGCTCCTTGTCTGATCTTCTATCCAGCTTTGCTACGTACGTACCACTCACAGGCACAGGCACATCTTCACCGAGCTGCGTAGAGACGCTGTGTTTTGGCCCAGTCATGGCGTGTACAATGATGTTATTTTTGCAGTGCCACACTATGATAAACGTTGCAACGCAGAAGAGAGAGAGAGAGAAATCGAAAGAAAAAGCTGTGCCTACTTTTTATAATTATAAGAGATGATTTCTTAGCAATAATATTTCTCTCATCGCATCCCTCGTAAAAAACACATCTCTCACCATATATTTAGAAGTATCTTGTTATTATAGACGAGGCTAAAAAATAACCTATTGTACTATACAACATTTTCATTGGCTATTCTGAAAAAAACATTTTCATTGGCGGTTCCGGAATTTCGGTGCCAATGTTGGCAGCAAACGCGCCGGCCGTCCGGCGGGTCTGACTGCACGGCACGGCGCAAGCGCATGTTGCTCGATGGACCGGACGACGTATCATGCGCGCCGATCGGCGCCATGCCATGCCTTGTTCAATCTTCAGTCGGCCAGCAAGATTCGGGGCTGACTGACACGAGAACGGGGAGGATGGTCGTGGATGCCTGTGGTATTAACTAATCGATCATCAGTCACGGCCATTCGATGGTGGTACCGCCGTACCGGTAGGGTAGGCAGCGGGAGCAATTATTCGCGGCTGGTGAGTCAAGACTTCACTCACCAAGTGAAGTGCCGCTGCTGTTCACCCCAGCAGAGCAGCTCCTGCATGCTGCTTTTCCAACTCTTCTCTTGGTGATAACGTTTTGTCTCCTTGTTCATGATGCATGCCACCACTTTAGTGAGTCTGGTCTGATGTGCTTTGCTAGGCACGCACATGGACCTATTTCAGCATCGTTGCTGCCATGCTAATCAATATACTGTACACGCTTAGGGCCATGCCGGTAGGACGAATGATGAAATGCACGTGCCGCCTTTGCCCAACATGTTAGTATCAATTAGCACAGTAGCATCCCTACACTCAAAAAAAAAAATTAGTAGCATAGTACTGGAAGGAAGAAGCAGTTTTTTGGTGTATTTCTCGAGTCTAAACTACACCAAAGACTATTTTCTTCCATGCACAAGAATGTGAAATTTTAGGCATTCTCTCAGTTTGAGTTTGAGTTTGTGTTTGTTTTAGCACAATTTGGGTTTGTGTATATGTGTGTGGACAAAAAAAATCTTTGAAATGCGCAAGAGAGACCAAGCCCAATTAGCTTAACGGGCTAAGCTGCTAGCCCAGACCCACACAGCATAGCGACCCAACAAAATCAGGAAACGGTTGGGCTAGTGCACGTATGGTCCTCCATTTTTTTTTGCGGGGGGCACGTATGGTCCTCATACTGTTTCTCAAAAAAAAGTATGGTCCTCATACTAGTTGGCGTGTAACACGATGGTTCTTAAACTTGTGGAATGCTTCAATATGGTCCTGAAATACGAGAATACCTAATACGTACTTCTTCCATTCCGATATCTAGCACTAAAATGAGTCTAGATATATCCATATCTAGATAAATCCAAGACAAGTAATTCGGAACGGAGAGAGTATGATCCTGGCTATGTATCCTGATACGCACGGTCCACATATCAGCATGCGAGTGAGAACGAATCGCTAGCTAGCACAAGCTAACTGGTAGGCAAACTCTGATTCGTTAATGCTAAGGAGCTCAACGCCTATATATGTGCTTCCATGTACTCCCTCCGTCCCAAAAACTTTGTCCCTCTTCAAGTAATTATCCCAAACTCTGTTTTCTATTTAAAAAAAATCCAAGTTCGTGTTTGTGTCATTTGAAGAAATAAATGTAAGAAAAAAATACATTAGCAATGGAAATTAAAGAAAGTGTTTGTGCATTTGAAAAAAAAAATCCTCAACGTGTTTTCGGAAAATGTTTCACATGTGTTAAAGAATTGTTAAGGTGCTTCTGAAAAAAATGTTTCGCATGCATTTCATGTGTATTCAAAAACATTGTGTGAAATTATTCTTATATTGGAAGACACATATTGATTTTTAATACTAATTGAATATTATTATAAATTTCTATAATTTATTATTATTGCATAATAATTTCTAATGCATGTTTATTTTTTCAAAATACACATGTCAATCTTTTTTTAGTAATTATGCATTTTAAAAATACACCGAGGACACGTCCTAATTGAAGATGTGAAAATAAAAATAAGTTGGAAAAACAAAAATGGTAGTTGGGCATATAATATGCAGAAAGATAACTATTTCCTAAAATGCCATTGAACACCAAATACACATTGTAAATATTTAAAACAATTAATTATTTTAAAAATGCAATGAGGATACAAAATAGTTGTGCTCGCTTGTGGTCATGAATGTAGATACATAATCTTTTTCTTTAATTTTTGCTACAATCCATCTAAATTTTAGAAAAAAATTATACCTCATCAAGATACACAATAATTAAAATAGAATAAAAAGATTTAAAATATGTAATTATTGTATTTTATGTGTCAAAAATAGATACAAACTCGAAAAAAACTAAAAGCACATTAGTTGTATATTAATAATTATTCTATTTTTATACGGGAAAAATAGACACAAACCCGGGGGAAAACGAGATCAACAGAAAACGAATCAGAAAACTACTCCTCTGTATAGCGCTCTAGCTAATTTTTACGCAGGAACTGCTCATCGGTTTGGTGTCTAGCTCTTGTAGACAATTTGCGTGGAGGTCACAAGATCAAAACCCTTACGTGCAATTAAATTGTTCATCTTATTTCTCTCACCCATGCTGACATGTTTGTCTTTCAGGACCATATTGCAGCATTTCATAAGTTTGAGGACCATTATATTACATGCCAACTAGTACAAGGACCATGGATGTGATTTACTCAATTCTTTCTCTTGGAAAAACGGCACGGCTGCCCTATCCTCGCCATCCGTATCATCACGTACCTCCGTCTGATCGACGAGCATGTCACGGGCAATCATGGCATACGGCATACACGTAATTGTACGTGTCGTCATCACTGCTCACTCACGTGCGTACGACACATAGAAAGTCAACCTGTGATTGGATGGTTAGAAAGGCGGTGATATCACCAACCCATCAAAGTTCAAGTTCTAAACTTGACGCTGGTGATTGCATTCCTTGGATTTATTTTAAGTCTTCCGGCGATGTGTGTTCAGTGGGAGCAGACGTTTCCGTTGACTACAAAGACGTTTGTGACGACTTCGTAAATCTTAAAATGATGTGTCAGTCCAGTCTTCCGAAGATGCTCGTAGGTATAAAATGTGCGTGTGCACGTTCACATTAGTAAGTGTATATGTATGTATGAACATCTATGTCTGTACCGTATTAAAAAAAATCACTCTCCCGTTCATTCGCGGTGAAAAGCGGGACAACATATCCTGAAGATAATAATGCTAGTCGGTGGTCGCCGTTTTAAACCATTCTGGTTAAAACCCGACAGCTTACAAACTGCAGAATGTTCGTACCCACCTATCTAAACGGTTTCCGCAAGGCTACATGGTACTATAGCCACCACAATAGTAGTACACACCGTGTTGCAAGACACCACGTGGTTTTTGCAAATCAAGACCAAGGGGACTCTTCAAATAAAGTTTTGTCCCGTTTTATAGATAGATCAATAACACAGAGTACACAATCGATTGATGCATTTTAGGGAGAAGGTTTTTTTACAAAGGAGACCGACAAAATACAACAAGAAGCATAAAACGAGCCTAACACTACACCGAGGCCCGACCCAAGATGCCTGAGCTACCCGACAACGCCTTTAGAAAGACGACGACACTAAATGTCGCCACTGTTGAGTCCTAACATACAGATAAGGGTTTTCACCCGAATCCCTGGTACAAGGACGAAGCCCACGACGACGCCTTCAGAAAAAAAGCGGCATCCACGGACGTCGCCATCGTCGACACCAAAAGCGTGAAGTTATCGCTCGAAAACTTGTGTGCACGACCAGGTGGCACCCTGACCAACACCACGAGGAAGGTCAGCCTAGTCACACCAAATCTAGGCACCGCCACACCCAGAAAAAGAGGATAGGCCAACACCTCCCGCCACTACACTCCTTACCGCCCACACAACCAAGAGGTGAAGTAACCATCGCCGTTACGGAGCCTGTTGAAAAACCAACCATGTAGCCCATCCTTCGGGGCTGCCACCCCGACATCCATGTCCCAAGCCACCACCAACCATCCTCTTTTCAACTCACCACCCACAGTAGAAGTGAAGACACTTTTTTCTTCCACTCCTAGCCCGACATTAGCCATGTGTCTGGGTCGACACAGACCGATTAGCCAGTTACGATCTTGGCGAGGCATGAACCAAGAGATGGTTCTTCTCTCTGTGTTCTCCCCCGATGTTCTAGCATTGACCGTTATGCACGAGAATTTAATCTGATCACAGGAACTAGCTAAGCTCCGGCTGAACCACCAAACGTGGAATGCGTGACCTGCAAACTCACTCGCATCGAGTTACAAATGAATACTGCACCGGCATTGCCAACTCTTGTGAAATGATGGAGTCCTTGTGCGCAGGATCGGCACATGCCGGTCCGTTCTGAAGTTTAGTTGCGTGCAGAAATGGAAACACATTTTGGATCATATTTGCATGTCAAATGTGAAACTAGTACTAATACTCGTACATTGCAAAAAAAAAATGTTAAAAAAGAACTCACACGCAGGCGCTCATATATACGCGTATGCACTCTCTCCTATAAACGCACACACGCACACCCTGATCTTATGAAATAAATTCTGAATAAATGCATGCCCAGGATTTGAACCCTGATGGACTGAGGATGTCACTGTCCTCCTAACCATCTAACCATAGATGTGTTTGAAAAAAAAGAAAAAGAAAAAAAAAACTCACCTAGTGGGTGCCTTTGAATTTCAACAACGTACGCACGAGAATAACCACTCATCAGGGTCATGCATGTTGGGTTCCTGCTCACGGCTTGTTGGTGTACCACCGCGCGACGTGCAGGGCAGGTACTACATAAGAAAACCTTGGCACCGACGTTCGCAGTTGCACCCTTGCAGATCCGTGCACGGCCCGTGCCGAGCGTCGCCGCTGCCGCCGCCACGATCGCCCATGCGCCGATCTCACATACGTAACGTACGTACGCGCGCGGGCACGCGCACGCTCTCCGTGAGTGGCGCGCCGGACCGGGCCGTTGCTGGCTTGGCCTGGCTTCCAACGCCGTCGAGGCGCCTGCCCGCCCGATGTACGACGCGGTCGCGAAATTGCAGCGCGTGGGCGTGTGCCTTGGTCTGTTTCCTGCGACCGATGCGGAGCTGGTGCCCATGCGCTCCGTTGAACCGTTCCGGCAGCCAGCCAGCGAACGGAACGGCGAGGCCCTATCTACGCACGCGCGCACCGTGCCGTGCCGTGCCGCGGGACGCCACACGGTTTCAGCAACAGGAAACCGATCGATGGGGACTCGCGATCTTTGCGACGGCGGACGGAGATATACATACACATATCTGGCTGTTCTCAGCCGATGGATACTCCGGCGTGCAATCCGGCGTTGACCGTTGCTGGACGAGGATTTTTATACCTACTACGTTCCAGAAAGCCATCTGGGTCTGCTCCAACAGAATTGCTGGACCTAACTGGCATAGAAAACGGAGGCTACGGCTACCACCGACACAACAGAGGAGGGAAAAACGAAGGGGCAAGACCCAATTGCTGGAACAATTGTTTGACATAAAGAAGTGCTTGTGCTGGGACACGCACGCACCAGCTTGGGAGGCGCTTTCACGTGAACCGATGGAATCTGGGAGTAGACAGGCATCGTACCTGCACCGCTTAATGCACTCCACGTTATTTTGGAGTTAAAAAAAACCCTGCCGAATAATACCACCATAGCACTCGCTCGCTCCGCCAGGCGAAATGTGAGAACTAGACTACTAGCACCACCACCAGCACCACCTCGCAAGGAGGGGAAGAAAAATCTGCTACTGTACCACCAGGCGGGGTTTGAATTTGAACGACCAACGCACAGCACAGGCGCAGGGGGGCGAGAGAGGGACCGTGGTCACGTTCGGGAAGCGGCCGACGCCTGCCTCCGTCCAAAAATCCCCATCGCTTCCCCGTCTTTTCCTTCCTCCCTCCCTCGCTTGCTTCTCCCTCCCTCACCCACCGCCCTCTCGATCCTTCCTCCTGTTTCCCGTACCACACCACCACACCACACCGCACCACGCTGCCGCGCTGCCATCATCCGCCCGGATAGGAGCGCCACCCTACCAATCGCGGCTGCTTTCCCCCGCCCCAACCACTCCAACACCGCGCCGAGCCGAGCCGATCCAATCCAATCCAACCCTCTCCGCACCCGATTCCAATCGCGCCTCCACCAGCTCCGACCTCCTCCAGCGGCGATCGAGCGGATCCGGGCGCCGCCCCGTTTACCTCCCCCTGTGATGCGCGGATCCGGGCGGTGACCGGCGGCGGGAGCGAGGCGAGCCATGCCGAGCGTGGGCGTGAAGATCTACAGCGTCTTCTTCAAGCTGCTGCTGCGCCACCGCCTCCAGTCGCTCGCCGCCGCGGCCGCCGCCGACGGCGACGGCGGCGACGCGGCCGCCTTCGGGGTCTCCTGCCGCGCCGACGAGGCCACGGCGCCGGCCAACCCGGCCTTCTCCGCCGCCGACGGGGTCGCCTCCAAGGACCTGCACATCGACCCCAACTCGGCGCTCTCCGTGCGCATCTTCCTGCCCACGCCGCCGCCGCACCACCCGCACCTCCTCCACCCGCGCCGCGCCAGCGACCCCGCCGCCGGCCAGGCGGGCGCGCCCTACCGGGGCTACCTCCCGCACGCCGTCTCCTCCCCGCGGGCCGCCGCCTCCGCGCGCCGCAGGCTGCCCATCGTCGTGCAGTTCCACGGCGGCGGCTTCGTCACGGGGAGCAACTGCTCCGCCTCCAACGACGCCTTCTGCAGGCGGGTCGCCAAGTTCTGCGACGCCATCGTCGTCGCCGTCGGCTACAGGCTCGCGCCCGAGAGCCGATACCCCGCCGCCTTTGATGACGGGGTCAGGGTGCTCAGGTGGATCGCCAAGCAGGCCAATCTCGCCATGATGAGCAAGGTTGGGGGCGGGGTGGACACGTTCGGCGCCTCCACCGTCGAGCCCTGGATCGCTGCACATGGTGATCCGGCAAGGTATAATTTAATTCAGATTCTATGATCTCTCGTTTGTAATTGCATTATTTGCTACTTTTCTACTTTACTAAATGGCCAAGGAACGTAATACTGCAGTGTGAAGTTGCCCAAAAGCGGGCAAGTCAAGCGATAGGAATTTTTGTTTCAAGTTCTTGTTTGTGATTCGCGACATTATTTCAGAAACTGCTAACGAGAATTGTGCAAGTTAAGTGAACATGTCAAAACCATGAAGATATAGTTCCCTAGTCTATTCGATCTGTTATTGTTTCAAATATGGAGATGGTACTTTCCCCGTGAGTTGCCATTCTAACTAGCAGCAGGTTTAGAGAGAGCTCACGAGTATGTCATTTCCCTGTGTGTTGCCATTTCTGACTAGCAGCAGGTTTAGAGAGAGCTCATGAGTATGTCATTTCCCCTTGGGTTGCCATTTCTGACTAGCAGCAGGTTTAGAGAGAGCTCACGAGTATGTCATTTCCCCTTGGGTTGCCATTTCTGACTAGCAGCAGGTTTAGAGAGAGCTCACGAGTATGTCATTTCCCCTTGGGTTGCCATTTCTGACTAGCAGCAGGTTTAGAGAGAGCTCACGAGTATGTCATTTCCCCTTGGGTTGCCATTTCTGACTAGCAGCAGGTTTAGAGAGAGCTCACGAGTATGTCATTTCCCCTTGGGTTGCCATTTCTGACTAGCAGCAGGTTTAGAGAGAGCTCATGAGTATGTCATTTCCCCGCGAGTTGCCATTTCTGACTAGCAGTGGTTTGGAGACCATGAGTACGACGTTTCCCCTCGAGTTGCAATTTCTGACTGGCAGCAGGTTTAGAGCTCATGAGTATGTTGACCGGGGAAGATTCAGTGTTTACAAGCTGACAGTTATACTCACTTATCATATGGTGTGCACTTTCTGTTATATCTTACCATTTGCATGTACCTTAGCTTTTTGTGTGGACTCTGATCGGGTACACAGGCTCACAACATAGAAGCATCAAATATCCAAATATTTTATGATTTAGTTCACCAGGATTACATGCTCCTAATGATGTTGACATTTTGAAGATGTCAATGCAACTTTACAAGATTTGCTTGACCGTTGGCATGTGGAAAGACCTTTTCTTTGTGAAATTTTCTAGGGCACATGTTTTCAACAAAGTTCTATATTTCAGTAGGTACTATATGTTGAGTAAATAACTGCTAATGATGTCACCACAGTCCAATGACCTTGAACACCAGTGAAGGCATGCAATTTTCATATTACTGATTCTGGGATTCTTTATTGGTCATGTTTGTTTACCTAACTTATTAATGAAATTCAATTGCACTGAACTGTTGGCTCGAACAGATCAGTTAAAACTTACGCTGGTTTGCTCCTTACCTATAATGAAGATTTAATTTTAACTATGATTTCAGTAGAACCTGGTGAAATTTAGTATCTTTCTCATACCTTTTTATTATGTCCGTGATCTCTTAAATGTGATGTACATATTGATGGACTGTTATCATCTCAAACCTGGTTGCTTGGTGTATCACACCTACCTGAGTTTAGACCCCCCAACAGATTAAGTGCCCACTTCAATTTAATTTCAAATAGAATAGCTGCATATTTGCTAACATCATTAAATGGTTCTTGCCTTCTACCTAAGAGACAAAAAAATATATCTTGTAATTTATTGTAAATCCTTTTGTTTTAACTGTTGTACATTTGTAGCGCTAGAGTTTGACCAGATCACCCGTCTTTTCCTTGGAGCAGATGTGTCCTACTTGGTGTAAGCTGTGGTGCCAACATTGCTGATTTTGTCACTAGGAAAGCGGTGGAAGATGCAAAGCAATTTGACCCAGTCAAAGTCGTTGCACAGGTTCTGATGTATCCCTTCTTCATAGGAAGTGTTCCAACACACTCGGAAATAAGGCTTGCGAACTCCTACTTCTATGACAAATCGACATGCTTACTTGCCTGGAGATTACTTTTATCAGAGAAAGAGTTCAGCTTGGACCATCCTGCTGCCAACCCCCTGGCCCCTGGCAGAGGCGGCCCCCCACTGAAATGCATGCCCCCAACCTTGACAATTGTTGCGGAACACGACTGTATGAGAGACAGAGCAATTGCTTACTCTGAGGAACTCCGCAAGGTAAATGTGGACGCGCCAGTCCTCGACTACAAAGATACTGTCCATGAGTTTGCAACACTTGATGTGTTCCTCAAGACACCACAGGCCCAGGCCTGTGCCGAAGATATTGCCATATGGATGAAGAAATACATATCCCTGAGAGGGCACGAGTTCTCGTATTAGCTGTAGCAAAAGACGAGCGTTGTGAAATAGAGTCTTTACGGGAAGCATCGGTGCATTCTTTTTCACCTGGTGATGGGAGGCACTGCAAGTTAAAAGGCGAGGAACCAGTTAGGCGTAATGTGAGTGCTGAGTACCTTTCCCCTTTATTGATGATCCTTGTGGAAGAATGTAGTGTGCAAATTGTAGACTGAACTCAAAGACAGATGCTCTTCCGCCTCATAGAGCTCAATTCTTTCATTCCTTTTGTACCCTTTGTGAAGTATTGAATTGCCGGGTCTTGAAATCACCAATTTTTGAGAAAAGAATTATCACCCAAAGCTGTTGGCATGCCATAACACGTGAATAATTTATACCATCCAACATTGTCAACCTTGTTGCTCTACTGCCTTCCTACTTGGTTTGCCTTGAAATGTCACTGTGTTTTGACTTTATAACATAATTATCTTTGTGTGCATGCTACGGTTTCTTTAAAAGTATCAACTTTGATGTTGCAAGGCTTTAAAGTGAAACCTGTTAAAAGACATGCTTCATGCTGACACTAACATATTCCAGGCTCAAGTTTCTCATCCAAGTATCTGCTAGCTTATTGTTCAATCATTGTTCAGGTTCCTTTTCACCTAAAGAAAACTGGTAGTTAAAAAGCAATACGCCACATATTTGAAATTCCGAGAGTGGGTAAACAGTAATCAAATGAAGATGTTAAATCATGTGAAAAAATGACGATGCGGAATCAGCATGAACTGTTTCTCTGAAAGAACACACTCCACAGCAATCAAACTTCACGGGCCAGCTGCAGTTGTCTTCTTAGAATAGCCAGTTATGATCTCAACAGGAACTGTTGAGCATCCTGGAGCCAATATCTGGAATGACGCAGAGGCATTATTGAACATCTGTCATAAGATACGCAGTCATATATGATACGCATACTCGTGCGTATTTTAGAAAAAAAAATAGATATGCAGTCAAGTAAAACGCCTAGTGCCTGGTTCAAAAAAATAATAAAAATAACTAGAGGAGCATTATATGAAACCTTATTTCTAAACGTCAACCCTGAATGCTGATTTTAGCAAGTCTGTCTTCAAAATTTTGCCACGGATAGATCAGTAGCAAACACCTGCATGATTGCATCCACAAATCTTTACCAATTTTTATCATCTTTTTTAGAAAGATAGGGGATGCCCACTGGGCTAACGGAAGAGAGCCGGTGAGCTTCTTCAGTTTTCTGGTTTACCACCGGAAAAAGCAAACCTAACCAGAGACCAAAATGGAACATTAGGTTGTTACATTTCTCATCAGGGAGAAGAAACTTTCCTGTGCTTTTCCAGGTAGTGACGCCGAGCTGATTCAGCAGGCAATTCGCCCCTTGTCTTGTCGAGCAGCCGCAGGTTCTTGTCCATCAGCGCAGGCGATCTTTCACGCGAGTCTCTTCACCGGTGAGTACGATTTCAGCTTCTGGCCCTGTACTAGGAGCACAAGGTACTGTCAATCGCCCTCGCACGGTTCTGAGTTCTGACTGTGGAGAGAGACACTGAATCTGGGAATTCAGCTTACGGTTCGGAGGCATATTGCTCAATGGAAATATTTTCCGAGCCGAAACCGGGAACTAGAGTGCAGCAGAGTAAAGCGCAACACGCTATTAATACAATAGGATTTACTAATATAGTGATCTAAACGCTTTTATATTTTTTTACCGAGGTAGTAGATGAGAACTATACTACTTCATCCAATCCAAAACAAGTGTCGCGCAAACCGCCGCCATCTGCCGCTCCCAATCTCCACTCCTCCCGGGAGAGTCGAACCGCTCCGTTCGCTTTCATGGAAACCGCTCCAGTAAGGCGATCGAAGGCGATCTTCGGCCTTCTCTTGCCACCAGCGACGCCGTGGGTCCTCGTCCTCTCCGTCTGCCGCTCCAGCGGCGGGAGCGGACGGGAACCCGGCAGTTTTTCTTCGGTAGGGAGATAGGATAGGCATAGTTTTCTGTTAGAGGTCCTGCATCAATGGTGGAGACGGCGCCGCGTCGGAATAATCTGCTTCTGCTCTTTCTCCGTCTCGGTGGCATTCTAATGGATGGCATTGAGGAGCAGGTGGCTCGGTCTTTAGATCCAGTGAGATTTGTGTCCGATGGTCGATGCACGACACTCTCTCGGGTGGCATTGGCGTTGTCTGTTGTGGTTGTGTTTGGTGTCTTGCAGTGGGGTGTGTGGATGGCGGCAAAAAGTGGTGCTCTTCTTCTGCCACCGCATTGGATGAAATTGACGGCATTGGGATCTAGTGGACACGGGGAAGAACCCCGGCCGACGTGCCACAAAGTCTCGGTCTCGTCGATTGCGGCGGTCCGGTTGAAAAGCATCCTTCTATGTGAAGGTGCTCCTCTAGATTTGGGTACGACGGCAACTCCCCTCTTTCTTCAGTGTTGCCTCGGCGACTGCAGAAGACGATGGTGGACGGAGTTTTGACGTGGCACAAGATTCTGTTGGAGTGAAATTCTAGTTCTACTTCCTGTGGAGTCTTTGTTGCAATATTGCAAGACATCTACGTATGCCTCATGTGCTGACATTATGTATGTCTCGTGTGGTCACATTGAGTGTACTCTTTGTAATCCTTTTTCGAATGAAATATATGTGGTCACTTCAAAGAAAAACAAGTGTCGCGGTTTTAGACTGAACTTAGTTCAAGCTTAATTCAAAACCGTGATGCTGCTCAATCTAAAGATGATGTGTCGGCTCAGTCTTTCGAGATGCTCATATTGATAGGGTGTGCATGCATTGGTTCATAAGGAGGAGTGTATATGTGAATGTATTTTTATAATGGCAGGATTCCCGCATTTATTAAGAAGAAAAGATTTGCTCGGTTAATTAGGAAAAATCGAGCGAAAACCAGATTACCCAGTATGGAAAATCGGGCGAAAACCATCAGAACCGCTGGATGGCACACATAGGATACCCCACTCACACCACTTTAAAGAGGGTCTCGCCGAGACAGCGTGCATGTGTCATCGCCATCACTCCTCCCCTAGAGGCGTCATCGCCATCCCTATACTCTGAGCATACGACTCCGACTCCGCCGTAGTTGATCTCAACTCAACCCACACTACAGAGGTCGGGTGGAACAAAAAGAGGATCCACATCGGGACTCAACCACCTGCGACCCGACAGCGCAACTCCGACTTTGACACGGAACTGCAAAGGAAAACTAGGCACAACCGACGTCGCCGAAGATCACCGAAGGAACCACCTGCTGCACGTCATCATATACCATTGGTCCATGCCACTGCATCTTCGACTTCGCAACAACAAACCAGTTGAGGTAATCTCGCGGACACGTCAGAGAAGAGCCGACTACCACAACCATTGTCGTGACTTTGGCATTGCTCCCCCACAGGGGTCTAGACGCCAACACCGACGTCGAGAGCAGCCTCGCCGCCCACAGGACACAAGGTATGTATGAGTGTCCGCGTATGTTCTATGTTAAAAAAAACAGTCTCATATAACTTTCGCACCGTCTGACCAGGTTGGGAGAACTTGTTGGACGCGTGTTGCATCAAAATACCCGATGTTTGCACAGGCGCGGCCCAACTGAGGCGGCCCATTGCAAGGAGCTGTTCCGCGCCGTCATACTGTAGCAAAACAAAGCGTGCCTTAAAAAAAAGCAAAAATAGCGCACTGTTATAAGCCGGCACGTTGTAGCACCATTTCGTCTTGCTCTTTATTTGGTTTTCATTATTTTAAAAAGTAGTTGAACACTTATTCGTAACAATGGCGAACATTTTTAGAAAAGTCTTGAGCGTTTTTTGGAAAACCATGAACAACTTTTAAAAACCATCAGCATTTTTTGAAACATCAACATCATTTTGAAAACATGAATAATTTTGTAAATGCGAACAATTGTGAAACCACCAAAATTTTAAATTATGAATACTTTTTTAAAACAAGAACATTTTCCAAAATCCAACATTCTTTTGGTGAACATGAACAAATTTTGAAACACAAACATTGTAAGAAATGTACCCTCTCTGACCCATATTAAGTAATATGAATCAGAGGGAGTACATCTTATTAAAAATATGAAGAAGTTTAAAAAATTCAAACATTTTTGAACTTATGAATATGTGTCATAAAACATGAACAATTTTTAAACATGTGAACATTTAAAAAAATTAATACTAAAAATGGAAATAAAAGGAAACCGAAAAATGGAAAAAAGAAAAAAAAAACCTATAAAACAGGTAGACAAAAAAACAGAAAAATGACTGAGTCAGATCCGAACATTCTTGAAGTTTCCTAAACCATCAAAAACTTGAGATTTTTCTTGAGGGACTCAAAAACCAGAGATAGAACCTTCTCAAAACAGGTAACCCCACCCCCCCCTCTCTCTCTGTCTCTGTCTCTCTCTCTCTGTCTCTCTCTCTCTCTCTTTTGATTTTGCCAACACTTTATTGATCATCGATAATGTTTAAGGAAATACAAGTTGGGTCATGAGGAGAAATAAGCCACACATGGCGACCCTGATCAAGCATAGCAACGTGTTTGGCAAGATTATGTGCTTCAGTATTCGAAGCTCTACCTAAGTAACTAGGCAACTGAAAAAAGAACTAGATCTAAATAAAAACTTTTTTGCAATAGCCTCGTAGGAGCCTCCCCACCCCTTTGTAATATCCTCCACCACTATCTTGCAGTCACATGCAATAACGATCTTCGACAACGAGAGATCTTTAGCTAAAGCCAATGCCTCACGACATGCAAGCATCTCCAAAGTCACCGGGTTTGTAGTTCTAGGAAGAACAAGTGATGAGGAACCCATGTAGCTTCATCTCTATTTTTGCAAATCGCAGCGAGGCACCAGTTTTGCCATCAGTTGACAACCCACCATCAACATGTATTTTGCAAAAACCTTCAGCTGGTTGCTTCCACAATGGAGCATTAGGTCAAACAGTTCTTCTAGGAGGCGAAGGGGGGTTGATCACCTTGAAAGAATCAAGTTCACTGATGAAGCGTCCAATGAACAAATGAGTAGCCACCAGACTTTGAAATATACTTTCATGTATTGCCTTTCTTCTAGCAGTCCATATTGCCCATAAAGTCACAACCACCTTAACAAATTGTGCATGTGAGAACGAATCACGAAGGTCAAACAACCACCGCTTGGCACTTGGGTCAGTCCCCCCCCCCCCCTCTCTCTCTCTCTTGGTATGCTACCTAGTTGGGCTGGCCCAGTTGTTCACTAAATGTCGTTCGGTGTGTGCCTCAGAGAGCATCAAGCAGGAATCATCGGAAGCAATTAACGAATGAGTGCTTGTTCAGGAGCCCCGCAATGGTCATCTAGGGTGGGCTGAGTGCGCGTCACTTGGCGCTTCCTCCGATTTTTTTGCACGCGTTTTTGGTTTTTTAGATGATTTTTTCTTCAATTTTCATCGGTCTTTCTTAGCTTTTGGACAAAAAAATTTGCACGAAAAAACATATTTTTTTTGCTTTCGCGAGAGGCACGGCTGTGCCCCTCAAAAATGGGATAAGTCACATTTGTTTCCGCGAGAGACATGGAATTACTTCCGCGGGCCGTGCCTCTCAGAAACGAAAAAATGTGTTTTCTTTTTTCTTCTTCTGCGAGAGGCACGGATTTGCTTTCGTGAGAGACACAGATTTGCTTCCGCGGGAGGCACACACGTGCCTTTCGGAAAAAGATGCGTTTTTTTTCTTCTGCAAGAGGCACGGGTTTACTACTTGTGGAGGCATGAATTTGCTTCCGCGAATCATGCCTCTCTCAGAAAGGAAAAAAAAACATGCTCTTTGTTCGGTTTTTTCGCGAAAAACAAAAGTTCGCCAAAACCTGTCAACATGAGATCTAATTTTGAAGATCTCGACTGAAGGAATCCGGCGGTGTAAACAGTTCAAGATTTAGACACACGATTTAAGAGATAAAATATTTTGAATAAACGGATCTATGGAAAATATGAAAACTCTCAGGTTGTGACAAGTGGCGCACATTCTTTTTAATTGTGATTTTGGAAATTATCATGTTATACCGGGCTTCGTGTGGGATTGAATATGATCTCGCCGCATGCGCGGCCTCCTTCTTTTGCTTTTTTTTGAGCATCAGTACAGACACAAGCGTTCATATACACGCGCATACACTCACCCCTATGAACGCACACACGCACACCCTACCCCTATGAGCATCTCCGAGAGACTGAGCCAGCATATCATCTTGAGATTTACGAAGTCACCGTAGGCGCCTCGTCGTCGACGGGAACGTCTCCTCCCACTGAAAGCGCATCGCCGGAAATCCTGAATAAATCTAGGAATAATGCGAGCACCATGATTAAATCCTAGTGGGTCGGGGATACCACTGTCCACCTAACCAACTCAACCACAGGTTGATTCGCGCCTCCTCCTTTCGCTAGTAATGTGCTGACCGAAGTAGGTTCCTGCACAGGTTCGTTTCTCTCTTCTTCTTTTTCATTCTCTTTTTTATATATTTTGTTCTTGTTTTAATAAATATATGTACACCCTCCGTTCCAAGTATATAAAGTGTTTTTTTTTTCAAAAGTTAAACATGTGCATTGTTTGACCAAGTATATAAGCGGAAGCATGTGCTGCGGCTCCCCAGGTGGGATCTGACTGGGGCCTATGACAAATGTTGAAGTTGAATCAGATTGCCAGGTTAATTAAAGCAATCGAGGGTATTGAGTCTCGCCTTGCGCCGGAAGAAATATTATTTAGAGAAATAAGAAATTTTGCAAGTTTGAAGTTTAGTCATATTTCGTTTTCTTTTGCCCCTTGGGTGTGTGATAAATTAGCGCAAAGCTTTAGCGGCCTTTGGTGCTAGTCGGCAGATTAATCGGCAAATTTGGGCCGAGGACCTTCCTGATGATGTTTGGATGGCCAGCACTATTGCCGCGTCAGTGTGATTTATGGAATCGAAGTATTCCATTTAAAAAAATAGAAAAAAATATCAGTATGTAAAGACCAAATTTGTATCATGGAATCCATCATGAAAAGTATTTTCACATTTTACTTATGTTGTATTGTAGATGTTGAGATCTTGAGTGCGGCGTTTCTGCTTCGGAGCTCATCTACACCCGCCCTTACAAAAAAAATTAAAACAAATACTAAAAAATTCAAAACAATCCATTTTTTGTGTGGTAGATAAGTTTATGAGTGAGGTGCGCTCCAAGTTTCAACTCATTTGGACATCTGAGCAACTCTCAGAAAAAAAAAACAAATTCAGGGTCTGTAAAAAAAATTACTGTTCACACACTGTTCTAACCCTATTTGTTTTTTTGCTGAGAGTTTCTCAGATGTCCAAATAAGTTGAAATTTGGAGCGAACCTCACGCATAAAATGATCTATCACACGAAAATTTTTGGATTTTTTGAATCTTTTTAATATTTATTTTGAATTTTTTCTGACCGGGTGCAGGTGAGCCTGGGTACCTAATTGGGTTTTCTTCGAGATCTTATTCTATAATCTTGGTCAAACATATAAAAATTTGATTTACACAAAAATCAATATACCTTATATTATGGAACAAAGGGTACTTCCGAAATTAAATTGAAATGAAAATTAAAAACAATGAATTTGGACAAATTTAACACAATCTAAAAAATGTTATCATAATTAAAAAATGTTTTATAAAACTTAAGAAAAACATATTTGTGGCATTCTACAGAATGTTCACTATTTAAAAAAAATGTGATGCTTTAAAAAGTTATACAATGTAAAATAATATGTCTGTAATTACAAGAAATGTTTCATAGCATTAGAAAAATGTATGTTTACTTATGAAAATGTTGACGAGCTTCATAAAATAAGTCTGTGGCATTTAAAAAAAATGCCACACAATGTAAAATAATGTTCACATAGTTTATTTTTATAATATCATTAAAACAATGACAATGTATTTGAAAAAAAATTGAAACATATTTGAAAAAATGTTCAAGAACATGTGTTTGAAAAAAAGATGTTAATAATGCATTTAATTTTTAAACGTGTATAAAAAATGTTTCAGATGTATAAGAAAAATGTACAATATGTATGAAATAAGTTAACATCAAAGCATATATTTGAAAAAAGAAATGTTAATCATGTAGACATCAAAACATTATTTTGCTAATTATGTATTTTAAAATGTTTAACGTGTATAAGAAATATACAACAAGTACGACAAACCAACATCAAAATATATATTTGAAAATAAACTTGTATTTTTTTCTAATGTATACGAAAAATGTACAATGAGTAAGAAAAAAGTAGACATGTGTTTTAAGAGTTTTATATAGAGTGGCTTAGGATAATTAGAGCATACCCATGACTTTTCCAATTGATATTATAATTGGTGCAAGCAATAAAGTTGACATCACTGGCATTGGTATCAACAACGGAGTTTACATTTACCTCTTACAGTGTGGATTAATTCATTGTTCGTGGTAGCCGGCTCTTCATTTTACTATTTAGAAATGAAATTCACTTTTTTTTTGTGCTCAACCTCTCCACATCCATTGGGCATGGTTTTCTTGCATATCATCGAGTACTTTCTTTACCCCTTTAATTGGTCGTCCCATGATGATTCCTCCAGCAGCTGTATCTAGCATGGTTTTTGACATGGGGTTAAGAGCATTATAGAATGTATGAAGAATAAGTCATTAATCCATCCCATGATCTGGGCAATTTCTTATCCTCCTTCATGCGGTCCCGTGCAAGCACTAGTGGCTTGCAATCTTCCTCCTTAAACATGTGATCTGAGATCAAAGTTTCATAATTTTTATAGGGGGGCAAAACTTTGATAAAAACAACTGCAACATAAATTCCATGAATTTATGGTTCCTTGGTCTAAAAGCTTTTCTTTCCCCTCTTGCAAGGCGACTAGGGAAAGCCTTCCTCCCTTCGATCTTCGCCGGAGAGCCCGTGGATTCTCCACCCCTCTGCATGCCGCTACGGTGGCCTGTGGCGGTTAGGGTATTCTTGGTGCCTCGACTTAGATAGGTAGGGTTTTAGTTCTCACAAGGGCGGCACTCGGACGAATGGCGACACTTCTTCTTCGAGTCAGTCTTCGGGGTTCCGATCGTCCTCAAGTTTGTTCGTTGGGACGGATTAGACGGTGCTCTGACGTAGATTCCTGCCAACTCCTCGGAGTGGCGAGGTTAGGGTTTCTTGTCATGCGTATGCAACACGAGATTTGATGTCAGGTTCTTCAGATCGATTCAAGGATTCAATGGCGAGGATCGCAGCTCACGAACGTTGGTCCTTAGGGGAACATGCACGAAGACTTCCTGGCTGTCATCGACAAGGTCAGGTCGGCTCCAGTATGGGAGCGGCGACAGCACCGCGTCGGCGACTCGTTCTAGCGGCGGCAATGGTCGTTCGGTTGTCCATGGACCTTGATGTAATTTTTATTTTTTCCGGGGTGTTTTGTACTTCTGGTGAATCTTTATAATAGATATGATATTTTCGCAAAAAATAAATAAGCTAGAAGGCGTTTTTTCTCTCAAGGAGAAAGTAAATAGACGCAATTTCAAAGCGCGTGGTTCATAATCTTTGATACGTGTCATATCACAAAGCTGAACAAATGTAAATGCATGTCGGCATCTTCGAATGCAGAGCTTTCAAACTGGCTTTGTTGAACCATAGTAGCAAGATGGGGCTTAGTTTCAAATTTTTTGGCAGCAACATTAATTAATGTCTTCGGTGCACACATAAAGTCCTCATTCAGAGCAGCAAAGTCTCCAAATTTTCTTGAAATGATAATTCTTTGGGTTTTCGGTAACAACTCTAAGTAGAAAAACAAGTAAACACAAGAGCTAAAACCAAAACCAAAACTTAAATAATAACTCTAATCTAATGACTAGTGACATGTTGCCTCCTTGGCAACGACGTCAGAAAAGGTGGCTGATGACCCTTTGAGATTCGGTTTCGATAGCAAGTAGTCTCTCCTTACCTTTTCCCTAAGGAGTGACCTTGGGCTTCGAACTCACGAGGGAATGTGCACTACGGCAAAGACTTAAACAAGTTATTGTTCTTGCAATAAGTTCCAATTTTGTAACCAAACCTTTATCAACATTTTTCAATGTAAAGAATGATATGGGAATATGCATGGTATGAGGTATTACTCTCACAACCTTGTACTTGAGTGTGGGATCTTATTTTGATAATAAACATATAAGTCTAGAAGACACCCGTTATGATGTGCTGACAATGCGATGAAGTGTGGGATGTGTCCTAAGTACGTCACGACCTGCATCGAGAGCCAGTTGTACAGCTGAAGGTCCTTACCATCGCACGGGGTTATCTTAGCTATTAAGAATTATTTCAGACGAAAGTATTGGGCGTTTAATATTACAACTCATTTGTCCCGAAGGAAATGCTTTCCGCTAGCGTGCTAATCCTTTCGGTCATTGGTGTTCAGAATAGTGTTTCACGCATCCTCGCTTCTTACCTCCTCCTTGAACGATATATGAGATCCTTGGTACCTACATGGCCTTAGAATGAGAAGAAGACAAAAGTCAACTTTGTTGCGAAGCACACATACAAATTTCGTCAATTAAGAAACATCATTCCAGCGATCCCATGCAAATGCATAGAGTTGCAAGGCCTTGCCTCAACCCATTGCCTTAAGGAATTACTCACACATCGCGATCGGGTCATAGGAAGATATCATTGAAGATGACATAAAGATAGATGATTGATTAATAATTTGTCTTACAGTAGTTGCCGGTTGTGATGCACTGTTTACAAGTATGACTAACTTCGAGAGGATGGCTACGGTGGTGATGGCTATGGAGATGAGATGGGAAAAGGCGGCGGCTAGGGTTTGTGAATGGCTTCTGTTTCGATGATGGGTGATTCCGACTCTCCTTCTTAGAGAATTTGGCTAGACCCCTTTATAAAGTTTGTTCAGGTGGACACCATGGAGCTGAAGGCACACAGTATGACTGCTGGTACGAGCAGGCGCGCTCCTACCATGCGCTGTCCTTAGCTCTGTTGCCTTCTTGGCGCCTCCATTTCCTTTGGCTTGGTCTCCACACTTGGTGTTTCCTTCTATGTCATGATTTTTTCCATGTCTGGGTCCATTTCCTGTGGGAACATATTAAACAAAGGATTTCATGATTTCTTGCATTCATCAATCATTAGTCACAGTAGCATGGTGATTCTCTTGGATATTCCGCAATTACCCGGTTTGAACAATGGTAGAATGAGTGCAAAAATATGCATCCAGAACTACTCTCATATGCTGACCATCCTTGCCTGGGTCTAGCTACCGGCAAGTCTGACACCTACTGCTAGAATTTTCCTCGTCTCCAATGCTACATGAAGTGGTATGTGGTGTACTTAGGAATGGTTTCAGGAGTCTACAGTTCATGGCATACATGCCATGAACAAGTGCATGGTTACAAACGAAGGAAATATGCCCTAGAGGCAATAATAAAGTTGTTATTTATATTTCCTTATATCATGATAAATGTTTATTATTCATGCTAGAATTGTATTAACCGGAAACTTAGTACATGTGTGAATACATAGACAAACTGAGTGTCACTAGTATGCCTCTACTTGACTAGCTCGTTAATCAAAGATGGTTAAGTTTCCTAGCCATGGACATGAGTTGTCATTTGATGAATGGGATCACATCATTAGAGAATGATGTGATTGACTTGACCCATCCATTAGCTTAGCACGATGATCTTTTAGTTTGTTGCTATTGCTTTCTTCATAACTTATACATGTTCATATGAATATGAGATTATGCAACTTCCGAATACCAGAGGAACACTTTGTGTGCTATCAAACGTCACAACGTAACTGGGTGATTATAAAGATGCTCTATAGGTGTCTCCGATGGTGTTTGTTGAGTTGGCATAGATCAAGATTAGGATTTGTCACTCTGTGTATCAGAGAGGTATCTCTGGGCCCTCTCGGTAATGCACATCACTATAAGCCTTGCAAGCAATGTGATTAGTGAGTTAGTTATGAGATGTTGCATTACGGAAACGAGTAAACAGACTTGCCGGTAACGAGATTGAACTAGGTATTGAGATATCAACGATCGAATCTTGGGCAAGTAACAAACCGATGACAAAGGGAACAACGTATGTTGTTATGCAGTTTGACCGCTAAAGATCTTCGTAGAATATGTAGGAACCAATATGAGCATCTAGGTTCTGCTATTGGTTATTGAGCAGAGATGAGTCTCGGTCATGTCTACATAGTTCTCGAACCCGTAGGCTCCGCACGCTTAACGTTCGATGACGATCGGTATTATGAGTTTATGTGTTTTGATGTACCGAAGGTTTTTCGGAGTCCTGGATGTGATCACGGACATGACGAGGAGTCTCAAAATGGTCGAGACATAAAGATCAATATATTGGAAGGCTATGTTTGGACATCGGAATGGTTTTAGGTAAGTTCGGGCATTTACCGGAGTACCGGGGGGTTACCGGAACCCCCCGTGGAGTTATTGGGCCTTAATGGGCCTTAGTGGAGAGAGAGAGGGGCGGCTAGGGCAGGTCGCGCGCCCCCTCCCCCTTGGGTCCGAATTGGAGTAGGGAAGGGGGGTCGGCGCCCCCCTTTCCTTCTCCCTCTCTCCTCCTTCCCTCTTCTCCTACTCCAATTAGGGAAACGGGGAATCCTACTCCCACTGGGAGTAGGACTCCCCCCTTGGGCGCGCCATGAGAGGGCCGACCCTCCCCTCCTCCACTCCTTTATATACGTGGGAGGGGGCACCCCATAGACACACAAGTTGATTGTTTAGCCGTGTGCGGTGCCCCCCTCCATAGATTTCCACCTCGGGTATATCGTTGCAATGCTTAGGCGAAGCCATGCGCCAGTAGCTTCATCATCACCGTCACCACGCTGTCATGCTGACAAATCTCTCCCTCGACCTTAGCTGGATCTAGAGTTCATGGGACGTCACCGAGCTGAACGTGTGCAGATCGCGGAGGTGCCGTACCTTCGGTACTAGGATCGGTCGGATCGTGAAGACGTACAACTACATCAACCGTGTTTTCATAACGCTTCCGCTTACGGTCTACGAGGGTACATGGACAACACTATCCCCTCTAGTTGCTATGCATCACCTAGATGGATCTTGCATGTGCATAGGAGTTTTTTTGAAATTACTGCGTTCCCCAATAGTGGCATCTGAGCCAGGTCTATGCGTAGATGTTATATGCACGAGTAGAACACAAAGGATTTGTGGGCGTGAGTATATACATATTGCTTGCCGTCACTAGTTGATTCTTGATTCAACGGTATTGTTGGATGAAGCGGCTCAGACCAACATTACACGTACGCTTACGCGAGACTGGTTCTACCGACGCGCTTCGCACACAGGTGGCTAGTGGGTGTCTGTTTCTCCAACTTTAGTTGAATCGGTTTCAATGAACAAGATTCTTTCTGAAGATCAAAAAGCAATCACTATACTACGTTGTGGTTTTTGATGCGTAGGTAAGAATGGTTCTTGCTAGAAGCCCGTAGCAGCCACGTAAAACTTGCAACAACAAAGTAGAGGACGTTTAACTTGTTTTTGCAGGGCATGTTGTGATGTGATATGGTCAAGACGTGATTATATAAATTTTTGTATGAGATGATCACTTTTTGTAACAAAGTTATCGGCAACTGGCAGGAGCCATATGGTTGTCGCTTTATTGTATGAAATGCAATCGCCATGTAATTGCTTTACTTTATCACTAAGCGGTAGCGATAGTCGTAGAAGAAATAGTTAGCGAGACGACAACGATGCTTCGATGGAGATCAAGGTGTCAAGCCGTTGACGATGGTGATCATGACGGTGCTTTGGAGATGGAGATCAAAGGCACACGATGATGATGGCCATATCATATCAGTTATATTGATTGCATGTGATGTTTATCCTTTATGCATCTTATTTTGCTTAGTTAGGCGGTAGCATTATAAGATGATCTCTCACTAAATTTCAAGGTATAGGTGTTCTCCCTGAGTATGCACCGTTGCTACAGTTCATCGTGCCGAGACACCACATGATGATCGGGTGTGATAAGCTCTACGTTCACATACAACGGGTGCAAGCCAGTTTTGCACATGTAGAATACTCGGGTTAAACTTGACGAGATTAGCATATGCAGATATGGCCTCGGAACATTGAGACCGAAAGGTCGAGCGTGAATCATATAGGAGATATGATCAACATAGTGATGTTCACCATTGGAAACTACTCCATCTCACGTGATGATCGGACCTGGTTTAGTTGATATGGATCACGTGATCACTTAGATGATTAGAGGGATGTCTATCTAAGTGGGAGTTCTTAAGTAATATGATTAATCAAACTTTAATTTATCATCAACTTAGTACCTGATAGTATTTTGCATGTCTATGTTGTTGTAGATAGATGGCCCGTGCTGTTGTTCCGTTGAATTTTAATGCGTTCCTAGAGAAAGCTAAGTTGAAAGATGATGGTAGCAACTACATGAACTGGGTCCGTAACTTGAGGATTATCCTCATTGCTTCACAGAAGAATTATGCCCTAGAAGCACCGCTAGGTGACAAACCCGCTGCAGGAGCAACGCCAGATGTTATGAACACATGGCAGAGCAAAGCTGATGACTACTCGATAGTTCAGTGTGCCATGCTTTACGGCTTAGAACCGGGACTTCAACAACGTTTTGAACGTCATAGAGCATATGGGATGTTCCAGGAGTTGACGTAAATATTTCAAGCAAATGCCCGGATTGAGAGATATGAAGTCTCCAATAAGTTCTACAGCTGCAAAATGGAGGAGAATAGTTCTGTTAGTGAACATATACTCAGAATGTTTGGATACCACAATGCTACCTCTTGAGCACTGCGTTGGATTTCCCCGAAGAGGAGAGGATGATGCAGCAAAGTAGCGTAAGTATTTCCCTCAGTTTTTGAGAACCAAGGTATCAATCCAGTAGGAGGCTACGCGCGAGTCCCTCGTACCTACACAAAAACAATAGCTCAACGCAACCAACGCGCTTAGGGGTTGTCAATCCCTTTACGGTCACTTACGAAAGTGAGATCTGATAGAGATGATAAATAATATTTTTGGTATTTTTGGTATAGAGATGCAAAGTAAAAAGTAAAAGGCAAAGCAATAATAAAGTGATGGAGATTGATATGATGAGAAAGAGACCCCGGGGCCATAGGTTTCACTAGTGGCTTCTCTCAAGAGCATAAGTATTCTACGGTGGGTGAACAAATTACTGTTGAGAAATTGACAGAATTGAGCATAGTTATGAGAATATCTAGGTATGATCATGTATATAGGCATCACGTCCGAGACAAGTAGACCGACTCCTGCCTGCATCTACTACTATTACTCCACTCATCGACCGCTATCCAGCATGCATCTAGAGTATTAAGTTAAAAATAGAGTAACGCCTTAAGTAAGATGACATGATGTAGAGGGATAGTTTCATGCAATATGATAAAAACCCCATCTTTTTATCCTCGATGGCAACAATACAATACGTGCCTTGCTGCCCCTTCTGTCACTGGGAAAGGACACCGCAAGATCGAACCCAAAGCTAAGCACTTCTCCCATGGCAAGAACAACCAATCTAGTAGGCCAAACCAAACTGATAATTCGAAGAGACTTGCAAAGATAACCAATCATACATAAAAGAATTCAGAGAAGATTCGAATATTATTCATAGATAGACTTGATCATAAACCCACAATTCATCGGTCTCAACAAACACACCGCAAAAATAAGATTACATCGAATAGATCTCCACAAGAGAGGGGGAGAACATTGTATTGAGATCCAAAAAGAGAGAAGAAACCATCTAGCTACTAACTATGGACCCGTAGGTCTGAAGTAAACTACTCACACTTCATCGGAGGGGCTTGGATGATGATGTAGAAGCCCTCCGTGATCGATGCCCCCTCCGGCGGAGCTCCGGAACAGGCCCTAAGATGGAATCTCGTGGATACAGAAAGTTGCGGCGGTGGAATTAGGTTTTTGGCTCCGTCCCCGATCGTTTGGGGCACGTAGGTATATATAGGAGGAAGAAGTACATCGGTGGAGCTTCGAGGGGCCCACGAGGCAGGGGGCGCGCCCTAGGGGGGGGCTCCACCCTCGTGACCGCCTCGTGGCTTTCTTGACGGAGGGTCCAAGTCTCCTAGATCTTATCTGATGATAAAATCACGTTTCCGAAGGTTTCATTCCGTTTGGACTCTGTTTGATATTCTCTTTCTCCGAAACACTGAAATAGGCAAAAAACAACAATTCTGGGATGGGCCTCCGGTTAATAGGTTAGTCCCAAAAATAATATAAAAGTGGAAAACAAAGCCCATTATAGTCCAAAACAGTAGATAATATAGCATGGAGCAATCAAAAATTATAGATACGTTGGAGACGTATCAAGCATCCCCAAGCTTAATTCCTGCTCGTCCTCGAGTAGGTAAATGATAAAAGCAGAATTTTTGATGCGGAGTGCTACTTTGCATAATTTTAATGTAATTCTTCTTAATTGTGGTATGAATATGCAGATCCGAAAGATTCAAGACAAAAGTTCATATTGACATAAAACTAACTAAGCAATTATGTCTTCTCAAAATAACATGGCCAAAGAAAGTTCATCCCTACAAAATCATATAGTTTAGTCATGTTTCATTTTCGTCACACAAGAATGCTCTCATCATGCACAACCCCGATGACAAGCCAAGCAATTGTTTCATACTTTAGTAATCTCAAACCTACAAACTTTCACGCAATATATGAGCGCGAGCCATGGACATAGCACTATGGGTGGAATAGAATATAATGAGGGGGTTATGTGGAGAAGACAAAAAAGGAGAAAGTCTCACATCAACGAGGCTAATCAATGGGCTATGGAGATGCCCACCGATTGATGTTAATGTAAGGAGTAGGGATTGCCATGCAACGGATGCACTAGAGCTATAAATGAATGAAAGCTCAACAAAAGAAACTAGTGGGTGTGCATCCAACTTGCTTGCTCACGAAGACCTAGGGCACTTGAGGAGGCCCATTGTTGGAATACACAAGCCAAGTTCTATAATGAAAAATTCCCACTAGTATATGAAAGTGATAACATGAGAGACTCTCTACTATGAAGATCATGGTGCTACTTTGAAGCACAAGTGTGGTAAAAGGATAGTAACATTGTCCCTTCTCTCTTTTTCTCTCATTTTTGGGCCTTTTCTTTTTTATGGCATTTCTCTTTTTTGGGCCATCTCTTTTTATGGCCTTTTTTTATTCCTCACTTGGGACAATGCTCTAATAATGATGATCATCACACTTCTATTTATTTACAACTCAATGATTATAACTCGATACTAGAACAAAGATGACTCTATATGAATGCCTCCGGCGGTGTACCGGGTATGCAATGAACCAAGAGTGACATGTATGGAAGAATTATGAACGGTGGCTTTGCCACAAATACTATGTCAACTACATGATCATGCTAAGCAATATGACAATGATGAATGTGTCATGACGAACGGAATGATGGAAAGTTGCATGGCAATATATCTCGGAATGGCTATGGAAATGCCATAATAGGTAGGTATGGTGGCTGTTTTGAGGAAGATATAAGGAGGTTTATGTGTGAAAGAGCGTATCATATCATGGGGTTTGGATGCACCGGCGAAGTTTGCGCCAACTCTCAATGTGAGAAAGGGCAATGCACGGTACCGAAGAGGCTAGCAAGGATGGAAGGGTGAGAGTGCGTATAATCCATGGACTCAACATTAGTCATAAAGAACTCACATACTTATTGCAAAAATATACAAGTCATCAAAAACCTCGGCACTACGTGCATGATCCTAGGGGGATAGATTGGTAGGAAAGGACCATCGCTCGTCCCCGACCGCCACTCATAAGGAAGACAATCAAATAACACCTCATGTTTCAAATTTGTTGCATAACGTTTACCATACGTGCATGCTACGGGACTTGCAAACCTCAACACAAGTTTCTCAATTTCACAACTACTCAACTAGCATGACTTTGATATTATTACCTCCATATCTCAAAACAATCATCAAGCATCAAACTTTTCTTAGTATTCAACACACTCATAAGAAAGTTTTATTATTAATCTTGCATACCAAGCATATTAAGATTTTAAGCAAATTACCATGCTATTAATACTCTCAAAATAATCTAAGCGAAGCATGAGAGATCAATAGTTTCTATAAGACAAATCCACCACCGTGCTCTAAAAGATATAAGTGAAGCACTAGAGCAAAACTATAAAGCTCAAAAGATATAAGTGAAGCACATAGAGTATTCTATCAAATTCCAAATCATGTATGGCTCTCTCAAAAGGTGTGTACAGCAAGGATGATTGTGGTAGACTAACAAGCAAATACTCAAATCATAAAAGACGCTCCAAGCAAAACACATATCATGTGGTGAATAAAAATATAGCTCCAAGTAAAGTGACCAATAGAAGTAGACGAAAGAGGGGATGCCTTCCGGGGCATCCCCAAGCTTTGGCTTTTAGGTGTCCTTAGATTATCTTGGGGGTGCCATGGGCATCCCCAAGCTTAGTCTCTTGCCACTCCTTGTTCCATAATCCATCAAATCTTTACCCAAAACTTGAAAACTTCACAACACAAAACTTAAAGTAGAAAATCTCGTGAGCTCCGTTAGCGAAAGAAAACAAAAGACCACTTCAAGGTACTGTAATGAACTCATTCTTTATTTATATTGGTGTTAAACCTACTGTATTACAACTTCTCTATGGATTATAAACTATTTTACTAGCCATAGATTCATCAAAATAAGCAAACAACACACGAAAAACAGAATCTGTCAAAAACAGAACAGTCTGTAGTAATCTGTAGCTAGCGCAATATCTGGAACCCCAAAAATTCTAAAATAAATTTCTGGAAGTGAGGAATTTATATATTAATCATCTGCAAAAATAGTTAACTAAATATAACTTTCCAAATAAAAATGACAGAAGTTCTCATGAGCGCTAAAGTTTCTGTTTTTTACAGCAAGTTCAACAAGACTTTCCCCAAGTCTTCCCAACGGTTCTACTTGGCACAAACACTAATTAAACACAAAGACACAACCAAAATAGAGACTAGATAAATTATTTATTACTAACCAGGAGCAATAATCAAGGAATAAAATAAAATTGGGTTGCCTCCCAACAAGCGCTATCGTTTAACGCCCCTAGCTATGCATAACAAGCAAGAATAGATCTAGGTATTGCCATCTTTGGTAGGCAATCCATAAGTGGCTCTCATGATAGATTCATATGGTAATTTTATTTTATTTCTAGGGAAGTGTTCCATTCCTTTTTTAATGGAAATTGAAATCTAATATTCCCTTCCTTCATATCAATAATTGCACCAACCGTTCTAAGGAAAGGTCTACCGAGAATAATAGGGCAAGAAGGATTGCAATCTATATCAAGAACGATAAAATCTACAGGCACATAATTCCTATTTGCAACAATAAGAACATCATTAATTCTTCCCATAGGTTTCTTAATAGTGGAATCCGCAAGATGCAAGTTTAGAGAGCAATCATCAAAATCACGGAAATCTAGCAAATCACACAAAGTTTTGGGAATAGTAGAGACACTAGCACCCAAATCACACAAAGCATAAAACTCATAATCTTTAATTTTAATTTTAATAGTAGGTTCCCACTCATCATAAAGTTTTCTAGGGATAGAAACTTTCAACTCAAGTTTTTCTTCATAAGATTGCATCAAGGCATCAATGATATGTTCGGTAAAGGCTTTATTTTGACTATAAGCATGAGGAGATTTTAGAAAGGATTGCAACAAGGAAATACAATCAATTAAAGATCAATTTTCATAATTAAATTCCTTGAAATACAATATAGGGGGTTTAGCATCATCTAGGGTTTTATTTCTTTTAATCCCACTTTTATCAATTTCACCATCAAGATCTAAATACTCCGAATTTTTAGAACGCCTTCTAGGTAAAGGTGGATCATATTCAATCCCATCATTATCAAGATTAATATTGCAAAACAAAGATTTAATAGGGGACACATCAATAACTTTTAGATCTTCATCATTATTTTCATAGGAACTAGAAGAACACACTTTAATAAAGGCATCTTTCATGGCACGCGTCCTAGCGGTTCTTTCCTTGCACTCATCAATGGTAATTCTCATGGCTTTGAGAGACTCATTGATATCATGCTTAGGAGGAATAGATCTAAGTGTCGGTGTCAAAACCGGCGGATCTCGGGTAGGGGGTCCCGAACTGTGCGTCTAGGATCGATGGTAACAAGAGGCATGGGACACGAAGTTTTACCCAGGTTCGGGCCCTCTTGATGGAGGTAAAACCCTACGTCCTGATTGATTAATATTGATGATATGGGTTGTACAAGAGTAGATCTATCACGAGATCAGAGAGGCTAAACCCTAGAAGCTAGCCTATGGTATGATTGTTGATGTGTATATGGAGTTGATCTATCGACTAGCCTGGCCTCGGTTTATATAATGCACCGGAGGCCTAGGATAACAAGAGTCCTAGCCGAATACGCCGGTGGGGAGAAGTCCTTGTCTTGATCGCCAAGTCTTGTGGAATCTTCCTTGTATGCGGCAGCCATCCGAACTGGCCCATGAGTATACGGCCACGGGGGTCCTCGGCCCAATCTAATAGATCGGGAGACGACGTGGTGAGTACCCCCTAGTCCAGGACACCGTCAGTAGCCCCCTGAACCGGTCTTCAAGTTAGGGATGCTCCTCGATTCTTCCGAACTATTCTTCATCTTTAGTTGCCGGTCTTGAAAACTGGTTCAACAAATCTTCTTTATCTTCGATCTTGAGGATCGCCGAAATGCATTCGACGAGTTTACACATCGGGTATCTGAGGAGCCCCTTTAAGTTTCCGGCCTTTATCAATGCCTTGTTTATTTTTATGCCACACCTCGGGTTTGAAGTTGTTCCCGGGAGGCAGGGTCCTCTTGCGTCCGAGCTCCAACGCCGGACTGCATTCGAGGTATCTTTTGCAGCCGAGCACCAACGCCGGACCGCTTCCCAGCTCTAGCGCCGGAATGTATCCGAGCTCCAACGCCGGACTATGTATCCGAGCTCCAACGCCGGACTGTATATCCGAGCTCCAATGCCGAAATATATCCGAGCTCCAACACCGGACTGTGTCCAGGCTCCAATGCCGGACTATATCCAAGGTGTCATATCACCTTGGTTCAAAAAAGTTGAAGGAGTTTAGCCGAGCTTAATGCCGGAAATGCCCTCTATGAGCCAGCCACTAGCGCCCGAGCTTTATGCCGGACTGCTTCCGAGGTGGTGCACCACCCCGACTATGGGCCGATTTTCTGTCAATATTTTTTATTGGTGCAATTTATTCTCTGCCGAGATATATAGCCAGTAGCCCTCAAGGTGTGTATCGGTCTAAAACCCGAGATGCACATGAAGGATGACATAAGACCGCTGATCCCAGTAGCCGCTAAGACTCAGGTTGATTTGCAAAATCGGCCTGAGGATCAAGTCCTAGCTCGGCAGAATACTTCGGGACACAAAAGCGGCGTGCTCAGTCCTCAAGACTCAGGTTGGGTGCGGCCGACCAACTTGAGGATTAAAATCTCTTCGGAAACTATATTGCACATAAAATTTTCTGCATTAGACAAGCAATGCAGTAGCCCCCGAGACACTGGTCGGGTGGCAACACCAGATCAGGGGATCGATGTGCCCCTTTAATATTTGTAAATAATAAGCCCAAAGCCCAGTAGCCCCCGAGCCTTAATGCGGGCACGGGTGGCCGAATTAAGGATCAATATCCATAGTAAAATCACAAATTATGTGTAATGACTCTATGTATCGAAGTACTTTACGTCATTAATGCTCAGATCCGCATTGTACAAAACTTTGTTAACCGACCATCGGCTTCCACCTCCTCGGCCTGTAGCCGAGGAGTGTTTGTCCTACTTTATAAAACCTTTATGAGGGCAAAGATTTACAACAAACAAGGCAATCTGGCCATACGGTTTTATAAACAAAGGTATGCAGAGAGATATGTTATATTACTGTTTAACAGAAGAAATGTATTCCAAAGAAAATAGTCCCGCTATTGGTTCCTTTCTTTGGGTTGTCATGCTAAGCATGATCATTAAACCTCAGCTCTAATGTAAGAGAAAAATATTGAGGATTTAGTTTGGGAGGCCAGTTAATAGCCCCCGGTAGTGTTCGGCGACAGTCGGGGTCAAGCCGTAAACACTTCGGCCAATGTTATGAACGGCCCATCATTTAACATAGTCACCGGATCGCTGACCAGTTTACGCTTATTGTGAAAGTCAGTTTTCAGCTTTCTCCACTGAGGTGCTTAACCATGTGAGCTGGAAGCACAATCGCAGTGGTTCTCCCTTTGCACGCCTAGCCAAACAAAACGGAACGTAGGAAGCAAGTGCAGGAGCCGGGCAACCCAACTATTAACCGAAGACACAATTCGAAACCGATGCATATATAGCAATATCTGAGAATGTTTTTGCCGAATCCCTAAAGGTGTCTGGCGTTGCACTGCGAGACTAATGCTGGAAAAGCACAAATAGTTTAAAAGTGCCAAAAAGCTTGGGAAACCAAGAAACGTCAGTAAAAACATGACGTCCGAACAAGATCAAGTGTTTGGTGCCAATCCGAAAATTGGTCTTAGAAAAAAGAAGTGCTTCTGTCGTGCTTTAACATGATACATCCTATCTCAAGACTTCGAGCGGGTCAGCCTACGGCTTCAACCTCCTATCCCGAGGGCGGAGTATTTCTCATCAGGCCAGTTTAGCAAACTAAACTCTAGCGGTTTTGAGAGAGAAATTAGGCTCCTCGGCTAGTGACCGCACACTCGTGTCGAAAAAAGGAGTGATAAATAATAATAAAACTTTGCGACGACTAAGAAGAAGAACACTTATTATAAAACGGCTCAAATAAACTTAAGAGCCCCCAAGTGACTTGGGTAGAAGAATGATTGCATGTACCGAAGTACTTATATCATATCTATGTTCAACCGAACTTTAAACGCGTCTTAACCGACCGTCAGCTTCTCCCTCTTCGGTCAAGGACCGAAAAGTGTTATGTACTCCATCGGTTGAGAATATCGACGGTGTTTCTAATAACCAGGCAATCAGGCCATAAGGCTGTAACAGAAAAGCGCGCTCAGGGAACTTATGCTATATTACCGTGAAGTGTAAGAAGCATCTTCGAAGAAAATAGTACCCCCACCGATACCTTTCTTCGGTGCTCATTGTTATTATGAGACTTGTGCAATAGATTTTTTGTATTCATGAGTTCCGTTGTGTGCCGACCATCATTGAAAACTATAAGAGCGCTAGCTTTCGGCTTCACCCAGTCTGAGGTCCGGCTCGGTTGACCCGATCGTGACAATCGCAGAGGTGCTCCCTTTACTCCCTAGCCGAACAATCGGGAACGTAGGGGTAAACACAGGAGCGAGGCAACCCAGCTTGCAAATCGCTTAAGTCAATATGGTGCATATTGTGGCGTAATACACGAACAAGGAACGAAGCCGTACAAGTATAATCATATGCAACAGGAAAAGCTTCATAAAGGAAGCCCCCAAGTAAACGGGGTATTTGAATTTATGCGTCACAAACAAAGTTTGGACAAGGAAATTTTTTACAAGCAACTTTTTTCCAAAAAAGTATAATGCTTGGTCGAACCGAGCACAAGTTAGAAATTAGAGCTTTGAGCATGAAAGCGACTTAGCTGGTTAATGTGTTCGGTATTGATGACGCGGTCCGAGCTTGATGCGGGGCAAGGTTCCATCCCCCAAGCTGGTCCCGAGGTGGCGGAGCGGAGAGCTCGACACGCCGAAGTGGTGACATAGCACGGTCAATGCAGACCAGCAGAGTGACGCCGAAGTCCCCGAATCATTTTCCTGTGCACAAAAAATAGTGCAAACTGGAGATAGTAGTAATAATGATAATTAAAAAAATGTTGCACAATAAATAATTTATGCAAAGTGAGTAATAAAAGAAATATGGCCTGGTCAATGTCGATGCAGGGCGTCGGCGTGATGTAGTAAAGGCGTGGCAAAGCCTGAATTCACAGGTCGGTCCGAGCTCCGGATGCGGCGTTCGCCGGACTATGTACGGAAATTGACCAAACCACCACGTGGCCGTCGTTAATGCGGTCACCATTTGATAGACCTGTGTACATATCATGGACAAACCAGAGTAATAATTCCTTGGGAAAAATGAACCCAAACAAGCAAAAAAAAACTGGGATTAATAGCACCTGATTTATTTGTTGTAGCAATCCGAAGGAAGATGATTCCCAAAATGGGGACTCGCTCCGCCCACCCATTGCCTGATGGGCGATAAAACAACGGCATGGCAATGCTGGTAAAGGTTGACTCCCTGAGGCAAAGCCCTCGGCCCAGCTAACGTGACGGAGCTGGTCGGCTAGTGACTCCAAAGTGTCCGGAGTAGGTTGATGAAGAGATGGCGAAGCCCCCGGTCCAGCCGAGATGTCGAAGCCTCGATGTCAGCCGATGAGTCGAAGTAGGTCGGTATGATGGACACCAACTTGAAGAAGCAATAGTGCGGCCCTGTCGATGCAGGTCGTGACGTGGTCGATGCGGCTTGATGAAGCGACCGTGCGGCGATGCCGGTATGCCCGCTCCGTGTAATCCGTGGGGCGGCTATGTTGATGATGATTTATCCTTCGCGATGCCGGACTCTTGTTCGGCTTGCCGACATGATGATCCGAAGAAGTTGAGCTCGGCTAAAGTGACGACGTGTCTAGCGCAGGTCGGCAGCCGTGGAGTAATATTGCCGGACTGGTTTGACACTAGCATGATGTTGAAGATCATGTTCAAAAGACCTTAAAGTTAGTGGGATGTGTTCGGGAACAAAACACAATACCCTGTACAAAACTTCCTTCAAAAGGGATGTCCGAAATCTCGTTCATAAAAAAGATGAACTCGGGTCGAATTCGTTTTCGCGCAGAAAACAGATCCGAAAAGTGATGCACTAATCGGAAGGTTCCTAGAGTTTGGACGGTCGGATCGAGCTGAAATTTGGAGAGGTGGTAGATATAGGAATTCCGCAGACGATCAACAGTTGGATCTTCCAAAGGACGTCCGAGCTAGAAGCTGGACACCACGCACCAAACTCATCCAAATTCCCATCTAGATTTGACAGGGCTCCGGTATATCGTGGATTGCCAGAGACTCCTCCATCGGAACTCGACGAAATTTTCTAGGGTTGTTATAGACCCAATTCCGCACAATTCCACCAAAGAGATTGTCACAGCGATACTCAAGGAGGTGGTGGCGGCAGATACGAGTTTGCTGTCCAAAAAAACAGCACGGTCGCTTGAGGGCAATGTTGACGTTGAGCCCCCGAGCTCCATAGATAATCCCTCCGTGATCTTGATAGAGATCGGAGTTGATGTTTGATGAAGGCCCTTGTCCGAACATGGTGACCCGAACACGGGGCGCAATTCTTGGTCGAACCAAGGTGACTAGTCGAACTGGTGATGAAGACGCCGAAGTCGCAGTTGATCTGCAGGTGAGCCATCGATCCTTTTGTCAATCACACAGCGGAACTCTCAATGTAAGCACCAATGTCGGTGTCAAAACCGGCGGATCTTGGGTAGGGGGTCTCGAACTGTGCGTCTAGGATCGATGGTAATAGGAGGCATGGGACACGAAGTTTTACCCAGGTTCGGGCCCTCTTGATGGAGGTAAAACCCTACGTCCTGCTTGATTAATATTGATGATATGGGTAGTACAAGAGTAGATCTACCACGAGATCAGAGAGGCTAAACCCTAGAAGCTAGCCTATGGTATGATTGTTGATGTGTATATGGAGTTGATCTATCGACTAGCCTGGCCTCGGTTTATATAATGCACCGGAGGCCTAGGATAACAAGAGTCCTAGCCGAATACGCCGGTGGGGAGAAGTCCTTGTCTTGATCGCCAAGTCTTGTGGAATCTTCCTTGTATGCGGCAGCCGTCCGAACTGGCCCATGAGTATACGGCCACGGGGGTCCTTGTCCCAATCTAATAGATCGGGAGACGACGTGGTGAGTACCCCCTAGTCCAGGACACCGTCACTAAGCTTTAAAGAATCAACATCAAGAGAAATTCTATCAACGTTCCTAGCCAAATCATCAATCTTAAGCAATTTTTCTTCAATCATAACATTAAAATTCTTTTGCGAAGAAATAAATTCTTTAATATTAGATTCAAAATCAGAGGGCATCTTATTATAATTTCCATAAGAATTATTGTAGGAATTACCATAATTATTAGAGGGATTACTAGGATAAGGCCTAGGATTGAAATTTCCTATATACGCGTTGTTACCAAAATTGTTCCTACCAACAAAATTCACATCCATATATTCATTATTATTATCAATCAAAGTAGACAAGGGCATATCATTAGGATCGGAAGAATCACTCTTATTAGCAAATAATTTCATAAGTTCATCCATCTTTCCACTCAAAACATTAATATCTTCTATCGCATGCACCTTTTTATTAGTAGATCTTTCAGTATGCCATTGAGAATAATTAATCATAATATTATCTAGGAGTTTAGTAGCATCTCCTAAAGTGATTTCCATAAAAGTGCCTCCCGCGGCCAAATCTACAAGATTTCTAGAAGCAAAATTCAATCCGACATAATTTTTTGTATAATCATCCACAAATTCAAACCATGAGTAGGGCAATTACGTATCATTAATTTCATTCTCTCCCAAGCTTGTGCAACATGTTCATGATCAAGTTGCTTAAAATTCATAATATCATTTCTAAGAGAGATGATCTTAGCGGGAGGAAAATACTTAGAGATAAAAGCATCTTTGCACTTGTTCCACAAATCAATACTATTTTTAGGCAAAGATGAAAACCAAGCTTTAGCACGATCTCTAAAGCGAAAAAGGAAATAGCTTCAATTTAACAATATCATTATCGACATATTTCTTCTTTGGCATGTCACACAAATCAACGAAGCTATTAAGATGGGTAGCGGCATCTTCACTAGGAAGGCCGGAAAACAGATCTTTCATGACAAGATTCAGCAAAGCAACATTAATTTCACAAGATTCAGCATCGGTAAGAGGAGCAATCAGAGTGCTAAGGAAATCATTATTGTTGGTATTGGTGAAGTCACACAATTTAGTATTATCTTGAGCCATCGCGACAAACAAGCAATCCAACACACGAGCAAACAAAAAGCAAACGGGCAAAAAGAGGCAAATAGAGAAAGACAGGGAGGATAGAGAGAGAGGGCGAATAAAACGGCAAGGGTGAAGTGGGGGTGAGGAAAACGAGAGGCAAATGGAAAATAATGTAATGCGGGAGATAGGGATTGTGATGGGTACTTGGTATGTTGACTTTTGCGTAGACCTCCCCGGCAACGGTGCCAGAAATTCTTCTTGCTTCCTCTTGAGCACTGCGTTGGATTTCCCCGAAGAGGAGAGGATGATGCAGCAAAGTAGCGTAAGTATTTCCCTCAGTTTTTGAGAACCAAGGTATCAATCCAGTAGGAGGCTACGCGCGAGTCCCTCTTACCTACACAAAAACAATAGCTCAACGCAACCAACGCGCTTAGGGGTTGTCAATCCCTTCACGGTCACTTACGAAAGTGAGATCTGATAGAGATGATAAATAATATTTTTGGTATTTTTAGTATAGAGATGCAAAGTAAAAAGTAAAAGGCAAAGTAAAAGGCAAAGCAATAATAAAGTGATGGAGATTGATATGATGAGAAAGAGACCCAGGGGCCATAGGTTTCACTAGTGGCTTCTCTCAAGAGCATAAGTATTCTACGGTGGGTGAACAAATTACTGTTGAGCAATTGACAGAATTGAGCATAGTTATGAGAATATCTAGGTATGATCATGTATATAGGCATCACGTCTGAGACAAGTAGACCGACTCCTGCCTGCATCTACTACTATTACTCCACTCATCGACCGCTATCCAGCATGCATCTAGAGTATTAAGTTAATAACAGAGTAATGCCTTAAGTAAGATGACATGATGTAGAGGGATAGTTTCATGCAATATGATAAAAAAACCCATCTTGTTATCCTCGATGGCAACAATACAATACGTGCCTTGTTGCCCCTTCTGTCACTGGGAAAGGACACCGCAAGATCGAACCCAAAGCTAAGCACTTCTCCCATGGCAAGAACAACCAATCTAGTAGGCCAAACCAAACTGATAATTCGAAGAGACTCGCAAAGATAACCAATCATACACAAAAGAATCCAGAGAAGATTCGAATATTATTCATAGATAGACTTGATCATAAACTCACAATTCATCGGTCTCAACAAACACACCGCAAAAAGAAGATTACATCGAATAGATCTCCACGAGAGAGGGGGAGAACATTGCATTGAGATCCAAAAAGAGAGAAGAAGCCATCTAGCTACTAACTATGGACCCGTAGATCTGAAGTAAACTACTCACACTTCATCGTAGGGGCTTGGATGATGATGTAGAAGCCCTCCGTGATCGATGCCCCCTCCGGCGGAGCTCCGGAACAGGCCCTAAGATGGAATCTCGTGGATACAGAAAGTTGCGGCGGTGGAATTAGGTTTTTGGCTCCATCCCCGATCGTTTGGGGGTACGTAGGTATATATAGGAGGAAGAAGTACGTCGGTGGAGCTTCGAGGGGCCCACGAGGCAGGGGGCGCCCTCGACCCTCGTGACCGCCTTGTGGCTTTCTTGATGGAGGGTCTAAGTCTCCTGGATCTTATCTGATGAGAAAATCACGTTTCCAAAGGTTCCATTCCGTTTGGACTCCGTTTGATATTCTGTTTCTCCAAAACACCGAAATAGGCAAAAAACAACAATTCTGGACTGGGCCTCTGGTTAATAGGTTAGTCCCAAAAATAATATAAAAGTGGAAAATAAAGCCCAATATTGTCCAAAACAGTAGATAATATAGCATGGAGCAATCAAAAATTATAGATACGTTGGAGACGTATCACACAACCACTTGACTCAGCTGGGAGTTAATCTTCCTAATGATTGTGTCATTGACAGAGTTCTTCAATCACTGCCACCAAGCTACAAGAGCTTCGTGATGAACTATAATATGCAAGGGATGGATAAGGCAATTCTCGAGCTCTTCGCAATGCTAAAGGCGGCGGAGGTAGAAATCAAGAAGGAGCATCAAGTGTTGATGGTCAACAAGACCACCAGTTTCAAGAAGAAGGGTAAAGGGAAGAAGGGGAACTTCAAGAAGAACAACAAGCAAGTTGCTGTCCAAGTGAAGAAGCCCAAGTCTGGACCTAAGCCTGAAACTGAGTGCTTCTACTGCAAAGGGATTGGTCACTGGAAGCGGAACTGCCCCATGTATTTGGCGGATAAGAAGGATGGCAAAGTGAAAGGTATATTTGATATACATGTTATTGATGTGTACCTTACTAATGCTCGCAGTAGCGCCTGGGTATTTGATACTGGTTCTGTTGCTAATATTTGCAACTCGAAACAGGGGCTAGGATTAAGCGAAGATTGGCTAAGGACGAGGTGACGATGCGCGTGGGAAATGGTTCCAAAGTCAATGTGATCGCCATCGGCACGCTACCTCTACGTCTACCTTCGGGATTAGTTTTAGACCTGAATAATTGTTATTTGGTGCCAGCGTTAAGCATGAACATTATATCTGTATCTTGTTTGATGCGAGATGGTTATTCATTTATATCAGAGAATAATGGTTGTTATATTTATATGAATAATATCTTTTATGGTCATGCACCCTTGACGAGCGGTCTATTTTTACTAAATCTTGATAGTAGTGATACACATGTTCATAGTAAGTTTAATAATGATAGTGCAACTTATTTGTGACACTGCTGTTTAGGTAATATTGGTGTAAAGCGCATGAAGAAACTCCATGCTGATAGGGATTTTGGAATCACTTGATGCTTGCGAACCATGCCTCATGGGCAAGATGACTAAGACTCCATTCTCGGAACAATGGAGCAAGCAACATACTTGTTGGAAATAATACATACTGATGTATGCGGTCCGATGAGTGTTGATGCCCGCGGCGGGTATCGTTATTTTCTGACCTTCACAGATGATTTGAGCAGATATGGGTATATCTACTTGATGAAACACCAGTCTGAAACATTTGAAAAGTTCAAAGAATTTCAGAGTGAAGTGGAAAATCATCGTAACAAGAAAATAAAGTTTCTACGATCTGATCATGGAGGAGAATATTTGAGTTACGAGTTTGGTCTTCATTTGAAACAATGCAGAATAGTTTCGCAACTCACGCCACCCGGAACACCACATCGTAATGGTGTGTCTGAATGTCCTAACCACACTTTATTAGACATGGTGCGATCTTTGTGTTGGGGAACGTTGCAGAAAACAAAAATTTTCCTACGGTTTCACCAAGATCCATCTATGAGTTCATCTAGCAACGAGTATTCAGATTGCATCTACATACCTTTGTAGATCGTGAGCGGAAGCGTTCAAAGAACAGGGATGAGGGAGTCGTACTCGACGTGATCCAAATCACCGGAGATCCTAGCGCCGAACGGACGACACCTCCGCGTTCAACACACGCACGGTCAGCGTGACGTCTCCTCCTTCTTGATCCAGCAAGGGGAAAGGAGAGGTTGAGGAAGATGGCTCCAGTAGCAGCACGACGGCGTGGTGGTGGTGGAGCAGTAGTACTCCGGCAGGGCTTTGCCAAGCTCGTGACGGAGGAGGAGAGGTGTTGGGGAGGGGAGGGGCTGCGCCTTGGTGAAGGAAATATGCCCTAGAGGCAATAATAAAGTTATTATTGATTTCCTTAAAACCATGATAAGTGTTTATTATTCATGCTAGAATTGTATTAACCGGAAACATAATACATGTGTGAATACATAGACAAAACAGAGTGTCACTAGTATGCCTCTACTAGACTAGCTCGTTAATCAAAGATGGTTATGTTTCCTAACCATGAACAAAGAGTTGTTATTTGATTAACGAGGTCACATCATTAGTTGAATGATCTGATTGACATGACCCATTCCATTAGCTTAGCACCCGATCGTTTAGTATGTTGCTATTGCTTTCTTCATGACTTATACATGTTCCTATAACTATGAGATTATGCAACTCCCGTTTACCGGAGGAACACTTTGGGTACTACCAAACGTCACAACGTAACTGGGTGATTATAAAGGAGTACTACAGGGGTCTCCAATGGTGGATGTTGGGTTGGCGTATTTCGAGATTAGGGTTTGTCACTCCGATTGTCGGAGAGGTATCTCTGGGCCCTCTCGGTAATACACATCACATAAGCCTTGCAAGCATAATAACTAAGATGTTAGTTATGAGATGATGTATTACGGAACGAGTAAAGAGACTTTCCAGTAATGAGATTGAACTAGGTATTGGATACCGACGATCGAATCTCGGGCAAGTAACATACCGATGACAAAGGGAACAACGTATGTTGTTATGCGGTCTGATCGATAAAGATCTTCGTAGAATATGTAGGAGCCAATATGGGCATCCAGGTCCCGCTATTGGTTATTGACCGGAGACGTGTCTCGGTCATGTCTACATTGTTCTCGAACCGTAGGGTCCGCACGCTTAACGTTACGATGACAGTTATTATGAGTTTATGCATTTTGATGTACCGAAGGTAGTTCGGAGTCCCGGATGTGATCACGGACATGACGAGGAGTCTCGAAATGGTCGAGACGTAAAGATTGATATATTGGAAGCCTATGTTTGGACATCGGAAGTGTTCCGGGTGAAATCGGGATTTTACCGGATTACCGGGAGGGTTACCGGAACCCCCCGGGAGCCAAATGGGCCTACATGGGCCATTGTGGAAAGGTGAAAGGGGCTGCCAAGGAGGGCTGCGCGCCTCCCCCTCCCCTAGTCCTATTAGGACTAGGAGAGGTGGCCGGCCACCTCTCTCTCTTTCCCTCTCTCTTTTTCCCAAGGATTCCTAGTTGGAATAGGATTGGGGGGGGGGAGTCCTACTCCCGGTAGGAGTAGGACTCCTCCTGCGCCTCCCTCCTTTGGCCGGCCAGCCTCCCCCTTCATCCTTTATATACGGGGGCAGGGGACACCCCAAGACACACAAGTTGATCATTGAGATCGTTCCTTAGCCGTGTGCGGTGCCCCCTGCCACCAAATTCCACCTCGATCATACCGTTGTAGTGCTTAGGTGAAGCCCTGCGTCGGTAGTACATCAAGATCGTCACCACGCCGTCGTGCTGACAGAACTCCTCCTCGAAGCTTTGCTGGATCGGAGCCCGAGGATCGTCATCGAGCTGAACGTGTGCTAAGAACTCGGAGGTGCCGGAGTAACGGTGCTTGGATCGGTCGGATCGGGAAGAAGACGTACGACTACTTCCTCTACATTGTGTGATCGCTTCCGCAGTCGGTCTGCGTTGGTACGTAGACAACACTCTCCCCTCTCGTTGCTATGCATCACCATGATCTTGCGTGTGCGTAGGCAAATTTTGAAATTACTACTTTCCCCAACACTTGGATGTGTCCAGCAGCCCTCCCCTCGCCCCTCTATTTATAGGGGAAGGGAGAAGGGGGGCCGGCCCCTCAAGATGAGATCTAGAGGGGGGGCGGCAGCCAAGGGGAGGGGGCTTGCCCCCCAAGCAAGGGCCCCCCCTCAGGGTTTCCCCCAACCCTAGGCGCATGGGCCCTAGGGGGGAGTGGCGCCCCAGCCCACTTTGGGCTGGATCCCTTCCTCATACAGCCCATAAGGCCCTTCGGGAGAGGTGGCCCCTCCCGGTGGACCCCCGGAACCCCTCCGGTGGCCCCGATACAATACCGATATGCCCCCGTACCTTTTCGGTGACCGTATGACAACTTCCCATATATAAATCTTTACCTCCGGACTATTCCGGAACTCCTTGTGACGTCCGAGATCTCATCCGGGACTCCGAACAACATTCGGTAATCACATATAAGTCTTCCTAATAACCCTAGCATCACCGAACCTTAAGTGTGTAGACCCTACGAGTTCGGGAGACACGCAGACATGACCGAGACGACTCTTCGGTCAATAACCAACAACGGGATCTGGATACCCATGTTGGCTCCTACATGCTCCTCGATGATCTCATCAGATGAACCACGATGTCGAGGATTCAATCAACCCCGTATACAATTCCCTTTGTCAATCAGCATGTTACTTGCCCGAGATTCGATCGTCGGTATCCCAATACCTCGTTCAATCTCGTTACCGGCAAGTCACTTTACTCATACCGTAATGCATGATCCCGTGATCAAACACTTTGATCACATTGAGCTCATTATGATGATGCATTACCAAGTGGGCCCAGTGATACCTCTCCGTCATGCGGAGTGACAAATCCCAGTCTTGATCCGTGTCAACCCAACAGACACTTTCGGAGATACCCGTAGTATACCTTTATAGTCACCCAGTTACGTTGTGACGTTTGGTACACCCAAAGCACTCCTACGGTATCCGGGAGTTACACGATCTCATGGTCTAAGGAAAAGATACTTGACATTGGAAAAACTCTAGCAAACGAACTATACGATCTTGTGCTATGTTTAGGATTGGGTCTTGTCCATCACATCATTCTCCTAATGATGTGATCTCGTTATCAATGACATCCAATGTCCATAGTCAGGAAACCATGACTATCTGTTGATCAACGAGCTAGTCAACTAGAGGCTTACTAGGGACATGGTGGTGTCTATGTATTCACACATATATTACGATTTCCGGATAACACAATTATAGCATGAATAAAAGACAATTATCATGAACAAAGAAATATAATAATAATCCTTTTATTATTGCCTCTAGGGCATATTTCCAACACTATGATGTCTCTTACTAATTTACCGCTATCGTTTTGAGGTTGTGCTTTAGAGACGGCTGCATTCACGTTAAATAGGGCACCATCGAAATCCGTTGAGACAACACCTTATGAACTGTGGTTTGGCAAGAAATCCAAGTTGTCGTTTCTTAAAGTTTGGGGCTGCGATGCTTATGTGAAAAAGCTTCAACCTGATAAGTGCTACCTCTTGAGCATGTGTTGGTTTTCCCTTGAAGAGGAAAGAGTGATGCAGCAAAGTAGCGTAAGTATTTCCCTCAGTTTTTGAGAACCAAGGTATCAATCCAGTAGGAGAATACGCGCAAGTCGCCTAGTACCTGCACAAACAAATAAGAACCTTGCAACCAACGCGATAAAGGGGTTGTCAATCCCTTCACGGCCACTTGCAAAAGTGAGATCTGATAAAGATAATAAGATAAATATTTTTGTATTTTTGTTGTATAGATTGAAAAGTAAGATTGCAAAATAAATAGTAAACTAGAATTGTAGATCGGAAACTTATATGATGTAAAGTAGACCCGGGGGCCATAGGTTTCACTAGTGGCTTCTCTCAAGATAGTAGATATTACGGTGGGTGAACAAATAACTGCCGAGCAATTGATAGAAAAGCGCATAGTTATGAGAATATCTAGGCATGATCATAACCATAGGCATCACGTCCGTGTCAAGTAGACCGAAATGATTCTGCATCTACTACTATTACTCCACACTTCGACCGCTATCCAGCATGCATCTAGAGTATTAAGTTCATAAGAACAGAGTAACGCATTAGGCAAGATGACATGATGTATAGGGATAAACTCAAGCAATATGATATAAACCCCATCTTTTTATCCTTGATGGCAACAACACAATACATGCCTTGCTGCCCCTGCTGTCACTGGGAAAGGACACCGCAAGATTGAACCCAAAGCTAAGCACTTCTCCCATTGCAAGAAAGATCAATCTAGTAGGCCAAACCAAACTGATAATGTGAAGAGACTTGCAAAGATATCAAATCATGCATAAAAGAATTCAGAGAAGAATCAAATATTGTTCATAGATAAACTTGATCATAAACGCACAATTCATCGGATCTCGGCAAAAACACCACAAAAAGTATTACATCGAATAGATCTCCAAGAACATCGAGGAGAACTTTGTGTTGAAGATCAAAGAGAGAGAAGAAGCCATCTAGCTAATAACTATGGACCCGAAGGTCTATGGTAAACTACTCACACATCATCGGAGAGGCTATGGTGTTGATGTAGAAGCCCTCCGTGATCGAATCCCCCTCCGGCAGATCGCCGGAAAAGGTCACCAGATGGGATCTCACAGGTACAGAAGGTTGTGGCAGTGGAAAAGTGGTTTTGTGTCTCCCCTCGATGTTTTCAGGGTATAAGAGTATATATAGTTGAAAGAAGTAGGCAGGTGGAGCTATGAGGGGCCCACAAGGGTGGGGGGCGCGCCTACCCCCTGGGCGCGCTGCCCTACCTCGTGGCCGCCTCGTAGCTTCCTTGACCTCCACTCCAAGTCTCCTAGATTGCGTTTGTTCCAAAAAAGATCCTCGCGAAGGTTTCGTCCCGTTTGGATTTTGTTTGATATTCCTTTTCTGCGGAACACTGAAATAGGCAAAAAACAACAATTTGCATTGGGCCTTCGGTTAATAGGTTAGTCCCAAAAATAATATAAAAGTGCATAATAAAGCCCATTAAACATCCAAAACAGATAATATAATAGTATGGAACAATAAAAGATTATAGATACGTTGGAGACGTATAAAACATCCCCAAGCAAAATTCCTGCTCGTCCCGGAGGGTTTTAGTCCGTAGGACAACATACAATCATACCATAGGCTAGCTTCTAGGGTTTAGCCTCTCCGATCTCGTGGTAGATCAACTCTTGTAATACTCATATCATCAAGAATAAACCAAGCAGGACGTAGGGTTTTACCTCCATCAAGAGGGCCCGAACCTGGGTAAAACATCGTGTCCCCTGCCTCCTGTTACCATCCGCCTTAGACGCACAGTTTAGGACTCCCTACCCGAGTTCCGCCGGTTTTGACACCGACATTGGTGCTTTCATTGAGAGTTCCTCTATGTCATCGCCATTAGGCTTGATGGCTCCTACGATCATCGATAGCGATGCAGTCCAGGGTGAGACTTTTCTCCCCGGACAGATCTTTGTGTTCGGCGGCTTCGCACTGCGGGCCAACTCGCTTGGCCATCTGGAGCAGATCGAAAGTTACGCCCCTGGCCATCAGGTCAGGTTTGGAAGCTTAAACTACACGACCGATATCCGCGGAGACTTGATCTTCGATATATTTGAGCCCCTGCCTTGTGCGCCACGCGGTCACGATGAGTATGATCTAGCTCTACCATCGGACCGTATTCAGGAGATCGCACGGGTAGCCGCTCCGAGCCTCAATTTGGAGCCAGTTGCGCCATCCATGGACGGGTGGATGGACCCCATCACGGAGGCCGTATCCTCAGCGGAAATCGAGCCGAATATCGACCTTACCCTTCACGAGAGCCGTGTTGCCAAACTGCCGGATCTTTCTCCGGCCACAGACTCCGAACCACCTGCCCCATTCCTGTCGAATCCGATTGGGCGCCGATCATGGAGTTTACCTCCGCGGATATTTTTCAGCACTCGCCCTTTGGCGAAATACTGAACTCATTAAGGTCTCTCTCCTTGTCAGGAGAGGCCTGGCCGAACTACATCCGGCAGGATTGGGATGCGGATGACGAAGAAATTCACCGCCCACCCACCACCCACTTAGTAGCCACCGTCGACGACTTAACCGACATGCTCGACTTCGACTCCCAAGACATCGACGGCATGGACGACGATGCGGGAGACGAAGAGGAACCACTGCCCATAGGGCACCGGACAGCCACCTCATCATACAATATATACATGGTGGATACACCCAAAGAAGGCAATGGCGACGAGACAATGGAGGATGACCCCTCCAAAAAGCAACCCAAGCGCCGGTGTCAGCGGTGCCGCTCTAAGTCCCGCCAAGGCAAAAGTGGTGATACCAGCATTGGAGATAATAGCACTCCGGACAGTGCCGAAGACAACAACAATCCCCTCCAGCAAGATTTAGAGTAGGAGGATGAAGGAGCCAGCCCGCCTGAGAGAGCGGCAGATGGAGAGGCGGAGGATGATAATTACATGCATCCCTCCGAAGACGAGGCAAGCCTCGACGAGGACGAATTTGTCGTGCCAGAGGATCCCGTCGAACAAGAGCGCTTCAAGCGCCGGCTTATAGCCACGACAAATAGCCTCAAGAAAAAGCAGCAGTAGCTTCAAGCTGATCAAGATTTGCTAGCTGACAGATGGACTGAAGTCCTGGCGCCCGAGGAATATAAACTCGAACGCCCCTCCAAGAGTTACCCAAAGTGCAGGTTGCTACCCCGACTGGAGGAGGAAGCACCGAAACCAACATCCCCAGCGTATGACGCGGCTGATCGGCCACCTCATGGCCGCGACAGAGAGGCATTCCAGCCAAAAGCTTAGCCCGCACCCCAACGCCATTCAAACAAAAAGGCATGGGGAAATACGCCAGACCTTCGAGACATATTGGAGGACAAAGCAAAACATGCAAGATCGATCTACGGATCACGAGGGCGCGCCACTATGCGAGACGATAATCGTCACGCCGGATACAGTAAAAGTAAGTCCGGCCGGGCCGAACACAGCGGGCAAGACTCATTTGAGACGTCGCGACATAGCCCAGTACAGAGGCGCCGCACACCCCCTATGCTTCACAGACGAAGTAATGGATCATCAAATCCCAGAGGGTTTCAAACCCGTAAATATTGAATCATACGACGGCACAACAGATCCTGCGTTATGGATCGAGGATTTCGTCCTGCACATCCACATGGCCCGCGGTGATGACCTACACGCCATCAAATACCTCCCACTAAAGCTCAAAGGACCAGCTCGGCATTGGCTCAACAGCTTGTCAGTAGAGTCCATTGGCTGTTGGGATGATCTGGAAGCCGCAATTCTCGACAACTTTCAGGGCACTTATGTGCGACCACCAGATGCCGATGACTTGAGCCACATAATTCAGCAGCCAGAGGAACCAGCCAGGCAATTCTGGACACGGTTCCTAACAAAGAAAAATCAAATCGTCGACTGTCCGGATGCAGAGGCCCTAGCAGGTTTCAAGCACAACATCCACGACGAGTGGCTAGCCCGGCACCTTGGTCAGGAAAAGCCGAAATCTATGGCAGCCCTCACGACACTCATGACCCGCTTTTGCGCGAGAGAAGACAGCTGGCTGGCTCGCAGTAATAACATATCAAAGAAGCACGATACTTCGGATACCAAGGACGGCAATGGCAGGTCACATCGCAACAAACATAAGCGCCGCATTAACAACGACAATACCGAGGATACGACAGTCAATGCCGGATTCAAAGGCTCTAAACCCATTCAGCGGAAAAAGCCATTCAAAAGAAGCACTCCGGGCCCGTCCAGTTTGGACCGTATACTCGATCGCTCGTGCCAAATACACGTCACCCCCGACAAGCCAGCCAACCACACCAACAGGGATTGTTTGGTGTTCAACCAGGCCGACAAGTTAAATGCCGAAAACAAAGATAAGGGGTCACATAGCGATGACGAGGAGGAGCCCCGACAGCCGAACACCGGAGGACAGAAGAGGTTCCCCCCACAAGTGCGGACGGTGAACATGATATACGCAACCCACATCCCCAAGAGGGAGCAGAAGCGTGCGCTCAGGGACATATATGCGTTGGAGCCAGTCGCCCCAAATTTCAACCCATGGTCCTCCTGTCCGATCACCTTCGATCACAGGGACCACCCCACTAGTATCCGTCATGGCGGATTCGCCGCACCGGTCCTAGACCCAATCATCGACAGATTTCACCTCACTTGAGTCCTTATGGATGGCGGCAGCAGCCTGAACCTGCTTTATCAGGACACAGTGTGCAAAATGGGTATAGACCCCTCAAGGATCAAACCCATAAAAACGACCTTTAAAGGTGTCATACCAGGTGTAGAGGCCCATTGCACAGGCTCAGTCACACTGGAAGTGGTCCTCGGATCCCCAGATAACTTTCGAAGCGAAGAGTTAATCTTTGACATAGTCCCGTTCCGCAGTGGCTACCACGCACTGCTCGGGCGAACCGCATTTGCAAGATTCAATACGGTACCGCATTATGCATATCTCAAGCTCAAGATGCCAGGACCTCGGGGGGTCATCACAGTCAATGGAAACACAGAGCGCTCTCTCCGCACGGAGGAGCACACTACGGCCCTCGCAGCAGAAGCACAAAGCAACCTCTTAAGGCAATCCACTAGTTCGGCGATTAAGGACCCAGACAACTTCAAGCGCGCCTGGAGTAATCGGCAACTGGACCGCCTGGCACATTCCGAGTTCGCATAGCAATGCGGCCCCCACCCCGATCCCAGCCAAACGGCAAAATCCATGCCACGCGTACATAATTACGCATTAAAAATACCATGGGCACAGGCGGGGAGGGGGGCACAACTACGACACACCCCAATACGCGGCTTAAACCGCACTAGGGGCTTCCTGCTTTGTCATTTTTCTCTTTCAGGACTTTAATATCTGGAAACCCTGTCCGGCAGCATGATTGCCGAACACATGATGCAGCAACCAAGGAGGCAGAAAGCTACGTCACACCACGGAACTCCCAGGTGGATTACGATAACGAGTGAAATATTTGCTTTAATACTATTCCTCAGCTTGCCCTTGGAAGGGACATGTCAAATAGTCCTACTTTTTGCTTATCGCACTACCTGTATCATTCTGCTTTAACGCACCTTTTTGAATAAACAATGCATAGCATTAAGACTATTATTGCATTCCTCCTTTATATATATATGTTCATTCACGACATCTAGCACCCGTACACTCTGGTACGGCCAATACGCTAGGGGCTTAAGCATACCCCATAATACGGCGTGAGAAGTCCGAACACCTTCAATAGTGCGGCACCTCGAACTTATGGCATTATATGCATCAGCTCCGAATCATGTCTTGGGTCAATAGTTGGGTTTGCCCGGCTCCCATGTTTTGGTACCTTACGTTCCGCTATATCGGCTAAGGTAGCACTGGGAGAACTACTAGGATTGTGCCCCGGTTCTGCTGGGCTAAGCACCTCAGTAGAGAAAGCTAAAACTGACTGTCATGATAAGGCGAGAGACTGGTCGCTGTTCGAGAGGTTTTCAAGTCCCTAAAGACTTATGCCGCTTAGAGAGAGGAGTCGGCCCTGTCCGGCATAAGGCGTGTATCACGCCCCGAATTCGGCCTTCCGAATACTAGGGGCTTCGCCGAAATTTAAAATTATAGAATTCTCTGGCTAAGTGAGAGTGATAACGCATTATGGTCCGATTGCCTTGTTCGTTGTGCTGAGCACCTCCCTCGAAGGACCCAATAATGGGAACAAGAGTGCTCAGGTTTATCCCGAACACCCCAGCACTCGTGGCGTGGGGGCAGAAGCCGACGACTAGCCATCTCTCAGATTTGATAAACAACCGAACAGAAGGTAATATTTAAAATTCAGACAAGCGTTGCATAGCGCATATGAACAAGTTTTCATAATACAGGATCACACGAGCAAGTTTACTCAAACATTACATCTTTCGTACACTCGTCCGCTACAAGACAGGAACCCTTCAGGACACCCTCATAGTACATCTCGGGGTGGCGATGTTGGGGAACGTAGTAATTTCAAAAAATTTCCAACACACACGCAAGATCATGGTGATGCATAGCAACGAGAGGGGAGAGTGTTGTCTACGTACCCTCGTAGACCGAAGCGGAAGCGTTGACGCAACATAGAGGAAGTAGTCGTACGTCTTCCCGGTCCAACCGATCCAAGCACCGTTACTCCGGCACCTCCGAGTTCTTGACACACGTACAGCTCGATGACGCACCCCGGGCTCCGATCCAGCAAAGCTTCGGGGAGGAGATTCGTCAGCACGACGGCGTGGTGACGATCTTGATGTTTAACCGTCGCAGGGCTTCGCCTAAGCACCGCTACAATATGATCGAGGTGTAATATCGTGGAGGGGGGCACCGCACACGGCTAAGGAACGATCACGAAGATCAACTTGTGTGTCCTAGGGTGCCCCCTTGCCCCCGTATATAAAGGAGCCAAGGGGGGTTCGGCCGACCCTAGTAGGAGGCGCGCAGGAGGAGTCCTACTCCTACCGGGAGTAGGACTCCCCTCCCTTTCCTTGTCCAAGTAGGAGAGGAGGAAGGAAGGGAGAGAGGAGAGGAAGGAAAGGGGGGGCGCCGCCCCTCCCTCCTTGTCCAATTCGGACTAGGGGGAGAGGGGGCGCGCGGCCTGCCCTGGCTGCCTTTCCTCTTCTCCACTTTAGGCCCATGAGGCCCATTAACCCCCCGGGGGGTTCCGGTAACCCCCCGGTTCTCCGGTTTTATCCGAAACTTCCCCGGAACACTTCCGGTGTACGAATATAGCCATCCAATATATCAATCTTTATGTCTCGACCATTTCGAGACTCCTCATCATGTCCCCGATCTCATCCGGGACTCCGAACTCCTTCGGTACATCAAAACTCATAAACTCATAATATAACTGTCATCGAAACCTTAAGCGTGCGGACCCTATGGTTCGAGAACAATGTAGACATGACCGAGACACGTCTCCGGTCAATAACCAACAGCGGGACCTGGATGCCCATATTGGCTCCTACATATTCTACGAAGATCTTTATCGGTCAGACCGCATAACAACATACGTTGTTCCCTTTGTCATCGGTATGTTACTTGCTCGAGATTCGATCGTCGGTATCCAATACCTAGTTCAATCTCGTTATCGCCAAGTCTCTTTCCTCGTTCCGTAATACATCATCCTGCAACTAACTCATTAGTTGCAATGCTTGCAAGGCTTAAGTGATGTGCATTACCGAGAGGGCCCAGAGATACCTCTCCGACGATCGGAGTGACAAATCCTAATCTCGAAATACGTCAACCCAACATGTACCTTTGGAGACACCTGTAGAGCACCTTTATAATCACCCAGTTACGTTGTGACGTTTGGTAGCACACAAAGTGTTCCTCCGGCACACGGGAGTTACATAATCTCATAGTCATAGGAACATGTATAAGTCATGAAGAAAGCAATAGCAACATACTAAACGATCGGGTGCTAAGCTAATGGAATGGGTCATGTCAATCAGATCATTCAACTAATGATGTGATCCCGTTAATCAAATGACAACTCTTTGTCCATGGTTAGGAAACATAACCATCTTTGATTAATGAGCTAGTCAAGTAGAGGCATACTAGTGACACTTTGTTTGTCTATGTATTCACACATGTATTATGTTTCCGGTTAATACAATTCTAGCATGAATAATAAACATTTATCATGATATAAGGAAATAAATAATATCTTTATTATTGCCTCTAGGGCATATTTCCTTCAGTCTCCCACTTGCACTAGAGTCAATAATCTAGATTATACAGTAATGATTCTGCCACCCATGGAGCCTTGGTGCTGATCATGTTTTGCTCGTGGAAGAGGCTTAGTCAACGGGTCTGCTACATTCAGATCCGTAAGTATCTTGCAAATCTCTATGTCTCCTACCTGGACTAGATCCCGGATGGAATTGAAGCGTCTCTTGATGTGCTTGGTTCTTTTGTGAAATCTGGATTCCTTTGCCAAGGCAATTGCACCAGTATTGTCACAAAAGATTTTCATTGGACCCGATGCACTAGGTATGACACCTAGATCGGATATGAACTCCTTCATCCAGACTCCTTCGTTCGTTGCTTCCGAAGCAGCTATGTACTCCGCTTCACATGTAGATCCCGCCACAACGCTTTGTTTAGAACTGCACCAACTGACAGCTCCACCGTTTAATGTAAACACGTATCTGGTTTGCAATTTAGAATCGTCCGGATCAGTGTCAAAGCTTGCATCAACGTAACCATTTACGATGAGCTCTTTGTCACCTCCATATACGAGAAACATATCCTTAGTCCTTTTCAGGTACTTCAGGATGTTCTTGACCGCTGTCCAGTGATCCACTCCTGGATTACTTTGGTACCTCCCTGCTAAACTTATATCAAGGCACACATCAGGTCTGGTACACAACATTGCATACATGATAGAGCCTATGGCTGAAGCATAGGGAACATCTTTCATTTTCTCTCTATCTTCTGCAGTGGTCGGGCATTGAGTCTGACTCAACTTCACACCTTGTAACACAGGCAAGAACCCTTTCTTTGCTTGATCCATTTTGAACTTCTTCAAAATCTTGTCAAGGTATGTGCTTTGTGAAAGTCCAATTAAGCGTCTTGATCTATCTCTATAGATCTTTATTCCTAATATGTAAGCAGCTTCACCGAGGTCTTTCATTGAAAAACTCTTATTCAAGTATCCCTTTATGCTATCCAGAAATTCTATATCATTTCCAATCAGTAATATGTCATCCACATATAATATCAGAAATGCTACAGAGCTCCCACTCACTTTCTTGTAAATACAGGCTTCTCCGAAAGTTTGTATAAAACCAAATGCTTTGATCACACTATCAAAGCGTTTATTCCAACTCCGAGAGGCTTGCACCAGTTCATAAATGGATCGCTGGAGCTTGCACACTTTGTTAGCTCCCTTTGGATCAACAAAACCTTCCGGTTGCATCATATACAACTCTTCTTCCAGAAATCCATTCAGGAATGCAGTTTTGACATCCATCTGCCAAATTTCATAATCATAAAATGCGGCAATTGCTAACATGATTCGGACAGACTTAAGCATCGCTACGGGTGAGAAGGTCTCATCATAGTCAACCCCTTGAACTTGTCGAAAACCTTTTGCGACAAGTCGAGCTTTGTAGACAGTAATATTACCGTCAGCGTCAGTCTTCTTCTTGAAGATCCATTTATTCTCAATTGCTTGCCGATCATCGGGCAAGTCAACCAAAGTCCATACTTTGTTCTCATACATGGATCCCATCTTAGATTTCATGGCTTCAAGCCATTTTGCGGAATCTGGGCTCACCATCGCTTCTTCATAGTTCGTAGGTTCATCATCATCTAGTAGCATGATTTCCAGAACAGGATTACCGTACCACTCTGGTGCGGATCTTACTCTGCTTGATCTACGAGGCTTATTAGTAACTTGATCTGATCATCATCATTTAATTCCTCACCAATTGGTGTAGGTGTCGCAGAAAACGATTTCTGTGATGAACTACTTTCCAATAAGGGAGCAGGTACAGTTACCTCATCAAGTTCTACTCCCCCCCACTTCTTTCGAGAGAAACTTCTTCTCTAGAAAGGATCCATTCTTAGCAACGAATATCTTGCCTTCGGATCTGTGATAGAAGGTGTACCCAATAGTTTCCTTTGGGTATCCTATGAAGACACATTTCTCCGATTTGGGTTCGAGCTTATCAGGTTGAAGCTTTTTCACATAAGCATCGCAGCCCCAAACTTTAAGAAACGACAACTTTGGTTTCTTGCCAAACCATAGTTCATAAGGTGTCGTCTCAACGGATTTTGATGGTGTCCTATTTAACGTAAATGCGGCCGTCTCTAAAGCATAACCCCAAAACGATAGCGGTAAATTAGTAAGAGACATCATGGATCGCACCATATCTAGTAAAGTACGATTACGACGTTCGGACACACCATTACGCTGTGGTGTTCCGGGTGGCGTGAGTTGCGAAACTATTCCGCATTGCTTCAAATGTACACCAAACTCGTAACTCAAATATTTTCCTCCACGATCAGATCGTAGAAACTTTATTTTCTTGTTACGATGATTTTCAACTTCACTCTGAAATTCTTTGAACTTTTCAAATGTTTCAGACTTATGTTTCATTAAGTAGATATACCCATATCTGCTTAAGTCATCTGTGAAGGTGAGAAAATTACGATATCCACCACGAGCCTCAATATTCATCGGACCACATACATCTGTATGTATGATTTCCAACAAATCTGTTGCTCTCTCCATAGTACCGGAGAACGGTGTTTTAGTCATCTTGCCCATGAGGCACGGTTCGCAAGTACCAAGTGATTCATAATCAAGTGGTTCCAAAAGTCCATTAGTATGGAGTTTCTTCATGCGCTTTACACCGATATGACCTAAACGGCAGCGCCACAAAGAAATTGCACTATCATTATTAACTCTGCATCTTTTGGCTTCAACATTATGAATATGTGTATTACTACTATCGAGATTCATCAAAAATAGACCACTCTTCAAGGGTGCATGACCATAAAAGATATTACTCATATAAATATAACAACCATTATTCTCTGATTTAAATGAATAACCGTCTCGCATCAAACAAGATCCAGATATAATGTTCATGCTCAACGCTGGCACCAAATAACAATTATTTAGGTCTAATACTAATCCCGAAGGTAGATGTAGAGGTAGCGTGCCGACCGCGATCACATCGACTTTGGAACCATTTCCCACGTGCATCGTCACCTCGTCCTTTGCTAGTGTTCGCTTAATCCATAGTCCCTATTTCGAGTTCTAAATATTAGCAACAGAACCAGTATCAAATACCCAGGTGCTACTACGAGCTCTAGTAAGGTACACATCAATAACATGTATATCACATATACCTTTGTTCACCTTGCCATCCTTCTTATCCGCCAAATACTTGGGGCGGTTCTGCTTCCAGTGACCAGTCTGCTTGCAGTAGCACTCAGTTTCAGGCTTAGGTCCAGGCTTGGGTTTCTTCTCTTGAGCAGCAACTTGCTTGCTGTTCTTCTTGAAGTTCCCCTTCTTCTTCCCTTTGCCCTTTTTCTTGAAACTAGCGGTCTTGTTGACCATCAACACTTGATGCTCCTTTTTGATTTCTACCTCCGCAGCTTTCAGCATTGCGAAGAGCTCAGGAATAGTCTTATTCATCCCTTGCATATTATAGTTCATCACGAAGCTCTTGTAGCTTGGTGGCAGTGATTGGAGAATTCTGTCAATGTCGCAATCATCTGGAAGATTAACTCCCATCTGAATCAAGTGACTATTATACCCAGACATTTTGAGTATATGCTCATTGACAGAACTGTTCTCCTCCATCTTGCAGCTATAGAACTTATTGTAGACTTCATATCTCTCAATCCGGGCATTTGCTTTAAATATTAACTTCAACTCCTGGAACATCTCATATGCTCCATGACGTTCAAAACATCGTTGAAGTCCCGATTCTAAGCCGTAAAGCATGGCACACTGAACTATCGAGTAGTCATCAGCTTTGCTCTGCCAGACGTTCATAACATCTGGTGTTGCTCTAGCAGCAGGCCTGGCACCCAGCGGTGCTTCTAGGACGTAATTCTTCTGGGCAGCAATGAGGATAATCCTCAAGTTACGGACCCAGTCCGTGTAATTGCTACCATCATCTTTCAACTTTGCTTTCTCAAGGAACGCATTAAAATTCAACGGAACAACAACATGGGCCATCTATCTACAATCAAACATACATAAGCAAGATACTATCAGGTACTAAGTTCATGATAAATTTAAGTTCAATTAATCATATTACTTAAGAACTCCCACTTAGATAGACATCTCTCTAATCCTCTAAGTGATCACGTGATCCAAATCAACTAAACCATAACCGATCATCACGTGAAATGGATTAGTTTTCAATGGTGAACATCATTATGTTGATCATATCTACTATATGATTCACGCTCGACCTTTCGGTCTCCGTGTTCTGAGGCCATATCTGCATATGCTAGGCTCGTCAAGTTTGACCTGAGTATTCTGCGTGTGCAAAACTGGCTTGCACCCGTTGTAGATGGACGTAGAGCTTATCACACCCAATCATCACGTGGAGTCTGGGCACGACGAACTTTGGCAACGGTGCATACTCAGGGAGAACACTTCTTGATAATTTAGTGAGAGATCATCTTATCATGCTACCATCAATCAAAGCAAGATAAGATGCATAAAAGATAAACATCACATGCAATCAATATAAGTGATATGACATGGCCATCATCATCTTGTGCTTGTGATCTCCATCTCTGAAGCACCATCATGATCACCATCGTCACCGGCGCGACACCTTGATCTCCATCGTAGCATCATTGTCGTCTCGCCAATCTTATGCTTCTACGACTATCGCTACCGCTTAGTGATAAAGTAAAGCATTACAGGGAGATTGCATTGCATACAATAAAGCGACAACCATATGGCTCCTGCCAGTTGCCGATAACTCAGTTACAAAACATGATCATCTCATACAATAAAATTTAGCATCATGTCTTGACAATATCATATCACAACATGCCTTGCAAAAACAAGTTAGACGTCCTCTACTTTGTTTGTTGCAAGTTTTACGTGGCTGCTACAGGCTTAAGCTAGAACCAATCTTACCTACGCATCAAAACCACAACGATAGTTTGTCAAGTTGATGCCGTTTTAACCTTCGCAAGGACCGGGCGTAGCCACACTCGGTTCAACTAAAGTTGGAGAAACTGACACCCGCCAGCCACCTGTGTGCAAAGCACGGCGGTAGAACCAGTCTCGCGTAAGCGTACGCGTAATGTCGATCCGGGCCGCTTCATCCAACAATACCGCCGAACCAATATATAACATGCTGGTAGGCAGTATGACTTATATCGCCCACAACTCACTTGTGTTCTACTCGTGCATATAACATCAAACCATAAAACCTAGGCTCGGATGCCACTGTTGGGGAACGTAGTAATTTCAAAAAATTTCCTACGCACACGCAAGATCATGGTGATGCATAGCAACGAGAGGGGAGAGTGTTGTCTACGTACCCTCGTAGACCGAAGCAGAAACGTTGACGCAACATAGAGGAAGTAGTCGTACGTCTTCCTGGTCCAACCGATCCAAGCACCGTTACTCCAGCACCTCCGAGTTCTTAACACACGTACAACTCGATGACGCACCCCGGGCTCCGATCCAGCAAAGCTTCGGGGAGGAGTTTTGTCAGCATGACGGCGTGGTGACGATGTTGATGTTTAACCGCCGCAGGGCTTCGCCTAAGCACCGCTACAATATGATCGAGGTGTAATATCGTGGAGGGGGGCACCGCACACGGCTAAGGAACGATCACGAAGATCAACTTGTGTGTCCTAGGGTGCCCCCTTGCCCCCGTTTATAAAGTAGCCAAGGAGGGTACGGCCGGCCCTAGTAGGAGGCGCACAGGAGGAGTCCTACTCCTACCGGGAGTAGGACTCCCCTCCCTTTCCTTGTCCAAGTAGGAGAGGGGGAAGGAAGGGAGAGAGGAGAGGAAGGAAAGGGGGGGCACCGCCCCTCCCTCCTTGTCCAATTCGGACTAGGGGGAGAGGGGGCGCGCGGCCTGCCCTGGCTGCCTTTCCTCTTATCCACTTTAGGCCCATGAGGCCCATTAACCCCCCCGGGGGTTCCGGTAACCCCCCGGTTCTCCGGTTTTATCCGAAACTTCCCTGGAACACTTCTGGTGTCCTAATATAGCCGTCCAATATATCAATCTTTATGTCTCGACCATTTCGAGACTCCTCGTCATGTCCCCGATCTCATCCGGGACTCCGAACTCCTTCGGTACATCAAAACTCATAAACTCATAATATAACTGTCATCGAAACCTTAAGCGTGCGGACCCTACGGTTCGAGAACAATGTAGACATGACCGAGACACGTCTCTGGTCAATAACCAACAGCGGGACCTGTATGCCCATATTGGCTCCTACATATTCTACGAAGATCTTTATCGGTCAGACCGCATAACAACATACGTTGTTCCCTTTGTCATCGGTATGTTATTTGCTCGAGATTCGATCGTCGGTATCCAATACCTAGTTTAATCTCGTTATCGGCAAGTCTCTTTACTCGTTCCGTAATACATCATCCCGCAACTAACTCATTAGTTGCAATGCTTGCAAGGCTTAAGTGATGTGCATTACCGAGAGGGCCCAGAGATACCTCTCCGACGATCGGAGTGACAAATCCTAATCTCGAATTACGTCAACCCAACATGTACCTTTGGAGACACCTGTAGAGCACCTTTATAATCACCCAGTTACATTGTGACATTTGGTAGCACACAAAGTGTTCCTCCGGCACACGGGAGTTTCATAATCTCATAGTCATAGGAACATGTATAAGTCATGAAGAAAGCAATAGCAACATACTAAACGATCCGGTGCTAAGCTAATGGAATGGGTCATGTCAATCAGATCATTCAACTAATGATGTGATCCCGTTAATCAAATGACAACTCTTTGTCCATGGTTAGGAAACATAACCATCTTTGATTAACGAGCTAGTCAAGTAGAGGCATACTAGTGACACTTTGTTTGTCTATGTATTCACACATGTATTATGTTTCCGGTTAATACAATTCTAGCATGAATAATAAACATTTATCATGATATAAGGAAATAAATAATATCTTTATTATTGCCTCTAGGGCATATTTCCTTCAGGCGATGCTCCTTGCCCTGCGGCGGCCCTTCCTTCACCAGCTTCATGGCGTCCATCTTGGCCCATTGCACCTTCACACGGGCGAAAGCCCGGCGTGCACCTTCGATGCAGACGGACCGCTTGATGACTTCCAGCCGTGGGAAGGCATCCACAAGCTACCTCACCAGGCCGAAGTAGCTGTTGGGAAGGGCGTCGCCAGGCCACATCTAGACTATAAAGCCCTTCATGGCCTATTCGGCCGCCTTGTGTAGCTCGACCAGCTGCTTCAGCTGGTCGCTCAGAGCCCTCGGGTGTTCGGTCCCAGTATACTAAGACCAGAACAGATTCTCCGTTGAGCTTCCCTCCTCGGCCTGGTAAAACTATGCGGCATCCGACACGCTGCGGGGCAAATCTGCGAATGCTCCTAGAGAGCTCCAGATTCGGGTAAGTAACAAGTAATTTACTTTCACATGCTTACTTTGCATATAGAATGCCTTACCCTCCGCTATCTTCTTCATCGCATCAATATCCTGGAGGGCCTTTTGGGCTTCGGCCTTGGCATCCTTTGCGCTCTCGAGGGCCGCGGCAAGCTCGGACTCTCGCGTCTTCAAGTCAAGCTCCAACGCCTCATGCTTCATCACGAGAGCGTGGAGCTCTTGCCGCACCTCGCCCACCCGAGCCTCCTGCCTTTCCCGCTCGGTGCGCTCCTTGGCCGCTTTGTTTTCGGCCTCGGATAGCGCTTGCTTCAAGGTCGCCACCTCGGTCGTGGCCCCTGGCAAATTTACGATGACCCTGTCATTTCGCAATCGCATTCTTTTTATATATATATCCATAGACTAGGTACTACTTACCTTTGTTCTCCTCGAGCTGCCTCTTGGCAAGGCCGAGCTCTTCCTTGGACCCTTTGCGGTCCTGCTTCAGTGTGGTGACCTCCGCAGTCAGTGCGGCAGAGGCTAGCAGCGAAGCCTGCATACACATATAGACATACTTATATTAGACTCTTGCGATATTGTTTGATCCTCTATTCGGCTTTTCTTTGTGAACACCGAACAGAGCATCAGGGGCTACTGTCTATGCGGTAATATTTTTCCTATATTTCAAATACTTACCTCAAAGCCTATTAGAAGGCTGGCACATGCTTCAGTCAGACCGCTCTTGGCGGACTGAACCTTCTGGATCACCGCACTCATAATAGTGTGGTGCTCTTCGTTGATGGAAGCGCTGCGAAGCGCTCCTAGTAGACTGTCCGGTGCCTCTGGATGGACAGAGGTCACCGGCACAGGAGTCTTGCCCCTTTGGGAAGGAGGCCGCCTGCCTGAGTCCGGAACCACTGGAGGTTCCGGCGCGGTGTTCGGCCGAGGGCCGAACTCGGAGCCCTCGGGAGCCTTGCTCCCTCTGCTCCTGGAATCCAGAAGGTCGCCTTGAGGCGCCTCCGGGACTGTCTCCCCTCGACCCGATGCCTCTTGAGACAATACCTCGGCGTTGTCTGTAGGGCAAGGGGAAGTGGCGGTCGGAAGTGGATCACTATCCATATCCGACGAGCCCAGGGAGCCGTCCGATGAAGATACGTCGATACGGGCTCGTGGCGGTCTGCATAATCATAATTCAGCGTTAGGAGAAGCAGTGCGACAAAGGTATGCTATGAGTTACTCCGGCATCCGAATACTTACGACTTCGCCAGGGGCTTGGCCCTGAGCAGCCACTCGCCTTCGCCTTCGGCAGCGGTGGTGGAGTAGTCCGGAAGGAGAGTCCTTCCCTTCTTGGACCCCCCCGGTTGGTGCGGCCTTCCTTTTCTGGTCTCCCTCGACTGGACGGGGAGCATCTTCATCTTCCTCCTCGTCTTCGGGGAGGAGTGCGTCGCGGAGTTATCGGACGATGAGTCCGATAACACCTGGCGTCGGGAACTCTTTCAGGTTCCCTTGGCCTTCTTGGTCTTCTCCGGCACCTTGTAAGGGGCCGGAGTTAGCATCTCCGTCAGGAGAGCGTCCGCAGTGTCTTCGGGCAGAGGGGCCGGACAGTTAATCTACCCCGACGTCTCCACCCAGTCCTGTCAAAGGCATGGAGCTCAGACCCCGCACATGGTTAAGCTAGGGGAAATAAATATCCTACCGGATGTATAGAACTCACCAAATGTGCTCGGCGCTTCGCGCTTAGCCCGCGATCCTCGGTGAGAGAGGGAGGGACCTCGGCGCCCTTGAACAGCACCCTCCAGACGTCCTTGTGCGTCGTGTCGAAAAGCTCGCTCAGAGTCAGGTGCTGGGCCGGGTCGAACTCCCACAAGTTGAAATCTCGTTGTTGACACGGGAGGATCCGGCGGATGAGCATGACCTGGACTATGTTGACAAGCTTGAGCTTGTTGCTTGCCATATTCTGGATACATTTCTGGAGTCTGTCCAGCTCCACCGATGAACCCCAGGATAGGCCCTTCTCTTTCCAGGAGGTGAGCCGCATGGGGATTCCGGATCGAAACTCGGGGGCAGCCACCCAGTTGGTGTCGCGCGGCTCAGTGATGTAGAACCACGCCGATTGCCACCCCTTTATGGTCTCCACGAAGGAGCCTTCAAGCCATATAACATTGGGCATCTTGCCCACCATGGCTCCGCCGCATTCTGCTTGTTGGCCTCCCACCACCTTCGGCTTGATATTGAAGGTCTTTAACCATAGGCCGAAGTGGGGCCGGATGCGGAGGAAAGCCTCACACACGACGATGAACGCCGAAATGTTGAGGATGAAGTTCGGGGCCAGATCATGGAAGTCCAGCCATAGTAGAACATGAGACCGCGGACGAATGGATGGAGGGGAAACCCCAGTCCGCGGAGGAAGTGGTGGAGGAAAACTACCCTCTCATGAGGTTCCGGGGTAGGGACGATCTGCCCCACGGCGGGTAGCTGATGCGCGATATTCGCGGCTAGGTATCTGGCCCCGCGTAGCTTTTTGATGTGTCCCTCCATGACGGAGGATGCCATCCACTTGCCTCCCGCCCCGGACATGTTTGGAGAAGGTCGAGGAGAAGGATGTGGACTTGGGCATTGGAGCTCGAGTGCGCAAGAATGGATGAGCAAGGAGGAAGAAGGCGTGGGTAGAAAAAGGTTAAACCTTGTCCCTTTATAAGGGCGGCCGAAACTATGCGCCCCCACTAGCCTGGTAAAACTCGCTTATCCCCCAAGCACCATAATCGATGGCGTGGTTGGGTTACCCATGCCCGTATTGATGAGAATCCCTTAATAAGGGGGACACGATCTCTGCTTTGACAAGACGTGTCAAGAAACTGCCTCGCCTTATGTGCGGGGCTAGTTAAAGGAAACGGTTCGAATAATCACCGGGCCATGGCATAATGTCATGTTGCCAAAACGTGTCAGCAGATTAGATTTGTGGAAATATTATTCTCTCTAGGGTTGTATGTGGAACTTATTTTGCAGGGTCGGACACTATCCTTGTATTCAAATTCTTCCGTGGTGTATTCGGAGGAGGAACCCGCCTTGCAATGCCGAAAACAACACTGCGCGTCGGACTCATCGTCATTGAAGCCTGGTTCAAGGGCTACTGAGGGAGTCCTGGATTAGGGGGTCTCCGGACAGCTGGACTCTATCCTTTGGCCGGATTGTTGGACTATGAAGATACAAGATTTAAGACTTCGTCTCGTGTCCGGATAGGACTCTACTTGGCGTGGAAGGCAAGCTAGGCAATATGGATATGTATATCTCCTCCTTTGTAACCGACCTTGTGTAACCCTAGCCCCCTCCGTGTCTATATAAACCGGAGGGTTTTAGTCCGTAGGACAACATACAATCATACCATAGGCTAGCTTATAGGGTTTAGCCTCTCCGATCTCGTGGTAGATCAACTCTTGTAATACTCATATCGTCAATAATAAATCAAGCAGGACGTAGGGTTTTACCTCCATCAAGAGGGTCCGAACCTGGGTAAAACATCGTGTCCCCTGCCTCCTGTTACCATCTGCCTTGGACGCATAGTTTGGGACCCCCTACCCGAGATTCGCCGGTTTTGACACCAACACTAAGCACTTCTCCCATTGCAAAAAAGATCAATCTAGTAGGCCAAACCAAACTGATAATTCGAAGAGACTTGCAAAGATATCAAATCATGCATAAAAGAATTCAGAGAAGAATCAAATATTGTTCGTAGATAAACTTGATCATAAACCCACAATTCATCGGATCTCGGCAAACACACCGCAAAAAGTATTACATCGAATAGGTCTCCAAGAACATCAAGGAGAACTTTGTATTGAAGATCAAAGAGAGAGAGAGAGAAGAAGCCATCTAGCTAATAACTATGGACCCGAAGGTCTGTGGTAAACTACTCTCACATCATCGGAGAGGCTTGTGTTGATGTAGAAGCCCTCAGTGATCAAATCCCCCTCCAGCAGATCGCCGGAAAAGGTCCACAAATGGTATCTCATGGATACAGAAGGTTGCGGCGGTGGAAAAGTGGTTTCGTGGCCCCCTCGATGTTTCCAGGGTATAAGAGTATATATAGGCGAAAGAAGTAGGTCCGTGGATCTACGAGGGGCCCACGAGGGTGGGGGGCGCACCTACTGAAGGAAATATGCCCTAGAGGAAATAATAAAGTTATTATTTATTTCCTTATATCATGATAAATGTTTATTGTTCATGCTAGAATTGTATTAACCGGAAACATAATACATGTGTGAATACATAGACAAACAGTATGTCACTAGTATGCCTCTAATTGACTAGCTTGTTGATCAAAGATGGTTAAGTTTCCTAGCCATTGACGTGGGTTGTCATTTGATTAACGGGATCACATCATTAGGAGAATGATGTGATTGACTTGACCCATTCCGTTAGCTTAGCACCCAATGGTTTAGTATGTTGCTATTTCTTTCTTCATGACTTATACATGTTCCTATGACTATGAGATTATGCAACTACCGTTTACCGGAGGAACACTTTGTGGGCTACCAAATGTCACAACATAACTGGGTGACTATAAAGGTGCTCTACAGGTGTCTCTGAAGGTACTTGTTGGGTTGGCGTATTTCGAGATTAGGATTTGTCACTCCGATTGTCGGAGAGGTACCTCTAGGCCCTCTCGGTAATAAACATCACTTAAGACTTGCAAGCATTGCAACTAATGAGTTAGTTGCGGAATGATGTGTTACGGAACGAGTAAAGAGACTTGCCGGTAACGAGATTGAACTAGGTATTGAGATATCGATGATCGAATCTCGAGCAAGTAACGTACCGATGACAAAGGGAACAACATATGTAGTTATGCGGTCTGACCGATAAAGATCTTTGTAGAATATGTGGGAGCCAATATGAGCATCCAGGTTCCGCTATTGGTTATTGACCGTTGACGTGTCTCGGTCATGTCTACATAGTTCTCGAACCCGTAGGGTCCACACGCTTAACGTTTCGATGACAGTTATATGATGAGTTTATATGTTTTGATGTACTGAAGGTTGTTCGGAGTCCCGGATGTTATCACAGACATGACGAGGAGTCTCGAAATGGTCGAGACATGAAGATTGATATATTGGAAGCCTATGTTTGGATATCGGAAGTGTTCCGGGTGAAATCGGGATTTTACCGGAGTACCGGGAGGTTACCGGAACCCCCCAAGAAGTTAATGGGCCTTAGTGGGCCTTTACGGAGAAGAGGAGAGGCGGCCAGGGCTGGGCCGCGCGCCCCTCCCCCCTGGTCCGAATAGGACAAGGAGAGGGGGCGGCGCCCCCCCTTCCTTCCTCTCTCCCTCCTCTTTCCCCCTCCCAAGTCCTAATCCAACTAGGAAAGGGGGGGAGTCCTACTCCCAGTGGGAGTAGGACTCCTCCTGGCGCGCCCTCTCTCCTGGCCGGCCGCACCCCCCTTGCTCCTTTATATACGGGGGCAGGGGGGCACCCTAGAGACACAACAATTGATCAGTTGATCTTTTAGCCGTGTGTGGTGCCCCCTTCCACCATAGTCCACCTCGATAATACCGTAGCGGTGCTTAGGCGAAGCCCTGCGTCGGTAGAACATCATCATCGTTACCACGCCGTCGTGCTGACGAAACTCTCCCTCAACACTCGGCTGGATTGGAGTTCGAGGGACGTCATCGGCTGAACATGTGCTGAACTCGGAGGTGCCGTACATTCGGTACTTGATCGGTCGGATCGTGCAGACGTACGACTACATAAACCGCGTTGTGCTAACGCTTCCGCTTTCGGTCTACGAGGGTACGTGGAAACACTCTCCCCTCTTGTTGCTATGGATCACCATGATCTTGCGTGTGCGTAGGATTTTTTTTGAAATTACTACGTTCCCCAACAGCTACCCCCTGGGCACACCGCCCTACCTCGTGGCTTCCTCATTGCTTCCTTGACCTCCACTCCAAGTCTCCTAGATTGCGTTTGTTCCAAAAAAGATCCTCGCGAAGGTTTCGTTCCGCTTGGATTCCGTTTGATATTCCTTTTCTACGAAACACTGAAATAGGCAAAAAACATCAATTTGCACTAGGCCTTCGGTTAATAGGTTAGTCCCAAAAATAATATAAAAGTACATAATAAAGCCCATTAAACATCCAAAACAGATAATATAATAGCACGGAACAATAAAAAAATTATAGATATGTTTGAGACGCATCAATAAGCTCGAGCCCAAATCGGAGAAATGTATCTTCATAGGATACCCAAAGGATACTGTTGGGTACACCTTCTATCACAGATCCAAAGGCAAAATATTCGTTGCTAAGAATGGATCCTTTCTAGAGAAGGAGTTTCTCTCAAAAGAAGTGAGTGGGAGGAAAGTAGAACTTGATGAGGTAACTGTTGGGGAACGTAGTAGAAATTCAAAATTTTCCTACGTGTCACCAAGATCAATCTATGGAGTCATCTAGCAACGAGGGAGGAGTAGATCTACATACCCTTGTAGATCGCTAAGCGGAAGCGTTCAAGAGAACGGGGTTGATGGAGTCGTACTCGTCGTGATTCAAATCACCGATGATCCTAGCGCCGAACGGACGGCACCTCCGCGTTCAACACACGTACGGAGCAGCGACGTCTCCTCCTTCTTGATCTAGCAAGGGGGGAGGAGAGGTTGATGGAGATTCAGCAGCACGACGGCGTGGTGGTGGAAGTAGCGGGATTCCAACAGGGCTTCGCCAAGCGCTGCGGGAGGAGGGAGATGTGTCACGGGAGGGAGAGGGAGGCGCCAGGGCTTGGATGGGGCTGCCCTCCCTTCCCCCCACTATATATAGGGCCAAGGGAGAGGGGGGCGCAGCCTTGGCCCTTCCTCCAACGAAGGGTGCGGCTAGGGAGGAGTCCCTCCTCCCCAAGGCACCTAGGAGGTGCCTTCCCCTTTAGGACTCTTCCTTTCCTTATCTCTTGGCGCATGGGCCTCTTGGGGCTGGTGCCCTTGGCCCATATAGGCCAATGCGCACACCCCTACAGCCCATGTGCCCCCGGGGCAGGTGGCCCCACCCGGTGGACCCCCGGGACCCTTCCGGTGGTCCCGGTACAATACCGGTGACCCCAAAACTTGTCCCGATGGCCGAAATAGCAGTTCCTATATATAATTCTTTACCTCCAGACCATTCCGGAATTCCTCATGACGTCCGGGATCTCATCCGGGACTCCGAACGACATTCGGGTTACCGCATACTAATATCTCTATAACCCTAGCGTCACCGAACCTTAAGTGTGTAGACCCTACGGGTTCGGGAGACATGCAGACATGACCGAGATGACTCTCCGGTCAATAACCAACAGCGGGATCTGGATACCCATGTTGGCTCCCACATGTTCCACGATGATCTCATCGGATGAACCACGATGTCGAGGACTTAATCAATCCCGTATACAATTCCCTTTGTCTAGCGGTACGATACTTGCCCGAGATTCGATCGTCGATATCCCGATACCTTGTTCAATCTCGTTACCGGCAAGTCTCTTTACTCGTTCCGTAACACATCATCCCATGATCAACTCCTTGATCACATTGTGCACATTATGATGATGTCCTACCGAGTGGGCCCAGAGATACCTCTCCGTCACACGGAGTGACAAATCCCAGTCTCGATTCGTGCCAACCCAACAGACACTTTCGGAGATACCTGTAGTGTACCTTTATAGCCACCCAGTTACGTTGTGACGTTTAGCACACCCAAAGCATTCCTACAGTATCCGGGAGTTGCACAATCTCATGGTCTAAGGAAATGATACTTGACATTAGAAAAGCTTTAACATACGAACTACACGATCTTGTGCTATGCTTAGGATTGGGTCTTGTCCATCACATCATTCTCCTAATGATGTGATCCCGTTATCAACGACATCCAATGTCCATGGTCAGGAAACCGTAACCATATATTGATCAACGAGCTAGTCAACTAGAGGCTTACTAGGGACATGGTGTTGTCTATGTATCCACACATATATCTGAGTTTCCTATCAATACAATTCTAGCATGGATAATAAACGATTATCATGAACAAGGAAATATAATAATAACCAATTTATTATTGCCTCTAGGGCATATTTCCAACAGTCTCCCACTTGCACTAGAGTCAATAATCTAGTTCACATCACCATGTGATTAACACTCACAGGTCACATCGCGATGTGACCAACATCCAAAGAGTTTACTAGAGTCAATAATCTAGTTCACATCACTATGTGATTAACACTCAATAAGTTTTGGGTTTGATCATGTTGCTTGTGAGAGAGGTCTTAGTCAACGGGTCTGCAACATTCAGATCCGTATGTACTTCGCAAATCTCTATGTCATCTCCTAGATGCAGCTACCACGTTCTATTTGGAGCTATTCCAAATAACTGTTCTACTTGGAGCTATTCCAAATTGTTGCTCCATTATACGTATCCGGTATCTCTACTCAGAGCTATCCGGATAGGTGTTAAGCTTGCATCGACGTAACTCTTTACGTCGAACTCTTTATCACCTCCATAACCGAGAAACATATCCTTATTCCTCTAAGGATAATTTTGACCGCTATCTGGTGATCTACTCCTAGATCACCTTCGTACCCTCTAGCCAGACATGTGGCAAGGCACACATCAGGTGCGGTACACAGCATAGCATACTATGGAGCCTATGTCTTAAGCATAGGGGACGACCTTCGTCCTTTCTCTCTATTCTGTCATGGTCGAGCTTTAAGTCTTAACTTCATACCTTATAACTCAGGCAAGAACTCCTTCTTTGACTGATCCATCTTTGAACACCTTCAAGATCATGTCAAGGTATGTGCTCATTTGAAAGTACCATTAAGCGTTTTGATCTATCCTTATAGATCTTGATGCTCAATGTTCAAGTAGCTTAATCTAGGCTTTCCATTGAAAAACACTTTTCAAATAACTCTGCATGCTTTCCAGAAATTCTACATCACTTCTGATCAACAATATGTCAACAACATATACTCATCAGAAATTCTATAGTGCTCCCACTCACTTCTTTGGAAATACAAGTTTCTCATAAACTTTGTATACACCAAAATCTTTGATCATCTCATCAAAGCATACATTCCAACTCTGAGATGCTTACTCCAGTCCTTAGAAGGATAGCTGGAGCTTTACACACTTGTTAGCATCTTTCAGGATTGGCAAACCTTCCGATTGTATCACATACAACCTTTCCTCAAGAAAATCGTCGAGGAAACAATGTTTCGACATCCTATCTGCAAGATTTCATAAATAATGCAGTAATCGCTAATATAATTCCAACAGACTCTTAGCATCGCTACGAGTGAGAAACTCTCATCGTAGTCAACTCCTTGAACTTGTCGGAAAACATCTTAACGACAAGCCGAGCTTTCTTAATGGTGATACTTACCATCATTGTCCGTCTTCGTTTTAAAATCCATATGTACCTAACAGCCTTACGACCATCAAGTAGTTCTTCCAAAGTCTACACTTTGTTTTCATATATGGATCCTCTCTCGGATTATATGGCCTCGAGCCATTTATCGGAATCCGGGCCCACCATCGCTTCTCCATAGCTCGTAGGTTCATTGTTGTCTAGCAACATGACTTCCAAGACAGGATTACGTGCCACTCTGAAGTAGCACGCATCCTTGTCATCCCACGAGGTTTGGTAGTGACTTGATCTGAAGTTTCATGATCACTATCATAAGCTTCCACTTCAATTGGTGTAGGTGCCACAGGAACAACTTCCTGTGCCCTACCACGCACTAGTTGAAGAGACGGTTAAATAACCTCATCAAGTCTCCACCATCCTCCCACTCAATTCTTTCGAGAGAAACTTTTCCTCGAGAAAGGACCCGATTCTAGAAACAATCCCTTATTGCTTTCGGATCTGAGACATGAGGTATACCCAACTGTTTTGGGTGTCCTATGAAGATGCATTTATGTGCTTTGGGTTCGAGCTTATCAGCCTGAAACTTTTTCACATAAGCATCGCAGCCCCAAACTTTTAAGAAATGACAACTTAGATTTCTCTAAACCATAGTTCATACGGTGTCATCTCATCGGAATTACGTGGTGCCCTATTTAAAGTGAATGTGGTTGTCTCTAATGCCTAACCCATAAACTATCGTGGTAATTCGATAAGAGACATCATGGTATGCATCATATCTAATAGGGTGCAGTTATGATGTTCGGACACACCATCACACTATGGTGTTCCAGGCTGTATTAGTTGTGAAACAATTTCCACAATGTCTTAATTCTGTGCGAAACTCGTAATTCAGATATTCATCTCTATGATCATATCATAGATCTTTTATCTTGTCACGACGATCTTTCAACTTCACCCTGAAATTACTTGAACCTTTCAATAATTCAGACTCGTGATCAAGTAAATATACTCAACATCTACTCAAATCATCTATGAAGTAAGAACATAACGATATGCACTACACGCCTCAGCACTCATTGGACTGCACACATCAAAATGTATTACTTCCAACAAGTTGCTTTCTAGTTCCATTTTACTGAAAACGAGGCTTTCAGTCATCTTGCCCATGTGGTATGATTTGCATGTCTCAAGTGATTCAAAATCAAGTGAGTCCAAACGGTCCATTTGCATGGAGTTTCTTCATGCATATACACCAATAGACATGGTTCGCATGTCTCAAACTTTTCAAAAACGAGTGAGCCCAAAGATCCATCAACATGGAGCCTCTTCATGCGTTTTATACCGATATGACTTAAGTGGCAGTGCCACAAGTAGGTGGTACTATCATTACTATCTTATATCTTTTGGCATGAACATGTGTATCACTATGATCGAGATTCAATGAACCATTCATTTTAGGTGCAAGACCATTGAAGGTATTATTCAAATAAACAGAGTAACCATTATTCTCCTTAAATGAATAACCGTATCGCGATAGTCATAATCCAATCATGTCTATGCTCAACACAAACACCAAATAACAATTATTTAGGTTTAACACCAATCTCGATGGTAGAGGGAGCGTGCGATGCTTGATCATATCAACATTGGAAACACTTCCAACACATATCGTCAGCTCACCTTTAGCTAGTCTCCGTTTATTCCGTAGCTTTTATTTCGAGTTACTAACACTTAGCAACCGAACCGGTATCTAATACCCTGGTGCTACTAGGAGTACTAGTAAAGTACACATCAACCCAATGTATATCCAATATACTTCTATCGACCTTGCCAGCCTTCTAATCTACCAAGTATCTAGGGTAATTCTGCTCCAGTGGCTGTTCCCCTTATTATAGAAGCACTTAGTCTCGGGTTTGGGTTCAACCTTGGTTTCTCCACTAGAGCAGCAGCTGATTTGCCGTTTCATGAAGTATCCCTTCTTGCCCTTTCCCTTCTTGAAACTAGTGGTTTCACTAACCATCAACAATTGATGCTCCTTCTTGATTTCTACTTTCGTGGTGTCAAACATCACGAATATCTCAAGGATCATCATATATGTCCCTGATATATTATAGTTCATCACGAAGCTCTAGCAGCTTGGTGGTAATGACTTCAGAGAAACTATCACTATTTCATCTGGAAGATCAACTCCCACTTGATTCAAATGATTGTTGTACTCAGACAATCTGAGCACAAGCTCAACAATTGAGCTTTTCTCCCTTAGTTTGCAGGTTAAGAAAATCGTCGGAGGTCTTATACCTCTTGACGTGGGCACAAGCCTGAAATCCCTATTTCAGCCCTTGAAACATCTCATATGTTTCGCGACGTTTCAAAACGTCTTCGGTGCCTCAACTCTAAACCGTTTAACTGAACTATCACGTAGTTATCAAAATGTGTATGTCAGATGTTCGCAACATCCACAGACGACGTTCGAGGTTTAGCACACTAAGCGGTGCATTAAGGACATAAGCCTTCTATGAAGCAATGAGGACAATCCTCAGTTTACGGACCTAGTCCGCATAATTGCTACTATCAACTTTCAACTAAATTTTCTCTAGGAACATATCTAAACAGTAGAACTGAAGCGTGAGCTACAACATAATTTGCAAAATCCTTTTGACTATGTTTAGGATAATTAAGTTCATCTTATGAACTCCCACTCAGATATACATCCCTCTAGTCATCTAAGTGATTACATGATCCGAGTCAACTAGGCCGTGTCCGATCATCACGTGAGATGGACTAGTCAACATCGGTGAACATCTTCATGTTGATCGTATCTTCTATACGACTCATGTTCGACCTTTCGGTCTTCTGTGTTCCGAGGCCATGTCTGTACATGCTAGGCTCGTCAAGTCAACCTAAGTGTTTCGCGTGTGTAAATCTGGCTTACACCCGTTGTATGTGAACGTAAGAATCTAACACCCGATCATCACGTGGTGCTTCGAAACACGAACTGTCGCAACAGTGCACAGTTAGGGGGAACACTTTCTTGAAATTTTAACGAGGGATCATCTTATTTACTACCGTCGTTCTAAGCAAATAAGATGTATAAACATGATAAACATCACATTGTAACGCCCCGAGACCGATGTGCCAGGTGTCGTTCTGTTATTCGCTGGTGTTGCCTTGTCATTGCTTGCGTGTCATGCATTGCATATCATGTCATCATGCGCATTTCATTTGCATACGTGTTCGTCTCATGCATCCGAGCATTTTCCCCGTTATCCGTTTTGCATTCCGACGCTTCGTTCTCCTCCGGTGGTCAATTCAACCTTTCTTTTGTGTGTGGGGATTAAACATTTCCGGATTGGACCGAGACTTGCCATGCGGCCTTGGTTTACTACCGGTAGACCTCCTGTCAAGTTTCGGGTCATTTGGACTTCGTTTGATACTCCAACGGTTAACCGAGGGACCGAGAAGGCCTCGTGTGTGTTGCAGCCCAACACCCCTCCATTTTGGCCCAAAACCCACCCAACTCTCACGATCGTGTGGCCGCAAACCGCACCTCATTTGGACTCTCCTAGCTCCCTCTACCTATAAATATAGCCTCCTCCCCGAAATCCCGGATCAAACCCTAGATCTCTCCCTCTCCTCGCGCGCCGGACACCTCCACACCGGCCGAACATGTCCACTCCGTCCAGCCACCTCACCCCAGCCAATCAGAGCTTGCCACATCACCCCGCCGCCGCTTCCCTCCACTCACCGCGCGCCACATGGCACCGCGCTGCCCCCACTTCGCCGCCGGGCCCGGAGAGCCCACATCCGGCCCCCGCGGCCCATCCAACGCCGCCGCCCGAGCCGCGGGGAGAACGGATCCGCGCCGCCCGGTCCTCCCTTGCGCCGCCGCACGCCGTCTTGATGCCGGCCGCCCGACGACGCCGCTCGCCGGAGTTCGTTAGCCTCGCCGGTCCTTCTCCGCCGCCTTTCTCCTCCTCGTCGCCTGGCCTCATCGCCGCGAGCACTGCCGTCTTCGCCCGGATCGGATCCGGCCTCGCCGGATCTACCAGGGCCTGCCCCGCCTCGCCTCGAAGCTCGCCGGAGCCCTCTGCCTGCCGTTGCCGGTGCCGGCATGGCCTCGCTCCTCCTCCTATCGAAGGACGATGAGCGCCCCCGTTGACCTCCTTCGTGGGCTGCGCCCGAATCCAGCCCAGCTCCAGATCCGCACCGCGCCAGCCCAATCGACCTCGCCTCCGGCCCAGCGCGCCGCCCCCGCATCCGGCCTGCCCTGCCTCCTCCACAAATCGGGCCAGGCCCTGGGTGAGCCACCCCACCGCCCCCTCCTCTATTTTTTCCCTTCCCTACTGTTGGGCTAAGCCAGATTCGGCCCGATATGTATTTTTTTCGGGTCCTGCGAATTTGTCCATTATCCAGTGCATTGGCAGTTTTGCAGTATAGTCCTCCTAGTTCATGCATTTAATAACTCATAAACCGTGCATCGGATTAAAACAATTTATATATGAAACTTGCTCAGAATTCTGTGTAGATTAATAATGTGCCACTTTCATCCATGTTTAAAATGTTTAAAATGTTGTTTGCATTAAATTTGCTCTATGCCATGCTAAAATGCTTTAATTCATATCTAAATAACCGTAACTCTGATTTTAATAAACTTTATATGTAAATGGGGTAGAATTTTGCCTAGTTTATCATGGTGGCATCACTTTGCATGTTAAACAACTCTAAAATTGTGTTTAGGACAGATCGGGACCAAACCTAATATTTGCACATGAGGATTTTTCGGAATTGTTGTTCGTTGCTTCCGGCCTCATTTAAACTTGCCTAGATTAGATAGTTTTGCTTTGCTTCACCCTCTTGCCATGTTTAATAACATTTAATATTGTTGGGTACATAAACGAGAGAGAACTAAATAATTGATGTGGTGTTTTGTCAATATGCATCCCGATGCATATTGAGCTCCACTTAATTTGTAGGATTGCTTGTGCATTTTGCCATGCCATGCCTCTTTAAACCGGACATGCATCATTCTTGTTTGCGCATCATGCCATGCCTATGTGGTGGTTGTTTACTATGTTGTGTGCTTCTTTTCCGGTGATTGCTTCTTCGGGTTGGTTCCGGTAACGTCGTGTTTGTGAGGACCCGTCCGTTTGTCTTCTTCATGGACTCGTTCTTCTTCCTTGCGGGATTTCAGGCAAGATGATCATACCCTCGAAATCACTTCTATCTTTGCTTGCTAGATGCTCGCTCTTTTGCTATGCCATTGCTACGATGCCTACCACTTGCTTGTCAGCCTCCCAAATTGCCATGTTCAACCTCTAACCCACCATTGTCCTAGCAAACCGTTGATTGGCTATGTTACCGCTTTGCTCAGCCCCTCTTATAGCGTTGTTAGTTGCAGGTGAAGATTGAAGTTTGTTCCTTGTTGGAACATGGAGATGTTGTTCCTTGTTGGGACATGTTTACTTGTTGGGATATCACAATATATCTTATTTAATTAATGCATCTATATACTTGGTAAAGGGTGGAAGGCTCGGCCTTATGCCTGGTGTTTTGTTCCACTCTTGCCGCCCTAGTTTTCGTCATATCAGTGTTATGTTCCCGGATTTTGCGTCCCTTACGCGGTTGGGTATATGGGAACCCCTTGACAGTTCGCTTTGAATAAAACTCCTCCAGCAAGGCCCAACCTTGGTTTTACCATTCGCCACCTAGCCTTTTTTCCCTTGGGTTAGGCCAGCCCAAGGGTCATCTTTATTTTAAACCCCCCCGGGCCAGTGCTTGTCTAAGTGTTGGTCCGAAATGGGCAGCCTGCGGGGCCACCTCGGGGAAACTTGAGGGTTGGTTTTACTCGTAGCTTGACCTATCCGGTGTTGCCCTGAGAACGAGATATGTGCAGCTCCCATCAGGATGTCGGCGCATCGGGCGGTTTTGCTGGACTTGTTTTACCATTGACGAGGATGTCTTGGAGTACCGGGATACCGAGTCTGATCGGAATGTCTCGGGAGGAGGTCTATTCCTTCGTTGACCGTGAGAGCTTGTCGTGGGCTAAGTTGGGACACCCCTGCAGGGTTTTGAACTTTCGAAAGCCGTGCCCGCGGTTATGGGCAGATGGGAATTTGTTAACGTCCGGTTGTAGAAAACCTAAAGTTGACCTTAATTAAAATGAATCAACCACATGTGTAACCGTGATGGTCTCTTTCCGGCGGAGTCCGGGAAGTGAACACGGTTGTTGGAGTTATGCTTGACGTAGGTAGTCCAGGATCACTTCTTGATCATACTTTTATCGACCGTGCTTTGCCTTCTCTTCTCGCTCTCATTTGCGTATGTTAGCCACCTTATATGCTAGTCGCTTGCTGCAGCTCCACCTCATACCTTTACCTTACCCATAAGCTTAAATAGTCTTGATCGCGAGGGTGCGAAATTGCTGAGTCCCCGTGGCTCACAGATACTTCCAAAACCAGTTTGCAGGTGCCGATGAGTCCGAGAAGATGACGCAACCAAGCTCAGGAGGAGCTCGATGAAGATCTTGTCTTTTGCGTTGTTTCGTTCTAGTTGATCAGTAGTGGAGCCCAGTTGGGGTCGATCGGGGACCTTTGTCGCATTTGGGGTTCTTCTTTATTTTGGCTCCGTAGTCGGGCCCTGATTGTACTTGGTTGATGTAATGTTTTATTCATGTAATTGTGTGAAGTGGCGAGTGTAAGCCAACTATGTAACTCTTTCCTTATTATATTACATGGGTTGTGTGAAGATTACCTCACTTGCGACATATGCCTTCAATGCGATTATGCCTCGAAGTCGTGCCTCGACACGTGGGAGATATAGTCACATCGAGGGTGTTACAAGTTGGTATCAGAGCCTTCCCCGACCTTAGGAGCCCCATTGCTTGATCGTTTTTAGCAGCCGAGTTGTGTCTAGAAAAATGTTTTGAGTCCTTAGGAATTATATATCGGAGAGCTTAGGAATTCTTTTTACTTCCCAGTCTCCTCATCGCTCTGGTAAGGCATCCTAACGTAGAGTTTTGACTCTTCTCTTCTCAAATTTCACTAAATTTTTTTTAGGATCACGCGAGTATCTTGGTTTTGTTCCGATGGCTTATGATGAGAATACTGTCTTGGTGCCTCCTGTCAGGGGTTTAGTGGAAGTGTCCCGGGGAGTTGAGCTCTGAGGTGTTGTCATCATAATTCTATCGTTGCAATTCTGGTATACTTGAGATATGTGCGCAACATCGAAAATCTCTTTTATGCAGTTCGTTGGTGAGATAACCTCGACGCCACCCAGTACTAGGGCGGGAGTTCGGGAGTATTGCCATAACTTGTATAACGAATGCTTTTCGAAGGTTGAGATAGATGGTTTCCGAAGGTTTCTTGGTTATGTGTTGAAGGATGGATGCAGCTGGATGTAGGATTTGCTAGCTTGGGTGAGATATTATGCTTCCCCTGTATCCCCAACACCTGATTGCATAACCGGAAAGTTTCGGGAGTTTCATAGGTGGGAATTCAAGTAGCTCTTAGGATATCTTTCCAACAGATGTATGATATGAAATTGGGGTTCGACGTCTAGTGGTTCGCCTATTCACGGTCGATTTTACAGTGGTCTCGTTGTGTCTTAAAGAGTCCTTGGCTATGCTGACTCGGGGACGCTTCGTATGTCATGTGCACTGCCTTGTACATGATGGTGCTGTACGGTCGAGCCCGTGTAGGTCCCACCACGAAAACTTCGGACGAAATCTCTATCATATGTTTGTTCTGGCTTATTTTGCAAGCCAATCCTTTGTTTTTGTTTTTGAGTTGTGGTATTCGAGTTGCTTCAAAGTCAAATGTTGATTCCATCCCTTGTGTAAATGGTGTTCTCATACTCTGATGTGAATACTAATCCTTCTTGATCATCATGTCAATCCTTTTCAACCGGCGTGTTTCTCTTCAAGTGGATCTGATCATTTCAACATCCGCAAGATCAAATATCAGTTTCTTCTCAATGGTGTTTGTTTCATCCATCTCCAAGTTGCCTTTGTTTTTCCCGCCCACCCACCCTTTTTCTTCAAGGATTCAGATTCCTTAATCAAGTATCCTTTTATTCTTGTGAAGTCTCTCCATTCTTATCCCTTAATGTTCTTACCCGGTGATTCTCATGAAGATTCTAACGGAGATTCTAGTTCATCGTTCTTTGTTCTTTTTCTTCTCCGGTGGATGCAAGCCAAGCCTTGTGGATCATATCCTTTTTCCTCGTTCAAATACCTTCTCATCCCGGTGCACCTCATAGTCATCCTCTTGCTATTTAATTGTTCCGGAGTGCTCAAGATATCTCAAAGATTCATGTTTTTCACTCTGCTTTCGTTCAATATCTTTCGAGGTTGTTCCCTCATTCAAGTCACTTAATTCAACCGGTGCAACCTCTCTTTTAAATCATTTCAACGGTGTTCTCTTTTGAGGGGCCCTAACCCACAGGTCTTTTCCCAGGATCTTACCCGACTCTTCTAATTCTCCTGGAGATATCCTTTAAATTCTTTTCGAAGTTGACATAAGAATGATTTATCATCAGCCTAATGCCTTTTCTCTAAGATCTTTCAAATTCTTTCATCATTGGCTCAACCTCTTTGTTTTCATTCTCCTGGTGTGCCTCAATAATTCTTGGTGGTGTTTCTCGTCGTCATTCTCATATTTTGAAGACCGAAGAAGAGTTTCTCTCATTTTGATCCATTCTCTTCAAGATTCGCGATTCTAGTTTGTTGTCATCCTCTCATAATTTTTTTTCGATTGTGAGAATTCTTTTTACCCATCCGGAGCAATTCCAGAGTCTTCTTAGTTTGATTATCCTGATTCCATCATTTCAGGTTTTTCATTCTTAGCTTCCAGCTATCATTCTCCAAATTTTACCGGTGCTTCGTTCAAGTGAATTTTAATCGGCTCGTGATCTCTTCGTTCTCATGTAGATAAATTCTCTCAAGCATCTTCGTTCATTTGCTTAATTCTTCCCGGTGTTTCTTTATCTTCTCTCCGTTCATTTTCAATTCTTACGGTGGTTCATTCAAGACTTCTCTTCCTTATCTTATCTATTTATTCGTTGTTCTCAATTCTACCGGTGGTTCGTCGAAATACCTTCTTAAGTTTGCGCTATATCTCTCTTAGTCCTTTCTACAAGAATAAGTAATATGCGAAATCCGTTGATTGTAATCAATTTAATTGGTGAAGGATAAGCATAACTTAATTCTTATTCTTGTTCCATCCAAGTGATTAATTCCTTTTTCCGGAGTGCTTCATCATATCATATTCTCAGTTCGAGATGCTCGTCTTTCTTTCCCGGAGTTCCAAGCTCTAATTATCACGGAGATCTCTATCTAAATCATTGCGAGGCTTCAATCTTATTCTATTCATCATTCAATTATTTTGGTTTTTTCTTTTGTTTACCGGAGTTTCTTCATGGAGGTTCTACATAATGGTCCATCAAGGATTTAATTCCTTCTCCAACTTTTTTTAATTGAGATTCTTTTCTAAGGAGCTCAAGCCTTCTTCATCTTGCTATCCGAAGTGCAATTTCTTTCTACCGTATCCTTGAAGGTGGTATTATCTCATTCTTGATATTTTGAATTCATGTTTCATGATTCACATGTTGTCATGAATGGGATATTTTAAATCCATCAATCTCGTCTTTGGAATTGTCTTGGGTTATATTTCACCTAAAGCCTTCCCTAAGGATGGTTGTTATTATGGTGCTTATATATGATCCAAGTTTTTCATTTATCCTCCCGGTGAAATAAGTTTCTCGTCTCTTTGTTCTTATCAATCCAATTCTTTTTCCGTGAGTGGCAGGTTTTTCATCTCTTAATTTGAGACATATTCCATAAGACCATATCAACCTATTCTTTTCGTTGGTGTTTTTTTCCAACAACTCCATTCACCCCTTCCCCTAAAGATGCCTTTCCAAACTCTTTTGTGGCAGAAGTTGGCATTTTCTCCTCATTTCTCCTATTTCAGTTATCTATCTTCTATTCTTTTGTTCCGGAGGTATTGTGATGTTCATCTTTTCAATCCATTATCTCGTTTTGTCAAAGATCATGGTCTTTCCATGCCTATACTTTTATTGGAGTGTTCTGTCCTCTTTTCAAGTATCCTCTCATCTCGTCTTGTTCAATTTCTTCCATTTACAGACGGAGTGCTGTCCAAATTATATCACTCTTATTCCTTCCCTATCTTGCTTAACCGGAGTATTGTGCCCCTTTGTTCAAGTTCTTGTTGCCTTATCAAGTCTTGCATCCCTTTCTCAATAGGAGTGTCGTGTTTTCATTTGAGCTCTCTCATCTTATCAAATTTTGACTCCCTTCTCAACCGGAGTGCGGTCTGAGATCTTTCTTACCCCTTGTTCCATCCATTCAATAGTTATGGAGGCAGTGTGTTGATTTCATCAAATATCTTCTCATCTTATCAAGACCTTATTCAATTCTTTTTCTTTTCAACCGGAGTGGTCCCCGAATTTTGGTTTTCCTTGAACCACTTCCCTAACCGGAGTGTTTTTCTATATATATCTACCCTTCAACCTCAAGGGTTCGCAATGCTCCTTGTCCCTCGTTCCTAAAGGAGTGTTTTCGACCTAGTTCACCTTTGTGGTATTCTTTTCTCGAATTTGTTCAACCTCGCAAGGTTCTTTGGTTTCACTCGTTTGCCAAAGAAGCAACTTAGTTTTAACTCTCCTCTTTCTCTTCCATTTTTCCCTCCGGTGCCATTCTAGATCTCGGGACGAGATCCTCTCGTAGTGGTGGAGTGTTGTAACGCCCCGAGACCGATGTGCCAGGTGTCGTTCTGTTATTCGCTGGTGTTGCCTTGTCATTGCTTGCGTGTCATGCATTGCATATCATGTCATCATGCGCATTTCATTTGCATACGTGTTCGTCTCATGCATCCGAGCATTTTCCTCGTTATCCGTTTTGCATTCCGACGCTTCGTTCTCCTCCGGTGGTCAATTCTACCTTTCTTTTGTGTGTGGGGATTAAACATTTCCGGATTGGACCGAGACTTGCCATGCGGCCTTGGTTTACTAACGGTAGACCGCCCGTCAAGTTTCGGGTCATTTGGACTTCGTTTGATACTCCAACGGTTAACCGAGGGACCGAGAAGGCCTCGTGTGTGTTGCAGCCCAACACCCCTCCATTTTGGCCCAAAACCCACCTAACTCTGTTCCATCGTCTCGGTCGTTCGATCACGATCGTGTGGCCGCAAACCGCACCTCATTTGCACTCTCCTAGCTCCCTCTACCTATAAATATAGCCTCCTCCCCGAAATCCCGGATCAAACCCTAGATCTCTCCCTCTCCTCGCGCGCCGGACACCTCCACACCGGCCGGACATGTCCACTCCGTCCAGCCACCTCACCCCAGCTAATCAGAGATTGCCACATCACCCCGCCGCTGCTTCCCTCCACTCACCGCGCGCCACATGGCACCGCGCTGCCCCCACTTCACCGCCGGGCCCGGAGAGCCCACATCCGGCCCCCGCGGCCCATCCAACGCCGCCGCCCGAGCCGCGGGGAGAACGGATCCGCGCCGCCCGGTCCTCCCTTGCGCCGCCGCACGCCGTCTCGACGCCGGCCGCCCGACGACGCCGCTCGACGGAGTTCGTTAGCCTCGCCGGTCCTTCTCCGCCGCCTTTCTCCTCCTCGTCGCCTGGCCTCATCGCCGCGAGTGCCGCCGTCTTCGCCCGGATCGGATCCGGCCTCGCCGGATCTACCAGGGCCTGCCCCGCCTCGCCTCGAAGCTCGCCGGAGCCCTCTGCCTGCCGTCGCCGGCGCCGCCATGGCTTCGCTCCTCCTCCTGTCGAAGGACGACGAGCGCCCCCGTTGACCTCCTTCGTGGGCTGCGCCCGAATCCAGCCCAGCTCCAGATCCGCACCGCGCCAGCCCAATCGACCTCGCCTCCGGCCCAGCGCGCCGCCCCCGCATCCGGCCTGCCCTGCCTCCTCCACAAATCGGGCCAAGCCCTGGGTGAGCCACCCCAGCGCCCCCTCCTCTATTTTTTCCCTTCCCTGCTGTTGGGCTAAGCCAGATTCGGCCCGATATGTATTTTTTTCGGGTCCTGCGAATTTGTCCATTATCCAGTGCATTGGCAGCTTTGCAGTATAGTCCCCCTAGTTCATGCATTTAATAACTCATGAACCGTGCATCGGATTAAAACAATTTATATACGAAACTTGCTCAGAATTCTGTGTAGATTAATAATATGCCACTTTCATCCATGTTTAAAATGTTTAAAATGTTGTTTGCATTAAATTTGCTCTATGCCATGCTAAAATGCTTTAATTCATATCTAAATAACCGTAACTCCGATTTTAATAAACTTTATATGTAAATGGGGTAGAATTTTGCCTAGTTTATCATGGTGGCATCACTTTGCATGTTAAACAACTCTAAAATTGTGTTTAGGACAGATCAGGACCAAACCTAATATTTGCACATGAGGATTTTTCGGAATTGTTGTTCGTTGCTTCCGGCCTCATTTAAACTTGCCTAGATTAGATAGTTTTGCTTTGCTTCACCCTCTTGCCATGTTTAATAACATTTAATATTGTTGGGTACATAAATGAGAGAGAACTAAATAATTGATGTGGTGTTTTGTCAATATGCATCCCGATGCATATTGAGCTCCACTTAATTTGTAGGATTGCTTGTGCATTTTGCCATGCCATGCCTATTTAAACCGGACATGCATCATTCTTGTTTGCGCATCATGCCATGCCTATGTGGTGGTTGTTTACTATGTTGTGTGCTTCTTTTCCGGTGATTGCTTCTTCGGGTTGGTTCCGGTAACGTGTGTTTGTGAGGACCCGTCCGTTTGTCTTCTTCATGGACTCGTTCTTCTTCCTTGCGGGATTTCAGGCAAGATGATCATACCCTCGAAATCACTTCTATCTTTGCTTGCTAGATGCTCGCTCTTTTGCTATGCCATTGCTACGATGCCTACCACTTGCTTGTCAGCCTCCCAAATTGCCATGTTCAACCTCTAACCCACCATTGTCCTAGCAAACCGTTGATTGGCTATGTTACCGCTTTGCTCAGCCCCTCTTATAGCGTTGTTAGTTGCAGGTGAAGATTGAAGTTTGTTCCTTGTTGGAACATGGAGATGTTGTTCCTTGTTGGGACATGTTTACTTGTTGGGATATCACAATATATCTTATTTAATTAATGCATCTATATACTTGGTAAAGGGTGGAAGGCTCGGCCTTATGCCTGGTGTTTTGTTCCACTCTTGCCGCCCTAGTTTCTGTCATATCGGTGTTATGTTCCCGGATTTTGCGTCCCTTACGCGGTTGGGTATATGGGAACCCCTTGACAGTTCGCTTTGAATAAAACTCCTCCAGCAAGGCCCAACCTTGGTTTTACCATTCACCACCTAGCCTTTTTTCCCTTGGGTTAGGCCAGCCCAAGGGTCATCTTTATTTTAAACCCCCCTGGGCCAGTGCTTGTCTAAGTGTTGGTCCGAAATGGGCAGCCTGCGGGGCCACCTTGGGGAAACTTGAGGGTTGGTTTTACTCGTAGCTTGACCTATCCGGTGTTGCCCTGAGAACGAGATATGTGCAGCTCCCATCAGGATGTTGGCGCATCGGGCGGTTTTGCTGGACTTGTTTTACCATTGTCGAGGATGTCTTGGAGTACCGGGATACCGAGTCTGATCGGAATGTCTCGGGAGGAGGTCTATTCCTTCGTTGACCGTGAGAGCTTGTCGTGGGCTAAGTTGGGACACCCCTGCAGGGTTTTGAACTTTCGAAAGCCGTGCCCGCGGTTATGGGCAGATGTGAATTTGTTAACGTCCGGTTGTAGAAAACCTAAAGTTGACCTTAATTAAAATGAATCAACCGCGTGTGTAACCGTGATGGTCTCTTTCCTGCGGAGTCCGGGAAGTGAACACGGTTGTTGGAGTTATGCTTGACGTAGGTAGTCCAGGATCACTTCTTGATCATACTTTTATCGACCGTGCTTTGCCTTCTCTTCTTGCTCTTATTTGCGTATGTTAGCCACCATATATGCTAGTCGCTTGCTGCAGCTCCACCTCATACCTTTACCTTACCCATAAGCTTAAATAGTCTTGATCGCGAGGGTGCGAGATTGCTGAGTCCCCGTGGCTCACAGATACTTCCAAAACCAGTTTGCAGGTGCCGATGAGTCCGAGCAGATGACGCAACCAAGCTCAGGAGGAGCTCGATGAAGATCTTGTCTTTTGCGTTGTTTCATTCTAGTTGATCAGTAGTGGAGCCCAGTTGGGGTCGATCGGGGACCTTTGTCGCATTTGGGGTTCTTCTTTATTTTGGCTGCGTAGTCGGGCCCTGATTGTACTTGGTTGATGTAATGTTTTATTCATGTAATTGTGTGAAGTGGCGAGTGTAAGCCAACTATGTAACTCTTTCCTTATTATATTACATGGGTTGTGTGAAGATTACCTCACTTGCGACATATGCCTTCAATGCGATTATGCCTCTAAGTCGTGCCTCGACACGTGGGAGATATAGTCGCATCGAGGGTGTTACACACATGCAATCAAATAATAGTGACATGATATGGCCAATATCATATAGCTCCTTTGATCTCCATCTTGGGGCTCCATGATCATCTTGTCACCGGCATGACACCATGATCTCCATCATCGTGTCTCCATGAAGTTGCTCGCCAACTATTACTTCTACTACTACAGCTAACGATTAGCAATAAAGTAAAGTAATTACATGGCGTTGTTCAATGACACGCAGGTCATACAATAAATAAAGAAAACTCCTATGGCTCCTGCCGGTTGTCATACTCATCGACATGCAAGTCGTGATTCCTATTACAAGAACATGATCAATCTCATACATCACATATATCATTCATCACATCCTTTTGGCCATATCACATCACATGGCATACCCTGTAAAAACAAGTTAGACATCCTCTAATTGTTGTTTGCATGTTTTACGTGGCTGCTATGGGTTTCTAGCAAGAACGTTTCTTACCTACGCAAAACCACAACGTGATATGCCAATTGCTATTTACCCTTCATAAGGACCCTTTTCATCGAATCCGATCCGACTAAAGTGGGAGAGACAGGCACCCGCTAGCCACCTTATGCAACTAGTGCAAGTTTGTCGATGGAACCGGTCTCACGTAAGCGTACGTGTAAGGTTGGTCTGGGCCGCTTCATCCCACAATGCCACCGAATCAAGATTGGACTAGTAACGGTAAGCATATTGAACAAGATCAATGCCCACAACTACTTTGTGTTCTACTCGTGCATAGAATCTACACAATAGACCTAGCTCATGATGCCACTGTTGGGGAACGTAGCAGAAATTCAAAATTTTCCTACGTGTCACCAAGATCAATCTATGGAGTCATCTAGCAACGAGGGAGGAGTAGATCTACATACCCTTGTAGATCGCTAAGCGGAAGCGTTCAAGAGAACGGGGTTGATGGAGTCGTACTCGTCGTGATTCAAATCACCGATGATCCTAGCGCCGAACGGACGGCACCTCCGCGTTCAACACACGTACGGAGCAGCGACATCTCCTCCTTCTTGATCCAGCAAGGGGGGAGGAGAGGTTGATGGAGATTCAGCAGCACGACGGCGTGGTGGTGGAAGTAGCGGGATTCCAACAGGGCTTCGCCAAGCGCTGCGGGAGGAGGGAGATGTGTCACGGGAGGGAGAGGGAGGCGCCAGGGCTTGGATGGGGCTGCCCTCCCTTCCCCCCACTATATATAGGGCCAAGGGAGAGGGGGGCGCAGCCTTAGCCCTTCCTCCAAGGAAGGGTGCGGCTAGGGAGGAGTCCCTCCTCCCCAAGGCACCCAGGAGGTGCCTTCCCCCTTTAGGACTCTTCCTTTCCTTATCTCTTGGCGCATGGGCCTCTTGGGGCTGGTGCCCTTGGCCCGTATAGGCCAAGGCGCACACCCGTACAGCCCATGTGCCCCCCCGGGGCAGGTGGCCCCATCCGGTGGACCCCCGGGACCCTTCCGGTGGTCCCGGTACAATACCGGTGACCCCGAAACTTGTCCCGATGGCCGAAATAGCACTTCCTATATATAATTCTTTACCTCCGGACCATTCCGGAACTCCTCGTGACGTCCGGGATCTCATCCGGGACTCTGAACAACATTCGGGTTACCGCATACTAATATCTCTATAACCTTAGCGTCACCGAACCTTAAGTGTGTAGACCCTACGGGTTCGGGAGACATGCAGACATGACCGAGATGACTCTCCGGTCAATAACCAACAGCGGGATCTGGATACCCATGTTGGCTCCCACATGTTCCACGATGATCTCATCGGATGAACCACGATGTCGAGGACTTAATCAATCCCGTATACAATTCCCTTTGTCTAGCGGTACGATACTTGCCCGAGATTCGATCGTCGATATCCCGATACCTTGTTCAATCTCGTTACCGGCAAGTCTCTTTACTCGTTCCATAACACATCATCCCGTGATCAACTCCTTGATCACATTGTGCACATTATGATGATGTCCTACCGAGTGGGCCCAGAGATACCTCTCCGTCACACGGAGTGACAAATCCCAGTCTCGATTCGTGCCAACCCAACAGACACTTTCGGAGATACCTGTAGTGTACCTTTATAGCCACCCAGTTACATTGTGACGTTTGGCACACCCAAAGCATTCCTACAGTATCCGGGAGTTGCACAATCTCATGGTCTAAGGAAATGATACTTGACATTAGAAAAGCTTTAACATACGAACTACACGATCTTGTGCTATGCTTAGGATTGGGTCTTGTCCATCACATCATTCTCCTAATGATGTGATCCCGTTATCAACGACATCCAATGTCCATGGTCAAGAAACCGTAACCATCTATTGATCAACGAGCTAGTCAACTAGAGGCTTACTAGGGACATGGTGTTGTCTATGTATCCACACATGTATCTGAGTTTCCTATCAATACAATTCTAGCATGGATAATAAACGATTATCATGAACAAGGAAATATAATAATAACCAATTTATTATTGCCTCTAGGGCATATTTCCAACAGTAACTGTACCTACTCCCTTATTGGAAAGTAGTTCATCATAGAAATCAGTTCCAGTGATTCCTACACCGGTAAGTGAGGAAGGTAATGATAATGATCATGAAGCTTATGATCAAGTTACTACCGAACCTCGTAGGTCAACCAAAGTAAGATCCACACCAGAGTAGTACGGTAATCCTGTTCTGGAGGTCATGTTACTTGACCATGACGAACCTACGAACTATGAGGAAGCGATGATGATCCCAGATTCCACAAAATGGCTTGAGGCCATGAAATCTGAGATGAGATCCATGTACGAGAACAAAGTGTGGACTTGGTTGACTTGCCTGATGATCGGCAAACCATAGAGAATAAATGGATCTTCAAGAACAAGACTGACGCTGACGGTAATATTACTGTCTACAAAGCTCGACTTATTGCGAAAGGTTTTCGACAAGTTCAAGGAGTTGACTACGATGAGACCTTCTCACCCGTAGCGATGCTTAAGTCCATCCGAATCATGTTAGCAATTGCCACATTTTATGATTATGAAATTTGGCAAATGGATGTCAAAACTGCATTCCTTAATGGATATCTTAAAGAAGAGTTGTATATGATGCAACCAGAAGGTTTTGTAGATCCAAAAGGTGCTAACGAAGTGTGCAAGCTCCATCGATCCATTTATGGACTGGTGCAAGCCTCTCGGAGTTAGAATATACACTTTGATAGTGTGATAAAAGCATATGGTTTTATACAGACTTTTGGAGAAGCCTGTATTTATAAGAAAGTTAGTGGAGCTCTGTAGCATTTCTGATATTATATGTGGATGAAAAATTGCTGATTGGAAATGATACTGAATTTCTGAATAGCATAAAAGGATACTTGAATAAGAATTTTTCAATGAAAGACCTTGGTGAAGCTGCTTATATATTGGGCATTAAGATCTATAGAGATAGATCAAGACACTTAATTGGACTTTCACAAAGCACATACCTTGATAAAGTTTTGAAGAAGTTCAAAATGGATCAAGCAAAGAAAGGGTTCTTGCCTGTGTTAAGGTGTGAAGTTGAGTCAGACTCAATGCCGGACCACTTCAGAAGATAGAGAGAAAATGGAAGTCATTCCCTATGCTTCAGCCAAAGGTTCTATCATGTAGGAAATGCTGTGTACCAGACCTGATGTATGCCTTGCAATTAGTTTAGCAGGGAGGTACCAAAGTAATCCAGGAGTGGATCACCGGACAGTGGTCAAGAACATCCTGAAATACCTGAAAAGGACTAAGGATATGTTTCTCAAAGATGGTTAAGTTTCCTAGCCATGGACATGAGTTGTCATTTGATGAATGGGATCACATCATTAGAGAATGATGTGATTGACTTGACCCATCCGTTAGCTTAGCACGATGATCGTTTAGTTTGTTGCTATTGCTTTCTTCATAACTTATACATGTTCCTATGACTATGAGATTATGCAACTCCCGAATACCGGAGGAACACTTAGTGTACTATCAAACGTCACAACGTAATTGGGTGATTATAAAGATGCTCTACAGGTGTCTCCGATGGTGTTTGTTGAGTTGGTATAGATCGAGATTAGGATTTGTCACTCCGTGTATCAGAGAGGTATCTCTGGGCCCTCTCGGTAATGCACATCACTATAAGCCTTGCAAGAAATGTGACTAATGAGTTAGTTACAGGATGTTGCATTATGGAATGAGTAAAGAGACTTGCCGATAATGAGATTGAACTAGGTATTGAGATACCGACGATCGAATCTCGGGGCAAGTAACATACCGATGACAAAGGGAACAACATATGTTGTTATGCGGGTTGACCGATAAAGATCTTCATAGAATATGTAGGAACCAATATGAGCACCCAGGTTCCGCTATTGGTTATTGACAGGAGATGAGTCTCGGTCATGTCTACATAGTTCTCGAACCCGTAGGGTCCGCACGCTTAATGTTCGATGACGATCAGTATTATGAGTTTATGTGTTTTGATGTACCGAAGGTTGTTCGGAGTCCCAGATGTGATCAAGGACACGACGAGGAGTCTCGAAATGGTCGAGACATAAAGATCGATATATTGGTAGGCTATGTTTGGACATCGGAATGGTTCTGGGTAAGTTCGGGCATTTACCGGAGTACCGGGGATTACCGGAACCCCCCCGGGGAGCTATTGGGCCTTAATGGACCTTAGTGGAGAGAGAGGGGTGGCTAGGGAAGGCCGCGCCCCCTCCCCCTTGGGTCCGAATTGGACTAGGGAAGGGGGGGCGCCCCCCTTTCCTTCTCCCTCTCTCCTCCTTCCCTCTTCTCCTACTCCAACTAGGGAAAGGGGGAATCCTACTCCCACTGGGAGTAGGACTCCCCCCTTGGACGCGCCATGAGAGGGTCGGCCCTCCCCCTCCACTCCTTTTTATACGGGGGAGGGGGGCACCCCATTGACACACAAGTTGATTGTTTAGCCGTATGCGGTGCCCCCCTCCATAAATTTTCACCTCGATCATATCGTTGCAGTGCTTAGGCAAAGCCCTGCGTCGGTAGCTTCATCATTACCGTCACCACGCTGTCATGCTGACGAATCTCTCGCTCGGCCTCAGCTGGATCTAGAGTTTGTGAGACGTCACCGAGCTGAACGTGTGCAGATCACGGAGGTGCCGTACCTTCAGTATTAGGATTGGTTGGATCGTGAAGACGTACGAGTACATCAACCGCGTTGTCATAACGCTTCCGCTTATGGTCTACGAGGGTACGTGGACAACACTCTCCCCTCTATTGCTATGCATCACCTAGATGAATCTTGCGTGTGCGTAGGATTTTTTTTGAAATTACTGCCTTTCCCAACAACAAAGACAACCGCTAAAGGGTTTAAGAACGGGCAGGAAGCAGAGAATGATCACTCCAAGTTCATGTTGAAAGAAAAGACCAATGTTGAAGTAGCCAAGTGTGCAGATTAGATCGGGTTGTGCGGGCAGAAGAACATCATAATATCCATCCAGTTTGTCATGATTGTGGTGTTGTTTTTATCCTATGATCGTTGTGATCGTATGCAACATGCAATGAGAGCATTGGTTAGGGTGATAAATGGTAAGCTCACTATATAGCGTACAAGGTTACTACATCGAGGCCAATGTGTGCTACCAAACACCGCGTAGTGCATCAACTCAGCCCAACACAGGCAATCAAACGCATGGGAGGAGTTGTTTTCCTAATGCATGTAACTCATATGCAGACACCAAACTACGCGCACTACATGTTCTTTTTTTGCATGTATTGAATCATCAATCCGCCAAGCTAAACTCAGAGCCAAGGATGCAAGGAGGCAAAAAAAAGATGCAGGTAACTATTCAGAAGTAATGGAAAACACTAACGCTCACACGTGTGACAACATTGCAACTCGCCCACATGACTGGATCACCGTTCGGTTAAATATGCACGAATCTTGACACACCGAGGCTGTTTTCGCGTGCCACGTAAGACAAGTCTAGTGTGTGGGCGTTGGAGAGGTCGCCCACACGCCCAACAACACGCGGTTGCCAGCTGCACTGTGTGGGCGAACTAGTTTCTGCCCACATAGCCACCACCTAGTTGTTGGGGAACGTAGTAATTTCAAAAAATTTCCTACGCACACGCAAGATCATGGTGATGCATAGCAACGAGGGGGAGAGTCTGATCTACGTACCCTTGTAGATCGCAATGGAAGCGTTGACACAACATAGAGGAAGTAGTCGTACATCTTCTTTCAGATCCGACCGATCCAAGCACCGTTACTCCGGCACCTCCGAGTTCTTAGCACACGTACAGCTCGATGACGATCCCCGGGCTCCGATCCAGCAAAGCTTCGGGGAGGAGTTCCGTCAACACGACGGCGTGGTGACGATCTTGATGTTCTACCGACGCAGGGCTTCGCCTAAGCACTGCAACGATATGATCGAGGTGGAATATGGTGGCAGGGGGCACCACACACGGCTAAGGAACGATCTCAATGATCAACTTGTGTGTCTAGAGATGCCCCCTGCCCCCGTATATAAAGGATCCAAGGGGGAGGGGCTGGCCGGCCAAGAGGAGGGCGCAGGAGGAGTCCTACTCCTACCGGGAGTAGGACTCCCCCCCAATCCTATTCCAAATAGGACTCCCAAGGGGGAAAGAGAGAGAGAGGTGGCCGGCCACCTCTCCTAGTCCTAATAGGACTAGGGGAGGGGGCAGGCGTGCAGCCCACCATGGCAGCCCCTTTCACCTTTCCACTAAAGCCCAATAAGGCCCATATGGCTCCCGGGGGGTTCCGGTAACCTCCCGGTAATCCGGTAAAATCCCGATTTTACCCGGAACACTTCCGATATCCAAATATAGGCTTCCAATATATCAATCTTTATGTCTCGACCATTTCGAGACTCCTCGTCATGTCCGTGATCACATCCGGGACTCCGAACTACCTTCGGTACATCAAAATGCATAAACTCATAATAACTGTCATCGTAACGTTAAACGTGCGGACCCTACGGTTCGAGAACAATGTAGACATGACTGAGTCTCCGGTCAATAACCAATAGCGGGACCTGGATGCCCATATTGGCTCCTACATATTCTACGAAGATCTTTATCGGTCAGACCGCATAACAACATACGTTGTTCCCTTTGTCATCGGTATGTTACTTGCCCGAGATTCGATCATCGGTATCCAATACCTAGTTCAATCTCGTTACCGGCAAGTCTCCTTACTTGTTCTGTAATACATCATCCCGCAACTAAATCATTAGTTGCAATGCTTGCAAGGCTTGTGTAATGTGCATTACCGAGAGGGCCCAGAGATACCTCTCCGACAATCGGAGTGACAAATCCTAATCTCGAAATACACCAACCCAACATCTACCATTGGAGACACCTGTAGTACTCCTTTATAATCACCCAGTTACGTTGTGACGTTTGGTAGCACCCAAAGTGTTACTCCGGCAAACGGGAGTTGCATAATCTCATAGTCATAGGAACATGTATAAGTCATGAAGAAAGCAATAGCAACATACTAAACGATCGGGTGCTAAGCTAATGAAATGGGTCATGTCAATCAGATCATTCAACTAATGATGTGACCTCGTTAATCAAATAACAACACATTGTTCATGGTTAGGAAACATAACCATCTTTGATTAACGAGCTAGTCTAGTAGAGGCATACTAGTGACACTAAGTTTGTCTATGTATTCACACATGTATTATGTTTCTGGTTAATACAATTCTAGCATGAATAATAAACATTTATCATGATACAAGGAAATAAATAATAACTTTATTATTGCCTCTAGGGCATATTTCCTTCACTAGTCAACGCGCATGTGGGCGAACTGCTTTTCGCCCACACGACAATCGTACGCCGTTGGATGGCAACTGCAGTTGCGTGTACATGCCAACTAGGCAAACACACATAGCAACTACGATTCGTTTGCTAGAAGGCAACTGCAGTTGCGTGTACGTGGCAATCAGATAAACATACATGGCAACTGTGATTAACCACACGTGGCAACTAGGTAAACGCACACGGCAACTATTGTTTGACCATAAGTGGCAAGTAGTTAATCACACACGACAACTCACGACAATTACCATAAATTAAATATGGCAATATAGTTAACCAAAACAGAGAGAGTTACCATGTTTTTACAACCATATTTGCCATTTCGGACGGTAACTAATCGTCATCCCACGGCTACCTAATATAGTTGCGCCAGGACGTATGGGCATAGTTGCTTCGTGCCAGACGCGCGGGGTGAGGATAAGTAGTACTTGTTGGACGTGTAGCACAAAGTAGCTGCGCCCACACGTGTGGGCAATTCTACTGTTCGCCCACACACTGCCCGTGTGGGCTGCCCCTGTTTATGCCACACACGATGTGTAAGTGAATGCCTATTATGCCACACGTGTGATGGATATCGGGGTCCCTAAGTAATTATTAGTAGTACGGAGTAGATCAATTATTGGGCTAGTGCAGTTGGCAAGACCACGTGGACACAAGGTGAGTACTGACTCGGTACATCCCCATTTTGGAAACAGGGTCAAGGAGATAGCCAAGTTTGGGAACCAGCCAAACGCGAGGAGGCAGCAGGACTGGCCCCAGCGCTGTTCCCATCCATCCCAAAAGCATCGGAGGAGACAAGATATTTTGGAAGAGAGCACACCCGCATCATAGCATCCGTCCTCTACTCCCGTAAAGCTTAAGTGCAGGCCCCAGCACCCATATTTTGTTACTACAAGCACAGTCCATATCCGTCACGTTATCATCATCTGAGACTGTAGTGTACTAGTACAAGCAACGAGGCGATCGATCGCATTATCAACACAGTACGATCGAGGAGAGGAACGAGGGCAGGCGTCCAGATCAAGAGGAACACGCTTGAGAGAGACCACACGTACGTCGAGATGGTCGAGGCAGTTGGGTTAGCTGGGTTTTGATGCTTAGGTTATCATTTTGTGTACTGTTGGAGCACGCTCTGGTCGAAAAGGCGGCACGGTTTCAATGATATATCACCAGAACACGCGATGGCGACGCCTAGCAAGAAGGCTGGGGATCGATCGACACGCTACTAGTATTGTGTGAAGGATCTTGTCCAGTTTTCCAAGCCCGCAGACGTCAATTATACTGTAAGCTCATCACAGGGTTACAGTATTAGTTTAGGCGTTTAGCGCCTCCTGTCAAGCATAAAATTGGCCAGCGCCCGGCCCCTCTCTGCGAGCAATCCACCTGTCTGCCTGCCTTTTGAGGGATTTTGACGTCCGGGAGTGAGATATAGTAGAGGGAACTCCCAGTGTCTGAGATCCGCCGGGCGGTCCTGGTGGAGAGAAGTAGCTAGGCAGCTGGTACATAGGATATAGCTAGCTAGGATGGACGGCCTCCACAAGGAGCTCGCGCTGGGGCTGATCGGCGAGCTCCAGACGGCGCCGTTCGTGGCCAAGACGTACCAGATGGTGAGCGACCCTAGGACGGACGCGCTCGTCAGGTGGGGGAGGGACAACAACAGCTTCCTCGTCACCGACGTCGCCGGCTTCTCGCAGCTCCTCCTCCCATGCTTCTTCAAGCACGGCAACTTCTCCAGCTTCATCCGCCAGCTCAACTCATACGTGAGTATCCTTTCTCACGTGCACTGTACATACACTTGCTTGAAAGAAATATCTGCTAGCAGCTTAATTTGCTACGGTGAGGTTGTTGTGCAGGGCTTCCGGAAGGTGCACCCGGACCGATGGGAGTTCGCGCACGAATCGTTCCTGCGCAGCCAGACGTACCTTCTGTCGCGCATCGTGCGCCACAAGAAGAAGCGCGGCGAGACCTCTTGCTCGTCTCTAGTCGGCGGCGGCGAGCAGCACGTGATGGCCAATATACGAGAGGAAGTGGAGGAGGAAGAGGACGACGAGGGGAGGGAGGCGCTGCTCGAGGAGGTTCGGAGACTGCGGCATGAGCAGACGGCTATCGGGGAGCAGCTGGCGCAGATGGCCCGGCGACTACAGGCGACGGAGCGGCGGAGTGACCGGCTCATGCCCTTAATTGCCCGGCTCGACGAGGATCCCAGGGCCACCTCCCTCCACCTTCTCCAACAGGCGGCCGAGAAGAAGCTCCAGCGCATGCAGTTGCCTTCCCGTGATTTTGCTTCCTTTCCCATTGCACCCCCGCTTCACTCGGCGCCTTCACCGATCTTGGCTCTCGGCGACACGGCCATGAGCGGAGCTAGAGTCTGGCAGTGGGCAGAGCCGATGTCGCCACTGAAACTCACAACCTTCGAGCAGCCCTCCGCGAGCTCCGGGGTGCAGCAGGTGCCGGAGTTCGAGGCCGGCGGCAGCGGCATGGGACTAACTGACAGTGGGACCGCGGTGGAGACCCCCTTCCCGTTCTGCCTACTTGGTCAGTGTTTCTTCTAAACATGGCGCGTAGTGTATGCACATGTACCTTCTTCTGCTTAGTAATTTAGCAAAATCATTTGCACGCATTTTCTTTAAGTTTGGCACCATCGATGCTGGGAGCGAGATGTATGTCAGATCGTCGAATGTGTGCAGAACAGTCTGGTCAGATCATGGTGGAGAGTACTTCTGTATTGGCTCATGAGATACAATACATCGTGACAGAGCTTGAGCTTCTTAAGTACGATTTACCGGGCAAATTTGTCGCGGGATACATAATCGCTAAGCTCCCTAATTTTTGGAGAAATTTTGCTACCACTCCGAAACATCAGAGGCGTGAATTCTCATTAGAGGATGTAATCGGCCATCTGAGTGTTGAGCAGAACTCGAGAGAAAATGACTCGCACGGAAAAGGGGTCGAAGGTACTTCTGTCACCAATATGGTACATCAGAGGAAGTTCGATTCCCACAAGCCAAGGGAAAGAATAATGTCCAACAGAATACCGACTTTAAAAAAAAAGGGTAAGAAGACCTTCAAAAAGATCAAGAAAGGAGATGCCTGCTTCACTTGTGGTTCAAAGGAACATTGGGCCAACAAGTGCCCAAACAACTACAAGAAGTCAAGGGAGGACTCCAAGCCTGCCAACATGATTGTGAGTAACAATGAGAGAATGGTGCATCTGGGTACAATAATTTATTTACTGTATTTTCAGTTTGTCAGTCCACCGATTGGTGGATGGACACAAGTGCAAATATTCATGTGTGTGCTGACATTTCATTGTTTTCTTCTTACCAGATCACATGCCATGGATCCCTATTAATGGGGAATGGCGCAAGTGCTTTTGTTCATGGTGTTGGCATGGTCAATTTAAAGTTTACTTCATAAAGGATCATGTAGCTGAAGAACGTGCAATACGACCTGGCCATCAAGAAGAATCTCGTCAGTGGCTCCCTTCCTTGTTAAGTTGATCTTCGAGTCTAATAAAGTAATTGTTACAAAATATGAACTTTTTGTTGCAAAAGGTTACGAATGTGCAGGTCTGTGCCGCCTTTCCCTTGCAGATTTTTGTAATAAAGTCATGAACAATATTCATTCGAGTGTTAATGAATCTGAAGTTTGGCACTCACGTTTTTGTCACATTAGTTTCAGTGTGATGACACAGTACGAAAATTGATCTTGAGTTTCACTTTAGCCAAATGTTCAAAGTGTCATTCGTGTGTGCAATCTAAGCAACCTCACAAACCTCACAAGACGCAGAGGAGAGACACTTGGCACCACTAGAACTCATACATTTTGATCTTTGTGAGATGAGTGGTGTGCTGACTAAAGGTGGAAAGAAATACTTCATGACGTTGATAGATGGTTCCACTAGATATTGTTATATATATCTGTTAAATACTAAAGATGAAACCCTGCACTACTTTAAAAGTTTAAAGTCTATAAGGTAGAAGTTGAATACCAACTTGAAAAGAAAATTAAACGAGTCTGGTCAGATTGTGGTGGAGTGTACCTCTCGAATGTGTTTGATTTTTTGTGTGCGGAACATGACATTATTCATGAGAGGACGCCTCCCTATTCATCCTAGTCAAACGGGGTTGCGGAACGGAAAACTCGTACTATAACCGATTTGGTTAATGCCATGTTAAATACATCGGGTTAATCCAAGGCATGATGGGGGATGCTATATTGACATCATGTCATGTCCTAAATAAAGTTCCGACAAAGGACAATGAGGTAACTCCCTATGAGCAATGGGAGAAGAGAAGGACGACACTCTCGTACTTGCGTACTTGGGCTGCTTGGCTAAAGTCAATGTACCAATCCCAAAAAGCGTAAGCTTGGACCAAAGACCGTGGACTGTGTTAATTTGGGCTACGCTAAGAATAACATTGGCTATAGATTTCTAGTAGTGAAATCTGAGGTACCTGACGTGAAGTTTGGTACAACTAGGGAGTCTAAGGATGCTACATTCTTTTAAAATATTTTTTCTATGAGAGATATGCAAAGCACTTCTAGACAGGAACCGAGGAGACTCCCGAGCCTGCCATTCTTATGAAATATTATGACCAAAAACATGATGAAAATCCTGAGAGGATGACGAGGAAACCCTTGGTAGGGGCAAGAGACAAAGAACTGCAAAGACCTTTCATGATGATTTCCTTGTGTACTTTGTGGATGATACTCCCACTTCTATTTTTAGAGGCGTATGCATCTCCAGAAGGTGAGTACTAGGGAGATGTGGTCCGTAGCGAGATGGATTCCATCATGGCTAATGAGACATGGGAAATCACTGAACATTCCTATGGTTCCAAACCGTCGGGATGTAAGTGGGTGTTCAAAAAGAAGCTTAGGCCCAATGGTACGATTGAAAAGTACAAGGTTAGGCTTGTGGCCAAGGGTTATGCCCAGAAAGAAGATGAAGATTTCTTCGATACTTATTCACCTATGGCCAGACTGACCACCATTCGAGTATTACTCTTGTTGGCGGCCTCACACGGTCTTCTTGTTGGGGAACACAGTATTTCAAAAAATTTCCTACGATCACACAAGATCTATCTAGGAGATGCATAGCAACGAGAGGGGAGAGTGTGTCTACGTACCCTCGTAGACCGAAAGCGGAAGCGTTTAGTAACGCGGTTGATGTAGTCAAACGTCTTCGCGATTCAACCGATCAAGTACCGAACGCATGGCACCTCCGCGATCTGCACACGTTCAGCTCGGTGACATCCCTCGTACTCTAGATCCAGCTGAGGCCGAGGGTGAGTTCCGTCAGCAGGTGATGATGAAGTTACCAACGCAGGGCTTCGCCTAAGCACTACGACAATATGACCGAGGTGTAAAACCGTGGAGGGGGCACCGCACACGGCTAAAGATCAACTTGTGTGCCTATGGGGTGCCCCCCTCCCACGTATATAAAGGGGGGAGGGAGGAGGAGGCCGGCCAGGGTTGGCGCGCCCAAGGGGGGGGATCCTACTCCAAGCAGGATTCGGCCCCCCTTTCCTACTTCCATAAGGAGAAGGGGGGAAGGAATAGGAGAAGAGAAGGAAAGGGGGGGGGGGGTGGCCCCCTAGCCCTAGTCCAATTCGGTTTGGGCTAGGGGGGGCGCCACTTCTTGGCTTGCCTCCTCTCTTCCACCACTACGCCCATGAGGCCCAATAACTTCCCGAAGGATGTTCCGGTAACCCCCGGTACTCCAAAACTCACCCGAAACGACCCGAACCATTCCGTTGTCCGAATGTAACCATCCAATATATTAATCTTTATGTCTCGACCATTTTGAGACTTCTCGTCATGTCCGTGATCTCATCCGGGACTCCAAACAAACTTCGATACATCAAACCACATAACTCATAATACAAATTGTCATCGAACGTTAAGCGTGCGGACCCTACGTGTTTGAGAACTATGTAGACATGACCGAGACACATCTCCGGTCAATAACCAATAGCAGAACCTAATGCTCATATTGGTTCCTACATATTCTACGAAGATCTTTATCGGTCAAACCGCATAACAAGATACGTTGTTCCCTTTGTCATCAGTATGCTACTTGCCCGAGATTCGATCGTTGGCATCATCATACCAAGTTCAATCTTGTTACCGGCAAGTCTCTTTACTCGTTCCATAATGCATCGTCCCGCAACTAACTCATTAGTCATATTTCTTGCACGACTTATAGTGATGTGCATTACTGAGAGGGCCCATAGATACCTCTCCGACAATCGGAGTGACAAATCCTAATCCCGATATATGCCAACTCAACAAACACCATCGGAAACACCTGTAGAGCATCTTTATAGTCACCCAGTTACGTTGTGACGTTTGATAGCACACAAGGTCTTCCTTCGGTACTCAGGAGTTGCATAATCTCATAGTCGTAGGAGCATGTATAAGTCATGAAGAAAGCAATAGCAATAAAACTAAACGATCATAATGCTAAGCTAACGGATGGGTCTTGTCCATCACATCATTCTCTAATGATGTGATCCCATTCATCAAATGACAACACATGTCCATGGCTAGGAAACTTAACCATCTTTGATTAACGAGCTAGTCAAGTAGAGGCATATTAGGGATACACTGTTTGTCTATGTATTCACACATGTACTGGGTTTCCGATTAATACAATTCTAGCATGAATAATAAACATTTATCATGATGTAAGGAAATATAAATAACAACTTTATTATTGCCTCTAGGGCATATTTCCTTTAGTCTCCCACTTGCACTAGAGTCAATAATCTAGATTACACAGTAATGATTCTGACACCTATGGAGTCTTGGTGCTGATCATGTTTTCCTCATGAGAGAGGCTTAGTAAACGGGTCTGCAACATTCATATCCGTATGTATCTTGCAAATCTCTATCTCTCACTCCTTGACTTGATCGCGGATGGAATTGATGTCACACCCTAGCTAGTTCAAGCATTAGAGTGTGCATCATGTTTAAATTTCTCTTAAATTTGAAATGGGGAAAGCAGAAACCCCCAGCACCCCCCTGAAATCAACTAGGGTTTACTAAAAATAATTTCAATGAACCTGAAATGCCCTTCTAAAATGTTCACCCTCTTTGTCTTGGGTTAGAACCTCTGGCAAAACTGGTGCACAATTTTCTAGGTCAACAGAAGGTCATTGATTTAAATCATAAGTATTTGATTTGGGCATTTAAATGCTATAAAATAATTTAAATGCTCAAATAATTTTGGGAATAAATGTTTCCTGTTGGAAATATTCTAAACAAAGCTCACATTTATTTTCAGGATTTTTGGAAACATTTTAGTATTTTTAATAAAGCCCAATAGTTACAGTTTAATAGAAAACAGAAACAATTTAAAAAAAAGGAGAGGGAGAAGCCCACCTGGGCCTTACCTGGCGCCGCCCACCAGGCCCACCTGCCGGCCCAGCCCAGCCACCGCGCCAGCGAGCAGCTTGGCTCGGCCAGGCAGGCAGCCAGGTGCTCGACGGCGGCACCCCCGCGCGCCACGCAGCTGGCTGCCGCCCTGCTTCCTCCCCTCGCCACCCTGCTGGCCTAGACAGGCTCCACGTCGCCGCCTCGACCCCCTGGACATGCTCACTCGCCCCCTGCCTCACTCCCTCGCTCCCCTTCGCCATGGCCGACGCAGCCGTCGCCGTCCCGCCACCGTAGTCGCGTCCACCGCCGTCCCCGTGCTGCTCCACCGTGTCCTGAAGCTCCGCCACTTCCTCCTCGATCGCTCCACCAAGCCACGCCCCGCCGGAGGCCTGCAAACGACTCCACCGAGCTCGTCTTCAACCTCGGGCTGCCCAGATCGCCTTCGCCGCCCCGCTTGCTCCGGCTCGTCCCCGACCGTGCCGTCTGTCTCTGTGTGACCGCTGTGAGCCCAGCTACCTCCCCGTCCTCTCCGTTCTCCTCCTCGTGCACCACAGCGATCACACGGAGCTCACCCGCACGCACTGCCGCGGAGCTCATCACCGACGTGTCTCCGGCCAAACACCGGCCACGCCACCTAGTCTGACAACTTCACCGCATCCCTAGGGTCACAATGCACCTCACCACGCGCCTCGCCGTGCCCCGTAGCCTCGGGCTCACTTTCACCCGACTCCGGCGACCGCCAAGCTCGTCGCCGGCGACGCTTCCGGCCACCCCGAGCCCAACCACCACCACCAAACGCCGCGGCTCGTCCCCAGCTACCCGTAGATGATCTCCGCCGTCGTTTTGGTCGCCCGAGGGCGTTTTCCGAAGCCCTCCGCCGTCTCGGCCTCGCCGGCGACTCAACGCCGGCGGGATTAGCCCTGTTGACCGGTGGGTTTGACCACTGACGTGGATTGGGTGGGCCCAGGTTGACTCCCCTGAGTCAATGACAAGTGGGCCCCCTCTGCTAATTATCCAGATTAGTTTCTAACTAAAATTAGTTAGTTTAATTAACTACTGACACGCGGGACCTACTGGTCAGGTTTGACCTGGACCTCCCTGTTGACCCTGACGTCACCCTGACGTATTGCTGACGCAGTAATTGATTTACTGGAATTAGTTTTATACAGGAAATTCCAGAAAATAGTTCAAACTTCAAAAATTCATAGAAATTCAACCATAACTCCAAATGAAATAATTTATATATGAAAAATTATCAGAAAAATTCAATCTATCCATCTGTAATGGTTTCATGCATGACAAAACGAGTTTACCTTGCTGTTTAAGCAGAATAAGGAAATGCACTATTAAAGCCATGTTTAATAAGCTAATAATTGAACCTTTGATTCAAATAAGCACATTCCTTTCTGTTATAGCTTGCATTAGGCCAAGACACATTCATATTGCCATGTCATAGCATGCATCATATTGTTGCATATCGTCATGTGTGTGTTCTTCGTGGTAGGTTCTGCCTCCGAGGATATTCACGAGTATCCAACTGAAGGGCAGTATCCCACCACCACTCCATCATGCAAGCAACCCATTGATCATTCCGATACAAACCCATGTTCTCGCTTCTGCTCTTGTTTACTGCATTAAGACAACGCGATTCAAACTGCTGTGTGCTACGGTAGTTGAACCCTTATCCTCTGCATGACCTGTCATTGCCACAGTAACTGGATGAAACCCACTAGCATGTGTAGGAGTTGATTGAGACATGTATGTGATTCCTACCTTGCTATGCCTGCTATGCTTAGAGTTGTGTCAGGTCTGGTTCATCTGGGTGATGGGCTAGAGTGATATGATTATGTCGGTAGTATGAGGAATGTGTTGAACATGTTTTGGTAAAGGTATCGATGAGAGGCCATGTAGGAGTACATGGTGGGTTGTTTCATTGAGACCGTCCCTAAGAACTGAGATCTGTATGTGTGATTTAAGATTCAGCTACTACCATGCACTGGGATCCTTAATTGACCCTCTCGGCTTCTTAATCACCCTAGTACTCTGTCCAGGAGTTGCAATAGTTTCTGGTGTTTGTAGGTTATGTGTTGGCGGCTGTGCGTAGCGCTGACCCTAGGGGTGGGCTATGTTGCGGTAGATACACCGTGGCCGGGTATGCCGGGCGCCCGTTTGGTGTCTCGGGACCCTGTTCACATCGTTCGGGGCCGTATGTGGAAACCTCGGCCGGACTCCCTGCGGATGGAACCTGGATAGGCGATAAACCTGGACTAGAGACTTAAGTGTTTAGGTAGGCCGTGGCCGACACCCTCGCTGGGCTTCCGCTTGAAGGTTGCCGAGTACATGTCGTGTAAACGGTGATAAGTGGTGAATGCGTGTATGACGAAGTACACCCCTGTAGGGTATAAACTATTCGAATAGCCGCGTCCGCGGTAAAGGACTACTTGGTTGCCTATACAGTTCATAGACAAGTTAATGGATACTACTAAAAGACTCAAGATAAGTGTGAGTACCGAGGATGGCCCTCTCGTAGGATGACGAGGGAGGATCCCCGGTGGAATATTGTGTTGGTGAGTAGTGGACTCGTGTGCGAAAACTATTTTCTACTGAAGTTCTGTAGGATAGTTTAGCCAAGAGTCAAAGCTGGCTTGCTGCATTAACCCCACCACCTTATTGAGAATAAGCATGTATAGTAGGTTCTGATGTAAGACTTGCTGAGTACCTTTGTACTCATGTTTGCTTAATTACTGTTTTCAAACGACAACACCACCCCCTCCGATGGGTTCTATGTAGACCTTGACGTCAACGAGTGACTAGCCACCCAGGTGGTGATCCTGGCCATGGAGTGCCTTATGTAGATAGACAGGCTTCGAGAAGCCTTCTTTCTTTCTAGAGTCTGTACTCAGACTAGTTGCTTCCGCATGTGCTTGTATGATTGTATGACTTGAGTGTCAGGTCATGTGACCCCTATCTGTATGAACATGTTATGTATGGCTCTCTGGAGCCTTTAAATAAAGTACTTGAGTTGTAGAGTTTTGTTGTGATGCCATGTTGTATGTACTCATATCGGGCATATTGTGTGTATGATTGAAATGCTTGGTATGAGTGGGATCCGACAATCTAGTTGTTTATCCTTGGCAGCCTTTCTTATGGGGAAATGTAGTCTAGTGTTCCTCGAGCCATAGTAGTCCGCTACAGCCCGGTTCACCGGAGTCCTGCTAGCCCAGCACTACTGCTCAGGACACTTGACTGGCCGGCATGTGATTCACTTTGTTCCGATGTCTGTCCCTTCGGGGAAATGTCACGCGGTGACTTCCGGAGTCCTGCCTAGCCTGCTACAGCCCGGGTTCCCCGGAGTCCTGTTAGCCCAGTGCTACAGTCCGGAATCACTCGCTGATGACCGACATGCTCGATGTGATTCATGTATGCCTGTCTCCATAGGTCTGTGCCACTTTGGGTTCACGACTAGCCATGTCGGCCCGGGTTCTCTGTCATATGGATGCTAGCGACACTATCATATACGCGAGCCAAAAGGTGTAAACGGTCCCGGGCCATGGTAAGGCGACACCCGTGGGATACCGTGCGTGAGGCCGCAAAGTGATATGAGGTGTTACCGGCTAGATCGATGTGACTTGGAATCGGGGTCCTGACAATTGAAGCGTCTCTTGATGTGCTTGGTTCTCTTGTGAAATCTGGATTCCTTTGCCAAGGCAATTGCACCAATATTGTTACAAAAGATTTTCATTGGACCCGATGCACTAGGTATTATACCTAGATCTGATATGAACTCCTTCATCCAGACTCCTTCATTTGCTGCTTCCGAAGCAGCTATGTATTCCGCTTCACACATAGATCCCGCCACGACGCTCTGCTTAGAACTACACCAACTGACAACTCCACCATTCAATAAAAATACATATCCGGTTTGTGACTTAGAGTCATCCGGATCAGTGTCAAAGCTTGCATCGACGTAACCATTTACGACGAGCTCTTTGTCACCTCCATAAATGAGAAACATATCCTTAGTCCTTTTCAGTTATTTCAAGATGTTCTTGACCGTTGTCCAGTGATCCACTCCCGGATTACTTTGGTACCTCCCTGCTAAACTAATAGCAAGGCACACATCAGGTCTGGTACACAACATTGCATACATGATAGAACCTATGGCTTAGGCATAGGGAATTACTTTCATTTTCTCTCTATCTTCTGTAGTGGTCGGGCATTGAGTCTGACTCAACTTCACACCTTGTAACACATGCAAGAACCCTTTCTTTGCTTGATCCATTTTGAACTTCTTCAAAACTTTATCAAGGTATGCGCTTTGTGAAAGTCCAATTAAGCGTCTTGATCTATCTCTATAGATCTTGATGCCCAATATATAAGCAGCTTCATCGAGGTCTTTCATTGAAAAATTCTTATTCAAGTATCCTTTTATGCTATTCGGGAATTCAGTATCATTTTCGATAACAATATGTCATCCACATATAATATCAGAAATGCTATAGAGCTCCCACTCACTTTTTTGTAAATACAGGATTCTCCAACAGTCTGTATAAAACCATATGCTTTGATCACACTATCAAAGCATATATTCCAACTCCAAGATGCTTGCACCAGTCCATAAATGGATCGCTGGAGCTTGCACACTTTGTTATCACATTTTGGATCGTTAAAACCTTCCGGTTGCATCATATACAACTCTTCTTTAAGATATCCATTAAGGAATGCAGTTTTGACATCCATTTGCCAAATTTCATAATCATAAAATGCAGCAATTGCTAACATGATTCGCACGGACTTAAGCATCGCTACGGGTGAGAAGGTCTCATCACAGTCAACTCCTTGAACTTGTCGAAAACCTTTCGCAACAACTCAAGCTTTGTAGACAGTAAGATTACTGTCAGCGTCAGTCTTCTTCTTGAAGATCCATTTATTCTCTATGGCTTGCCGATCATCGGGCAAGTCAACCAAAGTCCACACTTTGTTCTCATACATGGATCCCATCTCAGATTTCATGGCCTCAAGCCATTTTATGGAATCCGGGCTCATCATCGCTTCCTCATACTTCATAGGTTCGTCATGGTCAAGTAACATGACCTCCAGAATAGGATTATCGTACCACTCTGGTGCGGATCTTGCTCTGGTTGACCTACGAGGTTCGGTAGTAACTTGATCAGAAGTTTCATGATCAACATCATTAACTTCCTCACTAATTGGTGTAGGAATCACTGGAACTGATTTCTGTGATGAACTACTTTCCAATAAGGGAGAAGGTATAGTTACCTCATCAAGTTCTACTTTCCTCCTACTCACTTCTTTCGAGAGAAACTCCTTCTGTAGAAAGGATCCATTCTTAGCAACGAATATCTTGCCTTCGAATCTGTGATAGAAGGTGTAACCAACAGTTTCCTTTGGGTATCCTATGAAGACACATTTTTTCGATTTGGGTTCGAGCTTATCAGGTTGAAGCTTTTTCGCATAAGCATCACAACCCCAAACTTTAAGAAACGACAACTTGGGTTTCTTGCCAAACCACAGTTCATATGGTGTCGTCTCAATGGATTTTGATGGTGCCCTATTTAACGTGAATGCAGCCGTCTCTAAAGCATAACCCCAAAACGATAGCGGTAAATCAGTAAGAGACATCATAGATCGCACCATATCTAATAAAGTGAAGTTACGACGTTTACGCTGTGGTGTTCCAGGTGGCGTGAGTTGCGAAACTATTCCGCATTGTTTCAAATGAATACCAAACTCATAACTCAAATTTCACCTCCACGATCAGATCGTAGAAACTTAATTTTCTTGTTGCGATGATTTTCCACTTCACTATGAAATTCTTTGAACTTTTCAAATGTTTCAGACTTATGTTTCATCAAGTAGATATACCCATATTTGCTTGAATCATCTATGAAGGTCAGAAGATAACGATACCCGCCACGAGCATGAACACTCATCGGACCGCATACATCAGTATGTATTATTTCCAATAAGTCTGTTACTCGCTCCATTGTTCCGGAGAACGGAGTCTTATTCATCTTGCCCATGAGGCATGGTTCGCAAGCATCAAGTGATTCATAATCAAGTGATTCCAAAAGCCCATTAGCATGGAGTTTCTTCATGCACTTTACACCAATATGACCTAAACGGCAGTGCCACAAATAAGTTGCACTATCATTATTAAACTTATATCTTTTGGCTTCAATACTATGAATATGTGTATCACTAATATCAAGATTTAATAAACATAGACCACTCATCAAGGGTGCATGACCATAAAATATATTACTCATATAAATAGAACGACCATTATTCTCTGATTTAAATGAATAACCATCTCGCATCAAACATGATCCAGATATAATGTTCATGCTTAATGCTGGCACAAAATAACAATTATTCAGGTCTAATACTAATCCCGAAGGTAGATGTAGAGGTAGCGTGCCATCCACGATCACATCGACTTTGGAACCATTTCCCACACGCATCGTCACCTCATCCTTAGCCAATCTTCTCTTAATCCGTAGCCCTTATTTCGAGTTGCCAATATGAGCAACAAAACCAGTATCAAATACCCAGGCGCTACTGCGAGCATTAGTAAGGTACACATCAATAACATGTATATCGAATATACCTTTCATTTTGCCATCCTTCTTATCCGCCAAATACTTGGGGATGTTCCGCTTTGAGTGACCAGTCCCTTGAAGTAGAAGTACTCAGTCTCAGGCTTAGGTCCAGACTTAGGCTTCTTCACTTGAGCAGCAACTTGCTTGCCGTTCTTCTTGAAGTTCCCCTTCTTCCCTTTGCCCTTTTTCTTGAAACTAGTGGTCTTGTTGAGCATCAACACTTGATGCTCCTTCTTGATTTCTACCTCTGCAGCCTTTAGAATTGCAAAGAGCTCGGGAATTGTCTTATCCATGCATTGCATATTATAGTTCATCATGAAGCTTTTGTAGCTTGGTGGCAGTGATTGAAGAACTCTATCAATGACACTATCATCAGGAAGATTAATTCCTAGTTGAGTCAAGTGGTTGTGGTACCCAGACATTCTAAGCATATGTTCACTGACAGATCTATTCTCCTCCAGCTTGCAGCTATAGAACTTATTGGAGACTTCATTACTCTCAATTCAGGCATTTGCTTGAAATATCAACTTCAACTCCTGGAACATCTCATATGCTCCATGACACTCAAAACGTCGTTGAAGTCCCGGTTCTAAGCCGTAAAGCATGGCACACTGAACTATCGAGTAGTGATCAATTTTGCTCTGCCAGACGTTCTTCCAGGACGTAATTCTTCTATGCAGCAATGAGAATAATCCTCAAGTTACGGACCCAATCCGCTTAGTTGCTACCATCATCTTTCAACTTAGCTTTCTCTAGGAACGCATTAAAATTCAAAGGAACAGTAGCACGGGCCATTTATCTACAAGAACATAAACATGCAAAACACTACCAGGTACTAAGTTCATGATAAATTAAAGTTAAATTAATCATATTACTTAAGAACTCTCACTTAGACAGACATCCCTCTAATCATCTAAGTGATCACATGATCCATATCAACTAAACCATGTCCGATCATCACGAGAGATGGAGAAGTTTTCAATGGTGAACATCACTATGTTGATCATATCTACTATATGATTCACGCTCGACCTTTCGGTCTCAGTGTTCCGAGGCCATATCTGCATATGCTAGGCTCGTCAAGTTTAACCTGAGTATTCTGCTTAGGCAAAATTTGCTTGCACCCATTGTATGTGAACGTAGAGCTTATCACACGCGATCATCACGTGGTGTATCGGCACAACGAAATGTAGCAATAGTGCATACTCACGGAGAACACTTATACCTTGAAATTTAGTGACATATCATCTTATAATGCTACCGCCGAACTAAGTAAGATAAGATGCATAAAAGATAAACATCAGATGCAATCAATATAAGTGATATGATATGGCCATCATCATCTTGTGCCTTTGATCTCCATCTCCAAAGCACCGTCATGATCACCATCGTCACTGGCTTGACACCTTGATCTCCATCATAGCATCATTGTCGTCTCGCCAACTATAGCTTCTACGACTATCGCTACCGCTTAGTGATAAAGTAAAGCAATTACCTGGCTATTGCATTTCATACAATAAAGCGACAACTATATGGCTCCTACCAGTTGCCGATAACTTTGTTACAAAACATGATCATCTCATACAACAATTTATATAATCACATCTTGACCATATCACATCACAACATGCCCTGCAAAAACAAGTTAGACGTCCTCTGCTTTGTTGTTGTAAGTTTTACGTGGCTACTACGGGCTTAGCAAGAACCGTTCTTACCTACGCATCAAAAACCACAACGATTTTTCGTCAAGTGTGTTGTTTTAACCTTCAATAAGGACCGGGCGTAGTCAAACTCGATTCAACTAAAGCTGGAGAAACAGACACCCACTAGCCACCTGTGTGCGAAGCATGTCGGTAGAACCATTCTCATGAACGCGGTCATGTAATCTCGGTCTGGACCGCTTCATCCAACAATACCGCCGAATCAAAGTATGACATGTTGGTAAGATGTATGACTATTATCGCCCACAACTCTTTGTGTTCTACTCGTGCATATAACATCTATGCATAGACCTGGCTCGGATGCCACTGTTGGGGAACGCAGTATTTCAAAAAAATTCCTACGATCACGCAAGATCTATCTAGAAGATGCATAGCAAAGAGAGGGGAGAGTGTGACTACGTACCCTCGACGACCGAAAGAGGAAGTGTTTAGTAACGCGCTTGATGTAGTCGAACGTCTTCGCGATTCAACCGATCAAGTACCGAACGCACGTCACCTTTGCGATCTGCACACGTTCAGCTCGGTGACGTCCCTCGTACTCTAGATCTAGCTGAGGCCAAGGGTTAGTTCCATCAGCGCGACGGTGTGTTGACAGTGATGATGGAATTACCGATGCGGGGCTTCGCCTAAGCACTACGACAATATAACCGAGGTGTAAAACCATGGACGGGGGCACCGCACACGGCTAAAGATCAACTTGTGTCTCTATGGGGTGCCCCCTCCCACGTATATAAAGGGGGGGAGGGGGGAGGAGGCCGTCCAGGGTTGGCGCGCCCAAGGGGGGGGGAATCCTACTCCAAGTAGCATTCGCCCCCTTCCTACTTCCACAAGGAGAAGGGGGGAAGGAATAGGAGAAGAGAAGGAAAGGGGGGGCGGTCCCCTAGCCCTAGTCCAATTCGGTTTGGCTAGGGAGGGCACACGCTACCTCTTGGCCCGCCTCCTCTCTTCCACCACTAGGCCCATGAGGCCCAATAACTTCTCGGAGGGGGTTCCAGTAACCCCCGGTACTCAAAAACTCATCCAAAACAGCCAGAACCATTCCGGTCTCCGAATTTAAGCTTCCAATATATGAATCTTTATGTCTCGACCATTTCGAGACTCCTCATCATGTCAGTGATCTCATCCGGGACTCCGAACAAACTTCGGTACATCAAATCACATAACTCATAATACAAATCGTCATCGAACGTTAAGCGTGCGGACCCTGCAGGTTCGAGAACTATGTGGACATGACCGAGACACATCTCCGGTCAATAACCAATAGCGGAACCTGGATGCTCATATTGTTGGGGAACGCAGTATTTCAATTTTTTTGCTATGATCATGCAAGATCTGTCTAGGAGATGCATAGCAATGAGAGGGAGAGTGTGTCTACGTACCCTCATAGACCGAAAGCGGAAGCGTTTAAGCAACGCAGTTGATGTAGTCGAACGTCTTCGTGATCCAACCGATCAAGTACCGAACGTACGTCACCTCCGCAATCTGCACACGTTCAGGTCGGTGATGTCCCTCGAACTCTTGATCCAGTTGAGGTCTAGGGAGAGTTTCGTCAGCACGACGGCGTGGTGACGGTGATAATGAATTTACCGGTGCAGGGCTTCTATGGAGGGGGGCACCGCACACGGCTAAGAGAAACTTTTATGTGCCTTTGGGTTTCCCCCTCCCACGTATATAAGGGGGGAGGAGGAGGCCGGCCAAGGGGAGGAGGCGCGCCATGGGGGGGCAATCCTACTCCAAGTAGGATTCGCCCCCCCCCCTTTCCTATTCCAACAAGGAGAAGGGGGAAGGTGAGGGAGGAGAAAAGGAAAGGGGGGCCGGCCCCCTAGTCCAATTTGGTTTGGGCTAGGGGGGCGTGCTCCCCACCTTGGCCTGCCTCCTCTCTTCCACGAATATGCCCATGAGGACCAATAACCCCCGGGGGGTTCCGGTAACCCCCCGGTACTCCGGAAAATACCCGATACACCTCGGAACTATTCCGATGTCCGAATATAGTCTTCCAATATATCAATGTTTATGTCTCGACCATTTCAAGACTCCTCGTCATGTCCGTGATCTCATCTGGGGCTCCGAACTACCTTCGGTACATCAAAACACATAAACTCATAATACCGATTGATAACCCACATGTATAGGGGATCGCAACAGTTTTTGAGGGTAGAGTATTCAACCCAAATTTATTGATTTGACACAAGGGGAGCCAAAGAACATTCTCAAGTATTAGCAGTTGAGTTGTCAATTAAACCACACCTGGAAACTTAATATCTGCAGCAAGGTATTTAGTAGCAAAGTAATATGATAGTAGTGGTAATGGTGGCAAAAGTAACGGTAGCAGTTTTGGTTTTATAGTGATTGTAACAGTAGCAACGGAAAAGTAAATAAGCGAAGAACAATATATGAAAAGCTCGTAGGCAATGGATCAGTGATGGATAATTATGTCGGATGCGATTCCTCATGCAATAGTTATAACATAGGGTGACACAGAACTAGCTCCAGTTCGTCAATGTAATAGTAGGCATGTATTCCGAATATAGTCATACGTGCTTATGGAAAAGAACTTGCATGACATATTTTGTCCTACCCTCCCGTGGCAGCGGGGTCCTATCGGAAACTAAGGGATATTAAGGCCCCCTTTTAATAGAGTACCAGACCAAAGCATTAACACATAGTGAACACATGAACTCCTCAAACTACGGTCATCACTGGTAAGTATCCCGATTATTGTCACTTCGGGTTTAACAGATCATAACACATAATAGGTGACTATAGACTTGCAAGATAGGATCAAGAACTCACATATATTCATGAAAACATAATAGGTTCAGATCTGAAATAATGGCACTCGGGCCCTAGTGACAAGCATTAAGCATAGAAAAGTCATAGCAACATCAATCTCAGAACATAGTGGATACTAGGGATCAAACCCTAACAAAACTAACTCGATTACATGATAAATCTCATCCAACCCATCACCGTCCAGCAAGCCTATGATGGAATTACTCACGCACGGTGGTGAGCATCATGAAATTGGTGATGGAGGAAGGTTGATGATGACGGATTCCCCTCCCCGGAGCCCCGAACGGACACCAAATCAGCCCTCCCGAGAGAGATTAGGGCTTGGCGGCGGCTCCGTATCATAAAACGCGATGAATCCTTCTCTCTTATTGTTATCTCCCCAAACATGAATATATAGAGTTGGAGTTGAGGTCGGAGGAGCACCAGGGGGCCCACGAGGCAGGGGGCACGCCTAGGGGGTATAGGCGCGCCCCACCCTCGTGGATAGGGTTTGGGCCCCCTGGCCTTGATTCTTTCGCCAGTATTTTTTATATATTCCAAAAATAATCTCCGTTGATTTTTAGGTCATTCGAAGAACTTTTATTTCTGCACAAAAATAACACCATGGCAATTCTGTTGAAAATAGCGTTAGTCCGGGTTAGTTCCATTCAAATCATGCGAGTTAGAGTCCAAACCAAGGGCAAAAGTGTTTGGAAAAGTAGATGCGATGGAGACGTATCAACTCCCCCAAGCTTAAACCTTTGCTTGTCCTCAAGCAATTCAGTTGATAAACTGAAAGTGATAAAGAAAAACTTTTACAAACTCTGTTTGCTCTTGTTGTTGTAAATATTTTAAAGCCAGCATTCAAGTTTTCAACAAAGATTATGAACTAACCATATTCACAATAACAATTAGGTCTCATGTTTACTCATATCAATGGCATAATCAACTAGCGAGCAATAATAATAAATCTCGGATGACAACACTTTCTCAAAACAATCATAATATGATATAACAAGATGGTATCTCGCTAGCCCTTTCTGAGACCGCAAAACATAAATGTAGAGCACCCCTGAAGATCAAGGACTGACTGGAAATTGTAATTCATGGTACAAGAGATCCAGTCAAGTCATACTCAATGTAAACTAATAATAATACATGCAAATGACAGCGATGCTCTCCAACTGGTGCTTTTTAATAAGAGGGTGATGATTTAGCATAAAAGTAAATAGATAGGCCCTTCGCAGAGGGAAGCATGGATTTATAGAGGTGCCAGAGATCGATTTTGAAATAGAGATGAATAATATTTTGAGCGGTATACTTTCATTGTCAACATAACAACCGAGAGATCTCGATATCTTCCATGCTACACACATTATAGGCGGTTCCCAAGCAGAATGGTAAAGTTTATACTCCCCCACCACCAACAAGCATCAATCCATGGCTTGCCTGAAATAACGGGTGCCTCCAACTAACAACAATCCCGGGGGAGTTTTGTTTGCAATTATTTTGTTTTGATTGAGCATGGGACTGGGCATCCCGGTGACCAGCCATTTTCTCGTGAGTGAGGAGCGGAGTCCACTCCTCTTCAGAATAACCCGCCTAGCATGGAAGATACAAACAACCCTAGTTGATACATGAGCTATTCGAGCATACAAAAAATAATTTTTATTTGAAGGTTTAGAGTTTGGCACATACAAATTTACTTGGAACGGCAGGTAGATACCGTATATAGGAAGGTATGGTGGACTCATGTGGAATAACTTTGGGGTTTATGGAGTTGGATGCACAAGCAGTATTCCCGCTTAGTACAAGTGAAGGCTAGAAAGAGACTGGGAAGCGACCAGCTAGAGAGCGACTACAGTCATGAACATGCATTAAAATTAATCAACACTGAATACAAGCATGAGTAGGATATAATTCACCATGAACATAAATATCGTGGAGGCTATGTTGATTTTGTTTCAAGTACATGCGTGAACATGTGCCAAGTCAAGCCACTCGAATTGTTCAAAGGAGGATACCACCCTATCATATCACATCACAACCATTTCAATAGCATGTTGGCATGCAAGGTAAACCATTATAAACTCATAGCTAATTAAGCATGGCATAAGCAACTATAATCTCTAATTGTCATTGCAAACATGTTTTATTCATAATAGGCTGAATCAGGAATGATGAACTAATCATATTTACAAAAACAAGAGAGGTCGAGTTCATTCTAGCTTTTCTCATCTCAATCAGTTCATCATATATCGTCATTATTGCCTTTCACTTGCACAACCGAATAGTGTGGATAATAATAATAGTGCACGTGCATTGGACTAAGCTGGAATCTGCAAGCATTGAATATACATGAGAAGACAAGGTAATACGGGCTTCTCGTTAAATCAACAATAATGCACATGAGAGCCACTCAACATTTTCATTATGGTCTTCTCCTCTCGACCCCCAAAGAAAAGAAAAGAAACAAAACTATTTACATGGAAAGCTCCCAACAAGCAAAAGAAGAGCAATAAATCTTTTTGGGTTTATTTTTAATTACTACTAGTACAAGCATGGAAAATAAACTAGCTAAAAGCTACAACTAATTTTTTGTTTTTCTTAAGGTTTTTCAAACACACAAGAAGAAAGCTTAAAAAGAAAATAAACTAGCATGGATGATACAATAAAAAAGTATGAGCACTGACAACTGGCATGAGTGTGTGAACATGAATGTAATGTCAGTGAGAAATACGTACTCCTCCAAGCTTAGGCTTATGGCCTAAGTTGGTCTATGCCCACGGATCAAAACTGCCCTCTCCGGTGTACTAAGGAGGGTCTTCAGGGTGCCACTGGTTGGCGATCTCCTCCGGATCCCACTGATAAACAGACTGGCAGTGAGGATCAGATAGTGGCTTCGGCTCTGGAGCTGATGTCAGGCTCTGGTATGCCTGAACGGCCTCCGACAAAACAAGGTACGTGCCTGAAAATGTGTTGAACAAATAGGGAGTAGGCAAGGAAATAGTCTCAAAGTGTTTCTTATCAAATATCAGTCTATAGTTAAGCATCTTCTTCGTATGCTTAACAATAAAATCATGTGCTACCATGCTCTTATAATCTAGCAAAATATGAGGCAACAACTTTTCCTCTTTCTCATTATGCCTAATAGGTGTGTTAAAGTGTGCAGCAAGGCGCGAGGTGAAGATGCCTCCCAAGACAGGACCCTTTGTATGGTTCAGAATTAACCGTTTAGCAATAATAATGCCTAAACTAAAAGTAGTATCACGAAACAAAGCATGGCGCAAAATAAGAATATCTGGGGCACTAAGATTTCCACAGTTCCCGCGACCAATTAAGCATCTACTAGCAAATATTGCAAAGTAACGTAGTACAGGAAAATGTATACTAGTGATTCTTGCATCGGAAACTTTCCTCGTTTCCCCTACAGCAATTGTGACAATATACCCGATAGACCTCGGAACTATTCCGATGTCCGAATAGTCTTCCAATATATCAATGTTTATGTCTCGACCATTTCGAGACTCCTCGTCATGTCCGTGATCTCATCCGTGACTCCGAACTACCTTCGGTACATCAAAACACATAAACTCATAATACCGATTGATAACCCACAAGTATAGGGGGTCGCAACAGTTTTCGAGGGTAGAGTATTCAACCCAAATTTATTGATTCGACACAAGGGGAGCCAAAGAATATTCTCAAGTATTAGTAGCTGAGTTGTCAATTCAACCACACCTGGAAACTTATCTGCAGCAAGGTATTTAGTAGCAAAGTAATATGATAGTAGTGGTAATGGTGGCAAAAGTAATGGTAGCAGTTTTGGTTTTATAGTGATTGTAAGAGTAGCAACGGAAAAGTAAATAAGCGAAGAACAATATATGAAAAGCTCGTAGGCAATGGATTAGTGATGGATAATTATGTCAGATGCGATTCCTCATGCAATAGTTATAACATAGGGTGACACATAACTAGCTCCAGTTCGTCAATGTAATAGTAGGCATCTATTCAGAATATAGTCATACATGCTTATGTAAAAGAACTTGCATGACATCTTTCGTCCTACCCTCCCGTGGCAGCGGGGTCCTATCGGAAACTAAGGGATATTAAGGCCTCCTTTTAATAGAGTACCTGCTACCTCTTGAGCACTGCGTTGGTTTTCCCCGAAGAGGAAGGGATGATGCAACAAAGTAGCGTAAGTATTTCCCTCAGTTTTTGAGAACCAAGGTATCAATCCAGTAGGAGGCTACGCGCGAGTCCCTCGTACCTGCACAAAACAAATAAATCCTCGCAACCAACGCAATAGGGGTTGTCAGTCCCTATAAGCCACTTACGAGAGTGAGATCTGATAGATATGATAAGATAATATTTTTGGTATTTTATGATAAAGATGCAAAGTAAAGTAAAGGCAAAGTAAATAGCAAAGGAAATAACTAAGTAGTAGGAGATCAATATGATAAAGATAGACCCGGGGGCCATAGGTTTCACTAGTGGCTTCTCTCGAGAGCATAGGTATTTTACGGTGGGTGAACAAATTACTGTTGAGCAATTGACAGAATTGAGCATAGTTATGAGAATATCTAGGTATGATCATGTATATAGGCATCACGTCCGAGACAAGTAGACCGACTCCTGCCTGCATCTACTACTATTACTCCACTCATCGACCGCTATCCAGCATGCATCTAGAGTATTAAGTTAAAAATAGAGTAACACCTTAAGCAAGATGACATGATGTAGAGGGATAGACTCATGCAATATGAAGAAAACCCCATCTTGTTATCCTCGATGGCAACAATACAATACATGCCTTGCTTCCCCTACCGTCATTGGGAAAGGACACCGCAAGATTGAACCCAAAGCTAAGCACTTCTCCCATTGCAAGAAAGATCAATCTAGTAGGCCAAACCAAACTGATAATTCGAAGAGACTTGCAAAGATAACCAATCATACATAAAAGAATTCAGAGAAGATTCAAATATTATTCATAGATAAACTTGATCATAAACCCACAATTCATCGGTCTGAACAAACACACCGCAAAAAGAAGATTACATCGAATAGTTCTCCACAAGAGAGGGGGAGAACATTGTATTGAGATCCAAAAAGAGAGAAGAAGCCATCTAGCTACTAACTATGGACCCGTAGGTCTGAGGTAAACTACTCACACTTCATCGGAGAGGCTATGATGTTGATGTAGAAGCGCTCCGTGATCGATGCCCCCTCCGACGGAGCTCCGGAACAGGCCCCAAGATGGGATCTCGTGGATACAGAAAGTTGCTGCGGTGGAATTAGGTTTTTGGCTCCGTATCTAATCGTTTGGGGGTACTTAGGTACATATAGGAGGAAGGAGTATGTCGGTGGAGCAACAGGGGGCCCATGAGGGTGGAGGGCGCGCCCCCCTACCTCGTGGCCTCCTCTTTTCTTTCTTGACGTAGGGTCCAAGTCTCCCGGGTCTTGTTCGTTGAGAAAATCACGTTCCCGAAGGTTTCATTCCGTTTGGAATCCGTTTGATATTCCTTTTCTTCGAAACCCTAAAACAGGCAAAAAACAGCAATTCTGGGCTGGGCCTCCGGTTAATAGGTTAGTCCCAAAAATAATATAAAAGTGCATAATAAAGCCCAATAATGTCCAAAACAGTAGATAATATAGCATGGAGCAATCAAAAATTATAGATACATTGGAGACGTATCAAGCATCCCCATGCTTAATTCCTGCTCGTCCTCGAGTAGGTAAATGATAAAAACAGAATTTTGATGCGGAGTGCTACTTGGCATAATTTTAATGTAATTCTTCTTAATTGTGGTATGAATATTCAGATCCGAAAGATTCAAGACAAAAGTTTAATATTGACATAAAAATAATAATACTTCAAGCATACTAACAAAGCAATCATGTCTTCTCAAAATAACACGACTAAAGAAAGTTATCCCTACAAAATCATATAGTCTGGCTATGCTCTATCTTCACCACACAAAATATTTAAATCATGCACAACCCCGATGACAAGCCAAGCAATTGTTTCATACTTTTGACATTCTCAAAACTTTTTCAATCTTCACGCAATACATGAGCATGAGCCATGGATATAACACTACAGATGGAATAGAGTGGTGGTTGTGGAGAAGACAAAAAGGGAGAAGATAGTCTCACATCAGCTAGGCGTGTCAACGGGCTATGGAGATGCCCATCAATAGATATCAATGTGAGTGAGTAGGGATTGCCATGCAACGGATGCACTAGATCTATAAGTATATGAAAGCTCAAAAAGAAACTAAGTGGGTGTGCATCCAACTTGCTTGCTCATGAAGACCTAGGGCAATTTGAGGAAGCCCATCATTGGAATATACAAGCCAAGTTCTATAATGAAAGATTCCCACTAGTATATGAAAGTGATAACATGAGAGACTCTCTACTATGAAGATCATGGTGCTACTTTGAAGCACAAGTGTAGTAAAAGGATAGTAACATTGTCCCTTCTCTCGTTTTCACTCATTTTTTTATTTGGGCCTTTTCTCTTTTTTATGGCCTTTTTTATTTCTCTTTTTTTATTTGGGCTTCTTTGGCCTCTTTTATTTATTTTTTGTCCGGAGTCTCATCCCGGCTTGTGGGGGAATCATAGTCTCCATCATCCTTTCCTCACTGGGACAATGTGAAGGAAATATGCCCTAGAGGCAATAATAAAGTTATTATTTATTTCCTTATATCATGATAAATGTTTATTATTCATGCTAGAATTGTATTAACCGGAAACATAATACATGTGTGAATACATAGACCAACAGAGTGTCACTAGTATGCCTCTACTTGACTAGCTCGTTAATCAAAGATGGTTATGTTTCCTAACCATGAACAAGGAGTTGTTATTTGATTAACGAGGTCACATCATTAGTAGAATGATCTGATTGACATGACCCATTCCATTAGCTTAGCACCCGATCGTTTAGTATGTTGCTATTGCTTTCTTCATGACTTATACATGTTCCTATAACTATGAGATTATGCAACTCCCGTTTACCGGAGGAACACTTTGGGTACTACCAAACGTCACAACGTAACTGGGTGATTATAAAGGAGTACTACAGGTGTCTCCAATGGTAGATGTTGGGTTGGCGTATTTCGAGATTAGGGTTTGTCACTCCGATTGTCGGAGAGGTATCTCTGGGCCCTCTCGGTAATGCACATCACATAAGCCTTGCAAGCACTGCAACTAATAAGTTAGTTGTGAGATGATGTATTACGGAACGAGTAAAGAGACTTGCCGGTAATGAGATTGAACTAGGTATTGGATACCGACGATCGAATCTCGGGCAAGTAACATACCGATGACAAAGGGAACAACGTATGTTGTTATGCGGTCTGACCGATAAAGATCTTCGTAGAATATGTAGGAGCCAATATGGGCATCCAGGTCCCGCTATTGGTTATTGACCGGAGACGTGTCTCGGTCATGTCTACATTGTTCTCGAACCATAGGGTCCGCACGCTTAACGTTACGATGACAGTTATTATGAGTTTATGCATTTTGATGTACCGAAGGTTGTTCGGAGTCCCGGATGAGATCATGGACATGACGAGGAGTCTCGAAATGGTCGAGACGTAAAGATTGATATATTGGAAGCCTATGTTTGGGCACCGGAAGTGTTCTGGGTGAAATCGGGATTTTACCGGATTACCGGAACCCCCCGGGAGGCAAATGGGCCTATTGGGCCTTAGTGGAAAAGAGAGAAGGGGCAGCCCACAGGCTAGCCGGCCGAACCCCCCTTCCCTAGTCCTATTAGGACTAGGAGAAGGGGCCGGCCCCCCTCTCTTCTCTTTCTCCTGAAGAGTCCTATTAGGAATAGGATTTGGGGGAAGGAGTCCTACTCCCGGTAGGAGTGGGACTCCTCCCTGCGCCTCCCTCCTAGCCGGCCGACCCCCTTGCCCCTGGTCCTTTATATACGGGGGCAGGGGGCACCCCATAGACACACAACTTGATCCTTGAGATCGCTCCTTAGCCGTGTGCGGTGCCCCCTGCCACCAAATTCCACCTCGATCGTACCGTTGTAGTGCTTAGGCGAAGCCCTGCATCGGTAGTACATCAAGATCGTCATCACGTCGTCGTGCTGACGGAACTCTTCCTCGACGCTTTGCTGGATCGGAGCCCGGGGAACGTCATCTATCTGAACGTGTGCTAAGAACTCGGAGGTACCGGAGTAACGGTGCTTGGATCGGTCGGATCGGGAAGAAGACGTACGACTACTTCCTCTACGTTGTGTGATCGCTTCCGCAGTCGGTCTGCGTTGGTACGTAGACAACACTCTCCCCTCTCGTTGCTGTGCATCACCATGATCTTGCGTGTGCGTAGGAATTTTTTTGAAATTACTGCGTTCCCCAACAGTGGCATCCGAGCCTAGGTTTTATGGTTTGATGTTATATGCACGAGTAGAACACAAGTGAGTTGTGGGCGATACAAGTCATACTGCCTACCAGCATGTCATACTTTGGTTTGGCGGTATTGTTGGTTGAGACGATCCGGGCCAACCTTACGCGTACTCTTACGCGAGACCGGTTCCCTCGACGTACTTTGCACATAGATGGCTTGCGGAAGACTGTCTCTCCAACTTTAGTTGAACCAAGTGTGACTACGCCCGGTCCTTGAGAAGGTTAAAACGGAGTCTATTTGACGAACTATCGTTGTGGTTTTGATGCGTAGGTGAGATGAGTTCTTACTTAAGCCCGTAGCAGCCACGTAAAACTTGCAACAACAAAGTAGAGGACGTCTAACTTGTTTTTGCAGGGTATGTTGTGATGTGATATGGTCAAGGCATGATGCTGATTTTATTGTATGAGATGATCATGTTTTGTAACTAAGTTATCGGCAACTGGCAGGAGCCATATGGTTGTCGCTTTATTGTATGCAATGCAATCGCGATGTAATGCTTTACTAGATTACTAAACGGTAGTAATAGTCGTGGAAGCATAAGATTGGCGAGACGACAACGTTGCTACGATGGAGATCAAGGTGGCGCGCCAGTGACGATGGTGATCATGACGGTGCTTCGGAGATGGAGATCACAAGCACAAGATGATGATGGCCATATCATATCACTTATATTGATTGCATGTGATGTTTATCCTTTTATGCATCTTATCTTGCTTTGATTGACGGTAGCATTATAAGATGATCTCTCACTAAATTATCAAGAAGTGTTCTCCCTGAGTATGCACCGTTGCCAAAGTTCGTTGTGCCCAGACACCACGTGATGATCGGGTGTGATAAGCTCTACGTCCATCTACAACGGGTGCAAGCCAGTTTTGCACACACAGAATACTCAGGTTATACTTGACGAGCCTAGCATATGCAGATATGGCCTCGGAACACAGAGACCGAAAGGTCAAGCGTGAATCATATAGTAGATATGATCAACATGACGATGTTCACCATTGAAAACTACTCCATCTCACGTGATGATCGGTTATGGTTTAGTTGATTTGGATCACGTGATCACTTAGAGGATTAGAGGGATGTCTATCTAAGTGGGAGTTCCTAAGTAATTTGATTAACTGAACTTAAACTTATCATGAACTTAGTACCTGATAGTATCTTGCTTGTTTATGTTGCTTGTAGATAGATGGCTCGTGCTATTGTTCCGTTGAATTTTAATGCGTTCCTTGAGAAAGCAAAGTTGAAAGATGATGGTAGCAATTACACGGACTGGGTCCGTAACCTGAGGATTATCCTCATTGCTGCACAGAAGAATTACGTCCTGGAAGCACCGCTGGGTGACAGGCCTGCTACTGGAGCAACACCAGATGTTATGAACGTCTGGCAGAGCAAAGCTGATGACTACTCGATAGTTCAGTGTGCCATGCTTTACGGCTTAGAATCGGGACTTCAACAACGTTTTGAACGTCATGGAGCATATGAGATGTTCCAGGAGTTGAAGTTAATATTTCAAGCAAATGCCCGAATTGAGAGATATGAAGTCTCCAATAAGTTCTATAGCTGTAAGATGGAGGAGAACAGTTCTGTCAGTGAGCATATACTCAAAATGTCTGGGTATAATAATCACTTGATTCAGATGGGAGTTAATCTTCCAGATGATTGCGTCATTGACAGAATTCTCCAATCACTACCACCAAGCTACAAGAGCTTCGTGATGAACTATAATATGCAAGGGATGAACAAGACTATTCCCGAGCTCTTCGCAATGCTGAAAGCTGCGGAGGTAGAAATCAAGAAGGAGCATCAAGTGTTGATGGTTAGCAAAACCACTAGTTTCAAGAAAAAGGGCAAAGGGAAGAAGAAGGGAAACTTCAAGAAGAACAGCAAGCAAGTTGCTGCTCAGGAGAAGAAACCCAAGTCTGGACCTAAGCCTGAGACTGAGTGCTTCTACTGCAAGCAGACTGGTCACTGGAAGCGGAACTGCCCCAAGTATTTGGCGGATAAGAAGGATGGCAAAGTGAGCAAAGGTATATGTGATATACATGTTATTGATGTGTACCTTACTAGAGCTCGCAGTAGCACCTGGGTATTTGATACTGGTTCTGTTGCTAATATTTGCAACTCGAAACAGGGACTACGGAATAAGCGGACACTAGCAAAGGACGAGGTGACGATGCGCGTGGGAAACGGTTCCAAAGTCGATGTGATCGCAGTCGGCACGCTACCTCTACATCTACCTTCGGGATTAATATTAGACCTAAATAATTGTTATTTGGTGCCAGCGTTGAGCATGAACATTATATCTGGATCTTGTTTAATGCGAGACGGTTATTCATTTAAATCAGAGAATAATGGTTGTTCTATTTATTTGAATAATATCTTTTATGGTCATGCACCTTTGAAGAGTGGTCTATTCTTGTTGAATCTCGAAGATAGTAATACACATATTCATAATGTAGAAGCCAAAAGATGCAAAGTTAATAATGATAGTGCAACTTATTTATGGCACTGCCGTTTAGGTCATATCGGTGTAAAACGCATGAAGAAACTCCATACTGATGGGCTTTTGGAATCACTTGATTATGAATCACTTGGTACTTGCGAACCGTGCCTCATAGGCAAGATGACTAAAACACCGTTCTCCGGTACTATGGAGAGAGCAACAGATTTGTTGGAAATCATACATACCGATGTATGTGGTCCGATGAATATTGAGGCTCGTGGCGGATATCGTTATTTTCTCACCTTCACAGATGATTTAAGCAGATATGGGTATATCTACTTAATGAAACATAAGTCTGAAACATTTGAAAAGTTCAAGGAATTTCAGAGTGAAGTTGAAAATCATCGTAACAAGAAAATAAAATTTCTACGATCTGATCATGGAGGAGAATATTTGAGTTACGAGTTTGGTGTACATTTGAAAAATTGTGGAATAGTTTCGCAACTCATGCCACCCGGAACACCACAGCGTAATGGTGTGTCCGAACGTCGTAATCGTACTTTACTAGATATGGTGCGATCTATGATGTCTCTTACTGATTTACCGCTATCGTTTTGGGGTTATGCTTTAGAGACGGCCGCATTCACGTTAAATAGGGCACCATCAAAATCCGTTGAGACGACACCTTATGAACTATGGTTTGGCAAGAAACCAAAGTTGTCGTTTCTTAAAGTTTGGGGCTGCGATGCTTATGTGAAAAAGCTTCAACCTGATAAGCTCGAACCCAAAGCGGAGAAATGTGTCTTCATAGGATACCCAAAGGAAACTGTTGGGTATACCTTCTATCACAGATCCGAAGGCAAGACATTCGTTGCTAAGAATGGATCATTTCTAGAGAAGGAGTTTCTCTCGAAAGAAGTGAGTGGGAGGAAAGTAGAACTTGACGAGGTAACTGTACCTGCTCCCTTATTGGAAAATAGTACATCACAGAAAACTGTTTCTGCGACACCTATACCAATCAGTGAGGAAGCTAATGATGATGATCATGAAACTTCAGGGCAAGATTCTACTGAACCACGTAGATCAACCAGAGTGAGATCCGCACCAGAGTGGTATGGTAATCTAGTTCTGGAAGTCATGCTACTAGATCATGATGAACCTACGAACTATGAAGAAGCGATGGTGAGCCCAGATTCCGCAAAGTGGCTTGAGGCCATGAAATCTGAGATGGGATCCATGTATGAGAACAAAGTATGGACTTTGGTTGACTTGCCCGATGATCGGCAAGCAATTGAGAATAAATGGATCTTCAAGAAAAAGACTGACGCTGACGGTAATGTTACTGTCTATAAAGCTCGACTTGTCGCAAAAGGTTTTCGACAAGTTCAAGGGGTTGACTACGATGAGACTTTCTCACCCGTAGCGATGCTTAAGTCCGTCAGAATTATGTTAGCAATTGCCGCATTTTATGATTATGAAATATGGCAGATGGATGTCAAAACTGCATTCCTGAATGGATTTCTGGAAGAAGAGTTGTATATGGTACAACCAGAAGGTTTTGTCGATCCAAAAGGAGCTAACAAAGTATGCAAACTCCAGCGATCCATTTATGGAATGGTACAAGCATCTCGGAGTTGGAATAAACGCTTTGATAGTGTGATCAAAGCATTTGGCTTTATACAGACTTTTGGAGAAGCCTATATTTACAAGAAAGTGAGTGGGAGCTCTGTAGCATTTCTGATATTATATGTGGATGACATATTGCTGATTGGAAATGATATAGAATTTCTAGATAGCTTAAAGGGATACTTGAATAAAAGTTTTTCGATGAAAGACCTCGGGGAAGCTGCTTACATATTAGGCATAAAGATCTATAGAGATAGATCAAAACGCTTAATTGGACTTTCACAGAGCACATACCTTGACAAGATTTTGAAGAAGTTCAAAATGGATCAAGCAAAGAAAGGGTTCTTGCCTGTGTTACAAGGTGTGAAGTTGAGTCAAACTCAATGCCCGACCACTGCAGAAGATAGAGAGAAAATGAAAGATGTTCCCTATGCTTCAGCCATAGGCTCTATCATGTATGCAATGCTGTGTACCAGACCTGATGTGTGCCTTGCTATAAGTTTGGCAGGGAGGTACCAAAGTAATCCAGGAGTGGATCACTGGAGAGCGGTCAAGAACATCCTGAAATACCTGAAAAGGACTAAGGATATGTTTCTCATATATGGAGGTGACAAAGAGCTCACCGTAAGAGGTTACGTTGATGCAGGCTTTGACACTGATCCGGACAATTCTAAATCACAAACCGGATACGTGTTTACTTTAAACGGTGGAGCTGTCAGTTGGTGCAGTTCTAAACAAAGCGTCGTAGCGGGATCTACATGTGAAGCGGAGTACATAGCTGCTTCTGAAGCAGCGAACGAAGGAGTCTGGATGAAGGAGTTCACATCCGATCTAGGTGTCATACCTAGTGCATCGGGTCCAATGAAAATCTTCTGTGACAATACTGGTGCAATTGCCTTGGCAAAGGAATCCAGATTTCACAAAAGAACCAAACACATCAAGAGACGCTTCAACTCCATCCGGGATCTAGTCCAGGTGGGAGACATAGAGATTTGCAAGATACATACGGATCTGAATGTTGCAGACCCGTTGACTAAGCCTCTTCCACGAGCAAAACATGATCAGCACCAAGGCTCCATGGGTGTTAGAATCATTACTGTGTAATCTAGATTATTGACTCTAGTGCAAGTGGGAGACTGAAGGAAATATGCCCTAGAGGCAATAATAAAGTTATTATTTATTTCCTTATATCATGATAAATGTTTATTATTCATGCTAGAATTGTATTAACCGGAAACATAATACATGTGTGAATACATAGACCAACAGAGTGTCACTAGTATGCCTCTACTTGACTAGCTCGTTAATCAAAGATGGTTATGTTTCCTAACCATGAACAAGGAGTTGTTATTTGATTAACGAGGTCACATCATTAGTAGAATGATCTGATTGACATGACCCATTCCATTAGCTTAGCACCCGATCGTTTAGTATGTTGCTATTGCTTTCTTCATGACTTATACATGTTCCTATAACTATGAGATTATGCAACTCCCGTTTACCAGAGGAACACTTTGGGTACTACCAAACGTCACAACGTAACTGGGTGATTATAAAGGAGTACTACAGGTGTCTCCAATGGTAGATGTTGGGTTGGCGTATTTCGAGATTAGGGTTTGTCACTCCGATTGTCGGAGAGGTATCTCTGGGCCCTCTCGGTAATGCACATCACATAAGCCTTGCAAGCACTGCAACTAATAAGTTAGTTGTGAGATGATGTATTACGGAACGAGTAAAGAGACTTGCCGGTAACGAGATTGAACTAGGTATTGGATACCGACGATCGAATCTCGGGCAAGTAACATACCGATGACAAAGGGAACAACGTATGTTGTTATGCGGTCTGACCGATAAAGATCTTCGTAGAATATGTAGGAGCCAATATGGGCATCCAGGTCCCGCTATTGGTTATTGACCGGAGACATGTCTCGGTCATGTCTACATTGTTCTCGAACCGTAGGGTCCACACGCTTAACGTTACGATGACAGTTATTATGAGTTTATGCATTTTGATGTACCGAAGGTTGTTCGGAGTCCCGGATGAGATCACGGACATGACGAGGAGTCTCGAAATGGTCGAGACGTAAAGATTGATATATTGGAAGCCTATGTTTGGGCACCAGAAGTGTTCCGGGTGAAATCGGGATTTTACCGGATTACCGGGAGGATTACCGGAACCCCCCGGGAGGCAAATGGGCCTATTGGGCCTTAGTGGAAAAGAGAGAAGGGGCAGCCCACAGGCTAGCCGGCCGAACCCCCCTTCCCTAGTCCTATTAGGACTAGGAGAAGGGGCCGGCCCCCCTCTCTTCTCTTTCTCCCGAAGAGTCCTATTAGGAATAGGATTTGGGGGAAGGAGTCCTACTCCCGGTAGGAGTGGGACTCCTCCCTGCGCCTCCCTCCTAGCCGGCCGACCCCCTTGCCCCTGGTCCTTTATATACGGGGGCAGGGACACCCCATAGACACACAACTTGATCCTTGAGATCGCTCCTTAGCCGTGTGCGGTGCCCCCTGCCACCAAATTCCACCTCGATCGTACCGTTGTAGTGCTTAGGCGAAGCCCTGCGTCGGTAGTACATCAAGATCGTCATCACGCCGTCGTGCTGACGGAACTCTTCCTCGACGCTTTGCTGGATCGGAGCCCGGGGAACGTCATCGAGCTGAACGTGTGCTAAGAACTCGGAGGTACCGGAGTAACGGTGCTTGGATCGGTCGGATCGGGAAGAAGACGTACGACTACTTCCTCTACGTTGTGTGATCGCTTCCGCAGTAGGTCTGCGTTGGTACATAGACAACACTCTCCCCTCTCGTTGCTGTGCATCACCATGTTCTTGCGTGTGCGTAGGAAAATTTTTGAAATTACTGCGTTCCCCCACACAATGCTCTAATAATCATGATCATCACACTTTTATTTTTCTTACAACTCGATACTTAGAACAAAATATGACTCTATATGAATGCCTCCGGCGGTGTACCGGGATATGCAATGACTCATGAGTGACACATATGAAAGAATTATGAATGGTGGCTTTGCCACAAATAAGATGTCAACTACATGATCATGCTAAGCGATATGACAATGATGGAGTGTGTCATAATAAACGGAACGGTGGAAAGTTGCATGGAAATATATCTCGGAATGGCTATGGAGATGCCCTAATAGGTAGGTATGGTGGCTGTTTTGAGGAAGGTATATGGTGGGTGTATGATACCGATGAAAGGTGTTTGGTATTTAGAGAGGCTAGAAAAGGTGGAAGGGTGAGAGTGCGTATAATCCATGGACTCAACATTAGTCATAAAGAACTCATATACTTATTGAAAAAATCTACAAGTTATCAAAGCAAAGTATTACGCACATGCTCCTAGGGGGTAGATTGGTAGGAAAAGACCATCGCTCGTCCCCGACCGCCACTCATAAGGAAGACAATCAAAAAATAAATCATGCTCCGACTTCATCACATAATGGTTCACCATATGTGCATGCTACGGGAATCACAAGCTTCAACACAAGTATTTCTCAAATTCGCAACTACTCAACTAGCATGACTTTAATATCACCATCTTCATATCTCAAAACAATTATCAAGTATCAAACTTATCATAATATTCAGCACACTCATAAGAAAGTTTTATTATTAATCTTGTATACCAAGCATATTAGGATTTTAAGCAAATTACCATGCTATTTAAGACTCTCAAAATAATCAAAGTGAAGCATGAGAGATCAATAGTTTCTATAAAACAAATCCACCACCGTGCTCTAAAAGATATAAGTGAAGTACTAGAGCAAAATTATATAACTCAAAAGATATAAGCGAAGCACACAGAGTATTCTAACAAATTCCAAATCATGTATGGCTCTCTCAAAAGGTGTGTACAGCAAGGATGATTGTGGTAAACTAACAAGCAAAGACTCAAATAATACAAGACGCTCCAAGCAAAACACATATCATGTGGCGAATAAAAATATAGCTCCAAGTAAAGTTACCGATAGAAGTAGACGAAAGAGGGGATGCCTTCCCGAGCATCCCCAAGCTTTGGCTTTTAGGTGTCCTTAGATTATCTTGGGGTGCCATGGTAATCCCCAAGCTTAGTCTCTTGCCACTCCTTGTTCCATACTCCATCAAATCTTTACCCAAAACTTGAAAACTTCACAACACAAAACTTAAAGTAGAAAATCTCGTGAGCTCCGTTAGCGAAAGAAAATAAAAGACCACTTCAAGGTACTGTAATGAACTCATTCTTTATTTATATTGGTGTTATAGCTACTGTATTCCAACTTCTCTATGGTTTATAAACTATTTTACTAGCCATAGATTCATCAAAATAAGAAAACAACACACGAAAAGCAGAATCTGTCAAAAACAGAACAGTCTATAGTAATCTGTAGCTAGCGCAAGATATGGAACCCCAAAAATTCTAAAATAAATTTCTGGACGTGAGGAATTTATCTATTAATCATCTGAAAACTAATTAACTAAATAGCACTCTCCAAATAAAAATGACAGCAGTTCTCGTGAGCGCTAAAGTTTCTGTTTTTTACAGCAAGTTCAACAAGACTTTCCCTAAGTCTTCCCAACGGTTCTACTTGGCACAAACACTAATTAAAAACAAAAAACACAACCAAAACAGAGGCTAGATAAATTATTTATTACTAAACAGGAGCAAATAGAAAGGAATAAAAATAAAATTGGGTTGCTTCCCAACAAGCGCTATCATTTAACGCCCCTAGCTAGGCATAACAAGCAAGAATAGATCTAGGTATTGCCATCTTTGGTAGGCAATCCATAAGTGGCTCTCATAATAGATTCATAAGGTAATTTAATTTTCTTTCTAGGAAACTGTTCCATGCCTTTCTTAATGGAAATTGGAATCTAATATTTCCTTCCTTCATATCAATAATTGCACCAATCGTTCTAAGGAAAGGTCTACCAAGAATAATAGGACATGAGGGATTGCAGTCTATGTCAAGAACAATAAAATCTATGGGCACATAATTCCTATTTGCAACAATAAGAACATCATTAATTTTTCCCATAGGTTTCTTAATAGTGGAATCCGTAAGGTGCAAGTTTAGAGAGCAATCATCAAAATCACGGAAACCTAACAAATCACACAAAGTCTATGGAATCGTGGAAACACTAGAACCCGAATCACATAAAGCATAGCATTCATGATCTTTAATTTTAATTTTAATAGTTGGTTCCCACTCATCATAAAGCTTTCTAGGGATATAAACTTCCAATTCAAGTTTTTCTTCATAAGATTGCATCAAGGCATCAACGATATGTTTAGTAAACGCTTTATTTTGACTATAAGCATGAGGAGAATTTAGCACGGACTGCAACAAGGAAATACAATCAATCAAAGAGCAATTTTCAAAGCTAAATTCCTTGAAATCCATAATAGTGGGTTTAGCAACATCTAGGGTTTTAATTTCTTCAATCCCACTTTTATCAATTTTAGCATCATGATCAACAAATTCCGAATTCTTGGAATGCCTTCTAGGTAAAGGTGGATCATATTCAGTCCCATCATTATCAAGATTCATATTTAAAAACAAAGATTTAATAGGGGACACATCAATAACTTTTAGATCTTCATCTTTATTTTCAAAGGAACTAGAAGAACACGCTCTTATAAAGGCATCTTTCTTAGCACGCATCCTAGCGGTTCTTTCTTTGCACTCATCAATGTAAATTCTCATGGCTTTGAGAGACTCATTGATATCATGCTTAGGTGTAATAGATCTAAGTTTCAAAGAATCAACATCAAGAGCAATTCTATCAACGTTCCTAGCCAAATCATCAATCTTAAGCAATTTTTCTTCAATCATAGCATTAAAATTCTTTTGTGAAGTAATAAATTCTGTAATATTAGATTCAAAATCAGAGGGCATGTTATTATAATTTCCATAAGAATTGTTGTAGGAAATACCATAATTTCCTCTATACACGTTGTTAAAATTGTTCCTACCAACAAAATTCACATACATAGATTCACTATTATTCTCAATCAAAGAGACAAGGGCATATCATTAGGATCAGAAGAAACACTCTTATTAGCAAATAATTTCATAAGTTCATCCATCTTTCCACTCAAAACATTAATTTCTTCTATCGCATGCACCTTTTTATTAGTAGATCTTTCAGTGTGCCATTGAGAGTAATTAACCACAATATTATCTAGGAGTTTAGTAGCTTCTCCTAAAGTGATTTCCATAAAAGTGCCTCCCGCGGCCGAATCTAAAAGATTTCTAGAAGCAAAATTCAATCCGGCATAAAATTTTTGAACAATCATCCACAAATTTAAACCATGAGTAGGGCAATTACGTATCATTAATTTCATTCTCTCCCAAGCTTGTGCAACATGTTCATGATCAAGTTGCTTAAAATTCATAATATCGTTTCTAAGAGAGATGATCTTAGTGGGAGGAAAATACTTAGAGATAAAAGCATCTTTGCACTTGTTCCATGAATCAATACTATTTTTAGGCAGAGACGAAAACCAAACTTTAGCACGATCTCTAAGCGAAAAAGGAAATAGCTTCAATTTAACAATATCATTATCCACATCTTTCTTCTTTTGCATGTCACACAAATCAACGAAGCTATTTAGATGGGTAGCGGCATCTTCACTAGGAAGGCCAGAAAACGGATCTTTCATGACAAGATTCAGCAAAGCAGTATTAATTTCACAAGATTCATCATCGGTAAGAGGAGCAATCGGAGTGCTAATAAAATCATTATTGTTGGTATTGGTGAAGTCACACAATTTAGTATTATCTTGAGCCATCGTAACAAGCAAGCAAACTAACACACAAGCAAACAAAAAGCAAGCGGGCAAAAAGAGGCAAATAGAGAGGGAGACGGAGGATAGAGAGAGAGAGAGGCGAATAAAACGGCAAGGGTGAAGTGGGGGAGAGGAAAACGAGAGGCAAATGGTAAATAATGTAATGCAGGAGATAAGGGTATGTGATGGGTACTTGGTATGTTGACTTCTGCGTAGACCTCCCCGGCAACGGCGCCAGAAATCCTTCTTGCTACCTCTTGAGCACTGCGTTGGTTTTCCCCGAAGAGGAAGGGATGATGTAGCAAAGTAGCGTAAGTATTTCCCTAAGTTTTGAGAACCAAGGTATCAATCCAGCAGGAGGCTATGCGCGAGTCCCTCGTACCTGCACAAAACAAATAAATCCTCGCAACCAACGCAAATAGGGGTTGTCAGTCCCTATAAGGCCACTTACGAGAGTGAGATCTGATAGATATGATAAGATAATATTTTTGGTATTTTTATGATAAAGATGCGAAGTAAAATAAAGGCAAAGTAAATAGCAAAGGAAATAACTAAGTAGTAGGAGATCAATGTGATAAAGATAGACCCGGGGGCCATAGGTTTCACTAGTGGCTTCTCTCGAGAGCATAAGTATTCTACGGTGGGTGAACAAATTACCGTTGAGCAATTGACAGAATTGAGCATAGTTATGAGTAGACCGACTCCTGCCTGCATCTACTACTATTACTCCACTCATCGACCGCTATCCAGCATGCATCTAGAGTATTAAGTTAGAAACAGAGTAACACCTTAAGCAAGATGACATGATGTAGAGGGATAGACTCATGCAATATGAAGAAAACCCCATCTTGTTATCCTCGATGGCAACAATACAATACGTGCCTTGCTGCCCCTACTGTCACTGGGAAAGGACACTGCAAGATTGAACCCAAAGCTAAGCACTTCTCCCATTGCAAGAAAGATCAATCTAGTAGGCCAAACCAAACTGATAATTCGAAGAGACTTGCAAAGATAACCAATCATACATAAAAGAATTCAGAGAAGATTCAAATATTATTCATAGATAGACTTGATCATAAATCCACAATTCATTGGTCTCAACAAACACACCGCAAAAAGAAGATTACATCGAATAGTTCTCCACAAGAGAGGGGGAGAACATTGTATTGAGATCCAAAAAGAGAGAAGAAGCCATCTAGCTACTAACTATGACCTGTAGGTCTGAGGTAAACTACTCACACTTCATCGGAGAGGCTATGATGTTGATGTAGAAGCCCTTCGTGATCGATGCCCCCTCCGGCGGAGCTCCGGAATAGGCCCCAAGATGGGATCTCATGGATACAGAAAGTTGTGGCGGTGGAATTTGGTTTTTGGCTCCATATCTGATCGTTTGGGGGTACGTAGGTATATATAGGAGGAAGGAGTATGTCGGTGGAGCAACAAGGGGCCCACGAGGGTGGAGGGCGCACCTGGTGGGGGTGGCCGTGCCCCCTACCTCGTGGCCACCTCTTTTCTTTCTTGACGTAGGGTCCAAGTCTCTCGGGTCTTGTTCGTTGAGAAAATCACGTTCCCGAAGGTTTCATTCCGTTTGGACTCCGTTTGATTTCCTTTTCTTCGAAACCCTAAAACAGGCAAAAAACAGCAATTCTGGGCTGGGCCTCCGGTTAATAGGTTAGTCCCAAAAATAATATAAAAGTGGATAATAAAGCCCAATAATGTCCAAAACAGTAGATAATATTGCATGTAGCAATCAAAAATTATAGATACACTGGAGACGTATCAGTACCGGACCAAAGCATTAACACATAGTGAATACATGAACTCCTCAAACTACGGTCATCACCGGTAAGTATCCCGATTATTATCACTTCGGGGTTAACGAATCATCACACATAATAGGTGACTATAGACTTGCAAGATAGGATCAAGAACTCACATATATTCATGAAATTATAATAGGTTCAGATCTGAAATCATGGCACTCGGGCCCTAGTGACAAGCTTTAAGCATAGCAAAGTCATAGCAACATCAATCTCAGAACATAGTGGATACTAGGGATCAAATCCTAATAAAACTAACTCGATTACATGATAAATCTCATCCAACCCATCACCGTCCATCAAGCCCGCGATGGAATTACTCACGCACGGCGGTAAGCATTATGAAATTGGTGATGGAGGAAGGTTGATGATGACGGATTCCCCTCTCCGGAGCCCCGAACAGACTCCAGATGAGCCCTCCCGAGAGAGATTAGGCCTTGGCGACGGCCGATCCATATCGTAAAACACGATGAATCCTTCTCTTTTATTTTTTCTCCCCGAACACGAATATATAGAGTTGGAGTTGAGGTCGGAGTAGCACCAGGGGGCCCACGAGGCATGGGGGCGCACCCAGGGGGTAGGCGCACCCCACCCTCGTGGAAAGGGTGTGGGCCCCTGGCCTTGATTCTTTCACCAGTATTTTTTATATATTCCAAAAATAATCTTCGTTGATTTTCAGTTCATTCCAAGAACTTTTATTTCTGCACAAAAATAACACCATGGCAATTCTGCTGAAAACAACATCAGTTCGGGTTAGTTCGATTCAAATCATGCAAGTTAGAGTCCAAAACAATGGCAAAAGTGTTTGGAAAAGTAGATACGATGGAGACGTATCACCGATCGTCATCGAGCGTTAAGCATGCGGACCCTACGGGTTCGAGAACTATGTAGACATGATCGAGACTCATCTCCGGTCAATAACCAATAGTGGAACCTGGATGCTCATATTGGCTCCCACATATTCTACAAAAATCTTTATCGGTCAAACTGCATAACAACATACGTTGTTCCCTTTGTCATCAGTATGTTACTTGCTCGAGATTGGATCATTGATATCATCATACCTAGTTCAATATCCTTACCAGCAAGTCTCTTTACTCGTTCTGTAATGTATCATCCCGCAACTAACTCATTAGTCACATGGCTTGCAAGGCTTATAATGATGTGCATTACCGAGAGGGCCCAGAGATACCTCTCCGATACACGGAGTGACAAATCCTAATCTCGATCTATGCCAACTCAACAAACACCACCGGAGACACCCATAGAGCATCTTTATAATCACCCAGTTACGTTGTGACGTTTGATAGCACACAAGGTGTTCCTCCGGTATTTGGGAGTTGCATAATCTCATAGTCATAGGAACATGTATAAGTCATGAAGAAAGCAATAGCAATAAACTAAACGATCATAGTGCTAAGCCAACGGATATGGGTCTATTCCATCACATCATTCTCTAATGATGTGATCCCATTCATTGAATGACAACAGATGTCCATGGCTAGGAAACTTAACCATGTTCGGTTAACGAGCTAGTCAAGTAGAGGCATACTAGGGACATTCTGTTTGTCTATATATTCACACTTGTACAAAGTTTCCGATTAATAAAATTCTAGCATGAATAATAAACATTTATCATGATATAAGGAAATATAAATAACAGCTTTATTATTGCCTCTTGGGCATATTTCCTTCAGTCTCCCACTTGCACTAAAGTCAATAATCTAGATTACACAGTAATGATTCTAACACCCATGGAGTCTTGGTGCTGATCATGTTTTGCTCGTGAGAGAGGCTTAGTCAATGGGTCTGCAACATTCAGATATGTATGTATCTTGCAAATCTCTATGTCTCCCTCCTTGACTTGATCACGGATGGAATTGAAGCGTCTCTTGATGTGCTTGGTTCTCTTGTGAAATTTGGATTCCTTTGCCAAGGCAGTTGTACCAGTATTGTCACAAAAGATTTTCATTGGACCCGATGCACTAGGTATTACACCTTGATCTGATATGAACTCCTTCATCCAGACTCCTTCATTTGCTGCTTCTGAAGCAGCTATGTATTCCGCTTCACACGTAGATCCCACCACGATGCTCTGCTTAGAACTGCACCAACTGGCAGCTCCACCATTTAATAAAAATACGTATCTGGTTTGTGTCTTAGAGTCATCCGGATCAGTGTCAAAGCTTGCATCGATGTAACCATTTACGATGAGCTCTTTGTCACCTGCATAAATGAGAAACATATCGTTAGTCCTTTTCAGGTAATTCAGGATGTTCTTGACCACTATCCAGTGATCCACTCCTAGATTACTTTGGTACCTCCCTGCTAAACTAATAGCAAGGCACACATCAGGTCTAGTACACAGCATTGCATACATGATAGAACCTATGGCTGAAGCATAGGGAATAACTTTCATTTTCTCTCTATCTTGTGGAGTGGTCTGATACGTCTCCAACATATCTATAATTTTTGATTGTTCCATGCTATTATATTATCTGTTTTGGATGTTAATGGGCTTTATTTTACACTTTTATAATATTTTTGGGACTAACCTATTAACCCATGGCCCAGAGCAAATTACTGTTTTTTTTGCCTATTTCAGTGTTTCGTAGAAAATGAATATCAAACAGAATCCAAACAGAATGAAACCTTCAGGAACGTGATCTTTGGAACAAACGTGATCCACATGACTTGGAGTGGACATCAAGAAATGAACAAGGAGTCCACGAGGCAGGGGCGTGCCTACCCCCCTGGGGGCGCCTCCCCCCTCGTGGGCCCCTCGTGGCTCAACCGACCTACTTGTTCCCCCTATATATACTCATATACCCTGAAAACATCTAGGAGAACCACGAAACCCTAGTTCCACCACCGCAACCTTCTGTACCCAAAGATCCCATCTTGGAGCCTTTTCCGGAGCTCCGCCGGAGGGGGCATCGATCACGGAGGGCCTCTACATTAACTCCATGGCCCCTCCGATGTTGTGTGAGTAGTCTACTTCATACCTTGGGGTCCATAGTTATTAGCTAGATGGATTCTTCTCTCTCTTTGAATCTCAATACAAAGTTCTCCTCGATCTTCTTGGAGATCTATTCGATGTAACTCTTTTTGCGGTGTGTTTGTCGAGATCCGATGAATTGTGGGTTTATGATCAAGTCAATCTATGAACAATATTTGATTCCTCTCTGAAATCTTTTATGTATGATTGGTTATCTTTGCAAGTCTCTTCGAATAATCAGTTTGGTTTGGCCTACTAGATTGATCTTTCTTGCAATGGGAGAAGTGCTTAGCTTTGGGTTCAATCTTGCGGTGCTCGATCCCAGTGACAGAAAGGGAAATGACACGTATTGTATTTTTGCCATCAAGGATAAAAAGGTGGGGTTTATATCATATTGCTTGAGTTTATCCCTCTACATCATGTCATCTTACCTAATGTGTTACTCTGTTCTTATGAACTTAATACTCTAGATGCATGCTGGATAGTGGTCGATGTGTGGAGTAATAGTAGTAGATGCAGGCAGGAGTCGGTCTACTTGTCACGGACGTGATGCCAATATACATGATCATGCCTAGATATTCTCATAATTATTCACTTTTATATCAATTGCTCGACAGTAATTTGTTCACCCACCGTAATACTTATGCTATCTTGAGAGAAGCCACTAGTGAAACCTATGGCCCCCGGTTCTATTCTCCATCATATTAATCTTCCGTCAACAAGCTATTTCTGTTACCTTTTATTTTGCAATCTTTACTTTTAATCTTTACCATAAAAATACCAAAAATATTATTTTATCATCTCTATCAGATCTCACTCTCGTAACTGACCGTGAAGGGATTGACAACCCATTTATCGCATTGGTTGCGAGGTTCTTATTTGTTTGTGTAGGTACGAGGGACTTGTGTGTGTCCTCCTACTGGATTGATACCTTGGTTCTCAAAAACTGAGGGAAATACTTACGCTACTTTGCTGCATCACCCTTTCCTCTTCAAGGGAAAACCAACGCAAGTGCTCATGGGAGAACTGTTTTCTGTGATGAACTACTTTCCAATAAGGGAGAAGATACAATTACCTCATCAAGTTTTGCTTTCCACCCACTCACTTATTTCGAGAGAAACTCCTTCTCTAGAAAGGATCCATTCTTAGCAACAAATATCTTGCATTCGGATCTGTGATAGAAGGTGTACCCAACAGTCTCCTTTGGGTATCCTATGAAGACACATTTTTCCGATTTGGGTTCGATCTTATCAGGTTGAAGCTTTTTCACATAAGCATCGCAGCCCAAACTTTAAGAAATGACAACTTGGATTTCTAGCCAAACCACAGTTCATACGGTGTCATCTCAATGGATTTCGATGGTGCCCTATTTAACGTGAACGCAACCGTCTCTAAAGCATAACCCCAAAACAATAGTGGTAAATCAGTAAGAGACATCATAGATCGCACCATATCTAATAAAGTGCGGTTACGACGTTCGGACACACCATTACGCTGTGGTGTTCCAGGTGGCATGAGTTGCGAAACTATTCTGCATTGTTTCAAATGAAGACCAAACTCATAACTCAAATATTCACCCCCACGATCTGATCGTAGAAACTTAATTTTCTTGTTACGATGATTATCCACTTCACTCTAAAATTCCTTAAACTTTTCAAATGTTTCAAACTTATGTTTCATCAAGTAGATATACCCATATCTGTTCAAATCATCTGGGAAGGTCAGAAAATAATGATACCCACCACGAGCATCAACACTCATCGGACCGCATACATCAATATGTATTATTTCCAATAAGTCTGTTGCTCGTTGCATTGTTCCAGGGAACGAAGTCTTAGTCATCTTGCCCATGAGGCATAGTTCACAAGCATCAAGTGATTCATAATTAAGTGATTTCAAAAGCCCATCAACATGGAGTTTCTTCATGCGCTTTACACCAATATGACCTAAACGGCAGTGCCACAAATAAGTTGCACTATCATTATTAAACTTATATCTTTTGGCTTCAATACTATATATATATATATGTATCACTACTATCGAGATTAAATAAAAATAGACCATTCATCAAGGGTGCATGACCATAAAAGATATTAGTCATATAAATAGAACAACCATTATTCTCTGATTTAAATGAATAATCGTCTTGCATCAAACAAGATCCAGATATAATGTTCATGCTTAATGCTGGCACTAAATAACAATTATTTAGGTCTAATACTAATCCCGAAGGTAGATGTAGAGGTAGCGTGCCGACCGCGATCACATCGACTTTGGAACCATTTCCCACGCGCATCGTCACCTCGTCCTTAGCCAATCTTCGCTTAATCCATAGCCCCTGTCTCGAGTTACAAATATGAGTAATAGAACCAGTATCGAATACCCAGATGCTATTGCGAGCATTAGTAAATTACACATCAATAACATGTATATCAAATATACCTTTCACTTTGCCATCCTTCTTATCTGCCAAATACTTGGGGCAGTTCCGCTTCCAGTGACCAGTCCCTTTGCAGTAGAAGCACTCAGTCTCAGGCGTAGGTCCAGACTTGGGCTTCTTCACATGAGCAGCAACTTTCTTGCCGTTCTTCTTGAAGTTCCCCTTCTTCCCTTTTCCCTTTTTCTTGAAACTAGTGGCCTTGTTAACCATCAACACTTGATGCTCCTTCTTGATTTCTACCTCCGCAGCTCTTAGCATTGCGTAGAGCTCGGGAATTGTCTTATTCATCCCTTGCATATTATAGTTCATCACGAAGCTTTTGTAGCTTGGTGTCAGTGATTGAAGAACTCTGTCAATGACACTATCATCAGGAAGATTAACTCTCAGTTGAGTCAAGTGGTTGTGGTACCTAGACATTCTGAGTATATGTTCACTGACAAAACTATTCTCCTCCATCTTCTAGCTGTAGAATGATGTCTACTACACAACCTTCTTCTTGTAGACGTTGTTGGGCCTCCAAGTGCAGAGGTTTGTAGGACAGTAGCAAATTTCCCTCAAGTGGATGACCTAAGGTTTATCAATCCGTAGGAGGCGTAGGATGAAGATGGTCTCTCTCAAGCAACCCTGCAACCAAATAACAAAGAGCCTCTTGTGTCCCCAACACACCCAATACAATGGTAAATTGTATAGGTGCACTAGTTCGGCGAAGAGATGGTGATACAAGTGGTATATGGATAGTAGATAAAGGTATTTGTAATCTGAAATTATAAAAACAGCAAGGTAGCAAATGATAAAAGTGAGCGTAAACGGTATTGCAATGATAGGAAATAAGGCCTACGGTTCATACTTTCGCTAGTGTAAATTCCCTCAACAATACTAACATAATTGGATCACATAACTATCCCTCAACATGCAACAAAGAGTCACTCCAAAGTCACTAATAGCGAAGAACGAACGAAGAGATTATGGTAGGGTACGAAACCACCTCAAAGTTATTCTTTCCAATCAATCCGTTGGGCTATTCCTATAAGTGTCACAAACAGCCCTAGAGTTCGTACTAGAATAACACCTTAAGACACAAATCAACCAAAACCCTAATTTCACCTAGATACTCCAATGTCACCTCAAGTATCCGTGGGTATGATTATACGATATGCATCACACAATCTCACATTCATCTATTCAAGCAACACAAAGGACCTCAAAGAGTGCCCCAAAGTTTCTACCAGAGAATCACGACGAAAACGTGTGCCAACCCCTATGCATAGGTTCATGGGCGGAACCCGCAAGTTGGTCACCAAAACATACATCAAGTGGCACGGGGTATCCCATTGTCACCACAGATATCCACGGCAAGACATACATCAAGTGTTCTCAAATCTTTAAAGACTCAATCCGATAAGATAACTCCAAAGGGGAAACTCAATTCATTACAAGAGAGTAGAGGGGGGAAGAAACATCATAGGATCCAAATATAATAGCAAAGCTCGCGATACATCAAGATCGTATCATCTCAAGAACACGAGAGAGAGCGAGAGAGATCAAACACATAGCTACTGGTACATACCCTCAGCCCCGAGGGAGAACTACTCCCTCCTCATCATGGAGAGTGCCAGGATGATGAAGATGGCCACCGGTGAGGGTTCCCCCCTCCGGCAGGGTGCCGGAACAGGGTCCCGATTGACTTTTGGTGGCTACGGAGGCTTTTGGTGGTGGAACTCCCGATCTAATGTGCGTTCTAGAAGTTTTAGTTCACGTAAGTATATATGGGTGCAGGAGGTACGTCAGGGGAGCCACGGGGGCCCCACGAGGCAGGGGGCGCGCCCTAGGGGGGGGTGCCCCCCACCCTCGTGAGCACCTCGTTCCTTCCTTGACGTGGGGTCCAAGTCCATCAGGTGTGTTTCCTTCCAAAAATAACTTCTCCAGTTGATTTCGTTCCGTTTCGACTCCGTCTGATATTCCTTTTCTTCAAAACACTGAAATAGGCATAAAACAGCAAATCTGGGCCGGGCCTCCGATTAATAGGTTAGTCCCAAAAATAATATAAAAGTGGATAATAAAGCCCAATATTGCCCAAAACAGTAGATAATATAGCATGGAGCAATCAAAAATTATAGATACGTTGGAGACGCATCAAGCATCCCCAAGCTTAATTCCTGCTCGTCCTCGAGTAGGTAAATGATAAAAAAGATAATTTTTGATGTGGAATGCTAGTTGGCATAATTTCAATGTAATTATTCTTAATTGTGGCACGAATATTCAGATCCATAAGATTCAAGGCAAAAGTTTAATATTGACATAGAAACAATAATACTTGAAGCATACTAACAAAGCAATCATGTCTTCTCAAAATAACATGGCCAAAGAACGTTATCCCTACAAAATCATATAGTCTGGCTATGCTCCATCTTCACCACACAAAATATTTAAATCATGCACAACCCCGATGACAAGCCAAGCAATTGTTTCATACTTTTGATGTTCTCAAACTTTTTCAATCTTCACGCAATACATGAGCGTGAGCCATGGACATAGCACTATAGGTGGAATAGAATGGTGGTTGTGGAGAAGACAAAAAGGGGGAGGATAGTCTCACATCAACTAGGCATATCAACGGGCTATGGAGATGCCCATTAATAGATATCAATATGAGTGAGTAGGGATTGCCATGCAACGGATGCACTAGAGCTATAAATGTATGAAAGCTCAACAAAAGAAACTAGTGGGTGTGCATCCAACTCGCTTGCTCATGAAGACCTAGGGCATTTTGAGGAAGCCCATCTTTGGAATATACAAGCCAAGTTCTATAATGAAAGATTCCCACTAGTATATGAAAGTGACAACATATGAGACTCTCTATATGAAGAACATGGTGCTACTTTGAAGCACAAGTGTGGAAAAAGGATAGTGGCATTGTCCCTTTTATTTTATTTTTTTATTTGGCCTTTTTTTTTCTTTTTTGGGACAATACTCTATTGAATGATGATCATCACACTTCTATTTTTTTACAACTCGATGATACAACTCGATACTTAGAACAAGATATGACTCTATATGAATGCCTCCGGTGGTGTACCGGGATGTGCAATGATGCATGAGTGACATGTATGAAGAAATTATGAACGGGCTTTGCCACAAATACTATGTCAACTACATGATCATGCTAAGCACTATGACAATGATGAAGCGTGTCATAATAAACAGAACGGTGGAAAGTTGCATGGAAATATATCTCCGAATGGCTATGGAAATGCCATAATAGGTAGGTATGGTGGCTGTTTTGTGGAAGGTATATGGTGGGTTTACGGTACCGGCGAAAGTTGCGCGGTACTAGAGAGGCCAGCAATGGTGGAAGGGTGAGAGTGCGTATAATCTATGGACTCAACCTTAGTCATAAAGAACTCATATACTTATTGCAAAAATCTAGAAGTTATCAAAGCAAAGTATTACGCACATGATCCTAGGGGGGTAGATTGGTAGGAAAAGACCATCGCCCGTCCCCGACCGCCACTCATAAGGAGGACAATCAATAAACACCTCATGCTCCGACTTCGTTACATAACGGTTCACCATACGTGCATGCTACGGGAATCACAAACTTCAACACAAGTATCTCTCAAATTCACAACTACTCAACTAGCATGACTCTAATATCACCATCTCCATATCTCAAAACAATCATCAAGTATCAAACTTCTCATAGTATTCAACACACTCATAAGAGAATTTTATTATTCTTGAATACCTAGCATATTAGGATTTTAAGCAAATTACCATGCTATTTAAGACTCTCAAAATGATATAAGTGAAGCATGAGAGTTCATCTGTTTCTTCAAAATAAAACTACGACCATGCTCTAAAATATATAAGTGAAGCACTAGAGCAAATGACAAACTACTCTGAAAGATATAAGTGAAGATCAATGAGTAGTCGAATAATTGTGAAACTATGTGAACACTCTCTAACATTTAATAATTTCAGATCTTGGTATTCTATTCAAACAGCAAGCAAAGCAAAATAAAATGACATTCTAAGACTGGCAAACATCATGTGAAGAAGCAAAAACTTAGGATCAACCGATAGTTGTTGAAGAAGAAAGGTGGGATGCCACCCGGGGCATCCCCAAGCTTAGACACTTGAGACTTCTTGAAATATTATCTTGGGGTGCCTTGGGAATCCCCAAGCTTGAGCTTTTGTGTCTCCTTAATTCCTCTCATATCACGGTCTCCCTAAATCTCAAAAACTTCGTCCACACAAAACTCAACAAGGAATCGTGAGATAAGTTAGTATAAACCATTGCAAAACCTTATCATACTCTACTGTAGCAAATCACTAAAATTATTATTCAACATTGAATACTAAATGTCTCTGCATATTTAATAGTCCTATCCTCAAATAGAATCATTAAAGAAGCAAACATATGCAAACAATGCAAACATAATAGCAATCTGCCTAAACAGGATAGTCTATAAAGAATGCTGCAACATCCATACTTCCCTAGCTCCAAAAATTATGAAAGAAAATTCCCACTGTAGTAAATTTATCAGAGCTTAATATGAAAAATGTTTCAACATTTTATCACATTCTGACTTTTCTAGGGAATTATTGCAACAGCGGTAAACTTTCTGTTTTCAAACAACAACATGTATACTTGTAACATAGGCATTGTCACAGCCCTAGAATTTGATTGCAATTAGTTTCATAAGCATCCATGCATCATGTCTATATTTGTTTGAAATTTGAAATGGGGATGACAAGCCCTAGCACTAAATGAAATGCAATTAGTATCAAAATAAAAATATTTTCAATGAACCCAGAATGCCCTTTAGAAAAGTTCATTATTTTTTATAAAGGTGAAAACCTCTCCCAAAAATGATGCACATATTTTTAGGCCATTCTGGATTTTTGAATAACGCATATTGTATTTGAATTGGGGCATTTAAACACTATTAATATTTTTTAAATGCTCCAATATTTCTGAAAATATTTAAGGGCCTCTGTAATAATTCATTTAATGCCCACAATTATTTTCAGGATTAATTAAAATGATTTGGGTTATAAACTAAATCAAAACAAAATAACATAAATAGAAAACAGAAACAAAAATAAAAGAGAGAGAGAGAGAGGACTACCTGGCCACCTACCTGTAGCAGCAGCCCACCTGGAGGCCCAGCCCACCAAGGGCAGCGATGTCTTCTTCCTCCTGCCAGGAGGAGAAGCAGCTGCGTGCGGCGCGCACAGCCACCCGTGGCCACCTACTGCCTCCCTGCTGGCCTCCCCAGCGCCTGAGAGACGCCACGCAGCCCCCTGGATCACTCGCTCACTCCCCCATCTCTCCGGTGTCACTATCCCCGTTCCTCTCACCTCCTCTGCTCCCCTCTCGCGCGCACCACCGAGCGGAGCTCGTCGCCACCGTCGCCGTTCACCATGGCAACTGCCCCCCTCTATCCTCCCCAACGTGCCCCAGTGGTCCGCCTCATCGCCTTCGTCCTCCTCGACGAGTCACGCAACGCCGGGTGCCCTGGAACACCGCCATCGCCATCGTCATCATCCTTTGCCCTAAAAATTGCCGCCCGTCGATTCGCCCTCTCCGCCGCCTCCCGGAGCACCCTGAGCTGCTCTACGAACTCGCCGTGAGCCCCTGCTCCTGCTCCCCCTCTCCGTTTTCCTCCTCATGCGCCGTAGCCATCACCTCGTCTGCAACCGAACCCGCCGCCGCCCGCAGTCGTCTCCGGTGATGCTCCGGTAACCATTTGGTCTTGGGCATGCGCCCATCGAACTCACCGCACCATGTAGACGCCGTAGGTGCTAAGCGCACATCGCCACGGCCACCACAACCGCGTCCCAGCTCGCGCCCGAACTCCGGCGACCGCAACCGAGCTCGCCGCCGTTGACTCCGGCCACCCTAGGCCCGGAGACCACCCCCATCCGACGCGCTATCGCGCCAGCTCTTCGTAGGGCCAAAGGGCGCATCGAACGGTGCACCGTAGGCGAAACCCAAACCCCTCCAGTGTGCCTCCGCTGCGTTTTTGGTCGCCGCCGGCGTAACTCCGGTGACGCTGACGTGGCGCTGTCATTAGCCACTAATGAGCCAACTAACTAACTCTCCCCTCTCACTGACTATGGGCCCCACGCCTTAATTAACCCCGAGATTTATTCCCTGCTTAGTTTAGGTTAATATAGCCGGCCCCACATGTCATTTTGACCATGCCACGTCAACGTTGACCCGGACCCACCGGTCAGCCTCTATCCCTTCCCTGTTTCACTGACGTGCGGGTCCCACTGGTCAGGTTTGACCTGGACCGTTCTGTTGACCTGCTGAGGTCAGCATGACGCAGTGCTGATGCAATAACTCTTTTCTGGATTTATTCTTTACAGTAAATTCCAGAAAATTGCCTAAACTTCTAAAAATCATAGAAATTAATCTATAGCTCCAAATGAAATAAATTATATATGAAAAATTATCAGAAAAATCCAATCTATCCATTTATGCTAGTTTCATGCGTGTTAGAACACGTTAACCTTGCTGTTTAGGTGAAACAAGTTAATGCACTTATATGACTTCATAAAATGGGTTTGCATTTGAATCCTTGGTTCAAATGGACTCATTTCAATATGTTATAGCTTGCATTAGCCCAAAACACATTCATATTGCCATGTCATAGCATGCATCATATTGTTGCATATCGTCTTGTGTTGATTGAGTTCTTTCTTAGTTGTCGGTGTTTGTCCCCCCTCAGTAGACGTTGATCCAGCGATGAATTCGATGACACCGATGAAGAACTATACTATCTTCAGAAGTGTCAGGCAAGCAAAACCCCCCTCGTTCATTCCGATATGATCCCACTCTCTCGCTCCTGCTCTCCTTTACTGCATTAGGACAACAACGTTTCAATTGTTACATGCTGCGGTAGCTGAACCCCTTTCCTCTGCATGACCTGTCATTGCCATAGTAAATAGATGAAACCCACTAGCATGAGTAGGAATTGTTTGAGCCCTGATGTGCCTACTCATTCATGCCTGTTGTCATGCCTGCTACTGCTTAGAGTTGAGTCAGGTCTGGTTCATCGGAGATGAATTGGAAGGGTGATGAACTTGTCCTATTGTGAGAGAGCTAAGTGTGTGAACACGATTTGGTAAAGGTAGCAGTGAGAGGCCAAGTAGGAGTACATGGTGGGTTGTCTCATTGCAGCCGTTCTCAGGAACCGAGTGTTGTGTTTGTGATCCATGAACAGTTACTACCACACATTGGGTTCCGGTAACTCGGCCCCTCTCGGCTTATTAATCAACTCGATCTCTGTCCAGGAGTTGCAACTAGTTTCTGGTGTTTGTAGGTAGTGTTAGTAGTCTACCAAGTGGCACCCGGTGCAGGTGGGCTTGGGACAGACTAGGCACAGTGGCACGGTGTACCAAGTGGCACCCGGATGGTGGGCTTGGGAACACTGCACACATCGTTTGGGGCCATGAGTGACACCCCGGCCGGATCTCCTTGCGGATGGAACTCGAATAGGCGATAAACCTGGACTAGAGACTTGTTGGTTAGTCAGGTCGTGGCCGACTCCCTCGCCTGGCTTTTGCTTGAAGGTTGCCGAGGTACATGACGTGTACAGGGCGATAAGTGGCGAGAGCGTGTGTGAAGAAGTACACCCCTGCAAGGTTATCATTATCTATTCGAATAGCCGAATTCCTCGGCTATGGAAACTTGGACCCCTTACATAGTTCATAGACAAGTGGAAGTGGTTACTCTAAAACTCGCAAGATAAGCGTGAGTGCTATGGATGGTGTTCTTGTGAGGAGACAGGAGCAGATCCATAGTGGTGTATTGGTATGGTGAATATGTGGACTCATGTGCGCCACCTCAAAGATTTACTTGCGGTCGTAGTTCAGGATAGCCACTGAGCCAAAGCTGGCTTGCTGCAGTTAAACTCCACCACCCCCTTTGTTGATACCGATGCATATGTAGATAGTTCTGATGTAAGTCTTGATGGGTACATTTGTACTCACGTTTGCCTATTTTATGTTTTGCAGAGAGACGTCAGTCTCACTAGTAGTTCTGTGTGGACTTCGACGTTTAGCTTGATACCTCAGCTATGATCTTGTGCCCTCGGCAGGATCTGGTAGATAGTCAGGCTTCTCAAGCCTTTTTCATTTGTAGATGTCTGTACTCAGACATGTTAAGCTTCCGCATGTGATTGTTGCTTGTATGCTCTGAATGTTGGGTCATGAGACCCATGTTTGTAATATCTCGCTCCTCGGAGCCTAATGAATAAATATTGGAGTCGTAGAGTTATGTTGTGATGCCATGTTGTATTTACACATATCGAGCGTATTGTGTGTATGATTGAAATGCTTGCTATGTGTGGGATCCGACAATCTAGTTGTTTATCCTTGGCAGCCTCTCTTATGGGGAAATGTAGTCTAGTGCCTCCTTGAGCCATAGTAGTCCGCTACAGCCCGGTTCACCAGAGTCCTGCTAGCCCAGCACTACTGCTCAGGACACTTGACTGGCCGACATGTGTTTCACTTTGTTCCTGTGTCTGTCCCTTCGGGGAAATGTCACGCGGTGACATCTGGATTCCTGCCTAGCCTGCTACAGCCCGGGTTACCGGAGTCCAGTTAGCCCAGTGCTACAGCCCGGATTCACACGCTGTTGACCGACATGCTCAAGGTTGATTCATGTATGCCTGTCCCCGTGGGTTGGTGCCGCTTTGGGTTCACGACTAGCCATGTAGGCCCGGGTTCTTTGTCATATGGATGCTAGCGACACTATCATATACGTGAGCCAAAAGGCGCAACCGGTCCCGGGCCAGGTAAGGTGGCACCCGTGGAATACCGTGCGTGAGGCCGCAAGGTGATATGATGTGTTACATGCTAGATCGGTGTGACTTAGGATCGGGGTCCTGACAGGCATAGTAAGGGCTATCAATGCCACTTTTATTCAAATCAAGGATGCAAAACATTGTTCTAAATAACGGCAAGCAAATCCTAACAAAATAAATTGATGCTCCAAGCTAAACACATATCATGTGGCGAATAAAAATATAGCTCCAAATAAAGTTACCGATGAACGAAGACGAAAGAGGGGATGCCTTCCGGGGCATCCCCAAGCTTAGGCTCTTGGTTTTCCTTGAATATTACCTTGGGGTGCCTTAGGCATCTCCAAGCATAGGCTCTTGCCACTCCTTATTCAATAGTCCATCGAATCCTTACCCAAAACTAGAAAACTTCACAACACAAAACTTAACAGAAAACTCGTAAGCTCCATTAGTATAAGAAAATAAATCACCACTTCAAGGTACTGTAATGAACTTATTATTTATTTATATTGGTGTTAAACCTACTGTATTCCAACTTCTCTATGGTTTATAAACTATTTTACTAGCCATATATTCATCAAAATAAGCAAACAACACACGAAAAACAGAATCTGTCATAAACAGAACAGTCTGTAGTAATCTCGATCAAACGTATACTTCTGGAACTCATAAAATTATCAAATAAATTTCTGGATCTGAGTAATTTATATATTAATCATCTGAAAAAATAATTAACTAAATAGCACGCTGCAAGTAAAAATGGCAGCAATTCTCGTGAGCGCTAAAGTTTCTGTTTTTTACAGCATGATCAACAAGACTTCTCCCAAGTCTTCCGAAAGGTTCTACTTGGCACAAACACTAATTTAAAAGCATACAACCACATCTAAACAGAGGCTAGATGAATTTTTATTACTAAACAGGAACAAAAAGCAAGGAACTAAAATAAAATTGGGTTGCCTCCCAACAAGCGCTATCATTTAACTCCCCTAGCTAGGCATGATGATGACAATGATGCTCACATAAAAGATAAGATTTGAAATATAGAGAGAGCATCATGAAGAATATGACTAGCACATTTAAGCCTAACCCACTTCATATGCATAAATATTTTGTGATCAAAAAACTTATGGGAACAAGAATAAACTTGTATAGGAAGGTAAAACAAGCAAAACTTCAAAACTTTAAGCACATAGAGAGGAAACTTGATATTATTGCAATTCCTACAGGCATATGTTCCTCCCTAATAATAATTTTCAGTAGCATCATGAATGAATTCAACAATATAACCAGCACCTAAAGCATTCTTTTCATGATCTACAAGCATAGAAAATTTACTACTCTCCACACAAGCAAAATTCTTCTCATGAATAGTAGTGGGAGCAAGCTCAACAAAATAATTATCATGTGAGGCATAATCCAATTGAAAACTAAAATCAAGATGACAAGTTTCATGGATATCATTATTCTTTATAGCATACAAGTCATCACACTAATCATCATAGATAGCAACTTTGTTCTCATAATCAATTGGAACCTCTTCCGGAATAGTGGATTCATCACAAAATAAAGTCATGACCTCTCCAAATCTACTTTCATCAATATAATCATCATAAATAGGAGGCATGCTTTCATCATAATAAATTTGCTCATCAAAACTTGGGGGACAAAAAATATCATATTCATCAAACATAGCTTCCCCAAGCTTGTGGCTTTGCATATCATTAGCATCATGGATATTCAAGGAATTCATACTAACAACATCCACCATTCTATTAAGCGTGGAGTTGTTCCCTACCAAATCGAACCTTCGCCATCTGTGTCTTCCATCCCTCTTGATGTATGTTTGTGTCTAAACTCGAGAGAGTTGCTGTGTCTCATCCCATGAGTTGATCGTGAATTGCTCGATCTTCGAGAAGATCGTTTCCCGTAGAATTTTTTTGTCGTCATCGTGTTGGATCAAGATCTATTGGAGCAATGAATCAACATCTTCGAAGAGGACAATCGGATCGTGAAGGTCGTGTTAGCTTTGTATCCCCTCTGTCTTCTTACCTCACGTCTTAAATCTCGGGACGAGATTCTTGTTTAGTGGGGGCGAGTTGTCACATCCCTAGAATTTGATTGCAATTAGTTTCATAAGCATCCATGCATCATGTCTATATTTATTTGAAATTTGAAATGGGGATGACAAGCCCTAGCACTAAATGAAATGCAATTAGGATCAAAATAAAAATATTTTCAATGAACCCAGAATGCCCTTTAGAAAAGTTCATTATTTTTGATAAAGGTGAAAACCTCTGCCAAAAATGATGCACATATTTTTAGGCCATTCTGGATTTTTGACAAACTCATATTGTATTTGAATTGGGGCATTTAGATACTATTAATATTTTTTAAATGCTCCAATATTTCTGAAAATAGTTAAGGGCCTCTGTAATAATTCATTTAATGCCCACAATTATTTTCAGGATTTATTAAAATGATTTGGGTTATAAACTAAATCAAAACAAAATAACATAAATAGAAAACAGAAACAAAAATAAAAGAGAGAGAGAGAGAGAGAGGACTACCTGGCCACCTACCTGTAGCAGCAGCCCACCTGGAGGCCCAGCCCACCAAGGGCAGCGATGTCTTCTTCCTCCTGCCAGGAGGAGAAGCAGCTGCGTGCAGCACGCACAGCCACCTGTGGCCACCTCCTGCCTCCCTGCTGGCCTCCCCGGCGCCTCAGAGACGCCATGCAGCCGCCTGGATCACTCCCTCACTCCCCCATCTCTCTGGTGTCACTCTCCCCGTTCCTCTCACCTCCTCTGCTCCCCTCTCGCGCGCACCATCGAGCGGAGCTCGTCGCCACCGTCGCCGTTCACCATGGCCACTGCCCCCCTCTCTCCTCCCCGACGTGCCCCAGGGGTCCGCCTCATCGCCTTCGTCCTCCTCGCCGAGTCACGCAACGCCGGGTGCCCTGGAACGCCGCCATCGCCATCGTCATCATCCTCTGCCCCGAAAATTGCCGCCCGTCGATTCGCCGTCTCCGCCGCCTCCCCGAGCACCCTGAGCTGCTCTACGACCTCACCGTGAGCCCCTACTCCTGCTCCCCCTCTCCGTTTTCCTCCTCATGCGCCGTAGCCGTCACCTCGTCTGCAACCGAACCCACCGCCGCCCGCAGTCGTCTCCGGTGATGCTCCGGTAACCATTTGGTCTTGGGCATGCGCCCATCGAGCTCACCGCACGACGTAGACGCCGTAGGTGCTAAGCACACATCGCCACGGCCACCACAACCGCGTCCCAGCTCGCGCCCGAACTCCGGCGACCGCAACCGAGCTCGCCGCCGTTGACTCCGGCCACCCCAGGCCCGGAGACCACCCCCATCCGACGTGCCATCGCGCCAACTCTTCGTAGGGCCAAAGGGTGCATCAAACGGTGCACCGTAGGTGAAACCCGAACCCCTCCAGTGTGCCTCCGCCGCGTTTTTGGTCGCCGCTGGCGTAACTCCGGTGATGCTGACGTGGCGCTGTCATTAGCCACTAATGACCCAACTAACTAACTCTCGTCTCTCACTGACTATGGGCCCCACGCCTTAATTAACCCCGGGATTTTTTCCCTGCTTAGTTTAGGTTAATATAGCTGGCCCCACATGTCATTTTTGACCATGCCACGTCAACGTTGACCCAGACCCACTGGTCATCCTCTATCCCTTCCCTGTTTCACTTACGTGCGGGTCCCACTGGTCAGGTTTGACCTGGACCGTTCTGTTGACCTGCTGAGGTCAGCATGACGCAGTGCTGATGCAATAACTCTTTTCTGGATTTATTCTTTACAGTAAATTCCAGAAAATTGCCTAAACTTCTAAAAATCATAGAAATTAATCTATAGCTCCAAATGAAATAAATTATATATGAAAAATTATCAGAAAAATCCAATCTATCCATTTATGCTAGTTTCATGCGTGTTAGAACTCGTTAACCTTGCTCTTTAGGTGAAACAAGTTAATGCACTTATATGACTTCATAAAATGGGTTTGCATTTGAATCCTTGGTTCAAATGGACTCATTTCAATATGTTCTAGCTTGCATTAGCCCAAAACACATTCATATTGCCATGTCATAGCATGCATCATATTGTTGCATATCATCATGTGTTGATTGAGTTCTTTCTCAGTTGTCGGTGTTTGTCCCCCCTCAGTAGACGTTGATCCAGCGATGAATTCGATGACACCGATGAAGAACTATACTATCTTCAGAAGTGCCAGGCAAGCAAAACCCCCCTCGTTCATTCCGATATGATCCCACTCTCTCGCTCCTGCTCTCTTTTACTGCATTAGGACAACAACGTTTCAATTGTTACATGCTGCGGTAGCTGAACCCCTTTCCTTTGCACGACCTATCATTGCCACAGTAAATAGATGAAACCCACTAGAATTAGTAGGAATTGTTTGAGCCCTGATGTGCCTACTCATTCATGCCTGTTGTCATGCCTGCTACTGCTTAGAGTTGAGTCAGGTCTGGTTCATCGGAGATGAATTGGAAGGGTGATGAACATGTCCTATTGTGAGAGAGCTAAGTGTGTGAACATGATTTGGTAAAGGTAGCGGTGAGAGGCCATGTAGGAGTACAAGGTGGGTTGTCTCATTGCAGCCGTTCTCAGGAACCGAGTGCTGTGTTTGTGATCCATGAACAGTTACTACCACACATTGGGTTCCGGTAACTCGGCCCCTCTTGGCTTATTAATCAACTCGATCTCTGTCCAGGAGTTGCAACTAGTTTCTGGTGTTTGTAGGTAGTGTTAGTAGTCTACCAAGTGGCACCCGGTACAGGTGGGCTTGGGACAGACTAGGCACAGTGGCACGGTGTACCAAGTGGCACCCGGATGGTAGGCTTGGGAACCCTGCACACATCATTTGGGGCCGTGAGCAACACCCCGGCCGGATTTCCTTGCGGATGGAACCCGAATAGGCGATAAACCTGGACTAGAGACTTGTTGGTTAGTCAGGTCGTGGCCGACTCCCTCGCCTGGCTTCCGCTTGAAGGTTGCCGAGGTACATGATGTGTACAGGGCGATAAGTGGCGAGAGCGTGTGTGAAGAAGTACACCCCTGCAGGGTTATCATTATCTATTTGAATAGCCGAATTCCTCGGCTATGGAAACTTGGACCCCTTGCATAGTTCATAGACAAGTGGAAGTGGTTACTCTAAAACTCGCAAGATAAGCGTGAGTGCTATGGATGGCATTCTCGTGAGGAGACGGGAGCAGATCCATAGTGGTGTATTGGTATGGTGAATATGTGGACTCGTGTGCGCCACCTCAAAGATTTACTTGTAGTCGTAGTTCGGGATAGCCACTGAATCAAAGCTGGCTTGCTGCAGTTAAACTCCACCACCCCCTTTGTTGATACCGATGCATATGTAGATAGTTCTGATGTAAGTCTTGCTGGGTACATTTGTACTCACGTTTGCCTATTTTATGTTTTGCAGAGAGACGTCAGTCTCGCTAGTAGTTCTGTGTGGACTTCGACGTTTAGCTTGATACCTCAGCTACGATCTGGTGCCCTCGGTAGGATCTGCTAGATAGTCAGGCTTCTCAAGCCTTTTTCATTTGTAGATGTCTGTACTCAGACATGTTAAGCTTCCGCATGTGCTTGTTGCTTGTATGCTCTGAATGTTGGGTCATGAGACCCATGTTTGTAATATCTCGCTCCTCGGAGCCTAATGAATAAATATTGGAGTCGTAGAGTTATGTTGTGATGCCATGTTGTATTTACACATATCAAGCATATTGTGTGTATGATTGAAATGCTTGCTATGTGTGGGATCCGACAATCTAGTTGTTTATCCTTGGCAGCCTCTCTTATGGGGAAATGTAGTCTAGTGCCTCCTTGAGCCATAGTAGTCAGCTACAGCCCGGTTCACCGGAGTCCTGCTAGCCCAGCACTACTGCTCAGGACACTTGACTGGCCGGCATGTGTTTCACTTCGTTCCTGTGTCTGTCCCTTCGGGGAAATGTCACGCGGTGACATCTGGAGTCCTGCCAAGCCTGCTACAGCTCGGGTTACCGGAGTCCTGTTAGCCCAGTGCTACAGCCCGGATTCACACGCTGTTGACCGACATGCTCGAGGTTGATTCATGTATGCCTGTCCCCGTGGGTTGGTGCCGCTTTGGGTTCACGACTAGCCATGTCGGCCCGGGTTCTTTGTCATATGGATGCTAGCGACACTATCATATACGTGAGCCAAAAGGCGCAACCGGTCCCGGGCCAGGTAAGGTGGGACCCGTGGAATACCGTGCGTGAGGCCGCAAGGTGATATGATGTGTTACATGCTAGATCGGTGTGACTTAGGATCGGGGTCCTGACAGGCATAGTAAGGGCTATCAATGCCACTTTTATTGAAATAAAAGATGCAAAACATTGTTCTAAATAACGGCAAGCAAATCCTAACAAAATAAATTGATGCTCCAAGCAAAACACGTATCATGCGGCGAATAAAAATATAGCTCCAAGTAAAGTTACCGATGAACGAAGACGAAAGAGGGGATGCCTTCCGGGGCATCCCCAAGCTTAGGCTCTTGGTTGTCCTTGAATATTACCTTGGGGTGCCTTAGGCATCCCCAAGCTTAGGCTCTTGCCACTACTTATTCCATAGTCCATCGAATCCTTACCCAAAACTTGAAAACTTCACAACACAAAACTTAATAGAAAACTCATAAGCTCCATTAGTATAAGAAAATAAATCACCACTTCAAGGTACTGTAATGAACTCATTCTTTATTTATATTGGTGTTAAACCTACTGTATTCCAACTTCTCTATGGTTTATAAACTATTTTACTAGCCGTAGATTCATCAAAATAAGCAAACAACACACGAAAAACAGAATCTGTCATAAACAGAACAGTCTGTAGTAATCTCGATCAAACGTATACTTCTGGAACTCATAAAATTCTCAAATAAATTTCTGGATCTGAGTAATTTATATATTAATCATCTAAAAAAATAATTAACTAAATAGTACGCTCCAAGTAAAAATGGCAGCAATTCTTGTGAGCGCTAAAGTTTCTGTTTTTTACAGCATGATCAATAAGACTTCTCCCAAGTCTTCCGAAAGGTTCTACTTGGCACAAACACTAATTTAAAAGCATACAACCACATCTAAACAGAGGCTAGATGAATTTTTATTACTAAACAGGAACAAAAAGCAAGGAACTAAAAGAAAATTGGGTTGCCTCCCAACAAGCGCTATCATTTAACGCCCCTAGCTAGGCATGATGATGACAATGGTGCTCACATAAAAGATAAGAATTGAAATATAGAGAGAGCATCATGAATAATATGACTAGCACATTTAAGCCTAACCCACTTCATATGCATAAATATTTTGTGAGCAAAAAACTTATGGGAACAAGAATAAACTTGCATAGGAAGGTAAAACAAGCGAAACTTCAAAACTTTAAGCACATAGAGAGGAAACTTGATATTATTGCAATTCCTACAGGCATATGTTCCTCCCTAATAATAATTTTCAGTAGCATCATGAATGAATTCAACAATATAACCAGCACCTAAAGCATTCTTTTCATGATCTACAAGCATAGAAAATTTACTACTCTCCACACAAGCAAAATTCTTCTCATGAATAGTAGTGGGAGCAAGCTCAACAAAATAATTATCATGTGAGGCATAATCCAATTGAAAACTAAAATCATGATGACAAGTTTCATGGATATCATTATTCTTTATAGCATACAAGTCATCACAATAATCATCATAGATAACAACTTTGTTCTCATAATCAATTGGAACCTCTTCCGGAATAGTGGATTCATCACAAAATAAAGTCATGACCTCTCCAAATCTACTTTCATCAATATAATCATCATAAATAGGAGGCATGCTTTCATCATAATAAATTTGCTCATCAAAACTTGGGGGGACAAAAAATATCATCTTCATCAAACATAGCTTCCCCAAGCTTGTGGCTTTGCATATCATTAGCATCATGGATATTCAAGGAATTCATACTAACAACATTGCAATCACACTCATCATTCAAATATTTAGTGCCAAACATTTTATAGATTTCTTCTTCTAGCACTTGAGCACAATTATCCTTTCCATCATGCTCACGAAAGATATTAAAAAGGTGAAGCGTATGAGACAAACTCAATTCCATTTTTTTTGTAATTCTCTTTTATAAACTAAACTAGTGATAAAACAAGAAACTAAAAGACTCGATTGCAAGATCTAAAGATATACCTTCAAGCGCTAACCTCCCCGGAAACGGCACCAGAAAAGAGCTTGATGTCTACTACACAACCTTCTTCTTGTAGACGTTGTTGGGCCTCCAAGTGCAGAGGTTTGTAGGACAGTAGCAAATTTCCCTCAAGTGGATGACCTAAGGTTTATCAATCCATAGGAGGCGTACGATGAAGATGGTCTCTCTCAAGCAACCCTGCAACCAAATAACAAAGAGTCTCTTGTGTCCCAAACACACCCAATACAATGGTAAATTGTATAGGTGCACTAGTTCGGCGAAGAGATGGTGATACAAGTGGTATATGGATAGTAGATAAAGGTATTTGTAATCTGAAATTATAAAAACAGCTAGGTAGCAAATGATAAAAGTGAGCGTAAATGGTATTGCAATGATAGGAAATAAGGCCTAGGGTTCATACTTTCGCTAGTGTAAGTTCCCTCAACAATACTAACATAATTGGATCACATAACTATCCCTCAACATGCAACAAAGAGTCACTCCAAAGTCACTAATAGCAGAGAACTAATGAAGAGATTATGGTAGGGTATGAAACCACCTCAAAGCTATTCTTTCCAATCAATCCGTTGGGCTATTCCTATAAGTGTCACAAACAGCCCTAGAGTTCGTATTAGAATAACACCTTAAGACACAAATCAACCAAAACCCTAATGTCACCTAGATACTCCAATGTCACCTCAAGTATCCGTGGGTATGATTATACGATATGCATCACACAATCTCAGATTCATCTATTCAAGCAACACAAAGGACCTCAAAGAGTGCCCCAAAGTTTCTACCAGAGAATCACGACGAAAACGTGTGCCAACCCCTATGCATAGGTTCATGGGCGGAACCCGCAAGTTGGTCACCAAAACATACATCAAGTGGCACGTGGTATCCCATTGTCACCACAGATATCCACGGCAAGACATACATCAAGTGTTCTAAAATCTTTAAAGACTCAATCCGATAAGATAACTCCAAAGGGGAAACTCAATTCATTACAAGAGAGTATAGGGGGGAAGAAACATCATAGGATCCAAATATAATAGCAAAGCTCGCGATACATCAAGATCGTATCATCTGAAGAACATGAGAGAGAGAGAGAGAGAGATCAAACACATAGCTACTGGTACATACCCTCAGCCCCGAGGGAGAACTACTCCCTCCTCATCATGGAGAGCGCCGGGATGATGAAGATGGCCACCGGTGAGGGTTCCCCCTCCGGCAGGGTGCCGGAACAGGGTTCCGATTGACTTTTGGTGGCTACGGAGGCTTCTGGTGGCGGAACTCCCGGTCTAATGTGCGTTCTGGAAGTTTTAGGTCACGTAAGTATATATGGATGTAGGAGGTATGTCAGGGGAGCCACGGGGGCCCGACGAGGCAGGGGGCGCACCCTAGGGGGCGCCCCCACCCTCGTGAGCACCTCGTTCCTTCCTTGACGTGGGGTCCAAGTCCATCAGGTGTGTTTCCTTCCAAAAATAACTTCTCCAGTTGATTTCGTTCCGTTTCGACTCCGTCTGATATTCCTTTTCTTCAAAACACTGAAATAGGCATAAAACAACAAATCTGGGTTGGCCCTCCGGTTAATAGGTTAGTCCCAAAAATAATATAAAAGTGGATAATAAAGCCCAATATTGCCCAAAACAGTAGATAATATAGCATGGAGCAATCAAAAATTATAGATACGTTGGAGACGTATCATAGAACTTATTGGAGACTTCATATCTCTCAATCCGGGCATTTGCTTGAAATATTAACTTCAACTCCTGGAAGATCGCGCATGCTCCATGACATTCAAAACATCGTTGAAGTCCCAGTTCTAAGCTGTAAAGCATGGCACAATGAACTAGCGAGTAATCATCAGCTTTACTCTGCCAAACGCTCTTAACGTCATCAATAGCATCTACATCAGGCCTAGCACCTAGAGGTGCTTCTAGGACGTAATTCTTCTGTGCAGCAATGAGGATAATCCTCAAGTTACGGTCCGAGTCCGTGTAGTTGCTACCATCATCTTTCAACTTAGATTTCTCTAGGAACGCATTAAAATTCAATGGAACAGTAGCACGGGCTATTTATCTACAACAACATAGACATGCAAAATACTATCAGGTACTAAGTTCATGATAAATTAAAGTTCAATTAATCATACTACTTAAGGACTCCCACTTAGATAGACATCCCTCTAATCATCTAAGTGATCACGTGATCCATATCAACTAAACCATGTTCGATCATCACGTGAGATGGAGTAGTTTTCAATGGTGAACATCACTATGTTGATCACATCTACTATATGATTCATACTTGACCTTTCGGTCTCAATGTTCCGAAGCCATATCTGCATATGCTAGGCTTGTCAAGTTTAACCTGAGTATTCTGCTTGTGCAAAATTGGCTTGCACCCATTGTATGTGAACGTAGAGCTTATCACACCCGATCATCTCGTGGTGTCTCGACACGACGAACTGTAGCATTAGTGCATACTCAGGGAGAACACTTATACCTTGAAATTTAGTGAGTGGTCATCTTATAATGCTACCATCGTACTAAGCAAAATAAGATGCATAAAGGATAAACATCACATGCAATCAATATAAGTGATATGATATGGCCATCATCATCTTGTGCCTTTGATCTCCATCTCCAAAGCACCGTCATGATCACCATCGTCACCGGTTTGACACCTTGATCACCATCGTACCATCGTTGTCATCTCGCCAACTATTGCTTCTACGACTATCGCTACCGCTTAGTGATAAAGTAAAGCAATTACATGGCGATTGCATTTCATACAACAAAGCGACAACCATATGGCTCCTGCCAGTTGCCGATAACTGTTACAAAACATGATCATCTTATACAACAATTTATATAATCATGTCTTGACCTTATCACATCACAACATGCCCTTCAAAAACAAGTTAGACATCCTCTACTTTGTTGTTGCAAGTTTTACGTGGCTGCTACGTGCTTCTAGCAAGAACCGTTCTTACCTACGCATCAAAACCACGACGATGTGTTGTCAAGTGTGATGTTTTAACCTTCAACAAGGACCATGCGTAGTCACACTCGATTCAACTAAAGCTAGAGAAACAGACACCCACTAGCCACCTGTGTGCGAAGCACATCGGTAGAACCAGACTCATGAATGCGGTCATGTAATGTCGGTCGGGGCCGCTTCATCCAACAATACCACCGAATCAAAGTATGAAATGCTATCGCCACAACTCTTTGTGTTCTACTCGTGCATATAACACCTACGCATAGACCTGGCTCGGATGCCACTGTTGGGGAACGTAGTATTTAAAAAAATCCTACGATCACGCAAGATCTATCTAGGAGATGCATAGCAACAAGAGGGGAGAGTGTGTCTACGTACCCTCGTAGACCGAAAGCGGAAGCGTTTAAGTAACACGGTTGATGTAGTCGAACGTCTTCGCGATCCAACCGATGAAGTACCGTACGTATGGCACCTCCGCGGTCTGCACACGTTCAGCTCGGTGACGTCCCTCAAACTCTTGATCCAGCTGAGATTGAGGGAGAGTTTCGTCAGCACGGCGGTGTGGTGACGGTGATGATGAAGTTACCGGCGCAGGGCTTCGCCTAAGCATTGCAACGATATGACTGAGGTGTGTTTCTGTGGAGGGGGGCACCGCACACGGCTAAGAGAAACTTTTGTGTGCCTTTGGGGTGCCCCCCTCCCACGTATATAAAGGGGGGAGGGAGGAGGAGGCCGGCCAAGGGGAGGAGGCGCGCCATGGGGGGGCAATCCTACTCCAAGTAGGATTCGGCCCCCCTTTCCTATTCCAACAAGGAGAAGGGGGGAGGTGAGGGAGGAGAGAAGGAAAGGGGGCCTGCCCCCTAGTCCAATTCGGTTTCAGCTAGGGGGGGTGCCCTGCCTTGGCCATCCTCCTCTCTTCCACCAATAGGCCCATGAGGCCCAATATACCCCCGGGGGATTCCGGTAACCCCCGGTACTCCAGAAAATACCCGATACACCTCGGAACTATTCTGGTGTCAGAATATAGTCTTCCAATATATCAATCTTTATGTCTCGACCATTTCGAGACTCCTTGTCATGTCCGCGATCTCATCTGGGACTCCGAACTACCTTCGGTACATCAAAACACATAAACTCATAATACCGATCGTCATCGAAAGTTAAGCGTGCGGACCCTACGGGTTCGAAAACTATGTAGACATGACCGAGACTCATCTCTGATCAATAACCAATAGCGGAACCTGGATGCTCATATTAGCTCCCATATATTTTACGAAGATCTTTATCGGTCAAACCGCGTAACAACATACGTTGTTCCCTTTGTCATCGGTGTGTTACTTGCCCGAGATTCGATCGTCGGTATCACCTTACCTAGTTCAATCTCGTTACCGGCAAGTCTCTTTACTCGCTCCGTAATGTATCATCCTGCAACTAACTCATTAGTCACATTGCTTGCAAGGCTTATAGTGATGTGCATTACCGAGAGGGCCCAGAGATACCTCTCCGATACACGAAGTGACAAATCCTAATTTCGATCTATGCAACCTCAACAAACACCATCGGAGACACCTGTAGAGCATCTTTATAATCACCCAGTTACGTTGTGACGTTTGATAGCACACAAGGTGTTACTCTGGTATTCGGGAGTTGCATAATCTCATAGTCATAGGAACATGTGTATGTCATGAAGAAAGCAATAGTAATAAACTAAACGATCATAGTGCTAAGCTAACGGATGGTTCTAGTCCATCACATCATTCTCTAATGACCTGATCCCATTCATCAAATGAAAACACATGTCCATGGCTAGGAAACTTAACCATCTTTGATTAATGAGCTAGTCAAGTAGAGGCATACTAGGGACATTATGTTTGTCTATGTATTCACACATGTACTAAGTTTCCGGTTAATAAAATTCTAGGATGAATAATAAACATTTATCATGATATAAGGAAATATAGATAACAACTTTATTATTGCCTCTAGGGCATATAACTTCACATATTGGTTCCTACATAATCTACGAAGATCTTTATCGGTCAAACCGCATAACAACATACGTTGTTCCCTTTGTCATCGGTATGTTACTTTCCCGAGATTCTATTGTCGGTATCATCATACCTAGTTCAACCTCGCTACCGGCAAGTCTCTTTACTCGTTCCGTAATGCATCATCCCGCAACTAACTCATTAGTCACATTGCTTGCAAGGCTTATAGTGATGTGCATTATCGAGAGGGCCCAGAGATACCTCTCCGACAATCGGAGTGACAAATCCTAATCTCGATCTATGCCAACTCAACAAACACTATCGAAGACACCTATAGAGCATCTTTATAGTCAACCAGTTACGTTGTGACGTTTGATAGCACACATGGTGTTCCTCCGATATTCGAGAGTTGCATAATTTCGTAGTCATAGGAGCATGTATAAGTCATGAAGAAAGCAATAGCAATAAAACTAAACGATCATAATGCTAAGCTAATGGATGGGTCTTGTCCATCACATCATTCTCTAATGATGTGATCCCGTTCATCAAATGACAACACATGTCCATGGCTAGGAAACTTAACCATCTTTGATTAACGAGCTAGTCAAGTAGAGGCATACTAGGGACACTCTGTTTGTCTATGTATTCACACATGTACTAAGTTTTCGGTTAATACAATTCTAGCATGAATAATAAACATTTATCACGATACAAGGAAATATAAATAACAACTTTATTATTGCCTCTAGGTCATATTTCCTTCACTTCTCGTCCACCAGATGGATGTTAAGACGACTTTCCTGAACGGAGAGCTAGACGAGGAAATCTACATGCAACAGCCAGATGGCTTTGTAACACATGGTCAGGAAGGAAAGGTGTGCACGTTGTTGAAATCTTTATATGGCCTCAGACAAGCACCTAAGCAATGTCATGAGAAGTTCAATACAACCTTGACATTTGTTGGCTTCGTTGTTAATGAAGCTGACAAATGTGTATACTTTCTCTATGGTGGAGGCAAAGGAGTTATATTATGCTTGTATATTGATGACATACTGATATTTGGAACCAATCTCAAAGTCATTGAGGAGGTCAAGTCGTTTCTATCTCACAACTTTGAGATGAAGGACCTTGGAGTGGTTGATGTTATCTTGAACATGAAGCTACTAAGAGATGATGAGCGTGGGATTACACTTCTGCAATCCCATTATGTTGAGAAGATTTTGAGTCATTTAGGATATTCAGAATGTAAAATTTCTCAAACACCAAATGATCCTAGTGTGCTGATTCAAAAGTTCGAAGGCACAACTAAAGATCAATTGAGATACTCTCAAATTATTGGTTCACTGATGTATCTAGCGAGCAATGAGGCCTGACATCGTGTTTGCTGTGAGCAAATTGAGCCAGTTTGTTTCCGATCCGGGTGATGTACATTGGCATGCTGTTGAAAGAATTATGCGCTATCTGAAAGGTAATATAGATTACAGACTTCACTATACCGGACACCCATTGATTACTTGAATGGTATAGTGATGCGAATTGGATCTCTAATGCTAATGAGATGAAGGCCAAAATTTGGTATATGTTTACTCTTCGAGGTGACGCTGTTTGCTGAAAGTCTTGCAAGCAAACGATCCTACCGAGATTGACAATGGAAGCAGAACTAACAACATTAGACACATCTAGTGTCAAAGCAGAATGGCTTCGAGATCTTTTGATGGACTTGCCAGTGGTTGAGAAGCCAGTTCCGGCTATTCTTATGAACTGTGACAATCAGAAAATTATTGCCAAACTAAATAGTTTAAAGGACAACATGAAGTCCAACAAACATATAAGAATGAGGTTATAAACTGTTAGACGTTTAAGAAACTCCGGAGTGATAGCTTTGCATTATATCCAAACGGCTAAGAATCTGGCAGATCCCTTTAATAAAGGGCTATCGTGTGTTGTAATAGATAATGCATTGAGGGAGATGAGTATGAGATCAACATAAGTTGCCATGGTGGTAACCCAACCTATGTGATCTGAGATCCCGTGAAGTAGGACCTGGGAAAACAAGGCAGTGGTGAACCGAGGAGAGTAACTTTACTAAGACACTCCTTTGGAGATGCAATACTCTCGGAAATTGTATGGTAGGTTTACTACTGTCTTAATGTGTTCCAACACTTATATAAGCAAGATGCTATCCTACAAAGCGATCTTTGGAGGAACACACCTATATGAGCCCGACAGCTGGTCACAGTCATGAGATTGGGGTGATCTCTAGCAAGCTCATGAACATGCCAGGAGTGATACTAATATGCTCCACCCGAGGGGTCAGCCTTCGATAGTCTAGTACTAGTAAGACTTGTGGTAAAATTTCTTTACGCCAAACTGACAATTCAAGGCATAGTCCATTGTTCAGTTGTGAAGGAGTGTAGCTACTTGCTCTAGGTGGAGTTCAATCTTAATAGGTCTCCACTGGAGTACTGGTATATCAAAACAGTGTTTGGAATAGAGGACAAAATGGGCTCATGAGATCTGGTGGGGGATTGTTGAAATATGAGGGTGGGCCTAGGGCCCATCTAACAATTTCAGAAAATTTACAAGGGCCCATGTAGGTTTTGTGGCAATGTGTGGTGGGAAGTTTAGTCCCACATTGATAGTTGGAGAGGAGTGGACCTCCTTATAGGGATTTTCTTCCACATGTTATTGGAGCTTGAGAAGAGAAGTGGATCCCACGTGCTCCTCCTCTGCCACTCGCCTCACCACACCACGCCTCGTCATGACACGCCTCGGGTTGCGGAAATGAGCCGAGCCAAGCTCACACCTATGTGCTTATTTTTGCCGGCCAGGAACAAAGAGTCCCTAGCAGATGAGCTACGATCTGAGATGTCGGATCATGGGCTGTTACTGATTCGGACGCGAGTCCAACCCACGTCTCTCCACACGGTTATGCCTAGAAGGCACCGGCCAACCCTAGCCACGACAAAACAGATCACATCTGCCACCACGTTCACTGTCGTTCCTTTCGCCATTGCTGTCGCCGGCGATCCCATCCTGTCCACCGCATACACTGTTGATGGGAGAGCAGGCCTCTGAAACCCCACGTCTCCAGATCCTGTACGAGAGTGGGACTATTAGATTTTTGGGAAGCGTCACCTATGCGACTGCTCGCCACTGTTTGTCTATGTCTGCGTCGTCTTCATCGTCATCATGTCCACCGCCAACAAAGCCGACCGAGCCGCCGCTGAGAAGCTTGAAGCCGAGAAGAAGACCACCGAGGACATCGCTGCTGTCGCCGCCGCCGCAGCCTCGGCCTAGCCGATCGGAGGGTATAACTCGCTTATCCCACTCATGTTTATCATTGTTTTAGCCGTACTAGTGATTTGCATAGATGTTTCTACTCTTTGTCTAGTACGCGATAATATGATCAAGTATCAGTACGTGCTTAATGCTGTTTACGTCATGCTCATGATTTATTCTTAGATTAATTTAATCAAAAAATTGCCTATGTATTCAGGATCAAGTATCAGTATGTGCTTAATGCTGTTTACGTCATGCTCATGATTTATTCTTAGATTAATTTAATCAAAAAATTGCCTATGTATTCAGGAGATGTTTTGTCGGCCGATCCCTACATTTCTTTGACAGTATATTTGGCCGACCCCTACATGCCTAGGTAGATGATAGTATGACTTTCTTCATGACATGTAGTAGAAACCAGTGACACATCGCTGGTTGACCATCAGCCTAGATCGATCTGAATTAGGAAATCAAGAGCAGGAGTACCTCACATATTAACTCACCCTGCCACCACCAATTGTATCTGAGCAACCTAGCAAGCTTTTTTTAGGCGGAAGATTTTTTTAGCAAAAGACAAAAGCTAAACGCATCTCTATGGGACGTCCCCAAATTGGCCCCATATATCCGGAAAGACTGGCCCAACGGGCCTTCTCAAACCGCCCCCAAATGTCTGGACAGTCCGGACTATCGCAAACCCATCCCAAATATGAAGCCGATATGGGACGATCCGGGCATGTCCACTGCATTGACTCGGTCTGTTCTGACCCGCCCAAGATCCCACAAAATCCACTCCCCTGGCGTGGCTAAACCCTAATCCTAGCTCACTATTACTCTCGTCTCATCTCCTCTCCTCTCTGGCTAGGTCCCCTCCGGTTGTTCTCGCCACCATGCCCAGATCTGGACCCAGATCGGAGGACGACATCGAGTGGAGTTCCCTGTTGCGAAGGACGCCCATGAGCTCGCCGAGCGGATCGCACACCAGTGGTCCAAGGTCAAGACACGCGACCCAGTGACATATCCAGCACCCCGACGTGGATCTAGCAGCCTGGCGCCATCCCCTCCTTCGACGCCATCGCCGCGGCTCGGCGATGACTCCGCTCAAGGAGGGCGTTGAGGCTTCGTATATCGAAGCTGAGAAGAAGACCGACGAGCAAGCCAGGACTACCCGCACCCTCGCCGGCCTGCAGCACCCCTATGACACCTCCATGGCCGACGACTCCTTCAACTCTCACGGTCCCAACGACGGTCCCTATGCCATTTTTGAGTTGTACTACGGCCAGGGAGATGCTAAGGGGTAGGGCAAAAACCGGTGAAGATGCTATTTTCTTTATGTCCTTTGTCCTACTATATGTTGCATGTAGAATGTCATATGCATGCACTATGTGCTATTTGTCCTATGTTTGAACTATGTGCTATCAAATTCTGCTATGTTAATCAATGTTGCATGGATTTAGAGCGTCTACGGCAGGTCCCCTCAAATCCTCGTTCATGCACGCACCTGGTCACTAACAGGACATGAGAGAGAAGGAAAAAAAGATGACCCAATCGGACACCTCACATCATCTATATACGTTCGGGCTGTTTGTAAACCCTCATATTAAGAACAAATATGAGAAGAATATGAGGGCTCGCAGACGCGATTGGTTAGTCCGCCACGTAGGACACGGCCCATCCCGGACCACAATTTTCTCTTTCTTTTGTTTTCTCTCTCTTCGTGTCCACCGATCATTTGCAAGTGACCGGAGATATAATAAAAAAGAAAATAAAAAATATAAATAAAAACATAAATGCATGTACGAACAAATAGGGGCTCAAAACAAGACCGGGCGCTGCACGGAGTCCCATGGAGGGAAACTAGCGCGTGGCGTTGGCCTGGACGGACATAATCAACTCCCATTTGTGGTTGGAGGAACTGGTTGGATACGCTCTAAGTAATTACTACATCAATTATTGTGCTAGTGCTTGATAATAAGACCACATGAACATGGACACAAGGTGACAGATACATCCCCGTTTTGGAAACAGGTTCAAGGAGCTAGCCAAGTCTGGGAACCAGCCAAACGCGAGGAGGCAGCAGGACTGGCCCCATTTGTTCCCATCCATCCCAAAAGCATTGGAGCAGACAAGATAATTTCGAAGAGAGCGCAGCTGCATCGTAGCGTCTGTCCTACTCCCGTAAAGCTTAAGGACATGAGGAGCGGCCCCACCGCCCATAGTACTATTTTGTTACCGGCCATAGTATTTTGTTACTACAACCACGGTCCATATTTGTCGCGTTGTCATCATCTGATGCTACGTGCTGCTACAAGAGAAGCATAGTGTTTGTACAGTTGATCGAGCTAGGCGATCGATCGCATTACCAACACAGTGCGAGGAGAGGAACGAGAGCACGCAAGTGGACAACCTGGTATGTGCTTGAGAGAGACCACGTCCAGACGATCGAGGCAGTTGGAGTTGGGTTGGCTGGGCTTTGATTTTGGGTTGTCATTTCTTGCACTGTTGGAGCACGCTCTGGTCCAAAAGGCGGCACGGTTTCAGTGATATATCACCGGAACGCGATGGCGACGCCAAGAAGGCTGGGGATCGATCGACATGCTACCGGTAGCGTGTGCGAAGGATCTGTTTTCCATGCTCACATACGTCAATTATACTATATACATTAATAACCACGAATGGGGTAAGGTCATCACTCATGGGTTACAGTATTGGTTTAGGCGTTTAGCGTCCTCCTGTCAAGCACGCTGCATAAAGTTGGCCGGCTACCGGCCCCCTCTCTGCGAGCAATCACAGCTGCTTGCCTGCCCTTTTGAGGGATTTTGACGTCCGGTAGTGACATAGCTAGAGTAGAGGGAACTCCCAGTGCCTGAGGTCCGCCGCCCGGTCGTGGTGGAGAGCAAGTACGCAGCTAATCGGGAGCTCCCAGTGTCTGAGGTCCGCCGCCCGGTAGTACATAGGATATAGTAGGATGGACGGCCTTCACACGGAGCTCGCGCTGGGGCTGACCCGCGAGCTCGACACGGCGCCGTTCGTGGCCAAGACGTACCAGATGGTGAGCGACCCTAGGACGGACGCGCTCGTCAGGTGGGGGAGGGACAGCAACAGCTTCGTCGTCACCGACGTCGCCGGCTTCTCGGAGCTCCTCCTCCCATGCTTCTTCAAGCACGGCAACTTCTCCAGCTTCGTCCGCCAGCTCAACTCTTACGTGAGTACCTAGTGAGGCTTCCCTTCCCGTGCCGCCTTCCTTCGGCCTTTCTTGTCCTAGTAATACTAGTGATCCGTAGTCTGTTAATGGTACTCGATCTAGGCTTGCACGTCCACCGTACTCTTGCGAAATGTCTGCTTAATTTGCTACGATGAGATTGCTGTGCAGGGCTTCCGGAAGGTGCACCCGGACCGATGGGAGTTCGCGCACGAGTCATTCCTGCGCGGCCAGACGCACCTTCTGCCGCTCATCGTGCGGCGCAAGAAGAAGCGCGGCGAGACCTCTTGCTCGTCTCTAGTCGGCGGCGGCGACCAGCATGTGATGGCCAATATAGGAGAGGAAGTGGAAGAGGAAGAGGACGACGAGGGGAGGGAGGCGCTGCTCGAGGAGGTTCGGAGGCTGCGGCAGGAGCAGACAGCTATCGGGGAGCAGCTGGCGCAGATGGCCCGGCGACTGCAGGCGACGGAGCGGCGGAGTGACCGGCTCATGCCCTTCCTCGCCAGGCTCGACGAGGATCCCAACGCCACCTCCCTCAACCTTCTCCAACAGGCAGCCGAGAAGAAGCTCCAGCGCATGCAGTTGCCTTCCCGTGATTTTGCTTCCTTTCCCATTGCATCCCCGCTTCACCCGGCGCCTTCACCGCTCTTGGCTCTCGGCGACGCGGCCATGGACGGAGCCAGAGTCGGGCAGTGGGCGGAGCCGATGCCACTGAAACTCCCAGCCTTCGAGGAGCCCTCCGCGAGCTCCGGGGTGCAGCAGGTGCCGGAGTTCGAGGGCGGCGGCAGGGACAGCGGCAGCGGCATGGGCATAACTGACAGTGGGACCGCCGTGGAGATCCCCTTCCCGTTCTGCCTACTTGGCCAGTGTTTCTTCTAAACATGGCGCATAGTGCATGCACATGCACTAGCTTCTTGTACTTAGTGTACTCTTACTAATTTAGCAATAATTTGTACACAACTATTTCCTACGAAACAGCCCGGATCAATTATAGAAGTTCAGTACAAAGCACACCGGAATAACAAAAATTATACCGAGGTCCTACCACTATCGTCGCCAGAACAAGTCGTCGATACGTCGTTGCCACCGCTTCCCTACAGGAGTCGGCATGGCCTTGTTCATGACAACCGGAAAGTCTTTATGCACGTACACCTAAGGACCATCATTCTAGAGCCACAGTCGTCTTCGTTGTTGAACCCTTGAATCGAAAGTGCATGTCACCATTGCGTACACAAAGCAAGAAACCCTAACTCTCACAAGCTTCTGTTGCCGCATGTCCTCTCTTTCACACGAGCAATCCCCTGCATGCTGAGACAACACCGATCATGAAAGCCGTCCAACTACGCGGTTTGTTCAAGACAGATACAAAAACGAACATGCCATTGTCTCACGTCGCATGATCTAATCATGCCCCATCGGATGATCTGGGAGATCAAATGTCTTTTGAGGACCTCCGTCATTAATTTTAGTGTGATGCTCGTCGAAACCGCATCTTGATGAACGGCCATCTGGGGGGCCAAGATTTTGTAGATGAGTATTCAAAACATATTAAAATAGAAAATAACTAAAGAGCAGGTTCTGGCACCATATATATTTTGAATGGGAAATAACTCAAGAGCAGGTTTTGGCACCATGGTATTAGCTTTGTCGAAAGAACACCAAATACTTTGCAAATCTATAAAGAACGCCTGTCTAATCATTTTTGTGCGGTGCAAAAAATGCCTAGTCAAGAAAATTTGCCATGCACATGGAATTGTTCCTCAAGGTTTTTTGTTGCTGTTCTCCAAATATTGTTGTGTATGGTCGCCGGTGAAAGTGCTCCTTATAATGCAAATGATCCTACACTCGACAAACATAGAACAAAAACTATGTTGTTGTGTAATACATATATAAATTAGCCAATAGAGTTTGAAGAAGAAGGGTGCAAAGAGCAACAAAATAATTGCTTCTAATATAGAATGCAAGGGGGGGAATGTTGATTAAAATAATTTTCCAAAAAGAAATGCTAGTAACGTGTATTGAACTCATGATCCATTATTTTTTAGTTCTACCGTGAGTCACAACTCACAATATGCCACAAGTTTATCACCATAAACATTTGGCGGTTTCCTTTGTTATTTATGTCAGATAGAGCAATATATATTGATAACTTTCATCTTGGCCTGTTTTTGCCGTTTGTGGCAATTTTTATCTTCACTTTATTTTCGCTCCTTTTGTATACTTGTACTGAACCGCAGACCTTTTGCTTAATAATATGATTGCATGCATCATTCTGATACATGATACAGAGACCAGGGTGAACCTTCTTTTCAAAAAAAGTACAGTAATGTTAACACCCACACATGTGGCTTGTTTGCACTTCGCCCACACGCGTTGATACACGTTGATTCTGTTTTGCACGAGTCCTCAAGGAATCTGTTAGAATTTCAGTGCCACGTGGGCATCACCATGTGTGTGGGTGTGGGAGAGTTCGTCCACACGACCCGCAACACACGGTTGCCAGCTGCACCGTGTGGGCGAACCCGTTTCTTCCCACACATCACCACCTAGTCCACGCGTGTGTGGGCGAACTGCTCTTTGCCCACATGTCGCTCGTACGTTGTTAGATGGCAACTGGAGTTGCGCGTACGTGGCAACTAAGTAAACACACATGACAATTACGATTCGTTGCTAGATGGCAACTGCAGTTTCGCGTACGTGGCAACTAGGTAAACACACATGCCAACTGTGATTAACCATACATGACAACTATGGTCGGACCACACGTGGCAACTAGTTAATCACACATGGCAACTATTGTTTGACCACGTAGGGCAAGTAGTTTATCACACATGGCAACTATGGTTCGAATACACGCGACATCTACCGTTACTTAGACATGGCAACTATAGTTAATCAAAACAGAGAAGTTGCCATGCTTTTACAACTACATTTGCCATCCCGGCTGACTACAATTGTCATCCCCCGGGTAACTAAAGTGTCATCCCACAGGTGCGCCAGGACGTAGGGCAGATTTGCTTCATGCCACACATGCGGGATGAGGATGAGTAGTAGTTTGTTGGGCGTGTGGCACGAAGTAGCTGCGCCCACACGTGTGGGAAGTTCTAATGTTCGCCCACACATAGCCAGTGTGAGCTGCCTCTAGCTTACGCCACACACGACGTGTGGTTGGATGTCTAATATGCCACACGTGTGGGCGTTATCAGTAAAATGTGTGCTTTACGAAATCAATCAGACATGGCTCAAGCGATGGCACACGTCCTTTCCTTATCGAAGGTATTGGACCCAAGTACTATTACAGGGGTGATAGCTCCAAATTTGACGTGTGATTGGATCAACCAACATCAATCTATGAGTGCGAAAGTGTCTTTGTAGCGACCCGACCTCAGACGGTCAAGTCTCTGTGCATAAGTGTCATCTCTGGATCGGTATTGCTGACACGCACAGTACTCGAGATTTTATAACAGAGTCAATCAGACACTTATTACATTGAATGTCTTAAAAGAGAACTTATTACAATAATATGGCTGAAGGCCATCTAAATAAGATAACAGTGGAAGCTTCGAAGGTACTAGAGTCCATCCAACTCCACGGCAAAACTGAGTGCATGACAACGACCTAGCGCACCTTACTCTTCGTCTAAAAACTCTGCAACATAATATGTTGTAGCCTGTGTAGGTCAGCACATGGAATATGCTGGCAAGATAACACTATAGAGCAATGAACAAATAACAGCTATAACTACATGCATATATGGCCGGTGGAGGCTCTATATATGGTTATCATTTGCATAAAGCTAGTTTTTCCCTACAACAAAGGAATATATTTTATTTAACTACAAGTTTGTTGAAAGCATTGAGAATGGTAACCCCATCTCAATTCCAATTAAAAGTTAACAGCCCAACAAATTAATTAAGTAGAGTGATGAGATCAACATAATAATTCAAGTACCAGACACTCAAGATGTCCATAACCGAGGACACGGCTAATCATGATTAGTTTGTACACTCTGCAGAGGTTTGCACACTTTTCCCCACAAGACTCGATCTCCTCCGTTGAATTTCTCACACTTCATGGTGTTTGAGAAATGGATGACCAAGACACAGTCTTTCCGAAGAGGTCCCCTTAACCGATAGATAGGTTGGTACACCTACAATCCCCTACATCTGCTAGCCCATCATGGAAAGGATTCCCACAACTTACTCAACTATGCCAGAGCCCATAGTGGCATGTGGCTGCACACGGAAGTTTCTAGCATGAATAATCTTATGATCCCTTTGAGCCTGGGTGGAAAACCATAGGATGATCACACAGATGCCCCGGAATCTTCTTGGACAGCACTGGATTCCCCAGATGCCCAAAAACCAAGCCACCCAGATGTGTAATTCTCCCGCCATGAGGCTGCAGGTTCATCCAGTTGATGTGCGGCAAAGCGCACCTTCTCAGCATATGTGCAACCTGCGGTGGTCAGCTCCCTTCCAATCCTGCGGAGCCAGTCATCAGCAACTATCGGCTCGGTGCTACTAGAGAACACCGGCGGATTCAACCTCAGAAAATGGGCTAAGTTGTCAACTGGAGGTGGTGCCGGTGGGTTGTTGTTGTTGTTGTTGCCTTGGTTCTGGACTAGCAACTGCATCAAGGCATTTTGCTGTTGGATCAACTGAGTGAGCTCCGGTCGGAAGACAAATCCGGGGTCACGTCTCGGAGGCATCTGATAGGTTTAGAGGGGTGAGAATAGAATAGAGTGAGGTCTAAAGAGAGATCACTACCCATATGCACATGATACAAACACATTTATTTCACACCACTCAATTCAAACAAGATCATACAATTGATCTAAACTATCGTTACAAAATACTCAAACTATTACTATATACATGGGGGATACTAATAGTAATATGGTGGTCGACTAAAAATTTTGATCGCTGGAAGACTCCATGATATCTGCTCCAGCTTCATCTTCGTAATCATCATCACTGTCAGGGTCGGGTCGGTGTCGTCGATTATGATGTAGTCTTCAGGATGGTTGTCCTCCTCGGGTTTGGGATCTCCCATGCATATTCCTAGCTTCTTCTTCAGGTCTTCATTGTTCTCCAGTAGTACTGCAATTTCTTCTTCACATCCATCGCGTGTAGACTTGAGTTCCTCTTCTAGCTCCATGTTCTTGGTCATCACCTTCTTCATGTCTATCATGTTGGCGCACATCTTGTTCTCCTGACGACGAATGTGTTGATTTAACTCCTGGATGTAGGCTACAATGGATTTGTCCCTCCTGGTGCTAATCATATCCCATTGCTCATCTTGGCGTCCACATATCTGGTAGATGGTGTCCTTAAGATCCTTGTGGTATACCTCGCCTATGCCTCCAATGGCGACGTGGGGGGCCATGCTTTTTCCTAGTGATCGCATCCTATAGTCAACGTGTGTTCTCATACCATCTTGTAGCGACCCGACCTCAGACGGTCAAGTCTCTATGCATAAGTGTCACCCCTGGATCGGTATTGCTGACACACACAGTACTCGAGGTTTTATAACAGAGTTCAATCAGACACTTATTACATCGAATGTCTCAAAAAAGAACTAATTACAATAATATGGCTGAAGGCCATCTAAATAAGATAACAACGGAAGCTTCGAAGGTAGTAGAGTCCATCCAACTCCACGGCAAAACTAAGTGCATGACAACGACCTAGCGCACCTTACTCTTCGTCTGAAAACTCTGCAACATAATACATTGCAGCCTGTGTAGGTCAGCACATGGAATATGCTGGCAGGATAACACTATAGAGCAATGAACAAATAACAGCTATAACTACATGCATATATGGCTGGTGGAGACTCTATGGTTATCATTTGCATAAAGCTCGTTTTCCCCTACAACAAAGGAATATATTTTATTTAACTACAAGTTTGTTGAAAATATTGAGAATGGTAACCCCATCTCAATCCCAATTAGAAGTTAACAACCCAACAAATTCATTAAGTAGAGTGATGAGATCAACATAATAATTCAAGTACTAGATACTCAAGATGTCCATAATCGGGGACACAGCTAATCATGATTAGTTTGTACACTCTACAGAGGTTTGCGCACTTTTCCCCACAAGACTCAATCTCCTCCATTGGATTTCTCGCACTTCATGGTGTTTGAGAAACGGATGACCGAGACATAGTCTTTTCGAAGAGGTCCCCTTAACAGATAGATATGTCGGTACACCTACAATCCCCTACATCTGCTAGCCCATCATGGAAAGGATTCCCACAACTTACTCAACTATGCCAGAGCCGATAGTGGCATGTGGATGCACAAGGAAGTTCCTAGCATGAATAATGTTATGATCCCTTTGAGCCTGGGTGGTAAACCATAGGATGATCACACGGATGCCCCGGGAGATCCTTGGAACAGCACTGGATTCCCCAGGTGCCCACAAACCAATCCACCCAGATGTGTATTAAAGTAGCCACCTTAAGTTAAACCTTAGTAAACAATAACTCTCACAACTTTCATGAATTCTCTCAAAACCCAATCCACGTCTACGAGCATAGCATAGCAGTATAAGCATAATGTAGTAACTCCCAGGGTTTGATATAAAAAGGGCAATAGGTTCCTACCTCATCAACTACTTCCCAAAACCCACATGCTAAACAAGTCCTAATCATGCAATGTTTGAGGGTTGAAACTAATGCATAAAACTGGATATTAAAGGGAATATGATCAAAGTGTTACTTGACTTGCTGACGATCAGAAAACCCTATAGATTCGTAGTAGCAAGCCTCGCACTCCGGAAACAATATCGTGAACAAAAAATAGCATACATAAGCACTCAAGTAAAAGAGGCAAGGTTAAAACTCAAGAGAAAAGATCCAAACTGAAAGTTCAAGTGAAGAGCTTTGATTTGCAAAAAGAATCAATCAAATCAGATTTACGGAACTCAAACTACGATCAAAAGAAATTCGAATTCAAATTTGCTTGAAACCAAATTTTAAATTATCAAAACCATGTTCAGATTGATTATCTGGAAAGAGGGAACAAGACGAAGATTTTGGCATTGGTTTCACTAGATTTGGATAAACGAGCAAAAAGTAACGGGTTTGAAGTTTAGGGACAAATCTGTGAGAAAAGTATTCGCAGATAGGTCCCTGGCCAAAAATTAAAATTAAAAAGAAAAGACTATCGGACGAACTTCCGCTAATAGGGGTTAACGAACGAATTCGTTCGTTAATAGAGAGGATTGGGTGAACGTTCGCTAATTAGGTCAAACTGAAAATAAAAACAAAAAACCGAAACTAACCGAAAATAAACCGACGAAACCCAAAAAAACCAACCTAGGTTTTTACCTAATAAACCGACAAAAACCGGTGAGAGGCGGTGGCGTCTCCGGCGAGTTTGGCGGGAGGCGGCGGCGAGGCGGGGTGGCAGTGCGTGGCAGCGGCACGGCGGCGGGGTGCGACGCGGGCGGCTGCAGGCGGCGGCGGCGAGAGGCGGCTGTCGGATTCTGGGTTCCGATAGACCCTTAAGGTTCGAACACTGGGGTGCGCGCGGAAATCTCGTCTTCTACCTCCCCGTATCGCATAGATCTAAACTACTAAAAGAACCGCATGAGAGACACAAGGTTTATACTGGTTCGGGCCACCATTGTGCTGTAATACCCTACTCCAGTGTGTGGTGGATGGATTGCCTCCTGGGGCTGGTGATGATGAACAGTACAAGGAAGAACAGCCTCGTGAGGGTCTGTTCTTGGCTGGGGTGATGAACTGCTGGGAGGAGTTCAGTCACCTCTCTCTCACTCTCTCTCTACTTGCTAGCTAGATCAACCAACCTACCTTCCAATCTACCAACCGATCGAACGATCCGAACCCCTCCGCTTGCTACGTGGGTGGCCGGTCCTATTTATAGGCAAAGGCCCTGGGCCTCTTCCCAAATATTGAGCGGGAAGGGTGCCAACAATGGCGGGCTAATTTGAAGGGGAACATCTAGTACACTTATCCTGACTAAAGTTGGTCTTCGCCTGCGAAAGGCCCTGCGGTGACGCCGTGCTGGGCTCCATGGTGACCTCCGTCTCGTAGTCCTCCTGGTCCTGGTCTCGTTGCACCGATATGGCAACCTTTGCCTGATGCCTCGGTACTCCGCGGCTGCGCTTGCCCCCTTTGCACCAAAGAGGAAAGAAGGACACTGCGCGCGCTGGCGCCCACCTGGCATCCTGAGTCGTCATGGCTTGCGTCATGGGCACCTCGCGAGGTACCCTGCCTTGATATCTCCGCCTCTTCGCGAGCCAACCTGAGGAGGCTGCGCCTGAGGATGCGCCGTGTCGTCCGCCCCGCGAGGCTTGGCCCCTCGCGAGGGTCTTGAGTCTGGTGCTGATGAAGATGGGCCTTGTTGGGCCCCCATTTGAGCCACGCCGCAGGCCGCAGGCAGGCATGTCTGGGGACCCCCGTTCCCAGAACGCCGACAGCGGCGGTGGCTGCGGTGGGAGGCGAGGTGAGGTGAGATGAGAGGGAGGCGTCGGCGCTTGTAAAGAGGGGAAGGGAGCCGGCTTGGGGAAGGGGGCAAGGAGGCCGGTGGAGTCGGAGTCGGAGCCGGACTCCGGCTCGGCCACGGTGGCGTGCGCGTGTGGAGGAAGGCGGAGTCGGTCCGGTGGAATTTCTTTTAACATAGATTTCGCCACGAAGAAAAATCCTAATAAAATATAAAAAAAATCTAAAAATACTAGAAACAATTTTCACCGTCCAAACCTAATATTTAGGACAAGATGAACATTTTTCTGGCCTAAAAATGCAATTTTCAAGAATGCAAGTTTTTCTCTGATTCAAATAAAATAGCAAATGAAATACAAATAAAATAATAATTTGATTTTAAAATTTCTTCTCCAATATTTCTCTCTTGTTGAAGAAGTCATTTTATCTTCTCTCATTTATTTTTGTTATTGGAAATAATTGGAGAGAAATTATAAAATCAAATTGATCCTATTTTCAAATTTGAAAATAAATTCAAATAGGAAAATTTGTGAAACCTCCAACTCTCTCCTTGGGTCCTTGAGTTGCTTAAGATTTCTAGGATCACAACCAAATGCAAATAAAAATATGATATGCATATGGTGTCCTATGTATAACATCCAAATTGAAAATTGGGATGTTACAAACCTACCCCCCTTAAGATGAATCTCGTCTCGAGACTCGGGTTGGCTAGAAAATAGGTGTGGCTGGTCTTTCCGTAGGTCTTCCTCTCACTCCCAAATGGCTTCCTCCTCGGTATGGTGGCTCCACTAAACTTTGCAAAACTTGATAACCTTGCTGCGTGTAACTCGACTGGCAAACTCGAGAATGCTGGCGGGCTTCTCCTCGTAAGTTAGGTCACTCTCCAACTGAATTGCTTCCAGGGGCACTGTATCTCTCAGAGGAATATCAGCCATCTCTGCATGGCACTTCTTCAACTGGGAGACGTGAAACACATCATGAACTCCTGACAATCCTTCGGGTAACTCCAACTTGTAGGCCATTTCTCTCATACGTTCCAAAACTCGATATGGTCCTACAAATCTTGGGGCTAACTTTCCTTTAACTCCAAATCGTTTAACTCCTCGCAGTGGTGACACACGAAGATATGCTCTGTCTCCAATTTCATAGACTACCTCCTTGCGTTTAGTATCGGTATAACTCTTCTGCGTGGACTGAGCTACCTTCAGTCTATCACGAATTAGATTAACATTCTCTTCAGACTCCTTGATTAAATCTGGTCCGAACAACTGACGGTCTCTGACTTCAGCCCACATCAATGGTGTCTTGCACCTCCTTCCATACAAAGCTTCGAACGGGGCCATCTTCAAACTAGCCTGATAACTGTTTTTGTATGAGAACTCTGCGTAAGGCAAATTATCATCCCAACTAGATCCATAATCTAGTGCACAAGTTCTCAACATGTCCTCCGGAATCTGGTTGACTCTCTCGGTCTATCCATATGTCTGCGGGTGAAAAGTTGTATAGAACTCTAGCCTAGTACCCAAAGTCTGGTGCAGCTGATTCCAAAAACTTCGGGGTAAACTGTGTTCCTCTATCTGATACGATGGTCCTCGGAACTCCATGCAGACATACGATCCTGGTCATATATATCTTGGCCAACTTCGTGCTCGTATAAGTGGTTTTCACAGGGATAAAGTGAGCCACTTTGGTCAAGCGATCAACTACTACCCAGCTAGAATCATATCCTGATTGGGTCCTGGGTAATCCGGTGATGAAATCCATGCCAAGCTTATCCCACTTCCATTCGGGTATCAACATAAGCTGAAGTAATCCTGCTAGCTTCTGGTGTTCTGCCTTAACTCTTTGACATACATCACATACGGCTACATACTCGGCAATATCCTTCTTCATTCCTATCCACCAAAAACGTTCCTTCAAATCCAAATAAATCTTGGTGTTTTCAGGGTGAATCTAGTATGGTGAGTCATGAGCTTCCTGAAGTATTAACTTCCTGATCTCTGGGTCATTGGGCACATAAATACTATCCCCAAACCATAAAGTTCCGTGCTCATCTTCACGAAAACTTTTGTCCTTTCATTTGCCCATCTTCTCCTTTATCTCAGCAATTTCCTTATCATCCTTCTGAGCTCCTTGAATCTTTCCCAATAATGTATACTGAACCTCCATTGCTGCAACAAATCCTCTTGGAACTATCTCCAAATGAAGTTCCTTGAGATCGTCGACTAACTCCTACGGTAATCCTCCTCTTACGTGGGTATTGACATAACTCTTGCGGCTCAAAGCGTGTGCTACGACATTGGCCTTTCCTGGATGATAATGTAGCTTCATATCGCAATCCTTTATGAGCTCCAACCATCTCCTCTGCCTGAGATTCAACTCCTTCTGTGTGAAAATATACTTCAAACTCTTGTGATCCGTGTATACATCACAACGGTTTCCAAAAAGAAAATGTCTTCAGGTTTTGAGTGCATGCACTACGGCTGCTAACTCCAAATCATGTGTGGCATAATTCAACTCATGAGGTCGAAGCTGACGTGAGGCATATGAAACAACTCTTCCATCTTGCATAAGGACACCTCCAAGTCCCAAGCGAGAAGTGTTGCAATACACTTGGAAATACTTGCGTATATCTGGAAGAATCAGCACTGCAGCTGTAACCAAATGTTTCCTCAACTCCTAAAAACTGGTCTCACATTCCTCGGTCCATTTGAACTTGGTGTCCTTCTTCAATAACTCTGTCATGGGTTTCGCAATCTTGGAAAAATTCTCAATGAACCTCCTATAGTATCATGCGAGTCGCCCAGAAAACTGCAGATCTCTCCAACTGAGGTGGGTGCCAGCCACTCAGTGACAAACTGAACCTTGGTAGAGTCGACTGCTGTACCTTATCCTGATATAACATGTCCAAGAAATCCAACTTCCTTCAACCAAAATTCACACTTGTTGAACTTGGCATATAGTTCATGTTCCCTGAGTTTCTCGAGAACTAATCGCAAATGTTCCTTGTGTTCCTCTTCATTCTCCAAGTACACCAATCTGTCATCAATGAACACTACAACAAAATTATCCAAGAACTCCATGAACACCTTATTCATCATACTCATAAAATAGGCAGGGGCGTTAGTCAATCCAAAAGACATGACCGTGTACTCATATAGCCCATACCTTGTGGTAAAAGTTGTCTTAGGTATATCCTGTTCTTGGACTTCAACTGGTGGTATCCTGATCGAAGATCGATCATGGAGAATACTTTGGCTCCCTGTAGTTGGTCAAAAAAATCGTTGATCATCGGTAGTGGGTACTTGTTCTTGATCGTCACTTCGTTCAATGCCCGATAATCAACAACCAGTCTCAAAGATCCATCCTCCTTCTCAACTAAGAGCACTGGGGCTCCCCACAGTGATGAACTGGGTCGAATATAACCTTTCTCCAATAACTGCTTAATCTGCTTCTTAATTTCATCCAGATCATTTGCGGGCATCCGATACGGTCTTTTCGATATTGGTCTGGTGCCTGGCAATAGCTCTATCAAAAATTCTATATCTCGATCTGGTGGCATGTTGGTAATTCCTCTAGAAATACATCCGGGTAATCCGTCACAACAGGCACTTCTTCCTGAACAACTCCTGAGAGTGAATTTACTTGAGTCCTCCTTGGCGCATGCCTAGACACATACTTGATACGTTTACCCTCTGGGTGGTGAGGAGAATTGTCTTACTAGCACAATCGATATTTCCTCCATACATCGGTAGCCAATCCATGCCTAGCATCACATCCAATCCTTATGACTCCAAAATGATTAGGTCTGAGGGGAAAACATGCCTACCTATGGTCAATGGCATCTGAAAACATCCTCTGCTTGCCATATACTCCGCTCCAGGAGAGCTTACTAACATAGGTGTCTTAAGGGCTTTGGTGGGAAACTTAAACTTATCCACAAATCCCCTCGATATGTATGAAGGTGATGCACCAGTATCAAAAGGAACAGTAGCGGTAAATGACTAAATCAAAAACTTACCGATAACTACATCTGGCTGCTCTTCAACTTCCTCCATGTTAACGTGGTTCACCTGTCCTCTGGTGAAAGGGTTGGGCTTCTTCCTAGAACTTCCATTCCCATTACCATTCTTCAACTCAGAACACTCATTGGCATAGTGGTCAGTCTTCCTGCACTTGTAACAGGTGACATGACTTAGATCCTTCTTAGCGGGTGTTGCTGGGTTGGAACGGTTGTGATTGTTGTTTCCTCCATTCCCATTTCCATTCTTAGCCCAATTGTGGTTATGCGAACTTCCCCCATTGTGAGTGTGGCCTCCATGGTTATGATGGGTATGTCCTCCTGAGTTTGGGGTAAAACGAGGCTTCTGCTGAGCTCCAGAGTTATACTTCCCCTGTCCATACTTCCTTTTGCAGCTCTCTATTTGCTGCTGCTTGCCTTCAATCATAACAGCCCTGTCTACCAACTCCTGGTAGTTAGTGAATGTTGCCACCATCAACTGCATACTCATCTCATCATTTAGCCCTTCCATAAACTTCTCCTGCTTCACGGCATCTGTGGCCACATCATTTGGGGCATAGCGAGCTAACTTACTAAACTCATCCACATAGTGCCCCACAATATGGTTTCCCTGGCGTAAGTTGCGAAACTCACGCTTCTTCATGCTCATAGCTCCGGTTGAGACATGCGTAGTGCGGAATGCTTGCTGGAATTGATCCCAAGTGACATTGGCTATGGGGAAAGTGGTTGTGTAATTCTCCCGCAATGAGGCTGCGGGTCCATCCAGTTGATGTGCGGCAAAGCACACCTTCTCAGCATTTGTGCAACCTGCGGTGGTCAGTGTTGGGGAACGTAGTAATTTCAAAAAATTTCCTACGCACACGCAAGATCATGGTGATGCATAGCAACGAGGGGGAGAGTCTGATCTACGTACCCTTGTAGATCGCAACGGAAGCGTTGACACAACGTAGAGGAAGTAGTCGTACGTCTTCTTTCCGATATGACTGATCCAAGCACCGTTACTCCGGCACCTCCGAGTTCTTAGCACACGTTCAGCTTGATGACGATCCCCGGGCTCCGATCCAGCAAAGCTTCGGGGAGGAGTTCCGTCAGCACGACGGCGTGGTGACGATCTTGATGTTCTACCGAAGCAGGGCTTCGCCTAAGCACTACAACGATATGATCGAGGTGGAATATGGTGGCAGGGGGCACTGCACATGGCTAAGGAACGATCTCAATGATCAACTTGTGTGTCTAGAGGTGCCCCCTGCCCTTGTATATAAAGGAGCCAAGGAGGAGGGGTGCGCCGGCCAGGGAGAGGGCGCAGGAGGAGTCCTACTCCCACCGGGAGAAGGACTCCCCCCAATCCTAGTTGGACTAGGTTTCCCAAAGGGGGAAAGAGAGAGAGGGGGGGCCGGCCCCTTCTCCTAGTCCTAATAGGACTAAGGGAAGGGGGGCGCGCGGCCACCTATGGGCTGCCCCTTTTCTCCTTTCCACTAAGGCCCATGAAGGCCCATATGGCTCCCGGGGGGTTCCGGTAACCTCCCGGTAATCCGGTAAAATCCCGATTTCACCCGGAACACTTCCGATATCCAAATATAGGCTTCCAATATATCAATCTTTATGTCTCGACCATTTCGAGACTCCTCATCATGTCCGTGATCACATCCGGGACTCCGAACAACCTTCGGTACATCAAAATGCATAAACTCATAATAACTGTCATCGTAACGTTAAGCGTGCGGACCCTACGGTTCAAGAACAATGTAGACATGACCGAGACACTTTTCCGGTCAATAACCAATAGCGAGACCTGGATGCCCATATTGGCTCCTACATATTCTACGAAGATATTTATCGGTTAGACCGCATAACAACATACGTTGTTCCCTTTGTCATCGGTATGTTACTTGCCCGAGATTCGATCGTCGGTATCCAATACCTAGTTCAATCTCGTTACCGGCAAGTCTCTTTACTCGTTCCGTAATACATCATCCCGCAACTAACTTATTAGTTGCAATGCTTGCAAGGCTTAAGTGATGTGCATTACCGAGAGGGCCCAGAGATACCTCTCCGACAATCAGAGTGACAAATCCTATTCTCGAAATACGCCAACCCAACATCTACCATTGGAGACACCTGTAGAGCTCCTTTATAATCACCCGGTTACGTTGTGACGTTTGGTAGCACACAAAGTGTTCCTCCGGCAAACGGGAGTTGCATAATCTCATAGTCATAGGAACATGTATAAGTCATGAAGAAAGCAATAGCAACATACTAAACGATCGGGTGCTAAGCTAATGGAATGGGTCATGTCAATCAGATCATTCAACTAATGATGTGACCTCGTTAATCAAATAACAACTCCTTGTTCATGGTTAGGAAACTTAACCATCTTTGATTAACGAGCTAGTCTAGTAGAGGCATACTAGTGACACTCTGTTTGTCTATGTATTCACACATGTATTATGTTTCCGGTTAATACAATTCTAGCATGAATAATAAACATTTATCATGATATAAGGAAATAGATAATAACTTTATTATTGCCTCTAGGGCATATTTCCTTCAGTCAGCACCCTTCCAATCATGCGGAGCCAGTCATCAGCAACTATCGGCTCGGTGCTACTAGAGAACGCCGATGGATTCAACCTCAGAAAACGGGATAAGTTGTCAACTGGAGGTGGTCGTGGTGGGCGGTGCAGTAAAGCAGCGCAAGTATTTCCCTCAGTTTTGAGAACCAAGGTATCAATCCAGTAGGAGACCACGCGCGAGTCACCTCATACCTACACACACAAATAAGAACCTCGCAACCAACGCGATAAAGGGGTTGTCAATCCCTTCACGACCACTTGCAAGAGTGAGATCTGATAGAGATGATAATAATAAGATAAATATTTTTGGTATTTTTATGATATAGATTGAAAGTAAAAGATAGCAAAATAAAGTAGATTGGAAACTTGTATGATGGAAAATAGACCCGGGGGCCATAGGTTTCACTAGTGGCTTCTCTCAAGATAGCATAAGTATTACGGTGGGTGAACAAATTACTGTCGAGCAATTGATAGAAAAGAGAATAATTATGAGAATATCTAGGTACGAACATGTATATAGGCATCACGTCCGTGACAAGTAGACCGACTCCTGCCTGCATCTACTACTATTACTCCACACATCGACCGCTATCCAGCATGCATCTAGAGTATTAAGTTCATAAGAACATAGTAACGCCTTAAGCAAGATGACATGATGTAGAGGGATAAACTCATGCAATATGATGTAAACCCCATCTTTTTATCCTCGATGGAAACAATACAATACGTGTCGGTTCCCTTCTGTCACTGGGATCGATCACCGCAAGATTGAACCCAAAGCTAAGCACTTCTCCCATTGCAAGAAAGATCAATCTAGTAGGCCAAACCAAACTGATAATTCAAAGAGGCTTGCAAAGATAAACCAATCAAATATAAAAGAATTCAGAGAAGATTCAAATATTGTTCATAGATAAACTTGATCATAAACCCACAATTCATCGGATCTCGACAAACACACCACAAAATAAGATTACATCGAATAGATCTCCAAGAGAATCGAGGAAACTTTGTATTGAGATCCAAAGAGAGAGAGAAGAAGCCATCTGGCTACTAGCTATGGACCCGAAGGTCTGAAGTAAACTACTCACACATCATCGTAGAGGCCATGGAGTTGATGTAGAGGCCCTCCGTGATCAATGCCCCCTCCGGCGGAGCTCCAGAAAAGGCCCCAAGATGGGATCTCTTGGGTACAAAAGGTTGCGTCGGTGGAATTAGGTTTTCGTGTTGCTCCTAGACGTTTGTGGTGTATATGGATATATATAGGACAAAGAAGTAGGTCGGTGGAGCAACGAGGGGCCCACGAGGGTGGCGGGCGCGCCTAGGGGGTAGGCGCGCCCCCTGCCTCGTGGCCGCCTCGTTGATTGCTTGACATCCACTCCAAGTCCTCTGGATCATGCTTGTTCCAAAAATCATGTTCTCGAAGGTTTCATGCCGTTTGGACTCCGTTTGATATTCCTTTTCGGCGAAACTATAAAATAGGCAAAAGAAACAGCAATTTGGGCTGGGCCTCCGGTTAATAGGTTAGTCCCAAAAATAATATAAAAGTGTAAAAATAAGCCCATTAACATCCAAAATGGATAATATAATAGCATGGAACAATCAAAAATTATAGATACGTTGGAGACGTATCAGCATCCCCAAGCTTAATTCCTGCTCGTCCTCGAGTAGGTAAATGATAAAAACAAATTTTTTGATGTGGAATGCTTCCTAACATATTTCTCAATGTATTTTTTTTTATTGTGGCATGAATGTTCAGATCCGAAAGATTCAAGAGAAAAGTTTAATATTGACATAGAAATAATAATACTTCAAGCATACTAACTAAGCAATCATGTCTTCTCAAAATAACATGGCCAAAGAAAGTTATCCCTACAAAATCATATAGTCTGGCTATGCTCTATCTTCATCACACAAAATATTAAATCATGCACAACCCCGATGACAAGCCAAGCAATTGTTTCATACTTTTGATGTTCTCAAAGTTTTTCAATCTTCACGCAATATATGAATGTGAGCCATGGATATAGCACTATGATGGAATAGAATAGTGGTTGTGGAGAAGACAAAAAAGGAGAAGATAGTCTCACATAAACTAGACGTATCAATGGGTTATGGAGATGCCCATTAATAGATATCAATGTGAGTGAGTAGGGATTGCCATGCAACGGATGCACTAGAGCTATAAGTGTATGAAAGCTCAACAAAAGAAACTAAGTGGGTGTGCATCCAACTTGCTTGCTCACGAAGACCTAGGGCAATTTGAGGAAGCCCATCATTGGAATATACAAGCCAAGTTTATAATGTAAAATTCCCACTAGTTTATGAAAGTGACAACATAAGAGACTCTCTATCATGAAGATCATGATGCTACTTTGAAGCACAAGTGTGGAAAAAGGATAGTAACATTGTCCCTTCTCTCTTTTTCTCTCATTTCATTTTTATTTTTTATTTGGGCCTTCTTCTTTTTTTTCTTTTTGGCCTCTTTTTTTCTTTTTTTTTCGTCCGGAGTCTCATCCCGACTTGTGGGGGAATCATAGTCTCCATCATCCTTTCCTCACTGGGACAATGCTCTAATAATGATGATCATCACACTTCTTTTTACTTACAACTCAAGAATTACAACTCAATACTTAGAACAAGATATGACTCTATGTGAATGCCTCCGGCAGTGTACCGTGATATGCAATGAATCAAGAGTGACATGTATGAAAAATTATGAACGGTGGCTTTGCCACAAGTACGATGTCAACTACATGATCATGCAAAGCAATATGACAATGATGAAGCGTGTCATAACAGACGGAACGGCGGAAAGTTGCATGGCAATATATCTCGGAATGGCTATGGAAATGCCATAATAGGTAGGTATGGTGGCTGTTTTAAGGAAGGTATATGGTGGGTTTATGGTACCAGCAAAATTTGCGCGGTACTAGAGAGGCTAGCAATTATGGAAGGGTGAGGGTGCGTATAATCCATGGACCCAACATTAGTCATAAAGAAATCACATACTTATTGCAAAAATCGATTAGCTATCAAAACAAAGTACTACGTGCATGCTCATAGGGGGATAGATTGGTAGGAAAAGACCATTGCTCGTCCTGGACCGCCACTCATAAGGAAGGAAATCAATAAATAAATCATACTCCGACTTCATCACAAAACGGTTCACCATGCGTGCATGCTACGGGAATCACAAACTTCAACACAAGTATTTCTCAAATTCACAACTACTCAACTAGCATGACTCTAATATCACCATCTCCATATCTCAAAAGAATCATCAAGTATCAAACTTCTCTTAGTATTCAATGCACTTATATGGAAGTTTTTATTATGCCTAAAAGCAAATTTCCATGTTGTTCTAAAGGACTCTCAAAATAATATAAGTGAAGCATGAGAGATCAATTATTTACATAAAATAAAATCACCACCATGCTCTAAAAGATATAAGTGAAGCACTAGGGCAAAAACTATATAGCTCAAAGGATATAAGTGAAGCACATAGAGTATTCCAATAAATTCTAATTCATGTGTGTCTCTCTCAAAAGGTGTGTACAGCAAGGATGATCGTGGTAAACTAAAAAGCAAAGACTCAAATGATACAAGACGCTCCAAGCAAAACACATATCATGTGGCGAATAAAAATATAGCTCCAAGTAAACTTACCGATGAACGAAGACAAAAGAGGGGACGCCTTCCGGGGAATCCCCAAGCTTAGGCTTTTTGGTGTCCTTGTATTTTACCTTGGGGTGCCATGGGCATCCCCAAGCTTAGGCTCTTGCCACTCCTTGTTCCATAATCCATCAAATCTTTACCCAAAACTTGAAAACTTCACAACACAAAACTTAACAAAAAAATCTCGTGAGCTCCGTTAGCGAAAGTGTTTAAAAATCCTACCGGGTGGAGAGCCAGACTCCCACTCGGAGGAGCTTAGCTGCAGCCCAGTGCTCACCTAAGTACAGGACACAACTCAATCCCTAAAAGAGTTACGCCACAAATACGAGGTTATTCCGAGTGAAGATCAAGTTCCACTCGACAGATCAAACCATGAAAATATCCAACAAAGAAATCAAGTTCGAACAAAACCTAAAGGTCCCAGACCTCAGATCAAAAGTACTCGAGCCCTCGGCTTGGCAGAGTTTAACGGTTACAAATCCACTCGGCATCCCGAGGCAAATTTAAAGTGCAGCATGAAAGTTTTTTCATTCCTCAGGAGGAGGACTGGAAGGGGCGACGAACTCGTCCAAGTCGATCCCGTCTGCAATACGGGTGGCAGCAGCGATGAAAGTCTCCATGAAGTCTTGAAATTTGTGCTTCCTGGTGTTGGCAACTTGGATGGCAGCCAGCTTCTCTTCTCGCGCCTCCTTGCAATGGACACGGACCAGAGATAGAGCGACATCAGCACCACATCTGGCAACAGATTTCTTCCATTCCGCCACTCGACCTGGGACTTCGTTCAGTCGAGTCATCAAAGACTTGAGGTCGTTCTGAAGCGTCGTCCCGGGCTAGAGTGACGTGTCGATCCGCGACATCGCGACCTTTAGTCGAGCAAGATAATCAACAGCGCTGGTAACACGAGACTCCAGTCGGAGCACGTTCATGGGAGCCTCATCCTTCACGAGAGAATTGGTGGGGTCCAAGCCTGGCTCCACTCGACTGGTTTCCTCTTCGAAGTTCTGGCAGAATTCTGCAAACGCGATTCAAGAGTCAGATAGTGGCTCTACACAGGCTTGGCAACTGCAAGACAGTCAGGGCAGAGTAATTACCTTCGAGCATGATGAACAACTTCTTGGCGAGTTCACCGAGATAAGCTTCTAGATCGTTCTTCTTCCCCACCAGATCACCTGCCTTGTCGCGCAGAGCCGCGTTGTCATTCTTCAGTCGGGTGACCTCTTGATTGGCTACCCCGAGAGCAGTTTTTAGCCTGGAGTTCTCCTGCTCAAGAGCTTTGACCGAAGCCATTTTCTCTTCAGCAAGCTTCGTCCTGCTCAAGGCCTCCTTTTGTGCTTCTACAAGATCTTGGTCCTTCTTCAGAGCTTCCTCCAGTTTATCTGCGGCACGTCGAGTGAAATCAACATCAAGAATGGACAAGGAAGAAAAATCACTCGTCAAGAATAGAGAACCCCACCAGCCATACCTTTTGCTTCTTCTTGCGCCTTCTTCAAGTTCTCTTGAGCAAGCTTCAAGTTTAGGTTGAGCTGGATCCGCTGGTTCTCCAACTCAGTATAGCGAGCTACAAGTTCACAGGATTTCTGCGAAAAGAAAAATCAATGAGATAAGTTGCTTCCGAGTAACTTAGAGACAATGATGGCGTTTCTAAGACTACAGCCGAATCAAAAACATTCGACAGTAGTCTCGGGGACTACACCCGGTGGGTGCACTCAGCGTGCCCCCACTGTTAAAAAAAAGAGAGAAGAGAAAAAGTCGACTGCATGCAGTCGACCGGATACAGTTCCATTCGACATGGCCTGACCAGACCGAGTGAAGAAATACAGCTACAACAACACAATATAAAGACTACAGTCGACTGCCAGCAGTCCACCGTAGTCTCGGGGACTACACCCAGTGGGTGCACTTAGCGTGCCCCCACTCGTCCAAGAATTGGCAAACACACCCCGTGGGTGTACAGATATAAAGATCTTCGGAAAAAGATTCTTCAAATAGCACATCGTAACAAGACCAAGAGATGAGTCGACTGACCTGGACGTTACTCTGAAGAGCCGAGCTTGCGTCATAAGCTGCTTGGCTGGCATCCCGAGCCACCTTCGCTTGCTCCATCATGATCCCCGCTTGGCGTATAGCCTCTCTTGCAGCAGCCGCTTGGTCCTCAGGGGCGGGGTACGCGGCAAAAAGCGAAGACGGATCCGCAGTCGACGTCGAGGGCCGCACACTCGTCAGAGGAACGGCGAAAGTCACAGAAGCCCGAGTGGTGTCGCCACCATCCCGAGCTACGGCCTCAGACGCCGGAGCATATTGGGGGGCCTTGTTAGCCGACGCCCTCCTGTTCCTCCTCACTCTCAGCGGTTCGTTGTTGTCGTCATCCGGGAGGTCGATAACATGAGAAGGAGCTACAAGGAAAACATTCAATCGACCAGAGTTGCCATAAATGTTCAGTCGACTCAAAACGGAACGTCAGTGATCGTACCAGGGTTGGAGGTGACAACATCCTCCATCTCTTGGTCGTCGTCCTTGGCGGAGACCTTAGAAGTAGCAGCGTTGCAAACCTCAAAAGTCAGTTAGTCGGCTCAATGAATCGACCAAGGATCTGTCCATGGTCGACAAAGGAAAGCAAGTTTTGTTATTACCCGGAAATGGTAGGGACAGCCATCTTCATCTTGGGCAGAGCCTTGGGCGGCTTCGACGGCGTCGCGCGTGGGTGCTTGGGAGCCTTCCCAGTCGGCGTCGGAGAAGAGGTCCGAGGGCGTTTCGACGACTGCCCAACAGGAGCAGTCGCCTTGCCACGTTCCGCGCTAGATCGTGCGTGAGTTTGGATCGCCTCTCCGGGCGGGGGGGGGGGGGGGGGGGGTCAGCCTCCTCCTCCTCCTCTTCGCCGGAGTCGACGTCGTCGCCTCCCTCTCCTTCACCGTCGGACTCCCACTCGCCTTGATCGTCTCTGCTCTCGCCTCCGCTCGCCTCCCCTTCCTCAGTTAGCTCCTGTGCCCCGTTGGGCATCGAGTACATCTCGGTGGTCGCCTGGAAAACAACAAGACAAAAAGTCAATCGACCAGCTCAAAGAAGACCAATGAAGAAAATAAGATCTCAGTCGGAAGCATAAAGACTAACCTGGTCCACGTCGTATGAGTTGTCGAGTGGAATTACCCTCCTGGCTCCTCGGGGGTTGCCTTTGTTCCCCGTGATGCTCGACAGCCACCCCTCCAGCATCTCGTCAGTGACCTCCTCCGGGTGGATCCGAGTGGTGTCGTCGAGACCCGCGTACAGCCACACCGAATGGTCACGAGCCTGGAGCGGTTGGATGCGCCTCCGAAGGAAGACCTCCAGCAGGTCCATACCAGTCACGCCCTCGCGGACGAGCTCAACCACTCGACCGGCCAACACTTTGACTTGGGCCTTTTCTTCTGGCGTCACTTTCAGAGAAGCGGGTTTTTCAGCTCGGTCAAGAGAGAAAGGGGGAAGACCAGTCGACTGTCCTGGGGTCGCCTGGTCTCGACAGTAAAACCAGGTCGACTGCCAACCGCGGACCGACTCCGGGAAAGTGATAGAAGGAAAACAACTCTTTCCCCTCGTCTGGATCGCCAGGCCCCCACACAGCTGGACCACCTGCGTCCTCTCGTCACTCGACTTGGCCTTCTTAACTGACTAAGAGCGGCAGGTAAAGATATGTTTGAAGAGTCCCCAATGGGGGCGGCAACCCAAGAAACCCTCACACATGGAAATGAAAGCAGCGAGGTATACGATGGAGTTTGGAGTGAAGTGGTGGAGCTGTGCTCCGAAGAAGTTCAAGAAGCTCCGGAAAAAAGGATGCGGCGGCAGAGACAACCCACGGTCGATATGGGTGGCTAGAAGCACGCACTCACCGTCGCGGGGCTGCGGCTCGATCTCTCTCCCCGGGAGACGCGCAACTTCGTGGGGAATGACTCCCCCCTCGACCATGTCGTCGAGATCCTCTTGCCAGATTACTGACGGCATCCAATCCCCTTGGATCCATCCCCGGGGCAGAGCAGACCTTGAGGAGGATCCGCCCTAAGCGGATCTCTTCCCTTTCCCCTGCGCCGCCGCCTTCTTCGCGCGCTCGAGAGCAGAGGTCTTGTCCTTCGCCATCGTCGCCGGCAAGTCTCGCACGGGCCTGTGGCGCTAGGGTGAGAGCAGAGGTGGCAGAGGAACTTGCGAAGGCAGAGAGGAAGAAGAAAGCGCACTGGTTAGAAACCCTGAGCCGACGATTTATAAGAGGTCACTCCCGAGTGGCTGACTGGTAGGCCCAGGCGATCCAGCAAAATCCCGCAGCAGACGCGCGCCTGGTACGTGGTGAAAAAGTGTTGGGGAACGTTGCAGAAAACAAAAATTTTCCTATGGTTTCACCAAGATCCATCTATGAGTTCATCTAGCAACGAGTATTCAGATTGCATCTACATACCTTTGTAGATCGCGAGCGGAAGCGTTCAAAGAACGGAGTTGATGTTGTTGAACACGACGTGATCCAAATCACCGATGACCAAGCGCCGAACGGACGACACCTCCGCGTTCAACACACGTACGGGACAGGAGACGTCTCCTCCTTCTTGATCCAACAAGGGGAAAGGAGAGGTTGATGAAGATCCAGCAGCACGATGGCGTGGTGGTGGATGCAGGGCGTCACAGTAGCAGGGCTTCGCCTGTACTACGAGAGAGAGAGACGTAAGAGGGAGAGAGGGAGGCGCCAGGGGCTGGTGTATGAAGTCCCTCCTCTCCCCCACTATATATAGGAGGGCCAAAGGGGGGGTGGTGCACTAGCCTAGGAGATCCAATCTCCTAGGTGCGGCGGCCAAGGGGAGGTTTCCCTCCCCCCCAAGGCACCTAGAGGTGCCTTCCACCATTGGTACTCTTCCCTTATGTGGAACCCTAGGCGCATGGGCTTTTGGGGCTGGTGCCCTTGGCCCATCTAGGCCAAGGTGCACCCCCTACAGCCCATGTGGCCCCCCGGGACAGGTGGCCCCACCCGGTGGGCCCTCGGGACCCCTCCGGTGGTCCCGGTACAATACCGATAACCCCGAAACTTGTCCCGATGGCCGAAACAGCACTTCCTATATATAATTCTTTACCTCCGGACCATTCCAGAACTCCTCGTGACGTCTGGGATCTCATCCGGGACTCCGAACAACATTCGGGTTACTGCATATACATATCTTCACAACCCTAGCGTCACCGAACCTTAAGTGTGTAGACCCTACGGGTTCGGGAGACAAGCAGACATGACCGAGACGACTCTCCGGTCAATAACCAACAGCGGGATCTGGATACCCATGTTGGCTACCACATGCTCCACGATGATCTCATCGGATGAACCACGATGTCGAGGATTCAATCAACCCCGTATACAATTCCCTTTGTCTGTCGGTATGTTACTTGCCCGAGATTCGATCGTCGGTATCCCAATACCTCGTTCAATCTCGTTACCAGCAAGTCACTTTACTCGTACCGTAATGCATGATCCCGTGACCAGACACTTGGTCACTTCGAGCTCAATATGATGATGCATTACCGAATGGACCCAGTGATACCTCTCCGTCACACGGAGTGACAAATCCCAGTCTTGATCCGTGTCAACCCAACAGACACTTTCGGAGATACCCGTAGTATACCTTTATAGTCACCTAGTTACGTTGTGATGTTTGGTATACCCAAAGCACTCCTACGGTATCCGGGAGTTACACGATCTCATGGTCTAAGGAAAAGATACTTGACATTGCAAAACTCTAGCAAACGAACTACACGATCTTTATGCTATGTTTAGGATTGGGTCTTGTCCATCACATCATTCTCCTAATGATGTGATCCCGTTATCAATGACATCCAATGTCTATAGTCAGGAAACCATGACTATCTGTTGATCAACGAGCTAGTCAACTAGAGGCTTACTAGGGACATGTTGGTGTCTGTTATTCACACTTGTATTACGATTTCCGGATAACACAATTATAGCATGAATAAAGACAATTATCACGAACAAGGAAATATAATAATAATGCTTTTATTATTGCCTCTAGGGCATATTTCCAACAGTCTCCCACTTGCACTAGACTCAATAATCTAGTTACATTGTGATGAATCGAACGCCCATGGAATTCTGGTGTTGATCATGTTTTGACCTAGGGAGAGGTTTAGTCAATGGATCTGCTAAGTTTAGGTCCGTATGTACTTTACAAATCTCTATGTCTCCATCTTGAACATTTTCATGAATGGAGTTGAAGCGACGCTTGATGTGCCTTGTCTTCTTGTGAAACCTGGGCTCCTTGGCAAGTGCAATAGCTCCAGTGTTGTCACAGAAGAGCTTGATCGGCCCCGACGCATTGGGTATGACTCTGAGGTCGGTGATGAACTCCTTCACCCAAATTGCTTCATGTGCTGCCTCCGAGGCTGCCATGTACTCCGCTTCACATGTAGATCCCGCCACGACGCTCTGCTTGCAACTTCACCAGCTTACTGCCCCACCATTCAAAATATACACGTATCCGGTTTGTGACTTAGAGTCATCCAGATCTGTGTCGAAGCTAGCGTCGACGTAACCCTTTACGACGAGCTCTTCGTCACCCCCATAAACGAGAAACATTTCCTTAGTCTTTTTTAGGTACTTCAGGATATTCTTGACCACTGTCCAGTGTTCCTTGCCGGGATTACTTTGGTACCTTCCTACCAAACTTAAGGCAAGGTTTACATCAGGTCTGGTACACAGCATGGCATACATAATAGAACCTATGGCTGAGGCATAGGGGATGACACTCATCTCTTCTATATCTTCTGCCGTGCTCGGACTTTGTGCTGAGCTCAATTTCATACCCTGCAACACAGGCAAGAACCCCTTCTTAGACTGACCCATATTGAACTTCTTCAATATCTTCTCAAGGTATGTGCTTTGTGAAAGACCTATGAGGCGTCTCGATCTATCTCTATGGATCTTGACGCCTAATATATAATCAGCTTCTCCATGGTCCTTCATTGAAAAACTCTTATTCAAGTAGGCCTTGATGCTGTCCAAGAGTTCTATATCATTTCCCATCAAAAGTATGTCATCTACATATAATATGAGAAATGCTACAGAGCTCCCACTCACTTTCTTGTAAACGCAGGCTTCTCCATAAGTCTGCGTAAACCCAAACGCTTTGATCATCTCATCAAAGCGAATGTTCCAACTCCGAGATGCTTGCACCAGCCCATAAATCGAGCGTTGGAGCTTGCACACCTTGTTAGCATTCTTAGGATCGACAAAACCTTCCGGCTGCATCATATACAATTCTTCCTTAAGGAAACCATTAAGGAATGCCGTTTTGACGTCCATTTGCCATATCTCATAATCATAGAATGCAGCAATTGTTAACATGATTCGGACGGACTTTAGCTTCGCTACCGGTGAGAAAGTCTCATCGTAGTTAACCGCTTGAACTTGTCAATAACCCTTAGCGACAAGCCGAGCTTTATAGATGGTCACATTACCATCCGCGTCTGTCTTCTTCTTAAAGATCCATTTATTTTCTATGGCTCGCCGTTCAACGGGCAAGTCAGTCAAAGTCCATACTTTGTTTTCATACATGGATCCTATCTCGGATTTCATGGCTTCTAGCCATTTGTCGGAATCCGGGCCCGCCATCGCTTCTTCATAGTTCGAAGGTTCACCGTTGTCTAACAACATGATTTCCAAGACAGGGTTGCCGTACCATTCTGGTGCAGAACGTGTCCTTGTGGACCTTCGAATTTCAGTAGGAGCTTGATCAGAAGTATCTTGATCATTATCATTAACTTCCTCTCTAGTCGGTGCTGGCACCTCAGGAACATTTTCTTGAGTTGCGCCATTTTCCGGTTCAAGAGGTAATACTTCATCAAGTTCTACTTTCCTCCCACTTACTTCTTTCGAGAGAAACTCCTTCTCTAGAAAGGACCCTTTCTTGGCAACAAAGATCTTGCCTTCGGATCTGAGGTAGAAGGTATACCCAATAGTTTCTTTTGGGTATCCTATGAAGACGCATTTTTCCGACTTGGGTTCGAGCTTTTCAGGTTGAAGTTTCTTGACATAAGCATCACATCCCCAAAATTTTAGAAACGACAGCTTAGGTTTCTTTCCAAACCATAATTCATACGGTGTCGTCTCAACGGATTTTGACGGAGCCCTATTTAAAGTGAATGCGGCAGTCTCTAAAGCATAGCCCCAAAAAGATAGTGGTAAATCAGTAAGAGACATCATAGATCACACCATATCTAATAGAGTGTGATTACGACGTTCGGATACACCGTTATGCTGAGGTGTTCCAGGCGGCGTGAGTTGTGAAACTATTCCACATTTTCTTAAGTGTGTGCCAAATTCGTGACTCAAGTATTCTCCTCCACGATCTGATCGTAGAAACTTGATTTTCCTGTCACGTTGATTCTCAACCTCACTCTGAAATTCCTTGAACTTTTCAAAGGTTTCAGACTTGTGTTTCATTAAGTAAACATATCCATATCTACTCAAATCATCAGTGAGGGTGAGAACATAACGATAGCCACCGCGAGCCTCAACACTCATTGGACCGCACACATCAGTATGTATGATTTCCAATAAGTTGGTTGCTCGCTCCATTGTTCCTGAGAACGGAGTCTTGGTCATTCTACCCATAAGGCATGGTTCGCACGTGTCAAATGATTCATAATCAAGAGACTCTAAAAGTCCATCTGCATGGAGCTTCTTCATGCGTTTGACACCTATGTGACCAAGGCGGCAGTGCCACAAGTATGTGGGACTATCATTATCAACCTTGCATCTTTTGGTACTCACATTATGAACATGTGTAGCATTACGTTCGAGATTCATAAAGAATAAACCATTCACCATAGGAGCATGACCATAAAACATATCTCTCATATAAATGGAACAACCATTATGAGTAGCCATCTCGAATTAAATGAGATCCCGATACAATGTTCATGCTCAAAGCTGGCACTAAATAACAATTATTAAGGTTTAAAACTAATCCCGAAGGTAAATATAGAGGTAGCGTGCCGACGGCGATCACATTGACCTTGGAACCATTCCCGACGCGCATCGTCACCTCGTCCTTTGCCAGTTTCCGCTTATTCCGCAGCCCCTGCTTTGAGTTACAAATGTGAGCAACTGCACCGGTATCAAATACCCAGGAGCTACTATGGACACTAGTAAGGTACACATCAATTACATGTATATCACATATACCTTTTGTTTTGCCGGCCTTATTGTCTGCTAAGTATTTGGGGCAGTTCCGCTTCCAGTGACCGCTTCCCTTGTAATAAAAGCACTCAGTCTCGGGCTTGGGTCCATTCTTTGGCTTCTTCCCAGCAGCTTGCTTGCCGGGCGCGGCAACTTCCTTGCCGTCCTTCTTGAAGTTCTTTTTACCCTTGCCTTTCTTGAACTTAGTGGTTTTATTGACCATCAACACTTGATGTTCCTTCTTGACTTCTACCTCTGCTGATTTCAGCATTGCAAACAACTCAGGAATGGTCTTTTGCATCCCCTGCATGTTGAAGTTCATCACAAAGCTCTTGTAGCTTGGTGGAAGCGACTGGAGGATTCTGTCAATGACCGCATCATCTGGGAGATTAACTCCCAGCTGAGACAAGCGGTTATGTAACCCAGACATAGTGAGTATGTGCTCACTGACAGAACTATTTTCCTCCATCTTACAGCTGAAGAATTTATCGGAGACTTCATATCTCTCGATCCGGGCATGAGCTTGAAAAACCATTTTCAGCTCTTCGAACATCTCATATGCTCCATCTCTCTCAAAACGCTTTTGGAGCCCTGGCTCTAAACTGTAAAGCATGCCGCACTGAACGAGGGAGTAGTCGTCAACACGTGTCTGCCAAGCATTCATAACGTCTTGGTTCTGTGGGACGGGAGCTTCACCTAGCGGTGCTTGTAGGACGTAATCTTTCTTGGCAGCTATGAGGATGATCCTCAGGTTCCGGACCCAGTCCGTATAGTTGCTGCCATCGTCTTTCAGCTTGGTTTTCTCTAGGAATGCGTTGAAGTTGAGGACTACGTGGGCCATTTGATCTACAAGACATATTGTAAAATATTTTAGACTAAGTTCATGATAATTAAGTTCATCTAATCAAATTATATAATGAACTCCCACTTAGATAGACATCCCTCCAGTCATCTAAGTATAACATGATCCGAGTCAACTAGGCCGTGTCCGATCATCACGTGAGACGGACTAGTCAACGTCGGTGAACATTTTCATGTTGATCGTATCTTCTATACGACTCATGCTCGACCTTTCGGTCTTCTGTGTTCCGAGGCCATGTCTGTACATGCTAGGCTCATCAAGTCAACCTAAGTGTTTGCATGTGTAAATCTGTCTTACACTCGTTGTATGTGAACGTCTGAATAAAACACCCGATCATCACGTGGTGTTTTGAAACAGCGAACTGTCGCAACGGTGCACAGTTAGGGGGAACACTTCTTGAAATTAATATCAGGGATCATCTTATTTACTACCGTCGTTCTAAGTAAACAAGATGCAAAACATGATAAACATCACATGCAATCAAATAATAAACGTGACATGATATGACCAATATCACATAGCTCCTTTGATCTCCATGTTGGGGCTCCATGATCATCTTGTCACCGGCTTGACGCCATGATCTCCATCATCATGATCTCCATCATCGTGTCTCCATGAAGTTCCTCGCCAACTATTACTTCTACTACTATGGCTAACGTGTTTAGCAATAAAGTAAAGTAATTTACATGGCGTTTCTCAATGACACGCAGGTCATACAAAAAATAAAGACAACTCCTATGGCTCCTGCCGGTTGTCATACTCATCGACATGCAAGTCGTGATTCCTATTACAATAGCATGAACATCTCATACATCACATATAGATCATTCATCATTCATCACAACTTTGGCCATATCATATCACAAACCACTTGCTGCAAAAACAAGTTAGACGTCCTCTAATTGTTGTTGCAAGTTTTACGTGGCTGAATTAGGGTTCTAGCAAGAACGTTTTCTTACCTACGTGAAAGCCACAACGTGATTTGTCAACTTCTATTTACCCTTCATAAGGACCCTGTTCATCGAATCCGCTCCAACTAAAGTGGGAGAGACAGACACCCGCCAGCCACCTTATGCAACTAGTGCATGTTAGTCGGTGGAACCTGTCTCACATAAGCGTACGTGTAAGGTTGGTCCGGGCCGCTTCATCCCACAATACCGCTGAAGCAAGAAAAGACTAGTAGCGGCAAGAAAGTTGACAAATCTACGCCCACAACAAATTGTGTTCTACTCGCGCAAGAAGAACTACGCATAGACCTAGCTCTTATACCACTGTTGGGGAACGTTGCAGAAAACAAAAATTTTCCTACGGTTTCACCAAGATCCATCTATGAGTTCATCTAGCAACGAGTATTCAGATTGCATCTACATACCTTTGTAGATCGCGAGCGGAAGCGTTCAAAGAACGGGGTTGATGTTGTTGAACACGACGTGATCCAAATCACCGATGACCAAGCGCCGAACGGACGGCACCTCCGCGTTCACCACACGTACGGTACGGGAGACGTCTCCTCCTTCTTGATCCAGCAAGGGGAAAGGAGAGGTTGATGAAGATTCAGCAGCACGACGGCATGGTGGTGGATGCAGGGCGTCACAGTAGCAGGGCTTCGCCTGTACTACGAGAGAGAGACGTAACAGGGAGAGAGGGAGGCGCCAGGGGCTGGTGTATGAAGTCCCTCCTCTCCCCCACTATATATAGGAGGGCCAAAGGGGGGTGGTGCGCCAGCCTAGGAGATCCAATCTCCTAGGTGCGGCGGCCAAGGGGAGGTTTCCCTCCCCCCCAAGGCACCTAGAGGTGCCTTCCACCATTGGGACTCTTCCCTTATGTGGAACCCTAGGCGCATGGGCTTTTGGGGCTGGTGCCCTTGGCCCATCTAGCCCAAGGTGCACCCCCTACAGCCCATGTGGCCCCCCGGGACAGGTGGCCCCACTCGGTGGGCCCCCGGGACCCCTCCGGTGGTTCGGGAGACAAGCAGACATGAACGAGACGACTCTCCGGTCAATAACCAACAGCGGGATCTGGATACCCATGTTGGCTCCCACATGCTCCACGATGATCTCATCGGATGAACCACGATGTCGAGGATTCAATCAACCCCGTATACAATTCCCTTTGTCTGTCGGTATGTTACTTGCCCGAGATTCGATCGTCGGTATCCCAATACCTCGTTCAATCTCGTTACCGGCAAGTCACTTTACTCGTACCATAATGCATGATCCCATGACCAGACACTTGGTCACTTCGAGCTCAATATGATGATGCATTCCCGAGTGGGCCCAGTGATACCTCTCCGTCATACGGAGTGACAAATCCTAGTCTTGATCTGTGTCAACCCAACAGACACTTTCGGAGATACCCGTAGTATACCTTTATAGTCACCCAGTTACGTTGTGACGTTTGGTATACCCAAAGCACTCCTACGGTATCCGGGAGTTACACGATCTCATGGTCTAAGGAAAAGATACTTGACATTGCAAAACTCTAGCAAACGAACTACACGATCTTTATGCTATGTTTAGGATTGGGTCTTGTCCATCACATCATTCTCCTAATGATGTGATCCCGTTATCAATGACATCCAATGTCTATAGTCAGGAAACCATGACTATCTATTGATCAACGAGCTAGTCAACTAGAGGCTTACTAGGGACATGTTGGTGTCTGTTATTCACACTTGTATTACGATTTCCGGATAACACAATTATAGCATGAATAAAGACAATTATCATGAACAAGGAAATATAATAATAATGCTTTTATTATGGCCTCTAGGGCATATTTCCAACAAAAAGGTGGTGCGCAGATCGAGGAGCTTCCGCTTTATCGCTTCTGATTACTGCGGCTGCTCCCGTCCCGCGCGCTTCCCAAAATCCGAATCCCGCGACATCCGCGGGCTGCAGAACAACTTGCCAAAACAGAAGACCCCGCTTGCGCCGGCACTCGGTGTGTCACAGGTAAAGAAATTCACTCGACGAAAGGCCTGGAATGGATCAAGGCGACTGAAAGAGGTTGATGACGTCATCCGTGACGGTCGACCCAGAATGAGGCACTTAGGTAACCCAAAGAACCAGCCGGAAAGATCACCAACTCTTTCCCCACTCTAACCTCGATCCATTCGGGGGCTAATGATGAAGCTATGTACTTAGGGTAGGGGCACGGACCCGTCCAAAAGAGCCCTACCCAAGGACATCCCTAGAAGAAGTCACCTTTCAATCGACTCGAAGGTATCTCACTCGACCAAGAAGCTATCACTCGACCATGAAGCCAACCACTCGACTGGCCAGGAGACCTAAAGTCACTCCGCAGGCAAACGGTCGGCTATTAAGTAGTCTTTATGGTCATTATAGCATTTTATTAGCAGCGTTACCTATAACGCCCCGCATTAATGTACATTGAACCCTTGGTAACGTGGGCTAGTCGGGGTCTTGGCGAACTCTATATAAGCCACCCCCACCTCGGTATCAAGGGCTCGCACCCTTGTTATTCACACGCATACAATCCAATCGACCGCCTCCGGGCACCGAGACGTAGGGTTGTTACTTCCTCCGTGAAGGGCCTGAACTCGTATATCTTTGTGTGCTTACGACTTCTCAATAGCTAAGATCTAGCCTCTCCATATACACCCCCCTACATCACTTCAGAGTTAGAACCACGACATGTATATGTTTACTCTTCGAGGTGATGCTGTTTGCTGAAAGTCTTGCAAGCAAACGATCCTACCGAGATTGACAATGGAAGCAAAACTAAGAACATTAGACACATCTAGTGTCAAAGCAGAATGGCTTCGAGATCTTTTGATGGACTTGCCAGTGGTTGAGAAGCCAGTTCCGGCTATCCTTATGAGCTGTGACAATCAGAAAATTATTGCCAAACTAAATAGTTTAAAGGACGACATGAAGTCCAACAAACATATAAGAATGAGGTTATAAACTGTTAGACGTTTAAGAAACTCCGGAGTGATAGCGTTGCATTATATCCAAACGGCTAAGAATCTGGCAGATCCCTTTACTAAAGGGCTATCATGTGCTGTAATAGATAATGCATTGAGGGAGATGAGTATGAGATCCACATAAGTTGCCATGGTGGTAACCCAACCTATGTGATCTGAGATCCCGTGAAGTAGGACCTGGAAAAACAAGGCAGTGGTGAACCGAGGAGAGTAACTTTACTAAGACTCTCCTTTGGAGATGCAATACTCTCGGAAGCTGTATGCTAGGTTTACTACTGTCTTAATGTGTTCCAAAACTTATATAAGCAAGATGCTATCCTACAAAGCGATCTTTGGAGGAACACACCTATATGAGCCCGACAGCTAGTCACAGTCATGAGATTGGGGTGATCTCTAGCAAGCTCATGAACATGCCAGGAGTGATACTAATATGCTCCACCCGAGGGGTCAGCCTTCGGTAGTCTAGTACTAGTAAGACTTGTGGTAAAATTTCTTTACGCCAAACTGACAATTCAAGGCATAGTCCATTGTTCAGTTGTGAAGGAGTGTAGCTACTTGCTCTAGGTGGAGTTCAATCTTAATAGGTCTCCACTGGAGTACTGGTATATCAAAACAGTGTATGGAACAGAGGACAAAATGGGCTCATGAGATCTGGTGGGGGATTGTTGAAATATGAGGGTGGGCCTAGGGCCCATCTAACAATTTCAGAAAATCTACAAGGGCCCATGTAGGTTTTGTGGCAACGAGTGTGGTGGGAAGTTTAGTCCCACATTGATAGTTGGAGAGGAGTGTGAAGGAAATATGCCCTAGAGGCAATAATAAAGTTATTATTTATTTCCTTATATCATGATAAATGTTTATTATTCATGCTAGAATTGTATTAACCGGAAACATAATACATGTGTGAATACATAGACAAACAGAGTGTCACTAGTATGCCTCTACTAGACTAGCTCGTTAATCAAAGATGGTTATGTTTCCTAACCATGAACAAAGAGTTGTTATTTGATTAACGAGGTCACATCATTAGTTGAATGATCTGATTGACATGACCCATTCCATTAGCTTAGCACCCGATCATTTAGTATGTTGCTATTGCTTTCTTCATGACTTATACATGTTCCTATAACTATGAGATTATACAACTCCCGTTTACCGGAGGAACACTTTGGGTACTACCAAACGTCACAACGTAACTGGGTGATTATAAAGGAGTACTACAGGTGTCTCCAATGGTAGATGTTGGGTTGGCGTATTTCGAGATTAGGGTTTGTCACTCCGATTGTCGGAGAGGTATCTCTGGGCCCTCTCGGTAATACACATCACATAAGCCTTGCAAGCACTGCAACTAATATGTTAGTTGTGAGATGATGTATTACGGAACGAGTAAAGAGACTTGCCGGTAACGAGATTGAACTAGGTATTGGATACCGACGATCGAATCTCGGGCAAGTAACATACCAATGACAAAGGGAACAACGTATGTTGTTATGCGGTCTGACCGATAAAGATCTTCGTAGAATATGTAGGAGCCAATATGGGCATCCAGGTCCCGCTATTGGTTATTGACCGGAGACGTGTCTCGGTCATGTCTACATTGTTCTCGAACCGTAGGGTCCGCACGCTTAACGTTACGATGACAGTTATTATGAGTTTATGCATTTTGATGTACCGAAGGCTGTTCGGAGTCCCGGATGAGATCACGGACATGACGAGGAGTCTCGAAATGGTCGAGACGTAAAGATTGATATATTGGAAGCCTATGTTTGGACATCGGAAGTGTTCCGGGTGAAATCGGGATTTTACCGGATTACCGGGAGGGTTACCGGAACCCCCCGGGAGCCAAATGGGCCAACATGGGCCTTAGTGGAAAGGTGAGAGGGCAGCCCACATAGGGCTGCGCCTCCCCCCTCTCCCTAGTCCTATTAGGACTAGGAGAGGGGCCGGCCACCTCTCTCTCTCTCCCCTTTGAAGGATTCCTAGTTGGACTAGGATTGGAGGGGGGAGTCCTACTCCCGGTAGGAGTAGGACTCCTCCTGCGCCTCCCTCTCTTTGGCCGGCCAGCCCCCCTCCCTCCAACCTTTATATACGAGGGCAGGGGACACCCCAAGACACACAAGTTGATCCTTGAGATCGTTCCTTAGCCGTGTGCGGTGCCCCCTGCCACCAAATTCCACCTCGATCATACCGTTGTAGTGCTTAGGTGAAGCCCTGCGTCGGTAGTACATCAAGATCGTCACCACGCCGTCGTGCTGACGGAACTCTTCCTCGACGCTTTGCTGGATCGGAGCCCGAGGATCGTCATCGAGCTGAACGTGTGCCAAGAACTCGGAGGTGCCGGAGTAACGGTGCTTGGATCGGTCGGATCGGGAAGAAGACGTACGACTACTTCCTCTACGTTGTGTGATCGCTTCCGCAGTCAGTCTGCGTTGGTACGTAGACAACACTCTCCCCTCTCGTTGCTGTGCATCACCATGATCTTGCGTGTGCGTAGGAAAATTTTCGAAATTACTGCGTTCCCCAACAGTGGCATCAGAGCCTAGGTTTTATGGTTTGATGTTATTTGCACGAGTAGAACACAAGTGAGTTGTGGGCGATACAAGTCATACTGCCTACCAGCATGTCATACTTTGGTTCGGCGGTATTGTTGGGTGAGACGATCCGGACCAACATTACGCGTACTCTTACGTGAGACCGGTTCCCTCGACGTGCTTTGCACATAGATGGCTTGCGGAAGACTGTCTCTCCAACTTTAGTTGAACCAAGTGTGACTACGCCCGGTCCTTGAGAAGGTTAAAACGGAGTCTATTTGACGAACTATCGTTGTGGTTTTGATGCGTAGGTGAGATGAGTTCTTACTTAAGCCCGTAGCAGCCACGTAAAACTTGCAACAACAAAGTAGAGGTCGTCTAGCTTGTTTTTGCAGGGTATGTTGTGATGTGATATGGTCAAGGCACGATGCTGATTTTATTGTATGAGATGATCATGTTTTGTAACCGAGTTATCGGCAACTGGCAGGAGCCATATGGTTGTCGCTTTATTGTATGCAATGCAATCGCGATGTAATGCTTTACTTTATTACTAAGCGGTAGTGATAGTCGTGGAAGCATAAGATTGGCGAGACGACAACGGTGCTACGATGGAGATCAAGGTGTCGCGCCGGTGACGATGGAGATCATGACGGTGCTTCGGAGATGGAGATCACAAGCACAAGATGATGATGGCCATATCATATCACTTATATTGATTGCATGTGATGTTTATCCTTTTATGCATCTTATCTTGCTTTGATTGACGGTAGCATTATAAGATGATCTCTCACTAAATTATCAAGAAGTGTTCTCCCTGAGTATGCACCGTTGCCAAAGTTCTTCGTGCCCAGACACCACGTGATGATCGGGTGTGATAAGCTCTACGTTCAAATACAACGGGTGCAAAACAGTTGCACACGCAGAATACTCAGGTTATACTTGACGAGCCAAGCATATACAGATATGGCCTCGGAACACGGAGACCGAAAGGTCGAGCGTGAATCATATAGTAGATATGATCAACATAACGATGTTCACCATTGAAAACTACTCCATCTCACGTGATGATCGGTTATGGTTTAGTTGATTTGGATCACGTGATCACTTAGAGGATTAGAGGGATGTCTATCGAAGTGGGAGTTCTTAAGTAATATGATTAAATTGAACTTAAATTTATCATGAACTTAGTCCTGGTAGTATTTTGCAAATCATGTTGTAGATCAATAGCTCGCGTTGTTGCTTCCCTGTGTTTATTTTGATATGTTCCTAGAGAAAATTGTGTTGAAAGATGTTAGTAGCAATGATGCGGATTGGATCCGTGATCTGAGGTTTATCCTCATTGCTGCACAGAAGAATTATGTCCTTGATGCACCGCTAGGTGACAGACCTATTGCAGGAGCAGATGCAGACGTTATGAACGTTTGGCTAGCTCAATGTGATGACTACTTGATAGTTTAGTGCACCATGCTTAACGGCTTAGAATCGGGACTTCAAAGACGTTTTGAACGTCATGGACCATATGAGATGTTCCAGGAGTTGAAGTTAATATTTCAAGCAAATACCCGAGTTGAGAGACATGAAGTCTCCAGCAAGTTCTATAGCTAAAAGATGGAGGAGAATCGCTCAACTAGTGAGCATGTGCTCAGATTGTCTGGGTACTACAATCGCTTGAATCAAGTGGGAGTTAATCTTCCAGATAAGATAGTGATTGACAGAATTCTCTAGTCATCATCACTAAGTTAGTAGAACTTCGTGATGAACTATAATATGCAAGGGATAACGGAAACAACTCCCAAGCTCTTCGTGATGCTGAAATCAACGAAGGTAGAAATCAAGAAAAACGTCAATTGTTGATGGTTGACAAGACCACTAGTTTCAAGAAGAGGGCAAAGGGAAGAAGGGGAACTTCAAGAAGAACGGCAAGCAAGTTGCTGCTCAAGTGAAGAAGCCCAAGTCTGATCCTAAGCCTGAGACTAAGTGATTCTACTGCAAAGGGACTGGTCACTGGAAGCGGAACTACCCCAAGTGATTGGCGGATAAGTAGGATGGCAAAATGAACATAAGTATATTTGATATACATGTTATTGATGTGTACTATACTAGTGTTTATAGCAACCCCTCAGTATTTGATGCTAGTTCAGTTGCTAAGATTAGTAACTCGAAACGGGAGTTGCAGAATAAACAGAGACTAGTTAAGGGTGAAGTGACGATGTGTGTTGGAAGTAGTTCCAAGATTGATATGATCATCATCGCACACTCCCCTATACTTTCGGGATTAGTGTTGAACTTAAATAAGTGTTATTTGGTTTTTTGCGTTGAGCGTGAATATGATTTGATCATGTTTATTGCAATACGGTTATTCATTAAAGTCAGAGAATAATTGTTGTTCTGTTTACATGAATAAAACCTTCAATGGTCATACACCCAATGAAACAAGTTCGTTGGATCTCGATCATAGTGATACACATATTTATAATATTGAAACCAAAAAGATTCAAAGTTAATAATGATAGTGCAACTTATTTGTGGCACTGCCGTTTAGGTCATACTGGTATAAAAAGCATGAAGAAACTCCATGCTGATGGGCTTTCGAAATCACTTGATTATGAATCACTTGATGCTTGCGAACCATGCCTATTGGGCAAGATGACTAAAACTCCGTTCTTCGGAACAATGGAGCGAGCAACAGATTTGTTGGAAATCATACATACTGATGTATGTGGTCCGATGAATATTGAGGCTCGCGACAGGTATCATTATTTTCTGATCTTCACAGATGATTTGAGCAGATATGAGTATATCTACTTGATGAAACATAAGTCTGAAACATTTGAAAAGTTCAAAGAATTTCAGAGTGAAGTGGAAAATCATCGTGACAAGAAAATAAAAGTTTCTACGATATGATCGTAGAGGTAAAATATTTGAGTTACGAGTTTGGTCTTCAATTAAAACAATGTGGAATAGTTTCACAAAATCATGCCACATGGAACACCACAGCATAATGGTGTGTCCTAATGTCATAACCGTACTTTATTGGATATAGTGCAATCTATGATGTATCTTACCGATCTACCACTATTGTTTTGGGGTTATGCATTAGAGACAGCTGCATTCACGTTAAATAGGGCACCATCTAAATCCGTTGAGACGACACCGTGTGAACTATGGTTTGGCAAGAAACCTAAGCTGTCGTTTCTTAAAAAATTTGGGGTTGCGATGTTTATATGAAAAAGTTTCATCCTGATAAGCTCAAACTCAAATCGGAGAAGTACGTCTTCATAGGATATCCAAAGGAAACTATTGGATACACCTTCTATCACAGATCCGAAGGCAAGACTTTTGTTGCTAAAATTCGGAAACTTTCTGGAGAAGGAGTTTCTCTCGAAAGAAGTGAGTGGGAGGAAAGTAGAACTTGATGAGGTAACTGTACCTGCTCCCTTATTGGAAAGTAGTACATCACAGAAAACTGTTTCTGTGACACCTACACCAATTAGTGAGGAAGCTAATGATGATGATCATGTAACTTCAGATCAAGTTACTACCGAACCTTGTAGGTAAACCAGAGTAAGATCCACGCCAGAGTGGTACGGTAATCCTTCTCTGGAAGTCATGCTACTAGATCATGATGAACCTACGAACTATGAGGAAGCGATGATGAGCCCAGATTCCGCGAAATGGTTTGAGGCCATGAAATCTGAGATATGATCCATGTATGAGAACAAAGTATGGACTTTGATGGATTTGCCCGATGATCAGAAAGCCATAGAAAATAAATGGATCTTCAAGAGGAAGACGGACGCTGATAGTAGTGTTACTATCTACAAAGCTAGAATTGTCGCAAAAGTTTTCGACAAGTTCAAGGTGTTGACTACGATGAGTTTTTCTCACTCGTATCTATGCTTAAGTCTGTCCGAATCATGTTAGCAATTGCCGCATTTTATGAAATCTGGCAAATGGATAAACAAAACTGCATTCCTTAATGGATTTATTAAAGAAGAGTTGTATGTGATGCAACTAGAAGGTTTTGTCAATCCAAAAAGGTGCTAACAAAATGTGCAAGCACCAGCGATCCATCTGTGGACTGGTGCAAGCATCTCGGAGTTGGAATATACGCTTTGATAAGTTGATCAAAGCATATAGATTTATACAGACTTGCGGTGAAGCCTGTATTTACAAGAAAGTGAGTGGGAGCACTACAGCATTTCTGATAAGTATATGTGAATGACATATTGTTGATCGGAAATAATGTAGAATTATTGTGTAAAGCATAAAGGAGTGTGTGAAAGGAGTTTTTCAAAGAAAGACTTCGGTGAAGCTGCTTACATATTGAGCTTCAAGATCTATAGAGATAGATCAAGACGCTTGATAAGTTCTTTCAATGAGTACATACCTTGACAAAGATTTTGAAGTAGTTCAAAATGGAGCAGTCAAAGAAAGAGTTCTTGCCTGTATTATAAGGTGTGAAGTTGAGTAAGACTCAAAGCCCGACCACGGCAGAAGATAGAAAGAGAATGAAAGTCATTCCCTATGCCTTGGCCATAGGTTCTATAAAGTATGTCATGCTGTATACCAGATCTATTGTATACCCTGCACTGATTTGGCAAGGGAGTACAATAGTGATCTAGGAGTAGATCACTGGACAGCAGTCAGAATTATCCTTAGTGAAATAAGGATATGTTTCTCGATTATGGACGTGATAAAAAGGTTCGTCGTAAAGGGTTACGCCGATGCAAGTTTTGACACTAATCTAGATGACTCTAAGTCTCGGTCTAGATACATATTGAAAGTGGGATCAATTAGCTAGAGTAGCTCCGTGCAGAGCATTATAGACAAAGAATTTTGCAAAATACTTACGGATCTGAATGTGACAGACCCGTTGACTAAAATTATCTCACAAGCAAAACATGATCACACCTTAGTACTCTTTGGGTATTAATCACATAGAGATGTGAACTAGATTACTGACTCTAGTAAACCCTTTGAGTGTTGGTCACATAACGATGTGAACTATGGGTGTTAATCACATGGTGATGTGAACTATTGCTGCTAAATCACATGGCAATGTGAAACTAGATTATTGACTCTAGTGCAAGTGGGAGACTGAAGGAAATATGCCCTAGAGGCAATAATAAAGTTATTATTTATTTCCTTATATCATGATAAATGTTTATTATTCATGCTAGAATTGTATTAACCGGAAACATAATACATGTGTGAATACATAGACAAACAGAGTGTCACTAGTATGCCTCTACTAGACTAGCTCGTTAATCAAAGATGGTTATGTTTCCTAACCATGAACAAAGAGTTGTTATTTGATTAACGAGGTCACATCATTAGTTGAATGATCTGATTGACATGACCCATTCCATTAGCTTAGCACCCGATCGTTTAGTATGTTGCTATTGCTTTCTTCATGACTTATACATGTTCCTATAACTATGAGATTATACAACTCCCGTTTACCGGAGGAACACTTTGGGTACTACCAAACGTCACAACGTAACTGGGTGATTATAAAGGAGTACTACAGGTGTCTCCAATGGTAGATGTTGGGTTGGCGTATTTCGAGATTAGGGTTTGTCACTCCGATTGTCGGAGAGGTATCTCTGGGCCCTCTCGGTAATACACATCACATAAGCCTTGCAAGCACTGCAACTAATATGTTAGTTGTGAGATGATGTATTACGGAACGAGTAAAGAGACTTGCCGGTAACGAGATTGAACTAGGTATTGGATACCGACGATCGAATCTCGGGCAAGTAACATACCGATGACAAAGGGAACAACGTATGTTGTTATGCGGTCTGACCGATAAAGATCTTCGTAGAATATGTAGGAGCCAATATGGGCATCCAGGTCCCGCTATTGGTTATTGACCAGAGACGTGTCTCGGTCATGTCTACATTGTTCTCGAACCGTAGGGTCCGCACGCTTAACGTTGCGATGACAGTTATTATGAGTTTATGCATTTTGATGTACCGAAGGCTGTTCGGAGTCCCGGATGAGATCACAGACATGACGAGGAGTCTCGAAATGGTCGAGACGTAAAGATTGATATATTGGAAGCCTATGTTTGGACATCGGAAGTGTTCCGGGTGAAATCGGGATTTTACCGGATTACCGGGAGGGTTACCGGAACCCCCCGGTAGCCAAATGGGCCAACATGGGCCTTAGTGGAAAGGTGAGAGGGCAGCCCACATAGGGCTGCGCCTCCCCCCCTCTCCCTAGTCCTATTAGGACTAGGAGAGGGACCGGCCACCTCTCTCTCTCTCCCCTTTGAAGGATTCCTAGTTGGACTAGGATTGGAGGGGGGAGTCCTACTCCCGGTAGGAGTAGGACTCCTCCTGCGCCTCCCTCTCTTTGGCCGGCCAGCCCCCCTTCCTCCAACCTTTATATACGGGGGCAGGGGACACCCCAACACACACAAGTTGATCCTTGAGATCGTTCCTTAGCCGTGTGCGGTGCCCCCTGCCACCAAATTCCACCTTGATCATACCGTTGTAGTGCTTAGGCGAAGCCCTGCGTCGGTAGTACATCAAGATCGTCACCACGCCGTCGTGCTGACGGAACTCTTCCTCGACGCTTTGCTGGATCGGAGCCCGAGGATCGTCATCGAGTTGAACGTGTGCCAAGAACTCGGAGGTGCCGGAGTAACGGTGCTTGGATCGGTCGGATCGGGAAGAAGACGTACGACTACTTCCTCTACGTTGTGTGATCGCTTCCGCAGTCGGTCTGCGTTGGTACGTAGACAACACTCTCCCCTCTCGTTGCTGTGCATCACCATGATCTTGCGTCTGCGTAGGAAAATTTTCGAAATTACTGCGTTCCCCAACAGAGTGGACCTCCTTATAAGGGATTTTCTTCCACATGTTATTGGAGCTTGAGAAGAGAAGTGGATCCCACGTGCTCCTCCTCTGCCACCCGCCTCACCACACCGCGCCTCGTCATGACACGCCTCGGGTTGTAGAAATGAGCCGAGCCAAGCTCACACCTATGCGCTTATTTTTGCCGGTCAGGAACAAAGAGTCCCTAGAAGATGAGCTACGATCTGAGATGTCGGATCATGGGCTGTTACTGGTTCGAACGCGGGTCAAACCCACGTCTCTCCACGCGGTTATGCCTAGAAGGCACCGGCCAAGCCTAGCCACGACAAAACAGATCACATCTGCCTCCACGTTCACTGTCGTTCCTTTCGCCATTGCTGTCGCCGGTGATCCCATCCCGTCCACCGCATACACTGTTGATGGGAGAGCAGGCCTCTGAAACCCCACCTCTCCGGATCCTGTACGGGAGTGGGACGATTAGATTTTTGGGAAGCGTCACCTATGCGACTGCTCGTCACCGTTTGTCTATGTCTGCGTCGTCTTCATCGTCATCATGTCCACCGTCAACAAAGCCGACCAAGCCGCCGCTGAGAAGCTTGAAGCCGAGAAGAAGGCCACCGAGGACATCGTTGCTGTCGCCGCCGCCGCAGCCTCGGCCTAGCCGATCGGAGGGTATAACTCGCTTATCCCACTCATGTTGATCATTGTTTTAGCCGTACTAGTGATTTGCATAGATGTTTCTACTCTTTGTCTAGTACGCGATAATATGATCAAGTATCAGTATGTGCTTAATGCTGTTTACGTCATGCTCATGATTAATTGCCTATGTATTCAGGAGATGTTTCGTCGGCCGATCCCTACATTTCTTTGACAGTATATTTGGCCGACCCCTACATGCCTAGGTAGATGATAGTATGACTTTCTTCATGATATGTAGTAGAAACCAGTGACATATCGCTGGTTGACCATCAGCCTAGATCGATCTGAATTAGGAAATCAAGAGCAGGAGTACCTCACATATTAACTCACCCTGCCACCACCAATTCTATCTGAGCAACCTAGCAAGCTTTTTTTTAGGCGGAAGATTTTTTTAGCAAAAGACAAAAGCTAAAAGCATCTCTATGGGATGTCCCCAAATTGGCCCCATATATCCGGAAAGACTGGCCCAACGGGCCTTCTCAAACCGCCCAGGGGCGGGCTCAGGAATTGAGGACTGTGTATTCAAATTTTGAAAACATTTTGTTAAGCCTATATTCCTCCCTTTGACACGTATAACGGATTATAGAAACAAATTGTACTAGTTCTACACTATATTAAGTAAAAATTGATCAACATATAGAAATAAAAATTGTTCATAAAAAATGTTCTAAACTGTATAGATATATTGCCACATTGATGTGGCAGGTCTTCTGAACTATATATTGTATTCATAAAAATCACTCAAGTTTCAGAGTAATTATTTTATAATAATACTGATTGTCATAATTGCAAAACCACATCGCAAATTGCAAATAATATGAATGTGTTATGCTGAATAACCCTAAACGACTCTCATCTTAACAGTAACAGTTCATCCTTATGAATCATGACAAACAAGTCTCAAATTACAATATCTTATATTGTGCTGAAATAGGAGGTCTCAACTCTCAAACAAGTCTAAGAATTCAGTCCTTGCCTATGAATTCAGTCAAAGAATCCTATATCGAAATAAGAAGCCAATTAGCCAGATTAAAACCCTTCTACATATGTACTGTTTAGAAGGAAAAATTCAAGATTTTTATTGCTAGACAGTGGAACTGCCCAAGATGTACCGAAGTCTGAATGTCTGAAGAACGACAGAAGAAAACGACGATACCGACACAGGATGTTCAGTCGGACAATCGCAGGTGGCAAGCCCGGCGCCTGGACTGTCGACGGTGCCGCCGCCCGCCCCTGCCTGTCACGGCGGCCGCCCGTCTGTGGTCCACCCCAGCCTGCCGCGGCCGTTGTGTGCCCTGCTTGCGAGATCGGAATTTTGGGAGGCGATGCGGCAGTTCTCTGCGTGCGTAGGACGGTCCTGATGGATCGCTCTGTATTTTCGTGCGAGCGATCAAGCCGACTAACCATTCTCATATGGGTCATCGGGTGGGGAGGGAGAAATCAGACTAGTTTTTCGGGTTGAATGCGTGCACCCATAGACTTTCTCTTAGTTTTTCCTTTTTTCTCACACATGCACGTATTATACAGTATATATACCTAGTTTTTTCGCAAAAATAATGGGTATTCGACTGAATACCCATGAATTGAAGTGGGCCCGCCAATCGCCCCCAAATGTCTGGACAGTCCGGACTATCGCAAACCCATCCCAAATATGAAGCCGATATGGGACGATCCGGGCATGTTCACTGCATTGACTCGGTCTGTTCTGACCCGCCCAAGATCCCACAAAATCCACTCCCCTGGCGTGGCTAAACCCTAATCCTAGCTCACTCTCACTCTCGTCTCATCTCCTCTCCTCTTTGGCTAGGTCCCCTCCGGTTGTTCTCGCCACCATGCCCGGATCTGGACCCAGATCGGAGGACGACATCGAGTGGAGTTCCCTATTGCGAAGGACACCCATGTGCTCGCCGAGCGGATCGCACACCAGTGGTCCAAGGTCAAGACACGCGACCCAGTGACATATCCAGCACCCCGACACAGATCTAGCAGCCTGGCGCCATCCCCTCCTTCGACGCCATCGCCGCGGCCCGGCGGTGACTCCGCTCAAGGAGGGCGTTGAGGCTTCGTATATCGAAGCTGAGAAGAAGGCCAAGGAGCAAGCCAGGACTACCCGCGCCCTCGCCGGCCTGCAGCACCCCTATGACACCTCCATGGCCGACGACTCCTCCAACTCTTACGGTCCCGACGACGGTCCCTATGCCATTTTTGAGTTGTACTACGGCCAGGGAGATGCTAAGGGGTAGGGCAAAAACCGGTGAAGATGCTATTTTCTTTATGTCCTTTGTCCTACTATATGTTGCATGTAGAATGTCATATGCATGCACTATGTGCTATTTGTACTATGTTTGAACTATGTGCTATCAAATTCTGCTATGTTAATCAATGTTGTATGGATTTAGAGCGTCTACGGCAGGTCCCCTCAAATCCTCGTTCATGGACGCACCTGGTCACTAACAGGACATGAGAGAGAAGGAAAAAAAGATGACCCAATCGGACACCTCACATCATCTATATACGTTCGGGCTGTTTATAAACCCTCATATTAAGAACAAATATGAGAAGGATATGAGGGCTCGCAGACGCAATTGGTTAGTCCGCCACGTAGGACGCGGCCCATCCCAAACCATATTTTCTCTTTCTTTTGTTTTCTCTCTCTTCATGTCCACCAATCATTTGCAAGTGACCGGAGATATAATAAAAAAGAAAATGAAAAACATAAATAAAAATATAAATGCATGTACGAACAAATAAGGGCTCAAAACAAGACCGGACGCTGCACGGAGTCCCATGAAGGGAAACTACTTCCTCCGTCTAGGTGTGTAAGTCATCTTACGTTGTGCACCGCGAGCAAGGCAGAGAGAAAAACAAAAAAACTTAATGTCTTTTTGCTAATTAATAGCATTACATGCAATGAACTAACCACTGCATGTTATGTTTGGTAGTCTCAAGTCATTGAAAGCATGCACGGTCCACATATCTTATTGGTTGATATGCCACAAAACAAGAAACGAGGAGGGAGTTAATGTATGGTCCGTAAGTGTTTTGAGATTATTTGATTTTCGTAAGATGACTTACACACCTACACCTAGACACAGGGAGTAGCGCGCGTCGTTGGTCTGGACGGACATAATCAACTCCCATTTGTGATTTGTGGTTGGAGGAACTGGTTGGATACGCTCTAAGTAATTACTACTCCCTCCGTTCCAAAATATAGCACGCCCACGCTTTTCGAGGTTCAACTTTGACCATAAATTTAACCCACGAGACCGACTGCGGCGGACGAAAAAATTTATATAATTTTTGATCCCGCCGCAGTCGGTCTCGTTGGTTAAATTAATATCAAAGTTGAAGCACGGAAAGCGAGAGCGCGCTATATTTTGGAACGGAGGGAGTACATCAATTATTGTGCTAGTGCTTGATAAGACCACATGAACATGGACACAAGGTGACAGATACATCCCCGTTTTGGAAACAGGGTCAATGAGCTAGCCAAGTTTGGGAAGCAGCCAAACGCGAGGAGGCAGCAGGACTGGTCCCACTTGTTCCCATCCATCCCAAAAGCATTGGAGCAGACAAGATATTTTCGAAGAGAGCGCAGCTGCATCGTAGCGTCTGTCCTACTCCCGTAAAGCTTAAGGACATGAGGAGCGGCCCCACCGCCCATAGTATTTTGTTACCGCCCATAGTATTTTGTTACTACAACCACGGTCCATATTTGTCGCGTTGTCACCATCTGATGCTATGTGTTGCTACAAGAGAAGCATAGTGTTTGTACAGTTGATCGAGCTAGGCGATCGATCGCATTACCAACACAGTGCGAGGAGAGGAACCAGAGCACGCAAGTGGACAACCTGGTATGTGCTTGAGAGAGACCACGTCCAGACGATCGAGGCAGTTGGAGTTGGGTTGGCTGGGCTTTGATTTTGGGTTGTCATTTCTTGCACTGTTGGAGCACGCTCTGGTCCAAAAGGCGGCACGGTTTCAGTGATATATCACCGGAACGCGATGGCGACGCCAAGAAGGCTGGGGATCGATCGACATGCTACCGGTAGCGTGTGCGAAGGATCTGTTTTCCATGCTCACATACGTCAATTATACTATATACATTAATAACCACGAATGGGGTAAGGTCATCACTCATGGGTTACAGTATTGGTTTAGGCGTTTAGCGTCCTCCTGTCAAGCACGCTGCATAAAGTTGGCCGGCTACCGGCCCCCTCTCTGCGAGCAATCACAGCTGCTTGCCTGCCCTTTTGAGGGATTTTGACGTCCGGTAGTGACATAGCTAGAGTAGAGGGAACTCCCAGTGCCTGAGGTCCGCCGCCCGGTCGTGGTGGAGAGCAAGTACGCAGCTAATCGGGAGCTCCCAGTGTCTGAGGTCCGCCGCCCGGTAGTACATAGGATATAGTAGGATGGACGGCCTTCACACGGAGCTCGCGCTGGGGCTGACCCGCGAGCTCGACACGGCGCCGTTCGTGGCCAAGACGTACCAGATGGTGAGCGACCCTAGGACGGACGCGCTCGTCAGGTGGGGGAGGGACAGCAACAGCTTCGTCGTCACCGACGTCGCCGGCTTCTCGGAGCTCCTCCTCCCATGCTTCTTAAAGCACGGAAACTTCTCCAGCTTCGTCCGCCAGCTCAACTCTTACGTGAGTACCTACTGAGGCTTCCTTCGGCCTTTCTTGTCCTAGTAATACTAGTGATCCGTAGTCTGTTAATAGAGGTACTCGATCTAGGCTTGCACGTGCACCGTACTCTTGCGAAATGTCTGCTTAATTTGCCATGATGAGATTGCTGTGCAGGGCTTCCTGCGCGGCCAGACGCACCTTCTGCCGCTCATCGTGCGCCGCAAGAAGAAGCGCGGCGAGACCTCTTGCTCGTCTCTAGTCGGCGGCGGCGAGCAGCACGTGATGGCCAATATAGGAGAGGAAGAGGACGACGAGGGGAGGGAGGCGCTGCTCGAGGAGGTTCGGAGGCTGCGGCAGGAGCAGACAGCTATCGGGGAGCAGCTGGCGCAGATGGCCCGGCGACTGCAGGCGACGGAGCGGCGGAGTGACCGGCTCATGCCCTTCCTCGCCAGGCTCGATGAGGATCCCAACGCCAACTCCCTCCACCTTCTCCAACAGGCAGCCGAGAAGAAGCTCCAGCGCATGCAGTTGCCTTCCCGTGATTTTGCTTCCTTTCCAATTGCACCCCCGCTTCACCCGGCGCCTTCACCGCTCTTGGCTCTCGGCGACGCGGCCATGGACGGAGCCAGAGTCGGGCAGTGGGCGGAGCCGATGCCACTGAAACTCCCAGCCTTCGAGGAGCCCTCCGCGAGCTCCGGGGTACAGCAGGTGCCGGAGTTCGAGGGCGGCGGCAGGGACAGCGGCAGCGGCATGGGCATAACTGACAGTGGGACCGCCGTGGAGATCCCCTTCCCGTTCTGCCTACTTGGCCAGTGTTTCTTCTAAACATGGCGCATAGTGCATGCACATGCACTAGCTTCTTGTACTTAGTGTACTCTTACTAATTTAGCAATCATTTGTACACAACTATTTCCTACGAAACAGCCCGGATCAATTATAGAAGTTCAGTACAAAGCACACCGGACATAACAAAAATTATACCGAGGTCCTGCCACTATCATCGCCAGAACAAGTCGTCGGTACGTCGTTGCCACCGCTTCCTTACAGTAGTCGGCATGGCCTTGTTCATGGCAGCTGGAAAGTCTTTATGCACGTACACCTAAGGACCATCATTCTGGAGCCACAGTCATCTTCGTTGTTGAACCCTTGAATCCAAAGTGCATGTCACCATTGCGTACACAAAGCAAGAAACCCTAACTCTTACAAGCTTCTGTTGCCGCATGTCCTCTCTTTCACACGAGCAATCCACTGCATGCTGAGACAACACCGATCATGAAAGCCGTCCAACTACGCGGTTTGTTCAAGGTAGATACAAAAACGAACATGCCATTGTCTCACGTCGCATGATCTAATCATGCTCCATCGGATGATCTGGGAGATCAAATGTCTTTTGAGGACCTCTGTCATTAATTTTAGTGTGATGCTCGTCGAAACCGCATCTTGATGAACGGCCATCTGGGGGGCCAAGATTTTGTAGGTGAGTATTCAAAACATATTAAAATAGAAAATAACTAAAGATCAGATTCTGGCACCATATATATTTTGAATGGGAAATAACTCAAGAGCAGGTTTTGGCACCATGGTATTAGCTTTGTCGAAAGAACACAAAATACTTTGCAAATCTATAAAGAACACCTGTCTAATCATTTTTGTGTGGTGCAAAAAATGCCTAGTCAAGAAAATTAGCCATATGCACATGGAATTGTTCCTCAAGTTTTTTTGTTGCTGTTCTCCAAATATTGTTGTGTATGGTCGCCGGTGAAAATGCTCCTTATAATGCAAATGATCCTACACTCGACAAACATAGAACAAAAACTATGTTGTTGTGTAATACATATATAAATTAGAAGTGCTGATCAAAATAAATTAGCCAATAGAGTTTGAAGAAGAAGGGTGCAAAAAAGCAACAAAATAATTGCTTTTAATATAGAATGCAATGGGGGGGGGGGGGGGGGGGGGGGATGTTGATTAAAATAATTTTCCAAAAAAATGCTAGTAACGTGTATTGAACTCATGATCCATTATTTTTTAGTTCTACCGTGAGTCACAACTCACAATATGCCACAAGTTTATCACCATAATCATTTGGCGGTTTCCTTTGTTATTTATGTCAGATAGAGCAATATATATTGATAACTTTCATCTTGGCCTGTTTTTGCCGTTTGTGGCAATTTTTATCTTTACTTTATTTTCGCTCTCTTTGTGTACTTGTACTGAATCGCAGATCTTTTGCTTAATAATATGATTGCATGCATCATTCTGATACAGAGACCAGGATGAACCTTCTTTTAAAAAAAAGTACAGTAATGTTAACACCCACACATGTGGCTTGTTTGCACTTCGCCCACACGCGTCGATACACGTTGCTTCTGTTTTGCACGAGTCCTAAAGGAATCTGTTAGAATTTCAGTGCCACGTGAGCATCATCGTGTGTGTGGGTGTTAGAGAGTTCGTCCACACGACCCACAACACACGGTTGCCAGCTGCACCGTCTGGGCGTACCAGTTTCTTCCCACACATCACCACCTAGTCCACGCGTGTGTGGGCGAACTGCTCTTCGCCCACACGACGCTAGTACGTTGTTAGATGGCAACTGGAGTTTCGCGTACATGGCAACTAGGTAAACACACATGCCAACTATGATTAACCATACATGACAACTATGGTCGGACCACACGTGGCAACTCGTTAATCACACATGGCAACTACTGTTTGACCACGTAGGGCAAGTAGTTTATCACACATGGCAACTATGGTTCGAATACACACGACATCTACCGTTACTTAGACATGGCAACTATAGTTAACCGAAACAGAGAAGTTGCCATGCTTTTACAACTACATTTGCCATCCCGGCTGACTACAATTGCCATCCCCTGGGTAACTAAAGTGTCATTCCACGGGTGCGCCGGGACGTAGGGCAGATTTGCTTCATGCCACACACGCGGGATGAGGATGAGTAGTAGTTTGTTGGGCGTGTGGCACGAAGTAGCTGCGCCCACACATGTGGGCAGTTCTAATGTTCGCCCACACATAGCCTGTGTGGGCTGCCTCTAGCTTACGCCACACACGACGTGTGGTTGGATGTCTAATATGCCACACGTGTGGGCGTTATCAGTAAAATTTGTGCTTTACGAAATCAATCGGACATGGCTCAAGTGATGGCACACGTCCTTTCCTTATCGAAGGTATTGGACCCAAGTACTATTACAGGGGTGATAGCTCAAAATTTAACGTGTGATTGGATCAACCAACATCGACCTATGAGTGCGAAAGTGTCTTGGTAGCGACCCGACCTCAGACGGTCAAGTCTTTGTGCATAAGTGTCATCCCTAGATCGGTATTGCTGACACGCACAGTACTCGAGATTTTATAACAGAGTTCAATCAGACACTTATTACATTGAATGTCTCAAAAGAGAACTTATTACAATAATATGGCTGAAGGCCATCTAAATAAGATAACAGAGGAAGCTTCGAAGGTAGTAGAGTCCATCCAACTCCACGGCAAAACTGAGTGCATGACAACGACCTAGCGCACCTTACTCTTTGTCTGAAAACTCTGCAACATAATATGTTGTAGCCTGTATAGTTCAGCACATGGAATATGCTAGCAAGATAACACTATAGAGCAAAGAACAAATTACAACTATAACTACATGCATATATGGCTGGTGGAGGCTCTATATATGGTTATCATTTGCATAAAGCTAGTTTTTCCCTACAACAAAGGAATATATTTTATTTAACTACAAGTTTGTTGAAAGCATTGAGAATGGTAACCCCATCTCAATTCCAATTAAAAGTTAACAACCCAACAAATTAATTAAGTAGAGTGATGAGATCAACATAATAATTCAAGTACCAGATACTCAAGATGTCCATAACCGGGGACACGGTTAATCATGATTAGTTTGTACACTCTGCAGAGGTTTGCACACTTTTCCCCACAAGACTCGATCTCCTCCGTTGGATTTCTCACACTTCATGGTGTTTGAGAAACGGATGACCAAGACACAGTCTTTCCGAAGAGGTCCCCTTAACCGATAGATAGGCTGGTACACCTACAATCCCCTACATCCGCTAGCCCATCATGGAAAGGATTCCCACAACTTACTCAACTATGCCAGAGCCCATAGTGGTATGTGGCTACACACGGAAGTTTTTAGCATGAATAATCTTATGATCCCTTTGAGCCTGGCTGGAAAACCATAGGATGATCACACAGATGCCCCGGAATCTCCTTGGATAGCACTGGATTCCCCAGATGCCCACAAACCAATCCACCCAGATGTGTAATTCTCCCGCCATGAGGCTGCGGGTTCATCCAGTTGATGTGTGGCAAAGCGCACCTTCTCAGCATATGTGCAACCTGCGGTGGTCAGCTCACTTCCAATCCCGCGGAGCCAGTCATCCGCAACTATCGGCTCGGTGCTACTAGAGAACACCGGCAGATTCAACCTCAGAAAACGGGCTAAGTTGTCAACTGGAGGTGGTGGCGGTGGGTTGTTGTTGTTGTTGCCTTGGTTCTAGACTAACAACTGCATCAAGGCATTTTGTTGTTGGATCAACTGAGTGAGCTCCGGTGGGAAGACAAATCTAGGGTCATGTCTCGGAGGCATCTAATAGGTTTAGAGTGGTGAGTATAGAATAGAGTGAGGTCTAAAGAGAGATCACTACCCATATGCACATGATACAATCACATTTAATTCACACCACTCAATTCAAACAAGATCATACAATCGATCTAAACTATCGTTACAAAATACTCAAACTAATACTATATATATGGGGGATACTAATAGTAATATGGTGGTCGACTAAAAATTTTGATCGGTGGAAGACTCCATGATATCTGCTCCAGCTTCGTCTTCGTAATCATCATCACTATCGGTGTCAGAGTCGGTGTCGTCGATTATGATGTAGTCTTCAGGATGGTTGTCCTCCTCGGGTTTGGGATCTCCCATGAATATTCCTAGCTTCTTCTTCAGGTTTTCATTGTTCTCCAGTAGTACTGCAATTTCTTCTTCATATCCATCGCGTGTAGACTTGAGTTCCTCTTCTAGCTCCATGTTCCTGGTCATCACCTTCTTCATGTCTATCATGTTGGCACACATCTGGTTCTCCAGATGACGAATGTGTTGATTTAACTCCTGGATGTAGGCTACAATGGATTTGTCCCTCCTGGTGCTAATCATCTCCCATTGCTTGTCTCGGCGTCCACATATCTGGTAGATGGTGTCCTTAAGATCCTTGTGGTATACCTCGCCTATGCGTCCAGTGGCGATGTGGGCAACCATGCTTTTTCCTAGTGATCGCATCCTATAGTCAGTGTGTGTTCTGATACCATCTTGTAGCGATCCGACCTCAGACGGTCAAGTCTCTATGCATAAGTGTCATCCCTGGATCGGTATTGTTGACACACACACAGTACTCGAGGTTTTATAATAGAGTTCAATCAGACACTTATTACATCGAATGTCTCAAAAAAAAGAACTTATTCAATAATATGGCTGAAGGCCATCTAAATAAGGTAACAACGGAAGCTTCAAAGATAGTCGAGTCCATCCAACTCCACAGCAAAACTAAGTGCATGACAACGACCTAGCGCACCTTACTCTTCATCTAAAAACTCTGCAACATAATACATTGCAGCCTGTGTAGGTCAACACATGGAATATGCTGGCAGGATAACACTATAGAGCAATGAACAAATAACAACTATAACTACATGCATATATGGCTGGTGGAGGCTCTATGGTTATCATTTGCATAAAGCTAGTTTTTCCCTACAACAAAGGAATATATTTTATTCAACTACAAGTTTGTTGAAAACATTGAGAATGGTAACCCCATCTCAATCCCAATTAGAAGTTAACAACCCAACAAAGTAATTAAGTAGAGTGATGAGATCAACATAATAATTCAAGTACCAGATACTCAAGATGTCCATAATCGGGGACACAGCTAATCATGGTTAGTTTGTATACTCTGCAGAGGTTTGCGCACTTTTCCCCACAAGACTCGATCTCCTCCACTGGATTTCTCGCACTTCATGGTGTTTGAGAAACAGATGACCGAGACACTGTCTTTTCGAAGAGCTCCCCTTAACCGATAGATATGCCGGTACACCTACAATCCCCTACATCTGCTAGCCCATCATGGAAAGGATTCCCACAACTTACTCAACTATGCCAGAGCAGATAGTGGCATGTGGATGCACAAGGAAGTTTCTAGCATGAATAATGTCATGATCCCTTTGAGCCTGGGTGGCAAACCATAGGATTATCACACGGATGCCCCGGGATCTCCTTGGACAGCACTGGATTCCCCAGGAGCCCACAAATCAATCCACCCATATGTGTAGGTCAGCACATGGAATATGCTAGCAAGATAATACTATAGAGCAATGAACAAATAACAGTTATAACTACATGCATATATGGCTGGTGGAGGCTCTATGGTTATCATTTGCATAAACCTAGTTTTTCACTACAACAAAGGAATATATTGTATTTAACTACAAGTTTTTTGAAAACATTGAGAATGGTAACCCCATCTCAATCCCAATTAAAAGTTAACAACCCAACAAATTAATAAAGTAGAGTGATGAGATCAACATAATAATTCAAGTACCAGATACTCAAGATGTCCATAACCGGGGACACGGCTAATCATGATTAGTTTGTACACTTTGCAGAGGTTTGCGCACTATTCCCCACAAGACTCGATCTCCTCCATTGGATTTCTCGCACTTCATAGTGTTTGACAAACGGGTGACCGAGACACAGTCTTTTCGAAGAAGTCCCCTTAACCGATAGATAGGCCGGTACACCTACAATCCCCTACATCTACTAGCCCATCATGGAAAGGATTCCCACAACTTACTCAACTACGCCAGAGCCCATAGTGGCATGTGGCTGCACACGGAAGTTTCTACCATGAATAATCTTATAATCCCTTTGAGCCTGGGTGGCAAACCATAGGATGATCACACGGATGCCTCGGGAACTCCTTGGACAACATTGGATTCCCTAGGTGCCCACAAACCAATCCACCCAGATGTGTATTAAAGTAGCCACCTTAAGTTAAACCTTAGTAAACAACAACTCTCACAAGTTTCATGAATTCTCTCAAAACCCAATCCACGTCTATGAGCATAGCATAGCAGTATAAGCATAACGTAGTAACTCCCAGGGTTTGATATAAAAAGGGCAATAGGTTCCTACCTCATCAACTACTTCCCAAAACCCACATGCTAAACAAGTCCTAATCATGCAATGTTTGCAGGTTGAAACTAATGCATAAAAACTGGATATTAAAGGGAATATGATCAAAGTGTTACTTGCCTTGCTAACGATCAGAAAACCCTAGAGATTCGTAGTAGCAAGCCTCGCACTCCGGAAACACTTTCATGAACAAACAATAGCATACATAAGCACTCAAGCAAAAGAGGCAAGGTTAAAACTCAAGAGAAAAGATCCAAACTGAAAGTTCAAGTGAAGAGCTTTGATTTGCAAAAAGAATCAATCAAATCAGAGTTACGAAACTCAAACTACGATCAAAAGAAATTCGAATTCAAATTTGCTTGAAACCAAATTTTAAATTATCAAACCATGTTCAGATTGATTATCTGGAAAGAGGGGAACAAGACGAAGATTTTGGCATTGGTTTCACTGGATTTGGATAAACGAGCAAAAAGTAACGGGTTTGAAGTTCAGGGACAAATTGTGAGAAAAGTATTCGCAGATAGGTCCCTGGCCAAAAAATAAAATTAAAAAGAAAAGACTATCGGACGAACGTCCGCTAACAGGGGCTAACAAACGAATTCGTTCGTTAACAGAGAGGATTGGGTGAACGTTCGCTAATTAGGTCGAACCGAAAATAAAAACAAAAAACCGAAACTAACCGAAAATAAACCAACGAAACCCTAAAAAAGCAACCTAGGTTTTTACCTAATAAACCGACGAAAACCGGCGAGAGGCGGTGGCGTCTCCGGCGAGTTTGGCGGGAGGCGGCGGCGAGGCGGGGTGGCAGTGCGGGGCAGCGGCACGGGCGGCGGGGTGCGACGCGGGCGGCTGCGGCGGGAGGCGAGGTGAGGTGAGGTGAGAGGGGGGCGTCGGCGCTTATAAAGAGGGGAAGCGAGCCAGCTTGGGGAAGGGGGCAAGGAGGCCGGTGGAGTCGGAGTCGGAGCCGGACTCCGGCTCGGCCACGGTGGCGCGCGCGTGTGGAGGAAGGCGGAGTCGGTCTGACGGAATTTTTTTTAACATAGGTTTCGCCACGAACAAAAATCCTAATAAAATATAAAAAATTCTAAAAATACCAGAAACAATTTTCACCGTCCAAACCTAATATTTAGGACAAGATGAACATTTTTCTGGCCTAAAAATGCAATTTTCAAAAATGCAAGTTTTTCTCTAATTCAAATAAAATAGCAAATGATATACGAATAAAATAATAATTTGATTTTAAAATTTCTTCTCCAATATTTCTCTCTTGTTGAAGAAGTCATTTTATCTTCTCTCATTTATTTTTGTAATTGGAAATAATTGGAGAGAAATTATAAAATCAAATTGATCCTATTTTCAAATTTGAAAATAAATTCAAATAGGAAAATTTGTGAAACCTCCAACTCTCTCCTTGGGTCCTTGAGTTGCTTAAGATTTCTAGGATCACGACCAAATGCAAATAAAAATATGATATGCATATGGTGTCCTATGTATAACATCCAAATTGAAAATTGGGATGTTACAAACCTACCCCCCTTAAGATGAATCTTGTCTCGAGATTCGGGTTGGCTAGAAAATAGGTGTGGATGGTCTTTTCGTAGGTCTTCCTCTCACTCCCAGATGGCTTCCTCCTCGGTATGGTGGCTCCACTAAACTTTGCAAAACTTGATAACCTTGCTGCGTGTAACTCGGCTGGCAAACTCGAGAATCCTGGCGGGCTTCTCCTCGTAAGTTAGGTCACTCTCCAACTAAATTGCTTCCAGGGGCACTATATCTCTGAGGAATATCTACCATCTCTGCATGGCACTTCTTCAACTGGGAGACGTGAAACACATCATGAACTCCTGACAATCCTTCGGGTAACTCCAACTTGTAGGCCATTTCTCTCATACAGTCCAAAACTCGATATGGTCCTACAAATCTTGGGGCTAACTTTCCTTTAACTCCAAATCGTTTAACTCCTCGCAGTGGTGACACACGAAGATATGCTCTATCTCCAATTTCATAGACTATCTCCTTGCGTTTAGTATCGGCATGACTCTTCTGCCTGGACTGAGCTACCTTCAGTCTATCGCATTGTTGAGGAAATCGTTAACTGGTAACTGCTCGGTTGGCTCGCGAGTAGGGGATTAATAGGCTAATCGGCAAGTTAATCGGCCATTTAATCAATTAATCGGACGATTTATCAGTTTATCGGCTACTCCGTGACCCTACGAGTAGGGATTAATCGGCAAGTTAACTGGTTAATCGGATGAATTCTTGAACAGGGGTCTATCACGAATTAACTTAACCTTCTATTCAGACTCCTTGATTAAATCTGGTCCGAACAACTGACGGTCTCTGACTTCATCCCACATCAATGGTGTCTTGCACCTCCTTCCATACAAAGCTTCGAAAGGGGCCATCTTCAAACTGGCCTGATAACTGTTGTTGTATGAGAACTCTACGTAAGGCAAATTATCATCCCAACTAGATCCATAATCTAGAGCACAAGCTCTCAACATGTCCTCCGGAATCTGGTTGACTCTCTCGGTCTATCCATATGTCTGCGGGTGAAAAGTTGTACAGAACTCTAGCCTAGTACCCAAAGTCTGGTGCAGCTGATTCCAAAACTTCGAGGTAAACTGTGTTCCTCTATCTGATACGATGGTCCTCGGAACTCCATGCAGACATACGATCCTGGTCATAGATATCTTGGCCAACTTCGTGCTCGTATAAGTGGTTTTCACGGGGATAAAGTGAGCCACTTTGGTCAAGCGATCAACTACTACCCAGCTAGAATCATATCCTGATTGGGTCCTAGGTAATCCGGTGATGAAATCCATGCCAAGCTTATCCCACTTCCATTCGGGTATCAGCATAGGCTGAAGTAATCCTGCTGGCTTCTGGTGTTCTGCCTTAACTCTTTGACATACATCACATATGGCTACATACTCGGCAATATCCTTCTTCATTCCTGTCCACCAGAAACGTTCCCTCAAATACAAATAAATCTTGGTGTTTTCGGGGTGAATCGAGTATGGTGAGTCATGAGCTTCCTAAAGTATTAACTTCCTGATCTCTGGGTCATTGGGCACATAAATACTATCCACAAATCATAAAGTTTCGTGCTCATCTTCACGAAATTTTTTGGCCTTTCCTTTGCTCATCTTCTCCTTTATCTCAGCAATTTCCTTATCATCCTTCTGAGCTTCTCGAATCTTTCCCAATAACGTAGACTAAACCTCCATTGCTTCAACAAATCCTCTTGGAACTATCTCCAAATGAAGTTCGTTGAGATCGTCGACTAACTCCTGCGGTAATCCTCCACTTACGTGGGTATTGACATAACTCTTGCGGCTCAAAGCGTGTGCTACAACATTGGCCTTTCCTGAATGATAATGAAGCTTCATATCGCAATCCTTTATGAGCTCCAACCATCTCCTCTGCCTGAGATTCAACTCTTTCTGTGTGAAAATATACTTCAAACTCTTGTGATCCGTGTATACATCACAACGGTTTCCAATAAGAAAATGTCTTCAGGTTTTGAGTGCATGCATTATGGCTGCTAACTCCAAATCATGTGTGGCATAATTCAACTCATGAGGTCGAAGCTGACGTGAGGCATATGAAACAACTCTTCCGTCTTGCATAAGTGCAGCTCCAAGTCCCAAGCGAGAAGTGTCGCAATACAGTTGGAAATACTTGTGTATATCCGGAAGAATCAGCACTGCAGCTGTAGCCAAATGTTTCCTCAACTCCTGAAAACTGGCCTCACATTCCTCTGTCCATTTGAACTTGGTGTCCTTCTTCAATAACTCTGTCATGGGTTTCGCAATCTTGAAAAAATTCTTAATGAACCTCCTATAGTATCATGTGAGTCGCCCAGAAAACTACGGATCTCTCCAACTGAGGTGGGTGCCATCCACTCAGTGACAAACTGAACCTTGGTAGGGTCGACTGCTATACCTTCTCCTGATATAATATGTCCAAGAAATCCAACTTCCTTCAACCAAAATTCACACTTGCTGAACTTGGCATATAGCTGATGTTCCCTGAGTTTCTCGAGAACTAATCACAAATGTTCCTTGTGTTCCTCTTCATTCTCCAAGTACACCAATCTGCCATCAATGAACACTACAACAAAATTATCCAAGAACTCCATGAACACCTTATTCATCATACTCATAAAATAGGCGGGGGCGTTAGTCAATCCAAAAGACATGATCGTGTACTCATATAGCCCATACCTTGTGGTAAAAGCTGTCTTAGGTATATCCTGTTCTTGGATCTTCAACTGGTGGTATCCTGAGCGAAGATCGATCTTGGAGAATACTTTGGCTCCCTGTAGCTGGTCAAAAAATCGTTGATCATCGGTAGTGGGTACTTGTTCTTGATCATCACTTCGTTCAATGCCCAATAATCAACAACCATTCTCAAAGATCCATCCTCCTTCTCAACTAAGAGCACCGGGGCTCCCCACGGTGATGAACTGGGTCGAATATAACCTTTCTCCAATAACTGCTTAATGTGCTTCTTAATTTCATCCAGATCATTTGCGGGCATCCGATACGGTCTCTTTGATATTGGTCCGGTGCCTGGCAACAGCTCTATCAAAAATTCTATATCTCGATCTGGTGGCATGCCTGGCAATTCCTCTAGAAATACATCCGGGTAATCCTTCACAACAGGCACTTCTTCCTGAATAACTCCCGAGAGTGAATTTACTTGAGTCCTCCTTAGCGCATGCCTAGACACATACTTGATCTGTTTACCCTCTGGGTGGTGAGGAGAATTGTCTTACTAGCACAATCGATATTTCCTCCATACATCGGTAGCCAATCGATGCCTAGTATCACATCCAATCCTTATGACTCCAAAATGATTAGGTCTGAGGGGAAAACATGCCTACCTATGGTCAATGGCATCTGAAAACATCCTCTGCTTGCCATATACTCCGCTCCATGAGAGCTTACTAACATAGGTGCCTTAAGGGCTTTGGTGGGCAACTTAAACTTATCCACAAATCCCCTTGATATGTATGAATGTGATGCACCAGTATCAAAAAGAACAGTAGAAGTAAATGACTTAATCAAAAACTTACCGATAACTGCATCCGGCTGCTCTTCAACTTCCGCCATGTTAACGTCGTTCACCTGTCCTCTGGTGAAAGGGTTGGGCTTCTTCCTAGAACTTCCATTCCCATTACCATTCTTCAACTCAGAACACTCATTGGCATAGCGGTCAGTCTTCCTGCACTTGTAACAGGTGACATGACTTAGATCCTTCTTAGCGGGTGTTGCTGGGTTGGAACGGTTCTGGTTGTTGTTTCCTCCATTCCCATTTCCATTCTTAGCCCGATTGTGGTTATGCGAACTTCCCCCATTGTGAGTGTGGCCTCCATGGTTATGATGGGTATGTCCTCCTGAGTTTGGGGTAAAACGAGGCTTCTGCTGAGCTCCAGAGTTGTACTTCCCCTGCCCATACTTCCTTTTGCAGCTCTCTATTTGCTGCTGCTTGCCTTCAATCATAACAACCCTGTCTACGAACTCCTGGTAGTTAGTGAATGTTGCCATCATCAATTGCATACTCAGCTCATCATTTAGCCCTTCCATAAACTTTTCCTGCTTCGCGGCATTTGTGGCCACATCATTTGGGGCATAGCGAGCTAACTTACTAAACTCATCCACGCAGTGCCCCACAATACGGTTTCCCTGGCATAAGTTGCGAAACTCATGCTTCTTCATGCTCATAGCTCCAGTTGAGACATGTGCAGTGCGGAATGCTTGCTAGAATTGATCCCAAGTGACATTGGCTATGGGGAAAGTGGTTGTGTAATTCTCCTGCAATGAGGCTGCGGGTCCATCCAGTTGATGTGCAACAAAACACACCTTCTCAGCATCTGTGCAACCTGCGGTGGCCAGCACCCTTCCAATCATGTAGAGCCAGTAATCAGCAACTATCGGCTCAATGCTACTAGAGAACACCGGCGGATTCAACCTCAAAAAACAGGATAAGTTGTCAACTGCAGGTGGTGGTGGTGGGTGGTGCAGTAAAGCAACATAAGTATTTCCCTTAGTTTTGAGAACCAAGGTATCAATCCAGTAGGAGACCACGCGCGAGTCACCTCGTACCTACACACACAAATAAGAACCTCGCAACCAACGCGATAAAGTGGTTGTCAAACTCTTCACGGCCACTTGCAAGAGTGAGATCTAATAGAGATGATAATAATAAGATAAATATTTTTGGTATTTTTATGATATAAATTGAAAGTAAAAGATAGAAAAATAAAGTAGATTGGAAACTTGTACGATGGAAAATAGACCCGGGGGCCATAGGTTTCACTAGTGGCTTCTCTCAAGATAGCATAAGTATTACAGTGGGTGAACAAATTACTGTCTGTAAGTGCATCTAGTGCCACCCCTAGTTGGTTTTGGAGTATTGACAACAAACCTAGTTGACGGACTAATGTGTTTGTGAGAATTGCAGGATAACACAGGTAGAAGTCCCTCATTGATTCGGTTTTCCTACCAGAGATGACCCCTAAAAATGTAAGAAGACATTGAAGTCAAAGGTGGTATGTGAAGACATTCACATTTAAGAGTATGACAAGAGAAGACATCGCATGAAGACTATGGAGCACGAAGACTTAGTTCTTTCGTCGTTCTTTTTCTTCTTTGTTGAGTCATAGGAACCACCGTACTGTTAAGTGGGGTCCAAGTGAACCAGTCAGAATGACTGAAGTGAAGCTTAACCAAAATCCTATGTCTTCGAGTGAAGACTATGAGAGCAAATCTTGTCCAGAGTTGGATAAGTCAGCTTTGCTTGTAGCCCAAGTAAAGTTGTCGTGTGTGTTTGAAATTTGACCGTTGGAACACGTGTCAGTTCCTTAGTGACCAAGGGTCATTTCGGACAAATCAGGTCGGGCTGCCTAGTGGCTATAAATAGCCCACCCCCTACAACCATAAATGGTTGGCTGCTCAGAGTTAGTGCACGGTTTTTGTCGTTTGAGAGCAACCCACCTCGAAGCCTTTGAGAGAGAATTCCTTGCGAGGATAAAGCCCTAAACACCCAGAGCCAAAGAGTGTTAGGCACAAGGTTGTCAGAATCACGATTCTATTATACGATTCTACGACTTTACGACCCAAATTAACCCCTCTGATTATACGATTTTACTTCATAGAATCTACGGTTCTATGATTCTGATAGTGAAGATTCTATGATTTGCGATCCTACCATCGGGGTTCTGATCCGATTCAAAATCGCGATTCTGACAACCTTGGTTAGGCATCACTTAAGTCTTCCTGTCTGTGTGATCTGAAGACTTATTACACTTGAGGATTGTGAATCCTCCAGCCGATTAAGCGTCGCGTTCTGAGCATCCAAGAGTCATTGTGGATCGCCAGTGAACGAAGTCTGTGAAGGTTTGGAAGTCTACCTTGAAGACTTACCAGAGTGATTGGGCGAGGACTGGGTGTCCTTAGCTAAAGGGGAATAAGGTGAAGACGAGGTCTTCTGAGTTGAATCTCAGCCTCCCTAACCAGACGTACAGTTGTCACAGCAACTGGAACTGGTCCAACAAATCATTGTCTTCAACGAGTCACTGGTTTCATCCTTCCCTTCCCTTTACTTATTGTTGGTCCTTGTGAAGTCATTGTATGATTGCTTTATCTTTTGTCTTCACTGAGTGACTGCTTGTTCTGATTGGCTTCAAAATATCTTCCTACTTGATCTTTACTGCCTAGCTGCTATTAGTCATTGTGCTTTCACTCCATTGAATACTTGACTATGGTTTGCCTAGTGTAGTCTACCTTCCGCTGCATGGTAATAGGTTTATTTCTATTGTTTGTCTTCGAAACCTCCATGTTTTGAAGACTTTCACAAAAATCGCCTATTCACCCCCCTCTAGTCGATCACTAGCACTTTCAATTGGTATTAGAGCAAGGTACTCCCTTGTTCTGTGTGATTCGGTTTAACCACCTGGAGTTTTAGCTATGTCGACTGCAGGGATAATCAAAGTCTCCGCTGCGTGCCCGGTCTTTGATGGAACTGAATATCCCTACTGGAAGAATAAGATGCGCATGTATCTTGAAGTCATTGATGTCGACCTATGGTATGTCATCAAGAATGGTGTTCCCAAGGCTGGTGAAGGTGTCACCGCTGCTGATGTCAAGAAGTTCGTTCAACTGGACTCCACTGCCAAGAACATCATCTGTGGTCATCTGACCAAAGGACAGTATGGCCGTGTGAGTGCTTTGGAAACATCTAAGCTAGTCTGGGACTGGCTCTCCAAGGTCAACGAAGGCGTCTCAACCCAGAGAGATCAGAGAATCAGTGTCCTTCACAACCGCTTCAAGAGAAATGACAATGAGAATGTCCAGCTCACGTTCGATCGACTCACTGACATCACAAATGAGCTTCAAGCCCTCGGCGCTACTGAGATCACCAAGCATGAAGTCGTCAAGACACTCCCGAGATCACTTGACAGCTTGTTTGACACCGTAGCCCTGATGATTCAAGAACGTCCTAACTTCAAGACACTCGATCCGTTTGACATACTTGAGAGGCTCAACACACATGAGTTTCAGCTTTCTGAGAAAAGATATATCTATGGTCCCAACTATGGGCGAACTCGTGCCTTGAAGGCAAAAGCTGTCTCCTCATCTGAAGAAGAATCTAACAGCAGTTCTGACGATCCTGAAGACATTGGAAAGGAGCTTGCTATGCTTGTGAAGAAGTTCCAAAAATTCACCAAGAAGAAAGGCTTCAGAAAGTCCTCAAGATCAAGCTCGAGGAATTATGAAGCTTCTGCTCATGACTACAAGAAGAGAACATGCCACAAGTGCAAAAACCTGGCCACTACATCTCTGAGTGTCCGCAGTGGGACAATGAGAACAAGAAGAAAAAGAAGAGCAAGGAGTATGATTCTGACGACAAGAAGAAGAAGAAATACGCAAAGTCTTCTTCCAAGTCTTCCTCAAAGTCTTCATCACACAAGAAGAGCTCATCTGGCAAGGCTCGTGCGTTTGTTGGCAAGGAAATGGATTCGGAGGAGGAGTCCGCTTCTGAGGAGGCGGAGGTGGAGTATGAGGAGGAGTCCGATTCTGGTGTGGCAAGTCTAGCTACAGCCTACGTTGCCAAGTCCATCTTCAACACTGAAGACAATGTCACCAACGCCGATGCTAATGACAAGGACGACTCCACTCCCACCTACTGCTTCATGGCACGCGGTGCCAAGGTAAACTCACGCGCCACCCACTATCAAACATCAAGTGAAGATGACTCTGATTGTGGGTCCAAACCCAGCTACAAAACACTTGCTAAAATTGCAACTGAACAACAGAAAGCTATGGAACATATTCAAAAACTATTAGACAAAAGCGATGACCTGTTGGATGCTGAAATGACTCGATCTCAGTCCTTAATTGAAGACATAAAAAATCTTCATGTTATGCATGAGGAACTTGAAAGTCGTCATGAAACACTCTCAACATCTCATGAAAAGCTTTCATATGATTATCTTCTAAGGAAGCAAGACCTCGAAAAATTGAGAGCGGCTCATAAAGATCTTCAAAAGGAAAACGAGTCACTTCACGCCAAACAGATCAGTTCCGCTCAGGAAGGATTTGAACCACCATGTCTTAAATGCATTGAGCATGATAACGCTACTTCTGTTGCTGAATGTTCTACTGCTGCTACTGTTGCAATATCTTCAACTGTTGATGTGGTAACTAACCCCTCTGCTGAGGATGTCACTGCTATTGCTGATGAGAATGCTAGGTTGAAGACATTGCTTGAAACAGGGATGTTCAAAAGTCTCAAAGGGCATCAGACACTGTGTGATGTCCTCAAAAGGCAGATCCTGAACCGAAACCCTAAGAAAGTGGGTGTTGGGTTCTAAAGGAAAATGAATGCTGATGGCTCTTACTGGAAACCTGAGCAGTACCCCAAACCCACATGGGTCGCTGCAAAGGGACCTTCAGTATATCCATCCACCTTATCTGGCTTCACTTGTGCTAATCCCATTGTTATTGATGAATCCTTTGATGCAAACTATAAACTGTTTAAGAATCAGAATGGTGAAGTGTTTGCCAGGTATATTGGTACTAACTGCAGGAATGGGCCGCCTATGAAGAAGGTCTGGGTGCCGAAAAGGTATTTGGAGAATCTTCCTGTGAATTTTGTCATGACACCACAAGTGAAGAAGACAAACCCCAGACCACAGGCTTCATACGGTCCAAAGGCTTCATATAGACAGAGGACTCACCTGAGTCGCACTAACGCAAACGTTTTGCAGGGAAACCATACTCAGGCCTGTGAATATGAGCGTGTTTCATCAAACCGCCATGTTCATAGGACCAAGAACTATTCTGCTTATTCTTATGAGTACTATTGTCCACCTGCAAGACTTTTTGCTAGGGCTCCAAAGCCAAAGTTCTCAGTTGCTGCACTTAGACTCATTGCTTCGAAGCCACCCTTGAAGATGTGGGTGGCTAAGAAAGCTAAACTCTCTTTTGCAGGGAAAGGTCTCCAGCTGAAAACCAAAATCGTCTGAAGCTATTGCTGGGGACCTTAAACATCTTGTAGGGTGCAAGATCAAATGCCCAAATGGTCTTATTATGTACTTTGTTCCTGAGTCGCTTGCTACTTGCCCTATCAGTCCTAATCTCGATCTAAGCTTTCATAATCCACTGGCTCGTCAAATGTTTTTGCTCACAATTCTCTTCGTGAAGCTTATCCCCCTAACTGCACTGTATGGTACGACACCAGCTGCTTCAGAATGGATTATTGATAGTGGGTGTACCAATCACATGACTGGCAAGTGAAGCCTTCTGATGGACTTAACCTTACGTCCATCTGACAAAAGTCACATCACATTTGCTGACACTGGTAAAAGTAAGGTATTGGGTCTAGGTAGTGTTGCAATCTCAAAGGACCAACACATCGATAAAGTCATGCTTGTTGAATCCCTTGGTTTCAACTTAATGTCTGTCTCAATGCTTTGCGGTTTAAACATGATTGTGATGTTTGGAAAATATCGTTGCCTTGTTCTAATGGAATCTGACAAGCCTCTAGTGTTTGAAGGGTATCATAAAGATGATTTGTACGTTGTAGATTTATCAGCAGGACCACAGCTTGCCGTATGTCTTCTAGCAAAAGCTTCAGAATGTTGCTCTGGCATCGGAGGCTAGGGCATGCTGGCATGAGGAACTTGCACACTCTTGCAAGAAAGAAGCATGTCATAGGCATCGAGGGCATCAAGTTCAAGAAGGATCACTTATGCGGTACCTGTGAAGCAGGAAAGATGACGAGGGCCGAGCATCTCTCGAAGACAATCATGACAACGACTCAACCCTTCGAACTGCTCCACATGGATCTTTTTGGTCCCACTCATTACTCAACTCTTACTACTACTGCTTGTCTCTATGGCTTTGTCATTGTTGATGATTATTCAAGATATACTTGGGTGCATATAATCCTCTACAAGACTAAAGTGCAGGATGTCTTCAGACGCTTCGCCAATTGAGCAATGAACAACTATGGCGTCAAGATAAAGCACATCAGAAGTGAGAATGGCATTGAACTCAAGAACACTGGCCTAGATATATATCTTGATAGTTTGGGCATCACACATGAATTCTCAGCTCCGTACACGCCACAGCAGAATGGCGTCGTTGAACGCAAGAACAGAACACTTATTGAGATGGCTTGGACGATGCTTGATGAATACAAGACTCCAAGAAAATTCTGGCCTGAAGCCATTGATACTGCATGCCATATCATCAACCGTGTTTATCTTCACAAGCTTCTGAACAAGACATCCTATGAGCTCCTTACTGGAAAGAAGCCAAAAGTCAGTTGCTTCAGAGTATTTGGTGCCAGGTGCTGGATCAAGGATCCACATCACACTTCAAAATTTGCACCAAAAGCACATGAAGGTTTTATGCTCGGATATGGAAAGGATTCGCACTCCTACAGAGTCTTCAACCTCTTTCACTATAAAGTGGTTGAAACTATGGATGTGCGGTTCAATGAGACTAATGGCTCGCAAAGAGAGCACCTGCCAAATGTGCTAGATGAAGTTCCATCCAGTGAATCAATCAAACTTATGGGAACTGGAGAAATCATACCTTCTGAAACTCAGCCTGAAGAGGAACTTATCATCTCCTCACCTGATCAACCTGAAGACAATGATCAACCTGAAGACAATCCTTCTAACGATGACAATGATCAGCAAGAGCAAAATCTTTGTCCTGTACATCCTCGTTTTGCAAATGAAGTACAGATTGAGAGAATAATTGATAGCATCAATGCACCAGGTCCACTCACTCGTTCAAGGGCAACACAGCTAGCAAATTTCTATGGGCGCTTCGCATTTGTCTCAATATCTGAACCCAAGAAAGTTGATGAAGCCTTCATGGAACCTGAATGGATTCAAGCTATGCAAGAAGAGCTTCAACAGTTTGAGCTGAATAATGTATGGGAACTGGTTAAGCGTCCTGATCCTCGCAAGCAAAATATAATAGGCACCAAATGGATATATCGCAACAAGCAAGATGAGCATGGTCAAGTTGTCAGAAACAAAGCTCGTCTCGTTGCTCAAGGATATACTCAAGTTGAAGGGATCGACTTCGATGAGACATTTGCTACTGTGGCTAGACTTGAAGCCATACGCATACTGCTAGCCTATGAAAATCATCATAACGTTCTTCTGCATCAAATGGATGTGAAGAGGGCTTTTCTCAATGGCAAGATTGACGAAGAAGTGTATGTTGCACAACCGCCTGGCTTTGAAGATCCAAAACATCCTGATATGGTGTACAAGCTCAACAAGGCACTGTATGGCCTCAAAGAAGCCCCTAGGGCTTGGTATGACACACTCAAAGACTTCCTGAAGAGCAAAAGCTTCAAACCTGGTTCCCTTGACCCCACTCTCTTCACAAAGACATATGATGGTGAACTGTTTATGTGCCAAATATATGTGGATGCCATTATCTTTGGCTGCACCAATCAGAAATACACTGACGAGTTTGGATATATGATGCAAGAGCAATATCAAATGTCCATGATGGGTGAGCTGAAGTTCTTCCTTGGTCTTCAAATACGTCAACAACGCAACGACATCTTTATATCTCAAGAGACATACCTCAAAGATTGCCTGAAGAAATTTGGAGTGCAAGATTGCAAAGGCTACACGACGCCAATGCCAGCCAAACATCATCTGGGTCCCGACGACAATGGTAAAGAGTTCGATCAAAAGGTATATCGCTCCATGATTGGTTCCTTACTTTATTTATGTGCATCTAGGCCAGATATCATGCTTAGTGTTTGCATGTGTGCCCGGTTCCAAGCGGCACCAAAGGAATCGCATCACTTAGCTGTGAAGCGAACTCTCAGATATTTGGCTCACACCCCAACACTAGGATTATGGTATCCAAAGGGCTCAGAGTTTGATCTAGCTGGATTCTCGGATGCTGATTATGCTGGTGACAAGGTGGATCACAAGTCTACATCAGGCACATGTCATTTTCTGGGATGATCACTTGTATGCTGGTCTTCAAAGAAGCAGAACTGTGTATCTCTCTCCACTGCTGAATCTGAATACATTTCTGCTGGATCTTGCTGCGCTCAGCTTCTATGGATGAAGCAAACACTCAAAGACTATGGCATTCACCTGAAGCAAGTACCACTCTACTGCGACAATGAAAGCGCCATCAAGATTGCCAACAACCCAGTTCAGCACTCGAAGACAAAGCACATTGAAATTTGTCATCACTTTCTCAGAGATCATGTTGTGAAGGAAGATATTGATATCATACACGTCAACACTGAAGAGAAATTGGCAGATATCTTCACCAAGCCCTTGGATGAGAAGAGGTTTTGCAAGTTACGGTGTGAGCTAAATATCTTGGAATCCTCAAATGTCCTGTGATCAGGCACACATCCTAACACTTATGCATGTTGATGACTTAGATGTGCAACACACGAAGTAAAGTATATCTTCAATCAATGAAGACTTACACTCTAAGTGTGAATACATTAACGTGGAATTTGACTTCGGAGCGCCACGATAATTGTGCGCCGTGTTTGGGTCTAATACTTCCTATACGGTGGGTAACGCCACCACCAAATTCTTCTGTTTGAAGTGTTTTACCCATGGCGTTACATGTACTATGTCTTCACATTTTGTTTGTCTTCATTTTCAACTTGTCTTCATGATTATCTTCACTATGTTGACTTGATTGTCTTCTGATATATACATACTAGTGTTCTGTCCTCTACAGCATTCACTTATAGCTACGTCTTCCTTGTTGAATCTTTTGAACTAAGTGAATGTGATCGGACCCTAATCTCTCTATGCTTTCTATCTCAAAATCTATCTGTCCAAATCATATGCATTCTATTGAAACTATCGAATGTCTTCTCTGTGTCCTAGTCAGCAGAAGATATAGAGACAAACATTAAGTCCGTTTTCAATGCTAATTCCTTCACCTAAAACCCGGAGAAGTGGGAACGACCACCCGATAATCCAGGCGTGCATGGGAACATGGAACAACCTCTGATATGTTGCATGATGGCCACGTGTCCTTCAGATGTGAATCGCCAGGGGCACCTGTGTAATAACACTGTGCCGTCCTTGTCCCTATAAATACACGCCTCTCATTATCCTTTCTTCCACTCTCGCACAAACCCTAGCGCCACCGCTAGCCCTCAACGACGCCGGTGACAAAGCGCTTAGCTACCGCGACCTCACTGACGCCATCTTCACGCCGGCCGCGGACATCGTCTTCTCCGCCGTCGCCGTAGGTGTCCTCCGTTGCCAAGTTAGGGAATGGACGATCGAACTGCTCGGCCTCCTCTCCCACTCAGTCTAGCAGTTCTTTGTGTGGTAAATAAAACTTCCTTTTTACGGCCCCTTTGATCCTATAGATTCATCTCTTTCTACCACAAGCAGTTTTTGTTCACACAAGTTGGATCTATTTCATACTGCATCTCATAATATGCCTAGTATGTTCACTTATGCTTCACAAAGTAGTTAGATTCCTCACTTGTACTTATTCGTGGATTCGTACAAATCTGGAACCAACTCTCTATCTATGAGTGAATGTCTTCGCACTATGAGGTCAATGTCTTCTAAACTGATTTATCTTCAAAATCTTCTGAGAATGCATATGACCTCTTCCCTTTCCCTTGCACCTTAATGCTGTCACAGGTACATGTCCGTGGGAGAATCCCTTGGTTCTCATAGTCTGCATTCGTTTGCAGAATTCTTAGAGCATCACATTAACTCTCCCGAAGCCAGTTCCTGTTTGACCAGAAAGCGAAAGCCTTTGAAGCCTTTAAATGTGTTGAAGCCCTTCAGTTTAAGCTTCATGGCACCAGAGAAACCTACAAGAAAGGGTGGCAGACAGCGTCGTGGCAACACCTCAAGAGATTTGCCTCCTAACCTCTATGAGCTGTACAAGACAGATCTAGAGGAGGACTACAATCAGCGAAAAACTCGAATCCAATGGATTCGAAGATATTGGGCAGAACAGTGGTTGAAGTACAGGTTCGTGACCCAGGAGTATGCTGAGAAGAATGCCATCAAACGACCATGGGGAGACATTCTATACAGAAATCTTCAACCCAAGTCTAGAGCTGAAGCCATTGAACAAGGCTTCTATCCTTGCATGGTTCGTGGACCGCAGCCTACGGATGCAGACCCATCTTCATTACTGTGGTGCCGCGATGATAATCTGTTCAAGCACAACCTTCAGTTTGCCAGGAACTCGGCCAAAGAGAACAAGAAGGCACGAGGCTTAGACTTCAATCCAGGCCCCTCTGCTCCTCGTGCTGATGGCACACGCGAAGCTGAACCCAATCTTGTTGGGCCCTTCTACAACCTGGAAGGTCTCATCACTCATATCATGGTTCAAAGGACAGCCGTGGATGAGCCTGCAGATGACGCTGAATCTGATGAAGCGCCTGCACCGCTGAAGCTAAAGAAACTGAAGAAGCCTAAAGCTTCAAAGTCTGCCTCAGCACCAAAAATCTTACGGGCGAAGCCACTGGCTACTGCACCTCCTAAAGACAGTGTGCAGTATGAAGATCTATCACGTATCTTCAAGAAGACTGAGATGAGAAAGAATACTGATCAGGCACTGACTGCTGCTGCTATTCTGCGCAATGACGCCATTGATCTGTCCAGCGATGAAGATCTTGCAGATGACGCTCTTGAGCAACTGATTAAGAGCAATGTAGAAGCAGAAATCTTCAATGATTTGCCTCTCTTTGACGTGGCAATCATCCACAACTTCATTGATGAGTGGTTTGAAACCCCCAATCTCAGCTTTGATGATCTGCAACTTCCAATTGGCCTCAGCGTCGCTTTCACTGGCGCCATTGCTTCTGAGCTAGCTCTAGCTCAGCACATCGTTGAACTGAAGCAAAAGATCAACTATAAGAAAGCTCAGTTCAAGCAGCACATGGCAAAGCTCAGCATGCAAGATGTCAAGAACTTCAAGACTATGCTGCACGAGCTCAAGGAAGCCTTTCTCAAGAAACGTGAAGAAGCTAAAGGTTCTCATGAGCGCATGAAGAGTCTGGCTGACAAGTGCGTGCAAGCCTACAATGAAGCTGAAAAGCGCAAGGCTCTTGGGCGTCCTGGCATCGATCCCGGGATGGCTGCAACGAAGAAGAAGAAGCCAGCTGTGGCCGAACCCGAAGCAACAAGGCAGGAAGCACATCCCATTATCTTCCCAGCTAGTATGATAGGCTCGAAGCCTAAGGTCCCCACAGTGGCTTCAGAATTAAAGAAGACAAGGGCTGCCGAGGCTGAAGCCAGAAAGAGGAAACATCCTGAAGCTTCTGATGTCGCTCCCTCCAAGAAGAAATGCAAAACCAAGAAAGATCGGGCTGCTCCCATAGAGCCCCTTGTTGTCGAGCCCATCTCGGTTGCTCGTCCTAAATCTTTTCATCAAGAACGACGTATGATAGTTCATGAGCCTGCTTCCACAGAGGCTCCTGAAGCTGAAGACATTCCAGCAGTTGATCCACCGCTGCTGAAGACATTGGTCACCATGACAATGTTGAAGATGATGAAGTCCTTCCTTAGATCGAGCACCAATTGGTATCATCGCATGTGCTCACGCACAACAAACTCATCAGCATTGGTCGTCCTCTGACGCCAACTGCTCAGGATGCATTGTGGGCTGATCACCCACAGAGACAAGACACTCCAAGCTCTCCCCAACCGCAAACTACCCCAACAGTGCAAGATGATGATGACTTTGTGGCCTAGCACACTCCATCTCCACAAGCGTCGCCCGCATTACATAGGCTTCGCAAAGGACCAAGGCCCCAAGTCACTCCCACAATGCACGTGTCTGAATCCGAAGCCAAAATGGCTGAAGATGTTCCGGCCGCATCAGCCGATGAAGAAGAAGAAGAAGAAGAAGAAGCCCCAAGAGTTTCAAGAGTTGCTACACCCCTGTCTCACCAAGATGTTGTTCTCGAGGAGAACGTGACCGACCCTCCAGCCCCTGAAGTGGAGGTTGAGAATACTTAGGCTGCCACCACTAACACCACTGAAGCCAATGACGTGGTCATGGCTGAAGACACTGTGGAGCCTGCACCTAACACTGTGCCAGAGGCCAATGAAGCCAATGATGCACCTGCAACAGATGTGCAGCCTGACGCCTCTGTTGATGCCACTGCTCCTGTTCCGCCACCATGGCCGCATACTATTGACCAAGCATACAACTATGGTCAGCTCATCACTGTCGAATGATGTCCTCTTGTTCCTCCACCGCTGCTGGTCCCCAATTTGACTATCACGTGGAGCACAGGCCTCGGGTTTAGAAGCCAATGCCAAGGCTGCCTAGGTTTCCAGGCACTGCATCTGCACCCGGATCGTTTAATGTCAATGGCTTCAAAGCACACAACACCTTCTTCAATAGCGCCAAGAACCCCTACTCAAAGGCAAGAATATCTTCTGATCAGTTCTGGAGCTATCAGCAGCGCAGTTATTACTCATGCATCTTGTACAATCAAGGTCGCATTTTCCCCATATGCGTCTTGACACTGAAGCCATAACTGGTCTACCCTGTTTGGAAGAAGCGCTGGATTGCTTCAGAGAATCTGGTTTGTTGCAGTTCGTCACTGACAAGGAGCACTGGAACGAAGAATTGCTGCTCCAATTCTATGCCACTCTTCATATTTGTGGCTACAACATTGATCCGAAGACTTGGGTCCTTGAGTGGATGACAGGCAATGTTCATCACGAAGCCAAAGCCTTTGATATCATTGAGCTCATTGGCCTGCCCACTCCAGGAGATCTTTATGAACCTGGTTGTCAGCTTCATAGTGCTGCTATGGAAAGCATTTTTCACAAGCCTGAACCCAACATGAGTCAGATGCTTAGCATGATGAAGCCTTTGCCTCCAGATGCTGAATATCCTAAGGAGTTCTTTGTTGAAGACCTTGAGTATCTGCCACGCACTATCTATCACATCATAAGGCTAACTCTCTGGCCCATCAAAGGAACATTCTCCACATGCAAAGCTGGAAGGTGCAATGAAGACTTTGGTCTTCCATATTCTTCACGGCAAAAGCTTCAATGCACAAGACTTCTTCATCCGCCAACTTGCTGCATCCAGATCTGATCTCTTTGGCTTGAAGTTTTATGCCCCATTGATTATGCATCTAATCAAACTACACTCAACTATCACCTATCAGCCCTCTGCTCGCAATCATCGGATTTTTCTGCCTGACGTCGACATGTCAGTTGAAGCCATCTATCCAGAGCCTGCCAAGGAGCCCCTTAGTCTTCAGAATGCTGATAAGCAAAGTTTCTCTCAACACATTGAAGGCAACCCAGCAGTCACTTGTGTTTATCCTATGGCTGGTACTACCCGTGCACCTCATCATGCCCTCACTGAAGCCAATGAAAGCACCATTGCACAACGGCCCAAGAAGCGATCCCGTGTTCTCAATGACTGAGAGCTTCTGGTTGCCCTTCATCAGAAACAGGATAAGCATCATGACTGGCTGAAGCGCCAAATGCAAAGCCTCTTGGTGGACGTAAACAGGATTCGCAACCTTGCCACCAAGAATGCCTTTGTCGCCCATCAAACTTGTCGGCGTACATGGAAAGGGCTGACGCTTATGTGTTCCGAAGATGATCTTCAAGAGGATGGTTTCTCTGAACGCTTCAAGTTTGACTCAACACCTCCAAGAAGGACCTTGCTGCGGCGTACTCCGTCTCTTGAAGACTCTGAGTTCTCCTCCTCTGCTGCAACAATGAATGCATGTGTCATCAATGATGAAGACGATGCTACTTCACCACCTTCGGCGCGAATCACCACTACACCGAGTTCGTCTGCACTGCCAACCAACACCGACGACCCTGCTGCTTCACCAACTCCTCATGGGAACGAGTAGGTGCTCTATGTCTTCAAACCTTTTTGGTCCTTACTGACAAAAGGGGGAGAAGCATATGAGTTTGATAGTCTTCAAGCGGGTCCATATGGGCGGTGGTTTTATATTTTGCCTAGTGTTTACAACTCTTGCATTTTGATATATTTGGTTCCTTGAGTTGTAACACTCAAACTCGATGGTCGTCTGCTACTTATTTGCTTTTCTGTGATGCGATGATAAATTCCACATGTGCGACGATAAATTCCACACTTAGATCATTTTGCAGATGTCCATTTTTCATTATGCATGTCATTATCTTCACATACTTTTCATGCATGATGAATTGTCATCATAAGTTGAAGAGGATCTCCACAAGTACAACCTGCCATGTGCATTTGCATACCAAAAGCAAATTACTTATATGCACATCTTCAGAGGGAGCCTTTGCCACTTATGAAGACAATAACCTATCCTTTATAATTTCACATATTTTATTCCCCGTTGAAAACTTCAACTAGTTTGTCATCAATCACCAAAAAGGGGGAGATTGTAAGTGCATCTAGTGCCACCCCTAGTTGGTTTCGGTGTATTGACAACAAACCTAGTTGAGGGACTAATGTGTTTGTGAGAATTGCAGGATAACACAGGTAGAAGTCCCTCATTGATTCGGTTTTCCTACCAGAGATGACCCCTAAAAATGTAAGAAGACATTGAAGTCAAAGGTGGTATGTGAAGACATTCACATTGAAGACTATGATAAGAGAAGACATCGCATGAAGACTATGGAGCGCGAAGACTTAGTTCTTTCGTCGTTCTTTTTCTTCTTTGTTGAGTCATAGGAACCACCGTACTGTTAAGTGGGGTCCAAGTGAACCAGTCAGAATGACTGAAGTGATGCTTAACCAAAATCTATGTCTTCGAGTGAAGATTATGAGAGCAAATCTTGTCCAGAGTTGGATAAGTCAGCTTTGCTTGTAGCCCAAGTAAAGTTGCTGTGTGTGTTTGAAATCTGACCGTTGGAACACGCGTCAGTTCCTTAGTGACCAAGCGTCATTTCGAACAAATCATGTCGGGTTGCCTAGTGGCTATAAATAGCCCACCCCCTACAACCATAAACGGTTGGTTGCTCAGAGTTAGTGCACGGCTTTTGTCGTTTGAGAGCAACCCACCTCGAAGCCTTTGAGACAGAATTCCTTGTGAGGATAAAGCCCTAAACACCCAGAGCCAAAGAGTGTTAGGCATCACTTAAGTCTTCCTGTCTGTGTGATCTGAAGACTTATTACACTTGAGGACTATGAATCCTCTAGCCGGTTAGGCGTCATGTTCTGAGCATCCAAGAGTCATTGTGGATCGCCGGTTAACGAAGTCTGTGAAGGTTTGAAAGTCTACCTTGAAGACTTACCAGAGTGATTGGGCGAGGACTAGGTGTCCTTAGCTCAAGGGGAATAAGGTGAAGACGAGGTCTTCTGAGTTGAATCACAGCCTCCCTAACCAGACGTATAGTTGTCACAGTAACTGGAACTAGTCCAACAAATCATTGTCTTCAACGAGTCACTGGTTTCATCCTTCCCTTCCCTTTACTTACTATTGGTCCTTGTGAAGTCATTGTATGATTGCTTTCTTTTGTCTTCACTGAGTGACTACTTGTTCTGATTGGTTTCACAATATCTTCCTACCTGATCTTTACTGCCTAGCTGCTATTAGTCATTGTGCTTTCATTCCATTGAATACTTGACTATGGTTTGCCTAGTGTAGTCTACCTTCCGCTGCATGGTAATAGGTTTATTTCTATCGTTTGTCTTCGAAACTTCCATGTTTTGAAGACTTTCATAAAAATCGCCTATTCACCCCCCTCTAGTCGATCACTAGCACTTTCACTGTCGAGCAATTGATAGAAAAGAGAATAATTATGAGAATATCTAGGTATGAACATGTATATATGCATCACGTCCGTGACAAGTAGACCGACTCCTGCCTGCATCTACTACTATTACTCCACACATCGACCGCTATCCAGCATGCATCTAGAGTATTAAGTTCATAAGAACAAAGTAACGCCTTAAGCAAGATGACATGATGTAGAGAGATAAAGTCATGCAATATGATGTAAACCCCATCTTTTTATCCTCGATGGCAACAATACAATATGTGTCGATCACCACAAGATTGAACCCAAAGCTAAGCACCTCTCCCATTGCAAGAAAGATCAATCTAGTAGGCCAAACCAAACTGATAATTCGAAGAGACTTGCAAAGATAAAGCAATCAAATAGAAAATAATTCAGAGAAGATTCAAATATTGTTCATAGATAAACTTGATCATAAACCCACAATTCATCGGATCTCGACAAACACACCACAAAATAAGATTACATCGAATAGATCTCCAAGAGAATCGAGGAGAACTTTGTATTGAGATCCAAAGAGAGAGAAGAAGCCATCTAGCTACTAGCTATGGACCCGAAGGTCTGAAGTAAACTACTCACACATCATCGGAGAGGCCATGGAGTTGATGTGGAAGCCCCCCGTGATCAATGCTCCCTCCGGCGGAGCTTCGGAAAAGGCCCCAAGATGGGATCTCTTGGGTACAGAAGGTTGCGGCGGTGGAATTAGGTTTTCATGGTGCTCCTAGATGTTTGCGGTGTATATGGATATATATAGGAGGAAGAAGTAGGTCGGTGGAGCAACGAGGGGCCCACGAGGGTGGAGGGCGCACCCCCTGCCTCGTGGCCGCCTATTGCTTGACATCCACTCCAAGTCCTCTGGATCACGTTTGTTCCAAAAATCATGTTCCCGAAGGTTTCATTCCGTTTGGACTTCGTTTGATATTCCTTTTCGGCGAAACTCTAAAATAGGCAAAAAAACAGCAATTTGGGCTGGGCCTCCGGTTAATAGGTTAGTCCCAAAAATAATATAGAAGTGTAAAAATAAGCCCATTAACATCCAAAATAGATAATATAATAGCATGGAACAATAAAAAATTATAGATACGTTGGAGACGTATCAACATCCCCAAGCTTAATTCCTGCTCGTCCTCGAGTAGGTAAATGATAAAAACAAATTTTTTGATGTGGAATGCTTCCTAACATATTTATCAATGTATTTTTTCTTTATTGTGGCATGAATGTTCAGATCCGAAAGATTGAAGATAAAAGTTTAATATTGACATAGAAATAATAATACTTCAAGCATACTAACTAAGAAATCATGTCTTCTCAAAATAACATGGCCAAAGATAGTTATCCCTACAAAATCATATAGTCTGGCTATGCTCTATCTTCATCACACAAAATATTAAATCATGCACAACCCCGATGACAAGCCAAGCAATTGTTTCATACCTTTGATGTTCTCAAACTTTTTCAATCTTCACGCAATATATGAGCCTGAGCCATGGATATAGCACTTTGATGGAATAGAATGGTGGTTGTGGAGAAGACAAAAAAGGAGAAGATAGTCTCACATCAACTAGACATATCAATGGGTTATGGAGATGCCCATTAATAGATATCAATGTGAGTGAGTAGAGATTGCCATGCAACGGATGCAGTAGAGCTATAAGTGTATGAAAGCTCAACAGAAGAAACTAAGTGGGTGTGCATCCAACTTGCTTGCTCATGAAGACCTAGGGCAATTTGAGGAAGCCCATCATTGGAATATACAAGCCAAGTTCTATAATGTAAAATTCCCACTAGTTTATGAAAGTGACAACATAAGAGACTCTCTATCATGAAGATCATGATGCTACTTTGAAGCACAAGTGTGGAAAAAGGATAGTAACATTGTTCCTTCTCTCTTTTTCTCTCATTTCATTTTTTTTTATTTGGGCCTTCTTCTTTTTTTCTTTTTGGCCTATTTTTTATTTTTTTCGTCCGGAGTGTCATCCCGACTTGTGGGGGAATCATAGTCTCCATCATCCTTTCCTCACTGGGACAATGCTCTAATAATGATGATCATCACACTTCATTTTACTTAAAACTCAAGAATTACAACTCAATACTTAGAACAAGATATGACTCTATGTGAATGCTTCCGGCGGTGTACCGGAATATGCAATGAATCAAGAGTGACATGTATGAAAAAATTATGAACGGTGGCTTTGCCACAAATAGGATGTCAACTACATGATCATGAAAAGCAATATGACAATGATGAAGCGTGTCATAACAGACGGAACGGGGGAAAGTTGCATGGCAATATATCTCAGAATGGCTATGGAAATGCCATAATAGGTAGGTATGGTGGCTGTTTTGAGGAAGGTATATGGTGGGTTTATGGTACCGGCGAAAGTTGCGCGGTACTAGAGAGGCTAGCAATTGTGGAAGGGTGAGGGTGCGTATAATCCATGGACTCAACATTAGTCATAAAGAACTCACATACTTATTGCAAAAATCTATTCGCTATCGAAACAAAGTACTACATGCATGCTCCTAGGGGGATAGATTGGTAGGAAAAGACCATCGCTCGTCCCGGACCACCACTCATAAGGAAGGCAATCAATAAATAAATCATACTCCGACTTCATCACATAACGGTTCACCATACGTGCATGCTACGGGAATCACAAACTTCAACACAAGTATTTCTCAAATTCACAACTACTCAACTAGCATGACTCTAATATCACCATCTCCATATCTCAAAACAATCATCAAGTATCAAACTTCTCTTAGTATTCAATGCACTTATATGGAAGTTTTTATTATGCCTAAAAGCAAATTGCCATGTTGTTCTTAAGGACTCTCAAAAATATAAGTGAAGCATGAGAGATCAATTATTTACATAAAATAAAATCACCACCGTGCTCTAAAAGATATAAGTGAAGCACTGGAGCAAAAATTATATAGCTCAAAAGATATAAGTGAAGCACATAGAGTATTCTAATAAATTCTAATTCATGTGTGTCTCTCTAAAAAGTTGTGTACATCAAGGATGGTCATGGTAAACAAAAAAGCAAAGACTCAAATCATATAAGACTCTCCAAGCAAAACACATATCATGTGGCGGATAAAAATATAGCTCCAAGTAAACTTACCGATGAACGAAGACAGAAGAGGGGATGCCTTCCGGGGAATCCCCAAGCTTAGGCTTTTTGGTGTCCTTGTATTTTACCTTGGGGTGACATGGTCATCCCCAATCTTAGGCTCTTGCCACTCCTTGTTCCATAATCCATCAAATCTTTACCTAAAACTTGAAAACTTCACAACACAAAACTTAACAGAAAAATCTCGTGAGTTCCGTTAGCGAAAGAAAACAAAACATCACTTCAAGGTACTGTAATGAACTTATTATTTATTTACATTTGTGCTAAACATACTGTATTCCAACTTCTCTATGGTTTATAAACTCTTTTACTAGCCATAGATTCATTAAAATAAGCAAACAACACACGAAAAACAGAATCTGTCAAAAACAGAACAGTCTGTAGTAATCTGTAACTAACGCAAACTTCTGGAACCCCAAAAATTCTAAAATGAATTTCTGGACGTGAGGAATTTATCTATTAATCATATTCAAAAAGAATTAACTAAATATCACTCTCCAATAAAAAATGGCAGCAATTCTCGTGAGCGCTAAAGTTTCTATTTTTTACAGCAAGATGAAAAAGACTTCCCCCAAGTCTTCCCAATGGTTCTACTTGGCACAAACACTAATTAAAAACAAAAAACACAACCAAAACAGAGGCTACATAAATTATTGATTTAATAACAGCTAGGAAAAATATTGGGTTGACTCCCAACAAGCGCTTTTCTTTAAAGCCTTATAGCTAGGCATAAGATTTCAACGATACTCACATGAAACACAAGAATTGAAGCACAAAGAGAGCATCATAAAACACGTGACAAACACATCTAATTCTAACATACTTCCTATGCATATTCATCTTATAGGAAAACAAATTACCAAGGCAAGCAAAAACTAGCATATGCAAGGAAGCGGAAAGAAACAGTAGCAATCTCAATATAACGAGAGGTAATTTAGTAACATGAAAATTTCTACAACCATATTTTCCTCTCTCATAATAATTAAATGTAGGATCATAAGCAAATTCAACAATATAGCTATCACAAAACATATTCCTAACACGATCGACATGTATGCAAAGTTGACACTCTTCCAAAATAGTGGAATTAACATTAACTAAAGTCATGACCTCTCCAAACCCACTTTTATCAAAAACTTCATAAGATTGAACATTCTCCAAATATGTGGGATATAAAGTTGACACTCTTCCAAACCCATTTTGAATATTATTGCAAACATTATAATCAATCTCATATTCATCATGGGGCTTAAATAAATTTTGAAGATCATAAGAAGAATCACCCCCATCATGATCATTGCAACAAGTAGTAGACATAGCAAAACTAGCATCCCCAACCTTAGGGTTTTGCATATTATAAGCACAATTGACATTAATAAAATTTATACTATCATCATTGCAATCATGTTTTCTATTCAAAGATCCATCATGAATCACTCCATAAAGTACTTCATCACAATTTTCAGATTCACTAATTTCAAGCAAAACATCATAAAGATAATCTAGTGCATAAAACTCACTAGCAATTGGTTCATCATAATTGGATCTCTTAAAAAGATTAGCAAGCGGATGAGGATCCATAGATCTTAGGTTCTCTGTTTAGCAACAAATAAACAACTATTCCAACCAAACGAGCAAATGAGCCAAGTAAGACATCAAAGCAAATGGAAAGACGAACAGAAGAAGGGCGAATAAAACGGCAAGGGTGAAGTGGGGAGAGGAAAACGAGAGGCAAATGGAAAATAATGTAATGCGAAGGGTAAGAGTTGTGATGGGTACTTGGTATGTCTTGAATTGGTGTAGATCTCCCCGGCAACGGCACCAGAAATCCTTCTTCACTACAGGAATCAGCTACTTTGCCGTCTGCCATAGCGGACGGCAAAGGCACGAACGGCGGACGGCAAAGGCCTTTGCCGTCAGCGGCGGACGGCAAAAGGCTCCGGTAAAGTAGGCTTCGGTAAACAGGTTCTTTGCCGTCAGCTACTGACGGCAAAGTCTTTGCCGTCTGCGGCGGACGGCAAAGAGAGAGCGGCAGACGGCAAAGATGGCGGACGGCGATAGTTGCGCTGTCAGTCCGTTAAGTGGCTAACGGAAGGCCTTTGCCGTCTGCCGCTGACGGCAAAATTTCTAGGGTCTTTGCCGTCCGCTGTATGATGTCATCTACACGTCACTACGTGGCAGGTTCTTTGCCGTCTGCCACTGACGGCAAAGTCTTTGCCGTCTGCCACTGTAGGCAAACTGACCAAACGGGTCAGCTCCCAGGAAGCACAGGTGGACGCCACGTGGCTTCTTTGCCGTCCGCGGTAGATGGCAAAGAGCAGGTTGCCGTCGGTGGCAGACGGCAAAGAGCCTGCATATTGGCTCTTTTATCTGTTTTTTATTAAATCCAACAATTTTCATCACAAATATATATGACATATATAGATATATTTCAAAAGGCCATTACAGAGCAAACATATAAGATATCCAACACATAACTTCATCATCCAACCATATATATTACATGCATAGTTCCATCATACATAACAAGTTCAACATAGAGGCATCCAACCATATATATTACAATAGTTTCATCCAACGATACATGCATAGTTCAACGATACAAAAGAAACAGAGAAAGGGATAAGGAGCACTCCATCTATGCAAGCTTTCGTCAAGTGAATGAAATCTGCAAAATGAAAAATAAGAATGTTAGAACAAGAAGAGTAGAACAAGAAGAAGACTAGAACAAGAAGAGTATGTCATTTATGAGCTAACTTACGTGAAATGGATCATATATGAGCTAACTAAGTTGAAATGGGTCGTTTATGAGCTAGCTAAGGTGAAATGGATCATTTATGAGCTAACTTAGTTGAAATGGGTCGTTTATGAGCTAGCTAAGGTGAAATGGATCATTTATGAGCTAACTTAGTTGAAATGGGTCGTTTATGAGCTAAGTAAGGTCAAATGGATCGTTTATGAGCTAACCTAGGTGCAATGGATCGCTTATGAGCAAACTTAGGTAAAATGCATCATTTTAGAGGTAACCTAGGTAAGATGGATCATTTTGGAGCTAACCTAGGTAAAATGGGTCATTTTAGAGCTAACTTCGGTAGAATGGATCATTTATGAGCTAAGTAAGGTTAAATGGATCATTTTAGAACTAACTTAGGTAAAATAGATCGTTTATGAGCTAACTTAGGTAAAATGGATCGTTTTTGAGCTAACTAAGGTGAAATGAATCGTTTTTGAGCTAACTAAGGTGAAGGGCATCATTGTTGAGCTAACTAAGGTGAAATGGATCGTTTTTGAGCTAACTAGGTGAAATGAATCGTTTTTGAGCTAACTAAGGTAAAATGGATCGTTTTTGAGCTAGCTTAGGTGAAATGGATCGTTTTTGAGCAAACTTGGGTGAAATGGATCATTTAAGAGCTAATTTAGGTGAAATGGATCGTTTTTGAGCTAACTAAGGTGAAATGGATCATTTTTGAGCTAACTAAGGTGAAATGGATCATTTTTGAGCAAACTTAGGTGAAATGGATCATTTAAGAGCTAATTTAGGTGAAATGGATCGTTTTTGAGCTAACTAAGGTGAAATGGATCGTTTTTGAGCAAACTTAGGTGAAATGGATCATTTAAGAGCTAATTTAGGTGAAATGGATCGTTTTTGAGCAAACTTAGGTGAAATGGATCATTTAAGAGCTAATTTAGGTGAAATGGATCGTTTTTAGCTAACTTAGGTGAAATGGATCGTTTAGGAGCTACTCTAGGTAAATTGGGTCATTTTAGAGCTAACTTGGATAAACTGGATCATTTATAAGCTAACCTAGGTAAGATGGGTCATTTTGGAGCTAACTTAGGTAAAATGGATCGTCTATGAGCTAACTAAGCTAATTATGCAATTTTTGACATAAGTAAGCTAAGTATAGATCGTTTTAGAGCTAACTTAGGTAAAATGGATGGTTTTGGAGGTCAGTAAGCTTATTAAGTCATTTTGGAGGAGAAGAAGCTAAGTCTACGTCATTATGGTAAGCATTGGAGGAAATAAAGCTAAGTCTAGGTCTTTATGCATGTGTTAAGCAAAACACTAGATAAACTTACCAAGATCCAGGAGGTGTAGGAGCGGGGTGGCTCGTGTCGGTAGCTGGAGAAGGATCGTGTGATGCTTGTCTGGAGTTATGCTGCACCAAAGATCATTTCCAATGTCTTGTTAGCATGATGACACTCAAATGTTAAGACTAGCAAGTAATGTCCATTCAAATAAAACTCACCGTGGTCCCAGGAGCAATCACTGGCATCGGCGGAGCGGTCTGACCTGTCTTCTCGCACACAGACTGCACATTTGGTTTTGACGACTCAGTCATACTAGTTAGTAATGAGACAAACACTACATGAATGTTTTGGCTAATCTGCAGAAGAAACTTACCACAAGGAGCTCGTACATGGCCCTTGCCTGCATGTCATTCCGTGCCCTCTCCTCCTCCAGCATCTTTGTCGTCCTCTCCTCCAACTCCCGCTGCCTCTCCGCCGCCTCCACCAGAAGTTTCTCTGTTCTATCTCTCTCACTCTGTATAGCAGCCTGCAATACCACTCACATGACCATTTGTAATCATTGATGGAAGCGCACACAATGTAATGGAGAAAGATAACTGAGTACGTATCACTAACCTTGATGGCGAGTTGCACTGGCCGTTCACGAGGCCTTATCTCAGGAGTGGAGCTCGACTGGCGCGCCTTGATCTCCGGGAGAGTGCTAGGACAACGGATAAGTCCATCTCCAATGGCTATGGAGCCATGGGACCTCCCACCACCAGATATCATCAACAGCTCTGGATCAATGGGACCCTGGCTCGGGTTAAAGTCCTCCCCTTTCCTCGCCTTCCCCTCATCTCTATATCTCACGAGCTTGTTGTGGGAGGAGATGTTGGTGAAGTTGTTTGCATCATCGAGGTCAGACTGAGAGAAAGCCTTGACTTTCTTGAAAGAGGCAGTGTAGGCCATGGCATACAGGTCATACACCTCTGGCACCTTATCCGCCTTATTGTAGCGTGCCTGAAAGAGAGAAACAATGAAAATTAGTAATTAAAGGGCTCAAGCTAGCATGATGAATGAATTGCATGAATCATGAAGCAAACCACATACCTAGTTGCGCCCGAACTGATATAAGTTGGAGCTGCCTTGATGGTGTGGCACACCTTCCATTTGGGCACGTTTGTCCTTGGCCTCCTTGTGGAGGGCTAGCCATCGTTGTGAGCACCACTCATCGACCAACACCTCCCAACAATCCATCCGATCCGCACACCATCTCGGAGGCGCCTAAGTTAGCAAATAGAAACTTGAGCGCTACGGCTAAGAATTACTAAATGAAGGAACTTAAGTAGAGAAGGCCTTAAGAATTACCTTCATGTACTGCTCCTTACTCAGGAACTTATCGCGGCACGCCGGCTTGGTCTTCTTGATACCACGCAAGGCGTAGTAGTCTCGAACAGCCTGCACCCGAGCCTCGTGCCGTAAGTTCTGGAGTAGGCGCTTGCAGATGTTCTCGATAACATGTGCCGCGTCCTCCTCGTATCCCTCCTCACACCTGTAGAATGTCTGCAATCAAATGAGACAATGTTGATTAGTACAATTAATAACTAGCTAGTTGAAGATTTTTAAATGTGTAAAGGAGAAATTACCCAGAACTTTCTGATCACCATGTCTGCCCTCGTGTCACACACGACACCGTCGATAATCTCATTTGGCGGGGCGGGGGCAGCCACGTAGTGCTCCCAGCTCAATCCAAGCTCTGGAAGCCGACCCTCACCAGGCAACGTGACAAACCCCGGGAAGTTTTGCCGGCAAAGAACTCCAAGGACGGAGTTGGGCCGGCGGACACTATGATGGTGGTCCCAACCCCTGCAGCATGACAAGGCCAACGCATTAGTTATTTGAAAAAACGTGAATGCACAAGGTACAAAAATATTAAATGCACTTACGTACCTCTCCCCATCAGGGAAAATCAACCACCTCTGCTCGCGGGTCACCGGCACGGACGGGAGCCGTGTAGCACCACGCTGGTAGACGGTGCCCCCCTCCTCCTCAAGATCAGTCGGCTCCCCGCCATCATCAGCATGGCCACTCGGCTCCTCGGGCTGATCCGGCCAGGTACCCCATCCGGACGTGTGCTCCTCCGGGGTCACGTGGGCCGAACTCTCGTGGGCCGAAGACCCGTGGACCGGAGGCTCGTGGACCGGAGTCCGTGTAGCCTCCTCCTCGGACGAGTCCACCCTAGCAGTCACGTGCTCGGGTGAAACGGCTGGGGGTGGCGGCGAGGAAGGCACCGTAGCAGTCACCCTACCTCCTCTCCCACGACCACGTGCCCCACCTCCTCTCTTCCTACCTCGTCCCCTGCTGGGCACCACGGTCGACGAAGAAGGGCCCGGCGGTGTGGCCATACTGTCCAGCAACGCTCGGCGGAGAGGTGCGTCTGGAATGGAAGACCTCAGACCACGCTCCCGACCAGCGCCCACCATCTTTCAACACCTGCCATGACAAACAGTAAACGAAATTAGTACAACATAAAAAAAAGACCGACATGAATAATAATATGTGTATCACTTAAGTGTATCATCATCAAGTACAACATAAAAAAATGTAATACCTGACACTACTAATAATCTCGATCAGTATCATCAATAAATGCATAATCATCATCATCACTATAATCAATGACGGGCTCATAGGGTTCATTGGCATCAACATGTGCAAGGCCACCTTGACGTAATCGGTCAAGCATTGACAGGTCATCCGCAGCAGTAACCTCTTCTTGTTCCGGCTCTTCTTGTTCCTCCTCTGGGGTGATGTCGGATTCATTGTCGCTGTCTACTTCAATGTTTTGGGGTGAAGTATAGCGGTTCTTGAAACGCTTTTTGGAAAGACGTGTCTCTTGGAAGAATTCTACTTCATATGTCTCTGGGTTAATGTGAGGTTCATAATCCTCTTCCTTTGGGGGAGAAAGTCTAGCACGTGGCGGCACTTCATAAACGACATCCCAACCTTTCAGATTTGGATTAGTTTGGCAGGCCCACGGTAGATAGAATACTTGGGTCGCCTGTTGAGCCATAATATAGACATCAGGAACATCTAAATGAGTGCTTTGGTTGATTTCAACTAGCCCTACATGTTCTTGAGTCCTTCTAGTCTCCTTCGGCTGAAACCAATAACATTTGAAGACTACGACATTCGGTGGGTTTTCACCATAGAACAGAAGTTCATAAATTGCTTCAACTCTCCCATAATACTCGGTACCTCCTTCACCGATAGCAGATACACAACAATTTGTTGACTTTCGGTCCGCCATCGATAGCTCTTTGCCATAGGTACAAAAGCGATACCCGTTGATGTCGTACTTGTCAAATGAACGGACCTTATAGTCAAAACCATTAGCGACTTGTCTCAATTCGGCGTCCATAGAGTCTGAATTAGCCTACAGGTTTAATATGAAAGGATTGTTGCATTATGCACAAATTAGCGAATGAAATGAAATTGTCTAATAGAAATTACCGTTTGTTTGAACCAAGAGATGAAACCGGGATAGCCACCTCCTTGCTTTGCGAGAAGCTCATACTCTTCGACGGAATCCTTTTGGATCTCCGCTCCATACGAGAATATGGTAACGTATCGACTGTATGACATATCCAGGAATAAGAGTAGTTCAAAGGAAATAGAAGTTGCGAAACAATGTACCGAGAACTTACTCGATGTACGGCCGCACTTCTATCAGGTTGTTGAAGATATACAACGAAATGGTCCACCATTCTTCGTTATCCAAAGATACTGGATGTGAAACACTAGCTGGTGCGAGATTCCCTTTGAATAGGCTGAGGTTGGATCCACCCTTTTTAGGCTCGTCAGCATTGTACCGAGGCTTCGGATTATGCAAATGATGATTTTTGGCTTCGTAGTGCGCTGTTACGAAGTTTGCCGCCTCCTCTGTAATGAATGCCTCAGCCATCGATGCTTCAATTCTACGTTTATTTTTACATTTTTCTCGAAGCGTCTTCTGCATCCTCTCAGTTGGGTAGCACCAACGATTTTGCACGCCCCCCCCAATCTTGCCTCGGTCGGGAGATGCAAAATCAAATGCTGCATTGGATTAAAGAAGCCCGGTGGAAAGATCTTCTCTAACTTGCAGATCAACTCCGGCGCCAACTCTTCCATTTCTTCTAGCATGCCAGGAGATAGTTCTTTCGCACAAAGAACACGGAAGAAATAGCTGAGTTCTGCCAGTACTAGCCATTCATCCTCAGGGATGAAGCCACGCAACATCACCGGCATTACCCGCTCAATCCATATGTGCCAATCATGACTCTCGAGACCAAATATCTTCAGTTTATCAAGATTCGCTCCCCTCTTTAGATTCGCTGCATACCCATCGGGAAACATCAACTGCTGTTGCACCCACAAGAGAATTTCCCTCATAGCTGGCCTTCCAAGATTGAACCATGCCTTTGGCTTCGTCCAGTTCTGCTTTCCTTTCGGTTCTTTCATGTTTTGTAACGGCCTATCACATAGCGCCTCCACATCGACTCTGGCCTTAGTATTATCCTTTGACTTCCCATCTATGCCGAACAATGTACCAAAAAGTGCCTCGGCGATATTCTTCTCAGTGTGCATCACGTCGATGTTGTGTGGGCAAAGGAGGTCTTTGAAGTAAGGCAGATCCCATAAGCATGTTTTGTGAGTCCACGCGTGCTTAGTATTATACCCCTTGAAGTACCCTGGACGTTGTGGATCTGGCTCGAGAGCGTTTAACTAATCCAGGGTCTGTTGGCCTGTCAATGCAGGTGGTGCAGAGTTTTTGACAACTCTACCCCTGATGAAGTTCTTCTTGTCTTTCCTGAACTTATGGCGAGGATCCAGGAACTGTCTATGCATGTCGAAGCAAGAAAACTTGCGACCGGCCTGAAGCCAACGAAACTCAAGAGCTCCCTTGCATGTGGGGCACGGGAACCTTCCATGCACACACCAGCCAACGAATAGCGCATACGCCGGCAAGTCATGCGTCGAGTACATGTACCAGACATGCATTATGAAGTTCCGTTTGCTAAAGGCGTCGTATGTCTTGAACCCATTATCCCAGGCTTCTTGCAATTCGTCCTTAAGCGGCTGCATGTACACATTCATATTTTTGCCCGGATAGTTGGGTCCTGGAATTATCAACGTCAGGAAAATGTTCTTTCTTTGCATAATCTGTCCGGGGGGGGGAGATTGAGTGGAAAGACAAATACGGGCCAACAACTATATTGGGCTGCCGTCATACCAAACACACTGAACCCATCCGTGCTGATGCCGACTCGAGGATGCCTCGGATCTGCCGCTTTGTCAGCATGTAATTCATCAAACTTTTTCCACGCAACACCATCCGATGTGTGTACCATCATCAGATTCCCATCTGCATCTAGTTCGGTTCTTTTGCCTGTTTTGTGCCATGTCATCTGTCTGGCCGTCTCTTCGACCATGAAAAGACGTTGAAGTCTTGGTACGATTGGCATATACCGAAGAACACTAACGGGGATTTTGGTCTGTGTCTTCTCACCCATACCGTTGTCTACCACAATATACCTGGAAGACTTGCAAATGGGACAATAGTTCAAGTCCGCATAGTCAAGCCTAAATAAGGCACATCCTTTCTCACAGGCATGTATCTTCTCATAGGGCATCTTCAGTGCATGGAGGATTTTGTCCGACTGGTAGAGGTTTGCAGGCATTACATGGCCTTTGGGTAGAAAGCGTCCAAATACTGTCATAATTGCGTCATAGCATTCTCTGCCCAAGTTGAACTGAGCCTTCAGAGCCATTACTTGTGAGATGGCATCCAACTGACAAAGCTCAGTGTGCTCGTGGAGCGGACGTTTCGAAGACTCCAACATTTCATTGAAGGCCTTTTGCAAATGCGGCTTGCACAAACCCCTTAGTTTTTGTGAACCATTCAGCGCTCCATTTGTTCTGACCAGTGTGACCGGTATACATCCAAGCACGGTCACTCATCTTGACTTTCAGAGCTACTGGACACACAACAATTATATATGTAATTCACCATGTATATATTCATCAGTTGATCTACTTTGTCAATTTTATTACGTCCATGCAACCTACACTCTAATAGGTAATGATAGGTCCTAATCCCACCCGTGTATGTGTAGATTGGGTTCATTTTCCCATGCTATGCTCCGGATCCGACGCAAAATTTCGGCAGCACCTCCCCGCTGTTCTCCTGATACACGTCTTTGCAATAAACAGAGAGGATGTGTACCCGGAGAACAACAGGGGAGGCACTGACGAAATATATGCGTCGGATCCGGAGCAAAGCATATGGGAAAACGAACCCAATCTACACATACTCGGGCTGTCCATGGATAGCGTTGGACAATTCGAAAGAATCAAGGTTATAAATATGCAAATGCATGCATATTTATAACTATGACGCTTTCGAACGGGAGACACATATTGGTTACGCATACTGATGATTCAAGACACATATATAGCTAGCTATCAAGTTTCATCGGAATAGATCAAATAATTAATGGGGGAGGAGGACTTGTCATTTGTGCTCACCCATGAACGAAGGGGCAGAGCTTGTCAAACGCACGGCGAGGTCGTCGAACACCAAACCTCGCAGCGATGAAACAACTGCACATTTAAAACTACACGATCAACACAATTATATATGATGTTTTTCATAACTAAATCGAAAAATATATGACCTAACTAATAATTCACAAATATATGACCCCGTCGGCCTTTGGAAGGCCAAAGAACACCTTAATTTTCGGGAGGTGTCGGTGGTCGGGGTGCCCTGTCGGTGTCGGGGTGCCGTGTCGGGGTCGGGGTCTCGGGGTCGGGGTGTCGGGTCGGGGTGCTGGGTCGGGGTCGGGGTGCCGTGTCGGTGTCGGGGTCGGGGTGTCGGGTCCGACTCGCGGTCGGGGTCAGGGTCTCGGGGTCGGGGTGTCGGGTCGGGGTGCCGGGTCGGGGTCGGGGTGCCGTGTCAGTGTCGGGGTCGGGGTGTCGGGTAAGGCCCGGGGTCTCGGGGTCGGGGTGTCGGGGTCGGGGTGTCGGGTCAGGCTCGGGGTCGGGGTGTCTGGTCGGGGTGCCGGGTCGGGGTCGGGGTCGGGGTGTCGGGTTGGGGTCGGGGTGCCGTGTCCGTGTCGGGGTCAGGGTGTCGGTGTCGGGGTGTCGTGTCGGTGTCGGGGTCGGGGTCTCGGGGTTGGGGTGTCGGGTTGGGGTCGGGGTGCCGTGTCCGTGTCGGGGTCGGGGTGTCGGGTCAGGCTCGGGGTCGGGGTGTCGGGGTCGGGGTCGGGGTCGGGGTGTCGGGGTCGGGGTCTAGGGGTCGGGGTCGGGGTCGGGGTGTCGGGGTCGGGGTCTAGGGGTCGGGGTGCCGGGTCGGGGTCGGGGTGCGGTGTCGGGTCGGGGTGCCGTGTCGGGTCGGGGGTTTTTCCTCTTTTTTCCTTTTCTTCTTCTTCCTTTTCTTCCTTTTCTTCCCTTTTTTCCTTCTTCTTCTTCTTCTTCTTCTTCTTCTTCCTCCTTTCCTTTTTCCTCTTCTTCTTCTCCTCCTCTCCTCTTTTTTCTTCTTCTTTTTCCTCTTCTTCTTTTTTCTTCTCCTCCTCGTCTTCTTCTTCTCCTGATCTCCTCTTTTTTCTCTTTTTCTTCTTTCCTAAAACTAAACTAAACCTAAAACTAAAAAAATAGAAAAAGAAAAAAACTAAATCTAAACCTAAAACTAAACTAAGACTAAACCTATAAACCTAAAACTAATCCTAAAACTAAAACTAAATCTAAACTAAACATAAACCTAAAACTAAAAAAACAGAAAAAAAGAAAAAAGGAAGAAGATCACCTGCAGGGTGGAGGAGGGGGGCGGTGCGGCCTGGGGCGGTGGAGGAGCGGGGCGGGGCGGCCTGGGGCGGCGGAGGAGGGGGGCGGGGCGGCCTGGGGCGGCGGCGCCGGGCCCGGCCGGGGCGGCGGGGCGCGGAGGTGCCGGGGCGCCGGGGCGTGGCGGCGCCCAGACGGCAGGGCGGTGGGGGCGACGGGGTGGGGGGCGCCGGGGCGGCGGCGGGGGGCGCTGGGGCGGCGGCGGGGGGCGCTGGGCCGACGGCGGGGCGTGGTGCGACGGGGCGGTGGAGGTGGGAGAGAAAGAGAGAGAGAGAGAGAGAGAGAGAGAGAGAGAGAGGGGGGTGTGGGGCGCGGCCCCGTTAACGTTACGTGGGGCCTCCCTCTTTGCCATCCGCCACCCTTTGCCGTCCGCCTTCTTGCTCTTTGTTGTCCGCTAGCGGACGGCAAAGAGGGGGCCCGTTAGGTTTTTTTTTGCAGCTCATCAGTGGGGCCCCTCCCTCTTTGCCGTCCGCTAGCCGACGGCAAAGAATCTTTGCCGTCCGCTAGCAGACGGCAAAGAACTGGCTGATGGCAAACTTGGTCTTTGCCATCAGCCAGTTCTTTGCTGTCTGCTTTTTGGAAGCTGATGGCAAAGAGGTTCTTTGCCGTCCGCTAGCGGACGGCAAAGAACTGGCAGATGGCAAACTAGCTGATTCCAGTAGTGCTTGCTACGTCTTAAGCACTGTGTTGGTTTTGTTGGAGAACGTACTAATTTCAAAAAAATTCCTACGCACACGCAGGATCATGGTGATGCATAGCAACGAGAGGGGAGAGTGTGTCCACATACCCTCGTAGACCGAAAGCGGAAGCGTTAGCACAATGCGGTTGATGTAGTCGTACGTCTTCACAATCCGACCGATCCAAGTACCGAATGTACGGCACCTCCGAGTTCAGCACACGTTCAGCTCGATGACGTCCCACGAACTCCGATCCAGTAGATCTTCGAGGGAGTGTTCCGTCAGCATGACGGCGTGATGACGGTGATGATGATGCTACCGACGCAGGGCTTCGCCTAAGCACCGCTACGATATGATTGAGGTGGATTATGGTGGAGGGTTTCGGATGTGGGGCTCCAGCTAACCCTTAAGGTTCAAACACTGGGGTGCGTGCGAAGCCTTTCCCTCCTACCGATCTTCGCTCTAGCTCGCTAGATCTCGTGGACGAACTCGACGAACTCACAACACAGAAAGACACTGCGTTTATACTGGTTCGGGCCACCGTTGTGGTGTAATACCCCACTCCAGTGTGGTGGTGGTGGATTGTCTCTTGGGCTGATGATGAACAATACAACGGGAAGAACAACCACCTGAGGTTGAGGTGTTCTTATGCCTTCGGACTTGTGTGTATCTCGGGGTTTGATCATCCTTCTTCTCTACTGTTGTGGCTAGTCCTATTTATAGAGGCCCCAGCCCTCTTCCCAAATATCGAGCGGGAAGGGAGCCAACAATGGCAGGCAAATTCAAAGGGGGACAGCTAGTACGAGCCATCCTGACAATAGTAGTCTTCACCTGCACAACGCTCTGGTGGTGACGCCGTCTTGGGCTCCATGATGACCTCTGTCTTGCAGTCCATGGTCTTGTTCTTGTTGCACTAAGATGGCAACCTTTGCCTGATGCCTCGGTACTCCACGGCTGCGCTTGCCCCCTTTGCACCAAAGAGGAAACAAAGACGTTGCGCGCGCTGGCGCCCACCTGGTGTCGATCGTCATGGCTTACGTCACGAGAGCCTCGCGAGGTTTGCCCTGCCTTGATATCTCCACCCCTCGCGAGCCTGCCTGACTAGGCCACTCGGGAGGAGGTCTTGCATCGTCCGCCTCGCGAGGCTTGGACCCTCGCGAGGGTCTTGGATGCTTTGTTGGTGAAGATGGGTCGTACGACCTGCTGCTTGGCCACGCCGTGGGTCGCAGGCAGGCGGGTCTGGGGACCCCCGTTCCCAGAACGCCGACAGTAGCCCCCGGGCCCAAGGTGCGCTCGGGCTTGGCTTCATGGCGAAGCCAAGGATCAAGTTCGGAGCACCGCGGGCCCCAAAAGCCCACGACTTTGGTTTACGCGTGGCGGTTGATTGGAGGTGGGCGTATCCGCTTTCCCATGCTGCCTCGATGACTGCACGACTTGACAAGTCCCTGTGACATGCAAGGGAAACCATCATTACCTACGATCGTGGGAGACGCCGGTTGGCCTTCTCTTGTTATAAATGGGGAGGGGGCGGAGCCCCCGCTTCCCATCTCTTCCTCGCTTGCTTGCCTCTTATTTGCTTCATTGCTTGCAGTGCCTCCGATGGCGCCACAAAGGAAGTTCTCTGCCGCCGAGAAGGGGAAGGCCCCTCGCAAGGGCCCCGGTTCCCCGGCGCCCAAGCGCGGTCGTGGCCGTCCGCGCAAGCATGCTGCGACCCCCGCCGTGGCCCACCGTCGAGGCGGCGCCGCGGCACGTGGAGGGGACCGTGCCAACCATGGCGGTCCAGCTGACGAGGGGAGGCACGCGATGGTGGCGCGGCCTCCCCGCCTGCGCTTCCATTCAGTGGAGGTGTCGCCGGAGTTCATTGTCTGGTCGGAGAACCCGGCCGGCAACTGGCTCCAGCTTCCGCGCTTCCTTGTCGATGAACTGCCGGCCCCTGGTCCACCGGGCTCTGGTTGCAGGCGGATGGTTGCTGCAGCAAGGCCTCCTGGGTGGCGGTCGAGACTTCTGCCGCGGGCAACATAGCCCTAGCCCGCGGCTGGCAGACGTTCGCCTGCACGCGCGGCCTGGGCAGGCGGTGCACACTCCACTTGAAGTATGACGGTTAGTCGACCCTCTATGTGAGGGTGTTCAGGGAAGATGGTCGCCGCGCCGGGTGCTGCCCCGAGACGAACGACGGTGAGGAGGTGCTCGGCCTTGGTGACGGTCGCAACAAGGATGAGGGCGAGCCTGCCCTCGGCGGCGACCGTGTCTCTTCCAGCTATGGCGACTCTTCCTCCAGTGACAGCTCCAGCACCGGTGGCTACGACCAGCCGCCGCGCCTGCTTCGAAGGAGGCAATGGGTCATTTCGTCGCCGCGTCTCCGTGAAGCGCGAGGAGGGGTTTGGCTAGGCTCGGGGCATCGCTAAGGGCCTGCCTCCGCGGATTGCTGAAACACTGCTTTGTTTAGCTTTTTCCTTTTTTCCGGCATCAGAAAATGAAACTAATATGGGCGCAGAGGGGCGTGTATCGAAATGTGGTTCTTGGTTAATGCAACGTGCGTGTTATTCCCTTGTCGTGTTGTTATTTTGCATAAAGATAACCTAACCTGGCGCGTTTGGGACGGCCTTTCCTTCACAAGATGACTGCGTTTGCTCAGAAACTGCAAAAAATGTGTTAGGGGTGCGCTATAGGATTTGCCGTTCACCCAAACCTTGACTTGGCGCTTTGCATCGCGGTACCCGAGGGGCATGGATTAGGAGAGATGCACCAGCTTCCAGGCTCGAACGAGGGTGACTCGCGAGAAGGCAGAGAGAAGAAAAATGCTCGCGAGGACACCTGCCTAGCCCCCTCGCGAGGTATGCGAGAGAGAGATCATGAGAAAACCAGAGACGAAAAACGCGGTAAAAGGCGAAGAAACCAAATCAGTAAGGAACACCAAAGGCAAACTTGAATAAGGAGAAGCAAGCCAACTACAGAAAGCAAATGAAAAGCCGTGTCCGGCACCTAATCTAGTCTTCAAGTCTTCTCACCAGCGCGGAGCTAAGTGCTGTCCACTAGGCGTTGGAGGGAGCCCCAGGGCCTGAGGCCGGCGCTCCTGAGACTCCAGGGTGTGTACAGTCCCAACTCATTATTACGTGAGAGTGTCACGGGCGGTGATTCTTCACAGGCACCGAGCCTTCTTCACAAGCTCTGGGCCTTTCTTCACAGGCTCTGGGCCTTTTTTCACAGGCTCCGGGCCTTTTTTCACAGGCTCTGGGCCTTTCTTCACAGGCTCTGGGCCTTGCTTCACAGGCTCTGGGCCTTGCTTCACAGGCTCTAGGCCTTGATTCATGGGTAGAACTTCCGGAGGTGCTGGATGTTCCAGGTGTTTTGGATAGGTGCCCCTCTTGCATCTCCAGGCGCACAGCGCCAGGCCTGGAGATGTGGACGACCCTAAACGGGCCCTCCCACATGGGTGAAAGCTTGTGCAACCCTTCCGTGGAGAGGACCCGCCTCACGACTAGGTCACCCATCTCAAGCGTCCTGGAGCGAATGTTGCAGCAATGGTAACGCCGCAGCGCTTGCTGGTACCTTGCCGCCCTTAATGCAGCTTCGTGACGACGTTCCTCCCCCAGCACGAGATCCATCCCCCGCATGGCGTCCTGCTGCGTTTCGTCGAACACCAGAACCCGCGCGGAGCGATGCTTGACCTCGTGAGGGAGGACTGCTTCAGCTCCGTAGACGAGGAAGAACGGAGTCTCGCCCATTGGCTTGGTAGCGATGGTGCGGATGGACCACAGCATGGACTGGAGCTCGCCGTGCCAGCCCCTGCCGCAGCCCTCCAGCTTCTTCTTGAAGGTCCTGGTCTTGAGGCCCCTCGGGACCTCAGCGTTGGCGCGCTCAGCCTGACCATTGCTCCTGGGGTGGGCCACCGAAGCGTAGCAGATCTGTGTTCCAAGGTTAGCACAGTATGTTTTGAAGAGGTTACTAGTAAACTGCGAGCCGTTATCTGTGATGATGTGGTTTGGGACCCCAAAGCGGCTCACGAGGCCCTTGATGAACTTGACAGCAGAGCTGGCTGGAATGGTTTGGACGGCTTCCACTTCTGCCCACTTGGTGAACTTGTCGATGGTGACGTAGAGATAACGGTAGCGCCCTGGCGCTCGTGGGAATGGGCCTAGGATTTCTAGCCCCCAAACCATGAACGGCCACGTGAGTGGGATGGTTTGGAGGCCCTGAGCAGGCTGATGGATTTGCTTGGCGTGGAATTGGCAAGCTTCGCAGGACTTCACCAGCTCGGCTGCATCGTTGAGTTTTGTGGGCCAATAGAATCCGCTGCAGAAGGCCTTGCCGATGAGGGTCCGTGATGATGAGTGATGTCCACAGTCCCTGCCGTGTATGTCAATCAGCAGCTGCCCCCCCCCCCCCCTTGATCGCCGGAGATGCAGCGCAGCGTGACATCGTTCAGCTGTTTCCTCTACAACTCGTTGTCTTGAATGCAGTATGTCGTGGCCTGTCGGGCCACGCGCTCTGCGTATTCTTCCTTCTCCGGCAGTGTCCCGTGAATCAGGTACTCCTTGAACTCCTTGGTCCAGCACTCCTCCTGGGGCTTGAGCGTTAAGAGTAGCCGAGCTCCTCAGGTTGGGCCGCAACCTGGGGCTCCCGTGGTCGGGGGCTGTGGGAGCTCCTCCCGAGGCTGAGTCGTGCTTGAAAGAGGTGGCGTAGCTGACGGCTTATAGAGCCGCTCTTCTAAGACGCCGGGCTCTTGCGGTTGCCGCTTGGATGCTCTCTTGGCAATGTCGTCGGCTTCCTTGTTGGTGCCCCAGGGCACGTGCTGCAGCTCCAAGCCTTCGAACTGCTTTTCCATTTTGCGCACCTCCGCAAGGTAGGCCTCCATGTGCTCGTCCTTTGGCTCGTACACTTTGTTGGAGAAGTTGACGAGGAGCTGCGAGTCGCCCTTGACAGTAAGGCGCCTCACCCCCATAGCCGCTGCAGCCTTTAGGCAGACTATGAGGCCTTCGTAAACTGCGATATTGTTGGAGACCTTCTCGCCGTGCTGGAAGCAGAGTTGCACGGTGTAGTAAAGCTTGTCCTGAGTGGGCGAGATGAGCACTGCTCCAGCCCCCGCTCCCTGGTGTGCAAAGGCGCCATCAAAATACATGACCCAGCCGTCTGGCGCCTCACTTCCTGGGGAGGTGGACCGGTCTTCTCCTTCCTCAAGAGCCTAGACATCTGTCCATTCTGCCACAAAATCAGCGAGCGCGGCTCCCTTGATGACCCTGGTGGTGCTGAACTCCAGCTGGAATGCTTGCAGCTCGATGTTCCATTCAGCGACCCTTCCGGCTGAGTTTGGGCTCCTGAGTACCCTCTCCAATGGGTAAGACGAGACGACCTTGATGGGGTGCCCCTGGAAGTAGTGCCGCAGCTTACGCGAGGCCACCAAAATTGCGTGCAGGAGCTTTTGCGGCATGGGGTAGCGTGCCCTTGCGTCCCGCAGTACGGTGCTGACGAAGTACACCGGGTGCTCGGCGAGGGCTGGCACACCGATGAGGCTCGGGTCTTGCGGAGATTGTGGCGTATCCTGAGGTGGAGGGTTTCCTGAGACTTGGTCATCCTCAGGAGTTTCCGCGACGTTGCCCTACCAAGCATGATCTTTCGCCCATGATGGCCCCGGTGTGCCTTCCTAACCTTGCGCTGCATCAACTCTGGCTTGGTGCGGCACACCCTTAGATGATGCTGTATTACCTCTCTCGGGACCCCTACCACTTGATTGGGCTCCCACGCGAATATCTCCTTGTTTGCACGCAAAAACCTTACCAAAGCTTCTTCTTGTCCCGGGTCAAGGCCGGTTCCTATGGTGAAGGTGGCTCCTGAAGATCCGTCCTCATTGACCGGCACCTGCTTGGTCTCCGCCTTGTCTTGGGTGAACAACTACTTTTTCTTGGTGGGTGCGGTCTCCTTGGCCTCGGGCGCACCGGCGCCGGCTGGCTGCACCGCTGCCGCGGTCTTGAAGGCAAGCCTGAGCGTCGTCACGGCCTCCTTAGTGTCCCCCTTGATGGTGAGGACGCCCTTGCTCCCTGGCATCTTCATGAGGTTGTAGGCCGGGTGAGTCACCACCATGAACTAAGCGAGAGCCGGGTACCCGAGGATGGCATTGTACGGGAGACCGATGCGGGCGATGTCAAAGTCCACCAACTCGGTGCGATAGTTGTCTCGTGTGCCAAAGGTGACAGGGAGGCGGATCTGCCCTAGAGGGTGAGCAGCTCCGCCACCCACTCCTGTGAAGGGCTTGCTGAGGCCGAGCCGTTCGAGCGGCGCATGAAGAAGGCTGAAGGATTCCACGGAGAGCAAGTTGAGGCCGGCGCCGCCGTCGATGAGGGTCTTGGTGACGGACACGTTGCAAATGGTGGGCGTGCAAAGCATCGGGAAAGTCCCTGAGCTGGCGGTGGAGCCGGGGTGGTCTTCCGATTCAAAGTTGAGGTCGGCCTCCGGCGCAGCCCAACCCGACGGAGCCCCCGGGCGCTTGCAGGCTGCCCCAATCTGACGGAAGAAAGGCTTGACGTGGCGATCGGAAGGAGGTGCTTGGGAGCCACCCAGCAGTGTCGCGACTGCGTGGTGTGCCAGCGCCGCGTAGCGCGCAGTGAAGAGGTCGCGGAGTTCCCCCCAGGCGTCACTGTGGATCCCGGGAGGTTGAGCAGCCAAGCGCGCGGCTCGCCGGCGAGGGCCAGGGGGAACAAGTTTGCCATGATCTTGTCGTCACCTCCGGCTTCGAGGACAGCCTCCTCGTATGCTAGCAGGAACAGCGCCGAGTCCGCCATGCCATCGTAACGCGGCGGCATCTCCGGCCTGAACTTAGCCGGCCACTGCACTCGCCGCAGAGCGGGGGCCAGGGCTCTGTACCCAGAATCCCTGCTGCTGGTGTTGACCGCAGAGGTTGGTGGCGGGGCACCTACCATGGGAGTGTAGTGCGGTTGCACGGGGCGCTGGTAGGTGGAGAGAAGCCGCGGCGCACCCCTACCTGGCGCGCCAAATGTCGGATGTGGGGCTCCGGCTACCCTTAAGGTTCAAACACTGGGGTGCGCGCAAAGCCTTTCCCTCCTACCGATCTGCGCTCTAGCTCGCTAGATCTCATGGACAAACTCGATGAACTCACAACACAGAAAGACACGGGGTTTATACTAGTTCGGGCCACCGTTGTGGTGTAATACCTTACTCCAGTGTGGTGGTGGTGGATTGCCTCTTGGGCTGATGATGAACAATACAAGGGGAAGAACATCCTCCTAAGGTTGAGGTGTTCCTGTGCTTTCGGACTTGTGTGTATCTCAGGGTTTGATCAGCCTTCTTCTCTACTGTGGTGGCTAGTCCTATTTATAGAGGCACTGGTCCTCTTCCCAAATATCGAGCAGGAAGGGAGCCAACAACGGAGGGCAAATTCAAAGAGGGATAGCTAGTACGAACCATCCTGACAAAAGTAGTTTTCGCCTGCACAACGCTCTCGTGGTGACGCCGTCTTGGGCTCCACGATGACCTCCGTCTTGCAGTCCATGGTCTTGGTCTTGTTGCACCAAAATGGCAACCTTTGCCTCATGCCTCGGTACTCCGCGGTTGCGCTTGCCCCCTTTGCACCAAAGAGGAAACAAGGACGCTGCGCGCGCTGGCGCCCGCCTGGCGCCCGCCTGGTGTCGATCGTCATGGCTTACGTCACGAGAGCCTCATGAGGTTTTCCCTACCTTGATATCTCCACCCCTTGCGAGCCTGCCTGACTAGGCCGCTCGGGAGGAGGTCTTGCGTCGTCCGCCTCGCGAGGCTTGGACCCTCGCGAGGGTCTTGGATGCTTTGTTGGTGAAGATAGGCCGTACGGCCTGCTGCTTGGCCACGCCGTGGGCCGCAGGCAGGCAGGTCTGGGGACCCCCGTTCCCAGAACACCGAGAGAGGGGGGCACCGCACACGGCTGGGAGAGATCAACAGATAAACTTGTGTGTCTAGAGGTGCCCCCCCTGCCCTTGTATATAAAGGAGGGAGGGAGAGGCCGGCCCTAGAGGGGGCGCACCAAGTGTGGGGAGTCCTACTAGGACTCCCAAGTCCTAGTAGGATTCCCCTTTCTTTTTCGGAGTAGGAGAGAAGGAAAGAGGGGGAGAGGGAAAAGGAAAAGGGGGCTGCACCCCTTGTCCAATTCGGACCAGAGGGGGGGCACCTCCTTCCTTTTTGCCTCTCTCCTCTATTCCCGTATGGCCCAATAAGGCCCAATTGAATTCCCATAACTCCTTGGTACTCCGAAAATACTCGAATCACTCAGAACCTTTCTGATGTCCAAATATATTCGTCCAATATATCGATCTTTGCGCCTCGACCATTTCGAGACTCATCGTCATGTCCTCGGTCTCATCCGGGACTCTGAACTACCTTCGGTACATCAAATCACATAAACTCATAATACAATCGTCACCGAAACTTTAAGCGTGCAGACCCTACGGGTTCGAGAACTATGTAGACATGACCGAGACACATCTCCGGCCAATAACCAATAGCGGAACCTGGATTGTCATATTGGCTCCCACATATTCTACGAAGATCTTTATCGGCCAAACCGCATAACAACATACGTTGTTCCCTTTGTCATCGGTATGTTACTTGCCCGAGATTCGATCGTCCGTATCTCAATACCTAGTTCAATCTTGTCGCTGGCAAGTCTCTTTACTCATTCCATAATACATCATCCCGTAACTAACTCATTAGTTACAGTGCTTGCAAGGCTTATAGTGATGTGCATTACCGAGTGGGCCCAGAGATACCTCTCCGACAATCAGAGTGACAAATCCTAATCTCGAAATACGCCAACCTAACAAGTACCTTTGGAGACACCTGTAGAGCACCTTTATAATCACCCACTTACATTGTGACATTTGGTAGCACACAAAGCGTTCCTCTGGTAAACGGGAGTTGCATAATCTCATAGTCATAGGAACATGTATAAGTCATGAAGAAAGCAATAGCAACAAACTAAACGATCAAGTGCTAAGCTAACGGAATGGGTCACGTCAATCACATCATTCTCCTAATGATGTGATCCATTTAATCAAATGACAACTCTTTGTCTATGGCTAGGAAACATAAACATCTTTGATCAACGAGCTAGTCAAATAGAGGCATACTAGTGACACTTTGTTTGTCTATGTATTCACACATGTATCATGTTTCCGGTTAATACAATTCTAGCATGAATAATAAACATTTATCATGATATAAGGAAATAAATAATAACTTTATTATTGCCTCTAGGGCATATTTCCTTCAATCTCCCACTTGCACTAGAGTCAATAATCTAGTTCACATCTTTATGTGATTAGTTCACATCTCCATGTGACTAATACCCAAAGGGTTTACTAGAGTCTATAATCTAGTTCACATTGCTATGTGATTAACACCCAAAGAGTGATCATGTTTTTCTTGTGAGAGAAGTTTAGTCTACGGGTCTGCAACATTCAGATCCGTATGTATTTTGCAAATTTCTATGTCTAAAATGCTCTGCATGGAGCTACTCTAGCTAATTGCTCCCACTTTCAATATGTATCTAGATCGAGACTTAGAGTCATCCAGATCGGTGTCAAAACTTGCATCGACGTACTCTTTACGACGAACCTTTTGTCACCTCCATAATTGAGAAACATATCCTTATTCCACTAAGGATAATTTTGACCATTGTCCAGTGATCTACTCCTAGATCACTATTGTACTCCCTTGCCAAAAACAGTGTAGGGTATACAATAGATCTGGTACACAGCATGGCATACTTTATAGAACCTATGGTTAAGGCATAGGGAATGACTTTCATTCTCTTTCTATCTCCTGCCGTGGTCAGGCTTTGATTCTTACTCAATTTCACACCTTGTAACATAGGCAAGGACTATTTCTTTGCTTGTTCCATTTTGAACTACTTCAAAATCTTGTCAAGGTATGTATTTATTGGAAAAACTTATCAAGCGCCTTGATCTATCTCTATTGATCTTGATGCTCAATATGTAAGCAGCTTCACCAAGGTCTTTCTTTGGAAAACTCCTTTCAAACACTCCTTTATGCTTTGCAGAATAATTCTACATTATTTCCGATCAACAATATGGCATTCACATATATTTATCAGAAATGCTGTAGTGCTCCCACTCACTTTCTTCTAAATATAGGCTTCACTGCAAGTCTGTATAAAACTATATATGCTTTGATCAACTTATCAAAGCATATATTCCAACTCCGAGATGCTTGCACCAGTCCATAGATGGATCTCTGGAGCTTGCACATTTTATTTGCACCTTTAGGACAGACAAAACCTTCTGGTTGCATCATATACAACTCTTCTTTAAGAAATCCATTAAGGAATGTAGTTTTGAGATCCATTTGCCAGATTTCATAAAATATGACAATTTGCTAACATGATCCAGACAGACTTAAGCATCGCTACGAGTGAGAAAATCTCATCATAGTCAACACCTTGAACTTTGTCAAAAAAAAACCTTTTTCGACAAGTCTAGCTTTGTAGATAGTAACACTACTATCAGCATCCGTCTTCCTCTTGAAGATCCATTTATTTTCTATGGCTTGCCGATCAACGGGCAAGTCAACCAAAGTCCACACTTGTTCTCATACATGGATCTCATCTCAGATTGTATGGCCTCAAGCCATTTTGCGGAATCTGGGCTCATCATCACTTCCTCATAGTTCGTAGGTTCATCATGGTCAAGTAACATGACCTGTAGAACAGGATTACCATACCACTCTGGTGCAGATCTCACTATGGTTTACCTACGAGGTTCGGTAGTAACTTGATCTGAAGTTACATGATCATCATCATTAGCTTCCTCACTAATTGGTGTAGTAGTCACAGGAACAGATTTCTATGATGAACTACTTTCCAATAAGGGAGTAGGTACAATTACCTTATCAAGTTTTACTTTCCTCCCAGTCACTTCTTTCGAGAGAAACTCCTTCTCTAGAAAGAATCCATTCTTAGCAATGAATATTTTGCCTTTGGATCTGTGATTAGAAGGTGTACCCAACAGTCTCCTTTGGGTATCCTATGAAGACGCATTTCTCCGATTTGGGTTCGAGCTTATCAGGTTGAAAATGTTTCACATAAGCATTGCAACTCCAAACTTTAAGAAATGACAACTTTGGTTTCTTGCCAAACCATAGTTCATATAGTGTCGTCTCAAAGGATTTAGATGGGGCCCTATTTAACGTGAATGCAGCTGTCTCCAATGCATAACCCCAAAACGATAGTGGTAAATCGGTAAGAGACATCATAGATTGCACCATATCTAATAAAGTACGGTTACGATGTTCGGACACACCATTATGTTGTGGTGTTCCAGGTGGCGTGAGTTGCGAAACTATTCCGCATTGTCTAAATGAAGACCAAACTCGTAACTCAAATATTCTCCTCGATGATCAGATCGTAGAAACTTTATTTTCTTGTTATGATGATTTTGCACTTCACTCTAAAATTATATGAACTTTTCAAATGTTTCAGAATTATGTTTCATCAAGTAGATATACCCATATCTGCTCAAATCATCTGTGAAGGTCAAAAATAATGATACTCGCCATGAGCCTCAACACTCATCGGATCGCATACATGAGTATGTATTATTTCCAAAAAGTTAGTTGCTTGCTCTATTGTTCTGGAGAATGGAGTTTTAGTCATCTTGCCCATAAGGCATGGTTCGCAAGCATCAAGTGATTCATAATCAAGTGATTCCAAAATCCCATCAGCATGGAGTTTCTTCATGCGCTTTACACCAATATGACCTAAACGGCAGTGCCACAAATAAGTTGCACTATCATTATTAACTTTGCATCTTTTGGCTTCAGTATTACGAATATGTGTATTACTATGATAGAGATCCAACAAACCATTTTCGTTGGTGTGTATGACCATAGAAGGTTTTATTCATGTAAACAGAACAACAATTGTTCTCTAACTTAAATGAATAACCGTATTGCAATAAACATGATCAAATCATATTCATGCTCAATGCAAACACCAAATAACATTTATTTAGGTTCAACACTAATCCTGAAAGTATAGGGAGTGTGCGATGATGATCATATCAATCTTGGAACTGCTTCCAATACACATCGTCACTTCACCCTTAACTAGTTTATGCTCATTCTGCAACTCCCGTTTTGTGTTACTACTCTTAGCAACTGAACTAGTATCAAATACCGCGGGGTTACTATAAACACTAGTAAAGTACTCATCAGTAACATGTATATCAAATATACCTTTGTTCACTTTTCCATCCTTCTTATCCGCCAAATACTTGGGGCAGTTCCACTTCAAGTGACTAGTCCCTTTGCAGTAGAAGCACTTAGTCTCAGGCTTAGGTCCAGACTTGGGCTTCTTCACTTGAGCAGCAACTTGCTTGCCATTCTTCTTGAAGTTCCCTTTCTTCCCTTTGCCCTTTTCTTGAAACTAGTGGTCTTTGTCAACCATCAACACTTGATGCTCATCTTGATTTCTACCTTCGTCGATTTCAGCATCACGAAGAGCTTGGGAATTACTTTTGTCATCCCTTGCATATTATAGTTCATCACTAAGTTCTAGTAAATCGGTGATAGTGACTAGAGAATTTTGTCAATTACTCTATTATCTGGAAGATTAACTCCCACTTGATTCAAACAATTGTAGTACTCAGACAATCTGAGCACATGCTCACTAGTTGAGCTATTCTCCTCCATCTTGTAGGCAAAGTACTGTCAGAGGTCTCATACCTCTCGACACGGACATGATTATGAAATACCAATTTCAACTCTTGGAACATCTTATATGTTCCATGGTGTTCAAAACGTCTTTGAAGTCCCGATTCTAATACGTTAAGCATGGTGCACTAAACTATCAAGTAGTCATCATATTGAGCTAGCCAAACGTTCATAACGTCTGCATCTGCTCCTGCAATAGGTATGACACCTAGCGGTGCATCAAGGACATAATTCTTCTATGCAGCAATGAGGATAATCCTCAGATCACAGATCCAATCCGCATCATTGCTACTAACATTTTTCAACATAGTTTTTCTCTAAGAACACAATAAACGGGGAGCAACATCGCGAGCTATTGATCTACAACATAAATATGCTAATACTACCAGGACTAAGTTCATGAAAAATTAAAGTTCAATTAATCATATTACTTAAGAACTCCCACTCAGATAGACATCCCTCTAATCATCTAAGTGATCACGTAATCCAAATCAACTAAACCATCACTACAAAAAAATACACTTCCGTGATGATACGTGTTTGTCACAGTAGGTCACGTTTTCTGTCATGCATGTACATCCATGACGATTTTATGACAGAATCAAGATAGTCATACCTGTGCTGTCGTAGAAGTGTTGCATGACATTACCAAAATTATCATCACGGAAGTGTCCACTTCCATGACGATAAATCGCGCGCACATAAGTGCTTTCGTCAAGGGTGACCGACATGTGGCATCCACCATATCGGAACGCCGTTAAGCTATCGGGTCGGGTTTTGGATCCGATAACCCGTTAACAGCCCCGACCAATGGGGATTTTCCACGTGTAAAATCATCATAGGCTAGACGAGACACATGTCAGGTCCGCGTTGGCACGGGTGTCACTCATCGAATGGGCGAGACACGCCTATGATATGTTGACACGTGGACCGGCCCATTAAGTTTAAATGGGCCGGCCCAACTGAAGGCCCACAAGATTTTACGGACCATAATGGGCTTGCCCAGCTAAAGGCCCACGAGATTTTGCGGACCATAATGGGCTGGCCTAGCTAAAGGCCCACAAGATTTTGCGGGCCATAATGGGCCAGCCCAGGTAAAGGCCCACAAAATTTTTGTGTGCCATAATGGGCCGGCCCAGGAAAAGGCCCACAAGATTCTTGCGGATCATAATGGGCCGGCCCAGCTAAAGGCCCATGAGATTTCACCGACAATAATGGGCCGGCCCAGCTGTAGGCCCACAAGATTTTGAGGACCCTAGTAGGCCGGCCCACTAACTGGCTGCCATGTTTTGGGCCAAATGTCGGCCCATATTTGATCCGGTCCACTAATGACCTGCCACGCTCCGGGCCTAATAGTGGCCCATATGAGATCCAGCCTGTTAAAAGCCTACCACGTTCTGGGCCAAATTACGGCCCAGATCAGGTCCGGCCATTTAAGAGGCTTTGGGCTCAATTATGGCCCATATCAGATTCGGCCCATCAACTAGACACTATGCTTTTGGGCCCACTTGCTCAAGGCCCACTTAGTAATTTGGCCTCAGATTAGTTTTGGCCTGTTAAGGGCCCATTTAACATTTCGGCCCTATATTTATTTCAGCCTGTTAAAAGCCCATCATATAGTTAGGCCTAACTACGGCCTGGTTTGCATTCGGCCTGCTCGCAGCCGATATCTGATTGGGCCAAACAAGGATCGAGAAAATTTTGGCCTGTTAAAAGCCCGTGATTTGATTCGTAAAATAATGGGCCGGGGTTCATTTCAGGCTGCTGCCGGCCCGTGAGCTGTTCGGCACGTTTCAGGCCCAACCTACATCGTGATTGCATGACGACCCGATTATGTACCGTAATTTTACGGTTTGGCTGGTTTACTACGAAGACAGGATATATATACAGTACAATAACTGCAGCATCGTGAATAAGAAAAAACCTAGACTATACAATAAACAAATTATGGCATATTACATCCACTAGGCATCAAAGTTCGCCACTATGATAATAAAGCACAAGCAACACTACAAAAAAAGACACATCCGTGACATTTTGGGCCGAACGAATTTTTTTCTGTCATACATATGACAATTCTATGACGATAATTGTGACAAAACCCGGTATCATCATAGATGTGGTGGGCTCCTACTTCTATGACAAAAAATCATGACAGAAAATGGGCTTTTCATCCTGGGCGGGCCGGAGACGCAGCTCCATGACATTCTTTGGGCCGTCCATGACGGAAAAACCCATGGTAGAAGCGAGGGGGAGGAAAATTTCGGGGAGTTCCCAGTTACGGTGGGAGGTCGGGGGCCGAGCGATGCGCGTTTCTCTCATACACGTACGCGCGTGTGTGCGAGGCGTTGGGCTCTAACTGAACCCGAGCGATTGCAATGCAGGCTACGCGTTACTAAACCCGAGTGATCGATCGATGGCTGTTAACTGAACCCGATCGAGCGATTCCTTCGCTACTGTTGCTAACTGAAGCCGATCGATTGGATGAACAGTGAGCGTTGCAGGGGGGGTGGATGAACAGTGAGCGGTGGCATTGCCTCTGGATGAACAGGACCCCGTGGTGTGGTGGAGGGCTGGATGAACAGTAGACGGTGGAGGGATGCCCGTGGAGGGGTGGTTGAACAGGACCCCGTGGTGTGGAGGGCTAGATGAATAGTAGACGGTTGAGGGGTGCCCGTGGAGGGGTGGTTGAACAGTAGCCGGTGGAGTAGCGCGCGGTGGAGGCTGGATGAACAAGAGCTCGTGGAGGCTGGAGGAGGTCGACGGTAGCCCGTGGAGGGTGGAGGAGGTCGACGATGGAGATGAATTGTATCCCATGGAGTCCCGTTTTGCGGTACACCACACCCCTCCCGATGAACAAAACCCCCGTTTCGACCGTAGCGCTCCAACACAAGTCCGTTTCCTCCATTTTGCGGTACGCCACACCCCTCCCGATCAACAGGACCTCCGTTTCGACCGTATGATGTCCGTTTCCTCCGTTTTGCGGTACGCCAGACCCCTCCCGATGAACAGGATCCCGTTTCAAACGTGGCCGGTCGAACACAAGGCTGTTTCCTCCGTTTTGCGGTACGCTAGGCCTCGTTTCCATCGCATGTTCCATCCAAACCCTCCCGACGAACATGACCGCGCATTCCGTTCTGACCCAGCCGGTTGGCTCCCACGCGTTCCGTTGCCTCCCGATGAACACGACGCATTCCGTTGCCTCCCCATGAACATGACGCATTCTGTTGCCTCCCGATTAACACGACGCATTCCGTTGCCTCCCCGTGAACACGACAATGACGTTGCTTCTCTGTTTCGAGCCAGCCATGTACACGAGCCCTGGCCGTATGTATGCGCGAGTAGGCGTTCGAGACCAAGCCCGTATGTACGTACGTGGCCGTATTTTCTTTCTTGGACCCTGGTCGTTGTACGTACGTGTACATGCTACGTGCGCGCCTCTACTACGACACATACGCGCCTCTATTACGACACGTGCGCGCCTCTACTACGACACGTATGCGCATCTATTACGACACGTGCGTGCCTCTACATCGACCAATATATATGTACGTACAAGTTCGTGACCAGAATGACAACGGTACGTATGCTTCGACCAAGTGGGTCCCGACTATCAGGCACTTCCTTGCCTAGTCCCAGTAGTCAGGGGCGAATCGTTTTGTTTTTGTTTTTTTGCCCGGACGCACTTCCTTGCGTGCGAAGGTGTAGCTGCTGGGTCCCAACAGTCAGGGGGGGAATCATTTAGTTTTTTTGCGCGGACGCACTTCCTTGCATGCGAAGATGTAGCTGGTGGGTCCCAGTAGTCAGGGGCGCGAATCGTTTTTTTGTCGGACGCACTTCCTTGTGCGCGAAGATGTAGTTGGTGGGTCCCAGCAGTCAGGGGGGCGAATCGTTTTTTTCGGACGCACTTCCTTGCGTGCGAAGATGTAGCTGGTGGGTCCCAACAGTCAGGGGGAAACGTCTTTTTCGCGAAATACGGTGGCCCATCCGATGGGTCCCCGCTCTCAGGTGGAGGAATAATTATTTTGCACGTAATAAGGAGGCACTTCCTTGCTGTGGCCGTGGACCCAGCTGTCAGCCTCTCCACGTACAGTCCACGTCCGATGGAAGCCATTCCTTGACCACGTTGACCACGCCGCGCCGAGAGCACCAGGGCGGTGGACGACGGCGAGGCCTGGGAAGGGGACGACACGGAGCCGGGGAAGACGCGGCAGTGGATGCCCACGCGTAGAGGAGTATGAGGGTTCACTTGTTCGGCTGCGGTGTGAGGCTGTCGTCGGCGCAGAATACCAGGGGGTGTGGGTGCGTAGAGGGATGGCCTGGCCAGCGGTGGGAGTAGTAGGGGCGGTGAGGCCTCCGCGGCATCACAGCCGGCCATGGGCGGCAGGAGCAGGCGGCACGACCGGCCCTGCTTTGGGCGGCTGGAGCAAGAAGGCCAGAGGTTGAAGAAGCACAACGGCCGTTGGATGGACATCGTACGGTCACTGGAGCTAGAATCGTTCATATATTGACTAAAGTTAACAAAGGTCTCCGTCCCAATCAACTTAGTAGGTCCACAAGTCAGCCTCCCACCAAGGTGGGTTCCAGCTAGTAGGGGGTATTCATTTTTTTTGCGTAATAAGGAGGCACTTCCGGTGGGTCCAAGCTAACAACGGGGGGAACTTTTTTTCGCAAAATACGGTGGCCCGTCCTGTGGGTCCCAGCAGTCAGGGGGAAACGTTTTTTTCATGAAATACTGGTGGCCCGCCCGGTGGGTCCCTGTTGTCAGGTGGAGGAATAATTATTTTCCGCGTAATAACGAGGCACTTCCTTGCGGCTGCCGTGGACCCAGCTGTCAGCCTCTCCACGTATGGTACTCTTCCGATGGAAGTCGGTCGTTGACCACATTGACCACGCCACACCGAGAGCACCACGGCGGTGGACGATGGCGAGGCCTAGGAAGGGGACGACGTGGAGCCGGGTAAGACGCGGCAGTGGAAGCCCGCGTGGAGAGGAGTACGAGGGTTCGCCGGTTCGGCTGCGGTGTGAGGCTGCCGTCGCTGCAGAATAACAGGGGGTGTGGGTGAGTAGAGGGATGCACTGACTAGCAGTGGGACTAGTAGGGGGCGCTAAGGCCTGCGCGGCAGCACAGCCGGCCATGGGAGGCGGGAGTAGGCCATCCCGCCGGCGCTGCTTTGGCGGCTGGAGCAAGAAGATCAGAGATTGAAGAAACACGACGGCCGTTGGATTGACATCCAACGGTTACGTCTGCTAGAATCGTTTGTTGACGTATATAATAACTAAAAAAAATCTTGCATACGCGTCAACTAAACAGGCCCATAAGTCAGACCACTCCCTCTTTTTTTAATAATTTATATATAGCTCATGGCAACTTCTAATGCAATTTATTGCAGTCATTTTTTGGTTGGCCAGGGCCAATTTCGCATATTTCCGTGGGTTCCAAACTATTTCTAATACCAAAATTTCGAGCCAGATTTAAAGTACTTTGAAGATATATTTAAATTAGGTTAATGCCTAGTGAAATAGGAATCTGAAAATGTGAAAAAATTCAGAAATTATAAAGTAATTGCCAATTTGTCATCTATTTTTATATTTACAACCCATTTCATATTACTTTCAAGATTTGCAGGCGTCTTGAAAGAGTTGTAGCCCATCAGGGCGTAGAAAAACAAGTAGGCCTGGATTGGGTATTCTTCAGAAAAAATAAACTGGGCTCATTTTCACAAAGAAAAAATAGTTGGGCTGGTCACATGGTGAACATAAAATATAAGCCTGGGCTAGACGGGCCATAGCCCAGTTCAAACCCTGCTCCGTCTCAACAATACCAAAAAAAATACTACTCGAGTAGCCATGTCCCAGGTGTCAGCCGATCTTGTGTCGTTCTCTTGTCTATTGACTATATACGCTCAGAATGTCATGGGTCCCAGATGCCAGGAAAACACTAGGAGGAAGCATTTTATTTTTCCTTACACTGACGTGGTGGGCCCATACTGTCATCCTCTGCGCGTACTTCTGACGATTCCCGTTGTTTGTTGACCATGTTGACAACGCGAGAGGGTGGCGCCACGGCGAGCACACCAAAGCGTGCGGAGGACGTCGGCGTTAACGATTTAGCAGACGGTGGGGCAGCGATGCGTGCACTGAGGCGCAGCCAGCCGTGGGAGGCGGAAGCAGGCGGCCCCGCCGGCGCTGGTTTGGTTTTGGCGGCTGGAGGAAGACAGGACTGAAGAAACATGACAAACTATAAAAGCAGCAGGAGTACTTAACATCCTTAACTGAAACCAGCAGGGGCACTTAACAACCAAAGCTGAAAGCAGTATGAGTACTTATACAGGTTCAACTGTACAAAGCACGCCTCGAACAGTGCTACTTTTCCTATAGTTAACCAAGGGTTAGGCCGCCAAGCCCCAGGACAAGGCCCAGGCACCACCTCGCGCATCCACAACCTTCTAAAAGCAGCTTCATCTCGCAACATGGTCAATAAACAGGATATTCGCTTTAGAGCCATGGAAAAGCATGAACATAATCTTATGTCCTATTCTCCAAGATGGACGGGCCTTCATTACTTGAGACCACCCATGAATAAGTATCTTTTCACCTCCAAGGGGAATTGAGTAGGTCGACATAAACATCATGTTGTGACCAAGCGCAAGTCTGACCCGACCATGGTCAGGCATCTGTATAGGAACAATAGAACTCAGCAGTTCCTGTTTCAAGAAGATCACAACTGTAAAACTGTGTATAAGCAATAGTTTATGAACAACATATATAACAGAAAACAGCTCGTACCATAAGTTTCTCGACATAGTTGGACCTGTTCAACGAGTGCAGTAGTGGCACACATATCCCACGTGGCCTTCCACCATTGAAACGCCCCACAAGGACCTCAAGGCGATCAATAAAGTGTAGGAACTTGTGGATGTCGATCCAGTCAACTTCAGTGCCATGAGTAACAGCCGAGTTATTACAAAGTAACAAATGAGCAGACTGCTTAACTCTGAAAAAACCTACACGTGCCACCAATTATAAGAAAATATTAGTTAGAAGTAGCATCTTCGTGAGAGATTCGTTGCTACTTCTAAAGTTAAATTGTGATTAGTTAGACATAATAGGTGGATTAAGAAGTAATCAAGGCAACAAGCAAGAACCAGATACAAAACTAACATGGATGAACAATTGGAATGATGTCGGGGCGGAATATCGCAGTAAAGGTGAGACCATGTTCTGCTATTTCCATCAACATTCGTCCGCCAACTTTCAGTCTGTAACACTTGAGAAAGTTTATCCAAGTTCGACCATGAAAAAAACAGCTATCTTCTTGGTTCATGAACCCAACTCGGAACTTATATCCATGGCTTGTCTTCACTGTGACCATTAAACTAGTGTATTCAGTTATGGCAAGGCCGAGCATCTTGAGTACATGTGTTCTGGCAGAGCAAATAATACACTGCAAGAAAAATAATATGGGAACACAACATGTTTAAAAAAACCCCACCCTCCCGGATAGAAAAGAGGATTCTAGGAACATACTGTGCACGTTTCAAAATTTTGTGTTAGGATGAGAAGAAAAAAGTGTGGCATCTCGCCGAGGGCGCAGAAACCTATAGGGTACTCGCACTTTGGGCACTACAAATGAAACACACTAGATTTAGTAGGAAGAAAAATGCATCAACGGTGGCGGCTTCGATCCTAGCATTACCTGCGAGCAAGGGACTTGGATTTATCAGGGATGGATGAAGAATTCGTACCTGGTTTTCCATGAGAAAACCCTATGCAATCGCCAAGAGGGGGTTTTCTCTGAACAAGCAAACGAGGGAGAAAGGGATTCAGGCCCAGTGAAATATTGCCGCTCCGTCCGTCCAGCTTACTGCTAAAGCTGGAAGGGGGGTTGTGATTTGACGGCTCATTGGGCATTACCGTGGCGCTATGACCGGGATGTGTCTACCGTGAAGTTGTGCACTCTGATTTGTGCATATGGCACATGGACCCCGTTGCTGGTTGCCCCACATATCAGCGAAAGGAAGTAGAAAGACAGGAATAACTAGTTACACATAAATATATTTTTTGACAGAGAGATACTCCCTCTATAAAGAAATATACAAATCTTTTATATCACGGGCTCACCTTGCCGAGAAATATACTCCCTCTGCAACGCACGGGCATTATGGGGGTTCAGCTTTTTTATGGGGGTTCAACTGAGAATATAATACTCAGATAGGCTCACGGTTCTGGACTTTGGGCCGCATGCCGACCCTGCAAGTTTGGGGTCCCATGTGTTCTACCTCAGCGCTTTTCATATTGCAAGCGATCGGTACGGTGCTGGTTTTAGATGCTATCGCAAGGCGAATACACAAAATTGAATAAAGCACGGCAGCTGTTGGAATGAATTCGAGCGACAGTACCTAACCAGCAATCAGAGTTGCAATTCTATCAACGATATACCATGTGATAAATAATACTATCATACTACTTATACACACAGGACACTTGTTTCACCATGCCAGATTATTACATCAAAACCTCTCGGAGGATAGATCAGTTCGGCAGTTGCGTGCTGCTACTGAAGAATTTCAAAGTTGATTTGGACCAGCCCTCCTTGCCAAGAAAGTTCGATTTTGACATCATCCCCTACCACAAGATATGATTTAGATTTGAACCTTGACCATCCTTTAGCATCAATCATCATGCGGCCATCCTTTGTACTTATGGTATATTGAGCAGGTTCATTCACACCAAGGCTACGCATGGTAAGAGAAACTTGGCCGCGGTCGCCCAGATTGTTGAATGACTCCCTCGTTGCTCTAGGAGTTCTCTGTTTGCAAAAAAGACGACATACCCAAACAGTTAGATTAACACAGTGAATCATGTGAAACAACATGGAAAGAAAAAAGAATGAAGCACTTGGGCGTCCAATGCTTACCAAGAAGGTGGACATGTCGGTTTTTGTAAGGACTTTGGTATATGAAGTGCGAACTGCAGCCCAGTCTGTTGCCGGTGCAACTGCATGGGCCGGAGCAGATGCAAGTGCAAGTGTTGTTGCAGGTGCCGAAGCTGATGCTGCTGCCGGGGATGGTCCTCCTTGTAGAGCTGGTGCCGGTGTCGGAGCAGGTGCTGGTGTCAATTCCCGATCCTCCGTTAGATCAGACTGATCCACTGACACGGTCGGTGCCCAATCCTCAGCTGGATCAGACTGAGCTGCTGCCACTGTCAGTGCTAGAGCAACTGCCGGTGCTCGATCTGTGCGAGACAGCGGCGATCGTGTCTAGTCTGCTATGATCAGCTTTCTAACTTGACTAGGATCCATGACCGTGATCCAGTTTTTTTCTTCATTTCTTTTAAACGCGAGAAGGACTAATTGTGGCGTTTTTGTTAAACCAAACTACAGTTCATCATAGGGATTTAGCTTGTACTCAGAAAACAGACTGATCCAATTTTTTCCAGTAATATAAGTGATGGATAGTGCCTTCATTACTGACACGACATAAGAAGTGAAACCTGCAAAAATAGCCATCATAGAGCAAACCAAACGGTTTATTCTGTAATGAATGTCACATGGCAAAACTTGCATCATAAAATTGCAGGAAAAGAAAGAAAACATGACATTAAATCAATAAGATTTAGACAGTAAATCAATAAGATTTACTTGATGTGACACGAGTGAATCCTTACCAGGAAATCACTATGTTGAAGTATTAAACAGAAGATTGATCGTGCAACTACGCGTGGCATGCAGGGGCCCCGCCTACTCCCACAAGCAGGACAGTCCAAAGGTCGTGAAAATCGTATGGACCGAACATCCATGGGACTGGAAATCCCGGTGGGTGCGATAAACCCTACAATGCATACAGATATTGGATCGAACCATAATTGATAAGTCGTCCTCACAAAAAATATGATCTGGATACTTCAAAATATACATACTGAATTGAGTGGACAGACATTAACATAGACCGTTCTTAGGACAGACCACACACCAAAAGCGGCAGTACTAATAAACAATACAGGGTTCACAAACACAAATCAAGTACTGAACAATAGTACTTACTACAGACAAGCAAAGTTGCACTAACTAAACTATGCAGACTATTTCTTGCCACCGACCTACGGGATGAGCCCCACATAACTGACTAGGCCATGGACTTCGTGTGAGATGTCTACATGCACCATCACCATCTTGTCAACCTTGGAGAAGCTAACAGAGTGGTCTTTCCACTCATAAACATGATGATGAAGACAGGCCACATTAGATTTGTTGGGAAGCTTTACAAGAACCACACCCTTCATAATCGAAGGCACAACCAGGAAATTGTTGTGGTCAAGTACAGCCTCGAGAACACGCCTGACAACAATGCTACAGGAAAACACTAGTTCAGGAAACGTGGCGACAAGGACACAGTAGCTGGATAGTCCAGTAGTAGAACTCATCATCAGGTCTTCCAGTTCACACGGCATGACTTTGAGAACTTCATCTCCACCGCGGACCTGGTTCTAATTCAAACAGAAACCATATTTTATTACTACCTCCGTTCAGAAATATAAGATGATTTTCGATATTATACTCCATATATGACTACATATACGCACAGAAATGAGTGAACAAAGACACTAGAACATGTCTTCAAAGGCTGAGAGCAGAGGGATTACATGCAATATCCATAACACAAGTTACCGAGGCAAGTATACCCTCTTAAAAGGTAGCATTAATGTTCATAAAGTACTCCCACCGTCCCAAAATTCTTGTCTTAGATTTTTCTAGATACAGATGTATCAAGTCACATTTTAGTATTAGATACATCCGTATCTAGACAAATCTAAGACAACAAATTTGGGACAGAGGGAGTAGTTGAAAGTAATCTATAAGAAATCAATGTCAACATCTCGCATGTTTTGGTCAAAAGAGGAATTTAGAACCATCATTTGGCACACTAAAATCACATGCAAGATCACCCAGAAAGTTGTACTACCAGTACTAGTACTGTGTGTTAGATGAAAAAACAAGATCAAGATCGAGAAAAAGATCGTCAACAAGAGACATTACCTGGACTTGCTTAATGAGGGATCCCGGAGAGGGGGGCTTGGACAGCGCGATGGCTTTGAGCTTGTCTACGGTAGTCTCGGCGGGGTGCTTGCGCTTCTTCGTATCATGAGCCTCGACGGTTTTGGCCAGAGCCATAGACATCACATCGGCCGGTGCTCTGGCGTCCATCCAAGAGAGGAAGCTGAGAGAGAAGAGTGAAAGGAGGAACGAGATGAGGGAGAAGCGAAGTGAGTGGGGGTTTTCTTCAAGAGAAGAAGCTGAGAGAGAAGAGTGAAATGATGGTTGCTTCGTCCGTCCAACTTACTGCTGGAAAGGAGGGGTTTTTGTGATTTGACGGCTCATTGGGCATTACTGCGGCGGTTCGATCGGGGTAGTCTAACGTCACTCTACTACAGAGTAATTTAGTGCATGGCTGGTGGACCCAGGTGCTGGCTGTCCCACACGTCGGCGAAAGTGAGTAATTTAGTGCTTGCCTGCAGGAGGATCCGCACGGTAGAGCATGTCCACTGTTTTTCTAAAGAAGAAAATGATTACAACAAGCATTTCCACTCTTATGACAGAGGAGTGCAAAACACGCCAGCCACTTGAACATACACAGTGCTCCTACAACTAGGCATGTGCAGTGGTTCATACGTCAGTACTACACAATCTTGTTGCTAGTGTAGTTAGATATTACGATAACAAATGATGTTGTGCGCATGTAAACTACTCCTATATGTAACATAGTACCGCTTTTTCGACTGTCCAGTCGAGAATGAACGGTGAGATCAATGTTAACAGAACTAGGTCCACAGCGCACAGAGAGTACGGTGCTACAGTACTCCACGAAACATGAACCATATGAAGCACGAATAATGTTAGGCAGGGTGTATGAAGGGTGCACGGGATGGGAGCAAAAGTTCCCTTCTCGACCCACTTTTGGGTGTTTGGCACAGTGCATGAAGGGTGCATGAGTCCACACTAGTAGGTTGACAAAAATACACGAAGAGGAAAGAACTATATTGAGATGAGAATGCAACCAAACACACCCACACGCTTTGTGCTACAGTGACTGATCTGCACCGTCTGAGTTTGATCCAACGGTCATGTTGCGCTGAGACATGGACATGCCCATGCAGAGGGCGCCTAAACACCACCGGAGTCCCTCTGCTTCTCGAGGCGCATGATGTTGGTGATGCAGGGTGCAACCGCCCGCTCCCGGTCGACGGGAGCCAGTGTCAAGCGCCTCTCCTCGGACTCCGTGATCTGCTGCGCCGCCATGGCACCAGGTAGAAGCAATGGGGAGAGGAAGCAAAGGGGGCGAAAGGGCTGAAAGGCAATGCAATCTACAGGAAGGCGGAGGGAGCGGGGAATCTTTTGGTTTTCACCACGGTAAAACACCAGTCGACGCCTTCTCACATCAGGGAGCAGTGGGTTTTTACAGGCGGAGTCATCGTGACTAATTGCTGTCGTGCCTGCTCCCGTCAATCAAAAAATTAAAAATACTGCCGCGCCTGCTCCCGTCAATCAAAAAATTAAAAATCCTGCCGCACCCAAACACCAGAGCAACGCTGCGGTGGATATTTAAATTTACCTGCCGGCAAGTAGATAAAAAAGGGGTGAAAAAACAAATGTGGCAGCGGCCTAGCTAATCGGTCGAACTAGCCCAACTAGCTAGCCACCGTGCTTCACTGATGTACTCGACGGGAAAGGTGGTCTTTCGTGATTTGACGACTCATTTACTTGCTTCGGCGCTATGAACGAGGAGGACCCAGAAAACGTGCGGTAGGGCATCCCACATCAGGAAGAATATATGCATGCACCACCCGGGAGGACCCCAAAACCGCACGGTAGGGTGTGCCACGTCTCGGCACGGAGGAAAAATGTGCGTGCAAAAATATACTATATCAGACGTAGTACCTATGGTTCGACCTCGGGACCCAGCCAGTCGGTTGAAAACACCCCACTAGCCACACAGCTTCATCATGCAAACATGTCACGGAGGATAGATGTGGTTAGCTCCGTCTCGACCAGCCACAACGTCTCTTGTTCTAGGCGATTCTTCTATTTTCCAAGCTTTTTTTAGTTGTAATAACACCACGGCATGCTAGCACCGCTCTTCGTGTGTGCCCGTGCAAAGGTTAGACGATGGAGAGAAGAGAGATAGAGATCGCAGACCTGGGACCCACCAATAAGTGAGACAACGGTCATGCACGTGTTGACGAGGCACTCCCTCTACTCTACTCAACACAAGTAATGTATAAAATCAAGTTACGGGACAAAGCCAACAATCGTTCGTTTTTTCAGGCTATCGACTTATGCTTTGTAGTCCAGGTTGCCAGTTCGAATCTCGTCTTTCAGATTTGTTAGTTTTAGGTCCAAATTTGATTAATGACAAGTGGGACCCCCGTGTGTTGTTCCGATATTTCAGTGTAGGATGGTTTTTTTGAACAAACACTTTGCGCGGTTAGACAAGTAACGACACGACTTACACGTTTTTTGCAAGTTTACGAACAAAAATGACGGCGGCATAGAATATCACATCCACCCCGTAGCTTAGATACTATGGTGATACGAGTTTTTACACCGTTGGAAGTGAGATCCAATGGCTTGGGAGTAGTCTTGGTAATTATGCGCAATTTCCAAACTCTCCAAAGGTTTTTTTGCAAATAAACCATTCAGGCCTTGTGTGTGCCGCTGCATCTTCGATCCAACGGCTCCCCGGTGCTCATATTAGCTGCTCCCCGTAGCTTAATTAACCGCTACAGTGATATGAGCATCTAGGTCGTATGATCAGTGATTAGATGGCATATGTGTAGTACTTGTACTTTCTGCGCATTGCCCAAACTCCATCAGCCATATATTGCAAAAACATTCAAACCTCCTACTGCGGGCCGTTAGATCTCAGTGAACTCGTATCACCATAGAATCTACGGTGCGGGAGCACCTCATACTCTCTCGTGCGAGAAAACATAAGGTGCTATCGCAGCTTGGATGCTATAGTGATACGAGCTTGGAGGTCGCTTGATTTGAGGTCCAATGGCATCTGAGCAGTCTTTGTGCTTGTAAGAAGTGTCCGAATTCTTTTGGGGCTTTTCTGCAAAAAGCCATTCGAACCACCGAGGAGGTGTTGGGTCACAAATCCAACGCCTCCGAACAGCTTGTATCACCAAAGCATCTAAGGTGTGGTAGCACATGATATTCTTACATATAGGAGAATATGATGTCTTGCTTCATCTTAGATGCTACGGTGATACAAGCTTCGAGGTCGTTGGATATGGGATCAAAGAGCATCCAAGTAGTTTTTGTAAAAATGGTGTGCAATTCTCAAACTCATCAAGGTTTCCTGCAAAAATATTAAGACACATCATGTGAGCTGCTATATCTCAGATCTACAAGCTCCAAGCAACTCGTATCGGCATATAGCATCTAAGGTATGGGGGCACATGATATTTGTTGGGGAACGTAGTAATTTCAAAAATTTCCTACGCACACGCAAGATCATGGTGATGCGTAGCAACGAGGGGGAGAGTCTGATCTACGTACCCATGTAGATCGCAACGGAAGCGTTGACACAACGTAGAGGAAGTAGTCGTATGTCTTCTTCCCGATCCGACCGATCCAAGTACCGTTACTCCGGCACCTCCGAGTTCTTAGCACACGTTCAGCTCGATGACGATCCTCGGGCTTCGATCCAGCAAAGCGTTGAGGAAGAGTTCCGTCAGCACGACGGCGTGGTGACGATCTTAATGTACTACCGACGCAGGGCTTCGCCTAAGCACTACAACGGTATGATCGAGGTGGAATTTGGTGGCAGGGGGCACCGCACACGGCTAAGGAACGATCTCAATGATCAACTTGTGTGTCATGGGGTGCCCCCTGCCTCCGTATATAAAGGAGCAAGGGGGAGGGGCCGGCCGGCCTAGGAGGAGACGTGCCAAGGGGAGTCCTACTCCCACCGGGAGTAGGACTCCCTCCTTCCTTGTTGGAGTAGGAGAAGGGGAAAGAGGTGGAGAGGAATAAGGAAAAGGGGGCTGCGCCCCTTGTCCAATTCGGACCAGAGGGGGGGGGGGCAGGCCTCCTTCCTTTTGGCCTCTCTCCTCTATTCCCGTATGGCCCAATAAGGCCCATATACTCCCCGGCGAATTCCCGCAACTCTCCGGTACTCCGAAAAATACCCGAATCACTCGGAACCTTTCTGAAGTCCGAATATAGTCGTCCAATATATCGATCTTTACGTCTCGACAATTTCGAGACTCCTCGTCATGTCCCCGATCTCATCCGGGACTCCGAACTCCTTCGGTACATCAAAACTCATAAACTCATAATATAACTGTCATCGAAACCTTAAGCGTGCGGACCCTACGGTTCGAGAACAATGTAGACATGACCGAGACACGTCTCCGGTCAATAACCAATAGCGGGACCTGGATGCCCATATTGGCTCCTACATATTCTACGAAGATCTTTATCGGTCAGACCGCATAACAACATACGTTGTTCCCTTTGTCATCGGTATGTTACTTGCCCGAGATTCGATCGTCGATATCCAATACCTAGTTCAATCTCGTTACCGGCAAGTCTCTTTACTCGTTCCGTAATACATCATCTCGCAACTAACTCATTAGTTGTAATGCTTGCAAGGCTTATGTGATGTGTATTACCGAGAGGGCCCAGAGATACCTCTCCGACAATCGGAGTGACAAATCCTAATCTCGAAATACGCCAACCCAACATCTACCTTTGGAGACACCTGTAGTACTCCTTTATAATCACCCAGTTACGTTGTGACGTTTGGTAGCACCCAAAGTGTTCCTCCGGTAAACGGGAGTTGCATAATCTCATAGTCATAGGAACATGTATAAGTCATGAAGAATAGCAACAGCAACATACTAAACAATCGGGTGCTAAGCTAATGGAATGGGTCATGTCAATCAGATCATTCAACTAATGATGTGATCCCGTTAATCAAATAACAACTCTTTGTACATGGTTAGGAAACATAACCATCTTTGATTAACGAGCTAGTCAAGTAGAGGCATACTAGTGACACTCTCTTTGTCTATGTATTCACACATGTATTATGTTTCCGGTTAATACAATTCTAGCATGAATAATAAACATTTATCATGATATAAGGAAATAAATAATAACTTTATTATTGCCTCTAGGGCATATTTCCTTCAGTCTCCCACTTGCACTAGAGTCAATAATCTAGATCACATCACCATGTGATTAACATCGATAGTTCACATCATCATGTGATTAACACCCATAGTTCACATCGCACCATGCGACCAATACCCAAAGGGTTTACTAGATTCAGTAATCTAATTCACATCGCTATGTGATTAACACCCAAAGAGTACTAAGGTCTGATCATGTTTTGCTTGTGAGAGAATCTTAGTCAACGGGTCTGCCACATTCAGATCCACATGTATTTTGCAAATTTTTATGTCAACAATGCTCTGCATGGAGCTACTCTAGCTAATTGCTCCCACTTTCAATATGTATCTAGACCGAGATTCAGAGTCATCTAGATTAGTGTCAAAACTTGCATCGGCGTAACCCTTTACGACGAACCTTTTGTCATGTCCATAATCGAGAAACATATCCTTATTTCACTAAGGATAATTCTGACCGCTGTCCAGTGATCTACTCCTAGATCACTATTGTACTCCCTTGCCAAATCAGTGCAGGGTATACAATAGATCTGGTATACAGCATGACATACTTTATAGAACCTATGGCCAAGGCATAGGGAATGACTTTCATTCTCTTTCTATCTTCTGCCGTGGTCGGGCTTTGAGTCTTACTCAACTTCACACCTTGTAATACAGGTAAGAACTCTTTCTTTGACTGCTCCATTTTGAACTACTTCAAAATCTTGTCAAGGTATGTACTTATTGAAAAAACTTATCAAGCGTCTTGATCTATCTCTATAGATCTTGGGGCTCAATATGTAAGCAGCTTCACCGAAGTCTTTCTTTGAAAACTCCTTTCAAACACTCCTTTATGCTTTACAGAATAATTCTACATTATTTTCGATCAACAATATGTCATTCACATATACTTATCAGAAATGCTGTAGTGCTCCCACTCACTTTCTTGTAAATACAGGCTTCACCGCAAGTCTGTATAAAACTATATCCTTTGATCAACTTATCAAAGCGTATATTCCGACTCCGAGATGCTTGCACCAGTCCATAGATGGATCGCTAGAGCTTGCACATTTTGTTAGCACCTTTCGGATTGACAAAACCTTCTGTTGCATCATATACAACTCTTCTTTAATAAATCCATTAAGGAATGCAGTTTTGTTTATCCATTTGCCAGATTTCATAAAATGCGGCAATTACTAACATGATTCGGACAGACTCAAGCATAGATACGAGTGAGAAGCTCTCATCGTAGTCAACACCTTGAACTTGTCGAAAACCTTTTGCGACAATTCTAGCTTTGTAGATAGTAACACTACTATCAGCGTCCGTCTTCCTCTTGAAGATCCATTTATTCTCAATTGCTTGCCGATCATCGGGCAAGCCAACCAAAGTCCAAACTTTGTCCTCATACATGGATCATATCTCAGATTTCATGGTCTCAAACCATTTCGCGGAATATGGGCTCATCATCGCTTCCTCATAATTCGCAAGTTCGTCATGGTCTAGTAACATGACTTCCAGAACAGGATTACCGTACCACTCTGATGCGGATCTCACTCTGGTTTACCTACGAGATTCGGTAGTAACTTGATTTGAAGTTTCATGTTCATCATCATTAGCTTCCTCACTAATTGGTGTAGGTGTCACAGAAACCGGTTTCTGTGATGTACTACTTTCCAATAAGGGAGGAGGTATAGTTACCTCATCAAGTTCTACTTTCCTCCCACTCACTTCTTTCGAGAGAAACTCCTTCTCCAGAAAGTTTCCGAATTTTAGCAACAAAAGTCTTGCCTTCGGATCTGTGATAGGAGGTGTACCCAACAGTCTCCTTTGGGTATCCTATGAATACATATTTCTCTGATTTGGGTTTGAGCTTATCAGGATGAAACTTTTTCTCATAAGCATCGCAACCCCAAACTTCAAGAAACGACAACTTTGGTTTCTTGCCAAACCATAGTTCATAAGGCGTCGTCTCGACGGATATAGATGGTGCCCCTTTTTTAACGTGAATGCAGCTGTCTCTAATGCATAACCCCAAAACGATAGTGGTAGATCGGTAAGAGACATCATAGATCGCAGTATATCTAATAAAGTACGGTTATGACGTTCGGACACACCATTACACTATGGTGTTCCTTGTGGCGTGAGTAGTGAAACTATTTCACATTGTTTTTAACTGAAGGCCAAACTCGTAACTCAAATATTTTACCTCTGTGATCATATCGTAGAAACTTTTATTTTCTTGTCACGATGATTTTCCACTTCACTCTGAAATTCTTTGAACTGTTCAAATGTTTCAGACTTATGTTTCATCAAGTAGATATCCCCATATCTTCTCAAATCATCTATGAAGGTCAGAAAATAATGATACCTGCTGCAAGCCTTAATATTCATCGGACCACATACATCAGTATGTATGATTTCCAACAAATCTGTTGCTTGCTTCATTGTTCCGGAGAACGGCATTTTAGTCATCTTGCCCATAAGGCATGGTTCGCAAGCATCAAGTGATTCATAATCAAGTGATTCCAAAAGCCCATCAGCATGGAGTTTCTTCATGTGCTTTACACCAATATGACCTAAACGGCAGTGCCACAAATAAGTTGCACTATCATTATTAACTTTGCATCTTTTGGTTTCAATATTATGAATATGTGTATCACTACGATCGAGATCCAATGAACTTGTTTCATTGGGTGTATGACCATCGAAGGTTTTATTCTTGTAAACAGAACAACAATTATTCTCTGACTTTAATGAATAACCGTATTGCAATAAACATGATCAAATCATATTCATGCTCAACGCAAAAACCAAATAACACTTATTTAGGTTCAACACTAATTCCGAAAGTATAGGGGAGTGTGCGATGATGATCATATCAATCTTGGAACTACTTCCAACACACATCGTCACTTCACCCTTAACTAGTCTCTGTTTATTCTGCAACTCCTGTTTCGAGTTACTACTCTTAGCAACTGATCCAGTATCAAATACTGAGGGGTTGCTATAAACACTAGTAAAGTACACATCAATAACACGTATATGAAATATACTTTTGTTCACTTTGCCATTCTTCTTATCCGCCAAATACTTGGGGTAGTTCCGCTTCCAGTGACCAGTCCCTTTGTAGTAGAAGCACTTAGTCTGAGGCTTAGGATCAGACTTGGGCTTCTTCACTTGAGCAGCAACTTGCTTGCTATTTTTCTTGAAGTTCCCCTTTTTTTCCTTTGCCCTTTTCTTGAAACTAGTGATCTTGTCAACCATCAACACTTGATGCTCTTTCTTGATTTCTACCTTCATCGATTTCATCATCATGAAAAGCTCGGGATTTGTTTTCGTCATCCCTTGCATACTATATTTCATCACGAAGTTCTACTAACTTGGTGATGGTGACTAGAGAATTCTGTCAATCACTATCTTATCTGGAAGATTAACTCCCACTTGATTCAAGGGATTGTAGTACCCAGACAATCTGAGCACATGCTCACTAGTTGAGCGATTCTCCTCCATCTTTTAGCTATAGAACTTGTTGGAGACTTCATATCTCTCAACTCGGGTATTTGCTTGAAATATTAACTTCAACTCCTGGAACATCTCATATGGTCCATGACGTTCAAAACGTCTGTGAAGTCCCGATTCTAAGCCATTAAGAATGGTGCACTAAACTATCAAGTAGTCATCATATTGAGCTAGCCAAACGTTCATAATGTTTGCATCTGCTCCTGCAATAGGTCTGTCACCTAGCGGTGCATCAAAGACATAATTTTTCTGTGCAGCAATGAGGATAAACCTCATATCACGGATCCAATCCGCATCATTGCTACTAACATCTTTCAATACAATTTTCTCTAGGAACATATCAAAATAAACACAGGGAAGTAACAACGCGAGCTATTGATCTACAACATAATTTGCAAAATACTACTAGGACTAAGTTCAAGATAAATTTAAGTTCAATTTAATCATATTACTTAAGAACTCCCACTTAGATAGACATCCCTCTAATCCTCTAAGTGATCACGTGATCCAAATCAACTAAACCATAACCGATCATCACGTGAGATGGAGTAGTTTTCAATGGTGAACATCGTTATGTTGATCATATCTACTATATGATTCACGGTCGACCTTTCGGTCTCTGTGTTCCGAGGCCATATCTGCATATGCTAGGCTCGTCAAGTATAACCCGAGTATTCTGCGTGTGCAAAACTGGCTTGCACCCGTTGTAGATGGACGTAGAGCTTATCACACCCGATCATCACGTGGTGTCTGGGCACGACGAACTTTGGCAACGGTGCATACTCAGGGAGAACACTTCTTGATAATTTAGTGAGAGATCATCTTATAATGCTACCGTCAATCACAACAAGATAAGATGCACAAAAGGATAAACATCACATGCAATCAATATAAGTGATATGATATGGCCATCATCATCTTGTGCTTGTGATCTCCATCTCCGAAGCACCGTCATGATCACCATCGTCACCGGCACGACACCTTGATCTCCATCGTAGCATCGTTGTCGTCTCGCCAATCTTATGCTTCCACGACTATCACTACCGCTTAGTAATAAAGTAAAGCATTACATCACGATTGCATTGCATACAATAAAGCGACAACCATATGGCTCCTGCCAGTTGCCGATAACTTGGTTACAAAACATGATCATCTCATACAATAAAATTTAGCATCATGCCTTGACCATATCACATCACAACATGCCCGGCAAAAACAAGTTAGACGTCCTCTACTTTGTTGTTGCAAGTTTTACGTGGCTGCTACGGGCTTAAGCAAGAACCCATCTCACCTACGCATCAAAACCACAACGATAGTTTTTCAAATAGACTCCGTTTTAACCTTCTCAAGGACCGGGCGTAGCCACACTTGGTTCAACTAAAGTTGGAGAGACAGTCGCCCGCAAGCCATCTATGTGCAAAGCACGTCGAGGGAACCGGTCTCGCGTAAGCGTACGCGTAAGGTTGGTCCGAGTCGTCTCGTCCAACAATACCGCCGAACCAAAGTATGACATGCTGGTAGGCAGTATGACTTGTATCGCCCACAACTCACTTGTGTTCTACTCGTGCAAATAACATCAAACCATAAAACCTAGGCTCGGATGCCACTGTTGGGGAACGTAGTAATTTCAAAAATTTCCTACGCACACGCAAGATCATGGTGATGCATAGCAACGAGGGGGAGAGTCTGATCTACGTACCCTTGTAGATCGCAACGGAAGCGTTGACACAACGTAGAGGAAGTAGTCGTACGCTTCTTCCCGATCCGACCGATCCAAGTACCGTTACTCCGGCACCTCCGAGTTCTTAGCACATGTTCAGCTCGATGATGATCCTCGGGCTCCGATCCAGCAAAGCGTCGAGGAAGAGTTCCGTCAGCACGACGGCGTGGTGACGATCTTAATGTACTATCGACGCAGGGCTTCGCCTAAGCACTACAACGTATGATCGAGGTGGAATTTGGTGGCAGGGGGCACCGCACACGGCTAAGGAACGATCTCAATGATCAACTTGTGTGTCATGGGGTGCCCCCTGCCTCCGTATATAAAGGAGCAAGGGGGACGGGCCGGCCGGCCTAGGAGGAGGCGTGCCAAGGGGAGTCCTACTCCCACCGGGAGTAGGACTCCCTCCTTCCTTGTTGGAGTAGGAGAAGGGGAAAGAGGTGGAGAGGAATAAGGAAAAGGGGGCTGCGCCCCTTGTCCAATTCGGACCAGAGGGGGGGCGCAGGCCTCCTTCCTTTTGGCCTCTCTCCTCTATTCCCGTATGGCCCAATAAGGCCCATATACTCCCCGGCGAATTCCCGCAACTCTCCGGTACTGCGAAAAATACCCGAATCACTCGGAACCTTTCCGAAGTCCGAATATAGTCGTCCAATATATCGATCTTTACGTCTCGACCATTTCGAGACTCCTCGTCATGTCCCCGATCTCATCCGGGACTCTGAACTCCTTCGGTACATCAAAACTCATAAACTCATAATATAACTGTCATCGAAACCTTAAGCGTGCGGACCCTACGGTTCGAGAACAATGTAGACATGACCGAGACACGTCTCCGGTCAATAACCAATAGCGGGACCTGGATGCCCATATTGGCTCCTACATATTCTACGAAGATCTTTATCGGTCAGACCGCATAACAACATACGTTGTTCCCTTTGTCATCGGTATGTTACTTGCCCGAGATTCGATCGTCGGTATCCAATACCTAGTTCAATCTCGTTACCGGCAAGTCTCTTTACTCGTTCTGTAATACATCATCTCGCAACTAACTCATTAGTTGTAATGCTTGCAAGGATTATGTGATGTGTATTACCGAGAGGGCCCAGAGATACCTCTCCGACAATCGGAGTGACAAATCCTAATCTCGAAATACGCCAACCCAACATCTACCTTTGGAGACACCTGTAGTACTCCTTTATAATCACCCAGTTACGTTGTGACGTTTGGTAGCACCCAAAGTGTTCCTCCGGTAAACGGGAGTTGCATAATCTCATAGTCATAGGAACATGTATAAGTCATGAAGAATAGCAACAGCAACATACTAAACAATCGGGTGCTAAGCTAATGGAATGGGTCATGTCAATCAGATCATTCAACTAATGATGTGATCCCGTTAATCAAATAACAACTCTTTGTACATGGTTAGGAAACATAACCATCTTTGATTAACGAGCTAGTCAAGTAGAGGCATACTAGTGACACTCTCTTTGTCTATGTATTCACACATGTATTATGTTTCCGGTTAATACAATTCTAGCATGAATAATAAACATTTATCATGATATAAGGAAATAAATAATAACTTTATTATTGCCTCTAGGGCATATTTCCTTCAATATTCTCCCGGGGAGGAGGGTGGGGGTGCACAACCAATCGTTGGTTGGGAGGGTGGGGACAAATATAATCTAAACAACCCTAAACAGAGCTCCACAAATTTATCTAAGGTCGAGGGGTTGACCCCCGACAATCATAGCTCCGCCTAAACACAACATTTGCATGTACTGTAGTACTCGACTTAATATTCATGTTTCAGTTTCATGTTCATCTTAAATATTGAACCGAGGACCATGGATGTCTCACATTTTCCTCCCTTCGTTCCTAAATATTAGTCTTTTTAGAGGCTTCAACTGGACTGGCACATACGGATGTATATAGACATATTTTAGAGTCTAGATTCACTCATTTTGCTCCGTATGTAGTCACTTGTTGAACTCTCTAAAAGACTAATATTTAGGAATAGAAGGAGTATTTTTGAATTCGTGTCATACATGCATGGTTTGGAAAAATAGATGCACTATACTTATTGGATTGTTGTTGTGTTCGTGCGTGTGTGTCTCTCTATGTGTGTGTGGTCATATGCTTGATACATACAAAGTTTTCTCATGTCCATATTGTTCATCTTTTAAATATGAATTTGCATTGGAAAACTTACTAGGGATACCATGAAATGTGAAATCCACGTTGAGATCACTATATCACAAACTCACTCTAATTCAACAACTCGTCATAAATCAATTACCACGTTGAGATTAGTATTTGCAAGGAGAATACAGGTATTGTAATACACATAGATTCGTTCGGCAATTTAAAAGGTTCCTTTCGTATTCTTGGTAGGACCCAACGGCGTACCAGCCAGACCTTGGTTCGCGTTGATCCTAAAAAACGGGCCCGTGTCCTTCGGTGGCGTGCGTGGTACGCATATTAGGCAACCCCAACCAGTCGAGCCTCAGCGTTTCAAGTCGAAATATCTGGCGGCCAGAATTCCAGCCCTAGGAAATTCCCCTCATGTCCCCGGTCCATAAGGACTACCGATGAACAACGGAGGGATGCTTTAGTAACTAGACAACGTTACCTACCGTGCCGAGCACGGTTCAATTCCCTCGGTCGCCGCTCGTCAAGGTCACCCGTCAACTGCATTGCCTAGTACTACTACTATTACTACACCAGGATGACCACAGAATTGAGCCCGTTTGTTCGTTCCTAGTACTTGAGTTAATATATCAGGCAATGCACTGGTACGGAGGGATTATCCTTTTACTCTGCATATATAACTTGTCTGAAGTCTAACTAAGCAAAATGTTTGACCAAATCCTTTCTTAAGAAATACAACAGGACAGATGTATGGCTTGAAAATTTATTGCATGATGCAGGTTATGATATTGTTTCAAATCCTGGATCTTAAAGTTCAGAAAATCCAAAAGTGAGCATAAATTCTTGAAACTAAGCATGGTCACGTGATATGGCACAAATATTACTTCGTAAGTTTTTTCTTCAATTTGAGACAAGCTGCTTATGACAAGTTGCACAAATGAAGAGCCAAAGTATTTTGGAACAAAGACCTGTCACGTTAAGGCGAACACTTTCACTATTGAAACCGTGGGTGTTTACGTGCCGCCACGAGTCCCCGCTTCTCATCGGCAGGTGCCGTCCGAGCAAGCGTGTGAGTCGACGGGAGGCGTGCGAGCAGACCGCTGTGCAGGCTCACCGGGAGGCGAGCCCTTCGACTAGGCTCTGCCGCCCACCGTTGTCCCAACTGCTCCCACTTTTAATGTCGCCGGCGCCGCAGTTTAAAATCAACCCCGCACTACCCGGTATCACTACAATCCTCTCTCTTCCTCTCCCATTCTCCTGTCGTCTACCTCCAACTAGCCTGACCTAAACATACGCCATGCCGCATCACGATGGTCTGCCCTTAGTGTTCCAGTTTCCTGAGGAAGACACCCAGCCGGAGTCTCAAGAACAAAAGGCGCTTTGGGACGAGCTCGAACTGGCCTTGCAGGAAGACGCCGCGCCTGTCCCCGCTCCCGTTCCGGATCCCGTCGCCCCGACTGCGCTACGCCCATCCCCGTGGCATTGATGCGCTGGGAGCCGCACATTGTCGCCGAGCTTGATCCCATGGGGTTCCACGAGGTCCCCGCCGACTTTCACGCGCCCGTGCACCTGCCAGTGCATGCGCCTGCGCGTGCACTAACGCGCACGCCCGTGCCGGTGCCCGTGCACCTACCAGCGCATGCGCCTACGCGTGCACTGACGTGTGCACCCGTGCCGGTGCCCGTGCACACGAATGTCTCCACCACGCCGTTGACAACGCCTGTCCCCGCGTGGTTGCCAGTGCCCCCCTCAGCGGCATGGATGGCCGCCGTCGACCGCTTCCTTGCACCAAAGCCAGTCACCTCCTCCCGCCAGTTGACTCGCTCCGAAGTCTAGAACATTTTGGCCTTCCTTGAAGCTAGAAAAACGTCCAGGAGTACGCCAACAACGGCGCAAGACGCCGCCGTCGCCGTTGGTCAGTGGCCCGACGACACACGGAGCACGGCAGAGGAGCCGCTTCCCACCGCGAGACGCCCCCGCAGCCGCCGTGTAATCTAAATTTGCCATGAAAAACGTTAGGATTGCCATGCTTAAAATCCGAACGTTTATCATTTTCGTTTATTTTATACTGATCATCGTATAATTTAAAGTCGGAGTCCGACTGAACGAAATGTATGGTTTGATCGATTGAATGTTGTGCTAGAGCCGTATCAAATTAAATATAAAACATCATCAAGCCACATGTATTCCTTGTCATCCAATGACCTAGACTGCTTCAATGTCAAATGCTCAACACGTTTAGCGTGCAGTTAATTTCATGCCAAAAATAGTGCTAATCACATGACAACAGGAAAATAATATCCTAGTAGTTAATATCCACATGCACTTAATAGACTTCCAAATTAACTTGCATTGCACGTACACACTGACTAGTGCTGCTAGTACGTGAAACTGGTGCCGTGACTTGTGAACGTGTCCAGATATGGTAAACGGCAACATCGCCCGCGAGTTCTTCCTGTTTGCCCGTGCGTCTAAACGCAGAAGGGGAGGAGAGAGAGCACACATGGAACCCACCAGTAAGTGAAGGCGAATAGTACTAAAAATAATATTAGATGTTATCCATTAATTGGGCTGTGGTAATATAAAAACATTATGTGAATAAAGGGGGTACAACAAACATTGCTATTCTACGTATGTTGCCTATTGACGTGCGGCTTGAAGGCCCGGTCGCATGTTCGATCCTCGTCCTTTATTTTTTAATTTGTATATGGGTCCAAATTTGTTTCATGACATGTGGGCCCCTCGGTGTGTAGTTTGCAGCACTTTAATTTGTGGGTCGAAATTTGTTCCATTCCAAGTGGACTATCGGTGTGTACTTTCATAGCTTATTTATAATAATTAAAGAGAACAACACAGTTTTTTCAATAATACCATGGTGCAACATTGAAGGCGAGAAAGGACGTGCGAGAGAGCGATGACCGAGCCAGAGGGAAATCAACTAGGTGAGTTTCATGGGTTGCAATGGTGTTTGGAGTAGTTATGGGCTCAATGCTACGAAAATATAATCTAAACCGACCGGAATAAATGCCTACACAAATTAATCCAAGGTTGGAGTGCCCCTCGCAATGTAAATAGCTCCAGCTTTGCGAGGGACGGAGAGGTAGTAGCTTCAACGCGTGGAAGATATGGTGTGAGAAAGCGAGGTCAATCGAGAGACATATAGATAGAGAGACAAAGTGTGGTCCGGCATTCATTGAACAAATATATATGCTCTGGAGAGATATTGTCCGATTGAGCTTTTTGGCAAGGGTGAGGGCTCTAAGATAGAACTTGAGAGATGATCCAGTCACAGTCGTGTAGATATATTTTGTGTGTGGGAGGAAGCAAGGTCAACTGATCACATAGGGTCGCTGTGCGATAGAAAGAGTGAAACGGGTTGGAGAGAGTGACCTAGATAGACGATGTGCGTGAGAGAGTATACAATGTGAATAGGTCGAATTGGGCTCAAACATGGTGATATGTCGTTTTTGTCCGAGAAAGAGCGAGGTCAATCGAGACATACGGAGAGAGAGAGAGAGATTGAGTGAGCGTGGCCCACCATGAGGTCGAAAGAGTGGCGGCGGCTTGGATGGACTGGCATAGTTAGGCAATCTGCGTGAGAGAGTATAGCGTGTGTCGATCGAGGCCCGAACAGGGAGATATATCATTTGTGTGTGAAAGAAAACGAGGTTAAATGAGACTCAGATAAAGAGAGCGAGATTGAGCGAGTGTGGCCCGCCGTGCGGAAGAAAGAGTGAGACAGTCTCGAGGGAGTGACCTAGATATACAACGTGCGTGCGTACGCACGAGAGGTTGGGGGGCTAGATAGGCAATGCATGTATTTAGCACGAGAGGGTGAGAGGGAGAGGGGGGAGAGAGAGAGCTCGGCATGGGGTGTAATGGCGGGTGTGTGAGGTAAATACATTTGGTAACAGAGTGGGAAAAGGGGTTGTGTAGTTGAGAGACTTAGAGATCGAAACATGGAGAGAAAGAATGAACGTGTGTTGGAAACCGATAGCTTCCTAAGGTGGTTCGGAGAGGAAGATTGGCCGATATAGGAAGTATGTAGCATTTGTGTGGGGGGGGGGCTAAAAACAACATTTGAATGTACATAGTACGAGACTTAATACCGATGTTTCAATTTGGTGTACATTGTAAGATTTGAACCAAGGACCAGGCATACGGGTAATTATTTCGAATTCGTGCCATACTAAGTTTCAAAACGTTGACATTGACTCAGTTTGTTGTGCTATTTTGTAGGTCATATGTTTGAATCCATCCAAAAGTTTTCTCACTGCCATGGTGTTCATCATATACATGTGAATTTGTATTAAAAAAGTAGCGTGGATACAGTGAAATGCGAAATCCACGTTAGAATTGGAGATCGCTACGTGACACACACTCTAATTCAAATAACTAACTACGTGACACACACTCTAATTCAAATAACTAATTATGTGACACACACTCTAATTCACGTTAGCGTGGGTACCGTTTCAATTTTCTTTCAAATAACTCCTCATTGATTAATTTATATAGTACTCCCTCTGTTCACTTTCATAAGACCTTGAAGACATTTCAGACAATGTGAAAACAGTTCATTTTAAGTTGTCTGAAACGACTTACAAAAGTGAACGGATGGAGTATCTCATTTCGAATGACTAATTATTGCAAGGAAAACATGGGCATGGTAATACAAACAGATTCATTTGCAAATGAAAGAAGATTCGTTTGCATTCTTGAATGTAGGCGCACCAGGCAGACCAGGGTCGTGTCGGGGTGGACGCTACTTCGATGCCTTAAAGGCAACTGCCTTTGGGTCACTGACATGTGGGCCAACCACCTGTTGGGCCCACATGTCATGGACACAAAGGCAGGTGCCTTAAGGCACCGAAGCATAGTCCTGTCGGGGTGGTCGCGTGTGTCGGACGGACGCGTAGCACCCAGCCACCCCTCCCCCCCAAAAAACGACCACGACAATATAAGTTCGCGCTTCCACGTTTTGGATTGAAATATCTGGCGGCCCCAATTCCAGCCCTGCAAAATCTCTCTTCTCCACCATCCCCTTCCGCGTCTAGATTTTTCCCAAATCCCTAATTCGCCACCAACCCTCGAATTGCCCCTCGTCTCGTCTCTTTCCCCATCGTTCCCCACCTCTATGCTGGACAACGACGACGAAAACGACGGTCGCGCTTCACCACCGCACCAGAGCTACCTCATATACGCACTCGTCCACCGCACCAGCTGGTCCACCGACAACGTCGGCCGCCACAACCGACGTGCCTCACAGACACCGAGTTCCACCGCATCAGGTGGGCTTCACTGACGCCGTCTCCCAGCTCATCGGGGCTACTTCACCGAGCACATCGTCACACCTCCGCCCCTCGAGGCCGTTGGGGCTTCACCAACGGTCTCGTCCACCGCATCGTAGCGCTCCGCTGCCACTCAAGATCTGCATCCGTGCGTGGCCATCCAACGCCAGCGCATCACCCTCAATTGCTCTGAAGTGACCCGCACTCTTGCTGGGTGAGCATGCCCAAACGCCGGCCCGAAGGTATCCACACATCACTCCCTTGTGCATTGTTCCGACGATATTTGGATATCCGTTCACTACTCTCTTAGCTTACACGCCTATGCAACTCTGACTTAACTCTTATTTCTTCTGGAGATATCATCTGAAACAAGCAAATCCATTTTTTAGCGAAGCATGACGGTGCTACGGGATCTGGTACACATCCTGCACACCCGTATAACCTTGTAAGTATCTGTCCTCCGGTACAACATCAAGGTCGATTCCTCTTATTTGATCAACCCTTCGCCATGTAAAAAATGCAAAGGGGGATGCAAGGAGCACAAGGCCTGCACATCCAAGCAAGTGGTAACATCGACTTGTACATGGAACATCCCAATCGCAAGCAGAGCTGCAGTGAGCCTGTACAACGAGCTAGCGTAAGTCCCTGCATTTCATTTAATTCGTACTGGCATTCGTGTATGACTTGTGTGAAGTGGCTGATCCATGAATTTAAGTTACCAGGGGCGAACATTTAACTTAAAAAATATGAAGGCACTTGCACCCCGGAAATCAACATAACTTGAGAAATGTGAAGCTACATGCACTTTGAAAACCAGCTAATGATCCAAAGTAGTTCAGATTATAAACACTAAATGATGCAAGCACCAAAAACACAAAATGCAACATGGTGTACAAGGACTACAAACATGGTCTGTACCTGCTTGAATTATTCGTTCTTTGGCTGAAAATATTGAAGTGTAATTGCACGTATAACCAGTGCGCAAACTGCATATCAATATATCTATCCTGCACAAGTATGCCAATAGTTTCAAACAATAGATTAGAAAACTATTTACGCTATGTTGTCATGATACGGGGACTTTCTGGTAGATGGCCTCGACGTTTCCTCAAGCTATGAAAATGCACTATAATTTGCTTGTCATCAATGCTTGCAAATCTCTGTCTCTCTCAACATAGTAGATCATCATTAGACACTAAATCCTTCAATGAGCTTGCAAAATGCTTGCATTAGATCCCTCATTAGACACTATATGTTCATCACCAGGAGCATGTAAAATGTTTGCATCAAATCCTTCATTAGCAGTCTGTTCATTACACACTTCAGGCTCAAGAACATTAGATTCAGTCAGTTCAGTATTGATTGGGGGAGTTATAAAATAAGTAGAAATTGGTTTCATTTTCTCATAGATTCCCTATATACAAGCAGTTTTACAACACCATCAGGTTTAACTATTGGCTAGAAATTGAAGAGTTGAATTAGATATAATCAGGGATGTGATGTACCTGCTCGTTGCGCATGCTACTCTTGCAAGCTGCGACTATCCGTTTGCGCAAGCTCGATGCCATGCCCGTGGTGCCGCCGCTGCCTCCCACGCAGGCTACACCTAGGGTTGGATCTTCATCTTCTTGTCCTTCTGTTCGCTTGAAGCCCAGCGACCGCCCTCCAACGAGGGCGCGAGGAAGTGCTGTGTCGGTCTGTCCAGCGGTGGCTAGGTTAGGAGCGAACCAGACTGCAGGCTGGAGGCTGGAGCGAATGAATTGGGATTTTTCCTGCTGTCGATCGATATGGGAGGTGCTCGTTTGGGCTGCAATCCTGCTATAGGGCCTGCCTTGCACTTATGTTATTGGCCCATCCAAATTGAAACATTTTTCTTCATTTTTTTACATTGCCTGCTCGTGCGTTGGGACGAACAAAACTAACATGGGCCAACCTGGACGAGTCAAACTAGGTGCACACTTTCCAGCCACCTGAGGCGGCTACCCATACCAGCCCCTATGGTGGCGTCGCCTCTTTTGCGTGTATGATTGGATAGTGAAAAATATTCCAGTAGCGCTTTTGATTTACCCATAGAATGGTTGAATTGCTTGTTTCTATGAACTGAGTTCTCCAATAATGTGAAGGATGTCAATCTTTTCATCCTATTGTAGATTGCTTAGATCTCGATATGCCAAAAGTAATCGCATTAAATATATAGTAAAAGCCAGTGTGATGTGTTTGGCTACAACTAGTCTTACTACACGTCCTCATATAACATATCAAGGACGCACCATCTTACCAGATTAACCATTCGACTTACCCATGCAGTGTGGGAAGAAAGAAGTATTGGGACTGCATATCCAAGAAATTGATGCCATGGACTCCTTCGTACAACCTTGTAAGCGAAAAAGAAGTTGCAGTGTGCCTGTACAAAGAACTAGCGTAAGTTCAGTTACCTGCTTCTCGGAATTTTAGTTAGCCACTTATTGCAAAATTGCTCAATTACGTTGCTTGGCTTAATTTAGTTTGCTACTAATTACATAATGGCACAGCCTGTTAATCATATTGTAGACTGCGCCTATCTATGTGTTTGATACTTACTGTTAAGAATTACCTGTTTGCCTTAGCTTAAATATCTACTTGTTTGTTTAACTGCTTTGCTGCTGCAATAGCGGGTTACAATGATGTTAATAACTACTTTTTAGCATCCAATTGAAACTCTTTAATTCCTTGTTTGTTTAACTAGTTTGTTGTTATAACTCCCAGTTGAGATGTTTTGCTAACTTCAACTTTTCTGAATCCAATCGGAACTTTAATGGCAAAATAGGTTAGCCCAAGATCAAAGATCGAGGTCCCCATGGACGTTGCATCATCCCACAGCAGTGGCACGGGCCCAATCGTGCATTATGAATTGCCAACTGCTAATGCTCTAGAGGCTAAACTAGTGGTAGAAAGAGATTCTGCTTCTGCACTTAGAGATGAAGTTGACATGTTGAGGAAGCAAACATCACAATCACAAGCAGTACTCAAAACAACCATTAAATATTTGGTGGATTTCAAAATGAAGCAAGCTGAGACTGACCAGATTGTTAAGGTCCTAAATGAAAAAAGGAAATTAAATTCCTACTTGGTAAATCATAGGTGAAATGTTCTTTCCATAGTTGAATAACCTTTGTGTTGTCTTTTCATGTAATCAATCAAACCATTTGTTTTAGAGATCATGTAATAACTGTTTTTTTGTTTTTTTGTTTGTAATTTTATTTGGGCACAAGTCTGTATTAATTGATAAGACTCGGAGACATTTCATTTGGATTGTTGTGCCAGACCTACAAATATGCCAATCGGGCTGAATGTGCATTCAGCAATAGTAGTAGTATAGATGGACCACAAGTGGCACGCATCGGAAAGGGCCAAGATGCTGGCTAAAAAAGGATGCTGTTGTAGCCAAAAAAAAAGTACAGCGGCCTGGGTTATGTATGTTAGTTGATAATATTGATCCATATACTCTATAATTGTTTATATGTCTGTTAGTTCTGTACATTCCTGGTTGATTGACTCGGTATTTGAATCTTGATACATCGTTTGTGTACATATCTAAATGGGAGTACACATTATGCTACGTGTGACATTTGAGTTGGACATGAAGTGTTCCAAATATTCGAATTCACCTTAAACTGGATTCTAGTTTCTGAATTTGTGTATCGGCATTTGTAAACCATATTCATATATGACAGTGGAATACATCTTTGTCCTCCTTTTGAAGATATATAAAAACACATAGAATGATTTATAAAGATTCATATAGAAATACAAAATGGATTCGAATTTAGTTGCCAGGGTAAACGTGGATGCTTATTGTCCCAAAATTCGACAGAAGCAGCAAAATGTCCACTCCCACGTCGGCTGCCCGAAGCCAAGTGTTTGGGAGATGGAAATTCCTATCTACCCATTACACGGACAATCCATCGTCCGGATTTCCACTACTCAAAATTGGGGTTGGTTAGTAACTTCAATTAGACGTGACACGACCGCCTCTGAGCCCATTCCGACATGGTGGGCGTCAAACATGGGCGGCAAAACTCATTTGATTCAAGCTCATCCGAAAGACCTCTATTTCTCCCTCCATTCCCCATTCATACACGGTGGGCGGCAAAACAAACTCGACTCGGCCGAAATTGATGTAGGCAAATATTTTCAATAGGGGCAGGTTTGTCACTTCACTCAGACGTGACACAACCGCCCTACCTTTCAGCCCCGTTCATACACCATGGGCGCCAACCACCCTCTCCTCGCCCGTAATCGCTTTGGGAAAATATTGGCGAGATGCGAGATTACCGTCCTATCCCCAACCAACGAGACGTCCAAATTTTAAATGGGGGCTAAGTTCATAACTTTCCCATATTTCAGACAGGTCCATCCCAAAAACATGGTTCCCCGTACCTCTCCCTCCATTTTCCCATTCATACACCATCCGTGCTAGAACACCCCATCCCCACACCAGCCTCCGTCCGCCACCCCATCCATCGCCACCGTCCTCCACCACATCCATCGCCACCGTCCTCCACCATGCCGGAGCACCTACCAAGACCGCGTCCTCCACTGCTAGAGATGGACATTTCTCATCCACGACGATGGACCAATAGCCTTGCATTGCGTCCTCTCGCTTCATCGGTGCCGTCGTCCTCTTTGTCGGGGCCGCTCACACGACCTTCTCTTCCACCGCAACGGGACTTATCCCTGAATGCACCCGTCTACCGTCACAGATCTGCTTCAATGCCACGGACAGCCATCGCACCCCCGATGCCTACACGGTGCCGCAAGAGAGGTGGTACTTCATATCTCCTCAACTTTTTGATCTCAACCAGAAAATAGATCTTAACTTGGTTACTGTACTTTCTTTTCAGCTCTTAGAATTTAGTTCTTAGTTAGAAGCAAACAATGGATGCTAAATATTATTTCTCCGGTTTGCAGCTTCAAATCTGCCATGGCACTGCCATAATATGGTTTAATTGATCATGCTTAGGGTTTAATTGATCATGTTGGTTCCATGGTGGTTTCTTTAATAGAAATCGGTGGGGAAACCCTCTTTTGCTAAAAAAAATATGCTTAGAGTTTCCCCCTTTTATGATCACTATACGATCAGAATACGTGCTTCGTGTCATAATAACACTGCTCCACCCATCAAGCTAAACAAGCTTAGTTGTTCAAATATGAATCTGATATTATTAAAATAGAGTTGTTTAATTGGTCAGCTAAATGGTCCTAAATTAGTTTCGAAAATGCATGTTCGTCGCTCGGGTGTGTATCCCTACAGGGTGCCCACGGTGGGCCGGCCCACCCTGGGATTTTGGGTCGTCCCAGGCCCCAATTCCCCTCTGTTCTGCTGCGCGCTTCCAATCTCTACTCGCCCCCAGCCGCCTGCCTCGCCAGCGACTTGCCGTCCCCGGACGGCATGACTCTAGGAGGAGATGCCGGACAAACATGAGGCCAGGAGCCGCTCGCCCAATAGCGTCACCGTTGCCCGGGTGTGCCTTCGTGCCTACCTTCCCAGTCCGTTCAGGGCTCAGGCCTGCAGCACCCACCAAGCCAACACAATTTATCCGGAGATACGTCCTCAACACTCAGCAACCACTCCTCATCACCCATTTTCTAATTGATTAATTACTCATTAGGTAGGACTGTCATTAGGGTTTGTTGTGTGCTCAGTGCTACCTACACTTAATGGTTCAGATGTATTTCGGTAATCTTTAGTACCTCTAAAGTTAACAAGGTTTTCAAAATTCCGGCCCTCGGAACAGAAACTATTCATTTTGGATTGTTGGTCGTAGTGACATTGACCCAGATTACTACTGCAAGCCAGGTTTGTTGACAATTTTACTTGTCTTTCTTACTCATTCGATGTAATATCCAATTATTCACGTCGATTAGTTGCAAACAATAAGTGCTAGACAAACTTCTTCATTTAGAGTTTGGACGGTCTCTTACTGCAGTTACAATTCTGCATACTTGTCCTAGTAAGCTCACAAGTAAATGATTGATTCACTACATCTATGCTTGCCTTGTCATATTTTTTGTCAATATTCTTTTAGGGTGGATCACCCTGTTTCTAAATACTGGAACTGTAGACATGAGTGAATAGTATTTCTCTATGTGATCTCTTCCATCATGTGTGGGTAACGAACACTGCATATATAGAAAGAAAGTGTCATTTCCAGCTTTTACATAGGTTTCGATCTTTTACATGGAATACAATCTGCCTACTTGCTTTGTGTCGCACTACCAACACTCCACCCTTGAAGCTAAACATTATGACAATCATAATTGCTTAGTTTATTTGTTCAAATACGAATTTCATATGATTCTAATGTTCCTACTTCAGTTTTGAAATGTGTGCCTGCCTGTTATAGAGACATAAGGGGTTTGTATTTCTGTGTGTGGTCTGGTCAGCACAGTTGGGGAGGTGAACTTTGCATATGCAGGGGTTTATAGGGAGACACTCTCCGAGTTGAATCCGCAATGCATTCCATAGATAATCTGACTACTCTTTATGTTTTCATGAATCTCAAATTCTGAACAACATCATAATGATTATGAGCTTGCACGCATGAAAAGAATAAAGCAGAACAATGCCATGGCTGTCAAACTTGGCATTAAGGGACTAAAATCAAGTCTAGATGCAATGCAATGCAAACGCTCTCCACCTACAGATTCATGCTCAGAATATGATCCTAACAGTGATTCTGAGCTAGAGGGAGACCTAATTCAATGTAGCACCCTAGTGGAGGAGTCAGAGGAAGATGCCCTATCTTATTCACTCATCAAGGTACTTGCTCTAACTTTCCAAGGTTACATTGCTCGCACATATCTTGCAACTGATGCTTAGCATTGCTTCTACTTTGTTGAACTGCCATTAGCTTAGTTTACACATCGTGTATGTGAATACGCCCTGACTATCCATTTTCAGTACATATTCCATCTGTCATCATACCATATTTATCCATCCAAATGTTGTTCTTGTGTATCAGACGTTCAAAAGGAAGAGGGCGATTGCTGATCGTGGAGGAGCACAAGCAAAGTATTTGGAAAAGGTAGTGGCACCTCATAAGTCAAATAGCCCATTATGTGTAGTTGCAATATCACCTGACCCACAAAATACCCCAACTCTAGCAGACTCTAGCCCTACTAAACTGGTCATTTCTGATGCCCCAACTCATCAGACCCCAACAGCAGCAAATAGTATGATTATGCCAGTTGACATAGCACCAGCTGTACGACACAAAACCCCCCATTCCAGCAAAGAGTACACCAAATCCAGTTGCCAAATCCCATTTCGAACCAGAGAGAGCCCCAATTGCAGCAAATAGGACCCTGTTCCATTTCTTCCCAGTTTAGAAGACGAAGCTTATGTTGTTGTCAGGAACTTTGTGCGCATCTTTCCTTCATGGAAAGATTATACCGCAGACACAGAAAAATTTCCAGTCTTCCTCCGCAACTTACGCGTAAGTAATGTACTAATGTTATTCATGGTCATTACTGCATATGTTTCTGCTGATAGAAGACACAAGATTTCATTCTTTTAAATAGGCGGGGAGCAAACTGGATTGTGATGACAAGCAAGGGTTGGTTGCGCTTTTCAAGCACTCGTTGATGAAGTATCGTTCCTACCTGAGGCAAGCGCACTTCGATGGCAAGCCTCTGAACGAAATTTCTGTAAAGTCTCTGGTGCTACATTTATCCGACGATGACTAGAATAATCTTGTTACACATTGGTCTCGGCTGCAGCGTAAGGTACTGTCTATGATATCACATCAAAATTTTAACTACATTTCTGCATTCGCCTTAATGTCTCACTTGTACAAAAACTGTTAGCAGGAGAACATTTGTTCTCAAGGGACCACAGAATCTCGCAACTATACTGCACACTGCATTGCTCTTGTGAGTACCTCTTGCCCTGTATGACCATACTTACTTTCATAGATGTTTGATTATGTAGCATCACTGCACATGTTAGCCTCATAATCGTCCATTTGGTGGACATTATAAGATATGTATGGACTCTTACATAAATTTAGAATCAACCTAATGCTTTTGAAGAGGTTTAGCTCTGCAGTCCTCTTGTAAGGACTGAATGTGGTCTATCACCCTACTTACATTAACAGCTACTCCCTCCGTCCCATAATAGAAGAACGTTTTGTACAGTACACCAGTGTTAAAAACACTCTTGTATTATGGGAAGAGGGATTGGTTCATTTTGTAGCATTCTGCATCTTATCTCCCTCGCCCACCATTTACTAAAAAAGATCAGATCTATATTTAATCTTACCAACAAGTAGAATACATAGACAATGCCAGTGCAGAAGTGTAGCCCATTGCTCTTGTCAGTACATTTTGTCCTGTAACGCTTGTACTTCCAGCGATTGGTAGTTGATTATGTAGCATCAATCTGCATCTTATCTTCATTATCCTCTATCCCTTCCAGTATTATCATATCTATAATTACTCTCTACAAAATGTAGAGTACAAGCAATGCTTATGAAGAAGATTCTGTGCTGAAATTCTTGAGTTATCCTTCCCTTGACATGGAGAAGGGCATTATAAAGCCGGTGTTAACTGTTAATGTAAGTCAGTCCTTCTAAAGCCTTTATCCTCAACTGATGTTTAATTTGCTCATACTCCCTATCGTTTACTCCTGTTTAGTTTGCTGTTTCTACCAAAATGCATGTTCGTAAGAACCGTAAGTTCTAAGTTTTACTTGTAAGACCAAATTCCTTATTCATACCATGCACATTACTTAATAATCCCTATATGTATGCTTGTTTTTGTGGATCTATAATCCAGTGTGTGGTGAAGCAGCCCACGTTTGCACCTTGTCATCTCCTGTTTTATCTTACTGATGTGGATGATGATATGAACAACATGCCATGAACAATATCCAAAATAGATACAATGATTTTCTTTGCCCTTCATCTATGCTTGTTATGTTGACATGGTAATCCAGTAGTGTGGTGAAGCTCCCCGCATTATGAACAATGCCAAATTATGCTATTGATATTTTGAACTTACTCTTTATTTTCTAATTTGAAATTGGATATAATTGACAGAACAGTTATCATCTTTGTTGATACACGTGCAAAACCTGTCATCTACTACTTTGTTTTAGGGTGATATGCCTGATGGCATGCACAAGTCTGCTGAAGGCTATGAGACAAATCCAACATATATTGCAGCAAAGAAGGCAAAACATCTTGAAGATAGCGAGACAACCCCAAAGTATTGTCTTGATGCAGTGTTCAAGTTACTTGAGACTAACAGTCAGACAAGCTCACAGAATTCGTTGTCTGAATCAGTTCGACTTCTTCAGTCCCAAGTTCTAGCAGAAAGGCATTCTGCAACTCAACTTCGACTTGAAGTCCTATTTCTAACAAAGATTGCGGAGAACACCAATGAGAACCTCATCGCTAAACAGCTACACCTGGAAGCTATGACCGATATGCTAGGTCGATCTCACAGCCTTGCGCAGTAGCTTGCGCAGCAGTTCCCCCGCAAGGCTAACCTTTCTTGAACTGTCCTGGAAGTGGTCTCGGTTCAGTATTATTTTGTTATGCTGCTATGGTGCCCAGATTTTGTAATCTGCTTCTTCGTTGCGCTTTATGATCACTGGTAGCGAACTTCGATGCCAAGTGGATGTAATATACCTTAAATCCTTTATTTTATAGTGTAGGTTTATTCTTAGTTACTATGTCATAATTTCTTTATTGTATAGAGTAGGTTTGTTCTTAATTCCTACTTGTTACTGCCATCATTCGCTATCTGAAAAAAATCAGATGTAGTCGACCGGACTGAAACATTCAACTCTAACGAGCCAGGGTTTTAGCAGGCCACAATTGGGCCGGCCTGCGTCTTTCTTGGGCCCGAATGATTGGGGCTTTCACACATTGCGCCAGGCCCAAACTTACACCGGCCTATATTTTAGTTGGGCCTTTTGTCGACCCAGCGCTTAGTTTGGCCCAGGTAGCGTTGGGTGATTAACAAGCTGAATATTGTACTAGCCTGTTATGGCCGAGATGAAACCACGGGCCTTTAGCAGGCCAAAATGCATGTTGGGCCTCAATTTTCACTAGTCGTCGACGGGCCTTCAACAGGCCGAAATGTAGACCGGGCCGTTTTGGGCCCAGTTAGCTCACGGGCCGTTACCAGGCCGAAACATATCTCGGACCTTAGTTGGCCCACTAATATCATGGGCCTTTAAGAGGCCGAAAGCTTAGCACAGGCATCAACGGGCCGAATTACGCGACAGGCCTTTAACAGGCCCAAAGTCACATTGGGCTTAACTGTTGCCACCTTTAGCATGGGCCATTAGTGGGCCCGATGTCCCGTCGGACCATATATGGCCCATGGGCAGCACGGGCCATTCCCAGGCCGAAAGTCACACCAGGCTGAAATGGGCCCATGTCTACATCAGGCCTCTAACAGGCCGAAAGTCACTGGGCTGTAGTTGGCGCAAAATATTCAATGAACAATTAATGGGCCAGATCTGGCTTCGGGCCGCAAATGGGCCCAAATATTGGGAGAACAATTAACGGGCCAGATCTGGCTTCGGGTCGTAAATGGGCCCAAATATTGAGCAAACAATTAATGGGCCAGATCTGTCTTCGGGCCGTAAATGGGCCTTTATTAAGCAGGTCGTTATTGGGCTGGCCCACTAGTACCTGATTAAGTTCTACAGGCCTTTGACTGGGCCAGCCTTTTTAACCTATATGGGCCTCTGTTGGGCCTAGCCACGTGTCGATGTATCATAGGCATGTCTCCTCCAATGGACGGGCGACATCTGGCCCACTGACGAGCTGACAGGTGTTCCCTTCGGCCAATCAGAATTTTACACGTGGAAATTTCCCATTGGTCAGGGCTGTTAATGGGTTATCGGATCCAAAATCCGACACGATAGCTTAATGGCGTTCCGTTATGGTGGATACCACGTGTCGGTCACCCTTGACGAAAGCACTTCTGTGACGCGCGATTTATCGTCATGGAAGTGGACACTTCCGTGATGATAATTTTGGTAATGTCATGGAACACTTCTATGACAGCACATGTATGACTATCTTGATTCTATCATAAAATTGTCAAGGATGTACATGCATGACAAAAAACGCAACCTACTGTGACAAACACGTATCATCTCGGAAGTGTATTTTTTTTGTAGTGCAGACAGCAGATTACATACACTGGGCATCAAAGATCGCCACCAGTGCAACTAAAGACGCCGACAAAATAATATACAAAACTGACAGCACTTCAATAGAGTTCAAGAAAGGTTAGCCCTGCTGGGGAGCTGCAGCACAAGCAGCTGAGCAAGATGATGAGACTACGCTTGTTCAACACTTATATCTTCCTCACTCTAAAAGATAAACAAGCAGACATATGACAGGTTTTGCACATAAAAGTATCAGTGCTGACAATTCATCACATTTCTTACTGACGAATAAAGTGACACAGTTTAAAATTGCATTAACACAATATGGTATTGTTCAGGTCAAGACATGGCAGGAAATGACATTGTGAAGGAGTTGGCAGCTTCACGACACCACTGGATTACAGATCAAGAACTCATAAGTATCAATGGTTAGTGCGCTGTCAATTTATACCATTTCAGATTAGCAAATAAAGAGACGGTTTAAATAATAGTATAATGATATGACATTGTTCATAGTTAAGACATTGCAGAATATGACATTGTGCTGTAGTGGGTAGGTTCACCACACCACTGGATTACGGATGAAGAACAGAAGCATACATGCAGTGCAAAAGAAGATCACTTGCTTTGTATTGTTTAATTTACATGGTATGAAGAAGGAACTTGGTTGTACAACTGAAAACTTAAATTGAGAAAGGACAAACTTTTGTTTACGAACTACATAATAAACTTTAAACAAGCAATTTGATGCAAACACCAAAAATAAACAGCTGTTGCAGTCATGCCTAACCAAATATATACAACAAAGTTTGAAGGCTTGAGATGGACAAACTTACATTGTTGGTGAAGACAGGCTCTATAAAGGCCTTGTCCATGCTGATGGGGGGGGGGCAATTCAAGAAGTTTACCACAGAATCTTCTTCAAAAGCACTGCCTTTATTCTACATTTTGTTAAGATTAAATATAGATGTGATAATATAGGAAAAATGGAGAATATTTAAGATAAGATGAAGAGTGATGCTACATAATCAAGTAGCTATAAATGTAAGTGCAGCGATACAGGCAAAAGGTTCAGCCAAGAGCAATGCACAGCTAAACTTCTTCAGTACCAACCTTATGGTAAGAGTAAATATAGATCTGATGTGTAGAAAATGGAGGGCAAAGGAAAATAAGCTGCAAAGTGATGGTATATGAACAACTACCTGTCATTATAAGTACACTGATAAAGGACAGCATGTACTTACAAGAACAATGCAGAGCTAAAAAAACATTGGCATTGGATATATTCTACACTAATGTAACCATTCATACAGATCAGATAATTTGGAGCGAACAATTGATAAGCAAGCTATCATGCATACTGCTGTCACATAATGAACCAGGTATTGTTGGGGAACGTTGCAGAAAACAAAAAATTTCTACTCGTTTCACCAAGATCATCTAGGAGTTCATCTAGCAACGAGTCACGAGATGCATCTACATACCTTTGTAGATCGCGAGCGGAAGCGTTCGTTAGAACGAGGTTGAAGTAGTCGAACACGACGTGATCCAAATCACCGATGACCAGCGCCGAACGGACGGCACCTCCGCGTTCAACACACGTACGGGACGGGAGACGTCTCCTCCTTCTTGATCCAGCAAGGGGAGAGGAGAGGTTGACGAAGATCCAGCAGCACGACGGCGTGGTGGTGGATGCAGGGCGTCACGACAGCAGGGCTTCGCCGTGTACTACGAGAAAGGGAGAAGTAACAGGGGAAGAGGGAAGCACCAAAAGCGTGGGGATCAAGTCCCTCCTCTCCCCCACTATATATAGGGGTGCCTGGGGGGGCGCCGGCCCTGGTAGATGGGATCTACCAGGGGGGGCAGCGGCCAGGGGTGGGGGGCTTGCCCCCCAAGCAAGGGGGCGCCCCCTTTAGGGTTCCCCCCCAACCCTAGGCGCATGCGCCTTGGGGGGGCTGGCGCCCCAGCCCACTATGGGCTGGGTTCCCTCCTATTTCAGCCCAAGGGGCCCTCCGGGATAGGTGGCCCCACCCGGTGGACCCCCGGGACCCTTCCGGTGGTCCCGGTACAATACCGGGTACCCCGAAACTTGTCCCGATGGCCGAAACTGCACATCCTATATATAATTCTTTACCTCCGGACCATTCCGGAACTCCTTGTGACGTCCGGGATCTCATCCGGGACCCCGAACAATATTCGGGTTACTGCATATACATATCTTCACAACCCTAGCGTCACCGAACCTTAAGTGTGTAGACCCTACGGGTTCGGGAGACAAGCAGACATGACCGAGATGACTCTCCGGTCAATAACCAACAGCGGGATCTGGATACCCATGTTGGCTCCCACATGCTCCACGATGTTCTCATCGGATGAACCACGATGTCGAGGATTCAATCAACCCCGTATGCAATTCCCTTTGTCTATCGATATATTACTTGCCCGAGATTCGATCGTCGGTATCCCAATACCTCGTTCAATCTCGTTACCGGCAAGTCACTTTACTCGTACCGTAATGCATGATCCCGTGACCAGACACTTGGTCACTTTGAGCTCATTATGATGATGCATTACCGAGTGGGCCCAGTGATACCTCTCCGTCATACGGAGTGACAAATCCCAGTCTTGATCCGTGTCAACCCAACAGACACTTTCGGAGATACCCGTAGTATACCTTTATAGTCACCCAGTTACGTTGTGACGTTTGGTACACCCAAAGCACTCCTACGGTATCCGGGAGTTACACGATCTCATGGTCTAAGGAAAAGATACTTGACATTGCAAAACTCTAGCAAACGAACTATACGATCTTTATGCTATGTTTAGGATTGGGTCTTGTCCATCACATCATTCTCCTAATGATGTGATCTCGTTATCAGTGACATCTTATGTCCATAGCCAGGAAACCATGACTATCTGTTGATTAACAAGCTAGTCAACTAGAGGCTTACTAGGGACATGTTGGTGTCTGTTATTCACACATGTATTACGATTTCCGGATAACACAATTATAGCATGAATAAAGACAATTACCATGAACAAGGAAATATAATAATAATGCTTTTATTATTGCCTCTAGGGCATATTTCCAACAGTCTCCCACTTGCACTAGAGTCAATAATCTAGTTACATTGTGATGAATCGAACACCCATGGAATTCTGGTGTTGATCATGTTTTGCCCTAGGGAGAGGTTTAGTCAACGGATCTGCTACATTCAGGTCCGTATGTACTTTACAAATTTCTATGTCTCCATCTTGAACATTTTCACGAATGGAGTTGAAGCGACGCTTGATGTGCCTTGTCTTCTTGTGAAACCTGGGCTCCTTGGCAAGTGCAATAGCTCCAGTGTTGTCACAGAAGAGCTTGATCGGCCCCGACGCATTGGGTATGACTCCGAGGTCGGTGATGAACTCCTTCACCCAGATTGCTTCATGTGCTGCCTCCGAGGCTGCCATGTACTCCGCTTCACATGTAGATCCCGCCACGACGCTCTGCTTGCAACTGCACCAGCTTACTGCCCCACCATTCAAAATATACACGTATCCGGTTTGTGACTTTGAGTCATCCAAATCTGTGTCGAAGCTAGCGTCGACGTAACCCTTTACGACGAGCTCTTCATCACCTCCATAAACGAGAAACATCTCCTTAGTCCTTTTCAGGTACTTCAGGATATTCTTGACCGCTGTCCAGTGTTCCTTGCCGGGATTACTTTGGTACCTTCCTACCAAACTTACGGCAAGATTTACATCGGGTCTGGTACACAGCATGGCATACATAATAGAACCTATGGCTGAGGCATAGGGGATGACACTCATCTCTTCTATTTCTTCTGCCGTGGTCGGACTTTGAGCCGAGCTCAATTTCATACCTTGCAGTACAGGCAAGAACCCCTTCTTAGACTGATCCATATTGAACTTCTTCAATATCTTATCAAGGTATGTGCTTTGTGAAAGACCTAGGAGGCGTCTTGATCTATCTCTATAGATCTTGATGCCTAATATATAAGCAGCTTCTCCAAGGTCCTTCATTGAAAAACTCTTATTCAAGTAGGCCTTGATGCTGTCCAAGAGTTCTGTATCATTTCCCATCAAAAGTATGTCATCTACATATAATATGAGAAATGCTACAGAGCTCCCACTCACTTTCTTGTAAACACAGGCTTCTCCATAAGTCTCTGTGAACCCAAACGCTTTGATCATCTCATCAAAGCGAATGTTCCAACTCCGAGATGCTTGCACCAGCCCATAAATCGAGCGTTGGAGCTTGCACACCTTGTCAGCATTCTTAGGATCGACAAAACCCTCCGGCTGCATCATATACAATTCTTCCTTAAGGAAACCATTAAGGAATGCCGTTTTGACGTCCATTTGCCATATTTCATAATCGTAGAATGCGGCAATTGCTAACATGATTCGGACGGACTTCAGCTTCGCTACCGGCGAGAAAGTCTCATCGTAGTCAACCCCTTGAACTTGTCGATAACCCTTAGCGACAAGCCGAGCTTTATAGATGGTCACATTACCATCCGCGTCTGTCTTCCTCTTAAAGATCCATTTATTTTCTATGGCTCGCCGTTCTACGGGCAAGTCAGTCAAAGTCCATACTTCGTTTTCATACATGGATCCTATCTCGGATTTCATGGCTTCTAGCCATTTGTCGGAATCCAGGCCCGCCATCGCTTCTTCATAGTTCGAAGGTTCACCGTTGTCTAACAACATGATTTCCATGACAGGGTTGCCGTACCACTCTGGTGCGGAACGTGTCCTTGTGGACCTTCGAATTTCAGTGGAAGCTAGATCAGAAGTATCTTGATCATTATCATTAACATCCTCTCTAGTTGGTGCTGGCACCTCAGGAACATTTTCTTGAGTTGCGCCATTTTCCTGTTCAAGAGGCAATACTTCATCTAGTTCTACTTTCCTCCCACTTACTTCTTTCGAGAGAAACTCCTTCTCTAGAAAGGATCCATTCTTGGCAACAAAGACCTTGCCTTCGGATCTGAGGTAGAAGGTATACCCAATAGTTTCTTTAGGGTATCCTATGAAGACGCATTTTTCCGACTTGGGTTCGAGCTTTTCAGGTTGAAGTTTCTTGACATAAGCATCGCATCCCCAAACTTTTAGAAACGACAGCTTAGGTTTCTTCCCAAACCATAATTCATACGGTGTCATCTCAACGGATTTCGATGGAGCCCTATTTAAAGTGAATGCGGCAGTCTCTAAAGCATAGCCCCAAAAAGATAGCGGTAAATCGGTAAGAGACATCATAGACCGCACCATATCTAATAGAGTGCGATTACGATGTTCGGACACACCGTTACGCTGAGGTGTTCCAGGCGGCGTTAGTTGTGAAACTATTCCACATTTTCTTAAGTGTGTGCCAAATTCATGACTCAAGTATTCTCCTCCACGATCTGATCGTAGAAACTTGATCTTCCTGTCACGTTGATTCTCAACCTCACTCTGAAATTCCTTAAACTTTTCAAAGGTTTCAGACTTGTGTTTCATTAAGTAGATATACCCATATCTACTCAAGTCATCTGTGAGAGTGAGAACATAACGATAGCCACCGCGAGCCTCAACACTCATTGGACCGCACACATCGGTATGTATGATTTCCAATAAGTTGGTTGCTCGCTCCATTGTTCCTGAGAACGGAGTCTTGGTCATTTTACCCATGAGGCATGGTTCGCACGTATCAAATGATTCATAATCAAGAGACTCTAAAAGTCCATCTGCATGGAGCTTCTTCATGTGTTTGACACCTATGTGACCAAGGCGGCAGTGCCACAAGTATGTGGGACTATCGTTATTAACCTTACATCTTTTGGTATTCACACTATGAACATGTGTAGCATTACGCTCGAGATTCATTAAGAATAAACCATTCACCACAGGAGCATGACCATAAAACATATCTCTCATATAAATGGAACAACCATTATTCTCGGATTTAAATGAGTAGCCATCTCGAATTAAATGAGATCCCGATACAATGTTCATGCTCAAAGCTGGTACTAAATAACAATTATTGAGGTTTAAAACTAATCCCGTAGGTAAATGAAGAGGCAGCGTGCCGACGGCGATCACATCGACCTTGGAACCATTCCCGACGCGCATCGTCACCTCGTCCTTCGCCAGTCTCCGTTTATTCCGCAGCTCCTGCTTTGAGTTACAAATGTGAGCAACTGCACCGGTATCAAATACCCAAGAGCTACTACGAGCACTGGTTAGGTACACATCAATTACATGTATATCACATATACCTTTTGTTTTGCCGGCCTTCTTGTCTGCTAAGTATTTGGGGCAATTCCGCTTCCAGTGACCACTTCCCTTGCAATAAAAACACTCAGTCTCGGGCTTGGGTCCATTCTTTGGCTTCTTCCCGGCAGCTTGCTTGCCGGGCGCGGCAACTTCCTTGCCGTCCTTCTTGAAGGCTTTCTTACCCTTGCCCTTCTTGAACTTAGTGGTTTTATTGACCATCAACACCTGATGTTCCTTCTTGACTTCTACCTCTGCTGATTTCAGCATAGCAAATACTTCAGGAATGGTCTTTTCCATCCCCTGCATATTGAAGTTCATCACAAAGCTCTTGTAGCTCGGTGGAAGCGACTGGAGGATTCTGTCAATGACCGCATCATCCGGGAGATTAACTCCCAGCTGAGTCAAGCGGTTATGTAATCCAGACATCGTGAGTATGTGCTCACTGACAGAACTATTTTCCTCCATCTTACAGCTGAAGAACTTGTCGGAGACCTCATATCTCTCGACCCGGGCATGAGCTTGGAAAACCATTCTCAGCTCTTCGAACATCTCATATGCTCCATGTCTCTCAAAACGCTTTTGGAGCCCCGGTTCTAAACTGTAGAGCATGCCGCACTGAACGAGGGAGTAGTCATCGGATCGTGTCTGCCAAGCGTTCATAACGTCTTGTTCGGCAGGGAGGACAGGTGCGTCACCCAGCGGTGCTTGTAGGACATAATCTTTCTTGGCAGCTATGAGGATGATCCTCAGGTTCCGGACCCAGTCCGTGTAGTTGCTGCCATCGTCTTTCAGCTTGGTTTTCTCTAGGAACGCGTTGAAGTTGAGGACTACGTTGGCCATTTGATCTACAAGACATATTGTAAATATTTTAGACTAAGTTCATGATAATTAAGTTCATCAAATCAAATTATTTATGAACTCCCACTTAGATAGACATCCCTCTTCCAGTCATCTAAGTATAACATGATCCGAGTTAACTAGGCCGTGTCCGATCATCACGTGAGACGGACTAGTCAACGTCGGTGAACATCTTCATGTTGATCGTATCTTTTATACGACTCATGCTCGACCTTTCGGTCTTCTGTGTTCCGAGGCCATGTCTGTACATGCTAGGCTCGTCAAGTCAACCTAAGTGTTTGCATGTGTAAATCTGTCTTACACCCGTTGTATGTGAACGTTAGAATCTATCACACCCGGTCATCACATGGTGCTTCGAAACAACGAACTGTCGCAACGGTGCACAGTTAGGGGGAACACTTCTTGAAATTATTATGAGGGATCATCTTATTTACTACCGTCGTTCTAAGTAAACAAGATGCAAAACATGATAAACATCACATGCAATCAAATAATAAACGTGACATGATATGGCCAATATCACATAGCTCCTTTGATCTCCATCTTGGGGCTCCATGATCATCTTGTCACCGGCTTGACACCATGATCTCCACCATCATGATCTCCATCATCGTGTCTCCATGAAGTTGCTCGCCAACTATTACTTCTACTACTATGGCTAACGCGTTTAGCAATAAAGTAAAGTAATTTACATGGCGTTTCTCAATGACACGCAGGTCATATAAAAGAATAAAGACAACTCCTATGGCTCCTGCCGGTTGTCATACTCATCAACATGCAAGTCGTGATTCCTATTACAATAGCATGAACATCTCATACATCACATATAGATCATTCATCATTCGTCACAACTTTGGCCATATCATATCACAAAGCACTTGCTGCAAAAACAAGTTAGACGTCCTCTAATTGTTGTTGCAAGTTTTTACGTGGCTGAATTAGGGTTCTAGCAAGAACGTTTTCTTACCTATGTGAAAGCCACAACGTGATTTGTCAACTTCTATTTACCCTTCATAAGGACCATGTTCATCGAATCCGCTCCAACTAAAGTGGGAGAGACAGACACCCGCCAGCCACCTTATGCAACTAGTGCATGTTAGTCGGTGGAACCGGTCTCACGTAAGCGTACGTGTAAGGTTGGTCCGGGCCGCTTCATCCCACAATACCGCTGAAGCAAGAAAAGACTAGTAGCGGCAAGAAGGTTGACAAATCCACGCCCACAACGAATTGTGTTCTACTCGCGCAAGAAGAACTACGCATAGACCTAGCTCATGATGCCACTGTTGGGGAACGTTGCAGAAAACAAAAAATTTCTACTCGTTTCACCAAGATCATCTAGGAGTTCATCTAGCAACGAGTCACGAGATGCATCTACATACCTTTGTAGATCGCGAGCGGAAGCGTTCGTTAGAACGAGGTTGAAGTAGTCGAACACGACGTGATCCAAATCACCGATGACCAGCGCCGAACGGACGGCACCTCCGCGTTCAACACACGTACGGGACGGGAGACGTCTCCTCCTTCTTGATCCAGCAAGGGGAGAGGAGAGGTTGACGAAGATCCAGCAGCACGACGGCGTGGTGGTGGATGCAGGGCGTCACGACAGCAGGGCTTCGCCGTGTACTACGAGAAAGGGAGAAGTAACAGGGGAAGAGGGAAGCACCAAAAGCGTGGGGATCAAGTCCCTCCTCTCCCCCACTATATATAGGGGTGCCAGGGGGTGCGTCGGCCCTGGTAGATGGGATCTACCAGGGGGGGCGGCGGCCAGGGGTGGGGGCTTGCCCCCCAAGCAAGGGGGCGCCCCCTTTAGGGTTCCCCCCCAACCCTAGGCGTATGGGCCTTGGGGGGGCTGGCACCCCAGCCCACTATGGGCTGGGTTCCCTCCTATTTCAGCCCAAGGGGCCCTCCGTGATAGGTGGCCCCAGCCGGTGGACCCCCGGGACCCTTCCGGTGGTCCCGGTACAATACCGGGTACCCCGAAACTTGTCCCGATGGCCGAAACTGCACATCCTATATATAATTCTTTACCTCCGGACCATTCCGGAACTCCTCGTGACGTCCGGGATCTCATCCGGGACCCCGAACAATATTCGGGTTACTGCATATACATATCTTCACAACCCTAGCGTCACCGAACCTTAAGTGTGTAGACCCTACGGGTTCGGGAGACAAGCAGACATGACCGAGACGACTCTCCGGTCAATAACCAACAGCGGGATCTGGATACCCATGTTGGCTCCCACATGCTCCACGATGTTCTCATCGGATGAACCACGATGTCGAGGATTCAATCAACCCCGTATGCAATTCCCTTTGTCTATCGATATATTACTTGCCCGAGATTCGATCGTCGGTATCCCAATACCTCGTTCAATCTCGTTACCGGCAAGTCACTTTACTCGTACAGTAATGCATGATCCCATGACTAGACACTTGGTCACTTTGAGCTCATTATGATGATGCATTACCGAGTGGGCCCAGTGATACCTCTCCGTCATACGGAGTGACAAATCCCAGTCTTGATCCGTGTCAACCCAACAGACACTTTCGGAGATACCCGTAGTATACCTTTATAGTCACCCAGTTACGTTGTGACGTTTGGTACACCCAAAGCACTCCTACGGTATCCGGGAGTTACACGATCTCATGGTCTAAGGAAAAGATACTTGACATTGCAAAACTCTAGCAAACGAACTATACGATCTTTATGCTATGTTTAGGATTGGGTCTTGTCCATCACATCATTCTCCTAATGATGTGATCTCGTCATCAGTGACATCTTATGTCCATAGCCAGGAAACCATGACTATCTGTTGATTAACAAGCTAGTCAACTAGAGGCTTACTAGGGACATGTTGGTGTCTGTTATTCACACATGTATTACGATTTCCGGATAACACAATTATAGCATGAATAAAGACAATTACCATGAACAAGGAAATATAATAATAATGCTTTTAATATTGCCTCTAGGGCATATTTCCAACAGGTATGTATGCAAGTACAGTGATACAGGACAATGGGTACTAACAAGAGCAAAGCAGTGGGGAGCATATTTGTGATATCTTGTCGTTCTTGTCAAATAGGAATTCTTCTTCAAGCAGATTTCCTGCAAAAAGATCCGTAAGGCACATGCGGAAAAGTAGAAGTTCAAATTGTCATGTGATTTCATAGACAGTACCTCATCCTGGGAATGAGACCAGTGCATAACAAGGTTTTTCCATTCAATGTCTTCTAAATTTAGCACAGGAGACTTCACCGGAAATTCGTTTATAGACTTGCCATCAAAGTGTTATTTCCTCGGGTAACACCGATACTGCTGCAATGCTTCCTTGAAAAGCACAAGCAAGCTTTGCTCGTCATGACTATCCAGATTGACCCTCGCCTAGTTACAACAATGTAATGTAAATCATTGATGTGTTCAATCAGCAGAAAACAGGAAAATAATAACCATGAATAATAGCACTTACACGTAAGTTGGACAGGAAGATGTGAAAATGGTGTTTGTCTTCACAATAATCTTCCCATGATGGGAATATATGCACGTAGTCCCTAACAACATTGTAAGCATTGTCTTTTAAACTGGGAATAAATGGAATGGGGTTCCAATCTGCAGGAATTGCCGTCTCTGCAGTTGGGATAGGTCTTCGGCCGGTGGACTTGCTGTACTTTTTGTTGGAGTGGGATTTTTCTGTGGTATAGCTGGTGCTATGGCAAATAAAATTGGTATACCTTTTCCTGGATTGCAGGTCCTGTGTGGTGAGGCTAGTGGTGTGGCCAGTGAAGTATGGGTATAGTCTGCTGGAGTCGGTCCTACGTTTTGTGTCACTGGTTGTACAGCCAATATAAGTGGGGTGTTGTCTGATTTCTCTGGCACCACCGCGTTTTTCAAGGACTTTGCTGGTGCTCCTTCAGGTTCGGCAATCACCCTCTTCCTTTTTGATGTCTGATGCACAAGAACAGCATTTGAGTGGAAAAACATGGTATGATGATAGATGGAATATGTATTGATAATGGATGGGCATGGCATCTCGACATATATGATGAGTAAACTAAGCAGATGGCGGTGCAACAAAGTATAAGAAATGCAAGACAACATATGCAAGATACCTGCAATCAATAAAACATTGCCAATTTAGAACAGGCACCTTGATGGGTGAACAGGACAGGTCATCTGCCTTTGACTCCTCGAGGTTAGAATAGTCATTAGGATCATATTCTGAACAAGAATCAACAGGTGGGGAGCGTATGAGTTTCATTGCATCCAGAATGGCACTCAATTCCTTGGTGCCAATTTTGTAAGTCATTGCAGTGTTTAGCTTCAAGAGTGGACTGCTGCTAGTGCGACAGAAAGCAGCTACACAGATCATAGTGTAGATATAATGGGAAAACCTTAAGCATCAGAGTAAAATCAGCAAAGTGGAACTTGCTGGAATATATGTGCTAGTATTGCCAGTACGACTAGAAAGGCTTCAGATACCAGCTCTCTTCAAGTGAAGGTGCGGTACTGTCAATATTAGTGTAACTCTCAAAGGCGACATAGCTCCCCGCATTTCCTTGCTATTCTTATAGGATTCAAGTGGGCAGGCTACTACAAATCCTATTCCTATGTTTACAAGATCCTATGAATCAAAGAGGCTCAAAGTGTCCATCACAACCAACCGTACAGACCTCTACACTTCAAATGTCCCTGCTCATCTTCAGTACAAGGAATATACTGTACTACTATCATACTCCCTCCATTCCAAAATATAAATCTTGTTAGAGATTTCCACTATGGATCACATACAGATGTGTCCAGATACATTTTAGAGTGTAGATTGATACGTCTCCAACGTATCTATAATTTTTGATTGCTCCATTCTATATTATCTACTGTTTTGGACTATATTGGGCTTTATTTGCCACTTTTATATTATTTTTGGGACTAACCTATTAACCGGAGGCCCAGCCCAGAATTGCTGTTTTTTGCCTATTTCAGTGTTTCGAAGAAACGGAATATCAAACGGAGTCCAAACGGAATAAACCTTTCTGGAACGTGATTTTCTTCCCGAATATGACCCAGGAGACTTGGACCCTACGCCAAGGAAGCTTCGAGGTGGGCACGAGGTAGGGAGCGCGCCCTATACCCCCAGGCACGCCCCCACCCTCGTGGGCCCACCAAAGCTCCACCGACGTACTTATTCCTCCTATATATACCTACGTACCCCCAAACGAACAGATACGGAGCCAAAAACCTAATTCCACCGCCGCAACTTTCTGTATCCACGAGATCCCATCTTGGGGCCTGTACCGGAGCTCCGCCGGAGAGGGCCGTCATCACGGAGGGCTTCTACATCATCATAACCTCTCCGATGAAGTGTGAGTAGTTTACCTCAGACCTTCGGGTCCATAGTTATTAGCTAGATGGCTTCTTCTCTCTTTTTGGGTCTCAATACAAAGTTCTCCCCCTCTCTCATGGAGATCTATTTGATGTAATCTTCTTCTTTTTGTGGTGTGTTTGTTGAGACCGATGAATTGTGGGTTTATGATCAAGTCTATCTATGAATAATATTTGAATCTTCTCTGAATTCTTTTATGTATGATTGGTTATCTTTGCAAGTCTCTTCGAATTATCCGTTTGGTTTGGCCAACTAGATTGGTAGTTCTTGCCATGGGAGAAGTGCTTAGCTTCGGGTTTGATCTTGCGGTGTCCTTTCCCAGTGACAGAAGGGGCAGCAAGGCACGTATTGCATCGTTGCCATCGAGGATAACAAGATGGGGTTTATTTCATATTGCATGAATTTATCTCTCTACATCATGTCATCTTGCTTAAAGCGTTACTCTGTTTTTAACTTAATACTCTAGATGCATGTTGGATAGCGGTCGATGAGTGGAGTAATAGTAGTAGATGCAGAATCGTTTCGGTCTACTTGTCACGGACGTGATGCCTATATACATGATCATGCCTTGATATTCTCATAACTATGCTCAGTTCTGTCAATTGCTCAACAGTAATTTGTTCACCCATCGTAGAATACTTATGCTCTTGAGAGAAGCCACTAGTGAAACCTATGGCCCCCGGGTCTATTCTCATCATATCAATCTCCATCTCTTTAATCTTGCTTTGCATTTTTACTTTGCCTTTTACTTTTCACTTTGCATCTCTATACCAAAAATACCAAAAAAATATTATATCTATCAGATCTCACTCTCGTAAGTGACCGTGAAGGGATTGACAACCCCTAATCGCATTGGTTGTGAGTAGCTATCATTTTGTGCAGGTACGAGGGACTTGAGCGTAGCCTCCTAATGGATTGATACCTTGGTTCTCAAAAACTGAGGGAAATACTTACGCTACTCTGCTGCATCATCCTTTCCTCTTCAGGGAAATCCAACGCAAGCTCAAGAGGTAGCATAGATTCACTCATTTTGCTCCATATGTAGTCCATGGTGGAATCTATACAAAGACTTGTATTTAGGAATGGAGAGGAACATGGTAAAGAAGAGCAAGCAGATTTTGGATAATAAAATGTTGGTTGCGCAGTGCCCACACATGATGAACCAGAGCGCATTAAGAATGCAACTCCTAGCTGTCTCTCGACCATTTCAGGCGGTTGGATGAAGATCCTACGTCTCCTAACCCTTCTTCTTCCTCGTCTCTGATTCTTCCCATACAGAACACCGCACGGGCCGCCGGCCGGACCACCGGCCCCCACTTCCTGTGTTCCTCCGCCACCCCCACCCCCACCCCCGCACCAACCCCCACCCGCGTCGAGTTTTCTTCGTTCAGCGAGGCCCCACAACTACCCAAGCCCCTTCGATCGCACCGGCGAACTCCGGCGAGCTCTGAAAAATCGACTGACCCAATTTTGAAATTTAGTCTAACGTGATTTAACTAGTGTGGAATATAAAAGGGGAAAACCATAAGCATTGGGAGTATAGCGTTGAGCGTGCCATGGCGGATCTGAAGGTGCAAACCGGACAAAGGAAACTTCGCAACCAAGACAAGAAATCAGAGTAAAGCAGTGGCGATCTATTTTCTTGCTGCGATAAATAAGTTGAGCAGATACGAAAGAGTACCGCCTCTGGTGCGGCATCGTGTACGCATCTGCTGAGAATTTGATGGTCTTGCGGTAGCGATGGCTGTCGGCAGCGTGGAAGAGGATCTAGGAGGGTAGACGGTGGTAGTGGGGCGCGGTGGACGAGACAGTCGTAGGAGCGGCGCCGGCAAGGTGGATGACGGCGGGGATGAAGCGAGAGGACAGGATGCAAGGATCCTGGTCCGAAGCCGTGGATGAGAGAGGTCGATCTCTTGTAATGGACGACAGCGTCGGGGTATCAGCTCCTGCATGGTGGAGGAGGACGGCGGTGGATGGGGTGGCGGCCGGTGGCGGACGGAGGAGGGTGGGGTGGAGAGGGTGTTTTGGCGCCCACGGAGTACGAATGGGGGAAAGGGAGGTAGAGAGGAAGGGGGGAACCATGTATTCAGGGCGCGCTTGTCTCAAATGCGAGGAAATTTGTAAACTTAGCCCACGTTTCAAATTTCTACTACATCACAGCAACATTACTCAGTTGGGGATAGGACGGTAATCTCGCATACACCGAATATTTGCCGACGAGATTTGTTTTTGGCGCCCACCGTGTATGAATATGAATCGGGAAGGGAGTCGATTTCAGCCGAGGACACACTATGTTTTGGCGCCCACCGTGTATGAATCCGGGTGAGAGGCGGTTACGTCACGTTTGGGTGAAATTACAAACCTACCCCTATCGAAACCTATAGAAATCCAGCAGATAGGCTTTGCGTGGCAGGGATAGGCAGTAGTGATTTCCATCTCGTAGATTTTGGTTTCGGGGCGGTTACTACGACTTTACCCGCTTCGTTCAAATTTTGCAGAGTGCACGTTTACCGTGCCAACTCAATTCGTATCCCGTTTGTATTCTATTTTTCTCGGGCGGGATCCATTTTCAATTGGAATTACATTCTATATACATCATTTTTTATATATACTTTCAAAAGCACAACAAAGAATTCTGCTCCTTTATATGTATAATATGATCTACAAATACAACGATCTCGAAATCTTAAGGTTGAATTTGAAAAAATTTAACCAAATTATGTTCTACTAAAATGTATGGATCAGTAATATCTACATATTAAATAACATAGATGTGCGTGAATTCATATGAGTACGCATGTTTGATAGATCAATTTTGGTTCGAGTATGGATTACATGTGTCATCATCTCGAATTCAAATATTTGAATCCCTTTTTTGTTCACTCCTTTAACGCCCATCTCTCTCGCAAGCATGCGCCTTCAGGTAGCTATCACTCTCTTTTCTCCAGCTCACCCGCACGCTCACTTCATGTTTCTCCTATCCTCGCAAACATGGTCTCTCGACGTCTCCCTTGAGAAGTGTCACACTCTCCCTATCATTATACATTACACGGTTTTCATTATCTCTCATGTCTCTACTGTTCTCTGGTATCACTCGGTACCTAAGCTTTCTTTTTCACTGCCACACACACAGTCTCCATTCGTCTTTCACTTTGTCTTTCTCTCTATGGGATTCTCTCACACACCCTATATGTCTCTACATATGACTCATACCACTAAAGTTACTCTCTCTCTCTCTCTCCTGTAGACACAACATTTGTTGTGGTCTCCTTTTCGTCTCCATCCCAGACTAACATTATTCATTTGTTTACTGATCAGACAACCCCGACTACCGTCTCCTCTCTCTCTCACAGACACACACACACAACTCCTTCTTCCACTCCCCTTCCCGACTACCGTCTCTCTCACACACACACACAAAACTCTCACTTTCGCACCTCGACTCGTATTTCTCTCACAAACATTTATCGACTAGCTAGCCTCTAGATAGGTTTATACACCCACACACTCGTGCTTCCACCATCGCATACATGTCTCTCTCCTGCTCCTTGTATCGATGTAGATTTTTCTTCCCTTCTTGAGACACGCCCTCTCGATCGTGCACACACACACTATTGCCTCATTTTAAGCTGACACCTATCGCACACACACTCCTTGTGTCTTCGTCACACATGCACTCCGTTCTCCTCCACTCTCCCTCTCTCTCACACACACATGGGCTTTTTGTAACAACTAGCAAGATGCCCATGTGTTGCATGAAATATCAAGATGCATTGTATAAGTAGTTTATCTTGTGGGGGAAAAGGATGAACGAGGGAATGCCTTATTTGCAAATGTGGAGAGGGGTGTGGGTATCTTTTTGCAAAATTTCCATAGTTTCCTTCCTATCCGTTAGATATAGATTGGACGGCCTATATTGCAGGATGGCAGTCACATGATCATCACCGACAATGCTTTTTATAAGAGTAGGGATAAAAATAGAGTTGGTGATGATGGTGGGCCTACCATCCTGCAATGTAGGTCGTCTGATTTATATCTGACGGATAGGAAGGAAAACATGGCAATTTACCCGCATTCTTCACCACATTTGCAGATAAGGCCTTCCCTCGTTCATCTTTCTCCCACAAGATCTTGATGTTCTGTGCAACGCACGGGCATCTTGCTAGTAAGAGTAGAAATTAGACATATACCACTTCTCGAATCTTGAAACAACAACATTCTTCCCTTATCTCATCAAAACCGCCAAAGGAATATATTTTGAGTGAAACATAACTTATTTTTAGTGATATATGTATTTCAAAACTAGACTTTTTTCCATCAAATCGGTGAATATGTATTAATCTAATTTGATCGTGTGGCAATGCATTGGCACATTGCTAGTAGTTATTATAATTTCTTGGACACCAGACAAACGGTGGAGTACATATACGAAGAGAAGAGGAGCACGCACGCAGTCAGCCTCTCGCTGTCTCGCACACATGAATGCTACGTAAAGGTGACGTTAACAAATAAACCCTAAAACCCTAGGTGCACGATTGCTGCATTTGCGGGTACCAGGTATGTGGTGGAGCACCTTTGTATGAATAGTCAGCTCGTGTGATAATTTGATCCGTAGGAGTTAATGGTCAGGACCACAGGAGAACGACTTGGAGCGCGGTGGCTCGCCAGTTGCCACAGGTCGAGTAGCCACATTTAAAATATCGTTTTTAGTGAGGTTAATTTAATCTGCATGCATGACTCTCCTCCCCCCACGCTCGTCCAATCCGTTGTGACCAACAATATTTCCACCCCTTCGCTCCCCCATAATTTACTCCAATAAATATGCCCACGTAGCTGTTACTTAACTACAGGTGCATTGGGTCACTGACATATGGGCCCAACAGGGGTCTAGCCCACATGTCAGTGACGCAAGTGGACCTGCGGTTAAGTCAGTGCAGCTCAGTCCATATCTTACGTAGGTGTGCCACTGCTCGCTATAAATACTGCGCCTCCCACGACATCGCTATCTCCTCCCCCTCACGTCCACGTTCATCGCTATCTCCTCCCCCTCCCTCTCACGTCGACCACCATGGCATCGCCCCTCCCAAGCCCTAGGAGCCCCTCGCTGCACCGCGCGGACGGTCATGCATCGCCGTTCCGTTCCTCACCGCCACTAGTCGAGGAGGACGCGTCGGTGTTCCGCTCCTCGCTGCTACGCGACGCGTCGCCATTCCGTTCCTCGCCGCCACTAGTCGAGGAGGACACGTCGGTGTTCCGCTCCTCGCCGAGACGCGACGCGTCGCCGTTCTGTTCCTCGCCGCCACTAGTCGAGGAGGACGCGTCGGCATTCCGCTCCTCGCTACGACGCGTTGAGGTGGACGCATCGGCGTTCCCAATCTCGCCAGCACGCGTGCCGGAGGACGCGTCGGCTCCCCGCTACGAGGAGAACGTCACGCCGCCCGCCGAGCCCCGTTGCCTTGAGGAGCTTTGGAAAGAAATGGATGTCGCCTTGTGGGAGGCTTTGGCTCCAGCAGAGCGCGCCAAAATAGAGGCGGAGAAGAAGGCCGAGGAAGAGAAACGCACCACAGAACAAGTTGCCTGGGAGGCCTATGTCGCATCCGAGAGAGTCAGACAATTGGCTCTTTGGCAGAAGGCTCGTGCAAGGGAAGTGAGGGTGGCGGAGGACGCCCGTGCCGACGCCCTGAGTGCAGTCGGGCCCAAGTGCCTCATCTACACTTGGCGGTACGTGGACCGGGTGCACGCTTCCAGCGAGGAGGAGTACCTGTTGGCGCCGAATCACCACACCGGTGAGATCGCGCTCGCCCGCCGGCAAGCCGCCAATCAGCACCTCGCGAGTTGCGAGGCTGAGGAAGAGGCGTTGTGTCAGCGCGCTGGGAAACGGCCGCGCACCAGGGCACTCGTGGCGCGCCGCAAGCGCTCCTGATAGCGCCGTGGATTTTAGGAGGAGTATAATTTTTGTTTCATAAGGCGATATCATTAGTTTTGGGATGCAAATGATAAATCCCGAACGTTCAGGAATTTTTAGCGTCCTTAATTAAGTATGTAAAAGGGAAAGTTTGGAAACCTTGTGTATTCATACGCATTTTGCAAGTATGTGCATATAGCACAAACTTTACTATATACTATCGCACTACACGTCCCTCACGATATATGCTTGCAGACTGTGCTACTCCCTCCGTCCAGGTCAATAAGTCATCTTTGGTTGTGCACCGTGACCAAGAAGGAGGGAAGACTTATACACCTAGATGGAGGGAGTACTACTATTACTTATGTACTCCCTCCGTCCGGGTTTATTAGGCCTCTCAGCATCACAAGCATGTCCCCTTTTATAAGGCCCCGCGTTGGAAAGGTGCATGCATGCAACCATTTCATTGGTTGTATTGAAAGCTATTGTTGTTGGTGCCATGGCTGAAAAGTTAATACACTTCATGTGTGCTTTTTCATTGGCTGCATGCATGTGAGAGAGTGCATTGGGAGTGGAATGGAAGAATTAATGTGAGCAAATTACTATGTGTCTTGGTCTAAGAGAAGTTGTCTTTAGGCCTAATAAACCCGGACGGAGGGAGTACGTGCAAATGCACATTTTAACATTACGATGCGGTTTTTGTAAAAGTAGAAAAACAACACTAGTCAAGCTTGTGAAACGATTCAATGCAAAACAAATGCAAAAATGCTTGTTTGATTGTTTACTTTTAGCTTCCTTCTCTGTGGTTATTTCTCTGTCGTACTTTGTACGGAGTATCTCACTGGTTGGAAAGGCATGCAAATTCCCAAACCGCTTCCTACACCCTGTATCGAATTTTTTTCCTAACAAGTTGTGCCATGTAATTGGAATTCCAACTTGAGTACTACTACTAGTTGGAGTACCAGGGGCCAGTTCTTTTAGGCTTCTAGATTAGTAATCCCATAACTACTACCTCTGTCCTGGTTTATTGGTCCCCGTTGTAATCTGTGTCAAATTTTGATCATAAATTTAACTAATGAAATGTTAGTGCATGTCACATGCACTACTCCATCCATCTAGGTGAGTAAGTCATCTTAGGTTGTGCACCGTGACCAAGGAGGAGGAGAAAACGAGAAACGTTAATGTTTATTTGCTAATTAATAGTATTGCATGCAATGAACTAACCACTGCATGTCGTGTTTGATATCTCAAGTAATTAAAAGCATACACACTCTTTATCTCTTATTGCTTGATATGTCAAGAAACAAGAAACGAGGTAGAAGTTAATGCACCGTGCCTAAGTGTTTTGGGACTATTTGGTTTTCGTAAGATGACTTACACACCTAGACGGAGGGATTACAATGGTGAGGAATAAACGAGTTAAATCTTTGGTCAAAATTTAGCACAAATTACAATGGTGAGGAATAAACCAGGACGGAGTAGTAGTTTAGAAGCCCAAAAAATGAGTGTGCATGCTCTGAGGAATAAACCAGGACGGAGGGATTACAATAGTTTTGAATGATATAATTTTAGGTGACATGCATCAGCATTTATCGTACTATATAAAATGTTAGTTCAATTTTTGGTCGTACTAATCTATAGTAGTAAGGTGCCCAAAACTTGCATCCAAAAATTGTGAATAAATAACATTTATTGTGCTGCAAGAAATGATCTTTAAGAATTAGTTTTTGAGTATCGATTGTTATACATGTTGGCTATAGATGACATGGCACTTTCTTATAGTCAACAGTTGGCTATATTATTAAGTAATATTAACCATGCCCTTATACACCTAGATGGAGGGATTAAATTAGGATGACTTGCAAGCGGGCAGAGGAGATGTAAGAGATGGTTCATCGTAAGTATTTCACCAGTACTGTAGTAAAAATTCATACATGGAAGATTCTAGACTAAACCATAAACGGATACACTTTTATTCATGCGCGATACTCCAATAGAGCAAGATCCTGCATGGAAGTCTCCACATGCTTAGACATCGGATTACATTGAGCGAAGACTAATGATCAACATTTAACTTGATAATGCATATGTCCAGGTGAACCTCCTTGGAGTCCCCGTGCACCGAGTCGGGGGGTAAAGGATGCCATGGGTTTTCCAAGTCCACATTGGCGGGATAGTCCCAGCTCCCCAGAGTCCAAGTCCATTCGATGAAGTCGGTGTTGCCGCCCACGCGACCCGGAGGGGTAGTAACACTGACCACGCACCCGTACATCGGCCTCGTGTCAGTGTCAGCGTCAACAGCGTCGCCCCTGACGCACATTACAGAGACGGAGCGGTGGCCTGCGCGGGCCTCGCCGGTGCCCACGATCAAGAGGAAGACGTTGCCGTCCTCCTCCGAGACTAGCAGGCGGCGGTGATCCTCCAGCGACTCCGGCATGGTGAACGGGTAGCACGTCTCGTACTTGATGTTCTCCGCCAAGGGCCAGCAGTGACCGCTGCACGCATCCGTGAGGTGATGCAGCATGTCCGCCGGCGAGCCACAAAACGGCATCGGGCACTCATAGCAGTGGACGAAGGGCTCCTTGGAGGCACCGACCTGGACGTCCATGAAACGGGAGTGGCTGTAGGGGACGTTGCGCCAGTTGAATATATGAGCAAGTTACTACGAGATTTAATCCAAATAAGCACAAAATAAATCATGAATTCTACCACGATTTCGAACAGGAAGGACAGAAACACATACGGTGCAACGGGAGCAGCACCGTTGGCGTTGAGGTTGTCGCCCATGTCCAAACACCACGTAGACATGGTCTTTGAGCACGGTTTGTAGTCGTTCCACGCTCGGGCATTGAAGTTTGTAACTATTTTAGATTAGAATATACTACTCCTCCAGTGCTAGTAGTAGAGCAGAGTCCTACTCTACTACTCTACTCAAGCAAGTGAGGGCATAGCACTGTAGGGAGTACCAGTACTGTGATCACTCAAGCAAGTTGTCTGGCATTGACATGACCCTACGCTGCTGGTATGTGTCTCATAAGTCAAGCGGCGTGTTGTAGTCATCATCACCTGTCCACTTCCCGCGGCACATATTTGCTTCTCCATCTTTGTCCGCACATAATCTCGTCCAATCTTCCATCCCCGCTAAGGTGCATGCCCCCCTCATCCGAAACCCAAGCACTAACAATGGAAAAACCGAGCAGCATCCGCCGAAAGAGTGGCTGGAATTCGCTCCCACAGAGGTAATCAAGCTCATTGTTTCGCGTGTGGACAATCTCAGTACCATGCCGCTCGCCGCGTGCTCGTCGGGGCTGTACCGTTTACTCAAAGCCCTCAGGCTGGAGCTTTTCAAGCCAGCTCCTTGCTTGCTGATGCCGCCTGATCTTTACAAATGGCGTGTCACACAACATAATGATCGTAGGGTGGCGAGCATCAACCCCCTTGACTGCGATCCGATCCCCGTCAGCCTCAACTACATTAACGGTATGTACTTGGTCGGCATGAACACGTCTTGGATGGTGCTCGTCGACAGTCGCAACAGCTGGATGCTCGTGAATGCTCATGGAGGTCTTCACTCTTCTGGCCTGCTTACTGCTTCTGTTGCACCCCCAGCCCTGGTTGCTACTGCTGCTGTTTTCAATGTACAATCAGTAGTATATTTTGTCTGTTGGTTGAATAAATGTGTTGTTAGAACGACAAACACAATGTTTTGGAAGTCGTTGCATGGTTCGATCCTTTAGTGCCCCGTACCATACGTAGCGCATACTATTTTTTGTATGGAACACATTTTCCACTTGTTGATAACATGCAGCCCACTGATGAAGGCCCAATAGAGAAGCCCATAATTAACTGGAAGGGAGGCTCTCACATGAATCCGGCCCAGGTACATGCTCATGGTCCCCTCAACATAAATAAGTAAATAAATAAATAAAGCTAAATGCTCATGCACCAGTTCTTTGGGAAAATAGGTAGCACAATATTTCTTTTTGAAGAATACCCAACCTAGGCCTATTTGTTTTCTCCGAATTACTGGGCTACAAATCTTTCAAGACGAGGAGGGATGCATTCCGGCCTGGCTTAAGAGTATGGTCAATGTCTGTTAAAAGTAATATCAAAAGGGGTTAAAATTTCCAAAAAAATATAGCAAATGGGATATAAGTTTCTTTTTTTGTTTTTGTTCTTCACTGATATCTTATACGTATTTCATTGGATTTAACATGACATAGTACTAATTTATTTTTAAATTTGTTTTAGTATGGCTATTAATTTTTGGATTAAGAATATTTCGTTCCCCAGCAAAAATTTGCGAATTTTTTCAAAATTCCCCACATATTTAGTTAATTTTTTGACCCTGGTACTGACCAGAAAATGGCCAGCAATTCTAAAAATGGAAAACGGGCTGCAATAAATTCCATATGAATTAGAAAATGAGTAAAAATTATTAAAATAATAGCAAATGGGTTGTACACGCCACAGATTTCGAGGCTGACTTGTTTACGCAAGGCTTTGTGAGTGAACACACGATTCTAGCAGCAGTGACTGTTGGATGTCCATCCAACGACCGACGTGCTTCTTCAATCTCTGATCTTCCTGCTCCTGCCGCCTAAACTAGCGCCGGTAGGACTGCCTGCTCCCTCCTCTTGTGGCCCGCTATGATGCCGCGCAGCCTTCCCCGGCCCACCCTACTCCCTCCGCTGGCCTGGCCGCACACAATCAACTGCCTCCTTATTACGTGAAAAAAATGATTCCTCCCACTGACATCTGGGGCGCACCGGTTGGGAGGCCGACCTGTGGGCCTACTAAGTTGACGCGTACGCAGGGCTTGTCAACTTAGTCAACAAACGATTCTAGCAGCAGTAATCGTTGGAATTGAATGGAACTGTCCTGCTGCTTCTTCAATCGCTGCTCTTCTTGCACCAGCCGCCCAAACCAGTGCCGGGGAGACCGCCTGCTCCTGCCTCCAGTGGGCGGCTGTGCTGCCGTTGAGGCCTCATCGCCCCCTACTACTCCCACCACTAGCCAGTCCCTACGGCGCACACCGCAACCGAACCAGTGAACCCTCGTACTCCTCTTCGCGTGGGCATCCACTGCCGCATCTTCCCCGGCTCCGCATCGTCCCCTTCCTAGGCCTCGCCGTCGTCCATCGCCTTGGTGCTCTCGGCGCGGCATGGTCAACGTGGTCAACGACATTCCATCGGAAGAGTACTGTACGTGGAGAGGCTGACAGCTGGGTCCATGGCCACAGCCCAGTTTTTTTGTGATTTGCCAAGTAAGTCGCTTTGTCAGGCCTGTTGGGCTGCAAATCTTTCAAGACGAGGAGAGCTTTCATTCGGCTGGCCAAGAAAATGGCCCATCAGTAATGAGAAATGGGATGTACATTTTTAAAACACATCAAACCGACAATTAGTTTCAAATATCTTTTTTTCATTTCGAGATTACATTTATTTTCAAATCAGTTTGAATGTGAGTCGAAATTTCGGGATTAAAAACAGTTTGGACCACACCGAAATATGCTAAATTTCGTATAATTTTTTAACTGTGGCCACAATATGGGCTGTAATACTAACAAAAAGAATATGGGCTCCAAAAAAACCTTAATAATTAGCAAATGGGCTATAAATTATTAGAAATAATGGCAAATGGGTTGTATGCTATTTTTCACAGATTTGAGGCTTTCCTAAAAAAAAGGTTGACGCAAAAGCAGTGACTGTTGGATGGCCATCCAACGGCTGTCGTGCTTCTTCAATCTCTGCTCTTCCTGCTCCAGCCGCTCAAACAAGCGCCGGTGGGACTGCCTGCTCCCTCCTCCCCGCGGCCGGCTTTGCTGCCGCGCAGGCTTCACCGCCCCACCATATTCCCATCGCTGGCCTAGCCATCCCTCTACTCACCCACACCTGTTGTTATTCTCCGGCGATGGCATACAAACTAGTAAACTCTCGTACAGTCGTACTCCCCTCCGCGTGGGAAACAACTGTCGAGTCTTCCCTGCCTCCGTGTCGTTCCCTTCCTAGGCCGCGCTGTCGTCCACCGCCCTGGTGCTCTCGGCATGGCCTGGTCAACATGGTCAACGACCGACATGCATTTGAAGTGGACTGTACATGGAGAGGGCGACAGCTGGGTCCACGGCCGCACGCAAGGAAATGCCTCCTTATTATGCACAAAATAATGATTCCTCCACCTGACATCAGGGACCCACTGAAAGGGCCTCTGTATTTCACGAAAAAACATTACCGTCGCTGACAGCTCGGACCCACCAGCTATATCTTTGCACGCAAGGAAGTGCCTCCCTATTACGCACAAAAAAAAGAATACTCCCCCTGTTAGCTGGGACCCAGTATAGTGGCAGGCTGACTTGTGGGCCTACTAAGTTGACGGGGACGGAGGGCTTTGTCAACTTAGTCAATATGCACGATTCTAGCTCCAGTGACCGTACGATGCCCATCCAATGGCCGTAGTGCTTTTTCAACCTCTGGTCTTCTTGCTTCAGCCGCCCAAACTAGCGCCGGTCGTGCCTCGTGCTCCTGCCCCCCGTGGCCGGCTGCGATGCGACGGAGGCCTCACCACCCCCTACTACGCCCATCGCTGGCCAGGCCATCCCTCTACTCACCCACACCTTGTTATTCTACGGCAACGGCAACCTCACACCGCAGCGAACCAGTGAACCCTCGTACTCCTCTACGCATGGGCATCCACTGCCGCGTCTTCCCCGGCTCCATGTCGTCCCCTTCCTAGGCCTCGCCGTCGTCCACCGCCCTGGTGCTCTCGGCGCAGCGTGGTCAACATGGTCAAGGAACGGCTTCCATCAGACATGGACTGTACGTGGAGAGGCTGACGGCTGGGTCCACGGCCGCAGCAAGCAAGTGCCTCCTTATTATGTGCAAAATAATTATTCCTCCACCTGACAGCGGGGACCCACCGGACGGGCCACCGTATTTCGCAAAAAAACGTTTCCCCCCTGACTGTTGGGACCCACCAGCTACATCTTCGCACGCAAGGAAGTGCCTGACAGTCGGGACCCACCTGGTCGAAGCGTACGTAGCGTTGTCATTCTGGTCGCGAACATGTATGTACAAATATACTGGTGGATGTAGAGGCGTGCACGTGTCATAGTAGAGGCGCGCACATAGCATGTACACGTACATACAGCGGCCAGGGTGCAAGAAAGAAAATACGGCCACGTATGTGTACATACGGGCGGGGTCTCGAACGCCTACTCATGCATACGTACGGCCAGGGCTCGTGTACATGGCTGGGTCGGAACGGAGAAACAGCGTCTTCATCGTGTTCATGGGGAGGCAACAGAATGCGTCGTGTTCATGGGGAGGTAACGGAATGCGTCGTGTTCATGGGGAGGCAACGGAATGCATCGTGTTCATCGGGAGGCAACGGAACGTGTGGGAGTCAACCGGCTGGGTCGGAACGGAATGTGTGGTCGTGTTCATTGGGAGGGCTTGGACGGAACAGGCGATGGAAACGAGGCCTGGCGTACCGCAGAACGAAGGAAACGGCCTTGTGTTCGACCGGCCACGTTCGAAACAGGATCCTGTTCATCGGGAGGGGTCTGGTGTACAGCAAAACGGAGGAAACGGACCTCCTACGGTCGAAACGGGGTCCTGCTAATCGAGAGGGGTGTGGCGTACCGTAAACGGACGAAACGGACCTCCTATGGTCAAAACGGGGGTCATGTTGATCGGGAGGGGTGTGTCGTACCGCAAAACGGACGAAACGGACCTCCTACGGTCGAAACGGGGGTCCTGTTCATCAAGAGGGGTGTGGCGTACCGCAAAACAAGACTCCACGAGATACTGTTCATCTCCACCGTCGACCTCCTCCAGCCTCCACGGGCTACCATCGACCTCCTCCAGCCTCCACGGGCTCCTGTTCATCCAGCCTCCACCGCGCGCTACTCCACCGGCTACTGTTCAACCACCTCTCCACGGTTTACTGTTCATCCAGCCCTCCACACCACGGGGTCATGTTCAACCACCCCTCCACACCACGGGGTCCTGTTCAACCACCCCTCCACAGGCACCCCACCACCGTCTACTGTTCATCCAGCCCTCCACACCACGGGGTCCTGTTCATCCAGAGGCAACGCCACCGCTCACTGTTCATCCAACCCCCCCGCCCCCCCCCCCCCCCCCCCCGCAACGCTCACTGTTCATCCAATCGATCGGCTTCAGTTAGTATCAGTAGCGAAGGAATCGCTCGATCGGGTTCAGTTAACAGCCATCGATCGATCGCTTTGGTTCAGTAACGCGTAGCCTGTAGTGCAATCGCTCGGGTTTAGTTAGAGCCAACGCCTCGCTCGAGTTCAGTTAGAGCCAACACGTCGCGCACACGCGCGTACGTGTACGAGAGAAACGCGCATCGCTCAGCCCCTGACCTCCCACCGTAACCGGGAACTCCCCGAAATTTTCCTCCCCTCACTTCTACCATGGTTTTTTCCGTCATGGACGGCCCAAAGAATGTCATGCAGCTGCGTCTCCGGCCCGCCCAGGACGAAAAGCCCATTTTCTATCATGATTTTTTTCATAGAAGTAGGAGCCCACCACATCTATGATGATACCGGGTTTTGTCACAATTATCGTCATAGAAGTGTCATATGTATGACAGAAAAAAATTTGTTTGACCCAAAATGTCACAGATGTGTCTTTTTTTTGTAGTGCATGTCCGATCATCATGTGAGATGGAGTAGTTTTCAATGGTGAACATCACTATGTTGATCATATCTTCTATATGATTCATGTTCGACCTTTTGTTCTTAGTGTTCCGAGGCCATATCTGCATACGCTAGGCTCGTCAAATTTAACCCGAGTATTTTGTGTGTGCAAAACTGGCTTGCACCCATTGTAGATGGACGTAGAGCTTATCACACCCGATCATCACGTGGTGTCTCGGCACGACGAACTTTGGCAACGCTGCATACTCAGGGAGAACACTTTTATCTTGAAATTTAGTGAGAGATTATCTTATAATGCTACCGTCAAACTAAGCAAAATAAGATGTATAAAAGATAAACATCACATGCAATCATAATATGTGACATGATACGGCCATCATCATCTTGTGTCTTTGATCTTCATCTCCAAAGCATCATCATGATCTCCATCGTCACCGGCATGACACCATGATCTCCATCATCTTGATTATATCAATGTGTCGTCACATGGTCGTCTCGCCAACTATTGCACTTGCAACTATTGCTACCGCATAGTGATAAAGTAAAGCAATTATTTGGCGCTTGCATCTTACGCAATAGAAAGACAACCATAAGGCTTTTGCCAGTTGTCGATAACTTCAAAAAAACATGATCATCTCATACAACAACTTATATCTCATCACGTCTTGACCATATCACATCACAACATGCCCTGCAAAAACAAGTTAGACGTCCTCTACTTTGTTATTGCAAGTTTTACGTGGCTGCTACGAGCTCAGCACGAACCGTTCTTACCTATGCATCAAAACCACAACGATAGTTCGTCAAGTTAGTGCTGTTTTAACCTTCTCAAGGACCGGGCGTAGCCACACTTAGTTCAACTAAAGTTGGAGAAACTGACACCCGCCAGCCACCCGTGTGCAAAGCACGTCGGTAGAACCAGTCTCGCGTAAGCGTACGCATAATGTCGGTCCAGGCTGCTTCATCCAACAATACCACCGAACCAAAGTATGACATGCTGGTAAGCAGTATGACTTGTATCGCCCACAACCCACGTGTGTTCTACTCGTGCATATAACATCTACGCATAAAACCTGGCTCAGATGCCATTGTTGGAGAACGTAGTAATTTCAAAAAAATTCCTACGCACACACAGGATCATGGTGATGCGTAGCAACGAGAGGGGAGAGTGTGTCCACGTACCCTCGTAGACCGAAAGCGGAAGCGTTAGTACAACACGGTTGATGTAGTCGTACGTCTTCACGATCTGACCGATCCAAGTACCGAACGCACGGCACCTCTGAGTTTAGCACACGTTCAGCTCGATGACGTCCCGCAACCTCTGATCCAGCAAAGCTTCACGGGAGAGTTTCGTCAGCACGACAGCATGGTGACAGTGATGATGATGCTACCGACGCAGGGCTTCACCTAAGCACCGCTACGATATGATCGAGGTGGATTATGGTGGAGGGGGGCACCGCACACGGCTGGGAGAGATCAACAGATCAACTTGTGTGTCTAGAGGTGCCCCCTGCCCCCATATATAAAGGAAGGAGGGAGAGGCCGGCCCTAGAGGGGGCGCGCCAAGTGTGGGGAGTCCTACTAGGACTCCCAAGTCCTAGTAGGATTCCCCTTTCCTTTCCGGAGTAGGAGAGAAGTAAAGAGGGGGAGAGGGAAAAGGAAAAGGGGGTTGCACCCCTTGTCCAATTCAGACCAGAGGGGGGCGCGCGCCTCCTTCCTTTTGGCCTCTCTCCTCTATTCCCGTATGGCCCAATAAGGCCCAATACTTCTCCCGGTGAATTCCCGTAACTCCCGGTACTCCGAAAATACCCGAATCACTCGGAACATTTCCGATGTCCGAATATAGTCATACAATATATGGATCTTTACGTCTCGACCATTTTGAGACTCCTCGTCATGTCCCCGATCTCATCCGAGATTCCGAACTACCTTCGGAACATCAAATCACATAAACTCATAATACAATCGTCACCGAAACTTTAAGCGTGCGGACCCTACGGGTTCAAGAACTATGTAGACATGACCGAGACACGTCTCCGGCCAATAACCAATAGCGAAACCTAGATGCTCATATTGGCTCCCACATATTCTACGAAGCTCTTTATCGGTCAAACCGCATAACAACATATGTTGTTCCCTTTGTCATCGGTATATTACTTGCCCGAGATTCGATCGTCGGTATCTCAATACCTAGTTCAATCTTGTTACTCACAAGTCTCTTTACTCGTTCCGTAATACATCATCTCGTAACTAACTCATTAGTTAAAGTGCTTGCAAGGCTTATAGTGATGTGCATTACCGAGTGGGCCCAGAGATACCTCTCCGACAATCGGAGTGACAAATCCTAATCTCGAAATACGCCAAGCCAACAAGTACCTTTGGAGACACCTGTAGAGCACCTTTATAATCACCCAGTTACATTGTGATGTTTGATAGCACACAAAGTGTTCCTGCGGTAAACGGGAGTTGCATAATCTCATAGTCATAGGAACATGTATAAGTCATGAAGAAAGCAATAGCAACAAACTAAACGATCAAGTGCTAAGCTAACGGAATGGGTCAAGTCAATCACATCATTCTCCTAATGATGTGATCCCGTTAATCAAATGACAACTCTTTGTCTATGGCTAGGAAACATAAACATCTTTGATCAACGAGCTAGTCAAGTAGAGGCATACTAGTGACACTCTGTTTGTCTATGTATTCACACATGTATCATGTTTCCAGTTAATACAATTCTAGCATGAATAATAAACATTTATCATGATATAAGGAAATAAATAATAACTTTATTATTGCCTCTAGGGCATATTTCCTTTAGGTTTTCCCTTGAAGACGAAAGGGTGGTGCAGTAAAGCAGCGTAAGTATTTCCCTCAGTTTTGAGAACCAAGGTATCAATCCAGTAGGAGACCAGGCGCGAGTCACCTCGTACCTACACACACAAATAAGAACCTCGCAACCAACATGATAAAGGGGTTGTCAATCCCTGCATGGCCACTTGCAAGAGTGAGATCTGATAGAGATGATAATAGTAAGATAAAATATTTTTGGTATTTTTATGATATAGATTGAAAGTAAAAGATAGCAAAATAAAGTTGATTGGAAACTTGTATGATGGAAAATAGACCCGGGGGCCATAGGATTCACTAGTGGCTTCTCTCAAGATAGCATAAGTATTACGGTGGGTGAACAAATTACTGTCGAGCAATTGATAGAAAAGAGAATAATTATGAGAATATCTAGGTATGATCATGTATATAGGCATCACGTCCGTGACAAGTAGACCAAATCCTGCATGCATCTACTACTATTACTCCAAACATCGACCGCTATCCAGCATGCATCTAGAGTATTAAGTTCATAAGAACAAAGTAATGCCTTAAGCAAGATGACATGATGTAGAGGGATAAACTCATGCAATATGATGTAAACCCCATCTTTTTATCCTTGATGGCAACAATACAATACGTGTCGGTTCCCTTTCTGTCACTGGGATCGAGTATCGCAAGATTGAGCCCAAAGCTAAGCACTTCTCCCATTGCAAGAAAGATCAATCTAGTAGGCCAAACCAAACTGATAATTCGAAGAGACTTGCAAAGATAAACCAATCATACATAAAAGAATTCAAAGAAGATTCAAATATTGTTCATAGATAAACTTGATCATAAACCCACAATTCATTGGACCTCGACAAACACACCGCAAAAGAAGATTACATCGAATAGATCTCCAAGAGAATCATGGAGAACTTTGTATTGAGATCCAAAGAGAGGGAAGAAGCCATCTAGCTACTAGCTATGGACCTAAAGGTCTGAAGTAAACTACTCACACATCATCGGAGAGGCCATGGAGTTGATGTAGAGGCCCTCCGGTTGGACATATGCCCTAGAGGCAAAAATAAAATGGTTATTATTATATTTCCTTGTTCATGATAATTGTCTATTGTTCATGCTATAATTGTGTTATCCAGAAATCGTAATACATGTGTGAATACATAGACCACAACATGTCCCTAGTGAGCCTCTAGTTGACTAGCTCGTTGATCAATAGATGGTTACGATTTCCTAACCATGGACATTGGATGTCATTGATAACGGGATCACATCATTAGGACAATGATGTGATGGACTAGACCCAATCCTAAGCATAGCAAAAGATTGTGTAGTTTGTCTGCTAAAGCTTTTCTAATGTCAAGTATCATTTCCTTAGACCATGAGATTGTGCAACTCCCGGATACTGTAGGAATGCTTTGGGTGTGCCAAACGTCACAACGTAACTGGGTGGTTATAAAGGTGCACTATGGGTATCTCCGAAAGTGTCTGTCGGGTTGGCACGAATCGAGACTGGGATTTGTCGCTCCATGTGACAGAGAGGTATCTCTGGGCCCACTCGATAGGACATCATCATAATGAGCTCAATGTGATCAAGGAGTTGATCACGGGATGATGTGTTACGGATCGAGTAAAAGAGACTTGCTGGTAACGAGATTGAACAAGGTATAGGGATACCGACGATCGAATCTCGGGCAAGTATCATACCGGTAGACAAAGGGAATTGTATACGGGGTTGATTGAATCCTCGACATCGTGGTTCATCCGATAAGATCATCATGGAACATGTAGGAGCCAACATGGGTATCCAGATCCCGCTGTTGGTTATTGACCAGAGAGATGTCTCGGTCATGTCTGCATGCCTCCCGAACCCATAGGGTCTGCACACTTAAGGTTCGATGGTGCTACGGTTATAGGGAAAGTTTGTACGTGGTTACCGAATGTTGTTCGGAGTCCCGTATGAGATCCCAGACATCACGAGGAGTTCCCGAATGGTCCGTAGGTAAATAATAATATATAGGAAGTGAGGTTTTGACCATCGGAAGTGTTTCGGGCGTCACCGATAATGTATCGGGACCACCGGAGGGTTCCGGGGGTCCACCGGGAGGGGCCACCAGTCCCGGAGGCTTGCATGGCTCAAGAGTGGGAAGGGACCAGCCCCTGAGTGGGCTGGTGCGCCTCCCACCAGGTCCCAAGGCGCAACTAGGAGGAGAAAGGGGGGAAACCCTAGGCGCAGATGGGCCTAAGGCCCACCCTAGGGCGCGCCCCCCTCTCCCCCTCTTGGCCGCCCCCCTCAATACCATATAGGGCTGCCGCCACCCAAGGGTTGGGAACCCTAGAGGGGGACCACCCTCCTCCCCTCCTCCTATAAATAGTGGAGGTTTTGGGTCTGCCAAGGACACGAATCTCTCTCTCTCTCTCTCGGCGCAGCCCTACCTCTCCACATCCTCATTCTCCGTAGTGCTTGGCGAAGCCCTGCTGGAAACCACGCTGCTCCACCACCACCACGCCGCCGTGCTGCTGCTGGAGTTGTCTTCCCCAACCTCTCCCTCCTCCTTGCTGGATCAAGGCGCGGGAGACGTCACCGGGCTGCACGTGTGTTGAACGCGGAGGCGCCGTTATTCGGCGCTTAGATCGGAATCGGCCGCGATCTGAATCGCTGCGTGTATGACTCCTCCAACCGTGTTCTTGCAACACTTCTGCATCACGATCTTCAAGGGTATGAAGATGCACTCCCCTCTCTCTCATTGCTAGTTTCTCCATAGATTGACCTTGGTGATGCGTAGAAAATTTTAATTTCTCCAACAATCCCCAAAAGTTTCATCATGAGCTAGATCTATGCGTAGTTTCTATGCACGAGTAGAACACAAGTTGTTGTGGGCGTCGATTTTGTCAATTTACTTGCCGTTACTAGTCTTATCTTGATTCGGCGGCATCGTGGGATGAAGCGGCCCGGACCGACCTTACACGTACGCTTACGTGAGACAGGTTCCACCGACTAACATGCACTAGTTGCATAAGGTGGCTAGCGGGTGTCTGTCTCTCCCACTTTAGTCGGATCGGATTCGATGAAAAGGGTCCTTATGAAGGGTAAATAGAAATTGGCATATCACGTTGTGGTTTTGGCGTAGGTAAGAAACGTTCTTGCTAGAAACCTATAGCAGCCACGTAAAAAAATTACAACAACAATTAGAGGACGTCTAACTTGTTCTTGCAGCATATGCTGTGTGATGTGATATGGCCAAAAGGATGTGATGTATGAGATTGATCATGTTCTTGTAATAGGAATCACGACTTGCATGTCGATGAGTATGACAACCGGCAGGAGCCATAGGAGTTGTCTTAATTTATTATATGACCTACGTGTCAATGAAAACGCCATGTAATTACTTTACTTTATTGCTAACCGTTAGCCATAGTAGTAGATGTAATAGTTGGTGAGGCAACTTCATGAAGGCACGATGATGGAGATCATGGTGTCATGCCGGTGACGATGATGATCGTGGCGCCCCGAAGATGGAGATCAAAAGGAGCAAAATGATATTGGCCATATCATGTCACTATTTGATTGCATGTGATGTTTATCATGTTTTTACATCTTATTTTCTTAGAACGATGGTAGCTTAAACAGGATGATCCCTCACTATAAGTTCAAGAAAGTGTTCCCCCTAACTGCGCACCGTTGCGAAGGTTCGTTGTTTCGAAGCACCATGTGATGATCGGGTGTGATAGATTCTAACGTTCGCATACAACGGGTGTAAGCCAGATTTACACACGCAATACACTTAGGTTGACTTGACGAGCCTAGAATGTACAGACATGGCCTCGGAACACGGAAGACCGAAAGGTCGAGCATGAGTCGTATAGAAGATACGATCAACATGAAGATGTTCACCGATGATGACTAGTCCGTCTCACGTGATGATTAGACACGACCTAGTTGACTCGGATCATGTATCACTTAGATGACTAGAGGGATGTCTATCTGAGTGGGAGTTCATTGAATAATTTCATTAGATGAACTTAATTATCATGAACTTAGTCTAAAATCTTTACAATATGTCTTGTAGATCAAATGGCCCGCGCTAATGTTGCCCTCAACTTCAACGCGTTCCTAGAGAAAACCAAGCTGAAAGACGATGGCACTGCCGCCTTGGTCACATTGGTGTCAAACGCATGAAGAAACTCCATGTAGATGGACTTTTGGAGTCTCTTGATTATGAATCATTTGACACATGCGAACCATGCCTCATGGGCAAAATGACCAAGACTCCGTTCTCCGGAATAATGGAGCAAGCAACCAACTTATTGGAAATCATACATACTGATGTGTGCGGTCCAATGAGCATTGAGGCTCGCGGTGGCTATCGTTATGCTCTCACCCTCACTGATGACTTGAGTAGATATGGGTATGTCTACTTAATGAAACACAAGTCTGAGACCTTTGAAAAGTTCAAGGAATTTCAGAATGAGGTAGAGAATCAACATGACAGGAAAATAAAGTTCTTACGATCAGATTGTGGGGGAGAATATTTGAGTCACGAATTTGCCATGCACTTAAGGAAATGTGGAATTGTTTCACAACTCACGCCGCCTGGAACACCTTAGCGTAATGGTGTGTCCGAACGTCGTAATCGCACTCTATTGCATATGGTGCAATCTATGATGTCTCTTACCGATCTATCGCTATCATTTTGGGTTATGCTTTAGAGACTATCGCATTCACTTTAAATAGGGATCCGTCGAAATCCGTTGAGATGACACCGTATGAATTATGGTTTGGAAAGAAACCTAAGCTGTCGTTTTTGAAAGTTTGGGGATGCGATGCTTATGTCAAGAAACTTCAACCTGAAAAGCTCGAACCCAAGTCAGAAAAATGCGTCTTCATAGGATACCCTAAGGAAACTATTGGGTATACCTTCTACCTCAGATCCGAAGGCAAGGTCTTTGTTGCCAAGAATGGATCCTTTCTAGAAAAAGAGTTTCTCTCGAAAGAAGTAAGTGGGAGGAAAGTAGAACTTGATGAGGTATTGCCTCTTGAACCGGAAAGTAGCGCAGCTCATGAAAATGTTTCTGTGGTGCCTGCACCGATTAGAGAGGGAGTTAATGATGATGATCATGAAACTTTGGATCAAGGTACTACTGAACTTCGTAGGTCCACGAGGACACGTTCCGCACCAGAGTAGTATGGCAACCCTGTCCTGGAAATCATGTTGTTAGACAACGGTGAACCTTCGAACTATGAAGAAGCGATGGCAGGCCCGGATTCCAACAAATGGCTTGAAGCCATGAAGTCCGAGATAGGATCCATGTATGAAAACGAAGTGTGGACTTTGACTGACTTGCCTGATGATCGGCGACCCATAGAAAATAAATGGATATTTAAGAAGAAGACAGACGCGGATGGTAATGTGACCATCTATAAGGCTCGGCTTGCTGCTAAGGGTTACCGACAAGTTCAAGGGGTTGACTACGATGAGACCTTCTCACCCATAGCGAAGCTGAAGTCCGTCCGAATCATGTTAGCAATTGCCGCATTCTATGATTATGAGATATGGCAGATGGACGTGAAAAAGGCATTCCTTAATGGTTTCCTTGAGGGAGAATTGTATATGATGCAGCCGGAAGGTTTTGTCGATCCTAAGAATGCTGACAAGGTGTGCAAGCTCCAGCGCTCAATCTATGGGCTGGTGCAAGCATCTCGGAGTTCGAACATTCGCTTTGATGAGATGATCAAAGTGTTTGGGTTTACACATACTTCTGGAGAAGCCTGTGTTTACAAGAAAGTGAGTGGGAGCTTTGTGGCATTTCTCATATTATATGTGGATGACATACTATTGATGGGAAATGATATAGAATTCTTGGAAAGCATAAAGGCCTACTTGAATAAATGTTTTTCAATGAAGGACCTTGGAGAAGCTGCTTACATATTAGGCATCAAGATCTATAGAGATAGATCGAGACGCCTCATTGGTCTTTGACAAAGCACGTACCTTGACAAGATATTGAAGAAGTTCAATATGGACCAGTCCAAGAAGGGGTTCTTGCCTGTATTGCAAAGTGTGAGATTGAGCACGGCTCAATGCCCGACCACGGCAAAAGATAGAGAAAAGATGAGTGTCATCCCCTATGCCTCGGCCATAGGGTCTATTATGTATGCCATGCTGTGTACCAGACCTGATGTGAACCTTGCCGTAAGTTTGGTAGGAAGGTACCAAAGTAATCCCGACATGGAACACTGGACAGCGGTCAAGAACATCCTGAAGTACCTGAAAAGGACTAAGGATATGTTTCTTGTTTATGGAGGTGACGAAGAGCTCGTCATAAATGGTTACGTTGATGCTAGCTTCGACACAGATCTGGATGAGTCCAAGTCACAAACCGGATACGTGTATATTTTGAATGGTGGGTAGTCAGCTGGTGCAGTTGCAAGAAAAGCATCGTGGCGGGATCTACTTGTGAAGCAGAGTACATGGCAGCCTCGGAGGCAACACATGAAGCAAACTAGATGAAGGAGTTCATTGCCGACCTAGGAGTTATTCCCAATGCGTCGGGCCCGATGACTCTCTTCTATGACAACACTAGAGCCATTGCCCTTGCTAAGGAGCCCAGGTTTCATAAGAAGACCAGGCATATCAAGCGTCGCTTCAAATCCATTCGTGAAAATGTTTAAGATGGAGACATAGATATTTGTAAAGTGCATACGGACCTGAATGTCGCAGATCCGTTGACTAAACCTCTTCCACGAGCAAAACATGATCAACACAAGAACTCTATGGGTGTTCGATTCATCACAATGAAACTAGATTATTGACTCTAGTGCAAGTGGGAGACTGTTGGAAATATGCCCTAGAGGCAATAATAAAATGGTTATTATTAGATTTCCTTGTTCATGATAATTGTCTATTGTTCATGATAATTGTCTATTGTTCATGCTATAATTGTGTTATCCGGAAATCGTAATACATGTGTGAATACATAGACCACAACATGTCCCTAGTGGGCCTCTGGTTGACTAGCTCGTTGATCAATAGATGGTTACGGTTTCCTGACCATGGACATTGGATGTCATTGATAACGGGATCACATCATTAGGAGAATAATGTGATGGACAAGACCCAATCCTAAGCATAGCACAAGATCGTGTAGTTCATCTGCTAAAGCTTTTCTAATGTCAAGTATCATTTCCTTAGACCATGAGATTGTGCAACTCCTGGAAACCATAGGAATGCTTTGGGTGTGCCAAACGTCACAGCGTAACTGGGTGGCTATAAAGGTGCACTACGGGTATCTCCGAAAGTGTCTGTTGGGTTGGCATGAACCGAGACTGGGATTTGTCGCTCCGTGTGACGGAGAGGTATCTCTAGGCCCACTCAATAGGACATCATCATAATGAGCTCAATGTGATCAAGGAGTTGATCACGGGATGATGTGTTACGGATCGAGTAAAAGAGACTTGCCGGTAACGAGATTGAACAAGGTATAGGGATACCGACGATCGTATCTCAAGCAAGTATCATACCGGTAGACAAAGGGAATTGTATACGGGATTGATTGAATCCTCGACATCATGGTTCATCCGATAAAATCATCGTGGAACATGTAGGAGCCAACATGGGTATCCAGATCCCGCTGCTGGTTACTAACCAAAGAGATGTCTCGGTCATGTCTGCATGCCTCCCGAACCCGTAGGGTCTACACACTTAAGGTTCATTGACGCTAGGGTAATAGGGAAAGTTTGTACGTGGTTACCGAATGTTGTTCGGAGTCCCGGATGAGATCTTGGACATCACGAGGAGTTCCGGAATGGTCCGGAGGTAAAGAATAATATATAGGAAGTGAGGTTTTGACCATCGGAAGTGTTTCGGGTGTCACCGGTAATGTACCGGGACCATCGGAGGGTTCTGGGGGTCCACCGGGAGGGGCCACCAGCCCCGAAGGCTTGCATGGGCCAAGAGTGGGAAGGGACCCCCTGAGTGGGCTGGTGCGCCTCCCACCAGGGCCCAAGGCGCAGCTAGGAGGAGAAAGGGGGAAACCCTAGGCGCAGATGGGCCTAAGGCCCACCCTAGGGCGCCCCCCTCTCCCCCTCTTGGCCGCCCCCTCCATCCCATCTAGGGCTGCCGCCCCCTAGGGGTGGGAACCCTAGAGGGGGCGCACCCTCCTCCCCTCCTCCTATAAATAGTGGGGGTTTTGGGGCTGCCAACGACACTGATCTCTCTCTCTCTCTCTCTCACTCTCTCTCTCTCTCTCTCTCTCTCTCTCTCTCGGCGCAGCCCTACCTCTCCACATCCTCGTTCTCCGTAGTGCTTGGTGAAGCCCTGCTGGAAACCATGCTGCTCCTCCACCCCCACGCCATCGTGCTGCTGCTGGAGTTGTCTTCCCCAACCTCTCCCTCCTCCTTGGTGGATCAAGGCGCAGGAGACGTCACCGGGCTGCACGTGTGTTGAACGCGGAGGCGCCGTTGTTCGGTGCTTAGATCGGAATCGACCATATCTGAATCGTTGCGTGTACGAGTCCTCCAACCGCGTTCTTGCAACGCTTCCGCATCGCGATCTTCAAGGGTATGAAGATGCACTCCCCTCTCTCTCGTTGCTAGTTTCTCCATAGATTGATCTTGGTGATGCGTAGAAAATTTTAATTTCTGCAACGATCCCCAACACCTCCGTGATCAATGCCCCCTCCGGCAGAGCTCTGGAAAAGGCCCCAAGATGGGATATCTTGGGTACAGATGGTTGCGGCAGTGGAATTAGGTTTTCGTGGTGCTCCTAGATGTTTGCAGGGTATATGGATATATATATAGGAGGAAGAAGTAGGTCGGTGGAGCAACGAGGGGCCCACGAGGGTGGAGGGCGCGCCCAGGGGGTAGTGTAGGACCTTGAAGTAGATGTGTCTAGAGGGGGGTGATTAGACACTTAATGCTAAAGTTGTAGTTTTTAAGCTTTTTCAGTTTAAGTGGAGTTTAGGCACAATTTCAACATTCACAATACATATCAAGCAAGCATGCAAAGAGTATATAGGCAGTGGAAAGTAAAGCATGCAACTTGCAAGAATGTAAAGGGAAGGGTTTGGAGAATTCAAACGCAATTGGAGACATGGATGTTTTTCCCGTGGTTCGGATAGGTGGTGCTATCCTACATCCACGTTGATGGAGACTTCAACCCACGAAGGGTAACGGTTGCGCGAGTCCACGAAGGGCTCCACCCACGAAGGGTCCACGAAGAAGCAACCTTGTCTATCCCACCATGGCCATCGCCCACGAAGGACTTGCCTCAATAGCGGTAGATCTTCACGAAGTAGGCGATCTCCTTGCCCTTACAAACTCCTTGGTTCAACTCCACAATCTTGTCGGAGGCTCCCAAGTGACACCTAGCCAATCTAGGAGACACCACTCTCCAAGAAGTAACAAATGGTGTGTTGATGATGAACTCCTTCCTCTTGTGCTTCAAATGATAGTCTCCCCAACACTCAATTCTCTCTCACAGGATTTGGATTTGGTGGAAAGAAGATTTGAGTGGAAAGCAACTTGGGGAAGGCTAGAGATCAAGATTCATGTGGTAGGAATGGAATATCTTGGCCTCAACACATGAGTAGGTGGTTCTCTCTCAGAACATATGAGTTGGAAGTGTAGATGTGTTCTGATGGCTCTCTCCACGAGTGAAGAGGAGGTGGAGGGGTATATATAGCCTCCACACAAAATCCAACCGTTACACACAATTTACCAATCTCGGTGGGACCGAATCAACAAACTCGGTCGGACCGAAATAGTAAACCTAGTGACCGTTAGAGATTTTCGGTGGGACTGACATGCAACTCGGTAGGACCGATATGGTTAGGGTTAGGGCATAACGTAATCTCGGTGAGACCGATTACACAAACTCGGTGAGACCGATTTGGTAATAAGCTAACCAGAGGGTTGGTCAGGCAAACTCGGTGGGACCGATTCGCTCTTCTCGGTGAGACTGAAATGTTACGAAAAGGAAACAGTGAGTTTACATTGCAATCTCGGTGGGACCGATCCGCTCTTTCGGTGAGATCGAAAAGTTACAAAAAGGAAACAGAGAAATTGCAATCCCATATCGGTGGGACCGAGATCCCTATCGGTAGAACCGATTTGCTAGGGTTTGGCAATGGCTATGACAAGTGAAACTCGGTGGCACCGGATAGAAATAATCGGTAGGTCCGAGTTTGGCTTAGGTTTAGGTCATATGTGGAAGTGGGAAAGTAGCTGAGGATTTTGGAGCATATCATTAAGCACTTGAAGCAAGAGGCTCATTAAGCAACACCTCATCCCTCCTTGATATTATTGGCTTTTCCTATGGACTCAATGTGATCTTGGATCACTAAAATGTAAAATGAAGAGTCTTGAGCTTTAAGCTTTAGCCAATCCTTTGTCCTTAGCATCTTGGATAATTTCCCACAACCTTTAGTCCATGCCACTCCATTGTTGAACTTATCTGAAACATACTAGATAGAAACATTAGTCCAACAAGAGATATGTTGTCATTAATTACCAAAACCACCTAGGGCGCACTTGTGCTTTCAGGTAGGCGCGCCCCCTGCCTCGTGGCCACCTCGTTGATTGCTTGACCTCCACTCCAAGTCCTCTGGATCACGTTTGTTCCAAAAATCACGTTCCCGAAGGTTTCATTCCGTTTGGACTCCGTTTGATATTCCTTTTTGGCGAAACTCTAAAATAGGCAAAAAAATAGCAATTTGGGCTGGGCCTCCGGTTAATTGGTTAGTCCCAAAAATAATATAAAAGTGTAAAAATAAGCCCATTAACATCCAAAATAGATAATATAATAGCATGGAACAATCAAAAATTATAGATACGTTAGAGACGTATCAGTGGGTTGTTGTTGTTGTTGTTGCCTTGGTTCTGGACTAGCAACTGCATCAAGGCATTTTGTTGTTGGATCAACTGAGTGAGCTCCGGTGAGAAGGAAAATCTGGGGTCACGTCTCGGAGGCATCTGATAGGTTTAGAGGGGTGAGAATAGAATAGAGTGAGGTCTAAACAGAGATCACTACCCATATGCACATGAGACAAACAAATTTATTTCACACCACTCAATTCAAACAAGATCATACAATCGATCCAAACTATCGTTACAAAATACTCGAACTATTACTATATACATGGGGGATACTAATAGTAATATGGTGGTCGACTAAAAATTTTGATCGGTGGAAGACTCCATGATATCTGCTCCAGCTTCGTCTTCGTAATCATCATCACTGTCGGGGTCGGAGTCGGTGTCGTCGATTATGATGTAGTCTTCAGGATGGTTGTCCTCCTCGGGTTTGGGATCTCCCATGAATATTCCTAGCTTCTTCTTCAGGTCTTCATTCTTCTCCAGTAGTATTGCAATTTCTTCTTCACATCCATCGTGTGTAGACTTGAGTTCCTCTTCTAGCTCCATGTTCCTAGTCATCACCTTCTTCTTGTCTATCATGTTGGCGCACATATGGTTCTCCTGACGACGAATGTTTTGATTTAACTCCTGGATGTACGCTACAATGGATTTGTCTCTCCTGGTGCTAATCATCTCCCATTGCTCGTCTCGGCGTCGACATATCTGGTAGATGGTGTCCTTAAGATCCTTGCTGTATACCTCGCCTATGCGTCCAATAGCGATGTGGGCGGCCATGCTTTTTCCTAGTGATCGCGTCCTACAGTCAGCGTGTGTTCTGATACCATCTTGTAGCGACCCGACCTCAGACGGTCAAGTCTCTACGCATAAGTTTCATCCCTGGATCGGTATTGCTGGCACACACAGTACTCGAGGTTTTATAACAGAGTTCAATCACACACATATTACATCAAATGTCTCAAAAGAGAACTTACTACAGTAATATGGCTGAAGGCCATCTAAATAATATAACAGCGGAAGCTTCGAAGGTAGTAGAGTCCATCCAACTCCACGACAAAACTGAGTGCATGACAACGACCTAGCGCACCTTACTCTTCGTCTGAAAACTCTGCAACCTAATACGTTGCAGCCTGTGTAGGTCAGCACATGGAATATGCTAGCAAGATAATACTATAGAGCAATGAACAAATAACAGCTATAACTACATGCATATATGGCTGGTGGAGGCTTTATGGTTATCATTTTCATAAACCTAGTTTTTCACTACAACAAAGGAATATATTGTATTTAACTACAAGTTTGTTGAAAACATTGAGAATGCTAACCCCATCTCAATCCCAATTAAAAGTTAACAACCCAACAAATTAATTAAGTAGAGTGATGAGATCAACATAATAATCCAAGTACCAGATACTCAAGATGTCCATAACCGGGGACACGGCTAATCATGATTAGTTTGTACACTTTGCAGAGGTTTGCGCACTTTTCCCCACAAGACTTGATCTCCTCCATTGGATTTCTCGCACTTCATGGTGTTTGACAAACGGGTGACCGAGACACAGTCTTTTCGAAGAAGTCCCCTTAACCGATAGGTAGGCCGGTACACCTACAATCCCCTACATCTGCTAGCCCATCATGGAAAGGATTCCCACAACTTACTCAACTATGCCAGAGCCGATAGAGGCATGTGGCTGCACACGGAAGTTTCTACCATGAATAATCTTATAATCCCTTTGAGCCTGGGTGGCAAACCATAGGATGATCACATGGATGCCTCGGGAACTCCTTGGACAGCATTGGATTCCCCAGGTGCCCATAAACCAATCCACCCAGATGTGTATTAAAGTAGCCACCTTAAGTTAAACCTTAGTAAACAATAACTCTCACAACTTTCATGAATTCTCTCAAAACCCAATCCACGTCTACGAGCATAGCATAGCAGTATAAGCATAACGTAGTAACTCCCAGGGTTTGATATAAAAAGGGCAATAGGTTCCTACCTCATCAACTACTTCCCAAAACGCACATGTTAAACAAGTCCTACTCATGCAATGTTTGAGGGTTGAAACTAATGCATAAAAACTAGATATTAAAGCGAATATGATCAAAGTGTTACTTGCCTTGCTGACGATCAGAAAACCCTAGAGATTCGTACTAGCAAGCCTCGTGCTCCGGAAACTCTATCGTGAACAAACAATAGCATATATAAGAACTCAAGCAAAAGAGGCAAGGTTAAAACTCAAGAGAAAAGATCCAAACTGAAAGTTCAAGTGAAGAGCTTCGATTTGCAAAAAGAATCAATCAAATCGGAGTTACGAAACTCAAACTACGATCAAAAGAAGTTTGAATTCAAATTTTCTTGAAACCAAATTTTAAATTATCAAAACCATGTTCAAGTTGATTATCTGGAAAGAGGGGAACAAGACGAAGATTTTGGCATTGGTTTAACTGGATTTGGATAAACGAGCAAAATGTAACGTGGGCTTGAAGTTCAGGGACAAATCTGTGAGAAAAGTATTCGCCGATAGGTCCCTGACCGAAAATTAAAATTAAAAAGAAAAGACTATCGGACGAACGTCCGCTAACAGGGGCTAATGAACGAATTTGTTCGTTAACAGAGAGGATTGGGTGAACGTTCGCTAATTAGGTCAAACCGAAAATAAAAACCGAAAACCAAAACTAACCGAAAATAAACCTACGAAACCCTAAAAAACCGATCTAGGTTTTTACCTAATAAACCGATGAAAACCAGCAAGAGGCGGCGGCAGCTCTAGCGAGTCCGGCGGGAGGCGGCGACGAGGCGGGATGGCAGTGCGGGGCGGCGGCACGGGCAGCGGGGTGCGACGCGGGCGGCGGCAGGCGGCGACGCGGGCGGCTGCAGGCGGCGACAGCTGCGGCGGGAGGCGAGGTGAGGTGAGGTGAGAGGGGGGCAGCGCTTATAAAGTGGAGAAGGGAGCCGGCTTGGGGAAGGGGGCAAGGAGGCCGGTGGAGTCGGAGTCGGACTCCAGCTCGGCCACGGTGGCGCGCGTGTGCGGAGGAAGGCGGAGTCGGTCCGAAGGATTTTTTTTTAACATAAGTTTTACCGCGAAAAGAATCCTAATAAAATATAAAAAAATCTAAAAATACCAGAAACAATTTTCACCGTCCAAACTTAATATTTATGACAAGATGAACATTTTCTAGCCTAAAAATTCAATTTTCAAAAATGCAAGCTTTTCTCTAATTCAAATAAAATAGCAAATGAAATACGAATAAAATAATAATTTGATTTAAAATTTCTTCTCCAATATTTCTCTCTTGTTGAAGAAGTCATTTTATTTTCTCTCATTTATTTTTGTTCTTGGAAATAATTGGAGAGAAATTATAAAATCAAATTGATCCTATTTTCAAATTTGAAAATAAATTCAAATAGGAAAATTTGTGAAACCTCCAACTCTCTCCTTGGGTCCTTGAGTTGCTTAAGATTTCTAGGATCACAACCAAATGCAAATAAAAATATGATATGCATATGTCCTATGTATAACATCCAAATTGAAAATTGGGATGTTATAGTCTTTCTGCTCCCGAGCCCAAATGAGCTCGGTGAATAGTAAAATAAAAAAATGAAGAAAATTGAAAAAAAAATTGGAAGAAATATTGACAAAAGTTCTAAGTGCTTGCAAAAATTAGTCATGGAATCACGTTCCTGTAAGGCGTGGCAAAAAAACAAATTTAGTGCTCCAAAATGCTTTTGAAACTAGCATTTTCAGAGTACCGATTTTGTTTTTTTTGCCACGCTTTCTAGGAATGTGATTTCGTGATGAATTTTTGCAAGCACTTAAAACTTTTGTCAATGTTTCTCTCAAAAAATTGGAATTTTTTGAAATTTTTTCGATTTTGTTTTGATTTTACTGTTCACCCGAGCTCATTGTGAGTGACTACTCCTTTTGAAGATGTTTTTCTTTTGCGGGAAAACATCCAATCTATTCATCTTCAATCATGACGGTACAACGAACACCAGATATAATAAAAGTTACATCCAGATCCGTAGACCAGCTAGCGACGACTACAAGCACTGAAGCGAGCAGAAGGCGCGCCGCCGTCATCACCCCACCCACACCGGAGCTGGGCAACACTGGTTGTAGTAGACAGTCGGGAAGTCGTCGTGCTAAGGTCCCATAGGACCAGCGCACAAGAACAGCAGCCGCTGCCGATGAGGAGTACCGTAGATCAGAAGGCTTCAACCTGAAAACACACGAACGTAGACAAATGACAAACATATCCGAGCAAATTCACCAAGGACAGATCCACTGGAGACACATATCCACATGCCCACCGACGATGCTAAACGCACCACCGGAATGGGGGCTAGGCGGGGAGAACCTTATTCCATTTTCAGGGAGCCGCCGCCGTCTCGTCTTCCTGAGTTGGACACAAACCCTAACAAATCTCGAAGACACATCTAAAAATGAAGCCCTCCCACCAGCAAGGGCCAGGATCCGCCGTGCTCCCATGACCCTAAGGCCACCGGAGACGAGGCAGACCAGCGACGGCACCGATGGGAGATAGGGGAACCCTAGTTGGGAAGGAGGCGGCGGCCTGAGGAGTCATGTAATGTCCTAGGTGTCATGGGTTTTTGACTCCTTTTGAAGATGTTGTCTTATAGTCATGCACTTTTTGTTAAGTCGCCTGACAAATGGGTTATGCTCAATTGCTATAGGTTTTCTGATAGGATTGTGGAGACGTTGCCGCGTGACATGTCCTATATATGTGGATGGTTTCAATTTTTCTTTGATTTTGTAAGCGGATTTGTTTGGTATCAATGTTTAGTATTGCTTGTCACTGTTTTAAATAATTAGTAGTAGTATATGAATGTGTTTGTTAGGCTAGTCGTAATGGTAGTATCATAGCTAGTATCATGCATATCAACTAGTCAATTTTGATGAGGTGTCATAGTCTTAAATGAAGAAAGAGATGGTGGAGTATCATATCATGATACTGTATCATAGTAAATGCTATGCTACTTTGTGTCATGCATGACAACAAATAGAATACTACATGATACTAATATATGATAATATGCATTAGGGAAGTACTATCATACACTAGTATCATATGCATGATACTACTATATGATACTCCCCATTACAACCAGCCTTAGTCAATGCAATGCCCGACATTTATTGTCATTTCCCAAGAAAGTGGCTTATATGTGAAAAGCTCCTTTGGTGCACGATGTCCAGTGGTATGCTTATTGGCACCACTTGTTTGCATGTGGATCGCCATAGCGCGGTTATAAACCAATGTATAACAGTGTAGCGGTTCTTTTACAGCATGCAGTATATCACAGGTAAATCACATTGTTTGGTCCTGAATTCATTCAAAAGTAGTAGCATATGTTCCCTGATCCATCCCCTTAGTATGACGAAATCTGAAACTGGTTGCAACAAGTACCAAACTCGGCACAATTTGTCCCTTGTTAGCCTGGCCTACCACGCTCGGCCGTCTTGTCACTCGAGCATGCAATAAATTTCTTTTTTGTTTGCAGACTAGGCGATGCAATTTATTTTTCAAAATCTTAATGTACAATTTTTTTGAAAGACCCGGTTAGAGCCGGCTTCATTGATTTAGGAGAAAGCATACGGGAAAAACAAGGGGGATCAAGTGATCATGGTCCACAGGAGCAGCGTGCAAGCTACAAAAAGAAAAAGAAACGGGAAGGAAAAAAAGAGGACCCGACTGCCTTCAAAACTGGCTATCTCGCAGTGGCGTCCCCGAACGGGGCCTCAATGCATGTCGCTCCGGCTAGTCTCCATTGCACAAGGTCCATCTTGATAGCCTGGAGGACGTCGTCTGGCCGTGGCATTTTTCCTCTGAAAACGCATGCATTCCTCTCCTTCCAGATATGCCAAGCGATCATAAGCAGCATGGTTTTAAGCCCACGCCTCTCGCCGGTTGGAGTGTGCCTGATCATCTCCAGGCAGTGTTGCAGAGAGCTGTGAGCAGGCAGCTTGACAAGTCCCAACGCCTCGCAGCCCTTCCAGGTCGAAGCAGATCTCCAAATCATCCTGGAGAAGGGGCATTCCCACATCAGGTGCAGTGCGGATTCCAGGCTCCTCATGCATAAACTGCAGAAATATCCGTTTGGCCATCCCCTCCTCTGTAGCCTGTCGTTACACCAGAGCCTGTTATTGTGGAGTAACCAGGCGAACATCTTAACAGTCCCCGGCGCCCAACATTTCCAAACAACGCTGCTATGGCTCGTGCTCGGCTTGTCCTTGAATTGCATCTTGTACGCTGCCCGGGCAGAGTAAGCCACGCCTCCTCCTACTATCCATGCAAGTTGATCAGCTACTTGGCTGTCGAGGGTGATTCCTGCTTGCTGGAGCCGCCGTCAGAGGCGCAAGAAATCGACAGCGATGGATGCCGTGTCGCCATGGCGAAGATCCTTGATCCACTGCTCGTTGTCGAGCGCAGCAGCCACCGTTCGGTTTTTGCGCCGTGAATGCTTGAACAGGCTTGGGAAGGATGCACTCAGCAGGGTACCATCGAGCCAAGGGCACGTCCAAAACCCTGTCTTTTGGCCGTCACCGATTGTGATCATTGTTGCATTGGCGAACAGCTCTCTGTCTGGCTTGTCGCATGGCAAGGGGAAGGCCGCCCAGGGCCTCGCCGGTTGCTGCCAGGATATCCACAGCCAGCGCAACCGGAGAGCGGATCCAAACCGATGCAGAGCAGGGATCCCCAGCCCGCCCTTCTCCACCAGAGAGCACACCGCGCTCCAAGCCACTTTGCACTTTCCGCCGGTCAGCGCATCGTCTTGAGCCCACAGGAAACGACGCCGTGCCTTGTCGATTTCCTTCAGAACCTTCTTCGGCACCTTGAGCACTGTCAAAGCAAAGGTAGGCAGCGCCGATAGCACCGCACGCACCAGAACGCGTCGACCTGCCAGAGACATCAGCTTGCCCTTCCATCCCGCGAGACGTGACCTTACTCGATCTATGAGGAATTGGAAATGTACCAGCCTCAGCCTTTTAGGGGATATTGGCAGTCCCAAGTAGGTTGTGGGGAAGCTAGCGATCGATCCCCCAAACCCTTGCAAAACCTCTGTCAGCAGCTGGCCATCGCAGTTCATCGGGATAACTGAAGACTTTGCTTGGTTTAACTTCAGTCCCGTCGCCTCTCCAAAAGAATGCAGCAACTCCAACAGGGTATCAACCTCTTCTTTGATTGGGTTGGCGAAGATCACTGCATCGTCGGCATATAGGCTCACCCGCATGCTTGCCCCCCGTCCCGGCAGCGGTGCAATGAGATCTGTTGTTGTGGCCGTGTCCAACAGACGGTACAGAGGATCGATCGCAAGGATGAACAGCAGCGGTGAGAGTGGGTCTCCCTGCCTGAGCCCGTAGGCGTGGAAGAAGCTTGGCCCCGGCGTCCCGTTCAGCAGGCAAGACGAGGTTGCAGTGGAGAGGAGCAGGGGCGACCCAATTTCTCTATCGCTGCGAGAAACCCATGCGTTGCAACAGCTCGATCAGGTATGCCCAGGATATAGAGTCGAAAGCTCGAGCGAAATCTAGCTTGAAGAGCAGGGCCTGCTTCTTTTCTCTGTGGAGCATTCTAACACAACCTTGCACATACTGAAAACTGTCATGTATGCATTTTCCTCTCTGAAATGCCGTTTGCGCTGGTGAGATAATTCCATTCAGAGCAGAGGATAGCCTAATTGCGAGCACCTTGGAGATTAGCTTTGCCATGGAGTGAATCAGACTGATGGGCCTGTAGTGGTTGAGCTCTGACGCGCCACTTTTCTTCGGCAGAAGGGCAATGAGCGCAGAGTTTAGCTCGGCGAAGTTGGCCCCAGCCATCTGATAAAACTTGTTAAAAACAGCCATGACCTCCTCCTTTATGATCGGCCAGCACGAGCGATAGAATTGCCCTGTGAAACCGTCCGGGCCCGGGGCCTTTTCCGTGGGGGACGCAAGGATCGCCGCCCAGACCTCGGCCATGGTGAACAGGCCGTCCAGCTCCGATGAGGCCACTACCGGGACGTTTAGCATGTCCCAGTTCAGGGTGCAGCTTCTATGTTTGCTTCGTCCCAGAGCTTCAGAGAAGTGATCAAAGATGATCTTCTCCTTCTCGTGGTGATCCACCACCACTCTGTTATTGCTGCTGATTGCATGAATAAAATTCTTCCTTTGGCGTGATTGCATTTTGGCATGGAAGAGTCTCGTGCTGGCATCTCCTGCTCGTAACCAACTCACCCTGGAGGCCTGCCGTTTCCTCGCTCTCTCTATGGCAGCCAGCCCGAGCACTTTTTGCTTCAGAGTTCTCAAGTTTATCTCAGCAGCCGAGAGGGCTCGGTGCTCTTGCGCCATATCAAACTGCAGGATTACTTCGTTTGCTATGTGCAACTGCAGCCTGGCCTTGCCGAACGTTGCCTTGCTCCAAATTCTCAGATCAGTAGCCACTCTTGCCAATCTTCTTTTTATCCTCGCAAAAGGGCAGTCATGCGGGACAGGTCGTTGCCAAGCTCTCAAAACTGTTTCATTGAAGTGCGGAAATCTGGGCCAAAAATTCTCGAATCTGAACCGCGCTTTTCTGAAGGGCGTGGAAGCCCTGGCCAGGATCAGCGGGCAATGGTCAGAGAAGGATGTTGATGCCGCCATTAGCATGTAATCTTGATACAGCCGATCCCATGAATCGTTGCAGAAATACTTGTCTATACTGCAGAGTGTAGGATCTTCCCTTTCGTTGCTCCATGTAAACTTCCGGTTTCTGCATTTTAACTCTTTCAGTCCAGCCCAGTCTAGTGCCCTTCTGAATTTGCCCATCATCCTCCTGTTGATGTTGCTGTTGCTCTTGTCGCACGCTTGATAGATCATGTTGAAATCCCCGTTGATCATCCAGGGCTCACCCGCCGGCGGGGCAGCGACAGCCAGCTCGGTGAGGAAACCATCTTTCTGCGCGTCATCCGTTGGCCCGTAGACCGTGGTAAGCCAGAAGGGCTCGCCCACAAGCAGGGGCTCTACTCTAACCGTGATGGAGAAACTACCTAGATGATGCGACACTACGTTGACGATTTGCTTGTCCCAGAAGATCGCCGCGCCGCCTCTCGTCCCATGCGCCGGCAGCATCGCGCACCCTTGAAGATTTGCGCCGCCTACCTCCGTCGCTACACTGGCCGTCCAGACCTCCACCTTGGTTTCCTGCAACGCTAGAACCGCTACGCGGTTTGCCTGAACTATGTCCTTGATGGCTGTGCGCTTCGCCGGGCAGTTCAAGCCTCGGACGTTCCAGGACATGAAGATTAGATCGTTGTCACACATCGATACACCGTGCCATTCTCCATCGATCACACATACTAAGCAAGACGATGCAGTACACCATACAACATGCCGGGGGGCGACGACGGCCACCAACAGGCCCAAAACCCCGTCGTCGTCGATCTCGCCACATACCATGAACATTACGCATAAAAACTAGCCCTAACTCAAACTGGTTTAAGACCAACTGCCGACGGAGACTAAACGAAGACCTAACTAACATGATCAAACATGGAGTGACTCGTCAGTGCCGGCGATCCCGGCCATGCCAGCGGCGATCTTGAGGGCCACTTGATCCAGTCCGGTGAGCTTGGCGATGGCAGCGATGTCTCCATCAGACAAGGGCTCTTGGAAGCGCTTCATGAGCAACACCGCCGCCTTTGGGGTCATCCTGTCCTTTGCCCCGAGCGCGCCCAGCTCCTGCACCAGGCGAAGCACCGCCCGTTGAGCCACCGGCGTCGGGTTTGCCGCTGCGCCCTGGTGGGCACTGCGGCGAGAGGGAGCCGAGGTGGCCCTGGACTTTGGTGGAGCAGATTGGCGTGGGTGGGCCGGCAGGTTGCTGATGATGGGCGGGGGGACAGGCGCGAACAGCTCTGGGCGCCTGTCGCCGCCTCCTTCACTGATCTGGATCATGCCCACGCGCTCCGTGACCGCTGTCAGCTGGAAGCCGGCGGTGGCCACCGTTGGGGAGGTGACGCAGGGGAGCAGACAGGGGATCATCTCGGGGTTGTCCATCTCTTGCGGGGCGGGAAGCGGGTGTGGTGGGGAGAGGCCACCATCTTCAAACGCCAGCGTCTGCAGGGCCTCGATCATGGCGTTTTCCATCTCAAGTTGCATGCAGTCCGTGCGCGGCGAAGGGGAGAGCGCACGACCGGAGTCAGAGAAGCTGAAGAAGCATGCAACTGGGTCTTCTGCTGCCGGGGCTGGAGGCGGTGGGGCTTGACGGAGAGGGAGCGGAGGAGTGGCCCGCAGCGTGGCCGGAGCAGCCGCGCCGGTGGCCCCCTCGGCGGCCGTGCTCTCTCTCTCGTGGCGCCGCCCAACCGGGGTGCGGCTGCGGCGGCGGTGCGCCCCAGCAACGACGTCCGCGCCGCTCTCCTTGGCGTGGCATCCGCGGCCGAGCAGGCGGTCCCTCCAGGACCGGCCCGAGCCGCCGCTGTTGTCGCCGTCGTCTTGATCACGCCTTTGGAGCCTGAGGATGGGGCCGCCGCACCCTGCGGCCGACCCACGCGGAGCAGAGCGACGCCCCGGGCCTTGTCCGTCCTCCACGTGCGCCACCCACGTGCCTGGCTCGATGCGCGGCATAGGGCGGTCATCCTCGTCGGAGGAGGAAGGGAGCCCGCTTTGCCCTAAGTGCGACGAGCGTGGCGAGTGCGGGGTCCAGTCCTCCACTAGGTCGACGTGCACGAGGAGGTCGTAGCGGTGCGCGCCAGGAGGGGGAGGGACACGACGGTCGAGCGGAGCGAAGCCGAGCACCTCATTGGTGCGGCCAGCGCCACGCTTGAGCACCCAGAGCGCGCGCCTCGTCGGGATATGGGCCACATCCCATACCCAGAGCCAGCAGGCGAAGGTCTTGGTGTGCCCCCTCTCGAGCGTGCGCGAGTCTAGGCGGTCGACGCGCCCGAAGTCACCAAGGGCCTCCTCTGCCCCGGCGAGCGACCAGAACTGCATAGGCAGTTCCTCGACGACGACGCGCACATGGAGGTTGTACTTGATGATCGCCGTGTGGTCGTCCTCGTGCCAGGCCTTGATGAAGAACTTGCCGCCGTCCACCTTGAGCACGCCGCGCCGCACCGCGTTGTCGCGGTGCGCAGGGAGGTCGAAGTGGACGAGGAAGGCCTCCGGGTGGTGCGCAGTGACGCGGAGCTGATGCGGCGGGGTGCAGAGCTGCTCGTGGATGGCTTTCCCCACCGCCATCGGGTTGGTGGAGAGGCAGCGCTCGACGGCGGTGAGGGTGACGGCGTGCTGCCGCAGGATGAACTCGGCGTGCTCGAGGTCGGGGGAGGCCACGACGACTTTGTTGCTGGAGCGTGGGCGCCTTGCCGGGTCGCAGTGCAGGGGACGGTCCATCGGCGTCGGCTCTGGCGCCGGCGGGAAGCTCAGGCGGTCGCGTACCGGAGCCCTGGACGGCAACGGCCCCAACCTATCGCGGGCAGTCCCTCCTGGACCCCCGTTCCTAGGGTTTTGGGGACACTCCTTGCCGAAGTGGCCCGCTCGCTTGCAGATGATGCAGCGGAGAGGGTCTCTGCAGTCGACACGGCGGTGGAGCTTGCTCAAGCAGCGGAAGCATTTGCCCCTGAACTGGCTTAAGAAAGCCTCGCGGCTGCCAGCCGCATTGAAGCCGCGGCCCCGGTCCGAACGGCGTGCCTGATGGCGCCTCGCTGCGTCCGCCGTGGATGAGCCCGCCTTCCGGTTCTTCCGCGAGGTGACCTCAGTCCATGCCCCGCCATCCCCCACGGCCTGGCCCGGAGAGGAAGGAGCGAGCGAGGGGGAGGGGCAAACAACGACGGATTTGAGGCGGCCATCCTGCAAAGGGGGGGAAATGCCCAGATCCGGCGGTCCGGAGCCCGCTCCCGCCCACAGCGGCCCGTCCCGCCGCAGGATTCGCGGCGTCGAGGCCGGATCTGACGCGGAGACCGTTGACGCAGTAGATGCAGGGGAGGGAGGCCCCGAAGAACCGCTGGGTCGAGAGACGCGGCCGGTGGACGGAGAGCGGCGCCGGGGGGAGGGCCCCGGGCGGGAGCTGCTGGCGGAGGAGCGTCATGGTGAACCACGCTTAATGAGTCCGAAGGCAGTTTTCAAGTTTTATGAAACTCTCAATGTACAGTTTAAGACAGATCCATGTTTTTTTAACCAACACAATGCAAGTTGTAATAGTCATTTGCAAAGAGCAAGGTTTTGGCATACAATGCAGCACTTTATGAGTCGGTTTTAATTTCCACCTCATGCACAGTCCACCAGTGCTAATCGTCATTAGCACAATAGCACTAGTCACCACACAGGTAAGGAGGATTAGAATGTTTTCCTACACAAGAAATTCCATGCATTCTTTTCGTACTACATATTCAATTAATGGGTTGGTTGATGCATGCGCCATTTAACTCTCCGTTTTGGCCACCTGCGCGCTGATCCAGCGAGATTTCTTGCGTTGCATGCAGATCCCACCTCGCCTTGTCCCGTCCAGCGCGGCTCCCGACTTGTGCCCCAGTCCGCTCGGTCGGTGAAAACTCGTGCCTACCTATTAATGAACGGCATGCATGTTGGAGGAAATCGATCTAGTACAGCCAACCGAACGGTGTCCTCATCCCTTTCCTCTCGCTTCAGTACACATAGGAGAGGCGACTCGTTTGGCGACCTCAGTGCTTGGGCTCCCGTCGTCGATCTCGTCGGGTCCCCTAGCTTCCGCCGCTCTCGTCGGCGTCGTGAGGTGAGGGGGGCCAGATCCATGTGTGGGTTGTGTATATTGCGTAGTTTGGTGGCTCTGTACCTAGGCTTTTGCTGTCGGGATGGGCTCCTAGGTATAGCAATTGGCTCCGGTCGGGCGGCTCGCGACTTGGTGTGCTTCGGGTGCTGCGTTGTCTTGTGGCCTGTCGATCTAAGTATTGGAAATAGAAATCAGGATAGAAAAAAAAAACAAAATCCAACCAAGAACAAATAAGTTTTTAACACTTCACCTTAGCTGACCCTCTATGTCGATGAAGTCCATTTCTCATGCCAGAAAGAAACAGATCCAGATGTATCCCCGAGCCATATTTTTTAGCTGCTAGCCGATGTTTTGGCTATAGTAATACCCGAGGAATGAATGGGTCCAAGCCAACAAATGTGCGTCCCAAAACATGTACCAGGTCTTGGTTGGGCCATATCACACACCGCATGCAAAGCGGACATGTGCCAAGTTTCACATCGGGTACGAGCAACCGTGGAACAAGTACCCGACGAAGAGGGCAGTTGGACCGTAAAGTGAGTTAAACGTACCACCTCCATGCAGTATATGCCTTGCGTATTGCTGATATATTAGAGCATGGGGCCCATTGGACCAATCATGATGCATGTAGAGCACGGCATGGATAAAGTGCGTCAATGCCGCCGTGCACTGAAAGTGCGCTCCGGCTTATACGGTGTTACATCAAACAACCCTTCAAGACCTGACCTATTGTCAAGGGTCGGTCTACATCTCAATCAATTCATTTTTTTTATGTCAATTAATTCTGAAAACTGCAACTTCAGTTTCTTGAAAAGTACATTCACTATATGAAGTCACATTTTCCAAAAAAAGTCGACTGAGAGTTAGTAAAATTGTGCATTCAACCAAATAAATCGACAAAACGAGACTTAGCTATTGTACTAGTGGTCATGTCGGAATAAAGATGGGGACGTCTAAATGTAAGTTGCCTCAACTTTTGTTACGATCAGTCACTTCTTTTATTTGTTCTAGAGCATCTATAGCCGGACGTCTCATAACCGTCTTAAATGTCTGGGTGGACGGCTCGGTCACTAACTAGTTACAAAAATGCGACCCAGACCAACCTTTTAAACATGCCTCAAACGACCGGACTGACCGGTATCCCTCATATCCAGTCCAAATTTGGGACGAATATTGGATGCGTGGGCGCGTCTACCACGTCGGACCCGATAGCCCTACCCCACCATAATTTGCACCAAATTCATCAAACCCTTCCTCCTCCTCCTGCCCCCTCCTACCTTTCTCGCGTCTAAGCCCTCGCCGTCCGCCACCCTTGCTCCCCATCCTCATCGCCAGCCCTGATCTGCTGCCCTAGATGTCATCTAGCCCGTCCCCGACCGCCGCAACAGAGACTCGGGAGCCTTCTACTTTCTCTAGCCTTCTTATCCCCCTATACTAATACAAAAATATAAAAATATATGTTTTCTAAGGATGAATGAATTAGTGACGTTGAAATTGTTCTTAAAGAAAAAAAGAATACTAAAGCAAATAATGACAAATTTACACAAAAATTACACATAAATTGCTCTTTCCATATTATGCAAGCATAAGCATATAATAGTGGATGTTGTGCAAAATAAAGTTTTCTACTCCCTCTGTAAACTTATATAAGAGCGTTTAGATCACTACTTTAGTATTCTAAACACTTTTATATTTGTTTACGGAGGGGGTACAAAAGAATAAATTAGTGGTATTGATATTACCCTTAAAGAAGAAGAAAAAGAAAAAAAATGATGACAAAAAGTTGCACACAATTTTTACTAAAAGTGCACAATTTTACAAATGCAAAAATAAGCATATGCAGGTTGGGTACTCTAGTACTTCCTCCGTTCCTAAATGTAAGTTTTTGTAGAAATTTCACTATGGACAACATACGGATGTATCTAGATGCATTTTAGAGTATAGATTCACTCATTTTGCTTTGTATGTGGTCCATAGTAGAATCTCTCCAAAGACTTATATTTAGAAACGGAGGGAGTATAATTTACATACATACTTCCTCCGTTCACTATTATAAGATGTTCTAACTTTTTTTCTAAATCAAATGTATGTACTCCATTTTGGTGTACACGTTCATTCATTTCAGTCTGTATGTAGTCCATAACTCCATATTGAAATACCCAAAACATCTTCTACTAGTGAATGGAGGGAGTTTTATAAAATATTTACGTGTATACTCACAAACACCCAAAATCCACACATATACATAGAAAATAAAAAAATACACTAGAAACACCTGAAAAACAATAATAAAGAATAAAGCTAATAAAAAGCTAAAATGACAAAAAAAATCCAAGCTAGAATGAATAGAGGCATTGCTATTACCCTAAAAGAAGAACAAACTTGGGGAAAAGTTGAAATAAACGGTGATAAAACAATTGCGCTGCTGCACAATACGCTAATATAAGTAGTATATTGTAGCGTAATTACCAAATAATAATATGTTTTGCACAATTGTTGCATCAAACTGAAATTTGTTTGTTTCTGTTTTATCTAGTTGTTAAGTAAGTTATTAAAAATTAATCGTTTTCATGCGTCAAAATAGAATATATCTCACATCGAAGGTGATGTCTCCCACACATGTGCGCATACACACTCGCAGCTCTGATACAGCTTGACAATTTTATAGGGTTCTTCATGCTTCAGATCTAGTATACTTTTCATTTTGCGTTGTGGCTCTGTTCCTCTTACCCGCAAAAAATAAGAAAAAAGGATCTGTTCCACCTTTTTTGATGCTTAATGAATTTTATTTCAGCCACCGTTGCGTTGTGCCTCGCATCGAGGGGTGACGGTCATGCCCGGAGTCCTAGGGGAGGGCGCCGACTTCCTCGGCCTTCTCCCGGACAAGCTCCCACGTGTCTTGGACGTGCCGGATCTCCGTCATGGCTCCGCCCACGGCCATACGGATAACAAACTTGCCGTCCACCACGAAGTGCGTCATGAACGCCCGCCCGCTGGCGTTCATCGCCACGAGGAGCCTACGGTTCAAGGCATCAACGGCATCGCCGTCTCCCTCGTTCCCTGGACGGAGGCGGAAGGTCACGAGGGAGAACCTCGTCGGCGCTACCACCTCGAACCGCCCGTCGGCCTTCAGCTCCTGCTCGAACCACTTGGCCATCTCGACGTGCCGCCGTACGTACGCCCGCATGCCCGCCCCGCCGTAGCGGCGCAGGACCACCCACAGCTTCATGGCGCGGAACGGCCGCGACAGCGCGATCTGCCAGTCCTTGTAGTCCACCACGCCCGCGCCTGCACTTTCTTCTGTGACGTTGCTGAGGTACTCTGGGTTGGTCGACAGCGCGGAGGTGAGCGCGGCCGGGCTCGCCACCCACAGGCAGCAGCAGTCCATGTTGGTGAGGAACCACTTGTGCGGGTTCATGCTCACCGAGTCCGCGAGCTCGGCGCCGTCGATGTGGTGCTGGAACTCGGGGCAGATCAGGGCGCTGCCGGCGTACGCGGCGTCGACGTGCAGCCATATGCCGTGCCTCCGCGCCAGCTCACCGAGGTCCCGCACCGGGTCGACCGCGCCGAGCCCGGTGGTGCCGACCGTGGCGCACAGGTACAGCGGCACGAGCCCGCTGGCCACGTCGGCCTCCACGGCGTCGCGGACGCTGTCCGAGGTGAGGCCGTAGCCCGACGACGCCGACGTTGGGATGACGCGGAAGTTGGACCGAGGGATCCCCACGATCCTCGCGCCCTTCTGGAACGTGCAGTGGCTCTGGTCCGAGGCGTAGACCACCAGCCTCAGGATGCCCTCGTGGCCGAGCCTGCTCATCGCGCGATCGCGCGCGGCCGCGAGCGTGCACACCACGGCCTCGCAGGTGCTCCCGTGCAGCACGCCGCCGCCGCCGCCGGAGAAAAGGAAGCGGTCCGGGAGGCCCGCCAGCTTGCCCATCCAGTCCACCACGGCGCTCTCGAGCTCGGTCGCGGCCGGCGAAGCGACCCGCATGAACGGCACAATGTTGAGCCCGGTGGAGAGCATCTCGCCGGCGAACCCGCCCGTGCTCGCGTTCATGGGGAAGTAGCCGAAGAACTTGGGGCTCTGCCAGTGGGTCAATGCCGGGACGATGTGAGTGCGTACCTCCTCCAGTATCAGGTCCATCGGCTCACCGTTTTCGGGCGGCGCGTCGGGCAGAAGCGCGCGGAGGCACCCTGGCATGGCCTGGGGCTGGACCGGATACGTCTCGACGTCGCGGTAGTAGTCGGCGAGGAAGTTGATCACGGCGCGCGACTCCCCGGCGAAGGTCTCGGGGTCCAGTGACGATAGCGCGTCAAATGGTGCTCCACCCGTCGCCATGGTATGGTATGTATCTGCGCTCGCTAAATCCGCGGGCCTGGCTCGCGTACACGTGAGAAGGTTGCTACTTTGTGACTGGGCTCAGGCTTTTGTACGTTACTAGTGTGCTCATCGTGCTTATATATATACTGTTCGCCAAAAAAGGAAACTAGACATAGCTGCTGTTTGTGAAAAGACGTACGTTAGGCGTGTTGGGCGTGTGTGTGTATTATACATGCATGGGCGTAGTAGCTGGTTGTCAGGCTGATCTGGTGGTTGCATAGATATCATTGTTTGGTGTATATAGTGAAAATTAGTGATTAGAAAAGAAAAGTGTGTTGCGTGCCGAACTTATATATACATATATATATATATATGCCCGTGTGTTGTAATGGGAGAAAATAAATATGATACATACCTAACTCTGTAAGCATGTCATCTTCGGCAGTGTCCGGTAACAGTGTCATACCATCCAAATCCTTCCCATACGTCCGGAAGAACAGTCCGGTCACCGTCCAGACAGAATATATGATGTACCTCCGCTTATGCTCACAGAGGAGATAGGGTGGCAATTAGGCCGGCTGCTAGGAAAGGTTCTTAGAGTGGATGCAAATAAGAATGGTAGAATTTTCACCGAGTTTGTTAGAATCAGGGTTGAACACAATGTACACTCTCCTCTCCTGCGTGAGATGGAAACTAGGGAACTAGGTGAAGATGACCTGATGGAGCTGGAGGTGAAGTACGAAAGGGCCCCCCCGCTTCTGCATGTACTGTGGCCACATCGGGCATGGGGAGCGGGACTGTCGCCTGCCCGTCGACGACCAGAAGATGAGGTTCACGGGAGCCATGAGGGCATCTCCTTATAAAAGAAGCAAGAACAAAGGCGGCTACATCGCGCCGGACGCAGGGAGCGCTCGGCGTTTTCTGCATTTTGGCTCCGAAGTGTTCGCTGAGGCTTGGACGGCACCAGCGAAGCTTGCCTGGGAAAAGATCCAAAGGGCCCATGATGTGAATGACCCCCTGCTCGCAAGAAACGAGGTGAGAATGTGCAAGGTCCCAGAGGAGGTACTTGCTGATCCTTATGTGCAAGCCGCCATTGCTGCGGTCAGCGCACTACGTGTCCATGATGGCCCACCTCGCATCAGGCCAGAGACGACAATGGCGGCTCCTTCACCATCAGATTTACTGTCTACATCCAGGGCGGGGATCGACACCAACACTCCCCTTCCTGTGGCCGTGGCAGGGGGGAGCGAGCCAGCAAAAGGCGGCGGCGACATCAACAACAAGGCTACTGGAGACTGGGAGGTGGAGGCCATGGCTTTGGTCCCGGTGGGGGGCGACAGCAACAAAACCCCCACTGCAACCAAGGATGCTACCAACACAGCCACGGCAACAGGGAAGACCACCAAGGCGGGTGAGGCCGCTGAGCCGGCTGGCAACCAGGAGGTCGACGTCGAACCTCCTTTCCCTCCTGGTTTCGACCCAGTGCCGACTTTTGCTCACCAGCATAACGCGAATGCAGTCTACGTGCCAGCTGGCGTGAGTAGAGAGAATAAGGAGGTAGATGAGTCTGTGTCTGTACTAGGGAAAAGAGGGAATGCAGAGAAGAGCCAGGAAGTAGATGAGGTTGATGTAAACAGTGAGAAAGGGGAGGAGAGAAACAAGAAAATGAGAGGAGAGGATAAGACAGAGGGAGAAGAGGACAATGGTTTAGATGGTGGAACGGAAGCAACCGGCCCCGGGGCTGCCGGTAAACTGACGGGTGCCATGGCGCGCGCCCGTCAGGAAGGATGAGCGTCTTGTGCTGGAACTGCCGGGGTTTGGGCCACCCCGGTACAGTTCGTGAGCTAGTGTGCCTAGTGCATACTCATCGGCCCTCTGTCGTGTTCATCTCTGAAACGCGGCAGTGTGAGGGGAGTGTCAAGAAAATAAGATGGTGGCTTGGCCTCAAGAACTGCATCACCCACAATGGAGTGGGAAAAGGTGCCGGCATCGCCCTGTTCTGGGACGATAGTGTTGAAATAAAGTTGCTCTCCTATGGTTTGAGGTATATCGATGTGCATATCCGTCTCGATCCCCATGGCCCGGAGTGGCGGGGTACCTTTGTATATGGTGAACCTAAAGCACACGAGAGACATAACATGTGGAACCTCTTACGAAGAATAAAACCGAAATCCGCCCTGCCTTGGATGATGATAGGGGATTTCAACCAAACATTATGGCAAAGTGAACACTTCTCTGCAGCAAAAAGATCTGAAAGGAACATGAGCAATTTCAGAGATGTTTTGTCATGGTGCAATCTGCATGATCTTGGGTTTCAGGGTCCCGAGTGGACGTATGATAACAAACAACTGGGAAGAAATAATGTCAGGGCCAGATTGGATAGGGGAGTGGCCTCGCCTGAATGGTCGGATTTGTATCGTAATGCAAGTATCCAACATATAATTACCTCCCGGTCTGATCATTTCCCACTTTTACTGTCTTTAGGGACCGAAGCTAATACCTGGAGGCCTGCTTCCTTCCGGTATGAAATGATGTGGGAACGGGTTCCCTCACTGGACAAGACTATAGAAGCTACCTGGGAGGGTTCCAGCTCGGGCACCTCACTAGCTACAGTAGCAAAGAAACTCAAAGGGGTTCAAAACTCACTTCAGAAATGGTCTAGGAAAGACTTTGGATCAGTTTCTGGGAGTATCAAGAAGAAACGTAAGGAACTGAAGGTACTCCATGAGAGTCCAAGAACTAATGAGATTGCAAACCACATAAAAATGGTGTCTAGTGATCTGGATGAGCTGCTCGTAAGAGAGGAAATTATGTGGAAACAGCGATCGAGAGCGACGTGGATAAAAGAGGGTGATCAGAATACAAGGTACTTCCACAAAAAGGCCACTTGGCGACAGAAAAAGAACCAAGTTAAAAAGTTAAAGAATGAGGAGGGGATCTGGATTGGAAAGAAGGTTGAGTTGAATGCAATGGCAACGGAGTATTTTAAAAACTTGTACACAAAGGACGAGGAGGTCGTCCCTTTTGAGTTGATTGAACTGCTTCCACGTACGATACAGGATGATATGAACAGAAAACTTACAGAAGAATTTTCTGAGAAAGAAGTAAGCGACGCTCTATTCCAAATTGGTCCCCTAAAAGCACCAGGTTCGGACGGGTTTCCGGCCCAGTTCTTCCAACGAAATTGGAGTACATTTAAAAAGGATGTCATAGGAGCGGTGCTGAAATTTTTTGAGGATGGTGTAATGCCTGAAGGTATCAATGACACAGTCATCGTGCTTATTCCAAAGGGAAGGAATCCACAAAGCCTTAAGGATTTTAGGCCAATAAGTCTATGCAACGTAATCTACAAAGTCATCTCCAAGTGCTTGGTCAACCGGTTGCGGCCCTTCCTCGATGAGTTGATTTCGGAAATACAAAGTGCTTTCATCCCAGGAAGATTGATTACCGATAATGCCATCATTGCTTTTGAATGCTTTCACAAGATTCAGCATAGTAAAAATCCACACAACACTCATTGCGCATATAAGTTGGACCTGGCTAAGGCCTATGATAGAGTGGACTGGGATTACCTTCGCGGCGCTCTGGAGAAGGCTGGGTTCAGCTCGGTCTGGATTAGTTGGGTGATGAAATGTGTCACATCAGTACGGTTCTCAGTGAGATTGAATGGAGAGGTACTTGAACCATTCACCCCCTCGAAAGGGCTCCGCCAGGGTGATCCCATGAGCCCTTACTTATTCCTCTTTGTGGCGGATGGACTGGCGAATATTTTCAAAAAAGAAGTATTGGGAGGAGGTATTGCCCCAGTTAAGGTAGCTCGAAACAGCCATGGGATTTTGAATTTATTGTTCGCAGACGACAGCCTCGTTTCTTTAAGGCTACAAGGGAGCAAGCTATATTAGTGAAGAACGCACTGTCCATGTTCCAGAGATGTACTGGACAACTTTTGAGCAACAGTAAATGCTCAATCCTATTCAGTGAGCATTGCCCAAGGGAGGTGCAGAAGGAAATTAAGAGTATCTTGGCCATAGACACTCACACCTTTGAGAGTAAATATCTTGGTCTCCCAACGTCAGAAGGAAGAATGAAAGACTCTAATTTCCAACCTATTATGGATAGGTTCAGGAAGCGATGCAGCGACTGGAATGGAAGATTCATGTCCTTTGCGGCAAAAGAAGTTCATGTCAAGTCCATAGTTCAGGCCCTTCCGGTTTTCACAATGGGTGTGTTCAAGCTTTCAGCCGGCTTCTATGATAAATATGAGCAATTAATCAGAGAATTCTGGTGGGGTGAAGAAAATGGCCGTAGGAAAGTTCATTGGACAGCCTGGGACCAATTGGTGAGACCGAAAAGGGCAGGAGGGATCGGATTCCGGGATATGAAAATCTTTAATCAAGCCCTCCTCGCAAGATAGGGATGGAGGCTATTACAACGCCCGGAGAGCCTGTGTGCGAAAGTACTAAAATCAAAATATTACCCAAATGGGGAGCTGCTCGACACATCATTTGCTTCAGACAGCTCTCAAGCATGGAAAGGAATTGAACATGGCCTTGAGCTCCTAAAAAAAGGCCTAATTTGGTGAGTAGGTAATGGGAGGAGAATCTAAATTCAGAGGGATCAATGGATCCCCAGAAAAAGTGGACTGAAGGTGGCAACATTCAAAAGACGATCCCGCTTGAGATGGGTTAATCAGCTTCTAACACCTGATGGCAATGACTGGAATGTTAACCTTGTCAAAGAGCTGTTCCATGATTTTGATGCGGAAGAAATATGCAAAATTAAGCTTCCCAGTACTGAACAGGAGGACTGCGTTGCCTGGCACAGTGAGAGGAACGGCGTGTTCACAGTCCGTAGTGCATACAAATTGGGTTTTCAACTCAAACACAATATGGGAGCTGATGCATCGAGCTCTGCGTGTGACGTGGATAATAGAAGTATTTGGGACCTAATTTGGAAATCCAAATGCCCCGAGAAAATTCGCATCTTCGGATGGCGAGTGGCGACAGAAACTTTGGCAACAAAGAACAATAAATGGAAAAGAACACTGGAGCTTGACAACATCTGTAATATATGTGGAAAGGAACCATAGGATGTGTTCCATGCTACAGTGGCATGCACTAAGGCCAGGGCCCTCCGCATGGAAATGAGAAAATTCTGGAAATTACCTATTGAAGAAAAGTTCAAATTTACAGGTAAGGACTGGCTACAGCTCCTTCTGGATACATGTACCATGGACGTCCGGCAGAAAATCCTGCTCCTTCTATGGCGGGCATGGTGGTTACGAGAGGATTGCATACATGCACAAGGTAGAGCAACAATTGGGGCATCAGTTCAGTTCTTAATCAAATACTATGATGAACTCAAGGTGGCGTGCATGTGCATGAGCACTAATGATACTGAAGCAACTATGCAGAATCTATCTCAGTATGCAGACCCCTGCAGCAGTCAGACCTTGGCTTCAATCATAAAAGGGAAGCGACTGATCGCCTCCGGGATTGCAGAACTTAGATCTGTCAGCTCCATTGGCAGAAGCGACGGGTCAAATCATGATACACGATTGGAAACTGCTGAGGAGATTGAGAAATGGAGGCCACCTGACACAGGGACCTGGAAAATCAACAGCGACGCCTCATATATATACAGCACGGGGGAAACAACTTCGGGTATTGTTGTCAGAGACTGCAATGGATGTGTTGCTTTGTCCATCTGCAAGAGATTGGCCCCTTGCAACTCGCCCGAGGAAGCCGAAATGGCTGCTATTTTGCACGGCCTGACCGAGTTAAGGAAGCGCTAGTATGGTCAGCTGTGTATTGAGACGGACTGTGCGAATGTAGCCGCAATGCTGAAGAGTAATGCAGAGAACCAATCTGTCTTGTTTCCGTTGATTGCAGATGCGAGAGCTCTAATGCTGAGTTTTAAGAAGGTCTCCATTAGCACAGTAAAATGGAGCAGGAATAAATTAGCGCATGAACTGGCGGCCTTTGCGAGGAGGTCAGGGGATTCTGTGTATATGGCAGATGTTCCGCAAGAACTCAGAGAAGTTCGTGATAACGAATACCTCCCCCCTGGGGCTTTGTAAGCTGGCTTTGAGCCTCTTCTCAAAAAAAGAAGAGAGAGGGGGAAAAGCCAACCAGACCCCCACTTTGTCCTCGTATAACCATACAGTTGCAAATCACCATTTCAGTAAATATGGGCTTCTTCGCTTCGTTCCCTTCCTTTGGGCTGGGTTAATTCATTTTCGCTTCCTTTCCTTCGGTACCTTTTGTTGATCCACCAAACAGCTTACATATATGATGAACTGGTTGGATTGTATCTAAAATAGCAAGGTGGGACAGGACAAGAGGCGAGTTTGATGGAAGCAGCTAGTGTATAGTTTTTTAGGGAGCTCGTGTACATCTGATTCTGAAAAGCCCACTCACGTGGTCTAGTAGAAAGCCAACGGACAGCCTGGAGGCCCAAGTCCAAGGCGAAACGCCTTTGACGTTTGACGTACGGGCAGTATATAGATTGATACCATCTCGGATAGAAGAAAACCAGACAAAAAATGATGGACGGACAACGGACGATAAACGGATGAAATTACGGTGGTAAGAAACACTTCTCCTGTATTAGTAAAATAGAAAATATACACGTGCGTTGCAACGAGAGAAACTCATATCACTAGTAGAAAAAGGGCCTTCAGTCCCGGTTCAGGAACCGGGACTAAAATGTCGGTACTAATGCCTCTCCCTTTAGTCCCGGTTCAATCCAGAACCAGGACTAAAGGGCGCGGCCACGTAGAGCTCCACCTTTAGTCACCAACCGGGACTAAAGGAAATTTTATGATTTTTTTTGAAATTTTTTGAAATTTTCAAATTTCTGAATTATTTTAACCTCTAGTCTGTAATCATCACCCCTCATCACTTCTCAATTTATCCTCTAATCACCCCTCATCATTCCAAATCATCTAACTTCCCGAACGGTCACCCATCCTCCCACTCCCCCAGCCTGAGCACGCTTAACTTCCGGGTTCTATTCTCCCTCGCTCCAAGTCTGCACTTGTTGTTTTCCTGACAATACTAAGATGTCAATCCTATTAACCTTCAGGAATTTTGCTTGAGCATGAAGTGACACATTTCATAGTTTTATTTTGAAACTATTGTTTTAAAAAATAATTATTATTTAGTAACACTAATATTTCTTGAATAATTAGTTTGACCATTGTTTGACCACAGTTTGATCAGATTTGACCAAAATTGAAATAACTGAAATAATTATTTAGTAACACTAATATTGTAGAATAATTAGTTTGACCATTGTTTGACCACAGTTTGCCCACTGTTTGAATTTTTTTTGATTTTTTCACTCTAGATCTTAAAAGCCCCGTAACTTTTTTCTATTAGGTTTTTGAGGATTTTGAAAATGTTTAACGGGGTTTTCCCCGTTAAATTTGGATGTAACTTTTCGAGTAGATGATTTTTCATATAAAAAACTTTTTCATCCGAGTTAGTATGCAAAAGTTATGCCCATTTTTACAAATTTCAGAGAGATTTTGCAAATAAAGTCAAAATTCACATTTGCAAATTTTTCCAACAACTAGACCACATATCACATGGGAAACTTATTTTCTTTTATTTTTTTGACATTTCCATCAATTTCTTTTATTTTTTTAAAGCTGAAAAGGCGATCCACGGGGGGGGGGGGGGAGGGGGGTAGGGTTTGAAAATGGGACCTTTAGTACCGGTTCGTGGCACGAACCGGGACTAAAGGTCTCATCCCCATTAGTCCCGGTTCGTGCCTCAAACCGGGACTAAAGGTCTAATCTTTAGTCCCGGTTTGAGGCACGAACCGGGACCAATGGTTGTGGGCCAGGAGCGAGGCCCATTGGTCCCGGTTCATCCCATCAACCGGGACCAAAAGGTCCAGATGAACCGGGACCAATGGCCCACGTGGCCCAGCCGGCCCCCTGGGCTCACGAACCGGGACCAATGCCTCCATTGGTCCCGGTTCTGGACTGAACCGGGACTAATGGGGTTACCCGGCCTGGACCAAAGCCCCCTTTTCTACTAGTGTATAGCACTTCTCTAGAAAATAGAGACCCACATCAATTATTCGAAACATGATACTGATTTTGTAGAGTTAATCTAAAGCTTATATGTACTTTAAAAAAACTCATATGTGGTTCTCAACTTTTTCGTGGTTCCTTTGTCCTTTGCCTGGCTCTGCTGAGTTCTTAGCCTGAAGCTTATTGCCTTTGCTCTATTCAGTTCCACTATTTTAGGATCTTTTTTTCTCGAATACGCACGAGAGAGTGTGTATCATTCATTAGAGAAGAAAGGGTACGAAACCCATGTCCATCGTTACAGCGTTATGTACAAGCGGATTTCCGCCTACCTTTGACTACCAAAGCCTACTACTCGCTGACATCCCACGCAACTTGAGCTACCTCGAACCCTATATTATCCTCCTTGAAGATACCTGCTTTCGCCCACTATTTTAGGATCTTTGGTAGCAAAAAAAATTTATGGTACCACTGAGAATCGTCTATTCATAAGAAAATGTGCAAGTCAAAATTCAGTCGCTCTTTAAATTTATCTAATCGATACAAAAATTTGTAATGTGTGCAAAAGAATAATACAGATTAAAATCTTCCTAAAAAACGGTGAGGTGCAAAGCGGGTAGAAGAATTTTTTTCTAACAAATTGTATAGTCGTGTGTGTAGTGTACATCTCTGTACAGAAAAAGATTCATAGTTACAATTCCATATATTCAATTCCGCCTTTTTTTATGTGAGACCATTTCAGCTCCAAACTTGGTTCCATGATTACGGAAAATGGTTTGGCATGTACCTGGCCGTGTTCAAGAAAAGGCATAGTGCGTCGTTTCAGAGCTTTGTTGAATATATTGCCTGCTCGGTACCTTTCAAGAAAAATTCTGCAAAGCACAATGGAAACATGTTGGATATATTATGCCACGGAGGGCAGCAGATTTTTTATTTCTCTGTGGACGGTCCATCCTTAGTCCAACATTACAATGCCTAGTTTACTCTGGCTGTTCCTTGAGCTACCATGACTAATAATCATAACTTGTTCATCTACAAACCTTTCTTAGTATAGGTACACCACAACTCTATGTTCTGTCCAGGTTTCTGCTCCTTTCCTATGAACTATAATATTTAATTTATTTCCAAGATCGCAGTAACATGAATATCAGCAGATGGCATAAGTTGGAACTGTTGCCGTCAGAGTGCAAGTGTGCCAGCTCCGTACAGTCAAATAAGGAAAGGGACGTGCGGCTGGTGTTTTCGCTAGCGAATTGTTATTTTCCTTAGGTGTGGAGTGCGGGTTAATTTATGTGAACTGAGGGGCTTTTTTGAAAAACTGCCACGATGACGTACGACCAGAAGCGATCGCTGGTTTATTATTATTATTATATTTTATATATATATATATAAACTCTATTTAAGATCCAAAATAAATAATTCCTCACCCCAGTCGATCGACCCAGCCATCCGACACGTGACTAGACTCCATCTCACCCACCCGCCCGCAACGCTCACCAGACGAGGTAATTTATTCACTACCAACTATTTTTTTACGATGGGAGCAGACCTCACTCTCTGTAGTTTCTGATGCTATTTGGGAACGAAAGCGGCGAGCGGTTCGGAGCTGAGCGACTAGGTTTCCGCGGTGAGCCGACGGCAGCTGTCGGTGGATTCGGGTCTGCACGACGCTGGGAGTGGCCCTGTTGTCTGGGTGCAGCGTCCAGGCAAGCAGCATTTTCCTCGTCGGCCGGCGGCCATGCCATGACCAGCCTCCACCCTCCGCTCCCTTCGTCGCGCTGGCGATGGCCCGGCCTGCCTGCCATTCCCCGCCCCGAGCCCTGCCATATCCTACCGTCGTCCCATCGGGGCCGGAATCCCTCCCACTTCCTTTTTCCTTTTTGTTCCGCATAACAACAAGGAGTCTCTGTATGTAGCGACGACAGCGGCCCCCTTCCTACAACCTTTGAAAAAAGACTTCGCGTAAGACGCCCTTACTTCTTTAACGAGCTAGACAAGGCTCCATGGCCTTCGTGTCCTAGCTGCTACCCTCCGGGCAGGTTTCTCTCTTTTCCTGTTTCCTTCTCCCCCCTGTATGTGTGTGCATGAGTGCGTTTGTATTCTTTTGATTAGTCAAGTACTGATGGTTAGATTAATAGACGCGACTAGCCAGCAACCGTTGGCTGGCTACCTGTCCAGGGCACACACCTCAAATTAGGTAGTGGGCTCTCCCCGGATCCGACTGGCAGACAAAAAAGGAAAGAAAACGGTCCCCTCGCGCACATGGCCAGAGGAGAATCTGTCATGATCGTAAGTGCTGCTCCCCCTACCGACATTAGCGTGAGGATCACGCCGATCCACCAAACCCACCTCGCCTCCTTCCCCTAGTCGCAGCCCTCAAAACCTGCCCTTCATTTGTCTCTCCTGCATTGGCACAACTGTTGCTCCAGGTTTTGGTGGCCATGGATATGAGATTCAGGGATTCCTGAATTCCCCCACCACCAACACCCCACGCCCCCTACTCGCCCTCCTGCAAGGAATCTAACACCTGAAAAGTGAGTTTCCATCTTGATGTGCCCTCTGAGACGCCTCCTCTTTTACAAAACTCTATGGAAACCAAGGGTGTATCAGTGAGGGAATATACAACATGGCAATTAATGTTTCTGGAACTACAAAAAAGAACTACTGAGACATTATGCATGCAAAATAATGTGCTTTTTCGGGCAAGTTGGTATGATCTGCAGGCAAGCCTAGAAGGATTCTGAGGCAACTCATGCTGAAAACACAGGGAAAGCGCCCTCTTGAAAGTACTGTACTAGCTTATGCTTGGATGTTTTGCAAATATCTGTAGAGTGTTGTAGGTTGCGCGAGGCCGCTGTTTCTTAGTTGATCTTCAAGCTTGTCAAAGCTTTTGGGCAAGTTGTGTATATATGCAGGCAATCATGGAGAAAAAATGCAGTCAACTAATGTTTCTAGTGTGGTCTTGAAAGTTATAAGGTTTGGCTGTTACTAGTAAATTTTTGGGGCAAATATCTCCTTGAACGACATGTTGCACAATTGTAGCAGTAGTTGTATTTCATTTTGAATTTTGCTACTGGATTTTGCACAATGTATCTTTCTGGGGCTTTGCTGTAATTGTAGTTGCTGTGTTGGTTGTACTTCTAGCTATTCACATATCTAGGCAAGTTTCTAAAATGTTTGGGCAAGTAGGGAATGGTTTAGAGGCAAGTCATGTTTATTTAGTTGAGTGAAAAAAGAATCATAACCCTCTTGAAGTTCTTGTTTTAGCATTTGCTTTGGATTTTGGACAAGTATCTCCTGGGCTTATGTTGTGTATGCGGGTGAAAAAAGAGATTGATTTATTGGCCACCCATGCTCAAAACTCCGAGAAGCAAAAAACAGATAAAAATGGTTGCACCTTTATATGGGTTTCTTCTAAGCAAAAACTTGCATATAAAAATTCAGGAAAAATTGACCCATATTTTTCTCGTGCTATATTTAACTAACCCGGAGAAGGATTGATTTTTACTCACCTTGTTCATCCTGATTGCAACTCTTTTTCAAGTGTTTTCCCCTTGTTTCTGTCAGCATGAGCAGCTTAGTATTGATTTGTACTGCATGTGTTGCAAGCAAACGGCAACAAGGAATTAGTGAGCAACTATAGTGGGTTTTTAAGCAAATCAAGTATTGACAAAAAGCTAGTCCTGATAGTACATGAAAACTGTTATGTTTTCCTTTCTCCAACTACTGGTTGTTGTACATCCGTTGAAACCCCCTGATGCTTTTCTTATGTTGTTTTTTGTACTAGGAATGTGTTGAGAGAAAAAAGCAGACAAGTTCTAGGGTTTGTTTAAGCAAAATCAGTGTTGGCAGTAAACAACTTTGTGTGTTCGTGCATGCTAGAACTTGATGTGTAGGAGAAAAAAGTGTGAACAACTATAATGGTTTTTTGAGCAAATAAAATATTGACAATAGGCAAGTCCTATCAGTATAATAGTATATGAAAACTATTTCAGTTTTCTTTGTCCAACTACTGGTTGTTGTACATCCAGAGAAACCCCTTGATGTTTTTCTTTAGTTGCTTTTTGTACTACAAGTGTTTTGAACAACAAAAAGAGAAATAATTTTCAAGGTTTGTTTAAGCAAAATTAGTGTTGCTAGTAAGCAATTCGTATGTGCTCGTGCGTGCTAGAACTTGATGTGTATCGGTCTTCAACCACTTTTCCTTATTAACTAGTCAAATCTCTTCTCAATGAAAAGGCAGAGCTCTTGCTGGTTCCTAAGAAAGGAGACTTAATGTGCGAAAAGAAAAGGCTGTGAGCAACTTGTAGCAACCTGTAGGCTTTGTTTAAGCAAAAACAATGTTACCAGTGAGCAACTCCTGTGTTCTCCAGGGTGCTAGAGACTTAATGTGCAAAAAAGGTGTGAACAACTACTTGAACACTTGTAAGCAAAAAAAAGTGGGTTGAAGTGAGCAAATCATGTATCCCCTGAAAAACTGTAGGAAGGTCATGAGGTTGTGTAAGCAAATTCAGGCTACCATTAAGCAAAATTTTGTTGATTTCTTGTCATGTATTGACCTGACCACTCTTTTTTCCTTAGATATGTTGCGGAACCAGAAATGTGTTAGAAAAAGCAGCAACTTATAGGGGTTGTTTAGGCAAAACAAGTGTTACCAATGAGCAACTCCTGGTGTGCTCATGGGTCCTAGATTATCTAGATAGTAAAACGACTAAGTCTCTGCAGCAGGGGGTGAGAAATTACATGGAGAGTAGCTGGTGGTAAGAAAAAGATGTATGGTTTAACTAAGAGGAACTTATATAAGGGATTCAGAGCAACTTGTCGGTGTCTTTTAGGCAACTTACTACACATGTGTAAGCAAATTTGATCATTTTTAAATGGATGTGTTATGTGGCTGACTACTCGGGTTGATAGGTATCTTTCAGGCAACTTATTGCAAGTGTGTAAACAAAAAAGTTATGTGAATTTTTGTGGCGCAAACAAAGAAATTAAAAATATAAAGTTCCGGAAAAGCAACTTGTATATGGATGAAAAAGATACCGAAAAGCATCTTTTAGGCAACTTACTGCCATCGTGTAAGCAAGTGTGTCCTTTTTGTGATGTGGGAGAAATAAAAACTAAGGAACCTTGCATATGGATCTAAAACAACTTGTTTGGAATCTTTTTGTGATTAGAAGGGGTGACGTGGAAACATTATAGGGTTCCAAAGCACCCTTTTTTCTCCAAAAATCAATACTCCCATATCTCAACAGATCACCATCTGATCCAATATGTGACTAGAAAATAGAGTATATAAAGTAGGTCACAAAAAATGGTGAACATTAGACAACCTTTTTGTATTACCGAGTACCAATGCAACTTATGTGCCAGTACTAATACTTCCACACGAAAACAACACTCAGAATTCACAGCAAAAAAATGATGGTTACATGTACTTACAATTCTAAGCTGCACGACTATTTTTATAAATTGCCTACAAAGGTATGCCGAGGCATATTGTGTTGTAACTTCAATCAATATGCTTACTCTAGTAGTTTTAGACAACTCGACAACCAGCCAATGTGCAATTCAGCATGAAATTTAGGCAAAAAAAATACTGTTGAGGCAAAATTCATACTAATTGCAGGCAAGTGTTTATCCCGTTAGTTGGTTGGTGTTGCTGATTTAGACGCTTCACATTTGTACAGTACTTGCTAAGTTCAGTCATTAATCAGATTGCTCTGTACAACACCCCGTTCCCCTCTCCCAATGAGCCCGACTGAAAGCCAAAGCCATGTTATGAAGAGGTTGAAATTGACTGAATCTTGCAACTACTGCACCAAAACCAACACTTGAATCCCTCGTTTCAGATTATGTAGTGCCCATGGTACGCATGTCTTTTGGCACGAGCCATAACCATGATGATATGATATTGCGAGCAGTATGTAGCAGAAAACTTACCTTGATCCGTTGGTGTACAAGAAGCAGAGCCGTTCCGGCGATGTCTAAATCAAGTATCCTCATTTCAACTGAACTTAACTGAAGAAGCGGAGTACACCTAGCTAACTCTGTTACATACATGCATGCATTTAGCCAGTATAACGCAGTATGTATGCATGAAATAAGTAAGTGGAGCGTGTCAAAACACACACCTTGTGATCCTCTGCTTGCATCCGTGCATGCGTACAGGCGTCTAGGCGTGAGATGCAACCTGGGGATGGATGCCGAGTGAATGAACATCAGTAGATGGAGTAGCATATGTGCCGTATAGGAGCTTTTGTAGGGGCGCCATGATTTCACCCCTGCGTGCAAGTGCTGGCCTGGGCAGGGCGGGGCCGCCGGCGCTCCTCCCATCGACTCCGCCGGGAAGCTGCCCCATAACCGGCTCACGGCCGGACGTAAGCGCCAATGGCACCTGCCAGGTCTGCACCTGCACGCATGGCAGCAGCAATTGCCTCGACGATGGCCGGCTAGGAATGTCATGGCAAACTTTTGGGGGCTAGAGGACGGGCCGGCTGGGGACTCACCGGTAGTGCCCGCGAGTGGCCGGCCTCACGCGACGGCTACCCCCACAAATCTGGTGTGAAATCACGGTGAAATCGCGCCGCCCCTGCTCGTCGTTCTCTCCCGGCATGAGTAGAATGGTGAATTTTGGGGGAGCACGGGCTGCGAGGAGATAGACCAGCGTGAAACATGGTGGACGAAGGTGTGTATGGTGGGGCCTAGCACCGCAGTCTCTTCGGCCGCGCGATGGTCTGCTCCGACCAGGGAACACCTGGCGGCACCTGAAGATGCGCGATTAAGATCCAACGGGCGTGACGGGTGTGCGCTCGGGACGTCTAAAGAGCACAGCTGCACTTTTTAGGTTTTAGGTAGATAGACGCGACTAGCTAGCAACCGTTGGCTGGCTAGCGGTCCAGGGCACACACCTCTAATTAGGTAGTGGGCTCTCCCCGGATCCGACTGGCAGACAAAAAAGGAAAGAAAACGGTCCCCTCGCGCACATGGCCAGAGGAGAATCTGTCATGATCGTAAGTGCTGCTCCCCCTACCGACATTAGCGTGAGGCTCACGCCGATCCACCAAACCCACCTCGCCTCCTTCCCCTAGTCGCAGCCCTCAAAACCTGCCCTTCATTTGTCTCTCCTACATTGGCACAACTGTTGCTCCAGGTTTTGGTGGCCATGGATATGATATTCAGGGATTCCTAAATTCCCCCACCACCAACACCCCACACCCCTACTCGCCCTCCTGCAACGAATCTAACACCTGAAAAGTGAGTTTCCATCTTGATGTGCCCTCTGAGACGCCACCTCTTTTACAAAACTCTGTGGAAACCAAGGGTGTATCAGTGAGGGAATATACAACATGGCAATTAATGTTTCTGGAACTGCAAAAAGAACTACTGAGACGTTATGCATGCAAAATAATGTGCTTTTTCGGGCAAGTTGGTATGATCTGCAGGCAAGTCTAGAATGATTCCGAGGCAACTCGTGCTGAAAACACAAGGAAAGCGCCCTCTTGAAAGTACTGTACTAGTTTATGTTTGGATGTTTTGCAAATATCTGTAGAGTGTTGTAGGTTGCGCGAGGCCGCTGTTTCTTAGTTGATCTTCAAGCTTGTCAAAGCTTTTGGGCAAGTTGTGTATATATGCAGGCAATCATGGAGAAAAAAATGCAGTCAACTAATGTCTCTAGTGTGGTCTTGAAAGTTATAAGGTTTGGCTGTTACTAGTAAATTTTTTGGGCAAATATCTCCTTGAACGACATGTTGCACAATTGTAGTAGTAGTTGTTGTATTTCATTTTGAATTTTGCTACTAGATTTTGCACAATGTATCTTTCTGGGGCTTTGCTGTAATTGTAGTTGCTGTGTTGGTTGTACTTCTAGCTATTCACATATCTAGGCAAGTTTCTAAAATGTTTGGGCAAGTAGGGAATGGTTTAGAGGCAAGTCATGTTTATTTAGTTGAGTGAAAAAAGAAACATAACCCTCTTGAAGTTCTTGTTTTAGCATTTGCTTTGGATTTTGGACAAGTATCTCCTGGGCTTATGTTGTGTATGCGGGTGAAAAAAGAGATTGATTTATTGGCCACCCATGCTCAAAACTCCGAGAAGCAAAAAACAGATAAAAATGGTTGCACCTTTATATGGGTTTCTTCTAAGCAAAACTTGCATATAAAAATCCAGGAAAAATTGACCCATATTTTTCTCGTGCTATATTTAACTAACCCGGAGAAGGTTTGATTTTTACTCACCTTGTTCATCCTGATTGCAACTCTTTTTCAAGTGTTTTCCCCTTGTTTCTGTCAGCATGAGCAGCTTAGTATTGATTTGTACTGCACGTGTTGCAAGAAAACGGCAAAAAGGAATTAGTGAGCAACTATAGCGGGTTTTTAAGCAAATCAAGTATTGACAAAAGGCTAGTCCTGATAGTACATGAAAACTGTTATGTTTTCCTTTCTCCAACTACTGGTTGTTGTACATCCGTTGAAACCCCCTGATGCTTTTCTTATGTTATTTTTTGTACTAGGAATGTGTTGAGAGAAAAAAAGCAGACAAGTTCTAGGGTTTGTTTAAGCAAAATCAGTGTTGGCAGTAAACAACTTTGTGTGTTCGTGCGTGCTAGAACTTGATGTGTAGGAGAAAAAAGTGTGAACAACTATAATGGTTTTTTGAGAAAATAAAATATTGACAATAGGCAAGTCCTATCAGTATAATAGTATATGAAAACTATTTCAGTTTTCTTTGTCCAACTACTGGTTGTTGTACATCCAGAGAAACCCCTTGATGTTTTTCTTTGGTTGCTTTTTGTACTACAAGTGTGTTGAACAACAAAAGGAGCAATAATTTTCAAGGTTTGTTTAAGCAAAATTAGTGTTGCTAGTAAGCAATTCCTATGTGCTCGTGCGTGCTAGAACTTGATGTGTATCGGTCTTCAACCACTTTTCCTTATTAACTAGTCAAATCTCTTCTCAATGAAAAGGCAGAGCTCCTGCTGGTTCCTAAGAAAGGAGACTTAATGTGCGAAAAGAAAAGGTTGTGAGCAACTTGTAGCAACCTGTAGGCTTTGTTTAAGCAAAAAACAATGTTACCAGTGAGCAACTCCTGTGTTCTCCAGGGTGCTAGAGACTTAACGTGCAAAAAAGGTGTGAACAACTACTTGAACACTTGTAAGCAAAAAAAAGTGGGTTGAAGTGAGCAAATCATGTATCCCCTGAAAAACTGTAGGAAGGTCATGAGGTTGTGTAAGCAAATTCAGGCTACCATTAAGCAAAATTTTGTTGATTTCTTGTCATGTATTGACCTGACCACTCTTTTTTCCTTATATATGTTGCGGAACCATAAATGTGTTAGAAAAAGCAGCAACTTATAGGGGTTGTTTAGGCAAAACAAGTGTTACCAACGAGCAACTCCTGGTGTGCTCATGGGTGCTAGATTATCTAGATAGTAAAACGACTAAGTCTCTGCAGCAGGGGATGAGAAATTACATGGAGAGTAGCTGGTGGTAAGAAAAAGATGTATGGTTTAACTAAGAGGAACTTATATAAGGGATTCAGAGCAACTTGTTGGTGTCTTTTAGGCAACTTACTACACATGTGTAAGCAAATTTGATCATTTTTAAATGGATGTGTTATGTGGCTGACTACTCAGGTTGATAGGTATCTTTTAGGTAACTTATTGCAACTGTGTAAACAAAAAAGTTATGTGAATTTTTGTGGCGCAAACAAAGAAATTAAAAAGATAAAGTTCCGGAAAAGCAACTTGTATATGGATGAAAAAGATACCGAAAAGCATCTTTTAGGCAACTTACTGCCATCGTGTAAGCAAGTGTGTCCTTTTTGTGATGTGGGAGAAATAAAAACTAAGGAACCTTGCATATGGATCTAAAACAACTTGTTTGGAATCTTTTTGTGATTAGAAGGGGTGACGTGGAAACATTTTAGGGTTCCAAAGCACCCTTTTTTTCTCCAAAAATCAATACTCCCATATCTCAACAGATCACCATCTGATCCAATATGTGACTAGAAAATAGAGTACATAAAGTAGGTCACAAAAAAATGGTGAACATTAGACAACCTTTTTGTATTACCGAGTACCAATGCAACTTATGTGCCAGTACTAATACTTCCACACGAAAACAACACTCAGAATTCACAGCAAAAAAATTATGGTTACATGTACTTACAATTCTAAGCTGCACGACTATTTTTATAAATTGCCTACAAAGGTATGCCGAGGCAGATTGTGTTGTAACTTCAATCAATATGCTTACTCTAGTAGTTTTAGACAACTCGACAACCAGCCAATGTGCAATTCAGCATGAAATTTAGGAAAAAAAATACTGTTGAGGCAAAATTCATACTAATTGCAGGCAAGTGTTTATCCCGTTAGTTGGTTGGTGTTGCTGATTTAGACGCTTCACATTTGTACAATACTTGCTAAGTTCAGTCATTAATCAGATTGCTCTGTACAACACCCCGTTCCCCTCGCCGTCCCCTCTCCCAATGAGCCCGACCGAAAGCCAAAGCCATGTTATGAAGAGGCTGAAATTGACTGAATCTTGCAACTACTACACCAAAACCAACACTTGAATCCCTCGTTTCAGATTATGTAGTGCCCATGATACGCATGTCTTTTGGCACGAGCCATAACCATGATGATATGATATTGCGAGCAGTATGTAGCAGAAAACTTACCTTGATCCGTTGGTGTACAAGAAGCAGAGCCGTTCCGGCGATGTCTAAATAAAGTATCCTCATTTCAACTGAACTTAACTGAAGAAGTGGAGTACACCTAGCTAACTCTATTACATACATGCATGCATTTAGCCAGTATAACGCAGTATGTATGCATGAAATAAGTAAGTGGAGCATGTCAAAACGCACACCTTGTGATCCTCTACTTGCATCCGTGCGTGCGTACAGGCGTCTAGGCGTGAGATGCAACCTGGGGATGGATGCCGAGTGAATGAATATCAGTAGATGGAGTAGCATATGTGCCGTATAGGAGCTTTTGTAGGGGCACCATGATTTTACCCCTGCGTGCAAGTGCTGGCCTGGGCGGGGCGGGGCCGCCGGCGCTGCTCCCATCGACTCCGCCGGGAAGCTGCCCCATAAGCCGGCTCACGGCCGGACGTAAGCGCCAATGGCAGCTGCCAGGTCTGCACCTGCACGCATGGCAGCAGCAATTGCCTCGACGATGGCCGGCTAGGAATGTCATGGCAAACTTTTGGGGGCCAGAGGACGGGCCGGCTGGGGACTCACCGGTAGTGCCGCGAGTGGCCGGCCTCACGCGACGGCTACGCCCACGAATCTGGTGTGAAATCGTGGCGAAATCGCGCCGCCCCTGCTCGTCATTCTCTCCCGGCACGAGTAGAATGGGGAATTTTGGGGGAGCACGGGCTGTGAGGAGATATACCAGCATGAAACGTGGTGGACGAAGGTGTGTATGGTGGGGCCTAGCACCGCTGTCTCTTCGGCCGCGCGACGGTCCGCTCCGACCAGGGAACACCCGGCGGCACCTGAAGATGCGCGATTAAGATCCAACGGGCGTGACAGGTGTGCGCTCGGGACGTCTAAAGAGCACAGCTGCACTTTTTAGGTTTTAGGTAGATTAATTGGCATGTTATGCAGGATGAGTATTTTGCAGGAAGCCCCATTAGTAGGTTTATATTATTGTTTGGCTTTGGCTTCTGTATATGTTTATTCCCAATTAGGAATCAGCTACTGTACCGCAGTAGCATGTCTCCCATTCTGAATCTCCAATGTATTTTAGAAATCCTATATTAATCATTTAATTTAGGACATAATTGGAGAATCCTCAAACAAAACTTGTTGATTTGATGGTTGCAAACCTTAATGTTTCCATTTTTCAAATGCCATGTAATGTTTCTCATAGGCTAGACATATACATGTTGGCTTAAATCTGCATTTGTGCTTGGCTGTCTATCTAAATCCAGTTTCTTTATTTTTGTTGGTTTGATGATGCATTTCTCTCAGAGCTTAGTTATACTGTTGTTAGCTGAATTTAATCGTAGAATGATCTTCTTTCCATGTCATGTAAAAATAGCAACCTTCTCTTCTTTATGTTATGATGATTTTAGAATGTTATAGGTATACTGTTGTTAACTGAATTTAATTGTGGACTGATCTGATTTCCATGCCATGAGCAAGTATTGATTTATTCTCCCATGGGAAGTATCTGCTCCATGCTCCAGTTTGGTCACATTTAGTAAGAAATTCAGTTATTTGAATTTGAATAGATTGCCCATATGCAGAGGTTAAAGCATTGCATTTTTTATTTTGATCTCAGCCCCATATTTACCTTTTTAGGGCATAGCTGTCCTACAAGCTAAATACTCGTTTCAAGCTGAGATTATGTGTCGCCACCTTCCCCTCTCCATAAACGATTGCCAGTGACACCTGCATCAACGACTGCTTGGTTCTCTCCTGTAAGTATTCCTCCATCATCCTCTTATTTTTCTTCCTTTTCGTTGCCCGAAAATCTAGGGTTTTCAGATTTCCATCTCTCCCAGGCTCCCCTTCTCCTGATTCTTTTGTTTGGTTATCTTAGATGATTGTAAAATTAACAAAAGTTTCTTGTAAAAAATACTATTGTTTAGGCACCATACTACTGCATGCTAAGATTATTGTTGTGTACTTACTTCAATACTTCCCACTCCTTTTTCTACAAAATGTGTAAATGTAGTTGGATTTAGGTAAACATGAGATTTTGTTTGAAAAACCTTCGGATATCTTTGTCGTTTGGATATCAAAGTTCAGTATTATTGCTGCTCTGAAATAGTCGTATTCATATGAGAAGTGTTCAACTACTTGTAGACGCTAGTCTTTTTTATGAAGAATCAAGGAAAAAGGCCATCGAGTCGCCTTGAGGTTGGGTGCAGCGGCAACATCGATAAAATAATAATCTGATAGGTGTCATATATATCTAGTTTTCCATACAAGGTCAATTGCACTGCATCGCCTTCAGTTTCCCAAACTAAGGGATGTATCTGGTGCGCCAAGACAATTGGTGCTACTGGTGCACCGGTCGTCCGTTGCACATTTAAAAATGTTCGAAAAAATCCGGAAAAAAATTAGTGTATTGACACAACATAAATGTCTGTTGTCACAAAAATTTAGATCAATATTCGAAACATTGCTCGAGATAAAAAATAACAAATTTGATACTGAATAGTACATAACACAAGTTGGGCTTCAATTTTGGCCCATTAGCACATTGATGTCAAATTTGTCATTTTTGTATCTTGACCATTATTTTGATTTTTGATTTGAATTTTTGTGACAACATAAATTGATGTTGTATCGATACACTAAATTTTTTTCCAGATTTTTTTTGAACATTTTTGAATGTGCAACGAGGTCCGGTGCACCGGTAGCACCAATTGCCTTGGTGCACCGGATACGTTCCTCCCAAACTAAGCTTCGATCTACTTACTAGTCTACTACCCCTATAAAAGGAAGAGAGGATGGAGAACCAAATCATCCTATCCATCCAAACCTGCAATCTGATGGTCTACATCGCTTCAGAACACCAAACGTGTTTTACGCTTTAATTACCCATCATGCCATTATGTTTAATTAATTACCCACCATGCCATTACCTTAATCCTCTCCTCTTTCATCACGCACGAACAAAACCAAAACCACTGCCCATGCCTCACCGCCAGCCACACCCCACGCCTCGCTCCACCTCTTTCCCTACAACCTCGCCACCAACTACCCCCTCCACCTGTGCCTCGATCTCCATGCGCCGCCGTCCGCCGGACCGCCTCGACCTGTGCCTCTCCACGCGCCGCCGGCTTGCCTCGACCTGTGCCTCTCCACGCGCCGCTGTATCGCCGCGTCCACGCTCCAGTCGCCCACCCGCGTCATCCACGCGCCGCCTGGACCATCGCGTCCACACTCCAGGCGCACGGCCGCGTCGCCCACCGGACGCCCGTACCGCCGCGTACACGCTCGAGGCGCACGGCCGCGTCATCGTCTATGCTCCAGGCGCAGCACCGGGCATCCACGCTGCAGGTGCCTTCCCCTCCGATTCATCCGCCGCCGCCGCCTTCATCCCCATCCCAACTCGCCGCCTCGATTTGCTCCGCGTCTCCAACCGTACCAAGATCTCAACCCCATCGTCCTCTCCGACCTCCCTCTCTTATTCCCCTGTGCCTGGGCGAGGTGGGCCATGACGTGCACACGGCAAAGAGCGGTTGCGGCTCTGGCACCGGTGGTGCTCCTGCGGCTGGTGGTTGATTGCCGCGACATCGACGGGTGCCGCCGCCGTGGAAAGCCTCCACGCTATACAACCCTTGCACGGCGAGACTTCCTTCTCCTGCCGCCTTGCCATGATGCGCGGCTCCTTGGCTGCGCGCGCCCCGGGGACTCCCTCTTCTTCCACTACAACGGCCACAGCCTGGGGTTGCTGCCGTCTGAGACCCGCCAGGACGACGACAAGGGGTTTGACTCCACACCAATGTCATCAAGGTAAGCTGGCTTGGTACATGAATTAGACTCACAGCTTAGTTCAATATACAGTGATTCAGCAAGCAAGCGATTAATAATTATTCCCAGGTTCCTGTTTCAGACAATCCTGATGTTGCTATTTTTTTTAGAGCAATGCTATTGGCCTATTGCACACTACGGTATATATTTGAATCCAAGCTTTATTGATTCCATACTACCTAAATTAACCACTATTTTCTTTTCTTCCTTCAGTTGCTCGCTCAAAGTGTGACAACCTGCTATGGGGTGGTTCTCTTATTGAATATGTGAGTAATATAAGTACTCCTGTCGTCATAGCTGAGCAAGCTTTAGTGCATATTTGTTAATAATGGATGGACTTTGCTGCCACAGAGGTTGATCAAACTATCACAGGGTGGTTGTACCTAAGGCATGCTTTTGTGAGTTACAGTGCCCATGTAAGTGTATATATTAGATATCAGAATTCATTATGTTCAAGCATTAGAACAGTGGAAAATTCTAACATTTACCACTACAGCCTGAGGAATTCACCGTTATTGGATTAAAGAGAAAACACCGAGCCTTTGTTTGAGCAATACAAATAAATTATTATGGAATATACTATAAACTCCAAAATCATGATTCATAAGCAGCATATAATAATTTACCTATAGATTCAGGTGTGTCTATACAGGTGTGAGGAGGTTATTTACCTTGTACTGAAAGAATAGGTTCCCGTGAGCTTCCACTGGATTTTTCTTAATCTAGAATAGAGTTGGCATCTTTAATCTCATCGGGTCGATGTGCTGGCACTGCTCATAATCATGACACATTTGTACTATTTACAGAAATCTTCACTTTGGAAGTGAAAGTAATGATAGTGAGGAGAAGTCAACTAAACAACAGAAGGTTAAGAGTTCAACTTGAATTATGTATCAAATTAATTATGTCATCAAGATGTCTTAGATTTTAATTAGATGAAATTTTATTATCTTGGCCATCTATTGGAGTAGAGTAGAGTAGTCGGTGACCACAAACCCCCCTCGCTATTTTTAGATATTGAGGATCTTTAGGATCTTTGAAGAACAACGTGACTGTACATCTACTCTAGCAATTTTTCATATTGGTTGTATGTGTCCTATAAATGGCTTGGATTCCTATAATAATAAGGAGATCATATGTTGCTGATGTTTTCTGAAATGACCAATTAGTTGTGTTGTTTATTAGATATTCCTAATATTGGTGTTATTGCAATCCAGGAACTGGTTGTATGTGTCCTATAAATGGCTTGGATTCCTATAATAATAAGGAGATCATATGTGGCTGATGTTTTCTGAAATGACCAATTAGTTGTGTTGTTTATCAGATATTCCTAATATTGGTGTTATTGCAATCTAGGAACTTGCATGTATGGTGTTTGCTAGAATAGAAGAATCTGCAAAAAGGTTGGTATAACCTGTTTATCTGCAGGGATTACATCTTCTTTCTTGTTAACTGTGGTAACAATCATTGATTATAGCTAAACTAATTATAACGCACATTGTTTCTTTCTGTGTATGTGTGCAGAGGTCGGATGTGGGATGTACATGGGCATTAACTTGTTTCTGGGATTCGGGAGGGAGCATGTGCCATGGAACTTCAAGAAGACAAGAACCATGCATACCTCCATGTCATGCAGCGGCAGAAGCCGGATCACGATGAGCCAGAGCGCCCGCTGATCAAGTCACTGTCCTCACCATGAGTATGACAAACTTGTCGCTCATTAGATCATGCACGTATCGTCTACATCTATGCACAGCATGTGGCCTACGTGAATGACATGCTTTGGTTGGCAACGTAATATCTTATGTTTGGCTCTGTATTTTTAATAATGATGACAGCCAAAAAATACATTATCAATGGATTCACATCATGTGTTATTCTGGAGCAGGTTACCATACATGACTGAAACTGTGCAAAGTACACACGATATGATGTGTTCTGTCGTAGCTGATTGTTACAAATGATGTATTATTGTAATGTTGACATTTGGATGCCCCCGCTCCAATAAACATGCACACAACCAGCTGAGGCACCTGCTTCGTTAGGATCCAAGGAGTGTACCCCTTGGAGCAACATAACCAACATGCACGCACGCACGCAGTGTTACTGTCGAAGTACCTTAGAGTTCTAACTCGCTATGTTCACCTGGTAAAAACACCTTCAAATACTACTACATTAATGAGACATCTTCACCTTTGTTTATGAGTTTGTCAGCTCTTCTTCTAAATAGGTTCAGCCTCTACGGTACCAATCTCCGAGAGTACTTCTCTTCTGGTGGCTCAACGCAAAATGACAGCTTCAACCGCCGATGTAAATAATAACTTTATTATTGCCTCTATACCTAAATAATGCCAAGTTTAAGACATTTTGTTCAAATTTGTGAAGTCTGAACACACTTTTGGGTGTGGTTAAATGTACCGAGTTGTTTTTGCTTTACATGCTAAACACACTTTTGAAGTACCTTTACATGTAGGCCTTATTTTTCTTTTTTCCAAATACACTCTCAGCAAATGCCATGGAAACCTAGCACGTAAGCAGGCTTGTTTGCCTAAATTTTTTTAAAAGAAACTGCATGTTAATTCTCACATATATTTGTATATTAGCCGAGACGTGCATTTGCATGTGCACGCTTACTAGTAGCTACTAGACAATAACACATGTTTACCCTCCTTGTTTTCAGTCAACATAGTAATTTGTCATAATAAAATTAGTTGTGTATGTAGCAAACTGACCACGCTTTCAAGTGAAATTAATTTAGTTAACTTACTAAACTTGAATCAGTATCGAAAATTGTGCCTACAAGCTCAAGTATTGGGGCTTATTCTTTCCTTCATGATATTATGTCTAGTAGCCTCCAGCTCAGACAATATTTATTAGTTACTTGTTCAATCCATTCTATATCAAAAATATAGAGCATGTTCTAGGAAATATCCTTGCAAATCAGTTCAAGTGTCATACCCTTGTTTTGTGTGGCAATCGCATGTATACATAGTCCATTATAAGATATTGGAAGAATGACTTTTGTTGTAGTGAGAAGAATGTACTACAACAAAGTCATTCTTCTACTATCGTATAATGGACTATGTATATGTGCGATTGCCACACAAAACCAGAGTATCACAAATATCTAAAAAAATCTTGTTTCTTCTCACTACAACAAAGTCATTATTCTACTATCGTACAGTGGACTATGTATACGAGCGTTTGCCACACAAAACAAGAGTATCCACTTAAACTGATTTGCAAGAATTTTTTTAGATATCTTCCCACTGATTTGTACAAATGAGTCTTTTTCTCATGTTTTATCTGGCGCCATGGTTAAGGACAGCTAGCAAGGCTCTACCTACTTGGGTGCTTTTCTCGCATGCTTTTGCTGGACTATGTATCATCATTCTGGTCACACCAACAAAATGGTTGGGTATTGCTTGGTTTGCATGATAAGAGATATGTTTGTGCATGTTTTTATTTGTAAAATGCTCTCTCTGGTTGCCATATCTCTCGATTTGGAAAATGTTGTGGTAGAAGATGAAAAAGTAGTGCGAAAAGAAACAGTAGTGTCTTTTATAGTGATCATGATATCTTCTGTTCTTTCACCAGGAGAAGACAAGTGTGCAAAAATCTTCCTACGAAATCTTGCTGTGGTTAAGCTGGCAATTTCCATCACAATCTGGGCAAAAGACATTCTGGCAGCCATTCTTCTACTTGCTGCACTGCATTTTTATGTATTTTCATTCCACATGAGCACGTTCATGTGTTTTCAATTTTTTTTGAAGCTATGGCCATTCATATCTTGTATTCAGCTGAAATAATGAATGTAAATATTGTTTACTATAGTTTTGTGCCAAAATTATTTGAATTTTCTGGTTGTCACCAAACCTGCGTGAACAATTGGTGTTGATGTTCCCTTTTCTCCTCCCTACTCTATGTATACTGTTTACATCATGATAGCTATATCTACATAGGAGTTGAGCTACGCATCTTAGATACTAAAGTTTAGAAAGAACATAAATATACGCATCTCGCGTTTGGAACTGACAAGGGTACTAACGTGGAGGTGTGCATGGCTGGATGATGCGACAATGAGTTATTGTTGGCCATCGCAACAATTGGGCAGTCTTTTTTTTTTCTTTTGCGAGTGAACAATTGGGCAATCGACAGACGTCCAGAAATATGTTTGAGGAGGCAGACCGTGAGGCACACAAAGATATTTGGAAAATCTTCATTGTCCAAAGATTGGAAAATACAAGACCACAACTACATGATGCCAATCCCCTCCTCGGTCACATAAAAAAAGTTCCATATAAATTATTATACATCAAATAGCCAGACATACCTATAAAATAGGAACACATCATCAGCTACTCACTCCGTAAAATTACGGTAACATCATTTGATTTTGTTGCAGCCACTTTTATGCGCCATATAGGTTGCACACATGCATGATGTAAAATTACTGGCATGCAGGAGGTAATATTACGGTGCTCTCCTTTGCTTTACGGAAGAGAGAAGTTCCTTTTCCAAACTATAATTTTACCTCACATGCTTTTGTTTCTTACATTTTGAATTCTGTCCATGAGAGATAGGCTGGGGTGAGGAATAAGCATTCCTCACCCAGGGTGACGAATAGCGCGACCCTATATATATATACTAGATCATTGATGGCGCGCGTTGCTACACCCGCCCATTTTTTCAATAGGGTGACAGTTATTGGTGGCATGAAATATAGTAAAAAGGTTGCTTGCAATTTAAGGACAACATAGCTACAATCACTAGTAGAAAACGGAGCTTTAGTGCCGGTTCGTAAGGGCCTTTAGTGCCGGTTCCATAACCGACACTAAAGGGTGGTCACTAAAGCCCCCCCCCCTTTAGTACCGGTTCGGCATGAACCGGCGCTAAAGTGCCACCACGTGGTGTGAGCTCGCGCCCTGGTATGGGGGACCTTTAGTACCGGTTGGTGCACCAACCGGTACTAAAGGTTTTTTGTTTTTGAAAATTTTGTAAAAAAAATTTGATTTTTTTTCGATTTTTAATTTTTCTGAATTATTTGATGATTTAGTCTCTAATCACCTCTCATAACTGCTCAAGTGTGGATCACTCATTCCAAATCGCCTGACTTCCCGGCCAGTCACCCATCCTCTCACTCCCCCAGCCTGAGCACGCTTAACTTCGGAGTTCTATTCCCCCTACATTCCAAGTCTGCACTTGTTGTTTTCCTGACAAATGTAAGCTGTCAATCCTATTAACCCTCAGTAGTTTAGCTTGAGCATGAAGTCACACGTTTCACTGTTTGAGTTTGAAACTATTATTCTAAAAAACAGTAATTATGTATTAACACCAATATTTCTTGAATAAGTAGTTTGACCATAGTTTGACCACAGTTTGACCAGATTTGGCCAAAATTCAAAAAAACTGAGATACTTATTTAGTAACACTAATAGTATTGCGTAATTATTTAGTAACACTCTATATTTCTTGAATCAGTTGTTTGACCGGTTTGACAAGATTTAACCAAAATTCAAAAAAACATAAATTAGAGCATATATTTTTTTCCTTTTACAATTTTGTCATTTCAAAAATTGTCCTAAACCCGGGACTTAAAACGTCAGAAACTCTATGCTAAACAGTAAAAACTAAGGGTTTAGACCATAAAACCTAACCCTAAACTCTGAAATCTAAACCCTAGCACTAAACGCTAAAAACGTCTAAAAAACGTCTAAAACGCCCAAAAACTCTATTTTCCCTTTGGAATTTTATGATTTTAAAAAATTGTCGAAACGGAAAACTAGTTGTTTCAGCGGATCAATCCTTTTGTTCTGCAAATTTTGATATATTATATGTATTTTTTTGAATTACGATGATTTAGTTATGATTTTTTCAAGTTTGAAAATTGCCCTATAGTCCCGGTTTGTGTCTCCAACCGGGACTATAGCTTAGACCTCTTTAGTGCCGGTTCGTCGCACAAACCGGTACTAAAGGTTGGCCCTTTAGTACCGGTTTGTGCCACAAACTGGGACTAAAGAGGCTCATGGGGCCCCGGCCTGATGCCAACCTGCCACCACCCCTTTAGTACCGGTACTAAAGGTTCAACACGAACCGGCATTAATGCAAATCCGTTCGAACCGGCACTAATGGTACCATTAGTATCGGGCCAAAATCAAACCGGCACTAATGTGCTTCACATTTGACCCTTTTTCTACTAGTGAATCTTCATCTCAAAAGACATAATAGTCCTTTGGCACAATCGATATCAGTTACAGTACTAACTTTGTTGATACATTCATAGAAGATAGACCATAGTCCACATATCCACTATTTCAACGCAGGTGGAAGAGAAATGAAACAAAATAACTGATGAAACAAAGTAGTAATGAAACCTCCTCGACTCCAGCACTTGTTGAACTGATCATCAACACATTCAGCTTTGCATAGCCACATAAAAGCAAGAAAGTGCATAAGCACTTCTAAAAAAATATAGCGTAAGTATCTTTCTTTACATCTTTAAGTTCTAACTACTACACTTTTTCCATTCACTGATATAGGGTGGCTAGTACCATAATCCATCATAATCCTGCACCATATAGGCAATTAAGATCTGTGTTTGCATTCAACTAAATGGCAGGGTTGAGGCGCTCAGCTCAGCCCAAGTGCGATGTGATTAGTTGTTTTGGTACAGAAGCATGAATTGGGTTAATAGTGAAATGGAAATGTACCTGATCTGATGTTTTCAAGCTCTCAATAAATGGATATGGTCAACAGGGATGAAAACAAAAAAAAGTCACAAAGTGAATGCCAACACAAACCATAGGAAAAAAGTTAAGTGCTCAACTCCACACCTGTAAACGTACAATTTTATTGTTTTTGCACGAGGAAATGTTCTACTCCTAATCGACTACATAATGAACTCGTTTTGCATGAATGGTTCCGGCTTTTACTATATTGGCTCTCCAAAAAATTCACCGTTGTGGAGATTTTACTTGTTTGTGATGCTTGCGAGAGGGGTATAAACTAAAAATTCTTTAGCAGGATGGGAAAGAAGGCATATCTAATGCAGATTGGTATTGTGTAACGTATAGTAAGCGCAAACCTCTGCCTCCAAAATATGGCAAGGTTACAAGAACAATTGTTGCACTTAAGGCTACTGGTGTCAATTTTCAGATAGACTTTCAGAAAACCCAGGAACAAAAGATAATAGTGCAAAAGTGGCAAGAAACGGAAGTTCCATCAAACAGAATTCCAGTGAACCTGTTAGGTCTTGTACAGAGTAGCTACATATTGGCCTTAAGACACTTCTAGTAGGAAGACCTCTGCTTCTGAACATCAATAGGAAGACACTAAACATACTGACACTTTTTCTAAACAAAAGGAAGTATATGCCCCATCTTTAAGAGGTGTAACTACAAAGAGCATGGAATTCTTCAGTGAAACTGGAAGTAGTGGAGCATCAACATAACATAGGAAGATGTCATGTAAGCAATCATGCAGCATAAATATATTGATGTTACTTGTCCAGAAGCCATTTGAGATTATCGACACCAAAAAAAAGTCCAGTACCAATCTCCAAAATGAAATCAATCGAGCACCGCTAGCATGAACATCACCTGCATGGCACAAATTTCGGTATGAGAGGACATTAGGACAATGTGGTTGCTTCCTGCAGAAACAAGTCATTGATGAAATAAAAAGCAATACAAGGAAATACACAGAACCCTACCCCAAGCTTTTTGTTGTAAGATGGTGTGCTGCCGGAATAGAGAGAGTGAGCGAAGAGTACCAGAGGAGGAAGCAATATATACACGTACTGCTCGGCAGAGGAAAGGATTGGCACATGAATCGCCCTGAATGCGCGCTTAGAAAGTGAGGTATAATGGCGAGCAGTTTCTAGAAGATGAGGCACCGGTCATAATCACCCCGTTTGATGGATCTCCTCGCGCGCCTCCTCCCTCCGCGTTGCCCCGTTTCCACTTCGTAGGCGGATCGGTCGCCTAGGCTAGATCAGCTGGCGCATGATTCACCCGCATCCCGCGCGCTGCTGGATCCTGTCGCTCGCGTCGGCTCCCCTCGCACGCCTCGGCTGGAGCGCGTGGCGATGGATTCCCTCTGGAGTCTGGATCGAGCAGGTTTTTTAGGGACACAGGGGGAGATAGCAGCGACACACAATGGACCTCGCTCGGCTAAATGGGCTCTCGCGGAAGGCCCATTTTACCACAGGAGTCCAAAAAAGCTACAGGAGTAGCTGCCCTTATGATGCGTGGCTCATTTAGCGCTAAATACAGCATCAAACGAAGATCTAACGATCAGGAATGTCCCTGTGACGAAATCAAACGGCCAGGAATGTCTAGTTCATGAGAGGGCAGGGATTAGGTACAGTTTTACTGTTCTTTATATATATATATGTTCTCTTTTAATTTGCCACATTCAAAAGGCTGTAACTTACTTGGAAAATACACGTGGATTTATTTCAAAAAAATACACTAATTTTTCTATTATTTTTGTTGTGATTATTTTTGCCGTGTCTATCGAAAGGTATATATGAGAGTACGCACAAGGATTTATACAGATTTGGGCACTTGTCGGAGGAAACTTGGGTGAATCAACTAACGTCTTCAAATGTCTGTCTCAACAATGTCTTCAAATGCTTCTGGTCCTTCTCCAACTACTCCGTCTACTTCGTCAACTAACGTCGAAAGCAATCACAATAAGCAACACACCAAGGTAGAAAATAAAAGTGCTCTAAAATAGGGGTTTCAATTTATAGGACTTCTCTGGTTATATGAGAAATAACCAAAGTGTTCCACTAGATTTTGAGCCATAGGGATTTTTGAACATTTCAATTAGGTGGAATCAAGGGAATATCGGATTTGCAAGAAGTTCACAAAATTTCCTTTTTGTAAAATGAGTAAAGGTGCCTAGAGCATAGTTTATGAAACACCTAGGGAATTGAATCACTTATTTGGAGCTAGGATGAATATTCTGGTGATTTTCAAAGTAGACTTTATATATGAGGATATGGCCAAAATAATGGTTGTGTAGAAAATGCTACATGGAAAACTGTGCATGGTACACCATTGGATAAATCATGAATTTAGGGGCATGCAAGAATTTGAATCATGAAATTTGGATTTGAAATGAATATTCTAGGAATATTTGAATCTCTAGATAATTAGAAAAGAGAAGGCAACAACCTGTTGGCTGGATCTGGGGGCGCAAAGGTGTGCGCCAGGTGCAACTTAGCGGAGCGGCGAACTGGGCCTAGCGCAACTGCTCGTGTGCGCCGGAGGGAAACGTCGAAGACGAATTTCACAGAGTACTCCTTCAGCCAGAGGCAACTCACGACGGTAGCCGTCCCCAATTAAAAGGACAGAACCCACCCATCAGTGCGTCAGGCCATGATGGCCGGCTGACACACAGGGTCTGCCGGAAGGTTCCCCTTCCTTATCCCGCCAGAATAGTGTTGAGGAACGCTGTATTTCAAAAAAAAATCCTAAGATAACGCAAGATCTATCTATGAGATGCATAACAACGAGAGGGGAGAGTGTGTCCACGTACCCTCGTAGATCGAAAGCGGAAGCGTTTAGGGGCTGTTTGATTCACAGCCATAGTTTGCGAAGCCAAAATTTGGCAGCCACGGTTCAGTTGGCATGTGTTTGGTTTTTGCCACACTTTGGCTTGCCATACTTTATTTCCCCTATGGCCCATTTGTCATAAAGACAATTTTTTTGCCAACTTTTGCCGAAGTTTGGAGTCCAATTTCACAGCCACATTTGTCTGGCTTGCCATACTTGTGTGGCTAGCCACACTTTGGCTTGGCCACACTAGTATCCAACCAAACAGACCCTTAGTAACGTGGTTGATGTAGTCGAACGTCTTCACGATCCAACCGATCCAAGTACCGAACGTACGACACCTCCGTGTTCAGCACACGTTCAGCACAATGACGTCCCTCGAGCTCTTGATCCAGTTGAGGATGAGGGAGAGTTCCATCAGCACGATGGCGTGGTGACGGTGTTGATGATGTGATCCGCGTAGGGCTTTGCCTAAGCAGTACGACAATATGACCCAGGTGGTAAACTGTGGAGGGGGGCACCGCACACGGCTAAGACAATTGATCTTGTGTGTTCTAGGGTGCCCCTGCCTCCGTATATAAAGGAGGAGAGGGGGAGGCCGGCCAGACCCTGTAGGGCGCGCCAGGAGAGAGGAGTCCTATTATGACTCCAAGTCCGAGTAGGATTCCACTCGGTGGAAGGGGGAGAAGGAAGGGAGAGGGGGAGGGAGAGGGAAAGGGGGGCCATGCCCCCTCCCCTAGTCCTATTCGGACTCCCCATGGGGGGGGGCGCCACCTCCTCGGTGTGTTCTACTCATGCATATAACATCTATTATCGCCCACAACTCTGTGTGTTCTACACGTGCATATAACATCTACGCATAGACCTTGCTCGGATGCCACTGTTGAGGAACTCAGTATTTCAAAAAAAAATTATCCTACGATCACGCAAGATCTATCTAGGGGATGCATAGCAACGAGAGGGGAGAGTGTGTCCACGTACCCCCGTAGACCGAAAGCGGAAGCGTTTAGTAATGCGGTTGATGTAGTCAAACGTCTTCACGATCCAACCGATCTAAGTATCGAACGTACGGCACCTCCGTGTTCAGCACACGTTTAGCACGATGACGTCCCTCGAGCTCTTGATCCAGTTGACGACGAGGTAGAGTTCCGTCAGCATGATGGCGTGGTGACGGTGTTGATGATGTGATCCGCGCAGGGATTCGCCTAAGCACTACGACAATATGACCGAGGTGGTAAACTGTGGAGGGGGGCACTGCACACGGCTAAGACAATTGATCTTGTGTGTTCTAGGGTGCCCCCTGCCTCCATATATAAAGGAGGAGAGGGGGAGGCCGACCGGCCCATGTAGGGCTTGCCAGGAGAGAGGAGTCCTACTAGGACTCTAAGTCCTAGTAGGATTCCACTTGGTGGAAGGGGGAAGAAGGAAGGGAGAGGAAGACGGAAAGGGGGGCGGTGCCCCCTCCCCTAGTCCTATTTAGACTCCCCATGGGGGGCGCACGCCACCTCCTCGTGGCCTACCCTCTCTCTCCCCTAAGGCCCATGTTGGCCCATTACTTCCTCGGGGGGTTCCGGTAACCCCTCCGGCACTCCGTTTTTACCCAATACCTCTCGGAACTCTTCCGGTGTCCGAATAACATATCATTCTTTATGTCTCGACCATTTCGAGATTCCTCGTCATGTCCGTGATCTCATCCAGGATTCCGAACAAACTTCGGTCATCAAAAACACATAACTCATAATACAAATCGTCATCGAACGTTAAGCGTGTGGACCCTACGAGTTCGAGAACTATGTAGACATGACCGAGACACATATTTGGTCAATAACCAATAGCGGAACCTAGATGCTCATATTGTTTCCTACATATTCTATGAAGATCTTTATTGGTCAAACCGCATAACAACACACATCCTTCCCTTTGTCATCGGTATGTTACTTGCCCGAGATTTGATCGCCAGTATCATCATACCTAGTTCAATCTCGTTACCGGCAAGTCTCTTTACTCGTTTCGTAATGCATCATCCCGCAACTAACTCATTAGTCACATTGCTTGCCAGGCTTATAGTGATGTGCATTACCGAGAGGGCCCATAGATACCTCTCTGATACACAGAGTGACAAGTCCTAATCTTGATCTATGCCAACTCAATAAACACCATCGGAGACACCTATAGAGCATCTTTATAATCACCCAGTTACATTGTGATGTTTAATAGCACACAAGGTGTTCCTCCAGTATTCGGGAGTTGCATAATCTCATAGTTAGAGGAACATGTATAAGTCATGAAGGAAGCAATAGCAATAAAACTAAATGATCATTATGCTAAGCTAATGGATGGGTCTTGTCATCATTCTCTAATGATGTGATCCCGTTCATCAAATGACAACACATGTCTATGGTCAGGAAACTTAACCATCTTTGATTAATGAGCTACTCAAGTAGAGGCATACTAGGGACACTCTGTTTGTCTATGTATTCACACATGTACTAAGTTTCTGGTCAATACAATTCTAGCATGAATAATAAACATTTATCATGATATAAGGAAATATAAATAAAAATTTTATTATTGACTCTAGGGCATATTTCCTTCAGTCTTCGACTTGCACTAGAGTCAATAATCTAGTTCACATAGCCATGTGATTTAACACCAATAGTTCACATTACCATGTGACCAACACCCAAAGGGTTTACTAGAGTCAATAATCTAGTTCACATCGCCATGTGATTAACACCCAAAGAGTACTAAGGTGTGATCATGTTTTGCTTGTGAGAGAAGTTTACAATGCTCTGCACATCGCCACATTCAGATCCTCATGTATTTTGCAAATTTCTATGTCTAGAATGCTCTGCACGGAGGTAGTCTAGCTAATTGCTCCCACTTTCAATATGTATCCAGATTGAGACTTAGAGTCATCCGGATCAGTGTCAATGCTTGCATCGATGTAACCCTTTACGATGAACTTTTTATCACCTCCATAACCAAGAAACATATCCTTATTCCACTAAGGATAACTTTGACCGTTGTCCAGTGATCCACACCTGGATCACTATTGTACCCTCTTGCAAACTCATGGTGAGGTACACAATAGGTCTGGTACACAACATAGCATACTTTATAGAACCTATGACTAAGGCATAGGGAATAACTTTTCATTCTCTTTCTATTTTCTGCTATGGTCGGGTTTTGAGTCTTTACTCAACTTCACACCTTGCAACACAGGCAAGAACTCCTTCTTTAGTAGTTTCATTTTAAACTACTTCAAAATCTTGTCAAGGTATGTATTCATTGAAAAAACTTATCAAGCGTCTTGATCTATATCTATAGATCTTGATGCTCAATATGTAAGCAGCTTCACCGAGTTCTTTCTTTGAAAAACTCCTTTCAAACACTCATTTATGCTTTCCAAAAAATTCTACATCATTTCTGATAAACAATATGTCATTCACATATACTTATCAGAAAGGCTGTAGTGCTCCCACTCACTTTCTTGTAAATACAGGCTTCACAATAAGTTTGTATAAAACCATATGCTTTGATCACCTTATCAAAGCGTATATTCCAACTCCGAGATGCTTGCACCAGTCCATAGATGGATCGCCGGAGTTTGCACATTTTGTTAGCACCTTTAGGATAGACAAAAACTTCTGGTTGCATCATATACAACTCTTCTTTAAGAAATCCATTAAGGAATGTAGTTTTGACATCCATTCGCCAGATTTCATAAAATATGGCAATTTGCTAACATGATTCGGACAGACATAAGCATCGCTACGAGTGAGAAAATCTCATCGTAGTCAACACCTTGAAAAAAATCCTACGCACACGCAAGATCATGGTGATGCATAGCAACGAGAGGGGAGAGTGTGTCCACGTACCCTCGTAGACCGAAAGCGGAAGCGTTAGCACAACGCGGTTGATGTAGTCATACATCTTCACGATCCGACCGATCCAAGTACCGAACGTATGACACCTTCGATTTCAGCACACGTTCAGCTCGATGACGTCCCACGAACTCCGATCTAGTAGAGCTTCGAGGGAGAGTTCCGTCAGCACGACGGCGTGATGACGGTGATGATGATGCTACCGACGCAGGGCTTCGCCTAAGCACCGCTACGATATGATCGAGGTGGATTATGGTGGAGGGGGGCACCGCACACGGATGGGAGAGATCAATAGATCAACTTGTGTGTCTTGGGGTGCCCCCTGCCCCGTATATAAAGGAGCAAGGGAGGAGGAGGCCGGCCCTAGGAGGGGCGCGCCAAGGGAGTAGGATTCCTACTCCTAGTAGGAGTAGGTTTCCTCCTTTCCTAGTCCAACTAGGAGATGGGGGGAAAGGAGGGGAGTGGAGAAGGAAGGGAGAGGGGGCCGCACCCCAAACCCTTTAAGGCCCAATACTACTTCCCCGTATTCCCGTAACTCCCCGGTACTCCAAAAAATACCCGAATTACTTGGAACCTTTTCGATGTCCGAATATAGTCGTCCAATATATCGATCTTTACATCTCGACCATTTCAAGACTCCTCGTCATGTCCCCGATCTCATCCGGGACTCCAAACTACGTATGGTACATCAAATAACAAAACTCATAATACAAATTGTCACCGAAACTTTAAGCGTGCGGACCCTACGAGTTCAAGAACTATGTAGACATGATCGAGACACATCTCCAGCCAATAACCAATATCGGAACCTGGATGCTCATATTGTCTCCCACATATTCTACGAAGATCTTTATCGGTCAAACCGCATAACAACATACGTTGTTCCCTTTGTCATCGGTATGTTACTTGCCCAAGATTCGATCGTCGGTATGTCAATACCTAGTTCAATATTGTTACCTGCAAGTCTCTTTACTCGTTCCGTAATACATCATCCCGCAACTAACTCATTAGTTACATTGCTTGCAAGGCTTATAGTGATGTGCATTACCGAGAGGGCCCAGAGATACCTCTCTGACAATCAGAGTGACAAATCCTAATCTCAAAATACGCCAACCCAACAAGTACCTTCGGAGACACCTGTAGAGCACCTTTATAATCACGCAGTTATGTTTTGATGTTTGGTAGCACACATAGTGTTCCTTCGGTAAACATGAGTTGCATAATCGCATAGTCATAGGAACATGTATAAGTCTTGAAGAAAGCAATAGCAACAAACTAAACGATCAAGTGCTAAGCTAACGGAATGGGTCAAGTCAATCACATCATTCTCCTAATGATGTGACCCTGTTAATCAAATGACAACTCATGTCTATGGTTAGGAAACTTAACCATCTTTGATTAACGAGCTAGTCAAGTAGAGGCATACTAGTGACACTTACGTTTGTCTATGTATTCACACATGTATTATGTTTCCAGTTAATAAAATTCTAGCATGAATAATAAACATTTATCATGAAATAAGGAAATAAATAATAACTTTATTATTGCCTCTAGGGCATATTTCCTTTAGTCTCCCACTTGCACTAGAGTCAATACTCTAGTTCACATCGCCATGTGATTTGACACCAATAGTTCACATCACCATGTGATTAACACCCATAGTTCACATTGTCATGTGACCAACAGCCAAAGGGTTTACTAGAGTCAATAATCTAGTTCACATCGCAATGTGATTAACACCCAAAGAGTACTAAGGTGTGATCATGTTTTGCTTGTGAGAGAATTTTATTCTATGGGTCTGCCACATTCAGATCCGTATGTATTTTGCAAATTTCTATGTCAACAATGCTCTGCACGGAGCTACTCTAGCTAATTGCTCCCACTTTCAAAATGTATCTAGATTGAGACTTAGAGTCATCTGGATCAGTGTCAAAATTTGCATCGACGTAACCCTTTACGATGAACCTTTTGTCACCTCCATAATCGAGAAACATATCCTTATTCCACTAAGGATAATTTTGACCGTTGTCTAGTGATCTACTCCTAGATCACTATTGTACTCCTTTGCTAAAACCAGTGTAGGGTATACAATAGATCTGGTACACAGCATGGCATACTTTATAGAAACTATTGCTGAGGCATAGGGAATGACTCTCATTCTCTTTCTATCTTCTGCCGTGGTCGGGCTTTGAGTCTTACTTGATTTCACACCTTGTAACACAGGTAAGCACTCTTTCTTTGACTGTTCCATTTTGAACTACTTCAAAATTTTGTCAAGGCATGTACTCATTGAAAAAACTTATCAAGCGTCTTGATCTATCTCTATAGATCTTGATGCTCAATATGTAAGTAGCTTCACCGTGGTCTTTATTTGAAAAAAACTCCTTTCAAACACTCATTTATGCTTTCCAGAAAATTCTACATTATTTCCGATCAACAATATGTCATTCACATATATTTATCAGAAATGTCGTAGCGCTCCCACTCACTTTCTTGTAAATACAGGCTTCACCACAAGTCTGGATAAAACTATATGCTTTGATCAACTCATCAAAACATATATTCCAACTCTGAGATGCTTGCACCAGTCCATAGATGGATCGCTGGAGCTTGCACATTTTGTTAGCACCTTTAAGATCGACAAAACCTTCTGGTTGCATCATATACAACTCTTCTTTAAGATATCCATTAAGGAATGCAGTTTTGACATCCATTTGCCAAATTTCATAATCATAAAATGCGGTAATTGCTAACATGATTCGGACAGACTTAAGCATCGCTACGGGTTAGAAGGTCTCATTGTAGTCAACTCCTTGAACTTGTCGAAAACCTTTTGCAACAAGTCGAACTTTGTAGACAGTAACATTACTGTCAGCGTCAGTCTTCTTCTTGAAGATCCATTTATTCTCTATTGCTTGCCGATCATCGAGCAAGTCAACCAAAGTCCACACTTTGTTCTCATACATGGATCCCATCTCAGATTTCATGGCCTCAAGCCATTTTGCGGAATCTAGGCTCATCATCGCTTCCTCATAGTTCGTAGGTTCGTCATGGTCAAGTAACATGACCTCCAGAACATGATTACCATACCACTCTGGTGTGGATCGTACTCTGGTTAACCTACGAGGTTCGGTAGTAACTTGATCAGAAGTTTCATGATTATCATCATTAGCTTCCTCACTAATTGGTGTAGGAATCACTGGAACTAATTTCTGCGATGAACTACTTTCCAATTCGGGAGAAGGTACAATTACCTCATCAAGTTCTACTTTCCTACCACTCACTTCTTTCGAGAGAAACTCCTTCTCTAGAAAGAGTCCATTCTTAGCAACGAATACCTTGCCTTCGGATCTGTGATAGAAGGTGTACCTAACAGTCTCTTTTGGGTATCCTATGAAGACACATTTCTCCGATTTGGGTTCGAGCTTATCAGGTTGAAGCTTTTTTACATAAGCATCGTAGCCCCAAACTTTAAGAAATGACAGCTTTAGGTTTATTGCCAAACCACAGTTCATATAGTATCGTCTCAACGGATTTAAATGGTGCCCTATTTAACATGAATGCAGCCGTCTCTAACGCATAACCCCAAAATGATAGCGGCAAATCAGTAAGAGACATCATAGATCGCACCATATCTAATAAAGTATGGTTACGACGTTCGGACACACCATTATGCTGTGGTGTTCCAGGTGGCGTGAGTTGCGAAACTATTCCACATTGTTTCAAATGAATACCAAACTCATAACTCAAATATTCACCTCCACGATCAGATCGTAGAAACTTTATCTTCTTGTTACGATGATTTTCCACTTCACTCTGAAATTCTTTGAACTTTTCAAATGTTTCATACTTATGTTTCATCAAGTAGATATACCCATATCTACTCAAATCATCTGTGAAGGTCAGAAAATAACGATACCCGCCGCGAGTCTCAACACTCATCGGACCGCATACATCAGTATGTATTATTTCCAATAAGTCAGTTGCTCGCTCCATTGTTCAGGAGAACAGAGTCTTAGTCATCTTGCCCATGAGGCATGGTTCATAAGCATCAAGTGATTTATAATCAAGTGATTCCAAAAGTCCATCATCATGGAGTTTCTTCATGTGCTTTACAGCAATATGACCTAAATGGTAGTGCCACAAATAAGTTGCAGTATCATTATTAACCTTGCATCTTTTGGCTTCAATATTATGAATATGTGTATCACTACAATCGAGATTCAACAAAAATAGACCACTCATCAAGGGTGCATGACCATAAAAGATATTACTCATATAAATAGAACAACCATTATTCTCTGATTTAAATGAATAACCGTCTCACATCAAACAAGATCCAGATATAATGTTCACGCTCAATGCCGGCACCAAATAAAAATTATTTAGGTCTAAAACTAATCCCGACGATAGATGTAGAGGTAGTGTGCCGATGGCGATCACATTGACTTTGGAACCATTTCCCACATGCATCTTCACCTCGTCCTTAGCCAATTTTCGTTTAATCCATAGCCCCTGTTTCGAGTTGCAAATATGAGCAACAGAACCAGAATCAAGTACCCAGGCGCTACTACGAGCATTAGTAAGGTAGACATCAATAACATGTATATCAAATATACCTTTCACTTTGCCATCCTTCTTATCCGCCAAATACTTTGGGCAGTTCCGCTTCCAGTGGCCAGTCCCTTTGTAGTAGAAGCAGTCAGTCTCAGGCTTAGATCCATACTTGGGCTTCTTCACTTGAGCAGCAACTTGCTTGCCGTTCTTCTTGAAGTTCCCCTTCTTCCCTTTGCCCTTTTTCTTGAAACTACTGGTCTTGTTAACCATCAACACTTGATGGTCCTTCTTGATTTCTACCTCTGCAGCCTTTAGCATCGCGAAGAGCTCGGGAATTGTCTTATCCATCCCTTGCATATTATAGTTCATCACCAAGCTTTTGTAGCTTGGTGGCAGTGATTGAAGAACTCTGTCAATGACACTACCATCAGGAAGATTAACTCCCAGTTGAGTCAAGTGGTTGTGGTACCCAGACATTCTGAGTATATGTTCACTGACAGAACTATTCTCCTCCATTTTGCAGCTATAGAAATTATTGGAGACTTCATATCTCTCAATTCGGGCATTTGCTTGAAATATTAACTTCAAGTCCTGGAACATCTCATATGCTCCATGACGTTCAAAACTTCTTTGAAGTCCCGATTCTAAGCCGTAAAGCATGGCACACTGAACTATCGAGTAGTTATCAGCTTTGCTCTGCCAGACGTTCATAACGTCCGGCGTTGCTCCTGCAGCGGGTCTTGCACCTAGCGGTGCTTCCAGGATGTAATTCTTCTATGCAGCAATGAGGATAATCCTCAAGTCATGGACCCAGTCCGTGTAGTTGCTACCATCATATTTCAACTTAGCTTTCTCTAGGAACGCATTAAAATTCAAGGGAATGGTAGCACGGGCCATTGATCTACAACAACATATACATGCAAATAATATCAGGTACTAAGTTCATGATAAATTAAAGTTCAATTAATCATATTACTTAAGAACTCCCACTTAGATAGACATCCCTCTAGTCATCTAAATGATCACGTGATCCATATCAACTAAATCATGTCCGATCATCACGCTATGTTGACCATATCTACTATATGATTCATGTTCGACCTTTCGGTCTCAGTGTTCCGAGGCCATATCGGCATATGCTAGGCTCGTCAAGGTTAACCCGAGTATTCTGCACGTGCAAAACCGTCTTGCACCCATTGTATGTGAACGTAGAGCTTATCACACCCGATCATCACGTGGTGTCTCGGCACGACGAACTGTAGCAACGGTGCATACTCAGGGAGAACACCTATACCTTTAAATTTAGTGAGGGATCATCTTATAATGCTACCGTCGTACTAAGCAAAATGAGATGCATAAAGGATAAACATCACATGAAATCAAAATATGTGACATGATATAGCCATCATCATCTTGTGCCTTTGATCTCCATCTCCAAAGCACCGTCATGATCTCCATCATCACCGGCTTGACACCTTGATCTTCATCGTAGCATAGTTGTCGTCTCGCCAACTATTGCTTCTACGACTATCACTACCGCTTAGTGATAAAGTAAAGCAATTACATGGCGATTGCATTTCATACAATAAAGCGACAACCATAAGGCTCCTGCCAGTTGCCGATAACTTTTACAAAACATGATCATCTCATACAACAATTTGTATCTCATCACATCTTGACATATCACATCACAACATGCCCTGCAAAAACAAGTTAGATGTCCTCTACTTTGTTGTTGCAATTTTTACGTGGCTGCTACGGGCTTCTAGCAAGAACCATTCTTACCTACGCATCAAAACCACAACGATTTTTCTTCAAGTGTATTGTTTTAACCTTCAACAAGGACCGGCCGTAGTCAAACTCGATTCAACTAAAGTTGGAGAAATAGACACCCGCCAGCCACCTGTGTGCGAAGCACGTCGGTAGAACCAGTCTCATCAACGCGGTCATGTAATGTTGGTCCGGGCCACTTCATTCAACAATACCGCTGAATCAAAGTAAGACGTTGGTGGTAAGCAGTATGACTATTATCGTCCACAACTCCGTGTGTTCTACTCGTGCATATAACATCTACGCATAGACCTGGCTTGGATGCCACTGTTGAGGAACTCAGTATTTCAAAAAAAAAAATCCTACAATCACGCAAGATCTATCTAGGAGATGCATAGCAATGAGAGGGGAGAGTGTGTCCACGTACCCTCGTAGACCGAAAACGGAAGCGTTTAGTAATGCGGTTGATGTAGTCGAACGTCTTTATGATCCAAGCGATCTAAGTATCGAACATACGACACCTCCGTGTGCAGCACACGTTCAGCACGATGACATCCCTCGAGCTCTTGATCCAGTTGAGGACGAGGTAGAGTTCCGTCAGCACAATGGCATGGTGACGGTGTTGATGATTTGAAACGCGCAGGGATTCGCCTAAGCACTACGACAATATGTCCGAGGTGTAAACTGTGGAGGGGGGCACCGCACACGGCTAAGAAAATTGATCTTGTGTGTTCTAGGGTGCTCCCTGCCTCCATATATAAAGCAGGAGAGGGGGAGGCCGATCGGCCCATGTAGGGCTGGCCAGGAGAGAGGAGTCCTACTAGGACTCTAAGTCCTAGTAGGATTCCACTTGGTGGAAGGGGGAAGACGAAAGGGAGAGGGAGAGGGAAAGGGGGGCCGGGCCCCCTCCCCTAGTCCTATTTAGACTCCCCATAGGGGGCGCACGCCACCTCCTCGTGGCCTGCCCTCTCTCTCCCCTAAGTCCCATGTTGGCCCATTACTTCCCCGGGGGGTTCCGGTAACCCCTCCGGCACTCCATTTTTACCCAGTACCTCTCAGAACTCTTTCGGTGTCCGAATAACATTGTCCAATATACCATTCTTTATGTCTCGACCATTTCGAGACTCCTCATCATGTCCATGACCTCATCCGAGGCTCCGAAAAAACTTCGGTCATCAAAAACACATAACTCATAATACGAATCATCATCGTACGTTAAGCGTGCAGACCCTACGGGTTCGAGAACTATGTAGACATGACCGAGGCACATCTCCGGTCAATAACCAACGGCGGAACCTGGATGCTCATGTTGGTTCCTACATATTCTACGAAGATCTTTATCGGTCAAACCGCATAACAACATACGTCATTCCCGTTGTCATCGGTATGTTACTTGCCCGAGATTCGATCGTCGGTATCATCATACCTAGTTCAATCTCGTTACCGGCAAGTCTCTTTACTCGTTTTGTAATGCTTCATCCCGCAACTAACTCATTAGTCACATTGCTTGCAAGGCTTATAGTGATGTGCATTACCGAGAGGGCCCAGAGATACCTTTCTGATACACTGAGTGACAAATCCTAATCTTGATCTATGCCAACTCAACAAACACCATCAGAGACACCTGTAGAACATCTTTATAATCACCCAGTTACGTTGTGACATTTGATAGCACTCAAGGTGTTCCTCCGGTATTCGGGAGTTGCATAATCTCATAGTCAGAGGAACATGTATAAGTCATGAAGAAAGTAATAGCAATAAAACTAAATGATCATTATGCTAAGCTAACGGATGGGTCTTGTCCATCACATCATTCTCTAATGATGTGATCCCGTTCATCAATTGACAACACATGTCTATGGTCAGGAAACTTAGCCATATTTAATTAACGAGCTAGTCAAGTAGATGAATACTAGGGACACTCTGTTTTTCTATGTATTCACACATGTACTAAGTTTCCGGTTAATACAATTCTAGCATGAATAATAAACATTTATCATGATATATGGAACTATAAATAAAAAATTTATTATTGCCTCTAGGGCATATTTCCTTCAAATAGAGGAGGAGGCCGAGGCCCCGATCGCTGACGATAACCAATGCTACCAGCCACGGTTGCCAACACTGAGCATACCGAATTGCTCAGAGGAGCGAGGCATGTCGATTGCTGGCACTTGCGTGTTTTTTGGAAAATCATGGTCTCTTATCTGGTTAAAATAATAAATAATCCAGTTCCCAAGCTGAGTTTGCTACACCATGAAAGTTAAAACCTAAGGGTGAGAGATTGCCAACTAACTTTCCGTTTCCCTACCAAAAAAACTAACTTGTTGTTCTACCCTTGTCCTGATTTATTGGAAATCTTCGTATTTTGTGCAAACATTTGACCATAGATTTAACTAGAAATATTAATGCATGTCACCCAAAATTATATTTAGATTCATATTTGAAAATAATTTCTGATAATATTAATATTGTTATGTATAATTTATATTTTATTAGTTAAAATTATAATCAAAATATGACCCTAAATAGGAGGGGACAAATAAACTCAGACGACGTAGCACCTTGTCGCTCCTCTACCTTGACCAGCGATTTGCCAATCCGATCTATAGAATCTAGCAACTGTGGCAAGAGTATAGGATGTCAGCCTAGGCCGTTGGGCCGGGCGGCAAGTTGAGCGGGCAATCGATTGCGGGTTATGTGCTTGATAGGTCGTCTTTTTGGTCTCGCTACATGGGCCAAGTTTGTGCTCGAAAGTAGTTGATTGACTCTATATAACACAATCTAGGCGAAAAAACTTTGTTTAACTATCAAACCCAACACCATGTTCTTTTGCTAACGAGGAAGAGTAAATAATTGAGGGGTATCTACGATAAATTTTCTACCCTCTCGCTTTGGGTTTTTGCCTCTAGCGGCGATCTCATCGCCGCCTAGAGTTTCCTCTGCTAAATCTACCATCAGTCACTCTTGCCCGCATAGATCATCGTGGTCTGTTGGCCCGTGGCAGGAGAGTCAGACCGGTTTCTCTGGTGAACTTGCCCGACCAAGGAACGTAATCCTAGATGGCGACCCAGGCAGAATCCTCATCGGTGGGCTGGACAGGGAAGAACCCCAAGGAGATGATGCAACACCTGGATCTTCAGGATGACAAGATGGATGATGTGGTCATGGGGGAAGAAGAGGTGAAGAAGTTTGAAGCGGATGCTAGGTGGTTCGCGATCGGGAAGGTAAACATGACCCGCCCCTTCAGTTCATCGCCGATGTTTGAGACGATGAAGTCAATCTAGGTGCTAGCACATATGTCGAAGTACAGGGAGGCGGGAGACAACCTCCTTATTTTCCATATGTTCTGCTTAGGCGATTGGAAGAAGGTCATGCATGGAGGACCATGGCTATTCAGTGGGATGGGGATGCTGATTAAAGATTATGATGACAAGAAGGAACCAACGTCCTTTGAGTTTGTTGGATTATATGTCTGGGCTTGGATCCAGAATATACCATAACTCTACCACAAAGCTGAGGTAGTGGATCAGTTAGCCCATCGCATTGGACGTGTGAAAGAAATTCAGCTCACACCTCAGCTTTTTTATGAAGGAGATTATGTTAGGGTTCGGGCTAGGGTTCTGGTGAGTAAACCTCTTACACGGGTTACACCTCTGAATGTTGTGGAAGAAGGAATGCGGCACCTCCCGGTGAAGTATAAGAAAATCCCTTACTTTTGCATAGGTTTGTGGACTCATAGGTCACAATCACGAGGAGTGTGGAGATGGTGTCTAGGAAGAGAAACAAAATCAATGGGGTAGTTGGGTGCTAGCACAAAGAAGGGATATCCCACCAAAACAGCAAGGTGGCTGGGCCCATCATGGAGGTCGTTCGAGTGGTCGAGGCAGAGGAAGGGCAAGCCGGGGCGCTCAAGCTTTCCGCCAGCAATCCCCGCCGCGCAAGAGCTCATCTCAAGATGTTGTATTTGATGCGGCTACTAAGGAGGAAGAAGTAACGAGCCCCCTCAAGACTAGGGAGGCAGGGGAGGAGGTGCATGTTGCACTAATAGCCCACAGGAACCTGAATCTCGCCTTGACTGACAGTTTGGAGAAGGCATCGAACCTAGCTGCTACTGCTGAAGGGATGGAGAAGAACAAAGCACTTGTCACTGTTGAGACGGCTGCACTGGCAGTCCCACCGCTACCATCGGCATATGTCTCCCCTAGGGATGCCAAGAAAGCAAAGAAGACAGGGTCACCGTTGAAGCAAGCAAATGAGAAGATGGCATTATTGGCGGGCTCCTCCTCGAAGCACCGCCAGGCCCAATGAAAATCATGAGCTGGAATTGTCGTGGGATAGGCGATCCTGCGACAGTTCAGAACTCCGCGGCCTTGTGGAGATCAGTTCGCCTACTATCCTTTGTTTAGTTGAAACTCAGTTACAAAAGAGTCGTGTTGAAGGTCTTCGTTTCTCTTTAGGGTTTGATTTTAGTTTTGGAGTTGGTAGTAGCGGCCGTAGCGGTGGTATTTGTATATTTTGGAAGAATTCGATGGATGTTGCAATAAAAAACTTTTCTGAGTATCATGTGGATGCATGGGTGCTAGAAACAGGGAAGGAACAATGGCGCTTATCATGTTTCTATGGGGAAGCAACTAGGTCTCTCCGCTACAAAACTTGGAACACAATGAAAAGGTTGAGGGGGGAGAGCACCCTTCCATGGTTGTGTATCAGGGATTTAAATGAGATTTTGAGGCCCGAGGAACAATATGGTACAAATGAGCGTGATAGTGCATAGATTGAGGCTTTAGAGAAGAAGTTGATGTTTATGGGCTGGCTGATTTGGGATATCGAGGTTTGGACTGGACTTGGGAGAAGAAAGTAGCCGGAGGTCACTATTGTCGGGTTCGGTTGGATAGAGCTTTGGGCTCGGCCTGCTGGTGTACACTTCCCCCCTTTGCCACGGTTGAACATCTAACTGCAGCGAAGTCCGATCACTGCCCCATTCTGCTAGAGACGGACCTTGTGGACATTAGTGTATGAGCAAAGCAGAAGTAGTTCCGGTATGAATGTATGCGGGAACGAGATTCGAGCTTTGGGGACATGGTGACTGAAGCATGGAATTCCACTAGAAGGGCCCAAACAGTCGGCTTTGTCTGATAAACTGGCCTCTGTAGCCGGGAGACTACAAGAGTGGGGCTGGACTACTTTCGGAGCAGTCCGGTCAGAGCTGCGATCTCTACGACTGCAGCTTGCGGAGTTGCGAGCGCTCCCTGACCGTGTTGGACCGTCAACTGAAGAAGAACGGGTCGAAGCCCGGATGGCCGAGCTGTGCCTACGTGAGGAGATTATGTGGTGCCAATGGGCGCGTATCCAGTGGCCCGTAGAGGGAGACATCAACACTCAGTTTTTTCACCAAAAGGCCAGTGCAAGAAAAGCAAGAAACCGCATCACTGAATTGCAATGAGCGGATGGGTGTGTTTGTATGGAAGAGCAGGAGATGGCAAGTATGGCTATGAAATTTTTTATGCTTCGGAAAACATAGTAGTGATAGAGGAGGTATTATATCATATACCACCCAAGGTGTACGCTGCCATGAACAACACACACAATGCTCAATACACCAAGACTGAGGTGAAAGCGGCCTTGTTCCAAATGTTTCCTACCAAGGCCCCGGGGCCTGACGACTTTCCTGCACATTTTTTCAGCGACACTGGGAGTTGTGTGGTGATGAAGTAACTGATATGGTGCTTGGTCTTCTAAAGGGAGAGGATTCCTCGGAGGAGATAAACCAAACGTTCATTGTTTTAATTCCTAAGAATGCAAGTCAAAAAATTTAGGACAATTTCAACCAATCAGTCTCTGCAATGTGATCTTTGAGATTGCATCTAAGGTTTTGGCTAATCGACTCAAGCTCATTCTCCCCGATATCATCTCTGAGGAACAATCAACATTCGTACCGGGACGTCTTATCACTGATAACTTCATCTCTGCTTATGAATGTCTTCAGTATATGAAAACAAGGAAGTTGAAGGGCAACAGATTTTCTGCTTTGAAGCTTGATATGATGAAAGCTTATGATAGATTCGAGTGGAACAACCTCGAAAGGGTAATGCTAAAATTGGGTATTAGCCCACGCTTCACAGAGATTGTGATGAGGTGTGTTACTTCAGTTTCCTTCTCTGTCATTTTCAATGGAGGAAAGCAAGAGGAATTCAGGACATCCCGAGGCCTCAGGAAACGTGACCCAATATCCTCATACCTCTTTGTACTGGCAGTCGAGGGTCTCTCTTGCTTGCTGAAATCTAATGGCCTGACTTACAGTGTGCGGGGGTATCAATGTTGGGGAACATAGTAGTTTCAAAAAAATTCCTATGCACACGCAGGTTCATGGTGATGCATAGCAACGAGAGGGAGAGTGTGTCCACGTACCCTCATAGACCGAATGCGGAAGCGTTAGCACAACGCGGTTGATGTAGTCATACGTCTTCACGATCTGACCGATCCAAGTACCGAACGCACGACACCTCTAAGTTCAGCACACGTTCAGCTCGATGACGTCCTGCGACCTCTGATCCAGCAAAGCTTCATGGGAGAGTTTCGTCAGCACCACTACGATATGATCAAGGTGGATTATGGTGGAGGGGGCACTGCGCAAGGCTAAGGGATTAGTGATCAATTGTGTGTCTATGGGGTGCCCCCTGTGTTGGGGAACATTGTAATTTCAAAAAAAATCCTACGCACACGCAAGATCATGGTGATGCATAGCAACGAGAGGGGAGAGTGTGTCCACGTACCCTCGTAGACCGAAAGCGGAAGCGTTAGCACAACGCGGTTGATGTAGTCGTACATCTTCACGATCCGACCGATCCAAGTACCGAACGTATGACACCTTCGATTTCAGCACACGTTCAGCTCGATGACGTCCCACGAACTCCGATCTAGTAGAGCTTCGAGGGAGAGTTCCGTCAGCACGACGGCGTGATGACGGTGATGATGATGCTACCGACGCAGGGCTTCGCCTAAGCACCGCTAAGATATGATCGAGGTGGATTATGGTGGAGGGGGGCACCGCACACGGATGGGAGAGATCAACAGATCAACTTGTGTGTCTTGGGGTGCCCCCTGCCCCGTATATAAAGGAGCAAGGGAGGAGGAGGCCGGCCCTAGGAGGGGCGCGCCAAGGGAGTAGGATTCCTACTCCTAGTAGGAGTAGGTTTCCTCCTTTCCTAGTCCAACTAGGAGATGGGGGGAAAGGAGGGGAGTGGAGAAGGAAGGGAGAGGGGGCCGCACCCCAAACCCTTTAAGGCCCAATACTACTTCCCCGTATTCCCGTAACTCCCCGGTACTCCAAAAAATACCCGAATTACTTGGAACCTTTTCGATGTCCGAATATAGTCGTCCAATATATCGATCTTTACATCTCGACCATTTCAAGACTCCTCGTCATGTCCCCGATCTCATCCGGGACTCCAAACTACGTATGGTACATCAAATAACAAAACTCATAATACAAATTGTCACCGAAACTTTAAGCGTGCGGACCCTACGAGTTCAAGAACTATGTAGACATGATCGAGACACATCTCCAGCCAATAACCAATATCGGAACCTGGATGCTCATATTGTCTCCCACATATTCTACGAAGATCTTTATCGGTCAAACCGCATAACAACATACGTTGTTCCCTTTGTCATCGGTATGTTACTTGCCCAAGATTCGATCGTCGGTATGTCAATACCTAGTTCAATATTGTTACCTGCAAGTCTCTTTACTCGTTCCGTAATACATCATCCCGCAACTAACTCATTAGTTACATTGCTTGCAAGGCTTATAGTGATGTGCATTACCGAGAGGGCCCAGAGATACCTCTCTGACAATCAGAGTGACAAATCCTAATCTCAAAATACGCCAACCCAACAAGTACCTTCGGAGACACCTGTAGAGCACCTTTATAATCACGCAGTTATGTTTTGATGTTTGGTAGCACACATAGTGTTCCTTCGGTAAACATGAGTTGCATAATCGCATAGTCATAGGAACATGTATAAGTCTTGAAGAAAGCAATAGCAACAAACTAAACGATCAAGTGCTAAGCTAACGGAATGGGTCAAGTCAATCACATCATTCTCCTAATGATGTGACCCTGTTAATCAAATGACAACTCATGTCTATGGTTAGGAAACTTAACCATCTTTGATTAACGAGCTAGTCAAGTAGAGGCATACTAGTGACACTTACGTTTGTCTATGTATTCACACATGTATTATGTTTCCAGTTAATAAAATTCTAGCATGAATAATAAACATTTATCATGAAATAAGGAAATAAATAATAACTTTATTATTGCCTCTAGGGCATATTTCCTTTAGTCTCCCACTTGCACTAGAGTCAATACTCTAGTTCACATCGCCATGTGATTTGACACCAATAGTTCACATCACCATGTGATTAACACCCATAGTTCACATTGTCATGTGACCAACAGCCAAAGGGTTTACTAGAGTCAATAATCTAGTTCACATCGCAATGTGATTAACACCCAAAGAGTACTAAGGTGTGATCATGTTTTGCTTGTGAGAGAATTTTATTCTATGGGTCTGCCACATTCAGATCCGTATGTATTTTGCAAATTTCTATGTCAACAATGCTCTGCACGGAGCTACTCTAGCTAATTGCTCCCACTTTCAAAATGTATCTAGATTGAGACTTAGAGTCATCTGGATCAGTGTCAAAATTTGCATCGACGTAACCCTTTACGATGAACCTTTTGTCACCTCCATAATCGAGAAACATATCCTTATTCCACTAAGGATAATTTTGACCGTTGTCTAGTGATCTACTCCTAGATCACTATTGTACTCCTTTGCTAAAACCAGTGTAGGGTATACAATAGATCTGGTACACAGCATGGCATACTTTATAGAAACTATTGCTGAGGCATAGGGAATGACTCTCATTCTCTTTCTATCTTCTGCCGTGGTCGGGCTTTGAGTCTTACTTGATTTCACACCTTGTAACACAGGTAAGCACTCTTTCTTTGACTGTTCCATTTTGAACTACTTCAAAATTTTGTCAAGGCATGTACTCATTGAAAAAACTTATCAAGCGTCTTGATCTATCTCTATAGATCTTGATGCTCAATATGTAAGTAGCTTCACCGTGGTCTTTATTTGAAAAAAACTCCTTTCAAACACTCATTTATGCTTTCCAGAAAATTCTACATTATTTCCGATCAACAATATGTCATTCACATATATTTATCAGAAATGTCGTAGCGCTCCCACTCACTTTCTTGTAAATACAGGCTTCACCACAAGTCTGGATAAAACTATATGCTTTGATCAACTCATCAAAACATATATTCCAACTCTGAGATGCTTGCACCAGTCCATAGATGGATCGCTGGAGCTTGCACATTTTGTTAGCACCTTTAGGATAGACAAAAACTTCTGGTTGCATCATATACAACTCTTCTTTAAGAAATCCATTAAGGAATGTAGTTTTGACATCCATTTGCCAGATTTCATAATCATAAAATGCGGTAATTGCTAACATGATTCGGACAGACTTAAGCATCGCTACGGGTTAGAAGGTCTCATTGTAGTCAACTCCTTGAACTTGTCGAAAACCTTTTGCAACAAGTCGAACTTTGTAGACAGTAACATTACTGTCAGCGTCAGTCTTCTTCTTGAAGATCCATTTATTCTCTATTGCTTGCCGATCATCGAGCAAGTCAACCAAAGTCCACACTTTGTTCTCATACATGGATCCCATCTCAGATTTCATGGCCTCAAGCCATTTTGCGGAATCTAGGCTCATCATCGCTTCCTCATAGTTCGTAGGTTCGTCATGGTCAAGTAACATGACCTCCAGAACATGATTACCATACCACTCTGGTGTGGATCGTACTCTGGTTAACCTACGAGGTTCGGTAGTAACTTGATCAGAAGTTTCATGATTATCATCATTAGCTTCCTCACTAATTGGTGTAGGAATCACTGGAACTAATTTCTGCGATGAACTACTTTCCAATTCGGGAGAAGGTACAATTACCTCATCAAGTTCTACTTTCCTACCACTCACTTCTTTCGAGAGAAACTCCTTCTCTAGAAAGAGTCCATTCTTAGCAACGAATACCTTGCCTTCGGATCTGTGATAGAAGGTGTACCTAACAGTCTCTTTTGGGTATCCTATGAAGACACATTTCTCCGATTTGGGTTCGAGCTTATCAGGTTGAAGCTTTTTTACATAAGCATCGTAGCCCCAAACTTTAAGAAATGACAGCTTTAGGTTTATTGCCAAACCACAGTTCATATAGTATCGTCTCAACGGATTTAAATGGTGCCCTATTTAACATGAATGCAGCCGTCTCTAACGCATAACCCCAAAATGATAGCGGCAAATCAGTAAGAGACATCATAGATCGCACCATATCTAATAAAGTATGGTTACGACGTTCGGACACACCATTATGCTGTGGTGTTCCAGGTGGCGTGAGTTGCGAAACTATTCCACATTGTTTCAAATGAATACCAAACTCATAACTCAAATATTCACCTCCACGATCAGATCGTAGAAACTTTATCTTCTTGTTACGATGATTTTCCACTTCACTCTGAAATTCTTTGAACTTTTCAAATGTTTCATACTTATGTTTCATCAAGTAGATATACCCATATCTACTCAAATCATCTGTGAAGGTCAGAAAATAACGATACCCGCCGCGAGTCTCAACACTCATCGGACCGCATACATCAGTATGTATTATTTCCAATAAGTCAGTTGCTCGCTCCATTGTTCAGGAGAACAGAGTCTTAGTCATCTTGCCCATGAGGCATGGTTCATAAGCATCAAGTGATTTATAATCAAGTGATTCCAAAAGTCCATCATCATGGAGTTTCTTCATGTGCTTTACAGCAATATGACCTAAATGGTAGTGCCACAAATAAGTTGCAGTATCATTATTAACCTTGCATCTTTTGGCTTCAATATTATGAATATGTGTATCACTACAATCGAGATTCAACAAAAATAGACCACTCATCAAGGGTGCATGACCATAAAAGATATTACTCATATAAATAGAACAACCATTATTCTCTGATTTAAATGAATAACCGTCTCACATCAAACAAGATCCAGATATAATGTTCATGCTCAATGCCGGCACCAAATAAAAATTATTTAGGTCTAAAACTAATCCCGACGATAGATGTAGAGGTAGTGTGCCGATGGCGATCACATTGACTTTGGAACCATTTCCCACATGCATCTTCACCTCGTCCTTAGCCAATTTTCGTTTAATCCATAGCCCCTGTTTCGAGTTGCAAATATGAGCAACAGAACCAGAATCAAGTACCCAGGCGCTACTACGAGCATTAGTAAGGTAGACATCAATAACATGTATATCAAATATACCTTTCACTTTGCCATCCTTCTTATCCGCCAAATACTTTGGGCAGTTCCGCTTCCAGTGGCCAGTCCCTTTGTAGTAGAAGCACTCAGTTTCAGGCTTTAGTCTAGCTTTAGGCTTCTTCATGGAAGTGACAACTTGCTTGCCATTCTACATGAAGTTCCGTTTCTTTCCCTTTGCCCTTTTCTTGAAACTAGTGGTCTTGTTAATCATCAAAACTTGATGCTCTTTCTTGATTTCTACCTTCATCGATTTCATCACCATGAAAGGCTCGGGAATCATTTTCTTCATCCCTTGCATACTATAGTTCATCATGAAGTTCTACTAACTTGGTGATGGTGACTAGAGAATTCCGTCAATCACTATTTTATCTGGAAGATTAACTGCCACTTGATTCAAGCGATTGTAGTACCCAGACAATCTGAGCACATCCTCACTACTTGAGCTATTCTCCTCCAACTTTTAGCTATAGAACTTGTTGGAGACTTCATGTCTCTCAACTCAGGTATTTTCTTGAAATATTAACTTCAACTCCTGGAACATCTCATATGGTCCATGACGTTCAAAACGTATTTGAAGTCCCAATTCTAAGCCGTTAAGCATGGTGCACTAAACTATCATGTAGTCATCATATTGAGCTAGCCAAACGTTCATAACGTCTGCATCTACTCCTGCAATAGGTCTGTCACCTAGCGGTGCATCAAGGACATAATTCTTCTCTGCAACAATGAGGATAATCCTCAGATCACGGATCCAATCCGCATCATTGCTACTAACATCTTTCAACTTAGTTTTCTCTAGGAACATATCAAAAATATAATAGGGGAGCTAAACGCGAGCTATTGATCTACAACATAGATATGCTAATACTACCAGGACTATGTTCATGATAAATTAAAGTTCAATTAATCAAATTACTTAAGAACTCCCACTTAGATAGACACCCCTCTAATCATCTAAGTGACCACGTGATCCAAATCAACTAAACCATGTACGATCATCATGTGAGATGGAGTAGTTTTCAATGGTGAACATCAGTATCTTGATCATATCTACTATATGATTCACACTCGACCTTTCGGTCTCCAGTGTTCCGAGGCCATATCTGCATATGCTAGACTCGTCAAGTTTAACCTGAGTATTCTGCGTGTGCAAAACTGGCTTGCACCCGTTGTAGACGGACGTAGAGCTTATCACACCCGATCATCACGTGGTGTCTGGGCACGACGAACTTTGGCAACGGTGCATACTCAGGGAGAACACTTTTATCTTGAAATTTAGTGAGAGATCATCTTGTAATGCTACCATAAATCAAAGCAAAATAAGATGCATAAAAGATAAACATCACGTGCAATCAATATAAGTGATATGATATGGCCATCATCATCTTGTGCTTGTGATCTCCATCTCCGAAGCACCGTCATGATCACCATTGTCACCGGCATGACACCTTGATCTCCATCATAGTATCGTTGTCGTCTCGCCAACTATTGCTTCTACGATTATCGCTACCGCTTAGTGATAAAGTAAAGCAATTACAGGGCGATTGCATTGCATACAATAAAGCGACAACCATATGGCTCCTGCCAGTTGCCGATAACTCGGTTACAAAACATGATCATCTCATACAAAAAATATAGCATCATGTCTTGACCATATCACATCACAACATGCCCTGCAAAAACAAGTTAGACGTCATCTACTTTGTTGTTGCAAGTTTTACGTGGCTGCTACGGGCTGAGCAAGAACCGTTCTTACCTACGCATCAAAACCACAACGAGAGTTCGTCAAGTTAGTGTTGTTTTAACCTTCTCAAGGACCGGGCGTAGCCACACTCAGTTCAACTAAAGTTGGAGAAACTGACACCCGCCAGCCACCTGTGTGCAAAGCATGTCGGTAGAACCAGTCTCGCGTAAGCGTACGCGTAATGTCAGTCCGGGCCGCTTCATCCAACAATACCACCGAACCAAAGTATGACATGCTTGTAAGCAGTATGACTTGTATCGCCCACAACTTACTTGTGTTCTACTCGTGCATATAACATGAACGCATAAAACCTGGTGAGGGAGTCCTGGATTAGGGGGTCTCCGGACAGCCAGACTATATCCTTTGGCCGGACTGTTGGACTATGAAGATACAAGATTGAAGACTTCGTCTCGTGTCCAGATGGGACTCTACTTGGTGTGGAAGGCAAGCTAGGAAATACGGATATGTGTATCTCGTCCTTTGTAACCGACCTTCTGTAACCCTAACCCTCTCCGGTGTCTATATAAACCGGAGGGTTTTAGTCCGTAGGACACAACAACTACAACATACAATCATACCATAGGCTAGCTTCTAGGGTTTAGCTTCTCTAATCTCGTGGTAGATCTACTCTTGTACTACCCATATCATCAATATTAATCAAGCAGGACGTAGGGTTTTACCTCCATCAAGAGGGTGCCGAACCTGGGTAAAACATCATGTCCCCTGCCTCCTGTTACCATCCGTCTTAGGCGCACAGTTCGGGACCCCCTACCCGAGATCCGCCGGTTTTGACACCGACATTGGTGCTTTCATTGAGAGTTCCTCTGTGTCGTCGCCGTTAGGCTTGATGGCTCCTACTATCATCGATAGTGATGCAGTCTAGGGTGAGACTTTTCTCCCCGGACAGATCTTCGTCTTCGGTGGCTTTGCACTGCGGGCCAATTCGCTTGGCCATCTGGAGCAGATTGAAAGTTACGTCCCTGGCCACCAGGTCATGTTTGGAAGCTGAAACTACACGGCCGATATCCGTGGAGACTTGATCTTTGACGGATTCGAGCCTCTGCCTTGTGCGTCATGCGGTCACGGTGAGTACAATTTAGCTCTACCATCGGACAGTGTCCAGGAGATCGCACAGGTAGCCGCTTCGACCCTCAATTCGGAGCCAGTTGCACCGTCCATGGACGGGTGGATGGACCCCGCCACGGAGGCCTTACCCTCAGTGGCGATCGAGCCAAACATCGACCTTACCTTGCACAAGAGCCGTGTTGTTAAACTGCCGGATCCTTCTCCGACCACGGACTCCGAACCGCCCGCGCCCGTTCCCATCGAATCCGATTAGGCGCCGATCATGGAGTTTACCTCCGCGGATATTTTTCAACACTCGCCCTTTGGCGACATACTGAACTCATTAAGGTCTCTCTCCCTGTCAGGAGGATCCTGGCCGAACTATGTCTGGCAGGACTGGGATGCGGACGACGAAGAAATTTGCGGCCCACCCACCACCCACTTAGTAGCCACTGTCGATGATTAACCGACATGCTCGACTTCGACTCTGAAGACATCGACGGTATGGACGATGATGCGGGAGACGAAGAGGATCCACTGCCCACAAGGCACTGGACAGCCACCTCATCATATGATATATACATGGTGGATACACCCAAAGAAGGCAATGGCGACGAGATAGCGGAGGATGACCCCTCCAAGAAGCAACCCAAGCGCCGACGTCAGCGGTGCCGCTCTAAGTCCCGCCAAAGCAAAAGTGGTGAGACCGGTACAGGAGATAATAACACTCCGGATAGTGCCGAAGACAACAACAATCCCCTCCAGCAAGATTTAGAGCAGGAGGATGGAGGAGCTAGCCCTCCTGAGAGAGCGGCATATGGAGAGGAGGAGGATGATAATTACATGCCCCCTCCAAAGGCGAGGCAAGCCTCGGCGACGACGAATTCGCTGTGCCAGAGGATCCCATCGAACAAGAGCGCTTCAAATGACGGCTTATAGCCACGGCAAATAGCCTTAAGAAAAAGCAGCAGCAGCTTCAAGCTAATCAGGATCTGCTAGCTGACAGACGGACTGAAGTCCTCGCGGCCGAGGAATATAAACTCGAGTGCCCCTCCAAGAGTTACCCAAAGTACAGGTTGCTACCCCGACTGGAGGACGAAGCGTATGATGCGGCTGATCGGCCACCTCGTGGCCGCGATAGAGAGGCATTCCAGCCAAAAACTCAGCCTACACCCCGACGCCATTCAAATAAAAAGGCATGGGGAGATATGCCAGACCTGCAAGACATATTGGAGGACAAAGCAAAGCATGCAAGATCGATCTATGGATCACGAGGGCGCGCCACTATGCGAGACGATAAACGTCACGCCGGATACAGTAAAAGTAAATCCGGCCGGGCCGAACACAGCGGGCAACACCCATTCAAGCTGCGTCGAGATATAGCCCAATACAGAGGCGCCGCACACCCCTTATGCTTCACAGACGAAGTAATGGATCATCAAATCCTAGAAGGTTTCAAACCTGTAAATATTGAATCATACGACGACACAACAGATCCCGCAGTATGGATCGAGGATTTCCTCCTCCACATCCACATGGCCCGCGTTAATGACTTACACACCATCAAATACCTCGCACTAAAGCTCAAGGGACCAGCGCGACATTGGCTTAACAGCTTGCCAGCAGAGTCCATCAGTTGTTGGGAAGATCTGGAAGCCGCATTCCTCGACAACTTTCAGGGCACTTATGTGCGGCCACCAGATGCCGATGACTTGAGCCACATAATTCAACAGCCAGAAGAATCGGCCAGGCAATTCTGGACTCGGTTCCTAACAAATAAAAATCAAATCATGGACTGTCCGGATGCAGAGGCCCTAGTGGCTTTCAAACACAACATCCGTGACGAATGGCTAGCCCGGCACCTTGGTCCGGAAAAGCCGAAATCTATGGGAGCCCTCACGACACTCATGACCCGCTTTTGTGCGGGAGAAGACAGCTGGCTGGTTCGCAGTAATAACATATCAAAGAACCATGGTACTTCGGATACCAAGGACGGCAATAGCAGGTCACGTCGCAACAAACATAAGCACCGCATTAACAGTGATAATAACGAGGATACAACACTCAATGCCGGATTCAAAGGCTCTAAACCCGGTCAACGGAAAAAACCATTCAAACAAAGTACGCCAGGTCCGTCCAGCTTGGACCGTATACTTGATCGCTCGTGTCAAATACACGGCACCCCAGAAAAGCCAGCCAATCACACCAACATGGATTGTTGGGTGTTCAAGCAGGCCGGCAAGTTAATTGCCGAAAACAAGGACAAGGGGCCACATAGCGATGATGAGGAGGAACCCCGGTAGCCACACACCGGACGACAGAAGAGGTTTCCCCCACAAGTGCGGACGGTGAACATTATATACGCAACCCTGAAAGTGTGTTATATCGACTAGAGGGGGGGTGAATAGGCGGTTTTTATGAAAGTCTTCAAAACGTGGAAGTTATGAAGACAAACAGAATGGACAAGCCTATCACTATGCAGCGGAAGTTAGATTACACAAGGCAAGCCATGGTCAAGTACACAATATAGTGAAAGCACAGTGACAAACAGCTTCAGTGTAATGAGGATCAGGTAGGAAGAAGTTATGAAGCCAAACAAATCATACAGTCAAGTTGTGAAGACAGAAGATAAAGCAAGCATGCAATGGCTTCACAATGTGTAATGGTAAGTAAAGGGAGGTGAAGATGAAACCAGTGACACGCTGAAGACAATGATTTGTTGGACCAGTTCCAGTTGCTGTGACAACTGTACGTCTGGTTGGAGCGGCTAGGTATTTAAACCAAAGGACACACAGTCCCGGACACCCAGTCCTGAACACGCAGCTCAGGACACCCAGTCCTCACAGTTTTCTCCTTGAGCTAAGGTCACACAGACCTCGCCCAATCACTCTGGTAAGTCTTCAAGGTAGACTCCCAAACCTTCACAGACTTCGTTCACTGGCAATCCACAATTTCTCTTGGATGCTCAGAACGCGACGCCTAACCGGCTGGAGGATGCACAGTCCTCAAGTGTAATAAGTCTTCAGATCACTCAGACAAGAAGACTTGAGTGATGCCCAATTACTCTGGCTCTGGGTGGTTAGGGCTTTTCTCCTCGCTAGGGATTTTCTCTCAAAGGCTTCGAGGTGGGTTGCTCTCAAACGACAAAAGCCGTGCCCTGAAATCTGAGCAGCCAACCGTTTATGGTTGTATGGGTGGACTATTTATAGCCACTTGGCAACCCGACCTGATTTGTCCGAAATGACCCTGGGTTACTACGGAACTGACACGTGTACCAACGGTCAGATTTCAAACTCACACGGCAACTTTACTTGGGCTACAAGCAAAGCTGACTTGTCTGACTCTGGACAAGATTTTCTCTCATTGTCTTCACTCGAAGACATAGGATTTGAATTAGGCATCACTTCAGTCATCCTGACTGGTTCTCTTGGACCCCACTTAACAGTACGGTGGTTCCTATGACACAACATGAATGAAGTAAAACTACGAAGGATCTAAGTCTTCGAGTTCCATAAGCTTCATAGGGAGTCTTCACATGTCATTGTCTTCAATATGAATATCTTCATAAACCACCATTTTCTTCAATGTCTTTGTACAATTTTAGGGGTCATCTCTGGTAGCTAAACCGAATCAATGAGGGACTTCTACCTGTGTTATCCTGCAATTCTCACAAACACATTAGTCCCTCAACTAGGTTTGTCGTCAATACTCCAAAACCAACTAGGGGTGGCACTAGATGCACTTACAATCTCCCCCTTTTTGGTGATTGATGACAAACTAGTTGAAGTTTTCAACGGGGAATATAATTTGTGAAATTGTAAAGGAATTGTCTTCATAAGCTGCAAGGGCCCCCCTGAAGATGTGCATATAAGTAATTTTCTTCTGGAACACAAATGCACATGGCAGGTTGTACTTGTGGGAATCCACTTCAATTTATGATGACAATTCACCATGCATGTAAAGGTATATGAAGAGAATGACATGCATAATGAAAAATGGACGTCTGCGAAATGATATAAATGCGGAAATTATCGTCGTACATGCGGAATTTATCTTCGCAAAAACATAGTGGCAAACAAGTAGGAGACGACCATCAAGTTTAAGTGTTACAACTCAAAGAACCAAATGTAGCAAAACGAGAGTTGTAAGCATGAAGCAAAATGTAGCAAAATTTAAAGCACCCGCCCATATTATTGACCCGCTTGAAGACTATAAACATCATATGCTTCTCCCCCTTTTGTCAGTGATGACCAAAAAGGTTCGAAGACATAGAGTTTTCTACGCGTTCCCAGGCACAACAGGGTCGGTGGAGGCGTTTGGTGGTGCTGAAGAGCTTGGTGCAGGGTCGACGCGCGCTGAAGAAGGTGGTGGTGATGTGGCGTCGTCTTCTTCCTCAATGATTCGTCCAGTCACGATGGCAGCAGAGGAAGAGAACTCTGAATCTTCAAGGGACGGAGTTCCGCGCAGCACAGCTCTTCTGGGGGGTGTGGAGTCAAACTTGAATCTCTCGCTGAAGCCATCCGCTTGAAGTTCAGCTTCAGTGCACATCATGGTGAGGCCTTTCCAAGTGCGGCGACAGGTTTCATGTGCGACGAATGCATTCTTGGTGGCCAGATTTCTGATGCGATTGGCATCTTGCATGATACTTCTCATCTGCCTTTTGTGCTAGTCGTGATGCCTATCTTGCTTTTGGTGAAGAGCCACAAGAAGTTCTCGGTCATTGAGTGAACGAGCACGTTTCTTGGGTCTCTGTGCAGCTGTGCTGTCAGTGGCTTCAGTTGATGCAGGGGCACGTGTGGTGCCAGCCATTGGATACACTCTTGAGACAGCTTCAACACCTTCATCATTCTGAGTGAAGCTCTGGTGTTCTGCATTCTGAAGACTTAATGGTTGCTTGGCAGGCTTAGGATATATAGCTTCAGCAGAGGTGTCCACATCAGGTAAGAAGATTCTATGGTTGTGGGCAGAGGGCTGATAGGAGATAGCAGAGTGTAGCTTGATTAGCCTCATAACCCAAGGAGCATAAATCTTCAAACCAAAGAGATCTGAGCCAGACGCTGCAAGTTGGCGTATAAAGAGATCCTGTGCATTGAAGCATTTGCCATGCATGATACAGAAGATGAGAGTCTTCATGGCACCTTCAACCTTGGCATATGGAGAGTGCCCCTTAATGGGCCAGAGAGTCCGCCTGACGATGTGATATATAGTTCTGGGCAGGTACTCTAAGTCTTCAACGAAGAACTCAGTTGGATAAGGTGCATCAAGAGGCAATGGCTTCATCATTGAGAGCATCTGACTCATATTTGGCTCAGGTCGCTGGAATATGCTCTCAATCGCTTCAGCATGGAGTTGGCAGCCTTCTTCGAAGAGTTCGCCAGGAGTGGGTAGGCCGGTAAGCTCAATGATATCAAATGCATTGGCTTCATGATGGACATTGCCGGTCATCCACTCCGGGACCCAAGTCTTCAGATCTCTGTTGTAGCCTTTGATATGCAATGTGGCATAGAACTGGAGCAGAAGCTCTTCATTCTAGTGCTCTTCATCGGTGACAAACGGCAGCAGACCCACTTGCTTGAAGCAATCCAGTGCTTCTTCCAGACCAGGCAGACCAGCAACAGCTTCAACCTCAAGGCGCTGGTGAGGAAAGATACGGCCTTGGTTGTATAGGATGCAGGAATAGTAGCTGCGCTGTGGGTAGCTCCAGAACCTATCTGATATAATTCGTTCCCTTGAATAAGGGTTCTTGGAGCTGTTGAAGAACATGTTATCTGCCCTAAAGCTATTGACATTAAAGGAGCCAGGAGCTGATGCAGGACCTGGGAACCTTGGCAGTCGTGGGATCGGCTTCTGGACCTGGGGCCTGTGCGCAACATGATAGTTGAACTGTGGACCGGCAGCAGACTCAGGCACAGAAGGTTTTGATGCAGTAGCTTCAGTGTCTCTTGAAGCTGTTGGTTGGTCGGGCTCCACAATTGCTTCAGTGTTGGTTGTGGCAGCCACAATGTTTTCAGCCTCAACACATGTAGTGAGAGGGACGGATTCAGGTACGTTCTCCTTGAGAACTTCTTCTTGTTGGTTTGGGGGAGACGGAGCTTGAGGTTCTTCTTCATGCTCTTCGGCTGATGTAGCTGGAATGTCGTCAGCAGCCTGAGCCCTTGGCCCTTTGCGAAGCCTACGGAATGTAGGCGACGCTGGTGGAGTTGCAGTGGGCTAGGGCTCATTCTCTTCCTCCTGTGGGCGATCTGCCCACGATGCATCTTGTGTGATTGGTGTCAATGGACGACCAATGCTGATCATTTCGCTTGTCTCAAGCTGAGGAAGGGCTGCATCACCTTGTACATTGTCTTGGAGACCAATGTCTTCAGCAGCGTTGGGGTCGGCTGCTGGAATGTCTTTAGCGTGCGGAGCCTCTGTGAAAGCAGGCTCATGCACAGTCAACTGACGATCTTCGTCAGGATAGCGGACGGAGAGGGGTTCGACGATCAAGGGCTCTGTGGGAGCAGCCCGAGATTTCTTGGTCTTGCGCTTCTTGATGGTGGGGTCAGAAGGAGAGGCTTTAGGGTGTTTCCTCTTCCTTGCTTCATAGAGTTTTGAGCAAATTGGAAGTTGCGCTTGAACAGAGTGTCATCGCGACACCAGAGAAGTGATGACGGATGTGCTTCAGCTGGCTGTGGTCCTCTGACCATGCATGGATAGAAGCCTTGAGCAATGGCTTCGTCTCTGGACCGATGTACGAGATTTTTGTATAATACGTCTCCCCACGGTCTCTTGATGGCGCACTTTTCTGCATATTCCTGAGTGACGAAGCGGTATTGGAAGCACTTCTCTGCCCAATATCTTCGAATCCATTGGATTCGTGTCTTGCGCTGACCATAGCTCTCTTCAGGATCAGTTTTGTACATTTCTGCCAAGTCATCAGGCAGATCTTTAGACGTTTCACCACGTCTCTGTCTGCCTCCCTTCCTTGCTGGTTTTTCTGCTGCCATGAAGCTTAACTTGGAAGGCTTCAAGATGTTCAAAGTCTTCAAAGGCTTCCTTTTGCTTGACCAACAAGAACTGGCTTCAGGAGAATTGATGTGACGTTGTAAGAACTCTCCAAATGAATGCAGACTATGAGAACCAAAAGATTCTCCCACGGACATGTACCTGTGACAGCATTAAGGTGCGAGCGAAGGGGAAGAGGTCATATGCATTCTCAGGAGATTTTGAAGATAAATCAGTTTAGAAGATATTGACCTCAACATGCGAAGACATTCACTTTATAGAAAAGAAGTCGGTTCCAGATTTGTACGAATCCATAGATCAGTACAAGTGAGGAATCTAACTACTTCATGAAGCACAAGTGAATATACTAGGCAGGTTATGAGATGCAGATTGAGAGAGATGTAACTTGTGTGAATAGAAACATCTTATGGCAGAAAGTGACCGAACTATAGGATCAAAAGAGGCTGTAAAAAGAGGTTTTATTTACCCCATTTGGAACTGCTAGACGAAGTGGGAGTTGAGGCCGAGCAGTTCGATCCTCCGTGCCCTAACTTGGCGACGGAAGACACCTACGACGACGGTGGAGAGAGCGAGGTCCGCTGTCGGCGTGAAAACGGCGTCGGAGAGGTTGCGGCAGTGAAGCGCTTCGTCGCCGGCGTCGTCGAGAGCTAGCGGTGGCGCTAGGGTTCGTGCGAAGGTGGAAGAAGAGATAATGACCGCAGTGACTCATGTATTTATAGGGATAGAGGCGGCACTGCGCTATTACTCAGGTGCCCCTGGAGATTCGCATCTGAATAACACGTGGCCATCATGCGGTATTTTGGGGGCAGTTCCACATCCCACGCACGCCTTGATTGTCGGTTGTCGTTCCTACTTCTCCAGATTTCTTGTTGATGAAATAACATTGAAAACGGTTTTAAAGTTTGTCTCTGTGTCTTCTGCTGACAAGGATGTAGTGAAGAGATTCGACAGTTTCAATAGAATGCATACGACTTGGAGAGATATAGTTTGAGGTAGGAAGCATGGAGAGGTTAGGGTCCGATCACATTCACTTAGTTCAAAAGATTCAAACAAGAAGACATAGCTATAAGTGAATGCTGTAGAGGACAGAACACCAGTACATATATATATATATAATCAACATAGTGAAGATAATCATGAAGACATGTTGAGATTGAAGCCAAACCAAATGTGAAGACATTGCAAATGTAATGCCATGAGTGAAACACTTCAAGCAGAAAATTTGGTGGTGGCGTTACCCACCGTATAGGAAGTATTAGACCCAGACACGGCGCAAAATTATCGTGGCGCTCCGAAGTCAAATTCCATGTTAATGTATTCACACTTAGAATGTATGTCTTCATTGATTGAAGATATACGTTACTTCGTGTGTTGCACATCTAAGTCATCAACATGCATAAGTGTTAGGATGTGTGCCTGATCACTGGACATTTGAGGATTCCAAGATATTTAGCTCACACCGTAACTTGCAAAATCTCTTCTCATCCAAGGGCTTGGTGAAGATATCTGCCAATTGCTCTTTAGTGTTGATGTGTATGATATCAATATCTTCCTTTGCAACATGATCTCTGAGAAAATGATGACGAATTTCAATGTGCTTTGTCTTCGAGTGCTGAACTGGGTTGTTGGCGATCTTGATGGCGCTTTCATTGTCGCAGTAAAGTGGCACTTGCTTCAGATGAATGCCATAATCCTTGAGGGTTTGCTTCATCCATAGAAGCTGAGCGCAGCAGGATCCAGCAGCAATGTATTCAGATTCAGCAGTGGAGAGAGATACACAGTTCTGCTTCTTTGAAGACCAACATACAAGTGATCGGCCCAGAAAGTGACATGTGCCTGATGTGGACTTCCGATCAACCTTGTCACTAGCGTAATCAGCATCCGAAATCCAACCAGATCAAACTCTGAGCCCTTTGGATACCATAACCCTAGAGTTGAGGTGTGAGCCAAATATCGAAGAATTCGCTTCACAGCTAAGTGATGCGACTCCTTTGGTGCCGCTTGGAATCGGGCACACATGCAGACACTAAGCATAATATCTGGCCTAGATGCACATAAATAAAGCAAAGAACCAATCATGGAGCGGTATACCTTTTGATCGAACTCTTTACCATTGTCGTCAGGACCCAGATGATGCTTGGCTGGCATTGGTGTTGTGAAACCTTTGCAGTCTTGCATACCGAACTTCTTCAGGCAATCTTTGAGATACTTCTCTTGAGATATGAAGATGCCATTGCGTTGTTGCCGTATCTGAAGACCGAGGAAGAATTTCAGCTCCCCCATCATAGACATCTGATATTGCTATTGCATCATACATCCAAACTCCTCACTGTACTTCTGATTGGTGCAGCCGAAGATAATGTCATCCACATATATTTGGCACACAAACAGTTCACCATCATATGTCTTCGTGAAGAGAGTGGGATCTAGGGAACCAGGTATGAAGCCTTTGCTCTTCAGGAAGTGTTTGAGTGTATCATACCAGGCCCGAGGGGCTTGTTTGAGGCCATATAGTGCCTTATTGAGCTTGTAAACCATGTCAGGATGTTTTGGATCTTCAAACCCAGGTGGTTGTGCAACATACACTTCTTCTTCAATTTTGCCATTGAGAAAGGCACTCTTCACATCCATTTGATACAGAATTATGTTGTGATGATTTGCATAGGCCAGCAGTATATGGATGGCTTCAAGTCTGGCCACAGGAGCAAATGTTTCATCAAAGTCAATGCCCTCCACTTGAGTATATCCTTGAGAAACGAGACGAGCCTTGTTTCTGACGACTTGACCATGCTCATCTTGCTTGTTGCGGTATATCCATTTGGTGCCTATTATGTTATGCTTCCGTGGATCAGGACGCTTAACCAACTCCCATACATTGTTCAGCTCAAACTGTTGAAGCTCTTCTTGCATAGCTTGAATCCACTTAGGTTCCATAAAAGCTTCTTCAACTTTCTTGGGTTTTGTGATTGAAACGAATGCGAAGTGTCCGCAGAAATTTGCTAGTTGAGTTGCCCTTGAACAAGTCAGTGGACCAGGTGCATTGATGCTATCAATTATTCTGTCAATCTGCACTTCATTGGCAACACGAGGATGTATTGGTCGAAGACTTTGCTCTTGCTGATCTATGTTGTCATGGGGAGGAATGTCTTCAGGCTGAGCATTGTCTTCGTGTGGATCAGGTGCTGAGATGATAAGTTCTTCTTCAGGATGAGCTTCAGAAGGTATAATTTCTCCAGTTCCCATTAGCTTGATTGATTCACTGGCTGGAACTTCATCTAGCACATCTGGCAGTTGCTCTCTTTGTGACCCATTGGTCTCATCGAACCGCACATCCACTGTTTCAACCACTTTGTAGTGAAAGAGATTGAAGACTCTGTAGGAGTGCGAATCCTTTCCATATCCAAGCATAAAGCCCTCATGTGCTTTTGGAGCAAATTTTGAGGTGTGGTGAGGGTCCTTGATCCAGCATCTTGAGCCAAATACTCTAAAGTAACTGACATTTGGCTTCTTGCCAGTTAGAAGTTCATAAGATGTCTTGTTCAGAAGCTTGTGAAGATAGACACGGTTGATTGTATGGCATGCAGTGTCAATGGCTTCAGTCCAGAATTTTCTTGGAGTCTTGTACTCATCTAGCATTGTTCTGGCCATCTCAATGAGTGTTCTGTTCTTGCGTTCGACGATGCCATTCTGCTGTGGCGTGTACGGAGCTGAGAATTCATGAGTGATGCCCAATGTATCAAGATATGTGTCAAGGCCAGTGTTCTTGAATTCAGTGCCATTGTCACTTCTGATGTGCTTTATCTTGGCGCCATAATTGTTCATAGCCTGATTTGCGAAGCGTCTGAAGACATCCTGCACTTCAGTCTTGTAAAGGATTATATGCACCCAAGTATATCTAGAGTAATCATCAACAATGACAAAGCCGTAGAGGCAAGCAGTAGTGGAAAAAGTTGAGTAGTGAGTGGGACCAAAGTGATCCATGTGAAGCAGTTCGAAGGGTTGAGTAGTGGTCATGATTGTCTTCGAAGGATGTTTTGCCCTTGTCATCTTCCTTGCTTCACAGGCACCGCATAAGTGATCTTTCTTGAACTTGACGCCCTCGATGCCTATGACATGCTTCTTCTTCGCAAGGATGTGGAGGTTCCTCATGCCAGCATGCCCAAGCCTCCGATGCCAAAGCCAGCATTCTAAAGCCTTTGCGAGAAGACATACTGCAAGTTGTGGCCCTGCTGAGAAATCTACCACGTACAAATCATCTTTCCGATACCCTTCAAACACTAGAGACTTTTCAGATTCCATTAGTACCAGGCAACGATATTTTCCAAAGATTACAATCATGTTCAAATCGCAAAGCATTGAGACAGACATTAAGTTGAAGCCAAGGGATTCAACAAACATGACTTTATCCATGTGTTGATCCTTTGAGATTGCAACTCTACCTAGACCCAATACCTTACTTTTACCAGTGTCAGCAAATGTGATGTGGCTCTTGTCAGATGGACGTAAGGTTGAGTCCATAAAGAGACTTCTTTTGCCAGTCATGTGATTTGTACACCCACTGTCAATAATCCATTCTGAAGACTCTGAAGTCGCTGGTGTCGTACCCTACAGTGCAGTTAGGGGGATAGGCTTCACGAAGAGTATTGTGAAGCAAAAACATTTGACGAACCAGTGGATTATGAAAACTTAGATCCAGGTTAGGACTAGTAGGGAGAGTAGCATGCGATTCAGGTACGAAATACATAGTGATGCCATTCGGGCATTTGATCTTGCACCCCACAAGATTTTTAAGGTCCCCAGCAATAGCGTCAGAAGATTTTGGTTTTCTGCTGGAGACCTTTCCCTGCAAAAGAGAGTTAAGCTTTCTTAACCACCCACATCTTCAAGGGTGGCTTAGAAGCAATAAGTCTAAGTGCAGCATCTGAGAATTTTGGCTTTGGAGCCCTGGCAAACAGTCTAGCAGGCGGGCAATAGTACTCATAAGAATAGGCAGAATAGTTCTTGGTCATATAATCATGACGGTTTGAAGAACCTCTCTCATATGCCTGAGCATGGTTTCCCTGCAAAACATTTGCGTTAGTGCGACTCAGGTGAGTCCTCTGCCTGTATGAAGCCTTTGGACCATATGAAGCCTTTGGTCTGAGGTTTGTCTTCTTCATGTGAGGTGTCATGAGGACATTCACAGGAAGATTCTCCAGACACGTTTTTGGAACCCAGATCTTCTTCATAGGCGGTCCATTCCTGCAGTTAGTACCAATGTACCTGGCAAATACTTCACCATTCTGATTTTTAAACAGTTTATAGTTTGCATCAAAGGATTCATCAATGATAACAGGATCAGCACAAGTGAAGCCAGATAGATTGGATGGATCTGCTGAGGATTCCTTTGCAGCAACCCATGTGGTTTTGGGGTACTGCTCAGGTTTCCAGTAAGATCCATCTGCATTAATTTTCCTCACGAACCCAACACCCTCTTTCCTAGGGTTTCGGTTCAGAATCTGCTTCTTGAGGACATCACATAATGTCTGATGTCCTTTGAGACTTTTGTACATCCCTGTTTCAAGCAATGTCTTCAACCTAGCATTCTCATCAGCAATAGCAGTGGTATCCTCAGCAGAGGGGTTAGTTACCACTTCAACAGTTGAAGATATTGCAACAACAGTAGCAGTGGAACATTCAGCAACAGAAGTAGCATTATCACGCTCAATGCATTTAAGGCTTGGTGGTTCAAATCCTTCCTGAGCAGAACTGATCTGTTCGGCTCGAAGTGACTCGTTTTCCTTTTGAAGATCTTCATGATCCGCTCTCAACTTCTCAAGATCTTGCTTCTTTTGAAGATAATCATAGGAAAGATTTTCATGAGTAGTTGAGAGAGTCTCAAGACGATCTTCGAGTTCCTGATACTTAACATGAAGATTTTTTATGTCTTCAATTAAGGATTCAGAACGAGTCATTTCAGCACCCAACAGATCATCGCTTCTGTCTAACCGTTTTTGAATATGTTCCATGGCCTTTTGTTGTTCAGTTGCAATTTTAGCAAGTGTTTTGTAGCTGGGTTTTGAATCACAATCAGAGTCATCGTCACTGGATGTTTGATAGTGAGTAGTGCATGTGTTTACCTTGGCACAGCGTGCCATGAAGCAGTAGGTAGGAGCAGAGTCGTCCTTGTCATTTGCATCGGTGTTGGTGATGGAGTCATTGTCTTCAGTGTTGAAGATGGACTTGGCGATGTAGGCTGTAGCCAGACTTGCAATGCCAGAATGACTCCTCCTCAGACTCCACCTCTGCCTCCTCAGAAGCGGACTCCTCCTCTGAATCCATTTCCTTGCCAACAAACGCACGAGCCTTGCCAGTTGAGCTCTTCTTGTGTGATGAAGACTTTGAGGAAGACTTGGAAGAAGACTTTGAGTATTTCTTCTTCTTGTCGTCGGAGTCATATTCCTTGCTCTTCTTCTTCTTTCTGCTCTCATTGTCCCACTGTGGACACTCAGAGATGAAGTGTCCAGTTTTCTTGCACTTGTGACATGTTTTCCTCTTGTAGTCATGAGCAGATGCTTCATCATTCCTTGAGCTTGATCGTGAAGACTTTCTGAAGCCTTTCTTCTTGGTGAATTTCTGGAACTTCTTCACTAGCATTGCAAGTTCCCGTCCAATGTCTTCAGGATCATCAGAACAGCTATCAGATTCATCTTCAGAAGAGGACACAGCTTTTGCCTTCAAGGCACGAGTTCGCCCATAGTTTGGACCGTAGATATCTCTTTTCTCAGAAAGCTGAAACTCATGTGTGTTGAGCCTCTCAAGTATGTCAGACGGATCGAGTGTCTTGAAATCTGGACGTTCTTGAATCATCAGGGCTAGGATGTCAAATGAACTATCAAGTGATCTCAGCAGCGTCTTGACGATTTCATGTTTGGTGATCTCAGTGGCGCCGAGGGCTTGAAGCTCATTTGTGATGTCAGTGAGCCGGTCAAATGTGTGCTGGACATTCTCATTGTCATTTCGCTTGAAGTGGTTGAAGAGATTGCGAAGAACACTGATTCTCTGATCTCTCTGGGTTGAGATGCCTTCATTGACTTTGGAGAGCCAGTCCCAGACCAGCTTGGATGTCTTCAAGGCACTCACACGGCCGTACTGTCCCTTGGTCAGATGACCACAGATGATATTCTTGGCAGTGGAGTCCAGTTGAGTGAACTTCTTGACATCAGCAGCAGTGACACCTTCTCCAGCCTTGGGAACGCCATTTTCAATGACATACCATAGGTCGACGTCAATGGCTTCAAGATGCATGCACATCTTATTCTTCCAGTAGGGATATTCAGTTCCATCAAAGACGGGGCATGCAGCGGAGACTTTAATTATCCCTGCAGCCGACATAGCTAAAACTCCAGGTGGTTAAACCGAATCACACAGAACAAGGGAGCACCTTCCGCTGATACCAATTGAAAGTGTGTTATATCGACTAGAGGGGGGGTGAATAGGCGATTTTTATGAAAGTCTTCAAAACGTGGAAGTTATGAAGACAAACAGAATGGACAAGCCTATCACTATGCAGCGGAAGTTAAATTACACAAGGCAAGCCATGGTCAAGTACACAATATAGTGAAAGCACAGTGACAAACAGCTTCAGTGTAATGAGGATCAGGTAGGAAGAAGTTATGAAGCCAAACAAATCATACAGTCAAGTTGTGAAGACAGAAGATAAAGCAAGCATGCAATGGCTTCACAATGTGTAATGGTAAGTAAAGGGAGGTGAAGATGAAACCAGTGACACGCTGAAGACAATGATTTGTTGGACCAGTTCCAGTTGCTGTGACAACTGTACGTCTGGTTGGAGCGGCTAGGTATTTAAACCAAAGGACACACAGTCCCGGACACCTAGTCCTAAACACGCAGCTCAGGACACCCAGTCCTCACCGTTTTCTCCTTGAGCTAAGGTCACACAGACCTCGCCCAATCACTCTGGTAAGTCTTCAAGGTATACTCCCAAACCTTCACAGACTTCGTTCACCGGCAATCCACAATTTCTCTTGGATGCTCAGAACGCGACGCCTAACCGGCTGGAGGATGCACAGTCCTCAAGTGTAATAAGTCTTCAGATCACTCAGACAAGAAGACTTGAGTGATGCCCAATTACTCTGGCTCTGGGTGGTTAGGGCTTTTCTCCTCGCTAGGGATTTTCTCTCAAAGGCTTCGAGGTGGGTTGCTCTCAAACGACAAAAGCCGTGCACTGAAATCTGAGCAGCCAACCGTTTATGGTTGTAGGGGTGGACAATTTATAGCCACTTGGCAACCCGACCTGATTTGTCCGAAAGGACCCTGGGTCACTAAGGAACTGACACGTGTACCAACGGTCAGATTTCAAACTCACACGGCAACTTTACTTGGGCTACAAGCAAAGCTGACTTGTCTGACTCTGGACAAGATTTTCTCTCATTGTCTTCACTCGAAGACATAGGATTTGAATTAGGCATCACTTCAGTCATCCTGACTGGTTCTCTTGGACCCCACTTAACAGTACGGTGGTTCCTATGACACAACATGAATGAAGTAAAACTACGAAGGATCTAAGTCTTCGAGTTCCATAAGCTTCATAGGGAGTCTTCACATGTCATTGTCTTCAATATGAATATCTTCATAAACCACCATTTTCTTCAATGTCTTTGTACAATTTTAGGGGTCATCTCTGGTAGCTAAACCGAATCAATGAGGGACTTCTACCTGTGTTATCCTACAATTCTCACAAACACATTAGTCCCTCAACTAGGTTTGTCGTCAATACTCCAAAACCAACTAGGGGTGGCACTAGATGCACTTACAAACCCACATCCCCAAGAGGGAGCGGAAGCGTGCGCTCATGGACGTATATGCGTTGGAGCCAGTCGTCCCAAAGTTCAACCCATGGTCCTCCTATCCGACCACTTTCGATCGCAGGGACCATCCCACTAGTATCCGTCATGGCGGATTCGCCACACTGGTTCTGGACCCAATCATTGACGGATTTCACCTCACTCGAGTCCTTATGGACGGCGGCAGCAGCCTGAACCTGCTTTATCAGGACACAGTGCGCAAAATGGGTATAGACCCCTCAAGGATCAAACCCAGAAAAACGACCTTCAAAGGCATCATTCCAGGCGTAGAGGCCCATTACACAGGCTCAATTACAATGGAAGTGGTCTTCGGATCCCCGGATAACTTCTGAAGCAAAGAGTTAATCTTCGATATAGTCCCGTTCCGCAGTGGTTATCATGCACGGCTCGGGCGAACCACATTTGTGAGATTCAATGCGGTACCGCATTATGCATACCTCAAGCTCAAGATGCCAGGACCCCGCGGGGTTATTACAGTCAATGGAAACACAGAGCGCTCTCTCCGAACGGAGGAGCACACCGTGGCCCTCGCAGCGCAAAGCAACCTCTCAAGGCAATCCACCAGTTCGGCGTTTCAAGACCCGGACACCTTCAAGCGCGCTCGGAGCAATCGGCAACTAGAACGCCTGGCGCAATTTGAGCTCGCATAGCAATGCGGCCCCCACCCCAGTCCCAGCCGAACGGTGAAACTCGTGCCACGCGTACATATTTACGCATTAAAAATACCATGGGCACAGGTGGGGAGGGGACACACACTGCGGCACGCCCCAAGACGCGGCTTAAACCGCACTAGGGGCTTCCCGTTTGGTTTTTTTCTCTTTTTCAGGACCTTAATCTCTGAAAACCCTGTCCGGCAGCACTATTGCCGAACACAGGATGCAGCAACCAAGGAGGCAGAAAGCTACGTCACACCACGGAATTCCCAGGTGGATTACAATAACGAGTGAAATATTTGATTTAATACTGTTCCTCAACTTGCCCTTGGAAGGGACATAGTCCTACTCTTTGCTTATCGCACCATCTGTATCATTCTGCTTTAACGCACCTTTTTGAATAAACAATGCATAACATTACGACTTTTGTTGCATTCTTGTTATATATATGTGTGTTCATTAATGACGCCTTGCACCCTTACACTTTGGTACGGCCAATACACCAGGGGCTTACGTACCCCAAAATATGGTGTGAAAAGTCCGAACACTTTCACAAGTGCAGCACCCCGAACTTATAGCATTATATGCATCAGCTCCGAATCATGTCTTTGGTCAAATGTTGGGTTTGCCCGGCTCCTATGTTTTGGTACCTTACGTTCTGCTCTATCGGCTAAGGTAGCGCTAGGAGAACTACTGCGATTGTGCCCCGGTTCTGCCGGGCTTAGCACCTCAGTAGAGAAAGCTAAAACTCACTATCATGATAAAGCGAGAGACTGGTCGCTGTTCGGCGAGGTTTTCGAGTTCCTAAAGACTTATGTCGCTTAGGGTGAGGGGCCGGCCCTGTCCGGCTTAAAGGCATGTATCGCACCCCGAATTCGGCCTTCCGAATACCATGGGCTTCACCGAAATTTAAAAGTATAGAATTCTATGGCTAAGTGAGAGTGATAAAGCATTATTAGTCCGGATGCCTTGTTCGTTGTGCTGAGCACCTCCCTCGAAGGACACAAACATGGGAACAAGAGTGCTCAGGTTTATCCCGAACACCCCAACACTCGCGGCATGGGGGCAGAAGCCGAGGACTAGCCATCTCTCAGATTCGATAAACGGCCAAACAGAAGGTAATATTTTAAATTCACAAAAGCGTTGCATAGCGCATATGAAACAAGTTTTCATCATACAGGATCACACAAGCAAGTTTACTCAAATATTACATCCTTTGAACATTCATCCGCTATAAGACGGGCACCCTTCAGGACACCCTCATAATAAATTTCGGGGGTGCGATGCTCCTTGCCCTGCGGCGGCCCTTCCTTGATCAGCTTCACAGCGTCTAGCTTGGCCCACTGCACCTTCACACGGGTGAAAGCCTGGCGTGCACCTTCAATGCAGACGGACCACTTGACGACCTCCAGCCGTGGCCAGGCATCCACAAGCCGCCTCACCAGGCCGAAGTAGCTGTTCGGAAGGGCGTCGCCAGGCCATAGCCGGACTATAAGGCCCTTCATGGCCTATTCGGCTGCCTTGTGCAGCTCGACCAACTGCTTTAGCTGGTCGCTTAGAGGCATCGGGTGTTCGGTCTCAGTATACTGAGACCAGCACAGCTTCTCCGTTGAGCTTCCCTCCTTGGCCTGGTAAAATTGTGCGGCATCCGACACGCTGCGGGGCAAATCATCAAATGCTCCTGGAGAGCTCCGAATTTGGGTAAGTAATCGGTAATTTACTTTCACATGCTTGCTTTGCATATAGAATGCCTTACCCGCTGCTATTTTCTTCATCGCGTCAATCTCCTGGAGGGCCTTTTGGGCCTCGGCCTTGGCACTCTTTGCGCTCTCCAGGGGCCGCGGCAAGCTCAGACTCTCGCGTCTTTGAGTCAAGCTCCAACGCCTCGTGCTTCGTCACGACAGCCTGGAGCTCTTGCTGCACCTCGCCCACATGAGCCTCTTGTTTTTCCCGCTCGGTATGCTCCTTGGCCGCTTTATCTTCGGCCTTGGTTAGTGCTTGCTTCAGGGTCGCCACCTCGGTCATGGCCCCTGGCAAATACACGGTGATCCTGTCATTTTGCAATTGCGTCTTCTTTTATATATACATCTCTATAGACAAGGTGTTACTTACCCCTGTTCTCCTCGAGCTGCCTCTTGGCAAGGCCGAGCTCTCCCTTGGACCCCTCGAGGTCCTGCTTCAGTACGGCGACCTCCGCAGCCAGTGCGGTGGACGCCAGCAGCGAGGCCTGCATACGCATATTGACATACTTATATTAGACTCCCACGATATTATTTGATCCTTTGTTCAGCTTTTATTTGTGAACACCGAACAAAGCATCAGGGGCTACTGTCTATGCGGTAATATGTTTCCTATATTTTAAAAAACTTACCTCAAAGCCTGTTAGAAGGCTGGCACAGGCTTCAGTCAATCCGCTCTTGGCGGACTGAACCTTCTGGACCACCGCACTCATAATAGTACGGTGCTCCTCGTCGATGGAAGCGCTTCCAGCAGATTGTCTGGCGCCTCTGGATGGACAAAGGTCACCGGCACATGCGTCTTGCCCCTCTTAGAAGGAGGCCGCCTGCCCGAGCCCGGAACCACTGGAGGTTCCGGCACAGTGTTCGGCTGAGGGCCGAACTCGGAGCTCTCAGGGGCCTTGTCCCCTCGGCTCCCGGAGTCCGGGAGGCCGCCTTGAGGCGCCTCCGGGACTGTCTCCCCTCAACGCGGTGCCTCGTGAGACAGCTGCTCGGCGGCGTCCGCAGGATAGGGGGAGGTGGCGGTCGGGACTGGATCGCTATCCATGTCCGACGAGCCTAGTGAGCCATCCGATGATACATCGATACGGGCTCGGGGCAGCCTGGATAATCATATTTCGGCGTTAGGTGAAGTAGTGCGGCAAAGGAATACTATGACTTACTCTGGTGTCCGAATACTTACGACTTCCCCAGGGGCTTGGCCCTGGCCAGCCACTCGTCTTCGCCGTTGGCGGCGGTGGTAGAGTAGTCCGAAAGGAGAGTTCTCCCCTTCTTGGACCCTTCGGCCTCCCTAGTTGGGGCGGCCTTCCTTTTCTTGTCTCCCCCGTCTGGAGGGGGAGCATCCTCTTCTGCCTCCTTGTCTTCGGGGGAGGATTGCACCGTAGAGTCCTCGGACGGTGAGTCCGACGACGCCTGGTGTCGGGAACTCTTTCGGGTTCCCTTGGCCTTCTTGGTCTTCTCCGGCACCGTATAAGGAGTCGGAGTCAACATCTTCGCCAGAAGAGCGTCTGCTGGGCCTTCGGGCAAAGGAGCCAGACAGTCGATCTGTCCGCCCGTCTCCTGCCAGCCTTGTCAAAGGTACGGGAGTTTAGATCCCGCATGGAGTCAATCTATAAAAAATAAGTATCCTGTGAAAGGTAAAGCAGCTTACCGCACTGGCTTGGCGCTTTGCGCCGAATCCACGATCCTCAGTAATGGGAGGGGGGACCTCGGCGCTTTTGAACAGCACCCTCCAGGCATCTTCGTGAGTTGTGTCGAAGAGCCTGTTCAGAGTTCGGTGCTGCACAGGGTCGGACTCCCACAAGTTGAAGTCCCGTTGTTGGCACGGGAGGATCCTACGGTGGAGCATGACCTAGACTACGTTGATGAGTTTGAGCTTCTTGTTCACCATGTTTTGAATACATGTTTGGAGTCCGGTCAGCTCTCCCGAACTACCCCAGGACATGCCCTTCTCTTTCCAGGAGGTGAGCTGCGTGGGGATGCCAGATCGGAACTCGGGGGCCGCTGCCCATGCAGTGTCACGCGGCTCGGTGATATAGAACCACCCCGATTGCCACCCCTTTATGGTTTCCAAAAAGGAGCCCTCGAGCCATGCAACGTTGGGCATCTTGCCCACCATGGCGCCTCCGCACTCCGCCTAGCGGCCGCCCACAACCTTTGGCTTGACATTGAAGGTCCTCAGCCATAAGCCGAAGTGGGGCTTGATGCGTAGGAAGGCCTCGCACATGACGATAAACGCTGAGATGTTGAGGATGAAGTTCAGGGCCAGATCCAGGAAATCCAGGCCGTAGTAGAACATGAGCCCCCGGACGAATGGGTGGAGAGGGAATCCCAGTCCGTGGAGGAAATGGGTAAGGAACACTACCCTCTCGTGGGGCCCAGGGGTGGGGATGAGCTGCCCCTCATCTGGGAACCGGTGCGCGATGTCGTCGGGCAGGTATCCGGCTCTCCTCAGCTTCTTGATGTCTCCCTCCGTGAAGAAGGAGACCATCCACCTGCCTCCCGCTCCGGACATGGTTGGGGAAGGTTGAGGTGGGAAGTGCGGACTTGGGTGCTAGAGCTCGAGTGTGCGAAAACGGATGAGCAAAGGAGGAAGAAGGCGTGGATGAAAAGGTGAATCTTTATCCCTTTATATGGGTGGACGAAACTAAGCGTTCCCACTAGCCTGGTAAAACTCGCTTATCCCCCAAGCGCCGTAATCGATGGCGTGGTTGGGTTACCCACGCCCGTATTGATGAGAATCCCGTGATAAGGGGACACGATCTCTGCTTTGACAAGACGTGTCAAAAAACTGCCTCGCGTTATGTGCGGGGCTAGTTAAAGGAAACGGTTCGAATAATCACCGGGCCATGACATAATGTCGTGTTGCCAAAACAAGTCAACAAATTGGATTTGTGGAAATATTATTCTCTCTACGATGGTATGTGGAACTTATTTTGCAGGGTCGGACACTATCCTTATATTCAAATTCTTCCATGGTATATTCGGAGGAGGAACCCGCCTTGCAATGCTGAAGACAGTACTGCGCCGGACTCATCGTCATTGAAAGCCTGGTTCGGGGGCTATGAGGGAGTCTTGGATTAGGGGTTCTCCGGACAGCCGGACTATATCCTTTGGCCGGACTGTTGGACTATGAAGATACAAGATTGAAGACTTCGTCTCGTGTCCGGATGGGACTCTACTTGGCGTGAAAGGCAAGCTAGGCAATACGGATATGTGTATCTCCTCCTTTGTAACCGACCTTGTGTAACCCTAACCCTCTTTGGTGTCTATATAAACCAGAGGGTTTTAGTCCGTAGGACACAACAACTACAACATACAATCATACCATATGCTAGCTTCTAGGGTTTAGCCTCTCTGATCTCGTGGTAGATCTACTCTTGTACTACCCATATCATTAATATTAATCAAGCAGGACGTAGGGTTTTACCTCCATCAAGAGGGCCCGAACCTGGGTAAAACATCGTGTCCCCTGCCTCCTGTTACCATCCGCCTTAGACGCACAGTTCGGGAACCCCTACCCGAGATCCGCCGGTTTTGACACCGACACCTGGCTCGGATGCCACTGTTGGGGAACGTAGTAATTTCAAAAAATTCTTATGCACACGCAATATTATGGTGATGCATAGCAACGAGAGGGGAGAGTGTTGTCCACGTACCCTCGTAGACCGAAAGCGGAAGCGTCAGCACAACGCGGTTGATGTAGTCGTACATCTTCACGATCCGACCGATCCAAGTACCAAACGTACGACACCTCCGAGTTCAGCACACGTTCAGCTCAATGACGTCCCACGAACTTCCATCCAGCAGAGCTTCAAGGGAGAGTTCCGCCAGCACGATGGCGTGATGACGGTGATGATGATCCTACTGACGCAGGGGTTCGCCTAAGCACCGCTACAAATATGACCGAGGTGGATTATGGTGGAGGGGGCACCGCACACGGCTGGGAGATATCAACAAATCAACTTGTGTGTCTTGGGGTGCCCCCTGCCCCCGTATATAGAGGAGCAAGGGAGGAGGAGTCCGACCCTAGGAGGGGCGCACCAAGGGAGTAGGATTCCTACTCCTAGTAGGAGTAGGTTTCCTCCTTTCCTAGTCCAACTAGGAGAAGGGGGGAAAGGAGGGGTGTGGAGAAGGAAGGGAGAGGGGGGCCGTGGCCCAAACCCTTTGTCCAATTTGGACTGGGCTTGGGAGGGGCGCGCGCCACCTCCTGGCTGCTGCCTCTCCTTTCCACTAACGCCCATTAAGGCCCAGTGCTACTTCCCCGTATTCCCGTAACTCCCCGGTACTCCAGAAAATACCTGAATCACTCGGAACCTTTCTGATGTCCGAATATAGTCATCCAATATATCAATCTTTACATCTCGACCATTTCGAGACTCCTCGTCATGTCCCCGATCTAATCCGGGACTTCGAACTACCTTCGGTACATAAAATCACATAACTCATAATACAAATTGTCGCCGAAACTTTAAGCGTGCGGACCCTACGGGTTCAAGAACTATGTAGACATGACCGAGACACGTCTCCGGACAATAACCAATAGCGGAACCTGGATTCTCATATTGGCTGCCACATATTCTACGAAGATCTTTATTGGTCAAACGGCATAACAACATACGCTGTTCCCTTTGTCATCGGTATGTTACTTGCCCAAGATTCGATCGTCGGTATCTCAATACCTAGTTCAATCTCGTTACCCGCAAGTCTCTTTACTCATTCCGTAATACATCATCCTGCAACTAACTCATTAGTAACATTGCTTGCAAGGCTTATAGTGATGTGCATTACCGAGAGGGCCCAGAGATACCTCTCCGACAATCGGAGTGACAAATCCTAATCTCGAAATACGCCAACCCAACAAGTACCTTCGGAGACACCTGTAGAGCACCTTTATAATCACCCAGTTACGTTGTGATGTTTGGTAGCACACAAAGTGTTCCTCCGGCAAACGGGAGTTTCATAATCTCATAGTCATAGGAACATGTATAAGTCATGAAGAAAGCAATAGCAACAAACTAAACGATCAAGTGCTAAGCTAACGGAATGGGTCAAGTCAATCACATCATTTTACTAATGATGTGATCCCGTTAATCAAATGACAACTCATGTCTATGTTAGGAAACTTATCCATCTTTGATTAATGAGCTAGTCAAGTAGAGGCATACTAGTGACACTTACGTTTGTCTATGTATTCACACATGTATTATGTTTCCGGTTAATACAATTCTAGCATGAATAATAAATATTTATCATGAAATAAGGAAATAAAGAATAACTTTATTATTGCCTCTAGGGCATATTTCCTTCACCCTGCCCCCGTTTATAAAGGAGCAAGGGGAAGGAGGCGGCCGGCCAAGGAGAGGCGCGCCAAGGGGGGGAGTCTTACTCCCACTAGGAGTGGGACTCCTATTCCTAGTAGGAGTAGGAGAGGGGGAGGAAAGGGAGAGGAGGAGAAGGAAAGAGGGGGCCGGCCCCCTTGCCCTAAACCAATTCGGTTTGGGCCTTGGGGGTGCACCCCACACTCCCCTTGCTGCCCTCTATTTCCACTAAGGCCCATGTAGGCCCATTAAGCCCCCCCCCCTGGGGGGGGGGCTCCAGTAACCCCCGGTTCTGATATATGTCTGAAACCTTCCGGAACCTTTCTGGTGTCCGAACATAGTCGTCCAATATATCGATCTTTACGTCTCGACCATTTCAAGACTCCTTGTCATGTCCGTGATCACATTTGGGACTCCGAACAACCTACGGTACATCAAAACACAAAACTCACAATAACGATCGTCACCGAACTTTAAGCGTGCGGACCCTACGGTTTCGAGAACTATGTAGACATGACCGAGACACGTCTCCGGTCAATAACCAACAACGGAACCTGGATTCTCATATTGGCTCCCACATATTCTACGAAGATCTTTATCGGTTAAACCGCATAACAACATACATTGTTCCCATTGTCATCGGTATGTTACTTGCTCGAGATTCGATCGTCGGTATCTCAATACCTAGTTCAATCTAGTTATCGGCAAGTCTCTTTATTCGTTATGTAATACATCATCCCGCAACTAACTCATTAGTTACATTGCTTGCAAGGCTTATAGTGATGTGCATTACCGAGTGGGCCCAGAGATACCTCTCCGACAATCGGAGTGACAAATCCTAATCTCGAAATACGCCAACTCAACAAGTACCTTCGGAGACACCTGTAGAGCACCTTTATAATCACCCAGTTACATTGTGATGTTTGGTAGCACACAAGTGTTCCTCTGGTAAACGGGAGTTGCATAATCTCATAGTCATAGGAACATGTATAAGTCATGAAGAAAGCAAAAGCAACATACTAAACGATCAAGTGCTAAGCTAACGGAATGGGTCAAGTCAATCACATCATTCTCCTAATGATGTGATCCTATTAATCAAATGACAACTCATGTCTATGTCTAGGAAACATAACCATCTTTGATAAATGAGCTAGTCAAGTAGAGGCATACTAGTGACACTCTGTTTATGTGTGTATTCACACATGTATCATGTTTCCGGTTAATACAATTCTAGCATGAATAATAAACATTTATCATGATATAAGGAAATAAATAATAACTTTATTATTTCCTCTAGGGCATATTTCCTTCAATCAAGGTGGCAGAAGATGCTCCCGAGGTAAATCACTTACTTTTTGTCGATGATAGCCTCTTGTTTTTTAATGCTAGACGTGAGATGGCAACTAGGGTGGATTCTCTGTTGTGAAGATACTATGATGCCTCCGGCCAGCATATCAACAAGGAGAAATCGTCAATATTTTTCAGCAAGGGATGTGCGGATACTCTGAGGCAAGAGGTCAAACAAATTCTAGAGGTCCAAAACGAGCAACTCTCTGATAGATACCTTGGGCTTCCGGCTGATGTGGGGAGAGCTAAGGAAGGATCTTTCAAATACCTTAAGGACCGAATATGGAAGCATGTGCAAGGATGGATGGAGAAGGCTCTATCAGTTGGTGGTAAGGAAGTGTTAATCAAATCGGTTGCTCGGGCAATTCCCACATATTCTATGGCTTGCTTCAAATTGCCACGGGGTGTATGTCAGCACATCAATGGCCTGCTGAGGAAATTTTGGTGGGGATCAAAGAAAGGAGAGAGGAAGACTGCTTGGGTTTCTTGGGAAGTTATGTCACAACCAAAATGCATGGGAGGTATGGGTTTCCGTGACATCGAACTCTTTAACCTGGCACTGCTTGCACGGCAAGCCTGGCGACTTCTCATTGAGCTTGACACTGTCAGCGCTGGGATCTTAAAGGTTGTTTACTATCCGTCTGCTTCAATCCTCGAGTCAGAGGTGGGCAAGAATCCATCACAATTCTAGCGCTCCATAGTTGAAGGGCGGGACGCACTAAAGCTTGGTCTCGTGAAGCGGATCGGCTCGGGTGAGGACACCCATATTTGGCGGGACAACTGGATCCCCCGCGACTTCAAAATCTGGATGGTGTTCCTGAAATCTTTGAACCCTCCACAGAAGGTCTCAGAACTTATAAACCCTGTCACTTGCACATGGAATCATGCTATGCTTGAGGAGCATTTTTATGCAATGGACATGGAGGCAATCTTAAACATCCCTCTGAGTACTAGGATCTGTGCGGACTTCTAGTTGTGGCATTATGAGCGGAAGGTCATCTTCACGGTGCTTTCAGCATACATGCTTTTATCTTCGATGAAGCAGCAATGTATGGATTGGCTTGAACACAAGGAGGGTCACTCCAATGGCAAAGCAGCAGATAGCCGTTCATGGGCCAAACTATGGGGAGCAGCGGTCCCCTCAAAGGTTAGAGTCTTCGCTTGGAGACTATCTAAAACCTCCATACCTACAGGAGTTGTTCGAAAGCATAGGAGCATGTCCGACTCTGCTGAATGCTCAATATGTCACGCAGCTGTGGATACATGGCGCCACTCTCTTTTTGACAGTCATATGGCGCGCTGTGTTTGGGCCCTCGCCGACGAAGATCTGACCGAGACCATTATTTCCAACCGGATGGAGGATGCCAAGTTGTGGATATTTTGGCTAGTGGATACCCTACCCACGGCGGATCTAGCATGTGTGCTCGTAACGATGTGGGCAATCTAGTGGGCGAGACGTCGAGCCATTCATGACAACAAGTTCCAGAGTCCAGTTAGCACCCATGTGTTCATAAACAAGTTCTTGGCAGAGCTTGATCGGATTCCTGAGAGAGGTGCATGTACCAAAGAACAACATGCACTATCTAGGGACGTGCATTCAACATCCAAGGGTGTGCATGTAACATCCAGGGGCCTGCATGCGAATTATGGACAAACTGCGGGTCAGTCGGTGTGGCCTGCATGACTACCGCCGGAGGCCCATGAAATTAAGATGAACGTGGATGGAGGTTTCTCCAAGATTGGAGACCATGGTGCTTCTACAGTGGTATGCCGAGATAAACATGGTAATTATCTAGGGGCTTCTGCTATTATTTTTTAGGGCCTCCTGGACCCAACAATTCTGGAGGCACATGCGTGTATCGATGCGCTAGAACTTGCTACCAATCTCTATGTTTAGTCTGTATGCGTGGCTTCGGACTACCTAGAAGTTGTGACAAGGATTGCAGATGATTCCCTGTGCCGGTACTTCCCAATTTTGCAGGATATCAAGCATTAGAGGAAGGATTTTCGTGATGTCTAGTTTATGCATGAGAATAGGAGACACAATGGAGAGGCCCATGCTTTAGCTAAGGTTGTTGTATCTGTCCCTCCCGGGCGTCACGTGTGGCTCACTAGTTTGCCCGATATTATCTATATCCCCATGACTTTGAATGCTTAATAAAGGATACTGTTTTGCTCAAAAAATTTGAGGGGTATCTCTTGCGGGAGCCTCTCAAGGGTCTTTTTTGGTGGGTTCGGAGCATGTGACTTGTCGCACTCTCAGCTGCCGCCCCGTGTCGTCGCGTGCCGGGCGCTCCCTTGACTTTTTTTATACGCATTTTTGGGTTTTAGATGATTTTTTTCTTCAGGTTTTCGGTATTTTGCCTGGTTTTTCCTAGGATTTGAGAAAAGAATCCATGAAATAACGCGTTTTTTCCTTCTGCGATGGGCACCGATTTGCTTCGCATTAAGGCACATGTTTGCTTAAATAAAAACACATGTTTTTTCTTTTGTGGGAGGCACAAATTTTCGTTTCATGGGAGGCAATTTTTTGATTAATTTAATCCATGAATAAACCACTAGCATGGCATTGATAGAATTAACAACATGCTGATATTGGACCACGCAAGCACATACTACGCTAATGGTAGACACATCTACGTATAACGCTAACTTGGTTATAACAAAAAACAATAGGAGCGGGATAAACGAGTTATACCCTCCAGTAGGCCAGGCAGAAGCCTCAGCGGTGGTGGCGGCCTTCTTGTCAGCTTCGATATTGTTGGCGGCTGCACGTTCGGCATCGGTGGACAAAGTGATGACGAAGACGACGCAGACGTAGAGGAAGTAGCGGATCGGAGGCAAGCATTCGTGTGGTCGCTTCCCAAAAACCTAATCACCCCTTTCCCGTACAGGATCCGGAGAGACGGGGTTTCAGAGACTTGCTCTCCCGTCGACTGTGTACATGGCGGACATGATGGATTCGCCGGTGGCAGCAGCAGCAAACTAACTAAAAGTGTGTTATATCGACTAGAGGGGGGTGAATACGTGATTTTTACAAATTCGTCACTGAGGAATTCCAGGGTGAGGAAATTCCTAAGCAATGAACTACTTAGCAGCGGAATAAGTACTCAGATGCAAGCATACCAGAGCAGTAGCGCAGTCATCATGACGAAATGGAAACAAGCGCAAACTACAAGTAGCGTAAACACAAGATAAGCAGGCTGAAGATAGAGTGACTGAAGATTTAGGGCTGAGGAAATTGAGAAAGTCTTCAGTCAAAGTCTTCAAACAGTAACGATCAAGTACAACAGTATATTAATTAGGAAATGGAAGGGTTGAGGAAATAGAACCAGTAGCTTGGTGAAGACAGTGATTTGGTAGACCAGTCCCAACTGTTGTGACAGTCATACGTCTGGTTGGAGCGGCTAGGTATTTAAACCCGAGGACACACAGTCCCGGACACACAGTCTCAGGCACACAGTCTCAGGGCTATCATGTTCCTCACTTGTAGGCAATCCGCACTGGCCAATTCCTAACTCCTCAGTCAGAACAAATTCCTCAGAGACCAAAAGATCTTCGTCTCTGTCACTGAAGAAATTGACTGAACTGTATGAGATTTCCGATGGCTTCACTCGAAAGTATTGGTTGGTGTAGGATTTTGAGATGAGCATCACTTGGAAACTTTTCCTTAGTTTTACTTCGACCCCCTTTAATAGTACGGTGTTTCCTATGACTCAAGAAAGAGAAAATGAAACTACGAAAATAAAAGTCTTCACGCTTCATATTCCTCGCATGAATATCAAGTCTTCACGGCCACACCAATTTCTTCACTTTCAAAATCTGCAGAAAGCCAAAGCCTTCAGTTGAAGACATTCATTTTTAAGGGTCAACTTTCATCGTAAATATCAAACTCCTCATAGACTTATAGACCCATGTACACTCACAAACGCATTAGTCCCTTAACCTATAAGTCTTCAATACACCAAAATCACTAAGGGGCACTAGATGCACTTACAATCTCTACCTTTTTGGTGATTGATGACAATATAGGTTAAATTTTCAATGGGCATAAACATATGAAGTGTAAATACTGATATTGAGGAATTTGATTGCAAGATATAGAAGAACTCTCCCTGAAGATGTGCATATGTGAGGAATTTTCTTTGAATAGCAAATGCACATTGTTGAGTAGAATCATGGAGATCTCTCCCTATATCTTGTAATTCATACACGCATTTAACATATGATGTGAAGAATTTGAAATGCACGATGAAATATGGTGGCTGATGTAATTCAGCATGCGTGCATTAACATATTTTAGCCTGTAGATGAACAGAGAAAAAGTTTCAGACCACCATCAGACTTAAGTTTACAACTCGATCCAACAATTACTTCAGACGAACACGAGTTGTAACTTAGAAAAAAAACGCCCATATAATAGACCCGCTTGAAGACTAACTCAAATTTCTCCCCCTTTTCCATTGAATGACCAAAAGGGACGAAAAATGAGGATTAACGCCCCTGAAGAATATCAACATGATGTCGATGGAGGAGCGCCATTGTTGTTGGGGTCGTCCGTTGATGTAGGGCCTGCCTCAGTGTCGTTCAAATCTTTGGCTTCATCAGTTTCGCGCGATGAAGAATATGAACTAACAACCAAGTGAGGAACTTTGACCTTCTTGAATTTCTTCGAAAGCTGCTGAGACCAATCAAAGTCCTGCTTGAAGGCCATCTACTTGAGATCTACATCATCATAGAGGTGAGACAATATGGCCCATGTGCGGTCAAATACTTCATGCAAGTGTAGTGGTTCTTCTTCACGGTGTTTTGCGTGATTGTCATGTTCTGAAGAATTGAACCAAACTGACGCTTGACCCACATGTGATTGCAAGCAACCTTCTAATGAAGACTGAGGAGAAGCTCACGATCAGTCATCATCCTTGGAGCAGTGGCTTGAGGAAATTGCTTTGAAGCATTTGCATTAGTATCATGTGTGGCAGAGTCATCATTGGTGGAATAAGATGCAGCTTTGTGAAACTGTCCATCCAATGGACGAGTGCATTCATCTATTACAGCAGCCTTGCCCTTTTGACCAGCTGAAGAAATAGTCTGTTTGAGGACTTCAATAGGCGGCAAGTAGCTGAGATGGTGTTGACAATCAGCCTTGTAGTTGATTGAAGACCTTGATCTGATGAATCTCATGATCCAGGGAGCGTAAGGCATCAATACAAATGGTGATAGAGCTACATTGGCCAAAGTCCTCGTGAATAAATCGTGGTAGTTGATAGGAATACCATGTATGATGTTGAAAAGCATATTCTTCATGATGCCAACAACCTCTTCTTCATCAGAGTTGTGGCCCTTGATAGGACTGAGGGTTTTGGTCAACATCTTGTACACTGTCCTTGGCACATAGAGCAATTCCTTGATGAGGAATTTGGTCCTTGGAGCTAGGCCTGGCTTCAAAGGCTTCATCAGCACTTGCATCAGATGATCTGACAGTTCAGGTTTAGCATAGATGAGCCTTGCACCTTCAACGGGAGGACTGACTAGGATGACATGAAGCAATTCAGAGGTTGGTGCTTTGTAGTGAGTATTTTCTGTCATCTCGTCCAATACCCATGAATTCACATCTTCAACATTGCCTGTGATGTGCAATGTGGCATAGAACTGAAGAATGAGTTCTTCATTCCAGTCGCAGATGTCGGTGCAGAAGCTGAGCAGCCCAGCGTCATGAAGAAACATTGGGGACTGGATTGAAGCACGGTAGAGACTCCATGTCCACATGAGGAATTTTCTCAGGGTCAAAGATCTTGTCCTTATCAAACAGCAGCGAGGAATAGAAGTTCATCTGGATAGCAGTCCAAAAGCGCTTACGACGAAGTCGAGCAGCATCATAAGGATTGTAGTCAGTGAAGAAAATGTGCTCAGCAAAGTCATCAGCCTTGAACTTTTGCTTCTTGGATGAGGATTATGTGGCTTGGGCTGAAGATTAGCAGTTCAAGACTTCACAAGCTCTTGACGCACAACCTCTGGAGCGATAGGCTGAGGAATTTTAGGAGTAGTTTCATTAGTAGCATGAGAACATAACTGTTTATTCAATTGAAACTGAAATGAACACAGAGCAAGTTACAACAGCAAACACGTTAAAGAAACAGGTTTAAAACGTACCTATTGCGCCATTGGAGTTTCAATTGCATCTTTCAAATTTGAAATTAGTTGGTATGAGTAAATACAGTGATGCAAGAGCAAAGTAGTGTGAACCATAGCTACGGAACCTGACCTGAGAACAATTCTTCTTCTACTGCTTTAAGTGTTGACCTAGGGTTTGGAGTGGTGGTCCTCGTGCTTTGGGCACTGCAGTTGCCTTAGTAACTGCTCGTGTTTGGGTGCTTTGTGGTGCAGACGGTGTTGTGTCAACGGGAACTGGGTTACTATCTGCTGGGGTTGGGGATAGAAGGGGTGTAGCTGGTTCTCTGTCCAACTGGGTAGGGGTACAATCTGCGTGAGTCTGGGTTATGTGTGGTGAGGCTGGTTCTTGGGCAAGTAGAACCGTGGTTCTATCTCCATCGATAGGTAGCACGATGTTTTCTGAAGATTGTGTTTTTACTCCCACAGATACTGCCATCACCCCCCAATTGAAATGGCTGATAAACAAGAAAAGTAATTGAATGTACATACATTGTGAGATAGACAGGTGCAATGGATAGTAGGGAAGAAAACAGGGCATGAAATAATTCACATTTATGTTGTCTAACCAAATAGAATAGCAGGACATAATTTCACATATATGATGGCTAATTAAATAGGATAGCATGACACAATTTCACATGTATGATGGCTAACTAAACAGGATAGAATGACATACTTCAAAATATGATGACTATGTAAACATGATGACATGATATAACTATACGATGTGTCTATTAAAGTGGTTGGCATGCCATAAATCACAAACATGTCCTCGATGGAAACATGATGGCATGAAATAATTCACGGATATAATGACATAATTCAAAATATGATGACTATGTGAACAGGATGAGATGATATAACTATATTATGTCTTTAGAAAATGGGTTGGCACGCCATAATTCAGATACATGTTGTCTATGTAAACATCATGGCATGATATAATTCAAATATATGATTTATATACTAAGGAAGTGAGCAGAGAGCAATCGCATATATGATGTGTCTACTAAGGAGATGGCATTCAATATCGTGTATATGATGTAAAAACTAAGCATTGCAATACAACATATGCATGATATGAGTAATATAACCCTGCCAAGTTTGAGCATACACCTCAGGGTGATAATAGGACTGGTCATCTGCCTCTGAATCCTCCTCTGAAGAGCTATCTGTAACCAGCAAGATGTCTGCTTCACCAGGTAGCATTGTCTGCTCTGAAGACCTTGTTTTCACTCCAGATTTCTACATCACCAATTCAAATGGCTAATGCACAGGAAGAGTAGTTAATTATATAAACATTGTCGACAAAAGCAATGAGAAATACAAAAAAAGGATGGCATGATATAATTCACATATATGACGCTTGGCTAAACAACATGGCATTGCATAATTCACATATATAATGCCTTGCAACAAGATAGCATTGCATAATTCACATATATAATGTCTTGCAACAAGATGGCATTGCATAATTCACATATATGGTAATTAGACACTAAACATGTGGCATTCACACAAAGCATGTCTAAACTAAGCAAATGACATAGCAATGCACGATACCATACGCACGATATGAGCATCATAACCCTGCCAAGTTAGAGCATGCACCTCGGGGGGGGGGGGGAATAGGACTGGTCATCTGTCTCTAAATCCTCCTCTAAGAAGCTATCTGTAACCAGCAAGACATGCCCTTCGTCAGATAGCATTGTCTGCTCTGAAGACCTTGTTTCCACTCTAGATTTTTTCCATGACCGTGCCGAATGGCTGATGCACAAGAAGAGTAATTGAATGTACTAAAATTGTTGACAAATTTAACACGTAATTAAAAAATGATGTCATGATATAATTCACATATAAGATGACTGGCTAACCAGGGTGGCATTGCAAAATTCACATATATGATGCCTGGCTAAACAAGATGGCATTGCATGATTCACATATACAATAAAGAAACTAAACAGATGGCATTGACACAAAGCATGTCTAAACTAAGCAGATGACATCTTTAATGCATACAGTAAGCAATGCAGGGCACCATATGCATGATATTACCAACATCAGCATGCCAAGTTAGAGCGAAGAGCTCATGGGGTAAATAGGAGTGGTCATCTGCTTCTGAATCCCCCTCAGAACAGTTATATTCCTCTTGATTACGATCCGAAATGGGTGGGGGCTGCCTTTGCACCCACCATGGAGCGACGTCTGCATGAAATTTTATTGCCACGCAAGGCTCGCAACTTTTGCTCTACATGTTTAGTTCCATTGTGTACAATAACTGACTTGCATAGGAATAAAATATAGTGATATTATGTAAGGAGTGCATGCACAAATCCAGAGTGATGGTAGCAAACTATGGATAGACCCAAAACAAATGATAGCAGGCAGATAATAGCTTTAGTTAAAAAATACAGATAATGGCTCCTTTAATGTTTGTTTGCACCCAACATGAAACTCACAGTAGACACCCGAGATTAACCAGAGAGTAAACAGATAGTACTGATTGCTGCCGCAATATGTACCCGATGATAAAGTAGCATGTCATCATATTAAGCGATGCATAATGTGAGCAGACACGGAAGAGTGTGACATCTCTTGCGGACCCGTGTAGTCCTCAAGGTCATCTGCTCAGTTGATGATGGTAATGCAGTTGTCGTGGCCGCCGGCGGTGGGGAAGAAGATCTAAGGCGGCGAAAGACAGTCTGGAGAGCGGATCCCTACTGTGGTGAACCCTTCCATCATTGGAGCAGCTGAGCTGGGATCGAACACAACACCACAGGAGTAGGACAAACCACACAAGGTTTTCTTTGACACATACTTGTAACAGAAGTAATTGTGTAAGGGCTTGTTTGAATAAGAGGATTCTAACCATGCAGGGATAGGAAATAGACAGGAATAGGATAGGAATGCACATGCAAAACAGAGAATTTAAAAACACATGATTTCTGCCAATCTGGGTGTTTGGTTCACAAGAATTGGAAGATCACAGGATGCAAAGAAGCATGGTGAGATTAAGTCAAACCACAAGAAGTTGTACAACCTCTTTGGCGAAGCCATGTAGATCTCAGCGTGATTGGGTTGGCTAGTGAGGATACTCCGGCTGACTTGGCTGTCGGAGGAGGGGAAGAAGATCTTAGGCGTCTGGAGATGGAGCTCGAGGTATTGCTACGTGCTACGTCTTGAGCTTGCGTTGGTTTTCCCCGAAGAGGAAGGGATGATGCAGTAGAGTAGTATAAGTATTTCCCTCTGTTTTTGAGAACCAAGGTATCAATCCAGTAGGAGCCCACGCTCAAGTCCCTCGTACCTACACAAAGCGATAGCTACTCGCAACCAACGCGATTAAGGGTTGTCAAGCCCTTCATGGTCACTTACGTGAGTGAGATCTGATAGATATAATATTTTTGGTATTTTTGGTATAAAGATGCAAAGTAAAAAAGTAAAGGCAAAGTAAAAAAGCAAAGCAAGATTAAAGTAATGGAGATTGATATGATGAGAATAGACCTGGGGGCCATAGGTTTCACTAGTGGCTTCTCTCAAGAGCATAAGTATTCTACGGTGGGTGAACAAATTACTGTTGAGCAATTGACAGAATTGAGCATAGTTATGAGAATATCTAGGCATGATCATGTATATAGGCATCACGTCCGTGACAAGTAGATTGAAACGATTCTGCATCTACTACTATTACTCCACTCATCGACCGCTATCCAGCATGCATCTAGAGTATTAAGTTAAAAACAGAGTAACGCCTTAAGCAAGATGACATGATGTAGAGAGATAAATTCATGCAATATGAAATAAACCCCATCTTGTTATCCTCGATGGCAATGATACAATACGTGCCTTGCTGCCCATTCTGTCACTGGGTAAGGACACCGCAAGATCGAACCCAAAGCTAAGCACTTCTCCCATGGCAAGAACTACCAATCTAGTTGGCCAAACCAAACGGATAATTCGAAGAGACTTGCAAAGATAACCAATCATACATAAAAGAATTCAGAGAAGATTCAAATATTATTCATAGATAGACTTGATCATAAACCCACAATTCATCGGTCTCAACAAACACACCGCAAAAAGAAGATTACATCGAATATATCTCCACAAGAGAGGGGGAGAACTTTGTATTGAGATTCAAAGAGAGAGAAGAAGCCATCTAGCTACTAATTATGGACCCGAAGGTCTGAGGTAAACTACTCACACTTCATCAAAGAGGCTATGATGACGTAGAAGCCCTCCGTGATGACGGCCCTCTTCCGGCGGAGCTCCGGAACAGGCTCCAAGATGGGATCTCGTGGATACAGAAAGTTGCGGCGGTGGAATTAGGTTTTTGGCTCCTCTTTTGATCGTTTGGGGGTACATGTGTATATATAGGAGGAAGAAGTACGCTGGAGGAGCAACGAGGGGCCCACGAGGCAGGGGGCGCGCCCTAGGGGGGCCACCCTCGTGACCGCCTCTTTTGTTCCTTGGAGCAGGGTCCAAGTCTCCTGGATCACATTCGGTGAGAAAATAACGTTCCCGAAGATTTTACTCCGTTTGGACTCCGTTTGATATTCCGTTTATCCGAAACACTGAAATAGGCAAAAAACAGCAATTCTGGGTTGGGCCTCTGGTTAATAGGTTAGTCCCAAAAATAATATAAAAGTGGAAAATAAAGCCCAATATAGTCCAAAACAGTAGATAATATAGCATGGACCAATCAAAAATTATAGATACATATCAGGCATCCCCAAGCTTAATTCCTGCTCATCCTCGAGTAGGTAAATGATAAAAAGAGAATTTTTGATGCGGAGTGCTACTTGGCATAATTTCAATGTAAATCTTCTTAATTGTGGTATGAATATTCATATTAGAAAGATTCAAGACAAAAGTTTATATTGACATAAAAAAATAATACTTCAAGCATACTAACAAAGCAATTATGTCTTCTCAAAATAACATGGCCAAAGAAAGTTATCCCTACAAAATCATATAGTCTGGCTATGCTCCATCTTCACCACACAAAGTATTTAAATCATGCACAACCCCGACGACAAGCCAAGCAATTGTTTCATACTTTATCTTTTTCAATCTTCACGCAATACATGAGCGTGAGCCATGGATATAGCACTAGAGGTGGAATAGAATGGTGGTTGTGGAGAACACAAAAGGAGAAGATGGTCTCACATCAACTAGGCGTATCAACGGGCTATGGATATGCCCATAAATAGATATCAATGTGAGTGATTAGGGATTGCCATGCAACGGATGCACTAGAGCTATAAGTATATGAAAGCTCAAAAAGAAACTAAGTGGGTGTGCATCCAACTTGCTTGCTCATGAAGACCTAGGGCAATTTTGAGGAAGCCCATCATTGGAATATACAAGCCAAGTTCTATAATGTAAAATTCCCACTAGTATATGAAAGTGATAACATGAGAGACTCTCTACTATGAAGATCATGGTGCTACTTTGAAGCACATGTGTGGTAAAAGGATAGTAACATTGTCCCTTCTCTCTTTTTCTCTCATTTTTTATTTGGGCCGTTTCTCTTTTTTTATGGCCTATTTTTATTTGGGCTTCTTTGGCCTCCTTTTTTTCGTCCGGAGTCTCATCCCGACTTATGGGGGAATCATAGTCTCCATCATTCTTTCCTCACTGGGACAATGCTCTAATAATGATGATCATCACACTTTTATTTTTCTTATAACTCAACTATTACAATTCGATACTTAGAACAAAATATGACTCTATGTGAATGCATCCGGCGGTGTACCGGGATATGCAATATGACAATGATGAATGTGTCATGAACGGAATGGTGGAAAGTTGCATGGCAATATATCTCAGAATGGCTATGGAAATGCCATAATAGGTAGGTATGGTGGCTGTTTTGAGGAAGGTATGTGGTAGGTGTATGATACCGGCGAAAGGTGCGCGGTATTAGAGAGGCTAGCAAAGGTGGAAGGGTGAGAGTGCGTATAATCCATGGACTCAACATTAGTCATAAAGAACTCATATACTTATTGCAAAAATCTAGAAGTTATCAAAGCAAAGTATTATGCGCATGCTCCTAGGGGGATAGATTGGTAGGAAAATACCATCGCTCGTCCCCGACCGCCACTCATAAGGAAGACAATCAATAAATAAATCATGCTCCGACTTCACCACATAACGGTTCACCATGCGTGCATGCTACGGGAATCACAAACTTTAACACAAGTATTCTTTAAATTCACACCCACTCAACTAGCATGACTTTAATATTATCACCTCCATATCTCAAAACAATTATCATGCTTCAATCTTTTCTTAGTATTCAACACACTTAAAAGAAATTTTCACAAATCTTGAATACCAAGCATATTATTATTAAGAAAATTACCATGCTATTAAGAGACTCTCAAAATAATTTAAGTGAAGGATGAGATATCAATAGTTTCTTTAAAACAAATCCACCACCATCCTCTAAAGATCTAAGTGAAGCACATAGAGAAAAATTATAATTCTCAAAAGATATAAGTGAAGCACATAGAGCAAAACTATCTAGCTCAAAAGATATAAGTGAAGCACATAGAGTATTCTATCAAATTTTAATTCATATATGGCTCTCTCAAAAGGTGTATACAGCAAGGATGATTGTGGCATACTAAGACACAAAGACACAAATAATACAAGACGCTCCAAGCAAAACACATATCATGTTGGTGAATAAAAATATAGTTCCAAGTAAGTTACCGATGGAAGTGGATGAAAAAGGGGATGCCTTCCGGGGCATCCCCAAGCTTTGACTTCTTGGTGTCCTTGGATTATCTTGGAGGTGCCATGGGCATCCCCAAGCTTAGGCTCTTGACACTCCTTGTTCCATGATCCATCAAAAGAATTCACCCAAAACTTGAAAACTTCACAACACAAAACTCAAAATAAAAACTCGTGAGCTCCGTTAGCGAAAGAAAACAAAAGACCACTTCAAGGTTGTCGGAGTAATGGGACACGGATACCCCAAAGACGGCAAGATGATATTTCAAGACATCGGGGCTAGCAAAGCCCCTCAGTCCGACTGCCCGGCCGCTCCTGCCGGCTCCCCGTCCGACTGCCGGCCGCCGACTACGCCAACCAGCCGGCTGCCGACTACGCCAACCAGTCGGCTGCCGACTGCAGCCCGACCCGACATCGACGAGACAACCATACCGCGATGCCATCATCTACAGTGTACCGTGTCCCCTGGGTACTGATTTATAAAGTATCCCAGGGGACAAGCATGACATGTACCATGCCTCTAGCCATGCCTACATGGCTTGGCATGCAAGCTACCCAAGGTAGCTTACATCCAACGCCACCACCAAGCTTACATGCTAAGCTACCTCACACTATATATATACCACACACCCATCCATCCAGGGGGGATGGACTCTCACACACCCACACAAGCACTAGCTAGCAAGCTAGCTAGCTATCCATCCATCCACATGAGCACACACGCTCACGGCCATAAGCATGGCCGGCCACTAGCATGCCTCATATAGGCATTTACCAGATCAGATGCACTTGGCACTGATCTCAGATACAGCTCTAGGAGCGACTCTGTACCAGATGTACCAGATATACTCAGACATGCAGGAGTAGGGGTATTATCTCTCCGGAGAGCCCCGAACCTGGGCAAACCACCGCGTGCTACTCGCATACCCGCTCCCGGTCCTATCAGCAGCAGTCCTACCCACACACTAAGCCCTTGTGGCATCTGTCGACTCGCAAGCCCCCCGTGAGAAATACCACGACAGTTGGCGCCCACCGTGGGGCAGTACTACTACTACGCTACCACGCTGCTGCTGGTTTTGCGGTCCGGGCGGGACCCTTTTTTCTTCATCACCTCCGCCGCGATGTCGCGCCGTCTCTCCGGTAGCGCTCGGGGGCTCGACATCGTCCCGCCCCCGGGGCGGCCGCGAGGGGTGGCGCGTCCTCGCCGTCGGCCTCTTCGTCTTCACCAACTCAGCATCGGCCATCCGTCCGTGCGCGCACGCGCCGCGCGCGATGCTTCGTCTCGATCGGCCGCGTCCGTCCACGCGCCGCCTGCGTCCGCTCCCCATACGCTAGCCATACTCTGGCTGCCCCGTTCGTGCTGCATCACCACCGTTGGCCGCGGCCGCTGCCGTACGGCTGGCCAGGCCGCCATGCTGCTCGAGCACGACCCCTTCCTCGAGGCGCCAGCGCCTGGCTCCGCTCCTCTGCCCAGCTCTCACGCGCCACCAGGGGAGGAGCCCCTCACGACCGCTCCACTCCTGCTGCGCTCGTGGCCGCGTGCTCCACCATCACCATCTCTGGCCGACCCCCGCGCGCGGTTTCCTCCACGCCCGGCCACCAGTTCGTCGGCCGCACCCACTCCGCTCCCGAGCGCTGCTCGCGGGCCTCGTCGGTGCGCGCCTCCAAGCCGCTCCGGCTCCTCCTCCAGCACGTCGCCTTCGACTCCCCTGCTGCCCCGCGCAGCATCTGGCTGGCTGGGCTCCTCCGTCCAGCTCCGCGCGCCTGTCGCCGTACCCGCTCGTGGCTGCCGGCTGCCGTTTCCATCTCGTCCATCTGCCGAGTCCGCCTCGCCTGCCCGGCTTCCCCCGGCCGCGTCCGCGTGCGCTGGCTGCGACCGCTCCGCCTCCCCGCGCCGCCTCCCCGGACCGGCTCCGCCTGCCCGTCCGTTGACGCCTGCCGCACCCGGCCCGGCTTCGCCTCCCCGCGCCTCCACGCACCCAGCACGGGCTGACTCCGGGTAGCCGGCTCGCCGCCCCGCCTTCGTTTGGCCGGCTGCGCCGCGCCGGGTTCGGCTCCCGCGCGCCTCCACCGACTCCCGGCCTGCCGGCTTCGCCCCAGCAACTCGGTCGCCTCGCTGGGTCCGGCCTCCGTCGCTCCCTGCCGGCTCCCTCCTAGCTCGGCCGGCTCCCCGAGCACCGCCGCTTCCGCAGGCCGGCTTCACCTCGCCTCGGCCGCCTTCACACCGACCTGGCCCCATTCCGGGCTGCCGTCTCGCGGCCGCGCCAGGCTCTTCCCGCGCCGGCCTCGCCCCTGCGCTCGCGTCGCCCCGCCGCTGCCACGCGCTTCGCGTCCGGTCGCGCCCGTGTTGCCGCGGTCTGCCTGGCCCCGCCCGTGCGCCAGCCTCCGCAGCGCTCTGTGTTGGTGAAGATGGGCCGTGCTGGGCTCCCCTTTGAGCCACGCCGCAGGCCGCAGGCAGGCAAGTCTGGGGACCCCCATTCCCAGAACACCGACAGTAGCCCCCGGGCCCAAGGCGCGCCTGGACTTGGCCGTGCAGGGAGGCGGAAGGGCAAGAGTGAAGTGTCGCGGGCCCTAACAGCCTGCGGCCTTGGGCACCGCGTGGCGGTTGATTGGACATGGGTGCCTTAGCAACCGCGCGAGTTGACAAAGGAGCGGCATCTGCCTAGGCCTTGCTTCTTGCTTTCCCCAGTTGCTGCTCAGATCCCCTTTCTTGCGCCTCTCCTTCCTTCCTCCGAAATTTCCAGATCTGCTCCGACCGTGTGACCCAGGAAGCCATGGCGCCTCGTCAGCCCCCGGTCGTAGCTTGGTACTCGTCAGCCCTGGACTTGCTGAACGTGTCGGAGGCGAGCCTTGCCCGGTTGCGCCGAATGGCGACGGCGCGGGGCATCAACTGGGCGAAGGTGTTCAAGGCCGGCTCCGCCACCCCTGAGGGTCAAGGGAGCACCTTCTATCCGTTCTTCGTAAGTGCCATTGCCACTGGCCTGGTGCCTCCCTTCTCCGAGTTCTTCTTCTCTGTCCTCCACCATTATAAGCTACAGGCTCTGCATCTCCATCCCAACTCCGTCCTTCTGCTGGCAATCTTCGCCTATTATTGCGAGGCTCACGTTGGGGTGCAGCCCTCAGTGGCCTCGCTACGCCACTACTTCTACCTCCGGACCTTTCGCGGTCCTGCTTCCGCGTGCGCGAGCTTCATCGCGTACGGTGGTGCCATTGCCATCTCGAACCCCAGGAAAAGGATTGAGGGCTTCAGGAGCAAGTGGGTCTTGGTGGATGTTGGGCGCATCCACCCTCAGCTGATCTTGCCCATGGAGCAGCCCACGAGCTCCAGCGATTGGGGTCGAGTGGAGCTCGCGGATCCCCGTGCGAAGATGGTGTTGGAGAAGATGGGCGCGGATCTGAGGCCGGCCAACATGGTGGCGGCGAAGCTGACCGGAGCGTCGCTGCTGCGAGAATTCATGGAGCACCAGCTGGCTCCATTTCGGCAGTACTCACTTCCCATGTGGAGGCCCCATCCGAGCCCCGCGGCCTTGGCCGACGGAGATCTGGCTGCGGTCCTCCAATCTCTAGTTGGGGGCGATGTGGCGAGGTTGGAGGGCGCTCCTACGCCCTTGTTCCCCCGCGATGACTGGGAGCAGGTAGTGGAGTCCATGCCCGTCTTCAACGGGGATGGGCCCGTGCCCATGGAAGCTCCCGAGGAACCGATGGACGTGCCCTCCGACGACTCCAGCAAAGAGGAGGAAGGAGGGGAGCGGGGAAAACGGCCTGACTCCGAGGCGACTGACGGGGAGTCGAGGGCTCCCCTCCCCCGGTGCAGGTCCCGCGTTCTCCGCCTTTCTCTGAGCGATGATGACGAGGATGACGACGAGCAGGACGGCGGGAGCTTGCCCCCGATCCCGAAGAAGGATAGGACCGGGTTGATCTCCCGCGGGTCTGCCCCGGCCCCGAGGCGGACCGCAGACGCACCTTCCGCTTCCAAGCTTCCCGAGGTTGACCCTTCCAGCCGGCTTTCAGGCTTCAAATTTGGCCGGAGGCCGCTTGAGCTCACTAGTGAAGACCCGTAGGCATTTGATCCTTGTCTTTATTTCTTGCTCTGCTTCCGAGGCTTGATGTCCGCATCTCTTGGATAGGCTGGCGCCCGTAGAAAAGAAGTCAAAGGGAGCTCCTGAGGTTCCATCCGCGGCAGCGCCTCCGCCCGCGAAGGAGGGTGACCGCGACGAACAGGCTTCTCCTGCCGGGTCGTCCTCGCGAGGCCTGGCTGAGCCGGCTGGGGCGAGCTCAGATCCCACGGCCCAAGTGACTCCCGAGGTTTCCTCGCCTGCCGCCGCCACTACAGCCGTTGAGGCGCGGCAGACTCCGCCTCAGGATGCTATGGCCGCGCTGCCGCCTTCTCCTCCTACTCCACCAGCTGCTGTCTCTCCGACTCCTTCTGCCGTTCTGGATCGTGCTGTTGCTGAGCTGGACCGACTGCGGCAGGATCTTCTTGGCACCGACCCTCGCTTGGTGGCTGGGCGCTTGGAGCTGGCTTCAGGATGGGTTCGCTCCGACGCTTCGATTCGGGCGGCGCTGGTCCAGGCCTCGACGGCTTGCGATGAGGAGAAGCAGGCCGTCCTTGAGGCGAAGGCTACTCGTGACGTAGCCCTGGGGGAGGTGATCGACGTCCGTGGTCGTTGCAAGGCGCTGGAGGACGAGCTGCAAGGCCTGCGGGACCAGCTCGCGAAAGAGGTCCGCCTTCGCCAAGAGCAAGAAGAAGGTGTGAAGGCTCGCGAGGTGGCCGTCAAGGAGAGGGAGGTCAAGCTAAGGAATTGTCGCGACCGCCTAGGTGCGCTGGAGCAGGAGTTGGGGGTGAGTGAGGCCGAGCTGGACGACAAGGCCCTGGTTCTTGCCGAGGACCGCGTGGCCTTCACGGAGATGGAGGCGAAGGCTCGCTCCTTGCTGAGGACGCTTTACGACAGCGGCCTAGAGAGCCCGCTGGCTGGCGCCGAGGACGGCCCCGCCAAGCTGCTTCCCTTCCTGGTTCGCGCTCTTGAAGATGTTACCCTTGGATTTGGCCCCACGGTCGAGGCCGAGGCGCGTGTCCTGTCTTCTGCAACACTAACGCGGGTCCTCACCCACGTCTACCTTTGCGATCCCGGCGTCGACCTCGACAGCCTGCTGGAGCCAGTAAGCGGCGAGCGTGCCGCTGCCGCTGCCGAGGCCATGAAGGGTCGCGTGGAGGCTCTGCTGGGGAAGTTCCGGGCCTTCAGCACCAAGACGAAGCAAGGCACTGCCGACCCCACTGCTCCATGAGGCGAACCCACTCCGGGCTGCTCCACCGCCGAAAGGTGACTCCGTTGTGGCTCCTGTCCTGCCTTTAATTCCTGCACATGTATCATGCCTTGCGGAGGCGTCTAAACTTGCGTTTGGCATTGAGATAACAGTGTGGACTGTAATATTTTCTTTTGAACTCCTTGAAATTTGCGCTTTTCCTTCCTACTTGCTTATGTTCTACGCCGGCAGAGCCCAGCCCCGCGCATGCCTCACCCAGCGTTGGTCCCGACCGGAAACCAGGACGGGGCCAAGGAGTGAGGGGCTACGTGACAAGTTAGGCTCCTGAGTCGCGATGCTCAGGAGTCCCCCTTGGCGCACGAACAACAAGTAGGAAGGTATGATGTGGGTGGATCTACCGTTCTACGTCTGCAGAGCACGGCCGCGCGCATACCTCACCCAACATTAGTCCCGACCGGAAACCAGGACGGGGCCAAGGAGTGAGGGGCTACATGACCAATTAGGCTCCTAAGTCGCGATGCTCAGGAGTCCCCCTTGACGCTCAAATGGCCTTCGTACCTTGGCTCCGCTCGGGGAGAGACGCGCGACGAACCAGGCCCGAGGGGACCTAGCTGGGCGGCATGCGTCTGGGTGTGACCCAGGCGCAGCCCCCGTGCCCAGCCCCCTCGCGCGGCAGTCCCGAGGGGAGGCGTTACGATGAGGCTAGACACTGAGCTCTGGGCTCCCTGAGGTTGATGCGGCCCGGGGGCCACCCTTAGTTGTTTATCACCAGCGCGGAGCATAGCGATTCCGTATGTGTACAGGCATAGCCGCTCCTCGGCAGTGTCGTCAGCCAGCGCGGAGCATGGTGCTTCCATTGGTACGTGGGAGGGGGCCCCCCTCCGGGAGGAGCCCCCGGGGCGTGTACAGCCCCGCCCTGACACGTGGCTGGCACGGTAGGGTCTGGCGAGGTGTATCTGGGCACCCGTGAGCCAGCGCGGGACTCACGGGGCCCTACCTCTAGGCGGGTTGCGCCTGGCACTGGGCCTTATCTTGTGATGTGTCCGTGCAAATTTGGTTAGATGTCGGCACTCTACGTCCTCGGGTCTCGGCCCTCGAGCTGGTCTCAGCCGTCGCTAGTATGCCAGGTCGCGATGCCGTGGACAAGGCCAGAGGGTGAGGGCTGGAGAGCCAGTAAGAGCCCTAAGTCGCGATGCTCAGGTACCCCCCTTTAACGTGCAAGTGGTCGGCATGGAGAAGAAGAGGTGTCATGGACCGGCATCAAATAATCAAGCATGATGGGTATAACGCATAGCCAGAAATAAACGCAAATGGGATACATGCCGCTGGGTCAGGCCCGAGCGACTTGGGGATGATGCAGCCCGAGGGGCGCCCCCAACAAGGTAAGCTAACAACATGAAATAAAAGGGATACACGCTGCAGGGACGGACCCACGTGGCCTGGGAATAATGTAGCCCTGGGGGGCGCTCCCAGCTGGAAGTGAAACTTGAAAGATGACGAAGGGCTGTTGGTGTAGCAGACTCGGTGGGCTGCGGAAGCCGATCCTCACGAGCCCCCAGGCCCAGGGGCCTCGGGAGGCTCCGGAGGCACTGGCGGCTCCTCGTCGACCATCTCCATCTTCGCCAGGGCTGCGGAACGCTTGGCCTCCCGTGCCTCCGTGATGCCCCTCATGAGGTGCTGGTACGTGGCAGCCGCGTTCGGCAAGCCGTAAGGCATGCGAACATAGCTATGGGGTGGACCTCCGCAACGCCCCACTCGCAAGGGCCAGAGGCGCTCCAGAGAGGCGACTTGGTTGAGCCCTGGTATGTCGATGCAGATGCGCAACCCACCATCCTCGCCTGGATGGGGAGCCACTTCTGGTAGGCGGCGGCCGCCTTTCATGACTCTTGACTCTTGTAGCTCCTGAATGGCCTTGCTGACGAACTCCTGAGCGTTTGGCTTTCCTTGCCTTGCTCCTTCTTGAAGGAAACGTGCTTCAAAACACGCCTCCATGTGGTGCCCAAGCGCCTCCCTCGTGACCCTACCTAGGTCGGTGGCCCTCCAGGGGAGAGCCCCCGAGCCCTGCCTAAGGAGGGCGCCGAGCGCGCTTTCCTATGCGATGGAAGGAGGTTCCCCCTGGGCAGCAACGGGCCCAGAGGGGCCTGCCTCCTGAGGGGTCGGGCCGGACGATGTCTTCTTCTTCTTTGGGGCGGTCTCAGGAAGCCTCCTGCTTCCGCGATCCGGGTCTTCTAGTGACGCGGCCTGAAAGGCTCGTTCCAGGGAACACACCGCGTCCTTCTCTTCACAGGGCACCATGATGACTCCGCCACTTCCTGGCATCTTGAGGACGTTGTAGCCGTGGTGAGTTACGGCCATGAACTTGGCCAGCGCTGTGTACCCAAGGATGGCGTTGTACGGCAGGCAAATGTGAGCGATGTCGAAGTCGATGAGCTCGGTGCGGTAGTTGTCGCGTGCCCCGAAGGTGACAGGGAGGCGGACTTGCCCATCGGGACCGTGGAGCCGTCGGTGATTCCGGAGAAAGGCTTGGTTGGCTAAAGTTGGCTGTAGGGCACTTGGAGATTGTTGAATGTTTCCACGGATAGGACGTTGAGCCCTGCCCCGCCATCGATGAGGGTCTTGGTGACCACCACGTTGCTGATGATTGGGGAACAAAGCATCGGGAGGACTCCGGCTGTAGCTGCACACTTGAGCTGATCTGCTGAGCTGAATGTGATGGCGCACGCCGACCACCTGAGAGGGCGCGTGGCTTCGAGCTTGGGGAGGACTGCATTCACTTCACGGGGGAACTGCTTGAAGATGCGTTGAGAGGCTAGAGCTTGAGCCCCGCCTAGGATGCAGGCGATCGTGCGCGGCTCCTGGAAGCCCCCAGCCCCCTTGTTCTGGTGGCGGTCCTCGTTTCTCCTTGGCTGCGGCGGTAGCGGAGGGAGGCCTGCGTTGCCTTGCGGGCGATCCTCGCGAGGCTGATCCCTCCAGTCTCCCTTGCGAGGCGGGTCTTGCCAGCGATCCTCGCGAGGTTGATCGCGCCACCCTTGGCGCGGGCCACGGTCTTCCCAGCGTCCTGCATTCCTTCCTCCTCCTCGACCATAACCCCGGTCACCGTGGTTGGGGCGACGGCCGATTCTTCCTTCTCGCACAGCTCGGAGTTCTTGACATTTGTTGGTGTTGTGGGTGTGGAGGTCATGGTACACACAGTACCGGCTGCCCTTGGAAGGTTCGGGCTGATCTCTGCCCCGCTTGGTGTCTGGTTGTGCCGCGAGCACGGCAGCCCCCTTGCGCTTCACATCCTTGGCCTTGGGCTTCTTCTCTTTTGGGTCTGCGGCAGGCAGCTCGAGGAGGGAGAGACGCCCTTCCTCAGCCCTGGCGCACTTGGTTGCCAAGTTGAACAGCTCCAAGGAAGTGCACAGGTCTTCATGCATCACCAGCTCCTCCTTCATCTTGACATCGCGCACGCCGTCGGAGAAGGCTGAGATGATGGCCTCCTCAGTCACCTCGGGAATCTTGAGGTGTGCGTTGTTGAAGCGCTGGATGTACTTCTGCAGGGTCTCCCCGAGTTGTTGCTTGATGCGGCGCATGTCGCTCACGGCGGGTGGCCGGTCGCGAGTAGCTTGGAAGTTGGCGATGAAGCGGGTGCGCATCTCGTCCCAGGAGGAGATCGTGCCTGGAGCCAAGTTCAGGAGCTAGGTGCGGGCCCCGTCCTTGAGCGCGATGGGAAACCAGTTCGCCATGACCTTCTCGTCTCCATTGGCAGCTTCGATGCCTAGCTCATAGAGCTGGAGGAACTCCGCAGGGTCAGCCGTGCCGTCGTAATGAGGAGGTAGGTCTGGCTTGAACTTGCCGGGCCACGCGACGCTGCGTAGCTCGGTGGTGAAGGTGCGGCAGCTTGCTGTGGCCACGGGAGGCCTTGGGTGACAGAGAGCTTGGTCTTGCATGTCCCCACGCGTTGCAGCTGGGAGCAGCGCGGGGTCTTGACGTGCGGGAGCAGGAGCATGGTCGCGACGTGCTGGAGCAGGGAGCTCTCGGGCAGCTTCTTGCGGGCGAGGGACTTCTTGGCAGCTCTGCACTTGCCACACTGGCACCTGATGGAGTGGGTTCTGCCTAGGGACCATGCGCCTTGGAGCCATGGCGCCTTCCTGAGGAGGAGGCGGCCGGGGCACCGCCGGAGCTTCGTCGCCCGCGTGAGGCGGGGTGCGGTGCAGCGGAGCGGACGAGCTCGGCGACGCGGTCGAGCCATTCTTCGTAGACGTCGTCGACGGGACGGTAGCGCAGGAGCTCGTTTGCCGCGATGAGCGCAGCTCGAGCCTCCATGGGTGCGCAGAGCGCGTGGGATGAAGAACCAGCTGGGGTGAGCAAGGGAGTTGCGGTGCGACCGTCTTGCCGCACGGACGGATGCTGAGACGTAGCTTGCTGCTCGTCTCCCACCGGGCCGGTGGCGGCGTTGACGGCAGGTGACGGGGAACGGCAAGGACGCCCGCCGACAGGGGCAGTCTGGGCGACGCGGGAAGCGAGAGCGGCCCGGCGCTCGGTGCGGGCCCGACGAGCGTCAGACCTGGGCGCAATGGTCGGAGGAGAACGGGGTGGTGGAAGACAAATTCCGGCGCACCCCTACCTGGCGCGCCAAATGTCGGATTTCGGATTCCGGCAGACCCTTGAGGTTCGAACACTGGGGTGCGCGCGGAGATTTCACCTCCTACCTACTTGCGCCCCTCCGCCTCGCTAAGATCTAAACTATGGAAAGAACAACACGAGAGATACAAGGTTTATACTGGTTTGGGCCACCGTTGTGGTGTAACACCCTACTCTAGTGTGTGGTGTGGTGGATTGCCTCTTGGGCTGATGATGATGAACATACAAAGAAGAACAGCCTCGCGAGGGTCTGTTCTTGGCTGGGGCGATGAACTGCTGGGAGGAGTTCAGTCACCCTTCTCTCTCTCTCTCCCTCTTCCTGGTTGTTGATCTCGATCTCCCTAAAAACTCTCTCCCCTAGCTCTCTCCCATCTCTGCCCCCATCTTGCGGGTGGCTGGTCCTATTTATAGAGGCCCTGGTCCTCTTCCCAAATATCTAGCGGGAAGGGAGCCAACAATGGCGGGCTAATTTGAAAGGGGACAGCTAGTACCAGTTATCCTGACAAAAGTAGTCTTCGCCTGCACAAAGCTTTGGTGGTGACGCCATCTTGGGCTCCATGATGACCTCCATCTTGCAGTCCTCCTAGTCTTGGTCTTGTTGCACTGAAATGGCAACCTTTGCCTGATGCCTCGGTTCTCTGCGGCTGCGCTTGCCCCTGTCGGATCATGGGTTCCGGCAAACCCTTAAGGTTCGAACACTGGGGTGCGCGCGGAGATCACGCCCTCTACCTCCCCGTCTCACAAAGGTCTAAAACTACTAAAAGAACCGCACAAGAGACACAAGGTTTATACTGGTTCGGGCCACCGTTGTGGTGTAACACCCTACTCTAGTGTGTGGTTGGTGGATTGCCTCCTGGGGCTGGTGATGATGAACAATACATGGAAGAACAGCCTCGCGAGGGTCTGTTCTTGGCTGGGGCGATGAAATGCTAGGAGGAGCACCTTTTATCCTCTCTTTGTAAGCTCCATTGCTGCGGGCCTGGTGCCTCCCTTCTCCGAGTTCTTCTTCTCTGTCCTCCGCCATTACATCTTGCAGGCTCTGCATCTCCACCCCAACTCTGTCCTTCTTCTGGCGATCTTCGCTTACTACTGCGAGGCCCACGTAGGGGTTCAGCCTTCGGTGGCCTTGCTGCGCCACTACTTCTCCCTCCGGGTCACCGGCGGCTCTCCTTCTGCGTGCGTGGGCTTCGTCGCGTATGGCGGCACCATTGCCATCTCGAATCCCGGGAAGAGGATTGAGGGCTTCAGGAGCAAGTGGGTCTTGGCCGCTGCCGGGCGCATCCACCCTCGGCTGATCTTGCCCGTGAAGCAGCCCGTGAGCTCCAGCAACTGGTGCCGAGCGGAGCTCACGGACCCCTACGTGAAACTGGTGTTGGAGAAGATGGACGCGGACCTGAGGCCGGCCAGCATGGCGGCGGCGAAGTTGACTGGTGCGTCGCTGCTGAAGGAGTTCTTGGAGCGCCAGCTAGCTCCGCTCCGGCGGTACCCTTCTCCAATGTGGAGGCCTCATCCGAGCCCCGAGGCCGTGGACGAAGAGGATGTGACCGTGGTTCTCCAATCTCTGGTCGGGAGCGAGGTGGCAAGGTTGAAGGGCGCTCCCAAGCCCTTGTTCCTTCGCGACGACTGGGAGCAGGTGGTGAAGTCCATGCCTGTTTTTAACGGGGACGGGTTCATGCCCGTGGCGGCTTCCGAAGGACCGGTGGATGTGCCCTCCGGCGATTCCAGCAATGAGGAGGAGGAAGAGGAGCGGGGAGAGGGGCCCAACTCTGGGGCGACTGATGGAGCATCGAGGGCTCCCCTCTCCCGGCGCGGGTCGCGCACTCTCCGCCTTCCGCCGAGCGATGATGATGATGATGACGATGACGTACTGGGTAGCGGGAGCTCGCCCACGATCCCGGAGAGGGGCAGGACCGGGTCGATCCACCGCGGGTCCGTCCTGACTCCGGGGCGTACCGTGGACGCACCTTCTGCTTCTGAGGTCGACCCTTCCAGCCGGCTGTCAGGCTTCAAGTTGGGCCGGAGGCTGCCCGAGCTCACCGGCGATGACCCGTAACTGCTTGATCCTTGATCTTTTGTTTCTCGTTCCACCGTTGAGGCTTGATGATTGCTTCTCTTGAATAGGCTGGCGCCAGCGGCGAAGAAGCCGAAGGGAGCCCCCGAGGCCCCATCTGCGGCGACACCTCCGCCTGCAGGGGAGGGAGATCGTGACGCGCGGGCCTCTCCTGCCCGCTCATCCTTGCGTGGCTTGGCTGAGATGGCTGGGGCGATGAACTGCTAGGAGGAGTTCAGTCACCCTTCTCTCTCTCTCGCTCACTCTCTCTCTGCTTTTCTCTCACTTGTCGACCGTCTGGTTGAGATCGAACCGAACGAACCAACCCCCTTGCTACATGGGTGGCCGGTCCTATTTATAGGCAAAGGCCCTGGGCCTCTTCCCAAATATTGAGCGGGAAGGGCGCCAACAATTGGCCAATTCGAAGGGGAACATCTAGTACACTTATCCTAACTAAAGTTGGTCTTCGCCTGCCAAAGGCTCTGTGGTGACGCCGTGCTGGGCTCCATGGTGACCTCCGTCTCATAGTCCGCCTGGTCTTGGTCTCGTTGCACCGAAATGGCAACCTTTGCCTGATGCCTTGGTACTCCTCGCTGCGCTTGCCGCCTTTGCACCAAAGAGGAAAGAAGGACGCTGCGCGCGCTGGCGCCCGCCTGGCACCCTCGGTCGTCATGGCTTGCGTCATGGGCACCTCGCGAGGTACCCTGCCTTGATTTCTCCGCCTCCTCGTGAGCCAGCCTGAGGAGGCTGCGCCTGAGGATGCGCCGTGTCGTCCGCCCCGTGAGGCTTGGCCCCTCGCGAGGGTCTTGAGTCTTGTGTTGATGAAGATGGGCCATGCTGGGCCTCCTTTGAGCCACGCCGCAGGTCGCACGCAGGCAAGTCTGGGGACCCCCGTTCCCAGAACACCGAGAGTAGCCCCCGGGCCCAAGGCGCGCATGGACTTGGCCGTGCCGAGAGGCGAAAGGGCAAGGGTGAAGCGCCGCGGGCCCTAACAGCCTGCAGCCTTGGGCGCCGCGTGGCGGTTGATTGGACGCAAGTGCTTCAGCAACCGCGCAAGTTGGTAAAGGAGCGGCATCTGCCCAGACTTCGCCTTTTGCTTTCTCCGGTCGCTACTCAGATCCCCTTTCTTGCGCCTTCCCTTTCTTCCTCCAAACTTCTGGATCTACTCCAGCTGCGCGACCTAGGAAGCCATGGCGCCTCGCCAGCCTCCGGCCGAAGCTTGGTATTCTCCTGCTCTGGACTTGCCGAATGTGTCCAAGGCGAGCCTTGCCTGGCTGCGCCGGATGGTGGCGGCGCAGGGCATCAACGGGACAAAGGTGTTCAAGACCGGCTCCGCCACCCCTGAGGGCCGAGGGAGCACCTTTTATCCTCTCTTTGTAAGCTCCATTGCTGCGGGCCTGGTGCCTCCCTTCTCCGAGTTCTTCTTCTCTGTCCTCCGCCATTACAACTTGCAGGCTCTGCATCTCCACCCCAACTCTGTCCTTCTTCTGGCGATCTTCGCTTACTACTGCGAGGCCCACGTAGGGGTTCAACCTTCGGTGGCCTTGCTGCGCCACTACTTCTCCCTCCGGGTCACCGGCGGCTCTCCTTCTGCGTGCGCGGGCTTCGTCACATATGGCGGCACCATTGCCATCTCGAATCCCGGGAAGAGGATTGAGGGCTTCAGGAGCAAGTGGGTCTTGGCCGATGCCGGGCGCATCCACCCTCGACTGATCTTGCCCGTGAAGCAGCCCGTGAGCTCCAGCAACTGGTGCCGAGCGGAGCTCACGAACCCTCGCGTGAAACTGGTGTTGGAGAAGATGGACGCGGACCTGAAGCCGGCCAGCATGGCGGCGGCGAAGTTTACCGGTGCGTCACTGCTAAAGGAGTTCCTGGAGCACCAGCTGGCTCCGCTCCGGCGGTACCCTTCTTCTCCAATGTGGAGGCCTCATCCGAGCCCCGAGGCCGTGGACGAAGAGGATGTGACCGTGGTTCTCCAATCTCTGGTCGGGGGCGAGGTGGCAAGGTTGAAGGGCGCTCCCAAGCCCTTGTTCCTTCGCGACGACTGGGAGCAGGTGGTGAAGTCCATGCATGTTTTTAACGGGGACGGGCTCGTGCCCATGGTGGCTTCCGAAGGACCGGTGGATGTGCCCTCCGGCGACTCCAGCAATGAGGAGGAGGAAGAGGAGCGGGGAGAGGGGCCCGACTCTGGGGCGACTGATGGAGAGTCGAGGGCTCCCCTCTTACGGTGCGGGTCCCACACTCTCCATCTTCCGCCGAGCGATGATGATGATGATGACGATGACGTACTGGGTAGCGGGAGCTCGCCCACGATCCCGGAGAGGGGCAGGACCGGGTCGATCCCCTGCGGGTCCGTCCTGACTCCGGGGCGTACCGTGGACGCGCCTTCTGCTTCTGAGGTCGACCCTTCCAGCCGGCTGTCAGGCTTCAAGTTGGGCCGGAGGCTGCCCGAGCTCACCGGCGATGACCCGTAAGTGCTTGATCCTTGATCTTTTGTTTCTCGTTCTGCCGATGAGGCTTGATGGTTGCTTCTCTTGAATAGGCTGGCGCCAGCGGCGAAGAAGCCGAAGGGAGCCCCCGAGGCCCCATCTGCGGCGACACCTCCGCCTGCAGGGGAGGGAGATCGTGACGCGCGGGCCTCTCCTGCCCGCTCATCCTTGCGAGGCTTGGCTGAGCTGGCTGGGGCGAGCCCAGCCCCCATGGCTCAAACGACTCCCGAGGCACCCTCGTCTGGCGCCACTGCTACGGCTGTGGAGGCGCAATGAACTCCGCCTCGGGACACTGCGGCCTCGCCGCCGCTACTTTCTCCTCCCGTTCCACCGACCGTTGCTTTCCCAACTACTCCTGTTGTCTTGGAGCGCACCGATGTCTCTCCGCCTTCTTCTTCCATCCTGGAGCGTGCCATTGCTGAACTAGACCGGCTGCGGCAGGATCTTCTCGGCGCCGACCCTCTCCTAGTGGTCGAGCGCCTGGAACTGGTTTCAGGGTGCATTCGCTCTAATGCTTCGATTCGGGCGGCGTTGGTTCAGGCCTCAACGGCTTGTGACGAAGAGAGGGAGGCCACCCTTGAGGCGAAGGCTGCCCGAGACGCGGCCCTGGGAGAGGTGGTTGAAGTCCGCGGTCGTTGCAAGGCGCTGGAGGACGAGCTGCAAGGCCTGCGGGACCAGCTCGCGAAGGAGGTTCGTCTTTGCCAGGAACAAGAAGAAGGCATGAAGGCTCGCGAGGCGGCCATCGAGGGCCGGGAGGCCAAGCTCAAGAAGCGCCGCGACCGTCTAAGTGCGCTGGGGGAGGAGCTGGAAGCGACGAGGCTTGAGCTGGACAGCAAGGCCAAGGTTCTTGCCGAGGATCACGTGGCCTTCGCGGACATGGAGAAAGATGCCCCCGCTTCGCTGAAGACACTTTACGAGAGCGACCTGGACAGCCCGCTAGCCAGTGATGGTGACGGCCCCGCCAAGCTGCTTCCTTTCCTGGTTAAGGCCCTTGGGGACGCCGCCCTTGGCATCGGCCCCACGACCGAGGCCGAGGCGCGCGTCCTGTCTTCTGCTGCGCTGACGCGGGTCTTCGCCCACATCTACCTTCATGATCCCAACGCCGACCTCGACGGCCTGCTGGAACCGGTGAGCGGTGAGGGTGCTGCCACCACTGTCGAAGCCGTGAAGGGGCGCGCGGAGGCGCTGCTGGCGAAGTTCCAGGCCTTCAGCACCAAGCCAAAGCAAGGCGTTGCCGGCCCTGCTGCTCCACGAGGCGAAGCCACTCCGCACAGCTTCACCGCCGACAAGTGACTCCGTTCCATCCCTGTTCTTCTTTCAATTCCTTCACATGCATCACGCCTCGGGGAGGCATTTAAACTTGCGTTTGGTACTGAGATGACAGTATGGGTTGTAATATTTGCTTTTAAATTCCTTGAATTTTATGTTTTTCTTCCCTACTTGCTTGTGTTCTACGCCGGCAGAGCCCGGCCCCGCGTGTGCCTCACCCAGCATTAGCCCTGACCGGAAACCAGGACGGGACCAAAGGAGTGAGGGGCTACGTGACAAGTTAGGCTCCTGAGTCGCGATGCTCAGGAGTCCCCCTTGGCGTGCGAACAACAAGTAGGGAGGCGCGATGTAGGTGTATCTTCCGTTCTACGTCTGCAGAGCCCGGCTCTGCGCGTACCTCACCCAGCATAGCCTTTCGGAACTAAGGAGTGAGGGGCTACGGAGCCAGTTAGGCTCCTGAGTCGCGATGCTCAGGAGCCCCCCTTGACGCACAAACAGCTGGTGATGAGGTGCAATGTAAGCGGGGCTACCATTCTACGTCTGCAGAGCCCGGCCCTGCGTGTACCTCACCCAGCATAGCCTTTCGGAACTAAGGAGTGAGGGGCTACGGAGCCAGTTAGGCTCCTGAGTCGCGATGCTCAGGGGTCCCCCTTGACGCGCAAACGGCCTTCATACCTTGGCTCCGCTCAGGGAGAGACGCGTGACGAACCAGGCCCGAGGGGCCTGGCTGGGCGGCGTACGTCTGGGCGTGACCCAGTCGTAGCCCCCGTGCCTAGCTCCCTCGCGCGGCACTCCCGAGGGGAGGCGCTGCGATGAGGCCAGCCACTGAGCTCTGGGCTCCCTGAGGTTAATGCGGCCCGGAGGCCACCCCGAGTTGTTTATCACCAGCGCGGAGCATAGCGCTTCCGTATGTGTACGGGCATAGCCGCTCCTCGGCAGTGTTGTCAGCCAGCGCGGAGCATGGTGCTTCCACTGGTACGTGGGAGGGGGCTCCCCTCCGGGAGGAGCCCCCGGGGCGTGTACAGCCCCGCCCTGACACGTGGCCGGCACGGTAGGGCTAGGTGAGGTGTATCTGGGCACCCGTGAGCCAGTGCGGGACTCACGAGGCCCTACCTCTAGGCGGGTTGCGCCTGGCATTGGGCCGTATCTTGAGATATGTCCCTGCAAAATTTGGTTAGATGCCGGTACTCTACGTCCTCAGGTCACGGCCCTCGAGCTTGTCTCAGCCGTCGCTGGTATGCCAGGTCACGATGCCGTGGACAAGGCCAGAGGGTGAGGGCTGGAGAGCCAGTAAGAGCCCTGAGTCATGATGCTCAGGCACCCCCCCTTTAACGTGCAAGTGGCCGACATGGAGAAGAAAGGATGCCGCGGACAGGCATCAAGCAATCAAGCGTGATAGGCGAATGCATAGTTGGAAATAAACGCGAGGGAGATACACGCCGCCGGGCCTAGCCCGAGCGGCTTGGGGATGATGTAGCCCGAGGGGCGCCCCCAACAAGGCAAACTAACGACCGAAAAATAAAAGGGGATACATGCCGCAGGGACGGACCCACGCGGCCTGGGAGTGATGCAACCCTGGGAGGGCGCTCCCAGCTGGGAAAGAAGCTTGAAAGATGTCACTTGAGGATGTCGTCGGCGAAGTGGCGTTGGTGCAGCAGACTCGGTGGGCTGCGGAAGCTGATCCTCACGAGCCCCCAGGCCCCGGGGCCTCGGGAGGCTCCGGAGGCACTGGTGACTCCTCGCGAGCTGTATTCATCTCCGCCAAGGCCGCAGAACGCCTGTCTTGCTGAGCCTCCATGATGCCCCTCATGAGGTGCTGGTACACCGCAGCCCTGCTCAGCAGGCCGTAAGGCATGCGAACATGGCTATGGGGTGGACCCCCGTAGCGCCCCACTTGCGAGGGCCAGAGAGGCTCCGTCATGGCGATCTGATTGAGCCCTGGTACGTCGACGTAGATGCGCAGCCCACCATCCTCGCCTAGATGTGGGGCCATAGCTGGTAGACGGCGGCAACCTCTCATGATCCTTGGCTCCTGTAGTTCTTGAATGGCCTTGTTAACGAACTCCTGCTGGTCTGACCTTCCTTGTCTGGCTCCTTCTCGAGGGAAACGTGCTTCGAAGCACGCCTCCACATGGTGCCCAAGCGCCTCCCTCGTTACCCTGGCTAGGTCGGTGGCCCTCCAGGTGAGAGCCCCCGAGCCCTGCCTGAGGAGGGCGCCGGGCGCGCTTTCCTATGCGATGGAAGGGGGGTCCCCCTGGGCAGACACGGGCCCTGAGGGTCCTGCCTCCTGAGGGGCTGAGCCTGACGACGTCTTCTTCTTCTTGGGGGTGGTCTTAGGAAGCCTCCTGCTTCCCCGATCTGGGTCTTCCAGTGACGTGGCCTGAAAGGCTCGCTCCAGGGAACACACTGCATCCTTCTCTTCACAGGGCACCGTGATGACGCCGCCACTTCCTGGCATCTTGAGGACATTGTAGCCGTGGTGAGTCACGGCCATGAACTTGGCCAGAGATGGGTACCCGAGGATGGCGTTGTACGGCAGGCGGATGTGGGTGACGTCGAAGTCGATGAGCTCGGTGCGGTAGTTGCTACGAGCCCCGAAGGTGACAGGGAGGCGGACCTGCCCAATCGGGACTGTGGAACCGTCGGTGATTCCAGAGAAAGGATTGGTTGGCTGAAGCTGGTCATATGGCACCTGGAGGTTGTTGAATGTTTCCACGGACAGGACGTTGAGCCCTGCCCCACCATCGCTGAGGGTCTTGGTGACCAGCACGTTGCTGATGACTGGGGAGCAAAGCATCGGGAGGACCCCGGCCGTGGCCGCGCACTTGAGCTGGTCCGCTGAGCTGAACGTGATGGCGCACGCCGACCACCTGAGGGGTGCGTTGCTTCGAGCTTGGGGAGAACTGCATTCACTTCGTGGGCAAACTGCTTGAAGATACGTTGAGAGGCTGGGCTTGAGCTCCGCCCAGGATGCAGGCGATTGCGCGCGGCTCTTGGAAGCCCCCAGCCCCCTCGTCTTGATGGAGGTCTTCGTTCCTCCTTGGCTAAGGCGGCAGCGGAGGTAGGCCTGTGTTGCCTTGAGGGCGATCCTCACGAGGCTGATCCCTCCAGTCTCCCTCGCGAGGCAGGTCCCGCCAGCGGTCCTCGCGAGGCTGGTCGCGCCACCCCTGGCGCGGGCCGCGATCTTCCCAGCGTCCTGGTTTTCTTCCTCCTCCTCGGCCGTAGCCCCGGTCAGCACGGTCAGGGCGACGGCCGATCCTTCCTTCCCGCACGGCGCGGAGTTCTTGACATTCGTTGGTGTTGTGGGTGTGGAGGTCGTGGTACACACAGTACCGGCTGCCCCTGGAGGGTTCGGGCAGATCCTTGCCCCACTTGGTGTCTGGTTCTGCGGCGAGTACGGCAGCCCCCTTGAGCTTCACGTCCTTGGCCTTGGGCTTCTTCTCTTCTGAGTCCGCGGCAGGCAGCTCGAGGAGGGAGAGACGTCCCTCCTCAGCCATGGCGCACTTGGTCGCCAAGTTGAACAGCTCCAGGGAGGTGCAGAGGTCTTCGTGCATCGCCAGCTCCTCCTTCATCGTGACGTCGCGCACGCCCTTGGAGAAGGCCGAGATGATGGCTTCCTCGGACACCTTGGGGATCTTGAGGCGCGCGCTGTTGAAGCGCTGGATGTACTTTTGCAAGGTTTCCCCAGGTTGTTGCTTGATGCGGCGCATGTCGCTCACGGCGGGCGGCCGGTCGCGAGTACCTTGGAAGTTGGCGATGAAGCGGGTGTGCATCTGGTCCCAGGAGGAGATCGTGCCCGGAGCCAGATTCAGGAGCCAGGTTCGAGCTCCTTCCTTGAGCACCATGGGGAACCAGTTCGCCATGACCTTTTTATCCCCGCTGGCAGCCTCGATGCCCAGCTCATAGAGCTGGAGGAACTCTGCGGGGTCAGTTGTGCCATCGTAGCGACGAGGCAGGTCTGGCTTGAACTTGCCGGGCCACGCGACGCTGCGCAGCTCGGTGGTGTAGGTGCGGCAGCCGGCGGAGGCCACGAAAGGCTTCGGCTGGTGGAGAGCTTGGTCTTGAGGGTCCCCGCGCGCTGCAGCTAGGAGCAGAGCGGGGTCTTGGCGTGCCGGAGCTGGAGCAGGGTCACGGCGTGCCGGAGCAGGGAGCGCCCGGGCAGCTCCTTATGGGCGAGGGACTTCTTGGCAGCTCCGTTCTTGTTGCGCTGGCACCTGACGGAGCGGGTTCCGCCCAGGGGCCACGCGCCTTGGAGCCATGGCATCTTCTTCGAGAGGAGGCGGCTGGTGCGCCTCTGGAGCTTCGTTGCCCGCGCGGGGCGGGGTGTGGCACAGAGGAACGGACGGCGCGGAAGAGCCCCCTGCGGCGCGGACAAGCTCGGCGACGTGGTCGAGCCACTCTTCGTAGACGTCGTCGACGGGGCGGTAGCGCAGGAGCTCGTTTGCGGCGAGGAGCGCAGCTCGAGCCTCCAAGGGTGCGCGGAGCGCGCGGGACGAAGAGCCAGCTGGTGCGAGCGATGGAGTAGCGGTGCGACCGTCTTGGCGCACGGATGGATGCTGAGACGACGCTTGCTGCTCGCCCCCCGCCGGGCCGGTGGCGGCGTTGACGGCGGGCGACGGGGAACGACGAGGACGCCCACCGACAAGGGCCGTATGGGCGACGCGAGAAGCGATGGCGGCCCATCGCTCAGCGTGGGCCCGACGAGCGTCGGACATGGACGCGACGGTCGGAGGAGAACGGAGTGGTGGAGGACAGATTCCGGCGCACCCCTACCTGGCGCGCCAAAATGTCGGATCACGGGTTCCGGCAGACCCTTAAGGTTCGAACACTGGGGTGCGCACGGAGATCACGCCCTCTACCTCCCTGTCTCACAAAGGTCTAAAACTACTACAAGAACTGCACAAGAGACACAAGGTTTATACTAGTTCGGGCCACCGTTGTGGTGTAACACCCTACTCCAGTGTGTGGTTGGTGGATTGCCTCCTGGGGCTGGTGATGGTGAACAATACAAGGAAGAACAGCCTCATGAGGGTCTGTTCTTGGCTGGGGCGATGAACTGCTAGGAGGAGTTCAGTCACCCTTCTCTCTCTCTCTCTCGCTCACTCTCTCTCTGCTTTTCTCTCACTTGTCGACCGTCTGGTTGAGATCGAACCGAACGAACCAACCCCATTGCTACGTGGGTGGCCGGTCCTATTTATAGGCAAAGGCCCTGGGCCTCTTCCCAAATATTGAGTGGGAAGGGCGCCAACAATTGGCCAATTCGAAGGGGAACATCTAGTACACTTATCCTGACTAAAGTTGGTCTTCGCCTGCCAAAGGCTCTATGGTGACGTCGTGCTGGGCTCCATGGTGACCTCCGTCTCGTAGTCCGCCTGGTCTTGGTCTCATTGCACCGAAATGGCAACCTTTGCCTGATGCCTCGGTACTCCGCGGCTGCGCTTGCCCCCTTTGCACCAAAGAGGAAAGAAGGACGCTCCGCGCACTGGCGCCCGCCTGGCACCCTCGGTCGTCATGGCTCGCGTCATGGCCACCTCGCGAGGTACCCCACCTTGATTTCTCTGCCTCCTCGCGAGCCAGCCTGAGGACGCTGCGCCTGAGGATGCGCCGTGTCGTCCGCCCCGCGAGGCTTGGCCCCTCGCGAGGGTCTTGAGTCTTGTGTTGATGAAGATGGGCCATGCTGGGCCTCCTTTGAGCCACGCCGCAGGCCGCAGGCAGGCAAGTCTGGGGACCCCCATTCCCAGAACGCCGACAGCCCCCTTTGCACCAAAGGGGAAAGGAGGACACTGCGCGGGCTGGCACCCGCCTGGCGCCCTTGGTCGTCATGGCTTGCATCACGGGCACCTCGTGAGGTACCCCACCTTGATCTCTCCGCCTCCTCGCGAGCCAGCCTGATGAGGCCGTGCCTGAGGAAGCTCCGCGTCATCCGCCCCGCGAGTCTTGGCCCCTCGCGAGGGTCTTGGGTCTGTGTTGGTGAAGATGGGCCGTGTTGGGCCCCCCTTTGAGCCACGCCGCAGGCAGGCAAGTCTGGGGACCCCCGTTCCCAGAACACCGACAAAAACAAGAGGCAAATAGCAAATTATGTAATGCGAGAGATAGGGATTGTGATGGGACTTGGTATGTTGACTTTTTGCGTAGACTCCCCGGCAACGGCGCCAGAAATCCTTCTTGCTACATCTTGAGCTTGCGTTGGTTTTCCTGAAGAGGAAGGGATGATGCAGCAGTGTAGCGTAAGTATTTCCCTCAGTTTTTGAGAACCAAGGTATCAATCCAGTAGGAGCCCACGCTCAAGTCCCTCGTACCTGCCCAAAGCGATAGCTACTCGCAACCAACGCGATTAGGGGTTGTCAAGCCCTTGATGGTCACTTACGAGAGTGAGATCTGATAGATATAATATTTTTGGCATTTTTAGTATAAAGATGCAAAGTAAAAAGTAAAGGCTAAGTAAAAAAGCAAAGCAAGATTAAAGTAATGGAGATTGATATGATGAGAATAGACCCGGGGGCCATAGGTTTCACTAGTGACTTCTCTCAGGAGCATAAGTATTCTACGGTGGGTGAACAAATTACTGTTGAGCAATTGACAGAATTGAGCATAGTTATGAGAATATCTAGGCATGATCATGTATATAGGCATCACGTCCGTGACAAGTAGATCGAAACGATTCTACATCTACTACTATTACTCCACTCATCGACCGCTATCCAGCATGCATCTAGAGTATTAAGTTCAAAACAGAGTAACGCCTTAAGCAAGATGACATGATGTAGAGAGATACATTCATGCAATATGCAATAAACCCCACCTTGTTATCCTCGATGGCAACGATACAATACGTGCCTTGCTGCCCCTTCTGTCACTGGGTAAGGACACCGCAAGATCGAACCCAAAGCTAAGCACTTCTCCCATGGCAAGAACTACCAATCTAGTTGGCCAAACCAAACGGATAATTCGAAGAGACTTGCAAAGATAACCAATCATACATAAAAGATTTCAGAGAAGATTCAAATATTATTCATAGATAGACTTGATCATAAACCCACAATTCATCGGTCCCAACAAACACACCGCAAAAAGAAGATTACATCAAATAGATCTCCACAAGAGAGGGGGAGAACTTTGTATTGAGATTCAAAGAGAGAGAAGAAGCCATTTAGCTACTAACTATGGACCCAAAGGACTGAGGTAAACTACTCACACTTCATCGGAAAGGCTATGATGATGTAGAAGCCCTCCGTGATGACGACCCTCTTCCGGCGGAGCTCCGGAATAGGCCCCAAGATGGGATCTCGTGGATACAGAAAGTTGCGGCGGTGCAATTAGGTTTTTGGCTCCTCTTCTGATCGTTTGGGGGTACGTGTGTATATATAGGAGGAAGAAGTACGTCGGAGAAGCAATGAGGGCCCACGAGGCAGGGGGTGCGCCCCCACCCTTGTGACCGCCTCTTTTGTTCATTGGAGCAGGGTCCAAGTCTCCTGGATCACGTTTGGTGAGAAAATCACGTTCCCGAAGATTTTATTCCGTTTGGACTCCGTTTGATATTCCGTTTATGTGAAACACTGAAATAGGCAAAAACAGCAATTCTGGGCTGGGCCTCCGGTTAATAGGTTAGTCCCAAAAATAATATAAAAGTGGAAAATAAAGCCCAATATAGTCCAAAATAGTAGATAATATAGCATGGAGCAATCAAAAATTATAGATACTTTGGAGACATATCACTACGCTATGATGGAGGGTTTGATTGTTGGAGCAGCTCTGGTGAGTTGTACGATGCCGAGGCTGAAGCAGGACAAGAGAGACAACGTTAACCTGAGTGGAATTCTAATAGCATCTCCAATAGATGACGTAAAATACATAACCACAAAGTGCTAGATGTATACATCAGCCGCTCATCTCTAAATATAACTATCTAAACTGAATGTAACTGTCGAAACTGAACTTAACTGTCGAAACTAAATTTTGCTATCGAAACTGAATTTTACTATCAAAACTGAACGCACTAGAGGTGAGGCTACAAGTCAGTCGACTGACTTTTTCATCTCTCGTCAGTCGATTTTGCAGCCGTTGGATACAAAATCAAGGGCCTGCAGTTCATCTTCAACCTCAACCCCCTGAGCCGCCAGCCACCACCGGCCAAACAGCCCCCCCCCCCCCGCCGCCCACGGCAGGCGGTGCGCCGCCCCGCCTGCCCCGAAAACACTCCCCACCGTCGGTCCGCCGCCACCCCGGCCATCCCTGTAGGCCCCCCGTGCCGAGCTTTTTTCCGACGATCCCCACGGCACTACCCCACCACCGCCGGCGACCATCACCCCCACCCTGAACCCTAAGATAGATAGTGGGGTACCTCTCCTGCGAGCCCCCCTCCCCGCTGCGGCTGGTTCTTCCTTAACTCCGGTGAGCCCCCCCCCCCCCCCACCCCCTGAAAATCAACTGACCCAAAAGTTGATTCAGTCGACTGAAGTGTAGCAAAATCGGAGCAGCATCGCAAGCAGAGCAAGAGCGAGAGCAGTAGCGCAAGCAAGCGCAAGAGCAAGAGCAGACCAGGCAGGGGACCGAGAGCAAGAGCGGAGTAGCAGCACGAGCGAGAGCTAAAGCAGCAGCAGCTCCTTCTGATGTGGATGTCACCGCGAGGGAGCGATGTCGTGGAGGAAGTGGCCGGTGACGCCGTCGTGGATGGAGCCGCGCCGTGTCAGCTGGGGACCGAGCGCCGGCAGCACCGTGAGATCAAATCAAGAAGAAAATGCGGCGATTAATGTACAACCTCTTTGATGGCGCCGATTAGGCCGCAGCTTCATCCAAGGAAACGGTGATGATGATGCTCTTCCGGTGGCGCAGGTGAAGACGGCGGTGTGGGAATGGAGGTGGCACGAAAGACGAGGGGAACATTGGAGCAGCTCCTTGGAGGTGGAGGATGGGGTGGCTGAACCGGTGGGACGACCAGATCAACGACGGATCCTCATCCGGTATGGTGGATGTGGGACGTCGAGGTGTTGTTGTGGACGATGTCGTCAGGGAAGAGGCTCCGGCTGGGTGGCGGACGAAGGAGGGTGTGGGGCTTCGCGGGTTTTGCCGGCCTCGGTGTACGAATGGGTGTGCGAATGGGATGGGAGTGGGGAACCATGGCTTAGGGACGCTGAGGGAGTCCTGGATTAGGGGGTGTCCGGGTAGCCGGACTATACCTTCAGCCGACTCCAGGACTATGAAGATACAAGATTGAAGACTTCGTCCCGTGTCTGGATGGGACTTTCCTTGGCGTGGAAGGCAAGCTTAGCGATGCGGTTGTTCAAGATCTCCTACCATTGTAACCGACTTTGTGTAACCCTAACCCTCTCCGGTGTCTATATAAACCGGAGGGTTTTAGTCCGTAGGACAACCTCATACACAACAATCATACCATAGGCTAGCTTCTAGGGTTTAGCCTCCTTGATCTCGTGGTAGATCTACTCTTGTACTGCCCATATCATCAATATTAATCAAGCGGTACGTAGGGTTTTACCTCCATCAAGAGGGCCCGAACCTGGGTAAAACATCGTGTTCCTTGCCTCCTGTTACCATCCGGCCTAGACGCACAGTTTGGGACCCCCTACCCGAGATCCGCCGGTTTTGACACCGACATTGGTGCTTTCATTGAGAGTTCCTCTGTGCCATCGCAATCAGGAAGGATGCCTCTTCCCGTCTTTAAAGACGGTGCTGTTACTAAGGAAGCCTTGGCTGTCGGCCAAACTCTCCGGCTAGGCGGTTTTCTCATGACCGCCTGTTCGCCCGTTGCGCCGACGGTGACCTCTCAGGTCATCAAAAGCAATCTTCGCGTCAGCTCGGAACTCGCCGAGCAGTTAGATCCAATGGAGCTCTCTTCCGTAAACGAGCTCTTGGATCGCATCGCCGCCTTGGGGGTCACTACGGATTATGACCAGGTTGGGCATAAACCTGATCTAAGAGAAATTAATTCTCCCCAAGTCACCCATCACGTTGCCGTGGTAGAGGCACAGTGCGGCGACTCTTCATCTATCTTAAGGACTAGCTACGTCCGGATTCCCGATCCCTCCAAGCCGGACACCCGCGGAGGGGAGGATGTAACTCAAGACCTGAACTTAGAATTAGGCAACGAGCTAGATTCACTGGACAACATCCAAGAATCCAAACTTCAGAGTTCGGAAACTCCTTGGCCTCTGAGTCTTAGATTGGGTGAAGTTCCGGATTTCATTCCACCCACCCACCCGAACATAAGCGATCTATCCCAAATCAGGCAAAAGCCCAAAGAAACAGTACATCATTACTGGGCGAGGTTCCACCTCGTTATGAACAGGATAAAGGACTGCCGCGAGGAAGACGCAATCTCAATCTTCTGCAATAATTGCACGGACAAGGGAATCCTCAGCGCCACAGGTCGTCGTGATCTTACACGCTTCGCTGACTTGGCGTCCATAGTACAAAAGTACTGTGCGATGGAAAGCGCCCGGAAAACCGAAACTAAATTTTGGGACAATCCGGCCCTGAATAGAAACCCCGTCCGAAATAAAAGGGTGCATCATCATTAGACACCCGGGTTAAAAACCAAAAAACCAAAACCCTTTACATGGCATGGAACCGTACTGGAGGGATGGCTTAATGGACCCTGTAAAATTAATAGTACAGAGGACGCCACACCAACTCATAGCCTTAGAGCATATTGGATACTCCAGCAAGTGGCCAAAAGGGGCGAAGATCTCCTGATTCCGGAGGCCGCAGAAATCCACCTCGGGGACTCCAGTACAGTCTTAACAGTCTTTGAGACTTTCGCATCAAATAATATGTGAAAAAGAACACTATGTAGCCTCGCCAAAGTCTATCAAGTAGCAACAATAAACCCATGGAGTGACACGGCTATTACTTTTAATGCCAGTGATGAACCTAAATTCCGAACAACTCGAGCACCAGCCGCATTGGTACTCAGTGCTATAGTGGACGACTTTCGCCTCACCAAGGTACTCATGGACGGAGGCAGCAGATTGAACCTCATTTATGAGGAAACCCTTCAAAAAATGGAAATAGACTGGAACCACATTGAGCGAAGTAGCACAACCTTTAGAGGAATAATCCCTAGTCGAGAAGCGCGTTGTGCAGGAAAAATGACACTAGATGTGGTGTTCGGCACGCCGGATAATTATAGTCCGAAGATGTCACATTCCAAGTGGCCCCGTTCAGTAGCGGATACCACGCTCTGCTGGGGCGGGAAGCATTTACAATCTTCCAAGCAATACCCCATTACGGGTACATGAAGCTCAAGATGCCCGGGCCGAACGGAATCATCACTCTCACTAGTGATCCGGACATGGCACTCCGCACCGAAAACAAGACAGCCGCATTGGCCCTTGAGGCACTGTCCGAAGGCCTAGTGGTTGAGGAACTGACTACGCTGCGCTCCACGGTAAACAGGGACCATGTGATACTCGACAAAAGATCCATGTCCACCTCCTTTAAACTAGCAGATGAAATAGTCAAATTCCAGGTCCATCCAACGGACCCCAATAAAACAGCTTCCATCGGGGCACAGTTAAACCCCAATGTAGACGCCGCACTGCGAGAATTCCTATGGGAGAACTGGGACATTTTTGCCTGGCACCCTTCAGACATGCCAGGAATCCCACGCAGGCTGGCCGAACACAGCTTAAATATCCTAAAAGGATTCAAACCTGTCAAACAAGCCCTTCGGCGTTTCTCTGAGCCCAAGAGACAGGCAATGGGAGAGGAGCTAGCCAAACTATTGGAGGCCGGATTCATCAAAGATATAAAACATCCGGACTGGCTAGCAAACTTGGTGATGGTACCAAAGAAGGACAAATCCTGGCGCCTGTGCGTCGACTTCAAAGACCTTAACAAGGCTTGCCCAAAGGATCCCTTCCCGCTCCCCCGCATCGATCAAATTATCGATGCCACTGCAGGACATGATTCGTTGTGCTTCCTCGACGCATACTCCGGTTACCATCAAATCAAGATGGCCGAGTCAGACCAAGCCGCAACGGCATTCATCACCCCATACGGCCCATTCTGCTTCAACACAATGCCTTTCGGGCTCAAAAACGCCGGCGCAACATATCAGCGCATGATTCAGACATGTCTGGCAACCCAGATCGGCAAAACAGTAGAGGCGTATGTGGATGATGTGGTCGTAAAAACAAGACATGTCGAATCTCTAGTAGACGACTTGGGGCTTACAACCTCCGAGCATATGACATCAAGCTAAATCCGGAAAAGTGCATTTTCGGCGTTCCAGCCGGAAAGCTCTTGGGCTTCATTGTATCCGGTAGAGGAATCGAAGCAAATCCAGCCAAGATCTGAGCTTTGTCACAATTGGATATCCCAAAGAGACTCAAACAAATACAAAAATTAACCAGATGCGTGGTGGCTCTAAGCCGCTTTATCTCCCGTTTGGGAGAAAAGGTGCTACCCCTCTACCGCCTCCTTCGGCGCACCGAACACTTCGAGTGGACGGATGCCGCCACGGTCGGACTCGACGAAATAAAAGCCATATTGGCAACAAACCCTGTGCTGGCCGCACCAAACATCGGTGAACCAATGCTATTGTACATTGCAGCAACCCATCAAGTTGTTAGCGCGGTACTCGTCGTCGAGCGGGAAATGGACGGACACAAATTCCCCCTTCAAAAGCCAGTTTACTATGTGTCCACTGTCCTCACCCCATGCAAATCACGGTACCCACATTATCAATAGATTGCATATGCGGTATTCATGGCATCCCGGAAGCTACGACACTACTTTCAAGAGTGTTCGATCACAGTAGCATCGGAAGTACCACTCAACGATATTATAAACAACCGTGACGCAACGGGCCGGATTGCAAAATGGGCCATCGAGCTCCTCCCGTTTGACATAACCTATAGGCCACGGCGAGCTATCAAGTCGCAAGTTTTGGCCGACTTCGTCGCAGAATGGACGGAGGCCGAACTCCCTAAAGAGTACGACACATATACAAACTGGATCATGCACTTCGGCGGTTCCAAAATGTTGGCCGGACTAGGGGTCGGCGTCGTTTTGACGTCCCCCACAGGAGACACGGTCCAATATGTACTCCAGATTATGTACACGGACTCCAACAATGCAGCTGAATATGAGGCCCTTTTACATGGTCTCTGGATAGCAGTATCCATGGGCATTCAACGACTAGAGGTGCGCGGGGATTCGAACCTCGCGATATCCCAAATAAATGGAGACTTCGATGCCAAGGATCCAAAAATGGTAGCTTACCGCAACGCCGTCCTCAAAATGTCAGCTCGGTTTGAGGGGCTCGAATTTCAGCATATAGCCCGAGAAAACAACCAGGCAGCAGACGTCCTAGCATGCATTGGTGCAAAACGCGACGCGGTCCCCCCCCCCCCCAACATCTTCCTGGAAAGGCTGTTCAAGCCATCCGTAGTATGGGAAGGGGAACATGGCAATATTAGCCCGGACCCAACCGCACTGTCCAACGCCGAACAATCTGACATAACCGGAGGCTCTGCCAATGAAATCACAACCTCAGCCCACGTACTAATGACCGTTATCGCCCCATGGACAGAACCATTCCTAGCCTACCTTACTAGGCAGGAACTCCCAGAGGACCAAAACGAGGCACGCTGCATAGTGCGGTGATCTAAAGCCTATAAAGTCCATGAGAGAGAACTTTATAAGAAAAGCACTACCGGAGTCCTTCAAAGGTGCATCTCCGAAGAGGAAGGGCGGAATTTGCTGGCTGAAATTCATGCCGGACTCGGTGGCCATCACGCCGCAGCCCGGTCCCTTGTAAGCAAGGCTTTCCGTACAGGCTTTTATTGGCCGACGGCCCGGGCGGACGCTCAGGACTTGGTCCAACGATGCGTCGGTTGCCAGCTTTTTGCAAACCAAAGCCATATGCCACCCACCGCCCTCCAAAGTATCCCCATCACTTGGCCTTTTGCGGTCTGGGGGCTTGACATGGTGGGACCCCTTAAAGGCGGAACCCATAAGAAAAAATACTTACTGGTCATGGTGGATAAGTTCACCAAATGGATAGAAGCAAAGCCTGTTAAGACGGCCGAATCTGGACCTGTGATAGACTTTATATCCGGGGTCGTACACCATTATGGCATCCCCCACAGCATCATCACCGATAACGGCACGAACTTTACGGCCGATGAGGTAAAACTCTGGTGCAAAAACATGGGCATCAAGCTCGATTATGCTTCCGTCTATCACCCACAAACTAACGGTCAGGTCGAACGTGCAAATGGTCTCATTATGAGCGGCATCAAACCCAGATTAGTGCGGTCCCTCAAGGAATCTAACACGCACTGGATAGAGGAGCTAGACTCCGTACTCTGGGGGCTGCGGACCGCGCCAAATCGCACCACCGGATACACATCATTTTTTATGGTGTACGGCGCAGAGGCAGTCTTGCCCTGCGACATAATTCATGACTCACCTCGAGTGCGCATGTACGAAGAAAGGGAAGCCGAGCTCGATCGGCAGGACAGTTTGGACACCTTAGAGGAGGAGCGCGACGTGGCAAAAGCCCGTTCCGCATTCTATCAACAGCAGGCTCGAAGATATCAAAGCAGAGAAGTGCGGGCCAAAAACTACAACATTGGCGAATTAGTTCTACGCCTGCCGGACAAGAAAAAGGACAAATTGAAGCCCAAGTGGGAAGGTCCCTTCATAATCGACCAAGTCCTAACTGGTGGAGCATACCGCCTGCGAGATGCGTCGGATAACCGACTCGAGCCGAACCCATGGAACGCAGCCCGTCTCCGAAGATTCTACACCTAGCGCCGGACTCTGTGTTTGTCTCCTTCCTCTGTCCATTTTTTACATTTTCTGTCTCACATTTCTCTCCTTCCCCTCTTTTCTTTTATAACCCTTAAAGGCTTCTCAAGTGACGTGCTACTCGCGCTCATTAAACCTGGGGGCTTCTTTAACAGAAGCTTATTTATACGGGCTTCACGCCCACCACATGTGTCAAACTTCCGCATGTACCTTTTCTTCACCATTATATGCATCGATATGACTTAAGTTTTGGCCAAGCTGGGTTGCCTGGCTCCTGTGCTTACCCCTACGTTCCCGATTGTTCAGCTAGGTGGTAAAGGGAGCACCTCTGCGATTGTTACTGCCGGATCAGCCAGATGTGTACCTCAGACTGGGTGAAGCCGAAAGCTAGCATTCTTAAGGGAATATTCGGTTGGTGAATCAAAAGATGACCTTTTTTACTCTTTTATATATATGCCCCTAGATGATTTTCCTGCGTTTGCAGTTCGGACATGCACTTTAGGGCATGCCTCCCAGAGAAAGGAACCCCTAACGGAACTATTCTCTCTAGAAGATGTTTCTTACTAACTATGTAATATAACATAACTAGTTGGGCACTTGTCTGATAAAGCACTAATGACCCCTACGCCTGGTCTCCATGCATACCCCGGTTGTTACATAACCGGTAGGGTATTCGGAAACACTACGGACCGTCAGGTCCTGAGGTCAAAGCGAAAAGGTCGGCAACGACAAACGATCTACAATCCGGCTAGAAGGCATTACACATGTCAATTAAAAATTACATAGTCACTATGACTGATTGTATTCCTCTTCGATACCATCTAACAGGCTGTCTAACTTACAGTCCTGCTGGGAATACTTTGTGGCCAATGCTACTTGGTCGTACACTAAGCTTACAGGGATCTCCTTCCCGTCAGGCCCCACAGGTCCGACCTCGGCCACGTGGTTTGGGTCAGACTTCGTGTACCGCGTCTTCACCATGGCCCAGGCCGATATCTTCCACAACCAGAAGCGCCGCCGAGCTCCCCTAAGCTTCTCCGAAAGCTCTCCAAGGCCCTCGGGCATGGAGTGGGATCCCATAAGGCTTGGGCAACGCCCCGCATCGCCTGCCGAACTCGTTCGTGCAGTTGCGAGAGCTCGGGAAGAAGGTCACCCATAGAACCGGACATCTCCTCTGCAGGACGACCCGTTAGCATACCTACATACATTACTCTGTTAGTCAACTTCCTCGCCGAACTCTTTTCTTTCAAAGATTCGCTTAAGCACTTACTAAATATGCCGCGTCGAAGCCGCTGATTCTCCTTAGTAGAGTCCGACAGCTGGCCATGAACATCTTTAAGCTCAATGACCAGCTTGGTGTTGGCATCCTGAAGATCATTCTTCTCCCGCCTCACCCTTGTCAGCATACTCTCACCGGCCTTTAGCTGGCGTATGAGTTATTGTCTCTCCGGATCCAGTCCGGCGCCATCTGCAACATGATTTGTCAGATTTACACCCATGCCGCACTTTGCAAAATACTAATCTTTTGAAGTATATTTTACCAAATGGGGTCCCTTTGGGCTCCGTTGTCGCGGCTAGTGCGACCTCCAGTTGGGCTTTGCACTCTTCCAGCTCCTGGAACAGTACGGTATTCTTCTCTGTAAGAACCTACATAACAAATGATCCTTAAATCAGTTACTCTAACTGTTTCAAGTCTCGGGGGCTACTGGTATATATATATATATATATATATATATATATATATATATATATATTCCAAAATTTTCTTACCCGTATGTCTTTTACATATTGCTCTGTGGCTCTGGCTAAACCATTTTGAGCGGCACGGAGGTACACATCTCCCGAATTGAAAGCATTTAATGCCTCTTGGGAGAAACCAGCATCGCGAAGAATTGTCCGGTGACGCCTGTGGTTCATGGCACTCTCCACCTCGGAATTGGTGGCAGACAGCCTGTCCGCATCCTTTGTTGGAGGGGCGTCCGGTGCGCGCCTTGTGTTCGTTTCCGCTTCCGGGCCAGGCGTTGGAGCCTGCTTGGTGGAGGCACGATTGGCAACCTCTCCGGATATAGTCCGACGAGGTCTCTTCGTCCTGAAGATAGCGCGAACATTAAATACGCCCTGAAGGAATAACACCAGGGAAAAAGAGGGTGTGCTATACCTTTGCACCGGCGTCTCAGTTCGGACTACATTCCTTTTTACCCCACGGGGCCCTGCGGCCCCTCGTTAGCTAGCCGCCGCAGGTTCGGCCTCCCGCCTCGGAAACCTCCCCTGCAAAACATGGTCATTGTCAGAAAAACTGAAATGCGTGAGAATGGATTCCTTCTCAAGGGGATGAGACTTCGCTCTCTGTTACCTGGGAGGCCGGGATTAACCCTGGGTAATCAGCCGTAATGGCCACCAAGGTATTGTCCTTGCTTAGCTGATGAAACACCCCATCAATCAGCTCCACCGATATGTCCGGATCCTCTTCGGAGTCCGGACCAAGGGACCGTTCTGGATCCTCGGGCTGTGGGGGACGGCTGTTTATATCCTTTGCTTCCTGACGCAGTTCCTGCTTTGAAGTCGTTAGACTACATATTTAATCATGGGAATATAAAACGGATGGGTAAGCACAATTGTCCACTTACCCAACTCGGAGGGTTGTACATAGTAAATCCGCCCTGCGGGTTGATGCGGGGGAATTCCTCCTCTTCTCCCTTGTACAAAGTGGATAAGATCTTTACTAGAGCGGCAGCTGAGGCTGGCCCCTTACGACCGTAACGGGTGGCGTCATCCTCCCCGTTAAAATCCCACATGGGGTGGCCCCTATATTGAAGCGGCTGCACCCCCCGCATAATGCATGCGGCCATGACTCCGATCATGGTTAGTCCGAAATGAGCCAATAGTCTTATCCGACCCATCAGGTGAAGGACGTCCCTGTCGCCTTCTCTCTGAGAACTCCGCGGATGACAGCTTAGGCGTTTCTTTAAGGGAGCACTGTTGAATTCAGGGAGACCGACCCGGATAGGATCCGGCAGCAGGACATCATCTATATAAAACCATTCCGAAGGCTAGTCCTCGGACGCCTGCTTTGGGGTTCCGGATAGATATCCGGTCCCGGCGATACGCCACACTTCGGCTCCGCCCACTTGATATATAGACCCCTCTTGAGAGCAGGGCACCAAGCAGAATAACCTCTTCCACGGTGCGAAATGAGCCTCAACACCAAAGAATAGCTCGCAAAGGGTGACGGAGCCCGCGATATGCAATATAGAGGCGGGCGTGAGATCGTGCAATTGGAGGCCGTAGAACTCCAGAAGCCCATGAAGAAATGGATGAATTGGAAATCCAAGTCCTCTTATTAGATAAGGGACGAGGCACACCCGCTCTCCTTTGGAGGGATTGGGGGTGCTCTCCGCTTGCTCTCCACCATTATAGGTGGCGAGTCCGGCTCGGACCGGGACCATATAGGCTTGAGGGAGGAATCCCTTGACCTGAAGCGACACTAGCTCGCTGTGCGGGATGGAGCACCACTCCCAGTCTCCAGGTTTAGAACTGGAAGGGCGAGGGCAGGAGCTGCGACGGCTGGCCATGTTGGAATGGACCTTTGCTGGAGGTGCTCTGATGATTACTCGCGGTGAGAAGAAGGTGCGGTTTGGATCTGAATCCCCATCCCATTAAATAGGCGGCTCGTTTATGCGGCTAGGGGTGTGAATGTAAAAACACCCCGACTTTTCGCATTCGTTTGACATGTGGAAGATGGCCATTATTGGGCGTGGAAGCCAAGGTGCGCTACATTACGAAAATCGGACATTATTCAGGAGGTACACGGAATTTGGAGAAGAACCCGCCTTGCAATGCCGAAGACAACCTGCGCGCCGGACTCATCGTCATTGAAGCCTGGTTCGGGGGCTACTGAGGGAGTCTTGGATTAGGGGGTGTCCGGGTAGCCGGACTATACCTTCAGCCGGACTCCAGGACTATGAAGATACAAGATTGAAGACTTCGCCCTGTGTCCGGATGGGACTTTCCTTGGCGTGGAAGGCAAGCTTAGCGATGCAGATGTTCAAGATCTCCTACCATTGTAACCGACTTTGTGTAAACCTAACCCTCTCCGGTGTCTATATAAACCGGAGGGTTTTAGTCCGTAGGACAACCTCATACACAACAATCATACCATAGGCTAGCTTCTAGGGTTTAGCCTCCTTGATCTCGTGGTAGATCTACTCTTGTACTACCCATATCATCAATATTAATCAAGCAGGACGTAGGGTTTTACCTCCATCAAGAGGGCCCGAACCTGGGTAAAACATCGTGTTCCTTGCCTCCTGTTACCGTCCGGCCTAGACGCACAGTTCGGGACCCCCTACCCGAGATCCACCGGTTTTGACACCGACAGACGCGCTTGTCCAAAATGTGGGGTAAGTTACGAAAGTACCCCCACCGATTTGAGGTGGTTCTTTCGGTTCAGGGGTATCACGGGCATTTCGCGTGTCGGGATTTCATAGGAGGTGGGATTTTTCGCGCGCGTTGCAATTTTGGAATAGCAAGGCGCGGGTTGAGATGGAGGGAGTTGTCGGAGAACAACGAGACAAAGATATATCTTAAATATTTCGGGCTAACAAGGCGGGAGTTTCGCCGCACGAAATTTCGGCATAACAAGGCGCGGCTTGAAATTTCAGGAGAACAAGCTTAACATGTACGCAAAAAAGACAATTTAGACTAGTATGATATACTACCTACAATGTGTTTAACACGCACAACACACACACACAGACACCATTTAGACTAGTAAGGTACACGTGCATTGCACGCATGAGATTTGGCAACCAAATTATGAATAAATACCACATTATAGCATGTAAGCTTCGAGTCATATATGCATGATGTAGATGTTCATTTAATTCTTATAGTTCATTTCATTCAAAATCATCTAGTTTTTATAAGAAAGCTAATCTATTTTAAGATTCATGGAATTGTGCGTTGTAAGGCATAAAGTAAAAACAAATCATGTAAAAAAACATTTGGGCAATTCTGATACGGAAGATTACAGAACAAAGAAGAAGTGCTTGTGTTTTGAGGCTTGTGCATTATGCTTAAGTTCAACCATAGAGTCTTCTAGATTGTACATGTGGCAAAATCTGGTGGAATCTAGATGATATCCAACGGCTAGTAGTGCTCAAATTTCCCAGCTCTGCACCATCGGATTGGCCTCATCCAATGACCATCTTTCAAAGTTAAAGTTATCCGCACACTATATAAAAAATATAAAATATAATATATATATATATATATATATATATGGGTATAGATATAGATATGTGATGCGAAAGCCAGCCATCATCTCCAACTACAATAGTGTGTCCATGCACGGATGCAATGTGGCCAAATGATGTCTGCCATTGGTATCTCAAATTCAAACCAATCTGACCTTGTTCGATGTGTATAGATTGCAACATGCTCGTTTCCAAACCACACCGCGCAGATCTCCGTTATATTAATGCATGCATGGGTTTCAAACATCATGATCTCTTATTCAAATATTTGAATTCAATTTTACATTGATTATGACCTCACCTAGTCTTTTACACCCACACATTGGTCTTCTCTTTATAATTGTACCACTAACTTTCTCTCATGCATGCATGCACACACACTACCATTCGGCATTATCCATCTCACACATGCAATCTTTTTCTTCAAGTCGGTCTACCATGAAGGCACACACACACACATCCCCCTCTCCATCATATCGGGCATTCTTTATCTCTCACGTGCATGCGCAACGATCGATGTTCCTCTATGTGTGTGTGTGTGTGTGTATAGCTAGGTCTTTCATAGTTTTCCACATAAACCGGTCAATCTATATATCTAGTGAGGTCTCACCCTCTTTCCCACGTCCACATCGATCAATCTATACCTCTCTATATAGGATTACATATATAGCTAATACACCCACATTAATTATATATCCAACGCCCCTCTCATCATCCATGCCTTCCGGTTCATCTCTCAGACGCGCACACAATGGTGAAGACAGGGGGCAGCAAGCCCCCCCCCTAACATCACTATATATCGAGGCTAATATGAATGTGATCATTAGACAATTGCTGGTAAAATGGTTTAAGTTGATGAATTGACCCTCCTCGTAAAGGATTAGCAATGCTTGGCCCCCTAGCTCATGGGACATTTTTCATGGCTCCGCCACTGCGCGCAACAGCACACGTTCTCGCCCCCTCTCTCTAAATATCGATCTCGTAGTTGTGCACTCCTTCATAGTCTCCCTCCACTCGCCCCTCACACCATCTTCTAGCCCCCCACCGGATTTTGCCACATGTACAATCTAGCAGACTCCATGGTTGAACTTAAGCATAATGCACAAATATCAAAACAATAGTGGTTCTCCTTTGTTATAGAATCTTCCGTATCATAACTGCCCAAAATTATTTTCTAGTTGAATTGCCATTATTTATTTTTACTTTATGCTTTGCAGTGCACAATTCCATGAATCATAAAATAGATTAAGGGCTTCTTTGATTCAAAGGATTCTCGAAGGAATTTTGGAGGATTCTAATCCTTAGGAATTTTTCCTATCTTGGTTGTTTGATTCGTAGGATTGTAAACCATAGGAATTTTTCCATATGATTCATTTGCACTAGATTTCATAGGAAACATCCCATCCACTCAAACCTCTTTGAAAGAATTCTGTGTTTTTTCTATGCACAATCAAACACTCGTACCATCCTGTAGGATTCAAGACGACATTCCACTCTAATCCCATGTTCTTCCTATTCCCGCGTTTTAGAAATCCTACGAATCAAAGAGGCCCTAGGTTTTTTATAAAAACTAATTGATTTTGAATGAGATGAACTATAATAATTAAACGAAGGTCTACATCAGGCATATATGATTCAGAGCTTACATGCTACAGTGTGGTATTTATTCGTAATTTGGTTGCAAAATCTGATGCGTGCAATGCACGTGTACCTTACTAGTACTTCGAGTATGTGCAAAACACAATGGCACGCTACACAATGTCTCTCTTATAGTTCATGAAGCCACCTGGCACATGTGGAGGCGTTGTCGCGACATCCTCCCACATTTATGGTTAAAATGTGACACTAAATACGACTAGTAAGTAGTACAGTAGCAGTACTAGTATTTGACTGCATGTGTCACCTTCTCTGCGAGGAATGAATAGAACAATGCTAAAAATGAGATGACTAGCAAATTAGATCATTCTTTATCGCCAATAGAACAATGCCCCTTGCTAGTATTATATAATAAGAGTAGAGAGTAGAGGATATGGCACTGGGCTACCGTGTTTCGTGCTCCTCCGTTGTACTCTAGGGGAAAACTTGAGTATACCGCACGGTTCTTTGCTTCTCCTCAGGTCATCGGCACATTAATACGAGCAGTCAAATCACAAGGCCCCGCCTTCCAGCAATAATGAGCCATCAAATCACAAAGGCCCTCGCCTCTCGTGAAAAGGTCCAAGCTAGACTGCCCCGCCCTCTAGCCTTTTAAAAATTGTATACATTTGTATAGTAGTAGTATCGATGGATAGCGCCATGGAGCAAAACTAACAAGATGTAATTAAAGAAAAAAGGTGGTACATATAGAGAGCGCTCGTCGCCAAATTATGCATATACTATATGACACTACCCACTATGAAGGTACTAGTAGCATAGACTAATAACTGGTCTATGTTACTCTCCGCTATGACCAGCCAAAGTCGAGGCATGGATACCAACGAGGGCCTGGTTGTGTCTATACTTGGACAACTCACCCGACTACATGCGCACCAGGCAGACGAAGCTCGTGTCATGTTGGTGCCGTGTGCGACCCGCACATTAACCAAAACCTCACGCCTCCATCTTAGCCTCCGCGTTTAAAACATCTCAATCTCAAGGCCAGGGAGCAACGTGAAACCTATGATAGAGCCAATCAGATGGTTGAGAACACTACCATTCGTAGCTATAGATGCGTGTGTGAGAGAGGACGAGTGCGTGCGTGTGTGAGAGAGTACAACTGCATGTGGGTGGCATCGACCTAGGGAGTAGTGATGGTGCGTGCGAGAAGTCCCGAGAGATAGGTGTAATGCGTCTGAGAAAAAGACTAGTCTATAGCTCGCCACGAGGCTATTCCTGTCGAACGCCAAGCGTAAGATATGTATCTGACGGTGCCAGTTTTTGCACATACACAATAGTAGAAAAAGAACTAGTACCATGGCATATGCTACACCACGGCCGAGAAAACGTGTCGACGTTACGCCATCCGGGAATAGTGCCACACTTTGAAACTAGAACCGTCAATAAATTTTGAGCGCGTCTCGTCACATTCCAAATTACTACTACTACCACGCTATATTTAATTGCAAACATGTTCACACGGAGCACAACCTAAACGGTTTCCCACTTAGGAGCGTATTAGTAGTACTCATACTCGGTTATAAATACTACTATGCTAAGATGATTGCACATTCCTCCTCAACTCCTCATCCACAAAAAACAATCAAGTCAATCAAGCCATAGCCAGCATGAGTTGTGGGTCGAGAGATTTCCACCAGGGAGAGGTGAGCATGGAAGAGGAAGCACGAGTGTCGGTGTCAAAACCGGCGGATCTTAGGTAGGGGGTCCCGAACTGTGCGTCTAGGCCGAATGGTAACAGGAGGCAGGGGACACAATGTTTTATCCAGGTTCGGGCCCTCCTGATGGAGGTAAAACCCTACGTCCTGCTTGATTAATATTGATGATATGGGTAGTACAAGAGTAGATCTACCACGAGATCAAAGAGCCTAAACCCTAGAAGCTAGCCTATGGTATGATTGTATGTTCGTCCTATGGACTAAAACCCTCCGGTTTATATAGACACCGGAGAGGGCTAGGGTTACACAGAGTCGGTTACAATGGGAGAAGATCTACATATCTATATTGCCAAGCTTGCCTTCCACGCCAAGGAAAGTCCCATCCGGACACGGGACGAAGTCTTCAATCTTATATCTTCATAGTCCAAGAGTCCGGCCAAAGGTTATAGTCCGGCTATCCGGACACCCCCTAATCCAAGACTCCCTCAGTAGCCCCTGAACCAGGCTTCAATGACGACGAGTCCGGCGCGCAGATTGTCTTCAGCATTGCAAGGCGGGTTCCTCCTCCGAATACTTCATAGAAGATTTTGAACAGAAGGATAGTGTCCGACTCTGCAAAATAAGTTCCACATATTGCCATAGAGAGAATAATATTTACACAAGTCTAATCTGCTGACGTATTCCGTAGCGTGTCATCACGCCACAGCCAAGCCTTTATTTGAACCGTTTTTACTGTCCCACCTCAGCGCATTTTGTGAGGCGGTTTCCTTGACACGTCTTGTGGAAGCAGAGATCGTGTCCCCTTTATTTACAGGATTCTCATCAATACGGACATGGGTAACCCAATCGTGCCTGTTGGTGTGTCTCCTCAATCAAAGGCGAGTACAAAACGGTCACGGGGAGGGCTCTTGGTATTCAACCTCTTATAAAGAGACCAAGGCCTTACTCCTTTCTTTTGATCTCAATCGAGTTCGCCCTTCGCCTCGAGTTCCAACACCCAAGGCCCCATATTTCAGGCGCTTCGGACTTTCGACGATGTCCGGCTCCGACCTTCGAGGCCGATGGACGCCTTCCTCCGTCATGGAGGAAGACGTGCTAAAGCTGAGAGAGGCCAGGTTTTTGACCGGCGAAATCTCGCATAGGCTGCCTGCTCACGGGCAGGTTATTCCTACTCCCAAGCCTGGTGAGAGCTGTCTCACTTCCTCCGAGGGCTAGGCTTCACGGCGGATCCCTTCCTGAGGGGGCTCATGTTTTATTATGGGCTGGCATTTCATGACTTAGCCCCGGAGTCCATCCTCCACATCTCATCGTTCATTGTCGTGTGCGAAGCCTTCCTCCGTATTACTCCTCACTTCGGACTGTGGCTTAAGACCTTTAAAGTAGAGCCGAAGATGATTGAGGTACAGCACGTGGAGTGCGGAGGCACTGTTATAAGAAAGAATGCTGACGCTCCATGGCCCGAGGGCCCTTTTCAAGAGGAGTTTAGCTTATGGCAACAACAGTGGTTTTATATCACAGCTCCCAGGAGCACCAAGTGGGTGGCACTGCCTGCTTTCCGCTCGGGTCCCCCGCCACGACTGGCGTCATGGGTCAATAAGGGGCTGGACTGGGGGTCGGCAAAGGACGTGCCCCTGTTGCAGGGCCGCATCCGAGATCTCCTAGAAAGAGACATCAGTCTGGTCGTGGTGACGCGGGCTATGTTAATTCGCCGAGTTCTGCCCTGCAAACGTTGCCCCCTCCGTCTATGGGAGTTCAACCCAGAGGGACCACGAGTTCTCCAACATTTTCTTGGCATGATGCCCGTGGAAATGTACAAATTGTTCTTCAGACCACAAGTAGTGTGTCTGGATTCTACGGAGGATGCAGGTCTGAGCTGCAATCGTCCGGATACTCAAGTAAGTAGCCCTGTGCCCGGACAAACCATCCGTTCATTTATCACAACATCACCCTTAAAAGAGTTGTCTTTGAAATAGGAGTGGGTAGCGAAGGCGAAGTTAATCAGGTGTTCGGCCCCCCTTCCCGAGACCTCGCCGGATCTCGTGTTAACCAGGATGCTGAAGATCGTTCCTTCAGAAGAAAGCGAAGGGGGGGACAAAGAAGCTGCTGCCTCCCCGAAGGAGGCTGTATGGGAAGGAGGAATCGAAAATTCCTCTACTCAGGGGAGGAAGAGGACTGCCTCTGAAGACCCGGAGTCCATGGTCTCAAAGCGGGGGAAGAAATCTTCACCAGAGGGTCCTGTGCCGGGGGATGCCTCGGTCGTACTATGCCCTCAAGGGGATCAGCCCTCCACCAAGCCGTAAGTAGAGAGGGGAGGTTTAAAATGAGAGAAATCCTTTTTTTATTTCTGAGGAAAATAACCGAAATTTTACCTTGTAGTTCGGATCTCAGCCCTTCTCAGCAGAGCTCATCTTCAGGGGATCTTCTTCCAGAGATGATGGAGAGCGGAACGCCTCCCCCTGCCGTACCGCCTTACGAGGCGGGCGATCCTGAGGTATCGTTGCGGAGGGTTTCTCCGAATACGGCGGGGCCGGAAGGCAATCATATGGCCCCCCAAGGCCATCCGTGTCCGGTCTTTGAAAAAGGCCATCGAACGAGTCCGGCACCGCCTGGTGCTCGGTCGGATGAACTGAAGGATCTGTTAGGGCGAGCGTCTATCTCAGAGGAACACGGTACGTTGATGGGTATGGTAATTGAAAGGATTTCGTCCGCTGAAAGCGGGTTGCACAAGGCCGTCAGGAGTTTACTGACAGGCTTTGAGGTACGCGAGGTGATGTACCTTTTGACAGTTCCGCATATAAGATGCGCCCTATGTAGATAGTAGCCCCTGAGACTCTGTGTGTTGTCGAAGACGACAGCACGCAGAGGATCATAGTCCCAGGTGTAATTTTGCCGCCTTCCTATGTAGGTGGCGAAGTGTCCGGTGGCCAGTCGGACTGATGAATTTGCTGAGCTAACGCGGCAACTTGACGTGGCAGATGCCGACATCGCGCTTGTCAACAAGCGGCTTGACGAGGCGCAAGGTATGTCATTTCTCCGGAGACACCTGGTAAGAGGAGCTTGATGCCAGTATCTTACAGCGTGTCCGCTTGATGCAGATGGGGCCGCTGCCATGGAGAACCTTCGGGCGGAACTTGCCCGAGCCAAGGAGCAAGCCAGGAGAAGTGATGTGGCTGCCGTAAAGGCAATTGAAGAGCTGAAAGCCGAATAGGCTGCTCACTGCTGAAGCAAGAAGGAAATGGCCGAAATGGTTGTGAAGTTAAAGAACGCTGCTGACCGCTGCAAGCTTCTTGAAAAAGAAGATCAGGCGAAGCGGACAGACCTAGAGAAGGCCACTACAGCGGCCAAGGATGCTCGTTCTGCGATGAGAGCGATGAAGGAGGAGCTGCGTCAGGCCGGAGATATCGTGGCTGGAAAGCCCTTTATGTTGCGGATGAAGTTCGGAGATCCTAAATACGCTCCGTTGGACCGGATGTGGAGTTCGGCGGACGCATATATGGATTTAGCTGTGAGTGCCGGTGATGCGGCCAAACATTTTCGAGATCAGAAAGATAGCGAAGTGGAGAAGCTCTCCTGGTCACAATTCAACAATCCAGAGCGTCCGCTTCCGTTGACCGATCGTTTGGCCGAATGGGCCGAACTGAATAGGTTGTCCGGACTCGCCATGAAGGATGTCGTTAATCATCTGTGGCCGGAAAGGCCAAAGCCAAATTGTTATTTTAGCTTGGTGCAGCAGTTCCTTGGTGCCGTGCCGCATATCAATGCGATGAAGAGGTCAGCGTGCATAGAGGGTGCGCAGATGGCCCTTCCCCATGTCAAGACATACTGGGCGGAGATGGGGGCCACCGCTATTGCATCCCAAGATTCGGACGGAGGCCGAATACCTGCTGAGCACTATTTTCAGGAAGTTCTGCAAGGGGCTCGTTTAATAGAGACGCATTGCCCGAAGGATATTATGTTCGAATCACGTGTATTATTGTAAAACAATATTTTGATGAATTGTAGAATCTTTGTATACTTGTACCTGCAAGTATTATAATGCCTCCTGTGCGGCCATTGAGGTATATGTGTATATAATCTGAAAGATGGCAGTCGTCGGCTTCAGCCCCCACGCATATAATGCGGGGGTGTTCGCAGAAAGCGCATTCTCACACTTGATCCAACGTCTTGGTCCATGAAGGAGGTGATAGCGCAGCGAACTAGGCAATCGGACTATAATGCTTTATCACTTTCACTTAGCCATAGGAGTTTGACAGGGGGGCTACTATATAGCCCCTGGTGGCGCCGCACTCGCCCGAACTCAGGGCGCGTGTGTGCCTGGCCGGGAAACGGCCCTTCGTTAATGCGGAGGAATCCCGAAGACTCCAATAGGTCATCGAGTGGTTGACCAGTCTCATGCTATATCATGACAGTCAGTTTTCGGCTTTCTCTACTGAGGTGTTCGCTTGGCTGAACCGGGGTACAATCGCAGTAGTTCTCCTGGTGCCGCCTTAGCCAATAGAGCAGAACGTAAGGCAACAAAACATAGGAGCCGAGCAAACCCAACATTTGACCAAAGACATGATTCGGAGCTCATGCATATAAGGCCAAACTCGTGACGCCGAACACTCCCTAAGGTATTCAGTCTTTATAAAAACGGGTTGAGCAGTGCCCTTGATAATAAGCCCCTGGTGTCCAGGTACGTGCGAAATTCTAACGTGGCCACATGCCAAGATGCCAGCCTCCTCCTCGGTTATACTGTGAATCCGGGGGATGTGCATCAACAAGAGACAGTGAAAAAGGTTTACGTAGGGTCTTAATATAAAGAGAATCCTTGGGACGGGTCCCTGCTGCACGTCTGTGCCTGTGTCTCCATTGTGCCGTGTCCTGGACGGGTGTAGCACGGTGTTCATCTGTAAAAGAGAGGAATTTAGTTGAAAGAAGAATAGCCGTGCGAAATATATGTTGTACTAAGTAAACAAAGTATAATTCAAGATGGGGAAAATTGAGCCTTATTGTCGCTTATTTGACATATGGAGAGCCCCTTGTATAGGGGTGTATGGCTACAAAAATCTTTATCAATTATAAGTTTGCTCTGGACTCGCCTAGCCGTGTCCGTGGTCTTAATGACCTGTTAGATGCTTTTGTTGGTGAAGTTGTTTTAATGTGTGGCTGTCAAGGCAGCCGTATAGTCTTCTGCGTGCGAGGAACATTCAATGTTTCCCTTTAGTGAGATGATGCCTCGTGGGCCGGTCATCTTGAGCGTGAGAGATGCATAATGCGGTATTGCGTTAAAGCGGGCGAAAGCTTCGCGTCCCAGTAGTGCTTGATAACCACTTGAAAATGGGGCGATGTGGAAGGTTAGCTTTTCGCGGCGGAAGTTATCAGGGGAACCGAACATTACTTCTAGCAGGAGAGAACCCGTGCAATGGGCATCCGGGCCTGGCGTTACTCCTTTAAAGGAAGTGTTGCTATGGCGAATTTTTGTTGGGTCCATCCCCATTTTGCGGACTGTGTCCTGATATAGCAGGTTTAGACCACTGCCACCGTCCATCAGGACTTGTGTAAAGCGAAATCCGTCGATTATCAGATCTAATACCAAGGCGGTCCAACCTGCGTTCCGGATACTTCTGGAGTAATCCTGATGGTCGAAGGTGATCGGTTTTAACAACCAGTGGCGAGACTCCTTTGTGATAGGCCGCATGGCGCGTACCTCTATAGGCGCCACTTTGTTTTTCCCTTTTGTCACGTGAAGTAAGTTTACTGTTTTGACTTCTTGTGGGAAATTCTTTTGTTTCCCGGTGCTCTGCTGGTGGGGTTCGTCATCGTCCTCACTTGGTGTATCGAGCCCCTTGTGTTCGGCGTTGAGCTTGCTGGACTACTTGAAGACCCAACATTCTCTGTGGGTATGATTAGCGGGTTTACCAGGGGTGCTATGGATCTGACATACTTGGTCCAGAATTTTGTTTAGGCTGGACAGTTCATCTCTGGCGCCTTTAGAGGGCTGCTTTTGCTGACTTGGCCGAGAGCTTTTGAATCCGGCATTTACTGTCGTGCTCTTCGTGCTATCTTCTTTATTCCGACGTTTGTTATTGTTGTTACGCCGTGATTTCCCGTTTCCATCTCTAGCTTCGGATGTACTGGGGTCGCTAGTGCTACATCTGGCTAGCCAGCTATCCTTACCCGCGCAAAAGCGGGTCATGAGGCTTGTTAATGCTGCCATTGTTCTCGGCTTTTCTTGGCTGAGGTGTCTGGCAAGCCATTCGTCAGGGACGCTATGTTTAAAAGCTGCCAAGGCTTCGGCGTCCGGACAGTCGACTATTTGGTTCTTTTTAGTAAGAAACCTGTTCCAAAGCTTTCGGGCTGACTCTCCGGGTATGCCTCTATGTTTACGGGTTTGAATCCCTCTGGAAATTCATGGTCCAGCACCTCATCGGTGAAACATAGGGGGTGTGCGGCGCCCCTATATCTGGGCGTGCCGTGGTGTTCGGATGTTTGGTGTGTTGCATCGTGTGCTGGAGTGCGCTTGCGCGGTCCATAGATGGATCTAGTTGCTCTGTCCTTTTGATGCGAGCACTTGCGTGGATCGTGTATTGGCTTCTGTGCGGCGTTGCTTGCCGCTCCATGTTGGCCGTGAGGTCGTCTATCTGGCCAGGTGGCCGTTATAATTTTTGGTTGCGGGGGTTCTAAGGCCTCCTCATCGAATTCAGGTAGCAACTTCTGCTTTGGGTAGCTCTTGGTGAGGCGATTACCGCCATACTTCGTTGCTGTGTTGAGTACTTTACTCCATCTGATTTGGAGTATGTCTTGCGCCGCCTTGAGCCTTTGCTTCTGCCTTTTTAGACTCCTCACGGTGGCAACAAGCCTTTGATGGGCATTTTGTTGCTCCGGGCGTCTGGCCGGTGTTATGTCGGACTATTATCCTTGACAGAGTTGGTTTGTTCAGTTCGATTATCTGCGTTGCCGTGGTCCGGCAGTGGTTCGCCCTGCTCTAACGCTGGGTCTATATGATCATTATTTCTGTCAAGGCGGGATTTGGGGCGGCGCTTACGCCTCCGCTTTGAATGCTTCTCGAGGGGACAGCCCTTTGTTGCGTCCTTCCGTTCCTCGTCGTTGTTTTCCTTTGGTGTGTCCACCATGTATACGTCATGTGATGAGGTGGACGTCCAGTGCCCTATGGGCAGTGGTTCCTCTTTGTCTCTCGCATCGTCGTCCATACCGTCGATGTCTTCGGAGTCGAAGTCGAGCATGTCGGTTAAGTCATCGACAGTGGCTACTAAGTGGGTGGTGGGTGGGTCGCGAATTTCTTCATCGTCCGCATCCCAGTCCTGCCGGACATAGTTTGGACAGGATCCACCTGATAAGGAGAGAGACCTTAATGAGTTCAGTATGTCGCCAAAGGGCGAGTGCTGAAAAATATCCACGGAGGTAAATTCCATGATCGGCGCCCAATCAGATTCGATAGGAACGGGCGCAGGCGATTCGGAGTCCGTGGCCGGGAAGGATTCGGCAGTTTAACAACACGGCTCTCGTGCAAGGTAAGGTCGATGTTCGGCACGATCACTGCTGAGGGTAAGGCCTCCGTGGCGGGGTCCATCCACCCGTCCACGGAAGGCGCAACTAGCTCCGAATTGAAGGTCGGAGCGGCTGCCGGTGCGATCTCCTTAACACTGTTCGATGGGAGAGCTAAGTCATACTCATCGTGACCGCGTGGCGCATAAGGCAGAGGCTCGAATCCGTCGAAGATCAAATCTCCATGGATATCGGTCATGTAGTTTAAGCTTCCAAACCTGACCTGGTGGCCAGGGACGTAACTTTCAATCTGCTCTAGATGGCCAAGCGAATTGGCCTGCAGTGCAAAGCCGCCGAACACGAAGATCTGTCCAGGGAGAAAAGTCTCACCCTGGACTGCATCGCTATCGATGATAGTAGGAGCCATCGAGCATAATGGCGACGACACAGAGGAACTCTCAATGAAAGCACCAATGTCGGTGTCAAAACCGGCGGATCTCGGGTAGGGGTCCCGAACTGTGCGTCTAGGCCGGATGGAGGAAGGGGACACAATGTTTTACCCAGGTTCGGGCCCTCTTGATGGAGGTAAAACCCTATGTCCTGCTTGATTAATATTGATGATATGGGTAGTACAAGAGTAGATCTACCACGAGATCAAAGAGGCTAAACCCTAGAAGCTACCCTATGGTATGATTGTATGTTCGTCCTATGGACTAAAACCCTCCGGTTTATATAGACACCAGAGAGGGCTAGGGTTACACAGAGTCGGTTACAATGGGAGGAGATCTACATGTCCGTACTGCCAAGCTTGCCTTCCACGCCAAGGAAAGTCCCATCCGGACACGGGACGAAGTGTTCAATCTTGTATCTTCATAGTCCAAGAGTCCGGCAAAAGGTTATAGTCTGGACACGGAGGTCCCGCCGCGCCGTCGATGTAGCAGACTGGTCCGGCCATGCCGCAGAAGCAGCAGAGATGTCCCGCCGCACCGCCGAAACAGCAGGGAGGTCCCGCCGTGCCGCGGCGGCCTGGGAAAATTTCTCGCGGGCAGGCGAGGACTCTTACAGGCACATGCATGTGATAGTCCATAGCCAGATGGATCAGATCTCCGGCTGGGCGAGGATGCAGGACGAGGCTACCGGCGTCATCCGGCAACTTGGGGAGGGCAATGTGAAGCTCCGGGGCGAGCGCGACCTGCTGAGGGCGAATATTGTTGGAAGGGCGAAGCAGGAGGAGGAGACCGCTGTCGTGTTGCAGAGGACGGGCGTCATCATCAAGAAACTTATGGTCGATAATCCCATGCTCCGCATCAAGCGCAACAGGATGGTGGAGGAATCCATGGATGCTGCCAAGCAGCGTATTAAGGACATGAAACTCATGAAAGAGATCATCGCCCGCCGCGAGAACTAGTCTCCGCGACCTGCAGCGCACAACGATAGTAGAGATCAGCGAGCCAGATCGTTGTATGCATCTTCCTTCTTCTTTTGCCCTTGTGTATTTCGGGCATAGCCGCATGTGGCTTTTTTAATTATCTTCCTAATTATGTAAGACTATTATTATCCACTCTCCTCGTCCTTATATATATTCATCAGTCTTGCTATAAGTTGTAGTAGATGCTATATAGGTCCATCGGATCTTACATCAAGATCCGTGCAAAATTTTCTTTTCAGATTTTCTTTTTTCTCTCTTAAATCTCAGTCGACTGAGACATTGCCACGCCATTAAACAGAAGCTCGGGCGCCATTAATGTAGACCTTGGGAGAGAGGTGGACGGTAGATGGAGGTCAAAGGGCTCTCCTCCCGATAAGCACGCGCAGGGGTCTAATCGCATGCCTCCCGTCCTCAAATAGCTACCCTGCACAGCGCCTCCTAGCTAATAAAAAAAGGGGACGCGTGGCGGCACGTAAATGGTAAATAGAACGCCCACGGTTTCAATAATACTTGTGTTTCCGATTGTAACGTGATAGCACTTGTTCCGAAATGACTTTGTTGATTGTTAATGTGTGCGCCTTCCAAATCGGACAGCAAAAAATGCCATTAATCCGTGAGATGCCTGCTCAAAATGCAATTAGATATCTAAAAAATGCCATCGTTAAGTTAGATGTTTGCTCGGAAATGCCATTAGACATTGTTATTTTCACGTCAAACCCGTTGACCATGTTGCATGACAAAAATAAACCGATTCTCAAAATGATTAGTTAATCGTGTCCAGCACAACACACCCCTCAAATAAAACTAAGCACCCTAGAATTCTTTGACAAAACTAAGCACCCTGAAATTCTTTGACAACTAAACTGCTGGCTATATGATGTTGGCCATATATATTGTACATATATAATGTCAAGAAACGAGTGGTTGTACTATACCAACTAAAAGATGAAATGTACGAAATATAACGAGAAGAAACATAGCATAGTTCTGCTGGGGGCTCAGCACAACACACCCCTCAAATAAAACTAAGCACACCAGAAATTAAACTAAGCAACTAATCCGGTAGACACTGCATTAGAACCACCATGAGCAACGACACTGCACCTTACTCGGATTCCTCTTCCATGTCCTCGACTTCGTCCTTGTCCCTCTTCCTCTTGGGCGATACTTCTTTGCTTGATCAGCACACTTGGCTCTTGCTCTTCATCCAACCCTTGTAGATATTGAAACAAAGGTAGCCATCCATTGCAGCGTAGTGGATGTGGTCTATATCTAGTACAGTCCACTGCCATGCATAATGAAACGTGTGCGGAGCTTTCTTCAGTTCACCATACATACGATGAACCATGGCTCCGGCCAGGGTCAGCATTGAAGGCTGATCAAGGGAGGGCACCAGCCCTTCCTTTTGGAGGTCGAAGGGGTCGGCTACAACGAGGCCTATCTGACCCAGGATTTCCTTGTCATTCCTAAAGTCTACAGTAACGAATTTGACTCGGCCGCCCTTGAGGAAGTTCTTAAATTCCTCGCACTCAACGTTGGCATGGCATATGTGGTAGACCAAGCATAAGTCATGCATGCAAACCTGGATCACGGCAGGCTTCTTCTTCTCTGCCTCCTTTAGTTGCTTCTCACTTCCCAGGACTGTGGTGTACTCAACATCTAGCCCAGCGACCCACTCATCATTTGAGTTTTCAAACATGCATTCGAAGCGAGCAAGGCATTCTTTCACCGTTGCGGCAGAACGGGTGTAGATGACGTCGAACTCATCGTCGGTGATGGTTCTAACCTTGTACTCACCGCCGATCATGGAGATTTGGGACGCCATAGATTTGGGAGGAGGGCTAGGATTAGTGGAACTGCCATAATGTGAAAGGACGGGACAACTAGGAGTGGTTTATCGATTGTAAAAATGTCGAGTGGGGGGCGCGTGCGAATGGCAGGGTAGTGGCTTGCCTGGTGGATAAATGGATTCGTGCACAGTACTATGGGGGCCCAATTAGATGTCATGTCTACTCGATGCCCAATTAAATGGCTTTCGATGTCATGTCAAGTGTCGAGCAAATTACAGGTGATACGAAGCTTTCCATTCCCCCATGATACGGGCTACCGAGAGACCTTGGATCTGAGATCGAACGGTTGCATGGCATGATTCTAGACGTATGGGTGAATATCCTATCCTGGAGGGTTATTCTGCGAATTTTCAGCAACTTAGCATGCGACCGTTAGATCTCAGATCCAAGGGCTGCCAGCAGCCCGTATCATGGTCGCGCCTACCACGACCGTCGCCTCGCTCGCGCGGTCGCGCCCTTGGAGATTTAACATGGTGTGTTAGGCTATCTGATGTTGGCATGTCATACATAGTCATCACTTAGTCACTCATACAACAAGGTTAGCTATAAGGTTGGCTATGAGAGTATTTTTTGTTTACTTCTCTCTATCTCTTTCTTCGTAGTATTTATTGCATTTGCCAAGGAGTGACCTCTTCCAATGAAATGGTGCTTAGATGAGGTGCTATGGGTATTAAATGGCTTAGCAACTAAAGTCCCAAATGCATAGGTGCTTAGTTTTTTGTTGCTAAGTGTGCTTCATCTAGGTACATGCACTTATCACCGTTTCTTCCTGGGGTCACCAAACTAGTCTCTCTCTTCTTAATTAACTTGCCACATCAGACTGTATGCCTATGTGGCAGGCTTAGCACCTGTAGGATCAAGTACAATAGTGGGCTATAAGCCCGCGTTACATGGCATTTTTGCATATGCGAGGGAAAGAGGCAAGGAAAAAGTGGAGGAGTGGGCTCTCAAGCAAGAGCCGTCCTCTACATGGTGGAGCATCGGGAGAGGCACCTGTATGGAGGTGGTCAGGAATCGGGAGACTCAAGCCGGTCGTAGCATCGCAGTTAAAATGATAATGGCAAGTCAAATCACCGGGCCCCACCTGTCCAGCAGTAACTCACTGTCAAATCACACAGCCCTACGTTTGCAGCAGCCTACTCCCTCATCTTCTCGCGTCTCTGTTGAACCGAGTAGGCGGAACTGCCCCACCTACCATGCGGGAAAAGCCCCACCCTCGACTTTAAAATACTCCCTTCATTCTTAAATATTTGTCTTTCTAGACATTTCAAATGGACTACCACACACGGATGTATCTAGACATATTTTAGAGTGTAGATCCACTCATTTTGCTCCGTATGTAGTCACTTGTTACAATATCTAGAAAGACAAATATTTAGGAACAGAGGGAGTAGTATAGTATACTAATTTTGTATCCATGGATTGCACCATGGAGCAAAGCCTCAAGAAAACGGCGGTACACATGTACGGAGTATACAGCACGCCCGTCGCGTTCGCGCCGCACCCCAGACGGTCGGTCGGTCTGGCATGCGCTCTCCAAATGGAACGCGTGTCATATTGCATTTGCACAGACATGTGGGACCGCAATTGAGAACCGGCCATAGGCACACTCCCCGGCCCCGCAAGTCGGGTGAGTTAATAGAAGTACATATGTTGGTACCTGGACAATCCCTGCAAGACACGGACGATCGGTTCGTCCATGCATGTGACCAGACTCCAGCAGACACGCCTAGATTGTCTATCACCTACATATCGTGCAGGTTGTGTTGTACAGAGCTGTAGTTCTGGTGATAATTCTAAAAAAGGTTTCTTGTCATCTCGCAAAATTAGGTGTCATGTGCTTCGGATCACTGCGAGGGTTAAACAGCGAACAACTGAGTTGGGCTAGTCATTGGGGGCACATGCATGAAGACTACTCGGCTGCCATCTAGGTCAAGCCGGCTATGTTAATTAGGACATCTATCGACGGACCCCTTTTCTATGAGTTTATCTTTAATTTGAGCTTTGATCCTTGTCTAGTTTGTCCATTGGGATTCATCTTGTCTCATTTGGGCAGTGAGGTTATGATTTCTTGTCATGTGGCATTTTTCATGTTATATGTTATAATCCGGTGCTTCAGATCAAAATGACGACAACTGCGCCTCCGGGGCACGTGCATGAAGACTTCTTGACAGTCATTGTCGAGGTCAAGCCGGCTCCAGCCGGTAGACAAAAGAAAACTAGTACTCCACTATATAGGCAGGAGCCTCCGCGCTTGCTTGCTAGTGTTGCTCTCTTCACGCTGTCTCATCCTCTCCAGATCTAAACATGACAATGGTCGACACACACTCTCTCTCTCTACTCACCGCTGGTCACAGACCCAGCCGGATCCTCTCCGACGGGGAAGGTGAGAAGGTGCAACGTTCACGCGGTCATCCTCGACGACGGCTCTTACCCACTACCGACGCGTCCCGATCAGCGTGCCTTGCTGTTCTCTCCCAAGCATCGCTGGCGAGGGAGGACCTCCCACCCCTTCTTCCTCGTTGCCGTAGTGTGGGCAGATCCGGCCTCCCGCCACCCACCTAGCGACATCCCGGCGACCCTCAGGTATTAGTTTCTTCGAAACTGGCCTTGCTCTACTTCCCGAGTGATACTTCCATTTTGCATCATGCTTTTATATCGATATTTATTGCATTATGGGCTGTTACTACAAATTATGTCACAATACTTATGCCTATTCTCTCTTATTTTACAAGGTTTACATAAGGAGGGCGAATGCCGGCAGCTGGGATTCTGGGCTGGAAAAGGAGCAAATATTAGAGACCTATTCTACACAACTCCAAAAGTACTGAAACTTCACAAAAGTTATTTCCAGAATATATAAAAAATATTGAGCGCAAGAAGTACCAGAGGGGGGCCACTCACCAGCCATGACAGTGGGGGCGCGCCCTACCCCCCTGGGCGCGCCCCCTGCCTCATGGGCCCCCTGGTGGCCCTCCGATGCCCATCTTCTGCTATATGGAGTCTTTCATTGAGGAAAACATCATAAGCAAGCTTTCGGGATGAGACTCCGCCACCACGAGGCGGAACCTTGGCGGAACCAATCTAGGGCTCTGGCGGAGCTGTTCTGCCGGGGACACTTCCCTCCGGGAGGGGGAAATCATCGCCATCGTCATCACCAACGCTCCTCTCATCGGGAGGGGGCCAATCACCATCAACATCTTCACCAGCACCATCTCCTCTCAGACCCTAGTTCATCTCTTGTATCCAATTCTTGTCTCTAAGTCTGGGATTGGTACTTGTAGGTTTCTAGTAGTGTTGATTAGTCCTTGTAGTTGATGCTAGCCGGTTTATTTGGTGGAAGATCATATGTTCAGATCCTATATGCATGTTAATACCCCTCTAATTATGAACATGAATATGCTTTGTGAGTAGTTACGTTTGTTCCTGAGGACATGGGAGAAGTCTTGCTATTAGTAGTCATGTGAATTTGGTATTCGTTCGGTATTTTGATGAGATGTATGTTGTCTCTCCTCTAGTGGTGTTATGTGAACGTCGACTACATGACACTTCACCATTATTTGGGCCTAGAGGAAGGCATTGGGAAGTAATAAGTAGATGATGGGTTGCTAGAGTGACAGAAGCTTAAACCCTAGTTTATGTGTTGCTTCGTAAGGGGCTGATTTGGATCCATATGTTTCATGCTATGGTTAGGTTTACCTTATTTTGTAGTTGCGGATGCTTGCAATAGGAGTTAATAATAAGTGGGATGCTTGTCCAAGTAAGGACAGCAACCAAGCACCAGTCCACCCACATATAACATTATCAAAGTACCGAATGTGAATCATATGAATGTGATGAAAACTAGCTTGACGATAATTCCCATGTGTCCTCGGAAGCGCTTTCTTCTATATAAGAGTTTGTCTAGGCTTGTCCTTTGCTACAAAAAGGATTGGGCCACCTTGCTGCACTTTATTTACTTTTGTTACTTGTTGCTCGTTACAAATTATCTTATCACAAAACTATCTGCTACCTATAATTTCAGTGCTTGCAGAGAATACCTTGCTAAAAACTGCTTACCATTTCCTTCTGCTCCTCGTTGGGTTCGACACTCTTACTTATCAAAAGGACTACGATAGATCCCCTATACTTGTGGGTCATCAAGACTCTTTTCTGGCGCCGTTGCCGGGGAGTGAAGCGCCTTTGGTAGGTGGAATTTGGTAAGGAAAATTTTATATAGTGTGCTGAAATTTACTGTCACTTGTTACTATGGAAAGTAATCCTCTGAGGGGCATGTTCGGGGTATCTTCACCTTGACGAGTAGAGCAAAGAGTTGCTCCTCAACCTACTCAACCTACTGAACCTACTGAAAATGAAAATGTCTACTTTGAAATTCCTTCGGGTATGATAGAAAAACTGCTAGCTAATCCTTTTGTAGGAGATGGAACATTACATCCTGATGAGCACCTAATATATGTGGATGAAGTTTGTGGATTATTTAAGCTTGCAGGTATGCCCGATGATGTTATCTAGAAGAAGGTCTTCCCTTTATCTTTGAAGGGAGATGCATTGACATGGTATAGGCTATGTGATGATATGGGATCATGGAACTACAAATGATTGAAATTGGAATCTCATCAGAAGTTTTATCCTATGCATCTTGTTCATCGTGATCGCAATTATATATATAATTTTTGGCCTCGTGAAGGAGAAAGCATCGCTCAAGCTTGGGGGAGGCTTAAATCAATGTTATATTCATGCCCAAATCATGAGCTCTCAAGAGAAATGATTATCCAAAAAATGTATGCTCGGCTTTCTGATAACAATCGCACCATGCTCGATACTTCTTGTGCTGGCTCTTTTATGATGAAGACTATTGAATTCAAATGGGATTTATTGGAAAGAATTAAACGCAACTCTGAAGATTGGGATCTCGACGAAGGTAAGGAGTTAGGTATGACACCTAAGTTTGATTGTGTTAAATCTTTTATGGATACCGATGTTTTCCGTGAATTTAGCACTAAATATGGACTTGACTATGAGATAGTAGCTTCTTTCTGTGAATCTTTTGCTGCTCATGTTGATCTCCCTAAGGAGAAGTGGTTTAAATATCATCCTCTCATAGAAGAAAAGTAGATGCACCTATTAAAGTTGAAGAAAAGACTATCACTTATAATGATCCTATTGTTCCTACTGCTTATGTTGAGAAACCACCTTTTCCTGTTAGGATAAAAGATCATGCTAAAGCTTCAACTATGGTTCGTAAAAGCAATATTAGAACCTATACACCTCCTGAGCAAGTTAAAGTTTAACCTAAAATTGTTGTTGTTAAGGATCTCTTGGCTGATAATATTGATGGGCATGTTATTTATTTCTGTGATGAAACTGCTAGAATTGCTAAACCTTGTCCCAAAGATAAACATAGACATGTGGTAGGCATGCCTGTTATTTCTGTTAAAATAGGAGATCATTGTTATCATGGCTCGTGTGATATTGGTGCTAGTGCTAGTGCAATACCTATTGACTTATACAAAGAAATTATGCATGATATTGCACCTACTGAGTTAGAAGATATTGATGTCGCAATTAAACTTGCCAATAGAGATACTAGTTCACCAATTGGGACTGTTAGAGATGTTGAAGTCTTGTGTGGGAAAACTAAATATCCTGCTGATTTTCTTGTTCTTGGTTCCCCACAAGATAGCTTTTGTCCCATTATATTTGGTAGACCCTTCTTAACACTGTTGATGCTAGGATAGACTGTGAAAAGGATGTTGTTACTATTGGTTAGGTGATATGTCTCATAAGTTCAACTTCTCTAAATTTCGTAAACAACACCGTGAAGAGGAACTGCCTAGTAAAGATGAAATTATTGGTCTTGCTTCTATTGTCGTACCTCCTAGTGATCCTTTAGAACTATATTTGCTAGACCATGAAAATGATATGTTTATGAATGAAAGAAGGGAAATAGATGAAGTGTTCTTTAAACAGGGACCTATTCTAAAACACAACTTGCCTGTTGAAATCTTAGGGGGTACTCCTCCACCCAAGGGTGATCCCGTGTTTGAGCTTAAACCACTGTCTGATACTCTTAAATATGCTTATCTTGATGAAAAGAAGATATATCATGTCATTATTAGTGCTAATATTTTAGAGAAGGAGGAAGGAAAATTATTGAAAACTCTGAAGAAGCACTGTGCTGCTATTGGATATACTCTTGATGATCTTAAGGGCATTAGACCCACTGTATGTCAACAAAAAATAAATTTGGATAAAGATGCCAAACCAGTTATTGATCACCAACGATGGCTGAATCCTAAGATGAAAGAAGTGGTAAGAAAAGAAATACTAAAGCTCCTTGAGGCAGGTATAATTTATCCCGTTGCTGATAGTTAGTGGGTAACTCATGTCCATTGTGCTCCTAAGAAGGGAGGTATTACTATCGTTCCTAACGATGAAGATGAATTGATTCCGCAAAGAATTATTACAGGTTATAGGATGGTAATTGATTTCCGCAAATTAAATAAGGCTACTAAAAAAGATCATTACCCCTTACCTTTCATTGATCAAATGCTAGAAAGATTATCCAAACATACACATTTTTTCTTTCTAGATGGTTATTCTGGTTTCTATCAAATACCTGTGTCAGCTGATGATCAATCAAAGACCACTTTTACTTGCCCTTTCGGTATGTTTGCTTATAGACGTATGCCTTTTGGTTTATGTAATGCACCTGCTACCTTTCAAAGATGCATGATGGCTATATTCTCTGATTTTTGTGAAAAGATTTGTGAGGTTTTCATGGATGATTTCTCCGTCAATGGATCCTCTTTTGATGATTGCTTAAGCAACCTTGATCGAGTTTTGCAGAGATGTGAAGAAACTACCTTGTCTTGAATTGGGAGAAGTGCCACTTTATGGTTAATGAAGGTATTTTCTTGGGGCATAAAATTTATGAAAGGGGCATTGAAGTTGATAAAGCTAAAGTTGATGCTATTGAAAAGATGTCATGTCCCAAGGACATCAAAGGTATAAGAAGTTTCCGTGGCCATGCTAGCTTTTATAGGAGATTCATTAAGGACTTCTCAAAAATTTCTCGGCCTCTGACTAATTTATTACAAAAAGATATACCATTCATCTTTGATGATGATTGTGTAGAAGCATTTGAAATACTTAAGAAAGCATTAATCTCTGCACCTATCGTTCAGCCACCTGATTGGAATTTACCTTTTGAAATTATGTGTGATGCTAGCGATTATGTTGTAGGTGTTGTTCTAGGGCAAAGAGTCGATAAGAAATTAAATGTTATTCAATATGCTAGTAAAACTCTAGACAATGCCCAGAGAAATTATGCCACTACTGAAAAAGAATGTTTAGCAGTTGTATTTGCTTGTGATAAGTTCAGACCTTATATTGTTGATTCTAAAGTAACTATTCACACTAATCATGCTGCTATTAAATATCTTATGGAAAAGAAAGATGCTAAACCTAGACTTATTAGATGGGCTCTCTTGCGACAAGAATTTGATTTGCATATTATTATTGATAGAAAGGGAGCTGAGAACCCCGTTGCAGATAACTAGTCTAGCTTAGAAAATGTTCTTCATGACCCACTACCTATTGATGATAGCTTTCCTGATGAACAATTAAATGTCATAAATGCTTCTCATACTACTCCATGGTATGCTGATTATGCTAATTACATTGTTGCTAAATTTATACCACCTAGTTTCACATACCAGCAAAAGAAAAGGTTTTTCTATGATTTAAGACATTACCTTTGGGATGACCCACATCTTTAAAAAGAAGGAGTAGATGGTGTTATTAGGCATTGTGTACCTGAGCATGAACAGGAACAAATCCTACGCAAGTGTCACTCCGAAGCTTATGGAGGACACCACGCTGGAGATAAAACTGCACACAATGTGTTGCAATCCGGTTTTTATTGGCCTACTCTCTTCAAGGATGCTCGTAAGCTTGTCTTATCTTGTGATGAATGTCAAAGAATTGGTAATATTAGTAGACGTCAAGAAATGCCTATGAATTATTCACTTGTTATTGAACCATTTGATGTTTGGGGCTTTGATTATATGGGATAGTTTCCTGCCTCTAATGGATATACACATATTTTAGTTGATGTTGATTACGTTACTAAGTGGGTAGAAGCTATTCCAACTAGTAGTGCTGATCATAACACCTCTATTAAGATGGTTAAAGAAGTTATTTTTCCGAGGTTCGGAGTCCCTAGATATTTAATGACTGATGGTGGTTCACATTTTATTCATGGTGCTTTCTGTAAAATGCTTGCTAAGTCTGATGTTAATCATAGAATTGCATCTCCTTATCACCCACAGTCTAGTGGTCAAGTAGAATTGAGTAATAAAGAACTCAAATTAATTTTGCAAAAGACTGTTAATAGATCTAGAAAGAATTGGTCCAAGAAACTTGATGATGCATTATGGGCCTATAGAACTGCATATAAAAATCCTATGGGTATGTCTCCATATAAAATGGTTTATGGAAAAGCATGTCACTTACCTCTCGAACTAGAACATAAAGCATATTGGCCTATTAAAGAGCTCAACTATGATTTCAAACTTGCCGGTGAGAAGAGGTTATTTGACATTAGCTCACTTGCTGAATGGAGAACCCAAGCCTATGAGAATGCCAAGTTGTTTAAAGAAAAAGTTAAAAGATGGCACGACAAAAGGATACAAAAGCGTGAGTTTAATGTAGGTAATTATGTATTGTTATACTACTCTCGCTTAAGATTTTTTGCGGGAAAACTTCTCTCTAAATGGGAAGGTCCTTACGTTATCGAGGAGGTCTATCATTCCGGTGCCATAAAAATCAACAACTTCGAAGGCACAAATCCGAAGGTGGTGAACGGTCAAAGAATCAAACATTATATCTCAGGTAATCCTATAAATGTTGAAACAAATGTTATTGAAACCGTAACCCTGGACGAATGGACACTTTCCTGAACGTTTCAGACTCCGAAAAGGAAGAGGTATGTGGTACGGTAAGTAAACCGACTCCAAAACAGTTCTAATGGCAATTTTTCTCCGTTTTGGAATATTTAGAAAAATAGAAAAAATAAGAAGCAGTTCGGGAAGGACACGAGGGCTCCACGAGGGTGGAGGGCGCGCCCTACCCCCCTGGGCACGGCCCCCTACCTCGTGGGCACCTCGTGTGCTCTCCGGACTCTGTTTTCTTGCACGATATGTATTTTGGTCGGTAAAAATTCATTATATAATCTCCCGAAGGTTTTGACTCCTGTATCACGCAATTGTCCTCTGTTCTTGTTTCGAGCTGTTTCTATAGCAGATTTGGAGCAAGATGTCATCTCAGGATTGCGACGAAGAAAGCTATGTCTCACACCTAATTGCTGACCCAAAGACCTATGGGGATCTATCTCCTTGTGGTCGAACTACGGATGAGGAGGAGGATGCTCATCTGATGAGGATCAATCATTCAAGCTCGGAGGTGGAGGATCTCCCTCTACCTCGACCTGGGGATATGCACATGAAGTTCAAGAAATCTAGTCTCCCTAAGAGGGCTAAACTATCTAACAACCGATTTATTCCTTCTCGTTTTCGCAGAAAAGCAAAGGAGATTTATGTGACAAGATCTTGAAGCTAGAGTCGGAGGTCGATGATTTAAAGGAGGAAATTTCTCTCCTCACTTACAATATGAAGAAGCTAAAAGCACAATTTACATCATCAACAACTCCATCATCACCACTTCCGAGAAAGGAGACATAATCATATGGGTATGGGCACTCCCTTGGCAACTGCCAAGCTTGGGGGAGTGCCCCGATATCGTATCACCATCAATTTTATCTTTACCGTTTCTCTTAGTTTGATCCTTTTAGTAATATCTTTATCCAATGGAATAAAGCTTTAGTATGATCTAGTTTTGAGTTTTGCTTTATGATCCCTTTATGTAATCAAGTCCGTGAGCTATATAATAAAGATTAGTGTTGAGTCAGGGGTTTGATTATTTTGCCATGATCTTGAGTGAATAAAAGAAAAGAGAAAGAATAAAAAGAAATAAAAGAGATCATATGGATCTTATGGAGAGTAATGATCTCACATATAAAGTGTATGATGAATAAAAGTTGTTGAGAGTTGACAAACATAGTTTTGGTCATCGTTGCAATTAATATGAAGTACTAAAGAAAGAGAGGTCTTCACATATAAATACACTATCTTGGACATCTTTTATGATTGTGAGCACTCATTAAAATTGAAGGAAATATGCCCTAGAGGCAATAATAAAGTTATTATTTATTTCCTTATTTCATGATAAATGTTTATTATTCATGCTAGAATTGTATTAACCGGAAACATAATACATGTGTGAATACATAGACAAACAGAGTGTCACTAGTATGCCTCTACTTGACTAGCTCATTAATCAAAGATGGTTATGTTTCCTAACCATAGACAAAGAGTTGTTATTTGATTAACGGGATCACATCATTAGGAGAATGATGTGATTGACTTGACCCATTCTGTTAGCTTAGCACCCGATCGTTTAGTATGTTGCTATTGCTTTCTTCATGACTTATACATGTTCCTATGACTATGAGATTATGCAACTCCCGTTTGCCGGAGGAACACTTTGTGTGCTACCAAACGTCACAACGTAACTGGGTGATTATAAAGGAGCTCTACAGGTGTCTCCAAAGGTCAATGTTGGGTTGGCGTATTTCTAGATTAGGATTTGTCACTTCGATTGTCGGAGAGGTATCTCTGGGCCCTTGTCGGATTTCGGGTTCCGGCAGACCCTTAAGGTTCGAACACTGGGGTGCGCGCGAAAATCTCGCCTTCAACCTCTCCGTCTCGAGGGGAACTAAACTACTAAAAGAACTGCGCGAAAGACACAAGATTTATACTGGTTCGGGCCACCGATGTGGTGTAATACCCTACTCCAGTGTGTGGTGGATGGATTGCCTCCTGGGGCTGGTGTGGATAAACCATACAAGGAAGAACAGCCTCGCGAGGGTATGTTCTTGGCTGTGGTGATGAACTACTGTGAAGAGTTCAGTCACCCTCTTTCTCTCTCTCTACTTGTGAACCAAACGAACCAACTGAACCCCCTTGCTATGTGGGTGGCTAGTCCTATTTATAGAGGCCCTGGTCCTCTCTCCAAGTATTGAGCAGGAAGGGATCCAACAATGGCGGGCTAATTTGAAGGGGGACAGCGAGTACATCTATCCTGACAAAAGCAGTCTTCGCCTGCCGAAGGCTCTGGTGCTGATGCCGCGCTGGGCTCCATGGTGACCTCCGTCTCATAGTCCTCCTAGCCTTGGTCTCGTTGCACCGAAGTGGCAACCTTTGCCTGATGCCTCGGTACTCCGCTGATATGCTTGCTCCCTTTGCACCAAAGAGGAAAGAGGGACGCTGCGCGTGCTGGCACCCGCCTGATGCCCCGTGTCGTCATGGCTTGCGTCATGGGCACCTCGCGAGGTACCGCGCCTTGAACTCTCTGCCTCCTCACGAGCCAGCCTGACGAGGTTGTGCCTGAGGATGCGCCGTGTCGTCCGCCTCATGAGGCTTGGCCCCTCGCGAGGGTCTTGAGCCTCGTGTTGATGAAGATGGGCCGCGCTGGGCCCCCACTTGAGCCACGCCGCAGGCCGCAGGCAGGCAAGTCTGGGGACCCCCATTCCCAGAATGCCAACAGTAGCCCCCGGGCCCAAGGCGCGTATGGACTTCGCCGTGCCGAGAGGCGAAAGGGCAAGGGAGAAGCGTCGTGGGCCCTAGCAGCCTGCAGCCTTGGACGCCGCGTGGCGGTTGATTGGGCGTGGGCGGCACCGTTCCCCCATGCTTCCTTATCGTGCGCCCTGCTAGGCGGACTGGCAGTTGTACACAGCCGTCCCCTTTCCTATTGCTCGGGTGTCCTCTGTTCTTCCTTCTTTCGAGCGCCTCCCCCTGCCTCCAATCCAATCTCAAATCCCCCCTCCTTCTCATCGCCATGGCTCCGACAGGGAAGGAGAGAGCAGAGAAATCCATGCCTTCGTCTTGTGCGCCGCCAGCGGTGGCTCCCCTTGTCGACCGGTCGACTGTGCTCAACCAAGAGTGCCTAGGTAGGGACAGCTTGGCCCTGGCCACCGTCTTCAACGAGTGCGGAAGAACGACTGCCTGGCCCGCGTCCCACTTCTCCATCGACAGGACAGCCACTGAGGTCCCATGTTTTACCGATGCCTTGTGGGCGGGTCTGGTTCCCCCTTTCTCTGATTTCTTCAATGTCGTGCTTTCGCATTATCAGATCCACTTAATGCATCTAAGCCCTGAGTCCATCACCCTCCTTTCGGTCTTTGCCTTTGTTTGCGAAGCCATGGTGGGCATCCCTCCTTCGGTCGCCCTACTGCGCCACTTCTTCTCGCTGCGTCTTGTCGATCCTTCCCAGCGCTGGGCATGCGCGAGCTTCGCTGCCGAGACTGTGTCTGAGGCGTCTGGAATTGACTTCCGACTCCCCCATCCTGCGGCCGGGTTCCGCGAGCGATGGTTGTATGTGGACGCAGGGGTGCCCAGCCCCCTGCTATCGGAGCCGACCTCGCCTGCCGTCCCCAATTCGGGTTGGGGCTAAGAGACGCTGAAGAGCCCTCTGCTTGTCTTTGTCTGGCCCCGCTTCGCGCTCCTGAGGAAACTCGGCGTGACAGCGCCCAAAGTGGTGAAGGAGTTTCTGTTGTGCCGTGTCGCTCCCCTGCAGCGGCACTCTCACCGAATGTGGGCCTTCCGGGGGCGCGAGGACGACATGAGGCCCCAGGAAGAAGACCTGGCTCCCGCGGCGCTGAAGTCGACGCTCCTGACTTTAGTCGGGGACCCTAATCCTGGCAACATCCGGCAAGGCGGGGCCTTGCTATATCTCTGTCAGAGCAAGGCTGACTTCGTGAAGCAGATGCCCGCCTTCGATGAGTGGGGGCTGCGCCCCGCCGGTCTGCAAGGGCCTCGCGAGAACCCTGTAGTGGTGACTCCCCTCCCAATCGGCCAAGGCGACTCCTCCTCAAGCGGCGGAGAAGGGAGGCAGGAGGCGCCTGAGGCTGAGGAGGCTCCGGAGGAGGGGGCAGCGTTGTGTGCCGCTCGTGAGGGGACGGCTCCGGAGGAGGGTGCAGCGCCCGATGCCGCTCGTGAGGAGACAGCTCCTGAGGCCCGTACTGCTGAGGCTGAAGGTGGTAGGCAGCCGCTCCCAGCGCCCGGGGCTGGGGCCTTGGAGGCCCTGGTCCCGGCTTCTGACGAGGTGATTGGTGGCACGCGCCAAGCGGGCGCTCCCGACGCGGGCCGTCCTGGTGCCTCATCCTCGCGGCAGGTTGATCCTTGCGCTCTTCTCTTGGGCCGCTTCCACGTGGACTTCGAGGCCCTCGGGAGGAAGAGGGAGGCTCTGGGTGTTGACTCCCCTTGCCGCGTGCTGAAGCACAGGAAGTACTTCACCACTGATGAGTAAGTCTTTTTCCTCTCTGACTCCCGATCCCCTTGTTGCTTTCGCTGATTCTTGCTCCGCAAGCCCCTTCCGACTGAGGTCGTGGGAGGCGCCGAGGCACCTCCTCCCTCGGCTTCGCCTCCTCCACCATCCTCAAGTGCTCCGAGCAGCTCTGCCCTCGTGGTGAGGGCGTCTGATGGGACGGATCGTCCCGAGGTGCGCCGCGGCCCTTCATTCCCCGCGCTTTTCCTTCGCGGGCCTTCTTAGGGGATAGCCAGCCTGTCGGGTACCTCCTGTCTGGTCTTGGACTGCGACTGGTTAAGGCGCCACCTACGCCCCTCATCTGGAGGCGGGATGACCCTTGGTCGGGCTTCTGATATGGCGCGTCCGGCCGTTGCGAGGTCGCCAGCCCCCAGCCCCCTGCCCGGAGGGGGAGCGATGACCCGCAGCCCCCGGCGCCTGCTTGGGGCGGATGATGACGCGGAAGATGTGCTCGAGCGCGCTCGGGAGCGCCGCTCGCGCTGCCAAGGGTTCCTTCGACGAGCGGCCGACGCGGTGGACCTGCTTGGGGAAGAGCTTGCCGCTGAAGATGCCCGCCTGGAGGCCGAGGGCCTGCACCTAGCTGCAGGGAGGCGCGAGCTGGAGGCCGCCGTCGCCCTTGCGCGCCGCCAGTGCGACCTTGATGATGAAGAAGCGAAGGCGTTGCTGGAGGCCTCCCGAGTGGCCCGCTCCCAGGCCATCGAAGAGGCCCGGAGAGCTGACGGGTGGCGAGAGGCGGCGGAGGAGCGAGCTCACGAGCTCCTGGCCCAATGCCACTCGTTGGAGGAGCAAGCGGAGCTGCGCGAGGCAGCCCTCGCGTCGATGGAGGTGGCCTCCGGTGACCCAGTTGAGCTTCAGAAGCGCGAGGAAGCGTTGGTGCTGGAGGCCGCCGAATGCTCCCGTGAGTACGAGAGGCTGGAGACGAGGGAGCGCCTAGTGACGCAGGCGGAGGACGGCGTTGCTGCGCGGGAAGCGCGTGTCCTAGAGGAGGTTTGTCGTCGGGTGGCGATAGCGCGCCAAGGCCTCGAGCGTGAGTTCGAGGGGAAGCTGGGGATGATCCGGGCCGAAGCCGAAGGCAGAACCGCAGCCCTGAGGACCCAACGGGACGAGGCGATGCGGCTAGCCGACGCCTCCCGGGCCGCCCTTGAGGCAGCGCAGAAAGAGCTGGCCGCCTCTCAAGCCGAGGTGCTCCGCCTTCGCCAACGGATGGAAGAGGCTGAGGCCGTCGAGCGCCAGAACGCCGACGAAATACGCCAGCGGCGGCTCCTGGAGCACGTGCATGGCCCAATGTTCACCATGCTCAGGGAGAGGGCCAACTCGGCCTTGGGCAACATCTGCGAGGCGTCCATCGGTGAGCCACACATGATCAACTACGCCGGTAACCTGCGGTTCTTTACCGCCGTGGTGGCGGAGCTGGAGGCGCGGTCGGTTAGGGCCGACAGGTTGGTGGAGGAGAGGAGTCGCGCCTTGCTCAAGCGCGCCTTCTCCCGTGTCTTCAGCCATCTTCAGAACATGAATCCCCGCTTCGACTTCGACGCCGTCATCGCCCCAGTCCCCCAGGCCATCCAGGACGACCTGTCGTGCTGGGTGGAGGATAACGTGGACGCCCTCGTCAGGGCCTTCGCTTCGGACGACAGCGACGTGGTCGTGGGTGCTGACGAGGATGGCGCGGCGAGCGACCCTGACGCCGCTGGCAGCGACGCAGGCGTCGATGGCGAGCTCGGCGACTCCGCGAGGGCTCAGGAGGTGCTTCCGGGGACGCATTGGGGGATTGGTCCGACTAAGAGCGTATCGCTCCTGTCTTTTTCACTCTACATGAATAGGACTCAGGCTTTCGACCTGGTGGTGTGTGAGAGCATTTTGGGAGGGGAAGCCCCTCATGTAAAAACCTGTGTCTATCATATCAATAGTAACCAATTTGCGCTTGCGCCCGATGCTGGGCTGGTTTACCTTTGTCCCATGCTGGTTCCGAGGTGTCCTGTAGGAGGGCGCGACGCCTTGGGCGCTTTCTAGCTGGGTCCTCAGGATGTGAGGTTGTCGCTGATGAGAAACTCCTCATGCGTTGGCCTTCTCCACGGGCCCTGGGCCTTCTTCCGAACGCGATGACTCCACAAGCACTCGCCTCGCTTCGCAGGCTCCGGGCCTTTCCCTCGAGCGCGAGAGCTTCACAGGCACTCGCCTTGCTTCACAGGCTCCGGGCCTTTTCCTCGAGCGCGAGAGCTTCATAGGCACTCGCCTTGCTTCACAGGCTCCGGGCCTTTTCCTTGAGCGCGAGAGCTTCACAGGCACTTGCCTTGCTTCACAGGCTCCGGGCCTTTTCCTCGATCGCGAGAGCTTCACAGGCACTCGCCTTGCTTCACAGGCTCCGTGCCTTTTCCTCGATCGCGAGAGCTTCACAGGCACTCGCCTTGCTTCATAGGCTCCGGGCCTTTTCGTCGATCGCGAGAGCTTCACAGGCACTCGCCTTGCTTCACAGGCTCCGGGCCTTTTCTTCAATCGCGAGAGCTTCACAGGCACTCGCCTTGCTTCACAGGCTCCGGGCCTTTTCCTCGATCGCGAGAGCTTCACAGGCACTCGCCTTGCTTCACAGGCTCTGGGCCTTTTTAAACAGGACAACCTCCGCAGGCCCCTGAAAATCCTCCCGAGGGGGAGTAACAGCGGCAGTCTGGGTTGCGCACGAGCCAGGCCTGGCCCGACTCGCGAGGGGAGGCAGCTGTGACGGAGCGGTAACCAGAACGCGAGAACCGGCTCGAGCGAGAATAAGCACCCCTTCCCCGAACACATGCAAATCTCAAATTCGAATCCAACTTAAATCCAGCGAGGGAAAGCAACAGCCAAAGGGAAAGGCAACAAAAGGCAGACAAAAAGCCGTGTCCGGCACCTAATCTAGTCTTCGACGTCTTCTCACCAGCGCGGAGCTAAGTGTTGTCCACTGGGCGTGGGAGGGAGCCCCAGGGCCTGAGGCCGGCACCCCTGAGACTCCGGGGCATGTACAGCCCCACTCATTATTACGTGAGAGTGTCACGGGGCGGCGAGCTTCACAGGCACTGGGCCTTCTTCACAGGTACTGGCCTTGCTTCATATCGCCAGATGAGGGCCCCGCCTTGCGCCACACTCTAGTGCCATCAGCAACGACCGGAACCCAGGACGCCGCCCGATGGGGTAGAGCGGTCGCCAGCGGTTCCCCCGACGACCACGGGTCCTCTGCCAGGTGCAGGCACTGAGGCACCTCCCCAGCAGAGGGCCTACTTCCTGAGAACGCCTTGCTTCGAACACCGCGGTGGTGATGTCGGATCCCGGCCCCTCCCCTGCAGCCCCCTGCACCCTCCTCCCGAGGGGTGAGGGGCTGTAGGAGCGGGGCAGCCGCTCGCTGCGGCGACCTGCACCTCCTGCGATCTACGGTTAGCATATACCTGCCCTTGAAGAGTTAGCGGTGCCCGGTGATCGCTGCCTCCAGCATGGCCAGCAGGCTCGTCCTGGGGCGCCGGGAAGGGCTCAGCCGCCATCACCTCGTCCCCCCAGCTGGGACCGAGGAGTGAGCCCTGTCCGTCCTCGTGAGGGTGTCCTTGGTCCACCATGCGGGGCATGTACTCTTCCGTCGCTGTCATCCCGTATGCCATGCCGTGGCGCCCCGCATGCCATGCGCCCCCACCTGTCATGCCTGCCACTGGGTGGCAATGCGGCCGCCCTCCGGGGCAGCGGGTCGCGTCGAGTCCTCCTCCTTCGCGGGTCGGGGGCGGGGGCAGCTCCGCCACCGGTCCGGTGCTCACAGCTTCGCTGGCGTCGAAGTAGCCTTGAAGCCCGCGGGCGCGCGCGGAGCCCCCGTGCGGGTCGCTCTGGGCTTGAGGTGGGAGCTGGGTGGAGAAGGGGTGAGCCCCCGAGGCGGCGAAGCCCAGGAGCTCCGCCACTCGCTCTAGAAGCACGTCGTGGCCGCCCTCCAGCAACCTGCATCGCAGCAGCTCTCGGGCCACCGTGAGCGCGGCCCTCGAATTCGCCTGCTCCCGGCGGGTGTATGGTGTGGTTGTCGCAGCGTGATTGGAGGCCCTTGCCGCCGACCGGGCCTGCCGCGGCGTAAGAGTTGCCGAAGTCTGTCCGCGTCGCCCATGGCCTGCAGCGCCCTGCGGACCACGAGCTGCGTGGGGCGCGGGGTCGCCCGAGGCGAGCGGTTCCGCGCGTTTGGGCCATGCAACCCACGGGTCGGGGTTGACCTCCTGGTCGTCGGGCATGGCGATGAAGACGCGACGGGGCACGGAGCGGTGGAAGACGAATTCCGGCGCACCCCTACCTGGCCCGCCAAATGTCGGATTTGGCGTTCTGGCAGACCCTTAAGGTTCGAACACTGGGGTGCGCGCGGAAATCTCGCCTTCAACCTCTCCGTCTCGAGGGGATCTAAACTACTAAAAGAACTGCGCGAAAGACACAAGATTTATACTGGTTCGGGCCACCGATGTGGTGTAATACCCTACTCCAGTGTGTGGTGGATGGATTGCCTCCTGGGGCTGGTGTGGATAAACCATACAAGGAAGAACAGCCTCGCGAGGGTCTGTTCTTGGTTGTGGTGATGAACTGCTGTGAAGAGTTCAGTCACCCTCTTTCTCTCTCTCTCTACTTGTGAACCAAACGAACCAACCGAACCCCCTTGCTATGTGGGTGGCTAGTCCTATTTATAAAGGCCCTGGTCCTCTCCCCAAGTATTGAGCGGGAAGGGATCCAACAATGGCGGGCTAATTTGAAGGGGGACAGCGAGTACATCTATCCTGACAAAAGCAGTCTTCGCCTGCCAAAGGCTCTGGTGATGACGCCGCGCTGGGCTCCATGGTGACCTCCGTCTCGTAGTCCTCCTGGCCTTGGTCTCGTTGCATCGAAGTGGCAACCTTTGCCTGATGCCTCCGTACTCCGCTGATACGCTTGCTCCCTTTGCACCAAAGAGGAAAGAGGGACGCTGCGCGCGCTGGCACCCGCCTGATGCCCCGTGTCGTCATGGCTTGCGTCATGGGCACCTCGCGAGGTACCCCGCCTTGAACTCTCTGCCTCCTCGCAAGCCAGCCTGACGAGGTTGTGCCTGAGGATGCGCCGTGTCGTCCGCCTCGCGAGGCTTGGCCCCTCGCGAGGGTCTTGAGCCTCGTGTTGATGAAGATGGGCCGCGCTGGGCCCCCACTTGAGCCACGCCGCAGGCCGCAGGCAGGCAAGTCTGGGGACCCCCGTTCCCAGAACGCCGACAGCCCTCTCGGTAATGCACATCACATAAGCCTTGCAAGCATTGCAACTAATGAGTTAGTTGCGAGATGATGTATTACGAAACGAGTAAAGAGACTTGCCGGTAACGAGATTGAACTAGGTATTGAGATACCGACGATCGATTCTCGGGCAAGTAACATACCGATGACAAAGGGAACAAACATATGTTGTTATGTGGTCTGACCGATAAAGATCTTCGTAGAATATTTGGGAGCCAATATGAGAATCCAGGTTCCGCTATTGGCTATTGACCAGAGACATGTCTCGGTCATGTCTGCATTGTTCTCGAACCCGTAGGGTCTGCATGCTTAAGGTTTCGATGACGGTTATATTATGAGTTTTGATGTACCGAAGTTAGTTCGGAGTCCCGGATGTGATCACGGACATGACGAGGAGTCTCGAAATGGTCGAGACATAAATATTGATATATTGGACGACTATATTCGGACACCGGAAGTGTTCGGGGTGATTTCGGAGAAAACCGAATAGCCGGAGGGTTACCGGAACCCCCCCCGGAGAAGTAATGGGCCATATGGGCCTTAGTATAGAGAGAGAAGGGCAGCCAGGGTGGGCCGCACGGCTCCTCCCCCTGGTCCGAATTGGACTAGGTGAGGGGGGCGGCGCCCCCCTTTCCTTCTCCCTCCCCACTTCCTTCCCCCTCCTAGTAGGAGTCCTACTCCTACTAGGAGGAGGACTCCTCCTTGGCGCGCCAATAGGGCCGGCCGGCCTCCTCCCCTTGCTCCTTTATATACGAGGCAGGGGGCACCCCTAGACACACAAGTTGATCCACGTGATCGTTTTCTTAGCCGTGTGCGGTGCCCCCTTCCACCATAATCCTCGATTATATTGTAGTGGTGCTTAGGCGAAGCCCTGCGACAGTTGAACATCAAGATCGTCACCACGCAGTCGTGCTGACGGAATTCTTCCCCGACACTTTGCTGGATCGGAGTCCGGGGATCGTCATCGAGCTGAACGTGTGCTAGAACTCGGAGGTGCCGTACGTTCGGTACTTGGATCGGTCGGATCGGGAAGACGTATGACTACTTCATCTACGTTGTGTCAACACTTCTGTTGCCGGTCTACGAGGGTACGTAGGCAACACTCTCCCCTCTCGTTGCTATGCATCACCATGATCTTGCATGTGCGTAGGAAATTTTTTGAAATTACTATGTTCCCCAACAGTGGCATCAGAGCCTAGGTTCTATGTGTTGATGTTGTGCACAAGTAGAACACAAGTGAGTTGTGGGCGATATAAGTCATACTGCTTACCAGCATGTCATACTTTGGTTCGGCGGTATTGTTGGATGAAGCGGCCCGGACCGAAATTACGCGTACGCTTACGCGAGACTGGTTCTGCCGACGTGCTTTGCACACAGGTGGCTGGCGGGTGTCAGTTTCTCCAACTTTAGTTCAACCGAGTGTGGCTATGCCCAGTCCTTGCGAAGGTTAAAACAGCACCAACTTGGCAAACTATATGGTTTTTGATGCGTAGGTAAGATTGGTTCTTGCATAAGCCCGTAGCAGCCACGTAAAACTTGCAACAACAAAGTAGAGGACGTCTAACTTGTTTTTGCAGGGCATGTTGTGATGTGATATGGTCAAGACGTGATGAGATATAAGTTGTTGTATGAGATGATCATGTTTTGTTGAAGTTATCGGCAACTGGCAAAATCCTTATGGTTGTCTTTCTATTGCATAACATGCAAGCGCCCAATAATTGCTTTACTTTATCGCTATGCGATAGCAATAGTTGCAAGAGCAATTGTTCGCGAGACGACCATGTGACGACACATTGATATAGATCAAGATGATGAAGATCATGGTGTCATGCCGGTGACGATAGAGATCATGACAGTACTTTGGAGATGGAAATCAAAGGCGCAAGATGATGATGGCCATATCATGTCTCATATTTTGATTGCATATGTTGTTTATCTTTTATACATCTTATTTTGCTTAGTTTGACGGTAGCATTTTAAGATGATCTCTCACTAATTATCAAGAAGTGTTCTCCCTGAGTATGCACCGTTGCGAAAGTTCCTCATGCTGAGACACCACGTGATGATCGGGTGTGATAGGCTCTACGTTCAAATACAACGGGTGGAAAATAGTTGCACACGCGGAATACTCAGGTTATACTTGACGAGCCAAGCATATACAGATATGGACTCGGAACACGGAGACCGAAAGGTCGAGCATGAATCATATAGTAGATATGATCAACATAGTGATGTTCACCATTGAAACTACTCCATCTCACGTGATGATCGGACATGGTTTAGTTGATTTGGATCACGTGATCACTTAGAAGATTAGAGGGATGTCTTTCTAAGTGGGAGTTCTTAAGTAATATGATTAATTGAACTTTAATTTATCATGAACTTAGTCCTGGTAGTATTAGCATATCTATGTTATAGATCAAAAGCTCGCGTTTAGCTCCCCTGTTTTATTTTAATATGTTCCTAGAGAAAATTGTGTTGAAAGATATTAGTAGCAATGATGCGGATTGGATCCGTGATCTGAGGTTTATCCTCATTGCTGCACAGAATAATTATGTCCTTGATGCACCGCTAGGTGACAGACCTATTGCAGGAGCAGATGCATACGTTATGAACGTTTGGCTAGCTCGATATGATGACTACTTGATAGTTTAGTGCACCATGCTTAACGGCTTAGAATCGGGACTTCAAAGACGTTTTGAACGTCATGGACCATATGAGATGTTCCAGGAGTTGAAGTTAATATTTCAAGAAAATACCCGAGTTGAGAGATATGGAGTCTCCAACAAGTTCTATAGCTAAAAGATTGAGGAGAATCGCTCAACTAGTGAGCATGTGCTCAGATTGTCTGGGTACTACAATCACTTGAATCAAGTGGGAGTTAATCTTCCAGATAAAATAGTGATTGACAGAATTCTCTAGTCACCATCACCAAGTTAGTAGAACTTCGTGATGAACTATGATATGCAAGGGATAACGGAAACGATTCCCAAGCTCTTCGTAATGCTGAAATTGACGAAGGTAGAAATCGAGAAAAAACATCAAGTGTTGATGGTAGACAAGACCACTAGTTTCAAGAAAAGGGCAAAGGAAAAAGGGAACTTCAAGAAAAACAGCAAGCAAGTTGCTGCTCAAGTGAAGAAGCCTAAGTCTGGTCCTAAGCCTGAGACTAAGTGCTTCTACTGCAAAGGGACTGGTCACTGGAAGCGGAACTACCCCAAGTGATTGGCGGATAAGAAGGATGGCAAAGTGAACATAAGTATATTTGATATACATGTTATTGATGTGTACTTTACTAGTGTTTATAGCAACCCCTCAGTATTTGATACTAGTTCAGTTGCTAAGATTACTAACTCGAAACGGGAGTTGCAGAATAAACAGAGACTAGTTAAGGGTGAAGTGGCGATGTGTGTTGGAAGTGGTTCCAAGATTGATATGATCATCATCGCACACTCCCTATAATTTCGGGATTAGTGTTGAACCTAAATAAGTGTTATTTGGTGTTTGCGTTGAGCATGAATATGATTTGATCATGTTTATTGCAATACGGTTATTCATTTAAGTAAGAGAATAAATTGTTGTTCTGTTTACATGAATAAAACCTTTTATGGTCATACACCCATTGAAAATGGTTCGTTGGATCTCGATCGTAGTGACACACATATTCATAATATTGAAACCAAAAGATGCAAAGTTAATAATGATAGTGCAACTTATTTGTGGCACTGCCATTTAGGTCATATTGGTGTAAAGCGCATGAAGAAACTCCATGTTGATGGGATTTTGGAATCACTTGATTATGAATCACTTGATGCTTGCGAACCATGCCTCATGGGCAAGATGACTAAGACTCCGTTCTCCGGAACAATGGAGAGAGCAACTGACTTATTGGAAATAATACATACTGATGTATGCGATCCGATGAGTGTTAAGGCTCGCGGCGGGTATCATTATTTTCTGACCTTCACAGATGATTTGAGCAGATATGGGTATATCTACTTGATGAAACATAAGTTTGAAACATTTGAAAAGTTCAAAGAATTTCGAAGTGAAGTGGAAAATCATCGTGACAAGAAAATAAAGTTTCTACGATCTAATCACATAGACGAATATTTGAGTTACGAGTTTGGTCTTCAATTAAAACAACATGGAATAGTTTCACAAACTCATGCCACCTGGAACACCACAGCATAATGGTGTGTCCGAACGTCATAACCGTACTTTATTGGATATAGTGCAATCTATGATGTTCCTTACCAATTTACCACTATCGTTTTGGGGTTATGCATTAGAGACAGTTGCATTCACGTTAAATAGGGCACCATCTAAATCCGTTGAGACGACACTATATGAACTGTGGTTTAACAAGAATCCAAAGTTGTCATTTCTTAAAATTTGGGGTTGTGATGCTTATGTGAAAAAGTTTCATCCTGATAAGCTCAAACCCAAATTGGAGAAATGTGTCTTCATAGGATACCCAAAGGAGACAGTTAGGTACACCTTCTATCACATATCCGAAGGCAAGATATTCGTTGCTTAGAATGGATCCTTTCTAGAGAAGGAGTTTCTCTCGAAAGAAGGGAGTGGGAGGAAAGTAGAACTTGATGAGGTAACTGTACCTGCTCCCTTATTGCAAAGTAGTACATCATAGAAACCAGTTTCTGTGACACCTACACCAATTAGTGAGGAAGTTAATGATGATGATCATGAAACTTCAGATCAAGTTATTACTGAACCTCGTAGATCAACAAGAGTAAGATCCGCACCAGAGTGGTATGGTAATCCTGTTTTGGAAATCATGCTACTAGATCATGATGAACCTACAAACTATGAAGATGCGATGGTGAGCCCAGATCCTGCAAAATGGCTTGAATCCATGAAATCTGAGATGGGATCCATGTATGAAAACAAAGTATGGAATTTGGTTGACTTGCCCGTTGATCAGCAAGCAATTGAAAATAAATGGATCTTCAAGAGGAAGACAGACGTTGATAGTAGTGTTACTATCTACAAAGCTAGAATTGTCGCAAAAAGGTTTTCGACAAGTTCAAGATGTTGACTACGATGAGAGTTTCTCATTTGTATCTATGCTTAAGTCTATCCGAATCATGTTAGCAATTGCCACATTTTATGAAATCTGGCAAATGGATAAACAAAGCTGCATTCCTTAATAGATTTCTTAAAGAAGAGTTGTATATGATGCACCCAGAAGGTTTTTGTCAATCCTAAAAGTGTTAACAAAATATGCAAGCTCCAACGATCCATCTCTGGACTGCTGCAAGAATCTCGGAGTTGGAATATGCGCTGTGATGAGATGATCAAAGTATTAGTTTTATACAGACTTGTGGTGAAGCCTGTATTTACAAGAAAGTGAGTGGGAGCACTACAGCATTTCTGACAAGTATACGTGAATGACATATTATTAATCGAAAATAATGTAGAATTATTCTGCAAAGCATAAAGGAGTGTTTGAAAGAATTTTTTCAAAGAAAGACCTCAGCGAAGCTGCTTACATATTAAGCATCAAGATCTGTAGAGATAGATCAAGACGCTTGATAAGTTTTTTCAATGAGTTCATACCTTGACAATATTTTGAAGTAGTTCAAAATGGAACAGTCAAAGAAAAGATTTCATGGCTGTGTTACAAGGTGTGAAATTGAGTAAGACTCAAAGCCCGACCACGGCAGAAGATAGAAAGAGAATGAAAGTCATTCCATATGCATCAGCCATAGGTTCTATAAAGTATGCCATGCTGTGTACCAGATCTATTGTATACCCTACACTGTGTTAAGCAAAGGAGTACAATAGTGATCTAGGAGTAGATCACTGGACATTGGTCAAAATTATCCTTAGTGGAATAAGGATATGTTTCTCTATTATGGAGGTGACAAAAGGTTCGTCGTAAAGGGTTACGTCGATGCAAGTTTTGACACTAATCCAGATGACTCTAAGTCTCAATCTGGATACATATTGAAAGTGGGAGCAATTAGCTAGAGTAGCTCCATGCAGAGCATTGTTGACATAGAAATTTACAAAATACTTACGGATCTGAATGTGGCAGACCCGTTGACTAAACTTCTCTCACAAGCAAAACATGATCACACCTCAATACTCTTTGGGTGTTAATCACATAGCGATGTGAACTAGATTATTGACTCTAGTAAACCGTTTGAGTGTTGGTCACATAACGATGTGAACTATGGGTGTTAATCACATGATGATGTGAACTATTGGTGTTAAATCACATGGCAATGTGAACTAGATTATTGACTCTAGTGCAAGTGGGTGACTGAAGGAAATATGCCCTAGAGGCAATAATAAAGTTATTATTTATTTCCTTATTTCATGATAAATGTTTATTATTCATGCTAGAATTGTATTAACCGGAAACATAATACATGTGTGAATACATAGACAAACAGAGTGTCACTAGTATGCCTCTACTTGACTAGCTCGTTAATCAAAGATGGTTATGTTTCCTAACCATAGACAAAGAGTTGTTATTTGATTAACAGGATCACATCATTAGGAGAATGATGTGATTGACTTAACCCATTCCATTAGCTTAGCACCCGATCGTTTAGTATGTTGCTATTGCTTTCTTCATGACTTATACATGTTCCTATGACTATGAGATTATGCAACTCCCGTTTGCCGGAGGAACACTTTGTGTGCAACCAAACGTCACAACGTAACTGGGTGATTATAAAGGAGCTCTACAGGTGTCTCCAATGGTAAATGTTGGGTTTGCGTATTTCGAGATTAGGATTTTTCACTCCGATTGTCGGAGAGGTATCTCTGGGCCCTCTCGGTAATGCACATCACATAAGCCTTGCAAGCATTGCAACTAATGAGTTAGTCGCGAGATGATGTATTACGAAACAAGTAAAGAGACTTGTCGGTAACGAGATTGAACTAGGTATTGAGATACCGACGATCGAATCTCGGGCAAGTAACATACCGATGACAAAGGGAACAAACGTATGTTTTTATGCGGTCTGACCGATAAAGATCTTCATAGAATATGTGGGAGCCAATATGAGCATCCAGGTTCCGCTATTGGTTATTGACCGGAGACATGTCTCGGTCATGTCTGCATTGTTCTCGAACCCGTAGGGTCCGCACGCTTAAGGTTTCGATGATAGTTATATTATGAGTTTATGAGTTTTGATGTATCGAAGTTAGTTCGGAGTCCCGGATGTGATCATGGACATGACGAGGAGTCTCGAAATGGTCGAGACATAAAGATTGATATATTGGACGACTATATTCAGACACCGGAAGTGTTCCTGGTGATTTCGGAGAAAACCGGAGAGACGGAGGGCTCCAGAACCCCCCCCCCCGGGAGAAGTAATGGGCATATGGGCCTTAGTGGAGAGAGAGAAGGGAGCCAGGGTGGGCCGCGCGCCTCCTCCCCCCTGGTCCGAATTGGACTAGGAGAGGGGGGCGGCGCCCCCTTTCCTTCTCCCTCCCCACTTCCTTCCCCCTCCTAGTAGGAGTCCTACTCCTACTAGGAGGAGGACTCCTCCTTGGCGCGCCAATAGGGCCGGCCGGCCTCCTCCCCTTGCTCCTTTATATACGGGGGTAGGGGCACCCCTAGACACACAAGTTGATCCACGTGATCATTTTCTTAGCCGTGTGCGGTGCCCCCTTCCACCATAATCCTCGATAATATTGTAGTAGTGCTTAGGCGAATCCCTACGACAGTTGAACATCAAGATTGTCACCACGCCGTCGTGCTGACAAAATTCTTCCCCGACACTTTGCTGGATCAGAGTCCGGGGATCGTCATCAAGCTGAACGTGTGCTAGAACTCGGAGGTGTCGTACGTTCGGTACTTGGATCGGTCGGATCGGGAAGACGTACGACTACTTCCTCTACATTGTGTCAACACTTCCGTTGCCGGTCTAGGAGGGTACGTAGACAACACTCTCCCCTCTCGTTGCTATGCATCACCATGATCTTACATGTGCGCAGGAAATTTTTTGAAATTACTACGTTCCCCAACAAAAATATGACATGCTAAAGAATTGACGTTGGAAAAGGAAGACAACGTAATGGGTTATGTTTTCTTACATCTGAGATAAATTATATTGTCATGGATCATCCAACATGATTGAGCTTGCCTTTCCCCTCATGCTAGCCAAATTCTTTGCACCAAGTAGAGATACTACTTGTGCTTCCAAATACCCTTAAACCCAGTTTTTCCATGAGAGTCCACCATATCTACCTATGGATTGAGTAAGATCCTTCAAGTAAGTTGTCATCGGTGCAAGCAATAAAAATTTCTCTCTAAATATGTATGACTTATTAGTGTGGGAGAAAATAAGCTTTATACGATCTTGTGATGTGGAAGAAATAAAAGCGACGAACTGCATAATAAAGGTCCATATCACAAGTGGCAATATAAAGTGACGTTCTTTCGCATTAAGATTTTGTGCATCCAACCATAAAAGCGCATGACAACCTCTTCTTCCCTCTGCGAAGGGCCTATCTTTTACTTTTATCTCCCACCTTACATAAGAGTCATGGTGATCTTCACCTTTCCTTTTTACATTTTATCTTTTGGCAAGCACGATATGTTGGAAAGATCTTGGTATATATGGCTAATTGGATGTGAGTTTTCATGAACTATTATTGTTGACATTACCCTTGAGGTAAAACGTTGGGAGGCAAAACTATAAGCCCCTATCTTTCTCTGTGTCCGATTAAAACTCCATACACATAAGTATTGCATGAGTGTTAGCAATTGTGAAAGACTATATGATAGTTGAGTATGTGGACTTGCTGAAAAGCTCTTATATTGACTCTTTCCTACGTTATGATAAATTTCAATTGCTTCAATGACTGAGATTATGGTTTGTTAGTTTTCAATGAAGTTTATGATTCATACTTGAAATTTTGATTGAATTGTTACTCTAGCATAAGAGATCATATGACAATAATTATATAAGCTGATGTTCTAAGAAAGATCATGATGCCCTTATGTCCGTATTTTATTTTTATCGACACCTCTATCTCTAAACATGTGGACATATTTTTCGATTTCGGCTTTCGCTTGAGGACAAGCAGGTCTAAGCTTGGGGGAGTTGATACGTCCATTTTCCATCATGCTTTTATATCGATATTTACTGCATTATGAGTTGTTACTACACATTATGTCACAATACTTATGCCTATTTTATCTTATTTTACAAGGTTTACATAAAGAGGGAGAATGCCGGCAGCTGGGATTCTGGGCTAGAAAAGGAGCAAATATTAGAGACCTATTCTGCACAGCTCCAAAAGTCCTGAAACTTCACGGAAGTTATTTCTAGAATATATAAAAAATACTGAGCGCAAGAAGTACCAGAGGGGGCCACTCACTAGCCACGAGGGTGGGGGCGCACCCTACCCCCCTGGGCACACCCCCTGCCTCGTGGGCCCCCTTGTGGCCCTCCGATGCCCATCTTCTGCTATATGGGGTCTTTCGTTGAGGAAAAAAAATCATAAGCAAGCTTTCAGGATGAGACTCCGCCGCCACGAGGCGGAACCTTGGCGGAACCAATCTAGGGCTTTGGCGGAGCTATTCTGTCTGGGACACTTCCCTCCGGGAGGGGGAAATCATCGCCATCGTCATCACCAATGCTCCTCTCATCAGGAGGGGGCCAATCTCCATCAACATCTTCACCAGCACCATCTCCTCTCAAACCCTAGTTCATCTCTTGTATCCAATTCTTGTCTCTAAGTCTGGGATTGGCACATGTAGCTTGCTAGTAGTGTTGATTACTCCTTGTAGTTGATGCTAGCCGGTTTATTTGGTGGAAGATCATATGTTCAGATCCTATATGCATATTAATACCCCTCTGATTATGAACATGAATATGCTTTGTGAGTAGTTACGTTTGTTCCTGAGGACACGGGAGAAGTCTTGCTATTAATAATCATGTGAATTTGGTATTCGTTCGATATTTTGATGAGATGTATGTTGTCTCTCCTCTAGTGGTGTTATGTGAACGTCGACTACATGACACTTCACCATTATTTTGGCCTAGAGGAAGGCATTGGGAAGTAATAAGTAGATGATGGGTTGCTAGAGTGACAGAAGCTTAAACCCTAGTTTATGCGTTGCTTCGTAAAGGGTTGATTTGGATCCATATGTTTCATGCTATGGTTAGGTTTACCTTAATACTTCTTTTGTAGTTGCGGATGCTTGCAATAGGAGTTAATCATAAGTGGGATGCTTGTCCAAGTAAGGACATCACCCAAGCACCGGTCCACCCACATATCAAATTATCAAAGTACCGAACGCGAATCATATGAACGTGATGAAAACTAGCTTGACGATAATTCCCATGTGTCCTCGGGAGCGCTTTCTTCTATATAAGAGTTTGTCCAGGCTTGTCCTTTCTACAAAAAGGATTGGGCCACATTGCTGCACTTTATTTACTTTTGTTACTTGTTGCTCGTTACAAATTATCTTATCACAAAACTATCTGTTCCCTATAATTTCAGTGCTTGCAGAGAATACCTTGCTGAAAACCTCTTATCATTTCCTTCTGCTCCTCGTTGGGTTCGACACTCTTACTTATCGGAAGGACTACCATAGATCCCCTATACTTTTGGGTCATCACCGAGCTCCTGATGTCGCTGCATTTGTATCTTTTACTATTTCTCAGGGCCCCTCGTGTAGAAAGGATCGATCGGCTGTTCGTAAACCACCTAATTTTTTACTGTTAAGAGGTAAAACGAGTTCATGCACTCGAATCTAGTAGTACTTGGTTCAAACAAGGAAGAAAGGGGGTGGGGGAAGATTTGTTACCTGAATCTAGGACTTGGTCGAAAGAGGAAATAATGGGGGCGAAAAGTAGCAGAGACTGGCTATCCAACTGGTCTCTAGGTCTAATAGGGAAACGAAGGGAACGCAGTACAAACTCAATATAAACCGGATCTATTGGTTGAAAAATGAAAGAAAGTGGGGACTGGGGGACAAGTCAACAGAGTAAGTCCAGCACTAGATTTGCTAGCCTCACACAGTATAAGGTGGCTATATACCGAACAAAAATGGGACCAACCCAGATATCCTCTTCTGATGTTTGTTGCCCCGAGCCGCTCTTATGTAATGCCACCGGTAAAATGTAGCAGTCACACTATTAAATGTAAGGACACGTTAAACCAATGTTGTTTTCAATGTAATGCCTCTAGTAATATGAATCAATGGCACTTTTTTCATGTCCTACTAAATTTCCCATTAAGATAAGTTGCTTCTTTTCGTTAGAGATGCAACTATCCTGGTCCGCCTACTCTCCAGGAGCTTCATGACCAAACTTGATGTTGCTCAATTTTATTGCAACTAATGAAGAAGAAGCTCTGCGGGTTTCGTTTTCTGATGGAAATGGAACCGGGGTTGGAGCCCTTTTCTTAAAAAAAGAAGAAGAAGTTGCTAGCTCATGGGGCATTGCTTCATTTTAGGTGAGCTGCACCAAAAGGTCCCGTGAATTGAATGATCCATGTTGGTGACTGGTGTCATCCCTTCTACGATGGTGTTGACTGCAGATATGGTTCCCATCACGAGGTATGTTCCTTTTTCGTCTGACCGTTTGCCAAAGATCATGCATGTTGATCCTACTCTTGTGCTACTGTTTTGGCACTGCCATGATAAAGCAGTAATGTTATTATTTTGCACCTTAATCTAGTGGCACTATTAATTTGAGGCAATGTTTTGGCACCGCTAGAGCCACTGTTTTTTTAATATATCGAAACAGGGGGTTCCCTCCGATTTCATTAAAGAAGCCCAACCATAGAGAACCATTATCCGACAACATCTCAGTGTAAACGGGCAGTTATGCAACTACTACTAGAACGGACTGAGTACTAGCAGGAGACAAGTTTCCCACATAAGCTAGGCAGGTTGGGGGACGCAGCACCAGCTCGACCAAGTTTGGATTACAACCCAAATGCTACCACACAAACATCAGGGGGGAGATAGGGACTGAAAGAGCCAGCTTCAGCATCCCAGTCTAAGCACCCCCGGCCTTCATCCTTGCGACGCACAGTACACCTCGTTTGCCACCTGCTCGACCCTAGTGTCACTGATAAAATGAAGTAATAGTACAGTTAAAATAGAGCGAGTGTCCTCTCTATCATTGCATTTCCAATGTAGATAAAGAAAGTGCTTCTCTTTGTTAATGTATGTTTCATCAACTAGTCCCATTGTTAATGTTTAAGCGTTTCTACAAACTGGGGTACTTAATTTTAGTTGATCTGCACAAAAATAGAGATTTAAATGTCTCAAGGCCCCTCCTTGTACTACCGCTGTACACTGATGTTCATCACTCGTAGAAGGTGTATCGGGGAGACTTGGGTCGATTTCCAGTATGATGTAATATTTTCTTTTGTTTATTAGTGTATGTTTCATCAACTAGTGCCACTATAATCTAATCACGCCTTTTCATTATCTGTGCAGACAGGGTTATTCAGCTGCATTTTGGTGGAACTGCACAAATGTACGGATGGAACCGGCATATATGCAGAGTGCGAGGTGCCAAGTACAAATTACCGACACCAACCCTACTCCATCTAAGCATTGGCATCCACCACCATCAGTGGGATGTGTGGCGCTCACTGTGGATGTATCTTTCTCGGCAGCAAATCCTCTAACCAAACACTAGTAGCTTAGACTTAAAAAAATACTAATAGCTTATATTGGCAGTTTTCTAGGGGTGTACTCTTTTCTGAAAGAAGCACCAATCTATTTTTCTTTATTTGTACACAGTGTCACAACTTTGACCTCAAGGTCCAGAGCTATTTTAGGGTGATTGGCGTAGTACTCGGAGACTGATTGTAAGCATGATTTTTATTAGTTGTCACACTGATTGTAAGCATGAGCAGATGGAAGATTAGGTTAGTGCGAAGCTTACCTTAAACCCTACCGACGCCGTTGAAATGAGGCGAGCGTCGAGGGAACCGTGGAGAACGGCGGGGAAGCGACGTCGCGCCATCCGGCCTCCTCTTGCGGTGGGAGAACGAATACTCCTGTGGCTCCGGCTGGCTCTGCACCCTCACGAACGGCACACCGTACTCGATCGATTCGTTATCCTCTGGGTGCTCGGCCTTTGACATGTACACCCACCACCTCTGCCTGACTTTCGCCTCGGGCGAATCTGTCTGCTCCATCGCCCAGAGGAGATACTCAATGAACTCGAAGGACTGCGGCGTGACTGCCGCTGAGGAGTACATCGCCGTCGTCTCGCTCTTTCGCATACATTGCCACATGGCCCTCACCGTCCTCGAAATATCCCACTCATTGTCAAACCAAGTAAGGATCTCCTTCGACCTTGCTAACTTTGCCTGGTCGCCGCCGGCGATCTGCCTGATTCGCTACTGCATCCCCTCCATAGATCCTCGTCCGACGAGAGAGGAGGTGGTTTTGCAATGGAGAAGAGGGAGAGGCGAGACGGTGGTTTTGGAATGGAGATGATGGAGAGGAGACAAGGTGGTTTTGCAATGGAGAAGAGGGAGAGGAGCGTGCGGCAGTGATTTAGGATTGGACGAGAGGGCCGACGCGCTGTGACTGGATCAAAATCAAAATCAATTTACCCTTCAATTAAGAAAGTGACCCCACATTAACTAGTCTCCCTTTTATTTTGGGTCATAATTGATCATGATTTTCGCAAATAAAATATATGTTATACGTTGCAAAAATAATATAATTTGAAAGTACATTCAGATACGAACTAAACGATACAATTTTTGGTGACATGCACTCACATTTTTGAAGGAAATATGCCCTAGAGGCAATAATAAAGTTATTATTTATTTCCTTATATCATGATAAATGTTTATTATTCATGCTAGAATTGTATTAGCCGGAAACATAATACATGTGTGAATACATAGACAAACAGAGTGTCACTAGTATGCCTCTACTTGACTAGCTCGTTAATCAAAGATGGTTATGTTTCCTAACCATGAACAAAGTGTTGTTATTTGATTAACGAGGTCACATCATTAGTTGAATGATCTGATTGACATGACCCATTCCATTAGCTTAGCACCCGATCGTTTAGTATGTTGCTATTGCTTTCTTCATGACTTATACATGTTCCTATAACTATGAGATTATGCAACTCCCATTTACCGGAGGAACACTTTGGGTACTACCAAACGTCACAACGTAACTGGGTGATTATAAAGGAGTACTACAGGTGTCTCCAATGGTAGATGTTGGGTTGGCGTATTTCGAGATTAGGGTTTGTCACTCCGATTGTCGGAGAGGTATCTCTGGGCCCTCTCGGTAATACACATCACATAAGCCTTGCAAGCATAATAACTAAGATGTTAGTTATGAGATGATGTATTACGGAACGAGTAAAGAGACTTGCCAGTAACAAGATTGAACTAGGTATTGGATACCGACGATCGAATCTCGGGCAAGTAACATACCGATGACAAAGGGAACAAAGTATGTTGTTATGCGGTCTGACCGATAAAGATCTTCTTAGAATATGTAGGAGCCAATATGGGCATCCAGGTCCTGAAGGAAATATGCCCTAGAGGCAATAATAAAGTTATTATTTATTTCCTTATATCATGATAAATGTTTATTATTCATGCTAGAATTGTATTAACCGGAAACATAATACATGTGTGAATACATAGACAAACAGAGTGTCACTAGTATGCCTCTACTTGACTAGCTCGTTAATCAAAGATGGTTATGTTTCCTAACCATGAACAAAGAGTTGTTGTTTGATTAACGAGGTCACATCATTGGTTGAATGATCTGATTGACATGACCCATTCCATTAGCTTAGCACCCGATCGTTTAGTATGTTGCTATTGCTTTCTTCATGACTTATACATGTTCCTATAACTATGAGATTATGCAACTCCCATTTACCGGAGGAACACTTTGGGTACTACCAAACGTCACAACGTAACTGGGTGATTATAAAGGAGTACTACAGGTGTCTCCAATGGTAGATGTTGGGTTGGCGTATTTCGAGATTAGGGTTTGTCACTCCGATTGTCGGAGAGGTATCTCTGGGCCCTCTCGGTAATACACATCACATAAGCCTTGCAAGCATAATAACTAAGATGTTAGTTATGAGATGATGTATTACGGAACGAGTAAAGAGACTTGCCAGTAACAAGATTGAACTAGGTATTGGATACCGACGATCGAATCTCGGGCAAGTAACATACCGATGACAAAGGGAACAACGTATGTTGTTATGCGGTCTGACCGATAAAGATCTTCGTAGAATATGTAGGAGCCAATATGGGCATCCAGGTCCTGCTATTGGTTATTGACCGGAGACGTGTCTCGGTCATGTCTACATTGTTCTCGAACCGTAGGGTCCGCACGCTTAACGTTACGATGACAGTTTTTATGAGTTTATGCATTTTGATGTACCGAAGGTAGTTCGTTGTCCCGGATGTGATCACGGACATGACGAGGAGTCTCGAAATGGTCGAGACATAAAGATTTGATATATTGGAAGCCTATGTTTGGACATCGGAAGTGTTCCGGGTGAAATTGGGATTTTACCGGATTACCGGGAGGGTTACCGGAACCCCCAGAAGCCAAATGGGCCAACATGGGCCTTAGTGGAAAGGTGAAAGGGCTGCCCTCATAGGGCTGCGCACCTGCCCCCTCTCTCTAGTCCTATTAGGACTAGGAGAAGGTGGCCGGCCCCCCTCTCTCCCTTTCCCACTTGGGAATCCTAGTTGGACTAGGATTGGAGGGGGGAGTCCTACTCCCGGTAGGAGTAGGACTCCTCCTACGCCTCCCTCCTTTGGCCGGCCAGCCTCCCCCCTTCCATCCTTTATATACGGGGGCAGGGGACACCCCAAGACACACAAGTTGATCATTGTTGATCGTTCCTTAGCCGTGTGCGGTGCCCCCGGCCACCAAATTCCACCTCGGTCATATCGTTGTAGAGCTTAGGCGAAGCCCTGCGTCGGTAGCACATCAAGATCGTCACCACGCCGTCGTGCTGACGGAACTCTTCCTCAACGCTTTGCTGGATCGGAGCCCGAGGATCGTCATCGAGCTGAACGTGTGCTAAGAACTCAGAGGTGCCGGAGTAACGGTGCTTGGATCGGTCGGATCGGGAAGAAGACGTACGACTACTTCCTCTACGTTGTGTCAACGCTTCCGTTGCGATCTACAAGGGTACGTAGATCAGACTCTCCCCCTCGTTGCTATGCATCACCATGATCTTGCGTGTGCGTAGGAAAATTTTCGAAATTACTACGTTCCCCAACAGTGGCATCCGAGCCTAGGTTTTATGGTTTGATGTTATTTGCACGAGTAGAACACAAGTGAGTTGTGGGCGATACAAGTCATACTGCCTACCAGCATGTCATACTTTGGTTCGGCGGTATTGTTGGACGAGACGATCCGGACCAACCTTACGCGTACTCTTACGCGAGACCGGTTCCCTCGACGTGCTTTGCACATAGATGGCTTGCGGAAGACTGTCTCTCCAACTTTAGTTGAACCAAGTGTGGCTACGCCCGGTCCTTGAGAAGGTTAAAACGGAGTCTATTTGACAAACTATCGTTGTGGTTTTGATGCGTAGGTGAGATGAGTTCTTACTTAAGCCCGTAGCAGCCACGTAAAACTTGCAACAACAAAGTAGAGGACGTCTAACTTGTTTTTGCAGGGCATGTTGTGATGTGATATGGTCAAGGCATGATGCTGATTTTATTGTATGAGATGATCATGTTTTGTAACCAAGTTATCGGCAACTGGCAGGAGCCATATGGTTGTCGCTTTATTGTATGTAATGCAATCGCGATGTAATGTTTTACTTTATTACTAAGCGGTAGTGATAGTCGTGGAAGCATAAGATTGGCAAGACGACAACGATGCTACGATGGAGATCAAGGTGTCATGCCGGTGACGATGGTGATCATGACGGTGCTTCGGAGATGGAGATCACAAGCACAAGATGATGATGGCCATATCATATCACTTATATTGATTGCATGTGATGTTTATCCTTTTATGCATCTTATCTTGCTTTGATTGACGGTAGCATTATAAGATGATCTCTCACTAAATTATCAAGAAGTGTTCTCCCTGAGTATGCACCGTTGCCAAAGTTCGTCGTGCCCAGACACCACGTGATGATCGGGTGTAATAAGCTCTACGTCCATCTACAACGGGTGCAAGCCAGTTTTTCACACGCAGAATACTCAGGTTAAACTTGACGAGCCTAGCATATGCAGATATGGCCTCGGAACACAGAGACCAAAAGGTCGAGCGTGAATCATATAGTAGATATGATCAACATGACAATGTTCACCATTGAAAACTACTCCATCTCACGTGATGATCGGTTATGATTTGGATCACGTGATCACTTAGAGGATTAGAGGGATGTCTATCTAAGTGGGAGTTCCTAAGTAATTTGATTAACTGAACTTAAACTTATCATGAACTTAGTACCTGATAGTATCTTGCTGGTTTATGTTGATTGTAGATAGATGGCTCGTGCTGTTGTTCCGTTGAATTTTAATGCGTTCCTTGAGAAAGCAAAGTTGAAAGATGATGGTAGCAATTACACGAACTGGGTCCGTAACCTGAGGATTATCCTCATTGCTGCACAGAAGAATTACGTCCTAGAAGCACCGCTAGGTGCCAGGCCTGCTGCTGGAGCAACACCAGATGTTATGAACGTCTGGCAGAGCAAAGCTGATGACTACTTGATAGTTCAGTGTGCCATGCTTTACGGCTTAGAATTGGGACTTCAACGACGTTTTGAACGTCATGGAGCATATGAGATGTTCCAGGAGTTGAAGTAAATATTTCAAGCAAATGCCGTAATTGAGAGATATGAAGTCTCCAATAAGTTCTATAGCTGCAAGATGGAGGAGAACAGTTCTGTCAGTGAGCATATACTCAAAATGTCTGGGTATAATAATCACTTGATTCAGATGGGAGTTAATATTCTAGATGATTGCGTCATTGACAGAATTCTCCAATCACTGCCACCAAGCTACAAGAGCTTCGTGATGAACTATAATATGCAAGGGATGAACAAGACTATTCCCGAGCTCTTCGCAATGCTGAAAGCTGCGGAGGTAGAAATCAAGAAGGAGCATCAAGTGTTGATGGTTAACAAAACCACTAGTTTCAAGAAAAAGGGCAAAGGGAAGAAGAAGGGGAACTTCAAGAAGAACAGCAAGCAAGTTGCTGCTCAGGAGAAGAAACCCAAATCTGGACCTAAGCCTGAAACTGAGTGCTTCTACTGCAAGCAGACTGGTCATTGGAAGCGGAACTGCCCCAAGTATTTGGCGGATAAGAAGGATGGCAAGGTGAACAAAGGTATATGTGATATACATGTTATTGATGTGTACCTTACTAGAGCTCGCAGTAGCACCTGGGTATTTGATACTGGTTCTGTTGCTAATATTTGCAACTCGAAACAGGGACTACAGAATAAGCGGACGCTAGCAAAGGACGAGATGACGATGCGCGTGGGAAACGGTTCCAAAGTCGATGTGATCGCGGTCGGCACGCTACCTCTACATCTACCTTCGGGATTAATATTAGACCTAAATAATTGTTATTTGGTGCCAGCGTTGAGCATGAACATTATATCTGGATCTTGTTTAATGCGAGACGGTTATTCATTTAAATAAGAGAATAATGGTTGTTCTACTTATATGAGTAATATCTTTTATGGTCATGCACCTTTGAAGAGTGGTCTATTCTTGTTGAATCTCGATAGTAGTGATACACATATTCATAATGTAGAAGCCAAAAGATGCAGAGTTGATAATGATAGTGCAACTTATTTGTGGCACTGCCGTTTAGGTCATATCGGTGTAAAGCGCATGAAGAAACTCCATACTGATGGGCTTTTGGAACCACTTGATTATGAATCACTTGGTACTTGCGAACCGTGCCTCATAGGCAAGATGACTAAAACACCGTTCTCCGGTACTATGGAGAGAGCAACAGATTTATTGGAAATCATACATACCGATGTATGTGGTCCGATGAATATTGAGGCTCATGGCGGATATCGTTATTTTGTCACCTTCACAGATAATTTAAGCAGATATGGGTATATCTACTTAATGAAACATAAGTCTGAAACATTTGAAAAGTTCAAGGAATTTTAGAGTGAAGTTGAAAATCATCGTGACAAGAAAATAAAGTTTCTACGATCTGATCGTGGAGGCGAATATTTGAGTTACGAGTTTGGTGTACATTTGAAAAATTGTGGAATAGTTTCGCAACTCACGCCACCCGGAACACCACAGCGTAATGGTGTGTCCGAACGTCGTAATCGTACTTTACTAGATATGGTGCGATCTATGATGTCTCTTACTGATTTACCGCTATCGTTTTGGGGTTATGCTTTAGAGACGGCCGCATTCACGTTAAATAGGGCACCATCAAAATCCGTTGAGACGACGCCTTATGAACTATGGTTTGGCAAGAAACCAAAGTTGTCGTTTCTTAAAGTTTGGGGCTGCGATGCTTATGTGAAAAAGCTTCAACCTGATAAGCTCGAACCCAAAGTGGAGAAATGTGTCTTCATAGGATACCCGAAGGAAACTGTTGGGTATACCATCTATCACAGATCCGAAGGCAAGACATTCGTTGCTAAGAATGGATCATTTCTAGAGAAGGAGTTTCTCTCGAAAGAAGTGAGTGGGAGGAAAGTAGAACTTGACGAGGTAACTGTACCTGCTCCCTTATTGGAAAATGGTACATCACAGAAAATTGTTTCTGCGACACCTATACCAATTAGTGAGGAAGCTAATGATGATGATCATGAAACTTCAGGACAAGATACTACTGAACCACGTAGATCAACCAGAGTGAGATCCGCAACAGAGTGGTACGGTAATCCAGTTCTGGAAGTCATGCTACTAGATCATGATGAACCTACGAACTATGAAGAAGCGATGGTGAGCCCAGATTCCGCAAAGTGGCTTGAGGCCATGAAATCTGAGATGGGATCCATGTATGAGAACAAAGTATGGACTTTGGTTGACTTGCCCGATGATCGGCAAGCATTTGATAATAAATGGATCTTCAAGAAAAAGACTGACGCTGACGGTAATATTACTGTCTATAAAGCTCGACTTGTCGCAAAAGGTTTTCGACAAGTTCAAGGGGTTGACTACGATGAGACCTTCTCACCCGTAGCGATGCTTAAATCCGTCAGAATCATGTTAGCAATTGCCGCATTTTATGATTATGAAATATGGCAGATGGATGTCAAAACTGCATTCCTGAATGGATTTTTGGAAGAAGAGTTGTATATGATGCAACCAGAAGGTTTTGTCGACCCAAAGGGAGCTAACAAAGTATGCAAACTCCAGCGATCCATTTATGGACTGGTGCAAGCATCTCGGAGTTGGAATAAACGCTTTGATAGTGTGATCAAAGCATTTGGCTTTATACAGACTTTTGGAGAAGCCTGTATTTACAAGAAAGTGAGTGGGAGCTCTGTAGCATTTCTGATATTATATGTAGATGACATATTGCTAATTGGAAATGATATAGAATTTCTGGATAGCATAAAGGGATACTTGAATAAAAGTTTTTCGATGAAAGACCTCGGGGAAGCTGCTTACATATTAGGCATAAAGATCTATAGAGATAGATCAAGACGCTTAATTGGACTTTCACAAAGCACATACCTTGACAAGATTTTGAAGAAGTTCAAAATGGATCAAGCAAAGAAAGGGTTCTTGCCTGTGTTACAAGGTGTGAAGTTGAGTCAGACTCAATGCCCGACCACTGCAGAAGATAGAGAGAAAATGAAAGATGTTCCCTATGCTTCAGCCATAGGCTCTATCATGTATGCAATGCTGTGTACCAGACCTGATGTGTGCCTTGCTATAAGTTTAGCAGGGAGGTACCAAAGTAATCCAGGAGTGGATCACTGGACAGCGGTCAAGAACATCCTGAAATACCTGAAAAGGACTAGGGATATGTTTCTCGTATATGGAGGTGACAAAGAGCTCATCGTAAGAGGTTACGTTGATGCAAGCTTTGACACTGATCCGGACGATTCTAAATCGCAAACCGGATACGTGTTTACTTTAAACGGTGGAGCTGTCAGTTGGTGCAGTTCTAAACAAAGCGTCGTAGCGGGATCTACATGTGAAGCGGAGTACATAGCTGCTTCGGAAGCAGCGAACGAAGGAGTCTGGATGAAGGAGTTCATATCCGATCTAGGTGTCATACCTAGTGCATCGGGTCCAATGAAAATCTTTTGTGACAATACTGGTGCAATTGCTTTGGCAAAGGAATCCAGATTTCACAAAAGGACCAAACACATGAAAAGACGCTTCAACTCCATCTGGGATCTAGTCCAGGTGGGAGACATAGAGATTTGCAAGATACATATGGATCTGAATGTTGCAGACCCGTTGACTAAGCCTCTTCCACGAGCAAAACATGATCAGCACCAAGGCTCCATGGGTGTTAGAATCATTACTGTGTAATCTAGATTATTGACTCTAGTGCAAGTGGGAGACTAAAGGAAATATGCCCTAGAGGCAATAATAAAGTTATTATTTATTTCCTTATATCATGATAAATGTTTATTATTCATGCTAGAATTGTATTAGCCGGAAACATAATACATGTGTGAATACATAGACAAACAGAGTGTCACTAGTATGCCTCTACTTGACTAGCTCGTTAATCAAAGATGGTTATGTTTCCTAACCATGAACAAAGAGTTGTTATTTGATTAACGAGGTCACATCATTAGTTGAATGATCTGATTGACATGACCCATTCCATTAGCTTAGCACCCAATCGTTTAGTATGTTGCTATTGCTTTCTTCATGACTTATACATGTTCCTATAACTATGAGATTATGCAACTCCCGTTTACCGAAGGAACACTTTGGGTACTACCAAACGTCACAACGTAACTGGGTGATTATAAAGGAGTACTACAGGTGTCTCCAATGGTAGATGTTGGGTTGGCGTATTTCGAGATTAGGGTTTGTCACTCCGATTGTCGGAGAGGTATCTCTGGGCCCTCTCGGTAATACACATCACATAAGCCTTGCAAGCATAATAACTAAGATGTTAGTTATGAGATGATGTATTACGGAACGAGTAAAGAGACTTGCCAGTAACGAGATTGAACTAGGTATTGGATACCGACGATCGAATCTCGGGCAAGTAACATACCGATGACAAAGGGAACAAAGTATGTTGTTATGCGGTCTGACCGATAAAGATCTTCGTAGAATATGTAGGAGCCAATATGGGCATCCAGGTCCTGAAGGAAATATGCCCTAGAGGCAATAATAAAGTTATTATTTATTTCCTTATATCATGATAAATGTTTATTATTCATGCTAGAATTGTATTAACCGGAAACATAATACATGTGTGAATACATAGACAAACAGAGTGTCACTAGTATGCCTCTACTTGACTAGCTCGTTAATCAAAGATGGTTATGTTTCCTAACCATGAACAAAGAGTTGTTGTTTGATTAACGAGGTCACATCATTGGTTGAATGATCTGATTGACATGACCCATTCCGTTAGCTTAGCACCCGATCGTTTAGTATGTTGCTATTGCTTTCTTCATGACTTATACATGTTCCTATAACTATGAGATTATGCAACTCCCGTTTACTGGAGGAACACTTTGGGTACTACCAAACGTCACAACGTAACTGGGTGATTATAAAGGAGTACTACAGGTGTCTCCAATGGTAGATATTGGGTTGGCGTATTTCGAGATTAGGGTTTGTCACTCCGATTGTCGGAGAGGTATCTCTGGGCCCTCTCGGTAATACACATCACATAAGCCTTGCAAGCATAATAACTAAGATGTTAGTTATGAGATGATGTATTACGGAACGAGTAAAGAGACTTGCCAGTAACGAGATTGAACTAGGTATTGGATACCGACGATCGAATCTCGGGCAAGTAACATACCGATGACAAAGGGAACAACGTATGTTGTTATGCGGTCTGACCGATAAAGATCTTCGTAGAATATGTAGGAGCCAATATGGGCATCCAGGTCCCGCTATTGGTTATTGACCGGAGACGTGTCTCGGTCATGTCTACATTGTTCTCGAACCGTAGGGTCCGCACGCTTAACGTTACGATGACAGTTATTATGAGTTTATGCATTTTGATGTACCGAAGGTTGTTCGGAGTCCCGGATGTGATCACGGACATGACGAGGAGTCTCGAAATGGTCGAGACGTAAAGATTGATATATTGGAAGCCTATGTTTGGACACCGGAAGTGTTCCGGGTGAAATCGGGATTTTACCGGATTACCGGGAGGGTTACCGGAACCCCCTGGGAGCCAAATGGGCCAACATGGGCCTTAGTGGAAAGGTGAGAGGGCAGCCCACATAGGGCTGCGCCTCCCCCCCTCTCCCTAGTCCTATTAGGACTAGGAGAGGGGCCGGCCACCTCTCTCTTTCACTTCCCTCTTGAGGAAACCTAGTTGGACTAGGATTGGAGGGGGGAGTCCTACTCCCGGTAGGAGTAGGACTCCTCCTGCGCCTCCCACCTTGGCCGGCCAGCTCCTCCTCCTCCATCCTTTTTATACGGGGGCAGGGGACACCCCAAGACACACAAGTTGATCCTTGAGATCGTTCCTTAGCCGTGTGCGGTGCCCCCTGCCACCAAATTCCACCTCGATCATACCATTGTAGTGCTTAGGCGAAGCCCTGCGTCGGTAGTACATCAAGATCGTCACCACGCCGTCGTGCTGACGGAACTCCTACCCGAAGCTTTGCTGGATCGGAGCCCGGGGATCATCATCGAGCTGAACGTGTGCTAAGAACTCGGAGGTGCCGGAGTAACGGTGCTTGGATCGGTCGGATCGGGAAGACGTACGACTACTTCCTCTACGTTGTGTGATCGCTTCCGCAGTCGGTCTGCGTTGGTACGTAGACAACACTCTCCCCTCTCGTTGCTATGCATCACCATGATCTTGCGTGTGCGTAGGAAAATTTTCGAAATTACTACGTTCCCCAACAATGGCATCCGAGCCTAGGTTTTATGGTTTGATGTTATTTGCACGAGTAGAACACAAGTGAGTTGTGGGCGATACAAGTCATACTGCCTACCAGCATGTCATACTTTGGTTCGACGGTATTGTTGGACGAGACGATCCGGACCAACCTTACGCGTACTCTTACGCGAGACCGGTTCCCTCGACGTTCTTTGCACATAGATGGCTTGCGGAAGACTGTCTCTCCAACTTTAGTTGAACCAAGTGTGGCTACGCTCGGTCCTTGAGAAGGTTAAAACGGAGTCTATTTGACGAACTATCGTTGTGGTTTTGATACGTAGGTGAGATGCGTTCTTACTTAAGCCCGTAGCAGCCACGTAAAACTTGCAACAACAAAGTAGAGGACGTCTAACTTGTTTTTGCAGGGCATGTTGTGATGTGATATGGTCAAGGCATGATGATGATTTTATTGTATGAGATGATCATGTTTTGTAACCAAGTTATCGGCAACTGGCAGGAGCCATATGGTTGTCGCTTTATTGTATGCAATGCAATCGCGATGTAATGCTTAACTTTATTACTAAGCGGTAGTGATAGTCGTGGAAGCATAAGATTGGCGAGACGACAACGATGCTACGATGGAGATCAAGGTGTCGCGCCGGTGACGATGGTGATCATGACGGTGCTTCGGAGATGGAGATCACAGGCACAAGATGATGATGACCATATCATATCACTTATATTGATTGCATGTGATGTTTATCCTTTTATGCATCTTGTCTTGCTTTGATTGAAGGTAGCATTATAAGATGATCTCTCACTAAATTATCAAGAAGTGTTCTCCCTGGGTATGCACCGTTGCAAAAGTTCTTCGTGCTGAGACACCACGTGATGATCGGGTGTGATAGGCTCTACGTTCAAATACAACGGGTGCAAAACAGTTGCACACGCGGAATACTCAGGTTATACTTGACGAGCCAAGCATATTCAGATATGGGCTCGGAACACGGAGACCGAAAGGTCGAGCGTGAATCATATAGTAGATATGATCAACATAATGATGTTCACCATTGAAAACTACTCCATCTCACGTGATGATCGGTTATGGTTTAGTTGATTTGGATCACGTGATCACTTAGAGGATTAGAGGGATATCTATCTAAGTGGGAGTTCTTAAGTAATATGATTAATTGAACTTAAATTTATCATGAACTTAGTCCTGGTAGTATTTTGCAAATTATGTTGTAGATCAATAGCTCGCGTTGTTGCTTTCCTGTGTTTATTTTTTGATATGTTCCTAGAGAAAATTGTGTTGAAAGATGTTAGTAGCAATGATGCGGATTGGATCCGTGATCTGAGGTTTATCCTCATTGCTGCACAGTAGAATTATGTCCTTGATGCACCGCTAGGTGACAGACCTATTGCAGGAGCAGATGCAGACGTTATGAACGTTTGGCTAGCTCAATATGATGACTACTTGATAGTTTAGTGCACCATGCTTAACGGCTTAGAATCGGGACTTCAAAGACATTTGGAACGTCATGGACCATATGAGATGTTTCAGGAGTTGAAGTTAATATTTCAAGCAAATACCCGAGTTGAGAGATATGAAGTCTCCAACAAGTTCTATAGCTAAAAGATGGAGGAGAATCGCTCAACTAGTGAGCATGTGCTCAGATTGTCTGGGTACTACAATCACTTGAATCAAGTGGGAGTTAATCTTCCAGATAAGATAGTGATTGACAGAATTCTCTAGTCACCATCACCAAGTTAGTAGAACTTCGTGATGAACTATAATATGCAAGGGATAATGGAAACAACTCCCAAGCTCTTCGTGATGCTGAAATCAACGAAGGTAGAAATCAAGAAAAACATCAAGTGTTGATGGTTGACAAGACCACTAGTTTCAAGAAAAGGGCAAAGGGAAGAAGGGGAACTTCAAGAAGAACGGCAAGCAAGTTGCTGCTCAAGTGAAGAAGCCCAAGTCTGATCCTAAGCCTGAGACTAAGTGCTTCTACTACAAAGGGACTGGTCACTAGAAGCGGAACTACCCCAAGTGATTGGCGGATAAGAAGGATGGCAAAGTGAACATAAGTATATTTGATATACATGTTATGATGTGTACTTTACTAGTGTTTATAGCAAACCCTCAGTATTTGATACTAGTTCAGTTGCTAAGATTAGTAACTCGAAACGCGAGTTGCAGAATAAACAGAGACTAGTTAAGGGTGAAGTGACGATGTGTGTTGGAAGTGGTTCCAAGATTGATATGATCATCATCGCACACTCCCCATAATTTCGGGATTAGTGTTGAACCTAAATAAGTGTTATTTGGTGTTTGCATTGAGCATGAATATGATTTGATCATGTTTATTGCAATATGGTTATTCATTAAAGTCAGAGAATAATTGTTGTTCAGTTTACATGAATAAAACCTTCGATGGTCATACACCCAATGAAACAAGTTCGTTGGATCTCGATCGTAGTGATACACATATTGAAACCAAAAGATGCAAAGTTAATAATGATAGTGCAACTTATTTGTGGCACTGCCGTTTAGGTCATATTGGTATAAAGCGCATGAAGAAACTCCATGCTGATGGGCTTTTGGAATCACTTGATTATAAATCACTTGATGCTTGCGAACCATGCCTTTTGGGCAAGATGACTAAAACGCCGTTCTTCGGAACAATGGAGCGAGCAACAGATTTGTCGGAAATCATACATACTGATGTATGTGGTCCGATGAATATTGAGGCTCGCGACAGGTATCATTATTTTCTGATCTTCACAGATGGTTTAAGCAGATATGAGTATATCTACTTGATGAAACATAAGTCTGAAACATTTGAAAAGTTCAAAGAATTTTAGAGTGAAGTGAAAAATCATCGTGACAAGAAAATAAAGTTTCTACGATCTGATCGCGGCGACAAATATTTGAGTTACGAGTTTGGTCTTCAGTTAAAAACAATGTGAAATAGTTTCACTACGCATGCCACCTGGAACACCACAACATAATGGTGTGTCCAAACGTCATAACCGTACTTTATTGGATATAGTGCAATCTATGATGTATCTTACCGATCTACCACTATCGTTTTGGGGTCATGCATTAGAGACAGCTGCATTCACGTTAAATAGGGCACCATGTAAATCCGTTGAGACGACACCGTGTGAACTATGGTTTGGCAAGAAACCTAAGCTGTCGTTTCTTAAAGTTTGGGGTTGCGATGCTTATATGAAAAAGTTTCATCCTGATAAGCTCAAACTCAAATCGGAGAAGTGCGTCTTCATAGGATATCCAAAGGAAACTATTGGATACACCTTCTATCACAGATCCGAAGGCAAGACTTTTGTTGCTAAAATTCAGAAACTTTCTGGAGAAGGAGTTTCTCTCGAAAGAAGTGAGTGGGAGGAAAGTAGAACTTGACGAGGTAACTGTACCTGCTCCCTTGTTGGAAAGTAGCACATCACAGAAAACTGTTTCTGTGACACCTACACCAGTTAGTGTGGAAGCTAATGATGATGATCATGAAACTTCACAACAAGGTACTACTGAACCTTGTAGATCAACCAGAGTAAGATCCGCGCCAGAGTGGTACGGTAATCCTTTTTTGGAAGTCATGCTACTAGATCATGATGAACCTACGAACTATGAAGAAGCGATGGTGAGCCCAGATTCCGCAAAGTGGCTTGAAGCCATGAAATCTGAGATATGATCCATGTATGAGAACAAAGTATGGACTTTGGTTGACTTTCCTGATGATCGGTAAGCAATTGAGAATAAATGGATCTTCAAGAGGAAGACGGACGTTGATAGTAGTGTTACTATCTACAAAGCTAGAATTGTCGCAAAAGGTTTTCGACAAGTTCAAGGTGTTGACTACGATGAGAGCTTCTCACTCGTATCTATGCTCGAGTCTGTCCGAATCATGTTAGTAATTGCCGCATTTTATGAAATCTGGCAAATGGATAAACAAAACTGCATTCCTTAATGGATTTATTAAAGAAGAGTTGTATATGATGCAACAGAAGGTTTTGTCAATCCGAAAGGTGCTAACAAAGTGTGCAAGCTCCAGCGATCCATCTGTGGACTGGTGCAAGCATCTCGGAGTTGGAATATACGCTTTGATGAGTTGATCAAAGCATATAGTTTTATACAGACTTGCGGTGAAGCCTGTATTTACGAGAAAGTGAGTGGGAGCACTACAGCATTTCTGATAAGTATATGTGAATGACATATTGTTGATCAGAAATAATGTAGAATTATTCTGTAAAGCATAAAGGAGTGTTTGAAAGGAGTTTTTCAAAGAAAGACTTCGGTGAAGCTGCTTACATATTGAGCTTCAAGATCTATAGAGATAGATCAAGACGCTTGATAAGTTTTTTCAATGAGTACATACCTTGACAAGATTTTGAAGTAGTTCAAAATGGAGCAGTCAAAGAAAGAGTTCTTGCCTGTATTACAAGGTGTGAAGTTGAGTAAGACTCAAAGCCCGACCACGGCAGAAGATAGAAAGAGAATGAAAGTCATTCCCTATGCCTTGGCCATAGGTTCTATAAAGTATGTCATGCTGTATACCAGATCTATTGTATACCCTGCATTGACTTGGCAAGGGAGTACAATAGTGGTCTAGGAGTAGATCACTGGACAACGGTCAGAATTATCCTTAGTGAAATAAGGATATGTTTCTCGATTATGGACGTGACAAAAAGGTTCGTCGTAAAGGGTTACGTCGATGCAAGTTTTTGACACTGATCTAGATGAATCTAAAGTCTCAATCTGGATACATATTGAAAGTGGGAGCAATTAGCTAGAGTAGCTCCGTGAAGAGCATTTTAGACATAGAACTTGCAAAATACTTACGGATCTGAATGTGACAGACCCGTTGACTAAAATTATCTCACAAGCAAAACATGATCACACCTTAGTACTCTTTGGGTGTTAATCACATAGATATGTGAACTAGATTACTGACTCTAGTAAACCCTTTGAGTGTTGGTCACATGACGATGTGAACTATGGGTGTTAATCACATAGTGATGTGAACTATTGCTGTTAAATCACATGGCGATGTGAACTAGATTATTGACTCTAGTGCAAGTGGGAGACTGAAGGAAATATGCCCTAGAGGCAATAATAAAGTTATTATTTATTTCCTTATATCATGATAAATGTTTATTATTCATGCTAGAATTGTATTAACCGGAAACATAATACATGTGTGAATACATAGACAAACAGAGTGTCACTAGTATGCCTCTACTTGACTAGCTCGTTAATCAAAGATGGTTATGTTTCCTAACCATGAACAAAGAGTTGTTGTTTGATTAACGAGGTCACATCATTGGTTGAATGATCTGATTGACATGACCCATTCCATTAGCTTAGCACCCGATCGTTTAGTATGTTGCTATTGCTTTCTTCATGACTTATACATGTTCCTATAACTATGAGATTATGCAACTCCCGTTTACCGGAGGAACACTTTGGGTACTACCAAACGTCACAACGTAACTAGGTGATTATAAAGGAGTACTACAGGTGTCTCCAATGGTAGATATTGGGTTGGCGTATTTCGAGATTAGGGTTTGTCACTCCGATTGTCGGAGAGGTATCTCTGGGCCCTCTCGGTAATACACATCACATAAGCCTTGCAAGCATAATAACTAAGATGTTAGTTATGAGATGATGTATTACGGAACGAGTAAAGAGACTTGCCAGTAACGAGATTGAACTAGGTATTGGATACCGACGATCGAATCTCGGGCAAGTAACATACCGATGACAAAGGGAACAACGTATGTTGTTATGCGGTCTGACCGATAAAGATCTTCGTAGAATATGTAGGAGCCAATATGGGCATCCAGGTCCCGCTATTGGTTATTGACCGGAGACGTGTCTCGGTCATGTCTACATTGTTCTCGAACCGTAGGGTCCGCACGCTTAACGTTACGATGACAGTTATTATGAGTTTATGCATTTTGATGTACCAAAGGTTGTTCGGAGTCCCGGATGTGATCACGGACATGACGAGGAGTCTCGAAATGGTCGAGACGTAAAGATTGATATATTGGAAGCCTATGTTTGGACACCGGAAGTGTTCCGGGTGAAATCGGGATTTTACCGGATTACCGGGAGGGTTACCGGAACCCCCCGGGAGCCAAATGGGCCAACATGGGCCTTAGTGGAAAGGTGAGAGGGAAGCCCACATAGGGCTGCGCCTCCCCCCCTCTCCCTAGTCCTATTAGGACTAGGAGAGGGGCCGGCCACCTCTCTCTTTCACTTCCCTCTTGAGGAAACCTAGTTGGACTAGGATTGGAGGGGGGAGTCCTACTCCCGGTAGGAGTAGGACTCCTCCTGCGCCTCCCACCTTGGCCGGCCAGCTCCTCCTCCTCCATCCTTTATATACGGGGGCAGGGGACACCCCAAGACACACAAGTTGATCCTTGAGATCGTTCCTTAGCCGTGTGCGGTGCCCCCTGCCACCAAATTCCACCTCGATCATACCGTTGTAGTGCTTAGGCGAAGCCCTGCGTCGGTAGTACATCAAGATCGTCACCACGCCGTCGTGCTGACGGAACTCCTACCCGAAGCTTTGCTGGATCGGAGCCCGGGGATCGTCATCGAGCTGAACGTGTGCTAAGAACTCGGAGGTGCCGGAGTAACGGTGCTTGGATCGGTCGGATCGGGAAGACGTACGACTACTTCCTCTACGTTGTGTGATCGCTTCCGCAGTCGGTCTGCGTTGGTACGTAGACAACACTCTCCCCTCTCGTTGCTATGCATCACCATGATCTTGCGTGTGCGTAGGAAAATTTTCGAAATTACTACGTTCCCCAACAGGTCCCGCTATTGGTTATTGACCGGAGACGTGTCTCGGTCATGTCTACATTGTTCTCGAACCGTAGGGTCCGCACGCTTAACGTTATGATGACAGTTTTTATGAGTTTATGCATTTTGATGTACCGAAGGTAGTTCGGAGTCCCGGATGTGATCACGGACATGATGAGGAGTCTCGAAATGGTCGAGACATAAAGATTGATATATTGGAAGCCTATGTTTGGACATCGGAAGTGTTCTGGGTGAAATCGGGATTTTACCGGATTACCGGGAGGGTTACCGGAACCCCCCGGAAGCCAAATGGGCCAACATGGGCCTTCGTGGAAAGGTGAAAGGGCTGCCCACATAGGGCTGCGCGCCTCCCCCTCTCTCTAGTCCTATTAGGACTAGGAGAAGGTGGCCGGCCCCCCTCTCTCCCTTTCCCACTTGGGAATCCTAGTTGGACTAGGATTGGAGGGGGGAATCCTACTCCCGGTAGGAGTAGGACTCCTCCTGCGCCTCCCTCCTTTGGCCGGCCAGCCTCCCCCCTTCCATCCTTTATATACGGGGGCAGGGGACACCCCAAGACACACAAGTTGATCATTGTTGATCGTTCCTTAGCCGTGTGCGGTGCCCCCTGCCACCAAATTCCACCTCGGTCATATCGTTGTAGAGCTTAGGCGAAGCCCTGCGTCAGTAGTACATCAAGATCGTCACCACGCCGTCGTGCTGACGGAACTCTTCCTCGATGCTTTGCTGGATCGGAGCCCGAGGATCGTCATCGAGCTGAACGTGTGCTAAGAACTTGGAGGTGCCGGAGTAACGGTGCTTGGATCGGTCGGATCGGGAAGAAGACGTACGACTACTTCCTCTACGTTGTGTCAACGCTTCCGTTGCGATCTACAAGGGTACGTAGATCAGACTCTCCCCCTCGTTGCTATGCATCACCATGATCTTGCGTGTGCGTAGGAAATTTTTTGAAATTACTATGTTCCCCAACAATTTTGCTTGTCAAATACAGTACGTGGTCAAACTTTGACCCAAAATATGCAAAACACAAAATACTTCCAAGACCAGCGCCGCTCTTCTGCTCTTCTCCTCTTAAACCATCGCCGCTCCTCTCCTGTTCCAATATAAATCCAGCGCCGCTCCTCTCCTCTTCCATTTCAAAACCACCGCCCCTCCTCTCATGTTCCAATCCAAAACCAGCATCGCTCCTCTCCCGTTCTAAACCAAAACCAGCGCTCCGCCTCTCCTCTTCCATTCAAAAACCACCGACGGTGAGTGAAGGTGCTGTGGAGAAGTAGATCGATGGCGGAGTACAAACGATACGTGAGGATCGCAGACGGCGACCCTGTGAAGCTAGCTAGGATGTTGGAGATAGAGTCTTGGTTTGACAATAAGGACCAACTAGCGGCAACGGCGACATCCATGGCAAAATATCTGCAACAAGCGAAAAGGAGGAGATACTCCCAGAAAGAGTCGCGCGGGAGTACATAGAGCTGCTCCTCTGGGCCATGGAGCAAACAGATTCACCGAATCTGATCGTGAGGGTGTGGTGGTGGGAGTATCGATCCCAGATGGAGCATCCACCAAAGATTGAAGGATTGAGCATCTACAGGGTGCCGTTTGTGAGTGTGTCGTGCTAGAGCGAGTCGGTGGAGTCTTCGTCGACCGAACCCAACTGCAAGAGCAGAAAAACAGTTGGCCCGACGACGCTTCCCTGCCATCCTCTCCCTCGTCGTTCACATCATCTCACAGGGCGGCTATCTGCCGCCAAGGAATAGGAGGGATTGCCCCCCAGACCAATAGTCGGGCAGGTTCTGAATTGTCGGGAGGAGCTTAGGGTTGTTAGTATTTGCAGGTTGTGAATTGTATTTTTTTTGTTGTGTATTTTGAGAGTACTTTCAGATATGTATGTATTTTGAATTTCAGATTTGTAGTATTGAGCATATGAAGTATTTAATGAATTCTAGAGATCTATTTTTAGCACTTAAAAATGTAGTTTCATAGGAGTATAAAAGTGCAGACAATGTGATTCTCAGATAAGAAACTGCAAGTTTCAGTTTCAGATAAGAAACTCCAAGTTCAGTTTCAGATAAGAAACTCCAACTTTCAGAGGCAGAGCATTCATATTAACATGGCATTTTCAAACAGTGTTAACATCATGCTGGAAGTTTTATTCATGGTCGAAACTGGAACTACCAGCCAGTTAACATCATGCTGATCAACATTCATGCATAGCACATCTTCATATGATGCACAGTCAAAAAGATATGCTATTTTCAAAATGCCCACACAATGTCGAGTGTGCGAAAAACAGAGAAAAAGAGGGACGAAGTTTTGGCAAGTGTAGGACGTTGTGTGCGTAGATGACAATTGGGACCCACATGTCAATAAAGGCAGAGGCAAAAAATTGGAGATATTTTCTCTGCATAGGTGGATTTCGAACCCGGGCGAAACAGCTGTCGGGTAGTGTCACTCAACCACTGGGCTAGTTAAGTTGTTTCGTTACTAATAAGGCACTTCCTCAGGTGGTCGGATCTCCTCTTGCGCCTTTGTGCGCTCGCCGCGACGCCGTTGTCTACCGTTGTGAACATGCTGAACAAACGAGAGGAATCTGAAGAGGACTGTACGTGGAGAGGCGGACAGTCGGGACCCACCAGGTCTATGGCCGTACGCAAGCAAGTGCCTCGTCGAAAAAATACTTCCTCCTAATGCTATACTAACGTTGGGGCCCACAGGTTTGTCAATATAGTTACATTTTTTTAGGAGCTTCAACGTAGTTACTATAGGAGATAAATTCACAACAAAGTCGGGGAGCTGGCAGGTATCATTTATAATCACTGGGGCAGCAAGTATCAGCTGGGTTTTGGGTTGTCCCGTCTAGGCTTTCTTTTTTAACATGCGCAGCCCACGACCTCGGATGGGAGATCCATAGGCATGTTTGTATTTTCTTGAGGGTCGTCATGTATCGACCGGCCTATGGACCTCCCATCCGAGGTTTTATTTTTTCTGAAACATTGACAACCCAATTTATGTATTTTTTTTGAAGAAAACGCAGAGGTCTGTTCTATTTTTCTATATAAGAATAGGAACTCCTAGTCCAACTTAGGTGGGAACGACACCTATGGGATCACAAGAATCCCTACTACGGTTAGCGGGACGCGGGGTCGTGAGAAGAGTGGATCAAACAGATAGTACACAGTTTGTTTATCCAGGTTCGGGCCGCGAGGATGCGTAAAACCCTACTCCTGCTTTGGTGGATGTATATTCCTGTTCTTGAGCTAGCTCTGGGGCATTAGGAGCTCCAAAAAAGCCAAATCCTCCTCTTGGTCGCCTCGGGCCTCCTTTTATAGAAAAAGGGGTTGCCAAAGTGGCATGCAGAAGGTGGAAAGGGTACAGTGATGCGAGGTTATCCCTCACATTACATGACAAGGCGCATTTAATGCGTCTTGCTTAGGTGTCCTTGCTTTATCGGGGATGGGGGAGAAACCTGTCTCGTCCGTCGCCGCTCCTTCTTGTGTCGACACGCGCCCTGGCCAGCGATGCATGTGATGCCATGTAGGTAGGCAGGCAGCTGAGGTGGCGCAGTGGTGGGTCTTCACGAAGATTTGCATGCCGCCACGCAGGTGCCTGCCCAGCTGGTTGGGTCGGCAGCTGCATGCGTACGGTGGTGGAGGTTTAGTCGGCGTGGGCCTGATGGTGGCCCTACGGATGTCCTCGGCAAGGGCCTTGTCGGGGCCCCGGCAAGGGTCTTGCCGAGGCGCCTGCTATCATCCCCGGCAAGGCGCTTGCCGGGGGTCTCGTGGTCTTCCCTGGCTGGTATCTCGCCAAAGGTCGTCGTCTTCTTAGTGCGTATCTGATCTTGAATGTCTTCACAAAGATCTGCATGCCACCATGGGGATGTCTCCCGAATCCTTGCCCCTTGGGGGCAGTGGACTCAAGGGTAATTTGCTCCGTAGGCATGGGGCGAGTCACCGCGGCAAGGGTCTTGTCAGGGTTGCCAAAGCTATCTCCCGGCAAGGATCTTGCCGGGGGAGTCCGCTTCGTCCCTTTTGCTCTTCGTGGTCTTGGCCTTGGCGTCGTCCTAGTTCCCTTGAGCTTTGGTCTTTCCCTGGCTCACCTCGCTTGCCTTGCTTGGTGTGGTGGCGCCCATGGCTCAGACTGCCGGTGCACAGTTATAGGGGTACAAAAAAGTGTACCCCTCTTTTTGTACACCGACAGGAGCCCCCGGGCATGGGCCACACATAAGCGCAACGCGTTGTTGGGCTAGGCCCAAAAACGGTGCGCGGGCAGGCGGGGCGATTTTTTACCACGGTAAGATTTTTCGCACGTTGCGCTTCCCACGACTCCCGCGCGTGGCGCGGCGTGGGGAGGTGCGTGTGATGTGGGCGGCATGCGTGGGGTTGGTTCCCGCGGGCATGCATCACATCACAGTTAATATGAAAGGAGGCGGCCCGTGTTTTCCCCCATAAAAAAGGAATAACTGTGGGCGCGCTACTCACTTTCTCCTCTTTCCTCGTGCCTTCTCCAATCTCAGAGCCACTGTTTCCTCTCTTCCTTCCTTCCTAAGCTTCCGTTGTCGCCCGCCGTCATTGCTTCGCCATCCCCCTCTCTCAGTCCTCTAACTTTCTTAGCCGCCATGGCGCCCAAATCCGTCAAGGGCAAGGGGGTGGCCAAGGGCGTTGGGACTGTGGAGCCGCCGGAGAGTGCGCTATTGGGGGACCGGACGAAGTCCACCTTCTTCTTCCCCTCGACGGTTGATGTTCATGAGCTTCGGGCCTCCTTCAGGCCTCTATGGGGAGTGAAGACGGGGGGAGAGAATTCGGGACATCCGGCGACGCGCGTCATTCCTGCCGCTTGCGCCGATCCTGCCCCAAGTCGGTATCCCTTTTTCGTCGATTATCTTTCTTGCGGGTTGTGCCCCCCTTTTTCCGATTTCTTCTGCGACATTATGCACACCTTCGGCTTTCACCTCTTGGATTTTACTCTGAATGCGGTGGCGTGCATGGCTTTCTTTGCGCATCTTTGCGAAGGCTTTGCCGGGGTGCAGCCCAACATGGCACTCTTCCGCCATTATTTCTCCCCTCGGATCCAGCCGGGAGGTGTCGTCTCTGGTTGCGTCACCTGGATCCCAAGATCCAAGGGGGCGTACCAGGACAGTGCTGTGAAGGAGAGGTGGGAGGAATGGCGTGGCCGGTAGTGCTGGATTGAAGATGAAGACCCGCCGGAATTCTGCAACGTCCGCCGAGTGCCGCCGGTTCGCGGCAGCGATTGGGGTGATGTCGACGCAGCCAACGGGAGGCTCACTGTTGCCACCACCAGGATTCTCCGGCTGACCCGGGCTGGACTCACCCTTGAGATGATCGGGGCGGACTTCATTCGCCGCCGGACGCCCCGTTGCACAACAAGGGGAGGTCAGCCTGGCTCTTTACTAATCCGGCTGACATTATGCGACTCCGCCCTGGCCTCGACCATAATTTCACGGTGATGGCGCATGCCCACTTCTGCCAGTGGCTTTTTTAGCTTGATGTGGGTCGCGACGGCGAGGTCGAACGGACGGGCAAGGCCGCGAGGGCTGCCGCAAAGGTTGGCAAGGCCCTCAAGGGGCTGTTTTTCAAGCTACCAGTGGGGGTGGTCCCGTTGTGCAATAATTCACGTCGGTCCGAGATCATCGCTATGATGTCGGACTATAATGCGCACGGCCCTGTCCCGAGCTGGAAGGAGCCGAAGGATGCGGATGTGCAGCAATACTTTGACACCCTGATCGAGGTATATGTCAATGCTGACGTCGAGCGGTGGCTTGTCATGGACACTACCCAGGCAGAGCTGGACTACATTGCCACTAGGGCGACGGAGGCACAGCTTGCCATGGAGGCCGGCAGCGCCGGGGGTGTGGAGGACAAGGTCGCAATGGCTGCTGAGGAAGAGGAGCTCACCCGGTGGGCGGCGGCCTCCGGGGAGGTTAGCAGCGCCGACACGGGAGCTCCGCTTGTCGAAGATGCGGCCGACGAGTCGTCGGGGGAGGAGGATGTGGCGGCGGGCTCGACGCCAGCCAGGGGAAGAGGGCGAGTCCTGCGGCGGTCTGGCTCCGGTGAGCCGGTCCGGCCCGGCAGGGCTACGCGGCCTCAATTGACCCTGGAGGGGTCCGGGCGTCACACGAGGGCCACGGCAGCGAAGAGGCTGATGAAGGTCGCTGAGAAGAAGAAGACAACAGTCCCTTCCTCATCTGGGCGCACACAAACCCCGCCTTCTTCGCCTCCTCCGGCAGATGTCGACTCAGATGTTGACGCGGAGGTCGCTTTTGATCTCGGGCCTCTCAGCCCGAAGAGGAAAAGGAAAGTGGTGGAAGAGGAGGAGATGGATGACGAGTAAGTACTATGTTCCTTACTGCCATTTCCATTCCCCCAAATTAAGTCACCTCTCCTGATCCGTTTTTGCTTTTGCAGGGATGCAGAGACGTTGGCCCAGAGGGAGAAGAGGGCGAAGGCCTCGGCGAGCAGTCAGCCCCCGGCTGGGGCTTCAAAGACGCCACTGGTGGTGTTGAGCAGCCCGGACAACAGCCCCCGGCACAGCCCCCAGCGTAAGTTCGTCACCCTCCTCTTATTCGACATGTGGTAGGCGTTCGATGCTATGGTATTGACCTTGTCGGGTTTGCAGGAGGGGAGCGGCAGTAGGAGGAGCCGCAGAGGGCTATCCCCAACACACCACCCCCATCGGCTACGCCACCGCGAGGGGCGTCCCCGGCAAGGGCATCAAGCACGGAGCACACACCCATGGAGGAAGAGGGGAACTTGGGCGCTGGTGACTCTACCACGGCGCCAAATGCTGGTGGGGAGGGGACTTCTGCTTCACTGCCTGGCACTAGTGAGTCGCCTGTCCTCCGTCTCTGTTTTTCCCTTATTCTTTTTCTTGGCTTCATTGCTCCCATTACTGCCCAGGCCCTCCTTCAATAGATATGGAGGACGTGGATACTGTTGTTGGGAATATTGCTGAGGAGGCCGCGAAGGAGACCGACAGGATTGCCGCCGAGGAGGCCGCCAGAGATGCTGACGAGGTCGTCGCCGATGAGGCCGCCAAGGATGCTGCCGAGGACACCAATGCGAGGGCGCCAAGGCGACCGGCGAGGCTTCTGCCGAGGGTGCCAGCGGTGGGCCTGCCGGGGAAGCCGACAAGGCCACTGCCGAGGAAGAGGTGGTTGATGATTAGCCTCCCTACTCCTCAACCTCGGGCCCCGGCAGATATCTGAAGGTGGGCGACGATCTTTTCGTCCAACTTCCAGGGGCGTCAAGTTCCCGAGCGCTCGCCGAAGGGGAAGTCTTTGACGGCGAGGTGCTTGCTACCACCGGGCTCGAGGTGGTCGATGAACCGGGCGTTGGCGGTGATGGTTCTCCAGAAGAGCAGCTTTTCCGTGCCATGGGGGCCAATTTCCGAAAGCTCCAAGTACTCTACCGTGCTCGCCTGGACATGGTCAAGTCCAGGATGGCAATGGTGGACAAGGCGGAGGTGGACTTCAAGGCGCGCGTTGCTGAGACGCAGACCTGGTTTCACCAGACTTGCGAGGAGCAGAGGGCCTTTCAAGGGGAATTGGCCAAGCGTGATGTAGAGCTCACCATGAAGATGGCTGACATCGAGAAGGCCCAGGAAAAGGCGGCGAACTTGGCTGCCGTAGCCGAGGCCGCCCGGAACCAGCATCAAGCCGCATTGGATTCCCAGGAAGAGGACCTCTCCGTGCGTGAGGCGAAGCTTGCCGCAACGCTCCGCAGTAAGGATGAGGAGCTCGAGGCAATTGTCGTGCGACGGACTCGTGAGCTGGAGCAGAGGCACAAAGAGGCACTCGATGCCCAAACTCTGGCCCATGCCGGCAAGGTGAAGGAGTTGGAGGTAGAGTGGGACGAGCTGAAGGAGCAGGCCCTCGAGCTGTCCAACTAGAAGAGCACGCTCAACAGCGCCTTGGTAGAGGCGCAAGGAGCGGTCATCAGCAGGGCTGGGGAGCTCTTCCAAGCGCAAAACTCCATCAGAGATCTCAAGCTGAAGCTGGAGAATCTCGAGAAGATGTTGTCGGGGAGCAGAGCTTGGGAGGAGACCTTGACCAGGAGCCTGGAGGAGGAGAAGCAGCTGTGGGCAAATGAGGCCGCCTCCCACCAGGAATATGTGGCGGGCGAGAACAGATGGATCGGCCGTCTGGAGGACGTCGCCGACAGGGTCACCTCATAGTTGGCTACCATGGGGATGCCAAACGTGAGGTATGCCCCTGAGCGCAGCGGGACCGTCAACGCCAAGCTGACCCAGTTCTTCGAGGGCGTCCTTGGAGCCTTGGCTTATCTTCACTCCAACAGAGCGGCCACGTTGGCCGGGGAGGCCCGGCGACTTTGCCGGGGGGCCATGACCAAGGTCCTCACCAAGATGGCGTACTAGAATCCCGACCTCGACTTCGAAGCCGCGATGGATAGCTTGCCGGATGGTACTGACCTCACGGTGCTCAAGGAGCGCATCAAGCCCATCATCAGCAGTATCGACGAAATCAAGAGGGTGGAAGGCCAGCGCCGGGATTAGGCATCCCGTTCTTCTTCGCCGCTGTAGGTTCCCGACCAAGACAAATTTTATCTTTAGTTAGAACCGCAGCAATGATGTGATGTAACATAACTTTTGCAGTACTCTTAATTTTCATGCACGTTATTTCCTCGCTCAATTTCTCTTTGTATGCGCGCCCTATGTCGATTGGGTAGGTTCGTCGGCGCGGAAGCCCCTAGCGGCGTTTTGGGGACGGATCCCCATGGGCCTGCCAGGTATGCGTGCTGCCGGACAAGCCACCTTACCGTTCTGAACGCGGCCGCTTGAACTGTCGAGCTTGACTCGAGTCAGAATCGAGAGCGTTGTTGATCGCGTAAGGCTACTCTGCCATTCTCCACGCAGCCGCTTGAGCTGTTGAGCAGACTCGAAACAGGGCGAGGGCGTTGCCGATCGTGGGAGAGCCCCCTGGCGTGCAGGTTTCTCATACAAAGGTGTGACATCTCCGGGGGGAATAATCTCATATAAGAAGGATAGAACAAATAAGGGTTCGGTGCAACTTAGCTTCTGTTTGCAGTCGCTCGAGTGCCGATCTTCTGGCCTCCTTTCTTCTCCAAGGGCCATGAAGACGAAGGAGTGCTGGGCTAACTGCTAGAGCCAATTCTCACAACTACGCCCCCTACCTGGCGCGCCAAAGATGTCGGTGGGAACGACACCTATGGGATCACAAGAATCCCTACTGCGGTTAGCGGGGCGCGGGGTTGTGAGAAGATCGGATCAAACAGATAGTACACAGTTTGTTTATCCAGGTTCGGGCTGCGAGGATGCGTAAAACCCTACTCCTGCTTTGGTGGATGTATATTCCTGTTCTTGAGCTAGCTCTGGGGCATTAGGAGATCCAAAAAAGTCGAATCCTCCTCCTGGTCGCCTCGGGCCTCCTTTTATAGAAAAAGGGGTTGCCACAGTGGCATGCAGGAGGTGGAAAGGGTACAGTGATGCGAGGTTATCCCTCGCATTACATGACAAGGCGCATTTAATGCGTCTTGCTTGCGTGTCCTTGCTTTATCGGGGACGAGGGAGAAACATGTCTCGTCCGTCGCCGCTCCTTCTTGTGTCGACACGCGCCCTGGCCAGGGATGCCTGTGATGCCATGTAGATAGGCAGGCAGCTGAGGTAGCGCAGTGGTGGGTCTTCACGAAGATCTGCATGCCGCCACGCAGGTGCCTGCCCAGCTGGTTGGGTCGGCAGCTGCATGCGTACGGTGGTGGAGGTTTAGTCGGTGTGGGCCTGATGGTGGCCCTGCGGATGTCCTCGGCAAGGACCTTGCCGGGGCCCCGGCAAGGGTCTTGCCGAGGCGCCTGTTGTCATCCCTGGCAAGGTGCTTGCCGGGGGTCTCGTGGTCTTCCCTGGCTGGTATCTCGCCAAAGGTCGTCGTCTTCTTAGTGTGTATCTGATCTTGAATGTCTTCACAAAGATCTGCATGCCACCACGGGGATGTCTCCCGAATCCTTGCCCCTTGGGGGCAGTGGACTCAAGGGTAATTTGCTCTGTAGGCATGGGGCGAGTCGCCGCGGCAAGGGTCTTGTCGGGGTTGCCAAAGCTGTCTCCCGGCAAGGATCTTGCCGGGGGAGTCCGCTTTGTCCCTTTTGCTCTTCGTGGTCTTGGCCTTGGCATCGTCCTAGTTCCCTTGAGCTTCGGTCTTTCCCTGGCTCACCTCCCTTGCCTTGCTTGGTGTGGTGGCGCCCGTGGCTTAGACTACCCGTGCATAGTTATAGGGGTACAAAAAAGTGTACCCCTCTTTTTGTACACCGACAATATTTAAATTATTTCATATGTTATTATATATTATTGTTATTGTCATCATTAATAGATACTTACATATGTAAGAAAACAATATCCCACATCTTGTTAACTTATAAAAATAATTTGTTAACAATAAAATCCTGGATTTTTTTTGGCAACGAAAATCTTGGTGATTGTGTACAAAGGCTTGGTAAGATTTAAGGACCAATGTAATAATAAATCACTTATATATATATATAACAAAATGCTCAGCCCCTGTTTATTTTTTGATAACAATGTTGCGCCCATCCCAACATTATAATTAGAATCAGCCCAGCAAAATCATTTATTTCGAGAAAGTGCAAATGGCCTGTAAATTTTTAGGAAAAACATAAATGGGTCGCATGGACGCTACATTATTTGTTCACCCCGCCCAACTAATGGACTGTAATTCAAAAAAAAGATCAAATGGACTGTAAATTCTACCCGCAAAAAAAGACTGTAAATTCTAAAAAAAATGGAATGAATACGTGCCACATTTTTGGAGGCTGAAATATGGGCCAATAGGCCGAAGCCAATGCAAGTCGTTGTCAACTTAGTCAACAAATGATTCTGACATCGTTAGCCGTTGGATTTACATCCAACGACCGGCATCCATCTTCAATCTCTCGTCTTCTTCCTCCAACGCCGTCGGGACCACCTGCTCCCGCCTCCTGCTGCTAGCAGCTCTGCTTAGCACGCTTCGCTGTGAAGCGCTACTCCACCGTTGGCCAGGCCATCCCTCCACCCCTCCACACCTCTTGTTCTTCTCCACCGATTGCCGAACCACACCGCACCAGAACCAGTTAACCCTCGTACACCTCTCCGTCTGCGACTCTACTCCCGCATCTTCCCATCTCGGGCTCGTTGCTGTCTGGGGCCTCGCTGTCGTCCACCACCTTGGATGCGCTCGGCGCGGAGTGGTCAACATGGTCAACAAACGACACCATCGGAAGTAGACTGTGCGTGGAGAGGCTGACAGCTGGGTCCACGGCCGCACGCAAGGAAATGCCTTCTTATTACGCGCAAAATAATGATTCCTCCACCTGACAGATGGCACCCACCGGAAGGGCCTCTGTATTTCGCGAAAAAAATGTTCCCACCGCTGACAGGTCGGACCTACCAGCTATATCTTCGCATGCTAGGAAGTGCCTTCTTATTACGCACAAAAAATGGATACTCCCCCTGCTAGCTAGGACCCACCTTGGTGGGAGGCTGACTTGTGGGCCTACTAAGTTGACGGGGACGGAGTGCTTTGTCAACTTAGTCAATATGAACGATTCTAGTTCCAGGGACCGTACGATGTCCATCTAATGGTCGTAGTGATTCTTCAACCTATGCTCTTCTTGCTCCAGCCGCCCAAAGCAGCGCCGGTCATGCTGCATGCTCCTGCCTCCCATGGCCGGCTGTGCTGCCGCGGAGGCCTCACCACCCCTTACTATTCCCACCGCTGGCCAGGCCCTGCGGCGACGGTAGCCTCACACCGTAGCCGAACCAGTGAACCCTCGTACTCCTCTCCACGCGGGCTTCCACTGCCATGTCTTCTCCGGCTCCGCGTCGTCCCCTTCCTAGGCCTCGTCATCGTCCACCGCCCTGGTGCTCTCGGCGCGGCGTGGTCAACATGGTCAAGGAATGGCTTCCATCGGACATGGACTGTACGTGGAGAGGCTGACAGCTGGGTCCACGGCCGCAGCAAGGAAGTGCCTCCTTATTACACGCAAAATAATTATTCCTCCACCTGACAGCGGGGACCCACCAGACGGGCCACCGTATTTCCTGGAAAAAAATGTTTCCCCCTGACTACTGGGACCCACCAGCTACATCTTCGCACGCAAGGAAGTGCGTCCGGGCAAAAAAAAGATTCGCCCCCCTGACTGCTGGGACCCACCACCTACATCTTCGGACGCAAGGAAGTGCCTGACAGTCGGGACCCACCTAGTCGAAGCATACGTAGTGTTGTCATTCTGGTTGCGAATGTGTACGTACATATTGGTCGATATAGAGGCGCGCACGTGTCGTAGTAGAGGCGCGCACATAGCATGTACACGTATGTACAGCGGCCAGTGTGCGAGAAAGAAAATACGGCCACGTACGTACATACGGGCAGGGTCTCAAACGCCTACTCACGCGTACGTACGGCCATGGCTCGTGTACATGGCTGGGTCGGAACGGAGAAACTGCGACGTCGTCGTGTTCATGGGGAGTCAACTGGCTGGGTCAGAATGGAATGCGTCGTCGTGTTCATCGGGAGGGCTTGGACGGAACAGTCGATGGAAACGAGGCCTGGCATACCGCGGAACGGAGAAAGCGGCCTTGTGTTCGACCGACCACGGTCGAAATGGGATCATGTTCATCGGGAGGGGTCTTGCGTACCGCAGAACGGAGGAAATGGACCTCCTACGGTCGAAACGGGGGTCCTGTTGATCGGGAGGGGTGTGGCGTACCGCAAAACGGAGGAAACGAACTTGTGTTGGAGCGCTACGGTTGAAAGGGGGTCCTGTTCATCGGAAGGGGTGTGGCGTACCGCAAAACGGGACTCTACGGGATACTGTTCATCTCCACTGTCGACCCCCTCCAGCCTCCACGGGCTACTGTTCATCCACCGTCGACCTCCTCTAGCCTCCACCTGCGACTGTTCATCCACGGGCTCCTGTTCATCTAGTCTCCATCGCGCGCCACTCCCCCGGCTACTGTTCAACCAGCCCTCTCCACGGGCTCCTGTTCAACCACCGCTCCATGGGCTACTGTTCATCCAGCCCTCCACGGGGTGGTCCTGTTCATCCAGCCCTCCACGGGGTCCTGTTCATCCAGCCCCAACCGGCTTGATTGATCGGGGTCCTGTTCATCCAAAGGCAACACCACGGGGTCATGTTCGTCCACCCCCACCGGGAACTGTTCATCCAAACCCCCCAGCAACGCTCACTGTTCATCCAAAGGCAACACCATGGGGTCCTGTTCATCCACCCCCACCGGGAACTGTTCATCCAACCCCCCCCCCCCCCGGAACACTCACTATTTATCCAGAGGTAGCATCGATCGGCTTCAGTTAGCAGCAGTAGCGAAGGAATCGCTCGATCGAGTTCAGTTAACACCCATCGATCGATTGCTCGGGTTTAGTAACACGTAGCCTACAGTGTAATCGCTCGGGTTCAGTTAGAGCCCAATGCCTCGCTCAGGTTTAGTTAGAGCCCAACGCCTCGCTTGGGTTCAGTTAGAGCCCAATGCCTCGCGTGCGTGTACGAGAGAAATGCGCATCGCTCGGCCCCGACCACCCACTGTAACCGGGAACACCCTGATATTTTCCTCGCCCTCGCTTCTACCACGGTTTTTTCCATCATGGACGTCCCAAAGAATGTCATGCAGCTGCGTCTCCGACCCGCCCAGGACAAAAAGCCCATTTTCTGTCATGATTTTTTGTCATAGAAGTAGGACCCCACCACATCTATGATGATACCGGGTTTTGTCACAATTATCGTCATAGAAGTGTCATAAGTATGATAAAAAATCGTTCGGCCCAAAATGTCACGGATGTGTCTTTTTTTGTAGTGAGTAGCATAGTCGTCATGATGAAATGAAAACAAGCACACAGTACAAGTAGCGCAAACACAGGATAAGCAGGCTGAAGATAGAGTGACTGAAGAATTAGGGTTCAGGAAATTGAGAAAGTCTTCAGTCAAAGTCTTCAAATAGTAACGATCAAGTACAACAGTATATGAATGAGGAAATAGAACCAGTAGCTTGGTGAAGACAGTGATTTGATAGACCAGTTCCAACTGCTTTGATAGTCGTACGTCTGGTTGGAGCGGTTAGGTATTTAAACATGAGGACACACAGTCCCGGACACACGGTCCTTGCCATATTCTCCTTGAGCTAAGGTCACACAGACCTCGCCCAATCACTCATGGTAAGTCTTCAGGTGACTTCTAAACCTTCACAGACTCGGTCACTCGGTGATCCACAATTTCCTCTTGGATGCTCTAGACCATGACACCTAACCGTCTGGAGGATGCACAGTCCTCAAAGGTAACAAGCGTCGGTTCCACACAGGAACAATCTCTTCAGTGATGCTCAATCACTTTGGGTTTGTAGGTGTTTGGGTTTGGGTTGTCCTCACTTGATGATTTTCGCTCAAAGTCCTCGGAGGATGGGATGCTCTCAATTGAAAAGTGTCAGTTTCTCTCGGAGCAGCCAACCAGCTAGTGGTTGTAGGGGCGGCTATTTATAGCCTAGGGAGCAGCCCGACATTATATGACAAATGCCCTTCAATGATATGACCATTAGGTGGGTAGATATTTTGGGACAACTGGCGTGTAGCACAACAACGGTCGGATATTTGACTATCAAATTCCTCAGGGCTATCATGTTCCTCACTTGTAGGCAATCCGCACTGGCAAATTCCTAACTCCTCGGTCAGAACAAATTCCTCATAGACCAAAAGATCTTCGTCTCTATCACTGAAGAAATTGACTGAACTATATGAGATTTCCGATGGCTTCACTCGAAACGATTAGTAGGTGTAAGATTTTGAGATGACAATCACTTGGAAACTTTTCCTTAGCTTTACCTCGACCCCATTTAATAGTACGGTGTTTCCTATGACTCTAGAAAGATAAAACGAAACAACGAAAACAAAAGTCTTCACGCTTCATATTCCTTGCATGAATATCAAGTCTTCACGGTCACACTGATTTCTTCACTTTCAAAGTCTTCAGAAAGCCAAAGTCTTCAGTTGAAGACATTCATTTTTGGGGGTCGACTTTCATTGTAAATATCAAACTCCTCATAGACTTATAGACATGTGTACATGCACAAACGCATTAGTCCCTTAACTTATAAGTCTTCAATACACCAAAATCACTAAGGGGCACTAGATGCACTTACAGGAACGACAGTGGGCGTGGAGGCAGAGATGCAAGCTGATTCACGTGACGGATAGGGTTGGGAGACGCCTCACACATATATAGACGTAGCCGCGTGGAGAGACGTGGGCTCGACCCACGTCTGAGTCGATCACAGCCCACGATCCGATGTCTTAGATCATGGCCCAGCTGTCAGAAACTCTCCATTACTGATCGGCAAAAATAAGCGCATAGGTGTGGACTCGGCTTAGCTCATTCCCGCAACCCGCGGCACGTCAAGACGGCTGAGGGAGTCCTGGATTAAAGGGTGTCCGTATGGCTGGACTATACCTTTAGCCGGACTCCTGGACTATGAAGACACAAGATTGAAGACTCCGTCCCGTGTCCGGAAGGGACTTTCCTTGGCGTGGAAGGCAAGCTTGGTGATACGGATATGTAGATCTCCTACCATTGTAACCGACTTTGTGTAACCCTAACCCTCTCCGGTGTCTATATAAGCCGGAGGGTTTTAGTCCGTAGGACAACATACACAACAACAATCATACCATAGGCTAGCTTCTAGGGTTTAGCCTCTCTGATCTCGTGGTAGATCTACTCTTGTACTACCCATATCATCAATATTAATCAAGCAGGATGTAGGGTTTTACCTCCATCGAGAGGGCCCGAACCTGGGTAAAACTTCGCGTCCCTTGCCTCCTGTTACCATCCGGCCTAGACGCACAGTTCGGGACCCCCTACCCGAGATCCGCCGGTTTTGACACCGACATTGGTGCTTTCATTGAGAGTTCCTCTGTGCCGTCGTCATTAGGAAGGATGCCTCGCCCCGTCTTTAAAGACGGCACCGTTGCTAAGGGAGCTTTGGTTGTCGGCCAATCCCTCCGGCTAGGTGGTTTTCTTATGACCGCCTGTTCGGCTTCTGCACCGACAATGACCTCTCGAGCCATCAAAAACAATCTTCATGTCAGCTCGGAACTCACCGAGCAGTTAGATCCAATGGAGCTCTCCTCCATAAACGAGCTCTTGGATCGCTTCACCGCCTGGGAGTCGCCACGGATTACGACCAGATTGGGCCTAAACCCGATCTGAGAGAGATTAACTCTCCCCAAGTCACCCATCACGTTGCCGTGGTAGAGCGATAGTGCGGCGACCCTTCATCTATCTTAAGGACTCGCTACGTCCGGATTCCCGATCCCTCCAAGCTGGATACCCGCGGAGGGGAGGATATCACTCAAGACCTGAACTCAGAGACAGGCGATGGGCTGGATTCATTGGACAACATCCAGGAATCCAAATTTTTTAGTTCGGAAATTCCTCGGCCTCTGAGCCTCAGATGGGGTGAGGCTTCGGATTTAATTCCACCCACCCACCCCAACATATGCGATCTATCCAAAATCGGGCAAGAACCCGATGAAACAGTACATCATTACTGGGCCAGATTCCTCCTGGTTAAGAACAGGCTAAGGGACTGCCGCGAGGAAGACGCAATCTCAATCTTCTACAATAATTGCACGGACAAGGGAATACTCAATGCCATAAGTCGCCGTGATATTACACGCTTCGCTGACTTGGCGTCCATTGTACGAAAGTACTGTGCGATGGAAAGCGCCTGGAAAACCAAAATAAAATTTTGGGACAATCCGGCCCTGAATACAAACCCAGTCCGAAATAAAAGGGTGCATCATCACCAGACACCCGGGTCAAACACCAAAAAGCAAAAACCCTCTACAGGGCATGGAACCGTACTGGAAGGATGGCTTAATGGACCCTGTAAAATTCACAGTACAGAGGACGCCACACCAACTCACAGCCTTAGAGCATGTTGGATACTCCGGCGGGTGGCCAAAATTGGCGAAAATCTCCTAATTCCGAAGGCCACAGAAAGCCACCCTAGAGACACCAATACGGTATTAACAGTCTTCGAGACTTTCGCATCAAATAATATGCAAAAAAGGACACTCCGTAGCCTTGCCGAAGTCTACCAAGTAGCAACAATAAACCCATGGAGTGACACGGCTATTACCTTTAATGCCAGTGATGAACCTAAATTTCGAACAGCCCGAGCACCAGCCGCATTGGTCCTCAGTCCAATAGTGGACGGCTTTCGTCTTACCAAGGTACTCATGGACGGCGGCAGCGGATTGAACCTCATTTATGAGGAAACCCTTCAAAAAATGGAAATAGACTGGAACCGCATTGAGCGAAGCAGCACAACCTTTAGAGGAATAATCCCCAGTCGGGAAGTGCGCTGTACAGGAAAAATCACACTAGATGTGGTGTTCGGCACGCGGATAATTACAGGTCCGAAGAGATCATGTTCCATGTGGTTCCGTTCAGCAGCGGTTATCACGCTCTGCTAGGGCGGGAAGCGTTTACAATCTTCCAAGCAATACCCCATTACGGGTACATGAAGCTCAAGATGCCCGGGCCTAACGGGATCATCACTCTCGCTAGTGATCCGGACGCAGCACTCCGCGCCGAAAACAAGACAGCCGCACTGGCCCTCGAGGCACTATCCGAAGCCCTAGCGGCTGAGGAACTGACTGCGCTGCGCTCTACGGTGAATAGGGACGATGTGGTACTCGACAAAAGATCCAAGTCCACCTCCTTTAAACCGGCGGATGAAATAGTCAAATTCCAAGTCCATCCAACGGACCCCAATAAAACAGCTTCCATCGGGGCACAGTTAAACCCTGATGTAGATGCCGCACTGCGAGAGTTCCTACGAGAGAACTGGGATATTTTCGCCTGGCACCCTTCAGACATGCCAGGAATCCCATGCAGGCTGGCCGAGCACAGCTTAAATATCCAAACAGGATTCAAACCTATCAAACAGGCTCTTCGGCGTTTTTCTGAACCTAAGAGACAGGCCATGGGAGAGGAGCTAGCAAAGCTATTGGAGGCCGGATTCATCAGAGACATAAAACATCCGGAGTGGCTAGCAAACCTGGTGATGGTACCAAAGAAGGACAAATCCTGGCGCCTATGTGTTGATTTTAAAGACCTTAACAAGGCTTGCCCAAAGGATCCCTTCCCCCTCCCCCGCATCGATCAAATTATCGACACTACCACAGGACACGATTCGTTGTGTTTCCTCGACGCATACTCCGGCTACCATCAAATCAAGATGGCAGAGCCAGACCAAGCCGCAACGGCATTTAGCACACCATACGGCCCATTCTGCTTCAACACGATGCCCTTCGGGCTCAAAAACGCCGGCGCAACATATCAGCGCATGATTCAGACATGTCTGGCAAACCAGATCGGCAAAACAGTGGAGGCATATGTAGATGTTGTGGTCTTCAAAACAAGACATGTCGAATCTCTAGTAGATGACTTGAGGCTCACATTTGATAACCTCAGAACATACGACATCAAGCTCAACCCGAAAAAATGTGTTTTCGGCGTTCCAGCCGGAAAGCTCTTGGGCTTCATTGTATCCGATAGAGGAATTGAAGCAAATCCAGCCAAGATCCGAGCTCTGTCGCAACTGGATATCCCAAAGGACCTCAAACAAATACAAAAGTTAACTGGATGCGTGGCGGCTCTAAGCCGCTTTATCTCCCGCTTGGGAGAAATGGCACTACCCCTTTACCGCCTCCTTCGGTGCACCGAACACTTTGAATGGACGGATGCAGCCACGGCCGGACTTGACGAAATAAAAGCCATATTGGCAACAAACCCAGTCCTGGCCGCGCCAAACATTGGCGAACCAATGCTATTATACATTGCAGCAACACATCAGGTTGTAAGCGCAGTGCTCGTCGTCGAACGAGAAGCGGACGGACACAAATTCCCCCTTCAAAAGTTGATCTATTATGTGTCCACTATCCTCACTCCCTGCAAATTACGGTACCCGCATTATCAAAAGATTGCGTACGCGGTATTCATGGCATCCCGGAAGCTACGACACTACTTTCAAGAGTGTTCAATAACAGTAGCCTCGGAAATACCACTTAACGATATTATAAACAACCATGACGCAACGGGCCGGATTGCAAATGGGCCATTGAGCTCCTCCCATTCGACATAACTTATAAGCCACGGTGAGCCATCAAGTCGCAAGTCTTGGCCAACTTCGTCGCAGAATGGACGGAGGTCGAGCTCCCTAAAGAGTACGACACATATTCAAATTGGATCATGCATTTCGACGGCTCCAAGATGTTGGCCGGACTGGGGGTTGGCGTCGTTTTGACGTCCCCCACAGGAGACACAGTTCAATACGTACTCCAGATTATGTACATGGACTCCAACAATGTAGCCGAATATGAGGCCCTTCTACATGGTCTCCGGATGGCAGTATCCATGGGCATTCAACGCCTAGAGGTGCGCGGGGACTCGAACCTTGCAATATCCCAAATAAACGGAGACTTCGATGCCAAGGATCCAAAAATGGCAGCTTACCGCAACGTCGTCCTAAAAATGTCAGCTCGGTTCGAAGGGCTTGAATTCCACCATGTAGCCCGGGAAAATAATCATGCGGCAGATGTCCTGGCACACATCGGCACGAAATGTGATGTAGTCCCCCCCAACATCTTCTTGGAAAGGCTGTTCAAGCCATCCATAGTATGGGAAGGGGAGCCGAACAATAACAGCCCGGACCCAACCGCACTGCTCGACACCGAACATTCCGACACAATCGGAGGCTCTGCCAACGAAATGACACCTTCAGCCCACGTAATAATGGTCGTTATCGCCCCGTGGACGGAACCATTCCTCGCCTACCTTATTAGGCAGGAACTCCCCGAGGACCAAAATGAGGCACGCTGCATAGTGCGGCGATCCAAAGCCTACAAAGTTCATGAGGGAGAGCTTTATAAGAAAAGCACTACCGGAGTCCTTCAAAGGTGCATCTCCGAAGAGGAAGGGTGAAACCTCCTGGTTGAAATTCATGCCGGACTCGGCGGTCATCACGCGGCAGCTCGGTCCCTTGTAAGCAAGGCCTTCCGTACAGGCTTTTATTAGCCGACGGCCCGGGCAGACGCCCAGGACTTAGTCCAACGATGCACCGGTTGCCAGCTCTTTGCAAACCAAAGCCATATGCCACCCACCACCCTCCAAACTATCCCCATCACTTGGCACTTCGTGGTCTGGGGGCTTGACATGGTTGGACCCCTTAAAGGCGGAACCCACAAGCAAAAACACTTACTGGTCATGGTGGATAAGTTCACCAAATGGATAGAAGCCAAGCCTGTTAAGACGGCCGAATCTGGACCAGTGATAGACTTTATATCCGGGGTTGTACACCGTTACGGCGTCCCCCATAGCATCATCACGGATAACGGCATGAACTTTACGACCGGCGAGGTAAAACTCTGGTGCAAAAACATGGGCATCAAGCTCGATTATGCTTCCGTCTATCACCCACAAACTAACGGCCAGGTCAAACGTGCAAATGGTCTCATCATGAGCGGCATCAAACCCAGATTAGTGCGGTCCCTCAAGGAATCTAACACGCACTGGGTAGAGGAGCTCGACTCCGTACTCTGGGGGCTGCGGACCACGCCGAATCGCACCACCGGATACACACCATTCTTTATGGTATACGGTGCAGAGGCAGTTTTACCTTGCGACATAATTCATGACTCACCTCGAGTGCGCATGTACGAAGAAAGAGAAGCCGAGCTCGATCGGCAGGACAGCTTGGATGCATTGGAGGAGGAGCGTGACGTGGCAAAAGCCCGTTCCGCATTCTATCAACAGCTGGCTCAAAGATACCAAAGCAGAGAAGTACGGGCCAAAAATTACAACGTTGGCGAATTGGTTCTACGACTACCGGACAAGAAAAAGGACAAACTCGAGCCCAAGTGGGAAGGTCCCTTCATAATTGACCAAGTCCTGACTGGTGGAGTGTACCGCCTGCAGGATGCATCGGATAACCGACTCGAGCCGAACCCATGGAACGTAGCCCGTCTCCGAAGATTCTATGCCTAGCGCCGGACTCTGTGTTCGTCTCCTTCCTCTGTCCATTTTTTATATATTTTCTGTCTTACATTTCTCTTCTTCTCTCTCTCTCTCTTGCTCTTATAGCCTTTAAAGGCTCATAAAGTGACGCGCTATCCGCGCTCATTAAACCTGGGGGCTTCTTTAACCAGAAGCTTATTCATACGGGCTTCATGCCCAACACATGTGTCACACTTCCGCACGTACCTTTCATTCACCATTATATGCATCGATATGACTTAAGTTTTGGCCAAGCTGGGTTGCCTGGCTCCTGTGCTTACCCCTACGTTCCCGATTGTTCGGCTAGGTGGTAAAGGGAGCACCTCTGCGATTGTTACTACCGGGTCAGCCGGACGTGTACCTCGGACTAGGTGAAGCCGAAAGCTAGCATTCTTAAGGGAATATTCGGTCGGTGAACTAAAGATGATCCTTTTTCATTTTTCTCTATACGCCCCCAGATGTTTTTCCTGTGTTTCTTTTCGCGGCATGGACATGCACCTTAGGGCATGCCTCCCAGGAAAAGGAACCCCTAACGGAACTATTCTCCCTGGAAGATGTTTCTTACTAACCATGTAATATAACATAACTAGTCGGGCACTTATCTGTTCACGCACTAATGACCCCTACGCCTGGTCTCCATGCATTCCCCAGTTCCTATATAACCGCACGGGAATTCGGACACACTCCGGACCGTCAGGTCCCGAGGCTGAAGCGAAAAGGTCGGCCATGACAAATGATCTACAATCCGGCTAGAAGGCATTATAAATGTCAATTAAATTACATAGTCATTTTGACTGATTATATTCCTCTTCAATACCATCTAACAGGCTGTCTAATTTACAGTCCTGCTGGGAATACTTTGCGGCCAACTCTACTTGGTCGTATACTAAGCTTACGGGGATCTCCTTCCCATCAGGCCCTACAGGACCGACCTCGGCCATGTGGTTGGGGTCAGCCTTTGCGTACCGCGTCTTCACCATGGCCCAGGCCTCCCTAGCGCCTTGACGGCAGGCCGATATCTTCCACAATCGGAAGCGCCGCCGTGCTCCCTTTAGCTTCTCCGCAAGCTCTCCAAGACCTTCGGGCATGGAGACGGATGGCCACAGGGCCTGGGCAACGCCTTGCATCGCCTGTCGAACTCAATCGAGCAGTTGTGAGAGCTCGGGAAGAAGGTCACCCGTAGAACCAGGCATCTCCTCTGCAGGACGACCTGTTAGCACACCTACAGACATTGCTCTATTAGTCGACTTCCCCGCCGAACTTTCTTTCAAAGGTTCGTTCAAGCACTTACTAAATATGCCGCGTCGAAGCCGCTGATTCTCCTTCACGGAGTCTGACAGCTGGACACGAACATCTTTTAGCTCGACGCCCAGCTTGGTGTTGGCATCTTGGAGATCATTCTTCTCCCGCCTCACCTTTGTCAGCACCTTCTCACCAGCCTTTAGCTGGCGTAGGAGGTGTTGCCTTTCCGGATTCAATCCGGCGCCATCTGCAATTTCATTTTTCAGATTCGCACCCATGTCGTGCTTCGCAAAATACTTATCTTTCGACGTGTATATTACCAGAGGGGGTCTCCTTGGGCTCCCCTACCGCGGCTAGTGCGGCCTCAAGTTGGGCTTTGCACTCTTCCAGCTCCTTGGACAGTAGGGAATTCTTTTTTGTAAGAACCTGCATAACAAATGATCCTTAAATCAGTTATTCTAACTGTTTCAAATCTCGGGGGCTACTGGTATATATATATAATTACCAAATTTTGCTTACCCGTATGTCTTTTACATATTGCTCCGTGGCTCTGGCTAGACCATTTTGAGCGGCACGGAGGTACGCATCTCCCGACTTGAAGGCATCTAACGCCTCTTGGGAGAAACAAGCGTCGCGAAGAATTGTCCGGCGACGCCTGTGGTTCATGGCACTCTCCACCTCAGAGTTGGTGGCAGACAACCCGTCCACATCCTCCATCGAAGGAGCGTCCGGTGCGCGCCTTGTGTTCGGCTCCGCTTCCGGACCAGGCTTTGGAGCCTGGCTGGTGGAGGCACGATTGGCAGTCTCTCCGAATATAGTTCGGCGAGGTCTCTTTGTCCTGAAGAGAGCACGAGTGTTAATGTGCCTTGAAGGTGTAACACCTGGGATAAGGGGGCGCGCCATACCTTTGCGCTGACGTCTCGGTCCGGACTGCACCTCTTTTCTGCCCACAGGGCCCTGCGGCCCCTCGTTGGCTTGTCGCCGTAGGTTCGGCCTCCCGTTTCTGGGAGGCCGGGATTAGCCCTGGGTAATCAGCCGTAATGGCCACCAAGGCGTTGTCCTTGCTCAATTGATGGAACACTCCATCAATCAGCTCCACAGATAAGTCTGGATCCTCTTGAGAGGCCGGGTCGAGGCACCGCCCTAGGTCCTCGGGTTGTGGAGGAAGACTGCTTATTTCTTTAACAGTCTGGCGCAGTTCCTGCGTTGAAATCACTAGATTGAATATTTAACAACAGGGATATAAAACGGATGGGCAAGATGTGACCACTCACCCATCTTGGAGGATTGTACATGGAAAATCCACCCTTTGGGTCGACGCGGAGAAAATCCTCCTCTTCTCCCTTATACAAAGCGGACAAGGTCTTTATTAGAGCCGTAGCCGAATCTGGCCCCTTACGGCCGTAGCGGGTAGTGTCGTCCTCCCCGTTGAAATCCCACATGGGGTGGCCTCTATACTGTAGCGGCTGCACCCCTCGCATGATGCATGCGGCCATGACCCCGATCATGGTTAGTCCGGAATGAGCTAACAATTTTATCCAGCCCATCAGGTGAATAACGTCCCTGTCACTTTCCCTCTGAGGGCTCCGTGGACACCAGCTTAGGCGTTTCTTTAAGGGAGCACTGTCGAATTCAGGGAGGCCGATCCGGACAGGATCCGGCCGCGGGACATCTTCCATATAAAACCATTCCGAGGGCCAGTCTTCGGACGCCTTCTTTGGGGTTCCGGACAGATATCCGGTCCCGGCGATGCGCCACACTTCGGCTCGCCCACTTGATACATTGACCCCCTCTTGGAACGGGGCACGAGGCAGAATAGCTCTTTCCACAGCCCAAAATGAGCCTCAACACCCAAGGACAGCTCGCAGAGGGCTACAAAGCCCGCGATATGCAATATGGAGGCAGGCGTGAGATTATGAAGCTGGAGGCCGTAGAACTCCAGCAGCCCCCGAAGAAATGGATGGATTGGAAATCTGAGCCCCCTTATTAAATAAGGGACGAGGCACACCCGCTCTCCTTTGGAGGGATTAGGGGCACTCTCCGCTTGCTCTCCGCCGTTATAGACGGCAAGACCGGCTCGAACCGGGATCATATAGGCCGGGGGGAGAAATCCCTTGGTCCGGAGCGTCACTAGCTCGCTATGACTGAGCATCTCTCCCAATATCGAGGCTTAGGGCTGGAAGGGCGAAGGGAGGAGTTGCGGCGGCTGGCCATGGTGGAATGGACCTTTGTCAGATGTGCTCTGATGAACACTCGCGAAAGGGAGAAGGTGTGGTTTGGATCTAAATCCTCGTCCCCTTAAATAGGTCAGCTCATTTATGCGGCTAGGGATGTGAATGTAAAAACACTCAGACTTTTCATATTCGTTTGACACGTGGGAAGCGGCCATTATTGGGCGTAGAAACCAAGAAGCGCAACATCTGCAAGAAACCGGACTTTTATTCAACAGGTACACGGAATTTGGAGGAGAACCCGCCTTGCAATGCCGAAGACAATCTGCGCGCCGGACTCATAGTCATTGAAGCCTGGTTCGGGGGCTACTGAGGGAGTCCTGGATTAGGGGGTGTCCGGATGGCCGGACTATACCTTCAGCCGGACTCCTGGACTATGAAGACACAAGATTGAAGACTCCGTCCCGTGTCCGGAAGGGACTTTCCTTGGCGTGGAAGGCAAGCTTGGCGATACGGACATGTAGATCTCCTACCATTGTAACCGACTTTGTGTAACCCTAACCCTCTCCGGTGTCTATATAAGCCGGAAGGGTTTTAGTCCGTAGGACAACATACACAACAACAATCATACCATAGGCTAGCTTCTAGGGTTTAGCCTCTCTGATCTCGTGGTAGATCTACTCTTGTACTACCCATATCATCAATATTAATCAAGCAGGATGTAGGGTTTTACCTCCATCGAGAGGGCCCGAACCTGGGTAAAACTTCGCGTCCCTTGCCTCCTGTTACCATCCGGCCTAGACGCACAGTTCAGGACCCCCTACCCGAGATCCGCCGGTTTTGACACCGACAACGGCGGCGGCGGAGAAGCGCGTGAGGGCCTTTTCTCTTCTCAAGCTCCAATAGTATGTGGAAGAGAAACCCTTATAAGGAGGTCCAACTAGTAAGATGGGACTAAACTTTCCACCACCCCTTGTCATAACACCTACATGGGCCCTTAGAGATTTTTCTGAAATTGTTAGATGTGCCTAAGCCCACCCCATATTTCAATAGCCAACACGTATAATGGCTAGTTACTAAGAAAGTAGTGTTTATTAAGAGGTAAATACAATGTGAGTCTTAGAACTTGTATCCTGTGGTTAGTTTAGTGTATAAACTTATAAAATACGTGTTTCTAGTCATCTAACTTGTCATCTCGTTAATATACGGTGCTTCCTATGTATCCCTACACGTGCCAACGTGGCAGGGCCATTATCAGTGGCTGAGGCTGGGTTTTTTTATAAGAAAGGACCCATACATTCAATTTATTTTTACACAAAAAATCCTCAAATAAAATGAAATAAGCTGCAACGCATGATGGGATTTGAACCGATGAGCTACCATGATCCGGCTGGCATAAAGAGCCAGTAGACCAACCAACAATTGACATTAAAATGCACAGTTAAAGCTATTTAACAGGTACTGGATAAATCTTATATTCTTAAGAAGTTGATCCCCACTACTCATAATTCTCTCAACATGCACACTATCCACATCATTATCATGCCACATCAGCTTTCAAGGTCCCGCGTCAGCATCATGCCACAGCACGTCGTGGGTTCAAATTTCACAAATGTTCCAATGTTTTTCATTTTATTTGAGAATTTTCTGCGTAAATAAGTAAATGCAAGGGTGCTATCTAAGAAAACAGTGCACGCGGATTACCACCATCTCAGCCACTGATAGTGGGCCCTGTCACGTGGCACGTATAGGGACTGGATATGGCTGGAAGCACGGAATATGAATGAGAGGATAAGTTAGATGACCAGAAACATGTATTTTATAAGTTTATGCACTAAACTGAATGTTGTATGCAAGTTATGTGACTTCTAGTATATTTACCTCTTTTATTAATAAATAGACCATCTTACATTCTCACAATGTTTTTTGGAGCCCGTACTATAGCCGGCTGTTAATCTACAGCCGGCCTTCCTTTTCAGTATTTTTGGTTGTGCATATATGTTGCAATTCATGCTTACCGAATTTCATATTCCCAGTATTTTTATTTCAGCGCACGTTCGGTTCTTAGACATGCTCGGAGTCCTAGGGGAGGGCGCCGACTTCCCTGGCCTTCTCCCGGACAAGCTCCCACGTGTCTTGGACATGCCGCATCTCCGTCATGGCTCCGCCCACGGCCATACGGATAACAAATTTGCCGTCCACCACGAAGTGCGTCATGAACGCCCGCCCGCTAGCGTTCACCGCCACGAGGAGCCTACGGTTCAAGGCATCAACGGCATCGTCGTCGCCCTCGTGCCTTGGACGGAGGCGGAAGGTCACGAGGGAGAACCTCGTCGGCGCTACCACCTCGAACCGCCCGTCGGCCTTCAGCTCCTGCTCGAACCACTTGGCCATCTCGACGTGCCGCCGTACGTACGCCCGCATGCCCGCCCCGCCGTAGCGGCGCAGGACCACCCACAGCTTCATGGCGCGGAACGGCCGCGACAGCGCGATCTGCCAGTCCTTGTAGTCCACCACGCCCGCGCCTGCACTTTCTTCTGTGACGTTGCTGAGGTACTCTGGGTTGGTCGACAGCGCGGAGGTGAGCGCGGCCGGGCTCGCCACCCACAGGCAGCAGCAGTCCATGTTGGTGAGGAACCACTTGTGCGGGTTCATGCTCACCGAGTCCGCGAGCTCGGCGCCGTCGATGTGGTGCTGGAACTCGGGGCAGATCAGGGCGCTGCCGGCGTACGCGGCGTCGACGTGCAGCCATATGCCGTGCCTCCGCGCCAGCTCACCGAGGTCCCGCACCGGGTCGACCGCGCCGAGCCCGGTGGTGCCGACCGTGGCGCACAGGTACAGCGGCACGAGCCCGCTGGCCACGTCGGCCTCCACGGCGTCGCGGACGCTGTCCGAGGTGAGGCCGTAGCCCGACGACGCCGACGTTGGGATGACGCGGAAGTTGGACCGAGGGATCCCCACGATCCTCGCGCCCTTCTGGAACGTGCAGTGGCTCTGGTCCGAGGCGTAGACCACCAGCCTCAGGATGCCCTCGTGGCCGAGCCTGCTCATCGCGCGATCGCGCGCGGCCGCGAGCGTGCACACCACGGCCTCGCAGGTGCTCCCGTGCAGCACGCCGCCGCCGCCGCCGGAGAAAAGGAAGCGGTCCGGGAGGCCCGCCAGCTTGCCCATCCAGTCCACCACGGCGCTCTCGAGCTCGGTCGCGGCCGGCGAAGCGACCCGCATGAACGGCACAATGTTGAGCCCGGTGGAGAGCATCTCGCCGGCGAACCCGCCCGTGCTCGCGTTCATGGGGAAGTAGCCGAAGAACTTGGGGCTCTGCCAGTGGGTCAATGCCGGGACGATGTGAGTGCGTACCTCCTCCAGTATCAGGTCCATCGGCTCACCGTTTTCGGGCGGCGCGTCGGGCAGAAGCGCGCGGAGGCACCCTGGCATGGCCTGGGGCTGGACCGGATACGTCTCGACGTCGCGGTAGTAGTCGGCGAGGAAGTTGATCACGGCGCGCGACTCCCCGGCGAAGGTCTCGGGGTCCAGTGACGATAGCGCGTCAAATGGTGCTCCACCCGTCGCCATGGTATGGTATGTATCTGCGCTCGCTAAATCCGCGGGCCTGGCTCGCGTACACGTGAGAAGGTTGCTACTTTGTGACTGGGCTCAGGCTTTTGTACGTTACTAGTGTGCTCATCGTGCTTATATATATACTGTTCGCCAAAAAAGGAAACTAGACATAGCTGCTGTTTGTGAAAAGACGTACGTTAGGCGTGTTGGGCGTGTGTGTGTATTATACATGCATGGGCGTAGTAGCTGGTTGTCAGGCTGATCTGGTGGTTGCATAGATATCATTGTTTGGTGTATATAGTGAAAATTAGTGATTAGAAAAGAAAAGTGTGTTGCGTGCCGAACTTATATATACATATATATATATATATATATATATATATATATATATATATATATATATATATGCCCGTGTGTTGTAATGGGAGAAAATAAATATGATACATACCTAACTCTGTAAGCATGTCATCTTCGGCAGTGTCCGGTAACAGTGTCATACCATCCAAATCCTTCCCATACGTCCGGAAGAACAGTCCGGTCACCGTCCAGACAGAATATATGATGTACCTCCGCTTATGCTCACAGAGGAGATAGGGTGGCAATTAGGCCGGCTACTAGGAAAGGTTCTTAGAGTGGATGCAAATAAGAATGGTAGAATTTTCACCGAGTTTGTTAGAATCAGGGTTGAACACAATGTACACTCTCCTCTCCTGCGTGAGATGGAAACTAGGGAACTAGGTGAAGATGACCTGATGGAGCTGGAGGTGAAGTACGAAAGGGCCCCCCCGCTTCTGCATGTACTGTGGCCACATCGGGCATGGGGAGCGGGACTGTCGCCTGCCCGTCGACGACTAGAAGATGAGGTTCACGGGAGCCATGAGGGCATCTCCTTATAAAAGAAGCAAGAACAAAGGCGGCTACATCGCGCCGGACGCAGGGAGCGCTCGGCGTTTTCTGCATTTTGGCTCCGAAGTGTTCGCTGAGGCTTGGACGGCACCAGCGAAGCTTGCCTGGGAAAAGATCCAAAGGGCCCATGATGTGAATGACCCCCTGCTCGCAAGAAACGAGGTGAGAATGTGCAAGGTCCCAGAGGAGGTACTTGCTGATCCTTATGTGCAAGCCGCCATTGCTGCGGTCAGCGCACTACGTGTCCATGATGGCCCACCTCGCATCAGGCCAGAGACGACAATGGCGGCTCCTTCACCATCAGATTTACTGTCTACATCCAGGGCGGGGATCGACACCAACACTCCCCTTCTTGTGGCCGTGGCAGGGGGGAGCGAGCCAGCAAAAGGCGGCGGCGACATCAACAACAAGGCTACTGGAGACTGGGAGGTGGAGGCCATGGCTTTGGTCCCGGTGGGGGGCGACAGCAACAAAAACCCCACTGCAACCAAGGATGCTACCAACACAGCCACGGCAACAGGGAAGACCACCAAGGCGGGTGAGGCCGCTGAGCCGGCTGGCAACCAGGAGGTCGACGTCGAACCTCCTTTCCCTCCTGGTTTCGACCCAGTGCCGACTTTTGCTCACCAGCATAACGCGAATGCAGTCTACGTGGCAGCTGGCGTGAGTAGAGAGAATAAGGAGGTAGATGAGTCTGTGTCTGTACTAGGGAAAAGAGGGAATGCAGAGAAGAGCCAGGAAGTAGATGAGGTTGATGTAAACAGTGAGAAAGGGGAGGAGAGAAACAAGAAAATGAGAGGAGAGGATAAGACAGAGGGAGAAGAGGACAATGGTTTAGATGGTGGAACGGAAGCAACCGGCCCCGGGGCTGCCGGTAAACTGACGGGTGCCATGGCGCGCGCCCGTCAGGAAGGATGAGCGTCTTGTGCTGGAACTGCCGGGGTTTGGGCCACCCCGGTACAGTTCGTGAGCTAGTGTGCCTAGTGCATACTCATCGCCCCTCTGTCGTGTTCATCTCTGAAACGCGGCAGTGTGAGGGGAGTGTCAAGAAAATAAGATGGTGGCTTGGCCTCAAGAACTGCATCACCCACAATGGAGTGGGAAAAGGTGCCGGCATCGCCCTGTTCTGGGACGATAGTGTTGAAATAAAGTTGCTCTCCTATGGTTTGAGGTATATCGATGTGCATATCCGTCTCGATCCCCATGGCCCGGAGTGGCGGGGTACCTTTGTATATGGTGAACCTAAAGCACACGAGAGACATAACATGTGGAACCTCTTACGAAGAATAAAACTGAAATCCGCCCTGCCTTGGATGATGATAGGGGATTTCAACCAAACATTATGGCAAAGTGAACACTTCTCTGCAGCAAAAAGATCTGAAAGGAACATGAGCAATTTCAGAGATGTTTTGTCATGGTGCAATCTGCATGATCTTGGGTTTCAGGGTCCCGAGTGGACGTATGATAACAAACAACTGGGAAGAAATAATGTCAGGGCCAGATTGGATAGGGGAGTGGCCTCGCCTGAATGGTCGGATTTGTATCGTAATGCAAGTATCCAACATATAATTACCTCCCGGTCTGATCATTTCCCACTTTTACTGTCTTTAGGGACCGAAGCTAATACCTGGAGGCCTGCTTCCTTCCGGTATGAAATGATGTGGGAACGGGTTCCCTCACTGGACAAGACTATAGAAGCTACCTGGGAGGGTTCCAGCTCGGGCACCTCACTAGCTACAGTAGCAAAGAAACTCAAAGGGGTTCAAAACTCACTTCAGAAATGGTCTAGGAAAGACTTTGGATCAGTTTCTGGGAGTATCAAGAAGAAACGTAAGGAACTGAAGGTACTCCATGAGAGTCCAAGAACTAATGAGATTGCAAACCGCATAAAAATGGTGTCTAGTGATCTGGATGAGCTGCTCGTAAGAGAGGAAATTATGTGGAAACAGCGATCGAGAGCGACGTGGATAAAAGAGGGTGATCAGAATACAAGGTACTTCCACAAAAAGGCCACTTGGCGACAGAAAAAGAACCAAGTTAAAAAGTTAAAGAATGAGGAGGGGATCTGGATTGGAAAGAAGGTTGAGTTGAATGCAATGGCAACGGAGTATTTTAAAAACTTGTACACAAAGGACGAGGAGGTCGTCCCTTTTGAGTTGATTGAACTGCTTCCACGTACGATACAGGATGATATGAACAGAAAACTTACAGAAGAATTTTCTGAGAAAGAAGTAAGCGACGCTCTATTCCAAATTGGTCCCCTAAAAGCACCAGGTTCGGACGGGTTTCCGGCCCGGTTCTTCCAACGAAATTGGAGTACAATTAAAAAGGATGTCATAGGAGCGGTGCTGAAATTTTTTGAGGATGGTGTAATGCCTGAAGGTATCAATGACACAGTCATCGTGCTTATTCCAAAGGGAAGGAATCCACAAAGCCTTAAGGATTTTAGGCCAATAAGTCTATGCAACGTAATCTACAAAGTCATCTCCAAGTGCTTGGTCAACCGGTTGCGGCCCTTCCTCGATGAGTTGATTTCGGAAATACAAAGTGCTTTCATCCCAGGAAGATTGATTATCGATAATGCCATCATTGCTTTTGAATGCTTTCACAAGATTCAGCATAGTAAAAATCCACACAACACTCATTGCGCATATAAGTTGGACCTGGCTAAGGCCTATGATAGAGTGGACTGGGATTACCTTCGCGGCGCTCTGGAGAAGGCTGGGTTCAGCTCGGTCTGGATTAGTTGGGTGATGAAATGTGTCACATCAGTACGGTTCTCAGTGAGATTGAATGGAGAGGTACTTGAACCATTCACCCCCTCGAAAGGGCTCCGCCAGGGTGATCCCATGAGCCCTTACTTATTCCTCTTTGTGGCGGATGGACTGGCGAATATTTTCAAAAAAGAAGTATTGGGAGGAGGTATTGCCCCAGTTAAGGTAGCTCGAAACAGCCATGGGATTTTGAATTTATTGTTCGCAGACGACAGCCTCGTTTCTTTAAGGCTACAAGGGAGCAAGCTATATTAGTGAAGAACGCACTGTCCATGTTCCAGAGATGTACTGGACAACTTTTGAGCAACAGTAAATGCTCAATCCTATTCAGTGAGCATTGCCCAAGGGAGGTGCAGAAGGAAATTAAGAGTATCTTGGCCATAGACACTCACACCTTTGAGAGTAAATATCTTGGTCTCCCAACGCCAGAAGGAAGAATGAAAGACTCTAATTTCCAACCTATTATGGATAGGTTCAGGAAGCGATGCAGCGACTGGAATGGAAGATTCATGTCCTTTGCGGCAAAAGAAGTTCATGTCAAGTCCATAGTTCAGGCCCTTCCGGTTTTCACAATGGGTGTGTTCAAGCTTTCAGCCGGCTTCTATGATAAATATGAGCAATTAATCAGAGAATTCTGGTGGGGTGAAGAAAATGGCCGTAGGAAAGTTCATTGGACAGCCTGGGACCAATTGGTGAGACCGAAAAGGGCAGGAGGGATCGGATTCCGGGATATGAAAATCTTTAATCAAGCCCTCCTCGCAAGATAGGGATGGAGGCTATTACAACGCCCGGAGAGCCTGTGTGCGAAAGTACTAAAATCAAAATATTACCCAAATGGGGAGCTGCTCGACACATCATTTGCTTCAGACAGCTCTCAAGCATGGAAAGGAATTGAACATGGCCTTGAGCTCCTAAAAAAAGGCCTAATTTGGTGAGTAGGTAATGGGAGGAGAATCTAAATTCAGAGGGATCAATGGATCCCCAGAAAAAGTGGACTGAAGGTGGCAACATTCAAAAGACGATCCCGCTTGAGATGGGTTAATCAGCTTCTAACACCTGATGGCAATGACTGGAATGTTAACCTTGTCAAAGAGCTGTTCCATGATTTTGATGCGGAAGAAATATGCAAAATTAAGCTTCCCAGTACTGAACAGGAGGACTGCGTTGCCTGGCACAGTGAGAGGAACGGCGTGTTCACAGTCCGTAGTGCATACAAATTGGGTTTTCAACTCAAACACAATATGGGAGCTGATGCATCGAGCTCTGCGTGTGACGTGGATAATAGAAGTATTTGGGACCTAATTTGGAAATCCAAATGCCCCGAGAAAATTCGCATCTTCGGATGGCGAGTGGCGACAGAAACTTTGGCAACAAAGAACAATAAATGGAAAAGAACACTGGAGCTTGACAACATCTGTAATATACGTGGAAAGGAACCAGAGGATGAGTTCCATGCTACAGTGGCATGCACTAAGGCCAGGGCCCTCCGCATGGAAATGAGAAAATTCTGGAAATTACCTATTGAAGAAAAGTTCAAATTTACAGGTAAGGACTGGCTACAGCTCCTTCTGGATACATGTACCATGGACGCCCGGCAGAAAATCCTGCTCCTTCTATGGCGGGCATGGTGGTTACGAGAGGATTGCATACATGCACAAGGTAGAGCAACAATTGGGGCATCAGTTCAGTTCTTAATCAAATACTATGATGAACTCAAGGTGGCGTGCATGTGCATGAGCACTAATGATACTGAAGCAACTATGCAGAATCTATCTCAGTATGCAGACCCCTGCAGCAGTCAGACCTTGGCTTCAATCATAAAAGGGAAGCGACTGATCGCCTCCGGGATTGCAGAACTTAGATCTGTCAGCTCCATTGGCGGAAGCGACGGGTCAAATCATGATACACGATTGGAAACTGCTGAGGAGATTGAGAAATGGAGGCCACCTGACACAGGGACCTGGAAAATCAACAGCGACGCCTCATATATATACAGCACGGGGGAAACAACTTCGGGTATTGTTGTCAGAGACTGCAATGGATGTGTTGCTTTGTCCATCTGCAAGAGATTGGCCCCTTGCAACTCGCCCGAGGAAGCCGAAATGGCTGCTATTTTGCACGGCCTGACCGAGTTAAGGAAGCGCTAGTATGGTCAGCTGTGTATTGAGACGGACTGTGCGAATGTAGCCGCAATGCTGAAGAGTAATGCAGAGAACCAATCTGTCTTGTTTCCGTTGATTGCAGATGCGAGAGCTCTAATGCTGAGTTTTAAGAAGGTCTCCATTAGCACAGTAAAATGGAGCAGGAATAAATTAGCGCATGAACTGGCGGCCTTTGCGAGGAGGTCAGGGGATTCTGTGTATATGGCAGATGTTCCGCAAGAACTCAGAGAAGTTCGTGATAACGAATACCTCCCCCCTGGGGCTTTGTAAGCTGGCTTTGAGCCTCTTCTCAAAAAAAGAAGAGAGAGGGGGAAAAGCCAACCAGACCCCCACTTTGTCCTCGTATAACCATACAGTTGCAAATCACCATTTCAGTAAATATGGGCTTCTTCGCTTCGTTCCCTTCCTTTGGGCTGGGTTAATTCATTTTCGCTTCCTTTCCTTCGGTACCTTTTGTTGATCCACCAAACAGCTTACATATATGATGAACTGGTTGGATTGTATCTAAAATAGCAAGGTGGGACAGGACAAGAGGCGAGTTTGATGGAAGCAGCTAGTGTACAGTTTTTTAGGGAGCTCGTGTACATCTGATTCTGAAAAGCCCACTCACGTGGTCTAGTAGAAAGCCAACGGACGGCCTGGAGGCCCAAGTCCAAGGCGAAACGCCTTTGACGTTTGACGTACGGGCAGTATATAGATTGATACCATCTTGGATAGAAGAAAACCAGACAAAAAATGATGGACGGACAACGGACGATAAACGGATGAAATTACGGTGGTAAGAAACACTTCTCCTGTATTAGTAAAATAGAAAATATACACGTGCGTTGCAACGAGAGAAACTCATATCACTAGTAGAAAAAGGGCCTTCAGTCCCGGTTCAGGAACCGGGACTAAAATGTCGGTACTAATGCCTCTCCCTTTAGTCCCGGTTCAATCCAGAACCAGGACTAAAGGGCGCGGCCACGTAGAGCTCCACCTTTAGTCACCAACCGGGACTAAAGGAAATTTTATGATTTTTTTTGAAATTTTTTGAAATTTTCAAATTTCTGAATTATTTTAACCTCTAGTCTGTAATCATCACCCCTCATCACTTCTCAATTTATCCTCTAATCACCCCTCATCATTCCAAATCATCTAACTTCCCGAACGGTCACCCATCCTCCCACTCCCCCAGCCTGAGCACGCTTAACTTCCGGGTTCTATTCTCCCTCGCTCCAAGTCTGCACTTGTTGTTTTCCTGACAATACTAAGATGTCAATCCTATTAACCTTCAGGAATTTTGCTTGAGCATGAAGTGACACATTTCATAGTTTTATTTTGAAACTATTGTTTTAAAAAACAATTATTATTTAGTAACACTAATATTTCTTGAATAATTAGTTTGACCATTGTTTGACCATAGTTTGATCAGATTTGACCAAAATTGAAATAACTGAAATAATTATTTAGTAACACTAATATTGTAGAATAATTAGTTTGACCATTGTTTGACCACAGTTTGCCCACTGTTTGAATTTTTTTTGATTTTTTCACTCTAGATCTTAAAAGCCCCGTAACTTTTTTCTATTAGGTTTTTGAGGATTTTGAAAATGTTTAACGGGGTTTCCCCCGTTAAATTTGGATGTAACTTTTCGAGTAGATGATTTTTCATATAAAAAACTTTTTCATCCGAGTTAGTATGCAAAAGTTATGCCCATTTTTACAAATTTCAGAGAGATTTTGCAAATAAAGTCAAAATTCACATTTGCAAATTTTTCCAACAACTAGACCACATATCACATGGGAAACTTATTTTCTTTTATTTTTTTGACATTTCCATCAATTTCTTTTATTTTTTTAAAGCTGAAAAGGCGATCCACGGGGGGGGGGGGGGGGGGGGGGGAGGGGGGGTAGGGTTTGAAAATGGGACCTTTAGTACCGGTTCGTGGTACGAACCGGGACTAAAGGTCTCATCCCCATTAGTCCCGGTTCGTGCCTCAAACCGGGACTAAAGGTCTAATCTTTAGTCCCGGTTTGAGGCACGAACCGGGACCAATGGTTGTGGGCCAGGAGCGAGGCCCATTGGTCCCGGTTCATCCCATCAACCGGGACCAAAAGGTCCAGATGAACCGGGACCAATGGCCCACGTGGCCCAGCCGGCCCCCTGGGTTCACGAACCGGGACCAATGCCTCCATTGATCCCGGTTCTGGACTGAACCGGGACTAATGGGGTTACCCGGCCTGGACCAAAGCCCCCTTTTCTACTAGTGTATAGCACTTCTCTAGAAAATAGAGACCCACATCAATTATTCGAAACATGATACTGATTTTGTAGAGTTAATCTAAAGCTTATATGTACTTTAAAAAAACTCATATGTGGTTCTCAACTTTTTCGTGGTTCCTTTGTCCTTTGCCTGGCTCTGCTGAGTTCTTAGCCTGAAGCTTATTGCCTTTGCTCTATTCAGTTCCACTATTTTAGGATCTTTTTTTCTCGAATACGCACGAGAGAGTGTGTATCATTCATTAGAGAAGAAAGGGTACGAAACCCATGTCCATCGTTACAGCGTTATTTACAAGCGGATTTCCGCCTACCTTTGACTACCAAAGCCTACTACTCGCTGACATCCCACGCAACTTGAGCTACCTCGAACCCTATATTATCCTCCTTGAAGATACCTGCTTTCGCCCACTATTTTAGGATCTTTGGTAGCAAAAAAAATTTATGGTACCACTGAGAATCGTCTATTCATAAGAAAATGTGCAAGTCAAAATTCAGTCGCTCTTTAAATTTATCTAATCGATACAAAAATTTGTAATGTGTGCAAAAGAATAATACAGATTAAAATCTTCCTAAAAAACGGTGAGGTGCAAAGCGGGTAGAAGAATTTTTTTCTAACAAATTGTATAGTCGTGTGTGTAGTGTACATCTCTGTACAGAAAAAGATTCATAGTTACAATTCCATATATTCAATTCCGCCTTTTTTTATGTGAGACCATTTCAGCTCCAAACTTGGTTCCATGATTACGGAAAATGGTTTGGCATGTACCTGGCCGTGTTCAAGAAAAGGCATAGTGCGTCGTTTCAGAGCTTTGTTGAATATATTGCCTGCTCGGTACCTTTCAAGAAAAATTCTGCAAAGCACAATGGAAACATGTTGGATATATTATGCCACGGAGGGCAGCAGATTTTTGATTTCTCTGTGCACGGTCCATCCTTAGTCCAACATTACAATGCCTAGTTTACTCTGGCTGTTCCTTGAGCTACCATGACTAATAATCATAACTTGTTCATCTACAAACCTTTCTTAGTATAGGTACACCACAACTCTATGTTCTGTCCAGGTTTCTGCTCCTTTCCTATGAACTATAATATTTAATTTATTTCCAAGATCGCAGTAACATGAATATCAGCAGATGGCATAAGTTGGAACTGTTGCCGTCAGAGTGCAAGTGTGCCAGCTCCGTACAGTCAAATAAGGAAACGGACGTGCGGCTGGTGTTTTCGCTAGCGAATTGTTATTTTCCTTAGGTGTGGAGTGCGGGTTAATTTATATGAACTGAGGGGCTTTTTTGAAAAACTGCCACGATGACGTACGACCAGAAGCGATCGCTGGTTTATTATTATTATATTTTTTATATATATAAACTCTATTTAAGATCCAAAATAAATAATTCCTCACCCCAGTCGATCGACCCAGCCATCCGACACGTGACTAGACTCCATCTCACCCACCCGCCCGCAACGCTCACCAGACGAGGTAATTTATTCACTACCAACTATTTTTTTACGATGGGAGCAGACCTCACTCTCTGTAGTTTCTGATGCTATTTGGGAACGGAAGCGGCGAGCGGTTCGGAGCTGAGCGACTAGGTTTCCGCGGTGAGCCGACGGCAGCTGCCGGTGGATTCGGGTCTGCACGACGCTGGGAGTGGCCCTGTTGGCTGGGTGCAGCGTCCAGGCAAGCAGCATTTTCCTCGTCGGCCGGCGGCCATGCCATGACCAGCCTCCACCCTCCGCTCCCTTCGTCGCGCTGGCGATGGCCCGGCCTGCCTGCCATTCCCCGCCCCGAGCCCTGCCATATCCTACCGTCGTCCCATCGGGGCCGGAATCCCTCCCACTTCCTTTTTCCTTTTTGTTCCGCATAACAACAAGGAGTCTCTGTATGTAGCGACGACAGCGGCCCCCTTCCTACAACCTTTGAAAAAAGACTTCGCGTAAGACGCCCTTACTTCTTTAACGAGCTAGACGAGGCTCCATGGCCTTCGTGTCCTAGCTGCTACCCTCCGGGCAGGTTTCTCTCTTTTCCTGTTTCCTTCTCCCCCCTGTATGTGTGTGCATGAGTGCGTTTGTATTCTTTTGATTAGTCAAGTACTGATGGTTAGATTAATAGACGCGACTAGCCAGCAACCATTGGCTGGCTACCTGTCCAGGGCACACACCTCAAATTAGGTAGTGGGCTCTCCCCGGATCCGACTGGCAGACAAAAAAGGAAAGAAAACGGTCCCCTCGCGCACATGGCCAGAGGAGAATCTGTCATGATCGTAAGTGCTGCTCCCCCTACCGACATTAGCGTGAGGATCACGCCGATCCACCAAACCCACCTCGCCTCCTTCCCCTAGTCGCAGCCCTCAAAACCTGCCCTTCATTTGTCTCTCCTGCATTGGCACAACTGTTGCTCCAGGTTTTGGTGGCCATGGATATGAGATTCAGGGATTCCTGAATTCCCCCACCACCAACACCCCACGCCCCCTACTCGCCCTCCTGCAAGGAATCTAACACCTGAAAAGTGAGTTTCCATCTTGATGTGCCCTCTGAGACGCCTCCTCTTTTACAAAACTCTATGGAAACCAAGGGTGTATCAGTGAGGGAATATACAACATGGCAATTAATGTTTCTGGAACTGCAAAAAAGAACTACTGAGACATTATGCATGCAAAATAATGTGCTTTTTCGGGCAAGTTGGTATGATCTGCAGGCAAGCCTAGAAGGATTCTGAGGCAACTCGTGCTGAAAACACAGGGAAAGCGCCCTCTTGAAAGTACTGTACTAGCTTATGCTTGGATGTTTTGCAAATATCTGTAGAGTGTTGTAGGTTGCGCGAGGCCGCTGTTTCTTAGTTGATCTTCAAGCTTGTCAAAGCTTTTGGGCAAGTTGTGTATATATGCAGGCAATCATGGAGAAAAAATGCAGTCAACTAATGTTTCTAGTGTGGTCTTGAAAGTTATAAGGTTTGGCTGTTACTAGTAAATTTTTGGGGCAAATATCTCCTTGAACGACATGTTGCACAATTGTAGCAGTAGTTGTATTTCATTTTGAATTTTGCTACTGGATTTTGCACAATGTATCTTTCTGGGGCTTTGCTGTAATTGTAGTTGCTGTGTTGGTTGTACTTCTAGCTATTCACATATCTAGGCAAGTTTCTAAAATGTTTGGGCAAGTAGGGAATGGTTTAGAGGCAAGTCATGTTTATTTAGTTGAGTGAAAAAAGAATCATAACCCTCTTGAAGTTCTTGTTTTAGCATTTGCTTTGGATTTTGGACAAGTATCTCCTGGGGCTTATGTTGTGTATGCGGGTGAAAAAAGAGATTGATTTATTGGCCACCCATGCTCAAAACTCCGAGAAGCAAAAAACAGATAAAAATGGTTGCACCTTTATATGGGTTTCTTCTAAGCAAAAACTTGCATATAAAAATTCAGGAAAAATTGACCCATATTTTTCTCGTGCTATATTTAACTAACCCGGAGAAGGATTGATTTTTACTCACCTTGTTCATCCTGATTGCAACTCTTTTTCAAGTGTTTTCCCCTTGTTTCTGTCAGCATGAGCAGCTTAGTATTGATTTGTACTGCACGTGTTGCAAGCAAACGGCAACAAGGAATTAGTGAGCAACTATAGCGGGTTTTTAAGCAAATCAAGTATTGACAAAAAGCTAGTCCTGATAGTACATGAAAACTGTTATGTTTTCCTTTCTCCAACTACTGGTTGTTGTACATCCGTTGAAACCCCCTGATGCTTTTCTTATGTTCTTTTTTGTACTAGGAATGTGTTGAGAGAAAAAAGCAGACAAGTTCTAGGGTTTGTTTAAGCAAAATCAGTGTTGGCAGTAAACAACTTTGTGTGTTCGTGCGTGCTAGAACTTGATGTGTAGGAGAAAAAAGTGTGAACAACTATAATGGTTTTTTGAGCAAATAAAATATTGACAATAGGCAAGTCCTATCAGTATAATAGTATATGAAAACTATTTCAGTTTTCTTTGTCCAACTACTGGTTGTTGTACATCCAGAGAAACCCCTTGATGTTTTTCTTTGGTTGCTTTTTGTACTACAAGTGTTTTGAACAACAAAAAGAGAAATAATTTTCAAGGTTTGTTTAAGCAAAATTAGTGTTGCTAGTAAGCAATTCGTATGTGCTCGTGCGTGCTAGAACTTGATGTGTATCGGTCTTCAACCACTTTTCCTTATTAACTAGTCAAATCTCTTCTCAATGAAAAGGCAGAGCTCTTGCTGGTTCCTAAGAAAGGAGACTTAATGTGCGAAAAGAAAAGGCTGTGAGCAACTTGTAGCAACCTGTAGGCTTTGTTTAAGCAAAAAACAATGTTACCAGTGAGCAACTCCTGTGTTCTCCAGGGTGCTAGAGACTTAATGTGCAAAAAAGGTGTGAACAACTAATTGAACACTTGTAAGCAAAAAAAAGTGGGTTGAAGTGAGCAAATCATGTATCCCCTGAAAAACTGTAGGAAGGTCATGAGGTTGTGTAAGCAAATTCAGGCTACCATTAAGCAAAATTTTGTTGATTTCTTGTCATGTATTGACCTGACCACTCTTTTTTCCTTATATATGTTGCGGAACCATAAATGTGTTAGAAAAAGCAGCAACTTATAGGGGTTGTTTAGGCAAAACAAGTGTTACCAATGAGCAACTCCTGGTGTGCTCATGGGTCCTAGATTATCAAGATAGTAAAACGACTAAGTCTCTGCAGCAGGGGGTGAGAAATTACATGGAGAGTAGCTGGTGGTAAGAAAAAGATGTATGGTTTAACTAAGAGGAACTTATATGAGGGATTCAGAGCAACTTGTCGGTGTCTTTTAGGCAACTTACTACACATGTGTAAGCAAATTTGATCATTTTTAAATGGATGTGTTATGTGGCTGACTACTCGGGTTGATAGGTATCTTTCAGGCAACTTATTGCAAGTGTGTAAACAAAAAAGTTATGTGAATTTTTGTGTCGCAAACAAAGAAATTAAAAATATAAAGTTCCGGAAAAGCAACTTGTATATGGATGAAAAAGATACCGAAAAGCATCTTTTAGGCAACTTACTGCCATCGTGTAAGCAAGTGTGTCCTTTTTGTGATGTGGGAGAAATAAAAACTAAGGAACCTTGCATATGGATCTAAAACAACTTGTTTGGAATCTTTTTGTGATTAGAAGGGGTGACGTGGAAACATTATAGGGTTCCAAAGCACCCTTTTTTCTCCAAAAATCAATACTCCCATATCTCAACAGATCACCATCTGATCCAATATGTGACTAGAAAATAGAGTATATAAAGTAGGTCACAAAAAATGGTGAACATTAGACAACCTTTTTGTATTACCGAGTACCAATGCAACTTATGTGCCAGTACTAATACTTCCACACGAAAACAACACTCAGAATTCACAGCAAAAAAATGATGGTTACATGTACTTACAATTCTAAGCTGCACGACTATTTTTATAAATTGCCTACAAAGGTATGCCGAGGCATATTGTGTTGTAACTTCAATCAATATGCTTACTCTAGTAGTTTTAGACAACTCGACAACCAGCCAATGTGCAATTCAGCATGAAATTTAGGAAAAAAAATACTGTTGAGGCAAAATTCATACTAATTGCAGGCAAGTGTTTATCCCGTTAGTTGGTTGGTGTTGCTGATTTAGACGCTTCACATTTGTACAGTACTTGCTAAGTTCAGTCATTAATCAGATTGCTCTGTACAACACCCCGTTCCCCTCTCCCAATGAGCCCGACTGAAAGCCAAAGCCATGTTATGAAGAGGTTGAAATTGACTGAATCTTGCAACTACTGCACCAAAACCAACACTTGAATCCCTCGTTTCAGATTATGTAGTGCCCATGGTACGCATGTCTTTTGGCACGAGCCATAACCATGATGATATGATATTGCGAGCAGTATGTAGCAGAAAACTTACCTTGATCCGTTGGTGTACAAGAAGCAGAGCCGTTCCGGCGATGTCTAAATCAAGTATCCTCATTTCAACTGAACTTAACTGAAGAAGCGGAGTACACCTAGCTAACTCTGTTACATACATGCATGCATTTAGCCAGTATAACGCAGTATGTATGCATGAAATAAGTAAGTGGAGCGTGTCAAAACACACACCTTGTGATCCTCTGCTTGCATCCGTGCATGCGTACAGGCGTCTAGGCGTGAGATGCAACCTGGGGATGGATGCCGAGTGAATGAACATCAGTAGATGGAGTAGCATATGTGCCGTATAGGAGCTTTTGTAGGGGCTCCATGATTTCACCCCTGCGTGCAAGTGCTGGCCTGGGCAGGGCGGGGCCGCCGGCGCTCCTCCCATCGACTCCGCCGGGAAGCTGCCCCATAACCGGCTCACGGCCGGACGTAAGCGCCAATGGCACCTGCCAGGTCTGCACCTGCACGCATGGCAGCAGCAATTGCCTCGACGATGGCCGGCTAGGAATGTCATGGCAAACTTTTGGGGGCCAGAGGACGGGCCGGCTGGGGACTCACCGGTAGTGCCCGCGAGTGGCCGGCCTCACGCCACGGCTACCCCCACAAATCTGGTGTGAAATCACGGTGAAATCGCGCCGCCCCTGCTCGTCGTTCTCTCCCGGCATGAGTAGAATGGTGAATTTTGGGGGAGCACGGGCTGCGAGGAGATAGACCAGCGTGAAACATGGTGGACGAAGGTGTGTATGGTGGGGCCTAGCACCGCTGTCTCTTCGGCCGCGCGATGGTCTGCTCCGACCAGGGAACACCTGGCGGCACCTGAAGATGCGTGATTAAGATCCAACGGGCGTGACGGGTGTGCGCTCGGGACGTCTAAAGAGCATAGCTGCACTTTTTAGGTTTTAGGTAGATAGACGCGACTAGCTAGCAACCGTTGGCTGGCTAGCGGTCCAGGGCACACACCTCTAATTAGGTAGTGGGCTCTCCCCGGATCCGACTGGCAGACAAAAAAGGAAAGAAAACGGTCCCCTCGCGCACATGGCCAGAGGAGAATCTGTCATGATCGTAAGTGCTGCTCCCCCTACCGACATTAGCGTGAGGCTCACGCCGATCCACCAAACCCACCTCGCCTCCTTCCCCTAGTCGCAGCCCTCAAAACCTGCCCTTCATTTGTCTCTCCTACATTGGCACAACTGTTGCTCCAGGTTTTGGTGGCCATGGATATGATATTCAGGGATTCCTAAATTCCCCCACCACCAACACCCCACACCCCTACTCGCCCTCCTGCAACGAATCTAACACCTGAAAAGTGAGTTTCCATCTTGATGTGCCCTCTGAGACGCCACCTCTTTTACAAAACTCTATGGAAACCAAGGGTGTATCAGTGAGGGAATATACAACATGGTAATTAATGTTTCTGGAACTGCAAAAAGAACTACTGAGACGTTATGCATGCAAAATAATGTGCTTTTTCGGGCAAGTTGGTATGATCTGCAGGCAAGTCTAGAATGATTCCGAGGCAACTCGTGCTGAAAACACAAGGAAAGCGCCCTCTTGAAAGTACTGTACTAGTTTATGTTTGGATGTTTTGCAAATATCTGTAGAGTGTTGTAGGTTGCGCGAGGCCGCTGTTTCTTAGTTGATCTTCAAGCTTGTCAAAGCTTTTGGGCAAGTTGTGTATATATGCAGGCAATCATGGAGAAAAAAATGCAGTCAACTAATGTCTCTAGTGTGGTCTTGAAAGTTATAAGGTTTGGCTGTTACTAGTAAATTTTTTGGGCAAATATCTCCTTGAACGACATGTTGCACAATTGTAGTAGTAGTTGTTGTATTTCATTTTGAATTTTGCTACTAGATTTGGCACAATGTATCTTTCTGGGGCTTTGCTGTAATTGTAGTTGCTGTGTTGGTTGTACTTCTAGCTATTCACATATCTAGGCAAGTTTCTAAAATGTTTGGGCAAGTAGGGAATGGTTTAGAGGCAAGTCATGTTTATTTAGTTGAGTGAAAAAAGAAACATAACCCTCTTCAAGTTCTTGTTTTAGCATTTGCTTTGGATTTTGGACAAGTATCTCCTGGGCTTATGTTGTGTATGCGGGTGAAAAAAGAGATTGATTTATTGGCCACCCATGCTCAAAACTCTGAGAAGCAAAAAACAGATAAAAATGGTTGCACCTTTATATGGGTTTCTTCTAAGCAAAACTTGCATATAAAAATCCAGGAAAAATTGACCCATATTTTTCTCGTGCTATATTTAACTAACCCGGAGAAGGTTTGATTTTTACTCACCTTGTTCATCCTGATTGCAACTCTTTTTCAAGTGTTTTCCCCTTGTTTCTGTCAGCATGAGCAGCTTAGTATTGATTTGTACTGCACGTGTTGCAAGAAAACGGCAAAAAGGAATTAGTGAGCAACTATAGCGGGTTTTTAAGCAAATCAAGTATTGACAAAAGGCTAGTCCTGATAGTACATGAAAACTGTTATGTTTTCCTTTCTCCAACTACTGGTTGTTGTACATCCGTTGAAACCCCCTGATGCTTTTCTTATGTTATTTTTTGTACTAGGAATGTGTTGAGAGAAAAAAAAAGCAGACAAGTTCTAGGGTTTGTTTAAGCAAAATCAGTGTTGGCAGTAAACAACTTTGTGTGTTCGTGCGTGCTAGAACTTGATGTGTAGGAGAAAAAAGTGTGAACAACTATAATGGTTTTTTGAGCAAATAAAATATTGACAATAGGCAAGTCCTATCAGTATAATAGTATATGAAAACTATTTCAGTTTTCTTTGTCCAACTACTGGTTGTTGTACATCCAGAGAAACCCCTTGATGTTTTTCTTTGGTTGCTTTTTGTACTACAAGTGTGTTGAACAACAAAAGGAGCAATAATTTTCAAGGTTTGTTTAAGCAAAATTAGTGTTGCTAGTAAGCAATTCCTATGTGCTCGTGCGTGCTAGAACTTGATGTGTATCGGTCTTCAACCACTTTTCCTTATTAACTAGTCAAATCTCTTCTCAATGAAAAGGCAGAGCTCCTGCTGGTTCCTAAGAAAGGAGACTTAATGTGCGAAAAGAAAAGGTTGTGAGCAACTTGTAGCAACCTGTAGGCTTTGTTTAAGCAAAAAACAATGTTACCAGTGAGCAACTCCTGTGTTCTCCAGGGTGCTAGAGACTTAACGTGCAAAAAAGGTGTGAACAACTACTTGAACACTTGTAAGCAAAAAAAAGTGGGTTGAAGTGAGCAAATCATGTATCCCCTGAAAAACTGTAGGAAGGTCATGAGGTTGTGTAAGCAAATTCAGGCTACCATTAAGCAAAATTTTGTTGATTTCTTGTCATGTATTGACCTGACCACTCTTTTTTCCTTATATATGTTGCGGAACCATAAATGTGTTAGAAAAAGCAGCAACTTATAGGGGTTGTTTAGGCAAAACAAGTGTTACCAACGAGCAACTCCTGGTGTGCTCATGGGTGCTAGATTATCTAGATAGTAAAACGACTAAGTCTCTGCAGCAGGGGATGAGAAATTACATGGAGAGTAGCTGGTGGTAAGAAAAAGATGTATGGTTTAACTAAGAGGAACTTATATAAGGGATTCAGAGCAACTTGTTGGTGTCTTTTAGGCAACTTACTACACATGTGTAAGCAAATTTGATCATTTTTAAATGGATGTGTTATGTGGCTGACTACTCAGGTTGATAGGTATCTTTCAGGTAACTTATTGCAACTGTGTAAACAAAAAAGTTATGTGAATTTTTGTGGCGCAAACAAAGAAATTAAAAAGATAAAGTTCCGGAAAAGCAACTTGTATATGGATGAAAAAGATACCGAAAAGCATCTTTTAGGCAACTTACTGCCATCGTGTAAGCAAGTGTGTCCTTTTTGTGATGTGGGAGAAATAAAAACTAAGGAACCTTGCATATGGATCTAAAACAACTTGTTTGGAATCTTTTTGTGATTAGAAGGGGTGACGTGGAAACATTTTAGGGTTCCAAAGCACCCTTTTTTTCTCCAAAAATCAATACTCCCATATCTCAACAGATCACCACCTGATCCAATATGTGACTAGAAAATAGAGTACATAAAGTAGGTCACAAAAAAATGGTGAACATTAGACAACCTTTTTGTATTACCGAGTACCAATGCAACTTATGTGCCAGTACTAATACTTCCACACGAAAACAACACTCAGAATTCACAGCAAAAAAATTATGGTTACATGTACTTACAATTCTAAGCTGCACGACTATTTTTATAAATTGCCTACAAAGGTATGCCGAGGCAGATTGTGTTGTAACTTCAATCAATATGCTTACTCTAGTAGTTTTAGACAACTCGACAACCAGCCAATGTGCAATTCAGCATGAAATTTAGGAAAAAAAATACTGTTGAGGCAAAATTCATACTAATTGCAGGCAAGTGTTTATCCCGTTAGTTGGTTGGTGTTGCTGATTTAGATGCTTCACATTTGTACAATACTTGCTAAGTTCAGTCATTAATCAGATTGCTCTGTACAACACCCCGTTCCCCTCGCCGTCCCCTCTCCCAATGAGCCCGACCGAAAGCCAAAGCCATGTTATGAAGAGGCTGAAATTGACTGAATCTTGCAACTACTACACCAAAACCAACACTTGAATCCCTCGTTTCAGATTATGTAGTGCCCATGATACGCATGTCTTTTGGCACGAGCCATAACCATGATGATATGATATTGCGAGCAGTATGTAGCAGAAAACTTACCTTGATCCGTTGGTGTACAAGAAGCAGAGCCGTTCCGGCGATGTCTAAATAAAGTATCCTCATTTCAACTGAACTTAACTGAAGAAGTGGAGTACACCTAGCTAACTCTATTACATACATGCATGCATTTAGCCAGTATAACGCAGTATGTATGCATGAAATAAGTAAGTGGAGCATGTCAAAACGCACACCTTGTGATCCTCTACTTGCATCCGTGCGTGCGTACAGGCGTCTAGGGGTGAGATGCAACCTGGGGATGGATGCCGAGTGAATGAATATCAGTAGATGGAGTAGCATATGTGCCGTATAGGAGCTTTTGTAGGGGCACCATGATTTTACCCCTGCGTGCAAGTGCTGGCCTGGGCGGGGCGGGGCCGCCGGCGCTGCTCCCATCGACTCCGCCGGGAAGCTGCCCCATAAGCCGGCTCACGGCCGGACGTAAGCGCCAATGGCAGCTGCCAGGTCTGCACCTGCACGCATGGCAGCAGCAATTGCCTCGACGATGGCCGGCTAGGAATGTCATGGCAAACTTTTGGGGGCCAGAGGACGGGCCGGCTGGGGACTCACCGGTAGTGCCCGCGAGTGGCCGGCCTCACGCGACGGCTACGCCCACGAATCTGGTGTGAAATCGCGGCGAAATCGCGCCGCCCCTGCTCGTCGTTCTCTCCCGGCACGAGTAGAATGGGGAATTTTGGGGGAGCACGGGCTGTGAGGAGATAGACCAGCATGAAACGTGGTGGACGAAGGTGTGTATGGTGGGGCCTAGCACCGCTGTCTCTTCGGCCGCGCGACGGTCCGCTCCGACCAGGGAACACCCGGCGGCACCTGAAGATGCGCGATTAAGATCCAACGGGCGTGACAGGTGTGCGCTCGGGACGTCTAAAGAGCACAGCTGCACTTTTTAGGTTTTAGGTAGATTAATTGGCATGTTATGCAGGATGAGTATTTTGCAGGAAGCCCCATTAGTAGGTTTATATTATTGTTTGGCTTTGGCTTCTGTATATGTTTATTCCCAATTAGGAATCAGCTACTGTACCGCAGTAGCATGTCTCCCATTCTGAATCTCCAATGTATTTTAGAAATCCTATATTAATCATTTAATTTAGGACATAATTGGAGAATCCTCAAACAAAACTTGTTGATTTGATGGTTGCAAACCTTAATGTTTCCATTTTTCAAATGCCATGTAATGTTTCTCATAGGCTAGACATATACATGTTGGCTTAAATCTGCATTTGTGCTTGGCTGTCTATCTAAATCCAGTTTCTTTATTTTTGTTGGTTTGATGATGCATTTCTCTCAGAGCTTAGTTATACTGTTGTTAGCTGAATTTAATCGTAGAATGATCTTCTTTCCATGTCATGTAAAAATAGCAACCTTCTCTTCTTTATGTTATGATGATTTTAGAATGTTATAGGTATACTGTTGTTAACTGAATTTAATTGTGGACTGATCTGATTTCCATGCCATGAGCAAGTATTGATTTATTCTCCCATGGGAAGTATCTGCTCCATGCTCCAGTTTGGTCACATTTAGTAAGAAATTCAGTTATTTGAATTTGAATAGATTGCCCATATGCAGAGGTTAAAGCATTGCATTTTTTATTTTGATCTCAGCCCCATATTTACCTTTTTAGGGCATAGCTGTCCTACAAGCTAAATACTCGTTTCGAGCTGAGATTATGTGTCGCCACCTTCCCCTCTCCATAAACGATTGCCAGTGACACCTGCATCAACGACTGCTTGGTTCTCTCCTGTAAGTATTCCTCCATCATCCTCTTATTTTTCTTCCTTTTCGTTGCCCGAAAATCTAGGGTTTTCAGATTTCCATCTCTCCCAGGCTCCCCTTCTCCTGATTCTTTTGTTTGGTTATCTTAGATGATTGTAAAATTAACAAAAGTTTCTTGTAAAAAATACTATTGTTTAGGCACCATACTACTGCATGCTAAGATTATTGTTGTGTACTTACTTCAATACTTCCCACTCCTTTTTCTACAAAATGTGTAAATGTAGTTGGATTTAGGTAAACATGAGATTTTGTTTGAAAAACCTTCGGATATCTTTGTCGTTTGGATATCAAAGTTCAGTATTATTGCTGCTCTGAAATAGTCGTATTCATATGAGAAGTGTTCAACTACTTGTACACGCTAGTCTTTTTTATGAAGAATCAAGGAAAAAGGCCATCGAGTCGCCTTGAGGTTGGGTGCAGCGGCAACATCGATAAAATAATAATCTGATAGGTGTCATATATATCTAGTTTTCCATACAAGGTCAATTGCACTGCATCGCCTTCAGTTTCCCAAACTAAGGGATGTATCTGGTGCGCCAAGACAATTGGTGCTACCGGTGCACCGATCGTCCGTTGCACATTTAAAAATGTTCGAAAAAATCCGGAAAAAAATTAGTGTATTGACACAACATAAATGTCTGTTGTCACAAAAATTTAGATCAATATTCGAAACATTGCTCGAGATAAAAAATAACAAATTTGATACTGAATAGTACATAACACAAGTTGGGCTTCAATTTTGGCCCATTAGCACATTGATGTCAAATTTGTCATTTTTGTATCTTGACCATTATTTTGATTTTTTATTTGAATTTTTGTGACAACATAAATTGATGTTGTATCGATACACTAAATTTTTTTCCAGATTTTTTTTGAACATTTTTGAATGTGCAACGAGGTCCGGTGCACCGGTAGCACCAATTGCCTTGGTGCACCGGATACGTTCCTCCCAAACTAAGCTTCGATCTACTTACTAGTCTACTACCCCTATAAAAGGAAGAGAGGGTGGAGAACCAAATCATCCTATCCATCCAAACCTGCAATCTGATGGTCTACATCGCTTCAGAACACCAAACGTGTTTTACGCTTTAATTACCCATCATGCCATTATGTTTAATTAATTACCCACCATGCCATTACCTTAATCCTCTCCTCTTTCATCACGCACGAACAAAACCAAAACCACTGCCCATGCCTCACCGCCAGCCACACCCCACGCCTCGCTCCACCTCTTTCCCTACAACCTCGCCACCAACTACCCCCTCCACCTGTGCCTCGATCTCCATGCGCCGCCGTCCGCCGGACCGCCTCGACCTGTGCCTCTCCACGCGCCGCCGGCTTGCCTCGACCTGTGCCTCTCCACGCGCCGCTGTATCGCCGCGTCCACGCTCCAGTCGCCCGCCCGCGTCATCCACGCGCCGCCTGGACCATCGCGTCCACACTCCAGGCGCACGGCCGCGTCGCCCACCGGACGCCCGTACCGCCGCGTCCACGCTCGAGGCGCACGGCCGCATCATCGTCTATGCTCCAGGCGCAGCACCGGGCATCCACGCTGCAGGTGCCTTCCCCTCCGATTCATCCGCCGCCGCCGCCTTCATCCCCATCCCAACTCGCCGCCTCGATTTGCTCCGCGTCTCCAACCGTACCAAGATCTCAACCCCATCGTCCTCTCCGACCTCCCTCTCTTATTCCCCTGTGCCTGGGCGAGGTGGGCCATGACGTGCACACGGCAAAGAGCGGTTGCGGCTCTGGCACCGGTGGTGCTCCTGCGGCTGGTGGTTGATTGCCGCGACATCGACGGGTGCCGCCGCCGTGGAAAGCCTCCACGCTATACAACCCTTGCACGGCGAGACTTCCTTCTCCTGCCGCCTTGCCATGATGCGCGGCTCCTTGGCTGCGCGCGCCCCGGGGACTCCCTCTTCTTCCACTACAACGGCCACAGCCTGGGGTTGCTGCCGTCTGAGACCCGCCAGGACGACGACAAGGGGTTTGACTCCACACCAATGTCATCAAGGTAAGCTGGCTTGGTACATGAATTAGACTCACAGCTTAGTTCAATATACAGTGATTCAGCAAGCAAGCGATTAATAATTATTCCCAGGTTCCTGTTTCAGACAATCCTGATGTTGCTATTTTTTTAGAGCAATGCTATTGGCCTATTGCACACTACGGTATATATTTGAATCCAAGCTTTATTGATTCCATACTACCTAAATTAACCACTATTTTCTTTTCTTCCTTCAGTTGCTCGCTCAAAGTGTGACAACCTGCTATGGGGTGGTTCTCTTATTGAATATGTGAGTAATATAAGTACTCCTGTCGTCATAGCTGAGCAAGCTTTAGTGCATATTTGTTAATAATGGATGGACTTTGCTGCCACAGAGGTTGATCAAACTATCACAGGGTGGTTGTACCTAAGGCATGCTTTTGTGAGTTACAGTGCCCATGTAAGTGTATGTATTAGATATCAGAATTCATTATGTTCAAGCATTAGAACAGTGGAAAATTCTAACATTTACCACTACAGCCTGAGGAATTCACCGTTATTGGATTAAAGAGAAAACACCGAGCCTTTGTTTGAGCAATACAAATAAATTATTATGGAATATACTATAAACTCCAAAATCATGATTCATAAGCAGCATATAATAATTTACCTATAGATTCAGGTGTGTCTATACAGGTGTGAGGAGGTTATTTACCTTGTACTGAAAGAATAGGTTCCCGTGAGCTTCCACTGGATTTTTCTTAATCTAGAATAGAGTTGGCATCTTTAATCTCATCGGGTCGATGTGCTGGCACTGCTCATAATCATGACACATTTGTACTATTTACAGAAATCTTCACTTTGGAAGTGAAAGTAATGATAGTGAGGAGAAGTCAACTAAACAACAGAAGGTTAAGAGTTCAACTTGAATTATGTATCAAATTAATTATGTCATCAAGATGTCTTAGATTTTAATTAGATGAAATTTTATTATCTTGGCCATCTATTGGAGTAGAGTAGAATAGTCGGTGACCACAAACCCCCCTCGCTATTTTTAGATATTGAGGATCTTTAGGATCTTTGAAGAACAACGTGACTGTACATCTACTCTAGCAATTTTTCATATTGGTTGTATGTGTCCTATAAATGGCTTGGATTCCTATAATAATAAGGAGATCATATGTTGCTGATGTTTTCTGAAATGACCAATTAGTTGTGTTGTTTATTAGATATTCCTAATATTGGTGTTATTGCAATCCAGGAACTGGTTGTATGTGTCCTATAAATGGCTTGGATTCCTATAATAATAAGGAGATCATATGTGGCTGATGTTTTCTGAAATGACCAATTAGTTGTGTTGTTTATCAGATATTCCTAATATTGGTGTTATTGCAATCTAGGAACTTGCATGTATGGTGTTTGCTAGAATAGAAGAATCTGCAAAAAGGTTGGTATAACCTGTTTATCTGCAGGGATTACATCTTCTTTCTTGTTAACTGTGGTAACAATCATTGATTATAGCTAAACTAATTATAACGCAAATTGTTTCTTTCTGTGTATGTGTGCAGAGGTCGGATGTGGGATGTACATGGGCATTAACTTGTTTCTGGGATTCGGGAGGGAGCATGTGCCATGGAACTTCAAGAAGACAAGAACCATGCATACCTCCATGTCATGCAGCGGCAGAAGCCGGATCACGATGAGCCAGAGCGCCCGCTGATCAAGTCACTGTCCTCACCATGAGTATGACAAACTTGTCGCTCATTAGATCATGCACGTATCGTCTACATCTATGCACAGCATGTGGCCTACGTGAATGACATGCTTTGGTTGGCAACGTAATATCTTCTGTTTGGCTCTGTATTTTTAATAATGATGACAGCCAAAAAATACATTATCAATGGATTCACATCATGTGTTATTCTGGAGCAGGTTACCATACATGACTGAAACTGTGCAAAGTACACACGATATGATGTGTTCTGTCGTAGCTGATTGTTACAAATGATGTATTATTGTAATGTTGACATTTGGATGCCCCCGCTCCAATAAACATGCACACAACCAGCTGAGGCACCTGCTTCGTTAGGATCCAAGGAGTGTACCCCTTGGAGCAACATAACCAACATGCACGCACGCACGCAGTGTTACTGTCGAAGTACCTTAGAGTTCTAACTCGCTATGTTCACCTGGTAAAAACACCTTCAAATACTACTACATTAATGAGACATCTTCACCTTTGTTTATGAGTTTGTCAGCTCTTCTTCTAAATAGGTTCAGCCTCTACGGTACCAATCTCCGAGAGTACTTCTCTTCTGGTGGCTCAACGCAAAATGACAGCTTCAACCGCCGATGTAAATAATAACTTTATTATTGCCTCTATACCTAAATAATGCCAAGTTTAAGACATTTTGTTCAAATTTGTGAAGTCTGAACACACTTTTGGGTGTGGTTAAATGTACCGAGTTGTTTTTGCTTTACATGCTAAACACACTTTTGAAGTACCTTTACATGTAGGCCTTATTTTTCTTTTTTCCAAATACACTCTCAGCAAATGCCATGGAAACCTAGCACGTAAGCAGGCTTGTTTGCCTAAATTTTTTTAAAAGAAACTGCATGTTAATTCTCACATATATTTGTATATTAGCCGAGACGTGCATTTGCATGTGCACGCTTACTAGTAGCTACTAGACAATAACACATGTTTACCCTCCTTGTTTTCAGTCAACATAGTAATTTGTCATAATAAAATTAGTTGTGTATGTAGCAAACTGACCACGCTTTCAAGTGAAATTAATTTAGTTAACTTACTAAACTTGAATCAGTATCGAAAATTGTGCCTACAAGCTCAAGTATTGGGGCTTATTCTTTCCTTCATGATATTATGTCTAGTAGCCTCCAGCTCAGACCATATTTATTAGTTACTTGTTCAATCCATTCTATATCAAAAATATAGAGCATGGTCTAGGAAATATCCTTGCAAATCAGTTCAAGTGTCATACCCTTGTTTTGTGTGGCAATCGCATGTATACATAGTCCATTATAAGATATTGGAAGAATGACTTTTGTTGTAGTGAGAAGAATGTACTACAACAAAGTCATTCTTCTACTATCGTATAATGGACTATGTATATGTGCGATTGCCACACAAAACCAGAGTATCACAAATATCTAAAAAAATCTTGTTTCTTCTCACTACAACAAAGTCATTATTCTACTATCGTACAGTGGACTATGTATACGAGCGTTTGCCACACAAAACAAGAGTATCCACTTAAACTGATTTGCAAGAATTTTTTTAGATATCTTCCCACTGATTTGTACAAATGAGTCTTTTTCTCATGTTTTATCTGGCGCCATGGTTAAGGACAGCTAGCAAGGCTCTACCTACTTGGGTGCTTTTCTCGCATGCTTTTGCTGGACTATGTATCATCATTCTGGTCACACCAACAAAATGGTTGGGTATTGCTTGGTTTGCATGATAAGAGATATGTTTGTGCATGTTTTTCTTTGTAAAATGCTCTCTCTGGTTGCCATATCTCTCGATTTGGAAAATGTTGTGGTAGAAGATGAAAAAGTAGTGCGAAAAGAAACAGTAGTGTCTTTTATAGTGATCATGATATCTTCTGTTCTTTCACCAGGAGAAGACAAGTGTGCAAAAATCTTCCTACGAAATCTTGCTGTGGTTAAGCTGGCAATTTCCATCACAATCTGGGCAAAAGACATTCTGGCAGCCATTCTTCTACTTGCTGCACTGCATTTTTATGTATTTTCATTCCACATGAGCACGTTCATGTGTTTTCAATTTTTTTTGAAGCTATGGCCATTCATATCTTGTATTCAGCTGAAATAATGAATGTAAATATTGTTTACTATAGTTTTGTGCCAAAATTATTTGAATTTTCTGGTTGTCACCAAACCTGCGTGAACAATTGGTGTTGATGTTCCCTTTTCTCCTCCCTACTCTATGTATACTGTTTACATCATGATAGCTATATCTACATAGGAGTTGAGCTACGCATCTTAGATACTAAAGTTTAGAAAGAACATAAATATACGCATCTCGCGTTTGGAACTGACAAGGGTACTAACGTGGAGGTGTGCATGGCTGGATGATGCGACAATGAGTTATTGTTGGCCATCGCAACAATTGGGCAGTCTTTTTTTTTTCTTTTGCGAGTGAACAATTGGGCAATCGACAGACGTCCAGAAATATGTTTGAGGAGGCAGACCGTGAGGCACACAAAGATATTTGGAAAATCTTCATTGTCCAAAGATTGGAAAATACAAGACCACAACTACATGATGCCAATCCCCTCCTCGGTCACATAAAAAAAGTTCCATATAAATTATTATACATCAAATAGCCAGACATACCTATAAAATAGGAACACATCATCAGCTACTCACTCCGTAAAATTACGGTAACATCATTTGATTTTGTTGCAGCCACTTTTATGCGCCATATAGGTTGCACACATGCATGATGTAAAATTACTGGCATGCAGGAGGTAATATTACGGTGCTCTCCTTTGCTTTACGGAAGAGAGAAGTTCCTTTTCCAAACTATAATTTTACCTCACATGCTTTTGTTTCTTACATTTTGAATTCTGTCCATGAGAGATAGGCTGGGGTGAGGAATAAGCATTCCTCACCCAGGGTGACGAATAGCGCGACCCTATATATATATACTAGATCATTGATGGCGCGCGTTGCTACACCCGCCCATTTTTTCAATAGGGTGACAGTTATTGGTGGCATGAAATATAGTAAAAAGGTTGCTTGCAATTTAAGGACAACATAGCTACAATCACTAGTAGAAAACGGAGCTTTAGTGCCGGTTCGTAAGGGCCTTTAGTGCCGGTTCCATAACCGACACTAAAGGGTGGTCACTAAAGCCCCCCCCCCCTTTAGTACCGGTTCGGCACGAACCGGCGCTAAAGTGCCACCACGTGGTGTGAGCTCGCGCCCTGGTATGGGGGACCTTTAGTACCGGTTGGTGTTACCAACCGGTACTAAAGGTTTTTTGTTTTTGAAAATTTTGTAAAAAAAATTTGATTTTTTTTCGATTTTTAATTTTTCTGAATTATTTGATGATTTAGTCTCTAATCACCTCTCATAACTGCTCAAGTGTGGATCACTCATTCCAAATCGCCTGACTTCCCGGCCAGTCACCCATCCTCTCACTCCCCCAGCCTGAGCACGCTTAACTTCGGAGTTCTATTCCCCCTACATTCCAAGTCTGCACTTGTTGTTTTCCTGACAAATGTAAGCTGTCAATCCTATTAACCCTCAGTAGTTTAGCTTGAGCATGAAGTCACACGTTTCACTGTTTGAGTTTGAAACTATTATTCTAAAAAACAGTAATTATGTATTAACACCAATATTTCTTGAATAAGTAGTTTGACCATAGTTTGACCACAGTTTGACCAGATTTGGCCAAAATTCAAAAAAACTGAGATACTTATTTAGTAACACTAATAGTATTGCGTAATTATTTAGTAACACTCTATATTTCTTGAATCAGTTGTTTGACCGGTTTGACAAGATTTAACCAAAATTCAAAAAAACATAAATTAGAGCATATATTTTTTTCCTTTTACAATTTTGTCATTTCAAAAATTGTCCTAAACCCGGGACTTAAAACGTCAGAAACTCTATGCTAAACAGTAAAAACTAAGGGTTTAGACCATAAAACCTAACCCTAAACTCTGAAATCTAAACCCTAGCACTAAACGCTAAAAACGTCTAAAAAACGTCTAAAACGCCCAAAAACTCTATTTTCCCTTTGGAATTTTATGATTTTAAAAAATTGTCGAAACGGAAAACTAGTTGTTTCAGCGGATCAATCCTTTTGTTCTGCAAATTTTGATATATTATATGTATTTTTTTGAATTACGATGATTTAGTTATGATTTTTTCAAGTTTGAAAATTGCCCTATAGTCCCGGTTTGTGTCTCCAACCGGGACTATAGCTTAGACCACTTTAGTGCCGGTTCGTCGCACAAACCGGTACTAAAGGTTGGCCCTTTAGTACCGGTTTGTGCCACAAACTGGGACTAAAGAGGCTCATGGGGCCCCGGCCTGATGCCAACCTGCCACCACCCCTTTAGTACCGGTACTAAAGGTTCAACACGAACCGGCATTAATGCAAATCCGTTCGAACCGGCACTAATGGTACCATTAGTATCGGGCCAAAATCAAACCGGCACTAATGTGCTTCACATTTGACCCTTTTTCTACTAGTGAATCTTCATCTCAAAAGACATAATAGTCCTTTGGCACAATCGATATCAGTTACAGTACTAACTTTGTTGATATATTCATAGAAGATAGACCATAGTCCACATATCCACTATTTCAACGCAGGTGGAAGAGAAATGAAACAAAATAACTGATGAAACAAAGTAGTAATGAAACCTCCTCGACTCCAGCACTTGTTGAACTGATCATCAACACATTCAGCTTTGCATAGCCACATAAAAGCAAGAAAGTGCATAAGCACTTCTAAAAAAATATAGCGTAAGTATCTTTCTTTACATCTTTAAGTTCTAACTACTACACTTTTTCCATTCACTGATATAGGGTGGCTAGTACCATAATCCATCATAATCCTGCACCATATAGGCAATTAAGATCTGTGTTTGCATTCAACTAAATGGCAGGGTTGAGGCGCTCAGCTCAGCCCAAGTGCGATGTGATTAGTTGTTTTGGTACAGAAGCATGAATTGGGTTAATAGTGAAATGGAAATGTACCTGATCTGATGTTTTCAAGCTCTCAATAAATGGATATGGTCAACAGGGATGAAAACAAAAAAAAGTCACAAAGTGAATGCCAACACAAACCATAGGAAAAAAGTTAAGTGCTCAACTCCACACCTGTAAACGTACAATTTTATTGTTTTTGCACGAGGAAATGTTCTACTCCTAATCGACTACATAATGAACTCGTTTTGCATGAATGGTTCTGGCTTTTACTATATTGGCTCTCCAAAAAATTCACCGTTGTGGAGATTTTACTTGTTTGTGATGCTTGCGAGAGGGGTATAAACTAAAAATTCTTTAGCAGGATGGGAAAGAAGGCATATCTAATGCAGATTGGTATTGTGTAACGTATAGTAAGCGCAAACCTCTGCCTCCAAAATATGGCAAGGTTACAAGAACAATTGTTGCACTTAAGGCTACTGGTGTCAATTTTCAGATAGACTTTCAGAAAACCCAGGAACAAAAGATAATAGTGCAAAAGTGGCAAGAAACGGAAGTTCCATCAAACAGAATTCCAGTGAACCTGTTAGGTCTTGTACAGAGTAGCTACATATTGGCCTTAAGACACTTCTAGTAGGAAGACCTCTGCTTCTGAACATCAATAGGAAGACACTAAACATACTGACACTTTTTCTAAACAAAAGGAAGTATATGCCCCATCTTTAAGAGGTGTAACTACAAAGAGCATGGAATTCTTCAGTGAAACTGGAAGTAGTGGAGCATCAACATAACATAGGAAGATGTCATGTAAGCAATCATGCAGCGTAAATATATTGATGTTACTTGTCCAGAAGCCATTTGAGATTATCGACACCAAAAAAAAGTCCAGTACCAATCTCCAAAATGAAATCAATCGAGCACCGCTAGCATGAACATCACCTGCATGGCACAAATTTCGGTATGAGAGGACATTAGGACAATGTGGTTGCTTCCTGCAGAAACAAGTCATTGATGAAATAAAAAGCAATACAAGGAAATACACAGAACCCTACCCCAAGCTTTTTGTTGTAAGATGGTGTGCTGCCGGAATAGAGAGAGTGAGCGAAGAGTACCAGAGGAGGAAGCAATATATACACGTACTGCTCGGCAGAGGAAAGGATTGGCACATGAATCGCCATGAATGCGCGCTTAGAAAGTGAGGTATAATGGCGAGCAGTTTCTAGAAGATGAGGCACCGGTCATAATCACCCCGTTTGATGGATCTCCTCGCGCGCCTCCTCCCTCCGCGTTGCCCCGTTTCCACTTCGTAGGCGGATCGGTCGCCTAGGCTGGATCAGCTGGCGCATGATTCACCCGCATCCCGCGCGCTGCTGGATCCTGTCGCTCGCGTCGGCTCCCCTCGCACGCCTCGGCTGGACCGCGTGGCGATGGATTCCCTCTGGAGTCTGGACCGAGCAGGTTTTTTAGGGACACAGGGGGAGATAGCAGCGACACACAATGGACCTCGCTCGGCTAAATGGGCTCTCGCGGAAGGCCCATTTTACCACAGGAGTCCAAAAAAGCTACAGGAGTAGCTGCCCTTATGATGCGTGGCTCATTTAGCGCTAAATACAGCATCAAACGAAGATCTAACGATCAGGAATGTCCCTGTGACGAAATCAAACGGCCAGGAATGTCTAGTTCATGAGAGGGCAGGGATTAGGTACAGTTTTACTGTTCTTTATATATATATATGTTCTCTTTTAATTTGCCACATTCAAAAGGCTGTAACTTACTTGGAAAATACACGCGGATTTATTTCAAAAAATACACTAATTTTTCTATTATTTTTGTTGTGATTATTTTTGCCGTGTCTATCGAAAGGTATATATGAGAGTACGCACAAGGATTTATACAGATTTGGGCACTTGTCGGAGGAAACTTGGGTGAATCAACTAACGTCTTCAAATGTCTGTCTCAACAATGTCTTCAAATGCTTCTGGTCCTTCTCCAACTACTCCGTCTACTTCGTCAACTAACGTCGAAAGCAATCACAATAAGCAACACACCAAGGTAGAAAATAAAAGTGCTCTAAAATAGGGGTTTCAATTTATAGGACTTCTCTGGTTATATGAGAAATAACCAAAGTGTTCCACTAGATTTTGAGCCATAGGGATTTTTGAACATTTCAATTAGGTGGAATCAAGGGAATATCGGATTTGCAAGAAGTTCACAAAATTTCCTTTTTGTAAAATGAGTAAAGGTGCCTAGAGCATAGTTTATGAAACACCTAGGGAATTGAATCACTTATTTGGAGCTAGGATGAATATTCTGGTGATTTTCAAAGTAGACTTTATATATGAGGATATGGCCAAAATAATGGTTGTGTAGAAAATGCTACATGGAAAACTGTGCATGGTACACCATTGGATAAATCATGAATTTAGGGGCATGCAAGAATTTGAATCATGAAATTTGGATTTGAAATGAATATTCTAGGAATATTTGAATCTCTAGATAATTAGAAAAGAGAAGGCAACAACCTGTTGGCTGGATCTGGGGGCGCAAAGGTGTGCGCCAGGTGCAACTTAGCGGAGCGGCGAACTGGGCCTAGCGCAACTGCTCGTGTGCGCCGGAGGGAAACGTCGAAGACGAATTTCACAGAGTACTCCTTCAGCCAAAGGCAACTCACGACGGTAGCCGTCCCCAATTAAAAGGACAGAACCCACCCATCAGTGCGTCAGGCCATGCTGGCCGGCTGACACACAGGGTCTGCCGGAAGGTTCCCCTTCCTTATCCCGCCAGAATAGTGTTGAGGAACGCTGTATTTCAAAAAAAATCCTAAGATAACGCAAGATCTATCTATGAGATGCATAACAACGAGAGGGGAGAGTGTGTCCACGTACCCTCGTAGATCGAAAGCGGAAGCGTTTAGGGGCTGTTTGATTCACAGCCACAGTTTGCGAAGCCAAAATTTGGCAGCCACGGTTCAGTTGGCATGTGTTTGGTTTTTGCCACACTTTGGCTTGCCATACTTTATTTCCCCTATGGCCCATTTGTCATAAAGACAAATTTTTTGCCAACTTTTGCCGAAGTTTGGAGTCCAATTTCACAGCCACATTTGTCTGGCTTGCCATACTTGTGTGGCTAGCCACACTTTGGCTTGGCCACACTAGTATCCAACCAAACAGACCCTTAGTAACGTGGTTGATGTAGTCGAACGTCTTCACGATCCAACCGATCCAAGTACCGAACGTACGACACCTCCGTGTTCAGCACACGTTCAGCACGATGACGTCCCTCGAGCTCTTGATCCAGTTGAGGATGAGGGAGAGTTCCATCAGCACGATGGCGTGGTGACGGTGTTGATGATGTGATCCGCGTAGGGCTTTGCCTAAACAGTACGACAATATGACCCAGGTGGTAAACTGTGGAGGGGGGCACCGCACACGGCTAAGACAATTGATCTTGTGTGTTCTAGGGTGCCCCTGCCTCCGTATATAAAGGAGGAGAGGGGGAGGCCGGCCGGACCCTGTAGGGCGCGCCAGGAGAGAGGAGTCCTATTATGACTCCAAGTCCGAGTAGGATTCCACTAGGTGGAAGGGGGAGAAGGAAGGGAGAGGGGGAGGGAGAGGGAAAGGGGGGCCATGCCCCCTCCCCTAGTCCTATTCGGACTCCCCATGGGGGGGGGGCGCCACCTCCTCGGTGTGTTCTACTCATGCATATAACATCTATTATCGCCCACAACTCTGTGTGTTCTACACGTGCATATAACATCTACGCATAGACCTTGCTCGGATGCCACTGTTGAGGAACTCAGTATTTCAAAAAAAAAATTATCCTACGATCACGCAAGATCTATCTAGGGGATGCATAGCAACGAGAGGGGAGAGTGTGTCCACGTACCCCCGTAGACCGAAAGCGGAAGCGTTTAGTAATGCGGTTGATGTAGTCAAACGTCTTCACGATCCAACCGATCTAAGTATCGAACGTACGGCACCTCCGTGTTCAGCACACGTTTAGCACGATGACGTCCCTCGAGCTCTTGATCCAGTTGACGACGAGGTAGAGTTCCGTCAGCATGATGGCGTGGTGACGGTGTTGATGATGTGATCCGCGCAGGGATTCGCCTAAGCACTACGACAATATGACCGAGGTGGTAAACTGTGGAGGGGGGCACTGCACACGGCTAAGACAATTGATCTTGTGTGTTCTAGGGTGCCCCCTGCCTCCATATATAAAGGAGGAGAGGGGGAGGCCGACCGGCCCATGTAGGGCTTGCCAGGAGAGAGGAGTCCTACTAGGACTCTAAGTCCTAGTAGGATTCCACTTGGTGGAAGGGGGAAGAAGGAAGGGAGAGGAAGACGGAAAGGGGGGCGGTGCCCCCTCCCCTAGTCCTATTTAGACTCCCCATGGGGGGCGCACGCCACCTCCTCATGGCCTACCCTCTCTCTCCCCTAAGGCCCATGTTGGCCCATTACTTCCTCGGGGGGTTCCGGTAACCCCTCCGGCACTCCGTTTTTACCCAATACCTCTCGGAACTCTTCCGGTGTCCGAATAACATATCATTCTTTATGTCTCGACCATTTCGAGATTCCTCGTCATGTCCGTGATCTCATCCAGGATTCCGAACAAACTTCGGTCATCAAAAACACATAACTCATAATACAAATCGTCATCGAACGTTAAGCGTGTGGACCCTACGAGTTCGAGAACTATGTAGACATGACCGAGACACATCTTTGGTCAATAACCAATAGCGGAACCTAGATGCTCATATTGGTTCCTACATATTCTATGAAGATCTTTATTGGTCAAACCGCATAACAACACACATCCTTCCCTTTGTCATCGGTATGTTACTTGCCCGAGATTTGATCGCCAGTATCATCATACCTAGTTCAATCTCGTTACCGGCAAGTCTCTTTACTCGTTTCATAATGCATCATCCCGCAACTAACTCATTAGTCACATTGCTTGCCAGGCTTATAGTGATGTGCATTACCGAGAGGGCCCATAGATACCTCTCTGATACACAGAGTGACAAGTCCTAATCTTGATCTATGCCAACTCAATAAACACCATCGGAGACACCTATAGAGCATCTTTATAATCACCCAGTTACGTTGTGATGTTTAATAGCACACAAGGTGTTCCTCCAGTATTCGGGAGTTGCATAATCTCATAGTTAGAGGAACATGTATAAGTCATGAAGGAAGCAATAGCAATAAAACTAAATGATCATTATGCTAAGCTAATGGATGGGTCTTGTCATCATTCTCTAATGATGTGATCCCGTTCATCAAATGATAACACATGTCTATGGTCAGGAAACTTAACCATCTTTGATTAATGAGCTACTCAAGTAGAGGCATACTAGGGACACTCTGTTTGTCTATGTATTCACACATGTACTAAGTTTCTGGTCAATACAATTCTAGCATGAATAATAAACATTTATCATGATATAAGGAAATATAAATAAAAAATTTATTATTGACTCTAGGGCATATTTCCTTCAGTCTCCGACTTGCACTAGAGTCAATAATCTAGTTCACATAGCCATGTGATTTAACACCAATAGTTCACATTACCATGTGACCAACACCCAAAGGGTTTACTAGAGTCAATAATCTAGTTCACATCGCCATGTGATTAACACCCAAAGAGTACTAAGGTGTGATCATGTTTTGCTTGTGAGAGAAGTTTACAATGCTCTGCACATCGCCACATTCAGATCCTCATGTATTTTGCAAATTTCTATGTCTAGAATGCTCTGCACGGAGGTAGTCTAGCTAATTGCTCCCACTTTCAATATGTATCCAGATTGAGACTTAGAGTCATCCGGATCAGTGTCAATGCTTGCATCGATGTAACCCTTTACGATGAACTTTTTATCACCTCCATAACCAAGAAACATATCCTTATTCCACTAAGGATAACTTTGACCGTTGTCCAGTGATCCACACCTGGATCACTATTGTACCCTCTTGCAAACTCATGGTGAGGTACACAATAGGTTTGGTACACAACATAGCATACTTTATAGAACCTATGACTAAGGCATAGGGAATAACTTTTCATTCTCTTTCTATTTTCTGCTATGGTCGGGTTTTGAGTCTTTACTCAACTTCACACCTTGCAACACAGGCAAGAACTCCTTCTTTAGTAGTTTCATTTTAAACTACTTCAAAATCTTGTCAAGGTATGTATTCATTGAAAAAACTTATCAAGCGTCTTGATCTATATCTATAGATCTTGATGCTCAATATGTAAGCAGCTTCACCGAGTTCTTTCTTTGAAAAACTCCTTTCAAACACTCATTTATGCTTTCCAAAAAATTCTACATCATTTCTGATAAACAATATGTCATTCACATATACTTATCAGAAAGGCTGTAGTGCTCCCACTCACTTTCTTGTAAATACAGGCTTCACAATAAGTTTGTATAAAACCATATGCTTTGATCACCTTATCAAAGCGTATATTCCAACTCCGAGATGCTTGCACCAGTCCATAGATGGATCGCCGGAGTTTGCACACTTTGTTAGCACCTTTAAGATCGACAAAACCTTCTGGTTGCATCATATACAACTCTTCTTTAAGATATCCATTAAGGAATGCAGTTTTGACATCCATTTGCCAAATTTCATAATCATAAAATGCGGTAATTGCTAACATGATTCGGACAGACTTAAGCATCGCTACGGGTTAGAAGGTCTCATTGTAGTCAACTCCTTGAACTTGTCGAAAACCTTTTGCAACAAGTCGAACTTTGTAGACAGTAACATTACTGTCAGCGTCAGTCTTCTTCTTGAAGATCCATTTATTCTCTATTGCTTGCCGATCATCGAGCAAGTCAACCAAAGTCCACACTTTGTTCTCATACATGGATCCCATCTCAGATTTCATGGCCTCAAGCCATTTTGCGGAATCTAGGCTCATCATCGCTTCCTCATAGTTCGTAGGTTCGTCATGGTCAAGTAACATGACCTCCAGAACATGATTACCATACCACTCTGGTGTGGATCGTACTCTGGTTAACCTACGAGGTTCGGTAGTAACTTGATCAGAAGTTTCATGATTATCATCATTAGCTTCCTCACTAATTGGTGTAGGAATCACTGGAACTAATTTCTGCGATGAACTACTTTCCAATTCGGGAGAAGGTACAATTACCTCATCAAGTTCTACTTTCCTACCACTCACTTCTTTCGAGAGAAACTCCTTCTCTAGAAAGAGTCCATTCTTAGCAACGAATACCTTGCCTTCGGATCTGTGATAGAAGGTGTACCTAACAGTCTCTTTTGGGTATCCTATGAAGACACATTTCTCCGATTTGGGTTCGAGCTTATCAGGTTGAAGCTTTTTTACATAAGCATCGTAGCCCCAAACTTTAAGAAATGACAGCTTTAGGTTTATTGCCAAACCACAGTTCATATAGTATCGTCTCAACGGATTTAAATGGTGCCCTATTTAACATGAATGCAGCCGTCTCTAACGCATAACCCCAAAATGATAGCGGCAAATCAGTAAGAGACATCATAGATCGCACCATATCTAATAAAGTATGGTTACGACGTTCGGACACACCATTATGCTGTGGTGTTCCAGGTGGCGTGAGTTGCGAAACTATTCCACATTGTTTCAAATGAATACCAAACTCATAACTCAAATATTCACCTCCACGATCAGATCGTAGAAACTTTATCTTCTTGTTACGATGATTTTCTACTTCACTCTGAAATTCTTTGAACTTTTCAAATGTTTCATACTTATGTTTCATCAAGTAGATATACCCATATCTACTCAAATCATCTGTGAAGGTCAGAAAATAACGATACCCGCCGCGAGTCTCAACACTCATCGGACTGCATACATCAGTATGTATTATTTCCAATAAGTCAGTTGCTCGCTCCATTGTTCAGGAGAACGGAGTCTTAGTCATCTTGCCCATGAGGCATGGTTCATAAGCATCAAGTGATTTATAATCAAGTGATTCCAAAAGTCCATCATCATGGAGTTTCTTCATGTGCTTTACAGCAATATGACCTAAATGGTAGTGCCACAAATAAGTTGCAGTATCATTATTAACCTTGCATCTTTTGGCTTCAATATTATGAATATGTGTATCACTACAATCGAGATTCAACAAAAATAGACCACTCATCAAGGGTGCATGACCATAAAAGATATTACTCATATAAATAGAACAACCATTATTCTCTGATTTAAATGAATAACCGTCTCACATCAAACAAGATCCAGATATAATGTTCATGCTCAATGCCGGCACCAAATAACAATTATTTAGGTCTAAAACTAATCCCGACGATAGATGTAGAGGTAGTGTGCCGATGGCGATCACATTGACTTTGGAACCATTTCCCACATGCATCTTCACCTCGTCCTTAGCCAATTTTCGTTTAATCCATAGCCCCTGTTTCGAGTTGCAAATATGAGCAACAGAACCAGAATCAAGTACCCAGGCGCTACTACGAGCATTAGTAAGGTAGACATCAATAACATGTATATCAAATATACCTTTCACTTTGCCATCCTTCTTATCCGCCAAATACTTTGGGCAGTTCCGCTTCCAGTGGCCAGTCCCTTTGTAGTAGAAGCAGTCAGTCTCAGGCTTAGATCCATACTTGGGCTTCTTCACTTGAGCAGCAACTTGCTTGCCGTTCTTCTTGAAGTTCCCCTTCTTCCCTTTGCCCTTTTTCTTGAAACTAGTGGTCTTGTTAACCATCAACACTTGATGGTCCTTCTTGATTTCTACCTCTGCAGCCTTTAGCATCGCGAAGAGCTCGGGAATTGTCTTATCCATCCCTTGCATATTATAGTTCATCACCAAGCTTTTGTAGCTTGGTGGCAGTGATTGAAGAACTCTGTCAATGACACTATCATCAGCAAGATTAACTCCCAGTTGAGTCAAGTGGTTGTGGTACCCAGACATTCTGAGTATATGTTCACTGACAGAACTATTCTCCTCCATTTTGCAGCTATAGAAATTATTGGAGACTTCATATCTCTCAATTCGGGCATTTTCTTGAAATATTAACTTCAAGTCCTGGAACATCTCATATGCTCCATGACGTTCAAAACTTCTTTGAAGTCCCGATTCTAAGCCGTAAAGCATGGCACACTGAACTATCGAGTAGTTATCAGCTTTGCTCTGCCAGACGTTCATAACGTCCGGCGTTGCTCCTGCAGCGGGTCTTGCACCTAGCGGTGCTTCCAGGATGTAATTCTTCTATGCAGCAATGAGGATAATCCTCAAGTCATGGACCCAGTCCGTGTAGTTGCTACCATCATATTTCAACTTAGCTTTCTCTAGGAACGCATTAAAATTCAAGGGAATGGTAGCACGGGCCATTGATCTACAACAACATATACATGCAAATAATATCAGGTACTAAGTTCATGATAAATTAAAGTTCAATTAATCATATTACTTAAGAACTCCCACTTAGATAGACATCCCTCTAGTCATCTAAATGATCACGTGATCCATATCAACTAAATCATGTCCGATCATCACGCTATGTTGACCATATCTACTATATGATTCATGTTCGACCTTTCGGTCTCAGTGTTCCGAGGCCATATCGGCATATGCTAGGCTCGTCAAGGTTAACCCAAGTATTCTGCACGTGCAAAACCGTCTTGCACCCATTGTATGTGAACGTAGAGCTTATCACACACGATCATCACGTGGTGTCTCGGCACGACGAACTGTAGCAACGGTGCATACTCAGGGAGAACACCTATACCTTTAAATTTAGTGAGGGATCATCTTATAATGCTACCGTCATACTAAGCAAAATGAGATGCATAAAGGATAAACATCACATGAAATCAAAATATGTGACATGATATAGCCATCATCATCTTGTGCCTTTGATCTCCATCTCCAAAGCACCGTCATGATCTCCATCATCACCGGCTTGACACCTTGATCTTCATCGTAGCATAGTTGTCGTCTCGCCAACTATTGCTTCTACGACTATCACTACCGCTTAGTGATAAAGTAAAGCAATTACATGGCGATTGCATTTCATACAATAAAGCGACAACCATAAGGCTCCTGCCAGTTGCCGATAACTTTTACAAAACATGATCATCTCATACAACAATTTGTATCTCATCACATCTTGACATATCACATCACAACATGCCCTGCAAAAACAAGTTAGATGTCCTCTACTTTGTTGTTGCAATTTTTACGTGGCTGCTACGGGCTTCTAGCAAGAACCATTCTTACCTACGCATCAAAACCACAACGATTTTTCTTCAAGTGTATTGTTTTAACCTTCAACAAGGACCGGCCGTAGTCAAACTCGATTCAACTAAAGTTGGAGAAATAGACACCCGCCAGCCACCTGTGTGCGAAGCACGTCGGTAGAACCAGTCTCATCAACGCGGTCATGTAATGTTGGTCCGGGCCACTTCATTCAACAATACCGCTGAATCAAAGTAAGACGTTGGTGGTAAGCAGTATGACTATTATCGTCCACAACTCCGTGTGTTCTACTCGTGCATATAACATCTACGCATAGACCTGGCTTGGATGCCACTGTTGAGGAACTCAGTATTTCAAAAAAAAATCCTACAATCACGCAAGATCTATCTAGGAGATGCATAGCAACGAGAGGGGAGAGTGTGTCCACGTACCCTCGTAGACCGAAAACGGAAGCGTTTAGTAATGCGGTTGATGTAGTCGAACGTCTTCATGATCCAACCGATCTAAGTATCGAACATACGACACCTCCGTGTGCAGCACACGTTCAGCACGATGACATCCCTCGAGCTCTTGATCCAGTTGAGGACGAGGTAGAGTTCCGTCAGCACAATGGCATAGTGACGGTGTTGATGATTTGATCCGCGCAGGGATTCGCCTAAGCACTACGACAATATGTCCGAGGTGTAAACTGTGGAGGGGGGCACCGCACACGGCTAAGAAAATTGATCTTGTGTGTTCTAGGGTGCTCCCTGCCTCCATATATAAAGCAGGAGAGGGGGAGGCCGATCGGCCCATGTAGGGCTGGCCAGGAGAGAGGAGTCCTACTAGGACTCTAAGTCCTAGTAGGATTCCACTTGGTGGAAGGGGGAAGACGAAAGGGAGAGGGAGAGGGAAAGGGGGGCCGGGCCCCCTCCCCTAGTCCTATTTAGACTCCCCATAGGGGGCGCACGCCACCTCCTCGTGGCCTGCCCTCTCTCTCCCCTAAGTCCCATGTTGGCCCATTACTTCCCCGGGGGGTTCCGGTAACCCCTCCGGCACTCCATTTTTACCCAGTACCTCTCAGAACTCTTTCGGTGTCCGAATAACATTGTCCAATATACCATTCTTTATGTCTCGACCATTTCGAGACTCCTCATCATGTCCATGACCTCATCCGGGGCTCCGAAAAAACTTCGGTCATCAAAAACACATAACTCATAATACGAATCATCATCGTACGTTAAGCGTGCAGACCCTACGGGTTCGAGAACTATGTAGACATGACCGAGGCACATCTCCGGTCAATAACCAACGGCGGAACCTGGATGCTCATGTTGGTTCCTACATATTCTACGAAGATCTTTATCGGTCAAACCGCATAACAACATACGTCATTCCCGTTGTCATCGGTATGTTACTTGCCCGAGATTCGATCGTCGGTATCATCATACCTAGTTCAATCTCGTTACCGGCAAGTCTCTTTACTCGTTTTGTAATGCTTCATCCCGCAACTAACTCATTAGTCACATTGCTTGCAAGGCTTATAGTGATGTGCATTACCGAGAGGGCCCAGAGATACCTTTCTGATACACTGAGTGACAAATCCTAATCTTGATCTATGCCAACTCAACAAACACCATCAGAGACACCTGTAGAACATCTTTATAATCACCCAGTTACGTTGTGACATTTGATAGCACTCAAGGTGTTCCTCCGGTATTCGGGAGTTGCATAATCTCATAGTCAGAGGAACATGTATAAGTCATGAAGAAAGTAATAGCAATAAAACTAAATGATCATTATGCTAAGCTAACGGATGGGTCTTGTCCATCACATCATTCTCTAATGATGTGATCCCGTTCATCAATTGACAACACATGTCTATGGTCAGGAAACTTAGCCATATTTAATTAACGAGCTAGTCAAGTAGATGAATACTAGGGACACTCTGTTTTTCTATGTATTCACACATGTACTAAGTTTCCGGTTAATACAATTCTAGCATGAATAATAAACATTTATCATGATATATGGAACTATAAATAAAAAATTTATTATTGCCTCTAGGGCATATTTCCTTCAAATAGAGGAGGAGGCCGAGGCCCCGATCGCTGACGATAACCAATGCTACCAGCCACGGTTGCCAACACTGAGCATACCGAATTGCTCAGAGGAGCGAGGCATGTCGATTGCTGGCACTTGCGTGTTTTTTGGAAAATCATGGTCTCTTATCTGGTTAAAATAATAAATAATCCAGTTCCCAAGCTGAGTTTGCTACACCATGAAAGTTAAAACCTAAGGGTGAGAGATTGCCAACTAACTTTCCGTTTCCCTACCAAGAAAACTAACTTGTTGTTCTACCCTTGTCCTGATTTATTGGAAATCTTCGTATTTTGTGCAAACATTTGACCATAGATTTAACTAGAAATATTAATGCATGTCACCCAAAATTATATTTAGATTCATATTTGAAAATAATTTCTGATAATATTAATATTGTTATGTATAATTTATATTTTATTAGTTAAAATTATAATCAAAATATGACCCTAAATAGGAGGGGACAAATAAACTCAGACGACGTAGCACCTTGTCGCTCCTCTACCTTGACCAGCGATTTGCCAATCCGATCTATAGAATCTAGCAACTGTGGCAAGAGTATAGGATGTCAGCCTAGGCCGTTGGGCCGGGCGGCAAGTTGAGCGGGCAATCGATTGCGGGTTATGTGCTTGATAGGTCGTCTTTTTGGTCTCGCTACATGGGCCAAGTTTGTGCTCGAAAGTAGTTGATTGACTCTATATAACACAATCTAGGCGAAAAAACTTTGTTTAACTATCAAACCCAACACCATGTTCTTTTGCTAACGAGGAAGAGTAAATAATTGAGGGGTATCTACGATAAATTTTCTACCCTCTCGCTTTGGGTTTTTGCCTCTAGCGGCGATCTCATCGCCGCCTAGAGTTTCCTCTGCTAAATCTACCATCAGTCACTCTTGCCCGCATAGATCATCGTGGTCTGTTGGCCCGTGGCAGGAGAGTCAGACCGGTTTCTCTGGTGAACTTGCCCGACCAAGGAACGTAACCCTAGATGGCGACCCAGGCAGAATCCTCATCGGTGGGCTGGACAGGGAAGAACCCCAAGGAGATGATGCAACACCTGGATCTTCAGGATGACAAGATGGATGATGTGGTCATGGGGGAAGAAGAGGTGAAGAAGTTTGAAGCGGATGCTAGGTGGTTCGCGATCGGGAAGGTAAACATGACCCGCCCCTTCAGTTCATCGCCGATGTTTGAGACGATGAAGTCAATCTAGGTGCTAGCACATATGTCGAAGTACAGGGAGGCGGGAGACAACCTCCTTATTTTCCATATGTTCTGCTTAGGCGATTGGAAGAAGGTCATGCATGGAGGACCATGGCTATTCAGTGGGATGGGGATGCTGATTAAAGATTATGATGACAAGAAGGAACCAACGTCCTTTGAGTTTGTTGGATTATATGTCTGGGCTTGGATCCAGAATATACCATAACTCTACCACAAAGCTGAGGTAGTGGATCAGTTAGCCCATCGCATTGGACGTGTGAAAGAAATTCAGCTCACACCTCAGCTTTTTTATGAAGGAGATTATGTTAGGGTTCGGGCTAGGGTTCTGGTGAGTAAACCTCTTACACGGGTTACACCTCTGAATGTTGTGGAAGAAGGAATGCGGCACCTCCCGGTGAAGTATAAGAAAATCCCTTACTTTTGCATAGGTTTGTGGACTCATAGGTCACAATCACGAGGAGTGTGGAGATGGTGTCTAGGAAGAGAAACAAAATCAATGGGGTAGTTGGGTGCTAGCACAAAGAAGGGATATCCCACCAAAACAGCAAGGTGGCTGGGCCCATCATGGAGGTCGTTCGAGTGGTCGAGGCAGAGGAAGGGCAAGCCGGGGCGCTCAAGCTTTCCGCCAGCAATCCCCGCCGCGCAAGAGCTCATCTCAAGATGTTGTATTTGATGCGGCTACTAAGGAGGAAGAAGTAACGAGCCCCCTCAAGACTAGGGAGGCAGGGGAGGAGGTGCATGTTGCACTAATAGCCCACAGGAACCTGAATCTCGCCTTGACTGACAGTTTGGAGAAGGCATCGAACCTAGCTGCTACTGCTGAAGGGATGGAGAAGAACAAAGCACTTGTCACTGTTGAGACGGCTGCACTGGCAGTCCCACCGCTACCATCGGCATATGTCTCCCCTAGGGATGCCAAGAAAGCAAAGAAGACAGGGTCACCGTTGAAGCAAGCAAATGAGAAGATGGCATTATTGGCGGGCTGCTCCTCGGAGCACCGCCAGGCCCAATGAAAATCATGAGCTGGAATTGTCATGGGATAGGCGATCCTGCGACAGTTCAGAACTCCGCGGCCTTGTGGAGATCAGTTCGCCTACTATCCTTTGTTTAGTTGAAACTCAGTTACAAAAGAGTCGTGTTGAAGGTCTTCGTTTCTCTTTAGGGTTTGATTTTAGTTTTGGAGTTGGTAGTAGCGGCCGTAGCGGTGGTATTTGTATATTTTGGAAGAATTCGATGGATGTTGCAATAAAAAACTTTTCTGAGTATCATGTGGATGCATGGGTGCTAGAAACAGGGAAGGAACAATGGCGCTTATCATGTTTCTATGGGGAAGCAACTAGGTCTCTCCGCTACAAAACTTGGAACACAATGAAAAGGTTGAGGGGGGAGAGCACCCTTCCATGGTTGTGTATCAGGGATTTAAATGAGATTTTGAGGCCCGAGGAACAATATGGTACAAATGAGCGTGATAGTGCATAGATTGAGGCTTTAGAGAAGAAGTTGATGTTTATGGGCTGGCTGATTTGGGATATCGAGGTTTGGACTGGACTTGGGAGAAGAAAGTAGCCGGAGGTCACTATTGTCGGGTTCGGTTGGATAGAGCTTTGGGCTCGGCCTGCTGGTGTACACTTCCCCCCTTTGCCACGGTTGAACATCTAACTGCAGCGAAGTCCGATCACTGCCCCATTCTGCTAGAGACGGACCTTGTGGACATTAGTGTATGAGCAAAGAAGAAGTAGTTCCGGTATGAATGTATGCGGGAACGAGATTCGAGCTTTGGGGACATGGTGACTGAAGCATGGAATTCCACTAGAAGGGCCCAAACAGTCGGCTTTGTCTGATAAACTGGCCTCTGTAGCCGGGAGACTACAAGAGTGGGGCTGGACTACTTTCGGAGCAGTCCGGTCAGAGCTGCGATCTCTACGACTGCAGCTTGCGGAGTTGCGAGCGCTCCCTGACCGTGTTGGACCGTCAACTGAAGAAGAACGGGTCGAAGCCCGGATGGCCGAGCTGTGCCTACGGGAGGAGATTATGTGGTGCCAATGGGCGCGTATCCAGTGGCCCGTAGAGGGAGACATCAACACTCAGTTTTTTCACCAAAAGGCCAGTGCAAGAAAAGCAAGAAACCGCATCACTGAATTGCAATGAGCGGATGGGTGTGTTTGTATGGAAGAGCAGGAGATGGCAAGTATGGCTATGAAATTTTTTATGCTTCGGAAAACATAGTAGTGATAGAGGAGGTATTATATCATATACCACCCAAGGTGTACGCTGCCATGAACAACACACACAATGCTCAGTACACCAAGACTGAGGTGAAAGCGGCCTTGTTCCAAATGTTTCCTACCAAGGCCCCGGGGCCTGACGACTTTCCTGCACATTTTTTCAGCGACACTGGGAGTTGTGTGGTGATGAAGTAACTGATATGGTGCTTGGTCTTCTAAAGGGAGAGGATTCCTCGGAGGAGATAAACCAAACGTTCATTGTTTTAATTCCTAAGAATGCAAGTCAAAAAATTTAGGACAATTTCAACCAATCAGTCTCTGCAATGTGATCTTTGAGATTGCATCTAAGGTTTTGGCTAATCGACTCAAGCTCATTCTCCCCGATATCATCTCTGAGGAACAATCAACATTCGTACCGGGACGTCTTATCACTGATAACTTCATCTCTGCTTATGAATGTCTTCAGTATATGAAAACAAGGAAGTTGAAGGGCAACAGATTTTCTGCTTTGAAGCTTGATATGATGAAAGCTTATGATAGATTCGAGTGGAAATACCTCGAAAGGGTAATGCTAAAATTGGGTATTAGCCCACGCTTCACAGAGATTGTGATGAGGTGTGTTACTTCAGTTTCCTTCTCTGTCATTTTCAATGGAGGAAAGCAAGAGGAATTCAGGACATCCCGAGGCCTCAGGAAACGTGACCCAATATCCTCATACCTCTTTGTACTGGCAGTCGAGGGTCTCTCTTGCTTGCTGAAATCTAATGGCCTGACTTACAGTGTGCGGGGGTATCAATGTTGGGGAACGTAGTAGTTTCAAAAAAATTCCTATGCACACGCAGGTTCATGGTGATGCATAGCAACGAGAGGGAGAGTGTGTCCACGTACCCTCATAGACCGAATGCGGAAGCGTTAGCACAACGCGGTTGATGTAGTCATACGTCTTCACGATCTGACCGATCCAAGTACCGAACGCACGACACCTCTAAGTTCAGCACACGTTCAGCTCGATGACGTCCTGCGACCTCTGATCCAGCAAAGCTTCACGGGAGAGTTTCGTCAGCACCACTACGATATGATCAAGGTGGATTATGGTGGAGGGGGCACTGCGCAAGGCTAAGGGATTAATGATCAATTGTGTGTCTATGGGGTGCCCCCTGTGTTGGGGAACATTGTAATTTCAAAAAAAATCCTACGCACACGCAAGATCATGGTGATGCATAGCAACGAGAGGGGAGAGTGTGTCCACGTACCCTCGTAGACCGAAAGCGGAAGCGTTAGCACAACGCGGTTGATGTAGTCGTACATCTTCACGATCCGACCGATCCAAGTACCGAACGTATGACACCTTCGATTTCAGCACACGTTCAGCTCGATGACGTCCCACGAACTCCGATCTAGTAGAGCTTCGAGGGAGAGTTCCGTCAGCACGACGGCGTGATGACGGTGATGATGATGCTACCGACGCAGGGCTTCGCCTAAGCACCGCTACGATATGATCGAGGTGGATTATGGTGGAGGGGGGCACCGCACACGGATGGGAGAGATCAACAGATCAACTTGTGTGTCTTGGGGTGCCCCCTGCCCCGTATATAAAGGAGCAAGGGAGGAGGAGGTCGGCCCTAGGAGGGGCGCGCCAAGGGAGTAGGATTCCTACTCCTAGTAGGAGTAGGTTTCCTCCTTTCCTAGTCCAACTAGGAGATGGGGGGAAAGGAGGGGAGTGGAGAAGGAAGGGAGAGGGGGCCGCACCCCAAACCCTTTAAGGCCCAATACTACTTCCCCGTATTCCCGTAACTCCCCGGTACTCCAAAAAATACCCGAATTACTTGGAACCTTTTCGATGTCCGAATATAGTCGTCCAATATATCGATCTTTACATCTCGACCATTTCAAGACTCCTCGTCATGTCCCCGATCTCATCCGGGACTCCAAACTACGTATGGTACATCAAATAACAAAACTCATAATACAAATTGTCACCGAAACTTTAAGCGTGCGGACCCTACGAGTTCAAGAACTATGTAGACATGATCGAGACACATCTCCAGCCAATAACCAATATCGGAACCTGGATGCTCATATTGGCTCCCACATATTCTACGAAGATCTTTATCGGTCAAACCGCATAACAACATACGTTGTTCCCTTTGTCATCGGTATGTTACTTGCCCAAGATTCGATCATCGGTATGTCAATACCTAGTTCAATATTGTTACCTGCAAGTCTCTTTACTCGTTCCGTAATACATCATCCCGCAACTAACTCATTAGTTACATTGCTTGCAAGGCTTATAGTGATGTGCATTACCGAGAGGGCCCAGAGATACCTCTCTGACAATCAGAGTGGCAAATCCTAATCTCAAAATACGCCAACCCAACAAGTACCTTCGGAGACACCTGTAGAGCACCTTTATAATCACGCAGTTATGTTTTGATGTTTGGTAGCACACAAAGTGTTCCTTCGGTAAACATGAGTTGCATAATCGCATAGTCATAGGAACATGTATAAGTCTTGAAGAAAGCAATAGCAACAAACTAAACGATCAAGTGCTAAGCTAACGGAATGGGTCAAGTCAATCACATCATTCTCCTAATGATGTGACCCTGTTAATCAAATGACAACTCATGTCTATGGTTAGGAAACTTAACCATCTTTGATTAACGAGCTAGTCAAGTAGAGGCATACTAGTGACACTTACGTTTGTCTATGTATTCACACATGTATTATGTTTCCAGTTAATACAATTCTAGCATGAATAATAAACATTTATCATGAAATAAGGAAATAAATAATAACTTTATTATTGCCTCTAGGGCATATTTCCTTTAGTCTCCCACTTGCACTAGAGTCAATACTCTAGTTCACATCGCCATGTGATTTGACACCAATAGTTCACATCACCATGTGATTAACACCCATAGTTCACATTGTCATGTGACCAACAGCCAAAGGGTTTACTAGAGTCAATAATCTAGTTCACATCGCAATGTGATTAACACCCAAAGAGTACTAAGGTGTGATCATGTTTTGCTTGTGAGAGAATTTTATTCTATGGGTCTGCCACATTCAGATCCGTATGTATTTTGCAAATTTCTATGTCAACAATGCTCTGCACGGAGCTACTCTAGCTAATTGCTCCCACTTTCAAAATGTATCTAGATTGAGACTTAGAGTCATCTGGATCAGTGTCAAAATTTGCATCGACGTAACCCTTTACGATGAACCTTTTGTCACCTCCATAATCGAGAAACATATCCTTATTCCACTAAGGATAATTTTGACCGTTGTCTAGTGATCTACTCCTAGATCACTATTGTACTCCTTTGCTAAAACCAGTGTAGGGTATACAATAGATCTGGTACACAGCATGGCATACTTTATAGAAACTATTGCTGAGGCATAGGGAATGACTCTCATTCTCTTTCTATCTTCTGCCGTGGTCGGGCTTTGAGTCTTACTTGATTTCACACCTTGTAACACAGGTAAGCACTCTTTCTTTGACTGTTCCATTTTGAACTACTTCAAAATTTTGTCAAGGCATGTACTCATTGAAAAAACTTATCAAGCGTCTTGATCTATCTCTATAGATCTTGATGCTCAATATGTAAGTAGCTTCACCGTGGTCTTTATTTGAAAAAAACTCCTTTCAAACACTCATTTATGCTTTCCAGAAAATTCTACATTATTTCCGATCAACAATATGTCATTCACATATATTTATCAGAAATGTCGTAGCGCTCCCACTCACTTTCTTGTAAATACAGGCTTCACCACAAGTCTGGATAAAACTATATGCTTTGATCAACTCATCAAAACATATATTCCAACTCTGAGATGCTTGCACCAGTCCATAGATGGATCGCTGGAGCTTGCACATTTTGTTAGCACCTTTAGGATAGACAAAAACTTCTGGTTGCATCATATACAACTCTTCTTTAAGAAATTCATTAAGGAATGTAGTTTTGACATCCATTCGCCAGATTTCATAAAATATGGCAATTTGCTAACATGATTCGGACAGACTTAAGCATCGCTACGAGTGAGAAAATCTCATCGTAGTCAACACCTTGAAATTTGTCAAAACCTTTTTCGACAAGTCTAGCTTTGTAGATAGTAACACAACTATCAGCGTCCATCTTCCTCTTGAAGATCCATTTATTTTCTATGGCTTGCCGATCATCGGGCAAGTCAACCGAACTCCACACTTTGTTCTCATACATGGATCCCATCTCAGATTTCATGGCCTCAAGCCATTTCACGGAATCTGGGCTCATCATCGCTTCCTCATAGTTTGTAGGTTCGTCATGGTCAATTAACATGACCGCCAGAATAGGATTACCGTACCACTCTGGTGTGGATCTCACTCTGGTTGACCTACGAGGTTCAGTAGTAACTTGATCTGAAGTTACATGATCATCATCATTAGCTTCCTCACTAATTGGTGTAGGAGTCACAGAAACAAATTTCTGTGATGATCTACTTTCCAATAAGGGAGCAGGTTCAGTTACCTCATCAAGTTCTACTTTCCTCCTACTCACTTCTTTCGATAGAAACTCCTTCTCTAGAAAGGATCCATTCTCAGCAAAGAATGTCTTGCCTTCAGATCTATGATAGAAGGTGTACCCAACTATCTCCTTTGGGTATCCTATGAAGACACATTTCTCCGATTTGGGTTTGAACTTATCAGGATGAAACTTTTCTTATAAGCATCGCAACCCCAAACTTTAAGAAACGACAGCTTAGGTTTCTTGCTAAACCACAGTTCATACGATGTCGTCTCAACGGATTTAGATGGTACCCTTTTTAGTGTGAATGCAGCTGTCTCTAATGCATAACCCCAAAACAATAGTGGTAAAACGGAGTCTTAGTCATCTTGCCCATGAGGCATGGTTCGCAAGCATCAAAATGATTCATAATCAAGTGATTCCCAAAGCCTATCAGCATGGAATTTTTTCATGCACTTTACACCAATATGACCTAAACGGCAGTGCCACAAATAAGTTGCACTATCATTATTAACTTTGTATCTTTTGGCTTCAATATTATGAATATGTGTATCACTACGATCGAGATCCAACAAACTATTTTTATTGGGTGTATGACCATCGAAGGTTTTATTCATGTAAACAGAACAACAATTATTCTCTGACTTTAAATGAATAACCGTATTGCAATAAACATGATCAAATCATATTCATGCTCAACGCAAACTCCAAATAACATTTATTTTGGTTTAACACTAATCCCAAAAGTATAGTGAGTGTGCGATGATGAGCATATCAATCTTGGAACCTCTTCCAACACACATCGTCACTTCACCCCCAACTAGTCTCTGTTTATTCTGTAACTCTTGTTTCGAGTTACTAATTTTTAGCAACTGAACAAGTACCAAATACCCAGGGGCTACTATAAACACTAGTAAGGTACACATCAATAACATGTATATGAAATATACCCTTGTTCACTTTGCCATCCTTCTTATCCACCAAATATTCAGGGCATTTCCGCTTCCAGTGACCATTTCCTTTGCAGTAGAAGCACTCAGTTTCAGGCTTTAGTCTAGCTTTAGGCTTCTTCATGGAAGTGACAACTTGCTTGCCATTCTACATGAAGTTCCGTTTCTTTCCCTTTGCCCTTTTCTTGAAACTAGTGGTCTTGTTAATCATCAAAACTTGATGCTCTTTCTTGATTTCTACCTTCATCGATTTCATCACCATGAAAGGCTCGGGAATCATTTTCGTCATCCCTTGCATACTATAGTTCATCATGAAGTTCTACTAACTTGGTGATGGTGACTAGAGAATTCCGTCAATCACTATTTTATCTGGTAGATTAACTGCCACTTGATTCAAGCGATTGTAGTACCCAGACAATCTGAGCACATCCTCACTACTTGAGCTATTCTCCTCCAACTTTTAGCTATAGAACTTGTTGGAGACTTCATGTCTCTCAACTCAGGTATTTGCTTGAAATATTAACTTCAACTCCTGGAACATCTCATATGGTCCATGACGTTCAAAACGTATTTGAAGTCCCGATTCTAAGCCGTTAAGCATGGTGCACTAAACTATCATGTAGTCATCATATTGAGCTAGCCAAACGTTCATAACGTCTGCATCTACTCCTGCAATAGGTCTGTCACCTAGCGGTGCATCAAGGACATAATTCTTCTCTGCAACAATGAGGATAATCCTCAGATCACGGATCCAATCCGCATCATTGCTACTAACATCTTTCAACTTAGTTTTCTCTAGGAACATATCAAAAATATAATAGGGGAGCTAAACGCGAGCTATTGATCTACAACATAGATATGCTAATACTACCAGGACTATGTTCATGATAAATTAAAGTTCAATTAATCAAATTACTTAAGAACTCCCACTTAGATAGACACCCCTCTAATCATCTAAGTGATCACGTGATCCAAATCAACTAAACCATGTACGATCATCACGTGAGATGGAGTAGTTTTCAATGGTGAACATCAGTATCTTGATCATATCTACTATATGATTCACACTCGACCTTTCGGTCTCCAGTGTTCCGAGGCCATATCTGCATATGCTAGACTCGTCAAGTTTAACCTGAGTATTCTGCGTGTGCAAAACTGGCTTGCACCCGTTGTAGACGGACGTAGAGCTTATCACACCCGATCATCACGTGGTGTCTGGGCACGACGAACTTTGGCAACGGTGCATACTCAGGGAGAACACTTTTATCTTGAAATTTAGTGAGAGATCATCTTGTAATGCTACCATAAATCAAAGCAAAATAAGATGCATAAAAGATAAACATCACGTGCAATCAATATAAGTGATATGATATGGCCATCATCATCTTGTGCTTGTGATCTCCATCTCCGAAGCACCGTCATGATCACCATTGTCACCGGCATGACACCTTGATCTCCATCATAGTATCGTTGTCGTCTCGCCAACTATTGCTTCTACGATTATCGCTACCGCTTAGTGATAAAGTAAAGCAATTACAGGGCGATTGCATTGCATACAATAAAGCGACAACCATATGGCTCCTGCCAGTTGCCGATAACTCGGTTACAAAACATGATCATCTCATACAAAAAATATAGCATCATGTCTTGACCATATCACATCACAACATGCCCTGCAAAAACAAGTTAGACGTCATCTACTTTGTTGTTGCAAGTTTTACGTGGCTGCTACGGGCTGAGCAAGAACCGTTCTTACCTACGCATCAAAACCACAACGAGAGTTCGTCAAGTTAGTGTTGTTTTAACCTTCTCAAGGACCGGGCGTAGCCACACTCGGTTCAACTAAAGTTGGAGAAACTGACACCCGCCAGCCACCTGTGTGCAAAGCATGTCGGTAGAACCAGTCTCGCGTAAGCGTACGCGTAATGTCAGTCCGGGCCGCTTCATCCAACAATACCACCGAACCAAAGTATGACATGCTTGTAAGCAGTATGACTTGTATCGCCCACAACTTACTTGTGTTCTACTCGTGCATATAACATGAACGCATAAAACCTGGTGAGGGAGTCCTGGATTAGGGGGTCTCCGGACAGCCAGACTATATCCTTTGGCCGGACTGTTGGACTATGAAGATACAAGATTGAAGACTTCGTCTCGTGTCCAGATGGGACTCTACTTGGTGTGGAAGGCAAGCTAGGAAATACGGATATGTGTATCTCGTCCTTTGTAACCGACCTTCTGTAACCCTAACCCTCTCCGGTGTCTATATAAACCGGAGGGTTTTAGTCCGTAGGACACAACAACTACAACATACAATCATACCATAGGCTAGCTTCTAGGGTTTAGCTTCTCTGATCTCGTGGTAGATCTACTCTTGTACTACCCATATCGTCAATATTAATCAAGCAGGACGTAGGGTTTTACCTCCATCAAGAGGGTGCCGAACCTGGGTAAAACATCATGTCCCCTGCCTCCTGTTACCATCCGTCTTAGGCGCACAGTTCGGGACCCCCTACCCGAGATCCGCCGGTTTTGACACCGACATTGGTGCTTTCATTGAGAGTTCCTCTGTGTCGTCGCCGTTAGGCTTGATGGCTCCTACTATCATCGATAGTGATGCAGTCCAGGGTGAGACTTTTCTCCCCGGACAGATCTTCGTCTTCGGTGGCTTTGCACTGCGGGCCAATTCGCTTGGCCATCTGGAGCAGATTGAAAGTTACGTCCCTGGCCACCAGGTCATGTTTGGAAGCTGAAACTACACGGCCGATATCCGTGGAGACTTGATCTTTGACGGATTCGAGCCTCTGCCTTGTGCGTCATGCGGTCACGGTGAGTACAATTTGGCTCTACCATCGGACAGTGTCCAGGAGATCGCACAGGCAGCCGCTTCGACCCTCAATTCGGAGCCAGTTGCACCGTCCATGGACGGGTGGATGGACCCCGCCACGGAGGCCTTACCCTCAGTGGCGATCGAGCCAAACATCGACCTTACCTTGCACAAGAGCCGTGTTGTTAACCTGCCGGATCCTTCTCCGACCACGGACTCCGAACCGCCCGCGCCCGTTCCCATCGAATCCGATTAGGCGCCGATCATGGAGTTTACCTCCGCGGATATTTTTCAACACTCGCCCTTTGGCGACATACTGAACTCATTAAGGTCTCTCTCCCTGTCAGGAGGATCCTGGCCGAACTATGTCCGGCAGGACTGGGATGCGGACGACGAAGAAATTTGCGGCCCACCCACCACCCACTTAGTAGCCACTGTCGATGATTAACCGACATGCTCGACTTCGACTCTGAAGACATCGACGGTATGGACGATGATGCGGGAGACGAAGAGGATCCACTGCCCACAAGGCACTGGACAGCCACCTCATCATATGATATATACATGGTGGATACACCCAAAGAAGGCAATGGCGACGAGATAGCGGAGGATGACCCCTCCAAGAAGCAACCCAAGCGCCGACGTCAGCGGTGCCGCTCTAAGTCCCGCCAAAGCAAAAGTGGTGAGACCGGTACAGGAGATAATAACACTCCGGATAGTGCCGAAGACAACAACAATCCCCTCCAGCAAGATTTAGAGCAGGAGGATGGAGGAGCTAGCCCTCCTGAGAGAGCGGCATATGGAGAGGAGGAGGATGATAATTACATGCCCCCTCCAAAGGCGAGGCAAGCCTCGGCGACGACGAATTCGCTGTGCCAGAGGATCCCATCGAACAAGAGCGCTTCAAATGACGGCTTATAGCCACGGCAAATAGCCTTAAGAAAAAGCAGCAGCAGCTTCAAGCTAATCAGGATCTGCTAGCTGACAGACGGACTGAAGTCCTCGCGGCCGAGGAATATAAACTCGAGTGCCCCTCCAAGAGTTACCCAAAGTACAGGTTGCTACCCCGACTGGAGGACGAAGCGTATGATGCGGCTGATCGGCCACCTCGTGGCCGCGATAGAGAGGCATTCCAGCCAAAAACTCAGCCTACACCCCGACGCCATTCAAATAAAAAGGCATGGGGAGATATGCCAGACCTGCAAGACATATTGGAGGACAAAGCAAAGCATGCAAGATCGATCTATGGATCACGAGGGCGCGCCACTATGCGAGACGATAAACGTCACGCCGGATACAGTAAAAGTAAATCCGGCCGGGCCGAACACAGCGGGCAACACCCATTCGAGCTGCGTCGAGATATAGCCCAATACAGAGGCGCCGCACACCCCTTATGCTTCACAGACGAAGTAATGGATCATCAAATCCTAGAAGGTTTCAAACCTGTAAATATTGAATCATACGACGACACAACAGATCCCGCAGTATGGATCGAGGATTTCCTCCTCCACATCCACATGGCCCGCGTTAATGACTTACACGCCATCAAATACCTCGCACTAAAGCTCAAGGGACCAGCGCGACATTGGCTTAACAGCTTGCCAGCAGAGTCCATCAGTTGTTGGGAAGATCTGGAAGCCGCATTCCTCGACAACTTTCAGGGCACTTATGTGCGGCCACCAGATGCCGATGACTTGAGCCACATAATTCAACAGCCAGAAGAATCGGCCAGGCAATTCTGGACTCGGTTCCTAACAAATAAAAATCAAATCATGGACTGTCCGGATGCAGAGGCCCTAGTGGCTTTCAAAAACAACATCCGTGACGAATGGCTAGCCCGGCACCTTGGTCCGGAAAAGCCGAAATCTATGGGAGCCCTCACGACACTCATGACCCGCTTTTGTGCGGGAGAAGACAGCTGGCTGGTTCGCAGTAATAACATATCAAAGAACCATGGTACTTCGGATACCAAGGACGGCAATAGCAGGTCACGTCGCAACAAACATAAGCACCGCATTAACAGTGATAATAACAAGGATACAACACTCAATGCCGGATTCAAAGGCTCTAAACCCGGTCAACGGAAAAAACCATTCAAACAAAGTACGCCAGGTCCGTCCAGCTTGGACCGTATACTTGATCGCTCGTGTCAAATACACGGCACCCCAGAAAAGCCAGCCAATCACACCAACATGGATTGTTGGGTGTTCAAGCAGGCCGGCAAGTTAATTGCCGAAAACAAGGACAAGGGGCCACATAGCGATGATGAGGAGGAACCCCGGTAGCCACACACCGGAGGACAGAAGAGGTTTCCCCCACAAGTGCGGACGGTGAACATTATATACGCAACCCTGAAAGTGCGTTATATCGACTAGAGGGGGGGTGAATAGGCGGTTTTTATGAAAGTCTTCAAAACATGGAAGTTATGAAGACAAACAGAATGGACAAGCCTATCACTATGCAGAGGAAGTTAGATTACACAAGGCAAGCCATGGTCAAGTACACAATATAGTGAAAGCACAGTGACAAACAGCTTCAGTGTAATGAGGATCAGGTAGGAAGAAGTTATGAAGCCAAACAAATCATACAGTCAAGTTGTGAAGACAGAAGATAAAGCAAGCATGCAATGGCTTCACAATGTGTAATGGTAAGTAAAGGGAGGTGAAGATGAAACCAGTGACACGCTGAAGACAATGATTTGTTGGACCAGTTCCAGTTGCTGTGACAACTGTACGTCTGGTTGGAGCGGCTAGGTATTTAAACCAAAGGACACACAGTCCCGGACACCCAGTCCTGAACACGCAGCTCAGGACACCCAGTCCTCACAGTTTTCTCCTTGAGCTAAGGTCACACAGACCTCGCCCAATCACTCTGGTAAGTCTTCAAGGTAGACTCCCAAACCTTCACAGACTTCGTTCACTGGCAATCCACAATTTCTCTTGGATGCTCAGAACGCGACGCCTAACCGGCTGGAGGATGCACAGTCCTCAAGTGTAATAAGTCTTCAGATCACTCAGACAAGAAGACTTGAGTGATGCCCAATTACTCTGGCTCTGGGTGGTTAGGGCTTTTCTCCTCGCTAGGGATTTTCTCTCAAAGGCTTCGAGGTGGGTTGCTCTCAAACGACAAAAGCCGTGCACTGAAATCTGAGCAGCCAACCGTTTATGGTTGTAGGGGTGGACTATTTATAGCCACTTGGCAACCCGACCTGATTTGTCCGAAATGACCCTGGGTTACTAAGGAACTGACACGTGTACCAACGGTCAGATTTCAAACTCACACGGCAACTTTACTTGGGCTACAAGCAAAGCTGACTTGTCTGACTCTGGACAAGATTTTCTCTCATTGTCTTCACTCGAAGACATAGGATTTGAATTAGGCATCACTTCAGTCATCCTGACTGGTTCTCTTGGACCCCACTTAACAGTACGGTGGTTCCTATGACACAACATGAATGAAGTAAAACTACGAAGGATCTAAGTCTTCGAGTTCCATAAGCTTCATAGGGAGTCTTCACATGTCATTGTCTTCAATATGAATATCTTCATAAACCACCATTTTCTTCAATGTCTTCGTACAATTTTAGGGGTCATCTCTGGTAGCTAAACCGAATCAATGAGGGACTTCTACCTGTGTTATCCTGCAATTCTCACAAACACATTAGTCCCTCAACTAGGTTTGTCGTCAATACTCCAAAACCAACTAGGGGTGGCACTAGATGCACTTACAATCTCCCCCTTTTTGGTGATTGATGACAAACTAGTTGAAGTTTTCAACGGGGAATATAATTTGTGAAATTGTAAAGGAATTGTCTTCATAAGCTGCAAGGGCCCCCCTGAAGATGTGCATATAAGTAATTTTCTTCTGGAACACAAATGCACATGGCAGGTTGTACTTGTGGAAATCCACTTCAACTTATGATGACAATTCACCATGCATGTAAAGGTATATGAAGAGAATGACATGCATAATGAAAAATGGACGTCTGCGAAATGATATAAATGCGGAAATTATCGTCGTACATGCGGAATTTATCTTCGCAAAAACATAGTGGCAAACAAGTAGCAGACGACCATCAAGTTTAAGTGTTACAACTCAAAGAACCAAATGTAGCAAAACGAGAGTTGTAAGCATGAAGCAAAATGTAGCAAAATTTAAAGCACCCGCCCATATTATTGACCCGCTTGAAGACTATAAACATCATATGCTTCTCCCCCTTTTGTCAGTGATGACCAAAAAGGTTCGAAGACATAGAGTTTTCTACGCGTTCCCAGGCACAACAGGGTCGGTGGAGGCGTTTGGTGGTGCTGAAGAGCTTGGTGCAGGGTCGACGCGCGCTGAAGAAGGTGGTGGTGATGTGGCGTCGTCTTCTTCCTCAATGATTCGTCCAGTCATGATGGCAGCAGAGGAAGAGAACTCTGAATCTTCAAGGGACGGAGTTCCGCGCAGCACAGCTCTTCTGGGGGGTGTGGAGTCAAACTTGAATCTCACGCTGAAGCCATCCGCTTGAAGTTCAGCTTCAGTGCACATCATGGTGAGGCCTTTCCAAGTGCGGCGACAGGTTTCATGTGCGACGAATGCATTCTTGGTGGCCAGATTTCTGATGCGATTGGCATCTTGCATGATACTTCTCATCTGCCTTTTGTGCTAGTCGTGATGCCTATCTTGCTTTTGGTGAAGAGCCACAAGAAGTTCTCGGTCATTGAGTGAACGAGCACGTTTCTTGGGTCTCTGTGCAGCTGTGCTGTCAGTGGCTTCAGTTGATGCAGGGGCACGTGTGGTGCCAGCCATTGGATACACTCTTGAGAGAGCTTCAACACCTTCATCATTCTGAGTGAAGCTCTGGTGTTCTGCATTCTGAAGACTTAATGGTTGCTTGGCAGGCTTAGGATATATAGCTTCAGCAGAGGTGTCCACATCAGGTAAGAAGATTCTATGGTTGTGGGCAGAGGGCTGATAGGAGATAGCAGAGTGTAGCTTGATTAGCCTGATAACCCAAGGAGCATAAATCTTCAAACCAAAGAGATCTGAGCCAGACGCTGCAAGTTGGCGTATAAAGAGATCCTGTGCATTGAAGCATTTGCCATGCATGATACAGAAGATGAGAGTCTTCATGGCACCTTCAACCTTGGCATATGGAGAGTGCCCCTTAATGGGCCAGAGAGTCCGCCTGACGATGTGATATATAGTTCTGGGCAGGTACTCTAAGTCTTCAACGAAGAACTCAGTTGGATAAGGTGCATCAAGAGGCAATGGCTTCATCATTGAGAGCATCTGACTCATATTTGGCTCAGGTCGCTGGAATATGCTCTCAATCGCTTCAGCATGGAGTTGGCAGCCTTCTTCGAAGAGTTCGCCAGGAGTGGGTAGGCCGGTAAGCTCAATGATATCAAATGCATTGGCTTCATGATGGACATTGCCGGTCATCCACTCCAGGACCCAAGTCTTCAGATCTCTGTTGTAGCCTTTGATATGCAATGTGGCATAGAACTGGAGCAGAAGATCTTCATTCCAGTGCTCTTCATCGGTGACAAACGGCAGCAGACCCACTTGCTTGAAGCAATCCAGTGCTTCTTCCAGACCAGGCAGACCAGCAACAGCTTCAACCTCAAGGCACTGGTGAGGAAAGATACGGCCTTGGTTGTATAGGATGCAGGAATAGTAGCTGCGCTGTGGGTAGCTCCAGAACCTATCTGATATAATTCGTTCCCTTGAATAAGGGTTCTTGGAGCTGTTGAAGAACATGTTATCTGCCCTAAAGCTATTGACATTAAAGGAGCCAGGAGCTGATGCAGGACCTGGGAACCTTGGCAGTCGTGGGATCGGCTTCTGGACCTGGGGCCTGTGCGCAACATGATAGTTGAACTGTGGACCGGCAGCAGACTCAGGCACAGAAGGTTTTGATGCAGTAGCTTCAGTGTCTCTTGAAGCTGTTGGTTGGTCGGGCTCCACAATTGCTTCAGTGTTGGTTGTGGCAGCCACAATGTTTTCAGCCTCAACACGTGTAGTGAGAGGGACGGATTCAGGTACGTTCTCCTTGAGAACTTCTTCTTGTTGGTTTGGGGGAGACGGAGCTTGAGGTTCTTCTTCATGCTCTTCGGCTGATGTAGCTGGAATGTCGTCAGCAGCCTGAGCCCTTGGCCCTTTGCGAAGCCTACGGAATGTAGGCGACGCTGGTGGAGTTGCAGTGGGCTAGGGCTCATTCTCTTCCTCCTGTGGGCGATCTGCCCACGATGCATCTTGTGTGATTGGTGTCAATGGACGACCAATGCTGATCATTTCGCTTGTCTCAAGCTGAGGAAGGGCTGCATCACCTTGTACATTGTCTTGGAGACCAATGTCTTCAGCAGCGTTGGGGTCGGCTGCTGGAATGTCTTTAGCGTGCGGAGCCTCTGTGAAAGCAGGCTCATGCACAGTCAACTGACGATCTTCGTCAGGATAGCGGACGGAGAGGGGTTCGACGATCAAGGGCTCTGTGGGAGCAGCCCGAGATTTCTTGGTCTTGCGCTTCTTGATGGTGGGGTCAGAAGGAGAGGCTTTAGGGTGTTTCCTCTTCCTTGCTTCATAGAGTTTTGAGCAAATTGGAAGTTGCGCTTGAACAGAGTGTCATCGCGACACCAGAGAAGTGATGACGGATGTGCTTCAGCTGGCTGTGGTCCTCTGACCATGCATGGATAGAAGCCTTGAGCAATGGCTTCGTCTCTGGACCGATGTACGAGATTTTTGTATAATACGTCTCCCCACGGTCTCTTGATGGCGCACTTTTCTGCATATTCCTGAGTGACGAAGCGGTATTGGAAGCACTTCTCTGCCCAATATCTTCGAATCCATTGGATTCGTGTCTTGCGCTGACCATAGCTCTCTTCAGGATCAGTTTTGTACATTTCTGCCAAGTCATCAGGCAGATCTTTAGACGTTTCACCACGTCTCTGTCTGCCTCCCTTCCTTGCTGGTTTTTCTGCTGCCATGAAGCTTAACTTGGAAGGCTTCAAGATGTTCAAAGTCTTCAAAGGCTTCCTTTTGCTTGACCAACAAGAACTGGCTTCAGGAGAATTGATGTGACGTTGTAAGAACTCTCCAAATGAATGCAGACTATGAGAACCAAAAGATTCTCCCACGGACATGTACCTGTGACAGCATTAAGGTGCGAGCGAAGGGGAAGAGGTCATATGCATTCTCAGGAGATTTTGAAGATAAATCAGTTTAGAAGATATTGACCTCAACATGCGAAGACATTCACTTTATAGAAAAGAAGTCGGTTCCAGATTTGTACGAATCCATAGATCAGTACAAGTGAGGAATCTAACTACTTCATGAAGCACAAGTGAATATACTAGGCAGGTTATGAGATGCAGATTGAGAGAGATGTAACTTGTGTGAATAGAAACATCTTATGGCAAAAAGTGACCGAACTATAGGATCAAAAGAGGCTGTAAAAAGAGGTTTTATTTACCCCATTTGGAACTGCTAGACGAAGTGGGAGTTGAGGCCGAGCAGTTCGATCCTCCGTGCCCTAACTTGGCGACGGAAGACACCTACGGCGACGGTGGAGAGAGCGAGGTCCGCTGTCGGCGTGAAAACGGCGTCGGAGAGGTTGCGGCAGTGAAGCGCTTCGTCGCCGGCGTCGTCGAGAGCTAGCGGTGGCGCTAGGGTTCGTGCGAAGGTGGAAGAAGAGATAATGACCGCAGTGACTCATGTATTTATAGGGATAGAGGCGGCACTGCGCTATTACTCAGGTGCCCCTGGAGATTCGCATCTGAATAACACGTGGCCATCATGCGGTATTTTGGGGGCAGTTCCACATCCCACGCACGCCTTGATTGTCGGTTGTCGTTCCTACTTCTCCAGATTTCTTGTTGATGAAATAACATTGAAAACGGTTTTAAAGTTTGTCTCTGTGTCTTCTGCTGACAAGGATGTAGTGAAGAGATTCGACAGTTTCAATAGAATGCATACGACTTGGAGAGATATAGTTTGAGGTAGGAAGCATGGAGAGGTTAGGGTCCGATCACATTCACTTAGTTCAAAAGATTCAAACAAGAAGACATAGCTATAAGTGAATGCTGTAGAGGACAGAACACCAGTACATATATATATATATATATATAATCAACATAGTGAAGATAATCATGAAGACATGTTGAGATTGAAGCCAAACCAAATGTGAAGACATTGCAAATGTAATGCCATGAGTGAAACACTTCAAGCAGAAAATTTGGTGGTGGCGTTACCCACCGTATAGGAAGTATTAGACCCAGACACGACGCAAAATTATCGTGGCGCTCCGAAGTCAAATTCCATGTTAATGTATTCACACTTAGAATGTATGTCTTCATTGATTGAAGATATACGTTACTTCGTGTGTTGCACATCTAAGTCATCAACATGCATAAGTGTTAGGATGTGTGCCTGATCACTGGACATTTGAGGATTCCAAGATATTTAGCTCACACCGTAACTTGCAAAATCTCTTCTCATCCAAGGTCTTGGTGAAGATATCTGCCAATTGCTCTTTAGTGTTGATGTGTATGATATCAATATCTTCCTTTGCAACATGATCTCTGAGAAAATGATGACGAATTTCAATGTGCTTTGTCTTCGAGTGCTAAACTGGGTTGTTGGCGATCTTGATGGCGCTTTCATTGTCGCAGTAAAGTGGCACTTGCTTCAGATGAATGCCATAATCCTTGAGGGTTTGCTTCATCCATAGAAGCTGAGCGCAGCAGGATCCAGCAGCAATGTATTCAGATTCAGCAGTGGAGAGAGATACACAGTTCTGCTTCTTTGAAGACCAACATACAAGTGATCGGCCCAGAAAGTGACATGTGCCTGATGTGGACTTCCGATCAACCTTGTCACCAGCGTAATCAGCATCCGAAATCCAACCAGATCAAACTCTGAGCCCTTTGGATACCATAACCCTAGAGTTGAGGTGTGAGCCAAATATCGAAGAATTCGCTTCACAGCTAAGTGATGCGACTCCTTTGGTGCCGCTTGGAATCGGGCACACATGCAGATACTAAGCATAATATCTGGCCTAGATGCACATAAATAAAGCAAAGAACCAATCATGGAGCGGTATACCTTTTGATCGAACTCTTTACCATTGTCGTCAGGACCCAGATGATGCTTGGCTGGCATTGGTGTTGTGAAACCTTTGCAGTCTTGCATACCGAACTTCTTCAGGCAATCTTTGAGATACTTCTCTTGAGATATGAAGATGCCATTGCGTTGTTGCCGTATCTGAAGACCGAGGAAGAATTTCAGCTCCCCCATCATAGACATCTGATATTGCTATTGCATCATACATCCAAACTCCTCACTGTACTTCTGATTGGTGCAGCCGAAGATAATGTCATCCACATATATTTGGCACACAAACAGTTCACCATCATATGTCTTCGTGAAGAGAGTGGGATCTAGGGAACCAGGTATGAAGCCTTTGCTCTTCAGGAAGTGTTTGAGTGTATCATACCAGGCCCGAGGGGCTTGTTTGAGGCCATATAGTGCCTTATTGAGCTTGTAAACCATGTCAGGATGTTTTGGATCTTCAAACCCAGGTGGTTGTGCAACATACACTTCTTCTTCAATTTTTCCATTGAGAAAGGCACTCTTCACATCCATTTGATACAGAATTATGTTGTGATGATTTGCATAGGCCAGCAGTATATGGATGGCTTCAAGTCTGGCCACAGGAGCAAATGTTTCATCAAAGTCAATGCCCTCCACTTGAGTATATCCTTGAGAAACGAGACGAGCCTTGTTTCTGACGACTTGACCATGCTCATCTTTCTTGTTGCGGTATATCCATTTGGTGCCTATTATGTTATGCTTCCGTGGATCAGGACGCTTAACCAACTCCCATACATTGTTCAGCTCAAACTGTTGAAGCTCTTCTTGCATAGCTTGAATCCACTCAGGTTCCATAAAAGCTTCTTCAACTTTCTTGGGTTTTGTGATTGAAACGAATGCGAAGTGTCCGCAGAAATTTGCTAGTTGAGTTGCCCTTGAACAAGTCAGTGGACCAGGTGCATTGATGCTATCAATTATTCTGTCAATCTGCACTTCATTGGCAACACGAGGATGTATTGGTCGAAGACTTTGCTCTTGCTGATCTATGTTGTCATGGGGAGGAATGTCTTCAGGCTGAGCATTGTCTTCGTGTGGATCAGGTGCTGAGATGATAAGTTCTTCTTCAGGATGAGCTTCAGAAGGTATAATTTCTCCAGTTCCCATTAGCTTGATTGATTCACTGGCTGGAACTTCATCTAGCACATCTGGCAGTTGCTCTCTTTGTGACCCATTGGTCTCATCGAACCGCACATCCACTGTTTCAACCACTTTGTAGTGAAAGAGATTGAAGACTCTGTAGGAGTGCGAATCCTTTCCATATCCAAGCATAAAGCCCTCATGTGCTTTTGGAGCAAATTTTGAGGTGTGGTGAGGGTCCTTGATCCAGCATCTTGAGCCAAATACTCTAAAGTAACTGACATTTGGCTTCTTGCCAGTTAGAAGTTCATAAAATGTCTTGTTCAGAAGCTTGTGAAGATAGACACGGTTGATTGTATGGCATGCAGTGTCAATGGCTTCAGTCCAGAATTTTCTTGGAGTCTTGTACTCATCTAGCATTGTTCTGGCCATCTCAATGAGTGTTCTGTTCTTGCGTTCGACGATGCCATTCTGCTGTGGCGTGTACGGAGCTGAGAATTCATGAGTGATGCCCAATGTATCAAGATATGTGTCAAGGCCAGTGTTCTTGAATTCAGTGCCATTGTCACTTCTGATGTGCTTTATCTTGGCGCCATAATTGTTCATAGCCTGATTTGCGAAGCGTCTGAAGACATCCTGCACTTCAGTCTTGTAAAGGATTATATGCACCCAAGTATATCTAGAGTAATCATCAACAATGACAAAGCCGTAGAGGCAAGCAGTAGTGGAAAAAGTTGAGTAGTGAGTGGGACCAAAGTGATCCATGTGAAGCAGTTCGAAGGGTTGAGTAGTGGTCATGATTGTCTTCGAAGGATGTTTTGCCCTTGTCATCTTCCCTGCTTCACAGGCACCGCATAAGTGATCTTTCTTGAACTTGACGCCCTCGATGCCTATGACATGCTTCTTCTTCGCAAGGGTGTGGAGGTTCCTCATGCCAGCATGCCCAAGCCTCCGATGCCAAAGCCAGCATTCTAAAGCCTTTGCGAGAAGACATACTGCAAGCTGTGGCCCTGCTGAGAAATCTAGCACGTACAAATCATCTTTCCGATACCCTTCAAACACTAGAGACTTTTCAGATTCCATTAGTACCAGGCAACGATATTTTCCAAAGATTACAATCATGTTCAAATCGCAAAGCATTGAGACAGACATTAAGTTGAAGCCAAGGGATTCAACAAACATGACTTTATCCATGTGTTGATCCTTTGAGATTGCAACTCTACCTAGACCCAATACCTTACTTTTACCAGTGTCAGCAAATGTGATGTGGCTCTTGTCAGATGGACGTAAGGTTGAGTCCATAAAGAGACTTCTTTTGCCAGTCATGTGATTTGTACACCCACTGTCAATAATCCATTCTGAAGACTCTGAAGTCGCTGGTGTCGTACCCTACAGTGCAGTTAGGGGGATAGGCTTCACGAAGAGTATTGTGAAGCAAAAACATTTGACGAACCAGTGGATTATGAAAACTTAGATCCAGGTTAGGACTAGTAGGGAGAGTAGCATGCGATTCAGGTACGAAATACATAGTGATGCCATTCGGGCATTTGATCTTGCACCCCACAAGATTTTTAAGGTCCCCAGCAATAGCGTCAGAAGATTTTGGTTTTCTGCTGGAGACCTTTCCCTGCAAAAGAGAGTTAAGCTTTCTTAACCACCCACATCTTCAAGGGTGGCTTAGAAGCAATAAGTCTAAGTGCAGCATCTGAGAATTTTGGCTTTGGAGCCCTGGCAAACAGTCTAGCAGGCGGGCAATAGTACTCATAAGAATAGGCAGAATAGTTCTTGGTCATATAATCATGACGGTTTGAAGAACCTCTCTCATATGCCTGAGCATGGTTTCCCTGCAAAACATTTGCGTTAGTGCGACTCAGGTGAGTCCTCTGCCTGTATGAAGCCTTTGGACCATATGAAGCCTTTGGTCTGAGGTTTGTCTTCTTCATGTGAGGTGTCATGAGGACATTCACAGGAAGATTCTCCAGACACGTTTTTGGAACCCAGATCTTCTTCATAGGCGGTCCATTCCTGCAGTTAGTACCAATGTACCTGGCAAATACTTCACCATTCTGATTTTTAAACAGTTTATAGTTTGCATCAAAGGATTCATCAATGATAACAGGATCAGCACAAGTGAAGCCAGATAGATTGGATGGATCTGCTGAGGATTCCTTTGCAGCAACCCATGTGGTTTTGGGGTACTGCTCAGGTTTCCAGTAAGATCCATCTGCATTAATTTTCCTCACGAACCCAACACCCTCTTTCCTAGGGTTTCGGTTCAGAATCTGCTTCTTGAGGACATCACATAATGTCTGATGTCCTTTGAGACTTTTGTACATCCCTGTTTCAAGCAATGTCTTCAACCTAGCATTCTCATCAGCAATAGCAGTGGTATCCTCAGCAGAGGGGTTAGTTACCACTTCAACAGTTGAAGATATTGCAACAACAGTAGCAGTGGAACATTCAGCAACAGAAGTAGCATTATCACGCTCAATGCATTTAAGGCTTGGTGGTTCAAATCCTTCCTGAGCAGAACTGATCTGTTCGGCTCGAAGTGACTCGTTTTCCTTTTGAAGATCTTCATGATCCGCTCTCAACTTCTCAAGATCTTGCTTCTTTTGAAGATAATCATAGGAAAGATTTTCATGAGTAGTTGAGAGAGTCTCAAGACGATCTTCGAGTTCCTGATACTTAACATGAAGATTTTTTATGTCTTCAATTAAGGATTCAGAACGAGTCATTTCAGCACCCAACAGATCATCGCTTCTGTCTAACCGTTTTTGAATATGTTCCATGGCCTTTTGTTGTTCAGTTGCAATTTTAGCAAGTGTTTTGTAGCTGGGTTTTGAATCACAATCAGAGTCATCGTCACTGGATGTTTGATAGTGAGTAGTGCGTGTGTTTACCTTGGCACAGCGTGCCATGAAGCAGTAGGTAGGAGCAGAGTCGTCCTTGTCATTTGCATCGGTGTTGGTGATGGAGTCATTGTCTTCAGTGTTGAAGATGGACTTGGCGATGTAGGCTGTAGCCAGACTTGCAATGCCAGAATGACTCCTCCTCAGACTCCACCTCTGCCTCCTCAGAAGCGGACTCCTCCTCTGAATCCATTTCCTTGCCAACAAACGCACGAGCCTTGCCAGTTGAGCTCTTCTTGTGTGATGAAGACTTTGAGGAAGACTTGGAAGAAGACTTTGAGTATTTCTTCTTCTTGTCGTCGGAGTCATATTCCTTGCTCTTCTTCTTCTTTCTGCTCTCATTGTCCCACTGTGGACACTCAGAGATGAAGTGTCCAGTTTTCTTGCACTTGTGACATGTTTTCCTCTTGTAGTCATGAGCAGATGCTTCATCATTCCTTGAGCTTGATCGTGAATACTTTCTGAAGCCTTTCTTCTTGGTGAATTTCTGGAACTTCTTCACTAGCATTGCAAGTTCCCGTCCAATGTCTTCAGGATCATCAGAACAGCTATCAGATTCATCTTCAGAAGAGGACACAGCTTTTGCCTTCAAGGCACGAGTTCGCCCATAGTTTGGACCGTAGATATCTCTTTTCTCAGAAAGCTGAAACTCATGTGTGTTGAGCCTCTCAAGTATGTCAGACGGATCGAGTGTCTTGAAATCTGGACGTTCTTGAATCATCAGGGCTAGGATGTCAAATGAACTATCAAGTGATCTCAGCAGCGTCTTGACGATTTCATGTTTGGTGATCTCAGTGGCGCCGAGGGCTTGAAGCTCATTTGTGATGTCAGTGAGCCGGTCAAATGTGTGCTGGACATTCTCATTGTCATTTCGCTTGAAGTGGTTGAAGAGATTGCGAAGAACACTGATTCTCTGATCTCTCTGGGTTGAGATGCCTTCATTGACTTTGGAGAGCCAGTCCCAGACCAGCTTGGATGTCTTCAAGGCACTCACACGGCCGTACTGTCCCTTGGTCAGATGACCACAGATGATATTCTTGGCAGTGGAGTCCAGTTGAGTGAACTTCTTGACATCAGCAGCAGTGACACCTTCTCCAGCCTTGGGAACGCCATTTTCAATGACATACCATAGGTCGACGTCAATGGCTTCAAGATGCATGCACATCTTATTCTTCCAGTAGGGATATTCAGTTCCATCAAAGACGGGGCATGCAGCGGAGACTTTAATTATCCCTGCAGCCGACATAGCTAAAACTCCAGGTGGTTAAACCGAATCACACAGAACAAGGGAGCACCTTCCGCTGATACCAATTGAAAGTGTGTTATATCGACTAGAGGGGGGGTGAATAGGCGATTTTTATGAAAGTCTTCAAAACGTGGAAGTTATGAAGACAAACAGAATGGACAAGCCTATCACTATGCAGCGGAAGTTAGATTACACAAGGCAAGCCATGGTCAAGTACACAATATAGTGAAAGCATAGTGACAAACAGCTTCAGTGTAATGAGGATCAGGTAGGAAGAAGTTATGAAGCCAAACAAATCATACAGTCAAGTTGTGAAGACAGAAGATAAAGCAAGCATGCAATGGCTTCACAATGTGTAATGGTAAGTAAAGGGAGGTGAAGATGAAACCAGTGACACGCTGAAGACAATGATTTGTTGGACCAGTTCCAGTTGCTGTGACAACTGTACGTCTGGTTGGAGCGGCTAGGTATTTAAACCAAAGGACACACAGTCCCGGACACCTACTCCTAAACACGCAGCTCAGGACACCCAGTCCTCACCGTTTTCTCCTTGAGCTAAGGTCACACAGACCTCGCCCAATCACTCTGGTAAGTCTTCAAGGTATACTCCCAAACCTTCACAGACTTCGTTCACCGGCAATCCACAATTTCTCTTGGATGCTCAGAACGCGACGCCTAACCGGCTGGAGGATGCACAGTCCTCAAGTGTAATAAGTCTTCAGATCACTCAGACAAGAAGACTTGAGTGATGCCCAATTACTCTGGCTCTGGGTGGTTAGGGCTTTTCTCCTCGCTAGGGATTTTCTCTCAAAGGCTTCGAGGTGGGTTGCTCTCAAACGACAAAAGCCGTGCACTGAAATCTGAGCAGCCAACCGTTTATGGTTGTAGGGGTGGACAATTTATAGCCACTTGGCAACCCGACCTGATTTGTCCGAAAGGACCCTGGGTCACTAAGGAACTGACACGTGTACCAACGGTCAGATTTCAAACTCACACGGCAACTTTACTTGGGCTACAAGCAAAGCTGACTTGTCTGACTCTGGACAAGATTTTCTCTCATTGTCTTCACTCGAAGACATAGGATTTGAATTAGGCATCACTTCAGTCATCCTGACTGGTTCTCTTGGACCCCACTTAACAGTACGGTGGTTCCTATGACACAACATGAATGAAGTAAAACTACGAAGGATCTAAGTCTTCGAGTTCCATAAGCTTCATAGGGAGTCTTCACATGTCATTGTCTTCAATATGAATATCTTCATAAACCACCATTTTCTTCAATGTCTTTGTACAATTTTAGGGGTCATCTCTGGTAGCTAAACCGAATCAATGAGGGACTTCTACCTGTGTTATCCTACAATTCTCACAAACACATTAGTCCCTCAACTAGGTTTGTCGTCAATACTCCAAAACCAACTAGGGGTGGCACTAGATGCACTTACAAACCCACATCCCCAAGAGGGAGCGGAAGCGTGCGCTCATGGACGTATATGCGTTGGAGCCAGTCGTCCCAAAGTTCAACCCATGGTCCTCCTATCCGACCACTTTCGATCGCAGGGACCATCCCACTAGTATCCGTCATGGCGGATTCGCCACACTGGTTCTGGACCCAATCATTGACGGATTTCACCTCACTCGAGTCCTTATGGACGGCGACAGCAGCCTGAACCTGCTTTATCAGGACACAGTGCGCAAAATGGGTATAGACCCCTCAAGGATCAAACCCAGAAAAACGACCTTCAAAGGCATCATTCCAGGCGTAGAGGCCCATTACACAGGCTCAATTACAATGGAAGTGGTCTTCGGATCCCCGGATAACTTCTGAAGCAAAGAGTTAATCTTCGATATAGTCCCGTTCCGCAGTGGTTATCATGCACGGCTTGGGCGAACCACATTTGTGAGATTCAATGCGGTACCGCATTATGCATACCTCAAGCTCAAGATGCCAGGACCCCGCGGGGTTATTACAGTCAATGGAAACACAGAGCGCTCTCTCCGAACGGAGGAGCACACCGTGGCCCTCGCAGCGCAAAGCAACCTCTCAAGGCAATCCACCAGTTCGGCGTTTCAAGACCCGGACACCTTCAAGCGCGCTCGGAGCAATCGGCAACTAGAACGCCTGGCGCAATTTGAGCTCGCATAGCAATGCGGCCCCCACCCCAGTCCCAGCCGAACGGTGAAACTCGTGCCACGCGTACATATTTACGCATTAAAAATACCATGGGCACAGGTGGGGAGGGGACACACACTGCGGCACGCCCCAAGACGCGGCTTAAACCGCACTAGGGGCTTCCCGTTTGGTTTTTTCTCTTTTTCAGGACCTTAATCTCTGAAAACCCTGTCCGGCAGCACTATTGCCGAACACAGGATGCAGCAACCAAGGAGGCAGAAAGCTACGTCACACCACGGAATTCCCAGGTGGATTACAATAATGAGTGAAATATTTGATTTAATACTGTTCCTCAACTTGCCCTTGGAAGGGACATAGTCCTACTCTTTGCTTATCGCACCATCTGTATCATTCTGCTTTAACGCACCTTTTTGAATAAACAATGCATAACATTACGACTTTTGTTGCATTCTTGTTATATATATATGTGTGTTCATTAATGACGCCTTGCACCCTTACACTTTGGTACGGCCAATACACCAGGGGCTTACGTACCCCAAAATATGGTGTGAAAAGTCCGAACACTTTCACAAGTGCAGCACCCTGAACTTATAGCATTATATGCATCAGCTCCGAATCATGTCTTTGGTCAAATGTTGGGTTTGCCCGGCTCCTATGTTTTGGTACCTTACGTTCCGCTCTATCGGCTAAGGTAGCGCTAGGAGAACTACTGCGATTGTGCCCCGGTTCTGCCGGGCTGAGCACCTCAGTAGAGAAAGCTAAAACTCACTATCATGATAAAGCGAGAGACTGGTCGCTGTTCGGCGAGGTTTTTGAGTTCCTAAAGACTTATGTCGCTTAGGGTGAGGGGCCGGCCCTGTCCGGCTTAAAGGCATGTATCGCACCCCGAATTCGGCCTTCCGAATACCATGGGCTTCACCGAAATTTAAAAGTATAGAATTCTATGGCTAAGTGAGAGTGATAAAGCATTATTAGTCCGGATGCCTTGTTCGTTGTGCTGAGCACCTCCCTCGAAGGACACAAACATGGGAACAAGAGTGCTCAGGTTTATCCCGAACACCCCAACACTCGCGGCATGGGGGCAGAAGCCGAGGACTAGCCATCTCTCAGATTGGATAAACGGCCAAACAGAAGGTAATATTTTAAATTCACAAAAGCGTTGCATAGCGCATATGAAACAAGTTTTCATCATACAGGATCACACAAGCAAGTTTACTCAAATATTACATCCTTTGAACATTCATCCGCTATAAGACGGGCACCCTTCAGGACACCCTCATAATAAATTTCAGGGGTGCGATGCTCCTTGCCCTGCGGCGGCCCTTCCTTGATCAGCTTCACAGCGTCTAGCTTGGCCCACTGCACCTTCACACGGGCGAAAGCCCGGCGTGCACCTTCAATGCAGACGGACCACTTGACGACCTCCAGCCGTGGCCAGGCATCCACAAGCCGCCTCACCAGGCCGAAGTAGCTGTTCGGAAGGGCGTCGCCAGGCCACAGCCGGACTATAAGGCCCTTCATGGCCTATTCGGCTGCCTTGTGCAGCTCGACCAGCTGCTTTAGCTGGTCGCTTAGAGGCATCGGGTGTTCGGTCTCAGTATACTGAGACCAGCACAGCTTCTCCGTTGAGCTTCCCTCCTTGGCCTGGTAAAATTGTGCGGCATCCGACACGCTGCGGGGCAAATCATCAAATGCTCCTGGAGAGCTCCGAATTTGGGTAAGTAATCGGTAATTTACTTTCACATGCCTTCTTTGCATATAGAATGCCTTACCCGCTGCTATTTTCTTCATCGCGTCAATCTCCTGGAGGGCCTTTTGGGCCTCGGCCTTGGCACTCTTTGCGCTCTCCAGGGGCCGCGGCAAGCTCAGACTCTCGCGTCTTTGAGTCAAGCTCCAACGCCTCGTGCTTCGTCACGACAGCCTGGAGCTCTTGCTGCACCTCGCCCACACGAGCCTCTTGTTTTTCCCGCTCGGTATGCTCCTTGGCCGCTTTATCTTCGGCCTTGGTTAGTGCTTGCTTCAGGGTCGCCACCTCGGTCATGGCCCCTGGCAAATACACGGTGATCCTGTCATTTTGCAATTGCGTCTTCTTTTATATATACATCTCTATAGACAAGGTGTTACTTACCCCTGTTCTCCTCGAGCTGCCTCTTGGCAAGGCCGAGCTCTCCCTTGGACCCCTCGAGGTCCTGCTTCAGTACAGCGACCTCCGCAGCCAGTGCGGTGGACGCCAGCAGCGAGGCCTGCATACGCATATTGACATACTTATATTAGACTCCCACGATATTATTTGATCCTTTGTTCAGCTTTTATTTGTGAACACTGAACAAAGCATCAGGGGCTACTGTCTATGCGGTAATATGTTTCCTATATTTTAAAAAACTTACCTCAAAGCCTGTTAGAAGGCTGGCACAGGCTTCAGTCAATCCGCTCTTGGCGGACTGAACCTTCTGGACCACCGCACTCATAATAGTACGGTGCTCCTCGTCGATGGAAGCGCTTCCAGCAGATTGTCTGGCGCCTCTGGATGGACAAAGGTCACCGGCACATGCGTCTTGCCCCTCTTAGAAGGAGGCCGCCTGCCCGAGCCCGGAACCACTGGAGGTTCCGGCACAGTGTTCGGCTGAGGGCCGAACTCGGAGCTCTCAGGGGCCTTGTCCCCTCGGCTCCCGGAGTCCGGGAGGCCGCCTTGAGGCGCCTCCGGGACTGTCTCCCCTCAACGCGGTGCCTCGTGAGACAGCTGCTCGGCGGCGTCCGCAGGATAGGGGGAGGTGGCGGTCGGGACTGGATCGCTATCCATGTCCGACGAGCCCAGTGAGCCATCCGATGATACATCGATACGGGCTCGGGGCGGCCTGGATAATCATATTTCGGCGTTAGGTGAAGTAGTGCGGCAAAGGAATACTATGACTTACTCTGGTGTCCGAATACTTACGACTTCCCCAGGGGCTTGGCCCTGGCCAGCCACTCGTCTTCGACGTCGGCGGCGGTGGTAGAGTAGTCCGAAAGGAGAGTTCTCCCCTTCTTGGACCCTTCGGCCTCCCTAGTTGGGGCGGCCTTCCTTTTCTTGTCTCCCCCGTCTGGAGGGGGAGCATCCTCTTCTGCCTCCTTGTCTTCGGGGGAGGATTGCACCGTAGAGTCCTCGGACGGTGAGTCCGACGACGCCTGGCGTCGGGAACTCTTTCGGGTTCCCTTGGCCTTCTTGGTCTTCTCCGGCACCGTATAAGGAGTCGGAGTCAACATCTTCGCCAGAAGAGCGTCTGCTGGGCCTTCGGGCAAAGGAGCCAGACAGTCGATCTGTCCGCCCGTCTCCTGCCAGCCTTGTCAAAGGTACGGGAGTTTAGATCCCGCATGGAGTCAATCTATAAAAAATAAGTATCCTGTGAAAGGTAAAGCAGCTTACCGCACTGGCTTGGCGCTTTGCGCCGAATCCACGATCCTCAGTAATGGGAGGGGGGACCTCGGCGCTTTTGAACAGCACCCTCCAGGCATCTTCGTGAGTTGTGTCGAAGAGCCTGTTCAGAGTTCGGTGCTGCACAGGGTCGGACTCCCACAAGTTGAAGTCCCGTTGTTGGCACGGGAGGATCCTACGGTGGAGCATGACCTAGACTACGTTGATGAGTTTGAGCTTCTTGTTCACCATGTTTTGAATACATGTTTGGAGTCCGGTCAGCTCTCCCGAACTACCCCAGGACATGCCCTTCTCTTTCCAAGAGGTGAGCTGCGTGGGGATGCCAGATCGGAACTCGGGGGCCGCTGCCCATGCAGGGTCACGCGGCTCGGTGATATAGAACCACCCCGATTGCCACCCCTTTATGGTTTCCAAAAAGGAGCCCTCGAGCCATGCAACGTTGGGCATCTTGCCCACCATGGCGCCTCCGCACTCCGCCTAGCGGCCGCCCACAACCTTTGGCTTGACATTGAAGGTCCTCAGCCATAAGCCGAAGTGGGGCTTGATGCGTAGGAAGGCCTCGCACATGACGATAAACGCTGAGATGTTGAGGATGAAGTTCAGGGCCAGATCCAGGAAATCCAGGCCGTAGTAGAACATGAGCCCCCGGACGAATGGGTGGAGAGGGAATCCCAGTCCGTGGAGGAAATGGGTAAGGAACACTACCCTCTCGTGGGGCCCGGGGGTGGGGATGAGCTGCCCCTCATCTGGGAACCGGTGCGCGATGTCGTCGGGCAGGTATCCGGCTCTCCTCAGCTTCTTGATGTCTCCCTCCGTGAAGAAGGAGACCATCCACCTGCCTCCCGCTCCGGACATGGTTGGGGAAGGTTGAGGTGGGAAGTGCGGACTTGGGTGCTAGAGCTCGAGTGTGCGAAAACGGATGAGCAAAGGAGGAAGAAGGCGTGGATGAAAAGGTGAATCTTTATCCCTTTATATGGGCGGACGAAACTAAGCGTTCCCACTAGCCTGGTAAAACTCGCTTATCCCCCAAGCGCCGTAATCGATGGCGTGGTTGGGTTACCCACGCCCGTATTGATGAGAATCCCGTGATAAGGGGACACGATCTCTGCTTTGACAAGACGTGTCAAAAAACTGCCTCGCGTTATGTGCGGGGCTAGTTAAAGGAAACGGTTCGAATAATCACCGGGCCATGACATAATGTCGTGTTGCCAAAACAAGTCAACAAATTGGATTTGTGGAAATATTATTCTCTCTACGATGGTATGTGGAACTTATTTTGCAGGGTCAGACACTATCCTTATATTCAAATTCTTCCGTGGTATATTCGGAGGAGGAACCCGCCTTGCAATGCTGAAGACAGTACTGCGCCGGACTCATCGTCATTGAAAGCCTGGTTCGGGGGCTATGAGGGAGTCTTGGATTAGGGGTTCTCCGGACAGCCGGACTATATCCTTTGGCCGGACTGTTGGACTATGAAGATACAAGATTGAAGACTTCGTCTCGTGTCCGGATGGGACTCTACTTGGCGTGAAAGGCAAGCTAGGCAATACGGATATGTGTATCTCCTCCTTTGTAACCGACCTTGTGTAACCCTAACCCTCTTCGGTGTCTATATAAACCGGAGGGTTTTAGTCCGTAGGACACAACAACTACAACATACAATCATACCATAGGCTAGCTTCTAGGGTTTAGCCTCTCTGATCTCGTGGTAGATCTACTCTTGTACTACCCATATCATTAATATTAATCAAGCAGGACGTAGGGTTTTACCTCCATCAAGAGGGCCCGAACCTGGGTAAAACATCGTGTCCCCTGCCTCCTGTTACCATCCGCCTTAGACGCACAGTTCGGGAACCCCTACCCGAGATCCGCCGGTTTTGACACCGACACCTGGCTCGGATGCCACTGTTGGGGAACGTAGTAATTTCAAAAAATTCTTATGCACACGCAATATTATGGTGATGCATAGCAACGAGAGGGGAGAGTGTTGTCCACGTACCCTCGTAGACCGAAAGCGGAAGCGTCAGCACAACGCGGTTGATGTAGTCGTACATCTTCACGATCCGACCGATCCAAGTACCAAACGTACGACACCTCCGAGTTCAGCACACGTTCAGCTCAATGACGTCCCACGAACTTCCATCCAGCAGAGCTTCAAGGGAGAGTTCCGCCAGCACGATGGCGTGATGACGGTGATGATGATCCTACTGACGCAGGGGTTCACCTAAGCACCGCTACAAATATGACCGAGGTGGATTATGGTGGAGGGGGCACCGCACACGGCTGGGAGATATCAACAAATCAACTTGTGTGTCTTGGGGTGCCCCCTGCCCCCGTATATAGAGGAGCAAGGGAGGAGGAGTCCGACCCTAGGAGGGGCGCGCCAAGGGAGTAGGATTCCTACTCCTAGTAGGAGTAGGTTTCCTCCTTTCCTAGTCCAACTAGGAGAAGGGGGGAAAGGAGGGGTGTGGAGAAGGAAGGGAGAGGGGGGCCGTGGCCCAAACCCTTTGTCCAATTTGGACTGGGCTTGGGAGGGGCGCGCGCCACCTCCTGGCTGCTGCCTCTCCTTCCCACTAACGCCCATTAAGGCCCAATGCTACTTCCCCGTATTCCCGTAACTCCCCGGTACTCCGGAAAATACCTGAATCACTCGGAACCTTTCCGATGTCCGAATATAGTCATCCAATATATCAATCTTTACATCTCGACCATTTCGAGACTCCTCGTCATGTCCCCGATCTAATCCGGGACTTCGAACTACCTTCGGTACATAAAATCACATAACTCATAATACAAATTGTCGCCGAAACTTTAAGCGTGCGGACCCTACGGGTTCAAGAACTATGTAGACATGACCGAGACACGTCTCCGGACAATAACCAATAGCGGAACCTGGATTCTCATATTGGCTGCCACATATTCTACGAAGATCTTGATTGGTCAAACGGCATAACAACATACGCTGTTCCCTTTGTCATCGGTATGTTACTTGCCCAAGATTCGATCGTCGGTATCTCAATACCTAGTTCAATCTCGTTACCCGCAAGTCTCTTTACTCATTCCGTAATACATCATCCTGCAACTAACTCATTAGTAACATTGCTTGCAAGGCTTATAGTGATGTGCATTACCGAGAGGGCCCAGAGATACCTCTCCGACAATCGGAGTGACAAATCCTAATCTCGAAATACGCCAACCCAACAAGTACCTTCGGAGACACCTGTAGAGCACCTTTATAATCACCCAGTTACGTTGTGATGTTTGGTAGCACACAAAGTGTTCCTCCGGCAAACGGGAGTTTCATAATCTCATAGTCATAGGAACATGTATAAGTCATGAAGAAAGCAATAGCAACAAACTAAACGATCAAGTGCTAAGCTAACGGAATGGGTCAAGTCAATCACATCATTTTACTAATGATGTGATCCCGTTAATCAAATGACAACTCATGTCTATGGTTAGGAAACTTATCCATCTTTGATTAATGAGCTAGTCAAGTAGAGGCATACTAGTGACACTTACGTTTGTCTATGTATTCACACATGTATTATGTTTCCGGTTAATACAATTCTAGCATGAATAATAAATATTTATCATGAAATAAGGAAATAAAGAATAACTTTATTATTGCCTCTAGGGCATATTTCCTTCACCCTGCCCCCGTTTATAAAGGAGCAAGGGGAAGGAGGCGGCCGGCCAAGGAGAGGCGCGCCAAGGGGGGGAGTCTTACTCCCACTAGGAGTGGGACTCCTATTCCTAGTAGGAGTAGGAGAGGGGGAGGAAAGGGAGAGGAGGAGAAGGAAAGAGGGGGCCGGCCCCCTTGCCCTAAACCAATTCGGTTTGGGCCTTGGGGGTGCACCCCACACTCCCCTTGCTGCCCTCTATTTCCACTAAGGCCCATGTAGGCCCATTAAGCCCCCCCCCCTGGGGGGGGGGGGCTCCAGTAACCCCCGGTTCTGATATATGTCTGAAACCTTCCGGAACCTTTCTGGTGTCCGAACATAGTCGTCCAATATATCGATCTTTACGTCTCGACCATTTCAAGACTCCTTGTCATGTCCGTGATCACATTTGGGACTCCGAACAACCTACGGTACATCAAAACACAAAACTCACAATACCGATCGTCACCGAACTTTAAGCGTGCGGACCCTACGGTTTCGAGAACTATGTAGACATGACCGAGACACGTCTCCGGTCAATAACCAACAACGGAACCTGGATTCTCATATTGGCTCCCACATATTCTACGAAGATCTTTATCGGTTAAACCGCATAACAACATACATTGTTCCCATTGTCATCGGTATGTTACTTGCTCGAGATTCGATCGTCGGTATCTCAATACCTAGTTCAATCTAGTTATCGGCAAGTCTCTTTATTCGTTATGTAATACATCATCCCGCAACTAACTCATTAGTTACATTGCTTGCAAGGCTTATAGTGATGTGCATTACCGAGTGGGCCCAGAGATACCTCTCCGACAATCGGAGTGACAAATCCTAATCTCGAAATACGCCAACTCAACAAGTACCTTCGGAGACACCTGTAGAGCACCTTTATAATCACCCAGTTACATTGTGATGTTTGGTAGCACACAAGTGTTCCTCTGGTAAACGGGAGTTGCATAATCTCATAGTCATAGGAACATGTATAAGTCATGAAGAAAGCAAAAGCAACATACTAAACGATCAAGTGCTAAGCTAACGGAATGGGTCAAGTCAATCACATCATTCTCCTAATGATGTGATCCTATTAATCAAATGACAACTCATGTCTATGTCTAGGAAACATAACCATCTTTGATAAATGAGCTAGTCAAGTAGAGGCATACTAGTGACACTCTGTTTATGTGTGTATTCACACATGTATCATGTTTCCGGTTAATACAATTCTAGCATGAATAATAAACATTTATCATGATATAAGGAAATAAATAATAACTTTATTATTTCCTCTAGGGCATATTTCCTTCAATCAAGGTGGCAGAAGATGCTCCCGAGGTAAATCACTTACTTTTTGTCGATGATAGCCTCTTGTTTTTTAATGCTAGACGTGAGATGGCAACTAGGGTGGATTCTCTGTTGTGAAGATACTATGATGCCTCCGGCCAGCATATCAACAAGGAGAAATCGTCAATATTTTTCAGCAAGGGATGTGCGGATACTCTGAGGCAAGAGGTCAAACAAATTCTAGAGGTCCAAAACGAGCAACTCTCTGATAGATACCTTGGGCTTCCGGCTGATGTGGGGAGAGCTAAGGAAGGATCTTTCAAATACCTTAAGGACCGAATATGGAAGCATGTGCAAGGATGGATGGAGAAGGCTCTATCAGTTGGTGGTAAGGAAGTGTTAATCAAATCGGTTGCTCGGGCAATTCCCACATATTCTATGGCTTGCTTCAAATTGCCACGGGGTGTATGTCAGCACATCAATGGCCTGCTGAGGAAATTTTGGTGGGGATCAAAGAAAGGAGAGAGGAAGACTGCTTGGGTTTCTTGGGAAGTTATGTCACAACCAAAATGCATGGGAGGTATGGGTTTCCGTGACATCGAACTCTTTAACCTGGCACTGCTTGCACGGCAAGCCTGGCGACTTCTCATTGAGCTTGACACTGTCAGCGCTGGGATCTTAAAGGTTGTTTACTATCCGTCTGCTTCAATCCTCGAGTCAGAGGTGGGCAAGAATCCATCACAATTCTAGCGCTCCATAGTTGAAGGGCGGGACGCACTAAAGCTTGGTCTCGTGAAGCGGATCGGCTCGGGTGAGGACACCCATATTTGGCGGGACAACTGGATCCCCCGCGACTTCAAAATCTGGATGGTGTTCCTGAAATCTTTGAACCCTCCACAGAAGGTCTCAGAACTTATAAACCCTGTCACTTGCACATGGAATCATGCTATGCTTGAGGAGCATTTTTATGCAATGGACATGGAGGCAATCTTAAACATCCCTCTGAGTACTAGGATCTGTGCGGACTTCTAGTTGTGGCATTATGAGCGGAAGGTCATCTTCACGGTGCTTTCAGCATACATGCTTTTATCTTCGATGAAGCAGCAATGTATGGATTGGCTTGAACACAAGGAGGGTCACTCCAATGGCAAAGCAGCAGATAGCCGTTCATGGGCCAAACTATGGGGAGCAGCGGTCCCCTCAAAGGTTAGAGTCTTCGCTTGGAGACTATCTAAAACCTCCATACCTACAGGAGTTGTTCGAAAGCATAGGAGCATGTCCGACTCTGCTGAATGCTCAATATGTCACGCAGCTGTGGATACATGGCGCCACTCTCTTTTTGACAGTCATATGGCGCGCTGTGTTTGGGCCCTCGCCGACGAAGATCTGACTGAGACCATTATTTCCAACCGGATGGAGGATGCCAAGTTGTGGATATTTTGGCTAGTGGATACCCTACCCACGGCGGATCTAGCATGTGTGCTCATAACGATGTGGGCAATCTAGTGGGCGAGACGTCGAGCCATTCATGACAACAAGTTCCAGAGTCCAGTTAGCACCCATGTGTTCATAAACAAGTTCTTGGCAGAGCTTGATCGGATTCCTGAGAGAGGTGCATGTACCAAAGAACAACATGCACTATCTAGGGACGTGCATTCAACATCCAAGGGTGTGCATGTAACATCCAGGGGCCTGCATGCGAATTATGGACAAACTGCGGGTCAGTCGGTGTGGCCTGCATGACTACCGCCGGAGGCCCACGAAATTAAGATGAACGTGGATGGAGGTTTCTCCAAGATTGGAGACCATGGTGCTTCTACAGTGGTATGCCGAGATAAACATGGTAATTATCTAGGGGCTTCTGCTATTATTTTTTAGGGCCTCCTGGACCCAACAATTCTGGAGGCACATGCGTGTAGCGATGCGCTAGAACTTGCTACCAATCTCTATGTTTAGTCTGTATGCGTGGCTTCGGACTACCTAGAAGTTGTGACAAGGATTGCAGATGATTCCCTGTGCCGGTACTTCCCAATTTTGCAGGATATCAAGCATTAGAGGAAGGATTTTCGTGATGTCTAGTTTATGCATGAGAATAGGAGACACAATGGAGAGGCCCATGCTTTAGATAAGGTTGTTGTATCTGTCCCTCCCGGGCGTCACGTGTGGCTCACTAGTTTGCCCGATATTATCTATATCCCCATGACTTTGAATGCTTAATAAAGGATACTGTTTTGCTCAAAAAATTTGAGGGGTATCTCTTGCGGGAGCCTCTCAAGGGTCTTTTTTGGTGGGTTCGGAGCATGTGACTTGTCGCACTCTCAGCTGCCGCCCCGTGTCGTCGCGTGCCGGGCGCTCCCTTGACTTTTTTTATACGCATTTTTGGGTTTTAGATGATTTTTTTCTTCAGGTTTTCGGTATTTTGCCTGGTTTTTCCAAGGATTTGAGAAAAGAATCCATGAAATAACGCATTTTTTCCTTCTGCGATGGGCACCGATTTGCTTCGCATTAAGGCACATGTTTGCTTAAATAAAAACACATGTTTTTTCTTTTGTGGGAGGCACAAATTTTCGTTTCATGGGAGGCAATTTTTTGATTAATTTAATCCATGAATAAACCACTAGCATGGCATTGATAGAATTAACAACATGCTGATATTGGACCACGCAAGCACATACTACGCTAATGGTAGACACATCTACGTATAACGCTAACTTGGTTATAACAAAAAACAATAGGAGCGGGATAAACGAGTTATACCCTCCAGTAGGCCAGGCAGAAGCCTCAGCGGTGGTGGCGGCCTTCTTGTCAGCTTCGATATTGTTGGCGGCTGCACGTTCGGCATCGGTGGACAAAGTGATGACGAAGACGACGCAGACATAGAGGAAGTAGCGGATCGGAGGCAAGCATTCGTGTGGTCGCTTCCCAAAAACCTAATCACCCCTTTCCCGTACAGGATCCGGAGAGACGGGGTTTCAGAGACTTGCTCTCCCGTCGACTGTGTACACGGCGGACATGATGGATTCGCCGGTGGCAGCAGCAGCAAACTAACTAAAAGTGTGTTATATCGACTAGAGGGGGGTGAATAGGTGATTTTTACAAATTCGTCACTGAGGAATTCCAGGGTGAGGAAATTCCTAAGCAATGAACTACTTAGCAGCGGAATAAGTACTCAGATGCAAGCATACCAGAGCAGTAGCGCAGTCATCATGACGAAATGGAAACAAGCGCAAACTACAAGTAGCGTAAACACAAGATAAGCAGGCTGAAGATAGAGTGACTGAAGATTTAGGGCTGAGGAAATTGAGAAAGTCTTCAGTCAAAGTCTTCAAACAGTAACGATCAAGTACAACAGTATATTAATTAGGAAATGGAAGGGTTGAGGAAATAGAACCAGTAGCTTGGTGAAGACAGTGATTTGGTAGACCAGTCCCAACTGTTGTGACAGTCATACGTCTGGTTGGAGCGGCTAGGTATTTAAACCCGAGGACACACAGTCCCGGACACACAGTCTCAGGCACACAGTCTCAGGGCTATCATGTTCCTCACTTGTAGGCAATCCGCACTGGCCAATTCCTAACTCCTCAGTCAGAACAAATTCCTCAGAGACCAAAAGATCTTCGTCTCTGTCATTGAAGAAATTGACTGAACTGTATGAGATTTCCGATGGCTTCACTCGAAAGTATTGGTTGGTGTAGGATTTTGAGATGAGCATCACTTGGAAACTTTTCCTTAGTTTTACTTCGACCCCCTTTAATAGTACGGTGTTTCCTATGACTCAAGAAAGAGAAAATGAAACTACGAAAATAAAAGTCTTCACGCTTCATATTCCTCGCATGAATATCAAGTCTTCACGGCCACACCAATTTCTTCACTTTCAAAATCTGCAGAAAGCCAAAGCCTTCAGTTGAAGACATTCATTTTTAAGGGTCAACTTTCATCGTAAATATCAAACTCCTCATAGACTTATAGACCCATGTACACTCACAAACGCATTAGTCCCTTAACCTATAAGTCTTCAATACACCAAAATCACTAAGGGGCACTAGATGCACTTACAATCTCTACCTTTTTGGTGATTGATGACAATATAGGTTAAATTTTCAATGGACATAAACATATGAAGTGTAAATACTGATATTGAGGAATTTGATTGCAAGATATAGAAGAACTCTCCCTGAAGATGTGCATATGTGAGGAATTTTCTTTGAATAGCAAATGCACATTGTTGAGTAGAATCATGGAGATCTCTCCCTATATCTTGTAATTCATACACGCATTTAACATATGATGTGAAGAATTTGAAATGCACGATGAAATATGGTGGCTGATGTAATTTAGCATGCGTGCATTAACATATTTTAGCCTGTAGATGAACAGAGAAAAAGTTTCAGACCACCATCAGACTTAAGTTTACAACTCGATCCAACAATTACTTCAGACGAACACGAGTTGTAACTTAGAAAAAAAACGCCCATATAATAGACCCGCTTGAAGACTAACTCAAATTTCTCCCCCTTTTCCATTGAATGACCAAAAGGGACGAAAAATGAGGATTAACGCCCCTGAAGAATATCAACATGATGTCGATGGAGGAGCGCCATTGTTGTTGGGGTCGTCCGTTGATGTAGGGCCTGCCTCAGTGTCGTTCAAATCTTTGGCTTCATCAGTTTCGCGCGATGAAGAATATGAACTAACAACCAAGTGAGGAACTTTGACCTTCTTGAATTTCTTCGAAGGCTGCTGAGACCAATCAAAGTCCTGCTTGAAGGCCATCTACTTGAGATCTACATCATCATAGAGGTGAGACAATACGGCCCATGTGCGGTCAAATACTTCATGCAAGTGTAGTGGTTCTTCTTCACGGTGTTTTGCGTGATTGTCATGTTCTGAAGAATTGAACCAAACTGACGCTTGACCCACATGTGATTGCAAGCAACCTTCTAATGAAGACTGAGGAGAAGCTCACGATCAGTCATCATCCTTGGAGCAGTGGCTTGAGGAAATTGCTTTGAAGCATTTGCATTAGTATCATGTGTGGCAGAGTCATCATTGGTGGAATAAGATGCAGCTTTGTGAAACTGTCCATCCAATGGACGAGTGCATTCATCTATTACAGCAGCCTTGCCCTTTTGACCAGCTGAAGAAATAGTCTGTTTGAGGACTTCAATAGGCGGCAAGTAGCTGAGATGGTGTTGACAATCAGCCTTGTAGTTGATTGAAGACCTTGATCTGATGAATCTCATGATCCAGGGAGCGTAAGGCTTCAATACAAATGGTGATAGAGCTACATTGGCCAAAGTCCTCGTGAATAAATCGTGGTAGTTGATAGGAATACCATGTATGATGTTGAAAAGCATATTCTTCATGATGCCAACAACCTCTTCTTCATCAGAGTTGTGGCCCTTGATAGGACTGAGGGTTTTGGTCAACATCTTGTACACTGTCCTTGGCACATAGAGCAATTCCTTGATGAGGAATTTGGTCCTTGGAGCTAGGCCTGGCTTCAAAGGCTTCATCAGCACTTGCATCAGATGATCTGACAGTTCAGGTTTAGCATAGATGAGCCTTGCACCTTCAACGGGAGGACTGACTAGGATGACATGAAGCAATTCAGAGGTTGGTGCTTTGTAGTGAGTATTTTCTGTCATCTCGTCCAATACCCATGAATTCACATCTTCAACATTGCCTGTGATGTGCAATGTGGCATAGAACTGAAGAATGAGTTCTTCATTCCAGTCGCAGATGTCGGTGCAGAAGCTGAGCAGCCCAGCGTCATGAAGAAACATTGGGGACTGGATTGAAGCATGGTAGAGACTCCATGTCCACATGAGGAATTTTCTCAGGGTCAAAGATCTTGTCCTTATCAAACAGCAGCGAGGAATAGAAGTTCATCTGGATAGCAGTCCAAAAGCGCTTACGACGAAGTCGAGCAGCATCATAAGGATTGTAGTCAGTGAAGAAAATGTGCTCGGCAAAGTCATCAGCCTTGAACTTTTGCTTCTTGGATGAGGATTATGTGGCTTGGGCTGAAGATTAGCAGTTCAAGACTTCACAAGCTCTTGACGCACAACCTCTGGAGCCATAGGCTGAGGAATTTTAGGAGTAGTTTCATTAGTAGCATGAGAACATAACTGTTTATTCAATTGAAACTGAAATGAACACAGAGCAAGTTACAACAGCAAACACGTTAAAGAAACAGGTTTAAAACGTACCTATTGCGCCATTGGAGTTTCAATTGCATCTTTCAAATTTGAAATTAGTTGGTATGAGTAAATACAGTGATGCAAGAGCAAAGTAGTGTGAACCATAGCTACGGAACCTGACCTGAGAACAATTCTTCTTCTACTGCTTTAAGTGTTGACCTAGGGTTTGGAGTGGTGGTCCTCGTGCTTTGGGCACTGCAGTTGCCTTAGTAACTGCTCGTGTTTGGGTGCTTTGTGGTGCAGACGGTGTTGTGTCAACGGGAACTGGGTTACTATCTGCTGGGGTTGGGGTTAGAAGGGGTGTAGCTGGTTCTCTGTCCAACTGGGTAGGGGTACAATCTGCGTGAGTCTGGGTTATGTGTGGTGAGGCTGGTTCTTGGGCAAGTAGAACCGTGGTTCTATCTCCATCGATAGGTAGCACGATGTTTTCTGAAGATTGTGTTTTTACTCCCACAGATACTGCCATCACCCCCCAATTGAAATGGCTGATAAACAAGAAAAGTAATTGAATGTACATACATTGTGAGATAGACAGGTGCAATGGATAGTAGGGAAGAAAACAGGGCATGAAATAATTCACATTTATGTTGTCTAACCAAATAGAATAGCAGGACATAATTTCACATATATGATGGCTAATTAAATAGGATAGCATGACACAATTTCACATGTATGATGGCTAACTAAACAGGATAGAATGACATACTTCAAAATATGATGACTATGTAAACATGATGACATGATATAACTATACGATGTGTCTATTAAAGTGGTTGGCATGCCATAAATCACAAACATGTCGTCGATGGAAACATGATGGCATGAAATAATTCACGGATATAATGACATAATTCAAAATATGATGACTATGTGAACAGGATGAGATGATATAACTATATTATGTCTTTAGAAAATGGGTTGGCACGCCATAATTCAGATACATGTTGTCTATGTAAACATCATGGCATGATATAATTCAAATATATGATTTATATACTAAAGAAGTGAGCAGAGAGCAATCGCATATATGATGTGTCTACTAAGGAGATGGCATTCAATATCGTGTATATGATGTAAAAACTAAGCATTGCAATACAACATATGCATGATATGAGTAATATAACCCTGCCAAGTTTGAGCATACACCTCAGGGTGATAATAGGACTGGTCATCTGCCTCTGAATCCTCCTCTGAAGAGCTATCTGTAACCAGCAAGATGTCTGCTTCACCAGGTAGCATTGTCTGCTCTGAAGACCTTGTTTTCACTCCAGATTTCTACATCACCAATTCAAATGGCTAATGCACAGGAAGAGTAGTTAATTATATAAACATTGTCGACAAAAGCAATGAGAAATACAAAAAAAGGATGGCATGATATAATTCACATATATGACGCTTGGCTAAACAACATGGCATTGCATAATTCACATATATAATGCCTTGCAACAAGATAGCATTGCATAATTCACATATATAATGTCTTGCAACAAGATGGCATTGCATAATTCACATATATGGTAATTAGACACTAAACATGTGGCATTCACACAAAGCATGTCTAAACTAAGCAAATGACATAGCAATGCACGATACCATACGCACGATATGAGCATCATAACCCTGCCAAGTTAGAGCATGCACCTCGGGGGGGGGGGGGAATAGGACTGGTCATCTGTCTCTAAATCCTCCTCTAAGAAGCTATCTGTAACCAGCAAGACATGCCCTTCGTCAGATAGCATTGTCTGCTCTGAAGACCTTGTTTCCACTCTAGATTTTTTCCATGACCGTGCCGAATGGCTGATGCACAAGAAGAGTAATTGAATGTACTAAAATTGTTGACAAATTTAACACGTAATTAAAAAATGATGTCATGATATAATTCACATATAAGATGACTGGCTAACCAGGGTGGCATTGCAAAATTCACATATATGATGCCTGGCTAAACAAGATGGCATTGCATGATTCACATATACAATAAAGAAACTAAACAGATGGCATTGACACAAAGCATGTCTAAACTAAGCAGATGACATCTTTAATGCATACAGTAAGCAATGCAGGGCACCATATGCATGATATTACCAACATCAGCATGCCAAGTTAGAGCGAAGAGCTCATGGGGTAAATAGGAGTGGTCATCTGCTTCTGAATCCCCCTCAGAACAGTTATATTCCTCTTGATTACAATCCGAAATGGGTGGGGGCTGCCTTTGCACCCACCATGGAGCGACGTCTGCATGAAATTTTATTGCCACGCAAGGCTCGCAACTTTTGCTCTACATGTTTAGTTCCATTGTGTACAATAACTGACTTGCATAGGAATAAAATATAGTGATATTATGTAAGGAGTGCATGCACAAATCCAGAGTGATGGTAGCAAACTATGGATAGACCCAAAACAAATGATAGCAGGCAGATAATAGCTTTAGTTAAAAAATACAGATAATGGCTCCTTTAATGTTTGTTTGCACCCAACATGAAACTCACAGTAGACACCCGAGATTAACCAGAGAGTAAACAGATAGTACTGATTGCTGCCGCAATATGTACCCGATGATAAAGTAGCATGTCATCATATTAAGCGATGCATAATGTGAGCAGACACGGAAGAGTGTGACATCTCTTGCGGACCCGTGTAGTCCTCAAGGTCATCTGCTCAGTTGATGATGGTAATGCAGTTGTCGTGGCCGCCGGCGGTGGGGAAGAAGATCTGAGGCGGCGAAAGACAGTCTGGAGAGCGGATCCCTACTGTGGTGAACCCTTCCGTCATTGGAGCAGCTGAGCTGGGATCGAACACAACACCACAGGAGTAGGACAAACCACACAAGGTTTTCTTTGACACATACTTGTAACAGAAGTAATTGTGTAAGGGCTTGTTTGAATAAGAGGATTCTAACCATGCAGGGATAGGAAATAGACAGGAATAGGATAGGAATGCACATGCAAAACAGAGAATTTAAAAACACATGATTTCTGCCAATCTGGGTGTTTGGTTCACAAGAATTGGAAGATCACAGGATGCAAAGAAGCATGGTGAGATTAAGTCAAACCACAAGAAGTTGTACAACCTCTTTGGCGAAGCCATGTAGATCTCAGCGTGATTGGGTTGGCTAGTGAGGATACTCCGGCTGACTTGGCTGTCGGAGGAGGGGAAGAAGATCTTAGGCGTCTGGAGATGGAGCTCGAGGTATTGCTACGTGCTACGTCTTGAGCTTGCGTTGGTTTTCCCCGAAGAGGAAGGGATGATGCAGCAGAGTAGCATAAGTATTTCCCTCTGTTTTTGAGAACCAAGGTATCAATCCAGTAGGAGCCCACGCTCAAGTCCCTCGTACCTACACAAAGCGATAGCTACTCGCAACCAACGCGATTAAGGGTTGTCAAGCCCTTCATGGTCACTTACGTGAGTGAGATCTGATAGATATAATATTTTTGGTATTTTTGGTATAAAGATGCAAAGTAAAAAAGTAAAGGCAAAGTAAAAAAGCAAAGCAAGATTAAAGTAATGGAGATTGATATGATGAGAATAGACCTGGGGGCCATAGGTTTCACTAGTGGCTTCTCTCAAGAGCATAAGTATTCTACGGTGGGTGAACAAATTACTGTTGAGCAATTGACAGAATTGAGCATAGTTATGAGAATATCTAGGCATGATCATGTATATAGGCATCACGTCCGTGACAAGTAGATTGAAACGATTCTGCATCTACTACTATTACTCCACTCATCGACCGCTATCCAGCATGCATCTAGAGTATTAAGTTAAAAACAGAGTAACGCCTTAAGCAAGATGACATGATGTAGAGAGATAAATTCATGCAATATGAAATAAACCCCATCTTGTTATCCTCGATGGCAATGATACAATACGTGCCTTGCTGCCCATTCTGTCACTGGGTAAGGACACCGCAAGATCGAACCCAAAGCTAAGCACTTCTCCCATGGCAAGAACTACCAATCTAGTTGGCCAAACCAAACGGATAATTCGAAGAGACTTGCAAAGATAACCAATCATACATAAAAGAATTCAGAGAAGATTCAAATATTATTCATAGATAGACTTGATCATAAACCCACAATTCATCGGTCTCAACAAACACACCGCAAAAAGAAGATTACATCGAATATATCTCCACAAGAGAGGGGGAGAACTTTGTATTGAGATTCAAAGAGAGAGAAGAAGCCATCTAGCTACTAATTATGGACCCGAAGGTCTGAGGTAAACTACTCACACTTCATCAGAGAGGCTATGATGACGTAGAAGCCCTCCGTGATGACGGCCCTCTTCCGGCGGAGCTCCGGAACAGGCTCCAAGATGGGATCTCGTGGATACAGAAAGTTGCGGCGGTGGAATTAGGTTTTTGGCTCCTCTTTTGATCGTTTGGGGGTACATGTGTATATATAGGAGGAAGAAGTACGCTGGAGGAGCAACGAGGGGCCCACGAGGCAGGGGGCGCGCCCTAGGGGGGCCACCCTCGTGACCGCCTCTTTTGTTCCTTGGAGCAGGGTCCAAGTCTCCTGGATCACATTCGGTGAGAAAATAACTTTCCCGAAGATTTTACTCCGTTTGGACTCCGTTTGATATTCCGTTTATCCGAAACACTGAAATAGGCAAAAAACAGCAATTCTGGGTTGGGCCTCTAGTTAATAGGTTAGTCCCAAAAATAATATAAAAGTGGAAAATAAAGCCCAATATAGTCCAAAACAGTAGATAATATAGCATGGACCAATCAAAAATTATAGATACATATCAGGCATCCCCAAGCTTAATTCCTGCTCATCCTCGAGTAGGTAAATGATAAAAAGAGAATTTTTGATGCGGAGTGCTACTTGGCATAATTTCAATGTAAATCTTCTTAATTATGGTATGAATATTCATATTAGAAAGATTCAAGATAAAAGTTTATATTGACATAAAAAAAAATACTTCAAGCATACTAACAAAGCAATTATGTCTTCTCAAAATAACATGGCCAAAGAAAGTTATCCCTACAAAATCATATAGTCTGGCTATGCTCCATCTTCACCACACAAAGTATTTAAATCATGCACAACCCCGACGACAAGCCAAGCAATTGTTTCATACTTTATCTTTTTCAATCTTCACGCAATACATGAGCGTGAGCCATGGATATAGCACTAGAGGTGGAATAGAATGGTGGTTGTGGAGAACACAAAAGGAGAAGATGGTCTCACATCAACTAGGCGTATCAACGGGCTATGGATATGCCCATAAATAGATATCAATGTGAGTGAGTAGGGATTGCCATGCAACGGATGCACTAGAGCTATAAGTATATGAAAGCTCAAAAAGAAACTAAGTGGGTGTGCATCCAACTTGCTTGCTCATGAAGACCTAGGGCAATTTTGAGGAAGCCCATCATTGGAATATACAAGCCAAGTTCTATAATGTAAAATTCCCACTAGTATATGAAAGTGATAACATGAGAGACTCTCTACTATGAAGATCATGGTGCTACTTTGAAGCACATGTGTGGTAAAAGGATAGTAACACTGTCCCTTCTCTCTTTTTCTCTCATTTTTTATTTGGGCCGTTTCTCTTTTTTTATGGCCTATTTTTATTTGGGCTTCTTTGGCCTCCTTTTTTTCGTCCGGAGTCTCATCCCGACTTATGGGGGAATCATAGTCTCCATCATTCTTTCCTCACTGGGACAATGCTCTAATAATGATGATCATCACACTTTTATTTTTCTTATAACTCAACTATTACAATTCGATACTTAGAACAAAATATGACTCTATGTGAATGCATCCGGCGGTGTACCGGGATATGCAATATGACAATGATGAATGTGTCATGAACGGAATGGTGGAAAGTTGCATGGCAATATATCTCAGAATGGCTATGGAAATGCCATAATAGGTAGGTATGGTGGCTGTTTTGAGGAAGGTATGTGGTAGGTGTATGATACCGGCGAAAGGTGCGCGGTATTAGAGAGGCTAGCAAAGGTGGAAGGGTGAGAGTGCGTATAATCCATGGACTCAACATTAGTCATAAAGAACTCATATACTTATTGCAAAAATCTAGAAGTTATCAAAGCAAAGTATTATGCGCATGCTCCTAGGGGGATAGATTGGTAGGAAAATACCATCGCTCGTCCCCGACCGCCACTCATAAGGAAGACAATCAATAAATAAATCATGCTCCGACTTCACCACATAACGGTTCACCATGCGTGCATGCTACGGGAATCACAAACTTTAACACAAGTATTCTTTAAATTCACACCCACTCAACTAGCATGACTTTAATATTATCACCTCCATATCTCAAAACAATTATCATGCTTCAATCTTTTCTTAGTATTCAACACACTTAAAAGAAATTTTCACAAATCTTGAATACCAAGCATATTATTATTAAGAAAATTACCATGCTATTAAGAGACTCTCAAAATAATTTAAGTGAAGGATGAGATATCAATAGTTTCTTTAAAACAAATCCACCACCATCCTCTAAAGATCTAAGTGAAGCACATAGAGAAAAATTATAATTCTCAAAAGATATAAGTGAAGCACATAGAGCAAAACTATCTAGCTCAAAAGATATAAGTGAAGCACATAGAGTATTCTATCAAATTTTAATTCATATATGGCTCTCTCAAAAGGTGTATACAGCAAGGATGATTGTGGCATACTAAGACACAAAGACACAAATAATACAAGACGCTCCAAGCAAAACACATATCATGTTGGTGAATAAAAATATAGTTCCAAGTAAGTTACCGATGGAAGTGGATGAAAAAGGGGATGCCTTCCGGGGCATCCCCAAGCTTTGACTTCTTGGTGTCCTTGGATTATCTTGGAGGTGCCATGGGCATCCCCAAGCTTAGGCTCTTGACACTCCTTGTTCCATGATCCATCAAAAGAATTCACCCAAAACTTGAAAACTTCACAACACAAAACTCAAAATAAAAACTCGTGAGCTCCGTTAGCGAAAGAAAACAAAAGACCACTTCAAGGTTGTCGGAGTAATGGGACACGGATACCCCGAAGACAGCAAGATGATATTTCAAGACATCGGGGCTAGCAAAGCCCCTCAGTCCGACTGCCCGGCCGCTCCTGCCGGCTCCCCGTCCGACTGCCGGCCGCCGACTACGCCAACCAGCCGGCTGCCGACTACGCCAACCAGTCGGCTGCCGACTGCAGCCCGACCCGACATCGACGAGACAACCATACCGCGATGCCATCATCTACAGTGTACCGTGTCCCCTGGGTACTGATTTATAAAGTATCCCAGGGGACAAGAATGACATGTACCATGCCTCTAGCCATGCCTACATGGCTTGGCATGCAAGCTACCCAAGGTAGCTTACATCCAACGCCACCACCAAGCTTACATGCTAAGCTACCTCACACTATATATATACCACACACCCATCCATCCAGGGGGGATGGACTCTCACACACCCACACAAGCACTAGCTAGCAAGCTAGCTAGCTATCCATCCATCCACATGAGCACACACGCTCACGGCCATAAGCATGGCCGGCCACTAGCATGCCTCATATAGGCATTTACCAGATCAGATGCACTTGGCACTGATCTCAGATACAGCTCTAGGAGCGACTCTGTACCAGATGTACCAGATATACTCAGACATGCAGGAGTAGGGGTATTATCTCTCCGGAGAGCCCCGAACCTGGGCAAACCACCGCGTGCTACTCGCATACCCGCTCCCGGTCCTATCAGCAGCAGTCCTACCCACACACTAAGCCCTTGTGGCATCTGTCGACTCGCAAGCCCCCCGTGAGAAATACCACGACAGTTGGCGCCCACCGTGGGGCAGTACTACTACTACGCTACCACGCTGCTGCTGGTTTTGCGGTCCGGGCGGGACCCTTTTTTCTTCATCACCTCCGCCGCGATGTCGCGCAGTCTCTCCGGTAGTGCTCGGGGGCTCGACATCGTCCCGCCCCCGGGGCGGCCGCGAGGGGTGGCGCGTCCTCGCCGTCGGCCTCTTCGTCTTCACCAACTCAGCATCGGCCGTCCGTCCGTGCGCGCACGCGCCGCGCGCGATGCTTCGTCTCGATCGGCCGCGTCCGTCCACGCGCCGCCCGCGTCCGCTCCCCATACACTAGCCATACTCTGGCTGCCCCGTCCGTGCTGCATCACCACCGTTGGCCGCGGCCGCTGCCGTACGGCTGGCCAGGCCGCCATGCTGCTCGAGCACGACCCCTTCCTCGAGGCGCCAGCGCCTGGCTCCGCTCCTCTGCCCAGCTCTCACGCGCCACCAGGGGAGGAGCCCCTCACGACCGCTCCACTCCTGCTGCGCTCGTGGCCGCGTGCTCCACCATCACCATCTCTGGCCGACCCCCGCGCGCGGTTTCCTCCACGCCCGGCCACCAGTTCATCGGCCGCGCCCACTCCGCTCCCGAGCGCTGCTCGCGGGCCTCGTCGGTGCGCGCCTCCAAGCCGCTCCGGCTCCTCCTCCAGCACGTCGCCTTCGACTCCCCTGCTGCCCCGCGCAGCATCTGGCCGGCTGGGCTCCTCCGTCCAGCTCCGCGCGCCTGTCGCCGTACCCGCTCGTGGCTGCCGGCTGCCGTTTCCATCTCGTCCATCCGCCGAGTCCGCCTCGCCTGCCCGGCTTCCCCCGGCCGCGTCCGCGTGCGCTGGCTGCGACCGCTCCGCCTCCCCGCGCCGCCTCCCCGGACCGGCTCCGCCTGCCCGTCCGTTGACGCCTGCCGCACCCGGCCCGGCTTCGCCTCCCCGCGCCTCCACGCACCCAGCACGGGCTGACTCCGGGTAGCCGGCTCGCCGCCCCGCCTTCGTTTGGCCGGCTGCGCCGCGCCGGGTCCGGCTCCCGCGCGCCTCCACCGACTCCCGGCCTGCCGGCTTCGCCCCAGCAACTCGGTCGCCTCGCTGGGTCCGGACTCCGTCGCTCCCTGCCGGCTCCCTCCTAGCTCGGCCGGCTCCCCGAGCACCGCCGCTTCCGCAGGCCGGCTTCACCTCGCCTCGGCCGCCTTCACACCGACCTGGCCCCATTCCGGGCTGCCGTCTCGCGGCCGCGCCAGGCTCTTCCTGCGCCGGCCTCGCCCCTGCGCTCGCGTCGCCCCGCCGCTGCCACGCGCTTCGCGTCCGGTCGCGCCCGTGTTGCCGCGGTCTGCCTGGCCCCGCCCGTGCGCCAGCCTCCGCACCGCTCTGTGTTGGTGAAGATGGGCCGTGCTGGGCTCCCCTTTGAGCCGCGCCGCAGGCCGCAGGCAGGCAAGTCTGGGGACCCCCATTCCCAGAACACCGACAGTAGCCCCCGGGCCCAAGGCGCGCCTGGACTTGGCCGTGCAGGGAGGCGGAAGGGCAAGAGTGAAGTGCCGCGGGCCCTAACAGCCTGCGGCCTTGGGCACCGCGTGGCGGTTGATTGGACGTGGGTGCCTTAGCAACCGCGCGAGTTGACAAAGGAGCGGCATCCGCCTAGGCCTTGCTTCTTGCTTTCCCCAGTTGCTGCTCAGATCCCCTTTCTTGCGCCTCTCCTTCCTTCCTCCGAAATTTCCAGATCTGCTCCGACCGTGTGACCCAGGAAGCCATGGCGCCTCGTCAGCCCCCGGTCGTAGCTTGGTACTCGTCTGCCCTGGACTTGCTGAACGTGTCGGAGGCGAGCCTTGCCCGGTTGCGCCGAATGGCGACGGCGCGGGGCATCAACTGGGCGAAGGTGTTCAAGGCCGGCTCCGCCACCCCTGAGGGTCAAGGGAGCACCTTCTATCCGTTCTTCGTAAGTGCCATTGCCACTGGCCTGGTGCCTCCCTTCTCCGAGTTCTTCTTCTCTGTCCTCCACCATTATAAGCTACAGGCTCTGCATCTCCATCCCAACTCCGTCCTTCTGCTGGCAATCTTCGCCTATTATTGCGAGGCTCACGTTGGGGTGCAGCCCTCAGTGGCCTCGCTACGCCACTACTTCTACCTCCGGACCTTTCGCGGTCCTGCTTCCGCGTGCGCGAGCTTCATCGCGTACGGTGGTGCCATTGCCATCTCGAACCCCAGGAAAAGGATTGAGGGCTTCAGGAGCAAGTGGGTCTTGGTGGATGTTGGGCGCATCCACCCTCAGCTGATCTTGCCCATGGAGCAGCCCACGAGCTCCAGCGATTGGGGTCGAGTGGAGCTCGCGGATCCCCGCGCGAAGATGGTGTTGGAGAAGATGGGCGCGGATCTGAGGCCGGCCAACATGGTGGCGGCGAAGCTGACCGGAGCGTCGCTGCTGCGAGAATTCATGGAGCACCAGCTGGCTCCATTTCGGCAGTACTCACTTCCCATGTGGAGGCCCCATCCGAGCCCCGCGGCCTTGGCCGACGGAGATCTGGCTGCGGTCCTCCAATCTCTAGTTGGGGGCGATGTGGCGAGGTTGGAGGGCGCTCCTACGCCCTTGTTCCCCCGCGATGACTGGGAGCAGGTAGTGGAGTCCATGCCCGTCTTCAACGGGGATGGGCCCGTGCCCATGGAAGCTCCCGAGGAACCGATGGACGTGCCCTCCGACGACTCCAACAAAGAGGAGGAAGGAGGGGAGCGGGGAAAACGGCCTGACTCCGAGGCGACTGACGGGGAGTCGAGGGCTCCCCTCCCCCGGCGCAGGTCCCGCGTTCTCCGCCTTTCTCCGAGCGATGATGACGAGGATGACGACGAGCAGGACGGCGGGAGCTTGCCCCCGATCCCGAAGAAGGATAGGACCGGGTTGATCTCCCGCGGGTCTGCCCCGGCCCCGAGGCGGACCGCAGACGCACCTTCCGCTTCCAAGCTTCCCGAGGTTGACCCTTCCAGCCGGCTTTCAGGCTTCAAATTTGGCCGGAGGCCGCTTGAGCTCACTAGTGAAGACCCGTAGGCATTTGATCCTTGTCTTTATTTCTTGCTCTGCTTCCGAGGCTTGATGTCCGCATCTCTTGGATAGGCTGGCGCCCGTAGAAAAGAAGTCAAAGGGAGCTCCTGAGGTTCCATCCGCGGCAGCGCCTCCGCCCGCGAAGGAGGGTGACCGCGACGAACAGGCTTCTCCTGCCGGGTCGTCCTCGCGAGGCCTGGCTGAGCCGGCTGGGGCGAGCTCAGCCCCCACGGCCCAAGTGACTCCCGAGGTTTCCTCGCCTGCCGCCGCCACTACAGCCGTTGAGGCGCGGCAGACTCCGCCTCAGGATGCTATGGCCGCGCTGCCGCCTTCTCCTCCTACTCCACCAGCTGCTGTCTCTCCGACTCCTTCTGCCGTTCTGGATCGTGCTGTTGCTGAGCTGGACCGACTGCGGCAGGATCTTCTTGGCACCGACCCTCGCTTGGTGGCTGGGCGCTTGGAGCTGGCTTCAGGATGGGTTCGCTCCGACGCTTCGATTCGGGCGGCGCTGGTCCAGGCCTCGACGGCTTGCGATGAGGAGAAGCAGGCCGTCCTTGAGGCGAAGGCTACTCGTGACGTAGCCCTGGGGGAGGTGATCGACGTCCGTGGTCGTTGCAAGGCGCTGGAGGACGAGCTGCAAGGCCTGCGGGACCAGCTCGCGAAAGAGGTCCGCCTTCGCCAAGAGCAAGAAGAAGGTGTGAAGGCTCGCGAGGTGGCCGTCAAGGAGAGGGAGGTCAAGCTAAGGAATTGTCGCGACCGCCTAGGTGCGCTGGAGCAGGAGTTGGGGGTGAGTGAGGCCGAGCTGGACGACAAGGCCCTGGTTCTTGCCGAGGACCGCGTGGCCTTCACGGAGATGGAGGCGAAGGCTCGCTCCTTGCTGAGGACGCTTTACGACAGCGGCCTAGAGAGCCCGCTGGCTGGCGCCGAGGACGGCCCCGCCAAGCTGCTTCCCTTCCTGGTTCGCGCTCTTGAAGATGTTACCCTTGGATTTGGCCCCACGGTCGAGGCCGAGGCGCGTGTCCTGTCTTCTGCAACACTAACACGGGTCCTCACCCACGTCTACCTTCGCGATCCCGGCGTCGACCTCGACAGCCTGCTGGAGCCAGTAAGCGGCGAGCGTGCCGCTGCCGCTGCCGAGGCCATGAAGGGTCGCGTGGAGGCTCTGCTGGGGAAGTTCCGGGCCTTCAGCACCAAGACGAAGCAAGGCACTGCCGACCCCATTTCTCCATGAGGCGAACCCACTCCGGGCTGCTCCACCGCCGAAAGGTGACTCCGTTGTGGCTCCTGTCTTGCCTTTAATTCCTGCACATGTATCATGCCTTGCGGAGGCGTTTAAACTTGCGTTTGGCATTGAGATAACAGTGTGGACTGTAATATTTGCTTTTGAACTCCTTGAAATTTGCGCTTTTCCTTCCTACTTGCTTATGTTCTACGCCGGCAGAGCCCAGCCCCGCGCATGCCTCACCCAGCGTTGGTCCCGACCGGAAACCAGGACGGGGCCAAGGAGTGAGGGGCTACGTGACAAGTTAGGCTCCTGAGTCGCGATGCTCAGGAGTCCCCCTTGGCGCACGAACAACAAGTAGGAAGGTATGATGTGGGTGGATCTACCGTTCTACGTCTGCAGAGCACGGCCGCGCGCATACCTCACCCAACATTAGTCCCGACCGGAAACCAGGACGGGGCCAAGGAGTGAGGGGCTACGTGACCAATTAGGCTCCTAAGTCGCGATGCTCAGGAGTCCCCCTTGACGCTCAAATGGCCTTCGTACCTTGGCTCCGCTCGGGGAGAGACGCGCGACGAACCAGGCCCGAGGGGACCTAGCTGGGCGGCATGCGTCTGGGTGTGACCCAGGCGCAGCCCCCGTGCCCAGCCCCCTCGCGCGGCACTCCCGAGGGGAGGCGTTACGATGAGGCTAGACACTGAGCTCTGGGCTCCCTGAGGTTGATGCGGCCCGGGGGCCACCCTTAGTTGTTTATCACTAGCGCGGAGCATAGCGATTCCGTATGTGTACAGGCATAGCCGCTCCTCGGCAGTGTCGTCAGCCAGCGCGGAGCATGGTGCTTCCATTGGTACGTGGGAGGGGGCCCCCCTCCGGGAGGAGCCCCCGGGGCGTGTACAGCCCCGCCCTGACACGTGGCTGGCACGGTAGGGTCTGGCGAGGTGTATCTGGGCACCCGTGAGCCAGCGCGGGACTCACGGGGCCCTACCTCTAGGCGGGTTGCGCCTGGCACTGGGCCTTATCTTGTGATGTGTCCGTGCAAATTTGGTTAGATGTCGGCACTCTACGTCCTCGGGTCTCGGCCCTCGAGCTGGTCTCAGCCGTCGCTAGTATGCCAGGTCGCGATGCCGTGGACAAGGCCAGAGGGTGAGGGCTGGAGAGCCAGTAAGAGCCCTAAGTCGCGATGCTCAGGTACCCCCCTTTAACGTGCAAGTGGTCGGCATGGAGAAGAAGAGGTGTCATGGACCGGCATCAAATAATCAAGCATGATGGGTATAACGCATAGCCAGAAATAAACGCAAATGGGATACATGCCGCTGGGTCAGGCCCGAGCGACTTGGGGATGATGCAGCCCGAGGGGCGCCCCCAACAAGGTAAGCTAACAACATGAAATAAAAGGGATACACGCTGCAGGGACGGACCCACGTGGCCTGGGAATAATGTAGCCCTGGGGGGCGCTCCCAGCTGGAAGTGAAACTTGAAAGATGACGAAGGGCTGTTGGTGTAGCAGACTCGGTGGGCTGCGGAAGCCGATCCTCACGAGCCCCCAGGCCCAGGGGCCTCGGGAGGCTCCGGAGGCACTGGCGGCTCCTCGTCGACCATCTCCATCTTCGCCAGGGCTGCGGAACGCTTGGCCTCCCGTGCCTCCGTGATGCCCCTCATGAGGTGCTGGTACGTGGCAGCCGCGTTCGGCAAGCCGTAAGGCATGCGAACATAGCTATGGGGTGGACCTCCACAACGCCCCACTCGCAAGGGCCAAAGGCGCTCCAGAGAGGCGACTTGGTTGAGCCCTGGTATGTCGATGCAGACGCGCAACCCACCATCCTCGCCTGGATGGGGAGCCACTTCTGGTAGGCGGCGGCCGCCTTTCATGACTCTTGACTCTTGTAGCTCCTGAATGGCCTTGCTGACGAACTCCTGAGCGTCTGGCTTTCCTTGCCTTGCTCCTTCTTGAAGGAAACGTGCTTCAAAACACGCCTCCATGTGGTGCCCAAGCGCCTCCCTCATGACCCTACCTAGGTCGGTGGCCCTCCAGGGGAGAGCCCCCGAGCCCTGCCTAAGGAGGGCGCCGAGCGCGCTTTCCTATGCGATGGAAGGAGGTTCCCCCTGGGCAGCAACGGGCCCAGAGGGGCCTGCCTCCTGAGGGGTCGGGCCGGACGATGTCTTCTTCTTCTTTGGGGCGGTCTCAGGAAGCCTCCTGCTTCCGCGATCCGGGTCTTCTAGTGACGCGGCCTGAAAGGCTCGTTCCAGGGAACACACCGCGTCCTTCTCTTCACAGGGCACCGTGATGACTCCGCCACTTCCTGGCATCTTGAGGACGTTGTAGCCGTGGTGAGTTACGGCCATGAACTTGGCCAGCGCTGTGTACCCAAGGATGGCGTTGTACGGCAGGCAAATGTGAGCGATGTCGAAGTCGATGAGCTCGGTGCGGTAGTTGTCGCGTGCCCCGAAGGTGACAGGGAGGCGGACTTGCCCATCGGGACCGTGGAGCCGTCGGTGATTCCGGAGAAAGGCTTGGTTGGCTAAAGTTGGCTGTAGGGCACTTGGAGATTGTTGAATGTTTCCACGGATAGGACGTTGAGCCCTGCCCCGCCATCGATGAGGGTCTTGGTGACCACCACATTGCTGATGATTGGGGAACAAAGCATCGGGAGGACTCCGGCTGTAGCTGCACACTTGAGCTGATCTGCTGAGCTGAATGTGATGGCGCACGCCGACCACCTGAGAGGGCGCGTGGCTTCGAGCTTGGGGAGGACTGCATTCACTTCACGGGCGAACTGCTTGAAGATGCGTTGAGAGGCTAGAGCTTGAGCCCCGCCCAGGATGCAGGCGATCGTGCGCGGCTCCTGGAAGCCCCCAGCCCCCTTGTTCTGGTGGCGGTCCTCGTTTCTCCTTGGCTGCGGCGGTAGCGGAGGGAGGCCTGCGTTGCCTTGCGGGCGATCCTCGCGAGGCTGATCCCTCCAGTCTCCCTTGCGAGGCGGGTCTTGCCAGCGATCCTCGCGAGGTTGATCGCGCCACCCTTGGCGCGGGCCACGGTCTTCCCAGCGTCCTGCGTTCCTTCCTCCTCCTCGACCATAGCCCCGGTCACCGTGGTTGGGGCGACGGCCGATTCTTCCTTCTCGCACGGCTCAGAGTTCTTGACATTTGTTGGTGTTGTGGGTGTGGAGGTCATGGTACACACAGTACCGGCTGCCCTTGGAAGGTTCGGGCTGATCTCTGCCCCGCTTGGTGTCTGGTTGTGCCGCGAGCACGGCAGCCCCCTTGCGCTTCACATCCTTGGCCTTGGGCTTCTTCTCTTTTGGGTCTGCGGCAGGCAGCTCGAGGAGGGAGAGACGCCCTTCCTCAGCCCTGGCGCACTTGGTTGCCAAGTTGAACAGCTCCAAGGAAGTGCACAGGTCTTCATGCATCGCCAGCTCCTCCTTCATCTTGACATTGCACACGCCGTCGGAGAAGGCTGAGATGATGGCCTCCTCAGTCACCTCGGGAATCTTGAGGTGTGCGTTGTTGAAGCGCTGGATGTACTTCTGCAGGGTCTCCCCGAGTTGTTGCTTGATGCGGCGCATGTCGCTCACGGCGGGTGGCCGGTCGCGAGTACCTTGGAAGTTGGCGATGAAGCGGGTGCGCATCTCGTCCCAGGAGGAGATCGTGCCTGGAGCCAAGTTCAGGAGCTAGGTGCGGGCCCCGTCCTTGAGCGCGATGGGAAACCAGTTCGCCATGACCTTCTCGTCTCCATTGGCAGCTTCGATGCCTAGCTCATAGAGCTGGAGGAACTCCGCAGGGTCAGCCGTGCCATCGTAATGAGGAGGTAGGTCTGGCTTGAACTTGCCGGGCCACGCGACGCTGCGTAGCTCGGTGGTGAAGGTGCGGCAGCTTGCTGTGGCCACGGGAGGCCTTGGGTGACAGAGAGCTTGGTCTTGCATGTCCCCACGCGTTGCAGCTGGGAGCAACGCGGGGTCTTGACGTGCGGGAGCAGGAGCATGGTCGCGACGTGCTGGAGCAGGGAGCTCTCGGGCAGCTTCTTGCGGGCGAGGGACTTCTTGGCAGCTCTGCACTTGCCACACTGGCACCTGATGGAGTGGGTTCCGCCTAGGGACCATGCGCCTTGGAGCCATGGCGCCTTCCTGAGGAGGAGGCGGCCGGGGCACCGCCGGAGCTTCGTCGCCCGCGTGAGGCGGGGTGCAGTGCAGCGGAGCGGACGAGCTCGGCGACGCGGTCGAGCCATTCTTCGTAGACGTCGTCGACGGGACGGTAGCGCAGGAGCTCGTTTGCCGCGATGAGCGCAGCTCGAGCCTCCATGGGTGCGCAGAGCGCGTGGGATGAAGAACCAGCTGGGGTGAGCAAGGGAGTTGCGGTGCGACCGTCTTGCCGCACGGACGGATGCTGAGACGTAGCTTGCTGCTCGTCTCCCACCGGGCCGGTGGCGGCGTTGACGGCAGGTGACGGGGAACGGCAAGGACGCCCGCCGACAGGGGCTGTCTGGGCGACGCGGGAAGCGAGAGCGGCCCGGCGCTCGGTGCGGGCCCGACGAGCGTCAGACCTGGGCGCAATGGTCGGAGGAGAACGGGGTGGTGGAAGACAAATTCCGGCGCACCCCTACCTGGCGCGCCAAATGTCGGATTTCGGATTCCGGCAGACCCTTGAGGTTCGAACACTGGGGTGCGCGCGGAGATTTCACCTCCTACCTACTTGAGCCCCTCCGCCTCGCTAAGATCTAAACTATGGAAAGAACAACACGAGAGATACAAGGTTTATACTGGTTTGGGCCACCGTTGTGGTGTAACACCCTACTCCAGTGTGTGGTGTGGTGGATTGCCTCTTGGGCTGATGATGATGAACATACAAAGAAGAACAGCCTCGCGAGGGTCTGTTCTTGGCTGGGGCGATGAACTGCTGGGAGGAGTTCAGTCACCCTTCTCTCTCTCTCTCCCTCTTCCTGGTTGTTGATCTCGATCTCCCTAAAAACTCTCTCCCCTAGCTCTCTCCCATCTCTGCCCCCATCTTGCGGGTGGCTGGTCCTATTTATAGAGGCCCTGGTCCTCTTCCCAAATATCTAGCGGGAAGGGAGCCAACAATGGCGGGCTAATTTGAAAGGGGACAGCTAGTACCAGTTATCCTGACAAAAGTAGTCTTCGCCTGCATAAAGCTTTGGTGGTGACACCATCTTGGGCTCCATGATGACCTCCATCTTGCAGTCCTCCTAGTCTTGGTCTTGTTGCACCGAAATGGCAACCTTTGCCTGATGCCTCGGTTCTCCGCGGCTGCGCTTGCCCCTGTCGGATCATGGGTTCGGGCAAACCCTTAAGGTTCGAACACTGGGGTGCGCGCGGAGATCACGCCCTCTACCTCCCCGTCTCACAAAGGTCTAAAACTACTAAAAGAACCGCACAAGAGACACAAGGTTTATACTGGTTCGGGCCACCGTTGTGGTGTAACACCCTACTCTAGTGTGTGGTTGGTGGATTGCCTCCTGGGGCTGGTGATGATGAACAATACATGGAAGAACAGCCTCGCGAGGGTCTGTTCTTGGCTGGGGCGATGAACTGCTAGGAGGAGCACCTTTTATCCTCTCTTTGTAAGCTCCATTGCTGCGGGCCTGGTGCCTCCCTTCTCCGAGTTCTTCTTCTCTGTCCTCCGCCATTACATCTTGCTGGCTCTGCATCTCCACCCCAACTCTGTCCTTCTTCTGGCGATCTTCGCTTACTACTGCGAGGCCCACGTAGGGGTTCAGCCTTCGGTGGCCTTGCTGCGCCACTACTTCTCCCTCCGGGTCACCGGCGGCTCTCCTTCTGCGTGCGTGGGCTTCGTCGCGTATGGCGGCACCATTGCCATCTCGAATCCCGGGAAGAGGATTGAGGGCTTCAGGAGCAAGTGGGTCTTGGCCGCTGCCGGGCGCATCCACCCTCGGCTGATCTTGCCCGCGAAGCAGCCCGTGAGCTCCAGCAACTGGTGCCGAGCGGAGCTCACGGACCCCTACGTGAAACTGGTGTTGGAGAAGATGGACGCGGACCTGAGGCCGGCCAGCATGGCGGCGGCGAAGTTGACCGGTGCGTCGCTGCTGAAGGAGTTCTTGGAGCGCCAGCTGGCTCCGCTCCGGCGGTACCCTTCTCCAATGTGGAGGCCTCATCCGAGCCCCGAGGCCGTGGACGAAGAGGATGTGACCGTGGTTCTCCAATCTCTGGTCGGGAGCGAGGTGGCAAGGTTGAAGGGCGCTCCCAAGCCCTTGTTCCTTCGCGACGACTGGGAGCAGGTGGTGAAGTCCATGCCTGTTTTTAACGGGGACGGGTTCATGCCCGTGGCGGCTTCCGAAGGACCGGTGGATGTGCCCTCCGGCGACTCCAGCAATGAGGAGGAGCAAGAGGAGCGGGGAGAGGGGCCCAACTCTGGGGCGACTGATGGAGCATCGAGGGCTCCCCTCTCCCGGCGCGGGTCCCGCACTCTCCGCCTTCTGCCGAGCGATGATGATGATGATGACGATGACGTACTGGGTAGCGGGAGCTCGCCCACGATCCCGGAGAGGGGCAGGACCGGGTCGATCCACCGCGGGTCCGTCCTGACTCCGGGGCGTACCGTGGACGCACCTTCTGCTTCTAAGGTCGACCCTTCCAGCCGGCTGTCAGGCTTCAAGTTGGGCCGGAGGCTGCCCGAGCTCACCGGCGATGACCCGTAACTGCTTGATCCTTGATCTTTTGTTTCTCGTTCCACCGATGAGGCTTGATGATTGCTTCTCTTGAATAGGCTGGCGCCAGCGGCGAAGAAGCCGAAGGGAGCCCCTGAGGCCCCATCTGCGGCGACACCTCCGCCTGCAGGGGAGGGAGATCGTGACGCGCGGGCCTCTCCTGCCCGCTCATCCTTGCGTGGCTTGGCTGAGATGGCTGGGGCGATGAACTGCTAGGAGGAGTTCAGTCACCCTTCTCTCTCTCTCTCGCTCACTCTCTCTCTGCTTTTCTCTCACTTGTCGACCGTCTGGTTGAGATCGAACCGAACGAACCAACCCCCTTGCTACATGGGTGGCTGGTCCTATTTATAGGCAAAGGCCCTGGGCCTCTTCCCAAATATTGAGCGGGAAGGGCGCCAACAATTGGCCAATTCGAAGGGGAACATCTAGTACACTTATCCTAACTAAAGTTGGTCTTCGCCTGCCAAAGGCTCTGTGGTGACGCCGTGCTGGGCTCCATGGTGACCTCCGTCTCATAGTCCGCCTGGTCTTGGTCTCGTTGCACCGAAATGGCAACCTTTGCCTGATGCCTTGGTACTCCTCGCTGCGCTTGCCGCCTTTGCACCAAAGAGGAAAGAAGGACGCTGCGCGCGCTGGCGCCCGCCTGGCACCCTCGGTCGTCATGGCTTGCGTCATGGGCACCTCGCGAGGTACCCTGCCTTGATTTCTCCGCCTCCTCGTGAGCCAGCCTGAGGAGGCTGCGCCTGAGGATGCGCCGTGTCGTCCGCCCCGTGAGGCTTGGCCCCTCGCGAGGGTCTTGAGTCTTGTGTTGATGAAGATGGGCCATGCTGGGCCTCCTTTGAGCCACGCCGCAGGTCGCACGCAGGCAAGTCTGGGGACCCCCGTTCCCAGAACACCGAGAGTAGCCCCCGGGCCCAAGGCGCGCATGGACTTGGCCGTGCCGAGAGGCGAAAGGGCAAGGGTGAAGCACCGCGGGCCCTAACAGCCTGCAGCCTTGGGCGCCGCGTGGCGGTTGATTGGACGCAAGTGCTTCAGCAACCGCGCAAGTTGGTAAAGGAGCGGCATCTGCCCAGACTTCGCCTTTTGCTTTCTCCGGTCGCTACTCAGATCCCCTTTCTTGCGCCTTCCCTTTCTTCCTCCAAACTTCTGGATCTACTCCAGCTGCGCGACCTAGGAAGCCATGGCGCCTCGCCAGCCTCCGGCCGAAGCTTGGTATTCTCCTGCTCTGGACTTGCCGAATGTGTCCAAGGCGAGCCTTGCCCGGCTGCGCCGGATGGTGGTGGCGCAGGGCATCAACGGGACAAAGGTGTTCAAGACCGGCTCCGCCACCCCTGAGGGCCGAGGGAGCACCTTTTATCCTCTCTTTGTAAGCTCCATTGCTGCGGGCCTGGTGCCTCCCTTCTCCGAGTTCTTCTTCTCTGTCCTCCGCCATTACAACTTGCAGGCTCTGCATCTCCACCCCAACTCTGTCCTTCTTCTGGCAATCTTCGCTTACTACTGCGAGGCCCATGTAGGGGTTCAACCTTCGGTGGCCTTGCTGCACCACTACTTCTCCCTCCGGGTCACCAGCGGCTCTCCTTCTGCGTGCGCGGGCTTCGTCACGTATGGCGGCACCATTGCCATCTCGAATCCCGGGAAGAGGATTGAGGGCTTCAGGAGCAAGTGGGTCTTGGCCGATGCCGGGCGCATCCACCCTCGACTGATCTTGCCCGCGAAGCAGCCCGTGAGCTCCAGCAACTGGTGCCGAGCGGAGCTCACGGACCCTCGCGTGAAACTGGTGTTGGAGAAGATGGACGCGGACCTGAAGCCGGCCAGCATGGCGGCGGCGAAGTTTACCGGTGCATCGCTGCTAAAGGAGTTCCTGGAGCACCAGCTGGCTCCGCTCCGGCGGTACCCTTCTTCTCCAATGTGGAGGCCTCATCCGAGCCCCGAGGCCGTGGACGAAGAGGATGTGACCGTGGTTCTCCAATCTCTGGTCGGGGGCGAGGTGGCAAGGTTGAAGGGCGCTCCCAAGCCCTTGTTCCTTCGCGACGACTGGGAGCAGGTGGTGAAGTCCATGCATGTTTTTAACGGGGACGGGCTCGTGCCCGTGGTGGCTTCCGAAGGACCGGTGGATGTGCCCTCCGGCGACTCCAGCAATGAGGAGGAGGAAGAGGCGCGGGGAGAGGGGCCCGACTCTGGGGCGACTGATGGAGAGTCGAGGGCTCCCCTCTCCCGGTGCGGGTCCCACACTCTCCACCTTCCGCCGAGCGATGATGATGATGATGACGATGACGTACTGGGTAGCGGGAGCTCGCCCACGATCCCGGAGAGGGGCAGGACCGGGTCGATCCCCCGCGGGTCCGTCCTGACTCCGGGGCATACCGTGGACGCGCCTTCTGCTTCTGAGGTCGACCCTTCCAGCCGGCTGTCAGGCTTCAAGTTGGGCCGGAGGCTGCCCGAGCTCACCGGCGATGACCCGTAAGTGCTTGATCCTTGATATTTTGTTTCTCGTTCCGCCAATGAGGCTTGATGGTTGCTTCTCTTGAATAGGCTGGCGCCAGCGGCGAAGAAGCCGAAGGGAGCCCCCGAGGCCCCATCTGCGGCGACACCTCCGCCTGCAGGGGAGGGAGATCGTGACGCGCGGGCCTCTCCTACCCGCTCATCCTTGCGAGGCTTGGCTGAGCTGGCTGGGGCGAGCCCAGCCCCCATGGCTCAAACGACTCCCGAGGCGCCCTCGTCTGGCGCCACTGCTACGGCTGTGGAGGCGCAATGAACTCCGCCTCGGGACACTGCGGCCTCGCCGCCGCTACTTTCTCCTCCCGTTCCACCGACCGTTGCTTTCCCAACTACTCCTGTTGTCTTGGAGCGCACCGATGTCTCTCCGCCTTCTTCTTCCATCCTGGAGTGTGCCATTGCTGAACTAGACCGGCTGCGGCAGGATCTTCTCGGCGCCGACCCTCTCCTAGTGGTCGAGCGCCTGGAACTGGTTTCAGGGTGCATTCGCTCTAGTGCTTCGATTCGGGCGGCGTTGGTTCAGGCCTCAACGGCCTGTGACGAAGAGAGGGAGGCCACCCTTGAGGCGAAGGCTGCCCGAGACGCGGCCCTGGGAGAGGTGGTTGAAGTCCGCGGTCGTTGCAAGGCGCTGGAGGACGAGCTGCAAGGCCTGCGGGACCAGCTCGCGAAGGAGGTTCGTCTTTGCCAGGAACAAGAAGAAGGCATGAAGGCTCGCGAGGCGGCCATCGAGGGCCGGGAGGCCAAGCTCAAGAAGCGCCGCGACCGTCTAAGTGCGCTGGGGGAGGAGCTGGAAGCGACGAGGCTTGAGCTGGATAGCAAGGCCAAGGTTCTTGCCGAGGATCGCGTGGCCTTCGCGGACATGGAGAAAGATGCCCGCGCTTCGCTGAAGACACTTTACGAGAGCGACCTGGACAGCCCGCTAGCCAGTGATGGTGACGGCCCCGCCAAGCTGCTTCCTTTCCTGGTTAAGGCCCTTGGGGACGCCGCCCTTGGCATCGGCCCCACGACCGAGGCCGAGGCGCGCGTCCTGTCTTCTGCTGCGCTGACGCGGGTCTTCGCCCACATCTACCTTCATGATCCCAACGCCGACCTCGACGGCCTGCTGGAACCGGTGAGCGGTGAGGGTGCTGCCACCACTGTCGAAGCCGTGAAGGGGCGCGCGGAGGCGCTGCTGGCGAAGTTCCAGGCCTTCAGCACCAAGCCAAAGCAAGGCGTTGCCGGCCCTGCTGCTCCACGAGGCGAAGCCACTCCGCACAGCTTCACCGCCGACAAGTGACTCCGTTCCATCCCTGTTCTTCTTTCAATTCCTTCACATGCATCACGCCTCGGGGAGGCATTTAAACTTGCGTTTGGTACTGAGATGACAGTATGGGTTGTAATATTTGCTTTTAAATTCCTTGAATTTTATGTTTTTCTTCCCTACTTGCTTGTGTTCTACGCCGGCAGAGCCCGGCCCCGCGTGTGCCTCACCCAGCATTAGCCCTGACCGGAAACCAGGATGGGACCAAAGGAGTGAGGGGCTACGTGACAAGTTAGGCTCCTGAGTCGCGATGCTCAGGAGTCCCCCTTGGCGTGCGAACAACAAGTAGGGAGGCGCGATGTAGGTGTATCTTCCGTTCTACGTCTGCAGAGCCCGGCTCTGCGCGTACCTCACCCAGCATAGCCTTTCGGAACTAAGGAGTGAGGGGCTACGGAGCCAGTTAGGCTCCTGAGTCGCGATGCTCAGGAGCCCCCCTTGACGCACAAACAGCGGGTGATGAGGTGCAATGTAAGCGGGGCTACCATTCTACGTCTGCAGAGCCCGGCCCCGCGTGTACCTCACCCAGCATAGCCTTTCGGAACTAAGGAGTGAGGGGCTACGGAGCCAGTTAGGCTCCTGAGTCGCGATGCTCAGGGGTCCCCCTTGACGCGCAAACGGCCTTCATACCTTGGCTCCGCTCAGGGAGAGACGCGTGACGAACCAGGCCCGAGGGGCCTGGCTGGGCGGCGTACGTCTGGGCGTGACCCAGTCGTAGCCCCCGTGCCTAGCTCCCTCGCGCGGCACTCCCGAGGGGAGGCGCTGCGATGAGGCCAGCCACTGAGCTCTGGGCTCCCTGAGGTTAATGCGGCCCGGAGGCCACCCCCAGTTGTTTATCACCAGCGCGGAGCATAGCGCTTCCGTATGTGTACGGGCATAGCCGCTCCTCGGCAGTGTTGTCAGCCAGCGCGGAGCATGGTGCTTCCACTGGTACGTGGGAGGGGGCTCCCCTCCGGGAGGAGCCCCCGGGGCGTGTACAGCCCCGCCCTGACACGTGGCCGGCACGGTAGGGCTAGGTGAGGTGTATCTGGGCACCCGTGAGCCAGTGCGGGACTCACGAGGCCCTACCTCTAGGCGGGTTGCGCCTGGCATTGGGCCGTATCTTGAGATATGTCCCTGCAAAATTTGGTTAGATGCCGGTACTCTACGTCCTCAGGTCACGGCCCTCGAGCTTGTCTCAGCCGTCGCTGGTATGCCAGGTCACGATGCCGTGGACAAGGCCAGAGGGTGAGGGCTGGAGAGCCAGTAAGAGCCCTGAGTCATGATGCTCAGGCACCCCCCCTTTAACGTGCAAGTGGCCGACATGGAGAAGAAAGGATGCCGCGGACAGGCATCAAGCAATCAAGCGTGATAGGCGAATGCATAGTTGGAAATAAACGCGAGGGAGATACACGCCGCCGGGCCTAGCCCGAGCGGCTTGGGGATGATGCAGCCCGAGGGGCGCCCCCAACAAGGCAAACTAACGACCGAAAAATAAAAGGGGATACATGCCGCAGGGACGGACCCACGCGGCCTGGGAGTGATGCAACCCTGGGAGGGCGCTCCCAGCTGGGAAAGAAGCTTGAAAGATGTCACTTGAGGATGTCGTCGGCGAAGTGGCGTTGGTGCAGCAGACTCGGTGGGCTGCGGAAGCTGATCCTCACGAGCCCCCAGGCCCCGGGGCCTCGGGAGGCTCCGGAGGCACTGGTGACTCCTCGCGAGCTGTATTCATCTCCGCCAAGGCCGCAGAACGCCTGTCTTGCTGAGCCTCCATGATGCCCCTCATGAGGTGCTGGTACACCGCAGCCCTGCTCAGCAGGCCGTAAGGCATGCGAACATGGCTATGGGGTGGACCCCCGTAGCGCCCCACTTGCGAGGGCCAGAGAGGCTCCGTCATGGCGATCTGATTGAGCCCTGGTACGTCGACGTAGATGCGCAGCCCACCATCCTCGCCTAGATGTGGGGCCACAGCTGGTAGACGGCGGCAACCTCTCATGATCCTTGGCTCCTGTAGTTCTTGAATGGCCTTGTTAACGAACTCCTGCTGGTCTGACCTTCCTTGTCTGGCTCCTTCTCGAGGGAAACGTGCTTCGAAGCACGCCTCCACATGGTGCCCAAGCGCCTCCCTCGTTACCCTGGCTAGGTCGGTGGCCCTCCAGGTGAGAGCCCCCGAGCCCTGCCTGAGGAGGGCGCCGGGCGCGCTTTCCTATGCGATGGAAGGGGGGTCCCCCTGGGCAGACACGGGCCCTGAGGGTCCTGCCTCCTGAGGGGCTGAGCCTGACGACATCTTCTTCTTCTTGGGGGTCGTCTTAGGAAGCCTCCTGCTTCCCCGATCTGGGTCTTCCAGTGACGTGGCCTGAAAGGCTCGCTCCAGGGAACACACTGCATCCTTCTCTTCACAGGGCACCGTGATGACGCCGCCACTTCCTGGCATCTTGAGGACATTGTAGCCGTGGTGAGTCACGGCCATGAACTTGGCCAGATATGGGTACCCGAGGATGGCGTTGTACGGCAGGCGGATGTGGGTGACGTCGAAGTCGATGAGCTCGGTGCGGTAGTTGCTACGAGCCCCGAAGGTGACAGGGAGGCGGACCTGCCCAATCGGGACTGTGGAACCGTCGGTGATTCCAGAGAAAGGATTGGTTGGCTGAAGCTGGTCATATGGCACCTGGAGGTTGTTGAATGTTTCCACGGACAGGACGTTGAGCCCTGCCCCACCATCGCTGAGGGTCTTGGTGACCAGCACGTTGCTGATGACTGGGGAGCAAAGCATCGGGAGGACCCCGGCCGTGGCCGCGCACTTGAGCTGGTCCGCTGAGCTGAACGTGATGGCGCACGCCGACCACCTGAGGGGTGCGTTGCTTCGAGCTTGGGGAGAACTGCATTCACTTCGTGGGCAAACTGCTTGAAGATACGTTGAGAGGCTGGGCTTGAGCTCCGCCCAGGATGCAGGCGATTGCGCGCGGCTCTTGGAAGCCCCCAGCCCCCTCGTCTTGATGGCGGTCTTCGTTCCTCCTTGGCTAAGGCGGCAGCGGAGGTAGGCCTGTGTTGCCTTGAGGGCGATCCTCACGAGGCTGATTCCTCCAGTCTCCCTCGCGAGGCAGGTCCCGCCAGCGGTCCTCGCGAGGCTGGTCGCGCCACCCCTGGCGCGGGCCGCGATCTTCCCAGCATCCTGGGTTTCTTCCTCCTCCTCGGCCGTAGCCCCGGTCAGCACGGTCAGGGCGACGGCCGATCCTTCCTTCCCGCACGGCGCGGAGTTCTTGACATTCGTTGGTGTTGTGGGTGTGGAGGTCGTGGTACACACAGTACCGGCTGCCCCTGGAGGGTTCGGGCAGATCCTTGCCCCGCTTGGTGTCTGGTTCTGCGGCGAGTACGGCAGCCCCCTTGAGCTTCACGTCCTTGGCCTTGGGCTTCTTCTCTTCTGAGTCCGCGGCAGGCAGCTCGAGGAGGGAGAGACGTCCCTCCTCAGCCATGGCGCACTTGGTCGCCAAGTTGAACAGCTCCAGGGAGGTGCAGAGGTCTTCGTGCATCGCCAGCTCCTCCTTCATCGTGACGTCGTGCACGCCATTGGAGAAGGCCGAGATGATGGCTTCCTCGGACACCTTGGGGATCTTGAGGCGCGCGCTGTTGAAGCGCTGGATGTACTTTTGCAGGGTTTCCCCAGGTTGTTGCTTGATGCGGCGCATGTCGCTCACGGCGGGCGGCCGGTCGCGAGTACCTTGGAAGTTGGCGATGAAGCGGGTGTGCATCTGGTCCCAGGAGGAGATCGTGCCCGGAGCCAGATTCAGGAGCCAGGTTCGAGCTCCTTCCTTGAGCACCATGGGGAACCAGTTCGCCATGACCTTTTTATCCCCGCTGGCAGCCTCGATGCCCAGCTCATAGAGCTGGAGGAACTCTGCGGGGTCAGTTGTGCCATCGTAGCGACGAGGCAGGTCTGGCTTGAACTTGCCGGGCCACGCGACGCTGCGCAGCTCGGTGGTGTAGGTGCGGCAGCCGGCGGAGGCCACGAAAGGCTTCGGCTGGTGGAGAGCTTGGTCTTGAGGGTCCCCGCGCGCTGCAGCTAGGAGCAGAGCGGGGTCTTGGCGTGCCGGAGCTGGAGCAGGGTCACGGCGTGCCGGAGCAGGGAGCGCCCGGGCAGCTCCTTACGGGCGAGGGACTTCTTGGCAGCTCCGTTCTTGTTGCGCTGGCACCTGACGGAGCGGGTTCCGCCCAGGGGCCACGCGCCTTGGAGCCATGGCATCTTCTTGGAGAAGAGGCGGCTGGTGCGCCTCTGGAGCTTCGTTGCCCGCGTGGGGCGGGGTGTGGCACAGAGGAACGGACGGCGCGGAAGAGCCCCCTGCGGCGCGGACAAGCTCGGCGACGTGGTCGAGCCACTCTTCGTAGACGTCGTCGACGGGGCGGTAGCGCAGGAGCTCGTTTGCGGCGAGGAGCGCAGCTCGAGCCTCCAAGGGTGCGCGGAGCGCGCGGGACGAAGAGCCAGCTGGTGCGAGCGATGGAGTAGCGGTGCGACCGTCTTGGCGCACGGATGGATGCTGAGACGACGCTTGCTGCTCGCCCCCCGCCGGGCCGGTGGCGGCGTTGACGGCGGGCGACGGGGAACGACGAGGACGCCCACCGACGAGGGCCGTATGGGCGACGCGAGAAGCGATGGCGGCCCATCGCTCAGCGCGGGCCGACGAGCGTCGGACATGGACGCGACGGTCGGAGGAGAACGGAGTGGTGGAGGACAGATTCCAGCGCACCCCTACCTGGCGCGCCAAAATGTCGGATCACGGGTTCCGGCAGACCCTTAAGGTTCGAACACTGGGGTGCGCACGGAGATCACGCCCTCTACCTCCCTGTCTCACAAAGGTCTAAAACTACTAAAAGAACTGCACAAGAGACACAAGGTTTATACTAGTTCGGGCCACCGTTGTGGTGTAACACCCTACTCCAGTGTGTGGTTGGTGGATTGCCTCCTGGGGCTGGTGATGGTGAACAATACAAGGAAGAACAGCCTCACGAGGGTCTGTTCTTGGCTGGGGCGATGAACTGCTAGGAGGAGTTCAGTCACCCTTCTCTCTCTCTCTCTCTCGCTCACTCTCTCTCTGCTTTTCTCTCACTTGTCGACCGTCTGGTTGAGATCGAACCGAACGAACCAACCCCATTGCTACGTGGGTGGCCGGTCCTATTTATAGGCAAAGGCCCTGGGCCTCTTCCCAAATATTGAGTGGGAAGGGCGCCAACAATTGGCCAATTCGAAGGGGAACATCTAGTACACTTATCCTGACTAAAGTTGGTCTTCGCCTGCCAAAGGCTCTATGGTGACGTCGTGCTGGGCTCCGTGGTGACCTCCGTCTCGTAGTCCGCCTGGTCTTGGTCTCATTGCACCGAAATGGCAACCTTTGCCTGATGCCTCGGTACTCCGCGGCTGCGCTTGCCCCCTTTGCACCAAAGAGGAAAGAAGGACGCTCCGCGCACTGGCGCCCGCCTGGCACCCTCGGTCGTCATGGCTCGCGTCATGGCCACCTCGCGAGGTACCCCACCTTGATTTCTCTGCCTCCTCGCGAGCCAGCCTGAGGACGCTGCGCCTGAGGATGCGCCGTGTCGTCCGCCCCGCGAGGCTTGGCCCCTTGCGAGGGTCTTGAGTCTTGTGTTGATGAAGATGGGCCATGCTGGGCCTCCTTTGAGCCACGCCGCAGGCCGCAGGCAGGCAAGTCTGGGGACCCCCATTCCCAGAACACCGACAGCCCCCTTTGCACCAAAGGGGAAAGGAGGACACTGCGCGGGCTGGCACCCGCCTGGCGCCCTTGGTCGTCATGGCTTGCATCACGGGCACCTCGTGAGGTACCCCGCCTCCTCGCGAGCCAGCCTGATGAGGCCGTGCCTGAGGAAGCTCCGCGTCATCCGCCCTGCGAGTCTTGGCCCCTCGCGAGGGTCTTGGGTCTGTGTTGGTGAAGATGGGCCGTGTTGGGCCCCCCTTTGAGCCACGCCGCAGGCAGGCAAGTCTGGGGACCCCCGTTCCCAGAACACCGACAAAAACAAGAGGCAAATAGCAAATTATGTAATGCGAGAGATAGGGATTGTGATGGGTACTTGGTATGTTGACTTTTTGCGTAGACTCCCCGGCAACGGCGCCAGAAATCCTTCTTGCTACATCTTGAGCTTGCGTTGGTTTTCCTGAAGAGGAAGGGATGATGCAGCAGTGTAGCGTAAGTATTTCCCTCAGTTTTTGAGAACCAAGGTATCAATCCAGTAGGAGCCCACGCTCAAGTCCCTCGTACCTGCCCAAAGCGATAGCTACTCGCAACCAACGCGATTAGGGGTTGTCAAGACCTTGATGGTCACTTACGAGAGTGAGATCTGATAGATATAATATTTTTGGCATTTTTAGTATAAAGATGCAAAGTAAAAGGTAAAGGCTAAGTAAAAAAGCAAAGCAAGATTAAAGTAATGGAGATTGATATGATGAGAATAGACCCGGGGGCCATAGGTTTCACTAGTGACTTCTCTCAGGAGCATAAGTATTCTACGGTGGGTGAACAAATTACTGTTGAGCAATTGACAGAATTGAGCATAGTTATGAGAATATCTAGGCATGATCATGTATATAGGCATCACGTCCGTGACAAGTAGATCGAAACGATTCTACATCTACTACTATTACTCCACTCATCGACCGCTATCCAGCATGCATCTAGAGTATTAAGTTCAAAACAGAGTAACGCCTTAAGCAAGATGACATGATGTAGAGAGATACATTCATGCAATATGCAATAAACCCCACCTTGTTATCCTCGATGGCAACGATACAATACGTGCCTTGCTGCCCCTTCTGTCACTGGGTAAGGACACCGCAAGATCGAACCCAAAGCTAAGCACTTCTCCCATGGCAAGAACTACCAATCTAGTTGGCCAAACCAAATGGATAATTCGAAGAGACTTGCAAAGATAACCAATCATACATAAAAGATTTCAGAGAAGATTCAAATATTATTCATAGATAGACTTGATCATAAACCCACAATTCATCGGTCCCAACAAACACACCGCAAAAAGAAGATTACATCAAATAGATCTCCACAAGAGAGGGGGAGAACTTTGTATTGAGATTCAAAGAGAGAGAAGAAGCCATTTAGCTACTAACTATGGACCCAAAGGTCTGAGGTAAACTACTCACACTTCATCGGAAAGGCTATGATGATGTAGAAGCCCTCCGTGATGACGACCCTCTTCCGGCGGAGCTCCGGAATAGGCCCCAAGATGGGATCTCGTGGATACAGAAAGTTGCGGCGGTGCAATTAGGTTTTTGGCTCCTCTTCTGATCATTTGGGGGTACGTGTGTATATATAGGAGGAAGAAGTACGTCGGAGAAGCAATGAGGGCCCACGAGGCAGGGGGCGCGCCCCCACCCTTGTGACCGCCTCTTTTGTTCATTGGAGCAGGGTCCAAGTCTCCTGGATCACGTTTGGTGAGAAAATCACGTTCCCGAAGATTTTATTCCGTTTGGACTCCGTTTGATATTCCGTTTATGTGAAACACTGAAATAGGCAAAAACAGCAATTCTGGGCTGGGCCTCCGGTTAATAGGTTAGTCCCAAAAATAATATAAAAGTGGAAAATAAAGCCCAATATAGTCCAAAATAGTAGATAATATAGCATGGAGCAATCAAAAATTATAGATACTTTGGAGACATATCACTACGCTATGATGGAGGGTTTGATTGTTGGAGCAGCTCTGGTGAGTTGTACGATGCCGAGGCTGAAGCAGGACAAGAGAGACAACATTAACCTGAGTGGAATTCTAATAGCATCTCCAATAGATGACGTAAAATACATAACCACAAAGTGCTAGATGTATACATCAGCCGCTCATCTCTGAATATAACTATCTAAACTGAATGTAACTGTCGAAACTGAACTTAACTGTCGAAACTAAATTTTGCTATCGAAACTGAATTTTACTATCAAAACTGAATGCACTAGAGGTGAGGCTACAAGTCAGTCGACTGACTTTTTCATCTCTCGTCAGTCGATTTTGCAGCCGTTGGATACGAAATCAAGGGCCTGCAGTTCATCTTCAACCTCAACCCCCTGAGCCGCCAGCCACCACCGGCCAAACAGCCCCCCCCCCCCCCGCCGCCCACGGCAGGCGGTGCGCCGCCCCGCCTGCCCCGAAAACACTCCCCACCGTCGGTCCGCCGCCACCCCGGCCATCCCTGTAGGCCCCCCGTGCCGAGCTTTTTCTCTGACGATCCCCACGGCACTACCCCACCACCGCCGGCGACCATCACCCCCACCCTGAACCCTAAGATAGATAGTGGGGTACCTCTCCTGCGAGCCCCCCTCCCCGCTGCGGCTGGTTCTTCCTTAACTCCGGTGAGCCCCCCCCCCCACCCCCTGAAAATCAACTGACCCAAAAGTTGATTCAGTCGACTGAAGTGTAGCAAAATCGGAGCAGCATCGCAAGCAGAGCAAGAGCGAGAGCAGTAGCGCAAGCAAGCGCAAGAGCAAGAGCAGACCAGGCAGGGGACCGAGAGCAAGAGCGGAGTAGCAGCACGAGCGAGAGCTAAAGCAGCAGCAGCTCCTTCTGATGTGGATGTCACCGCGAGGGAGCGATGTCGTGGAGGAAGTGGCCGGTGACGCCGTCGTGGATGGAGCCGCGCCGTGTCAGCTGGGGACCGAGCGCCGGCAGCACTGTGAGATCAAATCAAGAAGAAAATGCGGCGATTAATGTACAACCTCTTTGATGGCGCCGATTAGGCCGCAGCTTCATCCAAGGAAACGGTGATGATGATGCTCTTCCGGTGGCGCAGGTGAAGACGACGGTGTGGGAATGGAGGTGGCGCGAAAGACGAGGGGAACATTGGGGCAGCTCCTTGGAGGTGGAGGATGGGGTGGCTGAACCAGTGGGACGACCAGATCAACGACGGATCCTCATCCGGTATGGTGGATGTGGGACGTCGAGGTGTTGTTGTGGACGATGTCGTCAGGGAAGAGGCTCCGGCTGGGTGGCAGACGAAGGAGGGTGTGGGGCTTCGCGGGTTTTGCCGGCCTCGGTGTACGAATGGGTGTGCGAATGGGATGGGAGTGGGGAACCATGGCTTAGGGACGCTGAGGGAGTCCTGGATTAGGGGGTGTCCGGGTAGCCGGACTATACCTTCAGCCGACTCCAGGACTATGAAGATACAAGATTGAAGACTTCGTCCCGTGTCTGGATGGGACTTTCCTTGGCGTGGAAGGCAAGCTTAGCGATGCGGTTGTTCAAGATCTCCTACCATTGTAACCGACTTTGTGTAACCCTAACCCTCTCCGGTGTCTATATAAACCGGAGGGTTTTAGTCCGTAGGACAACCTCATACACAACAATCATACCATAGGCTAGCTTCTAGGGTTTAGCCTCCTTGATCTCGTGGTAGATCTACTCTTGTACTGCCCATATCATCAATATTAATCAAGCGGGACGTAGGGTTTTACCTCCATCAAGAGGGCCCGAACCTGGGTAAAACATCGTGTTCCTTGCCTCCTGTTACCATCCGGCCTAGACGCACAGTTTGGGACCCCCTACCCGAGATCCGCCGGTTTTGACACCGACATTGGTGCTTTCATTGAGAGTTCCTCTGTGCCATCGCAATCAGGAAGGATGCCTCTTCCCGTCTTTAAAGACGGTGCTGTTACTAAGGAAGCCTTGGCTGTCGGCCAAACTCTCCGGCTAGGCGGTTTTCTCATGACCGCCTGTTCGCCCGTTGCGCCGACGGTGACCTCTCAGGTCATCAAAAGCAATCTTCGCGTCAGCTCGGAACTCGCCGAGCAGTTAGATCCAATGGAGCTCTCTTCCGTAAACGAGCTCTTGGATCGCATCGCCGCCTTGGGGGTCACTACGGATTATGACCAGGTTGGGCATAAACCTGATCTAAGAGAAATTAATTCTCCCCAAGTCACCCATCACGTTGCCGTGGTAGAGGCACAGTGCGGCGACTCTTCATCTATCTTAAGGACTAGCTACGTCCGGATTCCCGATCCCTCCAAGCCGGACACCCGCGGAGGGGAGGATGTAACTCAAGACCTGAACTTAGAATTAGGCAACGAGCTAGATTCACTGGACAACATCCAAGAATCCAAACTTCAGAGTTCGGAAACTCCTTGGCCTCTGAGTCTTAGATTGGGTGAAGTTCCGGATTTCATTCCACCCACCCACCCGAACATAAGCGATCTATCCCAAATCAGGCAAAAGCCCAAAGAAATAGTACATCATTACTGGGCGAGGTTCCACCTCGTTATGAACAGGATAAAGGACTGCCGCGAGGAAGACGCAATCTCAATCTTCTGCAATAATTGCACGGACAAGGGAATCCTCAGCGCCACAGGTCGTCGTGATCTTACACGCTTCGCTGACTTGGCGTCCATAGTACAAAAGTACTGTGCGATGGAAAGCGCCCGGAAAACCGAAACTAAATTTTGGGACAATCCGGCCCTGAATAGAAACCCCGTCCGAAATAAAAGGGTGCATCATCATTAGACACCCGGGTTAAAAACCAAAAAACCAAAACCCTTTACATGGCATGGAACCGTACTGGAGGGATGGCTTAATGGACCCTGTAAAATTAATAGTACAGAGGACGCCACACCAACTCATAGCCTTAGAGCATGTTGGATACTCCAGCAAGTGGCCAAAAGGGGCGAAGATCTCCTGATTCCGGAGGCCACAGAAATCCACCTCGGGGACTCCAGTACAGTCTTAACAGTCTTTGAGACTTTCGCATCAAATAATATGTGAAAAAGAACACTATGTAGCCTCGCCAAAGTCTATCAAGTAGCAACAATAAACCCATGGAGTGACACGGCTATTACTTTTAATGCCAGTGATGAACCTAAATTCCGAACAACTCGAGCACCAGCCGCATTGGTACTCAGTCCTATAGTGGACGACTTTCGCCTCACCAAGGTACTCATGGACGGAGGCAGCAGATTGAACCTCATTTATGAGGAAACCCTTCAAAAAATGGAAATAGACTGGAACCGCATTGAGCGAAACAGCACAACCTTTAGAGGAATAATCCCTAGTCGAGAAGCGCGTTGTACAGGAAAAATGACACTAGATGTGGTGTTCGGCACGCCGGATAATTATAGTCCGAAGATGTCACATTCCAAGTGGCCCCGTTCAGTAGCGGATACCACGCTCTGCTGGGGCGGGAAGCATTTACAATCTTCCAAGCAATACCCCATTACGGGTACATGAAGCTCAAGATGCCCAGGCCGAACGGAATCATCACTCTCACTAGTGATCCGTACATGGCACTCCGCACCGAAAACAAGACAGCCGCATTGGCCCTTGAGGCACTGTCCGAAGGCCTAGTGGCTGAGGAATGGACTACGCTGCGCTCCACGGTAAACAGGGACCATGTGATACTCGACAAAAGATCCATGTCCACCTCCTTTAAACCAGCAGATGAAATAGTCAAATTCCAGGTCCATCCAACGGACCCCAATAAAACAGCTTCCATCGGGGCACAATTAAACCCCAATGTAGACGCCGCACTGCGAGAATTCCTATGGGAGAACTGGGACATTTTTGCCTGGCACCCTTCAGACATGCCAGGAATCCCACGCAGGCTGGCCGAACACAGCTTAAATATCCTAAAAGGATTCAAACCTGTCAAACAAGCCCTTCGGCGTTTCTCTGAGCCCAAGAGACAGGCAATGGGAGAGGAGCTAGCCAAACTATTGGAGGCCGGATTCATCAAAGATATAAAACATCCGGACTGGCTAGCAAACTTGGTGATGGTACCAAAGAAGGACAAATCCTGGCGCCTGTGCGTCGACTTCAAAGACCTTAACAAGGCTTGCCCAAAGGATCCCTTCCCGCTCCCCCGCATTGATCAAATTATCGACGCCACTGCAGGACATGATTCGTTGTGCTTCCTCGACGCATACTCCGGTTACCATCAAATCAAGATGGCCGAGTCAGACCAAGCCGCAACGGCATTCATCACCCCATACGGCCCATTCTGCTTCAACACAATGCCTTTCGGGCTCAAAAACGCCGGCGCAACATATCAGCGCATGATTCAGACATGTCTGGCAACCCAGATCGGCAAAACAGTAGAGGCGTATGTGGATGATGTGGTCGTAAAAACAAGACATGTCGAATCTCTAGTAGACGACTTGGGGCTTACAACCTCCGAGCATATGACATCAAGCTAAATCCGGAAAAGTGCATTTTTGGCGTTCCAGCCGGAAAGCTCTTGGGCTTCATTGTATCCGGTAGAGGAATCGAAGCAAATCCAGCCAAGATCTGAGCTTTGTCACAATTGGATATCCCAAAGAGACTCAAACAAATACAAAAATTAACCAGATGCATGGCGGCTCTAAGCCGCTTTATCTCCCGTTTGGGAGAAAAGGCGCTACCCCTCTACCGCCTCCTTCGGCGCACCGAACACTTCGAGTGGACGGATGCCGCCACGGTCGGACTCGACGAAATAAAAGCCATATTGGCAACAAACCCTGTGCTGGCCGCACCAAACATCGGTGAACCAATGCTATTGTACATTGCAGCAACCCATCAAGTTGTTAGCGCGGTACTCGTCGTCGAGCGGGAAATGGACGGACACAAATTCCCCCTTCAAAAGCCAGTTTACTATGTGTCCACTGTCCTCACCCCATGCAAATCACGGTACCCACATTATCAATAGATTGCATATGCGGTATTCATGGCATCCCGGAAGCTACGACACTACTTTCAAGAGTGTTCGATCACAGTAGCATCGGAAGTACCACTCAACGATATTATAAACAACCGTGACGCAACGGGCCGGATTGCAAAATGGGCCATCGAGCTCCTCCCGTTTGACATAACCTATAGGCCACGGCGAGCTATCAAGTCGCAAGTTTTGGCCGACTTCGTCGCAGAATGGACGGAGGCCGAACTCCCTAAAGAGTACGACACATATACAAACTGGATCATGCACTTCGACGGTTCCAAAATGTTGGACGGACTAGGGGTCGGCGTCGTTTTGACGTCCCCCACAGGAGACACAGTCCAATATGTACTCCAGATTATGTACACGGACTCCAACAATGCAGCTGAATATGAGGCCCTTTTACATGGTCTCTGGATAGCAGTATCCATGGGCATTCAATGACTAGAGGTGCACGGGGATTCGAACCTCGCGATATCCCAAATAAATGGAGACTTCGATGCCAAGGATCCAAAAATGGTAGCTTACCGCAACGCCGTCCTCAAAATGTCAGCTCGGTTTGAGGGGCTCGAATTTCACCATATAGCCCGAGAAAACAACCAGGCAGCAGACGTCCTAGCATGCATTGGTGCAAAACGCGACGCGGTCCCCCCCCCCCCCCCAACATCTTCCTGGAAAGGCTGTTCAAGCCATCCGTAGTATGGGAAGGGGAACATGGCAATATTAGCCCGGACCCAACCGCACTGTCCAACGCCGAACAATCTGACATAACCGGAGGCTCTGCCAATGAAATCACAACCTCAGCCCACGTACTAATGACCGTTATCGCCCCATGGACAGAACCATTCCTAGCCTACCTTACTAGGCAGGAACTCCCAGAGGACCAAAACGAGGCACGCTGCATAGTGCGGCGATCTAAAGCCTATAAAGTCCATGAGAGAGAACTTTATAAGAAAAGCACTACCGGAGTCCTTCAAAGGTGCATCTCCGAAGAGGAAGGGCGGAATTTGCTGGCTGAAATTCATGCCGGACTCGGTGGCCATCACGCCGCAGCCCGGTCCCTTGTAAGCAAGGCTTTCCGTACAGGCTTTTATTGGCCGACGGCCCGGGCGGACGCGCAGGACTTGGTCCAACGATGCGTCGGTTGCCAGCTTTTTGCAAACCAAAGCCATATGCCACCCACCGCCCTCCAAAGTATCCCCATCACTTGGCCTTTTGCGGTCTGGGGGCTTGACATGGTGGGACCCCTTAAAGGCGGAACCCATAAGAAAAAATACTTACTGGTCATGGTGGATAAGTTCACCAAATGGATAGAAGCCAAGCCTGTTAAGACGGCCGAATCTGGACCTGTGATAGACTTTATATCCGGGGTCGTACACCATTATGGCATCCCCCACAGCATCATCACCGATAACGGCACGAACTTTACGGCCGATGAGGTAAAACTCTGGTGCAAAAACATGGGCATCAAGCTCGATTATGCTTCCGTCTATCACCCACAAACTAACGGTCAGGTCGAGCGTGCAAATGGTCTCATTATGAGCGGCATCAAACCCAGATTAGTGCGGTCCCTCAAGGAATCTAACACGCACTGGATAGAGGAGCTAGACTCCGTACTCTGGGGGCTGCGGACCGCGCCAAATCGCACCACCGGATACACATCATTTTTTATGGTGTACGGCGCAGAGGCAGTCTTGCCCTGCGACATAATTCATGACTCACCTCGAGAGCGCATGTACGAAGAAAGGGAAGCCGAGCTCGATCGGCAGGACAGTTTGGACACCTTAGAGGAGGAGCGCGACGTGGCAAAAGCTCGTTCCGCATTCTATCAACAGCAGGCTCGAAGATATCAAAGCAGAGAAGTGCGGGCCAAAAACTACAACATTGGCGAATTAGTTCTACGCCTGCCGGACAAGAAAAAGGACAAATTGAAGCCCAAGTGGGAAGGTCCCTTCATAATCGACCAAGTCCTAACTGGTGGAGCATACCGCCTGCGAGATGCGTCGGATAACCGACTCGAGCCGAACCCATGGAACGCAGCCCGTCTCCGAAGATTCTACACCTAGCGCCGGACTCTGTGTTTGTCTCCTTCCTCTGTCCATTTTTTACATTTTCTGTCTCACATTTCTCTCCTTCCCCTCTTTTCTTTTATAACCCTTAAAGGCTTCTCAAGTGACGTGCTACTCGCGCTCATTAAACCTGGGGGCTTCTTTAACAGAAGCTTATTTATACGGGCTTCACGCCCACCACATGTGTCAAACTTCCGCATGTACCTTTTCTTCACCATTATATGCATCGATATGACTTAAGTTTTGGCCAAGCTGGGTTGCCTGGCTCCTGTGCTTACCCCTACGTTCCCGATTGTTCGGCTAGGTGGTAAAGGGAGCACCTCTGCGATTGTTACTGCCGGATCAGCCAGATGTGTACCTCAGACTGGGTGAAGCCGAAAGCTAGCATTCTTAAGGGAATATTCGGTTGGTGAATCAAAAGATGACCTTTTTTACTCTTTTATATATATGCCCCTAGATGATTTTCCTGCGTTTGCAGTTCGGACATGCACTTTAGGGCATGCCTCCCAGAGAAAGGAACCCCTAACGGAACTATTCTCTCTAGAAGATGTTTCTTACTAACTATGTAATATAACATAACTAGTTGGGCACTTGTCTGATAAAGCACTAATGACCCCTACGCCTGGTCTCCATGCATACCTCGGTTGTTACATAACCGGTAGGGTATTCGGAAACACTCCGGACCATCAGGTCCTGAGGTCAAAGCGAAAAGGTCGGCAACGACAAACGATCTACAATCCGGCTAGAAGGCATTACACATGTCAATTAAAAATTACATAGTCACTATGACTGATTGTATTCCTCTTCGATACCATCTAACAGGCTGTCTAACTTACAGTCCTGCTGGGAATACTTTGCGGCCAATGCTACTTGGTCGTACACTAAGCTTACAGGGATCTCCTTCCCGTCAGGCCCCACAGGTCCGACCTCGGCCACGTGGTTTGGGTCAGACTTCGTGTACCGCGTCTTCACCATGGCCCAGGCCGATATCTTCCACAACCAGAAGCGTCGCCGAGCTCCCCTAAGCTTCTCCGAAAGCTCTCCAAGGCCCTCGGGCATGGAGTGGGAAGGCCATAAGGCTTGGGCAACGCCCCGCATCGCCTGCCGAACTCGTTCGTGCAGTTGCGAGAGCTCGGGAAGAAGGTCACCCATAGAACCGGACATCTCCTCTGCAGGACGACCCGTTAGCATACCTACATACATTACTCTGTTAGTCAACTTCCTCGCCGAACTCTTTTCTTTCAAAGATTCGCTTAAGCACTTACTAAATATGCCGCGTCGAAGCCGCTGATTCTCCTTAGTAGAGTCCGACAGCTAGCCATGAACATCTTTAAGCTCAACGACCAGCTTGGTGTTGGCATCCTGAAGATCATTCTTCTCCCGCCTCACCCTTGTCAGCATACTCTCACCGGCCTTTAGCTGGCGTATGAGTTGTTGTCTCTCCGGATCCAGTCCGGCGCCATCTGCAACATGATTTGTCAGATTTACACCCACGCCGCACTTCGCAAAATACTAATCTTTTGAAGTATATTTTACCAAATGGGGTCCCTTTGGGCTCCCTTGTCGCGGCTAGTGCGACCTCCAGTTGGGCTTTGCACTCTTCCAGCTCCTGGAACAGTACGGTATTCTTCTCTGTAAGAACCTACATAACAAATGATCCTTAAATCAGTTACTCTAACTGTTTCAAGTCTCGGGGGCTACTGGTATATATATATATATATATATATATATATATATATATATATATATTCCAAAATTTTCTTACCCGTATGTCTTTTACATATTGCTCTGTGGCTCTGGCTAAACCATTTTGAGCGGCACGGAGGTACACATCTCCCGAATTGAAAGCATTTAATGCCTCTTGGGAGAAACCAGCATCGCGAAGAATTGTCCGGTGACGCCTGTGGTTCATGGCACTCTCCACCTCGGAATTGGTGGCAGACAGCCTGTCCGCATCCTTTGTTGGAGGGGCGTCCGGTGCGCGCCTTGTGTTCGTTTCCGCTTCCGGGCCAGGCGTTGGAGCCTGCCTGGTGGAGGCACGATTGGCAACCTCTCCGGATATAGTCCGACGAGGTCTCTTCGTCCTGAAGATAGCGCGAACATTAAATACGCCCTGAAGGAATAACACCAGGGAAAAAGAGGGTGTGCTATACCTTTGCACCGGCGTCTCAGTTCGGACTACATTCCTTTTTACCCCACGGGGCCCTGCGGCCCCTCGTTAGCTAGCCGCCGCAGGTTCGGCCTCCCGCCTCGGAAACCTCCCCTGCAAAACATGGTCATTGTCAGAAAAACTGAAATGCGTGAGAATGGATTCCTTCTCAAGGGGATGAGACTTCGCTCTCTGTTACCTGGGAGGCCGGGATTAACCCTGGGTAATCAGCCGTAATGGCCACCAAGGTATTGTCCTTGCTTAGCTGATGAAACACCCCATCAATCAGCTCCACCGATATGTCCGGATCCTCTTCGGAGTCCGGACCAAGGGACCGTTCTGGATCCTCGGGCTGTGGGGGACGGCTGTTTATATCCTTTGCTTCCTGACGCAGTTCCTGCTTTGAAGTCGTTAGACTACATATTTAATCATGGGAATATAAAACGGATGGGTAAGCACAATTGTCCACTTACCCAACTCGGAGGGTTGTACATAGTAAATCCGCCCTGCGGGTTGATGCGGGGGAATTCCTCCTCTTCTCCCTTGTACAAAGTGGATAAGATCTTTACTAGAGCGGCAGTTGAGGCTGGCCCCTTACGACCGTAACGGGTGGCGTCATCCTCCCCGTTAAAATCCCACATGGGGTGGCCCCTATATTGAAGCGGCTGCACCCCCCGCATAATGCATGCGGCCATGACTCCGATCATGGTTAGTCCGAAATGAGCCAATAGTCTTATCCGACCCATCAGGTGAAGGACGTCCCTGTCGCCTTCTCTCTGAGAACTCCGCGGATGACAGCTTAGGCGTTTCTTTAAGGGAGCACTGTTGAATTCAGGGAGACCGACCCGGATAGGATCCGGCAGCGGGACATCATCTATATAAAACCATTCCGAAGGCCAGTCCTCGGACGCCTTCTTTGGGGTTCCGGATAGATATCCGGTCCCGGCGATACGCCACACTTCGGCTCCGCCCACTTGATATATAGACCCCTCTTGAGAGCAGGGCACCAAGCAGAATAACCTCTTCCACGGTGCGAAATGAGCCTCAACACCAAAGAATAGCTCGCAAAGGGTGACGGAGCCCGCGATATGCAATATAGAGGCGGGCGTGAGATCGTGCAATTGGAGGCCGTAGAACTCCAGAAGCCCATGAAGAAATGGATGAATTGGAAATCCAAGTCCTCTTATTAGATAAGGGACGAGGCACACCCGCTCTCCTTTGGAGGGATTGGGGGTGCTCTCCGCTTGCTCTCCACCATTATAGGTGGCGAGTCCGGCTCGGACCGGGACCATATAGGCTTGAGGGAGGAATCCCTTGACCTGAAGCGACACTAGCTCGCTGTGCGGGATGGAGCACCTCTCCTAGTCTCCAGGTTTAGAACTGGAAGGGCGAGGGCAGGAGCTGCGACGGCTGGCCATGTTGGAATGGACCTTTGCTGGAGGCGCTCTGATGATTACTCGCGGTGAGAAGAAGGTGCGGTTTGGATCTGAATCCCCATCCCATTAAATAGGCGGCTCGTTTATGCGGCTAGGGGTGTGAATGTAAAAACACCCCGACTTTTCGCATTCGTTTGACATGTGGAAGACGGCCATTATTGGGCGTGGAAGCCAAGGTGCGCTACATTACGAAAATCGGACATTATTCAGGAGGTACACGGAATTTGGAGAAGAACCCGCCTTGCAATGCCGAAGACAACCTGCGCGCCGGACTCATCGTCATTGAAGCCTGGTTCGGGGGCTACTGAGGGAGTCTTGGATTAGGGGGTGTCCGGGTAGCCGGACTATACCTTCAGCCGGACTCCAGGACTATGAAGATACAAGATTGAAGACTTCGCCCTGTGTCCGGATGGGACTTTCCTTGGCGTGGAAGGCAAGCTTAGCGATGCAGATCTTCAAGATCTCCTACCATTGTAACCGACTTTGTGTAAACCTAACCCTCTCCGGTGTCTATATAAACCGGAGGGTTTTAGTCCGTAGGACAACCTCATACACAACAATCATACCATAGGCTAGCTTCTAGGGTTTAGCCTCCTTGATCTCGTGGTAGATCTACTCTTGTACTACCCATATCATCAATATTAATCAAGCAGGACGTAGGGTTTTACCTCCATCAAGAGGGCCCGAACCTGGGTAAAACATCGTGTTCCTTGCCTCCTGTTACCGTCCGGCCTAGACGCACAGTTCGGGACCCCCTACCCGAGATCCACCGGTTTTGACACCGACAGACGCGCTTGTCCAAAATGTGGGGTAAGTTACGAAAGTACCCCCACCGATTTGAGGTGGTTCTTTCGGTTCAGGGGTATCACGGGCATTTCGCGTGTCGGGATTTCATAGGAGGTGGGATTTTTCGCGCGCGTTGCAATTTTGGAATAGCAAGGCGCGGGTTGAGATGGAGGGAGTTGTCGGAGAACAACGAGACAAAGATATATCTTAAATATTTCGGGCTAACAAGGCGGGAGTTTCGCCGCATGAAATTTCGGCATAACAAGGCGCGGCTTGAAATTTCAGGAGAACAAGCTTAACATGTACGCAAAAAAGACAATTTAGACTAGTATGATATACTACCTACAATGTGTTTAACACGCACAACACACACACACAGACACCATTTAGACTAGTAAGGTACACGTGCATTGCACGCATGAGATTTGGCAACCAAATTATGAATAAATACCACATTATAGCATGTAAGCTTCGAGTCATATATGCATGATGTAGATGTTCATTTAATTCTTATAGTTCATTTCATTCAAAATCATCTAGTTTTTATAAGAAAGCTAATCTATTTTAAGATTCATGGAATTGTGCGTTGTAAGGCATAAAGTAAAAACAAATCATGTAAAAAAACATTTGGGCAATTCTGATACGGAAGATTACAGAACAAAGAAGAAGTTCTTGTGTTTTGAGGCTTGTGCATTATGCTTAAGTTCAACCATAGAGTCTTCTAGATTGTACATGTGGCAAAATCTGGTGGAATCTAGATGATATCCAACGGCTAGTAGTGCTCAAATTTCCCAGCTCTGCACCATCGGATTGGCCTCATCCAATGACCATCTTTCAAAGTTAAAGTTATCCGCACACTATATAAAAAATATAAAATATAATATATATATATATATATATGGGTATAGATATAGATATGTGATGCGAAAGCCAGCCATCATCTCCAACTACAATAGTGTGTCCATGCACGGATGCAATGTGGCCAAATGATGTCTGCCATTGGTATCTCAAATTCAAACCAATCTGACCTTGTTCGATGTGTATAGATTGCAACATGCTCGTTTCCAAACCACACCGCGCAGATCTCCGTTATATTAATGCATGCATGGGTTTCAAACATCATGATCTCTTATTCAAATATTTGAATTCAATTTTACATTGATTATGACCTCACCTAGTCTTTTACACCCACACATTGGTCTTCTCTTTATAATTGTACCACTAACTTTCTCTCATGCATGCATGCACACACACTACCATTCGGCATTATCCATCTCACACATGCAATCTTTTTCTTCAAGTCGGTCTACCATGAAGGCACACACACACACATCCCCCTCTCCATCATATCGGGCATTCTTTATCTCTCACGTGCATGCGCAACGATCGATGTTCCTCTATGTGTGTGTGTGTGTGTGTATAGCTAGGTCTTTCATAGTTTTCCACATAAACCGGTCAATCTATATATCTAGTGAGGTCTCACCCTCTTTCCCACGTCCACATCGATCAATCTATACCTCTCTATATAGGATTACATATATAGCTAATACACCCACATTAATTATATATCCAACGCCCCTCTCATCATCCATGCCTTCCGCTTCATCTCTCAGACGCGCACACAATGGTGAAGACAGGGGGCAGCAAGCCCCCCCCCCTAACATCACTATATATCGAGGCTAATATGAATGTGATCATTAGACAATTGCTGGTAAAATGGTTTAAGTTGATGAATTGACCCTCCTCGTAAAGGATTAGCAATGCTTGGCCCCCTAGCTCATGGGACATTTTTCATGGCTCCGCCACTGCGCGCAACAGCACACGTTCTCGCCCCCTCTCTCTAAATATCGATCTCGTAGTTGTGCACTCCTTCATAGTCTCCCTCCACTCGGCCCCTCACACCATCTTCTAGCCCCCCACCGGATTTTGCCACATGTACAATCTAGCAGACTCCATGGTTGAACTTAAGCATAATGCACAAATATCAAAACAATAGTGGTTCTCCTTTGTTATAGAATCTTCCGTATCATAACTGCCCAAAATTATTTTCTAGTTGAATTGCCATTATTTATTTTTACTTTATGCTTTGCAGTGCACAATTCCATGAATCATAAAATAGATTAAGGGCTTCTTTGATTCAAAGGATTCTCGAAGGAATTTTGGAGGATTCTAATCCTTAGGAATTTTTCCTATCTTGGTTGTTTGATTCGTAGGATTGTAAACCATAGGAATTTTTCCATATGATTCATTTGCACTAGATTTCATAGGAAACATCCCATCCACTCAAACCTCTTTGAAAGAATTCTGCGTTTTTTCTATGCACAATCAAACACTCGTACCATCCTGTAGGATTCAAGACGACATTCCACTCTAATCCCATGTTCTTCCTATTCCCGCGTTTTAGAAATCCTACGAATCAAAGAGGCCCTAGGTTTTTTATAAAAACTAATTGATTTTGAATGAGATGAACTATAATAATTAAACGAAGGTCTACATCAGGCATATATGATTCAGAGCTTACATGCTACAGTGTGGTATTTATTCGTAATTTGGTTGCAAAATCTGATGCGTGCAATGCACGTGTACCTTACTAGTACTTCGAGTATGTGCAAAACACAATGGCACGCTACACAATGTCTCTCTTATAGTTCATGAAGCCACCTGGCACATGTGGAGGCGTTGTCGCGACATCCTCCCACATTTATGGTTAAAATGTGACACTAAATACGACTAGTAAGTAGTACAGTAGCAGTACTAGTATTTGACTGCATGTGTCACCTTCTCTGCGAGGAATGAATAGAACAATGCTAAAAATGAGATGACTAGCAAATTAGATCATTATTTATCGCCAATAGAACAATGCCCCTTGCTAGTATTATATAATAAGAGTAGAGAGTAGAGGATATGGCACTGGGCTACCGTGTTTCGTGCTCCTCCGTTGTACTCTAGGGGAAAACTTGAGTATACCGCACGGTTCTTTGCTTCTCCTCAGGTCATCGGCACATTAATACGAGCAGTCAAATCACAGGGCCCCGCCTTCCAGCAATAATGAGCCATCAAATCACAAAGGCCCTCGCCTCTCGTGAAAAGGTCCAAGCTAGACTGCCCCGCCCTATAGCCTTTTAAAAATTGTATACATTTGTATAGTAGTAGTATCGATGGATAGCGCCATGGAGCAAAACTAACAAGATGTAATTAAAGAAAAAAGGTGGTACATATAGAGAGCGCTCATCGCCAAATTATGCATATACTATATGACACTACCCACTATGAAGGTACTAGTAGCATAGACTAATAACTGGTCTATGTTACTCTCCACTATGACCAGCCAAAGTCGAGGCACGGATACCAACGAGGGCCTGGTTGTGTCTATACTTGGACAACTCACCCGACTACATGCGCACCAGGCAGACGAAGCTCGTGTCATGTTGGTGCCGTGTGCGACCCGCACATTAACCAAAACCTCACGCCTCCATCTTAGCCTCCGCGTTTAAAACATCTCAATCTCAAGGCCAGGGAGCAACGTGAAACCTATGATAGAGCCAATCAGATGGTTGAGAACACTACCATTCGTAGCTATAGATGCGTGTGTGAGAGAGGACGAGTGCGTGCGTGTGTGAGAGAGTACAACTGCATGTGGGTGGCATCGACCTAGGGAGTAGTGATGGTGCGTGCGAGAAGTCCCGAGAGATAGGTGTAATGCGTCTGAGAAAAAGACTAGTCTATAGCTCGCCACGAGGCTATTCCTGTCGAACGCCAAGCGTAAGATATGTATCTGACGGTGCCAGTTTTTGCACATACACAATAGTAGAAAAAGAACTAGTACCATGGCATATGCTACACCACGGCCGAGAAAACGTGTCGACGTTACGCCATCCGGGAATAGTGCCACACTTTGAAACTAGAACCGTCAATAAATTTTGAGCGCGTCTCGTCACATTCCAAATTACTACTACTACCACGCTATATTTAATTGCAAACATGTTCACACGGAGCACAACCTAAACGGTTTCCCACTTAGGAGCGTATTAGTAGTACTCCTACTCGGTTATAAATACTACTATGCTAAGATGATTGCACATTCCTCCTCAACTCCTCATCCACAAAAAACAATCAAGTCAATCAAGCCATAGCCAGCATGAGTTGTGGGTCGAGAGATTTCCACCAGGGAGAGGTGAGCATGGAAGAGGAAGCACGAGTGTCGGTGTCAAAACCGGCGGATCTTAGGTAGGGGGTCCCGAACTGTGCGTCTAGGCCGAATGGTAACAGGAGGCAGGGGACACAATGTTTTATCCAGGTTCGGGCCCTCCTGATGGAGGTAAAACCCTACGTCCTGCTTGATTAATATTGATGATATGGGTAGTACAAGAGTAGATCTACCACGAGATCAAAGAGCCTAAACCCTAGAAGCTAGCCTATGGTATGATTGTATGTTCGTCCTATGGACTAAAACCCTCCGGTTTATATAGACACCGGAGAGGGCTAGGGTTACACAGAGTCGGTTACAATGGGAGAAGATCTACATATCTATATTGCCAAGCTTGCCTTCCACGCCAAGGAAAGTCCCATCCGGACACGGGACGAAGTCTTCAATCTTGTATCTTCATAGTCCAAGAGTCCGGCCAAAGGTTATAGTCCGGCTATCCGGACACCCCCTAATCCAAGACTCCCTCAGTAGCCCCTGAACCAGGCTTCAATGACGACGAGTCCGGCGCGCAGATTGTCTTTAGCATTGCAAGGAGGGTTCCTCCTCCGAATACTTCATAGAAGATTTTGAACAGAAGGATAGTGTCCGACTCTGCAAAATAAGTTCCACATATTGCCATAGAGAGAATAATATTTACACAAGTCTAATCTGCTGACGTATTCCGTAGCGTGTCATCACGCCACAGCCAAGCCTTTATTTGAACCGTTTTTACTGTCCCACCTCAGCGCGTTTTGTGAGGCGGTTTCCTTGACACGTCTTGTGGAAGCAGAGATCGTGTCCCCTTTATTTACAGGATTCTCATCAATACGGACATGGGTAACCCAATCGTGCCTGTTGGTGTGTCTCCTCAATCAAAGGCGAGTACAAAACGGTCACGGGGAGGGCTCTTGGTATTCAACCTCTTATAAAGAGACCAAGGCCTTACTCCTTTCTTTTGATCTCAATCGAGTTCGCCCTTCGCCTCGAGTTCCAACACCCAAGGCCCCATATTTCAGGCGCTTCGAACTTTCGACGATGTCCGGCTCCGACCTTCGAGGCCGATGGACGCCTTCCTCCGTCATGGAGGAAGACGTGCTAAAGCTGAGAGAGGCCAGGTTTTTGACCGGCGAAATCTCGCATAGGCTGCCTGCTCACGGGCAGGTTATTCCTACTCCCAAGCCTGGTGAGAGCTGTCTCACTTCCTCCGAGGGCTAGGCTTCACGGCGGATCCCTTCCTGAGGGGGCTCATGTTTTATTATGGGCTGGCATTTCATGACTTAGCCCCGGAGTCCATCCTCCACATCTCATCGTTCATTGTCGTGTGCGAAGCCTTCCTCCGTATTACTCCTCACTTCGGACTGTGGCTTAAGACCTTTAAAGTAGAGCCGAAGATGATTGAGGTACAGCATGTGGAGTGCGGAGGCACTGTTATAAGAAAGAATGCTGACGCTCCATGGCCCGAGGGCCCTTTTCAAGAGGAGTTTAGCTTATGGCAACAACAGTGGTTTTATATCACAGCTCCCAGGAGCACCAAGTGGGTGGCACTGCCTGCTTTCCGCTCGGGTCCCCCGCCACGACTGGCGTCATGGGTCAATAAGGGGCTGGACTAGGGGTCGGCAAAGGACGTGCCCCTGTTGCAGGGCCGCATCCGAGATCTCCTAGAAAGAGACATCAGTCTGGTCGTGGTGACGCGGGCTATGTTAATTCGCCGAGTTCTGCCCTGCAAACGTTGCCCCCTCCGCCTATGGGAGTTCAACCCAGAGGGACCACGAGTTCTCCAACATTTTCTTGGCATGATGCCCGTGGAAATGTACAAATTGTTCTTCAGACCACAAGTAGTGTGTCTGGATTCTACGGAGGATGCAGGTCTGAGCTGCAATCGTCCGGATACTCAAGTAAGTAGCCCTGTGCCCGGACACACCATCCGTTCATTTATCACAACATCACCCTTAAAAGAGTTGTCTTTGAAATAGGAGTGGGTAGCGAAGGCGAAGTTAATCAGGTGTTCGGCCCCCCTTCCCGAGACCTCGCCGGATCTCGTGTTAACCAGGATGCTGAAGATCGTTCCTTCAGAAGAAAGCGAAGGGGGGGACAAAGAAGCTGCTGCCTCCCCGAAGGAGGCTGTATGGGAAGGAGGAATCGAAAATTCCTCTACTCAGGGGAGGAAGAGGACTGCCTCTGAAGACCCGGAGTCCATGGTCTCAAAGCGGGGGAAGAAATCTTCACCAGAGGGTCCTGTGCCGGGGGATGCCTCGGTCGTACTATGCCCTCAAGGGGATCAGCCCTCCACCAAGCCGTAAGTAGAGAGGGGAGGTTTAAAATGAGAGAAATCCTTGTTTTATTTCTGAGGAAAATAACCGAAATTTTACCTTGTAGTTCGGATCTCAGCCCTTCTCAGCAGAGCTCATCTTCAGGGGATCTTCTTCCAGAGATGATGGAGAGCGGAACGCCTCCCCCTGCCGTACCGCCTTACGAGGCGGGCGATCCTGAGGTATCGTTGCGGAGGGTTTCTCCGAATACGGCGGGGCCGGAAGGCAATCATATGGCCCCCCAAGGCCATCCGTGTCCGGTCTTTGAAAAAGGCCATCGAACGAGTCCGGCACCGCCTGGTGCTCGGTCGGATGAACTGAAGGATCTGTTAGGGCGAGCGTCTATCTCAGAGGAACACCGTACGTTGATGGGTATGGTAATTGAAAGGATTTCGTCCGCTGAAAGCGGGTTGCACAAGGCCGTCAGGAGTTTACTGACAGGCTTTGAGGTACGCGAGGTGACGTACCTTTTGACAGTTCCGCATATAAGATGCGCCCTATGTAGATAGTAGCCCCTGAGACTCTGTGTGTTGTCGAAGACGACAGCACACAGAGGATCATAGTCCCAGGTGTAATTTTGCCGCCTTCCTATGTAGGTGGCGAAGTGTCCGGTGGCCAGTCGGACTGATGAATTTGCTGAGCTAACGCGGCAACTTGACGTGGCAGATGCCGACATCGCGCTTGTCAACAAGCGGCTTGACGAGGCGCAAGGTATGTCATTTCTCCGGAGACACCTGGTAAGAGGAGCTTGATGCCAGTATCTTACAGCGTGTCCGCTTGATGCAGATGGGGCCGCTGCCATGGAGAACCTTCGGGCGGAACTTGCCCGAGCCAAGGAGCAAGCCAGGAGAAGTGATGTGGCTGCCGTAAAGGCAATTGAAGAGCTGAAAGCCGAATAGGCTGCTCACTGCTGAAGCAAGAAGGAAATGGCCGAAATGGTTGTGAAGTTAAAGAACGCTGCTGACCGCTGCAAGCTTCTTGAAAAAGAAGATCAGGCGGAGCGGACAGACCTAGAGAAGGCCACTACAGCGGCCAAGGATGCTCGTTCTGCGATGAGAGCGATGAAGGAGGAGCTGCGTCAGGCCGGAGATATCGTGGCTGGAAAGCCCTTTATGTTGCGGATGAAGTTCGGAGATCCTAAATACGCTCCGTTGGACCGGATGTGGAGTTCGGCGGACGCATATATGGATTTAGCTGCGAGTGCCGGTGATGCGGCCGAACATTTTCGAGATCAGAAAGATAGCGAAGTGGAGAAGCTCTCCTGGTCACAATTCAACAATCCAGAGCGTCCGCTTCCGTTGACCGATCGTTTGGCCGAATGGGCCGAACTGAATAGGTTGTCCGGACTCGCCATGAAGGATGTCGTTAATCATCTGTGGCCGGAAAGGCCAAAGCCAAATTGTTATTTTAGCTTGGTGCAGCAGTTCCTTGGTGCCGTGCCGCATATCAATGCGATGAAGAGGTCAGCGTGCATAGAGGGTGCGCAGATGGCCCTTCCCCGTGTCAAGACATACTGGGCGGAGATGGGGGCCACCGCTATTGCATCCCAAGATTCGGACGGAGGCCGAATACCTGCTGAGCACTATTTTCAGGAAGTTCTGCAAGGGGCTCGTTTAATAGAGACGCATTGCCCGAAGGATATTATGTTCGAATCACGTGTATTATTGTAAAACAATATTTTGATGAATTGTAGAATCTTTTTATACTTGTACCTGCAAGTATTATAATGCCTCCTGTGCGGCCATTGAGGTATATGTGTATATAATCTGAAAGATGGCAGTCGTCGGCTTCAGCCCCCACGCATATAATGCGGGGGTGTTCGCAGAAAGCGCATTCTCACACTTGATCCAACGTCTTGGTCCATGAAGGAGGTGATAGCGCAGCGAACTAGGCAATCGGACTATAATGCTTTATCACTTTCACTTAGCCATAGGAGTTTGACAGGGGGGCTACTATATAGCCCATGGTGGCGCCGCACTCGCCCGAACTCAGGGCGCGTGTGTGCCTGGCCGGGAAACGGCCCTTCGTTAATGCGGAGGAATCCCGAAGACTCCAATAGGTCATCGAGTGGTTGACCAGTCTCATGCTATATCATGACAGTCAGTTTTCGGCTTTCTCTACTGAGGTGTTCGCTTGGCTGAACCGGGGTACAATCGCAGTAGTTCTCCTGGTGCCGCCTTAGCCAATAGAGCAGAACGTAAGGCAACAAAACATAGGAGCCGAGCAAACCCAACATTTGACCAAAGACATGATTCGGAGCTCATGCATATAAGGCCAAACTCGCGACGCCGAACACTCCCTAAGGTATTCAGTCTTTATAAAAACGGGTTGAGCAGTGCCCTTGATAATAAGCCCCTGGTGTCCAGGTACGTGCGAAATTCTAACGTGGCCACATGCCAAGATGCCAGCCTCCTCCTCGGTTATACTGTGAATCCGGGGGATGTGCATCAACAAGAGACAGTGAAAAAGGTTTACGTAGGGTCTTAATATAAAGAGAATCCTTGGGACGGGTCCCTGCTGCACGTCTGTGCCTGTGTCTCCATTGTGCCGTGTCCTGGACGGGTGTAGCACGGTGTTCATCTGTAAAAGAGAGGAATTTAGTTGAAAGAAGAATAGCCGTGCGAAATATATGTTGTACTAAGTAAACAAAGTATAATTCAAGATGGGGAAAATTGAGCCTTATTGTCGCTTATTTGACATATGCAGAGCCCTTGTATAGGGGTGTATGGCTACAAAAATCTTTATCAATTATAAGTTTGCTCTGGACTCGCCTATCCGTGTCCGTGGTCTTAATGACCTGTTAGATGCTTTTGTTGGTGAAGTTGTTTTAATGTGTGGCTGTCAAGGCAGCCGTATAGTCTTCTGCGTGCGAGGAACATTCAATGTTTCCCTTTAGTGAGATGATGCCTCGTGGGCCGGTCATCTTGAGCGTGAGAGATGCATAATGCGGTATTGCGTTAAAGCGGGCAAAAGCTTCGCGTCCCAGTAGTGCTTGATAGCCACTTGAAAATGGGGCGATGTGGAAGGTTAGCTTTTCGCGGCGGAAGTTATCGGGGGAACCGAACATTACTTCTAGCAGGAGAGAACCCGTGCAATGGGCATCCGGGCCTGGCGTTACTCCTTTAAAGGAAGTGTTGCTATGGCGAATTTTTGTTGGGTCCATCCCCATTTTGCGGACTGTGTCCTGATATAGCAGGTTTAGACCACTGCCGCCGTCCATCAGGACTTGTGTAAAGCGAAATCCGTTGATTATCAGATCTAATACCAAGGCGGTCCAACCTGCGTTCCGGATACTTCTGGAGTAATCCTGATGGTCGAAGGTGATCGGTTTTAACAACCAGTGGCGAGACTCCTTTGTGATAGGCCGCATGGCGCGTACCTCTATAGGCGCCACTTTGTTTTTCCCTTTTGTCACGTGAAGTAAGTTTACTGTTTTGACTTCTTGTGGGAAATTCTTTTGTTTCCCGGTGCTCTGCTGGTGGGGTTCGTCATCGTCCTCACTTGGTGTATCGAGCCCCTTGTGTTCGGCGTTGAGCTTGCTGGACTACTTGAAGACCCAACATTCTCTGTGGGTATGATTAGCGGGTTTACCAGGGGTGCTATGGATCTGACATACTTGGTCCAGAATTTTGTTTAGGCTGGACAGTTCATCTCTGGCGCCTTTAGAGGGCTGCTTTTGCTGACTTGGCCGAGAGCTTTTGAATCCGGCATTTACTGTCGTGCTCTTCGTGCTATCTTCTTTATTCCGACGTTTGTTATTGTTGTTACGCCGTGATTTCCCGTTTCCATCTCTAGCTTCGGATGTACTGGGGTCGCTAGTGCTACATCTGGCTAGCCAGCTATCCTCACCCGCGCAAAAGCGGGTCATGAGGCTTGTTAATGCTGCCATTGTTCTCGCCTTTTCTTGGCTGAGGTGTCTGGCAAGCCATTCGTCAGGGACGCTATGTTTAAAAGCTGCCAAGGCTTCGGCGTCCGGACAGTCGACTATTTGGTTCTTTTTAGTAAGAAACCTGTTCCAAAGCTTTCGGGCTGACTCTCCGGGTATGCCTCTATGTTTACGGGTTTGAATCCCTCTGGAAATTCATGGTCCAGCACCTCATCGGTGAAACATAGGGGGTGTGCGGCGCCCCTATATCTGGGCGTGCCGTGGTGTTCGGATGTTTGGTGTGTTGCATCGTGTGCTGGAGTGCGCTTGCGCGGTCCATAGATGGATCTAGTTGCTTTGTCCTTTTGATGCGAGCACTTGCGTGGATCGTGTATTGGCTTCTGTGCGGCGTTGCTTGCCGCTCCATGTTGGCCGTGAGGTCGTCTATCTGGCCAGGTGGCCGTTATAATTTTTGGTTGCGGGGGTTCTAAGGCCTCCTCATCGAATTCAGGTAGCAACTTCTGCTTTGGGTAGCTCTTGGTGAGGCGATTACCGCCATACTTCGTTGCTGTGTTGAGTACTTTACTCCATCTGATTTGGAGTATGTCTTGCGCCGCCTTGAGCCTTTGCTTCTGCCTTTTTAGACTCCTCACGGTGGCAACAAGCCTTTGATGGGCATTTTGTTGCTCCGGGCGTCTGGCCGGTGTTATGTCGGACTATTATCCTTGACAGAGTTGGTTTGTTCAGTTCGATTATCTGCGTTGCCGTGGTCCGGTAGTGGTTCGCCCTGCTCTAACGCTGGGTCTATATGATCATTATTTCTGTCAAGGCGGGATTTGGGGCGGCGCTTACGCCGCCGCTTTGAATGCTTCTCGAGGGGACAGCCCTTTGTTGCGTCCTTCCGTTCCTCGTCGTTGTTTTCCTTTGGTGTGTCCACCATGTATACGTCATGTGATGAGGTGGACGTCCAGTGCCCTATGGGCAGTGTTCCTCTTTGTCTCTCGCATCGTCGTCCATACCGTCGATGTCTTCGGAGTCGAAGTCGAGCATGTCGGTTAAGTCATCGACAGTGGCTACTAAGTGGGTGGTGGGTGGGTCGCGAATTTCTTCAACGTCCGCATCCCAGTCCTGCCGGACATAGTTTGGACAGGATCCACCTGATAAGGAGAGAGACCTTAATGAGTTCAGTATGTCGCCAAAGGGCGAGTGCTGAAAAATATCCACGGAGGTAAATTCCATGATCGGCGCCCAATCAGATTCGATAGGAACGGGCGCAGGCGATTCGGAGTCCGTGGCCGGGAAGGATTCGGCAGTTTAACAACACGGCTCTCGTGCAAGGTAAGGTCGATGTTCGGCACGATCACTGCTGAGGGTAAGGCCTCCGTGGCGGGGTCCATCCACCCGTCCACGGAAGGCGCAACTAGCTCCGAATTGAAGGTCGGAGCGGCTGCCGGTGCGATCTCCTTAACACTGTTCGATGGGAGAGCTAAGTCATACTCATCGTGACCGCGTGGCGCACAAGGCAGAGGCTCGAATCCGTCGAAGATCAAATCTCCATGGATATCGGTCATGTAGTTTAAGCTTCCAAACCTGACCTGGTGGCCAGGGACGTAACTTTCAATCTGCTCTAGATGGCCAAGCGAATTGGCCTGCAGTGCAAAGCCGCCGAACACGAAGATCTGTCCAGGGAGAAAAGTCTCACCCTGGACTGCATCGCTATCGATGATAGTAGGAGCCATCGAGCATAATGGCGACGACACAGAGGAACTCTCAATGAAAGCACCAATGTCGGTGTCAAAACCGGCGGATCTCGGGTAGGGGTCCCGAACTGTGCGTCTAGGCCGGATGGAGGAAGGGGACACAATGTTTTACCCAGGTTCGGGCCCTCTTGATGGAGGTAAAACCCTATGTCCTGCTTGATTAATATTGATGATATGGGTAGTACAAGAGTAGATCTACCACGAGATCAAAGAGGCTAAACCCTAGAAGCTACCCTATGGTATGATTGTATGTTCGTCCTATGGACTAAAACCCTCCGGTTTATATAGACACCAGAGAGGGCTAGGGTTACACAGAGTCGGTTACAATGGGAGGAGATCTACATGTCTGTACTGCCAAGCTTGCCTTCCACGCCAAGGAAAGTCCCATCCGGACACGGGACGAAGTCTTCAATCTTGTATCTTCATAGTCCAAGAGTCCGGCCAAAGGTTATAGTCTGGACACGGAGGTCCCGCCGCGCCGTCGATGTAGCAGACTGGTCCGGCCATGCCGCAGAAGCAGCAGAGATGTCCCGCCGCACCGCCGAAGCAGCAGGGAGGTCCCGCCGTGCCGCGGCGGCCTGGGAAAATTTCTCGCGGGCAGGCGAGGACTCTTACAGGCACATGCATGTGATAGTCCATAGCCAGATGGATCAGATCTCCGGCTGGGCGAGGATGCAGGACGAGGCTACCGGCGTCATCCGGCAACTTGGGGAGGGCAATGTGAAGCTCCGGGGCGAGCGCGACCTGCTGAGGGCGAAGATTGTTGGAAGGGCGAAGCAGGAGGAGGAGACCGCTGCCGTGTTGCAGAGGACGGGCGTCATCATCAAGAAACTTATGGTCGATAATCCCATGCTCCGCATCAAGCGCAACAGGATGGTGGAGGAATCCATGGATGCTGCCAAGCAGTGTATTAAGGACATGAAACTCATGAAAGAGATCATCGCCCGCCGCGAGAACTAGTCTCCGCGACCTGCAGCGCACAAAGATAGTAGAGATCAGCGAGCTAGATCGTTGTATGCATCTTCCTTCTTCTTTTGCCCTTGTGTATTTCGGGCATAGCCGCATGTGGCTTTTTTAATTATCTTCCTAATTATGTAAGACTATTATTATCCACTCTCGTCGTCCTTATATATATTCATCAGTCTTGCTATAAGTTGTAGTAGATGCTATATAGGTCCATCGGATCTTACATCAAGATCCGTGCAAAATTTTCTTTTCAGATTTTCTTTTTTCTCTCTTAAATCTCAGTCGACTGAGACATTGCCACGCCATTAAACAGAAGCTCGGGCGCCATTAATGTAGACCTTGGGAGAGAGGTGGACGGTAGATGGAGGTCAAAGGGCTCTCCTCCCGATAAGCACGCGCAGGGGTCTAATCGCATGCCTCTCGTCCTCAAATAGCTACCCTGCACAGCGCCTCCTAGCTAATAAAAAAAGGGGACGCGTGGCGGCACGTAAATGGTAAATAGAACGCCCACGGTTTCAATAATACTTGTGTTTCCGATTGTAACGTGTTAGCACTTGTTGCGAAATGACTTTGTTGATTGTTAATGTGTGCGCCTTCCAAATCGGACAGCAAAAAATGCCATTGATCCGTGAGATGCCTGCTCAAAATGCAATTAGATATCTAAAAAATGCCATCGTTAAGTTAGATGTTTGCTCGGAAATGCCATTAGACATTGTTATTTTCACGTCAAACCCGTTGACCATGTTGCATGACAAAAATAAACCGATTCTCAAAATGATTAGTTAATCGTGTCCAGCACAACACACCCCTCAAATAAAACTAAGCACCCTAGAATTCTTTGACAAAACTAAGCACCCTGAAATTCTTTGACAACTAAACTGCTGGCTATATGATGTTGGCCATATATATTGTACATATATAATGTCAAGAAACGAGTGGTTGTACTATACCAACTAAAAGATGAAATGTACGAAATATAACGAGAAGAAACATAGCATAGTTCTGCTGGGGGCTCAGCACAACACACCCCTCAAATAAAACTAAGCACACCAGAAATTAAACTAAGCAACTAATCTGGTAGACACTGCATTAGAACCACCATGAGCAACGACACTGCACCTTACTCGGATTCCTCTTCCATGTCCTCGACTTCGTCCTTGTCCCTCTTCCTCTTGGGCGATACTTCTTTGCTTGATCAGCACACTTGGCTCTTGCTCTTCATCCAACCCTTGTAGATATTGAAACAAAGGTAGCCATCCATTGCAGCGTAGTGGATGTGGTCTATATCTAGTACAGTCCACTGCCATGCATAATGAAACGTGTGCGGAGCTTTCTTCAGTTCACCATACATACGATGAACCATGGCTCCTGCCAGGGTCAGCATTGAAGGCTGATCAAGGGAGGGCACCAGCCCTTCCTTTTGGAGGTCGAAGGGGTCAGCTACAACGAGGCCTATCTGACCCAGGATTTCCTTGTCGTTCCTAAAGTCTACAGTAACGAATTTGACTCGGCCGCCCTTGAGGAAGTTCTTAAATTCCTCGCACTCAACGTTGGCATGGCATATGTGGTAGACCAAGCATAAGTCATGCATGCAAACCTGGATCACGGCAGGCTTCTTCTTCTCTGCCTCCTTTAGTTGCTTCTCACTTCCCAGGACTGTGGTGTACTCAACATCTAGCCCAGCGACCCACTCATCATTTGAGTTTTCAAACATGCATTCGAAGCGAGCAAGGCATTCTTTCACCGTTGCGGAAGAACGGGTGTAGATGACGTCGAACTCATCATCGGTGATGGTTCTAACCTTGTACTCACCGCCGATCATGGAGATTTGGGACGCCATAGATTTGGGAGGAGGGCTAGGATTAGTGGAACTGCCATAATGTGAAAGGACGGGACAACTAGGAGTGGTTTATCGATTGTAAAAATGTCGAGTGGGGGGCGTGTGCGAATGGCAGGGTAGTGGCTTGCCTGGTGGATAAATGGATTCGTGCACAGTACTATGGGGGCCCAATTAGATGTCATGTCTACTCGATGCCCAATTAAATGGCTTTCGATGTCATGTCAAGTGTCGGGCAAATTACAGGTGATACGAAGCTTTCCATTCCCCCATGATACGGGCTACCGAGAGACCTTGGATCTGAGATCGAACGGTTGCATGGCATGATTCTAGACGTATGGGTGAATATCCTATCCTGGAGGGTTATTCTGCGAATTTTCAGCAACTTAGCATGCGACCGTTAGATCTCAGATCCAAGGGCTGCCAGCAGCCCGTATCATGGTCGCGCCTACCACGACCGTCGCCTCGCTCGCGTGGTCGCGCCCTTGGAGATTTAACATGGTGTGTTAGGCTATCTGATGTTGGCATGTCATACATAGTCATCACTTAGTCACTCATACAACAAGGTTAGCTATAAGGTTGGCTATGAGAGTATTTTTTGTTTACTTCTCTCTATCTCTTTCTTCGTAGTATTTATTGCATTTGCCAAGGAGTGACCTCTTCCAATGAAATGGTGCTTAGATGAGGTGCTATGGGTATTAAATGGCTTAGCAACTAAAGTCCCAAATGCATAGGTGCTTAGTTTTTTGTTGCTAAGTGTGCTTCATCTAGGTACATGCACTTATCACCGTTTCTTCCTGGGGTCACCAAACTAGTCTCTCTCTTCTTAATTAACTTGCCACATCAGACTGTATGCCTATGTGGCAGGCTTAGCACCTGTAGGATCAAGTACAATAGTGGGCTATAAGCCCGCGTTACATGGCATTTTTGCATATGCGAGGGAAAGAGGCAAGGAAAAAGTGGAGGAGTGGGCTCTCAAGCAAGAGCCGTCCTCTACATGGTGGAGCATCGGGAGAGGCACCTGTATGGAGGTGGTCAGGAATCGGGAGACTCAAGCCGGTCGTAGCATCGCAGTTAAAATGATAATGGCAAGTCAAATCACCGGGCCCCACCTGTCCAGCAGTAACTCACTGTCAAATCACACAGCCCTACGTTTGCAGCAGCCTACTCCCTCATCTTCTCGCGTCTCTGTTGAACCGATTAGGCGGAACTGCCCCACCTACCATGCGGGAAAAGCCCCACCCTCGACTTTAAAATACTCCCTTCATTCTTAAATATTTGTCTTTCTAGACATTTCAAATGGACTACCACACACGGATGTATCTAGACATATTTTAGAGTGTAGATCCACTCATTTTGCTCCGTATGTAGTCACTTGTTACAATATCTAGAAAGACAAATATTTAGGAACAGAGGGAGTAGTATAGTATACTAATTTTGTATCCATGGATTGCACCATGGAGCAAAGCCTCAAGAAAACGGCGGTACACATGTACGGAGTATACAGCACGCCCGTCGCGTTCGCGCCGCACCCCAGACGGTCGGTCGGTCTGGCATGCGCTCTCCAAATGGAACGCGTGTCATATTGCATTTGCACAGACATGTGGGACCGCAATTGAGAACCGGCCATAGGCACACTCCCCGGCCCCGCAAGTCGGGTGAGTTAATAGAAGTACATATGTTGGTACCTGGACAATCCCTGCAAGACACGGACGATCGGTTCGTCCATGCATGTGACCAGACTCCAGCAGACACGCCTAGATTGTCTATCACCTACATATCGTGCAGGTTGTGTTGTACAGAGCTGTAGTTCTGGTGATAATTCTAAAAAAGGTTTCTTGTCATCTCGCAAAATTAGGTGTCATGTGCTTCGGATCACTGCGAGGGTTAAACAGCGAACAACTGAGTTGGGCTAGTCATTGGGGGCACATGCATGAAGACTACTCGGCTGCCATCTAGGTCAAGCCGGCTATGTTAATTAGGACATCTATCGACGGACCCCTTTTCTATGAGTTTATCTTTAATTTGAGCTTTGATCCTTGTCTAGTTTGTCCGTTGGGATTCATCTTGTCTCATTTGGGCAGTGAGGTTATGATTTCTTGTCATGTGGCATTTTTCATGTTATATGTTATAATCCGGTGCTTCAGATCAAAATGACGACAACTGCGCCTCCGGGGCACGTGCATGAAGACTTCTTGACAGTCATTGTCGAGGTCAAGCCGGCTCCAGCCGGTAGACAAAAGAAAACTAGTACTCCACTATATAGGCAGGAGCCTCCGCGCTTGCTTGCTAGTGTTGCTCTCTTCACGCTGTCTCATCCTCTCCAGATCTAAACATGACAATGGTCGACACACACTCTCTCTCTCTACTCACCGCTGGTCACAGACCCAGCCGGATCCTCTCCGACGGGGAAGGTGAGAAGGTGCAACGTTCACGCGGTCATCCTCGACGACGGCTCTTACCCACTACCGACGCGTCCCGATCAGCGTGCCTTGCTGTTCTCTCCCAAGCATCGCTGGCGAGGGAGGACCTCCCACCCCTTCTTCCTCGTTGCCGTAGTGTGGGCAGATCCGGCCTCCCGCCACCCACCTAGCGACATCCCGGCGACCCTCAGGTATTAGTTTCTTCGAAACTGGCCTTGCTCTACTTCCCGAGTGATACTTCCATTTTGCATCATGCTTTTATATCGATATTTATTGCATTATGGGCTGTTACTACAAATTATGTCACAATACTTATGCCTATTCTCTCTTATTTTACAAGGTTTACATAAGGAGGGCGAATGCCGGCAGCTGGGATTCTGGGCTGGAAAAGGAGCAAATATTAGAGACCTATTCTACACAACTCCAAAAGTACTGAAACTTCACAAAAGTTATTTCCAGAATATATAAAAAATATTGAGCGCAAGAAGTACCAGAGGGGGGCCACTCACCAGCCACGACAGTGGGGGCGCGCCCTACCCCCCTGGGCGCGCCCCCTGCCTCATGGGCCCCCTGGTGGCCCTCCGATGCCCATCTTCTGCTATATGGAGTCTTTCATTGAGGAAAACATCATAAGCAAGCTTTCGGGATGAGACTCCGCCACCACGAGGCGGAACCTTGGCGGAACCAATCTAGGGCTCTGGCGGAGCTGTTCTGCCGGGGACACTTCCCTCCGGGAGGGGGAAATCATCGCCATCGTCATCACCAACGCTCCTCTCATCGGGAGGGGGCCAATCACCATCAACATCTTCACCAGCACCATCTCCTCTCAGACCCTAGTTCATCTCTTGTATCCAATTCTTGTCTCTAAGTCTGGGATTGGTACTTGTAGGTTTCTAGTAGTGTTGATTAGTCCTTGTAGTTGATGCTAGCCGGTTTATTTGGTGGAAGATCATATGTTCAGATCCTATATGCATGTTAATACCCCTCTAATTATGAACATGAATATGCTTTGTGAGTAGTTACGTTTGTTCCTGAGGACATGGGAGAAGTCTTGCTATTAGTAGTCATGTGAATTTGGTATTCGTTCGGTATTTTGATGAGATGTATGTTGTCTCTCCTCTAGTGGTGTTATGTGAACGTCGACTACATGACACTTCACCATTATTTGGGCCTATAGGAAGGCATTGGGAAGTAATAAGTAGATGATGGGTTGCTAGAGTGACAGAAGCTTAAACCCTAGTTTATGTGTTGCTTCGTAAGGGGCTGATTTGGATCCATATGTTTCATGCTATGGTTAGGTTTACCTTATTTTGTAGTTGCGGATGCTTGCAATAGGAGTTAATAATAAGTGGGATGCTTGTCCAAGTAAGGACAGCAACCAAGCACCAGTCCACCCACATATAACATTATCAAAGTACCGAATGTGAATCATATGAATGTGATGAAAACTAGCTTGACGATAATTCCCATGTGTCCTCGGAAGCGCTTTCTTCTATATAAGAGTTTGTCTAGGCTTGTCCTTTGCTACAAAAAGGATTGGGCCACCTTGCTGCACTTTATTTACTTTTGTTACTTGTTGCTCGTTACAAATTATCTTATCACAAAACTATCTGCTACCTATAATTTCAGTGCTTGCAGAGAATACCTTGCTAAAAACTGCTTACCATTTCCTTCTGCTCCTCGTTGGGTTCGACACTCTTACTTATCAAAAGGACTACGATAGATCCCCTATACTTGTGGGTCATCAAGACTCTTTTCTGGCGCCGTTGCCGGGGAGTGAAGCGCCTTTGGTAGGTGGAATTTGGTAAGGAAAATTTTATATAGTGTGCTGAAATTTACTGTCACTTGTTACTATGGAAAGTAATCCTCTAAGGGGCATGTTCGGGGTATCTTCACCTTGACGAGTAGAGCAAAGAGTTGCTCCTCAACCTACTCAACCTACTGAACCTACTGAAAATGAAAATGTCTACTTTGAAATTCCTTCGGGTATGATAGAAAAACTGCTAGCTAATCCTTTTGCAGGAGATGGAACATTACATCCTGATGAGCACCTAATATATGTGGATGAAGTTTGTGGATTATTTAAGCTTGCAGGTATGCCCGATGATGTTATCTAGAAGAAGGTCTTCCCTTTATCTTTGAAGGGAGATGCATTGACATGGTATAGGCTATGTGATGATATGGGATCATGGAACTACAAATGATTGAAATTGGAATCTCATCAGAAGTTTTATCCTATGCATCTTGTTCATCGTGATCGCAATTATATATATAATTTTTGGCCTCGTGAAGGAGAAAGCATCGCTCAAGCTTGGGGGAGGCTTAAATCAATGTTATATTCATGCCCAAATCATGAGCTCTCAAGAGAAATGATTATCCAAAAAATGTATGCTCGGCTTTCTGATAACAATCGCACCATGCTCGATACTTCTTGTGCTGGCTCTTTTATGATGAAGACTATTGAATTCAAATGGGATTTATTGGAAAGAATTAAACGCAACTCTGAAGATTGGGATCTCGACAAAGGTAAGGAGTTAGGTATGACACCTAAGTTTGATTGTGTTAAATCTTTTATGGATACCGATGTTTTCCGTGAATTTAGCACTAAATATGGACTTGACTATGAGATAGTAGCTTCTTTCTGTGAATCTTTTGCTGCTCATGTTGATCTCCCTAAGGAGAAGTGGTTTAAATATCATCCTCTCATAGAAGAAAAGTAGATGCACCTATTAAAGTTGAAGAAAAGACTATCACTTATAATGATCCTATTGTTCCTACTGCTTATGTTGAGAAACCACCTTTTCCTGTTAGGATAAAAGATCATGCTAAAGCTTCAACTATGGTTCGTAAAAGCAATATTAGAACCTATACACCTCCTGAGCAAGTTAAAGTTTAACCTAATATTGTTGTTGTTAAGGATCTCTTGGCTGATAATATTGATGGGCATGTTATTTATTTCTGTGATGAAACTGCTAGAATTGCTAAACCTTGTCCCAAAGATAAACATAGACATGTGGTAGGCATGCCTGTTATTTCTGTTAAAATAGGAGATCATTGTTATCATGGCTCGTGTGATATTGGTGCTAGTGCTAGTGCAATACCTATTGACTTATACAAAGAAATTATGCATGATATTGCACCTAATGAGTTAGAAGATATTGATGTCGCAATTAAACTTGCCAATAGAGATACTAGTTCACCAATTGGGACTGTTAGAGATGTTGAAGTCTTGTGTGGGAAAACTAAATATCCTGCTGATTTTCTTGTTCTTGGTTCCCCACAAGATAGCTTTTGTCCCATTATATTTGGTAGACCCTTCTTAAACACTGTTGATGCTAGGATAGACTGCGAAAAGGATGTTGTTACTATTGGTTAGGTGATATGTCTCATAAGTTCAACTTCTCTAAATTTCGTAAACAACACCGTGAAGAGGAACTGCCTAGTAAAGATGAAATTATTGGTCTTGCTTCTATTGTCGTACCTCCTAGTGATCCTTTAGAACTATATTTGCTAGACCATGAAAATGGTATGTTTATGAATGAAAGAAGGGAAATAGATGAAGTGTTCTTTAAACAGGGACCTATTCTAAAACACAACTTGCCTGTTGAAATCTTAGGGGGTACTCCTCCACCCAATGGTGATCCCGTGTTTGAGCTTAAACCACTGTCTGATACTCTTAAATATGCTTATCTTGATGAAAAGAAGATATATCATGTCATTATTAGTGCTAATATTTCAGAGAAGGAGGAAGGAAAATTATTGAAAACTCTGAAGAAGCACTGTGCTGCTATTGGATATACTCTTGATGATCTTAAGGGCATTAGACCCACTGTATGTCAACAAAAAATAAATTTGGATAAAGATGCCAAACCAGTTATTGATCACCAACGATGGCTGAATCCTAAGATGAAAGAAGTGGTAAGAAAAGAAATACTAAAGCTCCTTGAGGCAGGTATAATTTATCCCGTTGCTGATAGTCAGTGGGTAACTCATGTCCATTGTGCTCCTAAGAAGGGAGGTATTACTATCGTTCCTAACGATGAAGATGAATTGATTCCACAAAGAATTATTACAGGTTATAGGATGGTAATTGATTTCCGCAAATTAAATAAGGCTACTAAAAAAGATCATTACCCCTTACCTTTCATTGATCAAATGCTAGAAAGATTATCCAAACATACACATTTTTTCTTTCTAGATGGTTATTCTGGTTTCTATCAAATACCTGTGTCAGCTGATGATCAATCAAAGACCACTTTTACTTGCCCTTTCGGTACGTTTGCTTATAGACGTATGCCTTTTGGTTTATGTAATGCACCTGCTACCTTTCAAAGATGCATGATGGCTATATTCTCTGATTTTTGTGAAAAGATTTGTGAGGTTTTCATGGATGATTTCTCCGTCAATGGATCCTCTTTTGATGATTGCTTAAGCAACCTTGATCGAGTTTTGCAGAGATGTGAAGAAACTACCTTGTCTTGAATTGGGAGAAGTGCCACTTTATGGTTAATGAAGGTATTTTCTTGGGGCATAAAATTTATGAAAGGGGCATTGAAGTTGATAAAGCTAAAGTTGATGCTATTGAAAAGATGTCATGTCCCAAGGACATCAAAGGTATAAGAAGTTTCCGTGGCCATGCTAGCTTTTATAGGAGATTCATTAAGGACTTCTCAAAAATTTCTCGGCCTCTGACTAATTTATTACAAAAAGATATACCATTCATCTTTGATGATGATTGTGTAGAAGCATTTGAAATACTTAAGAAAGCATTAATCTCTGCACCTATCGTTCAGCCACCTGATTGGAATTTACCTTTTGAAATTATGTGTGATGCTAGCGATTATGTTGTAGGTGTTGTTCTAGGGCAAAGAGTCGATAAGAAATTAAATGTTATTCAATATGCTAGTAAAACTCTAGACAATGCCCAGAGAAATTATGCCACTACTGAAAAAGAATGTTTAGCAGTTGTATTTGCTTGTGATAAGTTCAGACCTTATATTGTTGATTCTAAAGTAACTATTCACACTAATCATGCTGCTATTAAATATCTTATGGAAAAGAAAGATGCTAAACCTAGACTTATTAGATGGGCTCTCTTGCGACAAGAATTTGATTTGCATATTATTATTGATAGAAAGGGAGCTGAGAACCCCGTTGCAGATAACTAGTCTAGCTTAGAAAATGTTCTTCATGACCCACTACCTATTGATGATAGCTTTCCTGATGAACAATTAAATGTCATAAATGCTTCTCATACTACTCCATGGTATGCTGATTATGCTAATTACATTGTTGCTAAATTTATACCACCTAGTTTCACATACCAGCAAAAGAAAAGGTTTTTCTATGATTTAAGACATTACCTTTGGGATGACCCACATCTTTAAAAAGAAGGAGTAGATGGTGTTATTAGGCATTGTGTACCTGAGCATGAACAGGAACAAATCCTACGCAAGTGTCACTCCGAAGCTTATGGAGGACACCACGCTGGAGATAGAACTGCACACAATGTGTTGCAATCCGGTTTTTATTGGCCTACTCTCTTCAAGGATGCTCGTAAGCTTGTCTTATCTTGTGATGAATGTCAAAGAATTGGTAATATTAGTAGACGTCAAGAAATGCCTATGAATTATTCACTTGTTATTGAACCATTTGATGTTTGGGGCTTTGATTATATGGGATAGTTTCCTGCCTCTAATGGATATACACATATTTTAGTTGATGTTGATTACGTTACTAAGTGGGTAGAAGCTATTCCAACTAGTAGTGCTGATCATAACACCTCTATTAAGATGGTTAAAGAAGTTATTTTTCTGAGGTTCGGAGTCCCTAGATATTTAATGACTGATGGTGGTTCACATTTTATTCATGGTGCTTTCTGTAAAATGCTTGCTAAGTCTGATGTTAATCATAGAATTGCATCTCCTTATCACCCACAGTCTAGTGGTCAAGTAGAATTGAGTAATAAAGAACTCAAATTAATTTTGCAAAAGACTGTTAATAGATCTAGAAAGAATTGGTCCAAGAAACTTGATGATGCATTATGGGCCTATAGAACTGCATATAAAAATCCTATGGGTATGTCTCCATATAAAATGGTTTATGGAAAAGCATGTCACTTACCTCTCGAACTAGAACATAAAGCATATTGGCCTATTAAAGAGCTCAACTATGATTTCAAACTTGCCGGTGAGAAGAGGTTATTTGACATTAGCTCACTTGCTGAATGGAGAACCCAAGCCTATGAGAATGCCAAGTTGTTTAAAGAAAAAGTTAAAAGATGGCACGACAAAAGGATACAAAAGCGTGAGTTTAATGTAGGTGATTATGTATTGTTATACAACTCTCGCTTAAGATTTTTTGCGGGAAAACTTCTCTCTAAATGGGAAGGTCCTTACGTTATCGAGGAGGTCTATCATTCCGGTGCCATAAAAATCAACAACTTCGAAGGCACAAATCCGAAGGTGGTGAACGGTCAAAGAATCAAACATTATATCTCAGGTAATCCTATAAATGTTGAAACAAATGTTATTGAAACCGTAACCCTGGACGAATGGACACTTTCCTGAACGTTTCAGACTCCGAAAAGGAAGAGGTATGTGGTACGGTAAGTAAACCAACTCCAAAACAGTTCTAATGGCAATTTTTCTCCGTTTTGGAATATTTAGAAAAATAGAAAAATAAGAAGCAGTTCGGGAAGGACACGAGGGCTCCACGAGGGTGGAGGGCGCGCCCTACCCCCCTGGGCACGGCCCCCTACCTCGTGGGCACCTTGTGTGCTCTCCGGACTCTGTTTTCTTGCACGATATGTATTTTGGTCGGTAAAAATTCATTATATAATCTCCCGAAGGTTTTGACTCCTGTATCACGCAATTGTCCTCTGTTCTTGTTTCGAGCTGTTTCTATAGCAGATTTGGAGCAAGATGTCATCTCAGGATTGCGACGAAGAAAGCTATGTCTCACACCTAATTGCTGACCCAAAGACCTATGGGGATCTATCTCCTTGTGGTCGAACTACGGATGAGGAGGAGGATGCTCATCTGATGAGGATCAATCATTCAAGCTCGGAGGAGGAGGATCTCCCTCTACCTCGACCTGGGGATATGCACATGAAGTTCAAGAAATCTAGTCTCCCTAAGAGGGCTAAACTATCTAACAACCGATTTATTCCTTCTCGTTTTCGCAGAAAAGCAAAGGAGATTTATGTGACAAGATCTTGAAGCTAGAGTCGGAGGTCGATGATTTAAAGGAGGAAATTTCTCTCCTCACTTACAATATGAAGAAGCTAAAAGCACAATTTACATCATCAACAACTCCATCATCACCACTTCCGAGAAAGGAGACATAATCATATGGGTATGGGCACTCCCTTGGCAACTGCCAAGCTTGGGGGAGTGCCCCGATATCGTATCACCATCAATTTTATCTTTACCGTTTCTCTTAGTTTGATCCTTTTAGTAATATCTTTATCCAATGGAATAAAGCTTTAGTATGATCTAGTTTTGAGTTTTGCTTTATGATCCCTTTATGTAATCAAGTCCGTGAGCTATATAATAAAGATTAGTGTTGAGTCAGGGGTTTGATTATTTTGCCATGATCTTGAGTGAATAAAAGAAAAGAGAAAGAATAAAAAGAAATAAAAGAGATCATATGGATCTTATGGAGAGTAATGATCTCACATATAAAGTGTATGATGAATAAAAGTTGTTGAGAGTTGACAAACATAGTTTTGGTCATCGTTGCAATTAATATGAAGTACTAAAGAAAGAGAGGTCTTCACATATAAATACACTATCTTGGACATCTTTAATGATTGTGAGCACTCATTAAAATTGAAGGAAATATGCCCTAGAGGCAATAATAAAGTTATTATTTATTTCCTTATTTCATGATAAATGTTTATTATTCATGCTAGAATTGTATTAACCAGAAACATAATACATGTGTGAATACATAGACAAACAGAGTGTCACTAGTATGCCTCTACTTGACTAGCTCATTAATCAAAGATGGTTATGTTTCCTAACCATAGACAAAGAGTTGTTATTTGATTAACGGGATCACATCATTAGGAGAATGATGTGATTGACTTGACCCATTCTGTTAGCTTAGCACCCGATCGTTTAGTATGTTGCTATTGCTTTCTTCATGACTTATACATGTTCCTATGACTATGAGATTATGCAACTCCCGTTTGCCGGAGGAACACTTTGTGTGCTACCAAACGTCACAACGTAACTGGGTGATTATAAAGGAGCTCTACAGGTGTCTCCAAAGGTCAATGTTGGGTTGGCGTATTTCGAGATTAGGATTTGTCACTTCGATTGTCGGAGAGGTATCTCTGGGCCCTTGTCGGATTTCGGGTTCCGGCAGACCCTTAAGGTTCGAACACTGGGGTGCGCGCGGAAATCTCGCCTTCAACCTCTCCGTCTCGAGGGGAACTAAACTACTAAAAGAACTGCGCGAAAGACACAAGATTTATACTGGTTCGGGCCACCGATGTGGTGTAATACCCTACTCCAGTGTGTGGTGGATGGATTGCCTCCTGGGGCTGGTGTGGATAAACCATACAAGGAAGAACAGCCTCGCGAGGGTATGTTCTTGGCTGTGGTGATGAACTACTGTGAAGAGTTCAGTCACCCTCTTTCTCTCTCTCTACTTGTGAACCAAACGAACCAACTGAACCCCCTTGCTATGTGGGTGGCTAGTCCTATTTATAGAGGCCCTGGTCCTCTCCCCAAGTATTGAGCAGGAAGGGATCCAACAATGGCGGGCTAATTTGAAGGGGGACAGCGAGTACATCTATCCTGACAAAAGCAGTCTTCGCCTGCCGAAGGCTCTGGTGCTGATGCCGCGCTGGGCTCCATGGTGACCTCCGTCTCATAGTCCTCCTAGCCTTGGTCTCGTTGCACCGAAGTGGCAACCTTTGCCTGATGCCTCGGTACTCCGCTGATATGCTTGCTCCCTTTGCACCAAAGAGGAAAGAGGGACGCTGCGCGTGCTGGCACCCGCCTGATGCCCCGTGTCGTCATGGCTTGCGTCATGGGCACCTCGCGAGGTACCGCGCCTTGAACTCTCTGCCTCCTCACGAGCCAGCCTGACGAGGTTGTGCCTGAGGATGCGCCGTGTCGTCCGCCTCATGAGGCTTGGCCCCTCGCGAGGGTCTTGAGCCTCGTGTTGATGAAGATGGGCCGCGCTGGGCCCCCACTTGAGCCACGCCGCAGGCCGCAGGCAGGCAAGTCTGGGGACCCCCGTTCCCAGAACGCCAACAGTAGCCCCCGGGCCCAAGGCGTGTATGGACTTCGCCGTGCCGAGAGGCGAAAGGGCAAGGGAGAAGCGTCATGGGCCCTAGCAGCCTGCAGCCTTGGACGCCGCGTGGCGGTTGATTGGGCGTGGGCGGCACCGTTCCCCCATGCTTCCTTATCGTACGCCCTGCTAGGCGGACTGGCAGTTGTACACAGCCGTCCCCTTTCCTATTGCTCGGGTGTCCTCTGTTCTTCCTTCTTTCGAGCGCCTCCCCCTGCCTCCAATCCAATCTCAAATCCCCCCTCCTTCTCATCGCCATGGCTCCGACAGGGAAGGAGAGAGCAGAGAAATCCATGCCTTCGTCTTGTGCGCCGCCAGCGGTGGCTCCCCTTGTCGACCGGTCGACTGTGCTCAACCAAGAGTGCCTAGGTAGGGACAGCTTGGCCCTGGCCACCGTCTTCAACGAGTGCGGAAGAACGACTGCCTGGCCCGCGTCCCACTTCTCCATCGACAGGACAGCCACTGAGGTCCCATGTTTTACCGATGCCTTGTGGGCGGGTCTGGTTCCCCCTTTCTCCGATTTCTTCAATGTCGTGCTTTCGCATTATCAGATCCACTTAATGCATCTAAGCCCTGAGTCCATCACCCTCCTTTCGGTCTTTGCCTTTGTTTGCGAAGCCATGGTGGGCATCCCTCCTTCGGTCGCCCTACTGCGCCACTTCTTCTCGCTGCGTCTTGTCGATCCTTCCCAGCGCTGGGCATGCGCGAGCTTCGCTGCCGAGCCTGTGTCTGAGGCGTCTGGAATTGACTTCCGACTCCCCCATCCTGCGGCCGGGTTCCGCGAGCGATGGTTGTATGTGGACGCAGGGGTGCCCAGCCCCCTGCTATCGGAGCCGACCTCGCCTGCCGTCCCCAATTCGGGTTGGGGCTAAGAGACGCTGAAGAGCCCTCTGCTTGTCTTCGTCTGGCCCCGCTTCGCGCTCCTGAGGAAACTCGGCGTGACAGCGCCCAAAGTGGTGAAGGAGTTTCTGTTGTGCCGTGTCGCTCCCCTGCAGCGGCACTCTCACCGAATGTGGGCCTTCCGGGGGCGCGAGGACGACATGAGGCCCCAGGAAGAAGACCTGGCTCCCGCGGCGCTGAAGTCGACGCTCCTGACTTTAGCCGGGGACCCCAATCCTGGCAACATCCGGCAAGGCGGGGCCTTGCTATATCTCTGTCAGAGCAAGGCTGACTTCGTGAAGCAGATGCCCGCCTTCGATGAGTGGGGGCTGCGCCCCGCCGGTCTCCAAGGGCCTCGCGAGAACCCTGTAGTGGTGACTCCCCTCCCAATCGGCCAAGGCGACTCCTCCTCAAGCGGCGGAGAAGGGATGCAGGAGGCGCCTGAGGCCGAGGAGGCTCCGGAGGAGGGGGCAGCGTTGTGTGCCGCTCGTGAGGGGACGGCTCCGGAGGAGGGTGCAGCGCCCGATGCCGCTCGTGAGGAGACAGCTCCTGAGGCCCGTACTGCTGAGGCTGAAGGTGGTAGGCAGCCGCTCCCAGCGCCCGGGGCTGGGGCCTTGGAGGCCCTGGTCCCGGCTTCTGACGAGGTGATTGGTGGCACGCGCCAAGCGGGCGCTCCCGACGCGGGCCGTCCTGGTGCCTCATCCTCGCGGCAGGTTGATCCTTGCGCTCTTCTCTTGGGCTGCTTCCACGTGGACTTCGAGGCCCTCGGGAGGAAGAGGGAGGCTCTGGGTGTTGACTCCCCTTGCCGCGTGCTGAAGCACAGGAAGTACTTCGCCACTGATGAGTAAGTCTTTTTCCTCTCTGACTCCCGATCCCCTTGTTGCTTTCGCTGATTCTTGCTCCGCAAGCCCCTTCCGACTGAGGTCGTGGGAGGCGCCGAGGCACCTCCTCCCTCGGCTTCGCCTCCTCCACCATCCTCAAGTGCTCCGAGCAGCTCTGCCCTCGTGGTGAGGGCGTCTGATGGGACGGATCGTCCCGAGGTGCGCCGCGGCCCTTCATTCCCCGCGCTTTTCCTTCGCGGGCCTTCTTAGGGGATAGCCAGCCTGTCGGGTACCTCCTGTCTGGTCTTGGACTGCGACTGGTTAAGGCGCCACCTACGCCCCTCATCTGGAGGCGGGATGGCCCTTGGTCGGGCTTCTGATATGGCGCGTCCGGCCGTTGCGAGGTCGCCAGCCCCCAGCCCCCTGCCCGGAGGGGGAGCGATGACCCGCAGCCCCCGGCGCCTGCTTGGGGCGGATGATGACGCGGAAGATGTGCTCGAGCGCGCTCGGGAGCGCCGCTCGCGCTGCCAAGGGTTCCTTCGACGAGCGGCCGACGCGGTGAACCTGCTTGGGGAAGAGCTTGCCGCTGAAGATGCCCGCCTGGAGGCCGAGGGCCTGCACCTAGCTGCAGGGAGGCGCGAGCTGGAGGCCGCCGTCGCCCTTGCGCGCCGCCAGTGCGACCTTGATGATGAAGAAGCGAAGGCGTTGCTGGAGGCCTCCCGAGTGGCCCGCTCCCAGGCCATCGAAGAGGCCCGGAGAGCTGACGGGTGGCGAGAGGCGGCGGAGGAGCGAGCTCACGAGCTCCTGGCCTAATGCCACTCGTTGGAGGAGCAAGCGGAGCTGCGCGAGGCAGCCCTCGCGTCGATGGAGGTGGCCTCCGGTGACCCAGTTGAGCTTCAGAAGCGCGAGGAAGCGTTGGTGCTGGAGGCCGCCGAATGCTCCCGTGAGTACGAGAGGCTGGAGACGAGGGAGCGCCTAGTGACGCAGGCGGAGGACGGCGTTGCTGCGCGGGAAGCGCGTGTCCTGGAGGAGGTTTGTCGTCGGGTGGCGATAGCGCGCCAAGGCCTCGAGCGTGAGTTCGAGGGGAAGCTGGGGATGATCCGGGCCGAAGCCGAAGGCAGAACCGCAGCCCTGAGGACCCAACGGGACGAGGCGATGCGGCTAGCCGACGCCTCCCGGGCCGCCCTTGAGGCAGCGCAGAAAGAGCTGGCCGCCTCTCAAGCCGAGGTGCTCCGCCTTCGCCAACGGATGGAAGAGGCTGAGGCCGTCGAGCGCCAGAACGCCGACGAAATACGCCAGCGGCGGCTCCTGGAGCACGTGCATGGCCCAATGTTCACCATGCTCAGGGAGAGGGCCAACTCGGCCTTGGGCAACATCTGCGAGGCGTCCATCGGTGAGCCACACATGATCAACTACGCCGGTAACCTGCGGTTCTTTACCGCCGTGGTGGCGGAGCTGGAGGCGCGGTCGGTTAGGGCCGACAGGTTGGTGGAGGAGAGGAGTCGCGCCTTGCTCAAGCGCGCCTTCTCCCGTGTCTTCAGCCATCTTCAGAACATGAATCCCCGCTTCGACTTCGACACCGTCATCGCCCTAGTCCCCCAGGCCATCCAGGACGACCTGTCATGCTGGGTGGAGGATAACGTGGACGCCCTCGTCAGGGCCTTCGCTTCGGACGACAGCGACATGGTCGTGGGTGCTGACGAGGATGGCGCGGCGAGCGACCCTGACGCCGCTGGCAGCGACGCAGGCGTCGATGGCGAGCTCGGCGACTCCGGCGAGGGCTCAGGAGGTGCTTCCGGGGACGCATTGGGGGATTGGTCCGACTGAGAGCGTATCGCTCCTGTCTTTTTCACTCTACATGAATAGGACTCAGGCTTTCGACCTGGTGGTGTGTAAGAGCATTTTGGGAGGGGAAGCCCCTCATGTAAAAACCTGTGTCTATCATATCAATAGTAACCAATTTGCGCTTGCGCCCGATGCTGGGCTGGTTTACCTTTGTCCCATGCTGGTTCCGAGGTGTCCTGCAGGAGGGCGCGACGCCTTGGGCGCTTTCTAGCTGGGTCCTCAGGATGTGAGGTTGTCGCTGATGAGAAACTCCTCATGCGTTGGCCTTCTCCACGGGCCCTGGGCCTTCTTCCGAACGCGATGACTCCACAAGCACTCGCCTCGCTTCGCAGGCTCCGGGCCTTTCCCTCGAGCGCGAGAGCTTCACAGGCACTCGCCTTGCTTCACAGGCTCCGGGCCTTTTCCTCGAGCGCGAGAGCTTCATAGGCACTCGCCTTGCTTCACAGGCTCCGGGCCTTTTCCTTGAGCGCGAGAGCTTCACAGGCACTTGCCTTGCTTCACAGGCTCCGGGCCTTTTCCTCGATCGCAAGAGCTTCACAGGCACTCGCCTTGCTTCACAGGCTCCGTGCCTTTTCCTCGATCGCGAGAGCTTCATAGGCACTCGCCTTGCTTCACAGGCTCCGGGCCTTTTCGTCGATCGCGAGAGCTTCACAGGCACTCGCCTTGCTTCACAGGCTCCGGGCCTTTTCTTCAATTGCGAGAGCTTCACAGGCACTCGCCTTGCTTCACAGGCTCCGGGCCTTTTCCTCGATCGCGAGAGCTTCACAGGCACTCGCCTTGCTTCACAGGCTCTGGGCCTTTTTAAACAGGACAACCTCCGCAGGCCCCTGAAAATCCTCCCGAGGGGGAGTAACAGCGGCAGTCTGGGTTGCGCACGAGCCAGGCCTGGCCCGACTCGCGAGGGGAGGCAGCTGTGACGGAGCGGTAACCAGAACGCGAGAACCGGCTCGAGCGAGAATAAGCACCCCTTCCCCGAACACACGCAAATCTCAAATTCGAATCCAACTTAAATCCAGCGGGGGAAAGCAACAGCCAAAGGGAAAGGCAACAAAAGGCAGACAAAAAGCCGTGTCCGGCACCTAATCTAGTCTTCGACGTCTTCTCACCAGCGCGGAGCTAAGTGCTGTCCACTGGGCGTGGGAGGGAGCCCCAGGGCCTGAGGCCGGCACCCCTGAGACTCCGGGGCATGTACAGCCCCACTCATTATTACGTGAGAGTGTCACGGGGCGGCGAGCTTCACAGGCACTGGGCCTTCTTCACAGGTACTGGCCTTGCTTCATATCGCCAGATGAGGGCCCCGCCTTGCGCCACACTCTAGTGCCATAAGCAACGACCGGAACCCAGGACGCCGCCCGATGGGGTAGAGCGGTCGCCAGCGGTTCCCCCGACGACCACGGGTCCTCTGCCAGGGGCAGGCACTGAGGCACCTCCCCAGCAGAGGGCCTACTTCCTGAGAACGCCTTGCTTCGAACACCGCGGTGGTGATGTCGGATCCCGGCCCCTCCCCTGCAGCCCCCTGCACCCTCCTCCCGAGGGGTGAGGGGCTGTAGGAGCGGGGCAGTCGCTCGCTGCGGCGACCTGCACCTCCTGCGATCTACGGTTAGCATATACCTGCCCTTGAAGAGTTAGCGGTGCCCGGTGATCGCTGCCTCCAGCATGGCCAGCAGGCTCGTCCTGGGGCGCCGGGAAGGGCTCAGCCTCCATCACCTCGTCCCCCCAGCTGGGACCGAGGAGTGAGCCCTGTCCGTCCTCGTGAGGGTGTCCTTGGTCCACCATGCGGGGCATGTACTCTTCCGTCGCTGTCATCCCGTACGCCATGCCGTGGCGCCCTGCATGCCATGCGCCCCCACCTGTCATGCCTGCCACTGGGTGGCAATGCGGCCGCCCTCCGGGGCAGCGGGTCGCGTCGAGTCCTCCTCCTTCGCGGGTCGGGGGCGGGGGCAGCTCCGCCACCGGTCCGGTGCTCACAGCTTCGCTGGCGTCGAAGTAGCCTTGAAGCCCGCGGGCGCGCGCGGAGCCCCCGTGCGGGTCGCTCTGGGCTTGAGGTGGGAGCTGGGTGGAGAAGGGGTGAGCCCCCGAGGCGGCGAAGCCCAGGAGCTCCGCCACTCGCTCTAGAAGCACGTCGTGGCCGCCCTCCAGCAACCTGCATCGCAGCAGCTCTCGGGCCACCGTGAGCGCGGCCCTCGAATTCGCCTGCTCCCGGCGGGTGTATGGTGTCGTTGTCGCAGCGTGATTGGAGGCCCTTGCCGCCGACCGGGCCTGCCGCGGCGTAAGAGTTGCCGAAGTCTGTCCGCGTCGCCCATGGCCTGCAGCGCCCTGCGGACCGCGAGCTGCCTGGGGCGCGGGGTCGCCCGAGGCGAGCGGTTCCGCGCGTTTGGGCCATGCAACCCACGGGTCGGGGTTGACCTCCTGGTCGTCGGGCATGGCGATGAAGACGCGACGGGGCACGGAGCGGTGGAAGACGAATTCCGGCGCACCCCTACCTGGCCCGCCAAATGTCGGATTTGGCGTTTTGGCAGACCCTTAAGGTTCGAACACTGGGGTGCGCGCGGAAATCTCGCCTTCAACCTCTCCGTCTCGAGGGGATCTAAACTACTAAAAGAACTGCGCGAAAGACACAAGATTTATACTGGTTCGGGCCACCGATGTGGTGTAATACCCTACTCCAGTGTGTGGTGGATGGATTGCCTCCTGGGGCTGGTGTGGATAAACCATACAAGGAAGAACAGCCTCGCGAGGGTCTGTTCTTGGTTGTGGTGATGAACTGCTATGAAGAGTTCAGTCACCCTCTTTCTCTCTCTCTCTACTTGTGAACCAAACGAACCAACCGAACCCCCTTGCTATGTGGGTGGCTAGTCCTATTTATAAAGGCCCTGGTCCTCTCCCCAAGTATTGAGCGGGAAGGGATCCAACAATGGCGGGCTAATTTGAAGGGGGACAGCGAGTACATCTATCCTGACAAAAGCAGTCTTCGCCTGCCAAAGGCTCTGGTGATGACGCCGCGCTGGGCTCCATGGTGACCTCCGTCTCGTAGTCCTCCTGGCCTTGGTCTCGTTGCATCGAAGTGGCAACCTTTGCCTGATGCCTCGGTACTCCGCTGATACGCTTGCTCCCTTTGCACCAAAGAGGAAAGAGGGACGCTGCGCGCGCTGGCACCCGCCTGATGCCCCGTGTCGTCATGGCTTGCGTCATGGGCACCTCGCGAGGTACCCCGCCTTGAACTCTCTGCCTCCTCGCAAGCCAGCCTGACGAGGTTGTGCCTGAGGATGCGCCGTGTCGTCCGCCTCGCGAGGCTTGGCCCCTCGCGAGGGTCTTGAGCCTCGTGTTGATGAAGATGGGCCGCGCTGGGCCCCCACTTGAGCCACGCCGCAGGCCGCAGGCAGGCAAGTCTGGGGACCCCCGTTCCCAGAACGCCGACAGCCCTCTCGGTAATGCACATCACATAAGCCTTGCAAGCATTGCAACTAATGAGTTAGTTGCGAGATGATGTATTACGAAACGAGTAAAGAGACTTGCCGGTAACGAGATTGAACTAGGTATTGAGATACCGACGATCGATTCTCGGGCAAGTAACATACCGATGACAAAGGGAACAAACATATGTTGTTATGTGGTCTGACCGATAAAGATCTTCGTAGAATATTTGGGAGCCAATATGAGAATCCAGGTTCCGCTATTGGTTATTGACCAGAGACATGTCTCGGTCATGTCTGCATTGTTCTCGAACCCGTAGGGTCTGCATGCTTAAGGTTTCGATGACGGTTATATTATGAGTTTTGATGTACCGAAGTTAGTTCGGAGTCCCGGATGTGATCACGGACATGACGAGGAGTCTCGAAATGGTCGAGACATAAATATTGATATATTGGACGACTATATTCGGACACCGGAAGTGTTCGGGGTGATTTCGGAGAAAACCGAAGAGCCGGAGGGTTACCGGAACCCCCCCCCCCCCCGGAGAAGTAATGGGCCATATGGGCCTTAGTATAGAGAGAGAAGGGCAGCCAGGGTGGGCCACACGGCTCCTCCCCCTGGTCCGAATTGGACTAGGTGAGGGGGGCGGCGCCCCCCTTTCCTTCTCCCTCCCCACTTCCTTCCCCCTCCTAGTAGGAGTCCTACTCCTACTAGGAGGAGGACTCCTCCTTGGCGCGCCAATAGGGCCGGCCGGCCTCCTCCCCTTGCTCCTTTATATACGAGGCAGGGGGCACCCCTAGACACACAAGTTGATCCACGTGATCGTTTTCTTAGCCGTGTGCGGTGCCCCCTTCCACCATAATCCTCGATTATATTGTAGTGGTGCTTAGGCGAAGCCCTGCGACAGTTGAACATCAAGATCGTCACCACGCAGTCGTGCTGACGGAATTCTTCCCCGACACTTTGCTGGATCGGAGTCCGGGGATCGTCATCGAGCTGAACGTGTGCTAGAACTCGGAGGTGCCGTACGCTCGGTACTTGGATCGGTCGGATCGGGAAGACGTATGACTACTTCATCTACGTTGTGTCAACACTTCTGTTGCCGGTCTACGAGGGTACGTAGGCAACACTCTCCCCTCTCGTTGCTATGCATCACCATGATCTTGCGTGTGCGTAGGAAAATTTTTGAAATTACTATGTTCCCCAACAGTGGCATCAGAGCCTAGGTTTTATGTGTTGATGTTGTGCACGAGTAGAACACAAGTGAGTTGTGGGCGATATAAGTCATACTGCTTACCAGCATGTCATACTTTGGTTCGGCGGTATTGTTGGATGAAGCGGCCCGGACCGAAATTACGCGTACGCTTACGCGAGACTGGTTCTGCCGACGTGCTTTGCACACAGGTGGCTGGCGGGTGTCAGTTTCTCCAACTTTAGTTCAACCGAGTGTGGCTATGCCCAGTCCTTGCGAAGGTTAAAACAGCACCAACTTGGCAAACTATCGTTGTGGTTTTTGATGCGTAGGTAAGATTGGTTCTTGCATAAGCCCGTAGCAGCCACGTAAAACTTGCAACAACAAAGTAGAGGACGTCTAACTTGTTTTTGCAGGGCATGTTGTGATGTGATATGGTCAAGACGTGATGAGATATAAGTTGTTGTATGAGATGATCATGTTTTGTTGAAGTTATCGGCAACTGGCAAAATCCTTATGGTTGTCTTTCTATTGCATAACATGCAAGCGCCCAATAATTGCTTTACTTTATCGCTATGCGATAGCAATAGTTGCAAGAGCAATTGTTCGCGAGACGACCATGTGACGACACATTGATATAGATCAAGATGATGAAGATCATGGTGTCATGCCGGTGACGATAGAGATCATGACAGTACTTTGGAGATGGAAATCAAAGGCGCAAGATGATGATGGCCATATCATGTCTCATATTTTGATTGCATATGTTGTTTATCTTTTATACATCTTATTTTGCTTAGTTTGACGGTAGCATTTTAAGATGATCTCTCACTAATTATCAAGAAGTGTTCTCCCTGAGTATGCACCGTTGCGAAAGTTCCTCATGCTGAGACACCACGTGATGATCGGGTGTGATAGGCTCTACATTCAAATACAACGGGTGGAAAATAGTTGCACACGCGGAATACTCAGGTTATACTTGACGAGCCAAGCATATACAGATATGGACTCGGAACACGGAGACCGAAAGGTCGAGCATGAATCATATAGTAGATATGATCAACATAGTGATGTTCACCATTGAAACTACTCCATCTCACGTGATGATCGGACATGGTTTAGTTGATTTGGATCACGTGATCACTTAGAAGATTAGAGGGATGTCTTTCTAAGTGGGAGTTCTTAAGTAATATGATTAGTTGAACTTTAATTTATCATGAACTTAGTCCTGGTAGTATTAGCATATCTATGTTATAGATCAATAGCTCGCGTTTAGCTCCCCTGTTTTATTTTAATATGTTCCTAGAGGAAATTGTGTTGAAAGATATTAGTAGCAATGATGCGGATTGGATCCGTGATCTGAGGTTTATCCTCATTGCTGCACAGAATAATTATGTCCTTGATGCACCGCTAGGTGACAGACCTATTGCAGGAGCAGATGCATACGTTATGAACGTTTGGCTAGCTCGATATGATGACTACTTGATAGTTTAGTGCACCATGCTTAACGGCTTAGAATCGGGACTTCAAAGACGTTTTGAACGTCATGGACCATATGAGATGTTCCAGGAGTTGAAGTTAATATTTCAAGAAAATACCCGAGTTGAGAGATATGGAGTCTCCAACAAGTTCTATAGCTAAAAGATTGAGGAGAATCGCTCAACTAGTGAGCATGTGCTCAGATTGTCTGGGTACTACAATCACTTAAATCAAGTGGGAGTTAATCTTCCAGATAAAATAGTGATTGACAGAATTCTCTAGTCACCATCACCAAGTTAGTAGAACTTCGTGATGAACTATGATATGCAAGGGATAACGGAAACGATTCCCAAGCTCTTCGTAATGCTGAAATTGACGAAGGTAGAAATCGAGAAAAAACATCAAGTGTTGATGGTAGACAAGACCACTAGTTTCAAGAAAAGGGCAAAGGAAAAAGGGAACTTCAAGAAAAACAGCAAGCAAGTTGCTGCTCAAGTGAAGAAGCCTAAGTCTGGTCCTAAGCCTGAGACTAAGTGCTTCTACTGCAAAGGGACTGGTCACTGGAAGCGGAACTACCCCAAGTGATTGGCGGATAAGAAGGATGGCAAAGTGAACATAAGTATATTTGATATACATGTTATTGATGTGTACTTTACTAGTGTTTATAGCAACCCCTCAGTATTTGATACTAGTTCAGTTGCTAAGATTACTAACTCGAAACGGGAGTTGCAGAATAAACAGAGACTAGTTAAGGGTGAAGTGGCGATGTGTGTTGGAAGTGGTTCCAAGATTGATATGATCATCATCGCACACTCCCTATAATTTCGGGATTAGTGTTGAACCTAAATAAGTGTTATTTGGTGTTTGCGTTGAGCATGAATATGATTTGATCATGTTTATTGCAATACGGTTATTCATTTAAGTAAGAGAATAAATTGTTGTTCTGTTTACATGAATAAAACCTTTTATGGTCATACACCCATTGAAAATGGTTCGTTGGATCTCGATCGTAGTGACACACATATTCATAATATTGAAACCAAAAGATGCAAAGTTAATAATGATAGTGCAACTTATTTGTGGCACTGCCATTTAGGTCATATTGGTGTAAAGCGCATGAAGAAACTCCATGTTGATGGGATTTTGGAATCACTTGATTATGAATCACTTGATGCTTGCGAACCATGCCTCATGGGCAAGATGACTAAGACTCCGTTCTCCGGAACAATGGAGAGAGCAACTGACTTATTGGAAATAATACATACTGATGTATGCGATCCGATGAGTGTTAAGGCTCGCGGCGGGTATCATTATTTTCTGACCTTCACAGATGATTTGAGCAGATATGGGTATATCTACTTGATGAAACATAAGTTTGAAACATTTGAAAAGTTCAAAGAATTTCGAAGTGAAGTGGAAAATCATCGTGACAAGAAAATAAAGTTTCTACGATCTAATCGCATAGACGAATATTTGAGTTACGAGTTTGGTCTTCAATTAAAACAACGTGGAATAGTTTCACAAACTCATGCCACCTGGAACACCACAGCATAATGGTGTGTCCGAACGTCATAACCGTACTTTATTGGATATAGTGCAATCTATGATGTTTCTTACCAATTTACCACTATCGTTTTGGGGTTATGCATTAGAGACAGTTGCATTCACGTTAAATAGGGCACCATCTAAATCCGTTGAGACGACACTATATGAACTGTGGTTTAACAAGAATCCAAAGTTGTCGTTTCTTAAAATTTGGGGTTGTGATGCTTATGTGAAAAAGTTTCATCCTGATAAGCTCAAACCCAAATTGGAGAAATGTGTCTTCATAGGATACCCAAAGGAGACAGTTAGGTACACCTTCTATCACATATCCGAAGGCAAGATATTCGTTGCTTAGAATGGATCCTTTCTAGAGAAGGAGTTTCTCTCGAAAGAAGTGAGTGGGAGGAAAGTAGAACTTGATGAGGTAACTGTACCTGCTCCCTTATTGGAAAGTAGTACATCACAGAAACCAGTTTCTGTGACACCTACACCAATTAGTGAGGAAGTTAATGATGATGATCATGAAACTTCAGATCAAGTTATTACTGAACCTCGTAGATCAACAAGAGTAAGATCCACACCAGAGTGGTATGGTAATCCTGTTTCGGAAATCATGCTACTAGATCATGATGAACCTACGAACTATGAAGAAGCGATGGTGAGCCCAGATTCTGCAAAATGGCTTGAAGCCATGAAATCTGAGATGGGATCCATGTATGAAAACAAAGTATGGAATTTGGTTGACTTGCCCGTTGATCAGCAAGCAATTGAAAATAAATGGATCTTCAAGAGGAAGACAGACGTTGATAGTAGTGTTACTATCTACAAAGCTAGAATTGTCGCAAAAAGGTTTTCGACAAGTTCAAGATGTTGACTACGATGAGAGTTTCTCATTTGTATCTATGCTTAAGTCTATCCGAATCATGTTAGCAATTGCCACATTTTATGAAATCTGGCAAATGGATAAACAAAGCTGCATTCCTTAATGGATTTCTTAAAGAAGAGTTGTATATGATGCACCCAGAAGGTTTTTGTCAATCCTAAAAGTGTTAACAAAATATGCAAGCTCCAACGATCCATCTCTGGACTGCTGCAAGAATCTCGGAGTTGGAATATGCGCTGTGATGAGATGATCAAAGTATTAGTTTTATACAGACTTGTGGTGAAGCCTGTATTTACAAGAAAGTGAGTGGGAGCACTACAGCATTTCTGACAAGTATACGTGAATGACATATTATTAATCGAAAATAATGTAGAATTATTCTGCAAAGCATAAAGGAGTGTTTGAAAGAATTTTTTCAAAGAAAGACCTCAGCGAAGCTGCTTACATATTAAGCATCAAGATCTGTAGAGATAGATCAAGACGCTTGATAAGTTTTTTCAATGAGTTCATACCTTGACAATATTTTGAAGTAGTTCAAAATGGAACAGTCAAAGAAAAGATTTCATGGCTGTGTTACAAGGTGTGAAATTGAGTAAGACTCAAAGCCCGACCACGGCAGAAGATAGAAAGAGAATGAAAGTCATTCCATATGCATCAGCCATAGGTTCTATAAAGTATGCCATGCTGTGTACCAGATCTATTGTATACCCTACACAGTGTTAAGCAAAGGAGTACAATAGTGATCTAGGAGTAGATCACTGGACATTGGTCAAAATTATCCTTAGTGGAATAAGGATATGTTTCTCTATTATGGAGGTGACAAAAGGTTCGTCGTAAAGGGTTACGTCGATGCAAGTTTTGACACTAATCCAGATGACTCTAAGTCTCAATTTGGATACATATTGAAAGTGGGAGCAATTAGCTAGAGTAGCTCCATGCAGAGAATTGTTGACATAGAAATTTACAAAATACTTACGGATCTGAATGTGGCAGACCCGTTGACTAAACTTCTCTCACAAGCAAAACATGATCACACCTCAATACTCTTTGGGTGTTAATCACATAGCGATGTGAACTAGATTATTGACTCTAGTAAACCGTTTGAGTGTTGGTCACATAACGATGTGAACTATGGGTGTTAATCACATGATGATGTGAACTATTGGTGTTAAATCACATGGCAATGTGAACTAGATTATTGACTCTAGTGCAAGTGGGTGACTGAAGGAAATATGCCCTAGAGGCAATAATAAAGTTATTATTTATTTCCTTATTTCATGATAAATGTTTATTATTCATGCTAGAATTGTATTAACCGGAAACATAATACATGTGTGAATACATAGACAAACAGAGTGTCACTAGTATGCCTCTACTTGACTAGCTCGTTAATCAAAGATGGTTATGTTTCCTAACCATAGACAAAGAGTTGTTATTTGATTAACAGGATCACATCATTAGGAGAATGATGTGATTGACTTGACCCATTCCGTTAGCTTAGCACCCGATCGTTTAGTATGTTGCTATTGCTTTCTTCATGACTTATACATGTTCCTATGACTATGAGATTATGCAACTCCCGTTTGCCGGAGGAACACTTTGTGTGCAACCAAACGTCACAACGTAACTGGGTGATTATAAAGGAGCTCTACAGGTGTCTCCAATGGTAAATGTTGGGTTGGCGTATTTCGAGATTAGGATTTTTCACTCCGATTGTCGGAGAGGTATCTCTGGGCCCTCTCGGTAATGCACATCACATAAGCCTTGCAAGCATTGCAACTAATGAGTTAGTCGCAAGATGATGTATTACGAAACAAGTAAAGAGACTTGTCGGTAACGAGATTGAACTAGGTATTGAGATACCGACGATCGAATCTCGGGCAAGTAACATACCGATGACAAAGGGAACAAACGTATGTTTTTATGCGGTCTGACCGATAAAGATCTTCATAGAATATGTGGGAGCCAATATGAGCATCCAGGTTCCGCTATTGGTTTGACCGGAGACATGTCTCGGTCATGTCTGCATTGTTCTCGAACCCGTAGGGTCCGCACGCTTAAGGTTTCGATGATAGTTATATTATGAGTTTATGAGTTTTGATGTATCGAAGTTAGTTCGGAGTCCCGGATGTGATCATGGACATGACGAGGAGTCTCGAAATGGTCGAGACATAAAGATTGATATATTGGACGACTATATTCAGACACCGGAAGTGTTCCTGGTGATTTCGGAGAAAACCGGAGAGACGGAGGGTTACCAGAACCCCCCCCCCCCCCCGGGAGAAGTAATGGGCATATGGGCCTTAGTGGAGAGAGAGAAGGGAGCCAGGGTGGGCCGCGCGCCTCCTCCCCCCTGGTCCGAATTGGACTAGGAGAGGGGGGCGGCGCCCCCTTTCCTTCTCCCTCCCCACTTCCTTCCCCCTCCTAGTAGGAGTCCTACTCCTACTAGGAGGAGGACTCCTCCTTGGCGCGCCAATAGGGCCGGCCGGCCTCCTCCCCTTGCTCCTTTATATACGGGGGTAGGGGCACCCCTAGACACACAAGTTGATCCACGTGATCATTTTCTTAGCCGTGTGCGGTGCCCCCTTCCACCATAATCCTCGATAATATTGTAGTAGTGCTTAGGCGAATCCCTACGACAGTTGAACATCAAGATTGTCACCACGCCGTCGTGCTGACAAAATTCTTCCCCGACACTTTGCTGGATCAGAGTCCGGGGATCGTCATCAAGCTGAACGTGTGCTAGAACTCGGAGGTGTCGTACGTTCGGTACTTGGATCGGTCGGATCGGGAAGACGTACGACTACTTCCTCTACATTGTGTCAACACTTCCGTTGCCGGTCTAGGAGGGTACGTAGACAACACTCTCCCCTCTCGTTGCTATGCATCACCATGATCTTACATGTGCGCAGGAAATTTTTTGAAATTACTACGTTCCCCAACAAAAATATGACATGCTAAAGAATTGACGTTGGAAAAGGAAGACAACATAATGGGTTATGTTTTCTTACATCTGAGATAAATTATATTGTCATGGATCATCCAACATGATTGAGCTTGCCTTTCCCCTCATGCTAGCCAAATTCTTTGCACCAAGTAGAGATACTACTTGTGCTTCCAAATACCCTTAAACCCAGTTTTTCCATGAGAGTCCACCATATCTACCTATGGATTGAGTAAGATCCTTCAAGTAAGTTGTCATCGGTGCAAGCAATAAAAATTTCTCTCTAAATATGTATGACTTATTAGTGTGGGAGAAAATAAGCTTTATACGATCTTGTGATGTGGAAGAAATAAAAGCGACGAACTGCATAATAAAGGTCCATATCACAAGTGGCAATATAAAGTGACGTTCTTTCGCATTAAGATTTTGTGCATCCAACCATAAAAGCGCATGACAACCTCTTCTTCCCTCTGCGAAGGGCCTATCTTTTACTTTTATCTCCCACCTTACATAAGAGTCATGGTGATCTTCACCTTTCCTTTTTACATTTTATCTTTTGGCAAGCACGATATGTTGGAAAGATCTTGGTATATATGGCTAATTGGATGTGAGTTTTCATGAACTATTATTGTTGACATTACCCTTGAGGTAAAACGTTGGGAGGCAAAACTATAAGCCCCTATCTTTCTCTGTGTCCGATTAAAACTCCATACACATAAGTATTGCATGAGTGTTAGCAATTGTGAAAGACTATATGATAGTTGAGTATGTGGACTTGCTGAAAAGCTCTTATATTGACTCTTTCCTACGTTATGATAAATTTCAATTGCTTCAATGACTGAGATTATGGTTTGTTAGTTTTCAATGAAGTTTATGATTCATACTTGAAATTGTGATTGAATTGTTACTCTAGCATAAGAGATCATATGACAATAATTATATAAGCTGATGTTCTAAGAAAGATCATGATGCCCTTATGTCCGTATTTTATTTTTATCGACACCTCTATCTCTAAACATGTGGACATATTTTTCGATTTCGGCTTTCGCTTGAGGACAAGCAGGTCTAAGCTTGGGGGAGTTGATACGTCCATTTTCCATCATGCTTTTATATCGATATTTACTGCATTATGAGTTGTTACTACACATTATGTCACAATACTTATGCCTATTTTATCTTATTTTACAAGGTTTACATAAAGAGGGAGAATGCCGGCAGCTGGGATTCTGGGCTAGAAAAGGAGCAAATATTAGAGACCTATTCTGCACAGCTCCAAAAGTCCTGAAACTTCACGGAAGTTATTTCTAGAATATATAAAAAATACTGAGCGCAAGAAGTACCAGAGGGGGCCACTCACTAGCCACGAGGGTGGGGGCGCACCCTACCCCCCTGGGCACACCCCCTGCCTCGTGGGCCCCCTTGTGGCCCTCCGATGCCCATCTTCTGCTATATGGGGTCTTTCGTTGAGGAAAAAAATCATAAGCAAGCTTTCAGGATGAGACTCCGCCGCCACGAGGCGGAACCTTGGCGGAACCAATCTAGGGCTTTGGCGGAGCTATTCTGTCCGAGACACTTCCCTCCGGGAGGGGGAAATCATCGCCATCGTCATCACCAATGCTCCTCTCATCAGGAGGGGGCCAATCTCCATCAACATCTTCACCAGCACCATCTCCTCTCAAACCCTAGTTCATCTCTTGTATCCAATTCTTGTCTCTAAGTCTGGGATTGGCACATGTAGCTTGCTAGTAGTGTTGATTACTCCTTGTAGTTGATGCTAGCCGGTTTATTTGGTGGAAGATCATATGTTCAGATCCTATATGCATATTAATACCCCTCTGATTATGAACATGAATATGCTTTGTGAGTAGTTACGTTTGTTCCTGAGGACACGGGAGAAGTCTTGCTATTAATAATCATGTGAATTTGGTATTCGTTCGATATTTTGATGAGATGTATGTTGTCTCTCCTCTAGTGGTGTTATGTGAACGTCGACTACATGACACTTCACCATTATTTTGGCCTAGAGGAAGGCATTGGGAAGTAATAAGTAGATGATGGGTTGCTAGAGTGACAGAAGCTTAAACCCTAGTTTATGCGTTGCTTCGTAAAGGGTTGATTTGGATCCATATGTTTCATGCTATGGTTAGGTTTACCTTAATACTTCTTTTGTAGTTGCGGATGCTTGCAATAGGAGTTAATCATAAGTGGGATGCTTGTCCAAGTAAGGACATCACCCAAGCACCGGTCCACCCACATATCAAATTATCAAAGTACCGAACGCGAATCATATGAACGTGATGAAAACTAGCTTGACGATAATTCCCATGTGTCCTCGGGAGCGCTTTCTTCTATATAAGAGTTTGTCCAGGCTTGTCCTTTCTACAAAAAGGATTGGGCCACATTGCTGCACTTTATTTACTTTTGTTACTTGTTGCTCGTTACAAATTATCTTATCACAAAACTATCTGTTCCCTATAATTTCAGTGCTTGCAGAGAATACCTTGCTGAAAACCTCTTATCATTTCCTTCTGCTCCTCGTTGGGTTCGACACTCTTACTTATCGGAAGGACTACCATAGATCCCCTATACTTTTGGGTCATCACCGAGCTCCTGATGTCGCTGCATTTGTATCTTTTACTATTTCTCAGGGCCCCTCGTGTAGAAAGGATCGATCGGCTGTTCGTAAACCACCTAATTTTTTATTGTTAAGAGGTAAAACGAGTTCATGCACTCGAATCTAGTAGTACTTGGTTCAAACAAGGAAGAAAGGGGGTGGGGGAAGATTTGTTACCTGAATCTAGGACTTGGTCGAAAGAGGAAATAATGGGGGCGAAAAGTAGCAGAGACTGGCTATCCAACTGGTCTCTAGGTCTAATAGGGAAACGAAGGGAACGCAGTACAAACTCAATATAAACCGGATCTATTGGTTGAAAAATGAAAGGAAGTGGGGACTGGGGGACAAGTCAACAGAGTAAGTCCAGCACTAGATTTGCTAGCCTCACACAGTATAAGGTGGCTATATACCGAACAAAAATGGGACCAACCCAGATATCCTCTTCTGATGTTTGTTGCCCCGAGCCGCTCTTATGTAATGCCACTGGTAAAATGTAGCAGTCACACTATTAAATGTAAGGACACGTTAAACCAATGTTGTTTTCAATGTAATGCCTCTAGTAATATGAATCAATGGCACTTTTTTCATGTCCTACTAAATTTCCCATTAAGATAAGTTGCTTCTTTTCGTTAGAGATGCAACTATCCTGGTCCGCCTACTCTCCAGGAGCTTCATGACCAAACTTGATGTTGCTCAATTTTATTGCAACTAATGAAGAAGAAGCTCTGCGGGTTTCGTTTTCTGATGGAAATGGAACCGGGGTTGGAGCCCTTTTCTTAAAAAAAAAGAAGAAGAAGTTGCTAGCTCATGGGACATTGCTTCATTTTAGGTGAGCTGCACCAAAAGGTCCCGTGAATTGAATGATCCATGTTGGTGACTGGTGTCATCCCTTCTACGATGGTGTTGACTGCAGATATGGTTCCCATCACGAGGTATGTTCCTTTTTCGTCTGACCGTTTGCCAAAGATCATGCATGTTGATCCTACTCTTGTGCTACTGTTTTGGCACTGCCATGATAAAGCAGTAATGTTATTATTTTGCACCTTAATCTAGTGGCACTATTAATTTGAGGCAATGTTTTGGCACCGCTAGAGCCACTGTTTTTTTAATATATCGAAACAGGGGGTTCCCTCCGATTTCATTAAAGAAGCCCAACCATAGAGAACCATTATCCGACAACATCTCAGTGTAAACGGGCAGTTATGCAACTACTACTAGAACGGACTGAGTACTAGCAGGAGACAAGTTTGCCACATAAGCTAGGCAGGTTGGGGGACGCAGCACCAGCTCGACCAAGTTTGGATTACAACCCAAATGCTACCACACAAACATCAGGGGGGAGATAGGGACTGAAAGAGCCAGCTTCAGCATCCCAGTCTAAGCACCCCCGGCCTTCATCCTTGCGACGCACAGTGCACCTCGTTTGCCACCTGCTCGACCCTAGTGTCACTGATAAAATGAAGTAATAGTACAGTTAAAATAGAGCGAGTGTCCTCTCTATCATTGCATTTCCAATGTAGATAAAGAAAGTGCTTCTCTTTGTTAATGTATGTTTCATCAACTAGTCCCATTGTTAATGTTTAAGCGTTTCTACAAACTGGGGTACTTAATTTTAGTTGATCTGCACAAAAATAGAGATTTAAATGTCTCAAGGCCCCTCCTTGTACTACCGCTGTACACTGATGTTCATCACTCGTAGAAGGTGTATCGGGGAGACTTGGGTCGATTTCCAGTATGATGTAATATTTTCTTTTGTTTATTAGTGTATGTTTCATCAACTAGTGCCACTATAATCTAATCACGCCTTTTCATTATCTGTGCAGACAGGGTTATTCAGCTGCATTTTGGTGGAACTGCACAAATGTACGGATGGAACCGGCATATATGCAGAGTGCGAGGTGCCAAGTACAAATTACCGACACCAACCCTACTCCATCTAAGCATTGGCATCCACCACCATCAGTGGGATGTGTGGCGCTCACTGTGGATGTATCTTTCTCGGCAGCAAATCCTCTAACCAAACACTAGTAGCTTAGACTTAAAAAAATACTAATAGCTTATATTGGCAGTTTTCTAGGGGTGTACTCTTTTCTGAAAGAAGCACCAATCTATTTTTCTTTATTTGTACACAGTGTCACAACTTTGACCTCAAGGTCCAGAGCTATTTTAGGGTGATTGGCGTAGTACTCGGAGACTGATTGTAAGCATGATTTTTATTAGTTGTCACACTGATTGTAAGCATGAGCAGATGGAAGATTAGGTTAGTGCGAAGCTTACCTTAAACCCTACCGACGCCGTTGAAATGAGGCGAGCGTCGAGGGAACCGTGGAGAACGGCGGGGAAGCGACGTCGCGCCATCCGGCCTCCTCTTGCGGTGGGAGAACGAATACTCCTGTGGCTCCGGCTGGCTCTGCACCCTCACGAACGGCACACCGTACTCGATCGATTCGTTATCCTCTGGGTGCTCGGCCTTTGACATGTACACCCACCACCTCCGCCTGACTTTCGCCTCGGGCGAATCTGTCTGCTCCATCGCCCAGAGGAGACACTCGATGAACTCGAAGGACTGCGGCGTGACTGCCGCTGAGGAGTACATCGCCGTCGTCTCGCTCTTTCGCATACATTGCCACATGGCCCTCACCGTCCTCGAAATCTCCCACTCATTGTCAAACCAAGTAAGGATCTCCTTCGACCTTGCTAACTTTGCCTGGTCGCCGCCGGCGATCTGCCTGATTCGCTACTGCATCCCCTCCATAGATCCTCGTCCGAGGAGAGAGGAGGTGGTTTTGCAATGGAGAAGAGGGAGAGGCGAGACGGTGGTTTTGGAATGGAGATGATGGAGAGGAGACAAGGTGGTTTTGCAATGGAGAAGAGGGAGAGGAGCGTGCGGCAGTGATTTAGGATTGGACGAGAGGGCCGACGCGCTGTGACTGGATCAAAATCAAAATCAATTTACCCTTCAATTAAGAAAGTGACCCCACATTAACTAGTCTCCCTTTTATTTTGGGTCATAATTGATCATGATTTTCGCAAATAAAATATATGTTATACGTTGCAAAAATAATATAATTTGAAAGTACATTCAGATACGAACTAAACGATACAATTTTTGGTGACATGCACTCACATTTTTGAAGGAAATATGCCCTAGAGGCAATAATAAAGTTATTATTTATTTCCTTATATCATGATAAATGTTTATTATTCATGCTAGAATTGTATTAGCCGGAAACATAATACATGTGTGAATACATAGACAAACAGAGTGTCACTAGTATGCCTCTACTTGACTAGCTCGTTAATCAAAGATGGTTATGTTTCCTAACCATGAACAAAGAGTTGTTATTTGATTAACGAGGTCACATCATTAGTTGAATGATCTGATTGACATGACCCATTCCATTAGCTTAGCACCCGATCGTTTAGTATGTTGCTATTGCTTTCTTCATGACTTATACATGTTCCTATAACTATGAGATTATGCAACTCCCATTTACCGAGGAACACTTTGGGTACTACCAAACGTCACAACGTAACTGGGTGATTATAAAGGAGTACTACAGGTGTCTCCAATGGTAGATGTTGGGTTGGCGTATTTCGAGATTAGGGTTTGTCACTCCGATTGTCGGAGAGGTATCTCTGGGCCCTCTCGGTAATACACATCACATAAGCCTTGCAAGCATAATAACTAAGATGTTAGTTATGAGATGATGTATTACGGAACGAGTAAAGAGACTTGCCAGTAACAAGATTGAACTAGGTATTGGATACCGACGATCGAATCTCGGGCAAGTAACATACCGATGACAAAGGGAACAACGTATGTTGTTATGCGGTCTGACCGATAAAGATCTTCGTAGAATATGTAGGAGCCAATATGGGCATCCAGGTCCCGCTATTGGTTATTGACCGGAGACGTGTCTCGGTCATGTCTACATTGTTCTCGAACCGTAGGGTCCGCACGCTTAACGTTACGATGACAGTTTTTATGAGTTTATGCATTTTGATGTACCGAAGGTAGTTCGTTGTCCCGGATGTGATCACGGACATGACGAGGAGTCTCGAAATGGTCGAGACATAAAGATTTGATATATTGGAAGCCTATGTTTGGACATCGGAAGTGTTCCGGGTGAAATTGGGATTTTACCGGATTACCGGGAGGGTTACCGGAACCCCCAAAAGCCAAATGGGCCAACATGGGCCTTAGTGGAAAGGTGAAAGGGCTGCCCACATAGGGCTGCGCGCCTCCCCCCTCTCTCTAGTCCTATTAGGACTAGGAGAAGGTGGCCGGCCCCCCTCTCTCCCTTTCCCACTTGGGAATCCTAGTTGGACTAGGATTGGAGGGGGGAGTCCTACTCCCGGTAGGAGTAGGACTCCTCCTACGCCTCCCTCCTTTGGCCGGCCAGCCTCCCCCCTTCCATCCTTTATATACGGGGGCAGGGGACACCCCAAGACACACAAGTTGATCATTGTTGATCGTTCCTTAGCCGTGTGCGGTGCCCCCTGCCACCAAATTCCACCTCGGTCATATCGTTGTAGAGCTTAGGCGAAGCCCTACGTCGGTAGCACATCAAGATCGTCACCACGCCGTCGTGCTGACGGAACTCTTCCTCAACGCTTTGCTGGATCGGAGCCCGAGGATCGTCATCGAGCTGAACATGTGCTAAGAACTCAGAGGTGCCGGAGTAACGGTGCTTGGATCGGTCGGATCGGGAAGAAGACGTACGACTACTTCCTCTACGTTGTGTCAACGCTTCCGTTGCGATCTACAAGGGTACGTAGATCAGACTCTCCCCCTCGTTGCTATGCATCACCATGATCTTGCGTGTGCGTAGGAAAATTTTCGAAATTACTACATTCCCCAACAGTGGCATCCGAGCCTAGGTTTTATGGTTTGATGTTATTTGCACGAGTAGAACACAAGTGAGTTGTGGGCGATACAAGTCATACTGCCTACCAGCATGTCATACTTTGGTTCGGCGGTATTGTTGGACGAGACGATCCGGACCAACCTTACGCGTACTCTTACGCGAGACCGGTTCCCTCGACATGCTTTGCACATAGATGGCTTGCGGAAGACTGTCTCTCCAACTTTAGTTGAACCAAGTGTGGCTACGCCCGGTCCTTGAGAAGGTTAAAACGGAGTCTATTTGACAAACTATCGTTGTGGTTTTGATGCGTAGGTGAGATGAGTTCTTACTTAAGCCCGTAGCAGCCACGTAAAACTTGCAACAACAAAGTAGAGGACGTCTAACTTGTTTTTGCAGGGCATGTTGTGATGTGATATGGTCAAGGCATGATGCTGATTTTATTGTATGAGATGATCATGTTTTGTAACCAAGTTATCGGCAACTGGCAGGAGCCATATGGTTGTCGCTTTATTGTATGCAATGCGATCGCGATGTAATGTTTTACTTTATTACTAAGCGGTAGTGATAGTCGTGGAAGCATAAGATTGGCGAGACGACAACGATGCTACGATGGAGATCAAGGTGTCACGCCGGTGACGATGGTGATCATGACGGTGCTTCGGAGATGGAGATCACAAGCACGAGATGATGATGGCCATATCATATCACTTATATTGATTGCATGTGATGTTTATCCTTTTATGCATCTTATCTTGCTTTGATTGACAGTAGCATTATAAGATGATCTCTCACTAAATTATCAAGAAGTGTTCTCCCTGAGTATGCACCGTTGCCAAAGTTCGTCGTGCCCAGACACCACGTGATGATCGGGTGTAATAAGCTCTACGTCCATCTACAACGGGTGCAAGCCAGTTTTGCACACGCAGAATACTCAGGTTAAACTTGACGAGCCTAGCATATGCAGATATGGCCTCGGAACACAGAGACCAAAAGGTCGAGCGTGAATCATATAGTAGATATGATCAACATGACGATGTTCACCATTGAAAACTACTCCATCTCACGTGATGATCGGTTATGATTTGGATCACGTGATCACTTAGAGGATTAGAGGGATGTCTATCTAAGTGGGAGTTCCTAAGTAATTTGATTAACTGAACTTAAACTTATCATGAACTTAGTACCTGATAGTATCTTGCTGGTTTATGTTGATTGTAGATAGATGGCTCGTGTTGTTGTTCCGTTGAATTTTAATGCGTTCCTTGAGAAAGCAAAGTTGAAAGATGATGGTAGCAATTACACGAACTGGGTCCGTAACCTGAGGATTATCCTCATTGCTGCACAGAAGAATTACGTCCTGGAAGCACCGCTAGGTGCCAGGCCTGCTGCTGGAGCAACACCAGATGTTATGAACGTCTGGCAGAGCAAAGCTGATGACTACTTGATAGTTCAGTGTGCCATGCTTTACGGCTTAGAATTGGGACTTCAACGACGTTTTGAACGTCATGGAGCATATGAGATGTTCCAGGAGTTGAAGTAAATATTTCAAGCAAATGCCGTAATTGAGAGATATGAAGTCTCCAATAAGTTCTATAGCTGCAAGATGGAGGAGAACAGTTCTGTCAGTGAGCATATACTCAAAATGTCTGGGTATAATAATCACTTGATTCAGATGGGAGTTAATATTCCAGATGATTGCGTCATTGACAGAATTCTCCAATCACTGCCACCAAGCTACAAGAGCTTCGTGATGAACTATAATATGCAAGGGATGAACAAGACTATTCCCGAGCTCTTCGCAATGCTGAAAGCTGCGGAGGTAGAAATCAAGAAGGAGCATCAAGTGTTGATGGTTAACAAAACCACTAGTTTCAAGAAAAAGGGCAAAGGGAAGAAGAAGGGGAACTTCAAGAAGAACAGCAAGCAAGTTGCTGCTCAGGAGAAGAAACCCAAATCTGGACCTAAGCCTGAAACTGAGTGCTTCTACTGCAAGCAGACTGGTCATTGGAAGCGGAACGGCCCCAAGTATTTGGCGGATAAGAAGGATGGCAAGGTGAACAAAGGTATATGTGATATACATGTTATTGATGTGTACCTTACTAGAGCTCGCAGTAGCACCTGGGTATTTGATACTGGTTCTGTTGCTAATATTTGCAACTCGAAACAGGGACTACGGAATAAGCGGACGCTAGCAAAGGACGAGATGACGATGCGCGTGGGAAACGGTTCCAAAGTCGATGTGATCGCGGTCGGCACGCTACCTCTACATCTACCTTCGGGATTAATATTAGACCTAAATAATTGTTATTTGGTGCCAGCGTTGAGCATGAACATTATATCTGGATCTTGTTTAATGCGAGACGGTTATTCATTTAAATCAGAGAATAATGGTTGTTCTATTTATATGAGTAATATCTTTTATGGTCATGCACCTTTGAAGAGTGGTCTATTCTTGTTGAATCTCGATAGTAGTGATACACATATTCATAATGTAGAAGCCAAAAGATGCAGAGTTGATAATGATAGTGCAACTTATTTGTGGCACTGCCGTTTAGGTCATATCGGTGTAAAGCGCATGAAGAAACTCCATACTGATGGGCTTTTGGAACCACTTGATTATGAATCACTTGGTACTTGCGAACCGTGCCTCATAGGCAAGATGACTAAAACACCGTTCTCCGGTACTATGGAGAGAGCAACAGATTTATTGGAAATCATACATACCGATGTATGTGGTCCGATGAATATTGAGGCTCGTGGCGGATATCGTTATTTTCTCACCTTCACAGATGATTTAAGCAGATATGGGTATATCTACTTAATGAAACATAAGTCTGAAACATTTGAAAAGTTCAAGGAATTTTAGAGTGAAGTTGAAAATCATCGTGACAAGAAAATAAAGTTTCTACGATCTGATCGTGGAGGCGAATATTTGAGTTACGAGTTTGGTGTACATTTGAAAAATTGTGGAATAGTTTCGCAACTCACGCCACCCGGAACACCACAGCGTAATGGTGTGTCCGAACGTCGTAATCGTACTTTACTAGATATGGTGCGATCTATGATGTCTCTTACTGATTTACCGCTATCGTTTTGGGGTTATGCTTTAGAGACGGCCGCATTCACGTTAAATAGGGCACCATCAAAATCCGTTGAGACGACGCCTTATGAACTATGGTTTGGCAAGAAACCAAAGTTGTCGTTTCTTAAAGTTTGGGGCTGCGATGCTTATGTGAAAAAGCTTCAACCTGATAAGCTCGAACCCAAAGTGGAGAAATGTGTCTTCATAGGATACCCGAAGGAAACTGTTGGGTATACCTTCTATCACAGATCCGAAGGCAAGACATTCGTTGCTAAGAATGGATCATTTCTAGAGAAGGAGTTTCTCTCGAAAGAAGTGAGTGGGAGGAAAGTAGAACTTGACGAGGTAACTGTACCTGCTCCCTTATTGGAAAATGGTACATCACAGAAAACTGTTTCTGCGACACCTATACCAATTAGTGAGGAAGCTAATGATGATGATCATGAAACTTCAGGACAAGATACTACTGAACCACGTAGATCAACCAGAGTGAGATCCGCAACAGAGTGGTACGGTAATCCAGTTCTAGAAGTCATGCTACTAGATCATGATGAACCTACGAACTATGAAGAAGCGATGGTGAGCCCAGATTCCGCAAAGTGGCTTGAGGCCATGAAATCTGAGATGGGATCCATGTATGAGAACAAAGTATGGACTTTGGTTGACTTGCCCGATGATCGGCAAGCAATTGATAATAAATGGATCTTCAAGAAAAAGACTGACGCTGACGGTAATATTACTGTCTATAAAGCTCGACTTGTCGCAAAAGGTTTTCGACAAGTTCAAGGGGTTGACTACAATGAGACCTTCTCACCCGTAGCGATGCTTAAATCCGTCAGAATCATGTTAGCAATTGCCGCATTTTATGATTATGAAATATGGCAGATGGATGTCAAAACTGCATTCCTGAATGGATTTTTGGAAGAAGAGTTGTATATGATGCAACCAGAAGGTTTTGTCGACCCAAAGGGAGCTAACAAAGTATGCAAACTCCAGCGATCCATTTATGGACTGGTGCAAGCATCTCGGAGTTGGAATAAACGCTTTGATAGTGTGATCAAAGCATTTGGCTTTATACAGACTTTTGGAGAAGCCTGTATTTACAAGAAAGTGAGTGGGAGCTCTGTAGCATTTCTGATATTATATGTAGATGACATATTGCTAATTGGAAATGATATAGAATTTCTGGATAGCATAAAGGGATACTTGAATAAAAGTTTTTCGATGAAAGACCTCGGGGAAGCTGCTTACATATTAGGCATAAAGATCTATAGAGATAGATCAAGACGCTTAATTGGACTTTCACAAAGCACATACCTTGACAAGATTTTGAAGAAGTTCAAAATGGATCAAGCAAAGAAAGGGTTCTTGCCTGTGTTACAAGGTGTGAAGTTGAGTCAGACTCAATGCCCGACCACTGCAGAAGATAGAGAGAAAATGAAAGATGTTCCCTATGCTTCAGCCATAGGCTCTATCATGTATGCAATGCTGTGTACCAGACCTGATGTGTGCCTTGCTATAAGTTTAGCAGGGAGGTACCAAAGTAATCCAGGAGTGGATCACTGAACAGCGGTCAAGAACATCCTGAAATACCTGAAAAGGACTAGGGATATGTTTCTCGTATATGGAGGTGACAAAGAGCTCATCGTAAGAGGTTACGTTGATGCAAGCTTTGACACTGATCCGGACGATTCTAAATCGCAAACCGGATACGTGTTTACTTTAAACGGTGGAGCTGTCAGTTGGTGCAGTTCTAAACAAAGCGTCGTAGCGGGATCTACATGTGAAGCGGAGTACATAGCTGCTTCGGAAGCAGCGAACGAAGGAGTCTGGATGAACGAGTTCATATCCGATCTAGGTGTCATACCTAGTGCATCGGGTCCAATGAAAATCTGTTGTGACAATACTGGTGCAATTGCTTTGGCAAAGGAATCCAGATTTCACAAAAGGACCAAACACATCAAAAGACGCTTCAACTCCATCTGGGATCTAGTCCAGGTGGGAGACATAGGGATTTGCAAGATACATACGGATCTGAATGTTGCAGACCCGTTGACTAAGCCTCTTCCACGAGCAAAACATGATCAGCACCAAGGCTCCATGGGTGTTAGAATCATTACTGTGTAATCTAGATTATTGACTCTAGTGCAAGTGGGAGACTAAAGGAAATAGGCCCTAGAGGCAATAATAAAGTTATTATTTATTTCCTTATATCATGATAAATGTTTATTATTCATGCTAGAATTGTATTAGCCGGAAACATAATACATGTGTGAATACATAGACAAACAGAGTGTCACTAGTATGCCTCTACTTGACTAGCTCGTTAATCAAAGATGGTTATGTTTCCTAACCATGAACAAAGAGTTGTTATTTGATTAACGAGGTCACATCATTAGTTGAATGATCTGATTGACATGACCCATTCCATTAGCTTAGCACCCGATCGTTTAGTATGTTGCTATTGCTTTCTTCATGACTTATACATGTTCCTATAACTATGAGATTATGCAACTCCCGTTTACCGAAGGAACACTTTGGGTACTACCAAACGTCACAACGTAACTGGGTGATTATAAAGGAGTACTACAGGTGTCTCCCATGGTAGATGTTGGGTTGGCGTATTTCGAGATTAGGGTTTGTCACTCCGATTGTCGGAGAGGTATCTCTGGGCCCTCTCGGTAATACACATCACATAAGCCTTGCAAGCATAATAACTAAGATGTTAGTTATGAGATGATGTATTACGGAACGAGTAAAGAGACTTGCCAGTAACGAGATTGAACTAGGTATTGGATACCGACGATCGAATCTCGGGCAAGTAACATACCGATGACAAAGGGAACAAAGTATGTTGTTATGCGGTCTGACCGATAAAGATCTTCGTAGAATATGTAGGAGCCAATATGGGCATCCAGGTCCTGAAGGAAATATGCCCTAGAGGCAATAATAAAGTTATTATTTATTTCCTTATATCATGATAAATGTTTATTATTCATGCTAGAATTGTATTAACCGGAAACATAATACATGTGTGAATACATAGACAAACAGAGTGTCACTAGTATGCCTCTACTTGACTAGCTCGTTAATCAAAGATGGTTATGTTTCCTAACCATGAACAAAGAGTTGTTGTTTGATTAACGAGGTCACATCATTGGTTGAATGATCTGATTGACATGACCCATTCCATTAGCTTAGCACCCGATCGTTTAGTATGTTGCTATTGCTTTCTTCATGACTTATACATGTTCCTATAACTATGAGATTATGCAACTCCCGTTTACCGGAGGAACACTTTGGGTACTACCAAACATCACAACGTAACTGGGTGATTATAAAGGAGTACTACAGGTGTCTCCAATGGTAGATATTGGGTTGGCGTATTTCGAGATTAGGGTTTGTCACTCCGATTGTCGGAGAGGTATCTCTGGGCCCTCTCGGTAATACACATCACATAAGCCTTGCAAGCATAATAACTAAGATGTTAGTTATGAGATGATGTATTACGGAACGAGTAAAGAGACTTGCCAGTAACGAGATTGAACTAGGTATTGGATACCGACGATCGAATCTCGGGCAAGTAACATACCGATGACAAAGGGAACAACGTATGTTGTTATGCGGTCTGACCGATAAAGATCTTCGTAGAATATGTAGGAGCCAATATGGGCATCCAGGTCCCGCTATTGGTTATTGACCGGAGACGTGTCTCGGTCATGTCTACATTGTTCTCGAACCGTAGGGTCCGCACGCTTAACGTTACGATGACAGTTATTATGAGTTTATGCATTTTGATGTACCGAAGGTTGTTCGGAGTCCCGGATGTGATCACGGACATGACGAGGAGTCTCGAAATGGTCGAGACGTAAAGATTGATATATTGGAAGCCTATGTTTGGACACCGGAAGTGTTCCGGGTGAAATCGGGATTTTACCGGATTACCGGGAGGGTTACCGGAACCCCCTGGGAGCCAAATGGGCCAACATGGGCCTTAGTGGAAAGGTGAGAGGGCAGCCCACATAGGGCTGCGCCTCCCCCCCCTCTCCCTAGTCCTATTAGGACTAGGAGAGGGGCCGGCCACCTCTCTCTTTCACTTCCCTCTTGAGGAAACCTAGTTGGACTAGGATTGGAGGGGGGAGTCCTACTCCCGGTAGGAGTAGGACTCCTCCTGCGCCTCCCACCTTGGCCGGCCAGCTCCTCCTCCTCCATCCTTTTTATACGGGGGCAGGGGACACCCCAAGACACACAAGTTGATCCTTGAGATCGTTCCTTAGCCGTGTGCGGTGCCCCCTGCCACCAAATTCCACCTCGATCATACCGTTGTAGTGCTTAGGCGAAGCCCTGCGTCGGTAGTACATCAAGATCGTCACCACGCCGTCGTGCTGACGGAACTCCTACCCGAAGCTTTGCTGGATCGGAGCCCGGGGATCATCATCGAGCTGAACGTGTGCTAAGAACTCGGAGGTGCCGGAGTAACGGTGCTTGGATCGGTCGGATCGGGAAGACGTACGACTACTTCCTCTACGTTGTGTGATCGCTTCCGCAGTCGGTCTGCGTTGGTACGTAGACAACACTCTCCCCTCTCGTTGCTATGCATCACCATGATCTTGCGTGTGCGTAGGAAAATTTTCGAAATTACTACGTTCCCCAACAATGGCATCCGAGCCTAGGTTTTATGGTTTGATGTTATTTGCACGAGTAGAACACAAGTGAGTTGTGGGCGATACAAGTCATACTGCCTACCAGCATGTCATACTTTGGTTCGGCGGTATTGTTGGACGAGACGATCCGGACCAACCTTACGCGTACTCTTACGCGAGACCGGTTCCCTCGACGTGCTTTGCACATAGATGGCTTACGGAAGACTGTCTCTCCAACTTTAGTTGAACCAAGTGTGGCTACGCTCGGTCCTTGAGAAGGTTAAAACGGAGTCTATTTGACGAACTATCGTTGTGGTTTTGATACGTAGGTGAGATGCGTTCTTACTTAAGCCCGTAGCAGCCACGTAAAACTTGCAACAACAAAGTAGAGGACGTCTAACTTGTTTTTGCAGGGCATGTTGTGATGTGATATGGTCAAGGCATGATGATGATTTTATTGTATGAGATGATCATGTTTTGTAACCAAGTTATCGGCAACTGGCAGGAGCCATATGGTTGTCGCTTTATTGTATGCAATGCAATCGTGATGTAATGCTTAACTTTATTACTAAGCGGTAGTGATAGTCGTGGAAGCATAAGATTGGCGAGACGACAACGATGCTACAATGGAGATCAAGGTGTCGCGCCGGTGACGATGGTGATCATGACGGTGCTTCGGAGATGGAGATCACAGGCACAAGATGATGATGACCATATCATATCACTTATATTGATTGCATGTGATGTTTATCCTTTTATGCATCTTGTCTTGCTTTGATTGACGGTAGCATTATAAGATGATCTCTCACTAAATTATCAAGAAGTGTTCTCCCTGGGTATGCACCGTTGCAAAAGTTCTTCGTGCTGAGACACCACGTGATGATCGGGTGTGATAGGCTCTACGTTCAAATACAACGGGTGCAAAACAGTTGCACACGCGGAATACTCAGGTTATACTTGACGAGCCAAGCATATTCAGATATGGCCTCGGAACACGGAGACCGAAAGGTCGAGTGTGAATCATATAGTAGATATGATCAACATAATGATGTTCACCATTGAAAACTACTCCATCTCACGTGATGATCGGTTATGGTTTAGTTGATTTGGATCACGTGATCACTTAGAGGATTAGAGGGATATCTATCTAAGTGGGAGTTCTTAAGTAATATGATTAATTGAACTTAAATTTATCATGAACTTAGTCCTGGTAGTATTTTGCAAATTATGTTGTAGATCAATAGCTCGCGTTGTTGCTTCCCTGTGTTTATTTTTTGATATGTTCCTAGAGAAAATTGTGTTGAAAGATGTTAGTAGCAATGATGCGGATTGGATCCGTGATCTGAGGTTTATCCTCATTGCTGCACAGTAGAATTATGTCCTTGATGCACCGCTAGGTGACAGACCTATTGCAGGAGCAGATGCAGACGTTATGAACGTTTGGCTAGCTCAATATGATGACTACTTGATAGTTTAGTGCACCATGCTTAACGGCTTAGAATCGGGACTTCAAAGACGTTTGGAACGTCATGGACCATATGAGATGTTTCAGGAGTTGAAGTTAATATTTCAAGCAAATACCCGAGTTGAGAGATATGAAGTCTCCAACAAGTTCTATAGCTAAAAGATGGAGGAGAATCGCTCAACTAGTGAGCATGTGCTCAGATTGTCTGGGTACTACAATCACTTGAATCAAGTGGGAGTTAATCTTCCAGATAAGATAGTGATTGACAGAATTCTCTAGTCACCATCACCAAGTTAGTAGAACTTCGTGATGAACTATAATATGCAAGGGATAATGGAAACAACTCCCAAGCTCTTCGTGATGCTGAAATCAACGAAGGTAGAAATCAAGAAAAACATCAAGTGTTGATGGTTGACAAGACCACTAGTTTCAAGAAAAGGGCAAAGGGAAGAAGGGGAACTTCAAGAAGAACGGCAAGCAAGTTGCTGCTCAAGTGAAGAAGCCCAAGTCTGATCCTAAGCCTGAGACTAAGTGCTTCTACTGCAAAGGGACTGGTCACTAGAAGCGGAACTACCCCAAGTGATTGGCGGATAAGAAGGATGGCAAAGTGAACATAAGTATATTTGATATACATGTTATGATGTGTACTTTACTAGTGTTTATAGCAAACCCTCAGTATTTGATACTAGTTCAGTTGCTAAGATTAGTAACTCGAAACGCGAGTTGCAGAATAAACAGAGACTAGTTAAGGGTGAAGTGACGATGTGTGTTGGAAGTGGTTCCAAGATTGATATGATCATCATCGCACACTCCCCATAATTTCGGGATTAGTGTTGAACCTAAATAAGTGTTATTTGGTGTTTGCATTGAGCATGAATATGATTTGATCATGTTTATTGCAATATGGTTATTCATTAAAGTCAGAGAATAATTGTTGTTCTGTTTACATGAATAAAACCTTCGATGGTCATACACCCAATGAAACAAGTTCGTTGGATCTCGATCGTAGTGATACACATATTGAAACCAAAAGATGCAAAGTTAATAATGATAGTGCAACTTATTTGTGGCACTGCCGTTTAGGTCATATTGGTATAAAGCGCATGAAGAAACTCCATGTTGATGGGCTTTTGGAATCACTTGATTATGAATCACTTGATGCTTGCGAACCATGCCTTTTGGGCAAGATGACTAAAACGCCGTTCTTCGGAACAATGGAGCGAGCAACAGATTTGTTGGAAATCATACATACTGATGTATGTGGTCCGATGAATATTGAGGCTCGCGACAGGTATCATTATTTTTTGATCTTCACAGATGGTTTAAGCAGATATGAGTATATCTACTTGATGAAACATAAGTCTAAAACATTTGAAAAGTTCAAAGAATTTTAGAGTGAAGTGAAAAATCATCGTGACAAGAAAATAAAGTTTCTACGATCTGATCGCGGCGACAAATATTTGAGTTACGAGTTTGGTCTTCAGTTAAAAACAATGTGAAATAGTTTCACTACGCACGCCACCTGGAACACCACAACATAATGGTGTGTCCAAACGTCATAACCGTACTTTATTGGATATAGTGCAATCTATGATGTATCTTACCGATCTACCACTATCGTTTTGGGGTCATGCATTAGAGACAGCTGCATTCACGTTAAATAGGGCACCATGTAAATCCGTTGAGACGACACCGTGTGAACTATGGTTTGGCAAGAAACCTAAGCTGTCGTTTCTTAAAGTTTGGGGTTGCGATGCTTATATGAAAAAGTTTCATCCTGATAAGCTCAAACTCAAATCGGAGAAGTGCGTCTTCATAGGATATCCAAAGGAAACTATTGGATACACCTTCTATCACAGATCCGAAGGCAAGACTTTTGTTGCTAAAATTCAGAAACTTTCTGGAGAAGGAGTTTCTCTCGAAAGAAGTGAGTGGGAGGAAAGTAGAACTTGATGAGGTAACTGTACCTGCTCCCTTGTTGGAAAGTAGCACATCACAGAAAACTGTTTCTGTGACACCTACACCAGTTAGTGAGGAAGCTAATGATGATGATCATGAAACTTCAGAACAAGGTACTACTGAACCTCGTAGATCAACCAGAGTAAGATCCGCGCCAGAGTGGTACGGTAATCCTTTTCTGGAAGTCATGCTACTAGATCATGATGAACCTACGAACTATGAAGAAGCGATGGTGAGCCCAGATTCCGCAAAGTGGCTTGAAGCCATGAAATCTGAGATATGATCCATGTATGAGAACAAAGTATGGACTTTGGTTGACTTTCCTGATGATCGGTAAGCAATTGAGAATAAATGGATCTTCAAGAGGAAGACGGACGTTGATAGTAGTGTTACTATCTACAAAGCTAGAATTGTCGCAAAAGGTTTTCGACAAGTTCAAGGTGTTGACTACGATGAGAGCTTCTCACTCGTATCTATGCTCGAGTCTGTCCGAATCATGTTAGTAATTGCCGCATTTTATGAAATCTGGCAAATGGATAAACAAAACTGCATTCCTTAATGGATTTATTAAAGAAGAGTTGTATATGATGCAACAGAAGGTTTTGTCAATCCGAAAGGTGCTAACAAAGTGTGCAAGCTCCAGCGATCCATCTGTGGACTGGTGCAAGCATCTCGGAGTTGGAATATACGCTTTGATGAGTTGATCAAAGCATATAGTTTTATACAGACTTGCGGTGAAGCCTGTATTTACGAGAAAGTGAGTGGGAGCACTACAGCATTTCTGATAAGTATATGTGAATGACATATTGTTGATCAGAAATAATGTAGAATTATTCTGTAAAGCATAAAGGAGTGTTTGAAAGGAGTTTTTCAAAGAAAGACTTCGGTGAAGCTGCTTACATATTGAGCTTCAAGATCTATAGAGATAGATCAAGACGCTTGATAAGTTTTTTCAATGAGTACATACCTTGACAAGATTTTGAAGTAGTTCAAAATGGAGCAGTCAAAGAAAGAGTTCTTGCCTGTATTACAAGGTGTGAAGTTGAGTAAGACTCAAAGCCCGACCACGGCAGAAGATAGAAAGAGAATGAAAGTCATTCCCTATGCCTTGGCCATAGGTTCTATAAAGTATGTCATGCTGTATATCAGATCTATTGTATACCCTGCATTGACTTGGCAAGGGAGTACAATAGTGGTCTAGGAGTAGATCACTGGACAACGGTCAGAATTATCCTTAGTGAAATAAGGATATGTTTCTCGATTATGGACGTGACAAAAAGGTTCATCGTAAAGGGTTACGTCGATGCAAGTTTTTGACACTGATCTAGATGAATCTAAAGTCTCAATCTGGATACATATTGAAAGTGGGAGCAATTAGCTAGAGTAGCTCCGTGAAGAGCATTTTAGACATAGAACTTGCAAAATACTTACGGATCTGAATGTGACAGACCCGTTGACTAAAATTATCTCACAAGCAAAACATGATCACACCTTAGTACTCTTTGGGTGTTAATCACATAGATATGTGAACTAGATTACTGACTCTAGTAAACCCTTTGAGTGTTGGTCACATGACGATGTGAACTATGGGTGTTAATCACATAGTGATGTGAACTATTGCTGTTAAATCACATGGCGATGTGAACTAGATTATTGACTCTAGTGCAAGTGGGAGACTGAAGGAAATATGCCCTAGAGGCAATAATAAAGTTATTATTTATTTCCTTATATCATGATAAATGTTTATTATTCATGCTAGAATTGTATTAACCGGAAACATAATACATGTGTGAATACATAGACAAACAGAGTGTCACTAGTATGCCTCTACTTGACTAGCTCGTTAATCAAAGATGGTTATGTTTCCTAACCATGAACAAAGAGTTGTTGTTTGATTAACGAGGTCACATCATTGGTTGAATGATCTGATTGACATGACCCATTCCATTAGCTTAGCACCCGATCGTTTAGTATGTTGCTATTGCTTTCTTCATGACTTATACATGTTCCTATAACTATGAGATTATGCAACTCCCGTTTACCGGAGGAACACTTTGGGTACTACCAAACGTCACAACGTAACTGGGTGATTATAAAGGAGTACTACAGGTGTCTCCAATGGTAGATATTGGGTTGGCGTATTTCGAGATTAGGGTTTGTCACTCCGATTGTCGGAGAGGTATCTCTGGGCCCTCTCGGTAATACACATCACATAAGCCTTGCAAGCATAATAACTAAGATGTTAGTTATGAGATGATGTATTACGGAACGAGTAAAGAGACTTGCCAGTAACGAGATTGAACTAGGTATTGGATACCGACGATCGAATCTCGGGCAAGTAACATACCGATGACAAAGGGAACAACGTATGTTGTTATGCGGTCTGACCGATAAAGATCTTCGTAGAATATGTAGGAGCCAATATGGGCATCCAGGTCCCGCTATTGGTTATTGACCGGAGACGTGTCTCGGTCATGTCTACATTGTTCTCGAACCGTAGGGTCCGCACGCTTAACGTTACGATGACAGTTATTATGAGTTTATGCATTTTGATGTACCGAAGGTTGTTCGGAGTCCCGGATGTGATCACGGACATGACGAGGAGTCTCGAAATGGTCGAGACGTAAAGATTGATATATTGGAAGCCTATGTTTGGACACCGGAAGTGTTCCGGGTGAAATCGGGATTTTACCGGATTACCGGGAGGGTTACCGGAACCCCCCGGGAGCCAAATGGGCCAACATGGGCCTTAGTGGAAAGGTGAGAGGGAAGCCCACATAGGGCTGCGCCTCCCCCCCTCTCCCTAGTCCTATTAGGACTAGGAGAGGGGCCGGCCACCTCTCTCTTTCACTTCCCTCTTGAGGAAACCTAGTTGGACTAGGATTGGAGGGGGGAGTCCTACTCCCGGTAGGAGTAGGACTCCTCCTGCGCCTCCCACCTTGGCCGGCCAGCTCCTCCTCCTCCATCCTTTATATACGGGGGCAGGGGACACCCCAAGACACACAAGTTGATCCTTGAGATCGTTCCTTAGCCATGTGCGGTGCCCCCTGCCACCAAATTCCACCTCGATCATACCGTTGCAGTGCTTAGGCGAAGCCCTGCGTCGGTAGTACATCAAGATCGTCACCACGCCGTCGTGCTGACGGAACTCCTACCCGAAGCTTTGCTGGATCGGAGCCCGGGGATCGTCATCGAGCTGAACGTGTGCTAAGAACTCGGAGCTGCCGGAGTAACGGTGCTTGGATCGGTCGGATCGGGAAGACGTACGACTACTTCCTCTATGTTGTGTGATCGCTTCCGTAGTCGGTCTGCGTTGGTACGTAGACAACACTCTCCCCTCTCGTTGCTATGCATCACCATGATCTTGCGTGTGCGTAGGAAAATTTTCGAAATTACTACATTCCCCAACAGGTCCTGCTATTGGTTATTGACCGGAGACGTGTCTCGGTCATGTCTACATTGTTCTCGAACTGTAGGGTCCGCACGCTTAACCTTATGATGACAGTTTTTATGAGTTTATGCATTTTGATGTACCGAAGGTAGTTCGGAGTCCCGGATGTGATCACGGACATGATGAGGAGTCTCGAAATGGTCGATACATAAAGATTGATATATTGGAAGCCTATGTTTGGACATCGGAAGTGTTCTGGGTGAAATCGGGATTTTACCGGATTACCGGGAGGGTTACCGGAACCCCCCGGAAGCCAAATGGGCCAACATGGGCCTTCGTGGAAAGGTGAAAGGGCTGCCCACATAGGGCTGCGCGCCTCCCCCCTCTCTCTAGTCCTATTAGGACTAGGAGAAGGTGGCCGGCCCCCCTCTCTCCCTTTCCCACTTGGGAATCCTAGTTGGACTAGGATTGGAGGGGGGAATCCTACTCCCGGTAGGAGTAGGACTCCTCCTGCGCCTCCCTCCTTTGGCCGGCCAGCCTCCCCCCTTCCATCCTTTATATACGGGGGCAGGGGACACCCCAAGACGCACAAGTTGATCATTGTTGATCGTTCCTTAGCCGTGTGCGGTGCCCCCTGCCACCAAATTCCACCTCGGTCATATCGTTGTAGAGCTTAGGCGAAGCCCTGCGTCAGTAGTACATCAAGATCGTCACCACGCCGTCGTGCTGACGGAACTCTTCCTCGATGCTTTGCTGGATCGGAGCCCGAGGATCGTCATCGAGCTGAACGTGTGCTAAGAACTTGGAGGTGCCGGAGTAACGGTGCTTGGATCGGTCGGATCGGGAAGAAGACGTACGACTACTTCCTCTACGTTGTGTCAACGCTTCCGTTGCGATCTACAAGGGTACGTAGATCAGACTCTCCCCCTCGTTGCTATGCATCACCATGATCTTGCGTGTGCGTAGGAAAATTTTCGAAATTACTATGTTCCCCAACAATTTTGCTTGTCAAATACAGTACGTGGTCAAACTTTGACCCAAAATACGCAAAACACAAAATACTTCCAAGACCAGCGCCGCTCTTCCGCTCTTCTCCTCTTAAACCATCGCCGCTCCTCTCCTGTTCCAATATAAATCCAGCGCCGCTCCTCTCCTCTTCCATTTCAAAACCACCGCCCCTCCTCTCATGTTCCAATCCAAAACCTGCATCGCTCCTCTCCCGTTCTAAACCAAAACCAGCGCTCCTCCTCTCCTCTTCCATTCAAAAACCACCGACGGCGAGTGAAGGTGCTGTGGAGAAGTAGATCGATGGCGGAGTACAAACGATACGTGAGGATCGCAGACGGCGACCCTGTGAAGCTAGCTAGGATGTTGGAGATAGAGTCTTGGTTTGACAATAAGGACCAACTAGCGGCAACGGCGACATCCATGGCAAAATATCTGCAACAAGCGAAAAGGAGGAGATACTCCCAGAAAGAGTCGCGCGGGAGTACATAGAGCTGCTCCTCTGGGCCATGGAGCAAACAGATTCACCGAATCTGATCGTGAGGGTGTGGTGGTGGGAGTATCGATCCCAGATGGAGCATCCACCAAAGATTGAAGGATTGAGCATCTACAGGGTGCCGTTTGTGAGTGTGTCGTGCTAGAGCGAGTCGGTGGAGTCTTCGTCGACCGAACCCAACTGCAAGAGGAGAAAAACAGTTGGCCCGACGACGCTTCCCCGCCATCCTCTCCCTCGTCGTTCACATCATCTCACAGGGCGGCTATCTGCCGCCAAGGAATAGGAGGGATTGCCCCCCAGACCAATAGTCGGGCAGGTTCTGAATTGTCGGGAGGAGCTTAGGGTTGTTAGTATTTGCAGGTTGTGAATTGTATTTTTTTTGTTGTGTATTTTGAGAGTACTTTCAGATATGTATGTATTTTGAATTTCAGATTTGTAGTATTGAGCATATGAAGTATTTAATGAATTCTAGAGATCTATTTTTAGCACTTAAAAATGTAGTTTCATAGGAGTATAAAAGTGCAGACAATGTGATTCTCAGATAAGAAACTGCAAGTTTCAGTTTCAGATAAGAAACTCCAAGTTCAGTTTCAGATAAGAAACTCCAACTTTCAGAGGCAGAGCATTCATATTAACATGGCATTTTCAAACAGTGTTAACATCATGCTGGAAGTTTTATTCATGGTCGAAACTGGAACTACCAGCCAGTTAACATCATGCTGATCAACATTCATGCATAGCACATCTTCATATGATGCACAGTCAAAAAGATATGCTATTTTCAAAATGCCCACACAATGTCGAGTGTGCGAAAAACAGAGAAAACGAGGGACGAAGTTTTGGCAAGTGTAGGACGTGGTGTGCGTAGATGACAATTGGGACCCACATGTCAATAAAGGCAGAGGCAAAAAATTGGAGATATTTTCTCTGCACAGGTGGATTTCGAACCCGGGCGAAACAGCTGTCGGGTAGTGTCACTCAACCACTGGGCTAGTTCAGTTGTTTCGTTACTAATAAGGCACTTCCTCAGGTGGTCGGATCTCCTCTTGCGCCTTTGTGCGCTCGCCGCGACGCCGTTGTCTACCGTTGTGAACATGCTGAACAAACGAGAGGAATCTGAAGAGGACTGTACGTGGAGAGGCGGACAGTCGGGACCCACCAGGTCTATGGCCGTACACAAGCAAGTGCCTCGTCGAAAAAATACTTCCTCCTAATGCTATACTAATGTTGGGGCCCACAGGTTTGTCAATATAGTTACATTTTTTTAGGAGCTTCAACGTAGTTACTATAGGAGATACATTCACAACAAAGTCGGGGAGCTGGCAGGTATCATTTATAATCACTGGGGCAGCAAGTATCAGCTGGGTTTTGGGTTGTCCCGTCTAGGCTTTCTTTTTTAACATGCGCAGCCCACGACCTCGGATGGGAGATCCATAGGCATGTTTGTATTTTCTTGAGGGTCGTCATGTATCGACCGGCCTATGGACCTCCCATCCGAGGTTTTATTTTTTCTGAAACATTGACAACCCAATTTATGTATTTTTTTGAAGAAAACGCAGAGGTCTGTTCTATTTTTCTATATAAGAATAGGAACGCCTAGTCCAACTTAGGTGGGAACGACACCTATGGGATCACAAGAATCCCTACTACGGTTAGCGGGACGCGGGGTCGTGAGAAGAGTGGATCAAACAGATAGTACACAGTTTGTTTATCCAGGTTCGGGCCGCGAGGATGCGTAAAACCCTACTCCTGCTTTGGTGGATGTATATTCCTGTTCTTGAGCTAGCTCTGGGGCATTAGGAGCTCCAAAAAAGCCAAATCCTCCTCTTGGTCGCCTCGGGCCTCCTTTTATAGAAAAAGGGGTTGCCAAAGTGGCATGCAGAAGGTGGAAAGGGTACAGTGATGCGAGGTTATCCCTCGCATTACATGACAAGGCGCATTTAATGCGTCTTGCTTAGGTGTCCTTGCTTTATCGGGGATGGGGGAGAAACCTGTCTCGTCCGTCGCCGCTCCTTCTTGTGTCGACACGCGCCCTGGCCAGCGATGCATGTGATGCCATGTAGGTAGGCAGGCAGCTGAGGTGGCGCAGTGGTGGGTCTTCACGAAGATTTGCATGCCGCCACGCAGGTGCCTGCCCAGCTGGTTGGGTCGGCAGCTGCATGCGTACGGTGGTGGAGGTTTAGTCGGCGTGGGCCTGATGGTGGCCCTACGGATGTCCTCGGCAAGGGCCTTGCCGGGGCCCCGGCAAGGGTCTTGCCGAGGCGCCTGCTATCATCCCCGGCAAGGCGCTTGCCGGGGGTCTCGTGGTCTTCCCTGGCTGGTATCTCGCCAAAGGTCGTCGTCTTCTTAGTGCGTATCTGATCTTGAATGTCTTCACAAAGATCTGCATGCCACCATGGGGATGTCTCCCGAATCCTTGCCCCTTGGGGGCAGTGGACTCAAGGGTAATTTGCTCCGTAGGCATGGGGCGAGTCACCGCGGCAAGGGTCTTGTCAGGGTTGCCAAAGCTGTCTCCCGGCAAGGATCTTGCCGGGGGAGTCCGCTTCGTCCCTTTTGCTCTTCGTGGTCTTGGCCTTGGCGTCGTCCTAGTTCCCTTGAGCTTTGGTCTTTCCCTGGCTCACCTCGCTTGCCTTGCTTGGTGTGGTGGCGCCCATGGCTCAGACTGCCGGTGCACAGTTATAGGGGTACAAAAAAGTGTACCCCTCTTTTTGTACACCGACAGGAGCCCCCGGGCATGGGCCACACATAAGCGCAACGCGTTGTTGGGCTAGGCCCAAAAACGGTGCGCGGGCAGGCGGGGCGATTTTTTACCGCGGTAAGATTTTTCGCACGTTGCGCTTCCCACGACTCCCGCGCGTGGCGCGGCGTGGGGAGGTGCGTGTGATGTGGGCGGCATGCGTGGGGTTGGTTCCCGCGGGCATGCATCACATCACAGTTAATATGAAAGGAGGCGGCCCGTGTTTTCCCCCATAAAAAAGGAATAACTGTGGGCGCGCTACTCACTTTCTCCTCTTTCCTCGTGCCTTCTCCAATCTCAGAGCCACTGTTTCCTCTCTTCCTTCCTTCCTAAGCTTCCGTCGTCGCCCGCCGTCATTGCTTCGCCATCCCCCTCTCTCAGTCCTCTAACTTTCTTAGCCGCCATGGCGCCCAAATCCGTCAAGGGCAAGGGGGTGGCCAAGGGCGTTGGGACTGTGGAGCCGCCGGAGAGTGCGCTATTGGGGGACCGGACGAAGTCCGCCTTCTTCTTCCCCTCGACGGTTGATGTTCATGAGCTTCGGGCCTCCTTCAGGCCTCTATGGGGAGTGAAGACGGGGGGAGAGAATTCGGGACATCCGGCGACGCGCGTCATTCCTGCCGCTTGCGCCGATCCTGCCCCAAGTCGGTATCCCTTTTTCGTCGATTATCTTTCTTGCGGGTTGTGCCCCCCTTTTTCCGATTTCTTCTGCGACATTATGCACACCTTCGGCTTTCACCTCTTGGATTTTACTCTGAATGCGGTGGCGTGCATGGCTTTCTTTGCGCATCTTTGCGAAGGCTTTGCCGGGGTGCAGCCCAACACGGCACTCTTCCGCCATTATTTCTCCCCTCGGATCCAGCCGGGAGGTTTCATCTCTGGTTGCGTCACCTGGATCCCAAGATCCAAGGGGGCGTACCAGGACAGTGCCGTGAAGGAGAGGTGGGAGGAATGGCGTGGCCGGTAGTGCTGGATTGAAGATGAAGACCCACCGGAATTCTGCAACGTCCGCCGAGTGCCGCCGGTTCGCGGCAGCGATTGGGGTGATGTCGACGCCGCCAACGGGAGGCTCACTGTTGCCACCACCAGGATTCTCCGGCTGACCCGGGCTGGACTCACCCTTGAGATGATCGGGGCGGACTTCATTCGCCGCCGGACGCCCCGTTGCACAACAAGGGGAGGTCAGCCTGGCTCTTTACTAATCCGGCTGACATTATGCGACTCCGCCCTGGCCTCGACCATAATTTCACGGTGATGGCGCATGCCCACTTCTGCCAGTGGCTTTTTTAGCTTGATGTGGGTCGCGACGGCGAGGTCGAACGGACGGGCAAGGCCGCGAGGGCTGCCGCAAAGGTTGGCAAGGCCCTCAAGGGGCTGTTTTTCAAGCTACCAGTGGGGGTGGTCCCGTTGTGCAATAATTCACGTCGGTCCGAGATCATCGCTATGATGTCGGACTATAATGCGCATGGCCCTGTCCCGAGCTGGAAGGAGCCGAAGGATGCGGATGTGCAGCAATACTTTGACACCCTGATCGAGGTATATGTCAATGCTGACGTCGAGCGGTGGCTTGTCATGGACACTACCCAGGCAGAGCTGGACTACATTGCCACTAGGGCGACGGAGGCACAGCTTGCCATGGAGGCCGGCAGCGCCGGGGGTGTGGAGGACAAGGTCGCAATGGCTGCTGAGGAAGAGGAGCTCACCCGGTGGGCGGCGGCCTCCGGGGAGGTTAGCAGCGCCGACACGGGAGCTCCGCTTGTCGAAGATGCGGCCGACGAGTCGTCGGGGGAGGAGGATGTGGCGGCGGGCTCGACGCCAGCCAGGGGAAGAGGGCGAGTCCTGCGGCGGTCTGGCTCCGGTGAGCCGGTCCGGCCCGGCAGGGCTACGCGGCCTCAATTGACCCTGGAGGGGTCCGGGCGTCACACGAGGGCCACGGCAGCGAAGAGGCTGATGAAGGTCGCTGAGAAGAAGAAGACAACAGTCCCTTCCTCATCTGGGCGCACACAAACCCCGCCTTCTTCGCCTCCTCCGGCAGATGTCGACTCGGATGTTGACGCGGAGGTCGCTTTTGATCTCGGGCCTCTCAGCCCGAAGAGGAAAAGGAAAGTGGTGGAAGAGGAGGAGATGGATGACGAGTAAGTACTATGTTCCTTACTGCCATTTCCATTCCCCCAAATTAAGTCACCTCTCCTGATCCGTTTTTGCTTTTGCAGGGATGCAGAGACGTTGGCCCAGAGGGAGAAGAGGGCGAAGGCCTCGGCGAGCAGTCAGCCCCCGGCTGGGGCTTCAAAGACGCCACTGGTGGTGTTGAGCAGCCCGGACAACAGCCCCCGGCACAGCCCCCAGCGTAAGTTCGTCACCCTCCTCTTATTCGACATGTGGTAGGCGTTCGATGCTATGGTATTGACCTTGTCGGGTTTGCAGGAGGGGAGCGGTAGTAGGAGGAGCCGCAGAGGGCTATCCCCAACACACCACCCCCATCGGCTACGCCACCGCGAGGGGCGTCCCCGGCAAGGGCATCAAGCACGGAGCACACACCCATGGAGGAAGAGGGGAACTTGGGCGCTGGTGACTCTACCACGGCGCCAAATGCTGGTGGGGAGGGGACTTCTGCTTCACTGCCTGGCACTAGTGAGTCGCCTGTCCTCCGTCTCTGTTTTTCCCTTATTCTTTTTCTTGGCTTCATTGCTCCCATTACTGCCCAGGCCCTCCTTCAATAGATATGGAGGACGTGGATACTGTTGTTGGGAATATTGCTGAGGAGGCCGCGGCGGAGACCGACAGGATTGCCGCCGAGGAGGCCGCCAGAGATGCTGACGAGGTCGTCGCTGATGAGGCCGCCAAGGATGCTGCCGAGGACACCAATGCGAGGGCGCCAAGGCGACCGGCGAGGCTTCTGCCGAGGGTGCCAGCGGTGGGCCTGCCGGGGAAGCCGACAAGGCCACTGCCGAGGAAGAGGTGGTTGATGATTAGCCTCCCTACTCCTCAACCTCGGGCCCCGGCAGATATCTGAAGGTGGGCGACGATCTTTTCGTCCAACTTCCAGGGGCGTCAAGTTCCCGAGCGCTCGCCGAAGGGGAAGTCTTTGACGGCGAGGTGCTTGCTACCACCGGGCTCGAGGTGGTCGATGAACCGGGCGTTGGCGGTGATGGTTCTCCAGAAGAGCAGCTTTTCCGTGCCATGGGGGCCAATTTCCGAAAGCTCCAAGTACTCTACCGTGCTCGCCTGGACATGGTCAAGTCCAGGATGGCAATGGTGGACAAGGCGGAGGTGGACTTCAAGGCGCGCGTTGCTGAGACGCAGACCTGGTTTCACCAGACTTGCGAGGAGCAGAGGGCCTTTCAGGGGGAATTGGCCAAGCGTGATGTAGAGCTCACCATGAAGATGGCTGACATCGAGAAGGCCCAGGAAAAGGCGGCGAACTTGGCTGCCGTGGCCGAGGCCGCCCGGAACCAGCATCAAGCCGCATTGGATTCCCAGGAAGAGGACCTCTCCGTGCGTGAGGCGAAGCTTGCCGCAACGCTCCGCGGTAAGGATGAGGAGCTCGAGGCAATTGTCGTGCGACGGACTCGTGAGCTGGAGCAGAGGCACAAAGAGGCACTCGATGCCCAAACTCTGGCCCATGCCGGCAAGGTGAAGGAGTTGGAGGTAGAGTGGGACGAGCTGAAGGAGCAGGCCCTCGAGCTGTCCAACTAGAAGAGCATGCTCAACAGCGCCTTGGTAGAGGCGCAAGGAGCGGTCATCAGCAGGGCTGGGGAGCTCTTCCAAGCGCAAAACTCCATCAGAGATCTCAAGCTGAAGCTGGAGAATCTCGAGAAGATGTTGTCGGGGAGCAGAGCTTGGGAGGAGACCTTGACCAGGAGCCTGGAGGAGGAGAAGCAGCTGTGGGCAAATGAGGCCGCCTCCCACCAGGAATATGTGGCGGGCGAGAACAGATGGATCGGCCGTCTGGAGGACGTCGCCGACAGGGTCACCTCATAGTTGGCTACCATGGGGATGCCAAACGTGAGGTATGCCCCTGAGCGCAGCGGGACCGTCAACGCCAAGCTGACCCAGTTCTTCGAGGGCGTCCTTGGAGCCTTGGCTTATCTTCACTCCAACAGAGCGGCCACGTTGGCCGGGGAGGCCCGGCGACTTTGCCGGGGGGCCATGACCAAGGTCCTCACCAAGATGGCGTACTAGAATCCCGACCTCGACTTCGAAGCCGCGATGGATAGCTTGCCGGATGGTACTGACCTCACGGTGCTCAAGGAGCGCATCAAGCCCATCATCAGCAGTATCGACGAAATCAAGAGGGTGGAAGGCCAGCGCCGGGATTAGGCATCCCGTTCTTCTTCGCCGCTGTAGGTTCCCGACCAAGACAAATTTTATCTTTAGTTAGAACCGCAGCAATGATGTGATGTAACATAACTTTTGCAGTACTCTTAATTTTCATGCACGTTATTTCCTCGCTCAATTTCTCTTTGTATGCGCGCCCTATGTCGATTGGGTAGGTTCGTCGGCGCGGAAGCCCCTAGCGGCGTTTTGGGGACGGATCCCCATGGGCCTGCCAGGTATGCGTGCTGCCGGACAAGCCACCTTACCGTTCTGAACGCGGCCGCTTGAACTGTCGAGCTTGACTCGAGTCAGAATCGAGAGCGTTGTTGATCGCGTAAGGCTACTCTGCCATTCTCCACGCAGCCGCTTGAGCTGTTGAGCAGACTCGAAACAGGGCAAGGGCGTTGCCGATCGTGGGAGAGCCCCCTGGCGTGCAGGTTTCTCATACAAAGGTGTGACATCTCCGGGGGGAATAATCTCATATAAGAAGGATAGAACAAATAAGGGTTTGGTGCAACTTAGCTTCTGTTTGCAGTCGCTCGAGTGCCGATCTTCTGGCCTCCTTTCTTCTCCAAGGGCCATGAAGACGAAGGAGTGCTGGGCTAACTGCTAGAGCCAATTCTCACAACTACGCCCCCTACCTGGCGCGCCAAAGATGTCGGTGGGAACGACACCTATGGGATCACAAGAATCCCTACTGCGGTTAGCGGGGCGCGGGGTTGTGAGAAGATCGGATCAAACAGATAGTACACAGTTTGTTTATCCAGGTTCGGGCTGCGAGGATGCGTAAAACCCTACTCCTGCTTTGGTGGATGTATATTCCTGTTCTTGAGCTAGCTCTGGGGCATTAGGAGATCCAAAAAAGTCGAATCCTCCTCCTGGTCGCCTCGGGCCTCCTTTTATAGAAAAAGGGGTTGCCACAGTGGCATGCAGGAGGTGGAAAGGGTACAGTGATGCGAGGTTATCCCTCGCATTACATGACAAGGCGCATTTAATGCGTCTTGCTTGGGTGTCCTTGCTTTATCGGGGACGAGGGAGAAACATGTCTCGTCCGTCGCCGCTCCTTCTTGTGTCGACACGCGCCCTGGCCAGGGATGCCTGTGATGCCATGTAGATAGGCAGGCAGCTGAGGTAGCGCAGTGGTGGGTCTTCACGAAGATCTGCATGCCGCCACGCAGGTGCCTGCCCAGCTGGTTGGGTCGGCAGCTGCATGCGTACGGTGGTGGAGGTTTAGTCGGTGTGGGCCTGATGGTGGCCCTGCGGATGTCCTCGGCAAGGACCTTGCCGGGGCCCCGGCAAGGGTCTTGCCGAGGCGCCTGTTGTCATCCCTGGCAAGGTGCTTGCCGGGGGTCTCGTGGTCTTCCCTGGCTGGTATCTCGCCAAAGGTCGTCGTCTTCTTAGTGTGTATCTGATCTTGAATGTCTTCACAAAGATCTGCATGCCACCACGGGGATGTCTCCCGAATCCTTGCCCCTTGGGGGCAGTGGACTCAAGGGTAATTTGCTCTGTAGGCATGGGGCGAGTCACCGCGGCAAGGGTCTTGTCGGGGTTGCCAAAGCTGTCTCCCGGCAAGGATCTTGCCGGGGGAGTCCGCTTTGTCCCTTTTGCTCTTCGTGGTCTTGGCCTTGGCGTCGTCCTAGTTCCCTTGAGCTTCGGTCTTTCCCTGGCTCACCTCCCTTGCCTTGCTTGGTGTGGTGGCGCCCGTGGCTTAGACTACCCGTGCATAGTTATAGGGGTACAAAAAAGTGTACCCCTCTTTTTGTACACCGACAATATTTAAATTATTTCATATGTTATTATATATTATTGTTATTGTCATCATTAATAGATACTTACATATGTAAGAAAACAATATCCCACATCTTGTTAACTTATAAAAATAATTTGTTAACAATAAAATCCTGGATTTTTTTTGGCAACGAAAATCTTGGTGATTGTGTACAAAGGCTTGGTAAGATTTAAGGACCAATGTAATAATAAATCACTTATATATATATAACAAAATGCTCAGCCCCTGTTTATTTTTTGATAACAATGTTGCGCCCATCCCAACATTATAATTAGAATCAGCCCAGCAAAATCATTTATTTCGAGAAAGTGCAAATGGCCTGTAAATTTTTAGGAAAAACATAAATGGGTCGCATGGACGCTACATTATTTGTTCACCCCGCCCAACTAATGGACTGTAATTCAAAAAAAAGATCAAATGGACTGTAAATTCTACCCGCAAAAAAAGACTGTAAATTCTAAAAAAAATGGAATGAATACGTGCCACATTTTTGGAGGCTGAAATATGGGCCAATAGGCCGAAGCCAATGCAAGTCGTTGTCAACTTAGTCAACAAATGATTCTGACATCGTTAGCCGTTGGATTTACATCCAACGACCGGCATCCATCTTCAATCTCTCGTCTTCTTCCTCCAACGCCGTCGGGACCACCTGCTCCCGCCTCCTGCTGCTAGCAGCTCTGCTTAGCACGCTTCGCTGTGAAGCGCTACTCCACCGTTGGCCAGGCCATCCCTCCACCCCTCCACACCTCTTGTTCTTCTCCACCGATTGCCGAACCACACCGCACCAGAACCAGTTAACCCTCGTACACCTCTCCGTCTGCGACTCTACTCCCGCATCTTCCCATCTCGGGCTCGTTGCTGTCTGGGGCCTCGCTGTCGTCCACCACCTTGGATGCGCTCGGCGCGGAGTGGTCAACATGGTCAACAAACGACACCATCGGAAGTAGACTGTGCGTGGAGAGGCTGACAGCTGGGTCCACGGCCGCACGCAAGGAAATGCCTTCTTATTACGCGCAAAATAATGATTCCTCCACCTGACAGATGGCACCCACCGGAAGGGCCTCTGTATTTCGCGAAAAAAATGTTCCCACCGCTGACAGGTCGGACCTACCAGCTATATCTTCGCATGCAAGGAAGTGCCTTCTTATTACGCACAAAAAATGGATACTCCCCCTGCTAGCTAGGACCCACCTTGGTGGGAGGCTGACTTGTGGGCCTACTAAGTTGACGGGGACGGAGTGCTTTGTCAACTTAGTCAATATGAACGATTCTAGTTCCAGGGACCGTACGATGTCCATCTAATGGTCGTAGTGATTCTTCAACCTATGCTCTTCTTGCTCCAGCCGCCCAAAGCAGCGCCGGTCATGCTGCATGCTCCTGCCTCCCATGGCCGGCTGTGCTGCCGCGGAGGCCTCACCACCCCTTACTATTCCCACCGCTGGCCAGGCCCTGCGGCGACGGTAGCCTCACACCGTAGCCGAACCAGTGAACCCTCGTACTCCTCTCCACGCGGGCTTCCACTGCCATGTCTTCTCCGGCTCCGCGTCGTCCCCTTCCTAGGCCTCGTCATCGTCCACCGCCCTGGTGCTCTCAGCGCGGCGTGGTCAACATGGTCAAGGAATGGCTTCCATCGGACATGGACTGTACGTGGAGAGGCTGACAGCTGGGTCCACGGCCGCAGCAAGGAAGTGCCTCCTTATTACACGCAAAATAATTATTCCTCCACCTGACAGCGGGGACCCACCAGACGGGCCACCGTATTTCCTGGAAAAAAATGTTTCCCCCTGACTACTGGGACCCACCAGCTACATCTTCGCACGCAAGGAAGTGCGTCCGGGCAAAAAAAAGATTCGCCCCCCTGACTGCTGGGACCCACCACCTACATCTTCGGACGCAAGGAAGTGCTTGACAGTCGGGACCCACCTAGTCGAAGCATACGTAGTGTTGTCATTCTGGTTGCGAATGTGTACGTACATACTGGTCGATATAGAGGCGCGCACGTGTCGTAGTAGAGGCGCGCACATAGCATGTACACGTATGTACAGCGGCCAGTGTGCGAGAAAGAAAATACGGCCACGTACGTACATACGGGCAGGGTCTCAAACGCCTACTCACGCGTACGTACGGCCATGGCTCGTGTACATGGCTGGGTCGGAACGGAGAAACTGCGACGTCGTCGTGTTCATGGGGAGTCAACTGGCTGGGTCAGAATGGAATGCGTCGTCGTGTTCATCGGGAGGGCTTGGACGGAACAGTCGATGGAAACGAGGCCTGGCATACCGCGGAACGGAGAAAGCGGCCTTGTGTTCGACCGACCACGGTCGAAATGGGATCATGTTCATCGGGAGGGGTCTTGCGTACCGTAGAACGGAGGAAATGGACCTCCTACGGTCGAAACGGGGGTCCTGTTGATCGGGAGGGGTGTGGCGTACCGCAAAACGGAGGAAACGAACTTGTGTTGGAGCGCTACGGTTGAAAGGGGGTCCTGTTCATCGGAAGGGGTGTGGCGTACCGCAAAACGGGACTCTACGGGATACTGTTCATCTCCACTGTCGACCCCCTCCAGCCTCCACGGGCTACTGTTCATCCACCGTCGACCTCCTCTAGCCTCCACCTGCGACTGTTCATCCACGGGCTCCTGTTCATCTAGTCTCCATCGCGCGCCACTCCCCCGGCTACTGTTCAACCAGCCCTCTCCACGGGCTCCTGTTCAACCACCACTCCATGGGCTACTGTTCATCCAGCCCTCCACGGGGTGGTCCTGTTCATCCAGCCCTCCACGGGGTCCTGTTCATCCAGCCCCAACCGGCTTGATTGATCGGGGTCCTGTTCATCCAAAGGCAACACCACGGGGTCATGTTCGTCCACCCCCACCGGGAACTGTTCATTCAAACCCCCCAGCAACGCTCACTGTTCATCCAAAGGCAACACCATGGGGTCCTGTTCATCCACCCCCACCGGGAACTGTTCATCCAACCCCCCCCCCCCCGGAACACTCACTATTTATCCATAGGTAGCATCGATCGGCTTCAGTTAGCAGCAGTAGCGAAGGAATCGCTCGATCGAGTTCAGTTAACACCCATCGATCGATTGCTCGGGTTTAGTAACACGTAGCCTACAGTGTAATCGCTCGGGTTCAGTTAGAGCCCAATGCCTCGCTCAGGTTTAGTTAGAGCCCAACGCCTCGCTTGGGTTCAGTTAGAGCCCAATGCCTCGCGTGCGTGTACGAGAGAAATGCGCATCGCTCGGCCCCGACCACCCACTGTAACCGGGAACACCCTGATATTTTCCTCGCCCTCGCTTCTACCACGGTTTTTTCCATCATGGACGTCCCAAAGAATGTCATGCAGCTGCGTCTCCGACCCGCCCAGGACAAAAAGCCCATTTTCTGTCATGATTTTTTGTCATAGAAGTAGGACCCCACCACATCTATGATGATACCGGGTTTTGTCACAATTATCGTCATAGAAGTGTCATAAGTATGATAAAAAATCGTTCGGCCCAAAATGTCACGGATGTGTCTTTTTTTGTAGTGAGTAGCATAGTCATCATGATGAAATGAAAACAAGCACACAGTACAAGTAGCGTAAACACAGGATAAGCAGGCTGAAGATAGAGTGACTGAAGAATTAGGGTTCAGGAAATTGAGAAAGTCTTCAGTCAAAGTCTTCAAATAGTAACGATCAAGTACAACAGTATATGAATGAGGAAATAGAACCAGTAGCTTGGTGAAGACAGTGATTTGATAGACCAGTTCCAACTGCTTTGATAGTCGTACGTCTGGTTGGAGCGGTTAGGTATTTAAACATGAGGACACACAGTCCCGGACACACGGTCCTTGCCATATTCTCCTTGAGCTAAGGTCACACAGACCTCGCCCAATCACTCATGGTAAGTCTTCAGGTGACTTCTAAACCTTCACAGACTCGGTCACTCGGTGATCCACAATTTCCTCTTGGATGCTCTAGACCATGACACCTAACCGTCTGGAGGATGCACAGTCCTCAAAGGTAACAAGCGTCGGTTCCACACAGGAACAATCTCTTCAGTGATGCTCAATCACTTTGGGTTTGTAGGTGTTTGGGTTTGGGTTGTCCTCACTTGATGATTTTCGCTCAAAGTCCTCGGAGGATGGGATGCTCTCAATTGAAAAGTGTCAGTTTCTCTCGGAGCAGCCAACCAGCTAGTGGTTGTAGGGGTGGCTATTTATAGCCTAGGGAGCAGCCCGACATTATATGACAAATGCCCTTCAATGATATGACCATTAGGTGGGTAGATATTTTGGGACAACTGGCGTGTAGCACAACAACGGTCGGATATTTGACTATCAAATTCCTCAGGGCTATCATGTTCCTCACTTGTAGGCAATCCGCACTGGCAAATTCCTAACTCCTCGGTCAGAACAAATTCCTCATAGACCAAAAGATCTTCGTCTCTATCACTGAAGAAATTGACTGAACTATATGAGATTTCCGATGGCTTCACTCGAAACGATTAGTAGGTGTAAGATTTTGAGATGACAATCACTTGGAAACTTTTCCTTAGCTTTACCTCGACCCCATTTAATAGTACGGTGTTTCCTATGACTCTAGAAAGATAAAATGAAACAACGAAAACAAAAGTCTTCACGCTTCATATTCCTTGCATGAATATCAAGTCTTCACGGTCACACTGATTTCTTCACTTTCAAAGTCTTCAGAAAGCCAAAGTCTTCAGTTGAAGACATTCATTTTTGGGGGTCGACTTTCATTGTAAATATCAAACTCCTCATAGACTTATAGACATGTGTACATGCACAAACGCATTAGTCCCTTAACTTATAAGTCTTCAATACACCAAAATCACTAAGGGGCACTAGATGCACTTACAGGAACGACAGTGGGCGTGGAGGCAAAGATGCAAGCTGATTCACGTGACGGATAGGGTTGGGAGACGCCTCACACATATATAGACGTAGCCGCGTGGAGAGACGTGGGCTCGACCCACGTCTGAGTCGATCACAGCCCACGATCCGATGTCTTAGATCATGGCCCAGCTGTCAGAAACTCTCCATTACTGATCGGCAAAAATAAGCGCATAGGTGTGGACTCGGCTTAGCTCATTCCCGCAACCCGCGGCACGTCAAGACGGCTGAGGGAGTCCTGGATTAAAGGGTGTCCGTATGGCTGGACTATACCTTTAGCCGGACTCCTGGACTATGAAGACACAAGATTGAAGACTCCGTCCCGTGTCCGGAAGGGACTTTCCTTGGCGTGGAAGGCAAGCTTGGTGATACGGATATGTAGATCTCCTACCATTGTAACCGACTTTGTGTAACCCTAACCCTCTCCGGTGTCTATATAAGCCGGAGGGTTTTAGTCCGTAGGACAACATACACAACAACAATCATACCATAGGCTAGCTTCTAGGGTTTAGCCTCTCTGATCTCGTGGTAGATCTACTCTTGTACTACCCATATCATCAATATTAATCAAGCAGGATGTAGGGTTTTACCTCCATCGAGAGGGCCCGAACCTGGGTAAAACTTCGCGTCCCTTGCCTCCTGTTACCATCCGGCCTAGACGCACAGTTCGGGACCCCCTACCCGAGATCCGCCGGTTTTGACACCGACATTGGTGCTTTCATTGAGAGTTCCTCTGTGCCGTCGTCATTAGGAAGGATGCCTCGCCCCGTCTTTAAAGACGGCACCGTTGCTAAGGGAGCTTTGGTTGTCGGCCAATCCCTCCGGCTAGGTGGTTTTCTTATGACCGCCTGTTCGGCTTCTGCACCGACAATGACCTCTCGAGCCATCAAAAACAATCTTCATGTCAGCTCGGAACTCACCGAGCAGTTAGATCCAATGGAGCTCTCCTCCATAAACGAGCTCTTGGATCGCTTCGCCGCCTGGGAGTCGCCACGGATTACGACCAGATTGGGCCTAAACCCGATCTGAGAGAGATTAACTCTCCCCAAGTCACCCATCACGTTGCCGTGGTAGAGCGATAGTGCGGCGACCCTTCATCTATCTTAAGGACTCGCTACGTCCGGATTCCCGATCCCTCCAAGCTGGATACCCGCGGAGGGGAGGATATCACTCAAGACCTGAACTCAGAGACAGGCGATGGGCTGGATTCATTGGACAACATCCAGGAATCCAAATTTTTGAGTTCGGAAATTCCTCGGCCTCTGAGCCTCAGATGGGGTGAGGCTTCGGATTTAATTCCACCCACCCACCCCAACATATGCGATCTATCCAAAATCGGGCAAGAACCCGATGAAACAGTACATCATTACTGGGCCAGATTCCTCCTGGTTAAGAACAGGCTAAGGGACTGCCGCGAGGAAGACGCAATCTCAATCTTCTGCAATAATTGCACGGACAAGGGAATACTCAACGCCATAAGTCGCCGTGATATTACACGCTTCGCTGACTTGGCGTCCATTGTACGAAAGTACTGTGCGATGGAAAGCGCCTGGAAAACCAAAATAAAATTTTGGGACAATCCGGCCCTGAATACAAACCCAGTCCGAAATAAAAGGGTGCATCATCACCAGACACCCGGGTCAAACACCAAAAAGCAAAAACCCTCTACAGGGCATGGAACCGTACTGGAAGGATGGCTTAATGGACCCTTTAAAATTCACAGTACAGAGGACGCCACACCAACTCACAGCCTTAGAGCATGTTGGATACTCCGGCGGGTGGCCAAAATTGGCGAAAATCTCCTAATTCCGAAGGCCACAGAAAGCCACCCCAGAGACACCAATACGGTATTAACAGTCTTCGAGACTTTCGCATCAAATAATATGCGAAAAAGGACACTCCGTAGCCTTGCCGAAGTCTACAAAGTAGCAACAATAAACCCATGGAGTGACACGGCTATTACCTTTAATGCCAGTGATGAACCTAAATTTCGAACAGCCCGAGAACCAGCCGCATTGGTCCTCAGTCCAATAGTGGATGGCTTTCGTCTTACCAAGGTACTCATGGATGGCGACAGCGGATTGAACCTCATTTATGAGGAAACCCTTCAAAAAATGGAAATAGACTGGAACCGCATTGAGCGAAGCAGCACAACCTTTAGAGGAATAATCCCCAGTCGGGAAGTGCGCTGTACAGGAAAAATCACACTAGATGTGGTGTTCGGCACGCGGATAATTACAGGTCCGAAGAGATCATGTTCCATGTGGTTCCGTTCAGCAGCGGTTATCACGCTCTGCTAGGGCGGGAAGCGTTTACAATCTTCCAAGCAATACCCCATTACGGGTACATGAAGCTCAAGATTCCCGGGCCTAACGGGATCATCACTCTCGCTAGTGATCCGGACGCAGCACTCCGCGCCGAAAACAAGACAGCCGCACTGGCCCTCGAGGCACTATCCGAAGCCCTAGCGGCTGAGGAACTGACTGCGCTGCGCTCTACGGTGAATAGGGACGATGTGGTACTCGACAAAAGATCCAAGTCCACCTCCTTTAAACCGGCGGATGAAATAGTCAAATTCCAAGTCCATCCAACGGACCCCAATAAAACAGCTTCCATCGGGGCACAGTTAAACCCTGATGTAGACGCCGCACTGCGAGAGTTCCTACGAGAGAACTGGGATATTTTCGCCTGGCACCCTTCAGACATGCCAGGAATCCCATGCAGGCTGGCCGAGCACAGCTTAAATATCCAAACAGGATTCAAACCTATCAAACAGGCTCTTCGGCGTTTTTCTGAACCTAAGAGACAGGCCATGGGAGAGGAGCTAGCAAAGCTATTGGAGGCCGGATTCATCAGAGACATAAAACATCCGGAGTGGCTAGCAAACCTGGTGATGGTACCAAAGAAGGACAAATCCTGGCGCCTATGTGTTGATTTTAAAGATCTTAACAAGGCTTGCCCAAAGGATCCCTTCCCCCTCCCCCGCATCGATCAAATTATCGACACTACCGCAGGACACGATTCGTTGTGTTTCCTCGACGCATACTCCGGCTACCATCAAATCAAGATGGCAGAGCCAGACCAAGCCGCAACGGCATTTAGCACACCATACGGCCCATTCTGCTTCAACACGATGCCCTTCGGGCTCAAAAACGCCGGCGCAACATATCAGCGCATGATTCAGACATGTCTGGCAAACCAGATCGGCAAAACAGTGGAGGCATATGTAGATGTTGTGGTCTTCAAAACAAGACATGTCGAATCTCTAGTAGATGACTTGAGGCTCACATTTGATAACCTCAGAACATACGACATCAAGCTCAACCCGAAAAAATGTGTTTTCGGCGTTCCAGCCGGAAAGCTCTTGGGCTTCATTGTATCCGATAGAGGAATTGAAGCAAATCCAGCCAAGATCCGAGCTCTGTCGCAACTGGATATCCCAAAGGACCTCAAACAAATACAAAAGTTAACTGGATGCGTGGCGGCTCTAAGCCGCTTTATCTCCCGCTTGGGAGAAATGGCACTACCCCTTTACCGCCTCCTTCGGTGCACCGAACACTTTGAATGGACGGATGCAGCCACGGCCGGACTTGACGAAATAAAAGCCATATTGGCAACAAACCCAGTCCTGGCCGCGCCAAACATTGGCGAACCAATGCTATTATACATTGCAGCAACACATCAGGTTGTAAGCGCAGTGCTCATCGTCGAACGAGAAGAGGACGGACACAAATTCCCCCTTCAAAAGTTGATCTATTATGTGTCCACTATCCTCACTCCCTGCAAATTACGGTACCCGCATTATCAAAAGATTGCGTACGCGGTATTCATGGCATCCCGGAAGCTACGACACTACTTTCAAGAGTGTTCAATAACAGTAGCCTCGGAAATACCACTTAACGATATTATAAACAACCATGACGCAACGGGCCGGATTGCAAATGGGCCATTGAGCTCCTCCCATTCGACATAACTTATAAGCCACGGTGAGCCATCAAGTCGCAAGTCTTGGCCAACTTCGTCGCAGAATGGACGGAGGTCGAGCTCCCTAAAGAGTACGACACATATTCAAATTGGATCATGCATTTCGACGGCTCCAAGATGTTGGCCGGACTGGGGGTTGGCGTCGTTTTGACGTCCCCCACAGGAGACACAGTTCAATACGTACTCCAGATTATGTACATGGACTCCAACAATGTAGCCGAATATGAGGCCCTTCTACATGGTCTCCGGATGGCAGTATCCATGGGCATTCAACGCCTAGAGGTGCGCGGGGACTCGAACCTTGCAATATCCCAAATAAACGGAGACTTCGATGCCAAGGATCCAAAAATGGCAGCTTACCGCAACGTCGTCCTAAAAATGTCAGCTCGGTTCGAAGGGCTTGAATTCCACCATGTAGCCCGGGAAAATAATCATGCGGCAGATGTCCTGGCACACATCGGCACGAAATGTGATGTAGTCCCCCCCAACATCTTCTTGGAAAGGCTGTTCAAGCCATCCATAGTATGGGAAGGGGAGCCGAACAATAACAGCCCGGACCCAACCGCACTGCTCGACACCGAACATTCCGACACAATCGGAGGCTCTGCCAACGAAATAACACCTTCAGCCCACGTAATAATGGTCGTTATCGCCCCGTGGACGGAACCATTCCTCGCCTACCTTATTAGGCAGGAACTCCCCGAGGACCAAAATGAGGCACGCTGCATAGTGCGGCGATCCAAAGCCTACAAAGTTCATGAGGGAGAGCTTTATAAGAAAAGCACTACCGGAGTCCTTCAAAGGTGCATCTCCGAAGAGGAAGGGTGAAACCTCCTGGTTGAAATTCATGCCGGACTCGGCGGTCATCACGCGGCAGCTCGGTCCCTTGTAAGCAAGGCCTTCCGTACAGGCTTTTATTAGCCGACGGCCCGGGCAGACGCCCAGGACTTAGTCCAACGATGCACCGGTTGCCAGCTCTTTGCAAACCAAAGCCATATGCCACCCACCACCCTCCAAACTATCCCCATCACTTGGCACTTCGTGGTCTGGGGGCTTGACATGGTTGGACCCCTTAAAGGCGGAACCCACAAGCAAAAACACTTACTGGTCATGGTGGATAAGTTCACCAAATGGATAGAAGCCAAGCCTGTTAAGACGGCCGAATCTGGACCAGTGATAGACTTTATATCCGGGGTTGTACACCGTTACGGCGTCCCCCACAGCATCATCACGGATAACGGCATGAACTTTACGACCGGCGAGGTAAAACTCTGGTGCAAAAACATGGGCATCAAGCTCGATTATGCTTCCGTCTATCACCCACAAACTAACGGCCAGGTCAAACGTGCAAATGGTCTCATCATGAGCGGCATCAAACCCAGATTAGTGCGGTCCCTCAAGGAATCTAACACGCACTGGGTAGAGGAGCTCGACTCCGTACTCTGGGGGCTGCGGACCACGCCGAATCGCACCACCGGATACACACCATTCTTTATGGTATACGGTGCAGAGGCAGTTTTACCTTGCGACATAATTCATGACTCACCTCGAGTGCGCATGTACGAAGAAAGAGAAGCCGAGCTCGATCGGCAGGACAGCTTGGATGCATTGGAGGAGGAGCGTGACGTGGCAAAAGCCCATTCCGCATTCTATCAACAGCTGGCTCAAAGATACCAAAGCAGAGAAGTACGGGCCAAAAATTACAACGTTGGCGAATTGGTTCTACGACTACCGGACAAGAAAAAGGACAAACTCGAGCCCAAGTGGGAAGGTCCCTTCATAATTGACCAAGTCCTGACTGGTGGAGTGTACCGCCTGCGGGATGCATCGGATAACCGACTCGAGCCGAACCCATGGAACGTAGCCCGTCTCCGAAGATTCTATGCCTAGCGCCGGACTCTGTGTTCGTCTCCTTCCTCTGTCCATTTTTTATATATTTTCTGTCTTACATTTCTCTTCTTCTCTCTCTCTCTCTCTTGCTCTTATAGCCTTTAAAGGCTCATAAAGTGACGCGCTATCCGCGCTCATTAAACCTGGGGGCTTCTTTAACCAGAAGCTTATTCATACGGGCTTCATGCCCAACACATGTGTCACACTTCCGCACGTACCTTTCATTCACCATTATATGCATCGATATGACTTAAGTTTTGGCCAAGCTGGGTTGCCTGGCTCCTGTGCTTACCCCTACGTTCCCGATTGTTCGGCTAGGTGGTAAAGGGAGCACCTCTGCGATTGTTACTACCGGGTCAGCCGGACGTGTACCTCGGACTAGGTGAAGCCGAAAGCTAGCATTCTTAAGGGAATATTCGGTCGGTGAACTAAAGATGATCCTTTTTCATTTTTCTCTATACGCCCCCAGATGTTTTTCCTGTGTTTCTTTTCGCGGCATGGACATGCACCTTAGGGCATGCCTCCCAGGAAAAGGAACCCCTAACGGAACTATTCTCCCTGGAAGATGTTTCTTACTAACCATGTAATATAACATAACTAGTCGGGCACTTATCTGTTCACGCACTAATGACCCCTACGCCTGGTCTCCATGCATTCCCCAGTTCCTATATAACCGCACGGGAATTCGGACACACTCCGGACCGTCAGGTCCCGAGGCTGAAGCGAAAAGGTCGGCCATGACAAATGATCTACAATCCGGCTAGAAGGCATTATAAATGTCAATTAAATTACATAGTCATTTTGACTGATTATATTCCTCTTCAATACCATCTAACAGGCTGTCTAATTTACAGTCCTGCTGGGAATACTTTGCGGCCAACTCTACTTGGTCGTATACTAAGCTTACGAGGATCTCCTTCCCATCAGGCCCTACAGGACCGACCTCGGCCATGTGGTTGGGGTCAGCCTTTGCGTACCGCGTCTTCACCATGGCCCAGGCCTCCCTAGCGCCTTGACGGCAGGCCGATATCTTCCACAATCGGAAGCGCCGCCGTGCTCCCTTTAGCTTCTCCGCAAGCTCTCCAAGACCTTCGGGCATGGAGACGGATGGCCACAGGGCCTGGGCAACGCCTTGCATCGCCTGTCGAACTCAATCGAGCAGTTGTGAGAGCTCGGGAAGAAGGTCACCCGTAGAACCAGGCATCTCCTCTGCAGGACGACCTGTTAGCACACCTACAGACATTGCTCTATTAGTCGACTTCCCCGCCGAACTTTCTTTCAAAGGTTCGTTCAAGCACTTACTAAATATGCCGCGTCGAAGCCGCTGATTCTCCTTCACGGAGTCTGACAGCTGGACACGAACATCTTTCAGCTCGACGCCCAGCTTGGTGTTGGCATCTTGGAGATCATTCTTCTCCCGCCTCACCTTTGTCAGCACCTTCTCACCAGCCTTTAGCTGGCGTAGGAGGTGTTGCCTTTCCGGATTCAATCCGGCGCCATCTGCAATTTCATTTTTCAGATTCGCACCCATGTCGTGCTTCGCAAAATACTTATCTTTCGACGTGTATATTACCAGAGGGGGTCTCCTTGGGCTCCCCTACCGCGGCTAGTGCGGCCTCAAGTTGGGCTTTGCACTCTTCCAGCTCCTTGGACAGTAGGGAATTCTTTTTTGTAAGAACCTGCATAACAAATGATCCTTAAATCAGTTATTCTAACTGTTTCAAATCTCGGGGGCTACTGGTATATATATATAATTACCAAATTTTGCTTACCCGTATGTCTTTTACATATTGCTCCGTGGCTCTGGCTAGACCATTTTGAGCGGCACGGAGGTACGCATCTCCCGACTTGAAGGCATCTAACGCCTCTTGGGAGAAACAAGCGTCGCGAAGAATTGTCCGGCGACGCCTGTGGTTCATGGCACTCTCCACCTCAGAGTTGGTGGCAGACAACCCGTCCACATCCTCCATCGAAGGAGCGTCCGGTGCGCGCCTTGTGTTCGGCTCCGCTTCCGGACCAGGCTTTGGAGCCTGGCTGGTGGAGGCACGATTGGCAGTCTCTCCGAATATAGTTCGGCGAGGTCTCTTTGTCCTGAAGAGAGCACGAGTGTTAATGTGCCTTGAAGGTGTAACACCTGGGATAAGGGGGCGCGCCATACCTTTGCGCTGACGTCTCGGTCCGGACTGCACCTCTTTTCTGCCCACAGGGCCCTGCGGCCCCTCGTTGGCTTGTCGCCGTAGGTTCGGCCTCCCGTTTCTGGGAGGCCGGGATTAGCCCTGGGTAATCAGCCGTAATGGCCACCAAGGCGTTGTCCTTGCTCAATTGATGGAACACTCCATCAATCAGCTCCACAGATAAGTCTGGATCCTCTTGAGAGGCCGGGTCGAGGCACCGCCCTAGGTCCTCGGGTTGTGGAGGAAGACTGCTTATTTCTTTAACAGTCTGGCGCAGTTCCTGCGTTGAAATCACTAGATTGAATATTTAACAACGGGGATATAAAACGGATGGGCAAGATGTGACCACTCACCCAGCTTGGAGGATTGTACATGGAAAATCCACCCTTTGGGTCGACGCGGAGAAAATCCTCCTCTTCTCCCTTATACAAAGCGGACAAGGTCTTTATTAGAGCCGTAGCCGAATCTGGCCCCTTACGGCCATAGCGGGTAGTGTCGTCCTCCCCGTTGAAATCCCACATGGGGTGGCCTCTATACTGTAGCGGCTGCACCCCTCGCATGATGCATGCGGCCATGACCCCGATCATGGTTAGTCCGGAATGAGCTAACAATTTTATCCAGCCCATCAGGTGAATAACGTCCCTGTCACTTTCCCTCTGAGGGCTCCGTGGACGCCAGCTTAGGCGTTTCTTTAAGGGAGCACTGTCGAATTCAGGGAGGCCGATCCGGACAGGATCCGGCCGCGGGACATCTTCCATATAAAACCATTCCGAGGGCCAGTCTTCGGACGCCTTCTTTGGGGTTCCGGACAGATATCCGGTCCCGGCGATGCGCCACACTTCGGCTCGCCCACTTGATACATTGACCCCCTCTTGGAACGGGGCACGAGGCAGAATAGCTCTTTCCACAGCCCAAAATGAGCCTCAACACCCAAGGACAGCTCGCAGAGGGCTACAAAGCCCGCGATATGCAATATGGAGGCAGGCGTGAGATTATGAAGCTGGAGGCCGTAGAACTCCAGCAGCCCCCGAAGAAATGGATGGATTGGAAATCTGAGCCCCCTTATTAAATAAGGGACGAGGCACACCCGCTCTCCTTTGGAGGGATTAGGGGCACTCTCCGCTTGCTCTCCGCCGTTATAGACGGCAAGACCGGCTCGAACCGGGATCATATAGGCCGGGGGGAGAAATCCCTTGGTCCGGAGCGTCACTAGCTCGCTATGACTGAGCATCTCTCCCAATATCGAGGCTTAGGGCTGGAAGGGCGAAGGGAGGAGTTGCGGCGGCTGGCCATGGTGGAATGGACCTTTGTCAGATGTGCTCTGATGAACACTCGCGAAAGGGAGAAGGTGTGGTTTGGATCTAAATCCTCGTCCCCTTAAATAGGTCAGCTCATTTATGCGGCTAGGGATGTGAATGTAAAAACACTCAGACTTTTCATATTCGTTTGACACGTGGGAAGCGGCCATTATTGGGCGTAGAAACCAAGAAGCGCAACATCTGCAAGAAACCGGACTTTTATTCAACAGGTACACGGAATTTGGAGGAGAACCCGCCTTGCAATGCCGAAGACAATCTGCGCGCCGGACTCATAGTCATTGAAGCCTGGTTCGGGGGCTACTGAGGGAGTCCTGGATTAGGGGGTGTCCGGATGGCCGGACTATACCTTCAGCCGGACTCCTGGACTATGAAGACACAAGATTGAAGACTCCGTCCCGTGTCCGGAAGGGACTTTCCTTGGCGTGGAAGGCAAGCTTGGCGATACGGACATGTAGATCTCCTACCATTGTAACCGACTTTGTGTAACCCTAACCCTCTCCGGTGTCTATATAAGCCGGAAGGGTTTTAGTCCGTAGGACAACATACACAACAACAATCATACCATAGGCTAGCTTCTAGGGTTTAGCCTCTCTGATCTCGTGGTAGATCTACTCTTGTACTACCCATATCATCAATATTAATCAAGCAGGATGTAGGGTTTTACCTCCATCGAGAGGGCCCGAACCTGGGTAAAACTTCGCGTCCCTTGCCTCCTGTTACCATCCGGCCTAGACGCACAGTTCAGGACCCCCTACCCGAGATCCGCCGGTTTTGACACCGACAACGGCGGCGGCGGAGAAGCGCGTGAGGGCCTTTTCTCTTCTCAAGCTCCAATAGTATGTGGAAGAGAAACCCTTATAAGGAGGTCCAACTAGTAAGATGGGACTAAACTTTCCACCACCCCTTGTCATAACACCTACATGGGCCCTTAGAGATTTTTCTGAAATTGTTAGATGTGCCTAAGCCCACCCCATATTTCAATAGCCAACACGTATAATGGCTAGTTACTAAGAAAGTAGTGTTTATTAAGAGGTAAATACAATGTGAGTCTTAGAACTTGTATCCTGTGGTTAGTTTAGTGTATAAACTTATAAAATACGTGTTTCTAGTCATCTAACTTGTCATCTCGTTAATATACGGTGCTTCCTATGTATCCCTACACGTGCCAACGTGGCAGGGCCATTATCAGTGGCTGAGGCTGGGTTTTTTTATAAGAAAGGACCCATACATTCAATTTATTTTTACACAAAAAATCCTCAAATAAAATGAAATAAGCTGCAACGCATGATGGGATTTGAACCGATGAGCTACCATGATCCGGCTGGCATAAAGAGCCAGTAGACCAACCAACAATTGACATTAAAATGCACAGTTAAAGCTATTTAACAGGTACTGGATAAATCTTATATTCTTAAGAAGTTGATCCCCACTACTCATAATTCTCTCAACATGCACACTATCCACATCATTATCATGCCACATCAGCTTTCAAGGTCCCGCGTCAGCATCATGCCACAGCACGTCGTGGGTTCAAATTTCACAAATGTTCCAATGTTTTTCATTTTATTTGAGAATTTTCTGCGTAAATAAGTAAATGCAAGGGTGCTATCTAAGAAAACAGTGCACGCGGATTACCACCATCTCAGCCACTGATAGTGGGCCCTGTCACGTGGCACGTATAGGGACTGGATATGGCTGGAAGCACGGAATATGAATGAGAGGATAAGTTAGATGACCAGAAACATGTATTTTATAAGTTTATGCACTAAACTGAATGTTGTATGCAAGTTATGTGACTTCTAGTATATTTACCTCTTTTATTAATAAATAGACCATCTTACATTCTCACAATGTTTTTTGGAGCCCGTACTATAGCCGGCTGTTAATCTACAGCCGGCCTTCCTTTTCAGTATTTTTGGTTGTGCATATATGTTGCAATTCATGCTTACCGAATTTCATATTCCCAGTATTTTTATTTCAGCGCACGTTCGGTTCTTAGACATGCTCGGAGTCCTAGGGGAGGGCGCCGACTTCCCTGGCCTTCTCCCGGACAAGCTCCCACGTGTCTTGGACATGCCGCATCTCCGTCATGGCTCCGCCCACGGCCATACGGATAACAAATTTGCCGTCCACCACGAAGTGCGTCATGAACGCCCGCCCGCTAGCGTTCACCGCCACGAGGAGCCTACGGTTCAAGGCATCAACGGCATCGTCGTCGCCCTCGTGCCTTGGACGGAGGCGGAAGGTCACGAGGGAGAACCTCGTCGGCGCTACCACCTCGAACCGCCCGTCGGCCTTCAGCTCCTGCTCGAACCACTTGGCCATCTCGACGTGCCGCCGTACGTACGCCCGCATGCCCGCCCCGCCGTAGCGGCGCAGGACCACCCACAGCTTCATGGCGCGGAACGGCCGCGACAGCGCGATCTGCCAGTCCTTGTAGTCCACCACGCCCGCGCCTGCACTTTCTTCTGTGACGTTGCTGAGGTACTCTGGGTTGGTCGACAGCGCGGAGGTGAGCGCGGCCGGGCTCGCCACCCACAGGCAGCAGCAGTCCATGTTGGTGAGGAACCACTTGTGCGGGTTCATGCTCACCGAGTCCGCGAGCTCGGCGCCGTCGATGTGGTGCTGGAACTCGGGGCAGATCAGGGCGCTGCCGGCGTACGCGGCGTCGACGTGCAGCCATATGCCGTGCCTCCGCGCCAGCTCACCGAGGTCCCGCACCGGGTCGACCGCGCCGAGCCCGGTGGTGCCGACCGTGGCGCACAGGTACAGCGGCACGAGCCCGCTGGCCACGTCGGCCTCCACGGCGTCGCGGACGCTGTCCGAGGTGAGGCCGTAGCCCGACGACGCCGACGTTGGGATGACGCGGAAGTTGGACCGAGGGATCCCCACGATCCTCGCGCCCTTCTGGAACGTGCAGTGGCTCTGGTCCGAGGCGTAGACCACCAGCCTCAGGATGCCCTCGTGGCCGAGCCTGCTCATCGCGCGATCGCGCGCGGCCGCGAGCGTGCACACCACGGCCTCGCAGGTGCTCCCGTGCAGCACGCCGCCGCCGCCGCCGGAGAAAAGGAAGCGGTCCGGGAGGCCCGCCAGCTTGCCCATCCAGTCCACCACGGCGCTCTCGAGCTCGGTCGCGGCCGGCGAAGCGACCCGCATGAACGGCACAATGTTGAGCCCGGTGGAGAGCATCTCGCCGGCGAACCCGCCCGTGCTCGCGTTCATGGGGAAGTAGCCGAAGAACTTGGGGCTCTGCCAGTGGGTCAATGCCGGGACGATGTGAGTGCGTACCTCCTCCAGTATCAGGTCCATCGGCTCACCGTTTTCGGGCGGCGCGTCGGGCAGAAGCGCGCGGAGGCACCCTGGCATGGCCTGGGGCTGGACCGGATACGTCTCGACGTCGCGGTAGTAGTCGGCGAGGAAGTTGATCACGGCGCGCGACTCCCCGGCGAAGGTCTCGGGGTCCAGTGACGATAGCGCGTCAAATGGTGCTCCACCCGTCGCCATGGTTCCGCCCTTGCTAGATCCGCGCGCTGGGTTCTCGTACACGTGAGAAGGAAACGGCCGGGTTGCTACTTTCTGATTGGGCTCGGGCTTTTTGGCAATGGTGACTGTAGTGTGCGCATCGTACGTATATATACCCGTAGTTTTCCCCGTGATAAGCTCGCCAAAAAGAACTTACCGTCTGTCTGTGAAAAGACGTACGTTAGGCGTGTGTGCGTTTTATACCGTCTGTCTGTGAAAAGACGTGCGTTAGGCGTGTGTGCGTTTTATACATGCATGATCGATCTGGTTGTCGGGCCGGTCTGGTGGTTGCATAGATACCCTACTTGTCGTATAGGTAGAGCACAGATCAAGTTACTGCCAACAACCAGATCGTAGTCATTGTAGGCCTCTTTTGATTCATAGGATAGAGTTGTCGTATGAATAGAAATTTTGTAGGAAATAAGATGACATGTATCTCAAATCTTATGAGTAGTAATAGAAACGAGATGTCATTTGTTTGACACCAAAGAAATTTTTCCATTGAGTATAGACTCATTTTACTTTCCTATGAAATATGGAGGATAGGAACCAGTAATATGTAGGAATAGGAATCCATTCCTATGAATCAAAGCGCTCTAAAGAAAAAATCCTATAAGAATCCTATCCTCTAGAATTTTTATGAAATTCCTCCAAACCAAAAGAGGACATAATTTGTTCGGCTGCTTCACCTATTTTCTTACTGCAAGGATCCATCCTCCTTGGTAACGAATTAAACATGTCCTAAGAATACAACCACCCTAAAACTATACTCCCTCCGTTTTTTGAGTCTGTATATAAGATTTGATCAAAATCAAGCATTGTAAAGTTTGACCAACTTCTTAGTAAAAAATATCAACATCTACAATACTAAAGTTATATATTATGAAAATTAATTTCATCATGCATATAATAATTTTGATTTCATACTAGTATGAATATTGATATTTTTTCCTACAAAACTAGTCAAACTTTACATAGTTTGACTTTGACCAAATCTTATATGAGAACTAAAAAGAAACGGAGGAAATACTACTTACCTATATACTCCACTGCAGGACATCTGCCTCCCCCATTTTAAGAGCGTGTCCCCTGCGTCGTCCTCCCCCTAGGGCGACTCGGGCGGCTAGAAACCTAGTCGCCGCCGCCGCAAACTCCCTCCTCCTCTCCCTCCGCCGCCGCCGGAAGACGCCGTCGGGCTAAGCCCGGGGGCCGACGGCGGTGGCGGGGGATCTCCTCTCTCGCGCGCCTCTGGGGTGGGGCGGACCCCAAGGCGTGTGGTGGCGCGACCGATCTGGGATCTGCGGCGCGGCGGTTGGCTGCAGGCGGAGGGAGGCCGGCCCGTCCTCGGACGGCGACGGCTTGGCGCGGCGGAGGCCAGGGCTGCGGGCGCTGCGGATGGTCCTTCGGGCGGCGGCGGCTGCGGTCGGCGGTGGCCGGTTTGGCTGTGTGGCGTGCATGCTGCCTTCAGATCGGCGACGGTGGCGTGGAGGGCTTGGTGGTCTCGTCGGCGGCACCTCCGATCAGATCTGTTCTGACCGGTGCAGCCGACGGTGGTGGTCATCTCTTCCGTCAGAGGTTGTCGGCCTGAGGCTGGGTGTTCGGATCTCGGGATCCGTCATCTGGCACCAGCTGCGAGTGGGGGAGACGTAGTTGCCGGTGAAAACCGAGCCGACAGCGGGCGATGGCGGCGTTCCACGTCGTTACCTTGATGAAGGCATCGTCGAACCACTTGTATTGCTCCGGGGGAAACCCTAGGATCTGGTGTTCCAGACCGGACAATGGCGACACTGCGATGTCGTTTCTCTTTTGGGAGCATCGTTTTGTGGAGCAACGCTGGAAGTCAGAGGCATAAGGTGGAGCGGCTTCGTCTTGCACAGAGCTTCGGTGGAGATGTCAAGTCATGCCTGACCGACAGGTGCTATGCTTGGTCATGCTTGGTCGGAGGTGCTACGCACGACAGATCCTTCAAGGGCTTCAAGCTGTGTCAGCTGGTGGTACTTGGTAGCATGGCGCTGAGGTGTATCAGTGGCGACCGCGATGTGTTCAGCTGTTTGCGCGTAGGGAGGAGGTGCCGTTGGGTGCCATGGTGGCGTCGACGATAGCCGGACCGAGCAAGGTTGATGCATTAGTACAGTTATGAAGATGGAGCGGCGACGGCCTCTGAGAGCACGCCAGACTAGTGTGTGCCCCAGACCCGGCAAGTGGCTAGGTTGGGGTCTCAAGTCTTAAATGTTAGGCTTGGCTGCGATTAGGGCTGGAAAAAAAGCTCGAAGCTCGTGAGCTAAAAGAGTAGCTCGTGACTCGGCTCGAATTGACTCGAACTCGAAGAATAACGAGTCGAGCCAAGCTTTAGTTTAAGATCGTTTATAGACCAAGTTAAACGAGCCAATCTCATGAGTACTCGTGTAACTCGTTAGCCTCGGTACAAAAAATCAGTCACTCCCAATACAAAAAAAAGATCAACCACTCGGCACCCTTTGTTCTAGGCGCACAACACAAGGCCTAGCCGTTGAAGGCCCAACCGCCTAGGAGACTCATGCGTTATAAGGAAATTACTATTGTTAGTGATATATATGTTTAATATATACATAATCATTTTTATAATATTTGAGGGTTTTACGTTCATATCTTTAACGAGCTTAACAAGCTAAACGAGCAAGCTCGCGAGTTATATGAGTCGGGCCAATCTTGGATTTGAGCTCATTATGATAACGAGTCGAGTCGAGCTAGCTCGTTAACGAAACGAGCTCTAGCGAGTCGAGCCGAGCTTACTCGACTCGGCTCGAATTCCAGCCCTAGCTGCGATGTCTGTTTGGTATTAGGCCCAGGCTATCTGCGCCCTTTCATCAACTGGATAGGTGTAGCGACAGTTTGTTGCTTAGACGGCGGCTTTAGTCTTACTGATGTATGGCTTTGTAAGGTCTTGTGAGAATAATTAATAAAGTGGTCGTATGCATCGCCCAGATGCAGAGACCGGGGGTCATCCTCCTTTTTTTTAAAAAAAGTTCTTCACGAACACGGGTGATGCATTTCCACGTGGCTAAGTTGTGAGGGAACATACTCAAACACGCTTTTCTTTTGCGGGAAAACATATTCAATCACGCTGATTCACAGTTGTCGTTGCCTTGAATGGGTTGCCGTTTACATGAAAGCAGCATGCACGCTCATTATGGAGGCAAATTAATGGAGCAGATATCTCATATCTGTCCGGAGCAGACATTTCCTACTTGGTCTAATTAGGCTGTGGCACCAATGAAAGCATCCAGCGGATCTCGGGTCCCAATGCATCTGAATTAAAAAAAATTGCAAAAGGTCAAAACAAATTGTATTTTTTTTAAGCAAACATGACCTGGCATAATACTCGTGTGAAAAGTTTCGCAAAGAAATAACGTCCATGGTATTCTGGGCGAAATAACTCAGTACAATATAGTAAAAGTTAATGCTCACATCTTTTTGGACTTGCAATTTTATTTCCTAATCAATGCCAGATTGACATGGGTATTTTTGTTAAAAAAAGGTTCCAATTTTTTTGACCCTTTTTTTCTAAATGTTTTTCCAATTTGGATGCATTGGCGCCCAAGTTTCAAAGATCATGCCAGGGGCACCAATGATATTGCTGATTTTATCATCCGGGAAGTTGTGGAAGTGCAAAGAGCTACTCTTATTCATAGGGAGTTTTCTATATCGCACGCTTGCAAATTCATACTTCTACGACAAATCCACATGCTAGCTTCCTTTTAGACACACCGAATCAGGGGACATTGCCACATGGATGAATAAATACTGCATGTTGATTCCTTAGAGGGAATGGGTTGTTGTATTAGGTGTAGCATATACTAGAATTGTGAATTAAACGCAAACGGCTTTCATGTCATGACGACACGTTGGCGGTCTTACATAAAACTTTTCATGAGCTTCACTCTAAGAAACTTGACGGAGTTATATATCTTTAAAGTGGACTTTGAGAAAGCTTATGGTAAAGTGAAATGACCTTTCTTGCAACAAGCTCTTCACATGAAGGGATTGGCTATGTTCTCATCAGCAGGTGGAGAGCTTTGTCCAATGTGGCAGCATTGGCATCAGTCATTATTTTCAAACTCGGAAGGGGTTGTGACATGGAGCCCTGTGCCGCCAATTCTCTTCAACATCGTTCAGATAGGCTCGTGGTCCTCATTGTAAGGGCTAAGGAGGATGGACGGGCTGGTAGCCTAATTCCACATTTTGTGGATGGTAGTGTGTCAATTCTTTAGTATGGAGATGACATGATCATCATTAAGAGATATTTTGCTTTGTACGCGCCAAAGAAGTAGAGAGTTGTTACAAGCAACTATTCGGTTGTGAGGTGGGCCCATTTCCATCTAGTTATCTTAGGATGCCATTCATCATCATAAACTTGTCAATAAAGAGTGGAAGATCATCGAAGGCGGGTTCCAAAGAAAATCATCAGTTTGAAGGGCAAGCTAATGTCCTATGGTGGGTGTTCGGTCCTTATCAATGCAATTCTCACAAGCATATCTATGCTTATGATATCATTCTTCAAATTACGAAATAAAGTGTTGAAAAAGGTTCGATTACTACATGTCCATATTCTCCAAATGATCAAGGGGTTTGGGGATTGAGAACCTCAATTAAGAACAAGTGCTTACTCATTAAATGGTTGTACAAGTTACTAACACAGGAAAGTGTTTTGTAGGAGTTATTCCAAAACAAATACCTTCATTCCAAGTGTTGGCAAAACGCGTTGTTGTTAAAAAGCTTGATGAAGGTCAAGTCCACGTTCTTTAATAGAGGATTTTTTTTTCTCGGTCGATGATGGTTGCACAATGAGTTTTTGGAAGACACCTGGCTTGAATATACCCCATTAGAGCTTCAATGCCAGTCTTTATTTATTTTTGAATTTGTACCCGAGTCTTTGTAATATTGTGCAACGAAAAGAGGTTTCAATCGTTTCTGTTCTTCGGGCGAGTCCCTTGAACATCCAGTTTCATAGGTCACTGACAAGGATAAGTGGATTATGTAGCTTCACTTATAGGCCCTGTTTGTTTCGGATTCTCGGACCAGATTCAGCTTTGCCAGTGAAGCCGAATCTAAAATCTGAAACAAACAGCTATTTGGAATTAGCTTTGTCAGTGAAACTAAATCTGAATTTGGGCCATTTTTAGTGCAATTTTCTGAAGCACCTCAAAGTGTACTTCGGTGGCAGAGAATCAGCTTCGCCACTGAGACGAATCCATAGGTGATTAAAATTCAAGCGAAACTGAAACAAACAGGGCCTTAGTATATACTCCCTCTGTCCAGAAATACTTGTTGTAGAAATGGATACAAATGAATATATATAGAACTAAAGTATATCTAGATACATTTATTCTTTGAACAAGTATTTCCGGATGGAGGAAGTATATAGGTTGATGACGGTCAACCTAACACAGGAGCATGATGTTTTCCGCTGGCGGCTTACCTCTATTGGTGTCTTTTCAGTCAAATCCATGCATGCGGACATTATCAATACAAGGCCCGTCTTGTCTTTCGTAAGAATCACAATCGCCTACTAGTGTAACAAATTTCTCCAACATTTGATTCCTTATCAACAAAGGACCTTTTGGTACACTTGAAAGGAATTATCACCCTAAGCTGGTTTTTTTAGGGAATCACCCTAAGGTGTTGACATGCCATAGCACGTAAATAATTTATGTCCTCCAACATTGACAACCTTGTTGCTATATTTCCTTCCTACCTGGTTTGCCTTCAAATTCAATCACTTTATTTGAAATTAGAAGATAAAGCCTATTATCAAATGTCTGTTTAAATGAGAGTTATCTTGTGTGCAGGCTACGCATTTCGTTCAAAGTATCAACTTTGATGTTGCAAGGCTTTCACAATGAAAGCTGCTAAGACATGCTTCATGCTGACACCAACATATTCCAGGCTCATCGTTCACGCTCCCTTGCCACATAAAGAAACTCGTGATAGTTCCGCAAAAAACAAAGGGAAAAAAGAAACTACTGATAGGCACTAAAAACTAAAAAGTATTACGTCACAAAGTTGAAATCCTGAGTAGGTTAGAGAGCTTGGCACAAATTTACATTGACCATTAACCAGATCTGCAATCACGTAACAAACTGTCAATCTGAAATCAACAGTAATCATTCATCTCGGAAAAGAAAAAGAAAAACTCCCTCAACGGTAATCAAACTTCATGGGCTAGTGCTAATCGATCTTTCACAAAGCGTTCCTTGTTCTGCTCTGAATGAAAGGCTGCAGCGATGGTTCTCTTCCTAAGTAGTCAGTTATGATCTCAAGAGGATCTTTCGAGCCTCCTGGAGCCAATACCTGAAAAAGCATTTGTGAACAACATGAATATACGGTCAAATAACACGCCTAGAAGAGCATCGTTTCATTTACTATACCTTATTTCTAAACCTCAACCCTGCATGCTGATTTAGCAAGTCGTCTTTAAATTTCGTTGTGAATAGATCAGCAGCAAACACCTGCATGCACAAATCTAAATCATTCTCTATCATTTCAGAACATATGATGGAGAAGTAACAGGCCTCTAGAGTAGTGTTCCCTCAGACCTCGCTCCATATGTAACTATAGCACACAGCGTCATAGCCAACAGCAATACGCGGAAAGCATGAAGCTGGGCTGGTCCCTTCCAACAAAGGTATCCCCAGCATTACCTTTAAAAAGGAGCATTTCACCCTCATGGTCATAAGTGACATAAAAGTGAATGGAAATCGTTTAGAATGTACCTTTGGATGAAGATCTTTGATCAATTCATCGATGTCCACACTCTCGCTTGTATGTATTATCTGATCAACAAGGCCTGGTAAAACCAAACGTGTAGATCAAAACTAGTGAACAAGAAGGCTACCCTACAGTATATAATACTCCCTCCATCCCGATTTAGTTGCCTTATATTTGTCTAGATACAGGTGTATCTAGACAAACAAATGTAAGACAACTAATTTGGGACGGATGTAATATTTGTCGTAATCAATGAAATAACAAGAAGGCTACTAGGCTGGTAGTGACTGCTGAATTAACAAGTAACGGTGAGAAAATATTTACTTTTCAGAGAATAGGTGGAAAAGAAGGAAATTGGACTGGATTTATGATGTTCAAATAGCAGAATGCCAAATGGGTGCAAAATTAGAACATATTGTTACTCGACTCAAGAAGGACAGGTGACAGGGACAATGAAATGTCACAGAAGTCCTGGTGATGTTAACAAAATATATCGGTATCTCGCTATTTTGCAGGAGTATCAGAGCTAGACAGTATTTTCAGGGCGATTATTCTCATTCCCCATGCTTACAGAATAAAAAAATGACTCACACAAAAGGATCTCTTGCTTCAGTTTCAGGCCAGCAAACATGTCACGCCTTCTTTTCAGTGACTGGCAAGCTTCAGTAGTGACAGACTTTGTGATGTCCTACAATGATGAGAACAGAAGGCTTCAAGTACTAGTTGGCACAAGCTTCCACAGATTAACAAGAACTTGTTAAAGTTTTTTTTTTCGGTTCATCATCAAATTCGCTTTTTTCAAAAAAAAAAGGTTATAGCAACCAGCTCATATACTTTTTTATATATATTAGGATTCTTGAGTCATGCAAAGAAGCAAACATTGTTTCTTATCTATGAATTCGGTAGCTATAGTTCCATTGCCTAGAATAACTCGATTGCCTTAATATTTCATACAGGTTACACACTAGAACCGGTTCTTTTACGTTTTTATTCTTGTTCCTGGCAATACATAGAGTTTGAAGATAGTTTCAGTACAAAAACATCAAGTGCTGTTTTTCATCACCTGATAGAAGCCAGACATCATTTTCAGGGAAATGCTCTCGTAACACCTGTGATGACAATGTTATGTTTACATGCAAGAAATGGCATCTTCCAAAATTATACAGAAGTGTTGGCATGTTACTGATGAAAAAGAAATATGCCAACCAGTTCTCGAGTAACAGGCTTGGAATTTCAGCAAAGTCCCCCTCCAGACGGAGACTTGAAAATCTAGAAAAGGTGGCCCTGTTCGATATATGATGAACCTGCAGGATATTGAAACAATTAGTACAGTGACTTCTATTTAATATTGAACATATGAGTAGATAAATTGTCAATCTGGTATTGATCAGAGCCATCTTTCTCCTCTCAAAGGAAAATTTAAAGACACTTCACTGTGACAATTTGAATATTTCTGGTTTAAGAATTTAACTGGCAAAACATGCGAGGAAAAGTTGAGGTTAGTCTACCACGTGGCTGAATTCATGAAATATCCTCACAACTTCGGGGAACCGCAGCAATGCTGAATTCCCATCAAACTCTTTCGGACATTGAGATAATAAGACTGCAACCGGAACCTGTCACAAAAAATACCGAATTAACATAATGAAATAATTCATCATTGAAGTAGACTCCAGGTGTACTTTCCGTTGATTATAGGTATTTCAGACATCATTAAGAAAGCAGCCTGTAACAGTTCAACTGCCCAAAGTGTTTAATTAACTATGCTACAGTAAGAAAAATCACATTACAAGGTTCACTCACAATCCTTTCAAACAAGTGAGCAGACAAGAAAATCATGTTGAAATTACAATAGCAAATATACAGATTTTCTGAGTTACCTTACGTGAACCATTAGAACACATGCATCCATTCTGAAGTGCCACAACACAGGTGTGGTCATATTTTCCTTCCCTGTAAAGGGAAAAAAAGGCAAGTTAGCGATTAAATTACCTTGTTTGCTGGACAAGTTCATGTGCTTTTGACTTGTGTGTCTTATGCTGCGTTATCAGTTCATTATTTCTTGCATGGGCTTTCAATCTACATTTTTTGAGATAATTTTTCTCTTGAAAATGTATGTTTGAAACCTAGGACAATTGGTCTCCCTCGGTTGCACATCTATGATAAACCGTGCAATAGATATATAAGTCAGGAAGCAGCTTTCCCAATATTTCTAAAATGAGAAATTGCCGGTCGACTTTAGTGTTTGTATTCAATTAAACTTTATAAAATAGCATCCTGAGGCCACTAAATTTATTACGACTCCCATGGGCGGAGCCACACCAAGATATGGGTGTACACACTAATTTTGGCTCTCACTGAGAGAATGTGTAGCTGCAAGCTTAATAAAAGCATTTAGCACATAGTAGTCTTTAATTAACCAAGATAACACTAATCTTCATCTCTGTACACCCATTCCTCTAAACCTGACTCCGCCACTGCAACTCCACCACTAAGCATAGAAAACAAACCTGGAAAAGATATCAAGAAAAAAGTAACCCAAAAGATCACTTGAACTTGCATCCCAAACAGAGAAGAGACGAACTGTATCATGCCAAACCTCCACATCCTTAATTTCTTCAAATCGTAGCGCTGCCAGAGAAAACATGGGAAATGTGCTCATATATTTAATGGATAGCTGTGTTGTAGTGTTTAATGGGTAAAATCCTACCAAATAGATCCTGGAACATCTTCAGCATTCCTGATATGACCAGCTTAACAGGGAAATATCGTTTAATTTCACCAATGTCAAGATCAACCTTGTGCTGTTCGCCTCTTTTCATGTAGTATAATAAATCTTCCATGCCAAATTGAGCATCTCCTTCCTCCTTCATCTGAAATTAGAAGACCGAGAAAGGGATTCAACTGATTAATTAAAAGAGCATAATCAGTGACAAAAATAGAATAGACCCAAAAAGAGAGCTTTGTACAAACCTTCAGTTCTTTGAGTACTGTCAGCTCTCTGTTAGCTAGATCACTTAACTGTTCTGACATTTCCTCCAAAAATTCTAACACCTGTAGTGGAAAACCCTTTAGAACATGTGGGGTTAACTTGGTGGTATACACAGATGCAAGTGAACATGAGAAGAGATGCCTAAAACGCCATCTTGTTGGCAAGCTCAGTAGCTCAGACTTGGCATGGAAGAATGCATTCACTAGGCACAGTTAGCTAAACTGTACACTTTCAAGCAGATTTAACAACAGGAAAGCACAAACCTTCCTCGATGTCATTGGCATTCTTGGTTCAATAGCAAAATCAGAATAGTTGGAGTACCCAAGCAATCTCGCAAGCCTGTGTCTTATCTGAACCTGAACATAAAAAACTGTTAGTTGTCAGTTCCATGGCTCCAGCCTACAATGAAATTATGCACAATAGATGAATTTATACCCATTTTCAATCATTCAATGGTTATTTCAGGCATTTTTAGTAAGTCTAGATATCAGCACCCTCCTTCACATTCCCCTCCGGGAGAGCCTAAGAAGCTCACTATCAACTAATCAAGCATAACTAGTGCAATTACCACATGTTGAAAGAAAAATAAGGAAATTCCTATTTCAAAGAGCTAGAACGATGCAAGCCAAGACAATTAAGAAATGCAGTGTAGAACTGAATGATGCTGTGACCTATGAGATGAAGTGAAATTGGTAATCAAAAGATACCAGTTTATGAAGTTAAAGATGCAGTTGGACACATGGGGATACCATTTTTTCTAGGATGGCTACATTCTGGTTTCCACCTTTCTGGCCATAAGCAACAGCGATCTGCTTCCTGGTAGAGCCAACCTTGGAAACAGTACAGTAACAAACAAAAAAAATTAGCAGCTAGTGCATAGAACAAACATGGCTCTAGTGCGAAAAAACCCTACGGAAGTACTCCACAGAATATAGCATCAAGCCGCTAAGTAACCGTCACAGTAACACCAACCAAATGTACAGGTGCATGATACGCAGAAATGTGGAACTGACCTTGCAATGCTCAAGAATTGGAGTGACATGGTAACCTGTCAACAGAACCTTGCGCTTTCCATCTGTTTCTTCCAGATCCTGAGTTAAACAGTAATAGTTAAACATAATCAGGAAGAAATGCCATGATTGTTCTTTGTCTTCACTTCACACTTTCGTCCAACCATGAAGACAGAAAATGGTAACATATTATTTCAACATCCCAAAGTCTGCATGTCATACTTCCAAAAGGTGCACTCATATAAGCACAATGTTGGAAGCGTGAAGCATGATGTTGAACCCTCTGAAAAGTTTTACCTTCCCTAGCTCACCTTTAAGAATTCAAGAGGCATTCCAGCTAACTCTTCCTCGCTTAATAGAAGAAATTTGGTGAAATCATTCATGTTTTGAATATACTTCAAATTTAAGTCGTCGATGAGAGATTTCAACTTCTCCATTTCTTTCTTCTTCGTTTGAGTTAGTTTTGCTCCGTTGCGTTCAAACTCTCTTACCTGTCACCATAATGAGAGAAGTCAGCAATCGCATACTAACTGGGTCAAGCAGTTAGCCACACTGCCTGTATGCAGGCACTATATAGTCTCTATCCTTAAAAGGAATCACAATTAGCCAGTTCTATAATTTAACTTCAGCTTTGATCTAACATCAACAAAGAACTGAGATTAGTTCTGTGTGCCAACAATAATTGCAGAGATTAAATCGAGTAGTTGCAACAGCACATGAGATGAATAGATGCAATGAGTATCTAACAAGAATACTCAAAGTATAAGCTGTCCATCAACAATACTCAGAAAAACATGGACAAAATTGATCCTAACAAGAAGATAGACATCATTCAGAGTCTTGGAGATGACCCCACAAATATAAATATGCAGATGCCAGTCAGAACACAAGATTATGTATGAGGCTAGTTTCACATGTAGTGTCACGAATATTGTACCAGGCACTGGACAAATCTTGTTGCTTCCGGACCTATTCTTTCACCTCTCTCCGTGAAAGCCTTTACAACACGGTACACATCCTCACGCTGCCTGATCACCTTGCAGGAAATAACAGGATTCTTACACTAGGGGTTCAACAGTAATATATTGGATTAAAAAGGTGAATAACAGGGAATTCAGTTTCTTTTAAGAATGTTCATTTCTAGTCATATATCTCCATATGACTTATACAATGGCGAAAAGGTTGGACTACTGGGACGATATTTATATATTAAAGATGCTCACTGAACTGGGCAAACAGTTTGAGTATCATCGCTTCATAGACATCAGGTTGACAATCAGCATGCATAATTTCCCGGGTTTTTTTAGCAAAAGAGAGGCTACCCTCTCCGATTTTCATTATAGAAAACCATATGTCTTAAGACACTACTACAAACAGGAAATAAAAGTCACGACCATTACAGACCAGGAGGCATGACGGCCCCAATCAGCCACCATTGCTACTGATCATACAAGATCAAAAGAACCCCAAAAGGTCAGCACAGCTGGAAACCCTTCAGGGGTACAAAATATGGGCAGAAAGTCTAGAGTCTAAGCCCATCAGGGGGGAGATAACGACCACCTAACTCTATCAGCTGCATAATTTCCCGCTGTTTTCAATAGTAAATAAATGCCTGTTTGGGAAACGAATAATGACCCAGAGTTATGTCCACCGAGTGATATAATAAAACCAAGTAACAATGCACCTGCACAGCAGAAAGTGGGAATCCAATCGCTTCTCTGCGTCAGCACTGGCCCTGCATATATCTTCGGATGGTGACACCATCCTTGGGAGCACACAAGCTTGAACCAGAGGAAACTGCTGAGCATCCAATTCTGCCAACGGTGCAATTGCATTAGCGAAGTTGACCTGCAACGAAACACATCATGTAGCCAGCAATAACAGGGTGATGTTTTTTGAGTACATAGTGTATGAATATCAAGCTTGCATCCAGCCATCCAGCAAGATTTAGGTTATTTTATTTTATCTGCATAGGCACCTCTGTATCTACTCCCTCCGTTCCGAATTACTTGTCACAGGTATGGATGTATCTAGATGTATTTTAGTTCTAGATACATCCATTTTTGCGACGAGTAATTTGGAATGGAGGGAGTACAAGACATGGCGCAATAACGACATGATGCCTACTCATGTTGACAATCAGGTTTTGTGCACGGAATAGAAATCAAAAACCATGCCAAGCCTTTGACATTAAAGTGGCATTCCATAAAACAGGCTGCTGATAGAAATGGACGCCTAGCCATAAAACAGCCTGCTGATAAAAATGCAGTGGCATGGCATCACATTGTTGCATTGCATACATACCTTATCTAGGGGAACTGCGGCCACGGCATCATATGTTTCCTTCGACTTAGCAATAATCCGGTCAGCCAATCTTTTGATCTCCACTGCTGAGAGGTTGACCTGCACACTAAACCCTGGAAGCTCTGCAACCAACAAAGACATTAACTACTTAGAAACCACACAGTAAAATATCCATGTCACTATAAGAGCCAAATTCCCCAAAGCAGAATTTCCTGAGTCTCGGGCGTCAATTTCGCACAGCAAAATGGCGAAATAAACACAGACATATGCTGCATTGCTGTGCAATCGAACAGAAACGCCGTAGGTCTGCGCGGCTCGAGCAACACCAGAGCAACCACACGAGCTCGTATTCAAAATCCCCAAGGGTTTTCGCGGTGCTCACCCTGCCGCTTCCTCCGGCGGTGGGCGGCGACGGCGGAGAAGGCGAGGTTGAGGCCGACGGCGACGAGCGCCGCGGCGCCGGCCACGGCCACCACGCGCCTCTCCTTCCTCCGGGGAGACATCCGGCGGGGGCTCCGCTTCTAGAAGGTTCTGGGGAAGGGAAGGGGGCGAAGCAGCTGAGCGAGGGAAGAGATGAGAGCGAGGGAGACGTTTCCGTGGCGGAATGGGCGAGACCCCGACGCGAGCGAGCGGAGGTCACGAGGGCATTCGAGGCGGCCGTTGGATCCCGCGTCGACGGCTGGATTCACTAAACGTTTTTCTTTTGGGCGGCGTGGACTGAACCGAGGCAGGCCTCGGCAAAAAGGCCAGGCCCGGTGGGGATACCGTCGTTGAGGCCCACGCAGGAGGCAGGCGCTCCGCGTGCGCGGGACGGCGGGAGGCAAGCAAGCAGCTCGTTTCGTTTAGTACCACCTCGCCCAGCGACGAGGGACGGGAGGGCGCTGAGGCTACAAATAGATGAGCAAGGCACCATCTTTAACTCATACCTTTCTCGGCCTTTTGGCTAAGATCAAGTGTAGTATCTGTTCTTATCAGTTTAATATCTGATATGTGGGGTACACCCCCACAACGATATTAAATTTATTTTTTATGGGGGAGGGCCCACTGCAGTGGCTTGCCACTGGGACCCTCAGGTGTCGCCCGTGTCTTGCACTACCGCACGGGCCGGTGCACCCCAACAAAACCAAATCAATGTTTCTAGCCAGTCAGCTTTGGTATCTAGCCAGTCAGCTTTGGTAAAGCGGTCGGCCATCTCACCGTAGTACTACGTCCGATTGTTTGATCAGATTGTCCAATTTGAACGGATGTCGTTTGCACGCCGTCACGGCCCGGTCCTGCAGAGGTGATGCACGATGCAATCTCGCTGGCCAGGTTGTAAGCCAAGGAGCGAGCTGGCCAGTGGCAAGTTTAAGAATCAACCATCAACTTCAAAAGAAGTTATCTTGCACCCTAAACTTTGCAACCCGTTCAAGATTCAACCCCCTGCTCGCATTCCCCTGGTTTTTGACTGCATTGACTAGTGACTCAACACCACCACGTTAGCAGCTGACCCCTAATTACAAACGTGGCCCACCCCCAAAAAAACTCTCTACTCTCACCGGTCGGCAACAGCAAACAAGCAGCCCCCTCCACTGAAAACTCCCCACTGGCCACCACCCATCGCCCCTCCCCCGACCATTCCCTGCCGGCCATAGACTAGCTCCCCTCCCCCAACCACTCCCCGTCGGCCATTATCAAGCCGCGGTGGACGACAACATGTGGAACTTGCCATGACAATGCGGTTAGAGCTCATAGCAATGGTGGCCATGACCCCATAACTTCACCTCATTCATTTTTATTGGTGGCGGCCTTGAGCGCCATAGCCATGACGGCTGAGCATTGTTGCTCAGATGCCACAGATAAACACTTTCTTTAAAAAAAAGCGACATCCCGCCTTTATAAATGAAGTCAAACATGGCAAAGCAAGCCATACAACCAAAATGTCTAGCAATTCAAGGTTCACGACAATGCCACAATACACAACTACCAACAACAAAATGGCTCGCATGCCTCAAATAAAAGCATGAAACTAACAAAGGCAACAACTAGATCAATGTTGATGACAACGAGGTAGTAGACTCTTGGATCTTGTTCTTATTGCATCCATGACACACGGAGGCTGGGTTGCCAAATTCATCAAGAGTGACCCGTAAATCGAAGGACACAGACTGGGTACCAAGATGCTAGAGACGCTCTCCTCGGCGCACATGTAGGCGTTTAACCGAAAAGTCACCAAGGGACACAGACGTGGCCCTCTGCATGCCCCGGTCAAATTTAGTGCCCATGTACGTAGACATCGATATCGTCGGAGCATTGGTCCAAGAAGACAAGGCAACTCAATCGATCTCCCATTAGCTGGTACACTATTAAAGATGTCAAAGAAACAAAAAACAAGATTGGACTTGTAGTTTAACCTATTGTTGCTTGTCTAGTATATGAAAAGAAGTCGTTGAATTTGTTTGTTGTTACAAGGAGGCGGTGCTTTGGGTTACCGTGGGCGCCAAACATTTGGGTACAATTATGCGGTGAGAGTAACATTTTTTTGTAACCAAGGGTGTGTCGTAACACAGACAACTAAACTCTATTCTCTTCTTACAATTAATAAATGAGGCAAATCTTTTAACTTGGTCTGAAAGAAAAAGGTTTGATGTAAAAATATGACAATTCTACATTGCGACTGTTGTCGCTTACAATCAGGACATGTCGTGAGGGTGGCCAATCGATTGCCTGCCCAATTGTCGCAATGCGTTCGTGGGTATACCCACCCACCCCTAGAGCAGCTGAAAACCCAGTCTCAAACTGAAACCTTGAAACTGTCGTCCGATCCAAAATATACGGTCCAGATCAATCATGTTCGGCCCACCAGATTGATTTGTGATCTTTTGCCAAAAAAAACCTTTGTATTCCTTTTTCCCATAACATGTACAAACTCCAAGCTCCCAGTCTGTCCCGAGCTAACACAGCTGTGGCCAGTCAGGTCAGCTCCATGAGCTAGGTTAGTGCGGTAGAAAGACCTACTAGGCTTCACACATGTGTCCCATGTTGTTCACTGAATATTTGCTTCATACACCAGTTCAATTACGATTTCATACTGTATTGAAATTTGTTCAGGAATACTATCAGACAAATGTATGAGTAGAAACACATCAGTGCTTATCGAATAATGTTGCAAGAATCTCATCAGTCTTAGGCTCTGTTCGGATTCTATCCGCTCCACAACTGCAACTCCTGGATCGGAGGGAGCGGCAGTACAATTGCAGGGAGTGGCTCAAACCGAGCTCCTTGCACGGAGCGGAGTTTGGAGACGGGAGAGATTCCGAACAAGCACTTACGACGCGTTTGGTTCGTTACATTTTCGCTGTCTCCCGAATACAGTGGCTCACGATTACGTTACCTGCGTTTGTTTCGGCCGCGTCAGTTTCAGCTCCCATGTAATCGCAAACCATCCTTCACAAAACTGAAAACACCAGAGACAGCTTGATATCGAAAAACACCGCTCGTCCCAACCGTTTTCTTCACCATTAGAGGAGAACCAAGCAGCAGCGCCGGCGTCTCCCTTGTCGTGAGCAGTACCATCGCCGTCGATCTCCATTCGCCTCCGCCGCTGGTCTCCGTTTGACTCCGCCGCCAAGCGCCGCCGGTCTCCGTTTGCCTCCGCCGCCGTGGGCAGCGTCACGGATCTCTCGTCGTCGTCGCCGCCGCCGCCGCAGCCGTGGGCAGCGGCGCAGCGCCACCGATCTTGCTTCGCCGCCGTGAGCAATAGCGTTCTTTTGATCCGCCGGTGATCTGATTTTCCTTCACGAGCCATTCCTAGCAGCCGGCCGTCGTCCAGTCCTGCGGCATCTTCTACAAGGCTGGCAACAGTACTCCACCTCCACGGCTTCCTACTCCCTTGCGTGAACCAAACACTTCACGTATTCACCCACCCCTAATCTAATACAGTGTATTCACATTACAACAGTGAATACATTACCTGAGCTCCAACCAAACGCATCGTTACTGTCTTAGAAAGGATCCAATGGCCTCATGGAGCTAAATATCAGTTTTCATTGGAGACTTTGTCCGTGATCCAGACAAAGGGTGATCCAGTCCGCACGCCTCAGATCCAACGGCCCATGACTGAGTTTCTAAGTTTCCACTGTATATCAGTTCTCATTGGAGACTCTTTGTCTGTGATATGCCTGCAGCGCAGTGCAGTCCAAGACAGATCGAGACAAGGAGGCTAGCTAGGAACGCTGGTTGGCAACCTGTCCCTTCTTGTTTATGCTTCCCCTAATTAGTACTCCCTTCCTCGTATACTCCCTTCGTCCCAAATTTTTTATCTTAAATCTGTCTAGATATGAATGTACGTATTTTATAAGAATGTTTTTCATACTAGAGTGTAGTGTTAAAAACATTCTTATATCATGAAACGGAGGAAATATCTACTCCCTTAGTCCTCTAAAAATTATGGGACGGAGGAATTACTACTATACACGTTCGTGCGTGCTGTTCACGGTGCCCAGCAGCGAGCGCAGGATAAGGGTGAGAATCCCTCCGTGGGTGTTTTATGCCAGTTGGTAAAAAAACGTTGGATTCTGGATCGGATGGTCCAGTTCAGACAGAGGCATGCCGGCCCGGTGCACGCCGTACGCACTGCGTACGTGGTCCGTCCATCCTCGTCCCCTATACATACATCAGTACACAAACCGACCCTGCACGTACCGCACGCGCATGCACGACGCGATCGCCCCGCTGCCGCTTCAGATACCGTGACGCGCGTGGGGCTCCGGCGCGCAGGGCAGGGGCAGGGGGTGTGAAACCGACGGCACGGGACAAAGTACGTACAGCGGCATGCATGCGGGCCAGGCATGCGGGCCAGGCAGGCGCGCGCGCGCGCGCCATGGTGACCGTGGCGTGCACTGGCATCGGCATTGGCGCGCGTACGGCGGCAACCGGTCGATCGATCGATCGACACCGTGAGGCCACCGGCGCTTCGGCCGCGGGCACACTGTGTCGACACCCTACGTACACAGTGCACAGGTAGTCCTGCATATGCATGTGTTGGTCCAGCTAGCCACCTAGAGGGTTCTCCGGCACGTCCAATTCTTCGAGTCCTCAGTGTCCAGGAACAGACGCCCATACAGCAGAACGGCCGGCCGGGCCTATCCACTGCGGTATACTATGTCACGACAGCCACGTACTGTACGTACGTACTCGGGAGTTAGGAGTACCAGCTGCCGACGTGCTCCATGTTGCCATCAGCTGCCCGCTCCGGAGCCTCTGGAACATGCACGCGACGGACATGAGGTAGCGGTCGATCTGAGTGGTGCATGGAGGCATAGCTAGCTCAATTCCATGTTTTTTTATTCGCAACCATGGCTAGCTTTTTCGAAAAAAAAATAAATGCAAGAGCTACATGCATGCATGAGACGGCTGGATTTTTCCACATTATTCTTTTGACTAATCGATACAAGATATGTTATTTATCGCCAAATTGACGCCATGTGATGGAGAAAAGACACAGAGAACAGCATGGCTGCATGGGGGCGGGGTTCAGAGAGGCAAAGTACACTGACCACATACACTGGCTAGCAATGCTAAGCATAATTAACCTCAAAGCGGGCATGGACAGAAGGATTTCCAGACCTTTTTGGCACCTGCCCTGTCCCAAAAGAGCGGGCAAGATTCACCGCGCGGGAGGAACATGACAAATCGACAAGGCTTGCCCGACCTCACGATCTGACCGGGACGGGATTTTCGCTGGCAAATCAAAGTGCATGCGCAGTAGGCCCACGTGTAGCCAGCAGCCCTATCGTGTCAACACGCACTAGCTATATGGACGTATGGTCCTGTTGTCATCTCTAGGAGGAGTACATGGTAACCGCACGCCCGGAAAAATTGGATCGCTCGAGGCGATCAAGGAGGCGACTAGGGGTCCTTGCGCGCCGCCGGTGACGCCGCCGGTTCCCTCTCTCTTCGTCGGCCGCTACGGTGGCGGGAGGGAGGGGGAACCTCGGGTCTGTTCACTTGGTTGGTATGTGGTAGGGTTAGGGTTGAGGGAGACGCTACCGAGGCCGTTGCGGTGGTGTCGCGTCGGAATAAGTTTCTCCGGGCTCCGCTCACGGTCAGACAAGGCTTTTGCCTTCGTCTAGGAGCCAGCGGTGTTGGGGATCCCCGGATCTCGTCGAGGTCGCGGGCTATGGTGGTTGGAGGTCCATCGGCACTGGCTGTTTGGACCCTTAAATGGGCGATGGAGGTAGGGAGGCGAAGACCTTTCTTCTTCCTTGTTGGTACGATTTGCTGCTGCTGTTCTTCTCCTTCCTCTGCGCTGATGCTGGTGGGAGATCCTGCTTTGCCCGGGCGGACGGCCCGGCCGCGGTGCTGGACCAGTCGGATGACTCGAGTTCTCTTCCTTCCGGAAGGGGCACTTCTCGCGGTACTCAAAGCCAAAGATGGCGACGGCTGTTGCAGGTGTGTTGGATTGATGTCCATGCCCTCTCAGCGCCAGTGTCAAGAAAGAAGGAAGCAGCGTGGCGGCAATTGTATCGTGGTCGAAGATGATGACCTGTTTGCGACTGGTTGCATATCCTTCTGCTGCAGGGGTCTTCTTCCAAGACTCAGGGATGATGACACAGGGCTCCGGAGATCTTCTTATGTTATGGTTGTCTTAGAGTACTTTAGGTGTTCATGGTCCTTTGTTTTTGCGTTTTTGTAAGGTTCACCTACTCTGTACTGATTCGTGATTTGAATGAGCAATTTCTCAAAAAAAAAGGAGGAGTACATGGTCCTGCTTGCATATACGTCTACTCATGTAGCTAGGGCCCGCCATTCTCTGGCGAATTACAACGACGGCTACAAACGCCTGCGTTCGTCAAATTCTACCAACACATACCTTTCGCACGCGCTCTAGGGAGAAATCGGTTAAAACCGGACCGGATTGGCTACGAGTGGCATCGCGGTGCCTGCCCACAGCTGACGAGCGAGGTTGGGTACATTGAGACAGAGACAGATCTTGCGCAGTACATACTCCATGCATCTCCATGCATGTTGCCATGACAGCAGCATCGTGATCTACGACGGTGGCCGGCCTCCAATGGGATTATGGGAACGTGAGAGGCCAGCAAGGACTCCCGGCGTGCCGGGATAGCCGCTTGGCGTGTGGCCGGCACGCGACGGGGGCGTGCCGCCCGGCTCCTGCCATGTGGCGGCCCCCATTAAGGAGGCTTTTCTCAGAAAGAGGTGCAAACCGGGGATGGAGGGAGGGACGGCCATCACAACCGGATCGGATCGAAATCGTGGCGGATTTGCGCTCGCATCAACGACGTCACCGCACACGCGGACGACGTACGTGTGTGTATGTTCACAGGGATACATACAAAGGTGGACCAAGTTTCACCGCCTTCCTCCTGCCAGCGCCAGCGAGCGCGAGGATAAATAAATCGACGGCAGTGATGGTAACTTTCCGCCGCTTACTCACATGGATGCTGCATCGGCCCCTCTTCCATTGGCCATTGCCAATGCTAAGCCATGGGGGGTAGACGACGGCACAAGGGCTCGTCCTGCAACTGCTGCAGCGCATGCATGCACGTTCCGCGTCCGAGCAGTACGCCGTTGGCGGCTTGCACCGCCACCCGCCACCGATGGAGATGCCCGGGCCAGATCGGGTCCGGCTTGATCCTCGTCTCTCTCTCTCCGTGGGCAATTTGGATCGGGCGTGCCCCTGGGTCTCTGCCCTGTCGTACTTTTCGATCAATGGCATTTCGATATTTGCTGCTGATACTTCCTTTGTAAAGAAATATAAGAGCATTTAGATCACTATTCCCTCTATAAAGAAATATAAGCCTATTTAGATCACTACTTTCTCTGTAAAAAATAGTGATCTAAATGCTTTTATGTTTCTGGCTCGACAATAGTGATCTAAATGCTCTTATATTTCTGGCTCGACTTATCTCCGGCGCTTTTGTGTTTGTTTATCATATAGGGCCATCTTCCTGCAGAAACACAAAGGGCACGTTACCTGGCTCACAGGATGTAACTTACGTTCCGAAATCACAATATCTGGAACGTTTAGCTGCATATAATACTGCATTAGCAGATTAGCTGAGACCGACCAAATGCTTTGGGGCTGGCTGATAAGAACAATAGTTGGTGTACTCCATCCACGCCGCGACCAGCTCTAGTTGCCTAGTTGGTGCATCTTTCGTTATCCGGACACACACTGATACCAACCTTTCTTCCTGCTCATGCCAAAAGAGTCGAAGCTGGAGTAGATGCCGGCCAACAAACCCAATCAAGATGCACGCATGCTGCAAAACCTAATACCATCTCAATATGTATGCCCTTTGATTCTCTCTTCTTCCTTGTTTTAGGTCGGCAGTAAACACTAGCTAGGATCGCCGCTTGAAAAAGACCAGCGCAAGGCTTGATGCCATTGCCGATCCCAAGGACGCGTACATAGCCTCTCAGGCCAGGCCACGTGCTGTCAGTCAGGCTCTACTTTTGGTTAGCGCCCGTCTCCTCCCACTACGCACTGCTTAGCTTCTTTTGCCCAAGTTTGTCTCTCACTCTGCTGCCTCAATGTAACAGGCCAATTCGTTGCCATCTTGGTGTTCCACAGCTCCATGCCACCTTCTCATGATTCCCAGCATCCCATGGAGGAATTGCAAGCATTGGACTACGTCCGGGCGGCAGCCTTCGCCGTCCTGCTGGTTTGGACCTTCGCAGAGCTTGTGAAACGGAGGAACAGGCACCAAGAAGCAGCAGCGGCAGGGTATGGCGCCGACGTGGTCTCGGCGCAGCAGCAAGGAGGGGCAGCCAGTATAGTTGCATTCTGCAATGCTTCGATCACGCTGTCCCATATCGGGTTCTCGGTTCTTGGGGTCTGGAAGCGGCAAGCCGTCTCCCCGGGCCTGGTATTTCAATCTTCCTCGTGGTTTCTGGCTACTCTCTTCCTGCTCTACCACAAGCATGAAGGTGCTGCAGGGGTAGTAGTGTCATCCAACTGGCCTCCGGTTCTTGTTTCTTGGTGGTTCTTCAGCTTCTTATCTGAATCGCTCCTCGCCTCGCTACATTTGCTTTGCCTCTTTGATTCTGCAACTGCCGTCGTCGATTTCGCTTCTCTTCCCTTCTGCGCCGTCATCTGTCTGGTTGTAGTAGCTATGAGGCTTTCCAAAGCAAACCAGAAAGAGCTGGAACAGCCGCTGCTGCTGAGGGAGAACGTTGATGACAGCAGCAGGGACAGGTTCTCTAGCTCGGGGTGGTGGAGTCGCCTCACATTCCGATGGCTGAACCCAGTCTTCGACAAGGGGCGCAAGGTGAGGCTTGAGCTGGAACACATCCCATCTGTGCCGCAGTCCGAGATGGCAGAGCAGTCTTATGCCTTGCTTCAGGAGACACTCCACAAGCAGAAACCTGAGCCAATCCCACTGCGGGAAGCCATCATTTGTGCTGTCTGGACACCTCTGGTCACCAATGCAGTCTTTGCAGGTTAGTGAACAGTTCATTTTCTTTTTCAATAATAGAGCTAGTATTTGTCCTGGCAATCCATTAATACATTAACTGTCTTTCATTACCAGGGCTCAACACTGTTTCTTCTTACATGGGACCATTCTTGATCACCTACTTGGTGGAGCTACTCTCCGACAAGAACACTGGCAAGGGCCATGGCCATGGCTACATGCTTGCATGCCTCTTCTTTGCCTCCAAGACAGTGGAGTCACTCTCACAGCGGCAGTGGTACTTTGGCGCCCGCAGAATTGGATTCCAGGTGCGGGCAGCGCTGATGGTGTCCATCTACAAGAAGTCCCTGCTGATGAAGAACTCGGGCCCAGTTGCCGGGAAAGTTGTGAACTTCCTTGATGTTGACGTCGAGAAGGTTGGTGAGTTCTTCTGGTACATCCATGGGATTTGGTTGCTGCCCTTGCAAATTTTCTTGGCACTTGCCATCCTGTACCGCAGTCTTGGTGCAATGGCCTCGCTGTCTGCAGTCCTTGTAACAGTATTGGTGATGGTGAGCAACACACCACTGGCAAATTCACAGCAGAACCTTAATATGAAGATAATGGAGGCGAAGGACTCGCGCATCAAGGCTATGGCCGAGGCAATGAAGAGCATGAGGATCTTGAAGCTTCATGCATGGGAGACAGCCTACTTGGACAAGCTTCTGAAGCTCAGGGATGTGGAAAAGGGGTGGCTCAGGAAGTATCTCTACACGTGCTCAGCGATAGCTTTCCTGTTCTGGGCCTCACCAACTTTGGTTTCGGTCGTTACCTTCGGTGTCTGCATTCTTGTGGAGATACCATTGTCAGCTGGAACAGTCTTATCGGCCCTTGCCACATTTAGAATCCTCCAAGACCCGATCTATAACCTCCCAGAACTCGTGTCAATGGTCACACAAACCAAGGTGTCCTTGGATAGAATAGAAGAGTTCATCAAAGAAGACCACCAGGGTAAGCCAAGTTGCCATGGCAACGTAAATGGAACGAAGGACTTGGCAATGGCTGGTGAAATAGTAATTGAACCAGGAGAGTACAGTTGGGAAGCTGATACTAGCTCGAAGAAAACAAAGGTAACACTCAAGATCAACAGCAAGGTGAGCATCGGGAAGGGTCTCAAGGTTGCAGTGTGCGGGCCAGTTGGTTCAGGCAAATCAAGCCTCCTTTACAGCATCATGGGAGAGATTCCAAGGGTTAGCGGTGCAGAACCAATGGTTGTCGGATCAAGGGCATATGTCCCTCAGAGTGCGTGGATTCAAACTGGGACAATTCAGGACAATGTGCTCTTTGGGAAGGCTATGGACAGAAGCTTATACGAAGAGGTGCTACAAGGGTGTGCTTTGGATAGAGATTTGGAGATATGGGCCAATGAAGATATGACTGTAGTAGGGGAAAGGGGTGTGAACCTAAGTGGAGGCCAGAAGCAGAGGATCCAGCTTGCCAGGGCATTGTACAGCGATTCTGATGTTTACTTCTTGGATGACCCCTTCAGTGCTGTGGATGCGCACACCAGCGCACATCTCTTCAAGGTACGTAAACCATGAGCAATCTGCAATGCATGAACAGCAACAGATGAGCTTAGCCTCGTCCGATTCAAGGGCAATTACTGCAATTTACAGGCCTACAGCATAAGGCGTGAAACATAACCAAACAAGTAAACACACGAATTACAGAACTAAATTGTATAGCTATTGCTGCAATCTATAAGCAAGAGTATTTCCATCGAGTACTTGTATTCTGACACGGTCAGCATCAACTTCGAGAAAATGAATCAACTGATCAATTCATATTTGCAGGAATGCTTACTGAGACTAATGTCCTCTAAGACAGTCATGTATGTTACCCATCAGCTAGAGTTCTTGCGAGACTCGGATCTCGTTCTGGTAAGGTGTCAACCCCATTTCCACACATAACTAGTTTTTCCCTGAGTAAAAGAAAATTTGTGCAGTTTAGACTAGGTTTGAACATAATTTTAAAAAAATTGTGGATATCTTAAATAGAGTAGAAATGTAGAGTTATACTGTCATGCACGCATGGCAACATCCAATTCTAACAGATGATCGTGAATGGTCACTTGAAGGTCATGAAAGATGGAAGGATTGTTCAGTCTGGGAAATATGATGATCTGGTAGCTGACAAAGATGGAGAGCTCTCGAAGCAAATGGCTGCACATGATCAATCCCTTAGTCAGGTCAACCCAGCAAAAGCACATGGCTTGCCCAAAAGCAAAAAACAGAAGAAGCAGATAGAGGCCACAGAAATAGAATCGGATGGCCATGTCATAGGGAGGGAATGTGAAGAAGAGCGTGAATCTGGAAGAGTCAAATGGGATGTTTACCGCAAGTTTGTCACCTCTGCATACGGCGGAGGTCTCATCCCTGTGGTTCTTCTATGCCAAGTCTTTTTCCAGGGATTGCAGATATGTAGCAACTACTGGATTGCATGGGCAGCAGAGAGAGAGGATCAAGTAAGCAAGAAGAAGATGATTGGTATATTTGTGCTTTTGTCTGCAGGAAGCTCGGTATTTATATTGGGAAGAGCTGTCTTCCTATCAACAATTGCCATTGAAACTGCCCAACAGCTCTTCTTAGGCATGACCAGAAATATTTTTCGAGCACCAATGAGCTTCTTTGATTCCACTCCATCAAGTCGGATACTCAATAGGGTGAGCCAACAACTGTACTTCTCCATTAGGGAAATTGTACAGAATACTCTCCGTTTTTTTCAGTTCTCGTGGCTTAGCTTGTCCATTTTGCAGGCTTCAACAGATCAAGCCACAGTTGACACAGATATTCCCTACAGGCTAGCAGGGCTGATATTCGCAATGATTCAGCTCCTCAGCATTATTTTCATCATGTCCCAAATTGCTTGGCCTATATTCATGCTATTCATAATAATAATTGCAATCTCCACTTGGTATCAGGTACAGCTTCAATCATTGTAACCTACTTCCCTAAGTTCTCAAAATGCACACTAGTAAGTAGTAGCTTGTACTTAATGCAGAACTATTACATCAGTTCGGCTAGAGAGCTAGCAAGGATGGTTGGCATCAGAAAAGCTCCAGTCCTCCACCATTTTTCAGAGACTGTATCAGGAGCTGCAACTATTAGATGCTTTAATCAGGGAGAGGAGTTCTTGACAAAGAGTCTTGCGCTAATTGATGACTATACCCGCATTACTTTCCATAATTCAGCGACAGTTGAATGGCTGTGCATCCGTATCAACTTCCTCTTCAACCTTGTGTTTTTCGTGATGCTAATCATACTTGTCTCCTTGCCACGGGACACGATTGATCCAAGTAAGTGTTTTTTGTAAAACAGGATATTCAATTACACGAACTGTATTTTCTAGGGCGTTTTAGAGTCAAAACGCATTATTCTATACAGCTTTAATTAAAAAAAATCACACTGCTAGAAACAATAAATCATTTTTGTTTCTCCTTCTTTAGGTCTTGCAGGGCTTGCAGCTACCTATGGCCTTAACCTTAACGTGTTACAAGCATGGGTTATATGGAATCTGTGCAATGTTGAAAATAAGATGATCTCTGTAGAGAGGATTTTCCAGTTCTCAAACATACCGAGTGAATCTCCCTTAGTGATTGAGAATTCTAGACCAAGGGAGACATGGCCATGGTGCGGAACCATTCAGATCGAGGCTCTCCAAATTCAGTACAGGCCTGACATGCCCATGGTTCTCAAGGGCATAAGCTGCACATTTCCTGGAGAAAGGAAAATTGGGGTGGTAGGGCGGACAGGGAGTGGGAAGTCTACTCTCATCCAGGCTTTGTTTCGGGTCGTTGAACCATCTGCAGGACGGATATTCATAGATGGAGTTGACATATCGCTTTTGGGGGTGCATGATTTGCGGTGTAGATTGAGTATTATACCACAAGAACCAACTCTCTTCCAAGGGACTGTCAGAACAAACCTGGATCCTCTACAACAACATCTGGACCCTGAAATATGGGAGGTAAACAATATACAGTGCCAGCAAAAGGCGCTTTAGTGTCTGTATGATGCAAATATTCTTTGCAAAGAAATTACAGTAGTAATAATTTACCTGTTCATGAATCAGCAGCTCGCTAGTAGTTTCCTACTTTGTCAAGTCTAACTTTTAAGAATTTTCATCTATCAGGTTCTGCATAAGTGCCGCCTTGAGGAGATTGTCAGAGAAGACAATAGGTTGTTAGATGCACCAGGTAAGATTAATTAGTTACGTTTCTCACATTCTATCCAAATTCATTTTTCAAGATGGCCCTTGTTACATGGTTGTAGTTTATCTAACAGTAGTTGAAGATGGCGGAAACTGGAGTGTGGGGCAAAGGCAACTTGTGTGCTTGGCCAGGGTATTGCTGATGAAAAAGAAGATACTTGTTTTAGATGAAGCTACAGCATCAGTTGATACTGCGACGGATAATATCATCCAAAAGACTATAAGGCAAGAAACGGACAATTGCACAGTTATTACAATTGCACACAGGATCCCCACCGTGATTGACAGCGACCTTGTTCTTGTACTCGGAGAAGGTAAAGAACACTAAAGCACTTGCAGTATTTTTTTTTTGCATATATTTTGGGGTGTTATAAGTTGGCACTTCCAACAAATTGTGTTCTATGACAAAGATTATTATTTCTCATCAATTTTTGCTGCAGGTAGGATACTAGAGTTTGACTCACCGGAAAATCTACTTAGGGATGAATCATCAGCTTTCTCAAAGCTGGTGATGGAATTCGTGGGAAGGTCAGAGGGCCGACATCAACCAGAGCTAATGTAGAGGCATCAAGCAACTACCAACCTGCCTGACCTCACTTAGGCTTGTGTACATATAAGCTCTGACGGAGTATAAGGAGATACAGCACGGGAAACAAGGAAAATTTGGTTTAGTGGTGACTGGTGAAGTTTAGACCAGCTTTATATGGACACTTGAACTACTGTAGAAATCTTATTTATCTTCCTGCTCTAGCCCCTTCTTTGCCTCCTAGCGTTTGTTCATATTGTATGGCCAATCTAAGTGATGTTAGATGTATGCAACTTCTTTTCTAACAACCATTGAAGAGTGAATGAATAGTCACCCTACTATTTTCAAACAGAATGTTGCCATCCATAATTCGTTCTTATCATGGTACATTTCGAGAGAGACATTCTACGTTTAGCTTTTTCAGGCCAACAGAGACCCATATGCCCTTGGCCCTGCCCCGATCTACTCAAGATGAAGCAGGCAGAGTTCATCTTGTGCCCCGTGCAGTTGCAGAACATGTAATTAACTTGCTAAAAAAGAGTAAAATCATGCCGGCACGGCAAATCGGCAGACACCAACGAGTAAATCCGCGGTTGCCGAGAGGCAGTAGCGAGTCCTTACCGTCTCGAGCAAAAGAGCGAACAGCTGGCGGGCATTGGTGATCCCCGGTGCGGCAAACGGCGACTTGACCGACTGCTTCGAGCACGAGAGGCGGTTCCCGCTCCGCCGCCGGTCGCCGTACTCGCGCACAAGCGCTGTTTCCCGCGGCAGCATCGGCGCTCCGGCCCGGGAGTTCCACGGTGCGTGCTGTCGCATTCGCATTTTGTTTGTTTTTCTCTCCGAAGTGAAACGGGCCGCAAACTGCGCAGAGCACACAGTCTATTTTAGGAAGAGAACCGTAAACAAAAGAGTAAAAATGCAGAGTCTTTTTAACACAGTACAAGCCAAAAATCCTGAAATAAAATTCAGGAATAATGCTAGAACCAAGACTTGAACTTTGGTGGACTGGGAATATCATTGTCTCTCTGACCATCCAACCACAGATTGGTTCGCAAGTAAAATGCATAGTTAGGACATCTCCAACACGGACCTTCAAACCACCCGCAACCGGACCGAACGATTCAGACACACTATGTCATCCAACGCGATACCCATCGGTCCGTGGACTGATCTGGTTGTCCATTTTCTCGCAAACCGGACGTAATCAGATGGGTTTTGCGGGAGTCGGCACATCCGCCACGTAGGACTCTAACACTCTCGACACACTCAAAACTGTGACAGAGCCCGCGCATTTGGCCACATCGGGGCTGTTTTCACACTAAAATCCCCCACTTTCTCCACCCTCCATGCTTTGATCGTCGCTGCTCTCCATCCAATTGCTACCCAGTGTCTCATGGACCCACTCGACGAGCTGCCGGAGCCGGCGGAGGTGGAGGATCCATAGGAGGCGGAGACCCAGAGGATCAGCTTGGCGACACGACAAGCCTGCCAACTTTCATATATCATGAATGTTGATATTTTTTCAATAAAATTTGTTAAAATTTACAAAGTACTCCATCCGTCCGGAAATATTTGTCCTAGAAATGGTTGTATCTAGACATATTTTAGTTATAGATACATTCATTTTATCCATTTTAAAGACAAGTATTTCCGGATAAAGAAAGTATGACTTTAAATGAATTTTATATGAACACGAAAAATAAGCAAGGAGTATCTTGGATTCATGTAAATAGTTGATGTAAAAAGAGGTACTTATGCATGCAGTCACGTGTGCATTTCTTCTTGTCCGCGGCCAACGCCAAACCAAACATGATGAACAGTGTTGAATGATAGCAAAAATAATAACAAGGCCTTCTTTTGCAGTTTGGCGATCCATGTTCCTTCATCAGCCGCAGCCGCTGATACATCTCCGTCGTATCTACTTTTCCAAACACTTTTGCCTTTATTTTGGACTCTAACTTGCATGATTTGAATGCAACTAACCCGGACTGACGCTGTTTTCAACAGAATTGCCATGGTGTTATTTATGTGTAGAAACAAAAGTTCTCGGAATGACCTGAAACTTCACGGAACATCTTTTCAGAAATAATAAAAAATCTCTGTAAAAGATGAAGACCAGGGGGCCCACCACCTGTCCACGAGGGTGGGGGGCGCGCCCCCTACCTCGTGGGCCCCCTGGAGCTCCTCCGACCTCAACTCCAACTCTATATATTTGCTTTCAGGGAGAAAAAAAATCAGGGAGAAAGATTTATCGCGTTTTACGATACGGAGTCGCCGCCAAGCCCTAAAACCTCTCTAGAGGGCTGATCTGGAGTCCGTTCGGGGCTCCGGAGAGGGAAATCCGTCGCCATCGTCATCATCAACCATCCTCCATCATCAATTTCATGATGCTCACAGCCGTGCGTGAGTAATTCCATCATAGGCGCTGGACGGTGATGGGTTGGATGAGATTTATCATGTAATCGAGTTAGTTTTGTTAGGGTTTGATCCCTAGTATCCACTATGTTCTGACATTGATGTTGCTATGACTTTGCTATGCTTAATGCCTGTCACCCGGGCCCGAGTGCCATGATTTCAGATCTGAACCTATTATGTTTTCATCAATATATGAGAGTTCTTGATCCTATCTTGCAAGTCTATAGTCACATATTATGTGTTATGATCCGTTAATCCCGAAGTGACAATAATCGGGATACTTACCGGTGATGACTGTAGTTTGAGGAGTTCATGTATTCACTATGTGTTAATGCTTTGTTTCGGTACTCTATTAAAAGGAGACCTTAATATCCCTTAGTTTCCGTAAGGACCCCGCTGCCACGGGAGGGTAGGACAAAAGATGTCATGCAAGTTCTTTTCCATAAGCACATATGACTATATTCGGAATAAATGCCTACATTATATCGATGAATTGGAGCTAGTTCTGTGTCACCCTAGGTTATGACTGTTACATGATGAACCGCATCCGACATAATTCTCCATCACTGATCCATTGCCTACGAGCTTTCCATATATTGTTCTTCGCTTATTTACTTTTCCGTTGCTATTGCTATCATCACTACAAAATACCAAAAACATTACTTTTGCTATCATTACCTTTTGCTATCGTTACCACTACTATCATATTACTTTGCTACTAAATACTTTGCTGCAGATATTAAGTTTCCAGGTGTGGTTGAATTGACAACTCAGCTGCTAATACTTGAGAATATTCTTTGGCTCCCCTTGTGTCGAATCAATAAATTTGGGTTGAATACTCTACCCTCGAAAACGGTTGCGATCCCCTATACTTGTGGGTTATCAAGACTATTTTCTGGCGCCGTTGCCGGGGAGCATAGCTCTATTCTTTGAGTCACTTGGGATTTATATCTTCTTATCATTATGAAGAACTTGAAAGATCCAAAAATCAAGATTTATCCCTCAACTACGAGGGGAGGTAAGGAACTGCCATCTAGCTCTGCACTTGATTCACCTTCTGTTTTGAGTAAGCTTGCGACACCTAAACCTGCTTCTGCTATTCGTTCCGATATGTCGCATGTTATTGATGATGTCACTTCTGCTATGCATGATACTTATGATGAAACTACTTCTATGCTTGATACTAGTGTGCCACTTAGTGAATTTCTTGATGAACAACTTGCTAGGGTTAGAGAGAGTGAAAATATTGAATCTGATAATACTGATGAAAGTGATGATGAAGACTCACCTGTTATTCCCGAGGGTTATGTTTTTGAAAAAGAAGCTGCTCTAGCTATTTTAGCTTGCAAAGATAGATACGAACTTAAGAGGTTATTAGCTAAATGGAATAAGCAATCTCTTAATGCTAGAATGAAACCTGACCCTACTTTTGCTAATTCACCTATCTGTGTTACCGATAAGGATTATGAATTCTCGGTTGATCCTGATATAATTACTTTGGTTGAATCTGATCCTTTTCATGGCTATGAATCTAAAACTGTTGTGGCACATCTTACTAAATTAAATGATATAGCCACCCTGTTCACTAATGGTGAGAGAACTCGCTACTTTTATATCCTTAAAATATTTCCATTCTCATTAAAGGGTGATGCTAAGATATGGTTTAATTCTCTTGATCCTGGTTGTGTGCGTAGTCCTCAGGATACGATTTTTTACTTCTCTGCTAAATATTTCCCTGCTCATAAGAAACAAGCTGCTTTAAGGGATATATATATATATATATATATAATTTTGTGCAAATTGAAGAAGAGAGTCTCCCACAAGCTTGGGGGAGGCTTCTCAAGTTACTTAATGCTTTGCCTGATCATCCTCTTAAGAAAAATGAAATACTTGATATCTTTTATAATTGACTAACCGATGCTTCTAGAGATTACCTGGATAGTTGTGTTGGTTCTGTTTTCAGGGAAAGAACACCGGATGAAGCTGAAATTCTATTGAATAATATGTTGGCAAATGAAAATAATTGGACACTTCCTGAACCAACTCTTGAGCCTATTCCTAAACCAACTTCGAAGAAGAGAGGTGTTCTATTTCTCAGTCCTGAAGATATGCAAGAGGCAAAGAAATCTATGAAAGAAAAGGGTATTAAAGCTGAAGATGTTAAGAATTTACCTCCTATTGAAGAGATACATGGTCTTAATTTACCGCCTGTTGAAGAAACATATGATCTTAATCCATTACCTATTGAAGAAACTCATGGTCTTGATAACCCGACACAGGTAGTAAAGGTAAATTCTCTCTATAGATATGATAAAGCTGAAATCCCATTTACTAAATTTGCTAGCCCATGTTTAGATGAGTTTGATAAATTTATGGCTAAGCAAGAAGATTTTAATGCTTATTTTGGTATACAATTGAAATACAATTCAAATATGCTTGAACACTTTGGTGATTATATGGCTAATGTTAAAGGTGAACTTAAACTTATTAGTAAACATGCTTCTATGGTTACCACTCAAGTAGAACAAGTACTTAAAGCTCAAAATGATTTGCTCAATGAATTGAATAGTAAGAATAATGATAATGCTGTTAGAGTGGCTACTAGAACTGGTAAAATGACTCAGGAACCTTTGTATCCTGAAGGCCACCCTAAGAGAATTGAGCAAGATTCTCAGAGAAATAACGTGGATGCACCTAGTCCTTCTAATAGGAAGAAAAAGAAAAATGATAGGACTTTGCATGCTTCTAGTAAACCTATTACTGAAACACCTGAGAATCCAAATGATATTTCTATTTCTGATGCTGAAACACAATCTGGTAATGAACCTGAAACTAGTGATAATGTTAATAAAAATGTTCATGATGATGCTCAACCTAGTAATGATAATGATGTAGAAATTGAACCTGCTGTTGATCTTGATAACCCACAATCAAAGAATCAATGTTATGATAAGAAAGACTTTGTTGCTAGGAAACACGGTAAGGAAAGAGAGCCTTGGGTTCAGAAACCCATGCCTTTTCCTCCCAAACCATCCAAGAAAAAGGATGATGAAGATTTTGAGCGCTTTGCTGAAATGATTAGACCTATCTTTTTGCGTATGCGATTAACTGATATGCTCAAAATGAATCCTTATGCTAAGTATATGAAAGATATTGTTACAAATAAAAAAAAGATACTGGAAGCTGAAATTTCCACCATGCTTGCTAATTATACTTTTGAGGGTGGAATACCAAAGAAACTTGGAGATCCAGGAGTACCCACTATACCATGCTCCATTAAAAGAAACTATGTTAAAACTGCTTTATGTGATCTTGGAGCCGGTGTTAGTGTTATGCCTCTCTCTTTATATCATAGACTTGATTTGAATAAGTTGACACCTACTGAAATATCTTTGCAAATGGCTGGTAAATCAACTGCTATACCTGTCGGTATTTGTGAGGATGTGCCTGTTGTAGTTGCAAACATTACTATTTTAACAGACTTTGTTACTCTTGATATTCCCGAGGACGATAGTATGTCTATTATTCTTGGAAGACCCTTTTTGAATACTGTAGGGGCTGTTATTGATTGCACTAAAGGCAATGCCACTTTTCATGTTAATGGTAATGAGCATACGGTACACTTTCCGAGGAAACAACCTCAAGTTCATAGTATCAACTCTATTGGAAAAATTCTATCGATTATATTTGGAGGTTTTGAATTTCCTCTTCCTACTGTCTAGAAGAAATATGATATTCTTATTATTGGGGATGTGCATATCCCCGTTGAGGTAACATAGTGTTATTCGAAATTTCTCCGGTTCCATGTTATTCGGAATGAGTTCGTTAACAAGACTTGATCAACCTTGTTAGTGGATTCCTTTTGATGAGCATGAGATGGATGAAACTAGAAGGCACAACCTTCTTTACCCTACTCTTACTTTCTGTTATTTATATTAAATAAAATAAAATAAAAATAGTATTTTCTGTCTGTTATCTGAATTATCCGTGCAATATAAAAATACCCCAAAAATAAAAGTTCTCCAAATGCCCTGAAATTTAAATATGATTCTTTCTAGAATATTTGAGAATATTTGGCACTGAGAACATAGCAGGAGGAGCTGGCACCTGGCCACGAGGGTCAAGGGCGCGCCCTACCCCCTGGGCGCGCCCCCTACCTCGTGGGCCCACAGTGGCCCTCCTCCACTTATCCTTTCACCCACATACTTCTTCTTCCTCCCACAAACACGAATATCCAGCTCAAACCCGAGTCCAAGCTCAGTTTGCTGCCATTTTCGATCTCCTTGCTCAAAGCAACTCTCACAAAACTACTTGGGGAGATTCTTCCTTGGTATGTGACTCCTCCATTGGTCCAATTAGTTTTTGTTCTAGTGCTTTATTCATTGCAAATTTGTGCTGCCTAGGTGACCATGTTCTTGAGCTTGCATGTCAAATTTATATGGTTCCAAGTAGTTTTGATGCATGATATAGGCTTTAGGCACTTGTATGAGTAGTTGCTACCAATATTATTGAGTTTGGCTTACTTTTATTTTGAAGTTACTAAAAATTTCAGAAATTTTTCAAAGGAAGAAATATGCTTAGAAAAATGTTCCAAGGTGGTTTTTCAAGGAAGCAAGGACCCAGGCTTACAATGCGTGATGCTGATGAAGAACCACCAAGAGACGCTCCAGTGCGTCCTTGTGAATGGCCTTCTGAGAACTTTATGGATCGAGCAGGAATTAAGGAAGAATTTAACGCATATTTGCGTAACGCGAATCTTGTGAGCTTCGAGGAAGAGAAGTGCAGCCAATATCACTATCTCACTAGTTCCTTTGTGAGGAGGTTTGAATTTTCATCTTCACAATTCTCCAACTGTCCTGTTTGATCTTTATGAAAATTCTTATACTATGGACTTAGAGGATTTTACCACTGCTTGCAAACTTCCACAATGGGGTAGTATCAAGGAACCTTGCAAATCTGAATTTAGAGATTTTCTTGTTAGTATAACCGTGGGGGAATCTAGAGATATAACACAAGCTACCATAGGGAGCATTCATTTTCCTGCTATACATTATTTTGCTCTCTTCATAGGTAGATGCATTAACGGTAAAGATGAAGCATGTCACATGTGTGTCCCTGACCTCAGTATTCTTAGGAGTGCTGTGTTAGGAGATAAATCTTATAATTTGGGAGCCATTGTTGCACGTAGGTTGCATCTGAATAGATTTAATGGAGATTTCTTTGGTGGAATTTATGCAACCCGCTTAGCTGATTTTCTTGGTGTAACTATACGTAATGATGATATTGAATTACCTCCTGCTTAGCTAGACTTTAATGCTATGGTTCACCACCAGTTTGTTGAGGGGAGTGAATCACCTCTCCAGTATCGATTAATCTTTGACAGATGGTGTGCTGTCCGTATTACTCTCCCTGATCCTGCCTTCTTTGATTATCAGGCAAAAGGAAGATATGTTATTACCAGAGAAGAGGCAGATGAGTACGAGAGGAGGGCTGAGGCTGCTCGTCGCCACGCTGCAGCTCAGGAGGCGATAGCCGCTGCATCTCAGTACGAACCCAACTATTATTATGGATATCTACCAGGCCAGCCGTGGCCATAGACCAATTTAGGCCAAAAGCCTAAGCTTAGGGGAGTACGTATTTCTCACCGACATTACATTTATGTTCACACACTCATTGCCAGATGTCGGTGCTCATACTTTTTCATTGTATCATCCATGCTACTTTATTTCCTTTTTATGCTTTCTTCTTGTGTGTTTAATAAACCTTAAGAAAAACCAAAAAAATAGTTGCAGCTTTTAATTAGTTTACTTTCCATGCTTGTAGTAGTAATTAAAAAGAAAATCCAAAAATATTTCCTGTTCTTCTTTTGCTTGTTGGGAGCTTTCCCGTGTAAATAGTTTTTTTCTTTTTTTTCTTTGGGGGTCGATAGGGGAAGACCATGATTAAATTATTGAAGAGACTTTTATATGCATTATTGTTGACCTGACAAAAGAGCCCATATTGCCTTGTCTTCTCCTGTTTATTGAATGCTTGTAGATTCTAGCTTAGTCCAATGCACGTGCACTATTATTATTATTCACACTATTCGGTCGTGCAAGTGAAAGACAATTATGACGATATATGATGGACCGACTGAGATGAGAAAAACTGGTATGAACTCAAACTCTTTTGTTTTTGTAAATATGATTAGTTCATCGTTCCTGATCCAGCCTATTATGAATAAACATGTTTGCAATGACAACTAGAGATCATAGTTTCTTGTGCCATGCTTGATTAGATAGGAGCTTATAATGGTTTACCTTGCGTGCCAACATGCTATTAAAATGGTTGTGATGTGGTATGTTAGGGTGGTATCCTCCTCGGAATGATTTAAGTGAATTGACTTGGTGCATGTTCACGCATGTAGTTGAAACAAAATCAACATAGCCTTCACGATATTTATGTTCATGGTGGATTATATCCTACTCATGCTTGCATTCGATGTTGATTAATTTTAATGCATGTTCATGACTGTTGTCGTTCTCTAGCTGGTCGCTTCGCAGTCTTTTGCTAGCCTTCACCTGTACTAAGCGGAAATACTGCTTGTGCATCCAACTCCATAGACCCCAAAGTTATTCCATATGAGTCCACCATACCTACCTATATACGGTATCTACCTGCCGTTCCAAGTAAATTTGTATGTGCCAAACTCTAAACCTTCAAATAAATATCCTGTTTTGTATGCTCGAATAGCTCATGTATCAACAAGGGCTGTCCGTATCTTCCATGTTAGGCAGGTTATTCTCAAGAGGAGTGGACTCCGCTCCTCACTCACGAGAAAAATGGCTGGTCACCGGGATGCCCAGTCCCATGCTTTATGCAAACTAAATCAAAATAATTGCAAATAAAACTCCTCTTGGGACTCTTATTAGTTGGAGGCACTCGTTGTTTCGAGCAAGCCATGGATTGATACTTGTTGGTGGAGGGGGAGTATAAACTTTATCATTCTGTTTGGGAACCGCCTATAATGTGTGTAGCATGGAAGGTATCGCCATCTCTCGATGTTATGTTGATAATCAAAGTATACCGCTCAAAATATTATTCATCTCTACTAGTAAGCTTGCACGTGCACGCACGTCTCAGTTAATGCAAATATATACACTAAATAAGCCACTTTCTCTATATTTTGAAGTTATATGTACAATAATATTGTCTCCAGATTTTTTTAAATATATTCCCTTCTTCATTTGTTTAAAAAATAGCAAGAAAAATATTCTAATTCATTACAAAGATAAATCTCACACAATGAAATGGGTTTACATGGCATATAAGAAGAATTTTGAATTGACAGTCGTCATCAACCAGAAGCATGACAATTGTGTGGTACACAAATAGCAAACAGTAGGAATGAAATCATATATACTTCTTACTGATGTCGTCAGCATCATCAGGTAAGATCATTCATGCATGTTAAGACCTTGAAATTCATATAAAAACATGTTTACAAATCTCCTTATTCGATTATCGTAATTGAGTTTTCTTAGATAACCTCCCATGCATGTCTATATATTATAATAGAGAACAAAGAGTAACATCAGTCATATTATTTTGTACAAAAATCCAAGATAATGTTTTAGCATTAAAGGAAAATCTAATTATTGCTCTCATCCTGAGAATAAATACTCTCCACCTCTTATGAGGTTACATTACTAAGTGGCAGCAGCATACTGAATGACAATCTATCAGGCCTCATAAGAAAGAATTTTACAAACTTACTCATGATTCATGACATGACTGGAACTTCTAATAATCCAAAACCAAACAAGACAATCATTTATTTGTCTGCAGATAACAAGGCCGAACATTTATTGTGACATCTCCAATATGCCCGGAAACAACATGTAGATCTTTGCATCTGCTGTATCCATCCTTCTTCAAGGACTTCCGATGAACAAATAATGTATCAAAGAAGGTTGTTGGCTGATTAGGAATATGTTCCTTGTGCTCTCCAATTGTTCTTAGCCTTCTTGGAATATTGCCGTTGTTTCAGTAGCCCACCTAGAACCATCTTCTACAAGGAGGAGACAATCCCATTAAATTAGAGAAAATTCGAAATTTTGTAATGCATCAACTTCGTTGCGATATAAACACCAATATTTAGGCACAGCCAAAAACAAACACACACCCAATGTTGAGGAAACATACCATGCCTAACTTGAGAAATCACAATAACTGAACCATCCAACAAAATCATGTAAGATAGGATGCCATGAGCAGTGCCAACGCAATCACTATTATCTTTCTCTAAACAATTAAGGAAAGCTAACAGGTTTATATACTCAGGGACATTATCCTGCAAAATAGTAAGATTTAGCATGGCATTCAGTGCTACAGAAGTAACAATACAGAGCAGAGTTGTTGATAGGTATCTTCGTGGGGGGACTCATAAGCAACACTTTAAATAGTGCTTGAGCCGTTCCAGATGTTTTAGAGCTGACTATTGATAATAATCAACTATAACTGCTACCGAACCAATGTGTGATATATGCCAATGTCCCATGTAATGGCAAAGAGATCGGAATCAAATAGAAAAACATATGTTAACAGTTCAACTAAAGCCTAGAGCATCAAGAGAAAATAATTGAAAAGGAATAAGAACGTACTCCCCATAAAGAAAATGGTGCCGTTTAGATTACTAAAGTAGTGATCTAAACGCTCTTATATTTCATTACAAAGGGAATACTTAAAAAATAAATCACAAGTTGACGGTATAGCCGACAGACCCGAAATTGCAATTTGAACAAAATCTCATGAAATATGAGGATTAATATTGCACAATGTATAGCTGGTGGGTACAGTTCCAGGTCAGGACAGAAGTGGATTGGGCATATGCCTCATCCTGATGTCAAGTGCGAAATGTTGTGCATCTAAGAGGTAATAAAATCATCACTTCCTTAGCCATAAACAGAATAAATCACATATCATATTGGAATCATCACCATGAACCAGCACAAGATTGATAAGTGGCCATATCAAGACCACACCTTTAACACAAGAATCAATCATGACCAGTAGCGAGTTGTTGCAGCAGCCCAGTTGTCAGAATGACATAGAAGACATGGTGGTTTCTTGTAGCTCCGGTAACGGCTACTGAGGGAGTCCTGGATTAGGGGGTGTCAGGATAGCCGGACTATAACCTTTGGCCGGACTCTCGGACTATGAAGATACAAGATTGAAGACTTCGTCCCGTGTCCGGATGGGACTTTCCTTGGCGTGGAAGGCAAGCTTGGCAATACGGATATGTAGATCTCCTCCCATTGTAACTGACTCTGTGTAACCCTAGCCCTCTCCGGTGTCTATATAAATCGGAGGGTTTTAGTCCATAGGTGTAGCGACCCGACCTCAGATGGTCAAGTCTCTGTGCTTCAGTGTCATCCCTGGATCGGTAATGCTGACACACACAATACTGGAAGGATTTATAACAGAGTAGCAATCACACACTATTACATCGAATGTCTCCAAAGAGAACTTATTACAATAATATGGCTTAAGGCCATCTAATGCGATAACAGCGGAAGGCTTGGAAGATAAAGTGAGTCCATCAACTCCAACGGCATAGTTGAGCTGCACGGCAACGACCTAACGAACCTTACTCCTCGTCTGAAAAGTCTGCAACATAATACGTTGCAGCCCGAAAATGGGTCAGCACATGGAATATGCTGGCAATATAACACAGTAGAGCAGAAACAAAATAATGCTATCACTACATGCATATATGGCTGGTGGAAAGCTGTATGGTTGTAGTTTTGCGAAAAGCCAATTTTTCCCTACAACAACGGAATATATTTTAATTTTACTATGGTGGTGGTTGAAACTCCAGGCGCTTGAATCGCCTGATTCCGTTAAACGAGCGAAAAGATAAACAGAAACTAAGATCGGATCAGAAATCACGATCAGAAAAATCGCGGAATAAATCCGATAAAAGAAAACTCACGAACAGACTAACGAACGAGCGTTCGTTAGCTGTAACTAACGGGCGAGGAACCGTTCGTTAAAACGAACATTCGCACGAACGTCCGCTAACTAGAAGAACCGAGAAAAACCGGCGAATCCGAAAAAAAACGGATCTAGGGTTTTAAAAAAAACCGAACGGTTTTTATAAAAAAACGGCAGCGGGGCGCGGTGGCTACCTCCGGCGAGGGGCTCCGGCGGGGCGGGGTGCGGGGCGGCAGCTCGCGGGGCTTGGCGGCGCGCGCGGTAGGGGCGGTGGGGCTAGGCTGCGGTGGTGGTGGTGTTGGGGCGGGGGTGGTGACGTATATAAAGGGGCGGGGGCGGCGACTTGGAGGAGGGGGCAAGGTGCGGCAGAGGCGGAGTCCAACTCGGACTCCGGTCCGAGTGGCGGCGGCGGTGGCAGCGCGCGCGCAGGAGGTGGCGGCTACGGCGGCCTGGCGCGGCTAGGCCTTAGGCCCAGTCGGCGCGGAACCTTTTTTTTAAAACTTCACCGACCGAAATAAAATCCTAGAGAAAAAAATAAATAAAAACCTAAAAATGCCAAAACAATTTTTCACCGTCTAAATAAAATATTTAGAACAAGATGAACATTTTCTTGGCCCTAAAATGCAATTTTGAAAAACATGCAATTTTTCTAATGCAAATAAAATCCGAATAAAATCAAATTAATGATTTTAATATTTTTCCTCCAATATTTCATTTATTTTGGAGAAGCCATATTATCTCCTCTCTTTAATTTTTATTGTGAAATATTTTTTGGAGAGAAATAATTAAAATCAAATCCTCTTTTCATTATTTGATAAAAGAATCAAATATGAAGACCGAGAAATCCCCAACTCTCTCCGAGGGTCCTTGAGCTGCTTAGGATTTCGAGGGTTACAGAACGGAAAAGCAATAAAACATGATATGCATGGATGATCTATGTATAACATTCCAAATTGAAAATTTGGGATGTTACAAACCTACCCCCCTTAAGATGAATCTCGCCCTCGAGATTCGGGTTGGCTATAAAATAGGTATGGGTGGTCATTGCGGAGATCATCCTCTCATTCCCAGGTAGCTTCATCCTCGGTATGGTGGCTCCACTAAACTTTACAAAACTTGATAACCTTACTGCGGGTGACTTTGTTGGCAAACTCAAGAATCTTAACTGGCTTCTTCTCGTAAGTCAAATCATTGTCTAACTGAATCGCCTCCAAGGATATTGTATCTCTTAATGGTATTTCCGCCATCTCAGCATGACACTTCTTCAGCTGTGAAACGTGGAACACATCGTGGACTCCTGACAATCCCTCAGGTAACTCCAACTTGTAGGCAACTTCTCCTATCCGTTCCAAAATGCGATACGGTCCTACAAATCTCGGGGCTAACTTTCCTTTAACTCCAAAACGTTTCACTCCTCGCAAGAGCGATACTCGCAGATATGCTCTATCTCCAATTTCGTAGGTTACCTCCTTGCGTTTTGAGTCTGCATAACTCTTCTGCCTGGACTGAGCAATCTTCAGTCGGTGTCGGATCAGTTTTACCTTCTCCTTAGATTCTTTAATCAAGTCTGGTCCAAACAACTGTTGGTCTCCTACCTCATCCCACATCAACGGTGTTCTGCACCTGCGTCCATACAGGGCTTCAAACGGTGCCATCTTCAAGCTGGCTTGATAGCTATTATTGTATGAGAACTCTGCATACGGCAAATTGTCATCCCAACTGGATCCATAATCGAGCGCACAGGCTCTCAACATGTCCTCCAAAATTTGATTGACTCTCTCAGTCTGTCCATCTGTCTGCGGGTGAAACGCTGTACTAAACTCCAATCTCGTTCCCAAAGTCTGGTGTAATTGATGCCAAAACTTTGAAGTAAACTGTGTTCCTCGATCCGATACGATGGTCCTCGAAACTCCATGCAGACATACGATCCTGGGTATATAGATCTTGGCCAACTTTGCACTTGTATAGGTGGTTTTCACTGGGATGAAGTGAGCTACTTTGGTCAAACGATCAACTACTACCCATATGGAATCATATCCTGCTTTAGTCCTGGGTAATCCGGTGATAAAGTCCATGCCAAGTTTATCCCACTTCCATTCGGGTATCGGCATAAGCTGTAACAGTCCTGCTGGCTCCTGATGTTCTGCCTTAACTCTCTGACATACATCACATATGGCTACATACTCGGCAATATCCTTCTTCATACCAGTCCACCAGAAACGTTCCTTCAAATCCAAATACATCTTGGTGTTTCCAGGGTGTATCGAGTATGGTGAGTCATGGGCCTCTTGAAGTATTAACTTCCTGATCTCCTAGTTGTTGGGCACATAAACTCGGTCCTCAAACCATAGGGTATCGTGTTCATCCTCACGAAAACCTTTGGCCTTTCCTTTGCCCATCTTCTCCTTTATCTCGAAAATCTCTTTATCATCTTTCTGAGCTTTCCGAATCTTGTCCAGCAATGTCGACTGAACCTCCATTGTGGCAATGAACCTTCTAGGTACAATCTCTAACCGAAGTTCCATGATGTCGTTTGCTAATTCCTTCGCCAGTCCTTTACTTTCAAGGGTATTAGCATAACTCTTCCGACTCATGCGTCTGCTACGACATTGGCCTTTCCTGGATGATAGTGTAGCTTCATGTCATAATCCTTTATAAGCTCCAACCATCTCCTCTGCCTAAGGTTCAGCTCCTTCTGGGTGAAGATGTACTTCAAACTCTTGTGATCCGTGTACACATCACAATGGTTTCCAACAAGGTAATGTCTCCAAGTCTTCAACGCATGCACTACAGCTGCTAGCTCCAAATCATGCGTGGCATAATTCAACTCATGAGGTTTTAGTTGTCGTGAGGCATACGCAACAACTCTTCCGTCCTGCATAAGCACACATCCAAGTCCTAAGCGAGAGGCGTCGCAATACACTTGGAACTCCTTATGTATATCTGGCAGTACTAGCACTGGAGCTGTAGTCAAACGTTTCTTCAACTCCTGGAAACTTGCTTCACAATCTTCTGTCCATTTAAACTTGGTATCCTTCTTCAACAGTTCAGTCATTGGTTTTGCAATCTTGGAAAAATTCTCAATGAATCTCCGGTAGTATCCTGTGAGTCCAAGAAAACTGTGGATCTCGCTAACTGAGGTGGATGCCAACCATTCAGTGACTGACTGAACCTTGCTGGGGTCTACTGCTATACCTTCTCCTGATATAACATGTCCAAGGAATCCGACTTCCTTCAGCCAAAACTCGCATTTGCTAAACTTAGCATACAATTGGTGTTCCCTGAGCTTCTCGAGAACTAAACGCAAATGCTCTTTGTGCTCCTCCTCGTTCTTCGAGTATACCATGATATCATCAATAAACACCACAACAAACTTGTCCAAATACTCCATGAACACCTTGTTCATCATGCTCATGAAATAGGCAGGGGCGTTAGTGTAGGGGAACGTAGTAATTTCAAAAATTTCCTACGCACACGCAAGATCATCGTGATGCATAGCAACGAGAGGGGAGAGTGTTGTCTACGTACTCTCGTAGACCGGAAGCGGAAGCGTTATGACAACGCGGTTGATGTAGTCGTACGTCTTCATGGCCCGACCGATCAAGCACCGAAACTACGGCACCTCCGAGTTCTAGCACACGTTCAGCTCGATGACGATCCCCGGACTCCGATCCAGTAAAGTGTCGGGGAAGAGTTCCGTCAGCACGACGGTGTGGTGACGATCTTGATGTTCTACTGTCGTAGGGCTTCGCCTAAGCACCGCGGCAATATTATCGAGGAGTATGGTGGAGGGGGGCACCGCACACGGCTAAGAAAACGATCACGAGGATCAACTTGTGTGTCTATGGGGTGCCCCCTGCCCCCGTATATAAAGGAGTGGAGGAGGGGAGGGCCGGCCCTCTCTATGGCGCGCCCTAGGGGAGTCCTACTCCCACCGGGAGTAGGATTCCCCCTTTCCTAGTCCAACTAGGAGTCCTTCCATGTAGTAGGAGTAGGAGACAAGGAAGGGGAAGAGGGAAGAGAAGGAAGGAGGGGGTGCAGACCCTCCCCCTTGTCCAATTCGGACTAGGCCTTGGGGGGGGGGGGCGACCTGACTCTCCCTCTCCCCTAAAGCCCAATAAGGCCCATATACTTCTTCTCCCGTATTCCCGTAACTCCCCGATACTCCAAAAAATACCCGAACCACTCGGAACCTTTCCGATGTCCGAATATAGTCGTCCAATATATCGATCTTTATGTCTCGACCATTTCGAGACTCCTCACCATGTCCCTGATCTCATCCGGGACTCCGAACTCCTTCGGTACATCAAAACTCATAAACTCATAATATAACTGTCATCGAAACCTTAAGCATGCGGACCCTACGGGTTCGAGAACAATGTAGACATGACCGAGACACGTCTCCGGTCAATAACCAATAGCGGAACCTGGATGCTCATATTGGCTGCTACATATTCTATGAAGATCTTTATCGGTCAGACCGCATAACAATATGCGTTGTTCCCTTTGTCATCGGTATGTTACTTGCCCGAGATTCGATCGTCGGTATCTCAATAACTAGTTCAATCTCGTTACCGGCAAGTCTTTTTACTCGTTCCGTAATACATCATCTCGCAACTAACTCATTAGTTGCAATGCTTGCAATGCTTATGTGATGTGCATTACCGAGAGGGCCCAGAGATACCTCTCCGACAATCGGAGTGACAAATCCTAATCTTGAAATACGCCAATCCAACATGTACCTTTGGAGACACCTGTAGAGCTCCTTTATAATCACCCAGTTACGTTGTGAAGTTTGGTAGCACACTAAGTGTTCCTCCGGTAAATGGGAGTTGCATAATCTCATAGTCATAGGAACATGTATAAGTCATGAAGAAAGCAATAGCAACATACTAAACGATCGAGTGCTAAGCTAACGGAATGGGTCAAGTCAATCACATCATTCTCCTAATGATGTGATCCCGTTAATCAAATAACAACTCTTTGTCTATGGTTAGGAAACATAACCATCTTTGATTAACGAGCTAGTCAAGTAGAGGCATACTAGTGGCACTCTGTTTGTCTATGTATTCACACATGTATTATGTTTCCGGTTAATACAATTCTAGCATGAATAATAAACATTTATCATGAAATAAGGAAATAAATAATAACTTTATTATTGCCTCTAGGGCATATTTCCTTCAGTCTCCCACTTGCACTAGAGTCAATAATCTAGTTCACATCGCCATGTGATCTAACATCAATAGTTCACATCGATATGTGACCAACACCCAAAGGGTTTACCAGAGTCAGTAATCTAGTTCACATTGCTATGTGATTAACACCCAAAGAGTACTAAGGTGTGATCATGTTTTGCCTGTGAGAGAAGTTTAGTCAACGGGTCTGCCATATTCAGATCCGTAAGTATTTTGCAATTTTCTATGTCTACAATGCTCTGAACGGAGCTACTTTAGCTAATTGCTCCCACTTTCAATATGTATCCAGATAAAGACTAAGAGTCATCCGGATCAGTGCCAAAACTTGTATCGACGTAACCCTTTTACGGCGAACCTTTTGTCACCTCCATAATCGAGAAACATATCCTTATTCCACTAAGGATAATTTTGACCGCTGTCCAGTGATCTACTCCTAGATCACTATTGTACTCCCTTGCCAAAATTAGTGTAGGGTATACAATAGGTCTGGTACACAGCATGGCATACTTTATAGAACCTATGGCCAAGGCATAGGGAATGACTTTCATTCTCATTCTATTTTCTGCCGTGGTCGCGCTTTGAGTCTTACTCAATTTCACACCTTGTAACACAGGCAAGAATTCTTTCTTTGACTGTTCCATTTTGAACTACTTCAAAATCTTGTCAAGGTATGTACTCATTGAAAAAAACTTATCAAGCGTCTTGATCTATCTCCATAGATCTTGATGCTCAATATGTAAGCAGCTTCACCGAGGTTTTCTTTGAAAAAATCCTTTCAAACACTCCTTTATGCTTTGCAGAATAATTCGACATTATTTCCGATCAACAATATGTCTTACACATATACTTATCAGAAATGCTGTAGTGCTCCCACTCACTTTCTTGTAAATACAGGCTTCACCGCAAGTCTGTATAAAACTATATGCTTTGATCAATTTATCAAAGCGTATATTCCAACTCCGAGATGCTTGCACCAGTCCATAGATGGATCGCTGGAGCTTGCATATTTTGTTAGCACCTTTAGGATTGACAAAACCTTCTGGTTGCATCATATATAACTCTTCTTTAAATCCATTAAGGAATGTAGTTTTGTTTATCCATTTTCCAGATTTCATAAAAATGCGGCAATTTCTAACATGATTTGGACAGACTTAAGCATCCCTACGAGTGAGAAAATTTCATCGTAGTCAACACCTTGAACTTTGTCAAAAACCTTTTTCGACAAGTCTAGCTTTGTAGATAGTAACACTACTATCAGCGTCCGTCTTCCTCTTGAAGATCCATTTATTTTCTATGGCTTGCCGATCATCGGGCAAATCCATCAAAGTCCATACTTTGTTCTCATACATGGATCATATCTCAGATTTCATGGCCTCAAACCATTTCGCGGAATCTGGGCTCATCATCGCTTCCTCATGGTTCGCAAGTTCGTCATGGTCTAGTAACATGACTTCCAGAACAGTATTACCGTACCACTCTGGTGCGGATCTCACTCTGGTTTACCTACGAGATTCGGTAGTAACTTGATCTGAAGTTATATGATCATCATCATTAGCTTCCTCATTAATTGGTGTAGTAGTCACAAGAACAAATTTCTATGATGAACTACTTTCCAATAAGGGAGAAGGTACAATTACCTTATCAAGTTTTCTACTTTCCTCCCACTCACTTCTTTCGAGAGAAACTCCTTCTCTAGAAAGGATCCATTCTTAGCAACGAATGTCTTGCCTTCGGATGTGTGATAGAAGGTGTACCCAACAGTCTCCTTTGGGTATCCTATGAAGACATGTTTCTCCGATTTGGGTTTGAGCTTATCAGGATGAAATTTTTTCACATAAGCATCACAACCCAAAACTTTAAGAAACGGCAACTTTGGTTTCTTGCCAAACCGTAATTCAGATTGTGTCGTCTCAACGGATTTAGATGGTGCCCTTTTTAACGTGAATGTAGCTGTCTCTAATGCATAACCCCAAAACGATAGTGGTAGATCGGTAAGAGACATCATAGATTGCACTATATCCAATAAAGTACGGTTATGACGATCGGACACACCATTATGCTGTGGTGTTCCAAGTGGCATGAGTTTGTGAAACTATTCCACAATGTTTTAATTGAAGACCAAACTCGTAACTTAAATATTTGTCTCCGCGATCAGATCATAGAAACCTTATTTTCTTGTCACGATGATTTTCCACTTCACCCTGAAATTATTTGAACTTTTCAAATGTTTCAGACTTATGTTTCATCAAGTAGATATACTCATATCTGCTCAAATCATCTGTGAAGGTCAGAAAATAACGATACCCGCCGCAAGCCTCAACACTCATTGGGCTGCATACATCAGTATGTATTATTTCCAATCAAGTTTGTTGCTCGCTCCATTGTTCCGGAGAACGGAGTCTTAGTCATCTTGCCCATGAGGCATGGTTCGCAAGTACCAAGTGATTCATAATCAAGTGGTTCCAAAAGTCCATCAGTATGGAGTTTCTTCATGCGCTTTACACCGATATGACCTAAACGGGAGTGCCACAAATAAGTTGCACTATCATTATTAACTTTGCATCTTTTGGCTTCAATATTATGAATATGTGTAACACTACGATCGAGATCCAACGAACTATTTTCATTGGGTGTATGACCATCGAAGGTTTTATTCATGTAAACAGAACAACAATTATTCTCTGACTTTAATGAATAACCGTATTGCAATAAACATGATCAAATCATATTCATGCTCAACGCAAACACCAAATAACACCTATTTAGTTTCAACACTAATCTCGAAAGTATAGGGAGTGTGCGATGATGATCATATCAATCTTGGAACTACTTCCAACACACATCGTCACCTCACCCTTTACTAGTTTCTGTTTATTCTGCAACTCCCGTTTTGAGTTACTACTCTTAGCAACTGAACCAGTATCAAATGTCGAGGGGTTGCTATAAACACTAGTAAATTACACATCAATAACACGTATATCCAATATACCTTTGTTTACCTTGCCATCCTTCTTATCCGCCAAATACTTGGGGCAGTTCTACTTCCAGTGACCAGTCCCTTTGCAGTAGAAGCACTTAGTCTTAGGCTTGGGATCAGACTTTGGCTTCTTCACTTGAGAAGCAACTTTCTTGCCGTTCTTCTTGAAGTTCCCCTTCTTCCCTTTGCCCTTTTCTTGAAACTAGTGGTCTTGTCAACCATCAACACTTGATGTTTTTCTTGATTTCTACCTTCGTTGATTTCAGCATCACGAAGAGCTTGGGAGTTGTTTCTATTATCCCTTGCATATTATAGTTCATCACGAAGTTCTACTAACTTGGTGATGGTGACTAGAGAATTCTGTCAATCACTATCTTATCTGGAAGATTAACTCCCACTTGATTCAAGCGATTGTAGTACCCAGATAATCTGAGCACATGCTCACTAGTTGAGCGATTCTCCTCCATCTTTTAGCTATAGAACTTGTTGGAGACTTCATATCTCTCAACTCGGGTATTTGCTTGAAATATTAACTTCAACTCCTGGAACATCTCATATGGTCCATGATGTTCAAAACGTCTTTGAAGTCCCGATTCTAAGCCATTAAGCATGGTGCACTAAACTATCAAGTAGTCATCATATTGAGCTAGCCAAACGTTCATAACATCTGTATCTGCTCTTGCAATACGTCTGTCACCTAGCGGTGCATCAAGGACATAATTCTTCTATGCAGCAATGAGGATAAACCTCAGATCATGGATCCAATCCGCATCATTGCTACTAACATCTTTCAACACAATTTTCTCTAGGAACATATCAAAATAAACACAGGGAAGCAACAACGCGAGCTATTGATCTACAGCATAATTTGCAAAACACTACCAGGACTAAGTTCATGATAAATTTAAGTTCAATTAATCATATTACTTAAGAACTCCCACTTAGATAGACATCCCTCTAATCCTCTAACTGATCACGTGATCCAAATCAACTAAACCATGTCCGATCATCACGTGAGATGGAGCGGTTTCATTGGTGAACATCACTATGTTGATCATATCTACTATATGATTCATGCTCGACCTTTCGGTCTCCGTGTTCCGAGGCCATATCTGTATATGCTTGGCTCATCAAGTATAACCTGAGTATTCCGCATGCGCAACTGTTTTGCACCCGTTGTATTTGAACGTAGAGCCTATCACACCCGATCATCACGTGGTGTCTCAGCACGAAGAACTTTCGCAACGGTGCATACTCAGGGAGAACACTTCTTGATAATTAGTGAGAGATCATCTTAAAATGCTACCGTCAAACTAAGCAAAATAACATGTATAAAATATAAACATCATATGCAATCAAAATATGTGACATGATATGGCCATCATCATCTTGCGCCTTTGATTTCCATCTCCAAAGTACTGTCATGATCTCTATCGTCACCGGCATGACACCATGATCTCCATCATCTTGATCTATATCAATATGTCGTCACGTGGTCGTCTCGCCAACAATTGCTCTTGCAACTATTGCTATCGCATAGCGATAAAGTAAAGAAATTATTGGACGCTTGCATCTTATGCAATAGAGAGACAACCATAAGGATTTTGCCAGTTGCCGATAACTTCAACAAAACATGATCATCTCATACAACAACTTATATCTCATGATGTCTTGACCATATCACATCACAACATGCCCTGCAAAAACAAGTTAGACGTCCTCTACTTTGTTGTTGCAAGTTTTACGTGGCTGCTACGGGCTTAAGCAAGAACCAATCTTACCTACGCATCAAAAACCACAACGATAGTTTGTCAAGTTGGTGCTGTTTTAACCTTCGCAAGGACCGGGCGTAGCCACACTCGGTTCAACTAAAGTTGGAGAAACTAACACCCGCCAGCCACCTGTGTGCAAAGCACGTCGGTAGAACCAGTCTCGTGTAAGCGTCGCGTAATGTCGGTCCGGGCCGCTTCATCCAACAATACCGCCGAACCAAAGTATGACATGCTGGTAAGCAGTATGACTTATATCGCCTACAACTCACTTGTGTTCTACTCGTGCATATAACATTAACACATAAAACCTAGGCTCTGATACCATTGTAGGGGAACGTAGTAATTTCAAAAATTTCCTACGCACACGTAAGATCATGGTGATGCATAGCAACAAGAGGGGAGAGTGTTGTCTACGTACCCTCGTAGACTGGAAGCGGAAGCGTTATGACAACGCGGTTGATGTAGTCGTACGTCTTCACGGCCCGACCGATCAAGCACCGAAACTACGGCACCTCCGAGTTCTAGCACACGTTCATCTCGATGACGATCCCCGGACTCCGATCCAGCAAAGTGTCGGAGAAGAGTTCCGTCAGCACGATGGCGTGGTGACGATCTTGATGTTCTACCGTCGTAGGGCTTCGCCTAAGCACCACTACAATATTGTCGAGGAGTATGGTGGAGGGGGGCATCGCACACGGCTAAGAAAACGATCACGAGGATCAACTTGTGTGTCTATGGGGTGCCCCTGCCCCCGTATATAAAGGAGTGGAGGAGGGGAGGGCCGACCCTCTCTATGGCGCGCCCTAGGGGAGTCCTACTCCCACAGGGAGTAGGATTCCTCCTTTCCTAGTACAACTAGGAGTCCTTCCATGTAGTAGGAGTAGGAGACAAGGAAGGGGAAGAGGGAAGAGAAGGAAGGAGGGGCGCAGCCCCTCCCCCTAGTCCAATTCGGACTAGGCCTTGGGGGGCGCGCGGTCTGCCTCTCCCTCTCCCCTAAAGCCCAATAAGGCCCATATACTTCTTCTCCCGTATTCCCGTAACTCCCCGGTACTCCGAAAAATACCCGAACCACTCGGAACCTTTCCGATGTCCGAATATAGTCGTCCAATATATCGATCTTTACGTCTTGACCATTTCGAGACTCCTCGTCATGTCCTTTATCTAATCCGGGACTCCGAACTCCTTCGGTACATCAAAACTCATAAACTCATAATATAACTGTCATCGAAACCTTAAGCGTGCAGACCCTATGCGTTCGAGAACAATGCAGACATGACCGAGACACGTCTCCGGTCAATAACCAATAGCGGAACCTGGATGCTCATATTGGCTCCTACATACTCTACGAAGATCTTTATCGGTTAGACCGCATAACAACATGCGTTGTTCCCTTTGTCATCGGTATGTTACTTGCCCGAGATTCGATCGTCGGTATCTCAATACCTAGTTCAATCTCGTTACCGGCAAGTCTTTTTACTCGTTCCGTAATACATCATCTCGCAACTAACTCATTAGTTGCAATGCTTGCAAGGCTTATGTGATGTGCATTACCGAGAGGGCCCAGGGATACCTCTCCGACAATCGGAGTGACAAATCCTAATCTTGAAATACGCCAACCCAACATGTACCTTTGGAGACACCTGTAGAGCTCCTTTATAATCACCCAGTTACGTTGTGACGTTTGGTAGCACACAAAGTGTTCCTCCGGTAAACGAGAGTTGCATAATCTCATAGTCATAGGAACATGTATAAGTCATGAAGAAAGCAATAGCAACATACTAAACGATCGAGTGCTAAGCTAACGGAATGGGTCAAGTCAATCACATCATTCTCCTAATGATGTGACCCCGTTAATCAAATAACAACTCTTTGTCTATGGTTAGGAAACATAACCATCTTTGGTTAGTGAGCTAGTCAAGTAGAGGCATACTAGTGACACTCTGTTTGTCTATGTATTCACACATGTATTATGTTTCCGGTTAATACAATTCTAGCATGAATAACAAACATTTATCATGAAATAAGGAAATAAATAATAACTTTATTATTGCCTCTAGGGCATAGTTCCTTCAGTTAGTCAGTCCAAACGACATGACCGTGTACTCATATAATCCATATCGCGCTGTGAACGCCGTATTTGGTATGTCCTTCTCTCGTATCTTCAACTGATGATACCCCGATCGCAAATCAATCTTCGAAAACACTTTATCTCCTTGCAACTGATCAAATAGATCGTTGATCATCGACAGTGGGTACTTGTTCTTAATCGTCACTTCATTCAATGCTCGATAATCAACAACCATCCTCAGGGATTTATCCTTCTTCTCAACCAAAAGTACTGGGGCTCCCCAAGGTGATGAACTTCTTCGGATATATCCGTTCTCCAATAACTCCTTGATCTGTTTCTTAATTTCTTCCAGATCATTTGTGGGCATCCGATAGGGTCTCTTGGATATTGGTCTTGTTCCTGGTAACAGCTCTATCAAAAACTCAATATCTCTGTCCGGTGGCATGCCTGGTAACTTCTCTGGGAAAACATACGGGTAATCCTTCACTACAGGCATTTCCTCCTGAACAACTCCCGTAAGGGCATTCACTTGACTCCTCCTAGGCACATGCCTAGATACATACTTAATCCTTTTTCCTTCCGGGGTGGTGAGATAAATCGACTTACTAGCACAGTCAATGCTTAAGGGTATCTGGTCACACCATCGGCTAGCCATATACTCTGCTCTGGGTGAACTCACTAAAAGAGGGGTCCTAAGGGTTTGGGTTGGTAGTTTAAACTTATCCACGAATCCCCTTGATATGTATGAATGCGATGCACCAGTATTGAAAAGAACAAGAGCGGTAAATGACTTAACCAAAAACTTACCTATTACCGCGCCCGGCTGCTCTTCAACCTCCTCCACGTTAACGTGGTTCACTTGTCCTTTGTTGAATGGATTGGGCTTCTTCCCAGTGCTTCCATTTCCGTTTCCATTCCTTCCTTCGGGGCAATCATTGGCATAGTGCCCTGTCTTCCCGCACTTAAAACAGGTAACCTGACTTAAGTCTCTTTTGGTGGGAGTGGACGGGTTGGAGCGGTTCTGATTGTTGTTAGCTCGATTCCCATTCCCATTCTTAGCACCACTGTGGTTATGTGATCCTCCTCCAGTGTGGTTGTGACCTCCATGGTTGTGAACAAGTCCTCCCGTGTTCGGGGTTAGGCGAGGCTTCTGCTGAGCTCCTGAGTTATACTTCCCTTGTCCATACTTTCTCTTGCGGCTCTCAATTTGCTGTTGTTTCCCTTCAATCATAAGAGCCTTATCTACCAACTCCTGGTAGTTGTTGAAGGTTGCTACCATCAACTGCATGCTCATCTCATCATTCAGCCCTTCCATAAACTTCTCCTGCTTCACAGCATCTGTGGCCACATCATCAGGGGCGTAGCGAGATAACTTGCTAAACTCATCCACGTACTAAGCCACAGTACGGTTCCCCTGGCGTAGGTTGCGGAACTCCCACTTCTTCACTTGCATAGCTCCAATGGAGACATGGGCTGTGCGTAAAGCTTGCTGAAACTGGTCCCAAGTGACATTGGATATAGGAAAAGTGGCTGTGTAATTCTCCCACCATGAGGCTGCTGGTCCATCCAATTGATGTGCGGCAAAGCGCACCTTCTCAGCATCTGTGCAACCTGCGGTGTTCAACTCCCTTCCAATTCGGCGTAGCCAATCATCAGCAACTATAGGCTCGGTACTACTGGAAAACATCGGTGGCTGTAACCTTAGAAAACGGGCTAGGTTGTCCACTGGCGGTGGGTTGTTGTTGTTGCCCTGGTTCTGAACTAGCAATTGCATCAAGGATTCTTTTGCTGGATCAACTGGGTGAGCTCCGGCGGGAAGGCAAAACCGGTGTCATGTCTCGGAGGCATCTGAGGGGTTTAGATGGGAGAGATTTAGAATAGAAGAGGTCTAATGAGAGAACACTACCCATATGCACATGAGACAAACACAATCATTTCACTCAATCAATCAAGCAAGGGCATACAAATGGTCTAGAACTATCGCAAAAGTGCTCACTACTACTATATACATGGGGGAAATACTACTAATATATGGTAGTCATCTAGAAATTTTGATCGGTGGAAGACTCCATGATGTCTGCTCCAGCTTCGTCTTCAAAGTCATCATTACTAGGGTCGGAGTCGGTGTCGTCGATGATGATGTAGTCCTTGGGGCGTATTTCCTTGGGTTCTTCTTCTTCTTCTTCTTCTTCTTCTTCTTCTATTGGTGTTGGTCCTCCCATGAATACTCCGATCTTCTTGACTAAGTCGTCATTCTTCTCCAGTAGGGTCTTGATTTCCTCCTCATATCCATCGCGGGTAAACTTGAGTTCTTCCTCCAGCTCGATGATCCTAGTCTTCGCCTTCTTCAAGTCCATCATGTCCGCACACATCTGGTTCTCCTGACGTCGAATGTGCTGGTTTAACTCCTGGATGAAAGCTGCAATGGATCTATCCTTCTTACTGTTGATTACTTCCCATTGCTCGTCTCGGCGCCCACATATTTGGTAAATAGTGTCCTTAAGCTCCCTGTTGTAAATTTCTCCAATGCATCCCATGGTGATGTGAGCTTCCATACTCTTTCCTAAACTCCAGGTTGGTGCGTCGAAGGAAAATTCTATGGGTTTAGAAGTTGGCGAGAACGTCCTTCCTGAAACTTGTACTTGAATCATCCAGCGCTCCTCTTCAGGTAAAGTGGCGTTGTACGTCCCGGTGAAGCTTGGTATTCCAATGTTCAAGTACCTAGTGACTTCCTTCAAGTGGTGTCCAAAAGGTGTGTCTTCATCCGGTTGTGCAAACTTGTTCTTCATCTCCGTCATCCTAAAGAGTAGAAAATGGAGAGGAGTCAGAAATGAGAAGAGAAGTGTGACCTAGGGTTTATCTTAGTGGTCGTGTCCTACACTCAGCGTGTACTCTGATACCATCTTGTAGCGACCCGACCTCAGATGGTCAAGTCTCTGTGCTTCAGTGTCATCCCTGGATCGGTAATGCTGACACACACAGTACTCGAAGGATTTATAACAGAGTAGCAATCACACACTATTACATTGAATGTCTCCAAAGAGAACTTATTACAATAATATGGTTTAAGGCCATCTAATGCGATAACAGCGGAAGGCTTGGAAGATAAAGTGAGTCCATCAACTCCAACGGCATAGCTGAGCTGCACGGCAATGACCTAACGAACCTTACTCCTCGTCTGAAAAGTCTGCAACATAATACGTTGCAGCCCGAAAATGGGTCAGCACATGGAATATACTGGCAATATAACACAGTAGAGCGGAAACAGAATAATGCTATCACTACATGCATATATGGCTGGTGGAAAGCTGTATGGTTGTAGTTTTGTGAAAAGCCAATTTTTCCCTACAACAACGGAATAGATTTTAATTTTAATATCATGGTGGTTGAAACATCATTGAGAAGGTATCCCCAACTCAATCCCAATTAAAGTGAATTAACATCCCAACAGTTTTAATTAAGCATGGTGAGATACATGTGATAACCCAAGTACTAGATACTCAAGAATTGTCCATAACCGGGGACACGGCTAACCATGATTAGATTGTACACTCTGCAGAGGTTTGCACACTTTTCCCCACAAGACTCGACCGCCTCTGTTGGATTTCTCGCACTACATGGTGTTTGAGAAAGGGATGACCGTGACACAGTCTTTCAGAAACATTAACTCTCTACTCCGGGTAGACCATACCAAACCTACAAAACCCACTACCTGCTGATCTACCTCTTCAAGAGCTTCACGTAACTTACTCAACTATGCTAGAGCCCATAATAGCTTGTGGCTGCACACGGAAGTTTCTAGCATGCATCATCTCAGTTCCCTTTGAGCCTGGGTGGCGGTCCATAGGAAGATCACACGAGTACCCCGGGATTTCCAAAAAAAAAAACAGACAACACTGGGTTCCCCAGGTGCCTCAATCCACCCAGTCCTTTGATTAAGTTGCCACCTTAAGTTGAACCATTAATTAACAATCTCACATCTGACATGAATTTCACTCAAACCCAAACCACGTCTACGAGCATAGCATAGCAATAAGCAATACGTAGAAGTAACTCCCAAGGGTTTGAATGTAACAGGGCAATAGGTTCTACGTCAGCAACTACTTCCCAACCCACAAGTTAATGACATCCTAATCATGCAATGTTTGAGGATTGGAACTAATGCATAAAAACTGGGTAATAATGGGATATGATCAAAGTGTTACTTGCCTTGCTGACGATCCGCGAATCCTAGAGACTCGTAGTAACACGCTTCGCACTCCGGGAATTCTATCGCAAGCAAACAATAACATACATAAGTAACAAGCAACGATGCACAAGCAAAACTCAAATAAGAGAGGTTGACCAGAAAGTTCAAATTAAGAACTCCGCTTCGCAAGAAGAATCAAATCAAATGGAGCAACGAAACTCAAACGGCGAAAGAAAGAAGCTTCATTTACTAATCTGAAACTAGGTCAAATTTTACAGTAGCAAAACTTGTTTGAGTTGGTTAAACGGAAAGAGGGTTTTGAGACGAATCTCCAGGCGCTTGAATCGCCTGATTCCGTTAAATGAGCGAAAAGATAAACAGAAACTAAGATCGGATCAGAAATCACGATCAGAAAAATCGCGGAATAAATCCGATAAAAGAAAACTCACGAACAGACTAACGAACGAGCATTTGTTAGCTGTAACAAACGGGCGAGGAACCGTTTGTTAAAATGAACGTTCGGACGAACATTCGCTAACTAGAAGAACCGAGAAAAACCGGCGAATCCGAAAAAAATGGATCTAGGGTTTAAAAAAAAACCGAACGGTTTTTATAAAAAAAACCCGGTGGTGGGGCTTGGTGGCTACCTCCAGCGAGGGGCTCCGGCAGGGCGGGGTGCGGGGCGGCGGCTCGCGGGGCTTGGCGGCGGCGGCGAGCGCGGGCGGCGGCGGGGCTAGGCGGCGGCGGTGGTGGTGTTGGGGCGGGGGTGGTGACGTATATAAAGGGGCGGGGGCGGCGACTTGGAGGAGGGGGCAAGGCGCGGCGGAGGTGGAGTCCAACTCGGACTCCGGTCTGAGTGGCGGCAGCGCGCTTAGGAGGCGGTGGCGGCGGCCTGGCGCGGCTGGGCCTTAGGCCCAGTCGGCGCGGAACCTTTTTTTAAACTTCGCCGACCGAAATAAAATCCTAGAGAAAAAATAAATAAAAACTTAAAAATGCCAAAACAATTTTCACCGTCTAAATGAAATATTTAGAACAAGATGAACATTTTCTTGGCCCTAAAATGCAATTTTGAAAAACATGCAATTTTTCTAATGCAAATAAAATCCGAATAAAATCAAATAAAAATCAATTTAATGATTTTAATTTTTTTCCTCCAATATTTCATTTATTTTGGAGAAGTCATATTATCTCCTCTCTTTAATTTTTAATGTGAAATATTTTTCGTAGAGAAATAATTAAAATCGAATGCTCTTTTCATTGTTTGATAAAAGAATCAAATATGAACACCGGAAAATCCCCAACTCTCTCCGAGAGTCCTTGAGCTGCTTAGGATTTCGAGTGTTACGGAACGGAAAAGCAATAAAACATGATATGCATGGATAATCTATGTATAACATTCCAAATTGAAAATTTGGGATGTTACAATAGGACGAACAACAATCATACCATATGCTAGCTTCTAGGGTTTAGCCTCTTTGATCTCGTGGTAGATCTACTCTTGTACTACCCATATCATCAATATTAATCAAGCAGGAGTAGGGTTTTACCTCCATCGAGAGGGCCCGAACCTGGGTAAAAACATTGTGTCCCTTGTCCCCTCTTACCGTCCGCCTAGACGCACAGTTCGAGACCCCCTACCCGAGATCTGCCGGTTTTGACACCGACATTGGTGCTTTCATTGAGAGTTCCGTTGTGCCGTCGCCATCAGGAAGGATGCCTCATCCCGTCTTTAAAGACGGCACTATTGCTAAGGGAGCTTTGGCTGTCGGCCAAACTCTCTGGCTAGGTGGTTTTCTTATGACCGCCTGTTCAGCCGCTGCGCCGGTGATGACTTCTCGGGTCATCAAAAGCAATCTTCACGTCAACTCGGAACTCTCTGAGCAGTTAGATCCAATGGAGCTCTCTTCCCTAAACGAGCTCTTGGATCGCATCGCCGCCCTGGGAGTCGCTACAGACTATGATCAGATTGGGCCTAAACCCGACCTGAGAGAGATCAACTCTCCCCAGGTCACCCATCACGTTGCAGTGGTGGAGGAACAATGCGGTGACCCTTCATCTATCTTAAGGACTAGCTATGTCCGGATTCCCGATCCCTCCAAGCCGGATACCCGTGGAGGGGAGGACGTCACTCAAGACCTGAACCTAGAGCCAGGCAGTGGGCTAGATTCAGTGGAAAACATCCAAGAATCCAAACTTCCGAGTTCGGAAACTCCTTGGCCCCTGAGTCTCAGATTGGGTGAGGTTTCGGATTCAATTCCACCGACCCACCCAAACATAAGCGATCTATCCCAAATTAAGCAAAAGCCCGAAGAAACAGTACACCATTACTGGTCCAGATTCCTCCTGGTCATGAACAGGATAAAGGACTGTCGCGAGGAAGACACAATTTCATTCTTCTGCAATAATTGCACGAACAAGGGAATCCTCAACGCCATAAGTCGCCATGAAATTACACGCTTCGCCGACTTGGCGTCCATAGTACGAAAGTACTGTGCGATGGAAAGTGCCTGGAAAACCGAAATAAATTTTTGGGACAATTCGGCCCTGAATACAAACCCAGTCCGAAATAAAAGGGTGCATTATCGCCAGACACCCGGGTTAAACACCAAAAAGCAAAAACCCTCTATAGGGCATGGAACCGTACTAGAGGTATGGCTCAATGGACCCTGTAAAATTCACAGTGCAGAGGGCGCCACACCAACTCATAGCCTTAGAGCATGTTGGATACTCCGGCAGGTGGCCAAAAGTGGCGAAGATCTTCTAACCCCAGAAGCCACAGAGCACCAGCCCAGGGATACCAGTACGGTATTAACAGTCTTCGAGACTTTCGCATCAAATAATATGCGAAAACGAACACTCGCAGCCTTGCCGAAGTCTACCACGTGGCAACAATAAACCCATGGAGTGACACGGCTATTACTTTTAATGCCAGTGACGAACCTAAATTCCGAACTGCCCGAGCCCCAGCCGCATTGGTCCTCAGTCCAATTGTGGATGGCTTTCGACTCACCAAGGTACTCATGGACGGTGGCAGCGGATTGAACCTCATTTATGAGGAAACCCTTTGAAAAATGGAAATGGACTGGAACCGCATTGAGCGAAGCAGCACAACCTTTAGAGGAATAAACCCCAGTCGGGAAGCGCGCTGTACAGGAAAAATCACACTAGATGTGGTGTTCGGCATGCTGGATAATTACAGGTCCGAAGAGGTCACGTTCCAAGTGGCCCCGTTCAGTAGCGGATACCACGCTCTATTAGGGCGGGAGGCGTTTACAATCTTCCAAGCCATACCCCATTACGGGTACATGAAGCTCAAAATGCCCGGGCCCAACGGAATCATCACTCTTGCTAGTGATCCGGACATAGCACTCCGCGCCAAAAATAAGACAACCGCACTGGCCCTCGAGGCACTATCCTAAGCCCTAGCGGCCGAGGAACTGACTGCGTTGCGCTCCATGGTGAATAGGGATGACGTGATACTCGATAAAAGATCCAAGTCCACCTCCTTTAAACCGACGGACGAAATAGTCAAATTCCAAGTCCATCCAACGGACTCTACAAAAACAGCTTCCATCGGGGCACACTTAAACCCTGATGTAGACGCCGCACTACGAGAGTTCCTACGCGAGAACTGAGACATTTTCGCCTGGCACCCTTCAGACATGCCAGGAATCCCACGCAGGCTGGCCGAGCACAGCCTAAATATCCTAAAAGGATTCAAGCCAGTCAAGCAGGCTCTTCGGCGCTTCTCCGAACCTAAGAGACAAGCCATGGGAGAGGAGCTAGCCAAGCTACTGGAGGCCATATTCATTAGAGACATAAAACATCCGGACTGGCTATCAAACCTGGTGATGGTACCAAAGAAGGACAAATCCCGGCGCTTGTGCATTGATTTTAAGGACCTCAATAAGGCTTGGCCGAAGGATCCATTCCCCCTCCCCCGCATCGATCAAATTATCGATGCTACCGCCGGACACGATTCATTGTGTTTCCTCGACGCATACTCCGGCTACCATCAAATTAAGATGGCAGAGCCAGACCAAGCTGCAACAACATTCATCACACCATACGGCTCATTCTGCTTCAACACAATGCCCTTCGGGCTCAAAAACGCCGGTGCAACATATCAGCGCATGATTCAGACATGTCTGGCAAACCAGATCGGCAAAACAGTGGAGGCATACGTAGATGACGTGGTCGTCAAAACCAAGCACGTCGAATCTCTAGTAGACGACTTGAGGCTCACATTCTATAACCTCCGAACATACGACATCAAGCTCAACCCGGAAAAATGCGTTTTCGGCATACCAGCCGGAAAGCTCTTGGGCTTCATTGTATCCGGTAGAGGAATTGAAGCAAATCCAGCCAAGATCCGAGCTCTGTCACAATTGGACATCCGAAAGGACCTCAAACAAATACAAAAATTGACTGGATGTGTGGCGACTCTAAGCCGCTTTATCTCCCACTTGGGAGAAAATGCATTACCCCTTTATCGCCTCCTCTGGCGCACCGAACACTTCGAGTGGACGGATGCCGCCACGGCCGAACTCGACGAAATAAAAGCCACATTGGCAACAAACCCAGTCCTGGCCGCGCCAAACATCGGCGAATCAATGCTATTATACATTGCGGCAACTCATCAAGTTGTAAGCGCAGTGCTCGTCGTCGAACGAGAAACGGACAGACACAAATTCCCCCTTCAAAAGCCGGTTTACTATGTGTCCACTGTCCTTACTCCATGCATGTCACGGTACCCGCATTATCAAAAGATAGCGTATGCGGTATTTATGGCATCCCGGAAGCTGCGACACTACTTTCAAGAGTGTTCGATAACGGTAGCCTCGGAAGTACCACTTAACGATATTATAAACAACCGCGACGCGACGGGCCGGATTGCCAAATGGGCCATTGAGCTCCTCCCGTTCGACATAACTTACAAGCCCCGGCGAGCTATTAAGTCGCAAGTTTTGGCCGACTTCGTCGCCGAATGGACGGAAGCCGAACTCCCTAAAGAGTACGGCACATATTCCAACTGGATCATGCACTTCAACGGCTCCAAAATGTTGACTGGTCTAGGGGCTGGCGTCATTTTGACGTCCCCAACAGGAGATACAGTTCAATACGTACTCTAGATAATGTATACAGACTCCAACAACGCAGCCGAATACGAGGCCCTTCTACATGGTCTCCGGATGGCAGTATCCATGGGCATTCAACGCCTAGAGGTGCGCAGGGATTCGAACCTCGTGATATCCCAAATAAATGGAGAGTTTGATGCCAAGGATCCGAAAATGGCAGCTCATCGCAACGCCATCCTAAAAATGTCAGCTCGGTTCGAGGGGCTCGAATTTCACCATATAGCCCGGGAAAACAATCAGGCAGCAGATGTCCTGGCATGCATCGGCGCAAAACGCGACGCCGTCCCCCCAACATCTTCTTGAAGAGGCTATTCAAGCCATCCGTAGTATGGGAAGGGGAACCCAGAAATAACAGCCGGGACCCAACCGCACTGCCCGACACCGAACATTCTGACATAATTGGAGGCTCTGCCAATGAAATAACATCTTCAGCCCACATAATAATGGCAGTCATCGCCCCGTGGACAGAACCATTCCTAGCCTACCTAACTAGGCAGGATCTTCCTGAGGACCAAAACGAGGCACGCTGCATAGTGCGGCGATCTAAAGCCTACAAAGTCCACGAGGGAGAGCTTTATAAGAAAAGCACCACCGGAGTCCTTCAAAGGTGCATCTCCGAAGAGGAAGGGCGGAATCTTCTGGCGGAAATTCATGCCGGACTCGGCGGTCACCATGCTGCAGCTCGGGCCCTTGTAAGCAAGGCCTTCCGTACATGCTTTTATTGGCTGACGACCCAGGCAGACACTCAGGACTTAGTCCAACGTTGCGTTGGTTGCCAGCTTTTTGCAAACCAAAGCCATATGCCACCCACCGCCCTCCATACTATCCCCATCGCCTGGCCCTTTGTGGTCTGGGAGCTTGACATGGTTGGACCCCTTAAAGGAGGAACCCACAAGCAAAAATACTTACTGGTCATGGTGGATAAGTTCACCAAATGGATAGAAGCCAAGCCTGTTAAGATGGCCGAATCCGGACCGGTGATAGACTTCATATCCAGGGTCGTACACCGTTACGGCGTCCCCCACAGCATCATCACTGATAACGGCACGAACTTTACGGCTGACGAGGTAAAACTCTGGTGCAAAAACATGGGCATCAAGCTCGATTATGCTTCAGTCTATCACCCACAAACTAACGATCAGGTCGAGCGAGCAAATGGTCTTATCATGAGCGACATCAATCCCAGATTAGTGCGGTCCCTCAAGGAATCTAACACGCATTGGGTGGAGGAGCTCGACTCCATACTCTGGGGGCCGCGGACCACGCCGAATCACACTACCAGATACACACCATTCTTTATGGTATACGGCGCAGAGGCGGTCCTGCCCTGCGACATAATTCATGACTCACCTCGAGTGCGCATGTACGAAGAAAGAGAAGCCGAGCTCGATCGGCAGGATAGTTTGGACGCCTTGGAAGAGGAGCGTGACGTGGCAAAAGCCCGTTCCGCATTCTATCAACAGCAGGCTCGAAGATACCAAAGCAGAGAAGTACGGGCCAAAACTTACAATGTTGGCGAGTTAGTTCTACGCCTGCCGGATAAGAAAAAGGACAAACTCAAGCCCAAATGGGAAGGTCCCTTCATCATTGACCAAGTCCTGACTGGCGGAGCGTACCGTCTGCGGGATGCATCGGATAATCGACTCGAGCCGAACCCATGGAACGCAGCCCGACTCCGAAGATTCTACGCCTAACGCCGAACTCTGTGTTCGTCTCCTTCCTCTGTCCATTTTTTATACACTATCTTTCAGGGATATTGCTACTGGGCGTAAACCGGCCTATGTGGGCTGGGTTAACTTCACCAATAGTCCAAGAGTGTTAAAGCCCAAGAAGATAGATGAGGGCCTAAAGCCCGTGGCCGGTTTAAGACTTGTAGTCGTAAACCGGCATGTGTATGCAAACTTGTACTGTAAGTTAGGAATAAGAAGAGACCAACCCGGATATGAATATGAACCGGTGTTGGGACTCTGTGAACCGACTGGCGTCACCCGTGTATATAAGGGGACGACCCGGCGGCGGTTCAGGACGACAAACAACAACTCGAGACTTAGGCGAAGCTTGTTTTCTCCCTAGTCATCAAAACCTCATCAATCCCATCACAACTAGATGTAGGCTTTTACCTCAATCGAAGGGGTCGAACTAGTATAAACCCTCTTGCGTCCCTGTGTCCACTTTAACCCCTTCGAGCTAACCCGTTGCAATGGCCTCATGACTAAGTCCTTTCCCTAGGACATCTGCCGTGACAAAACCACGACAGTTGGCACCCACCGTGGGGCTATCGCACGATGGTTTCAAGTTCTTGGAGGGTCACTTTGAAGGACTCGAGGGCTACGCTGTGGGCCGGATGACTAAGAGTCGTCGCGGCAAGCTCTACATCGACGTTGCGGTCTGGGGCCCCGAGGCCGGCTCAGTTGAGTACGAGTACCGGGTCCCCTTTGGTGGCATACACGTTTTCATCGGCAAGATCGGTGAACCGGGCCCTGAGCCGGACATCTGCACCGACCTCGTCGAAATGGCTCAGCGTGCGCGATCCGCCCGGGTTAAACCGTCCGTGAAGCGTGCCTTCATGGGAGTCATCCATGGAGGAAGTTATGAGGATGGATCGGAATCTTGCGGCGAGACCGTTGTTTATTCCGGCGACGAGTCATCAACCGGAGAAACCGAATCTCTATATCAGCTACAAGATGGCCGGATTGGGGGCTGTTCCAATGGCGACAGTATTCCGGACCCCTCTGATCTACCCAACCGAGTTGGAATATTCATGGTCGGCACACAAGCAGCGCTTCATTCTTCGACCGCTGCGCCAATAACCTCCGGTTCAGTAGCGGCGACGGCTGCCGGGGCAGGAGGCTCTGTACGCCTGCCGGCTCAAGTCCTATCAGATCTATTTGATGCATTGGCTGTGCTTATGACAGAAGCTAACCCGGCGGATCAGGACATCCACAATGCGGAGATTGCAAAGGTGAGGGAATAGATCACCCAGGCCAAAGTAGACCTGGCAGCTGAGAATGCCAGGATGACCGTAGAGCGGGCCGCTTTAGGCGCACAAGCCTACAGGCTCATGTTGGACCAGAACGTGTCGCATGAAGTCATGAAGAGGAAGTACCGATCCCGTTTGCCTTAGTTTTTCGAGGCCAGAGACCTTTTCAACACCCCAGGAGCAGGAACCAGTAATCCGCTAGAGGGAAACCGGGCGGATGCTCCTGGGACCGGCGCGCCGGTTCAGCCCCGTCTGATGGATCTGCCTCGTCAAAACACTGTTATACCTCAGGCTGTTTCAACACCTCCGGGTCACTACTCCAAACCGATGGACAATCTCGTTGCCGCTGCTGCACGGCTGGAGGCCATTCCAATTGAAGGTGACTCGCCGCAGGCGGTAGAGACGCGACGGGTCAAGGAGCTTCTTAGGACAGCTTTGGTCCAACAGGAAGCATACTCGTACAGCCGCGACCGGATCCACTCGACCCCTCGTCCAATCTGGAGCTATAGCAGGCACATGGACGAACCGGCCGTGTCAAGTAATGAATGATGGGGAGCACCCCGCGGCAACAACCCGGTGGGTGGTGCTGATAACGCTCAGGAAGTGGTGGACCGGGCCTGAGCATGCAGGGAGGCTGAGTTAGCCGCACAGTATCAGGCTCGGCAGCTTACGCCGGTTCGTCCAACTATCTCAGTCGAACCTGGTGTTACTTCTAGTTCTTTGGGGGTGCCTTGCCTTGTCCTCGCTTTACGCAATGTGCGCCTGCCCAAGGATTTCAAAGGCCCGCGCAAGGTACCAAATTACACGGCGGATCAACCTCCAGAGACATGGGTGGAGAGCTATGAGATGGCCATGGAGATGCTTGATGTGGATGATGCGGCATGTGCGAAGTACTTCACCATAATGCTCGAAGGAACGGCCCGTACTTGGTTAAAAAGCTTACCGGCCAATTCTATCAGTTCATGGGCCCAATTACGAGCCCGGTTTATCAGTAATTTCAAGGATACATGTAAGCAACCTATGTCGATAGTGGACTTAGCTGCCTGTGTCTAGGAGGAAGGAGAATCGACGACTCATTGGGTGCGCCGGGTCTCGCAGGTTCTGCATTCATCAGACCGCATCAACGCTGACACCGCGGTTATAACCCTAGAAGGCAATTGCCGGTTTGGGCCCCTAAAGCTGAAGTTAGGACGGATGAAGCGCCATTGCACTGACATGGGGACCCTTATGGTTGCCTTGGTAAAGTATGCTGATTCCGATAGTACCAAGAACCCCGAGTCTGATGATGACAAGATAGGGAAGGGAAAGAAGAACAGCAACTCCAAAGGTCAGCAGCATCACTCGGCAGGTAATGGTAGCGGAGGCAAGCGTAAAGCGGATGGCAACATGGACTTCGTGGCTAATACCAACGCGCAGGACAAGGGTCAGCGACGCAAGGGTAAACCGCCGAATCACGGTGGAGCGCCTGACCCTAACCCGGACCGCTTAAATTATCTATTGAACCAGCCCTGTCCAAAGCTTGGGACGAAGGAGGTGCCAGCAAACCACCTTTGGAAGGATTGCTACATTATGCAGGAGTTCAAGAGTTCTAACGCTTTCCGATATGATCACGGCTCCGGCGGTGGCTCAGGATCCGGGCCGGGTTACGGTGGAGGAAATTCCGGTTCAGGATTTAATGGTAATCTGGGCGGACATAACAATCAAAGCAATCAAAATAACCAGGGTGGTTACAACCAGCAGCAACAGTCGGGTTACCAGAGCAACCCAAAGCAGTTGAATAGTGGGCAGTACCATGTCTTCACCACTAGCTTGGACAAGCGACACCGGAAGGTTCAGAAGCAGGCAGTCAACTCTGTTGAACCGGCTGTGCCCCGTTATCTACGCTGGTCTGAACAGCCAATCATATGGAGCAGAGAGGATCACCCTCCCACTACTAGAAACTACGATTTTACCTAGAGCCATGTACCCTAGGTGAAATGCCAAAAACCATAGGTAAAGGCTTTACCTAGAGCTTGCCCTAGGGAAAGAACCTTAGGTAAAGTATAGTCGGTAAATAGCTCTTTCCCTAGAGTGCACCTGCCAAGCTCTAGGGAACCATTGTTTACCTAGGGTTGCAAGCCGTAGGGAAAGAATTGAACTTCACGTTGGTCCACGGTGGAAAGGTGATTTACCTACAAGCAAGTTTGGCTCTAGGGAAAGATTGCAGGGCCCTTTTGAATCATGCCATACAAATATGCAATTCAAATCTAAATTAATAGCAACATAATTCAAATAATTAAATTTTGCGCCATAATTCAAATTTATAAATTATAGTCAGAATTGAACGTCCACATCACATTCATGGTCAATGACACATACATTGGACTCCAGTTCAGTATAGAGCCAGACGTTTGAAAAAGAGAAAGCTATATGCTATAACTAGCAGAATACCTAAATCACCAGTACAAGCGTTGTCAAGCCAAAGTATCTGCTACTACACAAAACTTGTAGCAACATGTTATCTATACATGCACCAAGAAGTTGGTCTTCAAACAAACACAATCCTTCCCTCGAGTCTCTCGTTTGTGACTCTTGTTAAAACAACACATCATCATCATCATCTTGTCAAAATCGCCGGCAAAAACCAAATGCTCCTTTAAAAGCACCGTCACCGTCACCATCACTCGCAGTAGGGCCTAATCACCGAGTCAACACCAGCAGTGAACAACCACGGCTGCCTCAGGTGGAATTTTCAATCCAAAACCCCTGCATGGTAACGAAAGCAAAACACCACTATGCTTCAGATTTTCCAACGAGAAACATAAAAGTAATTTAAGCCACTGTCTGTTTTGATGAAGGTTAGATATTTCTATGAGTGCAAACAAGAGTTCAAGAAAGAAAGGACATATAACAATATACCTCTTCTATCTGAACTTAGATGGCCACGAAGAATCTCCAATAGCACAATAAGTGGGTTCTGGTTCAGATCAGTGTATATCATTCCGTGGAACACATAGGCTGTACAATCCTCTAACGATGAGTGGAAGAGAGGGTACCTCCGGTGGAAAGTGACACTCGTTGTATCCATCGAGTGGTTCCTGGAACAAAGAAACTGAATTACTACAAGATATATAAATTCAGATAGAAAAGTATAACTAGTGGGTGCTATCCAAAAATGGACTGTATCTACTGGCAGATTTCAGGAAAAAGAAAGGCAATCACTAGAACCGGAAAAACATGAGAACATTTTTTACAGTACAAACCATTCAAAAAACAAGACTAAGCAGTGGAAATCACTGACATCTAACAGAGAACACTTATGCACATAGTGGTGCTACCGATAAGGAAATAAATGTTCAGCTTGACTTTCAAGGCGGGTGTAAAGGAGTAACCTGTGGCCAACATTAGGTAGCAAAACATGTGGCCCTATAGTCAATGGTTACCCAAGTATTTAGTACTCCCTCCGTCCCAAAATGTAAGACGTTTTTTGACACAGAGGGAGTAACTGATACATTAAACACTTCGTAATAAGGTCCATATCAAGCATTATATTCCCAGAACTAATATGAACAAAGAAAAACTAAAACAATAGTAGTAAACTGCCTAAAACACTAACCTTGGCAGTGTAAACACTAACAAAAGAAACATTAAGGATCAAGAGGTTGGCTGCCCTGAACCTGGAGTGATAAGCTTAGCAAGTTACTTCCAGATGCACTGATAAAACTCCAAATATGATGTAGCACCTGGGTCACGCATTAGATTCAAATCTTGTGCAGAAGTATCCAGTGTGAGATTATGGTCCTGAAATTAGTGATGACATGTAGTTTACCACTTAGTTGTAAGACTTGAATATTTTGGTAGAAATTCTGGCAGCATAATAACTGTAATTGTGACAGTATGGACATAAAACAAGAGAATGTAATCCCACCCCACACCCGCATAGCCCCATCATACAAAAATCATGATCGTGCTTCCCATATAAGCATGCATGTAAGCACAATAGTGCATATGACCACACATCACATAAGCATGCATTTCAACATCAACATTGCAGGAACATACATAGTTTGTATCATTTGTATTTCCAGAAACTTACATGATCTGTGTGTTGTTGCGCATGCTCTCCTGCTTCAGCTCGTTCTCGAACTCCAGATCCGCGAGCTGCAGGGCAGGCCACCTTGGCGGACTAGGCTCCAATCCGGCCACCACTTGCTGGTGCGTGCATCAGGCCATCAGATCAGCAAGGTATGCTACCTATCCCCTCCCCTCTCTCCCCTTCTCCCTGTTCTTCCTACCTCTACCCGTCTCTATTGTGCTCTGTTTCTTCTCTCTTGTGTTTTCTGAATTTCTCATGTACCTATACTGGCTGCTGCTATATATAGAATTGCAACTTGATGTCATTGTTATGTTGTGGAATATGGACTTATTTTTCATTGTTCATCCAGTCCGCTTTAGCGATCTAAATATAAGAGTGTTTAGTGATCCAAAGGATCGCAAGAACTCCCTCTGTACAGAAATATAAGAGCGTTAGATTACTACTTTAGTGATCTAAATGCTCTTATATTTCTTTACGGAGGGAATACATTGATAAGCTCAAACTACATAACATCACCTCAAGAAGTTTCTCTGTGCAAGAGCTTGAATTAGACAATAGTATCCATCAACCATTAGACCATGACCATCGGTAAGAACATGTTCCTGCAGATAAAGAAATTCAATGATAAATAAAGAATGAAAAGATACAACACTGTGATTAAGATCACAGCGCCGTTAACTGCAAGTCTGTATTAATAAGATGCTACTATCTGTTATATAAACTCAAAGTGGAAATTTATTAACAAGAGAAGGTTACTCTACTTGAAGTGTGTTCATAGATGCATTCGTAATCATGTGAAATTCAACAACTCTTACAACACTAAAGTTTCTCTTGTTGTTGTTGTTCATGTCAATCCATTTCTAAAGTTACTCTTTTTACCGATTAGAATGTATATACCTACTGGGTAGATTATGCAATTGTACTCGAATTAAAAATAACTACTTGATAATAGTTCAGAAAGAATGTCACATGATTATCCCTACGTAGTCTATCTATCTCCTGAATATTCAGATTTACAGTGCAAGAAACATATTTCTCTACAGTGAGCAGGCATTGACAATATGTAATATGGAAAATTTCTTGATGGTAGCACGAGTTCTGGCACACAAGTAAAACCATGGAGTGAGAGAGATAAAGGGAACCTATTGGAGAGAAGGAGGGGCTACGATGTTGGGTAGATCTGGTGGTAGTCCAGGCGTCCAGCTACCAACCGGGGCAAGGTCACCAGGGGGGCGTCATCCCGGCTGCGTGGCCATGGTTCCACTGGAGCACTGAAGGTATGTAAGGGGAAGAAGAGGGGGCACGTCTGCGCAGTGCGGCGTGGGGCACGGCCGAGCGACGGAGCACACAATAGTGCTGTGATGCAGCGGCTGACACGGCGGGGCGGAGGAGAGGCAGTGCGGTGGTTGGGCGGGGGACACGACGGGGCGTAGGTGCGGAAGGGGGCAGGGCGGGTGGCGGTGGGACTCAACAGTCCGGCAGGGGGCACAACGGGGCGGCTTGGAGGCGAACGGCGGTGGGAAACGGCAGGACTGGGGGTGAGTGCATCTAAATCTTGGACTGGGGGTGCTTCGGGAGAAAGGGGATATTTTGGCTTCTTGAGGCGCAGGGATTTGAGCGAGGGAAGGAGACCCAATCGGCCAGAATTTTGGTACATATACATGCCCTTTCTCGCTCTCTATTCGTCGTTGCTCACTGAGCAGTAGGCCCAGCTACACGAAAAGGAAAAAAAGAGCGCGAGCTATCCAATTAAGTGGCGCGAAGTCCACCGAAGATGCAAAAGGAGTCCAGCTACATGCCATAGTGGGGGCCCCCCAGCATGTGTTTCTTAGGCTTGATGGCATGCCAATGGGTCAACCCTAGGGAAAGTATATTGTCATACATATTTTTGTCCAAAAATCATCTTCCCCTAGAGTGCACTGTTCATTGCTTTACTATCCCTTGAGGGGCCCAATAAACTCTAGGGAAAGACTTTGGCCCTAGGTAAAATGGTGATTTCTAGTAGTGTCCCCGGGTTAATAATCCGGGTCAGTTGGCTCTCGTGGTGGCACCTCAGGTGGGAGGTTACAAGTTCACCAAGGTGCTCATGGATGGAGGGAGTAGCATTAATATCTTGTACTATGAGACCTTCCATCGTATGGGACTAACAAATAAAAATCTCAAACCGTCCAATACGGTGTTCCATGGTGTGGTACCTGGCAAGTCAGCATACCATGTTGGTAAGATAGCTCTGGAAGTGGCCTTTGGAGATGATCATGATTCCAGGTCGGAAACATTGACGTTTGAAGTGGTGAAAATCCAAAGTCCATATCACGCCCTGTTTGGGCGACCGGCCTACGCCAAGTTTATGGCACGGTCCTGTTATGTTTATTTGCAGCTCAAGATGCCGGGTCACAAGGGGACAATAACGGTTCACGGAAGCCGTAAAATCGCTGTGGAGTGCGAGGAAGGAGATGCGGCCTACGCAGAGTCAGTTTGTGCCACCGAGGAGCTGAAGTATTATAAGGACAATGTTGATCCGGCGGACATGACTCCATTAAAGAAGCCAACTACGGAGCATGATCTGGCCCTGAAGTTCAAATCGGCAGCTGAAACTAAGCTTGTTGACTTCGTGCCTGGCGATTCGTCCAAGCAGTTCAGCATCAGTGCCAACTTGGATCCGAAATAGGAAAGCGCGCTCATCGAGTTCATCCGTGAGAATCGGGACATTTTTGCATGGAAGCCCTCTGACATGCCAGGTGTACCGAGGCAACTGGCTGAGCACACCCTTAATGTGGATCCTAAGTACAAACCGGTGAAACAGTTCCTCCGCCGGTTTAACGAAGAAAGACGCAAGGCGATTGGGGAAGAGGTAGCCAGGCTCTTAGCAGCTGGCTTTATTATTGAAGTTTTCCACCCTGAGTGGCTTGCCAATCCGATGCTGGTCCTTAAGAAAAACGGCACCTGGCGCATGTGTGTGGATTACACAGATCTTAATAAGGCTTGTCCAGCAGATCCTTTTGCCCTCCCCCGTATTGATCAAATTATTGATGCTACGGCGGGTTGTGAGCGTTTGAGTTTTTTGGATGCATATTCTGGCTATTATCAGATCAAAATGGCAGTTAAGGACCAGGAGAAGACGGCATTCATAACTCCCTTTGGAGCCTTCTGCTATGTGTCTATGCCCTTTGGGCTCAAGAGTGCCCAGGCAACTTATCAACGGTGTGTACAAAATTGTCTTCACAAGCAGATTGGCCGTAATGTACATGCTTACGTAGATGATATCGTGGTTAAGTCAAGGGAGAAGGAGACTCTGGTTGACGACTTGAAGGAAACCTTTGATAACCTGAGGATGTACAAGATGATGCTTCATCCGGCCAAGTGTGTCTTTGGTGTACCGGCAGGCAAGTTATTGGGTTTTCTGGTATCCAACAGGGGAATCGAGGCTAATCCGGAGAAGATCACAGCCATCACCTCCCTGGCTAAACCGAAGTGTATCAATGATGTTCAACGCCTGGCAGGACGGATTGCCATGTTAAGCCAGTTTATCAGCCGCCTTGGTGAGAAGGCAATCCCTTTGTATCAGGTGTTGAAGAAAACGGATCAATTCGTCTGGAGTTCTGCTGCTGATAAAGCATTTCAGGACTTAAAGCGGCAATTGGCCAATCCACCTGTGCTCGCCGCTCCCATTGACAAGGAGCCGTTGCTGCTATATGTTGCTGCTAATGATCGTGCGGTCAGTGTGGCTATTGTGGTGGAGCGAAAAGAGGCAGGCAAGGAGCATCCGGTTCAACGTCCGGTCTATTATATCAGCGAGGTACTCATTGAGTCCAAGCAAAGGTATTCGCATTGGTAGAAGCTGGTATATGGAGTTTTTATGGCAAGCCGGAAACTTAAGCAATACTTCCAAGGGCACCCCATTGCGGTGGTCAGTTCTGCTCCCTTGGGGGATATCATCCAGAACCGGGAAGCGACTGGCCGGATTGCCAAGTGGGCTATAGAGCTTGGGCCGCACGGGTTAAAGTATGTGCCTCAGACGGCGGTTAAGTCTCAAGCACTTGTTGATTTCATCAATGATTGGACGGAACTGCAAGCACCTGAAGAAAAGCCGGATCACACATATTGGACCATCCATTTTGACGGATCCAGGCAATTGGAAGGCTCGGGGGCTGGAGTCATATTAACTTCCCCACGAGGTGATAAGTTTTGTTACGTTCTCCGCTTAATGTTCCCTTTGTACTAACAATGCAGCTGAGTATGAAGCCTTGCTCCATGGTCTCCGGATGGCTAAGGAGATGAATCTAAGTCGAGTTAAGTGCTTCGGTGACTCGGACCTCGTGGCTCAACAAGTGTCTGGCACTTGGGATTCCAAGGACCCACTCATGGCAGCATATCGTCGTGAGGTGGATATTGTTGCAGGTCACTTTAAAGGCTATCAGGTGGACCACGTGGACCGACGGAAGAATGAAGCGGCGGACGCTTTAAGCCGGCTGGGCTCTCAGCGCAAACCGGTCCCGCCCAATATTTTTCTGGATGTGTTGCACAACCCGTCGGTCAAGCTCCTTGGTGAAGCGAATTTGGCTATTCCTGATCCGGAGGCTCAATTGGTGGCAGCTCTTCATGTCATTCCGGATTGGACGCTTCCTTACCTGGCGTACATGAACCGGGGTGAGTTACCAGAGGATGAGACTCTGGCCCGACAGACCAAGTCCATGACTATTGTCAATGGCGAGTTGCATCATTGCAGTGTATCAGGGGTGTTTCAACGCTGTGTGTCTCCTAAAGAAGGCTGTGAAATTTTGCGTGAGATCCATGAAGGAGATTGTGGTCACCACGCCAATTCAAAATCTTTGGTAGCTAAAGCGTTCCGCCATGGCTTCTATTGGTTAACTGCTCATGCTGATGCGGAGGATCTGGTCAGACGATGTGACGGTTGCCAAAAGTTTTCAAGACGTGCTCATGTGCCGGCTCAAGAATTGAGAATGATTCCAATTACTTGGCCGTTTGCGACTTGGGGGCTGGATATGGTTGGGACTTTCAAAAGGTCCAAAGATAAGAAGACCCACCTCCTGGTGGCGGTTGACAAGTTTACAAAGTGGGTGGAGGCAGAACCTGTTAGCAAGTGTGATGCGGCCACGGCGGTTCAGTTCATCAAAAAAGTGATTTTCCGGTTTGGCTTTCCACACAGTATCATCACAGATAATGGTACCAATTTGTCCAAGGGTGCCATGAAGGAGTTCTGCGAACGGGAGCACATCCGGCTTGATGTTTCATCAGTGGCACACCCACAGTCCAATGGTCAAGCAGAAAGGGCTAATCAAGAGATCTTGAGAGGCATCAAGCCCCGGCTTATGGTTCCTTTGCAGAGAACACCGGGTTGTTGGGTAGAAGAGTTACCATCTGTGTTATGGAGCATCAATACTACACCCAACAGATCAACAAGATACACACCATTCTTCATGGTCTACGGAGCGGAGGCGGTTCTCCCCAGTGATATTCGTCATGACTCACCTCGTGTGGCGGTTTATGTTGAAGCGGACAACAAGACAACACGGCAAGACGCTTTGGACCTATTGGATGAAGAACGTGACATAGCAGCCGCCCGCTCAGCGATTTACCAACAGGATCTTCGTTGTTATCACAGTCACCGAGTCAGAACCAGAACCTTTCAGGAAGGAGATTTGGTGCTTCGGCTCATCCAAGATCAGACTGATATGCATAAGTTATCCCCACCTTGGGAGGGACCTTTCGTGGTCAGCAAGAATCTGCACAACGGGTCATACTATCTGATCGATATTCGAGAGCATAAAGAATCATGTACATCAGAGGAGGAGACCAACAGGCCGTGGAACATAGCTCATCTTCGGCCTTACTATACCTGAGCCATTGGCTCTACTTATGTACATATTATGATGATGTATATATTATGATTAATATAATAAACCGGAACCTTAGCTAAAGCGGGGTATCTGTTCTTTTACATCATGTGTGGTTACACGGAGTTGTTCTAAAGCGCCTCCGGTTTACCCCTTGATTTAGCTTTTCAAAGCATCATGTAATATCACTTGGGGGCTTGGTCGTATCCGAACCAATGCAACACCTTTTGATAGGCAAAAGCCGCCAGATCACTTGGGGACATGGTCAAGTCTGAACCAGTCACGCCTCTTGATCGGCCTAAGGCCATAGAATCACTTGGGGGCTTGGTCGAACCCGAACCATTGCCACGCCTCTTGATCGGCATAAATGCCACAGTTTCATTTGGGGACCTGGCTGACTTGAACCATAGCTACACCTATCGGGAGCTTGGTCGTGTCCGACCATGGTAACGCCATCTGATCGGCTCAAATAAGCCTCTTTTTGCAAACGGTTCTATCATTGCCTTTGCTTTACAATTTTCTTTGATAGATATTTCTCTCTTTTTGTTGCATTTTTTAAACCGACAAAGTTTTAAACCGGTTCAAACTGTCAATTGACGGAACACGGTCCATTTCTAATCCGGAGACTATTTGCCCGGTTTGATTTTTTATTAACATCCTATTATGGAGTAACACGGTGTTTTATTATAACCTGGCACGGTTTACATGGTAAACTGGCATTATATATATACAGGAGTTGCTATCTCCTCCAATAGTATGGGTTTATAAACCTCCACTTCAAGATTGGCCAAGCCAACTTCATGCCCAACGATGGCAGGTATTATGTATCCCAAAGATTTGATCATATGCTTAAATTTCAGATATTTTGATTTCACATATGCAGACATCATACTCCGCCTGACGGTACAACCGTGGTGGCACTTTAAGATTTTTGTATTGCAGAAAATACTTTGGAAAGTTCATCACCCAAAGGAAGAACAAGTTGCAGTAATTATGCATGCAGGCATATCAAAATCAAGAGTATCGGCTCGCCTATTACAAGGCAACACGGTGCCCAAAATAAGATCATTGTTTTTCGCAAAGGAGAAGCAGCTTAAACCGGCTTCCGGTTCAAGCTTGGCCACCAGCCTGGCTTGATGGTTGTGGGTCATCCCGTGCCACTTCAACTTCAGCTTCTCTACCCAACGGCTGGAAATCAACAGTTGTCCAGTCAATTCCCATTAATGCTTGAAAGACAGCTTCATCATGGATCAGCAACGACGGTTCAATATCGGGAGCGTAAGTATGCTTACGGATTGGAGGGATAAGATTTTCCGCTTCAGGAATTGGTGCAACTACTCACTTGTTTTGGTTGTCATATTGGGCTTGATAATGAGACAAGTCTGCTTCTTCAACCAATTGACAAGCTAGCAGACGCACCTCCCGGTTTATTGCTCGCAGATCCGCTTCACTAAACTCTGACCCGTCTTCCTTCAAGCTGGGATAGCCCTGAGCCGCTTCAACAGGATCAAAATTCGGCACCCAAGCTTTTGCCCGGATTAAGGCATTGATCGCACCGGTTCGAGCAGCAAATTTCTTCAGCTCTTCAACCCGGGCAGGAAGCATCGACAGTCTCTTCAGAGTGTCCTGGATCAATGTGGGCACCGAATTGTTGTGGGATGCAGTAGAGATGATCCGCTGTGCACCAGTGTACAGTTTTTTGATCAATGTGTAGGCGGCTTTCAATTTCTTCCGCACATCTGACCCCAAGTGACCAATGCGTGTCCCTGAAATATTACAAAGGGTTAACAAACCGGCAACTCTATAAGACGGCCGAATCAATCCAGAAATCAAACCAGCTTACCAAAGATAGCAGCGGTCATGGCATGTACTTGCCGCTTTATGCTGGTGAGTTCGTCCGCCACTGATTTCAGTGCAGCCTCGGCATCTTCTGCTCGTTTGGTTAAAGCGGATTTTTCAGTGGTCCAATCCGCCCGCTCCTTCTTGAAGCCCATCTTAAGTTGTTCCATGGCGCTTAAAGCGCTGGTTAGTTCCTCTTTTGCTTTGGAGGTTTCAGCTTGTTGGCACTTCAGATTTTCTTGCAGATCAGCGATTTGGTTTTCCCTTTTGTTCAGCTCAGCCTGCATATAGACAGTCATACGATTCAGATAACGGTACAAGAATTGAAGTACCAACCACGTACCAAGTTATGCCCTTGGTACTTGGGGGCTAATGCATATTTGCTCTTCAATTATTCAGAAAATTCCCAAGCTCAATACAAGTATTCAACTTGGCACTTGGGGGCTAATGGCTATTTGTTCAGTTAATACTACTGCTACAATCTTGATTACCTAAAAGTCCCGGCTTAACTACACTAAGTTGAATCGGCCCTTGGGGGCTATATCAGCAAATTCAGAAAACATTGAAGTTTGCATTGACAAGTCCCGGTTTGAACGAAGATTCTAAACCGGCCCTTGGGGGCTAGGAGAGTTGACAGATTGAAGTACATACACAGATAAGCATATGGAAGTTACCTCATATTTCTCTTTCATCATATTAACCAGACAAGCTTCATAGTCACGGCTGGTGTATAGCCGGTTCAGATAGCCGGAATGGAGATCTTGGGCGTTCAGAGCGGCATAGGTTGTCAGATCGGCATTCCATTTTCCCTTGCCAATGGCAGCAAATTCTTCCTTGGCAGTGTGTCTGGATAAAGCAACGGGATTGCCTGGCTCTGTGCGACCAATGCCAGTAATGACAACCTCATCATCCTTGGCATCGCCGGTTTGCACGGGGGCCGTTGGCTTATCAGTAGGCTTTGATGGACTGGCGGATTTCTCAATCCGGATGGGGCTTGTGGGCTGGTTGACAGGGCCTGAGGTGTCAATAGGCCTTTCTTCAGCAATAAAATTGTCATCCTGCTGTGGTGGATCATTGGGTATATCTTCATGAATAGCCGCTTCAAGATCTGGTGTTTTACCCGGTTCAGGGACGGCGTCCTCCTCGGCCGCTTTATCCAGGCGAGCCTTCTTGCTCGGCCTAGGCTTGGCCCTGAAAGGAATAACAAAGTCAAATACAACATATGTTCCAAGGTGATGTACCAGAAATATTATGATAAGTATAGCTTACCCAAGCACCGTTTTGAGCGGTGGCAGGTGAGTAGCCGATGACTCGCCAGAGGATGAGTGGGAAGTAACCTGATAATCGGAGTCAGATGGATTAAGAGGTTGACGAAAACAGCCCGCTTTAGGACAAGCACTGACAAGCAAATTAGAGACCTCTGAACGGCGTTTCCGAACCGGACTGTTCGGTAAACCGGTGGAGGTAACTACCTAGCCGCTGTGCCGGGTTGTGCGGCGAGCTTCGTGCTGTTGGGTCTTCATAAGAAATTTGGGATCCAAGTAAGCAAGAGGATGAGAAAATTTAACCTTCCGGTTTGCCTGACGGATTTTTAGCGAAGGCAAAGGGTTTGAATCAGAAGAGAGAGTAATTACCTCTGCAGCATCAGCATGGCTGGCTTCGGCATCATCCTGACAAATATCATCATCAATAAGGCGTATGAAAAATAAGTCAAGTGAGTCAAGCTCTACCTCAAGGTCCGGATTACCCACATCATCATCAGGGGCCGGATCAGAAAATGCAGTGGTTTTCTTCTTATGAGCAGGCCGTTTCACGACTTTAGTCTTTGGCCGGGTTGGTCTTTCCGGTTTGTCTGTTTTTTCTGGCTTCTCATGTGGAAGCCTCTTGCTCCAAAACGGATCATTGCCCTGTTTAAACAGACATTGATATCAAACAATGACCAGATATATCAATAACAGGTTCAGTAAAAAGAAAAATCAAACTCTTACAGCTGGTGGTTTGTTGGTGGCACAGAAGGGTAGCAGGCCGGTTCGAGCACAGATGTGTTCCGGTTCATTCAACATTTTATTCACAGCCTCTGTGATTTCTTCGTCGGTGAGCTGGATGTTAGCATGTCGTAGTGGATCATCAACACTGCCAGTATACTCGCACATCAAACCGGAGCACTGACTAAGGGGCAGTATGCTCCACGATATCCAACAACGAGCGAGATCAACCCCTGTTAAACCGTTGGCCATGAAGGCTCTAAGCTTGGACAGTTGAGGAGCGTATTTGCTTCTCTCCTTGGCAGTCAACCTTTGCGGAAAGGGGTGTGTATTGCTAAGCCGCTCTGGACGAAAGCCAGGCAAAGGATTTTGATCAGCAGGGGAGGTGTCTTTGCAATAGAACCATGTTTGATTCCACTCTTTGGGGTGGCTGTGCAGTTTGGCGTGAGGACATGTGACCTCTTTCCTTTTCTGAATCGCCAGACCACCCAATTCTGTATTGGAACCATCAGTAAACTCAGTGCGGCGGTTTAGATGGAAGTAGTCTCTGAATAGCTCAACTGTGGGCTCCTCTTGAAAGAACGCCTCACAGAGTACTTGGAAGTGACACATGTTTGTAACAGAGTTGGGGCCAATGTCTTGTGGGTGGAGTTGAAAATTGGCTAAAATGTCCCAGTAAAATTTAGAACCGGGCGGCTTAAAGCCCCGGGCTAAGTGATCTACGAAAACGACGACCTCTCCTTCTTGAGGTGCGGGAGGGCATTCTTCGCCAGGGACCCTCTAATGGATGGTGTTTTTGCTGCCTAAAGCGTCGATCAGGACTAAATTGTTCAGTTGAGTCTCTGTGACGCGAGAAGGAACCCAGTTGCACTCATATACTTGCTTGGCCATGATGAAATCTACAAGATAGGTGATTCCGGTTCAAGAATGCATTGATTAAAGTACACTGGTATGTGCAATGTTAAACCGGAGATAGCTCTATCTAAACCGGAGTTTTATGAAGCAACAACATCTGGCGGTTCAACAAGGGGACTAATGGTATATACCGGTTTGTTAATTTTTTCTACACCAAGTTAAACCACCGGATCTAAGCATTGAAACAGTTGAGATTGCGGATGGGTAAGTGTACAGAAACAGATTTCACAAGATTTCTCTACAGCGATGGATCTGAAGCAAGTTCAGAAAAGAAGGAAAATATTCAAAAGCTCAAAGCAGAACAGTATTGAATCAATAGGCGGAGGCCCATTCATGCCTTGTTTGCACACAACTGACGCGCTATCCGCGCTCATTATACCTAGGGGCTTCTTTAACAGAAGCTTATTCATACGGGCTTTATGCCCAACACATGTGTTATCCTTCCACATGTACCCTTTATTCACCATTATATGCATCGATATGACTTAAGTTTTGGTCAAGCTGGGTTGCCTGGCTCTTGTATTTATGCCCTACGTTCCCGTTAATTCGGCTAGGGCATAAGGGGAGCACCTCTGCGATTGTTACTACGGGGTCAGCCGGACGTGTACCTCAGACTGGGTGAAGCCGAAAGCTAGCGTTCTTAAGGGAATATTCGGTCGGTGAACTAAAGATGATTTTTCACTTATTTACTTATGCGCCCCCAGATGTTTTTTCTGCGTCTCTTCTCGCAGTCCGGACATGCACTTTAGGGCATGCCTCCCAGGGAAAGGAACCCCTAACAGAACTATTCTCCCTGGAAGATGTTTCTTACTAACCATGTAATATAACATAACTAGTTGGGCACTTGTTTGTTCAAGCACTAATGACCCCTACGCCTAGTCTCCATGCATGCCCCGGTTCTTACATAACCGAGAGGGTATTCGGATACACTCTGGACCGTCGGGTCCCGAGGTTGAAGCGAAAAGGTCCGCCATGACAAACGATCTACAATCCAACTAGAAGGCATTATACATGTCACTTTAAATTACATAGTCAATTTGACTGGTTGAATTCCTTTTCAATACCATCCAATAGGCTGTCTAGTCTACAGTCCTGTTGGGAATACTTTGCGGCCAATTCTACTTGGCCGTACACTAAGCTCACAGGGATCTCCTCCCCATCAGGCCCCACAGGTACAACCTCGGCCATGTGGTTTGGGCCAGCCTTGTGTACCGCGTCTTCACCATGGCCCAGGCTTCCCTGGCACTTTGACGGCAGGCCGATATCTTCCATAATCGGAAGCGCCGCCGCGCTCCCTTCAGCTTCTCCACAAGATCTCCAAGTCCTTCGGGTACGGAGATGGATGGCCACAAGGCATGGGCGACGCCTTGCATCACCTGCCGAACTCATTCGTGCAGTTGTGAGAGCTCGGGAAGAAGGTCACCCATAGAACCGGGCATTTCCTTTGCAGGACGACCTGTTAGCATACCTACAGACATAGCTCTGTCAGCCAACTTCCTCGCTGAACTCTTTTTCAAAGTTTGTTCAAGCACTTACTAAATATGCCGCGTCGAAGCCGCCGATTCTCCTTAACGGAGTCCGACAGTTGGGCACGGACATCCTTTAGCTCCACGCCCAGCTTGGTGTTGGCATCTAGGAGATCATTCTTCTCCTGCCTCACCCTCGTAAGCACGCTCTCACTGGCCTTCAGCTGGCATAGGAGCTGTTGCTTATCCGGATTTACTCCAGCGTCATCTGCAATTTTATCGTCAGATCTGCATATACGCCGCACTTTATATGATACTTATCATTTGAAGGATATATTACCAGAGGGGGTCTCTTTGGGCTCCCCTGCTGTGGCTAGTTGGGCTTTGCACTCTTCCAGCTCCTGGGATAGTTGGGTATTCTTTTCTGTAAGAACCTGCATAACCAATGATCCTAAAATCAGTTATTCTAACTGTTTCAAGTCTCAGGGGCTACTGATATATATAATCACCAAATTTTCTCACCCGTATGTCTTTTACATACTGCTCCGTGGCTCTGGCTAGACCATTTTGAGCGGCACAGAGGTACGCATCTCCTGAGTAGAAGGCATCCAATGCCTCTTGGGAGAAACAAGCATCACGAAGAACAGTCCGGCAACGCCTATGGTTCATGGCACTTTCCACCTCGGAATTGGTGGCGGACAGTCTATCCGCATCCTCTGTCGGAGGAGCGCCCGGCGCACGCTTCGTATTCGTGCCCGCCTCCGAATCCGGCCTTGGAACCTGGCTGGCGGAGGCGCGATTAGTAGCCTCTCCGAATATAGTCCGGCGAGCACTCTTTTTCCTAAAAAGAAGGCATGGGCGTTAGTATGCCTCTGAGAATAATGTCTTGGAATAAAGACGGCGCGCCGTACCGTTGTACTGCGTGTCTTTTCAGCCTGCCTGGCCTCGCGGCCCCTTGTTGGCTAGTCGCCGCAGGCTTGGCCTTCCGCCTCGAGGACCTCCCCTGCAAAACACGGTTGTTATACGGTAATCAAAAACACACAAAGACGGATCCCTTTTCAAAGTACTGGGACTTCGGTCTCAGTTACCTGTGAGGCTGGAAGTAGCCCAGGGTAATCGGCCGTAATGTCCACCAAGGCGTTGTCATTTCTCAATTGGTAAAATACCCATTGATCAGCTCCACAGATATGTCCAGATCCTCTTGGGAGGCCGGGTCAAGGGACCGTTCCGGGTCCTCGGGTTGTGGAGGAGGATTGTTTATCTCCCTTACAGCCTGGCGCAGCTCCTGCGTTGAAATTGCTAGACTGAATACTTAACTATGGGAATATGAAATGGATGGGCGAGAAAAAGTGTCCGCTTACCCAGCTCGGAGGATTGTACATAGAAAATCCGCCCTGCGGGTTGACGCGGAGGAATTCCTCCTCTTCTCCCTTGTACAAAGTGGATAAGATCTTTATTAGAGCAGCAACCGATTCCGGCCCTTTACGGCCGTAGCGGGTGGCGTCATCCTCCCTGTTGAAATCCCACATGGGGTGGCCTCTATAGTGAAGCGGCTGCACCCCCCGCATAATACATGTGGCCATGACCTCGACCATGGTCAATCCGGATCGAGCTAACAAACTTATCCGGCTCATCAAGTAAAGAACGTCCCTGTCATCTTCCTCCTGAGGGCTCCATGGACGCTAGCTCCGGCGCTTCTTCAAAGGAGCGTTGTCGAACTCAGGGAGGCCGATTCGAATAGGGTCCGGGAGGGGGACGTCTTCTATATAAAACCATTCTGAAGGCCAGTCTTCGGACGTCTTCTTTGGGGTTCCAGATAGATATCCGGTCCCGGCAATACGCCACACTTCGGCTCCGCCCACTTGATATATTGACCCCTTCTAAGAACGGGGCACAAGGCAGAACAACTTCTTCCACAACGCGAAATGAGCCTCACAGCCCAAAAACAGCTCGCAAAGGGCTACGAAGCCCGCAATATGTAATATGGAGGCAAGCGTAAGGTTGTGCAACTAGAGGCCGTAGAACTCCAGTAGCCCCCGGAGAAACGAATGAATTGGAAATCCGAGCCCTCTTACCAAATGAGGGACAAGGCATACCCACTCTCCCTTGGAGGGATTGGGAAGGCTCTCCGCTTGCTCTCCGCCATTGTAGGTGGCGAGTCCGGCTCGAACCGGGACCATGTATGTTGGGGGAAGAAATCCCTTGGTCTGAAGCATCACTAATTTGCTGTGCGGGACGGAACATCTCTCCCAATCTCCAGGCTTGGGGCTAGGGGAGCGAGAGGAGGAGCTGCATCGACCGGCCATGATGGAATGGATCTCTGTCGGATGCGCTCCGATGAAGGCTCGCCAAGGGAGGATGGTGTGATTTGGATCTGAATCCTCGTCTCTTTAATATGCAGCTCATTCACACAGCTAGGGGGGTAAATGTAAAAACACTCTAGCTCTTCACATTTGCTCCACACATGGAAAGTGGCCATTATTGGGCGTGGAAGCCAAGGAGCGCAACATTCACAAGAAACTGGACACTATTTAAACAGGTACACGGAATTTGGAGAGGAACCCGCCTTGCAATGTCGAAGACAATCTGCGCGCCAGACTCATCGTCATTGAAGCCTGGTTCGGGGGCTACTAAGGGAGTCCTGGATTAGAGGGCGTCCGGATAGCCGGACTATAACCTTTGGCCGGACTCTCGGACTATGAAGATACAAGATTGAAGATTTCGTCCGTGTCCGAATGGGACTTTCCTTGGCGTGGAAGGCAAGCTTGGCAATATGGATATGTAGATCTCCTCCCATTGTAACCGACTCTGTGTAACCCTAGCCCTCTCCGGTGTCTATATAAACCGGAGGGTTTTAGTCCATAGGACGAACAACAATCATACCATAGGCTAGCTTCTAGGGTTTAGCCTCTTTGATCTCGTGGTAGATTTACTCTTGTACTACCCATATCATCAATATTAATCAAGCAGGAGTAGGGTTTTACCTCCATCGAGAGGGCCCAAACCTGGGTAAAAACATTGTGTCCCTTGTCTCCTGTTACCATCCGCCTAGACGCACAGTTCAGGACCCCCTACTCGAGATCCGCCAGTTTTGACACCGACAGCTACCAATGCTCTAAATTGACCCGAGCTACATATGGACAGGAGAAACCTGCATAGCCAAACCTGCCTATGGAATCTTTGCAAAACAGAGTACACAATGGAGCCATGCAGCCTAAAGTCTCATAGGGAAGATTATATGAAACAATTTGATCCAAATAAATTAAGAATCTTCTGGTTATGAATGTTCAGCCCCATCCATGCGTACAAGAAAGACTACATGAGAGGCAGAGCTAACAATGTTTCTAACTAAAATAAGCTCCATTATCATAATATCATTAGATAAGCACTACGATGATCAGTAACAAAGATAAATCACCAAATGAATCAGCAATTTTATAGAGCTAGTAGAGAGCTTACAGCTCAAGCATACGCGAAACCGCGCATGAAAGATGCCCGCATCCATATCTTGACAGTGGGGTCGATCCGTCCCTCCGAAAAGATAACTTCTATTTGATCTCGTCTTTCCTCGACAACAAGTTGATCCCATCCATCCTCGTAGGTGCCCGGCCCTTGATCCTCGTCCCACATCACGGTGCCACCATCCTCATCCGTCCTTACCGGGGCTGGTAGATCCTGTCAGTTCACAAGCACGCAACAAGCCCGATTAGCTGAGATTCGACCAACAGCTTGGCAAACAAACGAATAAATGAATCAAGGAGAAGGGTGAGCGGTCAAGAGTAGGGGGTGGTTAGTGGAGGAAGCACGCACATGGATCCACCTCTACAGTCCTTGGTCGAGGCTGCTGCCGTCCTTCGTCTAGTAGAGGCGAATCGAAGACAAATATGGGGCCAAGGGGAGGCCAACAGGGAAGACCGGTGAAGCAAGAGCACGCCTGGGCAGGTCCTGTTGTGGTAGCCTGGTAGGGCGTCGCGGGAAGGGCGGTGGCGCGGGCAAACGATGGCGGCGGCGGCAACGCAGGACAACGATGGTGGCAGCGTGGGACTTTTTTTTGCCCTAAGTTTTTCTTTGCGGAACATTTGGTGCTGAGCGGTTGCGGATGTATGACGGAGATATTTCTTCACCCGGTGGAGCACGGTCAGCCTGCGGTAGTTGCTAAGTGCACACCGTCTCAGGATTGGATTAATCCCGACGGTTAAGATTTACTTAAGAGGGATGATCTGATGGTGCTAATCTAGCTGTGTACGTTTCCTGGGGTGTATTTAAGAAAGAAAAAGTTTGATTATTTATTAGTAGTAGAGAAGCAGCTTGGCAAACAAACGAATAAATGAATCAAGGAGAAGGGTGAGCGGTCAAGAGTAAGGGGTGGTTAGTGGAGGAAGCACGCACATGGATCCACCTCTACAGTCCTTGGTCGAGGCTGCTGCCGTCCTTCGTCCAGCACAGGCGAATCGAAGACAAATATGGGGCCAAGGGGAGGGCCAACAGGGAAGACCGGTGAAGCAAGAGCACGCCTAGGCAGGTCCTGTTGTGGTTGCCTGGTAGGGCGTCGCGGGAAGGGCGGTGGTGCGGGCAAACGATGGTGGCGGCGGCAACGCAGGACAACGATGGTGGCAGCGTGAGACTTTTTTTTTCCCTATGTTTTTCTTTGCGGAACATTTGGTGCTGAGTGGTTGCGGATGTATGACGGAGATATTTCTTCACCCGGTGGAGCACGGTCAGCCTGCGGTAGTTGCTAAGTGCACACCGTCTCAGGATTGGATTAATCCCGACGGTTAAGATTTACTTAAGAGGGATGATCTGATGGTGCTAATCTAGCTGTGTACGTTTCCTGGGGTGTATTTAAGAAAGAAAAAGTTTGATTATTTATTAGTAGTAGAGAAGCAGCTTGGCAAACAAACGAATAAATGAATCAAGGAGAAGGGTGAGCGGTCAAGAGTAGGGGGTGGTTAGTGGAGGAAGCACGCACATGGATCCACCTCTACAGTCCTTGGTCGAGGCTGCTGCCGTCCTTCGTCCAGCAGAGGCGAATCAAAGACAAATATGGGGCCAAGGGGAGGGCCAACAGGGAAGACCGGTGAAGCAAGAGCACGCTTGGGCAGGTCCTATTGTGGTAGCCTGGTAGGGCGTCGCGGGAAGGGCGGTGGCGCGGGCAAACGATGGCGGCGGCGGCAACGCAGGACAACGATGGTGGCAAGGTGAGACTTTTTTTTGCCCTAAGTTTTTCTTTGCGGGACATTTGGTGCTGAGCGGTTGCAGATGTATGACAGAGATATTTCTTCACCCGGTGGAGCACGGTCAGCCTGCGGTAGTTGCTAAGTGCACACCGTCTCAGGATTGGATTAATCCCGACGGTTAAGATTTACTTAAGAGGGATGATCTGATGGTGCTAATCTAGCTATGTACGTTTGCTGGGGTCTATTTAAGAAAGAAAAAGTTTGATTATTTATTAGTAGTAGAGAAGCAGCTTGGCAAACAAACGAATAAATGAATCAAGGAGAAGGGTGAGCGGTCAAGAGTAGGGGGTGGTTAGTGGAGGAAGCACGCACATGGATCCACCTCTACAGTCCTTGGTCGAGGCTGCTGCCGTCCTTCGTCCAGCAGAGGCGAATCGAAGACAAATATGGGGCCAAGGGGAGGGTCAATAGGGAAGACCGGTGAAGCAAGAGCACGCCTGGGCAGGTCCTGCTGTGGTAGCCTGGTAGGGCGTCGCGGGAAGGGCGGTGGCGCGGGCAAACGATGGCGGCGACAACGGCAACGCAGGCAAATGATGGCGGCGGCGTGAGACTTTTTTTTTGCCCTAAGTTTTTCTTTGCGGGACATTTGGTGTTGAGCGGTTGCGGACATATGACGGAGATATTTCTTCACCCGGTGGAGTATGGTCAGCCCGCGGTAGTTGCTAAGTGCACACCGTCTCAGGATTGGATTAATCCTGACGGTTAAGATTTACTTAAGAGGGATGATCTGATGGTGCTAATCTAGCTGTGTACGTTTCCTGGGGTGTATTTAAGAAATAAAAAGTTTGATTATTTATTAGTAGTAGAGGTTTCAAAACCGAGCTCTGGCACCTCTACAAATCCCTGCTTCCCTCTGCGAAGGGCCTATATATTTACTTTCATGCTGAGTCATCATCTTCTTATTAAAAAGCACCAGTTGGAGAGCACCACTGACATTTGCATTCATTACTGTTAGTTTACATTGAGTATGACTTGACTGGATCTCTTTTACCATGAATTACAATGTCTAGTCAGTCCTTGATCTTTAAAGGTGCTCTGCATTCATGTTTTGCGGTCTCAGAAAGGGCTAGCGAGATACCATCTTGTTATATCATATTATGATTGTTTTGAGAAAGTGTTGTCATCCAAGATTTATTATTATTGCTCGCTAGTTGATTATGCCATTGATATGAGTAAACTTGAGACCTAAGCATTATTGTGAATGTAGTTAGTCATAATCTTTGCTGAAAACTTGAATGCTGGCTTTACATATTTACAACAACAAGAGCAAACAGAGTTTGTAAAAGTTTTTCTTTATCATTTTCAGTTTGTCAACTGAATTGCTTGAGGACAAGTAAAGGTTTTAGCTTGGGGGAGTTGATACGTCTCCCTCGTATCTACTTTTCCAAACACTTTTGCCCTTGTTTTGGACTCTAACTTGCATGATTTGAATGGAACTAACCCGGACTGACGCTATTTTCAGCAGAATTGCCATGGTGTTATTTATGTGCAGAAACAAAAGTTCTCGGAATGACCTGAAACTTCACGGAACATCTTTTCGGAAATAACAAAAAATCCCTGCAAAAGACGAAGACCAGGGGGGCACTGATACGTTTCCAACGTATCTATAATTTTTGATTGCTCCATGCTATATTACCTACTGTTTTGGACATTATTGGGCTTTATTATCCACTTTTATATTATTTTTGGGACTAACCTATTAACCGGAGGCCCAGCCCAGAATTGCTGTTTTTTTGCCTGTTTTAGGGTTTCAAAGAAAAGGAATATCAAACAGAATGAAACCTTCGGGAACGTGATTTTCTCAACGAACAAGACCCAGGAGACTTGGACCCTACGTCAAGACACAAAAGAGGAGGCCACGAGGTAGGGCGCGCGCCTACCCCCCCAGGCGCGCCCTCCACCCTCGTGGCCCCATGTTGCTCCACCGACGTACTCCTTCCTCCTATATATACCTACGTACCCCCAAACTATCAGATACGGAGCCAAAACCCTAATTCCACCACTGCAACTTTCTGTATCCACGAGATCCCATCTTGGGGCCTATTTCGGAGCTCCGCCGGAGGGGGCATCGATCACGGAGGGCTTCTACATCATCACCATAGCCCCTCCGATGAAGTGTGAGTAGTTCACCTCAGACCTACGGGTCGATAGTTAGTAGCTAGATGGCTTCTTCTCTCTTTTTGGATCTCAATACAATGTTCTCCCCCTCTCTTGTGGAGATCTATTCGATGTAATCTTCTTTTTGCGGTGTGTTTGTTGAGACCGATGAATTGTGGGTTTATGATCAAGTCTATCTATGAACAAAATTTGAATCTTCTCTAAATTCTTTTATGTATGATTGGTTATCTTTGCAAGTCTCTTCGAATTATCAGTTTGGTTTGGCCTACTAGATTGATCTTTCTTGCAATGGGAGAAGTGCTTAGCTTTGGGTTCAATCTTGCGGTGTCCTTTCCCAGTGACAGTAGGGGCATCAAGGCATGTATTGTATTGTTGCCATCGAGGATAACAAGATGGGGTTTTCATCATATTGCATGAGTTTATCCCTCTACATCATGTCATCTTGCTTAAGGCGTTACTCTGTTTTCATTAACTTAATACTCTAGATGCATGCTGGATAGTGGTCGATGAGTGGAGTAATAGTAGTAGATGCAGGTGGGAGTCGGTCTACTTGTCTCGGGCGTGATGCCTATATACATGATCGTACCTAGATATTCTCATAACTATGCTCAATTCTATCAATTGCTCAACAGTAATTTGTTCACCCACCGTAGAATACTTATGCTCTCGAGAGAAGCCACTAGTGAAACCTATGGCCCCCAGCTCTATCTTCATCATATTAATCTCCTACTACTTAGTTATTTCCTTTGCTTTTTACTTTGCTTTTATTTTCCTTTGCATCTTTATCACAAAAATACCAAAAATATCATCTTATCATATCTATCAGATCTCACTCTCGTAAGTGGCCATGTAGGGATTGACAACCCCTTATCGCGTTGGTTGCGAGGATTTATTTGTTTTGTGAAGGTGCGAGGGACTCGCGCGTAGCCTCCTTCTAGATTGATACCTTGGTTCTCAAAAACTGAGGGAAATACTTACGCTACTTTGCTGCATCATCCCTTCCTCTTCGAGGAAAACCAATGCAGTGCTCAAGAGGTAGCAAGAAGGATTTCTGGCGCCGTTGCCGGGGAGGTCTACGCAAAAGTCAATATACCAAGTACCCATCACATACCCTTATCTCCCGCATTACATTATTTGCCATTTGCCTCTCGTTTTCCTCTCCCCCACTTCACCCTTGCCGTTTTATTCGCCCTCTCTCTCTCTATCCTCCCTCTCTCTATTTGCCTCTTTTTGCCCGCTTGCTTTTCGTTTGCTTGTCGTTATGGCTAGTCCCTTACCTTCTGCCTCTATGACTGAAATTGGGGAAATTATTGTCCATATGGAAAATAATAATATCATGAAAATTCTGATACTCCTGCTAAAGAACCACCCATCTTACATACAAAAAAATTCCGTGTTGGTAGTGGTAATATTATTGGAAAAGGAGTTATTCAAGATTTCTTTACTTGTGTCGGTGCTTTACCTTCTATGGGTAGTTCCATCCTTCGTAGAACTAGTAGTCTCGGGGACGCTATTGCCATGCTTGTAGTTGCACTTGAAAGACAATTCATGCACATGCACCCTTGCATACAAAGGATTTTCCTAGAATTTTCTAATATTGAACATTCTTCTGTTAAGTGTGCCGCTACTATCTTTTTGGCTCATGAGTTTAGATTCATAATAAAAGAGGCCAAATAAATCTTTGGACATTATAGGGTGGACGCTTGTCGTCCTCCCATAGAGGCCATCCTCTTTGATCAAGAAGAAATAATGCGTTTTCAATCTCTATATTATGTTGCTTTCAATGAAAATCATAGAAAAAGGGTTCCTACCAATGTTTTAGTTGATAGAATTTCTGAACTTAATGATGATTTGGCTATTCGAAATAATGAACTAGGATATTCTCTTGAATATAGGCTCACGAACTTCTGTCAAAAGAATGCTTACAATGATGAATTGGTTGTGCAATACGAAGGACCAAAGGAGGAACCTATACCTCCTAAGGTTGATCTTCGGGATTTTTGCCCCATTAAATTTAGCCCTTTTGTTCAATTTTGCTTGCCTCAAATAAAACTTGCCACCGAACGTAGAGAATATGAAATGAGTTTTAATGATCTATCTTATTATTAGGACAATACCTAGATCTATCCTTGCTTGTTATGCCTAGCTAGGGGCGTTAAACAATAGCGCTTGTTGGGAGGCAATCCAATTTTATTTTTATTCCTTACTTTTTGCTCCTGTTTAGTAATAAATAATTTATCTAGCCTCTTTTTTGGTTGTGTTTTTTGTGTTTAATTAGTGTTTGCGCTAAGTAGAACCATTGGGAAGACTTGGGGAAAGTCTTGTTACACTTGCTGTAAAAAACAGAAACTTTAGCGCTAACGAGAACTGCTGCCATTTTTATTTGTAAAGTGATATTTAGTTAATTCTTTTTGAAGATGATTAATAGATAAATTCCTCACGTCCAGCAATTTATTTTATAATTTTTGGGGTTTCATATATTGCGCTAGCTACAGATTACTACAGACTGTTCTGTTTTTGACAGATTCTATTTTTCGTGTGTTGTTTGCTTATTTTGATGAATCTATGGCTAGTAAAATAGTTTATAAACCATAGATAAGTTGTAATACAGTAGGTTTAACACCAACATAAATAAAGAATGAGTTCATTACAGTACCTTGAAGTGGTATTTTGTTTTCTTTCGCTAACGGAGCTCACGAGGTTTTCTACTTTGAGTTTTGTGTTGTGAAGTTTTCAAGTTTTGGGTAAAGATTTGATGGATTATGGAACAAGGAGTGGCAAGAGCCTAAGCTTGGGGATGCCCATGGCACCCCAAGATAATCTAAGGACACATAAAAGCCAAAGCTTGGGGATGCCCCGGAAGGCATCCCCTCTTTCGTCTACTTCTATCGGTAACTTTACTTGAAGCTATATTTTTATTCGCCACATGATATGTGTTTTGCTTGGAGCGTCTTGTATGATTCGAGTCTTTACTTTTTAGTTTACCACAATCATCCTTGTTGTACAAACCTTTTGAGAGAGCCATACATGATTTGGAATTTGTTAGAATACTCTATGTGCTTCGCTTATATCTTTTGAGTTATATAGTTTTGCTCTAGTACTTCACTTATATATCTTTTAGAGCACGGTGGTGGATTTGTTTTATAGAAACTATTGATCTCTCATGCTTCACTTAGATTATTTTGAGAGTCTTAAATAGCATGGTAATTTTCTTAAAATCCTAATATGCTAGGTATTCAAGATTAGTAAAATTTTCTTATCAGTGTTTTGAATACTAAGAGAAGTTTGATGCTTGATGACTGTTTTGAGATATGGAGGTAATAATATCAAAGTCGTGCTAGTTGAGTAGTTCTGAAATTGAGAAATGCTTGTGTTGAAGTTTGCAAGTCCCGTAGCATGCACATATGGTAAACGTTATGTAACAAATTTGAAACATGAGGTGTTATTTGATTGTCCTCCTTATGAGTGGCGGTCGGGGACGAGCGATGGTCTTTTCCTACCAATCTATCCCCCTAGGAGCATGCGCGTCGTGCCGAGGTTTTTGATGACTTGTAGATTTTTGCAATAAGTATGTGAGTTCTTTATGACTAATGTTGAGTCCATGGATTATACGCACTCTCACCCTTCCAACCTTGCTAACCTCTTCGGTACCATGCATTGCCCTTTCTCACATTGAGAGTTGGTGCAAACTTCGCCGGTGCATCCAAACCCCGTGATATTATACGCTCTTTCACACATAAACCTCCTTATATCTTCCTCAAAACAGCCACCATACCTACCTATTATGGCATTTCCATAGCCATTCCGAGATATATTGCCATGCAACTTTCCACCATTCCGTTTATCATGACATATTCATTATTGTCATATTGCTTAGCATGATCATGTAGTTGACATAGTATTTGTGGCAAATCCACCATTCATAATTCTTTCATACATGTCACTCTTGGTTCATTGCATATCCCGCTACACCGCCGGAGGCATTCATATAGAGTCATACTTTGTTCTAGTATCGAGTTGTAATCATTGAGTTGTAAATAAATAGAAGTGTGATGATCATCATTTTCTAGAGCATTGTCCCAAGTGAGGAAGTATAAAAAAAGGGAGAGAAAGGCGAAACAAAAAAAGAGAAAGGCCAAAACAAATGAGAGAAAAGGAGAGAAGGGACAATGTTACTATCCTTTGCTACACTTGTGCTTCAAAGTAGCACCATAATCTTCATGATAGAGAGTCTCTTGTTTTGTCACTTTCATATACTAGTGGGAATTTTCATTATAGAACTTGGCTTGTATATTCCAACAATGGGCCTCCTCAAGTGCCCTAGGTCTTTGTGAGCAAGCAAGTTGGATGCACACCCACTTAGTTTCTTTTGTTGAGCTTTCATACATTTATAGCTCTAGTGCATCCGTTGCATGGCAATCCCTACTCCTTACATTAACATCAATCGGTGGGCATCTCCATAGCCCATTGATTAGCCCTGTTGATGTGAGACTTTCTCCTTTTTTTGTCTTCTCCACATAACCCCCCTCATTATATTCTATTCCACCCATAGTGCTATGCCCATGGCTCGCGCTCATGTATTACGTGAAAGTTTGTAGGTTTGAGATTACTAAAGTATGAAACAATTGCTTGGCTTGTCATCGGGGTTGTGCATGATGAGAGCATTCTTGTGTGAAGAAAATGGAGCATGACTAAACTATATGATTTTGTAGGGATGACCTTTCTTTGGCCATGTTATTTTGGGAAGACATAATTGCTTTGTTAGTATGCTTGAAGTATTATTATTTGTATGTCAATATGAACTTTAGTCTTGAATCTTTTGGATCTGAATATTCGTACCACAATTAAGAAGAATTACATTAAAATTATGCCAAGTAGCACTCCGCATCAAAAATTCTGTTTTTATCATTTACCTACTCGAGGACGAGCAGGAATTAAGCCTGGGGATGCTTGATACATTTCCAATGTATCTATAATTTTTGATTGCTCCATGCTATATTACCTACTGTTTTGGACATTATTGGGCTTTATTATCCACTTTTATATTATTTTTGGACTAACCTATTAACCGGAGGCCCAGCCCAGAATTGCTGTTTTTTGCCGGTTTTAGGCTTTCGAAGAAAAGGAATATCAAACGGAGTCCAAAAGGAATGAAACCTTCGGGAACGTGATTTTCTCAACGAACAAGACCCAGGAGACTTGGACCCTACGTCAAGACACAAAAGAGGAGGCCACGAGGTAGGGGGCGCCTACACCCCCCCAGGCGCGCCCTCCACCCTCGTGGGCCCCCTGTTGCTCCACCGGCGTACTCCTTCCTCCTATATATACCTACGTACCCCCAAACGATCAGATACGGAGCCAAAATCCTAATTCCACCGCCGCGACTTTCTATATCCACGAGATCTCATCTTGGGGCCTGTTCCAGAGCTCCACCGGAGGGGGCATCGATCACGGAGGGCTTCTACATCATCACCATAGCCCCTCCAATGAAGTGTGAGTAGTTCACCTCAGACCTACGGGTCCATAGTTAGTAGCTAGATGGCTTCTTCTCTCTTTTTGGATCTCAATACAATGTTCTCCCCCTCTCTTGTGGAGATCTATTCGATGTAATCTTCTTTTTGTGGATGTTTGTTAAGACCGATGAATTGTGGGTTTATGATCAAGTCTATCTATGAACAATATTTGAATCTTCTCTGAATTATTTTATGTATGATTGGTTATCTTTGCAAGTCTCTTCGAATTATCAGTTTGGTTTGGCCTACTAGATTGATCTTTCTTGCAATGGGAGAAGTGCTTAGCTTTGGGTTCAATCTTGTGGTGTCCTTTCCCAGTGACAGTAGGGGCAGCAAGGCACGTATTGTATTGTTGCCCTCGAGGACAACAAGATGGGGTTTTCATCATATTGCATGAGTGTATCACTCTACATCATGTAATCTTGCTTAAGGCGTTACTCTGTTTTCATTAACTTAATACTCTAGATGCATGCTGGATAGCGGTCGATGAGTGGAGTAATAGTAGTAGATGCAGGCAGCAGTCGGTCTACTTGTCTCGGACGTGATGCCTATATACATGATCATACCTAGATATTCTCATAACTATGCTCAATTCTGTCAATTGCTCAACAGTAATTTGTTCACCCACCATAGAATACTTATGCTCTCGAGAGAAGCCACTAGTGAAACCTATGCCCCCCGGGTCTATCTTCATCATATTAATCTCCTACTACTTAGTTATTTCCTTTGCTTTTTTACTTTGCTTTTATTTTACTTTGAATCTTTATCACAAAAATACAAAAATCTTATCTTATCATATCTATCAGATCTCACTCTCGTAAGTGGCCGTGTAGGGATTGAAAACCCCTTATCGCGTTGGTTGCGAGGATTTATTTGTCTTGCGCAGGTGCGAGGGACTCGCGCGTAGCCTCCTACTGGATTGATACCTTGGTTCTCAAAAACTAAGGGAAATACTTACGCTACTTTGCTGCATCATCCCTTCCTCTTCGGGGAGAACCAACACAGTGCTCAAGAGGTAGCACCCACCACCTGTCCACGAGGGTGGGGGGCGTGCCTGCCCCCCTAGGGCGCACCCCCTACCTCGTGGCCCCCCTAGAGCTCCTCCGACCTCAACTTCAACTCTATATATTTGCTTTCGGGGAGAAAAAAAATCAGAGAGAAAGATTCATAGCGTTTTACGATACAGAGCCACCGCCAAGCCCTAAAACCTCTCAGGAGAGCTGATCTGGAGTCTGGAGTCCGTTCGGGGCTCCGGAGAGGGGAATCCGTCGCCATCGTCATCATCAACCATCCTCCATCACCAATTTCATGATGCTCACTGCCGTGCATGAGTAATTCCATCGTAGGCTTGCTGGACGGTGATGGGTTGGATGAGATTTATCATGTAATCGAGTTAGTTTTGTGAGGGTTTGACCCCTAGTATCCACTATGTTCTGAGATTGATGTTGCTATGACTTTGCTATGCTTAATGCTTGTCACGAGGGCCTGAGTGCCATGATTCTAGATCTGAACCTATTATGTTTTCATCAATATATGAGATTTGTTGATCCTATCTTGCAAGTCTATAGTCACCTATTATGTTGTTATGATCCGTTAACCCCGAAGTGACAATAATCGGGATACTTACCGGTGATGACCGTAGTTTGAGGAGTTCATGTATTCACTATGTGTTAATGCTTTGTTCCGATACTCTATTAAAAGGAGGCCTTAATATCCCTTCGTTTCCGCTAGGACCCCGCTGCCACGGGAGGGTAGGACAAAAGATGTCATGCAAGTTATTTTCCATAAGCACGTATGACTATATTCGGAATACATGCCTACATTACATCGATGAATTGGAGCTAGTTCTGTGTCACCCTAGGTTATGACTATTACATGATGAACCGCATCCGGCATAATTCTCCATCATTGATCCATTGACTACAAGCTTTCCATATATTGTTCTTCGCTTATTTACTTTTCCGTTGCTATTGCTATCATCACTAAAAAATACCAAAAACATTACTTTTGCTATCATTACCTTTTGCTACCGTTACCACTACCATCATATTACTTTGCTACTAAATACTTTGCTGCAGATATTAAGTTTCCAGGTGTGGTTGAATTGACAACTCAGCTGCTAATACCTGAGAATATTCTTTGGCTCCCCTTGTGTCGAATCAATAAATTTGGGTTGAATACTCTACCCTCGAAAACTGTTGCGATCCCCTATACTTGTGGGTTATCAGCCGCCAATGATTCTGGGGTTCCCTCGCCTCCACTAGCTACTTCGACGCCGGTGGGAGGAGTGGGAACCCAGGGACTTTGTCTCAAGTGCGTATAGTAGGTAGGTTTAGGTTTCCCTTAGTGAGGATTCGATAAATGTCCCTTCACCCTAACCGCATCTCGACGACACCCCATGCGGTGTGGTCTAGGATTCACGAGGGTGGTCTTCCGGCGCTCCTCGATGGCGGCGGATTCGTGGGGCCTTGGTGACGGCGGCGTTGATGCCTGGTGGCTGCTTGGATCTATGAGACTTGCTCTGATGTTCTCCTCTCTTATGGCATGCTGGTCTGGTATGACATTTGTCTTCATGACTTACCGTCCCCGAAGAACAAACTTAGGCCGGTTCTAAATGAGTGGCAGCGGCGGCGTGGCATGGGTTCGTGCGAGAGGCTGGAAGAAGATTTGCGACCCAAAGACCTATTTGCAATTTCTTTATTTGTCTGGGGTGTATGCTGGAGGGTGTTTTAAATAAGATTTTTAAAAAAAATATCAATTCTTTTGTGGTGCAACATGTTCATGTGCGTGATGTCCATGTGAATTTTGGTGAAGTTTGAACATTCCAGGAGCTTGTGGAAAAAAGGAGCATGAGAAAAGGAGCTTGTGGCAAAAAAGACGAATTTCTGGTGCCTGTGAAACTTTTGAAAACAACAGTGCTCACGTCCAATTTTGTCTTTTTTGCCACGAGCTCCTTGAATATCCAAACACCCCTGAAATTTTGTACAAATATCACACATTTGACCATCTAGCACCAAAAAAGGGATTTTTCCCATACATTTGTGCTATCTTTTTATTTTCCTATTCATCGGGTGTAGATGAGACCGGGTACCAAATTGCATTATCGTAAACAAGCAGCTTGATCATAAGTAAATTAGACGCACTTGCTGTTATGTGATTTCTCATCGAGCTCTACTTTCCTCTCTCTTCTCATATATATCCTCTGTGCTCCAAATAATTGAAGTTCTGATTTTTTTCTGAAGTCAAACTTGTTTATGTTTAACCATGTCTATAGGAAAAAATATTAACAAAAGAACACCAATTTTTTTTGGAGTGTATATATAAAGAACACCAATTTTGTCTCACGAAATTGTTTATAAAAAAACTTGGGGGGGGGGGTGGGAGAGGGGGGAGGGGTTGGTCATTACGGTCTTTGACCGTGTTCGTTCGAATTTCATGTGTTTTCTATGAATTATCATTGCAGTTTGATGTGTGAATTAAAAATTTTGATCAGTATTTTGCATTAAGCTTATCTGTCTGAATGCTATAGGCGCTCAGTAAGAAAACCTCTGCACACTTCACTATATTTTTTAATCAAGAAACAAATCCATACGCCGGCCATCAGAACCAATTAGGGTTTTGATCCAAATTTGACTGAGTACCCACATGTAAATGAAGATAGAGGTTTTGTACATAGCTCGGTTGTCATGAAGAGCAGAAAATATTACAAACTACCTAATGCATCCACAACTAATCATGAGATTTGAGCCGGGTCAGGCTAGCACGACACGACCCTGCCATGTCCCAGGCCAAGTCGGGCTTGGGCCAAAGGGCTCGGCCAATCCGGCGTGTCGTGTCTATTGGGGAACGTAGTATTTAAAAAAAATCTACGATCACGCAAGATCTATCTAGGAGAAGCATAGCAATGAGTGGGGAGAGTGTGTCTACGTACCCTCGTAGACCGTAAGCGGAAGCGTTTAGTAACGCGGTTGATGTAGTCGAACGTCTTCGCGATGCAACCGATCTAAGTACCGAACGTACGGCACCTCCGCGTTCAGCACACGTTCATCTCGATGACATCCCTCGATCTCTTGATCTAGTTTAGGACGAGGGAGAGTTCCGTCAGCATGACGGCATGGTGATGGTGATGATGAAGTTACCGGCGCAGGGCTTCGCCTAAGCACTACGACTATATAACCAAGGTGTGTAACTGTGGAGGGGGGCACCGCACACGGCTAACAATTGTTGGTGTGTGTTCTAGCGGTGCCCCCCTTCATATATATAGGTTGGAGGGGAGGAGAGGCAGCCAAGGGGGCGCCCCAAGTAGGATGAATCCTACTTGGGCACCTCCCAACTCGGCCTCCCCCTTTCCTATTCCTATTCGGAGTAGGAAGGGGAGAGGGGGAAAGGGGAATCCTATTCCCCTTTTCTTTCCTCCTTCCCCTTTTCTAATCCAATTTGGCCAGCCCATATGGGAGGGGCGCACCAGCCCCTTAGGGGCTGGTCTGTCCCCCTCTTGGCCCATTAAGGCCCATGTAGTTCCCCCGGGGGGTTCCGATAACCCTTCGGCACTCCGATAATTATCCAGTACCTCTCGGAACTCATTCGGTGTCCGAATAACATCGTCCAATATATCAATCTTTATCTCTTGATCATTTCGAGACTCTTCATCATGTCCGTGATCTCATCCGGGACTCCGAACAATCTTTAGTCATCAGATCACATAACTCATAATACAAATCGTCATCGAACGTTCAAGCGTGCGGACCCTACGGGTTCGAGAAATATGTAGACATGACCGAAACACATCTCCGGTCAATAACCAATAGCGAAACTTGGATGCTCATATTGGCTCCTACATATTCTACGAAGATCTTTATCGGTCAAACCGCATAACAACATACGTTGTTCCCTTTGTCATCGGTATGTTACTTGCCCGAGATTCGATCGTCGGTATCATCATACCTAGTTCAATCTCGTTACCGGCAAGGCTCTTTACTCGTTCTCTAATGCATCATCCCACAACAAACTCATTAGTCACATTGCTTGCAAGGCTTATAGTGATGAGAATTACCGAGAGGGCCCAGAGATACCTCTCCGAAACACGGAGTGACAAATCCTAATCTTGACCTATGCCAACTCAACAAACACCATCGGAGACACATGTAGAGCATCTTTATAATCACCCAGTTATGTTGTGACGTTTTATAGCGCACAAGGTGTTCCTCCGGTATTCGGGAGTTGCATAATCTCTAAGTCACAAAACATGTATAAGTTATGAAGAAAGAAATAGCAGTAAAACTAAACAATCATTGATGAGGAACATGTATAAGTCATGTGTTGTCATTTGATGAACGGGATCACATCATATATCGTTATGCAGTTTGACCGATAAAGATCTTCGTAGAATATGTAGGAACCAATATGAGCATCCAGGTTCCGCTACTGGTTATTGATCGAAGACGTGTCTCGGTCATGTCTACATAGTTCTCGAACCCGTAGGGTCCGCACGCTTAATGTTCGGTGACGACCGGTATTATGAGTTTATGTGTTTTGATGTACCGAAGGTAGTTCAGAGTCCCGGTTGTGATCATGGACATGACGAGGAGTCTCAAAATGGTCAAGACATAAAGATTGATATATTGGACGGCTATATTCGGACACCGGAAGTGTTCTGGGTGATTTCGGAGAAAACCGGAGTACCGGAGGGTTACCAGAACCCCCCCCCCCCCCGGGAGAACTAATGGGCCACATGGGCCTTTGTGGAGAGAGAGAGGGCCGGCCAAGGCAGGCCGCGTGGCCCCTCCCCCTCTGGTCCAAATTGGACTAGGGAAGAGGGGGGGGGGGCAGCGCCCCCCTTTCCTTCTCCCTCTCCTCCTTCCTTTCCCCCTCCTAGTAGGAGTAGGAAAGGGGAGTCCTGCTCCTACTAGGAGGAGGACTCCTCCTCTCCGGGCGTGCCCCAAGGGCCGGCCAACCTCCCCCTTGCTCCTTTATATATGGGGCAAGGGGCACCCTAGAACACACAAGTTGATTGTTTCCAGCCGTGTGCGGTGCCCCTCTCCACCATAATCCACCTCGGTCATATCGTAGCGGTGCTTAGGGGAAGCCCTGTTCTGGTAGCATCATCATCATCATCATCACGCCGTCGTGCTAACAAAGCTCTCCCTCGACACTCTACTGGATCGTGAGTTCGTGGGACATCACCGAGCCGAACGTGTGCATATCTCGGAGGTGCCGTACCTTCGGTGCTAGGATAGGTCGATCGTGAATACGTATGACTACATCAACCGCGTTGTCATAATGCTTCCGCTTACGGTCTACGAGGGTACATGGACAACATTCTTCCCTATCGTTGCTATGCATCACCATGATCTTGCGTGTGTGTAGGAAATTTTTGAAATTACAGCGTTCCCCAACAATGAAATCCTTCATCCAGACTCCTTCATTTGCTGCTTCTGAAGCAGCTATGTACTCCGCTTCACACGTAGATCCTGCCACGATGCTTTGCTTGGAACTGTACCAACTGATAGCTCCACCATTCAATATATATACGTATCCGGTTTGTGACTTAGAGTCATCCGGATCATTGTCAAGGCTTGCATCAACGTAACCGTTTACGACGAGCTCTTTGTCACCTCCATAAACGAGAAACATATCCTTAGTCCTTTTCGGGTATTTCAGGATGTTCTTGATCGCTGTCCAGTGATCCACTCCTAGATTACTTTGGTACCTCCCTGCTAAACTAATAGCAAGGCACACATCTGGTCTGATACACATCATTGCATACAAGAACCTATGGCTGAGGCATAGGGAATGACTTTCATTTTCTCTCCATCTTCTGCAGTGGTCGGGCATTGAGTCTGAATCAACTTCACACCTTGTAACACATGCAAGAACCCTTTCTTTGACTGATCCATTTTGAACTTCTTCAAAACTTTATCAAGGTATGTGCTTTATGAAAGTCCAATTAAGTGTCTTGATCTATCTCTATAGATCTTGATGCCTAATATATAAGCAGCTTCACCAAGGTCTTTCATTGAAAAATTCTTATTCAAGTATCCTTTTATGCTATTTAGAAATTCAGTATCATTTCCAATCAACAATATGTCATCCACATATAATATCAGAAATGCTACAGAGCTCCCACTCACTTTCTTGTAAATACAAACTTCTCCAAAAGTCTGTATAAAACCATATGCTTTGATCACACTATCAAAGCGTATATTCCAACTCCGAGAGGCTTGCACCAGTCCATAACTGGATCGCTGGAGCTCGCACACTTTGTTAGCACCTTTTGGATCGACAAAACCTTCTTGTTTCATCATATACAACTCTTCTTTAAGGTATCCATTAAGGAATGCAATTTTGACATCCATTTTCTGAATTTCATAATCATAAAATGCAGCAATTGCTAACATGATTCGGACAGACTTAAGCATCGCTATGGTTAAGAAGGTCTCATCGTAGTCAACTCCTTGAACTTGTCGAAAACCTTTCGCAACAAGTCGAGCTTTGTAGACAGTAACATTACCGTCAGCGTTAGTCTTCTTCTTGAAGATCCATTTATTTTCTATTGCTTGCCGATCGTCGGGCAAGTCAACCAAAGTCCATACTTTGTTCTCATACATGGATCCCATCTCAGATTTCATGGCCTCAAGCCATTTCACAGAATCTGGGCTCATCATCGCTTCCTCATAGTTCGTAGGTTCATCATGGTCAAGTAACATGACCTCCAGAACATGATTACCGTACCACTCTGGTGCAGATCTTACTCTGGTTGACCTATGAGGTTCAGTAGTAACTTGATCAGAAGTTTCATGATCATCATCATTAGCTTCCTCACTAATTGGTGTAGGAATCACTGGAACTGATTTCTGTGATGAACTACTTTCCAATTCGGGAGAAGGTACAATTACCTCATCAAGTTCTACTTTCCTCCCACTCACTTCTTTCGAGAGAAACTCCTTCTCTAGAAAGGATCCATTCTTAGCAACGAATATCTTGCCTTCGGATTTGTGATAGAAGGTGTACCCAACAGTCTCCTTTGGATATCCTATGAAGACACATTTCTCCGATTTGGGTTCGAGCTTATCAGGTTGAAGCTTTTTCACATAAGCATCACAGCCCCAAACTTTAAGAAACGACAACTTGGGTTTCTTGCCAAACCACAATTCATATGGTGTCGTGTCAACGGATTTAGATGGTGTCCTTGTCGGTGTCAAAACCGGCGGATCTCGGGTAGGGGGTCCCGAACTGTGCGTCTAGGATCGATGGTAACAGGAGACGGGGGACACAATGTTTACCCAGGTTCGGGTCCTCTCGATGGAGGTAATACCCTACTTCCTACTTGATTGATCTTGATGATATGAGTATTACAAGAGTTGATCTACCATGAGATCGTAGAGGCTAAACCCTAGAAGCTAGCCTATGATTATGATTGTTGTATATATCTATCGACTAGCCTGGCCTCGGTTTATATAATGCACCAGAGGCCTAGGATAACAAGAGTCCGAGCCGAATACGTCGGTGGGGAGAAGTCCTTGTCTTGATCCCCAAGTCTTGTGGAATCTTCCTTGTATGCGGCAGCTGTCCGAACTGGCCCATGAGTATACGGCCATGGGGGTCCTCGGCCGAATCTAACAGATTGGGAGATGACGTGGTGAGTACCCCCTAGTCCAGGACACCGTCGGTAGCCCCCTGAACCGGTCTTCAAGTTAGGGATGCTCCTCGATTCTTCTGAACTATTCTTCATCTTTGGTCGTTGGTCTTGAAAACTGGTTCAACAAATCTTCTCATCTTCGATCTTGAGGATCGCCGAAGTGCACCCAAAGAGTTTACACGTCGGGTATCCGAGGAGCCCCTTTAAATTTCCGGCCTTTATTAATGCCTTGTTATTTTTATGCCACACCTCGGGTTTTGAAGTTGTTCCCGGGAGGCAGTGTCCTCTTGTGTCCGAGATCCAATGCCGGACTGCATTCAAGGTATCTTTTGTAGTCGAGCACCAATGCGGGACTACTTCCGAGCTCCAATGCCAAAATGTATCTGAGCTCCAACGCCGGACTGTGTCCAAGCTCCAACGCCGGACTATATCCAAGATGTCATAGATCATCTTGGTCCAAAAAAGTTGAAGGAGTTTAGCCGAGCTTAATGCCGGAAATGCCCTCTATGGAGCTAGCCGCTGGCGCCTGAGCTTTATGCCGGACTGCTTCCAATGTGGTGCACCACCCTGACCGCGGGCTAATTTTTTGTGAATATTTTTAACTGGTGCATTTTATTCTCTGCCGATGTATATCCAGTAGCCCTCAAGGTGTGTATCAGTCTAAAACCCGAGATGCACCTAAAGGTAAGCATAAAACTGCTCTTCCCAGTAGCCCTTGAGACTCAGGTCGATGCGCGAAATTGGCCTGAGGATTAACTCCAAGCTCGGCAGCATATATAGGAATAAAAATGCAGTGTAATATATTAGAGATAATAGTGATCGGCGAACGGGCCCCTGAGAGAGGTGATAACCCACAAGTATAGGGGATCGCAACAGTTTTCGAGGGTAAAGTATTCAACCCAAATTTATTGATTCGACACAAGGGGAGCCAAAGAATACTCTCAAGTATTAGCATCTGAGTTGTCAATTCAACCACACCTGGAAACTTAATATCTGCAGCAAAGTGTTTAGTAGCAAAGTAATATGATAGTAGTGGTAACGGTAGCAAAAGGTAACAGAAGTAAAAGTAATGTTTTTGGTATTTTGTAGTGGTGATAGCAATAGCAACGGGAAAGTAATAAGCGAAGAACAATATATGGAAAGCTCGTAGGCAGTGGATCAGTGATGGAGAATTATGTCGGATGCGGTTCATCATGTAACAGTCATAACCTAGGGTGACATAGAACTAGCTCCAGTTCATTGATATAATGTAGGCATGTATTCCAAATATAGTCATACGTGCTTATGGAAAAGAACTTGCATGACATCTTTTGTCCTACCCTCCTGTGGCAGCGGGGTCCTTACGGAAACTAAGGGATATTAAAGCCTCCTTTTAATAGAGTACCGGAATAAAGCATTAACACATAGTTAATACATGAACTCCTCAAACTATGGTCATCACCGGTAAGTATCCCGATTATTGTCACTTCGGGGTTAATGGATCATAACACATAATAGGTGACTATAGACTTGCAAGATAGGATCAAGAACACTCATATATTGATGAAAACATAATAGGTTCAGATCTGAAATCATGGCACTCGGGCCCTAGTGACAAGCATTAAGCATAGCAAAGTCATAGCAACATCAATCTCAGAACATAGTGGATACTAGGGATCAAACCCTAACAAAACTAACTCGATTACATGATAGATCCCATCCAACCCATCATCGTCCAACAAGCCTACGATGGAATTACTCACGCACGGTGGTGAGCATCATGAAATTAGTGATGGAGGATGGTTGATGATGACGATGGCGACGGATTCCTCTCTCCGGAGCCCCGAACGGACTCCAGATCAGCCCTCCCGAGAGGTTTTAGGGCTTGGCGGCGGCTCCGTATCGTAAAACACGACGAGTTCTTCTCTCTGATTTTTTTCTCCCCGAAACACAATATGTAGAGTTGGAGTTGGAGTCGGAGAGGCACCAGGGGGCCCACGAGGTAGGGGGCACGCCCTAGGGGGGCAGGTGCGCCCCCACCCTCGTGGAGAGGTGGTGGGCCCCCTGGCCTTCATCTTTTGCAGGTATTTTTTATATTTTCCAAAAATTTGCTTCGTGAAGTTTCAGGTCATTCCGAGAACGTTTGTTTCTGCACATAAATAACACCATGGTAATTCTGCTGAAAACAGCGTCAGTCTGGGTTAGTTCCATTCAAATCATGCAAGTTAGAGTCCAAAACAAGGGCAACTGTGTTTGGAAAAGTAGATACCTTGGAGACGTATCAAGAGGGTCGTGAGAAGTCGCCGTGATATATTAGCTTGATGCCAGATAGGTCCAGATGGTACTTATTGTTGTCCGAAGACGCGCTTTGCCATAGTTCCATCAAGCCGAACACTGAGCCCTTTGAATTTTCTACATTGAATAGGCAATGCAGTAGCCCCCGAGACACTTATCGGGTGGCAACACCAGATCAGGGGATCTATGTGCCCCTTTAATATTTGTAAATAATGAGCGCAAAGCCCAGTAGCCCCGAGCCTTAATGTGGGCATGGGTGGCCGAATTAAGGGTCGATATCCAGAGTAAAATCACAGATTATGTGTAATGATTCTATGTACCCAAGTACTTTACATCATTATTTTGACTCCATTGCGACCGTTCATCAGTTGAAAGTGGCCCATCGTTGGCCTCTACCCCTTAGATACTACGCAGGGTGTTTCCGCAATAACAAAACAACCCTTAGCCGACGTCTCGGTGCCCGAAGGCGGTTGTGTTAGCGGAAACGAGGCAATCAGATATGCGGGGTTTATAACTTTCGCTTAGTCATAGGATCTTTAAACTGGGGAAGCTAGCTATGAGCCCCCGGTTAGTGTTCGGCAACATCCGAGGTCAAGCCGTAAACACTTCGACCAATGTTATGAATGGCCCGTCATTTAACATAGTCATTGGATCGCTGACCAGTTTACGCCTATTGTAACAGTCAGTTTTCGGCTTTCTCCACTGAGGTGCTTAACCATGCGAGCTGGAAGCACAATCGCAGTGGTTCTCCCTTTGCACACCTAGCCGAACAAAGTGGAACGTAGGAGGCAAGCACAGGAGCCGGGCAACCCATCTATTGACCAAAGACACAATTCGAAACCGATGCATATATGGCAATATCCGAGAGTGTTTTTGCCGAATCTCTAAAGGTGTCCAGCGTTGCACCATGAGACTAATGCTGGAAACACACAAATAGTTTAAAAGTGCCATAGGCTTGGAAAACCAAAAAACATTGGTGAAAACATGACGTCCGAATAAGATCAAGTGTTCGGTGCCAATCTGAAAACTGGACTTTAGAAAAAAAGTGCTTCTGTCGTGCTTTAACATGACACATCCTATCTCTAGACTTCAAGTGGGCCAGCCTACGGCTTCAACCTCCTATCCCGAAGGCGGAGTACTTCTCATTAGGCCAGTTTAGCAAACTAAACTCTAGCAGCTTTGAGAGAGAAATTAGGCTCCCCGGCTAGTGACCACACACTCGTGTCAAAAAAGGGAGTGGTAAATAATAATAATAATAAAACTTTGCAACGACTAAGAAGAAGAACACTTATTATAAAATGGCCCATATAAATTTAAGAGCCCCCAAGTGACTTGGGTAAAATAATTTTATGTATAATGATCCTATGTACCGAAGTACTTATATCATATTTGTGTTCACACGAACAAGGAACAAAGCCGTACAAGTGTAATTATTTGCAAGAGGAAAGGCTTCATAAAGGAAGCCCCCAAGTAAACGGGGTATTTGAATTTGTGTGTCACAAACAAAGTTTTGACAAGGAAATTTGAATTCGTAGATTGTCGGAGATTCCTCCATCGAAACTCGACGAAATTTTGCATGGCTGTTGTAGACGTACTTTCGCACTATTCCACCGAAGCAATCGTCAAACCGACGCTCAAGGAGGCGGTGACGGCGGATACAAGTTCGCTGTCCATAAAAATAGCACGGCCGCCCGAGAGCAATGTTGATGTTGAGCCGTCGAGCTCCATGGATGATTCCTCTATGATCATGATAGAGATCGGAGTTGATGTTGAAGAAGGCCCCCGTCTGAACATGACGATCAGAGATGGAGCACGGTCCTCGGTCCAGCCAAGGTGTCCAGTCGAGTCGGCGACGAAGATGCCGGCGTCGTAGTTGACCTGCGGGCGAGCCATTGATCCTTTTGCCGATCACACAATAGAACTCTCAATGAAAGCACCAATGCCTGTGTCAAAACTGGCGGATCTCGGGTAGGGGGTCCCGAAATGTGCGTCTAGGATCGATGATAACAGAAGACGGGGGACACAATGTTTACCCAGGTTTGGACCCTCTCGATGCAGGTAATACCCTACTTTCTGCTTGATTGATCTTGATGATATGAGTATTAAAAGAGTTGATCTACCACGAGATCGTAGAGGCTAAACCCTAGAAGTTAGCCTATGATTATAATTGTTGTATATATCAATCGACTAGCCTAGCCTCGGTTTATATAATGCACCAGAGGCCTAGGATAACAAGAGTCCTAGCCGAATACGCCGGTGGGGAGAAGTCCTTGTCTTGATCGCCAAGTCTTGTGGAATCTTCCTTGTATGCGGCAGCTGTCCGAACTAGCCCATGAGTATACGGCCATGGGGGTCCTCGGCCCAATCTAACAGATTGGGAGATGACGTGGTGAGTACCCCCTAGTCCAGGACACCGTCAGTCCTATTTAACGTGAATGTAGCCATCTCTAAAGCATAACCCCAAAACGATAGCGGTAAATCAGTAAGAGACATCATAGATCGCACCATATCTAATAAAATACAATTACGACATTCGGACACACCATTACGCCGTGGTGTTCCAGGTGGCGTAAGTTGCGAAACTATTCCACATTGTTTCAAATGAAGACCAAACTCGTAACTCAAATATTCTCCTCCACGATCAGATCGTAGAAACTTTATTTTCTTGTTACGATGATTTTCCACTTCACTCTGAAATTCTTTAAACTTCTCAAATGTTTCAGATCAAGTAGATATACCCATATCTGCTCAAATCATCTGTGAAGGTCAGAAAATAACAATACCCGCCGTGAGCCTCGACACTCGTCGGACCGCATACATCAGTATGTATTATTTCCAGCAAGTTTGTTGCTCGCTCCATTGTTCCGGAGAACGGAGTCTTAGTCATCTTTGAAGGAAATATGCCCTATAGGCAATAGTAAAGTTGTTATTTATATTTCCTTATATCATGATAACTGTTTATTATTCATGCTAGAATTGTATTAATTGGAAACTTAGTACATGTGTGAATACATAGACAAATAGAGTGTCCCTAGTATGCCTCTACTAGACTAGCTCATTAATCAAAGATGGTTAAGTTTCCTAGCCATAGACCTGTGTTGCCATTTGATGAACGGGATCACATCATTAGAGAATGATGTGATGGACAAGACTCATCTGTTAGCTTAGCACTATGATCATTTAGTTTATTGCTATTGCTTTCTTCATGACTTATACATGTTCCTATGACTATGAGATTATGCAACTCCCGAATACCGAAGGAACACTTAGTGTGCTATCAAACGTCACAACGTAACTGTGTGATTATGAAGATGCTCTACAAGTGTCTCCGATGGTGTTTGTTGAGTTGGCATAGATCGAGATTAGGATTTGTCACTCCGTGTTTCGGAGAGGTATCTTTGGGCCCTCTCGGTAATGCACATCACTATAAGCCTTGCAAACAATGTGACTAATGAGTTAGTTACGGGATGATGCATTATGGAACGAGTAAAGAGACTTGCCGATAACGAGATTGAACTAGGTATGATGATACCGACGATCAAATCTCAGGCAAGTAACATACCGATGACAAAGGGAACAACGCATGTTGTTATGCGGTTTGACCGATAAAGATTTTCGTAGAATATTTAGGAGCCAATATGAGCATCCATGTTCCGCTATTGGTTATTGACCGAAGATGTGTCTCAGTCATGTCTACATAGTTCTCGAACCCGTAGGGTCTGCACGCTTAACGTTCGATGACGATTTGTATTATGAGTTTCGTGTTTTGATGAACCAAAGTTTGTTCGGAGTCCCGGATGAGATCACGGACATGACGAGGATTCTCGAAATGGTTGAGACATACAGATTGATATATTGGAAGGTTATGTTTGGACACCGGAATGGTTTTGGATAGGTTAGGGCATTTTCCGGAGTACGGGAGGGGGGAGGGGTTAACGAAACCCCCTGGGGGTTAGTGGGCCTTCATGGGCCCTAGTGGAATAGAGAAGGCAGCGGCCAAGTGGAGGCGTGCACCCCCCAGGCCCAATCCGAATTGGACTAGGATTGGGGGGGGGGGCGGCCCCCTTTCCTTCTTCTCCTTCCTCTCTTTGCCCCTTCTCCTTCTTAGAATAGGAAGCGGGGGGGGGGGGGGGGGGGGGCGAATCCTACTTGGACCGGGAGTCCAAGTAGGACTCCTGCCCTTGGCGCGCCACACCTTGGGCGGCCTCCTCCTCCCCCTCCTTTATATACGTGGGAGGGCGCCCCCCAAAGACACACCAAAGTTTCTCTTAGCCGTGTGCGGTGCCCCCCTCCACAGTTACACACCTCAGTCATATCATCGTACTGCTTAGGCGAAGCCCTGCACCGGTGAACTTCATCATCACCATCACCACGCTGTCATGCTGACGGAACTCTCCCTCGGGCTCAACTGGATCAAGAGTTCGAGGGACATCACCGAGCTGAACGTGTGCTGATCGCAGAGGTGCCGTTCTTTCGGTACTTGGATCGGTTGGATCGCAAAGACGTTTGACTACATCAACCGCGTTACTAAACGCTTCCTCTTTCGGTGTACGAGGGTACGTAGACACACTCTCCCCGCTCGTTGCTATGCATCTCCTAGATAGATCTTGCGTGATCGTAGGTAATTTTTTTTGAAATACTGCGTTCCCCAACAATCTTGCCCATGAGGCATGCATGGTTCGCAAGCATCAAGTGATTCCAAAAGTCCATCAACATGGAGTTTCTCCATGCGCTTTACACCAATATGACCTAAACGACAGTGCCACAAATAAGTTGCACTATCATTATTAAACTTGTATCTTTTGGCTTCAATACTATGAATATGTGTATCACTACTATCGAGATTCAATAAAAATAAACCACTCATCAAGGGTGCATGACCATAAAATATATTACTCATATAAATAGAACAACCATTATTCTCTAATTTAAATGAATAATCTTCTTGCATCAAACAAGATCCAGATATAATGTTCATGCTTAACGCTGGCACCAAATAACAATTATTTAGATCTAAAACTAACCCCGAAGGTAGATGTAGAGGTAGCATGCCGACGGCGATCACATCGACATTGGAACCATTTCCCACGCGCATCGTCATCTCGTCCTTATCCAATCTTTTTTAATCCATAGCTCCTGTTTTGAGTTGCAAATATGAGCAACAGAGCCAGTATCAAATACACAGACGCTACTACGAGCATTAGTAAGGTACACATCAATAACATGTATATCAAATATACCTTTCACTTTGCCATCCTTCTTATCCACCAAATACTTGGGGCAGTTCCGCTTCAAGTGACCAGTCCCTTTGCAGTAGAAGCACTCAGTCTCAGGCTTAGGTCCAGACTTGGGCTTCTTCACTTGAGCAGCAACTTGTTTGCCATTCTTCTTGAAGTTCCCCTTCTTCCCTTTGCCATTCTTCTTGAAACTAGTGGTCTTATTAACCATCAACACTTGATGCTCCTTCTTGATTTCTACCTCCGCAGCCTTTAGCATCGCGAAGAGCTCGGGAATTGTCTTATCCATCCCTTGCATATTATAGTTCATCACGAAGCTTTTGTAGCTTGGTGGCAGTGATTGAAGAACTCTGTCAATGGCACTATCATCAGGAAGATTAACTCCCAGTTGAGTCAAGTGGTTGTGGTACCCAGACATTTTGAGTATATGTTCACTGATAGAACTATTCTCCTCCATTTTGCAGCTGTAAAACTTATTGGAGACTTCATATCTCTCAATCCGGGCATTTACTTGAAATATTAACTTCAACTCCTAGAACATCCCGTATGCTCCATGACATTCAAAACTTCGTTGAAGTCTCGGTTCTAAGCCGTAAAGCATGGCACACTGAACTATCGAGTAGTCATCAACACGCGACTGCCAGACATTCACAATGTTTGCAGTTGCTGGCGTGGGTGGTACACCTAACGGTGCTTTCAGGATGTAATTCTTCTATGCAGCAATGAGGATAATCCTCAAGTTATGGACCCAGTCCATGTAGTTGCTACCATCATCTTTCAACTTAGCTTTCTCTAGGAACGCATTAAAATTCAAGGGAATGGTAGCATGGCCATTGATCTACAACAACATAGACATGCAAAATACTATCAGGTACTAAGTTCATGATAAATTAAAGTTGAATTAATCATATTACTTAAGAACTCCCACTTAGATAGACATCTCTCTAGTCATCTAAGTGATCACGTGATCCATATCAACTAAACCATGTCCGATCATCACGTGAGATGGAGTAGTTTTCAATGGTGAACATCACTATGTTGATCATATATACTATATGATTCACATTCAACCTTTTGGTCTTAGTGTTCCGAGGCCATATCTGCATATGCTAGGCTCGTCAAGTTTAACCCGAGTATTCTGCGTGTGCAAAACTGGCTTGCACCAGTTGTATGTGAACATAGAGCTTATCACACCCAATCATCACGTGGTGTCTTGGCACGACGAACTGTAGCAATGGTGCATACTCAGGGAGAACACTTATACCTTGAAATTTAGTGAGAGATCATCTTATAATGCTACCGCCGTACTAAACAAAATAAGATGCATAAAAGATAAACATCACATGCAATCAAAATAAGTGATATGATATGGCCATCATCATCTTGTGCCTTTGATGTCCATCTCCAAAGCACCGTCATGATCACCATCGTCATCGGCTTGACACCTTGTTCTCCATCGTAGCATCGTTGTCGTCTCGCCAACTATTGCTTCTACGACTGTCGCTACTGCTTAGTGATAAAGTAAAGCAATTACATGGCGATTGCATTTCATACAATAAAGCGACAACCATATGGCTGCTGCCAGTTGCCGATAACTTATACAACACATGATCATCTCATACAACAATTTATATATCATCATGTCTTGACCATATCACATCACAACAAGCCCTGCAAAAACAAGTTAGACGTCCTCTATTTTGCTGCTGCAAGTTTTACATGGCTGCTACGGGCTTCTAGCAAGAACCTTTCTTACCTATGCATCAAAACCACAACGATTTTTCGTCAAGTGTGTTTTTTTAACCTTCAACAAGGACCGGGCGTAGTCGAACTCGATTCAACTAAAGCTAGAGAAACAGACACCCGCTAGCCACCTGTGTGCGAAGCACGTCAGTAGAACCAGTCTCGTGAGCGCAGTCATGTAATGTCGGTCCGGGCCGCTTCATCCAACAATACCGCCGAATCAAAGTAAGACGTTACTGTTGGGGAATGCAGTAATTTCAAAAAATTTCCTATGCACACGCAAGATCATGGTGATGCATAGCAATGAGAGGGGAGAGTGTTGTCTACGTACCCTCGTAGACCGGAAGCAGAAGCGTTAGCACAACGCGGTTGATGTAGTCGTATGTCTTCACGGCCCGACCGATCAAGCACCGAAACTATGGCACCTCCGAGTTCTAGCACACGTTCAGCTCGATGTCGATCCCCGGACTCCGATCCAGCAGAATGTCGGGGAAGAGTTCCGTTAGCATGACGGCATGGTGAAGATCTTGATGGTCTACCATTGCAGGGCTTCGCCTAAGCACCGCTACAATATTATCGAGGATTATGGTGGAGGAGGGAACCGCACACGGCTAATAGATCTCAAGGATCAATTGTTGTGTCTAGAGGTGCCCCCTACCCCCGTATATAAAGGATCAACGGGGAGGGGCAGCCGGCCAGGAGGAGGCGCGCCAGGGAGGAGTCGTACTCCTACCGGGAGTAGGACTCCCTCCTTTCCTTGTCCAACTAGGAGAGGGGGAAGGAAGGGAGAGAGGAGAGAAAGGAAAGGGGGGCGCCGCCCCTCCCTCCTTGTCCAATTCGGACTAGAGGGGGAGGGGCGTGCAGGCTGCCTGGCCGCCCCTCCTTTGCTCCACTTTGGGCCCATGAGGCCCATTAACCCCCCTGGGGGGGAGGGTCCGGTAACCCCCGATACTCCGTTTTATATCCGATAACTCCCGGAACCATTCCTGTGTCTGAATATAGTCGTCCAATATATCAATCTTTATGTCTTGACTATTTCGAGACTCCACGTTATGTCCGTGATCACATCCGGGACTCCGAACAACCTTCGGTACATCAAAATATATAAACTCATAATGAAACTGTCATCGTAACGTTAAGCGTGCGGACCATACGGGTTCGAGAACAATGTAGACATGACCGAGACACGTCTCTGGTCAATAACCAATAGCAGAACCTGGATGCTCATATTTTCTCCTACATATTCTATGAAGATCTTTTATCGGTCAGACCGCATAACAACATATGTTGTTCCCTTTGTCATCGGTATGTTACTTGCCCGAGATTCGATCATCGGCATCTCAATACCTAGTTCAATCTCGTTACCGGCAAGTCTCTTTACTCGTTCCATAATACATCATCTCGCAACTAACTCATTAGTTGCAATGCTTGCAAGGCTTAGGTGATGTGCATTACCGAGAGGGCCCAGAGATACCTCTCCGACAATCGGAGTGACAAATCCTAATCTCGAAATACGCCAACCCAACAAGTACCTTCGGAGACACCTGTAGAGCACCTTTATAATCACCCAGTTACGTTGTGATGTTTGGTAGCACACAAAGTGTTCCTCTGGTAAACGGGAGTTGCATAATCTCATAGTCATAGGAACATGTATAAGTCATGAAGAAAGCAATAGCAACAAACTAAACGATCAAGTGCTAAGCTAACGGAATGGGTCAAGTCAATCACATCATTCTCCTAATGATGTGATCCCGTTAATCAAATGACAACTCATGTCTATGGTTAGGAAACATAACCATCTTTGATCAACGAGCTAGTCAAGTAGAGGCATACTAGTGACACTCTGTTTGTCTATGTATTCACACATGTATTATGTTTTCGGTTAATACAATTTTAGCACAAATAATAAACATTTGTCATGATATAAGGAAATAAATAATAACTTTATTATTGCCTCTAGGGCATATTTCCTTCAGTTACTAGTAAGCAGTATGACTATTATCGCATACAACTCATTGTGTTCTACTCGTGCATATAACATCTACGCATAGACCAGGCTCGGATGCCACTGTTGGGGAACGTAGTATTTCAAAAAAATTCCTACGATCACGCAAGATCTATCTAGGAGAAGCATAGAAATGAGCGGGGAGAGTGTGTCTACATACCCTCGTAGACTATAAGCGGAAGCGTTTAGTAACGTAGTTGATGTAGTCGAACGTCTTCGCGATCCAATCGATCCAAGTACCGAACGTACGGCACCTCCGCGTTCAGCACACGTTCAGCTCGATGACGTCCCTCGATCTCTTGATCCAGTTGAGGACGAGGAATAGTTCCGTCAGCATGACGGCGTGGCGATGGTGATGATGAAGTTACCGGCGCAGGGCTTCGCCTAAGCACTACGACGATACACTAGTAGAAAAAGGGTCAAATGTGAAGCACATTAGTGCCGGTTTGAATTTGAGCCGGCACTAATGTGACCATTAGTGCCGGTTCCAACGGCTAGGCGGGCGGGCATCATTAGTACCGGTTCGTGGGTAACCTTTAGTACCGGTTCATGCCACGAACCGGTACTAATGAGGCTGTGTCAGGCTATGGTCGGTCTGGGGCCCCCACGAACACCTTTAGTACCGGTTCATGCCATGAACCGGTACTAGAGTTTCTTTGTAAGCTGATTTTTAGTCCCACCTGGCCAAGAGAGAGGCAGTATGAGCGGTTTATAAGCCGTGAGTGCACAGACAATGACGAAGAGTTGCAATGCTCACCTACATGTTGATTAGCTTCAAGCCTTGCGGAATAGCATAGATTGCACTGAGCTATGTGTAGTGCACTCTACACTGTTCCGAATGGCTTGAAGCAAATTAGCCAGCATTGCACCTCTTTTTTATTTTTAATAACTTATTTGAACTCCGGACTTCTTTTGTGTTTAGTATGCAGCATTCAAAGCGACGTCATCAATTTCCAACATGTTCTGACATCATTTGTTGTTTTTCGGTCATTTAACGCATGTACTAACTACACTATTCCGAATGGCTTGAAGCAAATTAACCAGCATTGCACCTCTTTTTTATTTTTAATAACTTATTTGAACTCCGAACTTCTTTTGTGTTCAGTATGCAGCATTCAAAGTGACGTCATCAATTTCCAACATGTTCTGACATCATTTGTTGTTTTTCGGTCATTTACCTAATTGTTTTAGAGAGCTAAATGACCGTGAAATTGAAAATCACTACAAAATGAATCCTGAAAATGTTGAAACTTGGCATGGTATCATCATATCACCCGCATAGCATGCGCGAAAGAGTAGAGAGGGTCATGGCAAAAACTGGACACACTTCGTGTACAAACTGGACATACTCTTTCGGAGTATCAGGGTTTCGGACGAGAACTCATCCGTTACACGGCCACTTCAATGTTTTTTAAACTTATTTGAACTCCGGACTTCTTTTGTGTTCAGTATGCAGCATTCAAAGCGACGTCATCAATTTCCAACATGTTCTGACATCATTTGTTTTTTTCAGTCATTTACCTAATTGTTTAGAGAGCTAAATGACCGTGAAATTGAAAATCACTACAAAATGAATCCTGAAAATGTTGAAACTTGGCATGGTATCATCATATCACCCGCATAGCATGTGCGAAAGAGCAGAGAGGGTCACGGCAAAAACTGGACGCACTTCGTGTACAAACTGGACATACTCTTTCGGAGTATCAGGGTTTCGGATGAGAACTCATCTGTTACACGGCCACTTCAATCTTTTTTAAACTTATTTGAACTCCGGACTTCTTTTGTGTTCAATATGCAGCATTCAAAGCGACGTCATCAATTTCCAACATGTTCTGACATCATTTGTTGTTTTTCGGTCATTTACCTAATTGTTTTAGAGAGCTAAATGACCGTGAAATTGAAAATCACTACAAAATGAATACTGAAAATGTTGAAACTTGGCATGGTATCATCATATTACCCGCATAGCATGCGCGAAAGAGTAGAGAGGGTCACGACAAAACTGGACGCACTTCGTGTACAAACTGGACATACTCTTTGAGAGTATCAGGGTTTCGGACGAGAACTCATCTGTTACACGGCCACTTCAATGTTTTTTAAACTTATTTGAACTCCGGACTTCTTTTGTGTTTAGTATGCAGCATTCAAAGCGACGTCATCAATTTCCAACATGTTCTGACATCATTTGTTCTTTTTCGGCCATTTAACTAATTGTTTAGAGAGCTAAATGACCGTGAAATTGAAAATCACTACAAAATGAATTCTGAAAATGTTGAAACTTGGCATGGTATCATCATATCACCCGCATAGCATGCGCGAAAGAGTAGAGAGGGTCACGGCAAAAACTGGACGCACTTCGTGTACAAACTGGACAAACTCTTTCAGAGTATCAGGGTTTCGGATGAGAACTCATCTGTTACACGGCCACTTCAATGTTTTTTAAACTTATTTGAACTACGGACTTCTTTTGTGTTCAGTATGCAGCATTCAAAGCAACGTCATCAATTTCCAACATGTTCTGACATCATTTGTTGTTTTTCGGTCATTTACCTAATTGTTCAGTATGCAGCATTCAATTTCCAGAAGAAAATAAATAGAAGAAAATAAATAATGGAGAAAATAAAAAACTATACAAAAAAATTACTCGAAAATAAATAGAAGAAAATAAATAATGCAGAAAAAAAAAACTATATAAAAAACTACTCAAAAATAAATAGAAGAAAATAAGTAATGCAGAAAAGAAAAAACTATATAAAAAATTTGTTGGCGCGCTGCCCAGTGGGCCTGCCAGACCTAGGGTGTGCAAATGCAGGCCCAGAAGGGCCAGCAGACTCACAGGGCAGCGCGCCCTAATTAATTAGGCCCAGAAGCCTGCTATATAGAGGAGTTCGAAGAGGTTGCCGCGGCTAGGTTTATAAACCAATGCGGCCGCCCTTCGCCGGGCGAGGTGGGACTAAACTTTGGGGTGGCAGCGCGAGGCCTTTAGTACCAGTCGGTGGCTCCAACCGGTACTAAAGACCACCCTTTAGTACCGGTTGGAACCACCAACCGGTACTAAAGGCCTGCTCTTCCCGCCTCTTGGCCTGGCCAAAGTTGGCCTTTAGTACCGGTTGGTGGCTCCAACCGGTACTAAAGGCCTCTCCTATATATACAACACTTACGAAAATTTCAGTTACATCTCCCCACTTTCGTCTCCAACCTCTCGCGACATCACCGCGCGCCGCTCGAACCCGTCGTCGCCGCCCGTTGCCCGTCGTCCGTCGTCGTCCTCGCTGTCCCCGCCGCTGCCCGTCGTCGTCGTCTCACGCCGCCGCCCCGAACGCCGCGCACCGCCGTCCATCGTCGTCGCACCGCGGTCCCGTACGTCTCTCGCTCTCGCGTACCCGCTCCGCCGTCCATCGTCGTCGCCCCCGCCCCGTACGCCGGCGCCCTCGCTCGTATGTACGGGGCGGCGGCGTATGGGGCTGCACTTCAGTGTACGTACGTATACGTACACAAACACACACATACACACATACACACACATATATACGTACACATACATACACACACACACACACATTTTTTTACTTATTTTCTGTTTTCTGTTTTTTAGAAAAGTTAATTAGATGATCGAGTGTTAGATTAATGTCGAATGTTAGATGAATTAGCTAGATAGAAAATTGTCGAACTAGAGATTTGAACTAGTTGAATAATTAATATAACTAATTTATTTTTAGTAAGAAAATTGTCGAACTAGTTTATTTAGGTTTATGATATTTGAACTAGTTGAATAATTAATATAACTAGTTTTTTTAGTAAGAAAATTTAGGTATCTGAGATTTGATGATGTAATTAAAATATTATTTGTTAATGAGTTTTTCTATTTATTTAATTTTTTTATATATTTTGAGTTTATATAAATGTTAGATTAATGTCGAATGTTAGATGAATTAGATAGAAAAGTTAAATATATAGTAATGTCAATTGTTAGAGATGAATATAGTTAGATATATTAATGTCAAATGTTAGATGAATATATATTTGGCTACATATTAATTAATGTTAGATAGTAATAAGTGTTTAATGTTTCACCTATATGAACATATATAGGAAATGTCATCTGACGACGAAAAATATTTCATTATGTGCGAACACTGTGAAGACCAGCGCGGCCTGTGCGACAGAAATTTCCTTGTTGATGGTAGGCGCTTCAGCATCAAGTTGGATGAGACATTCAAAGTGGATACAGTAAGTCACAACGGCAATTATTATTTGAATGCAAAACTTATGCTTCATTTGCTTCAACTTATAATTTTAAAGCATGACTTATGCTTCATTTGCTTCAACTTATAAATTTAAATTTTCACTATTCTACTAGCGCATCCCCTGCCATGCAAGAATTTTTGTCTTGGATAAGATAGGTTTTAGTGCTATAGATGATATGGAGGTAAAGAGAGTTTACTTGAAGACGGAGCATGGGTATACTTTCAACGTCAAATTATATAATGGAGACACATAAACCCATTTTGAATGCAAAACTTGGCAAGCACTATGCAAGGCTTATGCATTTGAGCCTCGTATGGTTGTCACCTTTGATATTCGTACGGAAGATGATATTGAAGGTAATATAGACATCTGGGTCGATGTGCAAACACCTCCAGTTCTACCATTATGTGGATTTTTCTCAACCATGCATGCATATGTTTATGTCTTTGATACAGTTTATTCAAAAATAGTTGACAACTAATTTATATTGTCAACTTATTTCGGTTCAAGCAAACATGTCCGGCGCTTGGTAGACAGGACCTACTACTGCCCCGGTGTAGGAAATATGCCCTAGAGGCAATAATAAAGTTATTATTTATTTCCTTATATCATGATAAATGTTTATTGTTCATGCTAGAATTGTATTAACCGGAAACATAATACATGTGTGAATACATAGACAAACAGAGTGTCACTAGTATGCCTCTACTTGACTAGCTCGTTAATCAAAGATGGTTATGTTTCCTAACCATGGACAAAAGAGTTGTTATTTGATTAACGAGGTCACATCATTAGTTGAATGATCTGATTGACATGACCCATACCATTAGCTTAGCACACGATCGTTTAGTATGTTGCTATTGCTTTCTTCATGACTTATACATGTTCCTATGACTATGAGATTATGCAACTCCCGTTTGCCGGAGGAACACTTTGGGTGCTACCAAACGTCACAACGTAACTGGGTGATTATAAAGGAGCATTACAGGTGTCTCCAAAGGTAGATGTTGGGTTGGCGTATTTCGAGATTAGGATTTGTCACTCCGATTGTCGGAGAGGTATCTCTGGGCCCTCTCGGTAATGCACATCACTTAAGCCTTGCAAGCATTGCAACTAATGAGTTAGTTGTGGGATGATGTATTACAGAACGAGTAAAGAGACTTGCCGGTAACGAGATTGAACTAGGTATTGGATACCGACGATCGAATCCCGGGCAAGTAACATACCGATGACAAAGGGAACAACGTATGTTGTTATGCGATCTGACTGATAAAGATCTTCGTAGAATATGTAGGAGCCAATATGGGCATCCAGGTCCCGCTATTGGTTATTGACCGGAGACGTGTCTCGGTCATGTCTACATTGTTCTCGAACCGTAGGGTCGCACGCTTAAGGTTTCGATGACAGTTGTATTATGAGTTTATGAAGTTTTGATGTACCGAAGGAGTTCGGAGTTCCGGATTAGATCGGGGACATGACGAGGAGTCTCGAAATGATCGAGACGTAAAGATCGATATATTGGACGACTATATTCGGACATCGGAAAGGTTCCGAGTGATTTGGGTATTTTTCGGAGTACCGGGTAGTTACGGGAGAGGTAATGGGCCTTGATGGGCTTTAGTGGGAAGAGGAAAAGGCTGCTGCGCCCCCCTCCCCTTTGGTCCGAATTGGACTAGGGAAAAGGGGGCCGGCCACCTCTCCTTCTCCTCCTATTCCTTCTCACTTCCTCCCCTTTTGGTGGACTCCTACTAGGACTTGGAGTCCTAGTAGGACTCCCTATCCTGGCCGCACCTTTGCCTTGGCCGGCCTCCTCCTCCTCCATCCTTTATATACAGGGGCAGGGGGCACCCCATAGACACACAAGTTGATCCTTGAGATCGTTCCTTAGCCGTGTGCGGTGCCCCCTGCCACCAAATTCCACCTCGATCATACCGTTGCAGTGCTTAGGCGAAGCCCTGCGTCGGTAGTACATCAAGATCGTCACCACGCCGTCGTGCTGATGGAACTCTTCCTCGACGCTTTGCTGGATCGGAGCCCGAGGATCATCATCGAGCTGAATGTGTGCTAAGAACTCGGAGGTGCCGGAGTAACGGTGCTTGGATCGGTCGGATCGGGAAGAAGACGTACGACTACTTCCTCTATGTTGTGTGATCGCTTCCGCAGTCGGTCTGTGTTGGTACATAGACAACACTCTCCCCCTCGTTGCTATGCATCACCATGATCTTGCGTGTGCGTAGGAAATTTTTTGAAATTACTACGTTCCCCAACAGTGGTATCAGAGCCTAGGTTTTATGGTTTGATGTTATTTGCACGAGTAGAACACAAGTGAGTTGTGGGCGATACAAGTCATACTGCCTACCAGCATGTCATACTTTCGTTCGGCGGTATTGTTGGACGAGACGACCCGGACCAACCTTACGCGTACGCTTACGCGAGACCAGTTCCCTCGACGTGCTTTGCACATAGATGGCTTGCGGGCGACTGTCTCTCCAACTTTAGTTGAACCAAGTGTGGCTACGCCCGGTCCTTGAGAAGGTTAAAACGGAGTCTATTTGACAAACTATCGTTGTGGTTTTGATGCGTAGGTGAGATGAGTTCTTGCTTAAGCCCGTAGCAGCCACGTAAAACTTGCAACAACAAAGTAGAGGACGTCTAACTTGTTTTTGCAGGGCATGTTGTGATGTGATATGGTCAAGGCATGATGCTAAATTTTATTGTATGAGATGATCATGTTTTGTAACCGAGTTATCGGCAACTGGCTGGAGCCATATGGTTGTCGCTTTATTGTATGCAATGCAATCGCGATGTAATGCTTTTACTTTATTGCTAAGCGGTAGTGATAGTCGTGGAAGCATAAGATTGGCAAGACGACAACGATGCTACGATGGAGATCAAGGTGTCACGCCGGTGACGATGGTGATCATGACGGTGCTTCGGAGATGGAGATCACAAAGCACAAGATGATGATGGCCATATCATATCACTTATATTGATTGCATGTGATGTTTATCTTTTATGCATCTTATCTTGCTTTGATTGACGGTAGCATTATAAGATGATCTCTCACTAAATTATCAAGAAGTGTTCTCCCTGAGTATGCACCGTTGCGAAAGTTCTTTGTGCTGAGACACCACGTGATGATCGGGTGTGATAGGTTCTACGTTCAAATACAACGGGTGCAAAACAGTTGCACACGCGGAATACTCAGGTTATACTTGACGAGCCAAGCACATACAGATATGGCCTCGGAACACGGAGACCGAAAGGTCGAGCGTGAATCATATAGTAGATATGATCAACATAACGATGTTCACCATTGAAAACTACTCCATCTCACGTGATGATCGGTTATGGTTTAGTTGATTTGGATCACGTGATCACTTAGAGGATTAGAGGGATATCTATCTAAGTGGGAGTTCTTAAGTAATATGATTAATAGAACTTAAATTTATCATGAACTTAGTCCTGAAATTATGTTGTAGATCAATAGCTCGCGTTGTTGCTTCCCTGTGTTTATTTTTGATATGTTCCTAGAGAAAATTGTGTTGAAAGATGTTAGTAGCAATGATGCGGATTGGATCCGTGATCTGAGGTTTATCCTCATTGTTGCACAGAAGAATTATGTCCTTGATGCACCGCTAGGTGACAGACCTATTGCAGGAGCAGATGCAGACGTTATGAACGTTTGACTAGCTCAATATGATGACTACTTGATAGTTTAAGTGCACCATGCTTAATGGCTTAGAATCGGGACTTCAAAGACGTTTTGAACGTCATGGAGCATATGAGATGTTCCGGGAGTTGAAGTTAATATTTCAAGCAAATACCCGAGTTGAGAGATATGAAGTCTCCAACAAGTTCTATAGCTAAAAGATGGAGGAGAATCGCTCAACTAGTGAGCATGTGCCCAGATTGTCTGAGTACTATAATCACTTGAATCAAGTGGGAGTTAATCTTCCAGATAAGATAGTGATTGACAGAATTCTCTAGTCACCATCACCAAGTTAGTAGAATTTCGTGATGAACTATGATATGCAAGGGATAACGGAAACGACTCCCAAGCTCTTCGTAATGCGGAAATTGACGAAGGTAGAAATCAAGAAAAACATCAAGTGTTGATGGTAGACAAGACCACTAGTTTCAAGAAAAGGGCAGAAGGAAGAATGGGAACTTCAAGAAGAATGGCAAGCGAGTTGCTGCTCAAGTGAAGAAGCCCAAGTCTGGTCCTAAGCCTGAGACTAAGTGCTTTTACTGCAAAGGGACTGGTCACTGGAAGCGGAACTACCCCAAGTGATTGGCGGATAAGAAGGATGGCAAAGTGAACACAAGTATATTTGATATACATGTTATTGATGTGTACTTTACTAGTGTTTATAGAAAACCCTCAGTATTTGATACTAGTTCAGTTGCTAAGATTAGTAACTCGAAACGGGAGTTGCAGAATAAACAGAGACTAGTTAAGAGTGAAGTGACGATGTGTGTTGGAAGTAGTTCCAAGATTGATATGATCATCATCGCACACTCCCTATACTTTCGGGATTAGTGTTGAACCTAAATAAGTGTTATTTGGTGTTTGTGTTGAGCATGAATATGATTTGATCATGTTTATTGTAATACGGTTATTCATTTAAGTAAAAGAATAAATTGTTGTTCTGTTTACATGAATAAAACCTTATATGGTTACACACCCATTGAAAATAGTTCATTGGATCTTGATCTTAATAATACACATATTCATAATATTGAAACCAAAAGATGCAAAGTTAATAATGATAGTGCAACTTATTTGTGGCACTGTTGTTTAGGTCATATTGGTATAAAGCGCATGAAGAAACTCCATGCTGATGGGCTTTCGGAATCACTTGATTATGAATCACTTGATGCTTGCGAACCATGCCTTTTGGGCAAAGATGACTAAAACGCCGTTCTCCGGAACAATGGAGCGAGAAAAGATTTGTTGGAAATCATACATACTGATGTATGTGGTCCGATGAATATTGAGGCTCGCGACAGGTATCATTATTTTCTGATCTTCACAAATGATTTGAGCAGATATGAGTATATCTACTTGATGAAACATAAGTCCGAAACATTTGAAAAGTTCAAAGAATTTCAGAGTGAAGTGAAAAACATCGTGACAAGAAAATAAAGTGTCTACGATCTGATCGCGGAGACAAATATTTGAGTTACGAGTTTGGTCTTCAGTTAAAACAATGTGAAATAGTTTCACTACTCACGCCACCTGGAACACCACATCATAATGGTGTGTCCGAACGTCATAACCGTACTTTATTGGATATAGTGCAATCTATGATGTCTCTTACCGATTTACCACTATTGTTTTTGGGGTCATGCATTAGAGACAGCTGCATTCACGTTAAAAAGGGGCACCATCTATATCCGTCGAGACGACGCCTTATGAACTATGGTTTGGCAAGAAACCAAAGTTGTCGTTTCTTAAAGTTTGGGGTTGCGATGCTTATATGAAAAAGTTTCATCCTGATAAGCTCAAAACTCAAATCGGAGAAGTGCATCTTCATAGGATATCAAAGGAAACTATTGGATACACCTTCTATCACAGATCCGAAGGCAAGACTTTTGTTGCTAAATTCGAAAACTTTCTGGAGAAGGAATTTCTCTCGAAAGAAGTGAGTAGGAGGAAAGTAGAACTTGACGAGGTAACTGTACCTGCTCCCTTGTTGGAAAGTAGTACATCACAGAAAACTATTTCTGCGACACCTACACCAATAAGTGAGGAAGTTAATGATCATGATCATGAAACTTCAGAACAAGACACTACTGAACCTCGTAGATCGACCAGAGTAAGATCCGCGCCAGAGTGGTACGGTAATCCTGTTCTGGAAGTCATGCTACTAGATCATGATGATCCTATGAACTATGAAGAAGCGATGCTGAGCCCAGATTCCGCAAAGTGGCTTGAAGCCATGAAATCTGAGATATGATCCATGTATGAGAACAAAGTATGGACTTTGGTTGACTTGCCCGATGATCGGCAAGCCATAGAAAATAAATGGATCTTCAAGAGGAAGACGGACGCTGATAGTAGTGTTACTATCTACAAAGCTAGAATTGTCGCAAAAGGTTTTCGACAAGTTCAAGGTGTTGACTACGATGAGATTTTATCACTCGTATCTATGCTTAAGTCTGTCCGAATCATGTTAGCAATTGCCGCATTTTATGAAATCTGGCAAATGGATAAACAAAACTGCATGGATTTGCTAAAGAAGAGTTGTATACGATGCAACTAGAAGGTTTTGTCGATCCTAAAGGTGTTAACTAAATATGCAAGCTCCAGCGATCTATCTGTGGACTGGTGCAAACATCTCGGAGTTGGAATATACGCTTTGATGAGTTGATCAAAGCATATAGTTTTATACAGACTTGCGGTGAAGCCTGTATTTACGAGAAAGTGAGTGGGAGCACTACAGCATTTCTGATAAGTATATGTGAATGACATATTGTTGATCGGAAATAATGTAGAATTATTCTGTAAAGCATAAAAGGAGTGTTTGAAAGGAGTTTTTCAAAGAAAGACTTCGGTAAAGCTGCTTACATATTGAGCTTCAAGATCTATAGAGATAGATCAAGACGCTTGATAAGTTTTTCAATAAGTACATACCTTGACAAGATTTTGAAGTAGTTCAAAATGGAACAGTCAAAGAAAAAGTTTCTTGCCTGTGTTACAAGGTGTGAAGTTGAGTAAAGACTCAAAGCCCGACCACGGCAGAAGATAGAAAGAGAATGAAAGTCATTCCCTATGCCTCATTCATAGGTTCTATAAAGTATGCCATGCTGTGTACCAGATCTATTGTATACCCTGCACTGATTTGGCAAGGGAGTACAATAGTGATCTAGGAGTAGATCACTGGACAGCGGTCAGAATTATCCTTAGTGAAATAAGGATATGTTTCTCGATTATGGACGTGACAAAAAGGTTCGTCGTAAAGGGTTACGTCGATGCAAGTTTTTGACACTGATCCAGATGAATCTAAAGTCTCAATCTGGATACATATTGAAAGTGGGAGCAATTAGCTAGAGTAGCTCCGTGCAGAGCATTATAGACAAAGAATTTTGCAAAATACTTACGGATCTGAATGTGACAGACCCGTTGACTAAAATTATCTCACAAGCAAAACATGATCACACCTTAGTACTCTTTGGGTGTTAATCACATAGAGATGTGAACTAGATTACTGACTCTAGTAAACCCTTTGAGTGTTGGTCACATGACGATGTGAACTATGGGGGTTAATCACATGGTGATGTGAACTATTGCTGCTAAATCACATGGCGATGTGAACTAGATTATTGACTCTAGTGCAAGTGGGAGACCGAAGGAAATATGCCCTAGAGGCAATAATAAAGTTATTATTTATTTCCTTATATCATGATAAATGTTTATTGTTCATGCTAGAATTGTATTAACTGGAAACATAATACATGTGTGAATACATAGACAAACAGAGTGTCACTAGTATGCCTCTACTTGACTAACTCGTTAATCAAAGATGGTTATGTTTCCTAACCATGGACAAAAGAGTTGTTATTTGATTAACGAGGTCACATCATTAGTTGAATGATCTGATTGACATGACCCATTCCATTAGCTTAGCACATGATCGTTTAGTATGTTGCTATTGCTTTCTTCATGACTTATACATGTTCCTATGACTATGAGATTATGCAACTCCCGTTTGCCGGAGGAACACTTTGGGTGCTACCAAACATCACAATGTAACTGGGTGATTATAAAGGAGCATTACAGGTGTCTCCAAAGGTAGATGTTGGGTTGGCGTATTTCGAGATTAGGATTTGTCACTCCGATTGTCGGAGAGGTATCTCTGGGCCCTCTCGGTAATGCACATCACTTAAGCCTTGCAAGCATTGTAACTAATGAGTTAGTTGTGGGATGATGTATTACAGAATGAGTAAAGAGACTTGCCGGTAACGAGTTTGAACTAGGTATTGGATACCGACGATCGAATCCCGGGCAAGTAACATACCGATGACAAAGGGAACAACGTATGTTGTTATGCGGTGTGACCGATAAAGATCTTCGTAGAATATGTAGGAGCCAATATGGGCATCCAGGTCCCGCTATTGGTTATTGACCGGAGACGTGTCTCGGTCATGTCTACATTGTTCTCGAACCGTAGGGTCCGCACGCTTAAGGTTTCGATGACAGTTGTATTATGAGTTTATGAAGTTTTGATGTACCGAAGGAGTTCGGAGTCCCAGATTAGATCGGGGACATGACGAGGAGTCTCGAAATGGTCGAGACGTAAAGATCGATATATTGGACGACTATATTCGGACATCGGAAAGGTTCCGAGTGATTTGGGTATTTTTCGGAGTACCGGGTAGTTACGGGAGAGGTAATGGGCCTTGATGGGCTTTAGTGGGAAGAGGAAAAGGCTGCTGCGCCCCCTCCCCTTTGGTCCGAATTGGACTAGGGAAAAGGGGGTCGGCCACCTCTCCTTCTCCTCCTATTCCTTCTCCCTTCCTCCCCTTTTGGTGGACTCCTACTAGGACTTGGAGTCCTAGTAGGACTCCCTATCCTGGCCGCACCTTTGCCTTGGCCGGCCTCCTCCTCCTCCATCCTTTATATACAGGGGCAGGGGGCACCCCATAGACACACAAGTTGATCCTTGAGATCGTTCCTTAGCCGTGTGCGGTGCCCCCTGCCACCAAATTCCACCTCGATCATACCGTTGCAGTGCTTAGGCGAAGTCCTGCGTCGGTAGTACATCAAGATCATCACCACGCCGTCGTGCTGACGGAACTCTTCCTCGACGCTTTGCTGGATCGGAGCCCGAGGATCGTCATCGAGCTGAACGTGTGCTAAGAACTCGGAGGTGCCGGAGTAACGGTGCTTGGATCGGTCGGATCGGGAAGAAGACGTACGACTACTTCCTCTACGTTGTGTGATCGCTTCCGCAGTCGGTCTGCGTTGGTACGTAGACAACACTCCCCCCCTCGTTGCTATGCATCACCATGATCTTGCGTGTGCGTAGGATTTTTTTTGAAATTACTACGTTCCCCAACACCCGGGGCTCAACTAAACTGCGAGGAGATAAGTCATTATGTTTCATGGCTTGAGGATCTTAATACTGTCAAGACAAATTTTTTTCCTGAACTTAGAAATGTTAGTACTCAAAACGTGCGACCAATGGTGATCGTATTGAACTACGGTCGCATCTATAATCGAAAGATGGTAAGATTTTTACTATTTGTCCTTAATTAGTGCATCTTTTGCATACATTATTTTTGAAGCTAAACTTTCATTGCTTAGTATATTAATTACTATACGATGTTCTTCAACAGGGACTTCCGATGACAGTTGTGCCTCAGTGGATCGAGACTAAAGGTGACATGTCAATGGTTAGCTTACGGCCAAGATATCCTACATTGCACATGAGTGCATTCAGGATTTCTGAAAGCGAAGAATGCTTAATAGTGAAAGATTGGAGCAAAATTGTTAACGATCGCAGAGAAGTACTAGGGGACAGCAAGGAGAAGCGCAACCCAAGATTAGGAGACAGATTCATATGCATGCTCCAGTATGATGAATCAGGAGAGCTATACATGTTCTATGCTATTCTACCTGAGAGGGAGCAGCACTAGTTCATGCTCTTAATTAGTGTCTCATGTCCGTGTCCTGAACTTCGATGTTGGTGATGATTATGTTGAACTCGATGATATCTTTGCTTCTGTTAGAAAGTGAATGTTTCCTCTTTAAGCTAGCTAGTGTTGGTGATGATTAGATAGCTAGCGGTAATGACTATGATGATTAAATAGTGGTAATTAGACGACTACGATGATTTTTAGCTAGCTAGAGTTTATTTATTTATTAATATGCGATGATGATGATGATGATGATGATGATGACGACTACAACTCATTATAACGTAAAACAATCCTAAATTAAATTGATAACACAAATTTAATTGAAAAATACAAAATAAAACAAAAACCCACAAACATTTAGTACCGGTTGGTGTTACCAACTGGTACTAAAGGGCTCCCGGCCCCCGGAGCTGGCTCGTGCCACGTGGTTTTCCTTTAGCACCGGTTCGTGCTGAACCGGTACTAAAGGGGGGGGGGGCTTTAGTGACCACACTTTAGTGCCGGTTATGGAACCGGCACTAAAGGGCCTTACGAACCGGTGCTATTGCCCGGTTCTGCACTAGTGATATAATCGAGGTGTGTAACTATGGAGGGGGCACCACACACGCCTAACAATTGTTGGTGTGTGTTCTAGCGGTGCCCTCCTTCATATATATAGGTTGAAGGGGAGGAGAGGCATCCAAGGGGGCGCCCCAAGTAGGAGGAATCCTCCTTGGGCGCCTCCCAATTCGGCCTCCCCCCTTTCCTATGCCTATTCGGAGTAGGAAGGGAAGAGCGGGAAGGGGGAATCCTATTCCCCTTTTCTTTCCTTCCCCTTTTCTACTCCAATTTGGCCAACCCATATGGGAGGGGTGCACCAGCCCCTTAGGGGCTGGTCTGTCCCCCTCTTGGCCCATTATGGCCCATGTAGTTCCCCCGGGGGGTTCCGATAACCCTCCGGCACTCCGATAATTATCCGGTACCTCTCGGAACTCATCCGGTGTCCGAATAATATCGTCCAATATATCAATCTTTATGTATCGACAATTTTTAGACTCCTCGTCATGTCCGTGATCTCATCAGGGACTCCGAACATCTTTGGTCATCAGATGACATAACTCATAATACAAATCGTCACCGAACGTTTAAGCGTGTGGAACCTACGGGTTCGAGAACTATGCAGACATGACCGAGACATTTCTCCGGTCAATAACCAATAGCGGAACTTGGATGCTCATATTGCCTCCTACATATTCTACGAAGATCTTTATCGGTCAAACCGCATAACAACATACGGTGTTCCCTTTGTCATCGGTATGTTACTTGCCCGAGATTCTATCGTCGGTATCATCATACCTAGTTCAATCTAGTTACCGGCAAGTCTCTTTACTCGTTTTGTAATGCATCATCCCGCAACTAACTCATTAGTCACATTGCTTGCAAAGCTTATAGTGATGAGCATTACCGAGAGGGCCCATAGATACCTCTCCGAAACACGGAGTGACAAATCCGAATCTCGATCTATGCCAACTCAACAAACACCATCTGAGACACCTGTAGAGCATCTTTATAATCATCCAGTTACGTTGGGACGTTTGATAGCACACAAGGTGTTTCTCCGGTATTCGGGAGTTGCATAATCTCATAGTCAGAGGAACATGTATAAGTCATGAAGAAAGCAATAGCAATAAAACTAAACGATCATATATGCTAAGCTAACGGATGGGTCTTGTCCATCACATCATTCTCTAATGATGTGATCCCATTCATCAAATGACAACACATGTCTATGGTCAGGAAACTTAGCCATCTTTGATTAACGAGCTAGTCTAGTAGAGGCATACTAGGGACACTCTGTTTGTCTATGTATCCACACATGTACTCCCTCCGTCCAAAAATACTTGTCATTAAAATGGATAAAAAGACATGTATCTAGAACTGAAATACATCTAGATACATTCCCTTTTATCCATTTTGATGACAAGTATTTTCGGACGGAGGGAGTACTAAGTTTCCGGTTAATACAATTCTAACATGAATAATAAACATTTATCATGATATAAGGAAATATAAATAACAATTTTATTATTGCCTCTAGGGCATATTTCCTTCAGTGTCGGGCTATGCTGCCCATTAGTCGCCGGAGGAAGGAGGAGGGAGGAGAGACCGAAGACGTCGTCCTTGTAGTGCAACATGGTACACCGCCGTGTTCTCCATGGACTTATGGGCTCCGTCGAGGGCTCAGTGCAGCGGCAAGCGCTCGTTCATCTGGCCCCAGCGCGATGGCACGCAACAGTGGTGGCTACATATAGAATAGAGAGGGACGAGCGGCGGCTAAGAGATAAAATGAGTAGGTGGTTGTAAGCAGGGTGATGAGCAGCAAGCAACGGTGGTGGCCAAGGAACGGGGAGAGCAAGGGGGTTTCATAGTGATCGAGTGAAATCGATGAAAGGGGTAGTAGTGATCTAGTGAGCCTTTTCTTATGTTTACGCCTTTTTAGGTGGTTGGGCATCTTTTTCATACCGAGTCGTGCTCATGCCAGCCCACCAACTCATGTTGGGCCATGCCGCCCGTCTACTAAATTACTTGTCATGGGACATTGGGCCATGCCGCCCGCCTGTGTGTGTTGTAAGATTAGGCCTCGTGCCAGGCCAAACAAGCACGGCCCAAGTCTCAGCTTTATTCATGACAACATGGTTGGATCTCGGATGATTTGCAGTGTCGCATGCGGCGGCGGCTCTGTTCCAAGGGTTGATGAGGTGCAACGTGGTCATCCTCCGTCGGAGAAGTACATGAAATTAAATGTCCATAGGGCGGTCGACCGACATGGCTATACAGGAGTTGCAGTGGACTGCTCTAAACTTTTGCCGAAGACCTTGGGCTTCGGAGGATTCACGTGGCATCAGACTTCGGGGGGGGTGGTTGTGAAGGACATAAAGCAAGGATCCGGAGGTCTTCACGGAGCAATTATTCATGAAATTATTGCTAGAGATACTTTTTTTTCTTGTAATTTCATCCATGAACGGAAGACTTTAAATCTTGAAGCACATAATCTCATCAAATTCGGTTGTAATCTAGTAGGTATCGGGCGTCATGCTTGGTTAGTATACCCTACGACCAAAACGTTGTACATGTGAACATTGTTGCAAATCAATAAAGAGGACGAGATTTCTCAAAAAAAAAAAAGACAACATAGTCGGATCGCTAGGTTGTGAGATACAGTTTGTTATCTATATCTTTTTTAACCTCAGTTTGTTATGTCTTGTTACAATCTAAACCATCTGATTCTTATCTTGAAAAAAAAAAATCTAACCATCTACACAAACTACGGCCTTATCCGCCGGTAACACCAGAAACTTGACGCTCAGTGCCGTATTAATAAACAGGCCCCGATTAATCCCCAATTGAACAATGATACGAATCGTGAATTCGTGATCCATACATACATTGCATGATCGATACATGTACATTGCATAAGCAATCAACCAAGAAATCTCGTCAATGCCGGTTCTTGCATCGAGAAAGAAATCGAACACGATATGACACGCTGCCTGTCGCTGTACAAAGACCACGTAGAATCAGGATGCTCCGATCTTGCCCTGCGGGAAGCACGCGGTGGACGGCGACGGCGCCCACTCCGCCTCGCGAGCCGGACGCGACGGCGCAGTCATGGTTTCAGTCGAGTTCTGCGGCCGGGCCGGCGCCTGGTCGGGCCTGGAGGCCCTGGACGTCGTCGACGGCTGCCGTGGCTGGACCAAGGAGCGGCCGTGCGGATGATCGAGCTCTGGGCCTCTCTTCCCGGCGCCGCCGCGGGGGGCGGTGCTCGCGCACCGGGGTCTCTTTGCTTGCGGGGCGCGCGCGGCAGGCGGCTTGCTCGCCCTGTTTTTCGGCGGGGCCGGTGCACACAGCGCGAGCACCGTGATACGACTGAACTCGATTTGCGGCGGCGGCGGGGGCGGCGGCGGCGGCGGTGATCCCAGTTTACCGGCCGGCGGCTGCAGCAGCGGTGAGCCCAGTTTATCGGCCGGCGGCTGCTGCAGCGGAGAGCCCGGTTTATCGGCCGGCGGCTGCTGCCGTGGCTCGAAGGGGCGATCCGTCTCGGCCAGCAGCCTGTACCTGGCCCTGGCTGCCCGCATGAGCACCCGCAAGAACAGGTCGTGCGCCGTATCGCTGTCCTCGTCAAACATGCGCTCCCACCGCTTCACCTCCAGCAGCTCGCCCTTCGACATGGCCACGAAGAAACTGTCCCCGTCGCCGCCGCCGCTCCCCTTCTTCCCGTCCATGGCCGGGCGCTCTGCGGCTGACCTAGACTGTGGCGATCTGCGGCAGGGCGCGTAGGTGAGGATTGCTCTGTATAAAAGGGCAGCGAGTGCTCCGACTCAGACGTGGTTACAGTAGCTGAATCGGGGAAGGAATCCTTTTTCTGCAAATCCGTGCAGCTCCAGTTCCAGTACCCGCCTGGCCGCCTCTTTTTTTGACGAGGGAATCACTTGTATCAGATCAGATATACAGTACTACTACAATAGTTGTTACAATTTTGCTACAACTTGATGGGAGCTCCGCTCGGCTGTCCGCGGACATGTCCCCAGACAACTGATGGTGTCCGTTTGAGGTTTAGGTCATCTACGGCCGGATTGAAACAAATTTGGTCCCTCAAACGCTCGCGGACGCGCTCTTTCGGTCCGCTTTGACTCCCTATTTTTGGACCTTCATAACTGCCACATGTATGGCATATTAGAGATCCGCCCACACGCCCTATGTGGCATAATCAGGAGGCAGCCCACACGATCATGTGTAGTGGGCGAAAAATTATCTCTATTCACATCCGAATTTGTCTTTTTTTGTTTCACAATGTATATTTCGATTTGGACATGAAATTCTTAGGGGTTGTATATTCATGTGATGTAAACATCCACAAATTTTTTTAGAATTTTTTGAAACATTTAAAATTGAAGTGGTATCATGGGAGCATTTGGAAGGTGGTATCACCTGATACTCACCCAGGTTAGGCATTCCATCGAGTCGTTGAGATATATTGCTCCTACTTCTGAATGAATTTGTTCGTGAACATGAGCACGTCAAACTGAATAGGTGAGTTCAAGAACCAGCTGGCATGATTTTAAAAATAAAAGTTCCAGCCCACTTTATAAAGCATATCACACATTTTTCTTATTAGCATGAGTTTTTAGATGAACTTACTGGTGCATGCAATTATATATGGTATCAGGTGTCTCAGGTTCAAGACCCTGTCAATCACTACCAGAAAAACTTTTGTTGTCGACGGCCAAATCTATGCCGACGGCCCCTGTCGGCATAGATGGGCATACCTCGACGGCCCAGTTAAAGCCGTCGGCGTATGACCCTCTATGCCGACGGGGGCCGTCGGCATAGATCAGCCGTCGACGTTGCTTAGAATATACCTACGGCGGCCAGCGGCATATCGCGTGGGCCCGTCTACCCGGGCGGCGACGACAGTTTGATGGCGTCAGGCTACGTCGACGGGCTAACGGTGGCCGTCGGCATAGCTATGCCGACGTCATCGATCCGCGTCGTTCGCCGGTCCCGTAGGGTGGCATTTCTATGCCAACGGCTCGGCATAGGCCTGGCCCATGGTTTTTGCCACGTCATCGATCCCCGCCCTACGCCACGTCATTGATCCAGGGCTCTACCGTTCCGTGGCCGTAGCTATGCCGACGGCTTTGCCGTAGGCATAGATTTCTAATAATATTTTATTTATTTTCTTTTTTTATTTTTTATTTTTCTCCAATACTAATTTCATTAACTTAAATGTACAGAAAACATATATCGATTGCCCCCCACACGGGCCTTCTTCCGTCGTGTCACGGAGAGGTTAGACGGGACGGGGTACCTGTGGAGGGTAGCAATGCCGCCAGGTGTTGCGGTGGGCCCTCCTACGGTTGTGGAAACGTGGTGGCAGGCGCAGGCACACGGCTCCGGGGTGTGCCCCCTCCCCGCTCACGGGCGTCGATGCCGCCGTGCCCCGGAGGGGGGAAAACGGCCCCATCGGGCCGAAGCAGAGGGAATCTTGGGGTGGGTTGTGCCAGGACTGTGTTGGGGGGTGTAGCTATGGCTGGGCTATGACAACAAGGTGAAAAGGTCCATCGGTCAAACTACATCCAGCGAAAGTCAAAGGGATAGACCCGACGGTCGTCTGTGTCAGGGTTAGACGGGACGGGGTACCGGGGGGGGTGTAGGAATGCCGCCAGGTGTTGCGGTGGCCCTCCTAAGGTTGTAGAAGCATGGTGGCAGGCGTAGGCACCCGACACGCGGCTTGTATGAGGTCCCGGTGCGACGCTCCGGTGGCATTGCTACCCCCCTAGGGCCCCGTCCCGCCTAACCCTGTAGTGTTTGACCACGGGATCTACCCCTTTGACTTTGCACGGACGGGCTTTTGACCAGTGGACGTATTCACCCGGTTGTGTTAGGTCAGCCCATAGGAACACTTTGGAGCAACATCCGGGCCAGGCCCACGGCAAGATCCCCTCCGTGTAGACCCGACGCGTCTGTTCCCCCCCTCCAGGTGCCGGCGGCAGCGGCGTCCGTGAGGGGGGCACACCCCGGAGACGCGTGCTGCCTCTTCGGACATGCCACCACACCATACAACATGTATGAGGGCCCAGTGTGACAATCCGGTGGCATTGCTAACCCTTTAGAGTTTGACCACGAGATCTAGCCCTTTGTCTTTGCACGCACCAGGTCCCATACACACGGTAAACTAAAATTAATTGAATTTATTAAAAACTCAGGTATTCATCATGGAAAGGTCCACCGGTCAAACTATGTCCAGCGAAAGTCAAAGGGATAGACCCGACGGTCGTCTGTGTCAGGGTTAGACGGGACGGTGTACCTGGGGGGTAGCAGTGCCGCCAGGTGTTGCGGTGGCCCTCCTAAGGTTGTAGAAGCATGGTGGTAGGCGTAGGCACCCGGCACGCGGCTTGTATGAGATCCCGGTGCGACGCTCCGGTGGCATTGCTACCCCCCTAGGGCCCCCGTCCCGCCTAACCCTGTAGTGTTTGACCACGGGATCTACCCCTTTGACTTTGCACGGACGGGCTTTGACCAGTGGACGTATTCACCCGGTTGTGTTAGGTCAGCCCATAGGAACACTTTGGAGCAACATCCGGGCCAGACCCACGGCAAGATTGAAGGAAATATGCCCTAGAGGCAATAATAAAGTTATTATTTATTTCCTTATATCATAATAAATGTTTATTATTCATGCTAGAATTGTATTAACCGGAAACATAATACATGTGTGAATACATAGACAAACTTAGTGTCACTAGTATGCCTCTACTTGACTAGCTCGTTAATCAAAGATGGTTATCTTTCCTAACCATGAACAAGATCTTGTTATTTGATTAACGAGGTCACATCATTAGTTGAATGATCTGATTGACATGACCCATTTCATTAGCTTAGAACCCGATCGTTTAGTATGTTGTTGTTGCTATTCTTCATGACTTATACATGTTCCTATGACTATGAGATTATGCAACTCCCGTTTACCGGAGGAACACTTTGGGTACTACCAAACGTCACAACGTAACTGGGTGATTATAAAGGTTCTCTACAAGTGTCTCCAAAGGTAGATGTTGGGTTGGCGTATTTCGAGATTAGGATTTGTCACTCCGATTGTCGGAGAGGTATCTCTGGGCCCTCTCGGTAATGCACATCACATAAGCCTTGCAAGCATTACAACTAATGAGTTAGTTGCGAGATGATGTATTACGGAACGAGTAAAGAGACTTGCCGGTAACGAGATTGAACTAGGTATTGGATACCGACGATCGAATCTCGGGCAAGTAACATACCGATGACAAAGGGAACAACGTTTGTTGTTATGCGGTCTGACCGATAAAGATCTTCGTAGAATATGTAGGAGCCAATATGAGCATCCAGGTCCCGCTATTGGTTATTGACCGGAGACGTGTCTCGGTCATGTCTACATTGTTCTCGAACCGTAGGGTCCGCACGCTTAATGTTACGATGACAGTTATTATGAGTTTATACATTTTGATGTATCGAAGTTAGTTCAGAGTCCCGGATGTGATCACGGACATGACGAGGAGTCTCAAAATGGTCGAGACATAAAGATTGATATATTGGATGACTATATTCGGACACCGGAAGCGTTCCGGTGAAGTTTCGGATAAAATCGGAGCACCGGGGGGTTACTGGAACCCCCCGGGGGGTTAATGGGCCTCATGGGCCGAAAGTGGAGAAGAGGAAGGGGCTGCCAGGGCAGGCCGCGCGCCCCCTCTTCCCCTAGTCCGAATTGGACTAGGAGGGAGGGGCGGCGCCCCCCTCTTTCCCTCTCTTCTCCCACCTCTCCTAATAGGACAAGGAAAAGGGGGGAGTCCTACTCCCGGTAGGAGTAGGACTCCTCCTGCGCGCCTCCATAGGGCCGGCCGCACCCCCCCTTGGATCCTTTATATACGGAGGCAAGGGGGCACCCTAGGACACACAATTGATCAACGTGATCGTTCCTTAGCCGTGTGCGGTGCCCCCTTCCACCATATTCCACCTCGGTCATATCGTTGTAGTGCTTAGGCGAAGCCCTGCGTCGGTAGAACATCATCATCGTCACCACGCCGTTGTGCTGACGGAACTCATCCCCGAAGCTTTGCTGGATCGGAGCCCGGGGAGCGTCATCGAGCTGTACGTGTGCTAAGAACTCGGAGGTGCCGGAGTAACGGTGCTTGGATTGGTCGGATCGGGAAGACGTATGACTACTTCCTCTACATTGTGTCAACGCTTCCGCTTCGGTCTATGAGGGTACGTAGACAACACTCTCCCCTCTCGTTGCTATGCATCACCATGATCTTGCGTGTGCGTAGTAAATTTTTTGAAATTACTACGTTCCCCAACAGTGGCATCCGAGCCTAGGTTTTATGGTTTGATGTTATATGCACGAGTAGAACACAAGTGAGTTGTGGGCAATATAAGTCATACTGCCTACCAGCATGTCATACTTTGGTTCGGCGGTATTGTTGGATGAAGCGGCCCGGACCAACATTACGCGTACGCTTACGCGAGACCGGTTCTCCCGACGTGCTTTGCACAAAGGTGGCTTGCGGGTGACTGTTTCTCCAACTTTAGTTGAACCGAGTGTGGCTACGCCCGGTCCTTGCGAAGGTTAAAACGGCATCAACTTGACAAACTATCGTTGTGGTTTTGATGCGTAGGTAAGATTGGTTCTTGCTTAAGCCCGTAGCAGCCACGTAAAACATGCAACAACAAAGTAGAGGACGTCTAACTTGTTTTTGCAGGGCATGTTGTGATGTGATATGGTCAAGACATGATGCTAAATTTTATTGTATGAGATGATCATGTTTTGTAACCAAGTTATCGGCAACTAGCAGGAGCCATAAGGTTGTCACTTTATTATATGCAATGCAATCGCGCTGTAATGCTTTACTTTATCACTAAGCGGTAGCGATAGTCGTGGAAGCATAATATTGGCGAGACGACAACGATGCTGCGATGGAGATCAAGGTGTCGCGCCGGTGACGATGGTGATCATGACGGTGCTTCAGAGATGGAGATCACAAGCACAAGATGATGATGGCCATATCATATCACTTATATTGATTGCATGTGATGTTTATCTTTTATGCATCTTATCTTGCTTTGATTGACGGTAGCATTATAAGATGATCTCTCACTAAATTATCAAGAAGTGTTCTCCCTGAGTATGCACCGTTGCCAAAGTTCGTCGTGCCAAGACACCACGTGATGATCGGGTGTGATAAGCTCTACGTCCATCTACAACGGGTGCAAGCCAGTTTTGCACCCGCAGAATACTCAGGTTAAACTTGACGAGCCTAGCATATGCAGATATGGCCTCGGAACACAGAGACCGAAAGGTCGAGCGTGAATCATATAGTAGATATGATCAACATAATGATGTTCACCATTGAAAACTAATCCATTTCACGTGATGATCGGTTATGGTTTAGTTGATTTGGATCACGTGATCACTTAGAAGATTAGAGGGATGTCTATCTAAGTGGGAGTTCTTTAAGTAACTTGATTAATTAACTTAAATTTATCATGAACTTAGTACCTGATAGTATCTTGCTTATGTATGTTTGATTGTAGATAGATGGCCCGTACTGTTGTTCCGTTGAATTTTAATGCGTTCCTTGAGAAAGCAAAGTTGCAAGATGATGGTAGCAATTACACAGACTAGGTCCGTAACTTGAGGATTATCCTCATTGCTGCACAGAAGAATTACGTCTTGGAAGCACGCTGGGTGCCAGGCCTGCTGCTGGAGCAACACCAGATGTTATGAACGTCTGCCAGAGCAAAGCTGATGACTACTGGATAGTTCAGTGTGCTATGCTTTACGGCTTAGAATCGGAACTTCAACGACGTTTTGAACGTCATGGAGCATATGAGATGTTCCAGGAGTTGAAGTTAATATTTCAAGCAAATGCCCGGATTGAGAGATATGAAGTCTCCAATAAGTTCTATAGCTGCAAGATGGAGGAGAACAGTTCTGTCAGTGAGCATATACAAAATGTCTGGGTATAATAATCACTTAATTCAGATGGGAGTTAATCTTCCAGATGATTGCGTCATTGATAGAATTCTCCAATCACTGCCACCAAGCTACAAGAGCTTCGTGATGAACTATAATATGCAAGGGATGAATAAGACTATTCCCGAGCTCTTCGCAATGCTGAAAGCTGCGGAGGTAGAAATCAAGAAGGAGCATCAAGCGTTGATGGTCAACAAGACCACTAGTTTCAAGAAAAAGGGCAAAGGGAAGAAGAAGGGGAACTTCAAGAAGAACGGCAAGCAAGTTGCTGCTCAGGAGAAGAAACCCAAGTCTGGACCTAAGCCTGAAACTTAGTGCTTCTACTGCAAGCAGACTGGTCACTGGAAGCGGAACTGCCCCAAGTATTTGGCGGATAAGAAGGATGGCAAGGTAAACAAAGGTATATGTGATATACATGTTATTGATGTGTACCTTACTAGAGCTCAGAGTAGCACCTGGGTATTTGATACTAGTTCTGTTGCTAATATTTGCAACTCGAAACAGGGACTACGGATTAGGCGAACACTGGCAAAGGATGAGGTGACGGTGCGCGTGGGAAACGGTTCCAAAGTCGATGTGATCGCGGTCGGCACGCTGCCTCTACATCTACCTTCGGGATTAGTATTAGACCTAAATAATTGTTATTTGGTGCCAGCGTTAAGCATGAACATTATATCTGGATCTTGTTTGATGCGAGACGGTTATTCATTTAAATCAGAGAATAATGGTTGTTCTATTTATATGAGTAATATCTTGTATGGTCATGCACCCTTGAAGAGTGGTCTATTTCTAATGAATCTCGATAGTAGTGATACACATATTCATAATGTTGAAACCAAAAGATGCAGAGTTGATAATGATAGTGCAACTTATTTGTGGCACTGCCATTTAGGTCATATCGGTGTAAAGCGCATGAAGAAACCCCATACTGATGGACTTTTGGAACCACTTGATTATGAATCACTTGGTACTTGCGAACCGTGCCTCATGGGCAAGATGACTAAAACACCGTTCTCCGGTACTATGGAGAGAGCAACAGATTTGTTGGAAATCATACATACCGATGTATGTGCTCCGATGAATATTGAGGCTCGTGGCGGATATCGTTATTTTCTCACCTTCACAGATGACTTAAGCAGATATGGGTATATCTACTTAATGAAACACAAGTCTGAAACATTTGAAAAGTTCAAAGAATTTCAGAGTGAAGTTGAAAATCATCGTAACAAGAAAATAAAGTTTCTACGATCTGATCGTGGTGGAGAATATTTGAGTTACGAGTTTGGTGTACATTTGAAACAATGCGGAATAGTTTCGCAACTCACGCCACCCGGAACACCACAGCGTAATGGTGTGTCCGAACGTCGTAATCGTACTTTACTAGATATGGTGCGATCTATGATGTCTCTTACTGATTTACAGCTATCGTTTTGGGGTTATGCTTTGGAGACGGCCGCATTCACGTTAAATAGGGCACCATCAAAATCCGTTGAGACGACGCCTTATGAACTATGGTTTGGCAAGAAACCAAAGTTGTCGTTTCTTAAAGTTTGGGGCTGCAATGCTTATGTGAAAAAGCTTCAACCTGATAAGCTCGAAACCAAATCGGAGAGATGTGTCTTCATAGGATACCCAAAGGAGACTGTTGGGTACACCTTCTATCACGGATCCGAAGGCAAGACATTCGTTGCTAAGAATGGATCCTTTCTAGAGAAGGAGTTTCTCTCGAAAGAAGTGAGTGGGAGGAAAGTAGAACTTGACGAGGTAACTGTACCTGCTCCCTTATTGGAAAGTAGTACATCACAAAAAACTGTTTCTGCGACACCTACACCAATAAGTGAGGAAGCTAATGGTAATGATCATGAAACTTCATGACAAGATACTACTGAACCTCGTAGATCAACTAGAGTGAGAACCGCGCTAGAGTGGTACGGAAATCCTGTTCTGGAAATCATGCTACTAGATCATGATGAACCTACGAACTATGAAGAAGCGATGGTGAGCCCAGATTCCGCAAAATGGCTTGAAGCCATGAAATCTGAGATGGGATCCATGTATGAGAACAAAGTCTGGACTTTGGTTGACTTGCCCGATGGTCGGCAAGCAATTGAGAATAAATGGATCTTCAAGAAGAAGACTGACGCTGACGGTAATGTTACTGTCTACAAAGCTCGACTTGTCGCAAAAGGTTTTCAACAAGTTCAAGGGGTTGACTACGATGAGACCTTCTCACCCGTAGCGATGCTTAAGTCCGTCCGAATCATGTTAGCAATTGCCGCATTTTATGATTATGAAATTTGGCAGATGGATGTCAAAACTGCATTCCTGAATGGATTTCTGGAAGAAGAGTTGTATATGATGCAACCGGAAGGTTTTGTCGATCCAAATGGAGCTAACAAAGTGTGCAAGCTCCAGCGATCCATTTATGGACTGATGCAAGCCTCTCGGAGTTGGAATAAATGCTTTGATAGTGTGATCAAAGCATTTGGTTTTATACAGACTTTTGGAGAAGCCTGTATTTACAAGAAAGTGAGTGGGAGCTCTGTAGCATTTTTGATATTATATGTGGATGACATATTACTGATTGGAAATGATATAGAATTTCTGGATAGCATAAAGGGATACTTGAATAAGAGTTTTTCAATGAAAGACCTCGGTGAAGCTGCTTACATATTAGGCATAAAGATCTATAGAGATAGATCAAGACGCTTAATTGGACTTTCACAAAGCACATACCTTGACAAGATTTTGAAGAAGTTCAAAATGGATCAAGCAAAGAAAGGGTTCTTGCCTGTGTTACAAGGTGTGAAGTTGAGTCAGACTCAATGCCCGACCACTGCAGAAGATAGAGAGAAAATGAAAGATGTTCCCTATGCTTCAGCCATAGGCTCTATCATGTATGCTATGCTGTGTACCAGACCTGATGTGTGCCTTGCTATAAGTTTGGCAGGGAGGTACCAAAGTAATCCAGGAGTGGATCACTGGACAGCGGTCAAGAACATCCTGAAATACCTGAAAAGGACTAAGGATATGTTTCTCGTATATGGAGGTGACAAAGAGCTCATCGTAAACGGTTACGTTGATGCAAGCTTTGACACTGATCTGGACGATTCTAAATCACAAAACGGATACGTGTTTACATTAAATGGTGGAGCTGTCAGTTGGTGCAGTTCTAAACAAAGCGTTGTGGCGGGATCTACATGTGAAGTGGAGTACATAGCTGCTTCGGAAGCAGCAAACGAAGGAGTCTGGATGAAGGAGTTCATATCCGATCTAGGTGTCATACCTAGTGCATCGGGTCCAATGAAAATCTTTTGTGACAATACTAGTGCAATTGCCTTGGCAAAGGAATCCAGATTTCACAAGAGAACCAAGCACATCAAGAGACGCTTCAATTCCATCCGGGATCTAGTCCAGGTGGGAGACATAGAGATTTGCAAGATACATACGGATCTGAATGTTGCAGACCCGTTGACTAAGCCTCTTCCACGAACAAAACATGATCAGCACCAAGACTCCATGGGTGTTAGAATCATTACTGTGTAATCTAGATTATTGACTCTAGTGCAAGTGGGAGACTAAAGGAAATATGCCCTAGAGGCAATAATAAAGTTATTATTTATTTCCTTACATCATGATAAATGTTTAGTATTCATGCTAGAATTGTATTAACCGGAAACATAATACATGTGTGAATACATAGACAAACAGAGTGTCACTAGTATGCCTCTACTTGACTAGCTCGTTAATCAAAGATGGTTATGTTTCCTAACCATGAACAAAGAGTTGTTATTTGATTAACGAGATCACATCATTAGTTGAATGATCTGATTGACATGACCCATTCCATTAGCTTAGCACCCGATCATTTAGTATGTTGCTATTGCTTTCTTCATGACTTATACATGTTCCTATGACTATGAGATTATGCAACTCCCGTTTGCCGGAGGAACACTTTGTGTGCTACCAAACGTCACAACGTAAATGGGTGATTATAAAGGTGCTCTACAGGTGTCTCCAAAGGTAGATGTTGGGTTGGCGTATTTCGAGATTAGGATTTGTCACTCCGATTGTCGGAGAGGTATCTCTGGGCCCTCTCGGTAATGCACATCACATAAGCCTTGCAAGCATTACAACTAATGAGTTAGTTGCGAGATGATGTATTATGGAACGAGTAAAGAGACTTGCCGGTAACGAGATTGAACTAGGTATTGGATACTGACGATCGAATCTCGGGCAAGTAACATACCGATGACAAAGGGAACAACGTATGTTGGTATGCGGTCTGACCGATAAAGATCTTCATAGAATATGTAGGAGCCAATATGGGCATCCAGGTCCCGCTATTGGTTATTGACCGGAGACGTGTCTCGGTCATGTCTACATTGTTCTCGAACCATAGGGTCCGCACGCTTAATGTTACGATGACAGTTATTATGAGTTTATACATTTTGATGTACCGAAGTTAGTTCGGAGTCCCGGATGTGATCAAAGACATGACGAGGAGTCTCGAAATGGTCGAGACATGAAGATTGATATATTGGATGACTATATTCGGAGACCGGAAGCGTTCCGGTGAAGTTTCGGATAAAACCGGAGCACCGGGGGGTTACCGGAACCCCCCGGGGGGTTAATGGGCCTCATGGGCCTAAAAGTGGAGAAGAGGAAGGGGCTGCTAGGGCAGGCCGCGCCCCCCCCTTCCCCTAGTCCGAATTGGACTAGGAGGGAGGGGCGGCGCCCCCCTCTTTCCCTCTCTTCGCCCACCTCTCCTAATAGGACAAGGAAAGGGGGGGAGTCCTACTCCCGGTAGGAGTAGGACTCCTCCTGCGCGCCTCCATAGGGCCGGCCGCACCCCCCTTGGATCCTTTATATACGGAGGCAAGGGGGCACCCTAGGACACACAATTGATCAACGTGATCGTTCCTTAGCCGTGTGCGGTGCCCCCTTCCACCATATTCCACCTCGGTCATATCGTTGTAGTGCTTAGGCGAAGCCCTGCGTCGGTAGAACATCATCATCGTCACCACGCTGTTGTGCTGACGGAACTCATCCCCGAAGCTTTGCTGGATCGGAGCCCGGGGAGCGTCATCGAGCTGTACGTGTGCTAAGAACTCGGAGGTGCCGGAGTAACGGTGCTTGGATCGGTCGGATCGGGAAGACATACGACTACTTCCTCTATGTTGTGTCAACGCTTCCGCTTCGGTCTACGAGGGTACGTAGACAACGCTCTCCCCTGTCGTTGCTATGCATCACCATGATCTTGCGTGTGCGTAGGAATTTTTTTGAAATTACTATGTTCCCCAACAGGATCTACCATTGGCGGTGGTCTTCGCAGCACTCCCAAGACACGGAGCCCGACCACTCCGATCCACGGAGGCGGAGGCGGAGGTGGAGGCGGTCTTGGCGGTAGCGCTGCCACTAGCAGTGACGACCTGGGCTTCAGCGGTCTTGGCGGTGATGACCTCCGCGGTGCTCGACGTCCTGGCGCCTAAGCCTTGTGTGTGGTGATGATGCTTGATATGACTTGTGTGTGGTGATGATCATTTAGATGACTTGTGTGCTTCCCTATATGCCTATGCTTATCTGTGTGTTGATTGCCATGATGCTTATGCATATCTTGTTGTGATGGTGCCGGATGATATTCCGTTGTGTTCTATATGTCTATTCCATGAGTTTATATATCTGCTAATATGTGCTGTTATTTGAATTGAATTGATTTGAAAACAAACAGGAAAAAGAAAAAAAATCAAATGCAAACTATGCCGATGGCCAGGCCGTCGGCATAGGGTTGGCGTGAGCTCCCAGTAGCTGACACGTGGCTTCTATGCCGACGGCCTAGCCGTCGGCATAGGTGTGCTATGTGGCGACCAGTCGTTGGGCAAACTTGACGGCGGCCGCCGTTAGGCGTGAATGCTGCCGACGGCTTGGGCCGTCGGCATAGATGTACGGTCCCTGTCGGGAAAGCATCTATGCCGACGGCCTCCCTGGCTATGCCGACGTATATGTTGCCGAAGGCCCTATGCGGACGGGGGCCGTCGGCATAGGTCTGTCCCGAGGGTACTCAGGGATATGCCGACGGCCCTGGCCGTCGGCATAGGGGGCGATTCCGATAGTGAATGTACTATTAAAAAAAGATTTTTGCGGCCTATGCTGATCTCACATTTTTTTTAGAAAATCACTCGACTTTATTTTAGAAAATGCCATCATAGCCAGCTTTATTGAATTTAAAAACAATTATCATTCACCAGAACCGGAATCATCCGGTCTAGAGGGTTATCAACCCAGTTACAAGATAATTTATTCAAATAACTAAGTTTAGCTAGCTCATGAGAGACACCATTAGCCTCTCCTTTGCAATGCTTGAACTCGACCATCCATATTAGGTTTGCCACATCGAGACATTCCACGTAAACTACAGCCGTCATGTCCCACCATTGTAATTCCCCAGTGCAAATGTTAATAACTTCTAGCGAGTCCGACTCAGCTTCAACCATGTTGTGTTGGGTATATGTGGCTTTCAACATTTATTCAACATGATTATTATTAATTTAACTCAATCTGAAATTATTCACATTATTAATGTTTGTGACGGGGAAGCATTGATGCGATAGATCAACCTGTAACATGTAATCCCTCGAAATCAATACAACCAAAGCAGGACATAGGGTATTACCTCTTCGAGAGAGCCCGAACCTGGATAAAATCATGTGTCCCTATTACCATCATGCCAAGGCTACCAACTCTGGACCCCTACACGAGATATGCTAGATTTGACTCCATCATTGGTGGCCCATGCACGTCCCTCTGAGTAGTCGAAGTGGTTCGATGGCGTCCATGACCGATGATCAGGTCAGCCTCTGTATGATCTCAACATCATAACACCCGCTCGCCGATTCGACCAGCAAACCAGAGTGGATAAAAATTATGGATCCCCGTTTGTGTCATACTCGATGGACTAAAACCCGCCACCGTGCCCTCGCTCGTGATGTCAGGTCAGACCAAGGAACAATAGGTCGCCCTCGCCCAAGCACCGGCGTCAAGTCGGGCTTAGAACGAAATCTACACTTCACCAGATCCAGCCTGGAGCTCAGATCTGATGACCCAATTTGGAAGTCAGATGAATCTATTTCCACAAGATAACCTCATATTGATGTCAGATCAATCCCTGGAAAATCATCCTTGGAAATGATGTTAGATCGGATCAGAGCCAAATTTTTGCTCCCACCCACCACCCATGTCGAGTACTTCCCAGATAACATCGGACAAACCAACATCTGGGATTTGTCATTCGTCATCCAAAAGAAAAGGGAAACCATCCGGCCATTTTGTGTTGGGAATCGTTGCATGGAAAACAAATATACGCACACGCAATGCTCTATCCATGGAGACCCATAGCTTTCCTTCATTTTGGACCCATTTTCTATCAAAGAAGAACAAGATTCTGGACTGCGACGACGACAAAGCCCTATTGGCGTCCCACCTCAATATTCATGATGATCTCTCGGCCACCAGTTTGCCACAACTAAGCCCTGTGTCACCGCGGCAATTGATCCACTCCGGCAAGGGATTCTGGCGAACCCGTTAGCCCTTCCCTCCTTTTTGATCTAAGTCCACTTCGCCCCCAACCATTTCTATCTCAAACTAAATCTCTCTCTCTCTCTCTCGTGGTAATTTAGTGATAGGAGATATCAGATCAATTGGCGTAATTGGAGACATCCAATTCACTAGGCCACACATGAATTTGATAGGTAGTTGCACGATCTGATAGACCTCTGGGTGACAAGCGTTGATATCTTGAGGGAAACACAATTATTCTAGGAGTCACGGTTCTCTATAAAACTCGTGACCTTAATGTCTTTCCATTAGCTGCCGCTGGTAGGGACGGGAAATAGGATGATTGAATTGTCTCAACATGGAGCTCCTTGAGAGATAATGTTATGTGAGGGATCCCCCCAATCATCGGAGTATTGCCATATCCTATAATGCAAGTATTGACTCAACTGTATGTGCTGATAGTAGAAAGGCTTAACTCCATTCAACACTGGAGTGGAACGAGGCCATACATAGATGCCAGCGTACTCATCTAAAACATCACATTACTTCTCATAGTTTATTTTCTCGGTTTAGTGTTAAAGGAAATATGCCCTAGAGGCAATAATAAATTTGTTATTTATACTTCCTTATATCATGATAAATGTTTATTATTCATGCTAGAATTGTATTAACCAGAAACTTGATACATGTGTGGATACATAGACAAAACACCATGTCCCTTGTAAGCCTCTACTAGACTAGCTCGTTAATCAAAGATGGTTAAGTTTCCTAACCATAGACATGTGTTGTCATTTGATAAATGGGATCACATCATTAGGAGAATGATGTGATGGACAAGATCCATCTGTTAGCTTAGCATGTGGATCGTGTTGGGGAACGTAGTAATTTCAAAATTTTCCTACGCACACGCATGATCATGGTGATGCATAGCAACGAGAGGGGAGAGTGTGTCCACGTACCCTCATAGACCAAAAGCGGAAGCGTTAGCACAACGCGGTTGATGTAGTCGTACGTCTTCACGATCCAACTGATCCAAGTACCGAACACACGACACCTCCGAGTTCAGCACACATTCAGCTCGATGACGTCCCGTGAACTCCGATCCAGCATAGCTTCGAGGGAGAGTTCCGTCAGCATGACGGCGTGATGACAGTGATGATGATGCTACCGACGCAGGAATTCACCTAAGCACCGCTACGATATGACCGAGGTGGATTATGGTGGAGGGGGGCACCGCACAGGACTAAAAGATCAATGGTCAATTGTTGTATCTCCAAGGGGTGCCCCCCTTCCTGTATATAAAGGAGTGGAGGAGGGGGAGGGCCGGCCCTCTCTATGGCGCGCCCTAGGGGAGTCCTACTCCCACCAGGAGTAGGATTCCCCCTTTCCTAGTAGAACTAGGAGCCCTTCCAAGTAGTAGGAGTAGGAGAGAAGGAAAGGGAAAAGAGAAGAGAAGTAAGGAGGGGGCGCCGCCCCTCCGCCTAGTCCAATTCAGACTAAGCATTGGGGGGGGGTGCAGCCTCTCCTATCTCTTTCCCCTAAAGCCCAATAAGGCCCATATACTCCTCGGCGAATTCCCGTAACTCTTCTGGTACTCCGAAAAATACCCGAATCACTCGGAACCTTTCCGATGTTCGAATATAGTCGTCCAATATATCGGTCTTTATGTCTCGACAATTTCCAGACTCCTCGTCATGTCCCTGATCTCATCCGGGACTCCGAACTACCTTCAATACATCAAAACACATAAAATCACAATACAAATCGTCACCGAACGTTAAGCATGCGGACCCTATGGGTTCGAGAACTATGTAGACAGGACCGAGTGTCGTGGTATTTCTCACGGGGGGCTTGCGAGTCGACAGATGCCACAAGGGCTTAGTGTGTGGGTAAGACTGCTGCTGATAGGCCCAGGAGCGGGTATGCGAGTAGCACGCGGTAGTTTACCCAGGTTCGGGGCTCTCCGGAGAGATAATACCCCTACTCCTGCATGTCTGAGTATATCTGGTATATCAGGTACAGAGTTGCTCCTGGAGCTGTATTGGACTGAGAGTAGTAGCAATGAGCTAGCTTACTAGTGTGGCATATGTGCCTGGCCATGTGTGGCCGAATGAGTGTGTGTACTCATGCGTGTGTGTGAGTGTGAGTCCATCCTCTTGGATGGATGGATGTGTGCCTTTATATAGGCATGGGGGTAGCTTAGCAAGTAAGCCAGGTGAGTAGGCATGGGTAGTGGCTTTGGTTGTAAGCTATCTTGGGTAGCTTACATGCCAAGCCATGTAGGCATGGCTAGTGGCATGGTATATGTCATGCTTGTCCCCTGGGGTACTTTATAAATAAGTACCCAGGGGACATGGTACATTGTAGATGACGTCGTTGTACGGTCGCCCCGTCAGTGTCTTGTCGGTGTCGGGTCGGGCTGCAGTCGGCAGCCGGCTGGTTGGTGTAGTCGGCAGCCGGCTGGTTGGCGCAGTCGGCAGCCGGCTGGTTGGTGTAGTCGGCAGTCGGACTGAGGGGCTTTGCTAGCCCCGATGTCTTGAAATATCATCTTGCCGTCTTCGGGGTATCCGTGTCCAATTACTCCAACACCGAGAAACGTCTCCGGTCAATAACCAATAGAGGAACCTGGATGCTCATATTGGCTCATACATATTCTACGAAGATCTTTATCGATCAAACTGCATAACAACAAACGTTGTTCCCTTTGTCATCAGTATGTTACTTGCTTGAGATTCGATCATCAGTATCTCAATACCTAGTTCAATCTCGTTATCGGCAAGTCTCTTTACTCATGCCGTAATACATCATCCCGCAACTAACTCATTAGTTACAATGCTTGCAAGGCTTATAGTGATGTGTATTACCGAATGGGCCCAGAGATACCTCTTCGCCGATCGGAGTGACTGATAGGTCCATTTTGCATCATGCTTTTATATCGATATTTATTGCATTATGGACTGTTATTTCACTTTATGTCACAATACTTATGGCTATTCTCTCTTATTTTACAAGGTTTACATAAGGAGGGAGAATGCCGGCAGCTGGAATTCTGGGCTGGAAAAGGAGAAAATATTAGAGACCTATTCTGCGCAACTCCAAAAGTCCTGAAACTCCACGGAACATCTTAAAATAAATAAAGAAAAATCCTCGACAAAGATGAAGGCCAGGGGCCCACACCCTGCTCACGAGGGTGGGGGCGCGCCCCCTAGGGCGCGCCCCCTACCTCGTGGCCCCCCTGGTGGCTCTTCGACGTCCATCTTCTGCTATATGAAGTCTTTCGATGAGAAAAAAATCAGAAGGGACTTTTCGGGACGAGACTCCGCCGCCACGAGGCGGAAACTTGGCGGAACCAATCTAGAGCTCCGGCAGAGCTATTCTGCTGGGGATACTTCCCTCCGGGAGGGGGAAATCATCACCATCGTCATCACCAACGCTCCTCTCATTGGGAGAGGGCAATCTCCATCAACATCTTCACCAGCACCATCTCATCTCCAAACCCTAGTTCATCTCTTGTATCCAATTCTTGTCTCAAAGTCCGGGATTGGTGCTAGTAGGTTGCTAGTAGTGTTGATTACTCCTTGTAGTTGGTGCTAGTTAGTTTATTTGGTGGAAGATCATATGTTTAGATCCTATATGCATATTATTACCCCTCTGATTATGAACTTGAATATGCTTTGTGAGTAATTACGTTTATTCCCGAGGACAAGTGAGAAGTCTTGCTATTAGTAGTCATGTGAATTTGGTATTCGTTTGATATTTTGGTAAGATGTATGTTGTCTAGCCTCTAGTGGTGTTATGTGAATGTTGACTACATAACACTTCATCATTATTTGTGCCTAGAGGAAGGCATTGGGAAGTAATAAGTAGATGATGGGTTGCTAGAGTGACAGAAGCTTAAACCCTAGTGACGGTGTCCTGGACTAGGGGGTACTCACCACGTCATCTCCCAATCTGTTAGATTGGGCCGAGGACCCCCATGGCTGCATACTCGTGGGCCAGTTCGGACAGCTGCCGCATACATGGAAGATTCCAGAAGACTTGGTGATCAAGACAAGGACTCCTCCCCACCGGCGTATTCGGCTAGGACTCTTGTTATCCTAGGCCTCGGGTGCATTATATAAACCGAGGCCAGGCTAGTCGATAGATCATATACTAACAAGCATACCATAGGCTAGCTTCTAGGGTTTAGCCTCTCCGATCTCGTGGTAGATCTACTCTTGTACTACCCATATCATCAATATTAATCAAGCAGGACGTAGGGTTTTACCTCCATCAAGAGGGCCCGAACCTGGGTAAAACATCATGTCCCCTGCCTCCTGTTACCATCCGCCTTGAACACATAGTTCGGGACCCCCTACCCGAGATCCGCCGGTTTTGACACCGACATTGATGCTTTCATTGAGAGTTCCGCTGTGTGATCGGCAAAAGGATCGATGGCTCGTCTGCAGGTCAACTGTGATGTCGGCATCTTCGTCGCCGGCTCGACTGGTCACCTTGGCTCGACCGAGGACCGCGCTCCATCTCCGATCGTCATGTTCGGATGAGGGCCTTCATCAACATCAACTCCGATCTCTACCAAGATCATGGAGGAATCATCCATGGAGCTCGGGGGCTCAATGTCAACATTGCCCTCGGGCGACCATGCTGTTTTTCCGAACAACAAACTTGTATCCGCTGCCACCACCTCTTAGAGCATCGCTTTGACGACCCCTTTGGTGGAATTGTGCGGAATTGAGTCTACAACAGCCCTGGAAAATTTCGTCGAGTTCCGATGGAGGAATCTCCGACAATCTACGATATACCGGAGCCCTGTCAAATCTGGACGGGAATCTAGATGAGTTTAAGGCATGGTCTCCAGAGCCCAGCTCGGAGGTCCTTTGGAAGATCCAACCGTTCATCTACTGCAGAAATCCCATATCTACCACCCCTCCAAATTTCAGCTCGATCCAACGGTTGAAACTCCGGGAAACTTCCGATGAGTGGACCAATTTTTGGATCTGTTTTCTGCGCGAATACGGATCCGACCCGAATTCATGTTTCTTTATGAACGTGATATTGGACAACCTTTTTCAAGGAATTTTCTTCCACGACTGCCGACCTGCGCTAGACACGTCGCCGCTTTGTTGAGCCGAGCTTAATTCCTTCGATTATTATATCGGCAAGCCGAATAAGAGTTTGGCATCACGAAGGATAAATCATCACCAACATTGCCGCCCCACGGATTACACGGAGCGGGAACACGGGCATCGCCGTATGGTCACTTTATCAAACCAGCATTGTCCGCGTCACAAGTTACGACCTGCGTCGGCATGGCTGCACTGTTGCTTCTTCAAGCCGATGTTCATCACACCGAACTGCTTCAACACCTCGGCTGACATGGCAGCTGCAACGTCTCCTTACCGACCTGCTCCGTCTCGTCGGTTAGACCATCTCTTCATCAACTTACTTCGGAGACTTCGGCGTCACCAGCCGACTAGCTTCATCGCATTAGCTGGACCACGGGCTTTTCCTCGGCGAGCCAACATTTGCTAGCATCGCCAGGCCATCGCTTTATCACCCATCAGGCAATGGGTGTGCGGATCGATTCCCGATTTTGGGAGTCGCTTTTCTTCAGATTGCGACAATAAATAAACCAGGTGCTATTAATCCTAGTATTTTTTGCTTGTTTGGGTTTATTTTTCCCAAGGAATTATTACTCTGGTTTGTCCATCATCTGTACACAGGTCTATCAAATGATGGCCGCATTAACGACGGTCGCGTGCTGGTTCGGTCAGTTTCCGTGCATAGTCCGGCGAACGCCGCATCCGGACCCGGACCGACCTGTGAATTCAGGCTTTGCCACGCCTTTACCGCATCACGCCGACGCCATGCATCGACATTGACTTCGGCGCCAGGCCATATTTCTTTTATTACTCACTTTGCATAAATTATTTATTATGCAACGATTTTTTTAATTATTATTATTACTATTATCTCCGGTTTGCACTATTTTTTGTGCACAGAAAAATGATCCGGGGACTTCGGCATCACTCTGCCGGTCTGCATTGACCGTGCTATGTCACCACTTCGGCGTGTCGAGCTCTCCGCTCCGCCACCTCGGGACCAGCTTGGGGGATGGAACCTTATCCCGCATCAAGCTCGAACCGCGTCATCAATGTCGAACACATTAACCAGCTAAGTCGCTTTCATGCTCAAAGTTTTAATTTTTAACTTGTGTTCGGTACGACCAAGCATTATACTTTTTTGGAAAAAAGTTGCTAGTAAAAAATTTCCTTGTTCAAACTTTGTTTGTGACACGTATATTCAAATACCACGTTTATTTGGGGGCTTCCTTTATGAAGCTTTTCCTCTTGCATATGATTATACTTGTACGGCTTCATTCCTTGTTCGTGTATTACGCCACAATATGCACCATATTGACTTAAGCGATTTGCAAGCTGGGTTGCCTGGCTCCTGTGTTTACCCCTACGTTCCCGATTGTTCGGCTAGGGAGTAAAGAGAGCACATTTGCGATTGTCATGACCGGGTCCTCCGAGCTCTGACCTCAGACTGGTTGAAGCCGAAAGCTAGCGTTCTTATTGTTTTCAATCATGGTTGGCACACAACGGAACTCATGAGTACAAAAAATCTATTGCACAAGTCTCATTGTAATAATGAGCACCGAAGAAAGGTATCGGTGGGGGTACTATTTTCTTCGAAGATGCTTCTTACACTTCGTCTGTAATATAGCATAAGTTCCCTGAGCGTGCTTTGTCTGTTACAGCCTTATGGCCCGGTTGTCTGGTTATCAGAAACACTGTCGATATTCTCGACAGGTGGAGTACATAACACTTTTCGGTCCTTGACCGAAGAGGGAGAAGCCGACGGTCGGTTAAGATGTGTTTAAAGTTCGGTCGAACAAAGATATGATATTAGTACTTCGGTACATACAATCATTATACATAAAATTCTTTTACCCAAGTCACTTGGGGGCTCTTAAATTTATATGAGCCGTTTTATAATAAGTGTTCTTCTTCTTAGTCGTTGCAAAGTTTTTATTACTATTATTAGTTATCACTCCTTTTTTTGACACGAGTGTGTGGTCACTAGCCGGGGAGCCTAATTTCTCTCTCAACGCCGCTAGAGTTTAGTTTGCTAAACTGGCCTAATGAGAAGTACTCCGCCTTCGGGATAGGAGGTTGAAGCGGTAGGCTGACCCGCTCGAAGTCTGGAGATAGGATGTGTCATGTTAAAGCACGATAGAAGCACTTTTTGTTCTAAAGTCCAATTTCCGTATTGGCACCGAACACTTGATCTTCTTTGGACGTCACATTTTTACTGACGTTTTTTGGTTTTCCAAGCTTATGGCACTTTTAAACTATTTGTGTATTTCCAGCACAAGTCTCACAGTGCAATGCCGGACACCTTTATAGATTCGGCAAAAATATTCTCGGATCTCACTATATATGCATTAGTTTCGAATTGTGTCTTCGGTCAATAGTTGGGTTGCCCAGCTCCTGCACTTGCCTCCTACGTTGCGCTTTGTTCGGCTAGGTGTGCAAAGGGAGAACCACTGCGATTGTGCTTCCAGCTCACATGGTTAAGCACCTCAGTGGAGAAAGCCGAAAACTGACTATCACAATAAGCGTAAACTGGTCAGCAATCCGATGAAGGTGTTAAATGATGGGCCATTCATAACAATGGCCGAAGTGTTTACAGCTTGACCTCGACTGTCGCCGAACACTACCGGGGGCTATTAACTGGCCTCCCAAACTAAAATCCTCGATATTTTGCTCTTACAATAGAGCTGAGGTTTCATGATCATGCTTAGCATGACAACCCAAAGAAATGAACCGATAGCGGGACTATTTTCTTTGGAAGACATTTCTTATGTTAAATAGTAAGATAACATATCTCTCTACGTACCTTTGTTTATAAAACCGCATGGCCAGATTGCCTTGTTTGTCGTAAATCTTTGCCCTCATAAAGGCTTTATAAAGTAGGACAAACACTCCCCGGCTTCTGGCTGAGGAGGTTGAAGCCGATGGTCGGTTAACAAAGTTTTGTACAATGCGGATCCGAGCATTAATGACGTAAAATACTTGGATACATAGAGTCATTACACATAATTTATGATTTTACTATGGATATCGATCCTTAATTCGGCCACCCGTGCCCGCATTATGGCTCGGGGGCTACTGGGCTTCGGGATTATTATTTACAAATATTAAAGGGGCACATCGATCCCCTGATCTGGTGTTGCCACCGGACCAGTGTCTCGGGGGCTACTGCATTGCCTGTTCAATGCAGAAAATTTTAAGTGCAATACAGTTGCCGAGGAGATTTTGATCCTCAGGTTGGTCGGCCACACCCAACCTGAGTCTTGAGGACTAAGCACACCACTTTTTGTGTCCCGAAGTATTCCGCCGAGCTAGGACTTGATCCTCAGGCCGATTTTGCAAATCAACCTGAGTCTCAGCGGCCACTGGGATCACCGGTCTTACGTCATCCTTCAGGTGCATCTCGGGGTTTAGACCGATACACACCTTGAGGGCTACTGGCTATATATCTCGACAGAGAATAAATTGCAATAATAAAAAATATTGACAAAAAATCGGCCCACAGTCAGGGTGGTGCACCACCTCGGAAGCAGTTCGGCATAAAGCTCGGGCGCTAGTGGCTGGCTCCATAGAGGGCATTTCCGGCATTAAGCTCGGCTAAAATCTTTCAACTTTTTTGAACCAAGGTGATATGACACCTCGGATATAGTCCGGCGTTGGAGCTCGGATACATTCCGGCGTTGGAGCTCGGAAGTAGTCCGGCATTGGTGCTTGGCCGCAAAAGATACCTCGAATGCAGTCCGGCATTAGAGCTCGGACGCAAGAGGACACTGCCTCTCGGGAACAACTTCAAACCCGAGGTGTGGCATAAAAATAACAAGGCATTGATAAAGGCCGGGAACTTAAAGGGGCTCCTCGGATACCTGACGTGCAAACTCGCCGAATGCATTTCGGCGATCCTCAAGATCGAAGATGAGAAGATTTGTTGAACCACTTTTCAAGACCGACAACCGAAGATGAAGGGCAGTTCGAAAGAATCGAGGAGCGTCCCTAACTTGAAGACCGGTTCAGGGGGCTACTGACGGTGTCATCGACTAGGGGGTACTCACCACGTCATCTCCCAATCTGTTAGATTGGGCCGAGGACCCCCATGGCCGCATACTCATGGGCCAGTTCGGATAGCTGCCGCATACATGGAAGATTCCACAAGACTTGGTGATCAAGACAAGGACTCCTCCCCACCGGCGTATTCAGCTAGGACTCTTGTTATCCTAGGCCTCTGGTGCATTATATAAACCGAGGTCAGGCTAGTCGATAGATCATATACAAACAATCATACCATAGGCTAGCTTCTAGGGTTTAGCCTCTCCGATCTCGTGGTAGATCTACTCTTGTACTACCCATATCATCAATATTAATCAAGCAGGACGTAGGGTTTTACCTCCATCAAGAGGGCCCGAACTTGGGTAAAACATCGTGTCCCCTGCCTCCTGTTACCATCCACCTTAGATGCATAGTTCGGGACCCCCTACCCGAGATCCGCCGATTTTGACATCGACACCTAGTTTATGCGTTGCTTCGTAAGGGGCTGATTTGGATCCACATGTTTCATGCTATGGTTAGGTTTACCTTAATACTTTTGTTGTAGTTGCGGATGCTTGAAATAGAGGTTAATCATAAGTGGGATGCTTGTTCAAGTAAGAACAACGCCCAAGCACTGGTCCACCCACATATCAAATTATCACGCGAATCATATGAACGTGATGAAAACTAGCTTGACGATATTCCCATGTGTCCTCGGGAGCGCTTTTCCTATTATAAGAGTTTGTTCCAGCTTGTCCTTTGCTATAAAAAGGATTGGGCCACCTTGCTGCACTTTATTTACTTTTGTTACTTGTTGCTCGTTACAATTTATCTTATCACAAAACTATCTGTTACCACTTATTTCAGTACTTGCAGAGAATACCTTGCTGAAAACCGCTTATCATTTCCTTCTGCTCCTCGTTGGGTTCGACACTCTTACTTATCGAAAGGACTACGATAGATCCCCTATACTTGTGGGTCATCAAGACTCTTTTTTGGCGCCGTTGCCGGGGAGTGTAGCGCCTTTGGTAGGTGGAAATTGGTAAGGAAAAATTATATAGTGTGCTGAAATTTACTGTCACTTGCTACTATGGAAAGTAATTCTCTGAGGGGCTTGTTCGGGGTATCTTCACCCCGTCCAGTAGAGCAAAGAGTTGCTCCTCAACCTACTGAACCTATTGAAAATGAAACTCCTTTTGAATTTCCTTCGGGTATGATGGAAAAACTGCTAGCTAACCCTTTTACAGGAGATGGAACAAAGCATCCTGATGAGCACTTAATATATGTGGATGAAGTTTGTGGATTATTTAAGCTTGCAGGTATACCCAATGATGTTACTAAGAAGAAGGTCATCCCTTTATCTTTGAAGGGAGACGCATTGATATGGTATAGGCTATGTGATGATATGAGATCATCGAACTATAAAAGATTGAAATTGGAATTTCATCAAAAGTATTGCCCTATGCATCTTGTTCATCGTGATCGCAATTATATATATAATTTCTGGCCTCGCGAAGGAGAAAGGATCACTCAAGCTTTGGGGAGGCTTAAATCAATGTTATATTCATACCCCAATCATGAGCTCTCGAGAGAAATAATTATGCAAAGTTTTTATGCTCAGCTTTTTGAAAACAATCGCACCATGCTCGATACTTCTTGTGCTGGCTCTTTTATGATGAAGACTATTGAATTCAGATGGAATTTATTGGATAGAATTAAACGCAACTCTGAAGATTGGGACCTCGATGAAGGTAAAGAGTTAGGTATGACACCTAAGTTTGATTGTGTTAAATCTTTTATGGATACTGATATTTTCCGTAAGTTTAGCACTAAATATGGACTTGACTCTGAGATAGTAGCTTCTTTCTATGAATCTTTTGCTACTTATGTTGATCTCCCTAAGGAGAAGTGGTTTAAATATCATCCTCCCATAGAAGTGAAAGTAGCTGCACCTATTAAAGTTGAAAAAAAGACTGTCACTTATAATGATCCTATTGTTCCTACTTCTTATGTTGAGAAACCACCTTTCCCTATTAGAGTAAAGGATCATGCTAAAGCTTCAACTGTTGTTCGTAAAAGCAATATTAGAACTTATACACCTCCTGAGCAAGTTAAAGTAGAACCTAATATTGCTACTGTTAAAGATCTCTTGTCTGATAATATTGATGGGCATGTTATTCAGTTCGAAGGTGAAACTGCTAGAATTGCCAAACCTTGTGCTAAAGATAAACATAGACTTGTGGTAGGCATGCCTGTTATTTCTGTTAAAATAGGGGATCATTGTTATCATGGCTTATGTGATATGGGTGCGAGTTCTAGTGTTATACCGCATACTTTATACAAAGAAATTAAGAATGAAATTGCACCTGCTGAGTTAGAAGGTATTGATGTCACAATTAAACTTGCCAATAGAGATACTGTTTCACCAATTGGAATTGTTAGAGATGTTGAAGTCTTGTGTGGGAAAACTAAATATCCTGCTGATTTTCTTGTTCTTACTTCTCCGCAAGATAGCTTTTGTCCCATTATATTTGGTAGACCCTTCTTGAACACTGTTAATGCTAGGATAGATTGCGAAAAGAATGTTGTTACTATTGGCTTGGATGATATGGTTCATGAGTTTAATTTCTCTAAATTTAGTAAACAACATCGTGAGGAAGAATTACCTAGTAAGGATGAGATTATTGGTCTTGCTTCTATTGCCGTACCTCCTAGTGATCCTTTAGAACACTATTTGCTAGACCATGAAAATGACATGTTCATGAATGAAAGAAGGGAAATAGATGAAGTATTCTTTAAACAGGAACCTATTCTGCAACACAATTTGCCTGTTGAAATTTTAGGGGATCCTCCTCCACCCAAGGGTGATCCCGTGTTTGAGCTTAAACCGTTGCCTGATAATCTTAAATATGCTTATCTTGATGAAAAGAAGATATATCCTGTTATTATTAGCACTAACCTTTCAGAGCATGAAGAAGAAAGATTATTAAAAACTCCGAAGAAGCACTGTGGTGCTATTGGATATACTCTTGATGATCTTAAGGGCATTAGTCCCACTCTATGTCAACATAAAATAAATTTGGAAGCAGATGCCAAACCAGTCCGTGATCCTCAACGACGTCTGAATCCTAAAATGAAAGAAGTGGTAAGAAAAGAAATACTCAAGCTTCTGGAGGCAGGTATAATTTATCCCGTTGCTGATAGTCAGTGGGTAAGTCCTGTCCATTGTGTCCCTAAGAAGGGAGGTATTACTGTTGTTCCTAATGATAAAGATGAATTGATTCCACAAAGAATTATCACAGGTTATAGGATGGTAATTGATTTCTGCAAATTAAATAAAGCTACTAAGAAAGATCATTACCCCTTACCTTTTATTGATCAAATGCTAGAAAGATTATGCAAACATACACACTATTGCTTTCTAGATGGTTATTCTGGTTTCTCTCAAATACCTGTGTCGGCTAGAGATCAATCAAAGACTACTTTTACATGCCCTTTTGGTACTTTTGCTTATAGACGCATGCCTTTTGGTCTATGTAATGCACCTGCTACCTTTCAAAGATGCATGGTGGCTATATTCTCTGACTTTTGTGAAAAGATTTGTGAGGTTTTCATGGACGATTTTTCCGTCTATGGTTCCTCTTTTGATGATTTCTTGAGCAATATTGATCGAGTTTTGCAGAGATGTGAAGAAACTAATCTTGTCTTGAATTGGGAAAAGTGCCACTTTATGGTTAATGAAGGTATTGTCTTGGGGCATAAAGTTTCTGAAAGAGGTATTGAAGTTGATAAAGCCAAGGTCGATGCTATTGAAAAGATGCCAGGTCCCAAGGACATCAAATGTATAAGAAGTTTCCTTGGTCACGCCGGATTTTACAGGAGGTTCATTAAGGACTTCTCAAAAAATTCTCGGCCTCTGACTAATTTATTGAAAAAAGATATACCATTTGTCTTTGATGATGATTGTGTAGAAGCATTTGAAATACTTAAGAAAGCATTAGTCTCTACACCTGTTGTTCAACCACCTGATTGGAATTTACCCTTTGAAATTATGTGTGATGCTAGTGATTATGCTGTAGGTGCTGTTCTAGGGCAAAGAGTTGATAAGAAATTAAATGTTATTCATTATGCTAGTAAGACTCTAGACAATGCTCAAAGAAATTATGCTACTACTGAAAAAGAGCTTTTAGCAGTTGTATTTGCTTGTGATAAGTTCAGACCTTATATTGTTGATTCTAAAGTAACTATTCACACTGATCATGCTGCTATTAAATACCTTATGGAAAAGAAAGATGCTAAACCTAGACATATTAGATGGGTTCTCTTGCTACAAGAATTTGATTTGCATATTGTTGATAGAAAGGGAGCTGAGAACCCCGTTACAGACAACTTGTCTAGGTTAGGGAATGTTCTTGACGACCCACTACCTATTAATGATAACTTTCCTGATGAACAATTAAATGTTATAAGTACTTCTCGTAGTACTCCATGGTATGCTGATTATGCTAATTATATCGTTGCTAAGTTTATACCACCTAGCTTCACATACCAGCAAAAGAAAAAGTTTTTCTATGGCTTGAGACATTACTTTTGGGATGACCCACATCTTTATAAAGAAGGAGTAGATGGTGTTATTAGACGTTGTGTACCTGAGCATGAACAGGAACAGATCCTACGCAAGTGTCATTCCGAGGCTTATGGATGACACCACACTGGAGATAGAACTGCACATAAGGTATTGTAATTTGGTTTTTATTGGCCTACTCTCTTCAAGGATGCCCATAAGTTTGTCTTGTCTTGTGATGAATTTCAAAGAATTGGTAATATTAGTAGACGTCAAGAAATGCCTATGAATTATTCTCTTGTTATTGAACCGTTTGATGTTTGGGGCTTTGATTATATGGGACCTTTTCCTGCCTCTAATGGATATACTCATATTTTAGTTGCTGTTGATTATGTTACTAAGTGGGTAGAAGCTATTCCAACTAGTAGTGTTGATCATAACACTTCTATTAAAATGCTTACAGAAGTTATTTTTCCGAGGTTTGGAGTCCCTAGATATTTAATGACTGATGGTGGTTCACACTTTATTCATGGTGCTTTCCGTAAAATGCTTGCTAAGTATGATGTTAATCATAGAATTGCATCTCCTTATCACCCTCAGTCTAGTGGTCAAGTAGAGTTGAGCAATAGAGAGCTCAAATTAATTTTGCAAAAGACTTTTAATAGGTCTAGAAAGAATTGGTCCAAGAAACTTGATGATGCATTATGGGCTTATAGAACTGCATACAAAAATCCTATGGGTATGTCTCCATATAAAATGGTTTATGGAAAAGCATGTCACTTACCTCTCGAACTAGAACATAAGGCATATTGGGCTATTAAAGAGCTCAACTATGATTTTAAACTTGCCGGTGAGAAGAGGTTATTTGATATTAGCTCACTTGATGAATGGAGAACCCAAGCTTATGAAAATGCCAAGTTGTTTAAAGAAAAAGTTAAAAGATGGCATGACAAAAGGATACAAAAGTGTGAGTTCAATGTAGGTGATTATGTATTGCTATACAACTCTTGTTTAAGATTTTTTGCAGGAAAACTTCTCTCTAAATGGGAAGGCCCCTATGTTATCGAAGAGGTCTATCGTTCCGGTGCCATAAAGATCAACAACTTCGAGGGCACAAATCCGAAGGTGGTAAACGGTCAAAGAATCAAACATTATATCTTAGGTAATCCCATAAATGTTGAAACCAATATTATTGAAACCGTAACCCCGGAGGAATACATAAGGGACACTTTCCGGAATGTTTCAGACTCCGAAAAGGAATAGGTATGTGGTACGGTAAGTAAACCCACTCCAAAACAATTTTAAGGCAATATTTCTCCATTTTGGAATATTTAGAAAAACAGAAAAATAAGTAGCAGTCTGGGAAGGACACGAGGGCCCCACGAGGGTGGTGGGCGTGCCCTACCCCTCTGGGCGCGCCCCCTACCTCGTGAGCACCTCGTGTGCCTTCCGGACTCCGTTTTCTTGCACGATACATATTTTGGTTGGTAAAAATTCATTATATAACCTCCCGAAGGTTTTGACTCCTGTATCATGCAAATATCCTCTGTTTTCATTTTGAGCTGTCCCGTTGCAGATCAAATCAACATGTCTTCCCAGGATTCGGAAGGAGAAAGCTATGTAGATGATTACTTAGCAAATCCCAAGGTCTATGGAGATGTGGAACACGATGGATGGACCACGGAGGAAGAAGAGGACTATGAACCCAAGGGGAAGGAGGAGACGAGCTCAGGTGAAGATGAAGCACCATTACCTCAACCCGGGGACATGCACGTGGAGTTCAAAAAGTCAAGTCTCCCTGATAGGGTAAAGAAACCCAAGTTCGAGTTTATCCCTTTTCGTCTCTTGCAGGAAAATAAGCAGGACCTATGCAAAAAGAAATTAACCCTGGAGTGGGAGATTGATGATCTGAGGGATCAAAATGCCGTCCTCAAGCGCAAATTAAGGGACAAGCCTAAGCCATCAACTAAGCTAACATTACCACCACCTTCACCAACAAAGGAGATATAATCACATGGGTATGGGCACTCCCCTTGGCAACTGCCAAGCTTGGGGGAGGTGCCCCGGTATCGTATCACCATCACAACTCCTACCTTTACCGTTTTTATTAGTTCGATCCTATTAGTAGTATCTTGATCTAGTAGAATGAAGTTTATGGCATGATCTAGTTTTGAGTTTTGCTTAATGATCTCTCTTTGTAATCGAGTCCGTGAGCTATATATAATAAAGATTAGTGTTGAGTCAAGGGCCTGGTTATTTTGCCATGATCTTGGGTGAATAAAAGAAAAGAGAAAAAGAATAAAAAGAAACAAAAAGTTCATATTGATCTTATTGAGAGTAATGACTTCACATAGAAAGAGTACGATGATTAAAAGTTGTTGGGAGTTGGCAGACATAGCTTTGGTCATTGTTGCAATTAATAGGAAGTAATAAGGAAAGAGAGGTTTTCGCATATAGATATATTATCATTGACATCTTTTACGATTGGGAGCACTCATTAAAATATGACATGCTAAAGAGTTGATGTTGGACAAGGAAGACAACGTAATGAGTTATGTCTTTCTTACATCTGAGATAAAGTATGTTTTCATGGATCCTATAACTTGTTGAGCTTGCCTTTCCCCCTCATACTAGCCAAATTCTCAGCACCAAGTAGAAATACTACTTGTGCTTCCAAATACCCTTAAACCAGTTTTGCCATGAGAGTCCACCATATCTACCTATGGATTGAGTAAGATCCTTCAAGTACGTTGTCATCGGTGCAAAGCAATAAAAATTGCTCTAAATATGTATGATTGATTGGTGTGGGAGAAATAAGCTTTATACGATCTTGTGATGTGGAAGTAATAAAAGCGACAGACTGCATAATAAAGGTTCATATCATAAGGGGCAATATAAAGTGACGTTCTTTCGCATTGAGATTTTATGGATCAAACCATAAAAGCGCATGGCAACCTCTGCTTCCCTCTGCGAAGGGCCTATCCTTTATTATTATCTTCTACCTTATGCAAGAGTCATGGTGATCTTCACCATTTCTTTTTCATTTTATCCTTTGGCAAGCACAGCATGTTGGAAAGAACATGATATATATATCTAATTGGATGTAGGGGAGCATGAACCATTATTGTTGACATTACCCTTGAGGTAAAAGGTTGTGGGGCAAAAATATAAGCCCCTATCTTTCTCTGTGTCCGATTAAAACTCCGTAACCACAAGTATTGCGTGAGTGTTAGCAATTATGGAGGACTAAATGATAGTTGAGTATGTGGACTTGCTTTTTAGCTCTGACATAGACTCTTTCCGATGTTATGATAAATTGCAATTGCTTCAATGACTGAGATTATAGTTTGTCGGAGCCCAATAAGGTTTATGATTTATACTTTTGCATTGTGAATAGATCATCACTTGAACATAAGTAATCATATGACAAAATCTATATATGTTGCTATTATGAGAATAATCATGATGCCTTCATGTCCGTATTTTATTTTTTATCGATGCCTCTACCTCTAAACATGAGGACATATTTATTGCTATCGGCTTTTCGCTTGAGGACAAGCGAGGTCTAAGCTTGGGGGAGTTGATACATCCATTTTGCATCTTGCTTTTACATCGATATTTATTGCATTATGGACTGTTATTTCACTTTATGTCACAATACTTATGGCTATTCTCTCTTATTTTACAAGGTTTACATAAGGAGGGAGAATGCCGGCAGCTGGAATTCTAGGCTGGAAAACGAGCAAATATTAGATACCTATTCTGCGCAACTCCAAAAGTCCTGAAACTCCACGGAACATCTTAAAATAAATAAAGCAAAATCCTAGCAAAAGATGAAGGCCAGGGGGCCCACACCCTGCTCACGAGGGTGGGGGCGCCCCCCCTAGGGCGCGCCCCTACCTCGTGGGCACCCTGGTGGCTCTCCGACGTCCATCTTCTGCTATATGAAGTCTTTCGATGAGAAAAAAATTAGAAGGAACTTTTCGGGACTTTTCGGGACATAAAAAATTAGAATTCCTCCTACTTGGGGCGCCCCCTTGGCTGCCTCTGAAGGAAATATGCCCTAGAGGCAATAATAAAGTTATTATTTATTTCCTTATATCATGATAAATGCTTATTATTCATGCTAGAATTGTATTAACCGGAAACATGATACATGTGTGAATACATAGACAAACAGAGCGTCACTAGGATGCCTCTACTTGATTAGCTCATTAATCAAAGATGGTTATGTTTCCTAGCCATAGACAAAGAGTTGTCATTTGATTAACGGGATCACATCATTAGGAGAATGATGTGATTGCCTTGACCCATTCCGTTAGCTTAGCACTTGATCGTTTAGTTTGTTGCTATTGCTTTCTTCATGACTTCTACATGTTCCTATAACTATGAGATTATGCAACTCCCGTTTACCGTAGGAACACTTTGTGTGCTACCAAACGTCACAACGTAACTGGGTGATTATAAAGGTGCTCTACAGGTGTCTCCGAAGGTACTTGTTGGGTTGGCGTATTTCGAGATTAGGATTTGTCACTCCGATTGTCGGAGAGGTATCTCTGGGCCCACTCGGTAATACACATCACTTAAGCCTTTCAAGCATTGCAACTAATGAGTTAGTTGTGGGATGATGTGTTATGGAACAAGTAAAGAGACATGCCGGTAACGAGATTGAACTAGGTATTGAGATACCGACGATCGAATCTCGGGCAGGTAACATACCGATGACAAAAGGAACAATGTATGTTGTTATGCGGTTTGACCGATAAAGATCTTCATAGAATATGTGGGAGCCAATATGAGCATCTAGGTTCCGCTATTGGTTATTGACCGGAGATGTGTCTCCATCATGTCTAGACAGTTCTCGAACCCGCAGGGTCCGCACGCTTAAAGTTTGATGACGGTTATATTATGAGTTTATGGTTTTTGATATACCGAAGGTAGTTCAGAGTCCCGGATATGATCATGGACATCACGAGGAGTCTCAAAATGTTTGAGACGTAAGGATCGATATACTGGATGACTATATTTGGATACTGGAATGGTTCCGGGTGAGATCTAGATAATACCGGAGCAGTGGGAGGTTATCGGAACCCCCCGGGAGGTATATGGGCCTTAATGGGCTTTAGTGGAAAGGAGGGGAAAGGAGAAAGGGAGGGGGAGCCCCCCCCAAGCCCAATCCGAATTGGGAAGGGGGCCGCCCCCCTTTCCTTCCTCCCTCCTTCCTCTTCCTTCCCTCTCCCTCTCCAAATAGGAAAAGGAGGAGTCCTACTCCCGGTGGGAGTAGGACTACCCCTTGGGCGCGCCTCCTCCCCTTGGTCAGCCCTCTCCTCCCCTCCTTTATATACGGAGGAGAGGGGCACCCCATAGACACAACAATTGATCTCTTGGATCTTTTAGCCGTGGGTGGTGCCCCTCTCCACCATAGTCCACCTCGATAATATCGTAGCAGTGCTTAGGCGAAGTCCTACGACGGTAGAACATCAACATCGTCACCACGCCGTCGTGCTGACGGAACTCTCCCTCAAAGCTCGGCTAGATCGGAGTTCGAGGGACGTCATCGAGTTGAACGTGTGCAGAAATCGGAGGTGCCGTGCGTTCAATACTTGATCGGCTGGATCGTGAAGAAGTACAACTACATCAACCGCGTTATGCTAACGCTTCCGCTTTCGGTCTACGAGGGTACGTGGACACACTCTTCCCTCTCGTTGCTATGCATCACCATGATCTTGCGTGTGCGTAGAATTTTTTTGAAATTACTACGTTCCCCAACAGTGGTATCAGAGCCAGGTTTTATGCGTAGATGTTATATGCACGAGTAAAACACAAGTGAGTTGTGGGCGATATAAGTCATACTGCTTACCAGCGTGTCATACTTTGGTTCGGTGGTATTGTTGGATGAAGCGGCCCGGACCGACATTACGTGTATGTTTATGCGAGACTGGTTCTACCGACGTGCTTTGCACACAGGTGGCTGGCGGGTGTCAGTTTCTCCAACTTTAGTTGAACCGAGTGTGGCAACGCTCGGTCCTTGAGAAGGTTAAAACAACACTAACTTGACAAACTATCGTTGTGGTTTTGATGCGTAGGTAAGAACGGTTCTTGCTAAGCCCAGTAGCAGCCACGTAAAACTTGCAACAACAAAGTAGAGGACGTCTAACTTGTTTTTGCAGGGCATGTTGTGATGTTATATGGTCAAGACATGATGCTATATTTTATTGTATGAGATGATCATGTTTTTTAACCGAGTTATCGGCAACTGGCAGGAGCCATATGGTTGTCGCTTTATTGTATGCAATCGCCCTGTAATTGCTTTACTTTATCACTAAGCGGTAGCGATAGTCGTAGAAGCAATAGTTGGCGAGACGACAATGATGCTACGATGGAGATCTAGGTGTCGCGCCGGTGACGATGGTGATCATGACGGTGCTTTGGAGATGGAGATCACAAGCACAAGATGATGATGGCCATATCATATCACTTATATTGATTGCATGTGATGTTTATCTTCTATGCATCTTATTTTGCTTTGATTGACGGTAGCATTATAAGATGATCTCTCACTAAATTTCAAGATAAAAGTGTTCTCCCTGAGTATGCACCGTTGCCAAAGTTCGTCGTGCCCAAACACCATGTGATGATCGGGTGTGATAAGCTCTACGTCCATCTACAACGGGTGCAAGTCAGTTTTGCAGACGCAGAATACTCAGGTTAAACTTGACGAGCCTAGCATATGCAGATATGGCCTCGGAAATCCGAGAATGAAATGTCGAGCGTGAATCATATAGTAGATATGATCAACATAGTAATGTTCACCACTGAAAACTACTCCATTTCACGTGATGATCGGTTATAGTTTAGTTGATTTGGATCACGTGGTCACTTAGATGATTAGAGGGGTGTCTATCTAAGTGGGAGTTCTTTAGTAATATGATTAATTGAACTTTAATTTATCATGAACTTAGTCCTTGTAGTATTAGCATATCTAAAGTTGTAGATCAATAGCTCGCGTTTAGCTCCTCTGTTTTATTTTTGATATGTTCCTAGAGAAAACTAAGTTGAAAAATGTTAGTAGCAATGATGCGGATTGGATCCGTGATCTGAGGATTATCCTCATTGCTGCACAGAAGAATTATGTCCTTGATGCACCACTAGGTGACAGACCTATTGCAGGAGCAGATGCAGACATCATGAACGTTTGGCTAGCTCAATATGATGACTACTTGATAGTTTACTGCACCATGCTTAACAGCTTAGAATCGGGACTTCAAAGACGTTTTGAACGTCATGGATCATATGAGATGTTCCAGGAGTTGAAGTTAATATTTCAAGCAAATACCCGAGTTGAGAGATATGAAGTCTCCAACAAGTTCTATAGCTAAAAGATGGAGGAGAATAGCTCAAGCAGTGAGCGTGTGTTCAGATTGTCTGGGTACTACAATCGCTTGAATCAAGTGGGAGTTAATCTTCCAGATAAAATAGTGATTGACAGAATTCTGTAGTCACCATCACTAAGTTAGTAGAACTTCGTGATGAACTATAGTATGCAAGGGATGGCGAAAACGATTCCCGAGCTTTTCATGATGATGAAATCGATGAAGGTAGAAATCAAGAAAGAGCATCAAGTGTTGATGATTAACAAGACCACTAGTGTCAAGAAAAGGGCAAAGAGAAAGAAAGGGAACTTCAATAAGAATGGCAAGCAAGTTTCTGCTCGAGTGAAGAAGCCCAAGTATGGACCTAAGCCTGAGACTAAGTGCTTCTACTACAAAGGGACTGGTCACTGGAAGCGGAACTGCCCCAAGTATTTGGCGGATAAGAAGGATGGCAAAGTGAACAATGCTATATTTGATATACATGTTATTGATGTGTACTTTACTAGTGTTTATAGCAACCCCTCGGTATTTGATACTGGTTCAGTTGCTAAGAGTAGTAACTCGAAACGGGAGTTGCAGAATGAACAGAGACTAGTTAAGGGTGAAGTGACGATGTGTGTTGGAAGTGGTTCCAAGATCGATATGATCATCATCGCACACTCCCTATACTTTCGGGAATAGTGTTAAACCTAAATAAATGTTACTTGGTGTTTGCATTGAGCATGAATATGATTTGATCATGTTTATTGCAAAACAGTTATTCATTTAAGTTAGAGAAAAATTGTTGTTCTGTTTACATGAATAAAACCTTCTATGGTCATACACCCAATGAAAATGGTTCGTTGGATCTCGATCATAGTGATACACATATTCATAATATTGAAGCCAAAAGATGCAAAGTTAATAATGATAGTGCAACTTATTTGCGGCACTGCCGTTTAGGTCATATTGGTGTAAAGCGCATGAAGAAACTCCATGCTGATGGGCTTTTGGAATCACTTGATTATGAATCATTTTAATCCTTTTAAACCATGCCTCATGGGCAAGATGACTAAGACTCCGTTCTTCGGAGCAATGGAGCGAGCAACTGACTTATCAGAAATAATACATACTGATGTATGCAGTCCGATGAGTGTTGAGGCTCGCGGTGGGTATTGTTATTTTCTAACCTTCACAGATGATTTGAGCAAATATGAGTATATCTACTTGAAGAAACATAACTCTAAAACATTTGAAAAGTTCAAAGAATTTCAGAGTGAAGTGGAAAATCATCGTAACAAGAAAATAAAGTTTCTACAATCTGATTGCAGAGGCGAATATTTGAGTTACGAGTTTGGTCTTCAATTAAAACAATGTGGAATAGTTCACAAACTCATGCCACCTGGAACACCACAACGTAATGGTGTGTCCGAACGTCATAACCGTACTTTATTTAATATAGTGCAATCTATGAAGTCTCTTGCCGATTTACCACTATCGTTTTGGGGTTATGCATTAGAGACAGCTGCATTCACATTAAAAAGGGCACCATCTAAATCCGTTGAGACGACACCATATGAACTGTGGTTTAGCAAGAAACCTAAGTTGTCGTTTCTTAAAGTTTGGGGTTGCGATGCTTATGTCAAAAAGTTTCATCTTGATAAGCCCAAACCCAAGTCGGAGAAGTGCGTCTTCATAGGATACCCAACTTAACTATTGGGTACACCTTCTATCACAGATCCGAAGGCAAGATATTTGTTGCTGAGAATGGATCCTTTCTAGAGAAGGAGTTTCTCTCGAAAGAAGTGAGTGGGAGGAAAGTAGAACTTGATGAGGTAACTGTACCTGCTCCCTTATTGGATAGTAGTTCGTCACAGAAATCTGTTTCTGTGACTCCTACACCAATTAGTGAGGAAGCTAATGATGATGATCATGTAACTTCAGATCAAATTACTACCGAACCTCGTAGGTCAACCAGAGTGAGATCCGCACCAGAGTGGTACGGTAATCCTATTCTGGAGGTCATGTTTATTGACCATGACGAACCTACAAACTATGAGGAAGCGATGATGAGCCCAGATTCCAGAAATGGCTTGAGGCCATGAAATCTGAGATGGGATCCATGTATGAGAACAAAGTGTGGACTTTGGTTGACTTGCCCGATGATCGGGAAGCCATAGAAAATAAATGGATCTTCAAGAGGAAGACGGACGCTGATAGTAGTATTACTATCTACAAAAGCTAGACTTGTCAAAAAAATAGGTTTTGACAAATTTCAAGGTGTTGACTACGATGAGATTTTCTCACTCGTAGGGATGCTTAAGTCTGTCCGAATCATGTTAGCAAATTGCCACATTTTATGAAATCTAGCAAATGGATGTCAAAACTACATTCCTTAATGGATTTCTTAAACAAGAGTTACATATGATGCAACCATAAGGTTTTGTCGATCCTAAAGGTGCTAACAAAATGTGCAAGCTCCAGCAATCCATCTATAGACTGGTGCAAGCATCTCAGAGTTGGACACTACAAGAAATATGTCAACTTGTGACCACCACTATTGGTCACTGAAAGGACATGATTTTTCATTTGCGACCTTTTTGTGACCAAAAATAGAAGGTCAAAAGCTGGCGGTCACAAACTGACTATAGCGACCTTTCTTCTGGAATGGTCGAAGATGTTTATGACGAAAATACGTCTACTGTGGCATTTTGGTCACTAGCAACCTCCCCAGGCCACGTAGGCATCCAGCATGGCAATCTGACGTGGCACAAGATTCCGCCCGGTCCAATTCGATTTTCTACATGGGCCTAGCCCAACAATTCGGCCTATTTGTGTTTTTTCTGTCTGTCAAATTTTGGTTGGGTTCATGGGCCAAGCCCAATATTGCAGCCTTTTTATTGTTGGGTTGTGGCCTTTTTGTCTAAACGAATTTAGTTTTTTTTTCCAAAAGAAGGGTCCACTAGTCAGATGGGTCCTAGTTGTCAGGTTCTAGTAATAGGTTCCCATTTGTCATGTTGTGGTAAGTGGGTCCCATCAATTGAGACTCATACTCTTCATATTTCAAGCATTATTTAGATTTTCGCAGACAAAAACACACATGATACTTAAATAAGAGCAACCAGATCACATAATACAAGCTCTATCCATTCCAATACAGAAGACTATACTGCTTTACAAGCTCTACAATTGTAATATAGTACTGCTTTACAAGCTCCTTCCATGTGATCACAAACTACCTGCTCCTGTCGTGAACATACTGGACTCGCTGGATGAACATAGTTGCCAACAAACAAAAGTAAGAAAAACAGGGTGAGTTCTTAGATTCAGACTCCTAACAAGCTCTACTAGATGAACAACATGCCGGACTCGCTCGACGACCATAGTCAGGGCTGGGAACAAATAAAACAACAACATGGCTTCCACTGTCATCCTGTTACATGAATCAGATTAGAATTAGAATAACTGGGGAAAATATATGTCGTAGCTAACAAAGTAAGAAACAATAGTTAACAAGTCTGAGTCATAGAAGCTAGAAGTGTCCCTTCAGAGAGACGAGAACTTAGAATTCATGCATGGATCTTATTCTAAACAGCATAAACACCATGGCAATAACAAATTAACAGTAACAAGATCAGTGTTAGCAGAATTAAGTACAAGGCAATCACGGGTACCAATCCAGTGCAAGTTAATAGAGAAAATATGTCAAAGTTACTCAAATTTACTAATGTGTTTTTCATACTACCAAATTGAAGGTAAAAGATGTGTACTGATTCAGCACATCAAACTGATTTCTGAAAGCTTTACCAAAACATTGTTTAGTCGCTTGGTGCTAAAGCGATAGATGTTGAACACTAACTGCCAGCGATAGTAACAACCAGCAGGTACTGCACCTGCGACCGCCATCACTAGCTTGGAAGCAATAAGCACAGCATAGATAGGATAGGAATCATCCTGGTTGTGTGTTCACGAATCACCTAATAGGTGCCGTGCCGCATAATTGTCTATCCCAAATCAGGGCTCATGAATCCTCATCAAAGTGTGAAATTTTACCTGATGTAGGGCAGTGGCCACGTCGAAAACCACGTACAGGTCAATGGTCTGCGGGGCATGAGAAGCACATCAGGAACCCGGCAGTCACAAGTGACAGATGAAAAAAAATACTGCTAGGGAATCTGTACACGAATGAGGCATAGAGCAGCAAAATAAGATATATATTCATGATCTTCACAGCATGAATCCAAATCCTATGGCCGATAGTGGCCCTTTTTATACTACAAAAGACACCTGTACATGACCATTGACACCGTTCAAGAATCACAACAGCACACTAAGAACAATGATAGGCTCCGCAAGCCTGTGACATACTGTACACGGCAATAGGAGCAAAAATCTAATAAATTCATTACAGGCTTGCGGAGAAAAATAACAAGTTACCTATACACAAGGAAACATAAACTTGAGAGGTTGAGATCAAGGCCTATCAACTATATCATATATATATATATATATATATATATATATATATATATATATGCATCAAAAAACAAGGCCATATGGACCAATGCATCATAATTATCAGTTTTAAACACTATAGGATCGGAGCCATATTAATCTTAGCCAAAGTTCAAGACTGAAAATGTAAGCATTTTACAGTATATGTATGCACTATGTTAAACCATTAAATGGGTGATTAGTAAGGGATGGTAAAATATTTGCAGATTTCATATTAGTGGACTGATTGCACGCTGACAAGAGCAACTGTATTCCTAGTGAAAATTGAACTTGGGGTTTGATAAATCAAACAATAGACAGCAATGACAACTGAAGCACTTGAGCTCTTTTATATTCTCAAAGACAGCAGAAAGCACACAAATTAGTACAAATATATTATGCTTAGCCAGTGCTAAGAATTCAAGTGTTGTACAGTAATAGACCCACCCCTCCCCTAATAAGTAATGCTTTTTAAATGGCTGATTAGTCAGAGATGGTTTAGTAATTGCGTTCCCTGCTATTGAATTGCTTGCACTGTGATGAGAGCCAAAGTATTCTACTAGTAATGTATAGTATATTAGTATATTATGCTTGTCAAGTGTTACAAGCTTCTACTAGTAATGTACAGTAATTTAGCGCTGGACAGTGAAAGAATTATCAAGTAGGGAAAAACAGCAGCATGCCATCAACTCTATCAGGTAAGATCAAGAACACTAATATTAACAAAGACATATCTTCCTTTATGTGAACAAGTGTGCTTCCTTCATTAATTAGTAGTAGTAATTGTTCCATGCTAATACAAGCACACGCCCTGGCCTATCAAAGTCTGAATCTAATTAAATCGCACCATGGACGTGTCATATCACCAAGGCAAGTACTAGTAAATCTTTACATCATTTTTCAGATAGATAAAAATGTAGTTGTACTCATCCTAACTAGCAGCAGTAGAAATTGACCCTAGCTAATAATCTTTCACATACCCAGTAACATAATAATATGTGCATTCGACAACAGTAATAGTCCAAAAAATATGAACCTTAGGAACAACAATCTGTCCAAAAAAATCACATCGGGAGGGGAACTGGAAAATGGACCTTAGGAAGAGCGCCAGGGTTGAGCTCGTGCAAGGCCACTTGGTTCTCCAACACCCACGTCCTGCAGCAAGGGAAACCACATCCATCCGGCTGCTGCTGCTCGTCCATGGCTGGGCGTCCTACATCCATCCGGCTGTAGCTGCTCATCCATGGCATGAAACCACATCACATGTCAGTCAAGGGAAGTATTTGTGAAGTTAGCCTTGCAATCTTTTGTAATGCAGAAAACATAAGAGCCTTTCAGAGATTTGATGTGTTGGATTAGGAAGCAAGTGACCATAGTGGGGTTACCGGGGTTGAAAACTTAACACATACAAATCATTAGTTTACAAAGTAGGCTACCGCATTACTACTTGAATTAGAATTCACTGTGTAGGTAAGACTAAGTGAACTAGAATTCACTGTGTAGGTAAGACTAAGTGGACTAACTATCTCTTCTTGCTTGATTCCATAAGTTGCAACCAATAGCTTAAATTCCTTTATGTACTAGGGATTCTTTGCTCAACACAAACTGGATATGACACTAGATTATAACCTAAACTGATAAAACGTGATAGCTACCAATGCTACCACCTATGTGCCACTCCTAACTCGGTACACACTCTATGACTACCAATCAGGTGATTCTCCTGATCTGGCCTGACTCCAACAGATATCCTAGATGGAGATCACGGTGCCGGACCCTTCCTTGTAGTGGAACATAATAAGTGTGGCCCAACATAACAAGCAGCGTGCAACTTAACCGCAGCAGCAAGCAAAGTGAAGCAAAAAGGGGATGCGGTTTCCTACACGGCGAGATGCGCTGGAGGCCGTAGAAGGGCACCTTCGGGTTGCTCCACCGGCGAGGCGATGCAGATCCGTCGAGGGAAGGCCGCCGGGGTCGTCCTTGTTCCGATGGAGGAGAAGATCCTTGCGGTTGGAGAAGAAGTCCGACGTACCCTCACCTAGGACAGACATGAGATAAGGGTCAAAGGAGATAAGAGCGAGCAGATGAGGGCAGAGAGGGGAAGGATGATGCGTACCTTCACCAAGTCCATGGGGGAGGAGAAGCACGCCGATGTTGCCTCAGTGTGGTTGAGGAGGAGGAGCACCTCATCTCCTGACGCATGCTCATGGAGCCAGACATCAGCTAAGCCCAACTCGACCACGGCGCGCGCGAGGGAGTCGGTGAGGGCCTCCCAGTGGGCCTTCTTCTCCTCCGCCAGTACCCACGACGAGTAAGCGGGAGGACGCGGGCGAAGGCGTTGGTGATCCCGCGATAGGGCCGCGTGAGGGCACCCTAGCACAGCATCTCAGCCTGGTTCTGCAGTAGCAGCTTGACGCGCTCCACCGGCGCCGCCCCCGTCTTGGCCAACACCACCGCTGCGCCGCCCGCGCCGCCCTGGCGGGCGACCTGGCGGATGTAGTCGCCCCTGTCGAGGATGTAGTCATCCCTATCGAGGATGTAGCCGCCCGTGCCGCCCTGGCGGCCAACCGGAGAGCCGGCGCGGAGCTAACCAAACGGAACCCTAGCGCGTCGGCCGACCTGCTCGACTCGATCTGGGGCATAGGGTAGGAAGAGATGGTGAGGGAAGGGAGGGACGAGGTCAGCGGCGGTGGTGAGGAGGGCTGTGAGGTCGGCGGTGGGTGGGAGCGGCGGGAGGAGGACTGGATCAGGGAAAGGAGGCCGGGGAGAGGACTGGATCGAGGGAGGAGGTGGCGGCAGCTGCGAGGAGAGGAGGGAGTCGATGGGATCTGACCTAGGGTTTGGGCTGCGGGTGGGGGTATCTCTTTTTCATTTCATTTTCTTTTTTTTGTAGATAGATGGATGGATGGATGTGGGATGGAGAGATGGATGGATGGATGGATGGGTGCCATGTCATCGATCCGTGGGAAGAGTCCTGATTGGTTCAAAAACCAGTGATTTAAAAAATTATCTAAGTACTAAAAATAGAGGGTTTTTGTGAAGTAGCTATCAAAAATATTTTGTAAAATGGAACCACACAAATTTTCACTAGAGTTAGACCACAGTTTATGGATAAGGACTAATTTCTATGCATTTCTGATCTTTCTAGCTATTTTTAATCATTTTCCGAGTGCCCAAAATGACTTTTTTGTGAAGGACCTACCATATATTTGTTGCAAAATTGGACCAAATCAATTGTCTAAAATACTAGGACATATTTAATGCACAATTGGCCAAATGGTTGGGTGTAAAAAGTTTTGATCCACCTCTCGTGAAAAAGACAAATTTCCGCCGATTCAGCTGGAAGCGGGTCAAATTTGAACTGCAGCTGCCTCATAGTTTGCTATTTATTTTTTCCAAAAATCATTTCTAGTTACATAAGGACCTATTTAATCATAAATACATGGTTTGGTGGCGATACGTCGAGGTTTGGGCGGCGGCCGAGGGCCCCAACTCTAGAGCGCGTAAACTCGCATGCCCGCCGCGTGGTCACCGCGCGACCGTAACGTTGCCATGTGTTCTGCGCGGCCTAGGCATGTCTAGTGGGTTGGGCACTCCCCAGGTTGGTGCTAGGAAGAAAATTACAACATAAGATTCTCACGAGGAGACCGATCGATGCTCAAACATGAATTAGCAGCCAAGTGTTTGATTAGCGGTATGGGAAATGTACATGGCTAATGGGCGTGAGTTTTGGCTGAGGATGATCAGTTACTAAGAAGACCGTGTTCACAAATTTTCAGCTCAAAAGGAGGAGCCTAGGTGGTACTTGCTTTGCAAACTACCACACTGGACATAACTACGAATGTTGAAGCTCGGCTCAAAATAATGAATGTATTAAGCTAGCATATGGTGGAGGATGGTTATTTGGGCATAGGAAAGCACTGTAGAAAATGGATACTATTTGGACATGCCAAAGTGGTACTTCCTTCACAAACTGTTGTTCTGAACAGAATAGGAAAATGAATATTTTTGAATTATTTTTGAACTAGGAAAGGAAGGTTTTTACATATTTGACGAATATATGACCCAAAGATTTATGAGATTTTTTTGGGAATTTTGGGAATGACAGAAATATAGGTTGCTTCACAACCTAGAGCAAAAATTGCCACATGGACATGACACATAAGCAAAACTGATGAGATGGCGCCTAGTCATCGCAACCCACCACAATTTACAAGGCTATGACCATCTATATTGGTCGTTAACAACTAGAAATAAGGCAGCGGACTAGCGCTGTTTGCTTTATGACCATTTCGTGTAAGGAAATTATGACCTTTCTGACCAAAATGGTCGCAATGGTTTAGGGTTTGGAGCCCCCCAGACAGCTTTTGAGTAATTGGTCTAAAATGGTCATAAATTTATGACCAATTCTTCGAGGGTCACTGACAGAAGGTCATAAGTTGACATATTTCTTGTAGTGGGAATATACGCATTGATGAGTTGATCAAAGCATATAGTTTTATACAGACTTGGGGTGAAGCCTGTATTTACAAGAAAGTGAGTGGGAGCACTACAACATTTCTGATAAGTATATGTGAATGACATATTGTTGATCGGAAATAATGTAGAATATTCTGGGAAGCATAAAGGAGTATTTGAAAGGAGTTTTTTCAATAAAGACCTCGGTGAAGCTACTTACATATTGAGCATCAAGATCTATAGAGATAGATCAAGACGCTTGATAAGTTTTTTAATGAGTACATACCTTGACAAGATTTTGAAGTAGTTCAAAATGGAACAGTCAAAGAAAGAGTTCTTACCAGTGTTACAAGGTGTGAAATTGAGTAAGACTCAAAGCCCGAGCACGGCAGAAGATAGAAAGAGAATGAAAGTCATTCCCTATGGCTAAGCCATAGTTCCTATAAAGTATGCCATGCTGTGTACCAGATCTATTGTATACCCTACACTGTGTTTAGCAAGGGAGTACAATAGTGATCTAGGAGTAGATCACTTGAAAACGGTCAAAATTATCCTTAGTGGAATAAGGATATGTTTCTCGATTATGGAGGTGACAAAAGGTTCGTCGTAAAGGGTTACGTCGATGCAAATTTTGACATTGATCTAGATGACTCTAAGTCTTAATCTGGATACATTTTGAAAGTGGGAGCAATTAGCTAGTGTAGCTCCGTGCAGAGCATTGTTGACATAGAAATTTGCAAAATACATACGGATCTGAATGTGGCAGACCCATAGACTAAACTTTTCTCACAAGCAAAACATGATCACACCTTAGTACTCTTTGGGTGTTAATCACATAGCGATGTGAACTAGGTTATTGACTCTAGTAAACCCTTTGGGTGTTGGTCACATGACGATGTGAACTATGGGTGTTAATCACATGGTGATGTGAACTATTGGTGTTAAATCACATGGCGATGTGAACTAGATTATTGACTCTAGTGCAAGTGGGAGACTGAAGGAAATATGCCCTAGAGGCAATAATAAGGTTATTATTTATTTTCTTATATCATGATAAATATTTATTATTCATGCTAGAATTGTATTAACCGGAAACATGATTCATGTGTGAATACATAGACAAACAGAGTGTCACTAGTATGCCTCTACTTGACTAGCTCGTTAATCAAAGATGGTTATGTTTCCTAACCATAGACAAAGAGTTGTCATTTGATTAATGGGATCACATCATTAGGAGAATGTTGTGATTGACTTGACCCACTCCGTTAGCATAGCACTTGATCGTTTAGTTTGTTGCTATTGCTTTCTTCATGACTTATACATGTTCCTATGACTATGAGATTATGCAAATCCCGTTTACCAGAGGAACACTTTGTGTGCTACCAAATGTCACAACGTAACTGGGTGATTATAAAGGTGCTCTATAGGTGTCTCCGAAGGTACTTGTTGGGTTGGCGTACTTTGAGATTAGGATTTGTCACTCCGATTGTCGGAGAGGTATCTCTGGGCCCTCTCGGTAATGCACATCACTTAAGCCTTGCAAGCATTGCAACTAATAAGTTAGTTGCGGGATGATGTATTACGGAACGAGTAAAGAGACTTGCCGGTAACGAGATTGAACTAGGTATTGAGACACCGACGATCGAATCTCGGGCAAGTAACATACCGATGACAAAGGGAACAACGTATGTTGTTATGCAGTCTGACCGATAAAGATCTTCGTAGAATATGTGGGAGCCAATATGAGCATCCAGGTTCCACTATTGGTTATTGACCGGAGACGTGTCTCGGTCATGTCAACATAGTTCTCGAACCCGTAGGGTTCGCACGCTTAAGGTTTCGATGACAGTTATATTATGAGTTTATGAGTTTTGATGTACCGAAGGAGTTCGGAGTCCCAGATGAGATCGGGGACATGAAGAAGAGTCTCGAAATGGTCGAGACGTAAAGATCGATATATTGGATGACTATATTCGGACATCGGAAAGGTTCCGAGTGATTCCGGTATTTTTCGGAGTACCGGAGAGTTACGGGAATTCGCCGGGGAGTATATGGGCCTTATTGGGCCATACGGGAATAGAGGAGAGAGGCCAAAAGGAAGGAGGCGCCCCCCTGGTCCGAATTGCACAAGGGGTGCAGCCCACTTTTCTTTGTTCCTCTCCCCCTCTTTCCTTCTCTCCTACTCCAACAAGTGAAGGAGGAGTCCTACTCCCGGTGGGAGTAGGACTCCCCCCTTGGCGCACCCTCCTCCTAGGTCGGCCGCCTCCCTCCCTTGCTCCTTTATATACGGGGGCAGGGGCACCCCATAGTCACACAAGTTGATCAGTTGATCTCTCCCAGCCGTGTGCGGTGCCCCCTCCACCATATTCCACCGCGGTCATATCGTAGCGGTGCTTAGGCGAAGCCCTGCGTCGGTAGCAACATCATCACCGTCACCACGCCGTCGTGCTGGCGGAACTCTCCCGTGAAGCTCTGCTGGATCGGAGTTCGCGGGACGTCATCGAGCTGAACGTGTGCTGAACTCGGAGGTGCCGTGCGTTCGGTACTTGGATCGGTCGGATCGTGAAGACATACGACTACATCAACCGTGTTGTGCTAACGCTTCCGCTTTCGGTCTACGAGGGTACGTAGACAACACTCTCCCCTCTCATTGCTATGCATCACCATGATCTTGCGTGTGCGTAGGAAATTTTTGAAATTACTACGTTCCCCAACAGTGGCATCTGAGCCTAGGTTTTATGCGTTGATGTTGTGCATGAGTAGAACACAAGTGAGTTGTGGGCGATATAAGTCATACTGCTTACCAGCATGTCATACTTTGGTTCGGCGGTATTGTTGGATGAAGCGGCCCAGACCGACATTACGTGTACGCTTACGCGAGACTGGTTCAACCGACGTGCTTTGCACACAGGTGGCTGGCGGGTGTCAGTTTCTCCAACTTTAGTTGAACCAAGTGTGGCTACGCCCGGTCCTTGCGAAGGTTAAAACAACACCAACTTGACAAACTATCGTTGTGGTTTTGATGCGTAGGTAAGAACGGTTCTTGCTAAGCCCGTAGCAGCCACGTAAAACTTGCAACAACAAAGTAGAGGACGTCTAACTTGTTTTTGTAGGGCATGTTGTGATGTGATATGGTCAAGACATGATGCTAAATTTTATTGTATGAGATGATCATGTTTTGTAACCAAGTTATCGGCAACTGGCAGGAACCATATGGTTGTCGCTTTATTGTATGCAATGCAATTGCGCTGTAATGCTTTACTTTATCACTAAGCGGTAGCGATAGTCATGGAAGCATAAGATTGGCGAGACAACAACGATGCTACGATGGTGATCAAGGTGTCGCGCCGGTGACGATGCTGATCATGACGGTGCTTTGGAGATGGAGATCACAAGCACAAGATGATGATGGCCATATCATATCACTTATATTGATTGCATGTGATGTTTATCTTTTATGCATCTTATCTTGCTTTGATTGACGGTAGCATTATAAGATGATCTTTCACTAAATTTCAAGATAAAAGTGTTCTCCCTGAGTATGCACCGTTGCCAAAGTTCGTCGTGCCCAGACACCACGTGATGATCGGGTGTGATAAGCTCTACGTCCATCTACAACAGGTGCAAACTAGTTTTGCACACGTAGAATACTCAGGTTAAACTTGACGAGCCTAGCATATGCAGATATGGCCTCATAACACTAAGACCGAAAGGTCGAGCGTGAATCATATAGTAGATATGATCAACATATTGATGTTCACCATTGAAAGCTAATCCATTTCACGTGATGATCGGTTATGGTTTAGTTGATTTGGATCACGTGATCACTTAGAAGATTAGAGGGATGTCTTTCTAAATGGGAGTTCTTAAGTAATATGATTAATTGAACTCAAATTTATCATGAACTTAGTCCTGATAGTATTTGCATATCTATGTTTTAGAACAATAGCTCGCGTTATTGCTTCCCTATTTTATTTTTGATATGTTCCTAGAGAAAACTAAGTTGAAAGATGTTAGTAGCAATGATGCGGATTGGATCCATGATCTGAGATTTATCCTCATAGCTGCACAGAAGAATTATGTCCTTGATGCACCGCTAGGTGACTGACCTATTGCAGGAGCAGATGCAGACGTTATGAACGCTTGGCTAGCTCAATGTGATGACTACTTGATAGTTTAGTGCACCATGCTTAACAGCTTAGAATCGGGATTTCAAAGACGTTTTGAACGTCATGGACCATATGAGATGTTCCAGGAGTTGAAATTAATATTTCAAGCAAATACCCGAGTTGAGAGATATGAAGTCTCCAACAAGTTCTATAGCTAAAAGATGGAGGAGAATAGCTCAAGCAGTAAGCATGTGCTCAGATTGTCTGGGTACTACAATCGCTTGAATCAAGTGGGAGTTAATCTTCCAGATAAAATAGTGATTGATAGAATTCTCTAGTCACCATCATCAAGTTAGTAGAACTTAGTGATGAACTATAATATGCAAGGGATGAGGAAAACAATTCCCAAGCTCTTCGCGATGCAAAAATTGGCGAAGGTAGAAATCAAGAAAAACATCAAGTGTTGATGGTTGACAAGACCACTAGTTTCAAGAGAAAGAGCAAAGGGAAGAAGGGGAACTTCAAGAAGAACGGCAAGCAAATTGCTGCTCAAGTGAAGAAACCCAAGTCTGGACCTAAGCCTGAGACTAAGTGCTTCTACTGCAAAGGGACTGGTCACTAGAAGTGAAACTACCCCAAGTATTTGGTGGATAAGAAGGATGGCAAAGTGAACAATGCTATATTTGATATACATGTTATTGATGTGTACTTTACTAGTGTTTATAGCAACCTCTCGGTATTTGATACTAGTTCAGTTGCTAAGAGTAGTGACTTGAAACAAGAGTTGCAGAATGAACAGAGACTAGTTAAGGGTGAAGTGACGATGTGTGTTGGAAGTAGTTCCAAGAATGATATGATCATCATCGCACACTCCCTATACTTTCGGGATTAGTGTTGAACCTAAATAAGTGTTATTTGGTGTTTGCGTTGAGCATGAATATGATTTGATCATGTTTATTGCAATACAGTTATTCATGTAAGTTAGAGAATAATTGTTGTTCTGTTTACATGAATAAAACCTTCTATGGTCATACACCCAATGAAAATGGTTTGTTGGATCTCGATCGTGGTGATACACATTTTGATAATATTGAAGCCAAAAGATGCAAAGTTAATAATGATAGTGCAACTTATTTGTGGCACTGCTGTTTAGGTCATATTGGTGTAAAGCGCATGAAGAAAATCCATGCTGATGGGCTTTTGGAATCACTTGATTATGAATCAGTTGATGCTTGTGAACCATGCCTCATGGGCAAGATGACTAAGACTCCGTTCTCCGGAACAATGGAGCGAGCAACAAGTTTGTTGGAAATCATACATACTGATGTATGTGGTCCGATGAATATTGAGGCTCGCGGCAGGTATCATTATTTTCTGATCTTCACAGATGATTTGAGCAGATATGAGTATATCTACTTGATGAAACACAAGTCTGAAACATTTGAAAAGTTCAAAGAATTTCAGAGTGAAGTGGAGAATCATCGTAACAAAAATAAAAGTTTCTACGATATGATCGCAGAAGTAAAATATTTGAGTTACGAGTTTGGCCTTCAGTTAAAACAATGTGAAATAGTTTCACTACTCACGCCACCTGTAACACCACAGTGTAATGGTTTGTTCGAACATCGTAACCGTACTTTATTAGATATGGTGCGATCTATGATGTCTCTTACCGATTTACCACTATCGTTTTGGGGTTATGCATTAGAGACAGCTACATTCACATTAAATAGGGCACCATCTAAATCCGTTGAGACGACACCGTATGAACTATGGTTTGGCAAGAAACCTAAGCTGTCGTTTCTTAAAGTTTGAGGTTGCAATGCTTATGTGAAAAAGTTTCAACCTGATAAGCTCAAACCCAAATCGGAGAAGTGCATCTTCATAGGATACCCAAATTAAAATGTTGGGTACACCTTCTATCGCAGATCCGAAGGCAAGATATTCATTGCTGAGAATGGATCCTTTCTAGAGAAGGAGTTTCTCTCGAAAGAAGTGAGTGGGAGGAAAGTAGAACTTGATGAGGTAACTGTACCTGCTCCCTTATTGGAAAGTAGTTCATCACAGAAATCTGTTCCTATGACTACTGCACCAATTAGTGAGTAAGCTAATGATGATGATCATGTAACTTCAGATCAAGTTACTACCGAACCTCATAGGTAAACCAGAGTGAGATCCGCACCAGAGTGGTACGGTAATCCTATTCTGGAGGTCATGTTACTTGACCAAGACAAGCCTACGAACTATGAGGAAGCGATGATGAGCCCAGATTCCGCGAAATGGCTTGAGGCCATGAAATCTGAGATGAGATCCATGTATGAGAACAAAGTATGGACTTTGGTTGACTTGACCATTGATCAGCGAGCCATTGAGATTAAATGGATCTTCAAGAGGAAGACAGACGGTGATAGTAGTGTTACTATCCACAAAGCTAGAATTGTCGCAAAAGGTTTTCGACAAGTTCAAGGTGTTGACTACAATGAGAGTTTATCACTCGTATCTATGCTTAAGTATGTCCGAATCATGTTAGCAATTGCCGCATTTTATGAAATCTGGCAAATGGATAAACAAAATTGCATTCCTTAATGGATTTATTAAAGAAGAGTTGTATATAATGCAACCAGAAGGTTTTGTCAATCCTAAAGGTGCTAACAAAATATGCAAGCTCCAGCGATCCATCTATGGACTGGTGCAAACATCTCGGAGTTGGAATATACGCTTTGATAAGTTGATCAAAGCATATAGTTTTATATAGACTTGCGGTGAAGCCTGTATTTACAAGAAAGTGAGTGGGAGCACTACAGCATTTCTGATAAGTATATATGAATGACATATTGTTGATCAGAGATAATGTAGAATTATTCTGCAAAGCATAAAGGAATGTTTGAAAGGAGTTTTTCAAAGAAAGACCTCGATGAAGCTGCTTACATATTGAGCATCAAGATCTATAGAGATAGATCAAGACGCTTGATAATTTTTTCAATGAGTACATACCTTGACAAGATTTTGAAGTAGTTCAAAATGGAACAGTCAAAGAAGGAGTTCTTGCCTGTGTTACAAGGTGTGAAGTTGAGTAAGACTCAAAACCCGACCACGGCAGAAGATAGAGAGAGAATGAAAGTCATTCCCTATGCATCATCCATAGGTTCTATAAAGTATGCCATGTTGTGTACCAGACCTATTATATACCCTGCCCTGAGTTTGGCAAGGGAGTACAATAGTGATCTAGGAGTAGATCACTGGATATTGGTCAAAATTATCCTTAGTGGAATAAGGATATGTTTCTCGATTATGGAGGTGACAAAAAGGTTCGTCGTAAAGGGTTACGTCAATGCAAGTTTTGACACTGATCTAGATGACTCAAAATCTCAATCTGGATACATATTGAAAGTGGGAGCAATTAGCTAGAGTAGCTCCGTGCAGAGCATTGTTGACATAGAAATTTGCAAAATACTTACGGATCTGAATGTGGCAGAACCGTTGACTAAACTTCTCTCACAAGAAAAACATGATCACACCTCAGTACTCTTTGAGTGTTAATCACATAGTGATCTGAACTAGATTATTGACTCTAGTAAATCCTTTGCGTGTTGGTCACATGTCGATGTGAACTATGGGTATTAATCACATGGTGATGTGAACTATTGGTATTAAATCACATGGCGATGTGAACTAGATTATTGACTCTAGTGCAAGTGGGAGGCTGAAGGAAATATGCCCTAGAGGCGATAATAAAGTTATTATTTATTTCCTTATATCATGATAAATGTTTATTATTCATGCTAGAATTGTATTAACCGGAAACATAATACATGTGTGAATACATAGACAAACAGAGTGTCACTAGTATGCCTCTACTTGACTAGCTCGTTGATCAAATATGGTTATGTTTCCTAACCATAGACATGAGTTGTCATTTGATTAACGGGATCACATCATTAGGACAATCATGTGATTGACTTGACCCATTTCGTTGGCATAGCACTTGATCGTTTAGTTTGTTGCTATTGCTTTCTTCATGACTTATACATGTTCCTATGACTATGAGATTATGCAACTCCCGTTTACCAAAGGAACACTTTGTGTGCTACCAAATGTCACAACGTAACTGGGTGATTATAAAGGTGCTCTACAGGTGTCTCCGAAGGTACTTGTTGGGTTGCCGTATTTCGAGATTAGGATTTGTCACTCTGATTGTCGGAGAGGTATCTCTGGGCCCTCTCGGTAATGCACATCACTTAAGCCTTGCAAGCATTGCAACTAATAAGTTAGTTGTGGGATGATGTATTACGGAACGAGTAAAGAGACTTGCCGGTAACGAGATTGAACTAGGTATTGAGATACCGACGATCGAATCTCGGGCAAGTAACATACCGATGACAAAGGGAACAACGTATGTTGTTATGCAGTCTGACCGATAAAGATCTTCGTAGAATATGTGGGAGCCAATATGAGCATCCAGGTTCCATTATTGGTTATTGACCGGAGACGTGTCTCGGTCATGTCAACATAGTTCTCGAACCCATAGGATCCGCACGCTTAAGGTTTTGATGACAGTTATATTATGAGTTTTGATGTACCGAAGGAGTTCGGAGTCCCAGATGAGATCGGGGACATGACGAAGAGTCTCGAAATGGTCGAGACGTAAAGATCGATATATTGGATGACTATATTCGGACATCGGAAAGGTTCCGAGTGATTCCGGTATTTTTCGGAGTACCGGAGAGTTACGGGAATTCGCCGGGGAGTATATGGGCCTTATTGGGCCATACGGGAATAGAGGAGAGAGACCAAAAGGAAGGAGGCGCCCCCCTGGTCCGAATTGCACAAGGGGTGCAGCCCACTTTTCCTTGTTCCTCTCCCCCTCTTTCCTTCTCTCCTACTCCAACAAGTGAAGGAGGAGTCCTACTCCCGGTGGGAGTAGGACTCCCCCCTTGGCGCACCCTCCTCCTAGGCCGGCCGCCTCCCTCCCTTGCTCCTTTATATACGGGGGCAGGGGGCACCCCATAGTCACACAAGTTGATCAGTTGATCTCTCCCAGCCGTGTGCGGTGCCCCCTCCACCATATTCCACCTCGGTCATATCGTAGCGGTGCTTAGGCGAAGCCCTGCGTCGGTAGCAACATCATCACCGTCACCACGCCGTCGTGCTGGCGGAACTCTCCCATGAAGCTCTGCTGGATCGGAGTTCGCGGGACGTCATCGAGCTGAACGTGTGCTGAACTCAGAGGTGCCGTGCGTTCGGTACTTGGATCGGTCGGATCGTGAAGACGTACGACTACATCAACCGTGTTGTGCTAACGCTTCCGCTTTCGGTCTACGAGGGTACGTAGACAACACTCTCCCCTCTCATTGCTATGCATCACCATGATCTTGCGTGTGCGTAGGAAATTTTTGAAATTACTACGTTCCCCAACACCGACTCCCTGTGGGATTGACAAACTTTACTTATCATGACTCACGAGATTGCTACAAAACCATGTGCACTTGCAGGACATCAGCCACCTAGCGGGAGCAGCGTCTAGCTCGACAATGTTGCTCGTGTGCTACACGAAGGTGTACATGAATGTGGGCTTCTCTAGCTAGCGGGTGCCTCGTTCCTCCACACCACCACCCTGCCGATAGCCATTCAATTAACTGGCGTCCCGGGCGATGACATGGTGTTGGAAGCCATAAGAGGAGACAAAGGGTAGCTCGTGAACCGAAAAAGAGTCTACACGACACACACGATTGAAGAACTCGAAGTCGATCTCCTCTATGTCGTGAGAGGCCTTAGGGGCAAGGGGTAGAGATTGTAGTTGAGCCCCACGGTGTACCTGGCGGCGGCCACGACTGATGCTCCTCTAGTGATGTAGCTCTGCTCCGTCCTCGTGATCACTCCGGCCCCGCTTTTGTCTGATCTGAGCACCGACGACCTCCCCTTGAGCTCTACTTGACACGTCACCACCACCAAACAATTTCTCGCCGTTTACCACCAGTAAGTCTACCGGCGCTGCTATGTCCTTCTATCTCTCTAACACTATTGTCCCACATGGTGTCTCCTCACTCCGTTGTAGCCGACAAGTGGGACCTCCTTTGCCACAACACTTTTGAGAAAAAAGAGGGATTGAGAGGAGAGAGAAATACAGACTGGTGAAGTGCGGACCACCCCACCCCCTCCCCTCCCTCCCACCCCCCGCGGGCGCGCTTGTACGTTTTAATGGTTCAATCTAATGTCGTTAGAATTTGGTGCCACCTCAGTGTGACAGTCGAGCTTCAGCAGTTAGTTTTGGTGTCAACCGCTACTTATCGGCCAATCCGTGCGATTTGAAAAATTATTATTTCTTCCATTTTAAAATAAGTGTCGTGGTTTTAGTTTAAATTTGAACTAAAAACATGACTTTTGGAACAGAGGGAGTACTGGATACCGGAGTGTATTTTTGCCAAAAAAAAAGTATCCGAGTGTTTCTTTTTAAACCCTAACAATAGTTTTTTTTGAAATAAAACCCTAACAACAGTTGTGGTGATGATCGACCAAATGTGTGGTTTGAGGACCCCCCCTAAGTTTATTTTATTTTTGTTTAATCGACGATGCATCCCCATTTTTTATGGACTTATTACATGCTCACCGAACTACCACTCCATGCTCGGAGCACAACAGCTATAGTACCACTCTCCGAGAAGAGCAGAGGAAAGAGTCAACGCCGCACCCCGCAATGGCAGCATCACATCTCCTCCTCCTCCTGCTGCTGCTGGCCCCGGTCGCGGACTCCGCGCCCACCCGCGTCTTCTCCGTCACCGACTACGGCGCGTCCGGCGACGGGTCCAGGTACGACACGGCGGCCATCCAGGCCGCCGTCAACGCCTGCGGGGAGGCGGGGGGCGGCCGCGTGCTCCTCCCGGCGCCCGGGGACTACCTGACGGCGACCGTGCACCTCCGCTCGCGCGTGGTGCTCGAGGTGGCCCCCGGCGCGCGGCTGCTGGGCGGGACCAGGCAGCGCGACTACCCGGCCGAGCGGAGGCGGTGGTACGTCGTGCTGGCCGAGAACACCACCGGAGCGGGCGTCACCGGCGGCGGCGAGATCAACGGCCAGGGCGGGGCCTTCGTGGTCACGCCCAGCGACCAGAAGAACGTCATGGTGAGCTGGAACGCCACAGGCCACTGCCGGGGCGACGAGTGCCGCCCCCGGCTCGTCGGCTTCGTCGACTCCAAGGACGTCACGGTCCGCGACATCACCCTCAACCAGCCGGCCTACTGGTGGTGAGCGCTTCTTCTTCCTCCCCTCGCTCGCCATCACCGGCCGTTACCGAGACAGCGAGATGAGTCTCTCATATGCTTGCATTCTCTGCAGCCTGCATCTTGTGAGGTGTGATCACTCGGTGATACGCAACGTCTCCATATACGGGGATTTCGACACCCCTAACAACGACGGGATCGACATCGAGGGCTCAAACAACACGATCATCACCGGCTGCCGCATAGACACCGGAGACGACGCGATCTGCCCCAAGTCTCTCACGGGCCCTGTTCACAACTTGACTGTGACAAACTGCCGGATCCGCACCAAATCTAGTGCTATCAAATTTGGAAGTGCGAGCTCCTTCAACTTCGAGAGGCTGGTCTTTGACAACATAACCATAGTCGATTCGCATCGAGGACTTGGAATGCAGATCCGTGATGGAGGTAACGACTTTTTTTCCTCTTCTTGCAGTACTGTTAGGTGGCATCTTATTCAAGGAAGCTGGTATTTTGACTGCAACTTTGTGGCGTTCAGCTATTTGCATTAAGTAATATACTACTCCCTCCGTTTCTAAATAATTGTTTTTCTAGATATTTCAAATGACTACCACATACGGATGTATGTAAACATATTTTAAAGTGTAGATTCACTCATTTTGCTCCGTATATAGTCACTTGTTGAAATATCTAGAAAGACAAATATTTAGGAACGGAGGGCTGATTTGGAGATGCGTAATTTTGCAGGGAACGTCAGTAATGTGGTATTTTCAAACATCAAAATGCGCACTAGATACTACCATCCTTCATGGTGGGGGAGAGCTGAACCGATCTACATCACCACCTGTCCAAGGTACCCTGGTTCCAAAGAAGGCACCATTTCAGATGTTTCCTTCATCAACATCTCATCGGTATCGGAAAATGGTGTTTTCCTGGCTGGGTCGAGGCACAGCCTGCTCCGCAACTTGAAGTTCAAGAACGTTGATTTGACCTACAGGAGATGGACAAACTACACCGGGGGCATGTATGACTACAGGCCTGGATGCCAGGAGCTGGTAAAGCACAAGACTGGTGGTATGATGCTGGAGCAAATCTCCGGCTTGGAGATCGATAATGTCAGGATGAGATGGGCGAGAGGAAGCCTCCAAGGGTGGGATGTCAATCCACTCCTCTTCCGGCCATCAACTATTGACAGGCTGTCATTCCATGATTGGCAGTCCCTGAATGTTCAATAGCAGACCACCTGAATCTCAATCGTATGTATCTGTAAACATGGTTTACACTTTCAGTGCAATTTCACGAAATTTCGGAAATTTCATTAATGTTGGCACATACTGAAATATTTGCCCCGGTCAAAATATTTCAGCAATTTTACAGTGGTGTACACAAATTAAAATTATTTTTTGATTTTTTTTCTAAAATTTGGTTGATCTCAATCAAATGCAGGTGGGAATTTCAGTCCTTTGGCCGAAACGGAAACGGAAATCACCTAAATATTCCTGAAACTGATTCAGTAAGATGAATTAATGCTTATAATGAAGGGAAATCTCTATACTACTTAAAAAGAACGTAAGGTTCCCGTTTCACCTCTCTTTCGTCCAACCTTTCTTATACACGCTTCACTCTTTCCTTCTCCTCTTTGATTTTTTTTCTTCGTCTCTGATTTCTCTCCCATCCGTTCTCCCTAAAATAGAATCAATTGTCTCATGTTTTATTAACTTACCAAAATAAAAAACATATTTTGTTTGGTAAGTCATTAAATTCTTACCCAATAAGTTCTTAACAACAAAATGGCAGGTAAATCATGGGGATTGCATACAAGGACTTGCTAAGATTTTAGCGCATCAGTATGATAATGAACGTGCGGTCACGGGCTAATCATTAGAATGTTTATATTCCCGTTGCAACGCACGGGCAATTGTCTAGTAAGAAATAAAAAGCTGATAGAAATGGATTCGAAACCATGACCTCAGGTGTGAAGTCCTTGCAACACGCCAGGCTTAGTTCATGTAGAAGAGTTAGAGCAATATATGGCATACCTATTTACCTCTTCTGGCGATTTTCCATTTCATTTTCACCCGCAAAAAAGATTTTCTTTTTATTTTTACATATGACGCACCTATGGGTCTGCGAAAGTTTTCTTTTTATTATTTCAAGTTCATATTCATTTTGATATTTTCATATTTTTTTTCCATTTGAAAAAAGAATCTAAGGAAAATTACAACTGCCAATAGATTTAAAGAAAGTGTTAATGCATTTGAAAAAAAATGCTCAACATGTTTTTGGAAAATGTTTCACGTGTATTAAAATATTGTACACGTGCTCGTGAATTTGTTATTATCATGCATTGCAAAAATTGACAACGTGTATTTCGGAAATGGTCATCATCTTGTTGGGATATCCTTCTCATGTGGGTTGTGGGGAGATGGCCATTTGAAGCCTTTTAGGCAGCCCAATGAGGTGCAGAAGCCCACTACCCATTAGGGTTATGGCCTAGGGTCATTTTGGACTTTGCACGTGAGTGGATGGGGATGTTTTTACCCTCCATCCAGCAGCCACCACCAAGTGCGATGAAAAATTAGTTCATCCTCCAAGGGAGAAGAAGAGTGAAAACCAAGAGAGAAAGGGGATGAAGAAGAGGAAGATTGAAGGAAGAGGCAAAGGGGCTCCTCCCCAAGGTTGTGATGGTCCAGATCCACTGCCTTGTCTCCTTCAAGCTCCGGTTCCATCATCTTTGGCGAGATCATTCCAATCCCTAGCTCTTGATCCCCAAATCTTGTTTTGTTCATCCAAGATTCAGAAATCTTGATGTATGAGAGCCTCTAGTGCTATTTAGAAATGAACTTGTTGTATACCATATTTGATAATAGTGGAAGAGGATTTTGGGTGGCTTCAGCCCGTGGTTTTTTCCCCTAAGTTCGGGGCTTTCCACGTAAAAATCTGGTGTCTCTGTGTTGATGCTTGCTGCTATCCAAAAAGTTACTCCTACCACAAGACACTCGTCTGAGGAGCATCTTGTCTGCTGAGTAACATATTTTACCTCCATTTATGTTGTTGCATATGTTTCCTTTCGAACTAAGCAATGATCCTTGAGTTAGTACATAATCTGGTGCTGAGATTACTTTATTTTCGTTCCAGTTTTTAGTTAAGCACAAGTGCACTTGTGTGTTAATCCTTGAAGGAAATATGCCCTAGAGGCAATATTAAAGTTGTTATTTTATATTTCCTTATATCATGATAAATGTTTATTATTCATGCTAGAATTGTATTAACCGGAAACTTGATACATGTGTGGATACATAGACAAAACATTGTGTCCCTAGTAAGCCTCTACTGGACTAGCTCGTTAATCAAAGATGGTTAAGTTTCCTAACCATAGACATGTGTTGTCATTTGATGAACGGGATCACATCATTAGGAGAATGATGTGATGGACAAGACCCATCCATTAGCTTAGCATAATGATCGTTAAGTTTATTGCTATTGTTTTCTTCATGACTTATACATATTCCTTTGACTATGAGATTATGCAACTCCCGGATACTGGAGGAACACCTTGTGTGCTATCAAACATCACAACGTAACTGGGTGATTATAAAGATGCTCTACAGGTATCTCCAAAGGTGTTTGTTGGGTTGGCATAGATCGATATTAGGATTTGTCACTTCGAGTATCGGAGAGGTATCTCTGGGCCCTCTCAGTAATGCACATCATAATAAGCCTTACAAGCAATGTGACTAATGAGTTAGTTGCGGGATGATGCATTACGGAACGAGTAAAGAGACTTGCCGGTAACGAGATTGAACTAGGTATGAAGATACCGACGATCGAATCTCGGGCAAATAACATACCGATGACAAAGGGAATAATGTATGTTGTCATTACGGTTTGACCGATAAAGATCTTCGTAGAATATGTAGGAACCAATATGAGCATCCAGGTTCCACTGTTGGTTATTGACCGGAGAGGTGTCTCGGTCATGTATACATAGTTCTGGAACCCATAGGGCCCGCACGCTTAACGTTCGATGACGATTTTATATTATATGAGGTATGTGATTTGGTGACCAAATGTTGTTCAGAGTCCTAGATGAGATCACAGACATGAAGAAGAGTCTCGAAATGGTCGAGAGGTAAAGATTCATATATAGGACGATAGTATTCAGACACCGGAAGTGTTCTGGGGGTACCGGGTACGTATCGGGTCACCGGAAGGGGTTACGGGCAACCCCCGGCAAGCTATATGGGCCTGATGGGCCAAGAGGGGAAGCACACTAGCCACTAAGGGGCTGGTGCGCCCCCCCCCCCATATGGGCTGGCCAAATTGGAGAAGCGAAGGGGAGGAGAAGCAGCCAAGGGGGCGCCCCAAGTAGGAGGAATCCTACTTGGGTCCTCCCAATTTGGCCTCCCCCCTTTCCTATTCCTATTTAGAGTAGGAAGGGAAGAGGGGAAGGGGGAATCATATTCCCTTTTTCCTTTCCTTCCTATATATATGGGGGGGGGGTACCGCTAGAACACACAACAAACATTGTTAGCCTTGTGTGCGCCCCCCTCCACAGTTTACGCCTCCAGTCATATTCACATAGTGCTTAGGCAAAGCCCTGCGCGGATCACTTCACCATCACCGTCATCACTCCGTTGTGCTGACGGAACTCTCCCTCAACACTTTGCTGGATCAAGAGTTCGAGGGATGTCATCGAGCTGAACGTGTGCAGAACTCGGAGGTGACATACGTTTGGTGCTTGATCGGTCGGAGCGAGAAGAAGTTCGACTACATCAACCGCGTTGTCAAACGCTTCCGCTTTCGGTCTACGAGGATACATGGACACACTCTCCCCCTCTTGTTGCTATGCATCTCCTAGATAGATCTTGCGTGAGCGCAGAATTTTTTTTGAATTGCATGATATGTTCCCCAATAATCCCCAATAGAGTGGCATGAGAGCATTGGCTTCTTAGAAGGTTGCTAATCCCGGTTGGTTGATTGTTGCTAGAAGTGCTGCTCACAATGGCTTTGGAAGAAAGCACTACGACAAGTGGCATGATATGTCCATTTTGTATCATGTTTTCTTACTATTATTTGTAATGTTTTTATCCATAATAATGCTTTTTGGAGTAATTATTATGCCTTTTCTCTCATAATTTTCAAGGTACACACTAAGAGGGAGAATTTGGGTAGCTGGAAATCTGGACCTGAAAAAGCTACGTCGGGCCACCTATTCTGCATAACTCCAAACAAGCTGAAACTTCACGGAGATTTTTTTATGGATTATTTAAGAATTATTGGAGCAAATAACTACCAGAGGGGGCCCACCAGGTGGGCACAACCCACCCAGGGAGCCCATGCGTGCCCTGGTGGGTTGTGCCCTCCTCGGCCAACCTCCGGTGCCCATCTTTTGGTATATAAGTCATTTTGACCTAGAAAAAATAAGGAGAGGACTTTCGGGACGAAGCGCCACCACCTTGAGGTGGAACTTGGGCAGGAGCACTTTTGCCCTCCGGTGGAGCGATTCCGCCGGGGGAACTTCCCTCCCCGGAGGGGGAAATCATCGTCATCATCATCACCAACAACTCTTCCATCTTGGGAAGGGCAATCTCCATCAACATCTTCAACAACACCATCTCCTCTCAAACCCTAGTTCATCTCTTGTGTTCAATCTCGTTACCGGAACTATAGATTGGTACTTGTGGGTGACAAGTAATGTTGATTACATCTTGTAGTTGATTACTATATGGTTTATTTGGTGGAAGATTATATGTTCAGATTCAATATTCTATTTAATACCCCTCTGATCATGATCATGTTTATCGTTTGTGAGTAGTTACCTTTGTTCTTGAGGTCACGGGAGAAATCATGTTGCAAGTAATCATGTGAATTTGATATGTGTTCGATATTTTGATAGTATGTATGTTGTGATTCCCTTAGTGGTGTCATGTGAACATCGACTACATGACACTTCACCATATTTGGGCCTAATATAATGCATTGTGGAGTAGCAATTAGATGATGGGTTGCGAGAGTGACAGAAGCTTAAACCCCAGTTTATGTGCTATTCCATGAGGTACGGATTGGATCCAAAAGTTTAATGCTATGGTTAGAATTTATTCTTAGTACTTTTCTCGTAGTTGCAGATGCTTGCGGGAGGGTTAATCATAAGTAGGAGGTTTGTTCAAGTAAGAACGACACCTAAGCACCGGTCCACCCACATATCAAATTATCAAAGTAGCGAACATGAATTAAACCAACATGATGAAAGTGACTAGATGAAATTCCCGTGTACCCTCAAGAACGCTTTGCTTATCATAAGAGACCGTTTTGGCATGTCCTTTGCCTCAAAAGGATTGGTCTACCTTGCTGCACTTTTGTTACTACTATCGTTACTTGCTCGTTACAAACTATCTTGCTATCAAACTACTCTGCTACTTACAATTTCAGCACTTGCAGACATTATCTTACTGAAAACTACTTGTCATTTCCTTCTGCTCCTCGTTGGGTTCGACACTCTTACTTATCGAAAAGAGCTACAATTGATCCCCTATACTTGTGGGTCATCAAGGCTATTTTCTGGCGCCATTGCCGGAGAGTGAAGCGCCTTTGGTAAGGAAACATTTATATAGTGTGTTGAAATTTACTGTCACTTGTTCTATGGAAAACAATCCATTGAGGGGTTTGTTCGGGGTATCTTCACCTCGTCCGGAACCACAATTAGTTAACCATCAACCTACTGCACCTAATGAAAATATTGAATATGAAATTACTTCGGGTATGATAGAGCAACTGCTAGCTAATCCTTATGCAGGAGATGGAATCGAACATCCTGAAAAGCACTTGATATATGTGGAACAAATTTGTGGATTGTTTAAGCTTGCATGTTTACCCGGAGATAGAGTTATGAAGAAGGTTTTCCCTTTATCTTTTAAGGGAGAAGCATTGGCATGGTATAGGCTATGCGATGATGTTGGATCATGGAACTGGAATTGTTTGAAATTGGAGTTCCCACTACTGCAGGATGCTGCTAACACGACACTATGATCAGAGACCATTCGAGAAACTGTGTGCGATGCAATGATCACAAACGGTACTATATGAAAACCATCAAAAATGTGTAAAACGTTTGCGATGATGGATGCATCAAACACGGTTCAGGTTTTAGTTGCGTGTGCGATGAAGGGCATGCGGTTCAGTTCAATGAACTGTTTGTGATGAGGCAACATAAAAGAAACGGGCAGCCAGATGGAGGCGTGTGCGATACACATCATATGGTTCACTCGGATGAACTGTTTGTGATTAGGCAACACAAAAGAAACGGACAACCCGATCAAGGTGTGTGCGATGTACAGCATACGGTTCACTCAGATGAACTATTTGTGATTAGGCAAGAGAACAGAAACGGTTCAATATAACAAGATGTGTGTGATACGCAGCAAACAGGTCTATAATCAGAAATGTGTGCGAAGACCGATAATAACACAGACGATTGCTTCTAATAAGACGTATGTGATATGCTCTGTCTACACAACATCTATTGGCCATTATCGGACTGGCGGTCATCCGGATACGCCATAAGGATGCGAAGAGGCATTCCTATCAGCAAGGAATAGCTGTTCCACTAGTAGCTCATGTAAGAAAACTATGAAGTTAAGTGTGCTCGGGCTGGAGCAGCCATCGGATGGGTGACTGGATGGGAAGTTGTGTCGATGTTAAATTAGGTTAACCTCGAGGTCCTTGTTTTTTTAACACATGTTAAAGAAGGTCTACCGCATTACTTTTTGACAATGTGCGATACATGGCATACAATTGATCCATCCGACCTATTTGTGATGGAATAGGCCATGTGTGTTGCGGGCAAACGCTTGCTAGTATTCAACCGTTTCGGATTGATGAATTCATCACCGATGGGATCCCTAGTGTGGTCCGTGTTCATCTGATCATCATCTACTTCTTATACTAGCTCGATGCTAAGTTTCCATTAATTGATGGCATTTTATGAACACACCATCGTTTCCAGCCATTTCCTCACCTGTTTCCCACCACCCTGCCATATTGCGCATAGGGGGCGTGCGACGCACGGAGGCGACAGGCGCCACCGGTAGCACATCCCCCTTTTCCAATCATGCCAACCCACCAAAGTGCCGCCTCTGCCATCAACCTCGTCGACGAGGAAAATGAGCAGGCGCCACGGCCCGTCGAGGCCGAGGCGCTCCCCGGCAACGCGATGGACGATGCTGTGATGCGCGTCATCGCCAGGGTTGAGCAGACCTTTGGCACATGGCGCTTGAGCGCCGCGGATCAAGATAGGCATCTCAGCGCCGACAGGCTGCAGCTCGCCACACAACATAATCGATGGCGCGTCGCAGAGCAAGCTAGGTGCATCCGCATCGATAGGCTGCGGCTCACCGCATGGCGAGACCGTTGGAGCATTGTAGAGCAAGAGGCGCGGCGTGCCACATAGCAAGAGCGGATCCATCGACGCTTGTCTGCTGTCGACACGACGTCGCAGCTGGGTACATGTCCCGTCAGTACCCCATTCCTTGCCAGGAGTGGGAAGAGGCCCTTAGTGCCGTACTTGCACCAGATGTCGGCCATGCCGTACTTGCACCGGATGCCAGCCGTGCCATTCGCATGGGTGTCGCCGTTCTCCTTATCCGCGGCCCGGTGGATGCCAACACGCTGGTCCATAGGCTTGACCGCCTACTTGGCCAGGTGTCCACCTGGGCGCAGTAGAGGAACATGGCCGTCGCATCCTCGAGCTGGTGATCTCCGATGAAATAGCTAACTTGGAGCTTGAGATCGCGCTCCAGATGTACCGCGAGTGTGTCGACCGCTTGGACGAACGCCCGCACGAGTTCAGGCAGAGCCAAGAGCTACCCTAGGCAAGGGCTGCTAGTCATGGTATCATGGACGCGTTTTATTTTGAAAAGTTGTTTCTACGTGGATAGCTTTGTATTCACAGCAATCACAGTATTGCTCTATTTATTACTCTATTTTAATGTGTGTACTCTGTTTTCCATTGTTATATGTTCTGTTTCAATGTGTGTATATACGATTTCCATTCTGTATATGTAGATGATAATAGCTAGATTAAAATTAGTATACAAAAACAGATAGAAAATGGAATTCATAATATATATATATATATATTAATTGTTTATTAGATCATCACAGAATACATATATATATAATATCATCACATATACGTGATGATACTTAACTACTAGGTACAATGCATAAAATTGAAAACGAACAATACTAAAACTAATAATCCCTCCTGGGGCCAGTATTCCGGCAGCCCCTCGCCAGCATCTCCCTGGTGCACGGCGTCTTCCAAGTGCGGAGGCAGTACTCCGACTCCTCCGCCTCGTAGCGCTTGACGTACCGATCCGTCTTTTGCTGGCGGACGTGCGCGGTCGATCTTGCCATTTCGTTGGCGCCCACCGGAGCTCCTCGTCGGTGGCAAGCTGGAGCTTATCGGCCCACCTCCATGCAGCGACGAGGCGCCCAGCGCCTATGACCTTCCTCGCGAAGTACCCGTCTGCGCACACCTCCTCGGTACGACGGAGCGCCCGCCCCCAAAGCTCCACCACCTCCTTTTCCAGGCGGCATCACGGGCATCACAGGCCGCCTGATACTTGGCTTCCTCCTCCGCCTCCTTCTTGAACGCCACTTGCCTGGCTTTCTCAGCCGGCGGCAGCGACTTCCATAGACAAATATTGTACTGGCCCCAAAACCAATCCAAAGTTAGGGGGTCCAGCGCAACCTCGTTAGGCGGCGCGTAGGGGTCCTCGTCGCTGCTAATCGAGTGAGTGTCCTCGGGGGGGGGGGGGGACTCCTCGTCGGCGCGTGGGCAGACCGGCGGCGCCATGGTAGAGCTTTGAGAGAGAGAGATGGCGAGTGAGGGAGGATGTAGATGAGAATGCAGGCGGGACAATGTGAGCAAGGTAGTATTTATTGGCGGCCGGAATCTAGATCGACGGGGACAGTACACACGCCCGTCGCCGGAATTTACGAGTACTGTAGTTTGAATTACACACAATTCCCACAGCAAATCCGTGTGTGAACATAATAGCCAAAATCCATGTGTGAAAATAATAGCTGACGATTTCCAATGCAGAACCATGTCTGATTAATGATACCCGCCATTCACCTACCAAACCTCGAGCCGCGAGATAGACTGCCAATTGCGTGGGGGCCGATTGTCTTGCCAGATCTTTACATTTTCTTTTTTGAACACGAGATATTTACATCGTCTCATGATTTTTTAACTCGCACACAAGTACACAAAAATATGATTTTTCATACCGTTTTGGTTAGGTGTTGCATGTGGATGTAGTTCAAATTTGAATTACGGTCATTAAATGGTTAGAAAATCACTTAAATGTCTTTAAAAGTTCAAATGACCCCTAGAATTTTCCAAAATTTCACATTACAGTTGTAGTAGTGCACGTTAGACACAGAAAAAATTTGAAGGCCGTAAGAGAAAGCTATCTCCCGTTCGTCATCAAACATGCATTGTTCCTCTCGGAACCACGGATCTTCTAGCGAGTTTCTCCAGTTTGTGAGGGGTGTGTGTCCAAACGTTCGTCAAACATGCCAATTTTTTTACCACATCATCTTGGTGGCATGACATTACATCAACCAAGGTTTCATGTGTTTCCAATCATTTTTTTGAATTAAAATGCCATGTCACTCCATGCATACGTATGCATGTGTCCATGTCGTGAGACCAATATGTTTGAAAATTCCTTCTAATTTACTGCACATGGAATTAACTCGCACACAAGTACACAGATATGATTTTTCAAACCATTTTTGTTAGGCGTTGCATGTAGATGCAGTTCAAATTTGAATCACGGTCATTAAATGGTTAGAAAATCACTTAAATGTCTTTGAAAGGTCAAATGACCCCTTGAATTTTCCAAATTTTCACATTACAGTTGTAGTAGTGCATGTTAGATGTTAAAAAAATTTCAAGGCCGTAAGAGGAAGCTATCTCCCTTCATCATCAAACATGCATTGTTCCCTCTCGGAACCATGAACCTTCTAGCGAGTTGCTCCGGTTTGTGAGGGGTGTGTGTCCAAACTTTCGTCAAACTTGCCAATTTCTTTACCACATCATCTTGGTGGCATGACATTAAATCAAGTAAGGTTTCATGTTTTCTGATCATTTTTTAATTTTTTGGAATTAAAATGCCATGGCATGTACTCCATGCATGTGCCCATGCCTTGACACCAATATGTTTGAAAATTCCTTCGAATTTACTGCACATTGAATTAACTCGCACACAAGTACACAAAAATTTGATTTTTCAAACCGTTATGGTTAGGCGTTGCATGTAGATGTAGTTCACATTTGAATTACGAACATTAAATGGTTAGAAAAGAATTTAAATGTCTTTAAAAGGTCAAATGACCCCTGAAATTTACCAAATTTTCACATGACAGTTGTATAAGTGCACGTTAAACTTAAGAAAAAATTTGAAGGCCGTAAGAGGAAGCTATCTCTCGTTCGTCATCAAACATGCATTGTTCCCTCTTGGAACCACGAACCTGCTAGCGAATTGCTCCGGTTTGTGAGGGGTGCGTGTCCAAACGGTCTTCAAACATGCAAATATCTTTACCACATCATCTTGGTGGCATGACATTACATCAACCAAGGTTTCATGTGTTTCTCGTCATTTTTTATTTTCTGAATTAAAATGCCATATGACGCCATGCATACGTATGCATGTGTCCGTGTCGTGGGACCAATATGTTTGAAAATTCCTTCTAATTTACTGCACATGGAATTAACTCGCACATAAGTACACATATATGATTTTTCAAAATGTTTTGGTTAGGCGTTGCATGTAGATGTAGTTCAAATTTTAATTACGGTTATTAAATGGTTAGAAAATCACTTAAATGTCTTTAAAAGGTCAAATGGCCCCTAGAATTTTCCAAAATTTCACATTACAGTTGTAGTAGTGCACGTTAGACATTGAAAAAAAATTCAAGGCCTGTCGTGGAATTGTCACGGCAAATGTCCTAGTGTGAGGACTTAGTCGTGAGGCCAACGCATCTTTGTAGTAGCTTGAGAGGGCTTGAGCAGAATTGAGAGATGCAACATAAGACAAGGATTTAGACAGCTTTGGGCCCCGAGAAACATCATCCGGAATAGCCCTACATGATGTTTGTGGCTAGGTCTCATTATGCTCATGAGGGAGTCGCCGTAAACTGGCTCTCCTAGTTATGTCTAGCCCTAGAGATTATTTCTTCTTTCTTGTCCCTCTTTGGGGAGCCCTGCCCCTCCTTATATATGTTGAAGGGGCGGTTTACATGACTAGTCCTAGTTGGATTAGGATTACTATATTACAAGTGGATTCCTAGTCTTGCTTCCTTTGTAGGGGAATATTCCTTATGCTTTCCTCATAAACCGGCCCACCATTAACATGAACCAGCCTTCTGGGCCTTGGGCCTTGTCATCCATCTGACCCGTCCGCCGGGTCACCGGTGTGTCATAATGTTCCGATGGGTTGCTTGTAAACCGCTAGGTCAGGGCGGGTCACCACTGAATCGCCAAGTGTCAGCCGGGTCTCAAATAAACCGCCAAGTCCGGCCGGGTCATATTTCCGGCCGGTTCATACCGCGGGGTATATCCCCGACACTAGCCCCCAGTTTAATTTGGATTTATCCATGTTAAACTGATCTTGTAAAACAAACATAAGAACAAATTTGACAGATTGTGTTCCGGGTTAAGAATTCATGTAAACTGGCACCTGATCATCCTTAACTCCTTGTCATTTCCTTCTTCTAAAAAATCCGGGTCAATAAGCCATCTTCAGAGTCAATTTGTTAACATTGGTCTCTTGTAGAGAAATATTGTAAGAAATAATCCACTTGAATCAGCTTCCAAAGCGCTGGTTTAAAAAATATTGATTTTGAAATACTCATCTGACTTTCAGCCGGCTTGAGGATGTAAAACTTGTCGGTTTATCATTACCAAAATTGCCGGGTTATAAAACAGACGATGCCGGGTCATAATTGTTGTTGACACCGGGTCATGTAATTGATCTTCCTGATTTTCTCAAAACTGAGAATTTGAAGATTTTTCTCCCTTATATCCATATTATTTGTAGCCCCCAAGTCTTGAGCAGAACAAAGTGATGGCTGAAGATTTTCTTCAATATAAATACTGCCACTTTTGAAGAAATCCATGTTGTTCATCTCAGTCACTAGGAAAAACTGAATACTCCATATTATGTAGCCCCCAAGTGTCGGGTTGTCATGCTTGCAGCAACCTGGGACTTGTAATTGCATGATGCTTAAAAAACTTCAACCAGTGTAGCCCCTAAGGGTCGGGTCATTATGCAATAATGAGCAGGGACTTTATAAATATGATCATGTAGATTTGAATAGCAACATATAACCCCTAAGGGCCGGCTTAGTAAGATAATATTGAGCTGGGACTTTATATATAATTCATTGAAAATATCCTCATATGATGTAACCCCTATCATGGGGCTTGAACCCACGTCCACAAGGTTAAGAGCTTTGTGCTTTACCAACTGAGGAGTGGACCCTTCAATATAATGGATTAAGACTTGTGTACCTTGAATTTGTTGAGAGGAGCAATTGGTAGCCCCCAAGGGCCGGCTCATTACAATGTGACGAGTTGGGTCTTCAATAAGGTGATGAAAAAAATAACTTTACATTAGCCCCCAAGTGCCATGGTGCATGCTGGCAGTGACATGGGACTTGTATATTTGATGTAATCTCAATTTGAATAATGTAGCCCCCAAGTGTTGGGTTGTAAGCCTGCAGCAACTCGGGACTATTCCTTCAATTGTAAAATAAATCATATCCATTGATAATATGATAGCCATTGCGCTAAAGCGACTTTGAAACCTTAATCATAATATTGGTTATTGATAACCATAATAAAATCCAGCCATGTTGGCTATTTGAAGATTTGAATAATATAACCTGGTTTGAAAACCGATTCCTGCCATATAAATCGGTATATCCGTGCCCATATGATACATGATATGATGATGTAATGATGATGCAATGTATGACTTAATATATGATGATGTATGTCTATGATCAAGAGGGTTTAAGCTATGGTTCGAATATGACCAGAGCCCCCAAGTAGTCATACTTGTGGCATTGCGCCGATCAAGAGGTGTAGCTATGGTTCGAATACGACCAAGCCCCCACGTGATTTCCCTGGTGCCCTTATTCCCATCAAGAGGTGTAACTATGGTTCGAACCCATAGCCCCCAAGTGATTTCCCTGGTGGCCTTAATCCTATCAAGAGGTGTAGCTATGGTTCGAATACGACCAAGCCCCCAAGTGATTTCCCTGGTGCCCTTATGCCTATCAAGAGGTGTGACTATGGTTCGAACATAGCCCCCAAGTGATTTCCCTGGTGGCCTTAAGCTTATCAAGAGATGTGACTATGATTCGAACATAGCCCCCAAGTGATATTGTGAGCTGTGCTCAAGGGATACCCATGTTTGAGTTGTGCTGTGCAGCAGACTCTCTTTGGCCCCTTATGATTATATTGGCTTGATAGCCGGATTGCTGAAGTAACCAGAGTTGTACTCTTACGATAATATTGGCTTGATAGTCGTAGTAATAGGGCAGTCACCGCTGTGATCAACAAGCAGGAGGCCGCCAAATGATCAATAATATGATAAACCAATAAGGCAGGATGCCCATGTTTGAACGACGCATCATGGTAGCAAGGTCTCTTTGGCAATCTTTAATTTTTCCTGAGAACTCGAACTTGAACCGAATTTACGAGCTTCAAAGCTTTGTGGGAGAACATCTTTCCCTTGAACCGGATTGTAAACCAGAATCCTTTCTGATGACCCGGAACCTCTTCATTGAGCCAGGATTTTGTAACTGTCATATACTTTCTAAGCCGGAATTTTTCTGACGGCCTTTAAATTTTCATCAATATAACAGTAGCCTCTGGGACTGGGTTATCTTTCCCTCCATTGTCCCGAGGTTCTTAAATTTGCTGAAACTGGTAAGATTTGTTGATTTATGTCATCGTAGCCCCCATGTCTTAAGACGACTCGAGGAGTTGGCTTGAGATTCTTCATACGTGGCCCTGATATAAACCGGCATATAGCTGAACAACGGACCGCTGTCATATGTTGAAGCTGGAAGCAAGGCGGCGAGTTAATGATCTTCGCAACACTCATTGTATATCCTTTGATAACGCAATGTAAATCCATAGAAGTTTGAGGTCGATCGTGGCGGGTCATAAATGACTCCGTATGATTTGTGTCAATAATCGGGCCAACGGTTCATCCCAGCTGGTTGTTTGAAGTCTAACCAAACTGTAGTGGCGGCGACTTGTGCGCATGTCCATTGAGTCATCTATCGCAGACGATGGTCAATAAACAGCTCATGCAGACAGGTGCGACCCGGTGTGTTGATGTAGACCAGGCCGCGAGAGACAGACGACAAAGACGACCGCGGCTTCAGAGGCGACACAGACACATGAATCGGCCACGGAGTTGTAAACCGGCGTGGACGGGCAAGTTAGCCACATCATATTGATGTAAACCGGTCTGCAGAATGGCGGCTTGCACATATATTCATCGATCTTGATGGCATGGTAAGATACTAGCGCCTTATAATGGTGGCGCGAGTTATCCATCAATGACACAGCCATAGCTTTTGTAGTGAATAATTGTGCTGCATAAATAATATTGCAGACCAAGGTAAAGATAAACTGCTCTTTGACAAAAATAATATGTGCTAATAAAATATATTTTAGATGGATATCACCTGATGTGTTTAGGCTGAAAATAATCCGCCATGAAGCTGATGATCACTAGGTGAAATTGAAATCACTCACGGGTGAATCGGCCGTGGGAGCAGACGGATGAATCGGCTGCGGCGTTATAAGCTGGCGCAGACGAGCAAGTTGTCCTCTGCGTTGTAAACCGGCGCAGACGTGTGAACCGCCAAGAGGGCAGATGAACGAGTTGTCGGTGGCGTTGTAAGGCGGCGCGGGTGGGCGAGTCGGCCACGACATTGTAAGTCGGTGCGGGAGTCCATTGAGTAAGGACGACCACCTGTGCCGAATGATGTTGGAACACCTCCATCTCCACAGCATAATGCTACTTCGTAATAAACAATTCTTCTGCATGTAAAATACAGCAGGACAAAGTAATTTTGCTCGGACGAATTAATATGCGCCTAAAAATAAGGTAAATAGCACCTGGTATTTGTCGGAGGTCAATCCAGTTGTGATAACAAAGCGACCATAAAAATCAGCCGGTAGGTATAGTCAGCCGCGGCATTGCAAAGGGTGCAGACGGAAGAATCAATCACAAGCACTGTAAACCGTGTGGATGACGAATCAATCGTGAGCACGGTCCTGGCTAGTTGATGTAAACCGGACTGCGGGGGATGGCGGCCCGTGCGCGCTTATTGGGTAATTCGCGCGGATCTGATGAGTTGATGCAGACTAGACCGCAAGAACAACGGCTTGCACGCATGCCTGTCAAGCAGTGTGGCATGGTCGAATGGTAGTGCTTGCACTCCGTATCCACGGTACAATGGCATAAAAATTTATCCTGTGTAAAAATATTACAGGGAAAAGTAATTGTTCTTTGACAAAAAAACAATCAGTTTAATAAGATAAACTGAGATGGATATCACCTGATGTTTGTGAACGACAGATGACCTGTACATGGACACTAATTAGCCTCTATCTGATCTGATGTGGCCTTTGCCTCACGTAGTCTTCTCTTTAACTTTCTTTTTCCTTTCTATTGATTTCCATCTGTCCGAGTCCAAGTCCAAGTTGCAGGAGGCCATCCCAAGATCGACCTAGTCCTCCTCTTATCGGTTTAACCTACGTACGCCCATATCTTAAGTTGTTCCAAAAAAGTCTGGATATCACGCGGAGCAGTAATCAATTCTTGTTCTCCCGTGCGGGTCATGTAGTAGCACTACGGTGCTTCATGTCTTAGTATTTGTTGTCGGTGGATATGTCCAAAGAGTGAAAAACTGATTTGGATGCTTTAGCACTGGCTTCTTCCCGTAAATAATTCCTTGATCTCTGTTTGAATACTCCATGTGAGGCAATTTCTGCAATGACTCCGCATGTGAAATCTTCACCCGGTTCAGCAGGGGCGCCATGTTTCCAAGTGTCGATTTGGCGACATAGTTTGATCAAATTCATGTTGATCTCGGCCGTTCATAGAATGACGGGCGGTAGGAAAACTACAAACCGGGGTGGTCCCGCACCGGATTACCCTGTATGCTTCCGTGCTGGCTGGCGCCTTTCATCTAACAAATCGCGAGTTTCTCGAACCTTGAAAAAGATCCCTTCAAGAACTCATCATCACCGTGCGCAGGCCCCACGGTGGGCGTCAACTATCGTGGAATTGTCACGGCAGATGTCCTAGTGTGAGGACTTAGTCGTGAGGCCAACGCATCTTTGTAGTAGCTTGAGAGGGGTTGAGCGGAATCGACAGACGCAACATAAGACAAGGATTTAGACAGCTTCGGGCCCTGGGAAACATCATCCGGAATAGCGCTACATGATGTTTGTGGCTAGGTCTCATTATGCTCATGAGGGAGTCGCCGTAAACCGGCTCTCCTAGTTATGTCTAGCCCTAGAGATTATTTCTTCTTTCTTGTCCCTATTTGGGGAGCTCTGCCCCTCCTTATATATGTTGAAGGGGCAGTTTACATGACTAGTCCTAGTTGGATTAGGATTACTCTATTACAAGTGGAGTCCTAGTCTTGCTTCCTTTGTAGGGGAATATTCCTTGTGCTTTCCTCATAAACCGGCCCACCATTAACATGAACCAGCCTTCTGGGCCTTGGGCCTTGTCATCCGTCTGACCCATCCGCCGGGTCACCAGTGTGTCCTAATGTTCCGGCGGGTTGCTTGTAAACCGCCAGGTCAGGACGGGTCGCCAGTGAATCGTCAAGTGTCAGCCAGGTCTCAAATAAACCGCCAAGTCCGGCTGGGTCATATTTCCAGCCGGGTCATACCGCGGGGTATATCCCCGACAAGGCCTTAAGAGGAAGCTATCTCCCATTCATCCTCAAACATGCATTGTTCCCTCTCGGAACCACGAACCTTCTAGCGAGTTGCTCTGGTTTGTGAGGGGTGTGTGTCCAAACTTTTTTCAAATATGCCAATTTCTTTACCACATCATCTTGGTGGCATGACGTTAAATCAAGCAAGGTTTCATGTTTTTCTGGACATTTTTTAAGTTTTGGGAATTAAAATGCCATGGCATGTACTCCATGCATGTGCCCATGCCTTGACACCAATATGTTTGAAAATTCCTTCGAATTTACTGCACATGGAATTAACTCGCACACAAGTACACAAAAATATGATTTTGCAAACTCTTATGGTTAGGCGTTGCATGTAGATATAGTTCAAATTTGAATTACGGTCATTAAATGGTTAGAAAATCACTTAAATGTCTTTAAAAGGTCAAATGACCCCTGAAATTTACCAAATTTTCACATCACAGTTGTATGAGTGCATGTTAAACGTAGGAAAAAATTTCAAGGCGGTAAGAGGAAGCTATCTCCCATTCGTCATCAAACATGCATTGTTCCCTCTCGGAACCACGAACCTTCTAGCAAGTTGCTCTGGTTTTGAGGGGTGCGTGTCCAAACGTTCGTCAAACATGCCAATTTCTTTACCACATCATCTTGGTGGCATGACATTACATCAACCAAGGTTTCATGTGTTTCTCATTGTTTTTCTTTTTTTGAATTAAAAAGCCATGTCACTCCATGCATACGTATGCATGTGTCCATGTCGTGAGACCAATATGTTTGAAAATTCCTTGTAATTTACTGCACATGGAATTAACTCGTACACAAGTACACATATATGATTTTTCAAAATGTTTTGGTTAGGCGTTGCATGTAGATGTAGTTCAAATTTGAATTACGATCACTAAATGGTTATAAAATCACTTAAATGTCTTTAAAAGGTCAAATGACCCCTAGAATTTTCTAAAATTTCACATTACAGTTGTAGTAGGGCACGTTAGACATAGAAAAAATTTGAAGGCCGTAAGAGAAAGCTATTTCTCATTCGTCATCAAACATGCATTGTTCCTCTCGGAACCACGAACCGTCTAGCGAGTTGCTTCTGTTTGTGAGGGGTGTGTGTCCAAAGTTTCGTCAAACATGCCAATTTGTTTACCACATCATCTTGGTGGCATGACATTACATCAACCAAGGTTTCATGTGTTTCTGACTTTTTTGGAATTAAAATGCCATGCCATAATTATGAGAACATCTAGGCATGATCATGTATATAGGCATCATGTCCGTGACAAGTAGACCGACTCCTGCCTGCATCTACTACTATTACTCCACACATCGACCGCTATCCAGCATGCATCTAGAGCATTAAGTTCATAAGAACAGAGTAATGCATTAGGCAAGATGACATGATGTAGAGGGATAAACTCAAGCAATATGATATAAACCCCATCTTTTTATCCTCGATGGAAACAATACAATACATGTCGTTCCCTTTCTGTCACCGAGATCGAGCACCGCAAGATTGAACCCAAAGCTAAGCACTTCTCCCATTGCAAGAAAGATCAATCTAGTAGGCCAAACCAAACTGATAATTCGAAGAGACTTGCAAAGATAACCAATAATGCATAAAAGATTTCATAGAAGAGTCAAATATTGTTCATAGATAGACTTGATCATAAACCCACAATTCATCGGATCTCGACAAACACACTGCAAAAAGAGTTACATTGAATAGATCTCCAAGAAGATTGAGGAGGACTTTGTATTGAGATCCAAAGAGAGAGAAGAAGCCATCTAGCTAATAACTATGGACCCGAAGGTATGAAGTAAACTACTCACACATGATCGGAGGGGCCATGGAGTTGATGTAGAGGCCCTCCGTGATCGAGCCCCTCGGGCGGAGCTCCGGAAAAGGCCCCAAGATGCGATCTCTTGGGTACAGAAGGTTGGGACGGTGCAAATAGGGTTTCGTGGTGCTCCTGGTTGTTTTCAGGGTATATGAGTATATATAGGAGGAAGAAGTAGGTCGGTTGAGCCACGAGGGGCCCACGAGGGGGAGGGCGTGCCCCCTGCCTCGTGGACTCCTCGTTTGTTTCTTGACGTCTCCAAGTCCTTTGGATCACGTTTGTTCCAAAAATCACGTTCCCGAAGGTTTCATTCCGTTTGATATTCCTTTTCTGCGAAACACTGAAATAGGTAAAAAAACAGCAATTTGCACTGGGCCTTGGGTTAATAGGTTAGTCCCAAAAATTAATATAAAAGTGTAAAATAAAGCCAATTAACATCCAAAACAGATAATATGATAGCATGGAACAATCAAAAATTATAGATGCGTTGGAGACGTATCAAGCATCCCCAAGCTTAATTCCTGCTCATCCTCGAGTAGGTAAATGATAAAAAACAGAATTTTTGATGTGGAATGCTACCTAGCATAATTCTCAATGTAATTCTCTTTATTGTGGCATGAATATTCAGATCCAAAAGGTTCAAGACAAAAGTTTAATATTGACATAAAAATAATAATACTTCAAGCATACTAACTAAGCAATTATGTCTTCCCAAAATAACATGGCAAAAGAATGTTCATCCCTACAAAATCATATAGTTTGGTCATGCTCCATTTTCATCACACAAGAATGCTCTCATCATGCACAACCCGGATGACAAGCCAAGCAATTGTTTCACACTTTATTAATCTCAAACTTTTTTCAACTTTCACGCAATACATGAGCGCGAGCCATGGATATAGCACTATGGGTGGAATAGAATATGATGATGGGGATTATGTGGAGAAGACAAAAAATAAGAAAGTCTCACATTGACGCAGCTAATCAATGGGCTAGGGAGATGCCCATCAATTGATATCAATGCTAGGAGTAGGGATTGTCATGCAACGGATGCACTAGAGCTATAAATGTATGAAAGCTCAACAAAAGAAACTAAGTGGGTGTGCATCCAACTTGCTTGCTCACGAAGACCTAGGGCATTTGAGGAAGCCCATTGTTGGAATATACAAGCCAAATTCTATAATGAAAAATTCCCACTAGTATATGAAAGTGACAAAACAAGAGACTCTCTACCATAAAGATCATGGCGCTACTTTAAAGCACAAGTGTGGAAAAAAAGTATAGTAGCATTGCCCCTTTTTATTTTATTTTTTATTTTTTGGGCCTTTTTTTATTTGGCCTTTCTCCTTTTTTATTTGGGACAATGCTCTATTAATGATTATCATCACACTTCTATTTATTTACAACTCAATGGTTACAACTCGATACTAGAACAAAGTATGACTCTATATGAATGCCTCCGGCGGTGTATCGGGAAGAGCAATGAATCAAGAGTGACATGTATGAAAAATTATGAATGGTGGCTTTGCCACAAATATAATGTCAACTACATGATCATGCAAGGCAATATGCCAATGATGATGTGTGTCATGATAAATGGAACAGTGGAAAGTTGCATGGCAATATATCTCGGAATGGCTATGGAAATGCCATAATAGGTAGGTATGGTGGCTGTTTTGAGGAAGATATAAGGAGGTTTATGTGTGACAAAGCGTATCATATCACAGGGTTTGGATGCACTGGCGAAGTTTGCACCAACTCTCAAGGTGAGAAAGGGCAATGCACGGTACCGAAGAGGCTAGCAATGATGGAAGGATGAGAGTGCGTATAATCCATGGACTCAACATTAGTCATAAAGAACTCACATACTTATTGCAAAAAGCTACAATTCATCAAAAACCAAGCATTACGCGCATGCTCCTAGGGGGATAGATTGTTAGGAAAAGACCATGGCTCGTCCCCGACCGCCACTCATAAGGAAGACAATCAAATAACACCTCATGTTTCAAATTTGTTACAGAACGGTCACCATACGTGCATGCTACGCGACTTACAAACTTCAACGCAAGTATTTCTAAAATTCACAACTACTCAACTAGCACACTCTAATATTACCACCTTTATATCTCAAAACAATTATCAAGTATCAAACTTCTCCTAGTACTCAATGCACTTTTTATGAAAGTTTTTATTATACCGATCTTGGATGCCTATCATATTAGGACTAAATTCATAACCAAAGCAAATTACCATGCTGTTCTAAGGGACTCTCAAAATAATATAAGTGAAGCATGAGAGATCAATAATTTCTATAAAATAAAACCACCACCGTGCTCTAAAAGATATAAGCGAAGCACTAGAGCAAAATTATCTAGCTCAAAAGGTATAAGTGAAGCTCATAGAGTATTCTAATAAATTCCGATTCATGTGTGTCTCTCCCAAAAGGTGTGTACAGCAAGGATGATTGTGGTAAACTAAAAATCAAAGACTCAAATCATACAAGACGCTCCAAGAAAAACACATATCATGTGGTGAATAAAAATATAGCTCCAAGTAAAGTTACCGATGGACGAAGACGAAAGAGGGGATGCCTTCCAGGGCATCCCCAAGCTTAGGCTTTTGTTTGTCCTTGTATTTTACCTTGGGGTGCCTTGGGAATCCCCAAGCTTAGGCTCCTGCCTCTCCTTGTTCCATAATCCATCAAATCTTTAGCCAAAACTTGAAAACTTCACAACACAAAACTTAAAAGAAAATCTCGTGAGCTCCGTTAGTAAAAGAAAACAAACCACCACTTCAAGGTACTGTAATGAACTCATTCTTTATTTATATTGGTGCTAAACCTACTGTATTCCAACTTTCCTATGGTTCATAAACTCTATTACTAGCCATAAATTCATCAAAATAAGCAAACAACACACGAAAAACGAAATCTGAAAAAAACAGAACAGTCTGTAGTAATATGTAGGTTTAGAATACTTCTGGAACCCCAAAAATTCTAAAATAAATTGCTGGACGTGAGGAATTTATATATTAATCATCTACAAAAAGAATTAACTAAATAGCACTCTCCAGTAAAAAAATGGCAGCAAATCTCGTGAGTGCTAAAGTTTCTGTTTTTTACAGCAAGATCGCAAAGACTTTCCCCAAGTCTTCCCTAAGGTTCTACTTGGCACAAACACTAATTAAAAGCATAAAACCACATCCAAACAGAGGCTATATGAATTATTTATTACTAAACAGACCCAAAAATCAAGAAACAAAGATAAAATTGGGTTGCCTCCCAACAAGCGCTATCGTTTAACGCCCCTAGCTAGGCATAAAAGCAAGGATAAATCTAGGTATTGCCATCTTTGGTATGCAATCCATAAGTGGAACTCATAATAGATTCATAATGTAATTTAGTTTTCTTTCTAGGAAAGTGTTCCATGCCCTTCCTTAACGGAAATTGGAATCTAATATTCCCTTCTTTCATATCAATAATTGCACCAATCGTTCTAAGGAAAGGTCTACCAAGAATAATACGACATGAAGGATTGCAATATCAAGAACAATGAAATCTACGGGCACATAATTCCTATTTTCAACAATAAGAACATCATTAATTCTTCCCATAGGTTTCTTAATGGTGGAATCCGCAGGATGCAAGTTTAAAGAACAATCATCAAATTCACGGAAACCTGGCAAATCACACAAAGTTTTAGGAATCGTGGAAACACTAGCACCCAAATCACATAAAGCAAAGCATTCATGATCTTTAATTTTAATTTTAATAGTAGGTTCCCACTCATCATAAAGTTTTCTTGGGATAGAAACTTCCAATTCAAGCTTTTCTTCATAAGATTGCATTAAAGCATCAATGATATGTTTAGTAAAAGTTTTATTTTGACTATAAGCATGCGGAGAATTTAGCACGGATTGCAATAAGGAAATACAATCTATAAAAGAGCAATGATCATAATTAAATTCCTTGAAATCCATGATAGTGGCTCCATTGTTGTTTAAAGTTTTGACCACGTCAATCCCACTTTTATCAATTTTTGCATCAAGATCTAAAAACTCCGAACCATTGGGACGCCTTCTAACTAAATTTGACTCATCTCCAGACCCATCATTATCAAGATCCATATTGCAAAACAAAGATTTAATAGGGGACACATCAATAACTTTTAGATCTTCATCTTTATTACCATCAAGTTCTTCCGGTTTGGCGGCCATCTTATTAACTAAAGTGGCCTGTTTACCTGAAATTTGGGCTATTAAGTTTTCAAGATGAGCGAACTGAGATTTTGAACCATAAAATTCTTTAGACATATCATCGAGCTCTTTATTCATGTAACCTATAAAACTTTTTTGTTCTTTAAGATCTTTTCTGAAGAAATTATTATGCTCAAACTGCAAGGACATAAAACTTCTAACGTTGTTTTCAATTTCTTCCAACCTTCTAAGGTGAGGATCAAATTTTTTTGGTAAGGCCATCGCGGCAAACAAGCAATCCAACACACAAGCAAACAACAAACAAGCAAAAAGAGGCGAACTGGAGAAGAGAAGGGGAACGGAAAAAGAGGGCAAATAAAACGACAAGGGTGAAGTGGGGGAGAGGAAAACAAGAGGCAAATGGCAAATAATGTAATGCGAGGGATAAGAGTTTATGATGGGTACTTGGTATGTCTTGACTTGTGCGTAGACTCCCTCACAACGGCGTCAGAAATCCTTCTTGCTACCTCTTGAGCATTACGTTGGTTTTCCCTTGAAGAGGAAAGGGTGATGCATCAAAGTAGCGTAACTATTTCCCTCAGTTTTTGAGAACCAAGGTATCAATCCAGTAGGAGGCCACACGCAAGTCCCTCGTACCTACACAAACAAATAAGAACCTCGCAACCAATGCGATAAAGGGGTTGTCAATCCCTTCAGGTCACTTACAAGAGTGAGATCTGATAGAGATGATAAAATAATATTTTTGGTATTTTTATGATAAAGAGTAAAAGTAAAGATTGAAAAATAAAAGGTAATAGAAATAGCTTGTTGACGGAAGATTAATATGATGGAGAATAGACCTGGTGGCCAGAGGTTTCACTAGTGGATTCTCTCAGGATAGCATAAGTATTACGGTGGGTGAACAAATTACTGTCGAGCAATTGATAGAAAAGCGAATAATTGTGAGAACATCTAGGCATGATCATGTATATAGCCATCACGTCCGTGACAAGTAGACCGACTCCTGCCTGCATCTACTACTATTACTACTCCATACATCGACCGCTATCCAGCATGCATCTAGAGTATTAAGTTCATAAGAACAGAGTAACGTATTAGGCAAGATGACATGATGTAGAGGGATAAACTCAAGAAATATGATATAAGCCCCATCTTTTTACCCTCGATGGCAACAATACAATATGTGTCGTTTCCCTTTCTGTCACTGGGATTAAGCACCGCAAGATTGAACCCAAAGCTAAGCACTTCTCCCATTGCAAGAAAGATCAATCTAGTAGGCCAAACTAAACTGATAATTCGAAGAGACTTGCAAAGATAACCAATCATGCATAAAAGATTTCAGAGAAGAATCAAATATTGTTCATAGATAGACTTGATCATAAACCCACAATTCATCGGATCTCGACAAACACACCACAAAAAGAGTTACATCGAATAGATCTCCAAGAGGATCGAGGAGAACTTTGTATTGAGATCCAAAAAGAGAGAAGAAGCCATCTAGCTAATAACTATGGACCCGAAGGTCTGAAGTAAACTACTCACACATCATCGGAGGGGCCATGGAGTTGATGTAGAGGCCCTCCGTGATTGATGCCCCCTCCGGCGGAGCTCCGGAAAAGGCCCCAAGATGGGATCTCTTGGATACATAAGGTTGCGGCGGTGGAAATAGGGTTTCGTGGTGTTCCTGGTTGTTTTCAGGGTATATGAGTATATATAGGAGGAAGAAGTAGGTCGGTTGAGCCACGAGGGGCCCACGAGGGGGGAGGGCGCGCCCAGGGGGTAGGCGTGCCCCCTTGCCTCGTGGACTCCTTGTTTATTTCTTGACGTCCACTCCAAGTCCTCTGGATCACGTTTGTTCCAAAAATCATGTTCCCGAAGTTTTCATTCCGTTTGGATTCCGTTTGATATTCCTTTTCTGCGAAACACTAAAATAGGCAAAAAAACAGCAATTTGCACTGGGCCTTGGGTTAATAGGTTAGTTCCAAAAAATAATATAAAAGTGTAAAATAAAGCCCATTAACATCCAAAATAGATAATATAATAGCATGGAACAATCAAAATTTATAGATACGTTGGAGACGTATCAATCACCAACAACTCTCCCATCTTGGGGATGGTAATCTCCATCAACATCTTCAACATCACCATCTCCTCTCAAACCCTAGTTCATTTCTTGTGCTCAATCTCGTTACCAGAACTATAGATTCGTACTTGTGGGTGACTAGTAGTGTTGATTACATCTTGTAGTTGATTACTATATGGTTTATTTGGAGGAAGATTATATGTTCAGATCCAATATGCTATTTAATACCCCTCTGATCATGAGCATGTTTATCGTTTGTGAGTAGTTACCTTTGTTCTTGAGGTCACGGGAGAAATCATGTTGCAAGTAATCATGTGAATTTGATATGTGTTCGATATTTTGATAGTATGTATGTTGTGATTCCCTTAGTGGTGTCATGTGAATGTCGACTACATGACACTTCACCATATTTGGGCCTAAGGGAATGCATTGTGGAGTAGTAATTAGATGATGGGTTGCGAGAGTGACAGAAGCTTAAACCCCAGTTTATGCACTATTCCTTAAGGGACCAATTGGATCCAAAAGTTTAATGCTATGGTTAGATGTTGTTCTTAATACTTTTCTCGTAGTTGCGGATGCTTGCGGGAGGGTTAACCATAAGTATTCAAGTAAGAACAACACGTAAGCACCGGTCCACCCACATATCAAATTATCAAAGTAGCGAACACGAATTAAACCAACATGATGAAAGTGACTAGATGAAATTCCCGTGTACCCTCAAGAACGCTTTGCTTATCATAAGAGATCGTTTTGGCCTGCCCTTTGCCTCAAAAGGTTTGGGCTACTTTGCTGCACTTATGTTAATACTATCGTTACTTGCTCGTTACAAATTATCTTGCTATCAAACTACTCTGCTACTTACAATTTCAGCAATTGTAGACATTACCTTAATGAAAACTACTTGTCATTTCCTTCTGCTCCTCGTTGGGTTCGACACTCTTACTTATCGAAAAGAGCTACAATTGATCCCCTATACTTGTGGGTCATCATGGCATGATAAAACTTGATTCTTTCGATTACTCATTATGGAAACCCATAATGGAAGACATCCTTCATTGCAAGGATTTTTATGAGCCAATTGCGAAAGACAAGTTGCCCACCAGTGTCATGGAAGAAGTGTTGGGGAACGTAGTAATTTCAAAAAAATTCCTACGCACACGCAAGATCATGGTGATGCATAGCAACGAGAGGGGAGAGTATTGTCTACGTACCCTCGTAGACCGAAAGCGGGAGTGTTAGCACAACGCGGTTGATGTAGTCGTACGTCTTCACGGTCCGACCGATCAAGTACCGAACGCATGGCACCTCCGAGTTCAGCACACGTTCAGCCCAATGACGCCCCTCGAACTCCGATCCAGTCGAGTGTTGAGGGAGAGTTTCGTCAGCATGACGGCGTGGCGATGATGATGATGTTTACCGACGCAGGGCTTCGCCTAAGCACCGCTACAGTATTATCGATGTGGACTATGGTGGAGGGGGGCACCGCACATGGCTAAAAGATCAAACGATCAATTGTTGTGTCTCTAGGGTGCCCCCTGCCCCCGTATATAAAGGAGCAAGGGGGAGGTGTGGCCGGCCAGGAGGGGCACGCTAGGAGGAGTCCTACTCCCACCGGGAGTAGGACTCCCTCCCTTTTCCTTGTTGGATTAGGAGAAAAAGGGGAAAGAGGTGGAGGAGAAGATGGAAAGGGGGGCGCCGCCCCCTCTCCTTGTCCTATTCGGACTAGGGGGAAGGGGCGCGCGGCCCTTGCCCTGGCCGCCTCTCCTCTTCTCCACTAAGGCCCACTATGGCCCATTAACCCCCGGGGGGTTCCGGTAACCCCTCCGGTACTCCGGTAAAATCCCGATTTACCCGGAACACTTCTGATATCCAAATATAGGCTTCCAATATATCAATCTTCATGTCTCGACCATTTCGAGACTGTAACGCCCTCGATGCGACTATATCTCCCACGTGTCGAGGCACGACTTAGAGGCATAGCCGCATTGAAAGCAATGTCGCAAGTCGGGAAATCATCACACATCCCAAGTACATAAATAATATAAAGGGGAAGAACATAGTTGGCTTACACTCGCCACGTCACATCAAAGTACATAAATAACATCCATCATACAAATCACTCATGGACCGACTACGGCGCCAAAATAGAAAAGACCCCCAACATGCGACAAGGCCCTGAATCTAACCCCGATTGGGCACCACTACTGATCATCAGGAAAAGACACATAGTAATGCTGAGAGTCCTCGTCGTACTCCCACTTGAGCTCGAGCGCGCCATCTGGAGCTGTATCATCTGTCCCTACATCTGGTGTAATAGTAATCTGTGAGCCACAGGGACTCAGCAATCTCGCACCCTCGCGATCAAGACTATTTAAGCTTAATAGGTAGGAAAGGGGTAATGTATAAGTGGAGCTGCAGCAAGAGACTAGCATATATGGTGGCTAACTTATTCGCAAAAGAGAGCGAGAAGAGGAGGCAAAGCACGAGCAAGAAACTAGAGAGCAACCTGCACAAACATAACTCCAACACCGTGTCCACTTCCCGGACTCCGCCGAGAAGAGGCCATCACGGCAACACACTCAGTTGATTCATTTTAGTTAATTAAGGTTCAAGTTATCTACAACCGGACATTAACAAATTCCCATCTGCCCATAACCGCGGGCACGGCTTTCGAAGGATCAATCCCTGCAGGGGGGTCCCAACTTAGCCCATAACAAGCTCTCACGGTCAACGAAGGAATAGACCTCCACCCAAGACACACCGATCAGACTCGGTATCTCGGTACAACAAGATGATTCGACAGGTTAAAACAAGTCCAGCAACACCGCCCGAATGTGCCGACAAATCCCGATAGGAGCTGCACATATCTCTTTCTCAGGGCACACTCAGATGAGACTAGCTACGAGTAAAACCAACCCTCAAGTTTCCCTGAGGTGGCCCCGCAGGCAGCTCATTTCGGACCAACACTCAGAGGAGCACTGGCCCGTGGGGGGGGGGGGGGGCTAAAATAAAGATGATCCTCGGGCTCCGAAAACCCAAGGGAAAAAGAGGCTAGGTGTCAAATGGTAAAACCAATGTTGGGCATTGCTGGAAAAGCTTTAATCAAGGTGAACTATCAAGGGGTTCCCATTATAGCCCAACCGCGTAAGGGACGCAACAATCCGGGAACATAACACCGATATGACGGAAACTAGGGCGGCAAGAGTGGAACAAAACACTAGGCGAGAGGCCGAGCCTTCCACCCTTTACCAAGTATATAGATGAATTAAGATAACATAGCAATATAATGATATCCCAACAAGTAAATAAATGTTCCAACAAGGAACGGCTCCAATCTTCACCTGCAACTAGCAACGCTATAAGAAGGGCTGAGCAAAGCGGTAACATAGCCAATCAACGGTTTGCTAGGACAAAGGTGGGTTAGAGGCTCAATCATGGCAATTGGGAGGCTGACAAGCAAGTGGTAGGCATCGTAGCATTGGCAAAGCAAAAGAGCGAGCAAACTAGCATAGCAAAGATAGTAGTGATTTCGAGGGTATGATCATCTTGCCTGCACAGTTGTCAGAGTTGACTGGATCCTCAAAAGCAAACTCAATGGGCTCCTCGTTAGCGAACTCGTCTCCCGGCTCTACCCAACAACACAAACAAGCAACAAGAATACAATCAACCACGTGCAAGGGCAACCAATAAGATGCAAGGATGGTATGCTATGCGGGATGCGATGCGGGATGCAAAATGCAAGACGTGACAGGAAATGCATGAACCTGGCCTCAACTTGGAAAACCAAGTGTGCCACTGGATAGAGGGGAAGAAATCCCCTGAAAACTATATAAAGATCATAGGAATCGGAGCTACGGTTTGGAAATGGCAAGCGTTTAACGAAACGAACCGATCTGCGATTTACAGCAAGTAGGCTCCTAAATGCAACGAAATGAACATGCTACAGCCACCAAACATGAAAAAAAATACATGGCAGGGATGTACACAAGATGCTTAACAAATCACTAGGACTGAGCCATAGGCAAATTCATCCATTAAGGGGTTCAAACAAGCATGGCAAAACTGAATAAGCAAAAAAGATTTCAGACTTAGTGAAATTAACACTAGTCTGAAATTTCAGACCACGATGCTCTCTTCGGAGCAGCAAAACAACATGAAACATAACATGAACATGGCAAGTAAGAGCATGGCATGGAGCTACTCAACAAGCTTAACAAAACACCCAAAGTGACCTGGGGCCAAAAGGGTTCACAAAATACTCTAACGAGCACACGAACATAGATGAAACACAATCAGTTTTCAGACTTAGTGAAAACTGAGACATGCTGAAATTATAACTCACAGAGGAATGTAAACGAGCTCGATGCACTCACTACGGTGCAAGTCATGGCAAGGCAAGCATATATCCATAAAGAAGGCACAAAATGCTAGCTAGACATGGCAAGAACAATGGCATAGCATGCATGAATCACTAGGAATAGCACCGGCAAAATCACAAAAGAGTTCACGATCTGCCTAAATTAACAACGATGCAAAAGTTGAGCTCGATTGACTCAACCTAGGGTGCTCCAACATAACAAGTAAAGACATGGATGGATAGAGCACAACAAGATTAACAAATCACTCTTACTGATCATCCTCAAAAGAGGCACGGATCACTAGGAAACAAGCTGGACATATGGCATCATGAACTAAAACATCCCAGACTTAGTGAAAATCACTAAGTCCCTAAAAACATATTACTCAGTTACCCCTCTTTACAAGCTTGCACAAGGCACCACACACATCCTAAAAATGCATGGGTGGTGCGTCTGGAAAGAAGACAAAATGCTTAACAATTCATCCCAAAGGGTCACAGGCATATCATGCACACAATAATCATGGCAAAAATGACAAAAGTCAATGATGAGCTAACGGATCTGCAATTTAACTCACGATGCCTCCTTCTAACAGCATTTTGGGCATCAATATAAACTCAAATGCAAATGATGCAATGTAATGAAATGATGTACTCGTTGAGACGAAGATTTTGATATATCATATGTCCAAAACGGAGCTACGGATGGGGAGATATGAGCAGTCAAAGTAGGCATAAAAATCTAGGGTTAGGGACGAAAGTCAACCGCCGAATGGATCTGGATCTGGCGGCTACTGTAGCTCCGGATCGGGCACTGTAGCTCCTCGCCGGAAATGGCGCCTTGGCGGCCGGAGTTGGAGGTGGAGAGGCCGACCGGAGTGGAGGGGCTCGCCGGGGCCGGCCGGACGGCGAGGGCGCCGCGGTGGTGGCCTTGGCGACGAGGGACGCCACCACCGGCGTCGGGCGGCGATGTGGGGCGCGGGCGCCGGTCGGGGCGGCGCACCGGAGTGGCGGCGCCGGCCGGTGAGGCGAAGGCGGCGGTGGCCCGGCGACGAGGAAGAAGAAGCGGGGCGGCGGCGGAGGGTGTGGCCCGCTCGGGCGGCGGCGCGGGCCGGCTTCGGGCCAGCCGGGTCGCGGGCGGCGGCGGTGCCCACGTGGCAGCGCGCGGTTGGCGGAGGCGGGCGGCGGCGGACGTGTCCGGCTAGGCCCCGGACATGTCCGTCGGCGCGGATCTGTTTTTTTTTTGACTAGGGTTGGACGGGGAGAGATCCGAGATCCGAAATGGGGGGGGGGGCTATTTATAGGCATAAGTGGAGCTAGGAGAGTCCAAATGAGGTGCGGTTTTCGCCCACGCGATCGTGATCGAACGACTGAGATGATGGAGCAGAGTTTGGTGAGTTTTGGACCAAATTGAAGGGGTGTTGGGCTGCAACACACACGAGGCCTTTTCGGTCCCTCGGTTAACCGTTGGAGCATCAAACGAAGTCCAAATGGTACGAAACTTGACAGGCGGACTACCGGTAGTAAACCAAGGCCACATGGAAAGTCTCGGTCCAATCCGGAAATGTTTAATCCCCACACACGAAAGAAAGCTAGAAATGGCCACCGGAGGAGAACGAAGCGCCGGAATGCAAAACAGACAACGGGGAAAATGCTCGAATGCATGAGATGAACATGTATGCAAATGCAATGCACGTGATGACATGATATGAGATGCACGAAACGAAAACAACACACGGAGACAAAGACCCGAACCCAAGGAATAAATATAACTTAATGCCGGAAACGGCAAGAGTTGGAGTACAAATTGGGAAAGTCATATCTGGGGCGTTACAGAGACTCCTCGTCATGTCCGTGATCATATCCGGGACTCCGAATAACCTTCGGTACATCAAAACATATAAACTCATAATATAACTGTCATCGAAACGTTAAGCATGCGGACCCTACGGGTTCGAGAACTATGTAGAAATGACCGAGACACGTCTTCGGTCAATAACCAATAGCGGAACCTGGATGCTCATATTGGCTCCCACATATTCTACAAAGATCTTTATCGGTCAAACCGCATAACAACATACGTTGTTCCCGTTGTCATCGGTATGTTACTTGCCCGAGATTCGATCATCGGTATCTCAATACCAAGTTCAATCTCGTTACCAGCAAGTCTCTTTACTCGTTCCGTAATACATCATCCCACAACTAACTCATTAGTTGCAATGCTTGCAAGGCTTAAGTGATGTGCATTACCGAGTGGGCCCAGAGATACCTCTCCGACAATCGGAGTGACAAATCCTAATCTCGAAATACGCCAACCCAACAAGTACCTTCAGAGACGCATGTAGAGCACCTTTATAATCACACATTTACGTTGTGACGTTTGGTAGCACACAAAGTGTTCCTCCGGTAAACGGGAGTTGCATAATCTCATAGTCATAGGAACATGTATAAGTCATGAAGAAAGAAATAGCAACATACTAAATGATCGAGTGCTAAGCTAACGGAATGGTTCAAGTCAATCACATCATTCTCCTAATGATGTGATCCTGTTAATCAAATGACAACTCATGTCAATGGCTAGGAAACATAACCATCTTTGATCAACGAGCTAGTCAAGTAGAGGCATACTAGTGACATTCTGTTTGTCTATGTATTTTCACAAGTATTATGTTTCCGGTTAATACAATTCTAGCATGAATAATAAACATTTATCATGATATAAGGAAATAAATAATAACTTTATTATTGCCTCTAGGGCATATTTCCTTCAAGAAGAATGGAGAGTGTTGCACAGAAATGCAGTACATATGATTTGGTTATACATCAACCAAAATATATTTGACCATGTTGCAAATGATACAAATGTGTATGAGATGTGGCAGAAGTCGAAGTCTATGTATAAGAGGAAGACATCAATGAACAAGGCCTCGATGATCAAAAGACTTGCAAAGCTTGAGTACCGAGATGGCACAAGTGCGATTAAGCACTTGAATGTCTTCCAATGCCATATAAATCAACTTTTAGCCATGAAGATAAACTTTCAGGATGAGGTGCAAGCATTGTTGCTACTGAGTTCCATGCCTCATAGTTGGAATACGCTTGTTCTATCGCTTAATCTTTCAGCTCTGGATGGGAAGCTGACTTTGGAGATGGTGAAGAACATTGTGCTGAATGAAGAAGCCAGAAAGAAGGAAAAAGATGATGCCCCTTCTTCAGATGCATATGTGGCTGATACCCATGGGAAGAATGAGAACCGTGGATGCAGCAATACAAGATTTCAGCAAGGCATAAGTAAATCCATGGGGAGATCAAAGTCAAAACAGAGAAAAGATATTACTTGCTTTCATTGTGGCAGTTCAGGACACATAAAGAGTGAGTGTAGAAGTACAAAAGACAGCTTGCAGAGGGGAAACTTGCAAAGAAAACTGAGCAAAAGGCTAAGAGCAGTTCAACCATGACCGCAACAGATGAGGAATGTCTAGTCATTGAAGATGAAGAATAGTATAGTGTTGTTCATGATGATGCCATGAGTTCGGTTGTGGATTCAGGTGCGTCCTTCCACATTACATCAGACAAGAGTATTTCATATCTTACACTAATGGTGTTACTGGCCAAGTGAGGATGGGAAAAAGTGGTTCATCAACAATTGTTGGCAAGGGCTTTATATGCATTACAACAAACATCCTAATTGTTAGTGGGCATGCCTGATGATATTAAACATCCTAATTATTTTGGTGAAGGAAAATGGAAGCTCACCAAAGGCTCCCTGATTGTGGCTCAAGGAAGTAGGAAAGTTAATCTCACTAAAACCAAGTTGTGCAATGAGGTGTTGAACATTGCTGAAAAAGAGACTTCGGTTGAATTGTTGCACAAGAAGCTTGGGATATGAGGGAGAAGGGTGTGCACGCTCTTGCTCGCATGGATTACCTCCCTGAGTTGAAAGGGATATCCTTGAAACTCTATGCACATTGTTTTGCTGGCAAACAACGTAGGGTTGCATTTTGTACACTCCCTCCACATCGTGCATAAAGTGTTCTTGATATTTTGCACACTAATGTTTGCTCCATCACTGAAAAATCCCATGGTGGAGCATTATACTTTGTGAGTTTTATTGATGACCATTTCAGAAAGGTTTTTGTGTATGTGCTAAAACACAAAGACCAGATGCTTGAAGCCTTCAAAAGTTCCATGCCAAAGTTGAGAGAGAAACTGGCAGGAAATTGAAGTGTGTGAGATAAGAAAATGATGGTGAATACCGAGGTCCTTTTGAAAGGTATTGTAGGAAGCTTGGCATCGAGCTTGAGAAGTGTCCAAGAAAGACACCTCGGCTCAATGTTCTTGCAGAGAGAATGAAAGGACACTCATAGAGAGGGTCATAGTTATGCTTTCTCATGCTCATTTACCTAATTCTTTTTGGGATGAAGCATTGATGAGTGCTATGTATGTGGTTAACCTATCTCCCTCAGTTCCTCTTGCAGGTGATATTTCTCAAGGAGTTTGGTCGGGGAAGGAGGTATCATACAAGCATTTGAAGGTCTTTGGTTGCAGGGCATTTGTACATGTTCCAATGAACGAGAGATCCAAGCTTGATAGTGATGTCTACTACACAACCTTCTTCTTGTAGACGTTGTTGGGCCTCCAAGTGCAGAGGTTTGTAGGACAGTAGCAAATTTCCCTCAAGTGGATGACCTAAGGTTTATCAATCCGTAGGAGGCGTAGGATGAAGATGGTCTCTCTCAAGCAACCCTGCAACCAAATAACAAAGAGTCTCTTGTGTTCCCAACACACCCAATACAATGGTAAATTGTATAGGTGCACTAGTTCGGCGAAGAGATGGTGATACAAGTGCAATATGGATAGTAGATAATAGTATTTGTAATCTGAAATTGTAAAAACAGCAAGGTAACGAATGATAAAAGTGAGCGAAAACGGTATTGCAATGCGTGGAAATAAGGCCTAGGGTTCATACTTTCGCTAGTGTAAGTTCCCTCAACAATACTAACATAATTGGATCACATAACTATCCCTCAACATGCAACAAAGAGTCACTCCAAAGTCACAAATAGCGGAGAACGAACGAAGAGATTATGGTAGGGTACGAAACCACCTCAAAGTTATTCTTTCCAATCAATCCGTTGGGCTATTCCTATAAGTGTCACAAACAGCCCTAGAGTTCGTACTAGAATAACACCTTAAGACACAAATCAGCCAAAACCCTAATGTCACCTAGATACTCCAATGTCACCTCAAGTATCCGTGGGTATGATTATACGATATGCATCACACAATCTCAGATTCATCTATTCAACCAACACAAAGGACCTCAAAGAGTGCCCCAAAGTTTCTACCGGAGAATCACGACGAAAACGTGTGCCAACCCCTATGCATAGGTTCCCAATGTCACGAAACCCGCAAGTTGGTCACCTTAACATACATCAAGTGGCACGTGGTATCCCATTGTCACCACAGATATCCACGGCAAGACATACATCAAGTGTTCTCAAATCTTTAAAGACTCAATCCGATAAGATTACTTCAAAGTGGAAAGTCAATTCATTACAAGAGAGAAGAGGGGGAGGAGAAACATAAGATCCAACTAAAATAGCAAAGCTCGTGATACATCAAGATCATATCATCTCAAGAACACGAGAGAGAGAGAGAGAGAGATCAAACACATAGCTACTGATACATACCCTTAGCCCTGAGGGAGAACTACTCCCTCCTCATCATGGAGAGCACCGAGATGATGAAGATGGCCACTGGAGAAGGATTGCCCCCTCCGGCAGGGTGCCGGAACGGGTCTAGATTGGTTTTCGGTGGCTACGGAGGCTTCTAGCGGCGGGACTCCCGATCTATTGTGTGTTTTGGAAGTTTTAGGGTACGTGGAGTTATATAGGCGGAAGAAGTACGTCAGGGGAGCCACGAGGGCCCCACGAGATAGGAGGGCGCGCCCTAGGGGGGGCACCCTCGTGAGAACCTCGTTCCTTCCTTGACGTGAGATCCAAGTCCATCTGGTGGCTTTCGTTCCAAAAATAACTTCTCCAGTTGATTTCTTTCCGTTTCGACTCCGTTTGATATTCCTTTTCTTCAAAACACTGAAATAGGCATCAACCAGCAAATCTGGGTTGGGCCTCCGGTTAACAGGTTAGTCCCAAAAATAATATAAAAGTGGATAATAAGGCCCAATATTACCCAAGACAGTAGATAATATAGCATGGATCAATCAAAAATTATAGATACGTTGGAGACGTATCAAGCATCCCCAAGCTTAATTCCTGCTCGTCCTCGAGTAGGTAAATGATAAAAAAGATAATTTTTGATGTGGAATGCTAGTTGGCATAATTTCAATGTAATTCTTCTTACTTGTGATATGAATATTCAAATCCGAAAGATTCAAGACAAAAGTTCATATTGACATAAAAATAATAATACTTCAAGCATACTAACTTAAGCAATTATGTCTCTTCAAAATAACATGGCCAAAGAAAGTTATCCCTACAAAATCATATAGTCTGGGTATGCTCCATCTTCACCACACAACATATTTAAATCATGCATGTCGGTGTACAAAAAGAAGGGTACGCTTTTTGTACCCTTATAACTGTGCACGGGCAGTCTGAGCCACGGGCACCACCACACTGAGCAAGGAAAGGGAGGTGAGCCAAGGTAAGGCCGAAGCCCAGGGGAAGCAAAACGACGCCAAGACCAAGACCATAAAGAGCAAAGAGGACGAAACGGACCCCCCCGGCAAGGTCCTTGCCGGGAGGCGGTTTTAGCAAACCCGGCAAGACCCTTGCCGTGGCAGCTCGCCCCGCACCTACGGAGTGAGTCACCCTTGAGTCCACTGCCCCCATGGGGCAAAGATTCGGGAGGCATCCCCGTGGTGGCATGCAGATCTTTGTGAAGACATTCAATGTCAGATACACCCTTTAGAAGATGATGATCCATGGCGGGATCCCAGCCAAGGAGGACCACAAGGCCCCCGGCAAGAGCCTTGCCAGGGATGACAGCAGGCGCCACGGCAAGACCCTTGCCGGGGCCCCGGCAAGGCCCTTGCCAAGAACACCCGTTGGGCCACCATCAGGCCCACGCCAGTCAAACCTCCACCACCGTTCGCATGCAGCTGCCGACCCAACCAGCTGAGCAGGCACCTGTGTGGCGGCATGCAGATCTTCGTGGAGACCCACCACTGTGCCACCTCAGCTACCTGCCTGCCTACATGGCACCGCGGGCGCCGCTTGCCAAGGCGCGTGTCGACGCAAGAGGGAGCGGCGACGGACGAGACAGGGCTCTCCCCCATCCCCAATAAAGCAAGGACACCTAGGCAAGACGCATTAAATGCGCCTTGTCATGTAATGCAAGGGATAACCTCACATCACTGCTCCCTTTCCACCTCCTGGTGCTACTGTGGCAACCCCTTTTCCTATAAAAGGAGGCCCGAGGCGACCAGGAGGAGGATTCGGCTTTTTGGAGCTCCTCACGCCCCATAGCTAGCTCAAGAACACAGATATACAATCCACCAAAGCAGGAGTAGGGTTTTACGCATCCCCGCGGCCCAAACTTGGATAAACGAACCGTGTGCTATCTGTTTGATCTGCTCTTCTCACGACCCCGCGCCCCGCAACCGTAGTAGGGATTCTTGTGATCCCATAGGTGTTGTTCCCACCGACATCTTTGGCACGCCAGGTAGGGGGCGCAATTGTGAGAATCGGCTCTAGCAGTTAGCCCGGCACTCCTTCATCTTCATGACCCTTGAAGAAGAAAGGAGGCTAGAAGATCGACCCTCGAGCGATCGCAAATAGAAGCAAAGTTGCACTGAACCCTTATTTGTGCTACCCTTCTTATTTGAGGTTATTCCCCCCCGGAGATATTTGCTTTGTATGAGAAACTTGCACGCCAGGGGGCTCTACCACGATCGGCAACGCCCTTGCCCTGTTTCGAGTCCGCTCAACAGCTCAAGCGGCTGCATCGAGAATGGCAGAGTAGCCTTCCGCGATCTGCAGTGCCCCCGATTCTGACTTGAGTCAAGCTCGACAGTTCAAGCGGCTGCGTTCAGAACAGAAAGGTGGCTCTTCCGGCAGCACGTGTACCCGGCTGGCCATGGGGATCCGTCCCCAAAACGCCGCTAGGGGCTTCCGCGCCGGGAAGCCTTCCCGACCGATGTAGGGCACGCATACAAAGAGGAATCGAACGGGGAAATAACATGCATGAAAATTAAGAGTACTTCAAAGTTATATTACATCACGTCATAGCTGCGGTTCTAACTAAAGATAAAAATTTTCTTGGTCGGGAACACGCAGCGGCGAAGAAGAACGGGATGCCTAATCCCGGCGCTGGCCTTCCACCCTCTTGATTTCATCAATGCAGTCGGTGATGGGCTTGATGCGCTCCTTGAGCACCGTGAGGTCAGCACCATCCGGCAAGCTCTTCATCGCGGCCGCGAAGTCAAGATCGGGATTTCAGTACGCCGTCTTGGTGAGGACCTTGGTCACGACCCTCCGGCAGAGTCACCGGGCCTCCTCGGCCAGCGTGGCCGCCCTGTTGGAGTGAAGATACGCCAAGGCTTCGAGGATGCCCTCGAAGAACAGGGTCAACTTGGTGTTGACGGTCCCGCTGCGCTCAGGGGCGTACCTTACATGTGGCATCCCCATGGTGGCCAACTGCGAGGTGACCCTGCCGGTGACCTCCTCCAGGCGGCTGATCCATCTGTTCTCGCCCGCCACATAATCCTGGTGGGGGCAGCCTCGTTCGCCCACAGCTTCTTCTCCTCCTCCAGGCTCCTGGTCAAGGTCTCCTCCCGAGCCCTGCCCTCCGACAACATCTTCTCGAGATCCTCCAGCTTCAGCTTGAGGTCTCTGACAGAGTTTTGCGCTTCGGAGAGCTCCCCAGCCCTGCTGATGACTGCTCCTTGCGCCTCGACCAAGGCGCTGTTGAGCGTGTTCTTCTCGTTGGACAGCTTGAGGGCCTGCTCCTTCAGCTCGTCCTGTGCCACCTCCAACTCCCTTACCTTGCCGGCATGGGCCAGAGCCTGTGCATCGAGTGCCTCCTTGTGCCTCTGCTCCAGCTCGCGAGTCCGCCGCGCGACAAGGGCCTCGAGCTCCTCATCCTTGCCACGGAGCGCTGTGGCAAGCTTCGCCTCACGCGCGGTGAGGTCCTCTTCCTGGGAATCCAAGGTGGCTTGCTGCTGGTTCCGGGCGGCCTTGGCCGCGGCAGCCAAGTTCGCCGCCTTTTCATGGGCCTTCTCGATGTCGGCCATCTTCATGGTGAGCTCCAGATCGCACTCGACCAATTTCTCCTAGAAGGCCCTCTGCTCCTCGCGAGCCTGGTGGAACCAGGTATGCGTCTCGGCAACGCGCGCCTTGAAGTCCACCTCCGCGTTGTCCACCATTGCCATCCTGGACTTGACCTTGTCCAGGCGAGCACGGTAGAGCACTTGGAGCTTCCGGAAATTGGCCCCCATGGCACGGAAAAGCTGCTCTTCTAGGGAACCGTCGCCACCAACCCCCGGCTCATCAACCACCTCGAGCCCGGTGGCGGCAAGCACCTCGCCGTCGAAAACTTCCCCTTCGGCGGGCGCCCGGCTTGACGCCCATGGGAGGTGGACGAAGAGATCGTCGCCCACCTTCAGATACCTGCCGGGGCCCGAGGTTGAGGAGGAGGGAGGCTGGTCACCCACCACCTCTTCCTTGACGGAGGCCTTGCCGGCCCCACCGGCAGGTTCACCGCTGGTGCCCTCAACAGAAGCCTCGCCGGTCGCCTTGGCGGCCCCCGCCGCGGTGTCCTCGGCAGCATCCTTGGCGGCCTCCTCAGCAATGTTCCCAGCAACAGTATCCACGTCCTCCATACCTGTTGAAGGAGGGCCTAGGTAGCAACGGGAGCAATGAAGCCAAGAAAAGAATAAGGGAAAATAGAGATGAAGGACAGGCGACTCACCAGTGCCAGGCTGTGAAGCAGAAGTCCCCTCTCCGCCAGCATTTGGCGCCATGGCAGAGCCACCAGCGCCCAAGTTCCCCTCTTCCTCCATGGGTGTGGGCTCCGTGCCTGATGCCCTTGCCGGGGACGCCCCCCGCGGCGGCGTAGTCGATGGGGGTGGTGTGTTGGGAGTAGCCCTCTGTGGCTCCTCCTGCTATCGCTCCCCTCCTACAAACCAGGCAAGGTCAGCGTCATGGCATCGAGCACCTACCACATGTCGAGTAAGAAGAGGGTGATGAACTTACGCTGGGGGCTGCGCCGGGGGCTGATGTCCGGGTTGCTCAGCACCACCAGTGGTGTCTTTGAAGCCCCAGCCGGGGGCTGGCTGCTCGCCGAGGTCCTTGCCCTCTTCGCCCTCTGGGCCAATGTCTCTATCTCCCTACGGAAGCAAAAATGGATCAAGACAAGCGACCCAATTCAAGGAAATGGAAATGATAGTAAGGAATGGAGAACTTACTCGTCATCCGTCTCCTCCTCTTCCACCAGTTTCCTTTTCCTCTCCGGGCTGAGAGGCCCGAGATCAAAAGGGAGCTCCGCATCATCATCCGAGTCAACGCCTGTCGGGGGAGGCGAAGGAGGCGGCGGGGTTTGTGCGCGCCCGGATGAGGAAGGGATTGTTGTCTTCTTCTTCTCAGCGGCCTTCGTCAGCCTCTTGGCTGTCGTGGCCCTCGTGTGGCGCCCAGACCCCTCCAGGGTCAATTGAGGCCGCGCAGCCCTGCCGGGCCGGGCCAGCTCACCGGAGCAAGCCCGCCGCGGGACTCACCCTCTTCCCCTGGGTTGTGTTGAGCCCGCCGCCGTGTCCTCCTCCTCCCCCGACGACTCGTCGGCCGCGTCTTCGACGAGCGGAGATCTAGTGTTGGCGCTGCTGACCTCCTCGGAGGCCGCCACCCACCAGGAGAGCTCCTCTTCCTTCTCCGCCGTTGCGACCATGTCCTCCACGCCCTCGGCGCTGCCGGCCTCCATGGCAAGCTGTGCCTCCCTCGCCCTAGTGGCGATGTAGTCCAGCTCTGCCTGGGTGGTGTCCATGATAAGCCACCGCTCGGTGTCGGCATTGACGTACACCTCGATCAGGGTGTCAAAGAATTGCTGCACATCCTCGACCTTCGGCTCCTTCCAGCTAGGGACAGGGTCGTGCGCATTATAGTCCGCATCATGGCGATGATCTCGGACCGACGCAAATTGTTGCACAATGGGACCACCCCCGCTGGCAGCTTGAAAAATGGCCCCTTGAGGGCCTTGCCAACCTTTGTGGCAGCCCTCGCGGCCTTGCCGGTCCGCTCGACCTCGCCATCCCGACACACATCAAGCTGGAAAAGCCGCTGGCAGAAGTGGGCATGGACCAGCACTGTGAAGTTGTGATCGAGGCCGGGGCGGAGTCGCATAATGCCAGCCGTGTTCGTGAAGAGCCAAGCTGGCCTCCCCTTGCTGTGCAACGGGGCGATCCGGCGGCGAATGAAGTCCACCCCGATCATCTCAAGGGTGAGTCCGCCCTGGGTGAGGCAGAGAATCCTGGTGACGGTGACGGTGAGCCTCCCATCGGCGGCGTCGACATCACTCCAATCGCTGTCGCGGACCGGCGGCACTCGGCGGACCTTGCAGAATTCCGGCGGGTTCTCATCTTCAATCCAGCACCACCGGCCACGCCATTCCTCCCACCTCTCCTTCACGGCACCGTCCAGGTACGCCCCCTTGGATCTTGGGATCCAGGTGACGCAACCGGAGATGGCTCCTCCCGGCTGGATTCGAGGGAAGAAGTAATGGCGGAAGAGCGCCGTGTTGGGCTGCACCCCGGCAAAGCCTTCGCAAAGATGCGCGAAGAAAGCCATGCACGCCACTGCATTTGAGTAAAATCTAAGAGGCGAAAGCTGAAGGTGCGCATAACGTCGCAGAAGAAATCGGAGAAAGGAGGGCATAACCCGCAAGAAAAGTAATCAACGAAGAAGGGGTACCGATTTGAGGCAGGATCAGCGCAAGCGGCAGGAATGAAGCGCGTCGCTGGGTGCCCCGAACCCTCTACCCCCGTCTTCACTCCCCATAGGGGCTTGAAGGAGGCCCTGAGCTCTTGAGCATCAACCGTCGAGGGGAAGAAGAAGGCGGACTTCGTCCGGTCCCCCGACAGCGCGCTCTCTAGTGGCTCCACCGTCCCGGCGCCCTTAGCCACCCCCTTGCCCTTGGAGAATTTGGGAGGCATGGCGACCAAGAAGTTCAGAGGGCTGAGGAAGGGGGATGGCAAAGCAGTGGCGGTGAGCGACAGCGAAAGCTTAGGAAGGAAGGAAGAAAGGGAACGGCGGCTTTGAGATCGGAAAAGGCATGAGGGAAGAGGAGAAAGTGAGCAGCGCGCCCACGGTTATTCCTTCTTATGGGAAAAAAATGCGGGCCACCTCCTTTCACATTAACTGTGATGTGATGCATGCCCGTGGGAAGCAACCCCACGCATGCCGCCCATGTCACACATGCCTCCCCACGCCACGCGCGGGAAGCATGGGAAGCGCAGCGCGCGAAGAGACTTAACGCGGTAAAAACCGCCCCGCCTGCCCGCGCACCGTTTTTGGGCCTAGCCCAACGACGCGATTGTGCTTGCGTGTGGCCCAGGCCCGGGGGCTCCTGTCGGTGTACAAAAAGAGGGGTACGATTTTTGTACCTCTATAACTGTGCACGGGCAGTCTGAGCCACGGGCACCACCACACTGAGCAAGGCAAGGGTGGTGAGCCAAGGTAAGGCCGAAGCCCAGGGGAAGCAAAACGACGCCAAGACCAAGACCACAGAGATCAAAGGGGACGAAGCGCCCCCCCGGCAAGATCCTTGCCGGGAGGCGGTTTTAGCAAACCCGGCAAGACCCTTGTCGTGGCAGCTCGCCCCACACCTACGGAGTGAGTCACCCTTGAGTCCACTGCCCCCATGGGGCAAGGATTCGGGAGGCATCCCCGTGGTGGCATGCAGATCTTTGTGAAGACATTCAAGATCAGATACACCCTTTAGAAGATGATGATCCTTGGCGGGATCCCAGCCAAGGAGGACCACAAGGCCCCCGGCAAGAGCCTTGTCGGGGATGACAGTAGGTGCCATGGCATGACCCTTGCCGGGGCCCCGGCAAGGCCCTTGCCAAGAACACCCGTTGGGCCACCATCAGGCCCACACCAGTCAAACCTCCACCGCCGTTCGCATGCAGCTACCGACCCAACCAGCTGAGCAGGCACCTGTGTGGCGGCATGCAGATCCTCGTGGAGACCCACCACTGCGCCACCTCAGCTGCCTGCCTGCCTACATGGCACCGCGGGCGCCGCTAGCCAGGGCGCGTGTCGACGCGAGAGGGAGCGGCGACGGACGAGACAGGGCGCTCCCCCGTCCCCGATAAAGCAAGGACACCTGTGCAAGACGCATTAAATGTGCCTTGTCATGTAATGCGAGGGATAACCTCACATCACTACTCCCTTTCCACCTCCTGGTGCTACTGTGGAAACCCCTTTTCCTATAAAAGGAGGCCCGAGGCGACCAGGAGGAGGATTCGGCTCTTTGGAGCTCCTCACGCCCCATAGCTAGCTCAAGAACACAGATATACAATCCACCAAAGCAGGAGTAGGGTTTTACGCATCCCCGCGGCCCGAACCTGGATAAACGAACCGTGTGCTATCTGTTTGATCCGCTCTTCTCACGACCCCGTGCCCCGCAACCGTAGTAGGGATTCTTGTGATCCCATAGGTGTCGTTCCCACCGACAATGCACAACCCCGATGACAAGCCAAGCAATTGTTTCATACTTTTGATGTTCTCAAACTTTTTCAATCTTCACGCAATACATGAGCATGAGCCATGTACATAGCACTATAGGTGGAATAGAATGGTGGTTGTGGAGAAGACAAAAAGGGAGAAGATAGTCTCACATCAACTAGGCGTATCAACGGGCTATGGAGATGCCCATCAATAGATATCAATGTGAGTGAGTAGGTATTGCCATGCAACGGATGCACTAGAGCTATAAGTATATGAAAGCTCAAAAAGAAACTAAGTGGGTGTGCATCCAACTTGCTTGCTCATGAAGACCTAGGGTAATTTGAGGAAGCCCGTCATTGGAATATACAAGCCAAGTTCTATAATGTAAAATTCCCACTAGTATATGAAAGTGACAACATATGAGACTCTCTATATGAAGAACATGGTGCTACTTTGAAGCACAATATATGAGACTCGCTATATCATGGTGCTACTTTGAAGCACAAGTGTGGTAAAAGGATAGTAGCATTGCCCCTTTTTATTTATTTTCTTTTTTTTTGGGCCTTCTTTTTTTTTTCTTTGGCCTTTCTCTTTTTTTTTAATTTTTTATTGGGACAATGCTCTATTGAATGATGATCATCACACTTTTATTTATTTACAACTTAATGATTACAACTTGATTCTAAAACAAAGTATGACTCTATATGGATGCCTCTGGCGGTGTACCGGGATATGCAATGAATCAAGAGTGACAAGTATGAAGAAATTATGAACGGTGGCTTTGCCACAAATACTATGTCAACTACATGATTATGCTAAGCAATATGACAATTATGAATGTGTCATGATGAACTAGATGGTGGAAAGTTGCATGGCAATATATCTCGGAATGGCTATGGAAATGCCATAATAGGTAGGTATGGTGGCTGTTTTGAGGAAGGTATATGGTAGGTGTATGATACCGGCGAAAGGTGCGCGGTATTAGAGAGGCTAGCAAAGGTGGAAGGGTGAGAGTGCGTATAATCCATGGACTCAACATATACCTGGCCATTCCTTGGGCCGCACCGGGCTTCGGGCCGGGCCAACCAAAGCCTGGCACAAAAAACCCAGGCCCGAGCCCGGCCCGGCCCGGCCGTCGGGCCTAAAAATCGGGCCCGAGCCCGGCCCATCACACCAAAAGCCCGTCGGGCCTCGGGCCACGGGCCGGGCCTCTTCCTTAAATGGAAAAATGACGGGCTCGGGCCCGGACTTCGGGCTCAAAACCCAGGCCCGAGCCCGGCCCATGGACAAGGTCGGGCCGGGCCGGGTCGGGCCGACCGGGCCGGGCTACCCATGGCCAGGTATAACTCAACACTAGTCATAAAGAACTCATATACTTATTAAAAAATCTAGAAGTTATCAAAGCAAAGTATTACGCGCATGCTCCTAGGGGGATAGATTGGTAGGAAAAGACCATCGCTCGTCCCCGACCGCCACTCATAAGGAAGACAATCAATAAATAAATCATGCTCCGACTTCGTCACATAACGGTTCACCATACGTGCATGCTAAGGGAATCACAAACTTCAACACAAGTATTTCTCAAATTCATAACCACTCAACTAGCATGACTCTAATATCACCATCCTCATATCTCAAAACAATTATCAAGTATCAAACTTCTCATAGTATTCAACACACTCATAAGAGAATTTTATTATTCTTGAATACCTAGCATATTAGGATTTTAAGCAAATTACCATGCTATTTAAGACTCTCAAAATAATCTAAGTGAAGCATGATATTACATCTATTTCTTCAAAATAAAACTACCACCATGCTCTAAAAGATATAAGTGAAGCACTAGAGCAAATGACAAACTACTCCGAAAGATATAAGTGAAGATCAATGAGTAGTTGAATAATTATGCAACTATGTGAAGACTCTCTAACATTTAATAATTTCAGATCTTGGTATTCTATTCAAACAGCAAGCAAGGCAAAATAAAATGACATTCTAAGAATAGCAAACATCATGTGAAGAAGCAAAAACTTAGGATCAACCGAAACTAACCGATAATTGTTGAAGAAGAAAGGTGGGATGCCAACCGGGGCATCCCCAAGCTTAGATGCTTGAGACTTCTTGAAATATTATCTTGGGGTGCCTTGGTCATCCCCAAGCTTGAGCTTTTGTGTCACCTTATTTCCTCTCATATCACGGTCTCCCTAAATCTCAAAAGCTTCATCCACACAAAACTCAACAAGGACTCGTGAGATAAGTTAGTATAAACCATTGCAAAAACCTTATCATACTCTACTGTAGAAAATAACTAAAATTATTATTCAACATTGCATACTAAATGCCTCTGCATATTTAATAGTCCTATCCTCAAATAGAATCATTAAAGAAGCAAACCTATGCAAACATAACAGCAATCTGCCTAAACAGGATAGTCTGTAAAGAATGCTGCAACATTCATACTTCCATAGCTCCAAAAATTATGAAAGAAAATCCCCACTATAGTAAATTTATCAGAGCTTAATATTCAAAAGGTTTCAACATTTTATCACATTCTGAATTTTCTAGGGAATTATGGCAACAGCGGTAAACTTTCTGTTTTCAAACAGCAACATGTATACTTGTAACATAGGCATAGTAAAGGCTATCAATGCCACTTTTATTGAAATAAAAGATGCAAAACATTGTTCTAAATAACATCAATCAAATCCTAACAAAATAAATTGACACTCCAAGCAAAACACATATCATGTGGCGAATAAAAATATAGCTCCAAGTAAAGTTACCGATGAACGAAGACGAAAGAGGGGATGCCTTCCGGGGCATCCCCAAGCTTAGGCTCTTGGCTATCCTTGAATATTACCTTGGGGTGCCTTGGGCATCCCCAATCTTAGGCTCTTGCCACTCCTTATTCCATAGTCCATCGAATCCTTACCCAAAACTTGAAAACATCACAACACAAAACTTAAAGTAGAAAACTCATGAGCTCCGTTAGCGAAAGAAAACAAAAGACCACTTCAAGGTACTGTAATTAACTCATTTTTTATTTATAAGGGTGTTATACCTACTGTATTCCAACTTCTCTATGGTTTATAAACTATTTTACTAGCCATAGATTCATCAAAATAAGCAAACAACACACGAAAAACAGAATCTGTCAAAAACAGAACAGTCTGTAGTAATCTGTGGCTAGCGCAAGATCTGGAACCCCAAAAATTCTAAAATAAATTCCTGGACGTGAGGAATTTATCTATTAATCATCTTAAAAAATAATTAACTAAATATCACTCTCCAAATAAAAATGGAAGCAATTCTCGTGAGCGCTAAAGTTTCTGTTTTTTACAGCATGATCAACAAGACTTTTCCCAAGTCTTCCCAAAGATTCTACTTGACACAGATACTAATTAAACAACTAAAACCACACCTAAACAGAGGCTAGATGAATTATTTATTACTAAACGGGAACAAAAAGCAAGGAACAAAAATAATATTGGGTTGCCTCCCAACAAGCGCTGTCGTTTAACGCCCCTAGCTAGGCATAATGATTTCAATGATGCTCACATAAAGGATAACAATTGAAACATAAAGAGAGCATCATGAAGAATATGACTAGCACATTTAAGTCTAACATGCTTCCTATGCATAGGGATTTTGTGAGCAAATAACTTGTGGGAACAAGAATCAACTTGCATAGGAAGGTAAAACAAGCATAACTTCAAAACTTTAAGCACATAGAGAGGAAACTTGATATTATTGCAATTCCTACAAGCATATGTTCCTCCCTCATAATAATTTTCAGTAGCATCATGAATGAATTCAACAATAAAACCAGCACCTAAAGAATTCTTTTCATGATCTACAAGCATAGAAATTTTATTACTCTCCACATAAGCAAATTTCTTCTCATCAATAATAGTGGGAGCAAACTCAACAAAATAATTATCATGTGAAGCATAATCCAACTGAAAACTAAAATTATGATGACAAGTTTCATGAATATCATTATTCTTTATAGCATACAAGTGATCACAATAATCATCATAGATAGCAACTTTGTTCTCATAATCAATTGGAACCTCTTCCGAAATAGTGGATTCATCACAAAATAAAGTCATGACCTCTCCAAATACACTTTCATCAATATAATCGTCATAAATAGGAGGCATGCTGTCATCATAATAAATTTGCTCATCAAAACTTGGGGGACAAAAAAATATCATCTTCATCAAACATAGCTCCCCCAAGCTTGTGGCTTTGCATATCATTAGCATCATGGATATTCAAGGAATTCATACTAACAACATTGCAATCATGCTCATCATTCAAATATTTAGTGCCAAACATTTTATAGATTTCTTCTTCTAGAACTTGAGCACAATTATCCTTTCCATCATACTCACGAAAGATATTAAAAAGATGAAGCGTATGAGACAAACTCAATTCCATTTTTTGTAATTTTCTTTTATAAACTAAACTAGTGATAAAACAAGAAACTAAAAGACTCGATTGCAAGATCTAAAGATATACCTTCAAGCACTCACCTCCCCGGCAACGGCGCCAGAAAAGAGCTTGATGTCTACTACACAACCTTCTTCTTGTAGACGTTGTTGGGCCTCCAAGTGCAGAGGTTTGTAGGACAGTAGCAAATTTTCCTCAAGTGGATGACCTAAGGTTTATCAATCCGTAGGAGGCGTACGATGAAGATGGTCTCTCTCAAGCAACCCTGCAACCAAATAACAAAGAGTCTCTTGTGTCCCCAACACACCCAATACAATGGTAAATTGTATAGGTGCACTAGTTCGGCGAAGAGATGGTGATACAAGTGCAATATGGATAGTAGATAATAGTATTTGTAATCTGAAATTATAAAAACAGCAAGGTAACGAATGATAAATGTGAGCGAAAACGGTATTGCAATGTGTGGAAATAAGGCCTAGGGTTCATACTTTCGCTAGTGTAAGTTCCCTCAACAATACTAACATAATTGGATCACATAACTATCCCTCAACATGCAACAAAGAGTCCCTCAAAAGTCACTAATAGCGGATAATGAACGAAGAGATTATGGTAGGGTACGAAACCACCTCAAAGTTATTCTTTCCAATCAATATGTTGGGCTATTCCTATAAGTGTCACAAACAGCCCTAGAGTTCGTACTAGAATAACACCTTAAGACACAAATCAACCAAAACCCTAATGTCACCTAGATACTCCAATGTCACCTCAAGTATCCGTGGGTATGATTATACGATATGCATCACACAATCTCAGATTCATCTATTCAACCAACACAAAGGACCTCAAAGAGTGCCCCAAAGTTTCTACCGGAGAATCACGACGAAAACGTGTGCCAACCCCTATGCATAGGTTCCCAATGTCACGAAACCCGCAAGTTGGTCACCTTAACATACATCAAGTGGCACGTGGTATCCCATTGTCACCACAGATATCCACGGCAAGACATACATCAAGTGTTCTCAAATCTTTAAAGACTCAATCCGATAAGATTACTTCAAAGGGGAAAGTCAATTCATTACAAGAGAGAAGAGGGGCGGAGAAACATAAGATCCAACCATAATAGCAAAGCTCGCGACACATCAAGATCATATCATCTCAAGAACACGAGAGAGAGAGAGAGAGAGAGAGATCAAACACATAGCTACTGGTACATACCCTCAGCCCCGATGTCGTGGTATTTCTCACGGGGGGCTTGCGAGTCGACAGATGCCACAAGGGCTTAGTGTGTGGGTAAGACTGCTGCTGATAGGACCGGGAGCGGGTATGCGAGTAGCACGCGCTAGTTTACCCAGGTTCGGGGCTCTCCGGAGAGATAACACCCCTACTCCTGCATGTCTGAGTATATCTGGTACAGTGTGCTCCTGGAGCTGTATCTGAAAGCAGTGCCATAGGCATCTGGCTTTGTATATGCCTATATGAGGCATGCTAGTGGCCGGCCATGCTCATGGCCGTGAGCATGTGTGCTCATGTGGATGGATGGATGGATAGTTAGCTACCTTGCTAGCTAGTGCTTGTGTGTGTGCGTGAGAGTCCATCCCCTGGATGGATGGATGGATGCCCCTTTATATAGGAGAGGGTAGCTTAGGATGTAAGCTTGGTAGTGGGCATGGGTAAGGCATGGTGCATGTCATCCTTGTCCCCTGGGTCACTTCATAAATAGTGCCAGGGGACAAGTGACACTATACATGATGGCTGAGATGACACGTGAATAGTGCTCGGGTACGATTGTCTCGTCGGTGTCTTGTCGATGTCGCTTCGGGCTGCAGTCGGCAGCCGGCTGGTTGGCGCAGTCGGCAGCCGGCTGGGCAGAGCAGTCGGCAGCCGGCCGGGCAGAGCAGTCGGACGGGGAGCCGACGGAAGCGGCCGGGCAGTCAGACTAAGGGCTTTGCTAGCCCCGATGTCTTGAAATATCGTCTCACCGTCTTCGGGGTATCCGTGTCCAATTACTCCGACAGTAGCCCCCAAGCCTCCGGGCAACTTGGCAAAGTTGGGCGGAGGTTTTCTTTTGGCGAGTGTTCATGGAAATGATCATGAAAAAGACAAAGTTAGTTCACGCAGATATATCAAATGTCTGCTTTTAGCATTGCAAGTTTTATGCAGAGGGTGCCGACTCGGTTTCGTCCAAGCCCCCTTAATCGTTTTCGTGTTCCCTCCACTTCTTGGCTTGTGCTCTTGCTTACCGGACAGCCGCTCTGCGGTCTGTGGCTGAGAGTGGGCCCCGAAGTGGAGTGTACAGTACTCAGAGTCTGGGAGCAGATTCAACCGAGTAGATACTTATAAAGGAAACGGTCGGGTCGCCCGAAGCGTTTTTCTTCCCGGACGTTTTTCGCGTGGGTGGCCTCCAGCGTTCACTCTTGCTAGGTGGACAGCCGCTCTGCGATCTGTGACTAAGAGTGGGCCTTTGGTACCGCGCACGGTACTAAGCTGTCTGCGGGAACTAACGTCTCAGGCCAAGCGGCCAGCCCCCGAGCCAACTCTGGCTGGCGCCGGGGCGAACAGTGATGCAACTGTAATAAAGTGCGGAGACAGCCCCCGAACATCGCTTGGGGTTATCCGTGCTCTTGCGGTGCAAAAATATGCGGATGAGGAGCTCACATTGATTTTCGTGTAGCTGAGGCGGAGTTTGCCGAAGACAGCCGGCGCGACTCAACGCTTGCTAAGCGAGCCGGCGCACCCACTGGGTGTAGTCTTTGAGCCTTCGGGTGCTCAAGGGGGTCCCGGTCGGTCAGGCTCGACTGGCCAGGCGGCGATGCATCTTGCAGCGCCTATCTTCTTTTTCTCTTCTGTCGGCTGCTGGGAGCCGGATAAAACTCTTCTCTTGTCTGCAATCTTCCGTGGGGCGCGCCAACGCACCCACTGGGTGTAGCCCCCGAGATTCGGGTCGACTGCTGAGCAGTCGGGCCGGATCTCCCGGCTACTACTTTGTCTTCTTCCTCGCGGGGGCGCGTCAGCGCACCCGCTGGGTATAGCGCGCTCCGTCAGTGCAGTTGGTAGCCCGCCAGGCATGTATGTACGCAGTGCACCCATCGATGCACTTCCTTTCTCTTCTTTTTCTTTTTTCTTTTTGTTTTTCAGCCGGCCCTTGACTTTTCTCTACCAACCGGCAGCAATTTTGCCCTGCGGGCAACCGGCCGATTTCTTTCTTTTTTAGTTCTCTAGCCAGCCACCACCTCTCTTTGCTCCTTTCGCGTGGGGAGGTGGCAGCGTTCGGCCGGCGTGGGGAAACCGGCCAACGCGGGGCGGCGACCCGACGGGCGCGGGAGGGGGGGGGCGACAAGGGCTGGAGCAGAGTGGCCGGGCCAAGGGCGGAGGTGCCGGCGACCCGGCGGCCGGGTGCTGCAGGAGGCGGAGGCCGGGTCGCGGGGAAGCCGGACCAGGGCACGACAGAAATCGGCCTGCCGGGTTGCGACAGAAGGCGGAGGCCGGGTCGCGTCCGCAACCCGGCGGCCGAGTTGTGGGGAAGCCGGCTGCGGACCAAGCCGGCGAGCACAGCAGGCCACAACCAGCAGGTGGACGGGCCGGGACGGGGAGACGGCAGGCGGCGCCGGAGGAGCCGGACCGGCGTGGGGCAGGCGGCACGGGACGGGAGCTGGCGGAGGCCGGCATCGGGCGACTCGGCCGCGGTGGCAGGCAGGGCCCGCTCGCGAGGGCGTAGTCATCGTCGTCACTGGTTGGCCGCGGGAGCCAGCAACCGGGTACCGCGGAGGAGGCGGAGAGGCTCGAAGTCGCCCGGGCGGGGGCGTAGCCGGCTGGGCTAGGCGGCCGTGGGAGCCGGATGGCCGGAGGCGACAGACGGCAGGCCCGGCCGGGTCGTAGTTGGAGCCGGCCGTCCGGGTAGCCGGGATTTGAGCCGGCCCAGGGTGCGCGGGGCCGAGGCCAAAGCCGGCGAAGCGAGCGGGGCAGCAGGAGGCCCCGGGCGACGCGGGTGGCCCGTCAGGCAGGGAGCTGCGGAGGAGAAGGCGACCCGGACACCGGGAGCGCAGTCGGCGCGAGGGGCCGAGGCCGGCCTGCGGGAGGCGGCCCGGGGAAGCCTGGAGGGGGAGGTCGGCTGGGCTGGGCGGCGGCCGGCGACGCGAGGCTGGAGCGGCCGGCTAGCGACGAGCCAGCCGCAGGGCGAGCGGGGCCGGATGGCTGTGCGCACGCGTGCGGAGCAGAGGCGAGCCGGGGTGGCCGCGGGCGTTGACTGCTACGTACTGGCGGGCAGGCGGCCAGGCCACAAGCGGAGCTACGCGTGGGAGGCGATGGCGACCGCAGGGGCCCGGCGAAGCAGCTGCGCGCGGCAAAGGAGCGGAGCGAGGCGCTGGAGTCTCGAGGGAGGGCTCGTGCTCAAGCAGCACGGCGGCTTGGCCAGCCGCACGGCAGCGGCCGCGGCCGGTGGTGGTGATGCGCACATGAGGAAGCAGCAGCGCGGACGGGGAAGCCAGTGTGTGTGTCATGTACAAGCGCGTATGAGGAATATCTGAGGTGGTTTGGCCATTGTCTGACTAGTATCCGGTCATTGCACGCGAAGTGTCTGACTGGGATGTGCAAGTGTATTGTATGGGCTAGTGCACGGCTATGGTATGACCATACTTTGACTTGCATCTAGTTAGCTCACAAAGATGGCATGTGGAGGAACAAAAGAGTGTTTTTGCTGAAGCAAGGCGCAACACGGAGGGAAGCAGACGCGAGCAGTGCGTGGACGGTCACGGCCAACCGAAACGAGGCCCCGCATGCGGCGCGCGTGCGGACGGACGGCCGGCGTCGCAACGGTGGTGGTGACGAAGGCGGCGAGGCCGACGACGAGGACGCGCCGTCCCGCGCGGCCGCTCCGGGGGCGGGTCGAAGTCGAGCCCCCGAGCGCTACCGGAGAGACGGCGCGACGCCGCGGCGGGGAAGACGAAGATGGTCCCGCCCAGACAGCGAAACCAGCAGTAGCATGGTAGCATAGTAGTAGTGCCGCCCCACGGTGGGCGCCAACTGTCGTGGTATTTCTCACGGGGAGCTTGCGAGTCGACAGATGCCACAAGGGCTTAGTGTGTGGGTAAGACTACTGCTGATAGGACTGGGAGCGGGTATGCGAGTAGCACGCGCTAGTTTACCTAGGTTCGGGGCTCTCCGGAGAGATAACACCCCTACTCCTACATGTCTGAGTATATCTGGTATATCTGGTACAGTGTGCTCCTGGAGCTGTATCTGAAAGCAGTGCCATAGGCATCTGGCTTTGCATATGCCTATATGAGGCATGCTAGTGGCCGGCCATGCTCATGGCCGTGAGCATGTGTGCTCATGTGGATGGATGGATGGATAGCTAGCTAGCTTGCTAGCTAGTGCTTGTAGGAGAGGGTAGCTTAGGATGTAAGCTTGGTAGTGGGCATGGGTAAGGCATGGTGCATGTCATCCTTGTCCCCTGGGTCACTTCATAAATAGTGCCAGGGGACAAGTGACACTATACATGATGGCTGAGATGACACGTGAATAGTGCTCGGGTACGATTGTCTCGTCGGTGTCTTGTCGATGTCGCTTCGGGCTGCAGTCGGCAGCCGACTGGGCAGAGCAGTCGGCAGCCGACCGGGCAGAGCAGTCGGCAGCCGGCCGGGCAGAGCAGTCGGACGGGGAGCCGACGGAAGCGGCCGGGCAGTCGGACTGAGGGGCTTTGCTAGCCCCGATGTCTTGAAATATCGTCTCACCGTCTTCGGGGTATCCGTGTCCAATTACTCCGACACCCGAGGGAGAACTACTCCCTCCTCGTCATGAAGAGCACCGGGATGATGAAGATGTCCACCGGAGAAGGATTGCCCCCTCCGGTAGGGTGCCGGAACGGGTCTAGATTGGTTTTCGGTGGCTACAGAGGCTTCTAGCGGCGGACTCCCGATCTATTGTGTGTTCTGGAAGTTTTAGGGTACGTGGAGTTATATAGGCGGAAGAAGTACGTCAGGGGAGCCACGAGGGCCCCACGAGACAGGGGGCGCGCCCTAGGGGGGCGCCCCCCACCCTCATGAGAACCTCGTTCCTTCCTTGACGTGAGGTCCAAATCCATCGGGTGGCTTTCGTTCCAAAAATAACTTCTCCAGTTGATTTCTTTCGGTTTCGACTCCGTCTGATATTCCTTTTTTTCAAAACACTGAAATAGGCATAAACCAGCAAATCTGGGCTGGGCCTCCAGTTAACAGGTTAGTCCCAAAAATAATATAAAAGTGGATAATAAGGCCCAATATTGCCCAAGACAGTAGATAATATAGCATGGAGCAATCAAAAATTATAGATACGTTGGAGACGTATCAAGCATCCCCAAGCTTAATTCCTGCTCGTCCTCGAATAGGTAAATGATTAAAAAGATAATTTTTGATGTGGAATGCTAGTTGGCATAATTTCAATGTAATTCTTCTTACTTGTGATATGAATATTCAGATCCGAAAGATTCAAGACAAAAGTTCATATTGACATAAAAATAATAATACTTCAAGCATACTAACTTAAGCAATTATGTCTCTTCAAAATAACATGGCCAAAGAAAGTTATCCCTACAAAATCATATAGTCTGGGTATGCTCCATCTTCACCACACAACATATTTAAATCATGCATGTCGGTGTACAAAAAGAAGGGTACGCTTTTTGTACCCTTATAACTGTGCACAGGCAGTCTGAGCCACGGGCACCACCACACTGAGCAAGGCAAGGGAGGTGAGCCAAGGTAAGGCCGAAGCCGAGGGGAAGCAAAACGACGCCAAGACCAAGACCACAAAGAGCAAAGGTGAGCCAAGGTTTGAGAGATATGTTTCGAAATAAATTTCAAATCTCCCATTCACCTCCTCTGTGGTCGATATACTCCGATCATACAAACATTGACTGGGATAATATGTGTTTGTTTGTAATTTGCATGTCCTAGTAGTTAAGTTGGCATGTCATAGTTTAAGTTTGCATCAGAAATTCGCTTTGGCACATGGGAGCGCGTGCTCCTGCCACCGAAAAAAGAAAATTCGAAGAGTGAAAAGTTCTCAAACAAAAATTTAGTGCATACATCTCGACATTATATGTGTGCACGTCAAATTTCGGAGAAAATCGACATTTTTTATGGCTTGTGTAAAAAGACAAAAAGATGTCTTGTGAAAAGCACTTTTTAACATCGGGTTTTGTTTTTTTCATTCGCAACACATAACTTGTCGATTTTTCGCGAAACAACTTTGTAAGCACGTACAATATCAAAATGCACACGTCAAATTTTTGTTTGGAATTTTTTGACATTTTAAAATACGTTTAAAACACATTTTAAAAACCTGAAGCGCGTGCTCCCGTGTGCCAAAACGCTACTCTCTGCATATACTACTTTAAGTTTGTAGTTGAACTATGTCACATGTATGAACTTTGAATGTGGTCCAAGTAGTTATGAAGTATTAAATATGGTCGAGGTGTTCAAATGCTCGCTTAAAAAGAAAATTTGTTTTGCTGATTTGGATGCCCTATTTTAAGACAACTGTTGGAGACGGCACTTTGTCATGCCCCAAAAAGTAATTAATGCCTCATTCTTTTTTAAACACCCTCTTTCTGTGCCTTGAAATAGGGCATCTATTGGAGATGCTCTAATGTTATTTTTTTGTTTTACTTTTAAATTTCTAAATGAATTAATAATCCAAAGTCATCGTGTTCATCTGGATGAATTAACTCGGGATAATATCCCATGTCCCAAAGAGTTGTAGCTCAAACAGTTCACCGGTTTTCTCATGAGCGACCCTTATCTCGAGATATAGTTCCTTTCCCCGACCATCCATGATTTAAGGCGACTCACATTTTCCTGTTGCAACGCATGGCTAATTTTTGCTAGTTTGTGCATAAGTATAGAATTTTTCCAACTGATAAGTGTCACATATGTGGCACGAAGCTGCTTTCGGTCCTGACGTTTTTTACAACTAAAGTTGTCATCCGAATAGAAGAAACAAACAAAAAAAACCTGAGACTTGCCATCCGAAAAGAAGTTGCCCTACTTACAACTAAAGTTATCATCCTCATGTCATTGAACTTACCATAAAAAACATTTAAAATTGCCATATGTTCGTGTGACACGTGTAACACTTATCATGTCCTAGAAATTTTCTAAAAGTAGAAAAATATTATACCAAAACGAACACCGATCGACATGTATGTATATAAAGTAACAAAAGGGAAACATCCATGGAGTCGGTGGCGATTTCCTTGTGCGACGATCTCCTCCTCCTCTCCGGTTCCCTATATATACATACCCAATCTATAGGCTACACCACGATCGACTTCCACGATCTAGTGCCTCGTAACAAGACCCACGATCTGATCTCATGGCGACCTCAGGCCAGCGATGCGCCGCCTGCTACAACACCATGACGTGCCAGGATGGCGCCTTCACGGCGGAGTGCGCCCATGTCTTCCACCCTCGCTGCGCCTCCGGCGTCTCCGCGTGCCCCTCCTGCTACGCGACGTGGCGCGCCACGCCCACCTTCACGCCGCGCCCGCTCTCCTACTCCCCCCTGCAGCCGCAGCCCGGCCGGATGCCGCTGCCCTTCCACGGCGCCCCGTCGCGGTCCACGTGCGCCGTCTGCAAGGGCGCCGTCGGCGGCGCCACCTTCACCTCTGAGTGCGAGCACACGTTCCACCTCTCGTGCGTCATGGGGAGCGTCTGCCCGGCCTGCAACAGGCGCTGGCCTTACCAGGTCTCTTCGTACCCCACTTTCCACCACTACGCTCCGCCGCCGCGGCCGGCTTGTTCCCTCCCTTCATGCACCAGCCATCGCCCATGTATCTCCCTGACCGCGCCGTGTACGACGACGACGAGCCGGTGGAGCCTCCGGCGCAGGGGGCGCCGCTGGACGACTGGGATCTCGTCCACGACGCGGCCAACGGCGGAGGCAAGCTCGTCCTCGATGCCCACTGCGAGCACCCGGCCGTCGCCAGAGGCAAGCCGCACGAAAACTTCGTGGTGCTGGTCCATGCCAAGGCCCCTGGTGCCGTCACCGCAGCGGCGGCGCAGACACGCGCGCCGCTCGACCTCGTCACCGTGCTCGACGTCAGCGGCAGCATGGCGGGACACAAGATCGCGCTGCTGAAGAAGGCTATGGAGTTCGTCGTCGACCAGCTCGGCCCTGCTGACCGCCTCAGCGTCGTGGCATTCTCGACGGCCGCGCATCGGGTCATCCCGCTGACGCGCATGTCGGACGCCGGGAAGGTCAAGGCCAAGGACGCCGTGCATTTACTCGAGGCTGAAGGTGGAACGAACATCCTCAAGGGCCTCACCGAGGCTGCCAAAGTGCTCGACGGCCGCCGGCACAAGAACGCCGTAGTCAGCGTCATCCTTCTCTCGGACGGCCAGGACACGTACAATCTCGATCTTGGAGGTTACGGTTACGGCTCATACCAGACAAATAACTACCGTAGTCTCGTGCCAAGCTCCTTGCTAAGCGGTGCCGGCCACCGATCGACGCCGATACACACCTTCGGCTTCGGCGTCGACCACGACTCGTCAGCCATGCACACGATCGCTGAGGAGACCGGCGGCACGTTCTCCTTCATCGAGGACGAGAAGGTGGTGCAAGACTCGTTCGCGCAGTGCATCGGCGGGCTCCTCTCCGTGGTCGTGCAGGAGGCGCTGATCAACGTCAGTGCGTGCACCCGGTGCGCGTCCTTGCAGTCAAGTCCGGCCGCTACGACGCCAGCATCGACGCGTACGGGCGCTCCGCCTCGGTGGACGTCGGCGAGCTCTACGCGGACGAGGAAAGGCGCTTTCTGCTCCTGGTGGACGTGCCGAGGGCCGGCGACGCGGACGACGTGACGCGGCTCGTGAAGGTGACATGCACCTACCGCGACACGGCGACCGGGCAGGTGCTGGACGTGGCCGGCGAGGACATAGCGGTGCAGAGGCCGGTGGAGCTGGCCAAGGACCAGCAGCTGTCCATGGACGTGGCGCGGGAGAAATTCCGCGTAGAGGCGACGGAGGACATCGCGGCGGCGCGCGCGGCCGCGGAGCGCGGTGAGTACGCGGAAGCCGCGAAGATACTGGAGCGCAGGCGGAAGGCGCTGGTGCCGGCGCTGGCGGACGACGCAAGGTGCAAGGCGCTGGTGGAGGAGCTGCGGGAGCTGAGCACCCGCGTGGCGAGCCGGCGGGAGTACGAACAGTCGGGGCGCGCGTGCATCCTGACCAGCTACAGCTCCCACGCGCAGCAGCGTGCCGCGTCGGCCTTCGTGGCCGGTGCCGAGGGGTACTGCTGTCCCCAGCCGGGCGGGGCGGCTCCGGGGGCGGCGCCGTCGATTCTAGGTTTTGGCGCGGCCGGGGCGTATGCGACGCCGGCGATGCAGAGGATGGTTGGCGCGTCGAGGCAAATACGTGAGCAGCAGCAGCAGCAGCCGGCGACGTCCAAGAGGAAGAGCGGAAGCAATGGCGGTGCATACTAAAATCAGTGGATCCAAGTTTCGCCACTCATCGACCTTCAGTATAGACTTATGTTTGGTGCACTTTTACTTACGTCTCATATTTATCGGATAGAAATATTTCGGTAGTCCAGTTATTGAGAACATAAATTGCAGACTTACAGTACTATATCGTCGAGTTATATTGTAGTTTTTTTTTTGGGATGAAAGGGAGTTTCATTTCAAAAGTATAGGGTCACAATCCCAAGCCAACTGCTCCTCACAACATGAAGGACTTGAGTTCAACCATACCGCAGTACAACACTCGGTACGGCTATAATGTGCCAAGAGATGTGCTACCCTATTCTATTCTCTACCAATTTTACAAGGAACAAACTCCCTAACATCCAAATGAGCTTTAATCTCAGCGTCAAGATGACCATAGGCTGATCTGGATAGTGTGTCACCCGTAAGAGTTGCCAATGCATTTGAAGAATCCGATTGGACCATCACCGGCTTATCTGAATGTTGGATGGCCAAAGCCATGCCTTGCATAATTGCATGCATTACCGCTTCAAGGGCGTCATTACAATGAAAGATGTACCTATAAGCCGCAAAGATCATAGAACTATCATCGTTCCGCAATACCATTCCAGTAGAAGCGCGCCCGTCCTAGCTCGAAAAAGAACCATCAACAGAAAGGGCTACCCAACCAGCTGGAGGCCGAGGCCATGGTACAGGTGTTGACAACCGTTTACTACTCACCACACGACCTTCCTCCGAAATTGGCATCTTCCCTTTTATTATTTCTTCCGTAGTAAAATTTCTTGCTAAATGAAGCGACTTGTAATAGCTATCCAAATAGTCAACTGTAGCATGAACCGGGGTCTCACCCTTTCCATGCATCATGTCATTCCGTAGCTGCCATATTCGCCAAATGGTCATAATCAGCAAGTCCCTAGTATATTCTGAACATTTTAATAGCAGTTGCAAGAGCCATTCCTTCCCTGAATCAATTAGTAGTGCATCATCAGGCAATGGCCAAATCTTGCGTAGACCTTTCCAGACTTGCCGAGCATGCATGCATGTTATAAGAGCATGAAAACTAGTCTCTCTCTCCTTGTCACATACCGGACAAGAACTGTGTGTTGGTATATGACGTTGAACCTTGCCCAAATTAGTAGCTAATGCCCCGCTCGCCGCCTTCCATGCTAATATGCGCATCTTTAGAGGTTCCCGAGACTTCCATATAGAATTCCAAATTGTTCGGTCACCGTCCGGCCTGTTACTGCTAGCGCCACCAGCATGAATATCATCATCTGATTCTGTAGCTAGCTTGTACGCCGATTTAACCGTGAAAATACCGTGAGGTTCAGGAAACCAGCCAATAAAGTCTTGTCTATTCCTTGGAGAAGTACGAATTTTCAGAATCTCTATAACATCCATCGGCCAGAAGTGCTCCTCGATCCGATCCACCATCCACACTCCATTTAAGTCCAAAAAATCAGACACTCGGTTAAACCGGCAATTCCTTTTAGGGGTGATAGGACGAAAGTCATATCGTCGAGGAATCCATGAATCCCTCCATGTCCTCACCGATGCACCGTCCCCAATCCTCCAAATAATACCCCTCTTAACAAGCTCTAGTCCATGCGCAATACCCTTCCAAACTGCAGACGAATTTCCAGTAAATACTGTATCCAAGATGCTGCCATGAGGATAATATTTAGCTTTTAATATGCGTGCGCATAGACTATTAGGGAACTCAATCAGTCTCCAAGCTTGCTTGGCTAGCAATGCTTGGTTAAAAGCGCGCATATCTCTGAAACCCATGCCACCCTTACTCTTCGGCAGCCTCAGTTTATTCCAACTTAGCCAAGCCATCTTCCTTTTGCCTCTTTCGACACCCCACCAATACTGCCTCATCAACTTAGTAAGATCGTCACAAACCGATACAGGTAAGCGAAAAACACTCATAATATATGTAGGGATTGCTTGTGCCACTGATTTAATTAATATTTCATTATTACCAGAGGACAAAAACTGCTCGCTCCAATCAACTAGTCTCTTCTTTAATCTTTCTTGAGTAATTTCAAACCTCCCCTTATGCATTCTCCCTTCCGGGGCCGGCAACCCTAAATATTTGGGTTCGAAAGCTTCACTTATTATCTCCAGAATACGTTGAACCTCCACCGACACCATCTCATTGCAATTACTAGAGAAGAGGATGGAACACTTTGAGGGGTTTATGAGTTGTTCCATAGCTCGTGCATAAGTGCTCAACAAACCTTTTACAATAGTTGTTTGCTGCTCAGATGCGTGAAAGAACAACAATGAATCATCTGCGAATAACAGGTGAGAGATCATAGGTGCTCGCCGACATACTTTCACTCCTACCAGCCCCTCCTCCGAAATAGCCTTGTTGACCAACAAAGACAAAGCATCAACAACAAAGAGGAAAAGAAACGGAGACAAGGGATCACCTTGTCGGAGGCCGCGGGAGGGGATGAAGGGCTCCAATAATTTTCCATTCAACTTTACTGAATATTTTACCGATGTGACACATGCCATAATCCAAGAAATCCACTGCTGTGAGAATCCCCATTTACTAAGAGCCTTCTCGAGAAAAACCCAGTCCACCCGGTCGTAGGCCTTTGAGCTGGCTCCAACCTCCTGAATGAAATCCAAGCATTCAAATGCTATGATAGAATTATCTATAATGAGCCTCTCTGGAATAAATGCACTCTGATTTTCCGAAATAAGTTCAGACAAAATAGGGCGTAGTCAGTTAACCAAGCATTTTGAAACAATCTTATAAATCACATTACACAGACTAATCAGTCTAAAATCCTTTAGTTTTTTTGGGAATTGAACTTTAGGGATCAAGACGATGGCCGTGTCATTAACACCATTAGGCATCACTCCAGTAACAAAAAACTCCGTTACTGCCGCAACAATTTCCTATTTCAATATCGTCCAATTATACTGATAAAACCGCGCAGGAAATCCATCTGTTCTGGGGGCTTTTAATGGCCTTATCTGAAAAAGCGCGTCTGAAATCCCCTTCTCTGAGAATGGAACGCATAACACATTGTTCATCTCATCCGTCACTTTTTTCTCAATACATTCGATGACCACATCAGAAGAGAGAGTTGGGTCTTTTGTGAACACCTCCTGGAAGTATGACCGCGTCATCAATTCCATCTCTGAGGGTGCAGTACACCAAGTGCCGTCCAGTTTGCGCAGCCGCTGAATATAATTTCGCCTCGCTCGCCATACAGCTCGCCAGTGTAGATATTTGGTGTTCCTTTCTCCCTCTTTCAACCAAGTAATCCTTGAGCGTTGCAATCATAGCATCTCTTCTCGATACAAAAGCTCGTCAAGCTCATTCATCTTCTGCCTTATAGTCTGCCTATCTGCGTTTCTTTGTTGAAGATCAGCTAACTCGGACCGCAGTCTTCCTATATCACGTATCACATGGCCAAAAATTTTACTACTCCATTTTTTGAGATTCTTCATTAGTTCTTTCAAGGAGTTGGCCACCGCTCCCAAGTTGCCTGTGGGTCTATTTCTTCCCCACGAACTAGCTACTACCTCCTGTAGCATGGGATCTCGCTCCCACATAATTTCGTAACGCTGTGCACCTCTTGGCCTTTGGTCATCAGCAGCAGGGACTAATTGAAGGACTATTGGACAGTGGTCTGAACAAGACGTTGCTAGGTGAACCACCCTCGAAGCCGGAAAAATATCACGCCACTGTTCGTCCGCACACACTCAATCCAGTCGCACACGCACGTTGTTATTGCCAAACTGGCCATTATCATATGTGAAGGGAACCTCTGAAAAACCAAGGTCCTCCAACTCACATAACAATAAGCAATCCCTGAAAGCTTTCATCTGAGATTCCGACCTTGTTGTTCTCAACATATGTTCATGCTGCCACAAATGAACTCGTATAATTTCGTGTAATGTGTGGCGTTAATATGTTGCACTTCTTTTTAGGGGAATATATATTTTGCAGTTGAGTACTATTGCTGGATATGCCTATTTTGGACTAGCTAAAACGATTTTCATAGAGTTTTGTAATTGTTTTTGTCTCTGGAATTGCACTTTCTCCATTCTTTTGTAATCGTTTTTGACCGAGAATGCAGAGGTCGGGGAATACCCTCCTTTCAAAAAAACTGAAAATTTAACGTACCGATACAAGATCACCGTTACCATTATCAATGAGCATGCTCTTCGGCCGTCGAGGACAAAGCACATCTGTTCTTCACCTGCCCTCGTTTTGCGCCCATCTTTCACTCCGATCAGCGCTCTTCGGACATCTCCAATGGGCAATAGGCTGCCCGTCAACCCTTGCCTTTCATCCTCCTTTTAAGAGCTTTGCTACACCTGCAGGCAAAATCTAGAAAATTAAAAGTACAGGCTGAGGTGGCATGTATTGGAACGAGAAGAAGGACCAAACAGTGAAAGAAATTCGGTTGATATTTGTTATTGTCTTATTTTGCCCTACCGAAATCCTTTTTCTGTTATACATAAAAAAACAGTAGAAAGCAGCAACCAACACTGATTAATATGTTAGTCCAATAAAATAATAATAATAATGTATCTAGAGTTGTACTTCCTCCGAGGAGTATTAAATCAGCAACATTTATTTTGGGATGAAGGAAGTATAAATGATAAATATAGCATGAACACTTAAAAATTTATAGATATGTTGAAAATCTATCTGCCACCGAATCTTGATTGACTCGTCCCCGTTCACACAACACGCAGGCGCACCCCCTTGCACCCAAACCAACCGCTCTGTTCGTTGACTCGGGGATTCGCCACATGCGTGAAGTCGAGCCTTGAAGCCACCCTAAATGTTTGAGTGAATAGCCCGGATACCGCACGCACATGAGAGAAAAAAGCACCCGACACCCTCAAACTTAGCTCATATATGGATGGCCATATAGGTGTGTCTGGACGGGAGCTCCTATTTAGGGGGAAAGTATCTAGTGCTCCTAGGCCTAGGATGCTCCCGGTGCTCCGATGCGAAAAACATTTTCTAAAATGCTCAAAAAATTCTGAAAAAAATGCAGCGCATCGGTGGAACATCGATGTCTCTTGTCACAAAATTTCAAATCAAAATACGAAACATTGCTCGAGATACAAAAATGACTAATTTTTGTACATAACATAAGTTGGGCTTTAATTTTGTATCTCGAGCAATGTTTCGAATTTTGATTTGAAATTTTGTGACAAGAGACATCGATGTTCCGTCGATCTGCTGCATTTTTTTCAGAATTTTTTAAACATTTTAAAAATGTTTTTCGGACATTTGGAGCATCGGGAGCACCCCAAGCCTGGGAGCACTAGATACTTTCCCCCTATTTAGCGACCTATGCGGTGGAAATCAAACAATGTAACATCCCAAATTTTCAATTTCAAATGTTATACATTAGATCATCATGCATATCATATTTTATTTGCTTTTGATTTTGATCCTAGAAAATCCTAAGCAACTCAAGGACCCACGGAGAGAGTTGGGGATTTCATTATTTACGTATTTGAGTTTTCTCAAATCATGTAAACAGGATCATTTGATTTTATTTATTTTATCATCAATTATTTCTATTACAAAAATATGAGAGAGAGAATAAAATGACTTTCCCAAAATATTGAAATATTGTGGATTTAATAAAAAAATCAAATAAGATTTATTCGGAGTTTTTCGGTATTTTTATTTGAATTTAGGAAAAATACGCGTTTTTCAAAGTTGTAGTTTGGGCCCAAATAAATGTTCACTTTATCGGGCTTGATTTTAGGAACCCGGCAAAATTTATTTCGCGATTTTTGAAGTCCGTTTAGTATTTCTTTTTATTTTTCTTCTGAGTGGAATTATTTAAAAAAAATGGAAACCGACTCCGGGCCGTACCCGAGCGCGACACCGCCCGGGGCAGCCTTTAAATACCCGCGCCCCGGGCCAGAGAAGCCCACAACCGCCCCAGCCCCACTGCCGGACGCCGCCGCCGCCGGAGCGCGCCTTCCAAGGTTCGCTGACGCGCCTCGTTTTCCATGCGAAAATAATAATAATAATAATATTTTTCTTTTCTGTTCGTCGCTTGTTTTTTTCGTCGGATTTTCCGCGGTTGTTTCCTGATCGTGATTTTTGATCCGATTTTCGTTTTAGTATAACTTTTCGCTCGTTTATCGGAATCAGGCGATTCAAGCGCGTGGAGTTTCGTCTCGAAACCCTCTTTCCGAATAACCAAGTTGAACAAGTTTTTGCTACAGTAAAATTTGACCTAGATCCAGATTACTAGAACGAAGTTGTTTTCTTTCGTCGTTTGATTTCTTTTGCTTCGTTCGATTTGATTCTTTTTGCAAACCAGGGTTCTTAAGTTGAACTTTCTGGTTAGATCTTCTATTTAAGTTTTACCTGTGCATTAGATGAGTACTTATTGTATGCTTGTTTGTTGTCTGCGATAGAATACCCGGAGTGCGTCGCCTGTTACTTCGAATCTCTAGGTTTCACGGATCATCAGCAAGGCAAGTAACACTTTGATCATACCTTTTCTACAACCCAGTTTTATTGCATTAGATCAATCTTCACACATTGCACGATTAGGATCTAATTAAATTGTGGGATGGAAAGTAGATGAGGTAGTACCTATTACCTGTTTATTATGAAACCTTCGGGAGTTACTTCTACGTTTGCTTATTATGCCATGCTATGCTAGTAGACGTGAATTGGGTGAGTGATATCCATGACAGATGTGAGTTTGATAAATTTTAATGGTTTATCTAAGGTGGCAACTTAAATACACATCTGGGTGGATTGAGGCACCTGGTTTCTATCAGGACTTGCCTGTTTTCTTTTGGACCGCCACCCAGGCTCAAAGGGATCATAAGATTATTCATACTAGAAACTTCCGTGTGCAGCCACAAGCCATTATGGGCTCTGGCATAGTTGATTAAGTTGTGCGAACTCTTACAGTGGTAGACTAGCAGATGTAGGGGATGTAGGTGGTACGGTCTACCCGATCGTAAGGTGCTAGCGCTTCTGAAAGGCTATGTCTCGGTCATCCGTTTCTCAAACACCCTGTAGTGCGAGAAATCCAACAGAGGCGATCGAGTCTTGTGGGGAAAAGTGCGCAAACCTCTGCAGAGTGTAATAAACTAATCATGATTAGCTGTGTCCCGGGTTATGGACAACTTGAGTATCTGGTACTTGGATTATCATGTGAATCTCAACATGTTACTTAAAAATTAATTTTGATGGGTTTGTTTAATGATGATTTATAATTGGGATTGAGGATGCTGTCAACCATTCTCAATGTTTAACAACCACCATAATAGTAAATAAATTTATTCCTTTGAAGTAGGGAAAAATTGGCTTTACGCAAAAACTGTAACCATAGAGCTTTACACCAGCCAAATATGCATATAGTATAGCTGTTGCATTCCATTACTCTCTATGTGTTACCTTGCCAGCATATTCCATGTGCTGGCCCGTTTTCGGGCTGCAACGTTAATGTTGCAGACTTTTCAGACGACGATGAAGGAGTTTAGGTCGTGGTTCTATACTCAGTGATGCCACTGGAGTTGATGGACTCACTTATCTTCCAAGCCTTCCGTTGTTATCGTTATTAGATGTCTTTAAGCCATGTTTATTGTAATAAGTTCTCTTTTGAGACATCCGATGTAATAAGTGTGTGATTGCTACTCTGCTATAAATCCTCCGAGTACTGTGTGGTGTCAGCATTACTGACCAGGGATGACACCGGAGCACAGAGATCAGACTGTTTGAGGTCTGGTCGCTACAGAGATGGTATCAGAGCACACGCTGACTGTAGGACACGACCACTAAGCTAAAGACCTAGATCACTACTCACTCTCTTCTCTTCTGATTTCTCATCTCTTCTACTCTTTAGGATGGCGGATGCGAGGAACAAGTTCATACAACCAGATGAAGATACACCCTTTGGATGCCACTTGAAGGAAGTCACAAGATACCTGAACATAGGAGTACCAAGCTTCATGGGAACCTACAACGCCACTTTACCCGAAGAAGAGCGCTGGATGATTCAAGTTCAAGTTCCAGGAAGGACGTTCATGCCAGTCACTGAGCCCGTAGAGTTTTCTTTTGATGCACCAACTTGGAGTCTAGGAAAGAGTATGACAGCTCACATCGCCATGGGACGCATTGGAGAAGTCTACCGCAAGGATCTCAAGGATACTATCTACCAGATTTGCGGACGCCGAGATGAACAATGGGAGATGATCAGCACCAGGAAAGATAGATCAATTGCAGCTTTTATACAGGAGTTGAACCAGCACATTCGACGCCAGGAGAATCAGATGTGCGCTGACATGATAGATCTGAAGAAGGCTAAAACTAGAATCAAGGAACCGGAGGAAGAACTCAAGGCTACACGTGAAGATTATGAAGAAGAAATTAAAGTATTGGTGGAGAAGAATGACGACCTGATCAAGAAGATTGGAATATTTATGGGAGATCCGACACCAGTAGATGAAGACGAAGAACCCAAGGAGATTAGCCCGGAAGACTACATCATCATCGACGGCACCGACTCAGAAGCAGATAGTAGCGATGACACCTATGTTGATGAAGCTGGAGCCGATATCATGGAGTCTACAACTGTAGAATATTTCTAGTAGACCACCTCACCAGTAGTAGTAGTCCACCATGTAAATTTAGTAGTACGAGCACCTTTGCGATAGCTAGATCGATTGTATGCCTTTGTTTGATTGAATGAAGTGAATTGTGTGCTTTTGCCTCATGTGCATATGGGTAGTGTTTTCTCTTACACCCCCTCTATTCTTATATCTCATCTTTTCTAAACCCTCAGATGCCTCCGAGACGTGACCCCAGATTTTCCTTTCCGCCGGAGCTCACCCAGTTGATCCAGCAGCAGAACACCTTGATGCAGTTGCTAGTTCAGAATCAGAACCAGGGGAACAACAACAACAACAACCCACCGCCACCACCACCACCACCACCACCTGTTGACCACTTAGCCCGTTTTCTTAGGCTGAATCCGCCGGTGTTTTCCAGTAGCACCGAGCCGATAGTAGCAGATGATTGGCTCCGCAAGATAGCTAGGGAGTTGACCACAGCAGGATGCACAGATGCGGAGAAGGTGAAGTTTGCCACACATCAGTTAGAAGGACCCGCAGCATCATGGTGGGAGAATTTCACAACCACCTTCCCAGTTGACACTGTCACATGGGACCAGTTTCAGCAGGCTTTTCGTACTGCCCATGTATCATCAGGAGCAATGGCCATGAAGAAGCGTGAGTTTCGTAACTTGCGCCAAGGAGGACGGACAGTTGGCCAGTATGTGGAGGAATTTAGTAAGCTAGCACGTTATGCCCCAGATGACGTTGCTACGGATGCAGCTAAGCAGGAGAAATTCCTGGCAGGACTGAATGATGAATTGAGTATGCAGTTGATGGTAGCCACCTTCAACAACTACCAGGAGTTGGTAGATCGTGCTCTTATGATTGAAGGGAAGCAGCAGCAAATTGAGAACCGCAAGAGGAAGTATGGACAAGGAAAGTATAATTCAGGAGCTCAGCAGAAGCCTCGCTTTACCCCTAGACCGGGAGGACATTTTTAGCATACCCATGGAGTAGGTAGCTCACACAATCACAATGGCACCAAGAATGGTAATGGGAATGGAGGAAGCAATGGACAGAACCGCAGCACCCCATCAACCCCAGCCAAAAAGGACCTGAGCCAAGTCACTTGTTTTAAGTGTCAGAAGACCGGACATTATGCAAATGAATGTCCTGAACCACGTTAGTGTGGAGGAGGTTGAAGCTCAGCCCGATGCAGTAATAGGTAAGTTTTTGGTTAAGTCATTTACTGCACTCGTTCCTTTTGATACTGGTGCATCGCATTCATACATCTCAAGGGGATTTGTGGATAAGTATAACCTACCAACCCAAGCCCTTAGGTCACCCATGTTAGTAACCTCGCCAGGAGCAGAGTATGTGGCTAGTCTATGGTGTGATCGGTTACCATTAAGGATTGGTAACTATGTATTTCCCTCAGACCTAATAGTATTGGAATCTCAAGGATTGGATGTGATATTAGGCATGGATTGGTTATCAAAGTATGAAGGGAATATTGAGTGTGCTAGTAAGTAAATTTTGCTTACCACACCAGATGGGAGAAGGATCAAGTATGTATCCCGGCATGTGCCAAAAAGGACACAAGTAAATTGCCTAACAGGAGTTGTGCAGGAGGAAGTACCAGTGGTAAAGGATTTTCCTGATGTATTTCCAGAAGAGTTGCCAGGCATGCCACCGGATAGAGATATTGAGTTTTTGATTGAGCTATTGCCAGGCAGTGGGCCAATATCAAAGAGACCATATAGGATGCCAGCAAAGGATTTGGTGGAAATTAAGAAGCAGATTAAGGAGTTACTAGATAAGGGATATATTCGCCCAAGTTCTTCGCCTTGGGGATCACCAGTACTTCTAGTGGAGAAGAAGGATGGATCGTTAAGAATGGTTGTTGACTATCGAGGATTGAACAGAGTAACAATCAAAAACAAGTACCCACTACCAATGATCAATGATCTGTTTGATCGATTGCAAGGAGCTAAAGTGTTTTCCAAGATCGATTTGCGATTGGGGTACCATCAGTTGAAGATTCGAGAACAGGATATTCCGAAGACAGCTTTTACCACCAGGTATGGGCTATATGAGTATACCGTTATGTCATTTGGACTGACTAACGCGCCTGCCTATTTTATGAACATGATAAACAAATGTTTATGGAGTTTTTGGATAAGTTCGTCGTAGTGTTCATCGATGATATCCTGGTTTATTCAAAGAATGAAGAGGAGCATAAGGAGCATTTGCGTTTGGTACCTGGGAAGCTCAGAGAACATCAATTATATGCCAAGTTCAGCAAATGTGTGTTTTGGTTGAAGGAAGTAGGATTCCTCGGACATGTTATATCTGGAGAAGGTATAGCAGTAGATCCCACTAAAGTAGATACTGTGACCAAGTGGGAAGCACCAACAACAGTTGGAGAGATCTGGAGTTTTCTTGGACTCGCAGGATACTACCGAAGATTTATTGAGAACTATTCAAAGATTGCGAAGCCTATGACGGAGTTATTGAAGAAGGATACTAAATTCAAATGGACTGAGGAGTGTGAGGCTAGTTTCCAGGAGTTGAAGAAATGTTTGGTTACCTCACCAGTATTGATTTTGCCAGATCAGACCAAGGATTATGAGGTGTATTGCGACGCTTCACGTCGAGGACTTGGAGCATTGCTTATGCAGGAAGGTAGAGTTGTTTCGTATGCTTCACGACAACTGAAGCATCACGAATTGAATTATGCCACACATGATTTGGAGTTAGCAGCCGTAATGCATGCATTGAAGACATGGAGACATTTCCTCATTGGAAATCATTGTGAGGTGTTCACAGATCACAAGAGTGTGAAGTACATTTTCACGCAGAAGGAGTTGAATCTCAGACAAAGGAGATGGTTGGAACTCATTAAAGATTATGATATGAGATTGCATTACCATCCCGGAAAAGCTAATGTAGTAGCTGACGCATTAAGCCGTAAGAGCCATGTCAATACATTAATGACGGGAGGAATACCCAAGGAGTTAGCAGATAACCTTCGTGAGCTATGTTTGGAGATAGTTCCGAGAGGCTATGTGGCAGCATTGGAGATTCAGTCAACATTGATGAATAAAATCAGAGAAGCTCAGAAAACTGACAAGGAGATTGCTTCTATAAAGGAGAAACTGAGCAAAGGAAAAGCTAAAGGATTTCGTGAGGATGAGCACGACACCCTATGGTTTGAAGACCGTGTTTATGTGCCCAAAGACTCGGAGATCAGAAAGTTGATTTTGCGGGAGGCTCATGATTCACCGTATTCGATTCACCCAGGGAATACCAAGATGTATTTGGATTTGAAGGAGATTTTCTGGTGGACAGGAATGAAGAAGGATATTGCGGAGTATGTAGCAGTTTGTGACGTATGTCAGAGAGTAAAGGCAGAGCATCAGAAGCCAGCAGGATTGTTGCAACCATTGCCGATACCCGAATGGAAGTGGGATAAGATAGGCATGGATTTTATCACAGGATTACCAAGGACTCGTTCAGGCTATGACTCGATTTGGGTTGTAGTCGATCGATTGACGAAAGTAGCTCATTTTATCCCAGTAAAGACCACTTACACTAGTGCTAAGTTGGCAAAGATATATATGACCAGGATCGCATGTTTGCATGGAGTTTCGAGGAGTATCGTATCAGATAGAGGAACCCAGTTTACCTCAAAGTTCTGGAAGCAGTTGCATGAGACTTTGGGTACTAGGCTAGAATTTAGTACAGCTTTTCATCCGCAGACAGATGGACAGACCGAGAGAGTCAATCAGATTTTGGAGAATATGCTGAGAGCTTGTGCGCTTGATTATGGATCTAGTTGGGACGATAATTTGCCATATGCAGAGTTCTCTTACAATAATAGTTATCAGACCAGTTTGAAGATGGCCCTTTTTGAAGCTTTATACGGAAGGAGGTGGAGGACACCGTTGTCATGGGACGAAGTTGGAGACCGCCAGTTGTTTGGACCAGATCTGATTAAAGAGTCTGAACAGAAGGTGAAGTTGATTCGCGATAGGCTCAAGGTAGCCCATTTCAGGCAGAAGAGCTACGCAGACTCTAAACGCAAGGAGACAGTTTACGAAGTCGGAGATAGAGCGTATCTTCGAGTATCCCCACTTTGAGGGATTAAGCGTTTTGGAGTTAAAGGGAAGTTAGCGCCACGATTTGTAGGGCCATATCGAGTTTTGGAGCGTATGGGAGAAGTGGCCTACAAGTTGGAATTGCCAGCAGGATTGTCAGGAGTTCATGATGTGTTCTATGTTTCTCAGTTGAAGAAGTGTCACGCGGAGATGACTGACATACCTTTGAGAGATACAGTGCCATTGGAAGCAATTCAGTTGGATAACGATTTGACCTACGAGGAGAAACCAGTCAAGATTCTCGAGTTTGCCAGCCGAGTTACTCGCAGTAAGGTTATCAAGTTTTGTAAAGTTCAGTGGAGCCACCACACGGAGGATGAAGCCACCTAGGAACGAGAGGAAGATTTGCTCAAAGACCACCCTTACCCATTTTCTAGCGAACCCGAATCTCGAGGGCGAGATTCATCTTAAGGGGGGTAGGTTTGTAACATCCCAAATTTTCAATTTGGAATGTTATACATTAGATCATCATGCATATCATATTTTATTTGCTTTTGATTTTGATCCTAGAAAATCCTAAGCAACTCAAGGACCCACGGAGAGAGTTGGGGATTTCATTATTTACGTATTTGAGTTTTCTCAAATCATGTAAACAGGATCATTTGATTTTATTTATTTCATCATCAATTATTTCTATTACAAAAATATGAGAGAGGGAATAAAATGACTTTCCCAAAATATAGAAATATTGAGGATTTAATAAAAAAATCAAATAAGATTTATTTCGGAGTTTTTCGGTATTTTTATTTGAATTTAGGAAAAATACGCGTTTTTCAAAGTTGTAGTTTGGGCCCAAATAAATGTTCACTCTATCGGTCTTGATTTTAGGAACCCGGCAAAATTTATTTCGCGATTTTTGGAGTCCGTTTAGTATTTATTTTTATTTTTCTTCCGAGCGGAATTATTTAAAAAAACGGAAATCGACTCCGGGCCGTACCCGAGCGGGACACCGCCCGGGGCAGCCTTTAAATACCCGCGCCCCGGGCCAGAGAAGCCCACAACCGCCCCAGCCCCACCGCCGGACGCCGCCGCCGCCGGAGTGCGCTTTCCAAGGTTCGCCGACGCGCCTCGTTTTCCGTGCGAAAAAAAATAATATTTTTTCTTTTCTGTTCGTTGCTTTTTTTTTCGTCGGATTTTCGCAGTTGTTTCCTGATCGCGATTTCTGATCCGATTTTCGTTTTAGTATAACTTTTCGCTCGTTTATCGAAATCAGGCGATTCAAGCGCCTGGAGTTTCGTCTCGAAACCCTCTTTCCGAATAACCAACTTGAACAAGTTTTTGTTACAGTAAAATTTGACCTAGATCCAGATTACTAGAACGAAGTTGTTTTCTTTCGTCGTTTGATTTCTTTTGCTTTGTTCGATTTGATTCTTTTTGCAAACCAGGGTTCTTAAGTTGAACTTTCTGGTTAGATATTCTATTTGAGTTTTACCTGTGCATTAGATGAGTACTTATTGTATGCTTGTTTGTTGTCTGCGATAGAATACCCGGAGTGCGCCGCCTGTTACTTCGAATCTCTAGGTTTCGCGGATCATCAGTAAGGCAAGTAACACTTTGATCATACCTTTTCTACAACCCAATTTTATTGCATTAGATCAATCTTCACACATTGCATGATTAGGATCTAATTAAATTGTGGGATGGGAAGTAGATGAGGTAGTACCTATTACCTGTTTATTATGAAACCTTTGGGAGTTACTTCTACGTTTGCTTATTATGCCATGCTATGCTAGTAGACGTGGATTGGGTGAGTTATATCCATGACAGATGTGAGTTTGATAAATTTTAATGGTTTATTTAAGGTGGCAACTTAAATACACAACTGGGTGGATTGAGGCACCTGGTTTCTATCAGGACTTTCCTGTTTTCTTTTGGACCGCCACCCAGGCTCAAAGGGATCATAAGATTATTCATACTAGAAACTTCCGTGTGCAGCCACAAGCCATTATGGGCTCTGGCATAGTTGATTAAGTTGTGCGAACTCTTACAGTGGTAGACTAGCAGATGTAGGGGATGTAGGTGGTACGGTCTACCCGATCGTAAGGTGCTAGCGCTTCTGAAAGGCTATGTCTCGGTCATCCGTTTCTCAAACACCCTGTAGTGCGAGAAATCCAACGGAGGCGATCGAGTCTTGTGGGGAAAAGTGCGCAAACCTCTGCAGAGTGTAATAAACTAATCATGATTAGCCGTGTCCCCGGTTATGGACAACTTGAGTATCTGGTACTTGGATTATCATGTGAATCTCAACATGTTACTTAAAAATTAATTTTGATGGGTTTGTTTAATGATGATTTATAATTGGGATTGAGGATGTTGTCAACCATTCTCAATGTGCCGGAGTAAATAGCCATGGGTAGCCTAGCCGGCTTCCCCTAGCCCTTCTGAAAAAATTACGAGCCCGTCCGGCTCTCAAGAGGACTCAAGACCTGGGGCCGCCTCCCCCCTGCCGGCTATCTTCTAGGCCGGCTTCGGGGGCGGCCCGCCCTTTACCCTCATGAAGAAAGCTGTGGGAGGGCCGACTGCGAGAAGCCGGCTGCAAAGAGGCCGACTCCAAGGAGCCGGCTCCCATAAAGCAGTCAAGGCCGTACATGCAAAGTACGCGTCCACCCCGCGATGATGAAGCGGGGCGTGGCTACAGTGAAGCCTGCCACCCCCAAAACCCGGAGCACGCCTGGTACAGTGCGCCGTACGGGTGGCCACGACCCGTCCGGCACGGCACTGTTGCCACGGCGGCCTTGACGCCGTCCACGACGGGCCACCAGCGTGGCCCCCAAGGCGGTGGGCCCCTTCGGGCAGAGACATACCGAAGGCGGCCGCACCTCCTCCCAAGTCGGCCCGATGGAGAGCCGGCCCCCCATAGCCGGCTCGCCATCCTCCTCGAAGGAGACGCCCATTAAGGAGACAAGATATGGCGGGGCTACAGTAATCGCCTGCCAGGGCGGCGGTACTGTAGCCACGCTTACCCCAACCAAGCCCGCGTCATCAGCCCAGAGCAACAGTAACCAGCCACCGACCAGGCCCTGGACAGTGGGGCCTGCCTGTCGACCAGGGTGCCGGCAGCCGGCGGGACCCACCAGTCGTTGGGCCCCAGCAGCCGGCGCAGAAGCCGGCGAGCGCAGTCACAGACAGCTGGGCCTCGCGCCCAGCTGGATTACCATTGTACCCCCAGGGGGTAGGCCTATATAAACCCCCCGGTGCACCGATGCAAAGGGTTGGACCCCAAGCTAGTTCTAGACACGATACAAGGAGAAGAAGCAAGCTAGTTGTGCCCTTCTTCCTCCTTCCACCCAAACAGCTCGAGGAGCATTGTGTAGCTACTTGTTCATTTAGTAACCATGCGGAGACCCCGCAGAGCAGCAGTAGGGGTGTTATCTCCCCGGAGAGCCCCGAAGCTGGGTAAGATTCGCCGGCGTGCATGTCTTCGCCTCATCCCGTTTCCAGGCACCGGCGATGTTTTATTGGCTCCCACAATGATAAGCCACCCGTTGGCATATGTCGCACCTACCACCCGACATTTGGCGCCCACCATGGGGCCAGGTGCACCGTCGCCCGGAGACTTGTTCTGGACGGGAACCCTCTTCCTCCCCCGCGAGCGTAGCCAGCCCGGCTCGCCCGATGGCGCTTGCCACGACGCGCTGCAAAGCGTCACCGACATCTGCGCGGCGAGCGGCCTCGCCGATCTCCTCAACAAGGCCCGCATCTCCGACGAGCTCGCCTCCGGTGCGGGCACCGACCACCTCGCCAACCTCCTTGGCCAGCTCCACGTCTCCAGCGAGCCTGCTGCGGATCTGGAGTCGGTTGGCTCCACCGACCCGATGCCTGTCGACTCCGACACGGCGTCCTACGACACCTTCCCCACCAACGTCATGATCTACAACGACCCGCTCCCTCCGGCCGGCGATCGCGATACGGTCACCACTGAGGTGATGGTTATCGGCCATGACGGCCCGGCCGACGAGGGCGCCCCCGACGCCCCGCGCGCGGCGGCCCACGAATTGTCCGTCCCCCTCCGGGCTGATGCCGACGACGAAGCACTAGAGGCCCGCCGTCTCGCCCTCCATGCGGAGGGCCGGAGGCTGGCCTCCGTAAGACACCTCACTGAGGCCTACCAGCGCAAAGCTGACCGCGCCGCCTTCGGCACGCCGGCCCCGGCTGGCCCAAGCCGGGCTGGTGCTGTCAGGCAACGGGGCGCCATCATCGCCGACACGCCAGAAGTTGAACGCCCGGTCTACGCCACTCCGCTCGAGAACCTGCACGCCGCCCAGGCGGCCGTAGACGAGCCGGACGGCTTGGAAGCCGAAGACCTCCCCCACATGACGCGGCGCACACATCAACTAATTGACGCGGCCGCTCGGCGGCACGAAGCCGACGCCCGCGCGGGAAGCCCTCCCCCCGCACCGCGATCACGGCGCGACTTCCCGGACGCCAACTACGAGCAACACCTGCGCGCGGCGCGAGAAAGAGCCGGCTTCCAGCCGAACCCGGACCCGAATCTCCATCGAGCGAGACGCTGACGGCCGTCCCCGAGCCATGGAATGGCGGGGCAGCCCGCCTCCGCCTCGAGCTCGTGGGGAGAGATACCCCACCCCGCCTCCAGTGGCGCACCCGACTCTCAGCGGGTGGCTAGGTCGACGCGAAGGAGTCGGTGAGAACGACGCCCGCCACCGGATCGACCGCCTGGCCAGATCCCTGGCGCTAGAAGAAGAGGATGATGTCGGCCTGCCCTATTTTGGCCCCCGCATCTGCGACGAGCCCTTCCCTAAGGGGTTCTCGCTCCCAAGAAACACGCCCAAGTACAACGGCTCGGTGAAGCCGGAAGACTGGCTGACCGACTACTCCACAACCGTTAGCATCGCCAACGGCAACCGGCGCGTTGCCGTGAAGTACGTGCCCCTCATGCTGCAAGGCACGGCACGGACTTGGCTTAACAGCCTCAAGCCTCTCAGCATCAACAGCTGGGTAGATTTCATTGAAGCCTTCGTTCGCAACTTCACCAGCACCTACAAGCGGGCTCCCAAGCCCAGGCAGCTCTCCCTATGCGTACAGGGCCCAGCCGAGTCCACCCGCGACTACCTCACGCATTGGGCCGAGCTCCGCAATTCTTGCGAAGGGGTGCACAAGGTGCAAGCCATCGAATACTTCATTGCCGGGTGCCGAGAGGACACCCTCCTCAAGCACAAGCTCCTTTGCGACGAGCCGACTACCCTCGACGAGCTCCTGAACATCGCCGACAAGTACGCCACCGCCGACTCTTCGATGAAGACCGAGCTCCGGGTGGACGCGTTCGGGAAAGTGCTTAATCCGGCGCCCCAAACGCCGGCGGGAGATTCCGGCTTACGCCAACACCCGAATGACCAGAAGCGCAAAGGCCCTGCGCCGCCTCCCGCTAGCCGGCAGGTGGCCACGGTTGAAGACACACCGCCTGAGGGGCGGCCCGCACCCAAGAAGCCCAAGGGCGGCCGGCCGGCTTGGCAGCCGGCTTTCTCCTATGAACAAACTCTTGACGCCCCGTGCAAATTCCATAGCGGCGCGAAGCCGTCCAACCACACAACCCAAAAGTGTAACTGGCTCGCCCGAATCTCCAAGGGCGAAGGGCTCACGCCGACTCCGCCTGCCGGCCCGCCGCCTCCGGCTCCGCCGCCCAAGGCCGCTCGGCCCGCGGTCGACGCCGTGCAGGATGAGTTCCCCAACGAGCAAGCATCTTACGTCATCTTTACGAGCCAGCTCGAAGACCAGCGCAGCAAGCGCCGAGAGCATCAAGAAGTCAATGTGGCCGCCGCTAGCCCAACCGGACACATGCATTGGTCAGAGAAATCCATCAGCTGGAGCCGGGTCGATCACCCAGAGGTGATGCCGTCCCCTGGCTCCTACGCTTTGGTCCTGGAGGCCACCCTCGCGACGGACACACGCGCCGCCCGCTTCTCCCACGTGCTGATCGATGGCGGCAGCAGCATCAACATCCTGTAAAGCGACACCCTGGAGAAGTTAAGTGTCAAGACGAAACAGCTTGTGCCGACTCGGACGGTGTTTCACGGCATCGTACCCGGTTTGTCCTGCGCCCCCATTGGCAAGATCAAGATCGACGTACTCTTTGGGGGCAAGGAGCATTTCCGCCGAGAAGCGATCTGGTTCGAGGTGGTGGACCTGGAGAGCCCTTACCACGCCTTGCTTGGCCGACCCGCCTTGGCCAAGTTCATGGCGGTCCCCCACTATGCATACCTCAAGATGAAGATACCAAGCTCCAAGGGCATCATCACCATCACCGGCGATTACAAGAAATCCGCCGACTGCGCCGCGGCCAGCGGCCGGCTGGCCGAATCCCTCGTGATTGCCGAAGAAAAGAAGACGCTGGACCGGGTCGTGGCCCTGGCCAGCAAGCAGCTGAGCCAGCCCGCAGACTCCAAGGAGTATGATGCCCAAGGATCTTTCCAGCCGGCCAAGGAGACCAAGAAAATACAGCTCGACCCCGAGCACCCCGAAAGGTTTGCCGTCATTGGGGCAAGCCTAAACAGCAAATAGGAAGGCGAGCTCGCCGATTTCCTCCATGAGAATCGGGATATCTTTGCATGGTCCCCCAAGGACATGCCGGGTGTTCCGAAGGATTTCGTCGAGCACAAACTACATGTGCGGGAGGACGCAAAACCAGTCAAGCAGCCTCTCCGCCGACTGTCAGAGGAGAAGAGAAGGACCGTAGGGGAGTGAAGGAAATATGCCCTAGAGGCAATAATAAAGTTATTATTTATTTCCTTATATCATGATAAATGTTTATTATTCATGCTAGAATTGTATTAACCGGAAACATAATACGTGTGTGAATACATAGACAAACAGAGTGTCACTAGTATGCCTCTACTTGACTAGCTCGTTAATCAAAGATGGTTATGTTTCCTAACCATGGACAAAAGAGTTGTTATTTGATTAACGAGGTCACATCATTAGTTGAATGATCTGATTGACATGACCCATTCCATTAGCTTAGCACCCGATCGTTTAGTATGTTGCTGTTGCTATTCTTCATGACTTATACATGTTCCTATGACTATGAGATTATGCAACTCCCATTTGCCGGAGGAACACTTTGGGTGCTACCAAACGTCACAACGTAACTGGGTGATTATAAAGGAGTACTACAGGTGTTTCCAATGGTAGATGTTGGGTTGGCGTATTTCGAGAATAGGATTTGTCACTCCGATTGTCGGAGAGGTACCTCTGGGCCCTCTCGGTAATACACATCACATAAGCCTTGCAAGCATTATAACTAAGATGTTAGTTGTGAGATGATGTATTACGGAACGAGTAAAGAGACTTGCCAGTAACGAGATTGAACTAGGTATTGGATACCGACGATCGAATCTCGGGCAAGTAACATACCGATGACAAAGGGAACAATGTATGTTGTCATGCGGTCTGACCGATAAAGATCTTCGTAGAATATGTAGGAGCCAATATGGGCATCCAGGTCCTGCTATTGGTTATTGACCGGAGACGTGTCTCGGTCATGTCTACATTGTTCTTGAATCGTAGGGTCCGCACGCTTAACGTTACGATGACAGTTATTATGAGTTTATATATTTTGATGTACCTAAGGTTGTTCGGAGTCCCGGGTGTGATCACGGACATGATGAGGAGTCTCGAAATGGTCGAGACATAAAGATTGATATATTGGAAGCCTATGTTTGGACATCGGAAGTGTTCCGAGTGAAATCGGGAATTTTACCGGAGTACCGGGAGGTTACCGGAACCCCCCGGGAACCAAATGGGCCTTATTGGGCCTTATTGGGCCTTAGTGGAAAGGTGAAAGGAGCAGCCCAAGGTGGGCTGCGCGCCTCCCCCCTCCCCTAGTCCTATTAGGACTAGGAGAGGTGGCCGGCCCCCTTCTCCCTCTCTCTCTCGAGGAATCCTATTAGGAATAGGATTGGGGGGGGGGGAGTCCTACTCCCGGTAGGAGTAGGACTCCTCCTGCGCCCTCCTCCTTTGGTCGGCCAGCCCTCCCCCTGGCAACCTTTATATACGGGGGCAGGGGGCACCTCTAGACACACAAGTTGATCATTGAGATCGTTCCTTAGCCGTGTGCGGTGCCCCCTGCCACCAAATTCCACCTCGATCATACCGTTGTAGTGCTTAGGCGAAGCCCTGCGTCGGTAGTACATCAAGATCGTCACCACGCCGTCGTGCTGATGGAACTCTTCCTCGACGCTTTGCTGGATCGGAGCCCGAGGATCGTCATCGAGCTGAACGTGTGCTAAGAACTCGGAGGTGCCGGAGTAACGGTACTTGGATCGGTCGGATCGGGAAGAAGACGTACGACTACTTCCTCTATGTTGTGTCAACGCTTCCGTTGCGATCTACAAGGGTACGTAGATCATACTCTCCCCCTCGTTGCTATGCATCACCATGATCTTACGTGTGCGTAGGAAATTTTTTGAAATTACTACGTTCCCCAACAGGGAGGAGATAGCCCGGCTTCTTGCAGCCGGCTTCATCATGGAAGTTTTCTTCCTGGAGTGGCCTGCCAACCCGGTTCTCGTGCTGAAAAAGAATAACAAGTGGCGCATGTGTATAGACTACACAAGCCTCAACAAGGCCTGCCCCAAAGATCCCTTCGCCCTGCCAAGGATTAACCAAGTAATAGACTCCACAACCGGATGCGAGCTGTTGAGTTTTTTGGATGCTTATTCAGGATACCACCAGATAAAACTGAACCCGGATGACCGCCTGAAGATCGCCTTCATCACGCCATTTGGAGCCTTCTGCTACCTGACCATGACGTTCGGCTTAAGGAATGCCGCCGCCACCTTTCAGCGTTGCATGCAGAAGTGCCTCCTCACGCAGCTCGGCAAAAACGCCCACGTCTATGTGGACGATATCGTGGTGAAGACGGAGAAGCGCGGCACTTTGCTGGAAGACCTGAAAGAAACATTCGAGAACCTGCGCCGGTTCCGAATCAAGCTCAACCCCGAGAAATGCGTGTTCGGAGTGCCAGCCGGCCAGCTCCTAGGCTTTCTGGTCTCCGAACACGGCATCGAGTGCAACCCAGTGAAGATCAAGGCCATTGAGAGGATGGCGATCCCAACCAAGCTTCGAGAAATCCAGAAGTTCACCGGGTGCCTGGCCTCTTTGAACCGTTTCATCAGCCGGCTTGGAGAGAAAGCTCTCCTTCTCTACCGCCTCATGAAGAAGAGCACTCACTTCGAGTGGAATGACCAGGCCGACCAAGGTTTCCACGAGCTGAAGAAAATGCTGGCCACGCTGCCTGTCCTGGCGGCGCCGACTGAGAAAGAGCCCATGCTCCTTTATATTGCCGCTACTAGCCGGGTGGTTAGCACCGTCATTGTAGTCCAGCGCCCCGAAGAAGGCCGAGCCCAACCGGTCCAAAGGCCGGTGTATTACTTGAGCGAGGTGCTGTCCTCCTCAAAGCAGAACTACCCGCACTACCAGAACATGTGCTATGGCATGTACTTAACCGCCAAGAAGCTGAAGCCCTACTTTCAAGAACATCCCATCACGGTCGTATGCACTGCCCCGCTGGCCGAGATCATAGGCAGCCGGGATGCATCCGGCCGGGTGGCTAAGTGGGCCATCGAGCTAGCCCCTTACACGATCTTCTACCAACCCCGCACCGCCATCAAGTCACAAGTACTGGCCGACTTCCTTGTCGACTGGGCCGAGACCCAGTACTTACCACCAGCTCCTGACTCCACCCATTGGCGCATGCACTTTGAGGGATCCAAGATGCGCACCGGCCTGGGGGTCGGCGTCGTCCTTACCTCTCCTAAGGGCGACAAGCTTAGATACACGCTGCAGATCCACTTCGCCGCCTCCAACAACGTAGCTGAGTACGAAGCGCTCATACATGGGCTCCGGCTTGCCAAGGAACTCGGCATCCGCCGGATCCTGTGTTATGGCCACTCGGATTTGGTGGTTCAGCAATCATCTGGCGACTGGGATGCCAAAGATGCAAACATGGCAAGCTACCGCTTCCTAGTGCAGCAAATCAGTGGGTACTTTGATGGATGTGAATTCCTCCACGTACCGCGAGCCGACAACGAGCCAGCAGATGCCCTGGCCTGAATAGGCTCCATGCGGCAAGCAATACCAACTGGCGTCACTCTACAACGCCTCCTCAAGCCGTCCATCAAGCCGTCTCCAGAATCCGATTCCATCTTCATGCCGCTTGACCCCGACAGGGCTGGGTCCGGCTCAAAGAACCAAGCAGGCGACCCAGGGACTTCAGTACTCGGTCTCGGGGACTGCAGTAGCCGGCTCGGGGACTGCCGCACCCGGCTCGGGGACTGCGGTAGCCGGCCCGGGGACTTCTTCAGCACAGCAAGCGGCGGCCGACTCCAGCACTTCATCACCCAGCCCGCCCACCCTGGTGGCAGTAGTCACATTGGCGGCAGGGGAGGTCGCAGCTCCATCATGGGCTTAATCCATCCTCAACTTCTTAGTGAACCAAGATCTGCCGGCTGACGAAACAGAAGCGAGACAAGTCCAATGTCGAGCCGGAGCATACACGATCGTCAACAGAGAACTTGTCAAGCGCAGTGTCACCGGAGTCCTCCAGCGATGCGTCGAGCAGGAGAAGGGCATCACAATCCTCAGAGATATACACCAGGGAGAGTGCGGCCACCACACCGCCTCAAGATCACTTGTCGCCAAAGCCTTCCGCCACGGTTTTTTCTGGCCGACTGCTTTGGATGACGCCAAAGAGTTAGTCAAACACTGCAAAGGCTGCCAGCTTTTCAGTTCCAAGCAACACATGCCGGCTTCGGCACTCAAGACCATTCCCCTCACCTGGCCCTTTGCCGTCTGGGGACTGGACATGGTGGGCCCATTCAAGACGGCGCGCGGCAGCATGACGCATTTGCTTGTCGCCGTGGACAAATTCACCAAGTGGATCGAGGCAAAGCCGATCAAGAAGCTGAATGGGCCGACTGCGGTGACTTTCATTGCAGATATAACAACCCGATACGGCGTACCGCACAGCATCATCACCGACAACGGCACGAATTTTGCCAAAGGAGCCTTGGCACGATTCTGCGCTGCACAGGGTATCCGGCTGGACCTTGCGTCCGTCGCCCACCCGCAGTCAAACGGCCAAGTCGAGCGAGCAAACGGCCTCATCCTCTCCGGCATCAAGCCCCGACTGGTTGTACCGCTGGAGCGTTCAGACGGCTGTTGGCTCGACGAGCTGCCGGCTGTCCTATGGAGTCTGCGTACTACCCCAAACAGATCAACCAGCTTCACTCCTTTCTTCCTCGTGTACGGTGCTGAGGCAGTCATCCCAACAGACATCGAGTTCGACTCGCCTCGGGTAACCATGTACATGGAGGCGGAGGCCAAAGAAGCACGAGAAGACGGCGTCGACCTGCTGGAAGAAGGCCGGCTGTTAGCCCTCAGCCGGTCTGCCATCTACCAGCAGGGTTTGCGCCGCTACCACAGCCGGAAGGTCAGGCCAAGATCCTTCCAGGAGGGCAACCTTGTGCTCCGGCTGATCCAGCGAACAGCCGGCCAGCACAAGCTCGCAGCCCCCTGGGAAGGCCCCTTCGTCGTCAGCAGAGCTCTAGGCAACGATTCCTACTACCTCATCGACGCGCAGAAGCCCAAGGCACGCAAGAGAGACGACTCCGGCAAGGAGTCGGAACGACCATGGAACGCCAACCTCCTTCGAAGATTTTACAGTTGAAATGCAGTATGTATCGCGCTAACTTTTGTACTAAGTATGAAACAACAGGCCCCCCGAGGACGGCCCGGGGACTGCCCTCTTTTATCTATGAATGAAAATTATCATGCGTATGATATCGTCTTTTCATTTATTTATTTCATCCAGCACCGGGTTCGACGAGTCGGCCCGGGGACTAGCCGACTGGAGTTATATTAGGAGTCCTACCCGCGGTCAGACAAGTAATGTGCCGACACCCAGGCTTAGCTCTTGCCAAAATTGCAGTTCGAAGAACAGGCTGCCGGCTGGCAAGAGTCACAAGCCGGAAAGGATGTGCACACGAAAAATGGCTAGGGACTAACGGACTTATATAACAAAAGCCGGCTTGCCGCCTACCGCCGACCGACTACCAGAGTAGCCGGCCGGCCGGCTTACATTCAGTTCACTTCAAATCCAAGAAAGCTCGAGTACTTGCCTTCCCAAAGAGGGAAGGCGGCAAAGGAAAAAGCCTAAGGATAAAAAGTGCACTCGAATGGAAACCAAAACATGCACACAACAATATTTACATAAAGGACCTCCAGAGAGGTCAGCATCCAACATAGTTTGATACACCCCCGGTGGGTGGAATTGCGAAAACTTAAAGTTGTTCGAAAAGACAAAAGCAGGAACAACAAGGACGGCAGATCAAGCCGGCAGGGCAGCTGACGAGCTGGGCTGGGCGGTGGAGACGGTTGCGCCAGCTGAAGGAGCGGCCGGCTGACCAACTTCGGCCTGGTCACCGCCTCCGGCAGAGGGCGCGCTTCCGCGCGACTTGTTGCTGGAGGCACGGTCGGCTTGACGGTCGGTCGTTCCACTGGCCGTCTCGGCGTCTTCACCGTCCTCTTCCTTGTCATCCCCACCCTCGTCGCTGGAGGCGATCTCCTCGGCCGAGTCCTCGCCTACTGCCGGGTCCAGCCCGAACCACTCCTCCGGCTGGGCGACACCGTTGTCATTAAGTTCGGGCGCGAAGACGCTGGTGTCGGTGCACTCGGCAATTGTCAAGGTGTGCTGGGCGATCGCCGGCAGTACCTCCTCCAGCTCCGCGTCGGCCTCCAGCCGCCAAGTTCGCAGCTGGTCCAGGCTTAGCCCTGGGTACCATGCGCGGACGAACTCCAACGCCCGCCTGGCTCCAAGACGGGCTGCCGATGCCTTCCAAGCTTCGAAGCGGCCAACTGCGACTTCCAGCCAGTCGGCGGTCCGGCTTGGGGTGCGGGGGATCATCTGGTTGGGCCAGAGGGCGGCCAGCACCTGCGCCCCGGCACGTTGGAGCCGGCGGAGCATCTGATGGGCCGGCTGTAGTCGCGCCTGGACGGTAATGAGCTGCTCCCCCAACGCCCGATTTGCATCCGGTGCAACGTCAGCTCCAGCCCGACGGCGCGCCTCGCGATGGGACTCGATGGCTTGGATGGCGAGGACGGAGTGGCCGAGAAAGTAATCTGCGCAAAGTAACAAGCACAGGTCAGAATAAAACTCCAGGCGGCTAGCAGATTGAGGAAGGGCAAGAAAAGTGGCTTACCATCGATCAGGTCTTCGATTCGGCCGAAGCCTTCCTCCAGCGCCTGACGCGTCTCGGCCCAGCTCGTCGCCTTGGTCTCAAACTCCGCCTTCAGGGCAGCCTCGCTGTCCTGCGCCTTCTGCAGGGCCGCCTTGTGGCTTTCTTCCTGGTCGGCCAGTTTCCTGACCAGGCGGTCGCGCTCCTGGACCAAGGCGGCGTACTCGGTGTCCCTGGCATGAAGAGCGGTCTGCGCCTCGCCAAGCTCCCTCCGCAAGTCGGCGTTGGCTCCTCCATGAGCAAAAGATAAAGAGAAAAAGTCAATAAGGGAAAGGTCGTCAAGGAAGATCCGACCCGACTGCTCAGCAGTCGGCCCGAATCTCGGGGATTACACCCAGTGGGTGCGCTGCCGCGCCCCCACAAGAGACAGATAAGAGCAAAGTACTTACGTCGGCTACTGGCCAGGTCATCGGTCCTCTGGCTCAGCTCCCGAGCCTGGGAGTTGAAGGCGGCAGCACGAGAGTTGTGATAATCCTAAGGTTCAGACAGAAAACAGAGTAAGGATGGTCGTCAAGAAAGATCCGACCCGACTGTGCTGCAGTCGGCCCGGATCTCGGGGACTACACCCAGTGAGTGCGCTGGCGCGCCCCCACGGAAGAAATCAGAGGACCAGAGCGGTCGACAAGCGAAAAACTTACCCGGATAGCAGCCCGCGTCAACAAGAACTCCTGAGTATATTGCTGCAGGAGGGCGGCCTGAGCCTGCAGCCGGCTCCGAACCCCTTGGGCCGCCACGTTCAGCTCGCCACTCCCTCCGCTGGGAGTCCACCAGGACGTGGCAGAGCTGGCCGCCTCCAAGGCTTCTGCCGACAGGTTGGCACCCGCGGCTTGGCGCATGTCCGGCGGGGCCGTGTTCTCTCCGGCGCGCTGGCTCGCCGCCAGCTGGATCTCAAGGCCGGCTCCGGCCTCGGGTACGCCCCGGGCCGGCTCCTCCGGCGCCGCCGACGGCTGGCCGCCTTCGCCCGCTCCGGTTGGCGCTGCCGGCGGCGTCCTCTCCGCGAAGATCTCGAAGAGCTCCTCCCTTTGCACCGGCGGCTGATCTGGGGTGATCTCCACTGCCAAGGGCAGCGGGATGTCCGGGTCCACGGTGCAGAGGGGGATGGCGAGCAGCGGAGGCCGGCTACACGTGCCCTCCGCCTCCGTTTCCGCGGTTGCCCGCTCCGTCGGAGTCTCGGCTGCCGCGTCAGCCCGCTCCTTCGCCGCCCGGGCGGCCTCCCGCTCCGCCGCCTCCCTCTCCTCTCGCGCCTCGCGGGCGTTCCGCTCTGTGGCTTCCGCAAGATCGGCGCGGGGGTCCATGCAGCGGGGCCCTGAAGATCCGGCACCCGGCCCAACCATAGAGCCGCCTGGGCCCCGCTCAAGGGAAAGCGGCGCCCTGCCCAGAAAATGGAGGAGGGTTAGAACAAAAGAAGATAACAAAAAATAGGCACGCAAGCAGCCAAAGACTTATGATGAAACCGCCTGAGGCTGCTTCACCGCCCTCCGGAAGCGGGCCGCCTTCGCCGCCGCCTTGTCTCGCTTCATTGCCGCGGCGGAGGCCCTCGTCTTCTTCGGCCGACTGCCGAAGAGAGGAAGCGCGGCCCGGCGCTTCGACGTTCCACCACCGGCAGCCGGCGCGGCGGACAAGCCCGCGGTGTGACGATCGGCTGGCGGCTGGCGGCGCGGGATTTCTTCGGTGTCGGCGTCATCCGGCCAGTCGTCAAAGCTGGCTGAGAGCCCCGTGCCTCCGGGCTCGGCGACGTCCCCCGTGGCGGCGTCTTCCATGGCGGCCGCCCCCAGGTCCGGGTCGTCAATATCATCTACCGCACGGTCGGGGGCATACCGGCGTTCGACTCCTGCCGCCTCGGCTGGGGGCGGAAGAAGAGGGTTCTGATAAAAAGGAACCGCCTGGTCAGAAGCCGGCCGATATAAAGCCGGCTGATGACAGAAAGAAGATAGAAAGAAAGACCTACCACGGGCGGTGGATTGGCGCGAGAGTACGGCGCCTTGCCGTATTGCCAGTCGTCGTCGAGCTTGAGGTTGGCGATGTAGTTGACCATGAGCGCCACCTCGGCCTGGGGCATTTCCCATGTGCTCAGCCAGCATGTGTCGAGGCGGCCGCTCATCTGGCATATCATGTGGGGCCGGCTTCGGAGAGGAAGGATCCGGCGCTCCACGAAGGCGGCCACCAAGTCGGCTCCGCGCAGGCCTTCCGACTGGATCATTACCCGAAGCCGGGCAATGGCGGCGTTCCCAGCCGGAGATAAGGACTTGGATCTGAAGCCCCAAGACGGCTGCCTTCCAGCCGGCGGGCCGGCTACGTAAGGCGGCAGATTGACGTGGTCACCTTGCGAGGCGATATTCTTCACGTAGAAGTATGATTTTTGCCAGAGCTTCACCGACTGGATTAAAGGGATGTGCGGGAAGGGATTGCTCTCGCCTGTCCTCTTCATAGCGATGAAGGCCCCGCAGGGGGCGGGCACGCCGGCGATGACGGTGCCGAGCTTGTTCTGGAAGAACTCCGCCCAGAGCTCCAGCGTGGGCAGCACTCCCAAGAAGCCTTCGCAGAGGGAGACGAAGGCCGACAGCAGCATCACCGCGTTGGGCGTGAGGTGATGTGGCTGGAGGCGGTAGAACTCGAGGAAGGAGCGCATGAACCCACTCACCGGGAGGCCGAAGACGCGCAGGTAATGCGCGCGGAAGACGACCCGCTCGCCTTCCTCCGGCACCGGTGAGATTTCCGTCTCCGGCGCCAGACGAACCTGCACGAGGTTGGCGGCGGGCAGGCGCCGGGTCCGGCGGAGGAACTCTATGTGATCGTCGTGGACGTTGGAGCCGTCCCACGAGCTCGACAACGCCATGGACATGCAGGCGTGGGGGAGCTGCAACGGGAAGATGCGTTGGGCGCGAGAGGAAGAAGAAGAGAAAAGAGAACAAGGAGGGACGGGGAGCGAGGGAGCGAGCGAGCCTTTGCCTCTCCCCCCTCCTACTTGTAGGCTCGTGCGCCGGAGCCGAGGAGGCGCGGCGTGGGGGGTCGTGGGGATCGATCGTGCCCACTTCCCCCACGCCCCGTGTTTATTGCGCACTAAAGACAAGAAGAAATAGCCACGGGAAGGCGAGCCATCCCCTCGGGCCACAGAAGATGTGCGCTCGGGCCGAGGCCAGGGAGTGGCGGGCCCGGGCCTGCGGCGGCATCCCGTCGCGCGCGTGCGACGACAGGACTTCGCCGCCACGTGGCCCGTCGTGGGGCCCGCGGTCAGCACGCGGGTCAACCGCGGTCATGTTAATAAAACAAAGAAGTTCTCCGAAGTCGGCCTACGACGGCGAGGTCGGCTCCTCAGGGTAAGAAGCTGACCAAGCTGCTCGTCCCTCTATCCGCCACGAAGCTCGCTCAGCTTCGGGGACTACTGTCGGAGTAAATAGCCATGGGTAGCCGAGCCAGCTTCCCCTGGCCCTTCTGAAAAAATTACGAGCCCATCCGGCTCTCATGAGGACTCAAGACCTGGGGCCGCCTCACCCCCTGCCGGCTATCTTCTAGGCCGGCTTCGGGGGCGGCCCGCCCTTTACCCTCATAAAGAAAGCTGTGGGAGGGCCGACTGCGAGAAGCCGGCTGCAAAGAGGCCGACTCCAAGGAGCCGGCTCCCATAAAGCAGTCAAGGCCGTACCCGCAAAGTACGCGTCCACCCCGCGATGATGAAGCGGGGCGTGGCTACAGTGAAGCCTGCCACCCCCAAAACCTGGAGCACGCCTGGTACAGCGCGCCGTACGGGTGGCCACGACCCGTCCGACGCGGCACTGTTGCCACGGCGGCCTTGACGCCGTCCACGACGGGCCACCAGCGTGGCCCTCGAGGCGGTGGGCCCCTTCGGGCAGAGAGATACCGAAGGCGGCCGCACCTCCTCCCAAGTCAGCCCGATGGAGAGCCGACCCCCCATAGCCGGCTCGCCATCCTCCTCGAAGGAGACGCCCATTAAGGAGACAAGATACGGTGGGGCTACAGTAATCGCCCGCCAGGGCGGCGGTACTGTAGCCACGCTTACCCCGACCAAGCCCGCGTCATCAGCGCAGAGCAACAGTAACCAGCCACCGACCAGGCCCTGGACAGTGGGGCCTGCCTGTCGACCAGGGTGCCGGCAGCCGGCGGGACCCACCAATCGGCGGGCCCCAGCAGCCGGCGCAGAAGCCGGCGAGCACAGTCACAGACAGCTGGGCCCCGCGCCCAGCTGGATTACCATTGTACCCCCGGGGGTAGGCCTATATAAACCCCCCGGTGCACCCATGCAAAGGGTTGGACCCCAAGCTAGTTCTAGACACGATACAAGGAGAAGAAGCAAGCTAGCTGTGCCCTTCTTCCTCCTTCCACCCAAACAGCTCGAGGAGCATTGTGTAGCTACTTGTTCATTTAGTAACCATGCGGAGACCCCGCAGAGCAGCAGTAGGGGTGTTATCTCCCCGGAGAGCCCCGAAGCTGGGTAAGATTCGCCGGCGTGCATGTCTTCGCCTCATCCCATTTCCAGGCACCGGTGATGTTTTATTGGCTCCCACAATGATAAGCCACCCGTTGGCATATGTCGCACCTACCACCCGACACAATGTTTAACAACCACCATAATAGTAAATAAATTTATTCCTTTGAAGTAGGGAAAACTTGGCTTTACGCAAAAACTGTAACCATAGAGCTTTACACCAACCAAATATGCATATATTATAGCTGTTGCATTCCATTACTCTCTATGTGTTACCTTGCCAGCATATTCCATGTGTTGACCCGTTTTCGGGCTGCAACGTTAATGTTGCAGACTTTTCAGACGACGATTAAGGAGTTTAGGTCGTGGTTCTATACTCAGTGATGCCGCTGGAGTTGATGGACTCACTTATCTTCCAAGCCTTGCGCTGTTATCGTTATTAGATGGCCTTAAGCCATGTTTATTGTAATAAGTTCTCTTTTGAGACATCCGATGTAATAAGTATGTGATTGCTACTCTGCTATAAATCCTCCGAGTACTGTGTGGTGTCAGCATTACTGATCCAGGGATGACACCGGAGCACAAAGATCAGACTGTTTGAGGTCTGGTCGCTACAAACAAGCGTGCACCCCCCGCCAGCGTGCTACACCTAAGTGGGTCGGCCATTGCATGTACCTTCTTTTTTCCCTATTGTTCCTTCTCTTTTTAATAAAATTCATAGAATGTCCAAGAATTGAAAATGGTTAATAAATTTCAAATAATGTTAATTTTTTTGAAAATGTTCGTAGATTCAAAAAAATCGCGACTTCCTAAAATGTTCATGATTTAAAAATTGTTTGTGATTCAAAAAACGTTCACAAATTCAAAAAAAATCATCGAGTCTAAACAAATGTCCATGAATTTAAACAAAATGAGTTCAAAAATGTTCACAACTTTCAAAAAACATTTGTGAATTCAAATAATGTGCACTAATTTCTAAAACAAATCCTGAGATTGTAAAATGTTCACTAATTTCAAAACAATGTTTGCGGATTTAAAACTTCTTCATAAATTTCATAAAAACATTGTCTCATTGAAAAATATTCACGACTTTCAAAAAATATTTATGATTTTTAAAAAAGTCTTCACAAATTTTTTCAAAAAAATCTCAAATTCGAAAAAAATTCACAATATTTAATATTTTTTCACGGTTTCAAAACAGTACATGAATTCAAAAATTGTTTCATGATTTTAGTTAGTGATTTTTAAAAAGGAATAACCAAGGAAGAAAAATGAAAAATACAAAAGGGGAAAAGGACAAACATAAAACATAAAAATTCCCCCAAAAAACTTGTTCGGGGACCAAAATCGGTGAGAAAAAACCAGAATGGGCCGGCCCATACAGAGGACAATGCACACGGGGGGTAAGCGTTTGGTCGCCATTCCCCGTCATATGCGGGAAATAGGATTGTCTGGATAGGCATAGGCACGTCCACCATGTCGGCCCAGCCCATCTTGACCCACATGTCAGCCACTCCCTTATCTACTTCAAAGGAAAAATGCCCGACCACATCGTCTCCCTTTACCCGTTGTTGACCATGTCCCACCCGCCCTACCCTTGTCCCCAACCTCGTCAGCCCGTTGTCGACTTGCGACCTCCCGCCCACGCTGCTCTTGGTTGCTGCCTCCTTGGACGAAAACGCCACGTGGGAGGTCACCTCGGAGGGCCTCGTGCCTACCATCCGAGGTCACACCCGTGGCCGGTGTGAAATGGCGGACGAGGCCCAGGTTTTGCGTGTGTGCGTGTGGCCATGGGTTGGCTGGAGATACTATTGTCTCTCTAACCATCCAACCACAGGTTGGTTCGCCACGCCTAACCCTTCTAGCAGCAATAGTAATTCTCATTTAGATGGTGACTGCAGGAAAGAAGAAGAAAAATACTCGGTTGCAGTTAGACTAAATCTTCAAAAATGCATGAGCCGGCATATCATCTTTTTTTCGAGAGTACGCAAATTGCGTACCATAGCTTTATAGAAGAAGAGAATTGCAATACAAGACAACTACTGCTCGCTGCGAACAATGAGTGTAGCATGAACTCCACACCAGAGCTAGTCCGAAGACAACCACCAACGACAACACGACTACAAAGCAAAAGAGCTTTCCCAAAACCGAAAAAACCTCGCTGCGTCTCCGGCGCCATCGGTCACCTTCGAAGAACAACATCTTCACCGAGCATGCCTTGTCGATGCACCGTCCCCCTTTTATGCCTAAAAGGAGGTGGCAAGAGGATGGCAGGACTCGATCCGCCCCAAGAAAGGCACCGTCTTGAATTCACCTGCAATGGCTGTACATTGCCCCTCGGAAGATCAATCATGGACAACGGCGAACACCGAAGGAGTGCAACGTGGGACCTCCAAATCATATCTTCGAGCACGATGCTCCCAATAGAGGAACGACGTCGATGACGCCGCCATCGTGCCGATCATGTACCGAATCTAGGCTTTCACCCGGAGACACTTGCCATCACCAAGCGAGTGAGGGAGATGACGACACTTCTCGGCGACGCCTCCAAGGAGGGGATAACACCCGCAGGCGCCATCGCCGCCGGCCCGGTAAGAACGGGGCATGATTTTCATCCGTATCACCGCCCATTTCCACCCTTCCAAGGCTTTGGGGTAGCACCGTCCATGAAGCCTCACACCGCCGCCACCGCAACACCTTGCCAAAGAAGCCGCACCGCCGTGGTCCACCAACACCTTGCACAGCAGAGAGAGCCCGACACAAACATCACCACCAGCGCAGACTAGGACAGTAGCAACAACCTCGCTTCACCTCGGGCACGGGCAAGACCACCGCGCCGGCCGTCACCCATTGAAGGGACAACCACGCGAGGGAACCAACCCCTCCCCTAGATCGAGCCAGACTCAGATCTGAGCCGCCCCATCTCGCCCAACTCTAGCGCCAACTATGTCGGAAGAGCACTATCGCTCGTCCACGGACGCGGAGGTGGCCGGCCGGTTGCTGCCCGCCAGGATCTCCTTCCTGGCTGGGCCTCCTCAGCGCCACCGCCTCCATGGCCGTGGACACGCGCCGCCGCCACCAGCTTTGCTCCGGCACACACCTACATCGCCTCCCTGCTACCTATCTCGCCAGGATCCACCGCGCTCCTCGCTGTGCGCCAGCGGGTTCACCGAGCTCTTGCGCCGCCGGCCACACCACCACCACCGCTGTTGGGGAACGTTGCAGAAAACAAAAAAAATTCCTACGCTTCACCAAGATCAATCTATGGAGTCAACTAGCAACGAGAGGAGAGTGCATCTACATACCCTTGTAGATCGCGAGCGGAAGCATTCAAGAGAACGGGGATGATGGAGTCATACTCGCCGTGATCCAAATCACCGATGACCAAGTGCCGAACGGACGGCACCTCCGTGTTCAACACACGTACAGAGCGGATGACGTCTCCTCCTTCTTGATCCAGCAAGGGGGAAGGAGAGGTTGATGAAGATCCAGTAGCACGACAGTGTGGTGGTGGATGCAGCAATGAACGCAGCAGGGCTTCGCCGAGCTACTACGAGAGAGAGAGGTGTAGCAGGGGAGAGGGAGGCGCCAAGACTTCAGGTATTGGCTTCCCTCCCTCCCCCCTTTATATAGGCCCCCAAGGGGGGGGGCGGCCCTGGAGATGGGATCTCCCAAGGGGGGCGGCGTCCAAGGGGGTGGAGTGCCCCCCAAGGCAAGTGGAGGCGCCCCCACCCTAGGGTTTCCAACCCTAGGCGCAGGGGGGCCCAAGGGGGGCGCACCAACCCACTATGGGCTGGTTCCCCTCCCCACTGCAGTCCATGGGGCCCTCCGGGATGGGTGGCCCCACCCGGTGGACCCCCGGGACCCTTCCGGTGGTCCCGGTACAATACTGGTGACCCCCGAAACTCTCCCGATGGCCGAAACTGCACTTCCTATATATAATTCTTCACCTCCGGACCATTCCGGAACTCCTCGTGACGTCCGGGATCTCATCTGAGACTCCGAACAACTTTCGGGTTACTGCATACTCATATCTCTACAACCCTAGCGTCACCGAACCTTAAGTGTGTAGACCCTACGGGTTCGGGAGACACGTAGACATGACCGAGAAGGCTCTCCGGTCAATAACCAACAGCGGGATCTGGATACCCATGTTGGCTCCCACATGCTCCTCGATGATCTCATCGGATGAACCATGATGTCGAGGACTTAATCAATCCCGTATACAATTCCCTTTGTCAATTGGTACGTTACTTGCCCGAGACTCGATCATCGGTATCCCAATACCTCGTTCAGTCTCGTTACCGGCAAGTCACTTTACTCGTACCGTAATGCATGATCCCATGATCAACCACTTGATCACTTTGAGCTCATTGTGATGATGCATTATCGAGTGGGCCCAGAGATACCTCTCCGTCATACGGAGTGACAAATCCCAGTTTCCATTCGTGCCAACCCAACAGACACTTTCGAAGATACCTGTAATGTACCTTTATAGTCACCCAGTTGCATTTTGACGTTTGGCACACCCAAGGCACTCCTACGGTATCCGGGAGTTGCACAATCTCATGGTCTAAGGAAATGATACTTGACACTCAGAAAAGCTACAGCAAACGAACTACACGATCTTTGAGCTAAGCTTAGGATTGGGTCTTGTCCATCACATCATTGTCCTAATGATGTGATCCCGTTATCAATGACATCCAATGTCCATAGTCAGGAAACCATGACTATCTTTTGATCAACGAGCTAGTCAACTAGAGGCTCACTAGGGACGTGTTGTGGTCTATGTGTTCACACATGTATTACGATTTCCGGATAACACAATTATAGCATGAACAATAGACAATTGTCATGAACAAAGAAATATAATAATAACCATTTTATTATTGCCTCTAGGCCATATTTCCAACAGTCTCCCACTTGCACTAGAGTCAATATTCTAGTTACATTGTGATGAATCGAACACCCATGGAATTCTGGTGTTGATCATGTTTTTCTCTAGGGAGAGGTTTAGTCAACGGATCCGCTACATTCAGGTCCGTATGTACTTTACAAATCTCTATGTCTCCATTTTGAACACTTTCACGACTGGAGTTGAAGCGACGCTTGATATGCCTGGTCTTCCTGTGAAACCTGGGCTCCTTGGCAAGGGCAATAGCTCCAGTGTTGTCACAGAAGAGAGTCATCGGGCCCGACGCATTGGGTATGACTCCTAGGTCGGTAATGAACTCCTTCACCCAGACTGCTTCGTGTGCTGCCTCCGAGGCTGCCATGTACTCCGCTTCACATGTAGATCCCGCCCCAACGCTTTTCTTGCAACTGCACCAGCTTACTGGCCCACCATTCAAAATATACACATATTCGGTTTGTGACTTAGAGTCATCCAGATCTTTGTCGAAGCTAGCATCGACATAACCCTTTATGATGAGCTCTTCGTTACCTCCATAAACGAGAAACATGTCCTTAGTCCTTTTCAGGTACTTCAGGATATTCTTGACCGCTGTCCAGTGTTCCATGCCGGGATTACTTTGGTACCTTCCTACCAAACTTACGGCAAGGTTTACATCAGGTCTGGTACATAGCATAGCATACATGATAGACCCTATGGCTGAGGCATAGGGGACGACACTCATCTTTTCTCTATCTTCTACCATGGTTGGGCTTTGAGCCGTGCTCAATCTCGTACCTTGCAATACAGGCAAGAACCCCTTCTTTGACTGATCTATTTTAAACTTCTTCAATATCTTGTCAAGGTACGTACTCTGTGAAAAACCAATGAGGCGTCTCGATCTATCTCTATAGATCTTGATGCCTAATATATAAGCAGCTTCTCCAAGGTCCTTCATTGAAAAACTCTTATTCAAGTAGGCCTTAATGCTGTCCAAAAGTTCTATATCATTTCCCATCAAAAGTATGTCATCTACATATAATATGAGAAATGCTACAGAGCTCCCACTCACTTTCTTGTAAACGCAGGCTTCTCCATAAGTCTGCATAAACCCAAACGCTTTGATCATCTCATCAAAGCGAATGTTCCAACTCCAAGATGCTTGCACCAGCCCATAAATCGAGCGTTGGAGCTTGCACACCTTGTCAGCATTCTTAGGATCGACAAAACCTTCCGGCTGCATCATATACAATTCTTCCTTAAGGAAACCATTAAGGAATGCCGTTTTGATGTCCATTTGCCATATCTCATAATCATAGAATGCGTCAATTACTAACATGATTCGGACGGACTTCAGCTTCGCTATAGGTGAGAAAGTCTCATCGTAGTCAACTCCTTGAACTTGTCGATAACCCTTAGCGACAAGCCGAGCTTTATAGATGGTCACATTACCATCCGCGTCTGTCTTCTTCTTAAAGATCCATTTATTTTCTATGGCTCGCCGATCAACGAGCAAGTCAGTCAAAGTCCATACTTCGTTTTCATACATGGATCCTATCTCAGATTTCATGGCTTCCAGCCATTTGTCGGAATCCAGGCCCACCATTGCTTCTTCATAGTTTGAAGGTTCACCGTTGTCCAACAACATGATTTCCAAGACAGGGTTGCCGTACCACTCTGTTGCGGAACGTGTCCTTGTGGACCTATGAAGTTCAGTAGCAACTTGATCTGAAGTTTCATGATCATCATCATTAACTTCCTCTCTAGTCGGTGCAGGCACCTCAGGAACATTTTCCTGTGTTGTGCCACTTTCCGGTTCAAGAGGTAATACTTCATCGAGTTCTACTTTCCTCCAACTTACTTCCTTCGAGAGAAATTCTTTCTCTAGAAAGGATCCATTCTTGGCAACAAAGACTTGCCTTCGGATCTGAGGTAGAAGGTATACCCAATAGTTTCTTTAGGGTATCCTATGAAGACGCATTTTTCCGACTTGGTTCGAGCTTTTCAGGTTGAAGTTTCTTGACATAAGCATCGCATCCCCAAACTTTTAGAAACGACAGCTTAGGTTTCTTCCCAAACCATAATTCATACGGTGTCGTCTCAATGGATTTTGACGGAGCCCTATTTAAAGTGAATGCGGCAGTCTCTAAAACATAGCCCCAAAATGATAGCAGTAAATCGGTAAGAGACACCATAGATCGCACCATATCTAATAGAATGCGATTACGACATTTGGACACACCATTACGCTGAGGTGTTACAGGCGGTGTGAGTTGTGAAACTATTCCACATTTTCTTATGTGTGTGCCAAATTCGTGACTCAAGTATTCTCCCCCACGATCTGATCGCAAGAACTTGATTTTCCTGTCACGTTGATTCTCAACCTCACTCTGAAATTCCTTGAACTTTTCAAAGGTCTCAGACTTGTGTTTCATTAAATAGACATACCCATATCTACTCAAGTCATCAGTGAGGGTGAGAACATAACGATAGCCACCGCGAGCCTCAACACTCATTGGACCGCACACATCAGTATGTATGATTTCCAATAAGTTGGTTGCTCGCTCCATTGTTCCTGAGAACGGAGTCTTGGTCATTTTACCCATGAGGCATGGTTCGCACGTGTCAAATGATTCGTAATCAAGAGACTCTAAAAGTCCATCTGCATGGAGCTTCTTCATGCGTTTGACACCTATGTGACCAAGGCGGCAGTGCCACAAGTATGTGGGACTATCATTATCAACCTTACATCTTTTGGTATTCACACTATGAATATGTGTAGCATTACACTCGAGATTCATTAAGAATAAACCATTCACCATCGGAGCATGACCATAAAACATATCTCTCATATAAATAGAACAACCATTATTCTGGGATTTAAATGAGTAGCCATCTTGAATTAAACGAGATCCTGATACAATGTTCATGCTCAAAGTTGGCACTAAATAACAATTATTGAGGTTTAAAACTATTCCCATAGGTAAATGTAGAGGTAGCGTGCCGACGATGATCACATCGACCTTGGAACCATTCCCGACGCGCATCGTCACCTCGTCCTTCACCAGTCTCCGCTTATTCCGCAGCTCCTGCTTTGAGTTACAAATGTGAGCAACCGCACCGGTATCAAATACCCAGGAGCTACTACGAGTACTGGTAAGGTACACATCAATTACATGTATATCACATATACCTTTCATGATGCCGGCCTTCTTGTCCGCTAAGTATTTGGGGCAGTTCCGCTTCCAGTGACCACTTCCCTTGCAATAAAAACACTCAGTCTCGGTCTTGGGTCCATTCTTTGGCTTCTTCCCGGCAGCTTGTGTAGGATCGGAAGTATGTCTAGAGGGGGGGGTGATTAGACTACTTGACCAAATAAAAACTTAACCTTTTCCCAATTTTAGTTCTTGGCAGATTTTAGCTATTTTAGGACAAGTCAAGCAATCATCACACAATTCAAGCAAGCATGCAAAGAGTATATTGGCAGCGGAAAGTAAAGCGTGCAACTTGCAAGAATGTAAAGGGAAGGGTTTGGAGAATTCAAACGCAATTGGAGACACGGATGTTTTCCCGTGGTTCGGATAGGTGGTGCTATCCTACATCCACGTTGATGGAGACTTCAACCCACGAAGGGTAATGGTTGTGCGAGTCCACGAAGGGCTCCACCCACGAAGGGTCCACGAAGTAGCAACCTTGTCTATCCCACCATGGCCATCGCCCATGAAGGACTTGCCTCACTAGCGGTAGATCTTCACGAAGTAGGCGATCTCCTTGCCCTTACAAACTCCTTGGTTCAACTCCACAATCTTGTCGGAGGCTCCCAAGTGACACCTAGCCAATCTAGGAGACACCACTCTCCAAGAAGTAACAAATGGTGTGTTGATGATGAACTCCTTGCTCTTGTGCTCAAATGATAGTCTCCCCAACACTCAACTCTCTCTCATAGGATTTGAATCTAGTGGAAAGAAGGTTTGAGTGGAAAGCAACTTGGGGAAGGCTAGAGATCAAGATTCATATGGTAGGAATGGAATATCTTGGTCTCAACACATGAGTAGGTGGTTCTCTCTCAGAACATATGAGTTGGAATTGTGTATGTGTTCTGATAGCTCTCTCCACGAATGAAGAGGAGGTGGAGGGGTATATATAGCCTCCACACAAAATCTAACTGTTACACACAATCTACCAATCTCGGTGGGACCGAATCAACAAACTCGGTCGGACCGAAAAGGTAAACCTAGTGACCGTTAGAGATTTTCGGTGGGACTGACATGCAACTCGGTAGGACCGATTCTGTTAGGGTTTGGGCATAACGTAATCTCGGTGAGACCGATTACATAAACTCGGTGAGACCGATTTTGGTAATTAGCTAACCAGAGAGTTGGTCAGGCAAACTCGGTGGGACCGATTTGCTCTTTCGGTGAGACCGAAAAGTTACAAAAGGGAAACACAGAGTTTACATTGCAATCTCAGTGGGACCGATTCGCTCTTTCGGTGAGACCGAAAAGTTACGAAAAGGAAACAGGGAGTTTTCATTGCAATCTTGGTGGGACCGATTCGCTCTTTCGGTGAGACCGAAAAGTTACGAAAGGGAAACAGAGAGTTTGCAATCCCATCTCGGTGAGACCGAGATCCCTATCGGTAGAACAGTATTGCTAGGGTTTTGCAGTGGCTTATGACAAGGGAAACTCGGTGGCGCCGGATAGAAAGAATCGGTATGACTGAGTTTGGCTTAGGGTTTAGGTCATTTGTGGATATGGGAAAGTGGTTGAGGATTTTGGAGCATATCACTAAGCACATGAAGCAAGAGGCTCATTAAGCAACACCTCGTCCCTCCTTGATAGTATTGGCTTTTCCTAAAGACTCAATGTGATCTTGGATCACTAAAATATAACATGAAGAGTCTTGAGCTTTTGAGCTTGAGCCAATCCTTTGTCCTTAGCATTTTGAGGGTTCCACTTTCACATCCATGCCATGCCAATCATTGAGCTTTCCTGAAATAATCATCTTGGAATAGCATTAGCTCAATGAGCTATATTTGTTATGAATTACCAAAACCACCTAGGGATAGTTGCACTTTCAATCTCCCCCTTTTTGGTAATTGATGACAACATATAGATCAAAGCTTCGACAAATGATAATAAGCATGAAATATATCGTCGCTTTCAGAAGTATGTGATAAGTAAGAGCTCCCCCTAAATTTGTGCATATTTAAAATTTGCTTTGGACTGCAAATGCACAAAGAGTTAGAGTCATGGGTTACTCTTCCATGTCACATACATCTTGGTGGAGCGCTTAAAATGATAAGAATGGAATACATGCACCCATCACCAAGAATAGTGAGTGATCACATAAGATAGATAGGATAAAAATATTAAGCACATATTAAGTGTAGCTTATGATCAAACACATGATCATCGATGTCTCACAGATAATGACATAGTATCTCACACAAAAGCAAACGAAGTTCGAAAAACCACCAAATAAAACAAGAGAGAATAAAAGCAATCTATACATTTTCTCCCCCTTTGGCAACAAGTTACCAAAAAGTTCCTAGAGAAATGCATAGTGCTAAATCGACACTCAGGCTTGATCTTCAGGTGGTGGTGGAGTCCGGAGCACTCCAAGGACGAAGGCTTCCGTAGATGCTAAAGTAGACGCTGGAGTTGGAGCTGATGTAGATGCTGGAGTTGGAGCTGATGCTATAGCTGGAGCTGAGGCGGTTGCTCTTGTGTCAGGAACTGGCACTGTAGACGACCTCGGAGCTCGTGGCACTCTGGCAAAGGCATCAGTTGTAGTCTTGCCTCTCCTCTCCTGCATGTCATCCTGGAGTTGCTCCACTGCAGTCTGAATCCCTGTCACTTTGACATCTAAGTCATAGAACTTTTGTTCCATGATCCTCGCTAGGCTTGCCTGGTTTTGAGTTAGGGTGGCTAGTCCTTGCTCAATCCGCAGGGTGGATGCAATCAAGTAACCAAGCTGCTCTTGTTTAGTTTTCAGGAAATATTCAGATGCCTCCTCTTGAGTAGGCATCTTGGCAGGTTTCTCCTTCCTAGCCTTCTCCTTCTTGGCTTGTGCTTGGACAGACGATGGTTCATTCTCAGTCATGACAACTTGATTATCTTCAAAATCTGGACGGATGGGCAGGTGTTCCTTGTCCAATAAGTATATGCCCATGCCCATCTTGGAGTTAATGAGCTCCCGAATTTGTGGGGCATATCCACAGCTCCTCTTCTGGTCTGCTGCTGTCCTCTTGATTGTTTCTATCATTAGGCTCATCACCTTGAATTTTTGAGGCACATCAAAGATATGGAGCAAGTTGATTGCATGGCCTCTGATCATCTTGTGATCACCTGACTTGGGCAATAAGGTGTGCCTAAGAATCCAGTTGATAGTTGGCAGCCCTGACAGAAGATAGTGTACTGAGCCAAACTTGAAAGTGTCAAGTGCTTCATTTGGAATCTCCTTGTACATGTTTGACATTGAGTTGTGGTCATCTTCTTCTTGGCATAAACATCCAAGTCATCTGCTTGCTCCTCTGGGGCATTAATCAGCTGAGCCCATTCAGCAACTGTAGACTGGTACCTCGTACCCTCTGACATCCAAATTATCCTACCATCTGGATAAAAATGGGCTGTGGAGTAGAACTGCATGATGAGTTCCTCGTTCCACTTTGTGAGCTTCTGCCCAACAAAGTCCTCTACTCCAGATGCCTTGAAGTTGTCCTGCACTCCAGGGTAGTACTCTTCGTTGTCCTTGATGTATTGCCAATCGACCCATCTCATATCACAGACTATTGGCTTCTTGTCTAGCAGCACTGTCTAATAAAAATCTTGCTGCTCCTTGGTGTGAAACCTGTAGTAAACTGCAGTCCTTCTCCTTGAAGCATACGGGTCTGCTTCTCTCCACTTCCGGAGCCCTGAATCTCTCCTGAGTTTCATATCCTCAGCCACAGGATGAGCATCGTTGTGGTCTGGGATCTTGGGCTTGAGCTTTCTAAGAACATTCTCTTCCTCTTCTTCTGCAGCTTCAGGCACTGGGGCCTTGTTCTTCTCAGTAGCTGGGATGCTTCTTGTATTCCTCTTTGGCTTTGGCTTTGGAGCTGGCTTGGCCTTGGAAGCAACTGCCCCTGATCTTATGGCATCACCCATCAGCTTGGGTGCCTTTGGTGCTGGTGCAGCTACCTCTTCTTATTCCTCCTCATCTTCCATGATGGAAGCTTTGCCAAGCACTCTGGCTACAATTTTCTTCACCCTTTCTTTCCTCTTCTTGCCTTCAGCAGCAACTGGCTCTATGGGAGTGGGCTTCTCAGTTGAAGCTCTGGCCTTTGACATAGGCTGCCTGCCTGCTGGCCTTTTGATCTTCATCCCTGGTTTTATGCCCTGTGCTGGCTCAACTCTCTTGGAAGTTGCTTCCTCTTCTGCCACATAATCCTCATCTTCTGAATCTGAGGTTCTCTTCTTTCTCTGTCTTGTGGCAGCTTTAGGCAGATTGCTAGGGGTGCTCCTGCTGCCATCATCTAAGGAACTTGAGGGACTAGTGCCCTCGCTCATCTGCACTTGCTGCTCTGACATGTTCTGGCTATCACTTTGGTCTGACATGATGCAAATTCTGACTGTTGACCCTGTGAATAGGTTATAGATGATATAGAGTGGATGAGCATCACAAAATGCAGAGATTTTTGCAAAAGAATAATTCAAAAACTTAGTTTTAGTTTCCCACTGAAAGCATCTCGGATCTACCGATTTTTAAAATCGGTGATACCGAAGCAGTTTTGGAGCCTAAACTAGTGAACTCGGTCAGACTGAGTCACAGTTCGGTGGCACCGAGACTGCTAGGGTTTCACAGAGTTCCAAAATTGGTCACACCGACTAGTAATACTCAGTCAGACCGAGTCTCACTTGTGCAATGGCATAAGCCAAATCGGTGGGACCGAGTTTTTCAACTCGGTGGGTCTGAGATGGTTTCGGCGGAAACCTAACCCTAAAATTTTCGAATTAAACCTAATCTACGAGTTCATTGACTAGATAGAAGTGTTTCAAACGTGGCAAGAATCATGATGATCACAATGTGCTAAGAATCTGATTGGAGAATAGCACAAAGATCGAGTCCATACCCTAGTTCAGCGGAGACTCGCTACGGCGGCAACGGCGGGGTTGATTCCCTTTGACGGCGACGGAGACCAGCGACTGGAGGCGGCTGGCGGCGAGGAGACGATCCGGAGACCAAGTTGGCAGAGCAGGCTATCGCGCGGGCGAAGGGGTTCGGAGAAATTTCCAAATTTTTGCCCGTGACTATATATAGCCCGACCCTGTCGGTGTGACCGAGTGGAACAACTCGGTGGCTCTCACAACCCTAGAACTGCTTGTATTTAGTTGCATCCGAGATCATCTATGCATCATGTTAAATTTCTGAAACTTGAATTGAGGATTGTTGAAACCTCAGAAAACTGATTAAAAGAAGGGCAATCACCTTTTAAATTGCAATCAGTGAATCCAAAATGCCCTAGAAATATTTCTGACAATTTTGGCAAGAGTTATAAATCAAACCAAAATTTTGGAACATTTCTAAGGAATTATTTGGGCTCTGATTTTAAATCAATAATTATTTGAATTCGACTTATATCTACTATTAAATAAATATATGTCCAATAATTCTGAAATATTTTATGGAGCTTTGGTTTAATTCTTTTAGCTTCTAAAAATATTTCCAGAAGCAACAAAATTGATTTGGTTTCAAAACCAAATTCAAAACAAACCTGCAAAATAGAAAACAGAACAGAATTAGATAAATTAGAAAGAGAGAGGGGGAGAAGGACTCACCTGGGTCTTCTTACCTGGCGGCCCAACAAATCAGCCCAGCCCACCAGGGGCATCTTTGTCTTCAACCTCTGCCTACTGGCAGAGGCAAGGCCAAGCACGGCGCCACGGCGCGCCACGCCGGCAGCTGCCTGCCTGGCTCCTCCTCGTCGCGCCTAGACAGCGCCACGACATCCCTTGGCCCCCTCTCACTTTCCCCTCCTTCCTCTGCTTTGCCCCCTTCCTCTGGCCTCTCCTCCTCGCGCCGCCGAGCACACCCGAGACCACCGACGCCGTTCGCCGCGCTCACCGCCACCCCCTCACCTCTCCGACGCGGCCCCGAGCTCCACCGTGCCTCCCTCGTCCTCCACCTCGTCTCACGCGACCGGAAGAGCCCCTACGCGTCGCCATCATCGTCATCATCACCGACGGCTACCGGAGATCGCCACCGCCGATTCGACACCTCCGAGCGTCCCCGGACCCGCTAACCATCCCTACGGCACCGACGTGAGCTCCACCACCATTTTCCCCTTATCCCCGTGGCATGTAGCTCGCCGTAGCATCACTCTCCGCCGTGCCCGCGAGCTTCATGCCGCCGGCGAAGTCGTCACCGTGGCTAGAGCAAGCCCAGCTTGCCCCTGAGCACGTCATCGCGCTCGTGCTACTCCCAGGAGCCGAACTAGCCCACCCGTTCGTCCCACTGTGCACCACAACGCCGATTCCAAGCACGCCCGAAGTCCGGCAGCCGCTGAGCTCGACGCCGACGAGGATTACGGCCACCCCAGCTCGCCCCGTTTGCACCGTTGGATGCACGGGATCGCCAGCTTTCCGTAGAGCCCAACGGCGCCTCGAATGGTTCCCTGTATCGCCTTCCCGAGCCACCCCGCCATTTCTGTCGTCGCCGGCAACAAGCCGTCGACGAGATTCTGGTGACGCTGATGTGGCGCCGTCATTAGGGGCTAATAGCCCAGCTAATTAACCCTCTCTCACACTGACAGATGGGCCCCACTCTCTGATTAACCTGGTTTAGTTTCTGTTTAGTTTTAACTAACCACAAGGGCCCCATATGTTAGTTTGACCAGGCCACGTCACCTGTTGACCGGACCCCACCTGTCAGCGACACTAACTAGCCCTGAGTCACAGACCAGTGGGCCCCATTGGTCAGGTTTGACCTGGACCGACCCCGTTGACCTAATGACGTCATAGTGACATCATGCTGATGCAGTAAAGCTTTTCTGGGATTTTAAATAAATAAGAAATGATTTATTCATTTCAGAAAATTGCCTAAACTTCTAAAAATCATAGAAATTCAACCGTAACTCCAAATGAAATAATTTATATATGAAAAATTATCAGAAAAATTCAAGGAATCCATCTGTACCATTTCCATGCTTGTTTGAGAAAGTTAACCTCACTGTTTAGGATGAAACATGTTTAGGGCAAATTTCATAATAGGGTTGGAGTTGGATTTTGATATAGTCTTGAATTCCACTTCAATTAAAATGACTTTCTGTTGTATTAGCCCAAATCACAACATATTGCCATGTCATGATCATGCATCATATTGTTGCATTGCATTGATTGTATTTTTCCTTGATTGCCGGTAACTGCCCCCTCTCAGTAGACGTTGTTTCCGACGACGAGATCGATGACACCGATGAAGAGCTATACTATCTTCAGAAGTGCCAGGCAAGCACAACCCCCCTGTTCATTCCGATACAAGCCCAATCTCTCGCTCCTGCTCTCTTTTACTGCATTAGGACAACAACGATTCATCTATTACTTGTTGTGGTAGTTGAACCCCTTATCCTTTGCATGACCTGTCATTGCCACAGTAATTAGATGAAACCCACTAGCATGAGTAGGAGTTGTTTGAGCCCGGATGTGCCTACTCATTCATGCTTGTTTGTCATGCCTGCTACTGCTTAGAGTTGAGTCAGGTCTGATTCATCGGGGATGGATCGGAGGTGTGTAAACATGTCCTACTGTGTGTGAGCTAAGTGTGTGAACACGTTTTGGTAAAGGTAGCGGTGAGAGGCCATGTAGGAGTACATGGTGGGTTGTCTCATTGAAACCGTCCTCAGGAACTGAGTTCTATGTTTGTGATCCATGAAACAGCTACTACCACACGTTGGGCCCTGAAATATGACCCCGGTCGACTTACTGACCCCCCTCGTCCTCTGTCCAGGAGTTGCAATTAGTTTCTAGTGTTTATAGGATATGTGTTGGCGGCCGTGCGTAGCGCTGACCCTAGGGGTGGGCTATGATGCGGTAGATACACTGTGGCACGGTGTACCGGGCGCCCGTTTGGTGTCTCGGGAACCCTGCACACATCGTTTGGGGCTGTGAGCGAAACTCCGGCCGGATCTCCTCGCGGATGGAACCCGAATAGGCGATAAACCTGGACTAGAGACTTGTGTGGTTAGTCAGGTCGTGGTCTACACCCACGTCGGTTTTCGCTTGAAGTCTGCCGAGCACATGTCGTGTGCAGACGCTAAGTGGTGGAAACATGTGTGACGAAGTACACCCCTGCAGGGTTATAAATGATCTATTCGAATAGCCGTGTCCGCGGTAAAGGACTCCTGGGTTGCCTATAATAGTTCATAGATAAGTGAAAGTGGATACTCTAAAACTCGCATGATAAGCGTGAGTGCTATGGATGGCCTTCTCGTAGGGAGACGAGAGCGGATCCATAGTGGTGTATTGAATGGTGAATATGTGGACTCGTGTGCGCCACCTCAAAAGAGTTGCTTGTAGTCGTAGTTCAGATAGCCACTGAGTCAAAGCTGGCTTGCTGCAGTTAAACTCCACCACCCCCCCCTTGTTGATACCGATGCATATGTAGCTAGTTCTAATGTAAGTCTTGCTGAGTACCTTTGTACTCACGTTTGCTTAATTTATGTTTTGCAGAGAGATTTCAGTCTCGCTAGTAGTTTCGCGTGGACTTCGACGTTTAGCTTGATACCTCAGCTATGATCTTGTGCCCTCGGCAGGATCTGGTAGATAGACAGGCTACTTAGCCTTTTTCATTTGTAGATGTCTGTACTCAGACATGTTAAGCTTCCACATGTGCTTTGCATTGTATGCTATGATTTTTGGGTCATGAGACCCATGTTTGTAATACCTCGCTCCTCGGAGCCTAATGAATAAATACCTGAGTTGTAGAGTTATGTTGTGATGCCATGTTGTATTTACACATATCGAGCATATTGTGTGTATGATTAAAATGCTTGGTATGTGTGGGATCCGACAACCTAGTTGTTTATCCTTGGCAGCCTCTCTTATGGGGAAATGTAGTCTAGTGATTCCATGAGCCATAGTAGTCTGCTACAGCCCGGTTCACCGGAGTCCTGCTAGCCCAGCACTACTGCTCAGGACACTTGACTGGCCGGCATGTGTTTCACTTCGTTCTTGTGCCTGTTCCTTCGGGGAAATGTCACGCGGTGACATCCGGAGTCCTGCCTAGCCTGCTACAGCCCGGGTTACCGGTGAAGGAAATATGCCCTAGAGGCAATAATAAAGTTATTATTTATTTCCTTATATCATGATAAATGTTTATTATTCATGCTAGAATTGTATTAACCGGAAACATAATACATGTGTGAATACATAGACAAATAGAGTGTCACTAGTATGCCTCTACTTGACTAGCTCGTTAATCAAAGATGGTTATGTTTCCTAACCATGAACAAAGAGTTGTTATTTGATTAACGAGGTCACATCATAAGTTGAATGATCAGATTGACATGACCCATTCCATTAGCTTAGCACCCGATCGTTTAGTATGTTGCTATTGTTTTCTTCATGACTTATACATGTTCCTATAACTATGAGATTATGCAACTCCCGTTTGCCGGAGGAACACTTTGGGTACTACCAAACGTCACAACGTAACTGGGTGATTATAAAGGAGTACTACATGTGTTTCCAATGGTAGATGTTGGGTTGGCGTATTTCGAGAATAGGATTTGTCACTCCGATTGTCGGAGAGGTATCTCTAGGCCCTCTCGGTAATGCACATCACTTAAGCCTTGCAAGCATTACAACTAATGAGTTAGTTGCGAGATGATGTATTACGGAACGAGTAAAGAGACTTGCCGGTAACGAGATTGAACTAGGTATTGGATACCGACGATCGAATCTCGGGCAAGTAACATACCGATGACAAAGGGAACAACGTATGTTGTTATGCGGTCTGACTGATAAAGATCTTCGTAGAATATGTAGGAGCCAATATGGGCATCCAGGTCCCGCTATTGGTTATTGACCGGAGACGTGTCTCGGTCATGTCTACATTGTTCTCGAACCGTAGGGTCCGCACGCTTAAGGTTTCGATGACAGTTATATTATGAGTTTATGAGTTTTGATGGACCGAAGGAGTTCGGAGTCCCGGATGTGATCACGGACATGACGAGGAGTCTCGAAATGGTCGAGATGTAAAGATTGATATATTGGAAGCCTATGTTTGGACATCGGAAGTGTTCCGGGTAAAATCGGGATTTTACCGGATTACCGGAACCCCCCGGGAGCCAAATGGGCCAACATGGGCCTTAGTGTAAAGTTGAAAGGGCAACCCACATAGGACTCTCCTGTGCCTCCTCTCCTGGCCGGCCAGCCCTCCCCCTCTCATCCTTTATATACGGGGGCAGGGGACACCTCTAGACACACAAGTTGATCATTGAGATCGTTCCTTAGCCGTGTGCGGTGCCCCCTGCCACCATATTCCACCTCGATCATATTGTTGTAGTGCTTAGGCGAAGCCCCGCGACAGTAGAACATCAAGATCGTCACCACACCGTCGTGCTGGCGGAACTCCTCCCCGAAGCTTTGCTGGATCGGAGCCCGGGGATCGTCATCGAGCTGTACGTGTGCTAAGAACTCGGAGGTGCCGGAGTAACGGTGCTTGGATCGGTCGGATCGGGAAGAAGACGTACGACTACTTCCTCTACATTGTGTCAATGCTTCCGTTGCGATCTACAAGGGTACGTAGATCAGACTCTCCCCCTCGTTGCTATGCATCACCATGATCTTGCGTGTGCGTAGGAAATTTTTTGAAATTACTACGTTCCCCAACAGTGGCATCCGAGCCTAGGTTTTATGGTTTGATGTTATTTGCACGAGTAGAACACAAGTGAGTTGTGGGTGATACAAGTCATACTGCCTACCAGCATGTCATACTTTGGTTCGGCGGTATTGTTGGACGAGACGACCCGGACCAACCTTACGCGTACGCTTACGCGAGACCGGTTCCCTCGACGTGCTTTGCACATAGATGGCTTGTGGGCGACTGTCTCTCCAACTTTAGTTGAACCGAGTGTGGCTACGCCCGGTCCTTGAGAAGGTTAAAACGGAGTCTATTTGACAAACTATCGTTGTGGTTTTGATGCGTAGGTGAGATGAGTTCTTGCTTAAGCCCGTAGCAGCCACGTAAAACTTGCAACAACAAAGTAGAGGACGTCTAACTTGTTTTTGCAGGGCATGTTGTGATGTGATATGGTCAAGGCATGATGCTGATTTTATTGTATGAGATGATCATGTTTTGTAACCAAGTTATCGGCAACTGGCAGGAGCCATATGGTTGTCGCTTTATTGTATGCAATGCAATCGCGATGTAATGCTTTACTTTATTACTAAGCGGTAGTGATAGTCGTGGAAGCATAAGATTGGCGAGACGACAACGATGCTACGATGGAGATCAAGGTGTCGCGCCGGTGACGATGGTGATCATGACAGTGCTTCGGAGATGGAGATCACAAGCACAAGATGATGATGGCCATATCATATCACTTATATTGATTGCATGTGATGTTTATCTTTTATGCATCTTATCTTGCTTTGATTGACGGTAGCATTATAAGATGATCTCTCACTAAATTATCAAGAAGTGTTCTCCCTGAGTATGCACCGTTGCCAAAGTTCGTCGTGCCTAGACACCACGTGATGATCGGGTATGATAAGCTCTACGTCCATCTACAACGGGTGCAAGCCAGTTTTGCACACGCAGAATACTCAGGTTAAACTTGACGAGCCTAGCATATGCAGATATGGCCTCGGAACACGGAGACCGAAAGGTCGAGCGTGAATCATATAGTAGATATGATCAACATAACGATGTTCACATTGAAAACTACTCCATCTCACATGATGATCGGTTATGGTTTAGTTGATTTGGATCACGTGATCACTTAGAGGATTAGAGGGATGTCTATCTAAGTGGGAGTTCTTAAGTAATATGATTAAATTGAACTTAAATTTATCATGAACTTAGTCCTGGTAGTATTTTGCAAATCATGTTGTAGATCAATAGCTCGCGTTGTTGCTTCCCTGTGTTTATTTTGATATGTTCCTAGAGAAAATTGTGTTGAAAGATGTTAGTAGCAATGATGCGGATTGGATCCGTGATCTGAGGTTTATCCTCATTGCTTCACAGAAAAATTATGTCCTTGATGCACCGTTAGGTGACAGACCTATTGCAGGAGCAGATGCAGACGTTATGAACGTTTGGCTAGCTCAATATGATGACTACTTAATAGTTTAGTGCACCATACTTAATGGCTTAGAATGGGGACTTCAAAGACGTTTTGAACGTCATGGACCATATGAGATGTTCCAGAAGTTGAAGTTAATATTTCAAGCAAATACCCGAGTTGAGAGATATGAAGTCTCCAACAAGTTCTATAGCTAAAAGATGGAGGTGAATCGCTCAACTAGTGAGCATGTGCTCAGATTGTCTGGGTACTACAATCGCTTGAATCAAGTGGGAGTTAATCTTCCAGATAAGATAGTGGTTGACAGAATTCTCTAGTCACCATCACCAAGTTAGTAGAACTTCGTGATGAACTATAATATGCAAGGGATAACGGAAACAACTCCCAAGCTCTTCGTGATGCTGAAATCAACGAAGGTAGAAATCAAGAAAAACATCAAGTGTTGATGGTTGACAAGACCACTAGTTTCAAGAAAAGGGCAAAGAGAAGAAGGGGAACTTCAAGAAGAACGGCAAGCAAGTTGCTGCTCAAGTGAAGAAGCCCAAGTCTGGTCCTAAGCCTGGGACTAAGTGCTTCTACTGCAAAGGGACTGGTCATTGGAAGCGGAACTACCCCAAGTGATTGGCGGATAAGAAGGATGGCAAAGTGAACATAATTATATTTGATATACATGTTATTGATGTGTACTTTACTAATGTTTATAGCAACCCCTCAGTATTTGATGCTAGTTCAGTTGCTAAGAGTAGTAACTCAAAACGGGAGTTGCAGAATGAACAGAGACTAGTTAAGGGTGAAGTGACAATATGTGTTGGAAGTGGTTCCAAGATTGATATGATCATCATCACACTCCCTATACTTTCAGGATTAGTGTTGAACCTAAATAAGTGTTATTTGGTGTTTGCATTGAGCATGAATATGATTTGATCATGTTTATTGTAATACGGTTATTCATTTAAGTAAAAGAATAAATTGTTGTTCTGTTTACATGAATAAAACCTTATATGGTTACACACCCAATGAAAATAGTTCATTGGATCTCGATCTTAGTGATACACATATTCATAATATTGAAACCAAAAGATGCGAAGTTAATAATGATAGTGCAACTTATTTGTGGCACTGCCGTTTAGGTCATATTGGTGTAAAGCGCATAAAGAAACTCCATGCTGATGGGCTTTTGGAATCACTTGACTATGAATCAGTTGATGCTTGCGAACCGTGCCTCATGGGCAAGATGACTAAGACTCTGTTCTTCAGAACAATGGAGCGTGCAAAAGATTTGTTGGAAATCATACATACTGATGTATGTGGTCCGATGAATATTGAGGCTCACGATAGATATCATTATTTTCTGATCTTCACAGATGATTTGAGCAGATATGAGTATATCTACTTAATGAAACATAAGTCTGAAACATTTGAAAAGTTCAAAGAATTTCAGAGTGAAGTGAAAAATCATCGTGACAAGAAAATAAAGTTTCTACGATCTGATCGCGGAGACAAATATTTGAGTTACGAGTTTGGTCTTCAATTAAAACAATGTGGAATAGTTTCACAAACTCATGCCACATGGAACACCACAGCATGATGGTGTGTCCGAACGTCAGAACTGTACTTTATTGGATATAGTGCAATCTATGATGTATCTTACTGATCTACCACTATCGTTTTGGGGTTATGCATTAGAGATAGTTGCATTCACGTTAAATAGGGCACCATCTAAATCCGTTGAGACGACACCATGTGAACTATGGTTTGGCAAGAAACCTAAGCTGTCGTTTCTTAAAATTTGGACTTGCGATGCTTATGTGAAAAAGTTTCATCTCGATAAGCTCAAACTCAAATCGGAGAAATATGTCTTCATAGGATACCCAAAGGAGACAGTTGGGTACACCTTCTATCACAGATCCGAAGGCAAGACATTCGTTGCTAAGAATGGATCCTTTCTAGAGAAGGAGTTTCTCTCGAAAGAAGTGAGTGGGAGGAAAGTAGAAAAGTTGATAAGGTAATTGTACCTTCTCCCTTATTGGAAAATAGTTCATCACAGAAAAATGTTCCTGTGACTACTACACCAATTAGTGAAGAAGCTAATGATGATGATCATGTAACTTCAGATCAAGTTACTACCGAATCTCGTAGGTAAACCAGAGTGAGATCCGCACCAGAGTGGTATGGTAATCTAGTTCTGAAAGTCATGCTGCTAGATCATGATGAACCTACGAACTATGAAGAAGCGATGGTGAGCCCAGATTCCGCAAAGTGGCTTGAAGCCATGAAATCTGAGATGGGATTCATGCATGAAAACAAAGTATGGACTTTGGTTGACTTGCCCGGTGATCGGCAAGCCATAGAAAATAAATGGATCTTCAAGAGGAAGACGGACGTTGATAGTAGTGTTACTATCTACAAAGCTAGAATTGTCGCAAAAGGTTTTCGACAAGTTCAAAGTGTTGACTACGATGAGAGTTTCTCACTCGTATCTATGCTTAAGTGTGTCCGAATCATGTTAGTAATTGCCGCATTTTATGAAATCTGGCAAATGGATAAACAAAACTGCATTCCTTAATGGATTTATTAAAGAAGAGTTGTATATGATGCAACAGAAGGTTTTGTCAATCCGAAAGGTGCTAACAAAATGTGCAAGCTCCAGCGATCCATCTGTGGACTGGTGCAAGCATCTCGGAGTTGGAATATACGCTTTGATGAGTTGATCAAAGCATATAGTTTTATACAGACTTGCGGTGAAGCCTGTATTTACAAGAAAGTGAGTGGGAGCACTACAACATTTCTAATAAGTATATGTGAATGACATATTGTTGATCGGAAATAATGTAGAATTATTCTGTAAAGCATAAAGGAGTGTTTGAAAGGAGTTTTTCAAAGAAAGACTTCGATGAAGCTGCTTACATATTGAGCTTCAAGATCTATAGAGATAGATCAAGACGCTTGATAAGTTTTTTCAATGAGTACATACCTTGACAAGATTTTGAAGTAGTTCAAAATGGAACAGTCAAAGAAAGAGTTCTTGCCTGTGTTACAAGGTGTGAAATTGAGTAAGACTCAAAACCCGACCACAGCAGAAGATAGAAAGAGAATGAAAGTCATTCCCTATGCCTTGGCCATAGGTTCTATAAAGTATGCCATGTTGTGTACCAGATCTATTGTATACCCTACACTGATTTTGGCAAGGGAGTACAATAGTGATCTAGGAGTAGATCACTAGACAGCGGTCAAAATTATCCTTAGTGAAATAAGGATATGTTTCTCGATTATGGACGTGACAAAAGGTTCGTCGTAAAGGGTTACGCTGATGCAAATTTTGACACTAATCTAGATGACTCTAAGTCTCGGTCTAGATATATATTGAAAGTGGGAGCAATTAGCTAGAGTAGCTCCATGCAGAGCATTGTTGACATAGAAATTTGCAAAATACATGTGGATCTGAATGTGGCAGACCCGTTGACTAAGATTCACTCACAAGCAAAACATGATCACACCTTAGTATTCTTTGGGTGTTAATCACATAGCAATGTGAACTAGATTACTGAATCTAGTAAACCCTTTGGGTGTTGGTCACATGGTGATGTGAACTATGGGAGTTAATCACATGATGATGTGAACTATCGATGTTAATCACATGGTGATGTGATCTAGATTATTGACTCTAGTGCAAGTGGGAGACTGAAGGAAATATGCCCTAGAGGCAATAATAAAGTTATTATTTATTTCCTTATATCATGATAAATGTTTATTATTCATGCTAGAATTGTATTAACCGGAAACATAATACATGTGTGAATACATAGACAAATAGAGTGTCACTAGTATGCCTCTACTTGACTAGCTCGTTAATCAAAGATGGTTATGTTTCCTAACCATGAACAAAGAGTTGTTATTTGATTAACGAGGTCGCATCATTAGTTGAATGATCTGATTGACATGACCCATTCCATTAGCTTAGCACCCGATCGTTTAGTATGTTGCTATTGCTTTCTTCATGACTTATACATGTTCCTATAACTATGAGATTATGCAACTCCCGTTTGCCGGAGGAACACTTTGGGTACTACCAAACGTCACAACGTAACTGGGTGACTATAAAGGAGTACTACAGGTGTTTCCAATGGTAGATGTTGGGTTGGCGTATTTTGAGAATAGGATTTGTCACTCCGATTGTCGGAGAGGTATCTCTAGGCCCTCTCGGTAATGCACATCACTTAAGCCTTGCAAGCATTACAACTAATGAGTTAGTTGTGAGATGATGTATTACGGAACGAGTAAAGAGACTTGCCGGTAACGAGATTGAACTAGGTATTGGATACCGACGATCGAATCTCGGGCAAGTAACATACCAATGACAAAGGGAACAACGTATGTTGTTATGCGGTCTGACCGACAAAGATCTTCATAGAATATGTAGGAGCCAATATGGGCATCCAGGTCCCGCTATTGGTTATTGAACGGAGACGTGTCTCGGTCATGTCTACATTGTTCTCGAACCGTAGGGTCCGCACGCTTAAGGTTTCGATGACAGTTATATTATGAGTTTATGAGTTTTGATGTACCGAAGGAGTTCGGAGTTCTGGATGTGATCACGGACATGACGAGGAGTCTCAAAATGATCGAGATGTAAAGATTGATATATTGGAAGCCTATGTTTGGACATCGGAAGTGTTCCGGGTAAAATCGGGATTTTACCGGATTACCGGGAGGGTTACCGAAACACCCCGGGAGCCAAATGGGCCAACATGGGCCTTAGTGGAAAGTTGAAAGGGCAGCCCACGTAGGACTCTCCTGCGCCTCCTCTCCTGGCCGGCCAGCCCTCCCCCTCTCATCCTTTATATACGGGGGCAGGGGACACCTCTAGACACACAAGTTGATCATTGAGATCGTTCCTTAGCCGTGTGCGGTGCCCCCTGCCACCATATTCCACCTCGATCATATCGTTGTAGTGCTTAGGCGAAGCCCTGCGACAGTAGAACATCAAGATCGTCACCACACCGTCGTGCTGGCGGAACTCCTCCCCGAAGCTTTGCTGGATGGGAGCCCGGGGATCGTCATCGAGCTGTACGTGTGCTAAGAACTCGGAGGTGCCGGAGTAACGGTGCTTGGATCGGTCGGATCGGGAAGAAGACGTACGACTACTTCCTCTACGTTGTGTCAACGCTTCCGTTGCGATCTACAAGGGTACGTAGATCAGACTCTCCCCCTCGTTGCTATGCATCACCATGATCTTGCGTGTGCGTACGAAATTTTTGAAATTACTACGTTCCCCAACAATCGGAGGCCTGTTAGCCCAGTGCTTCAGCCCGGATTCACACGTTGTATGCCTGTCCCCATGGGTTCGTGCCGCTTTGGGTTCACGACTAACCATGTCGGCCCGGGTTCTTTGTCATATGGATGCTAGCGACACTATCATATACGTGAGCCAAAAGGCGCAAACGGTCCTGGGCCAGGTAAGGTGGCACCCGTGGGAATACCGTGCGTGAGGCCACAAAGTGATATGATGTGTTACATTCTAGATCGGTGTGACCTTGGATCGGGGTCCTGACAGCGTTGGTATCAGAGCCTGACTGCCTGTAGGATTACCAAGTCAAACTGGTCGAAGTCGTGTCTAGAGATGCCCTAGTTATATAAGGGAATTGATTGTGGATGGGAACGCAAGGCTCTTTTTACTTCTTATACCTCATGGCCTTCTGATCCGAGTCAACCTCTTCTCTTCTATGGGGGTTAAGAACTAGGCTTCTCTTCTATCTCTCAGGATGACGTGTTACTAAACCGTAGTTTCCTAGGATTGTTGAGTTCAAGCCTCAGTTCAGTTCCTACTACTTCCATATGTTCATAGCTGGCCTCAGAACCTTGATATTATGATGTTGTTAAGTGGTTATGCCACCATTTTTGCAGGTTGTCTCAAATTTTTTTGAGCAATTACAACCGTTATGCTGTCCGAGTCATCCGAGGTTTCTAAACAATCTGATGCATTTGCAAATCCCTTCTTTCCATTCCGATGTCTCTTTGGGCCAGTTTAACCACACTAATCGGTGAGTTGAGCTACTTTGTTGCCTCGACATATATGTTGGAGCTAGTATTATGACCCTAGGCATCTTAGAGGATCACTCACTAATCTAGCTATGTTTTGTGTTTCCAGTGTGATGAATCTGGCCACCATTCTTGAAAGCATCCTGTGATGCCATTTAGTATGTAGGTATTCTACTCCTGGGTTTTGAACCCAAAATTCACTCTACTTACCTCATGTGGATAGTGTTGCTCGTACCTTTAGGTTATTAGTAACTTTTGTGATAATCCTCAAGGTCCATGGTATTCCCTTCTTCCAAATACCATGAACCATTTTGGCAGAAGTTCTCTTGAACCGAAAGATCACAACAAGAGTGCTCTCAATGAGTTTCCTATCCTATGTTGTGAATCTGCCAGTCCTGCCTTTCCGCATGGGTTATCCGGGAGAAATGTTGAACTTGGTTCAACATACTAATCTATGCACCCACAACTCAGAAAATCATATGTTCCTTTGGGTTGTTCCCTTTTAGTTTGCCTTCTGACCCTCGTCTATCAATTGATAGTTAGAAGTAGTCGTGCATTCATGTTCATCAGTGCCTTCTACTTCTGTGGTCCGTCAAGCCATTCTATTCGGAATGACTAGGAGAAACAAACTCCAGTACCTCATCCATATCTAGGATTGGATCAAAGCAATTGTATTCCGCGGATGAAAATGCCAAACCCGCTTTTCCTCTGCTGTACCTTGGAGTGTTACCATCTTTATGTCAAGAGTGTCATGAGAATTGCACCACCTCTTATGAATTTTTGACGCAGTAATACTTCTTGCCATCATTGTTCATTCCTCGGTTCCTGTGTTATTGTAACTGGAAGGCCGACAAGCGAACCGTGATGTGCGAAATCAATACTCCTAGCAACTCCATTGCTTGGTAGTTAATGGACAACACTCTCGTTCTTAGTGTGCTGGTTATTGAATTATCATTCTAAGACTGATCGTGCTACCTAGTCCATATTTCTGGTGCACACTTCGATCAATGAGTTAGGATTGTGCCAATCCCTCACTCTTTTGATCATATCATCTTGCCCTAAAAAGCAAGGTTGTTCTCGAACTTAGTAACATACCGGTGGTTCATGATTTTCTGAATATCTTCTCGGAAGTATTACCAGGTTGTCCCCTAACTGATATGTTGAGCTCATGATCAAGTTGGTTTCTTGTAACCACCCCTTCTCCAAGAATCTGTGTTGGATACCCTGAGCTAGTTGGTTAAGCTAAACAACAACTTGGAGAGTTGGAAGATAAAAGCTGACTTAGTTCATCACTAAGGGATATATTTTGTATGCGTGTGTGTGTGTCGAAGAAAGATGATATTTCCATCGATTGTTCCTCTGGATCGGTTGTTGAATCTATCGTCTTATCAAACCTTGATTTGAATGTGGGCTATCTCAAGTCAAATCAGAACCAACAATGTTCGTAATGTTGTTTTACTTGTGGTTGATCCCTCGAGCATACACCATTACATCCTTTGGTCTGACCAATGCTACCACCGTGTTCACATGATGGTGGAAGTCCAGTGATATGGAAACCTAGATGAATTGTTGTTGAGCCCATCGACAACATCCATGTCCTCTCCATGATTTTGTCAAACATTAAGTGAGTGTTGGAAACTTTTGAAAGCATCTCTTCATGCTAGCTCATGAAGCATATGTTGGATGAAAGAAGTGACTTCCCCTGATTCACGTGCATTTGGTGCAAGCTGCCGCCGTGAGTTCAAGAAAGTTAGTTTTGCTTCCTATGGAATCATCCCAAGTCAGTCATGCACGTGCGAAGTATTCCATGGTCTGATAGACTGATCATCTTCATTCCATATGAATTCCATAGCACACTAAGCCACTGATTGACCTGTTCCAGGGAAAGGAGTTGTTGTGCTATCCTAGGTCATGCACAAAATTTCGATATCCTCAATGATGGTTCCCCACCAGAACTCGGTAGTGTTTTATTATAAGACTACCATGGTGTCATATTTGTCTGGGACAATGTGTTCACATGTTGTAGCAGAACCAGCTCATGTTTTGGAGCTTGCTATCGCAGTTCATTCCCCGAGAATCTCGCAACGTCGTCTCGTCGCTTTGTGTTGCAAACTTTCATTTTTCTTTCTAGACGTGATGAGTCTGGAGTATCCTGACACCAACCAAATCTGAATCTCAGGCAGATATGATGGTGGGAGCATTTTCCAAGAACGATAATATTGGTCCCTCGATAACCGGTAAAGTGGATGTCGTGGCCAACACATCCAGTCGGAAGACCTATTATTGTAGTATCTTGTTTGAAGAAGTTGGCCACCTCCCCATAAGGATTTCGTAGGATTTACCTGTTGGGGAACGCAGTAATTTCGAAAATTTTCCTACGCACACGCAAGATCATGGTGATGCACAGCAATGAGAGGGGAGAGTGTTGTCTACGTACCAACGTAGACCGACTGCGGAAGCGATCACACAACATAGAGGAAGTAGTCGTACGTCTTCTTCCCGATCCGACCGATCCAAGCACCGTTACTCCGGCACCTCCGAGTTCTTAGCACACGTTCAGCTCGATGACGTTCCTCGGGCTCCGATCCAGCAAAGCGTCGAGGAAGAGTTCCGTCAGCACGACGGCGTGATGACGATCTTGATGTACTACCGACGCAGGGCTTCGCCTAAGCACTGTAACGGTATGATCGAGGTGGAATTTGGTGGCAGGGGCACCGCACACGACTAAGGAACGATCTCAAGGATCAACTTGTGTGTCTTGGGGTGCCCCCTGCCCCCGTATATAAAGGTTGGAGGAGGGGGAGCCGGCCGGCCAGGGAGAGGGAGGCGCAAAGGGAGTCCTACTCCCACCGGGAGTAGGACTCCCCCCTCCAATCCTAATCCTATTAGGACTCCCGGGGGGGAAAGGAGAGAGAGGGGGGCCGGCCCCTTCTCCTAGTCCTACTAGGACTTGGGGAAGGGGGGGGGCGCACGGCTAGGCTGTGGGCTGCCCCTTCTCTCTTTTCCACTAAGGCCCAATAGGCCCATTAGTCTCCCGGGGGGTTCCGATAACCCTCCCGGTATTTCGGTAAAATCCCGATTTCACCCGGAACACTTCCTATGTCCAAACATAGGCTTCCAATATATCAATCTTTACGTCTCGACCATTTCGAGACTCCTCGTCATGTCCGTGATCTCATCCGGGACTCCGAACAACCTTAGGTACATCAAAATGCATAAACTCATAATAACTGTCATCGTAACGTTAAGCGTGCGGATCCTACGGTTCGAGAACAATGTAGACATGACCGAGACACGTCTCCGGTCAATAACCAATAGCGGGACCTGGATGCCCATATTGGCTCCTACATATTCTATGAAGATCTTTATCGGTCAGACCGCATAACAACATACGTTGTTCCCTTTGTCATCGGTATGTTACTTGCCCGAGATTCGATCGTCGGTATCCAATACCTAGTTCAATCTCGTTACTGGCAAGTCTCTTTACTCGTTCCGTAATACATCATCTCACAACTAACATATTAGTTGCAGTGCTTGCAAGGCTTATGTGATGTGCATTACCGAGAGGGCCCAGAGATACCTCTCCGACAATCGGAGTGACAAACCCTAATCTCGAAATACGCCAACCCAACATCTACCATTGGAGACACCTGTAGTACTCCTTTATAATCACCCAGTTACGTTGTGACGTTTGGTAGTACCCAAAGTGTTCCTCCGGTAAACGGGAGTTGCATAATCTCATAGTTATAGGAACATGTATAAGTCATGAAGAAAGCAATAGCAACATACTAAACGATCGGGTGCTAAGCTAATGGAATGGGTCATGTCAATCAGATCATTCAACTAATGATGTGACCTCGTTAATCAAATAACAACTCTTTGTTCATGGTTAGGAAACATAACCATCTTTGATTAACGAGCTAGTCTAGTAGAGGCATACTAGTGACACTCTGTTGGTCTATGTATTCACACATGTATTATGTTTCCGGTTAATACAATTCTAGCATGAATAATAAACATTTATCATGATATAAGGAAATAAATAATAACTTTATTATTGCCTCTAGGGCATATTTCCTTCATTACCTCCATAGTTAATCCTTACAGATTCTTGTGCTCCCGAAGTCTGACCTTTTACTCGATATTCTATATATCAAACCATATCTATAAATGGGTTATCCTAGCACATCAAGGAGAACATTAGAGGCGGAGTGCTAAATGTCTCTCGGTCGATCATCCAGATTTCGTTCCCTTGGCCTCGCTAAGGTGAAATCTGAGAAAGGGGTGTCTTTCTATGCATCTGCATTGTCCATCACTATTTGTCAAGGTAGTAAGATGTGTTTCCAGGATCCTTGACACGGATACTGGTAAAACCTTGATTAATACGGAAATGCTCAAGTTCTTGAGAGCACGCGTAAGCACTAGGATTTATCATCGGCATTAACTGGGATCCGTTCTCAGTTTCTTCTATTTTGCCATAACCTTTCAAACAGTGGAATATCTTTCTACTGTTGAGCTCTTCCCCAGTTACCAAAATCATTCCCAACATTTGCATTTTGTTTCCAGCTTGCACCTCAGTAGTTTTGTTCAGGATCATCTTCAAAAGTGGACTTACCATGGGTCCCATCCATTTCCGATGATAAGCAAATCATCCATTGTGTTGTCTTCAACAAGATAGTCCACATCATCCATCCTAGTCGGAGTATGCCATTCTTTCGAACCCCTTCCAACGATCGATTGTGATTACCTCAGGCTGGTATAAAGAGTTCCAATGATCTTTGTATCAAAAGTAATTCTTTCTGCCACTTAAGGTAATAATTTTACGAGTCACCTCCCCTAAGGTGCCCCGTTGTGGAATCATGACGATCAATCTCCTCGCTACCTTGAAACCATACACCATCCTACTCTAGCGTGGTTTGTTGCCTACCAAATTGAGACCTTGTCATCTGCTTCTTTTCATGGATTCTGATATGTGCTTTGTGTCTCAACTCAAGAGGTGTTCTTACGTCTCATTTCGTGAGTTGATCTTGTATCCACTCTTGTGAGGTTGTCTTGCTCTCTTGTCGCCATGTTGGATGAAGTTCTCGAAGCAAAGATGTCAAGATCAATATGATGCAATGAATCAACATCTTCGAGAAGACCAGTTGGATCATGAAGATCGTGTTGTTAGCTTTGTGTCCCCTCTGTCTTCTTACCTCACGACTTGAATCTGGAGACGAGATTCTTGTTTAGTGGGGGTGAGTTGTCACAACCCTAGAACTCCTTGTATTTAGTTGCATCCGAGATCATCTATGCATCATGTTAAATTTCTGAAACTTGAATTGAGGATTGTTGAAACCTCAGAAAACTGATTAAAAGAAGGGCAATCACCTTTTAAATTGCAATCAGTGAATCCAAAATGCCCTAGAAATATTTCTGACAATTTTGGGAAGAGTTATAAATCAAACCAAAATTTTGGAACATTTCTAAGGAATTATTTGGGCTCTGATTTTAAATCAATAATTATTTGAATTGGACTTATATCTACTATTAAATAAATATATGTCCAATAATTCTGAAATATTTTATGGAGCTTTGGTTTAATTCTTTTAGCTTCTAAAAATATTTCAAGAAGCACCAAAATTGATTTGGTTTCAAAACCAAATTCAAAACAAACCTACAAAATAGAAAACAGAACAGAATTAGATAAATTAGAAAGAGAGAGAGGGAGAAGGACTCACCTGGGTCTTCTTACCTGGCGGCCCAACAAATCAACCCAGCCCACCAGGGGCATCTTTGTCTTCAACCTCTGCCTACTGGCAGAGGCAAGGCCAAGCACGGCGCCATGGCGCACCACGCCGGCAGCTGCCTGCCTGGCTCCTCCTCGTCGCGCCTAGACAGCGCCATGACACCCCCTGGCCTCCTCTCACTTTCCCCTCCTTCCTCTGCTTCGCCCCCTTCCTCTGGCCTCTCCTCCTCGCGCCGCCGAGCACACCCGAGACCACCGACGCTGTTCGCCGCGCTCACCGCCACCCCCTCACCTCTGCGACGCGGCCCTGAGCTCTGCCGTGCCTTCCTCGTCCTCCACCACGTCTCACGCGACCGGAAGAGCCCCTACACGTCGCCACTGTCGTCATCATCACCGACGGCCACCGGAGATCGCCACCGCCGATTCGACACCTCCGAGCGTCCCCGGGCCCGCTAACCATCCCTACGGCACCGACGTGAGCTCCGCCACCGTTTTCCCCTTATCCCCGTGGCATGTAGCTCGCTGTAGCATCACTCTCCGCCGTGCCCTCGAGCTTCACGCCGCCGGCAAAGTCGTCACCGTGGCTAGAGCAAGCCCAGCTTGCCCCTGAGCACATCATCGCGCTCGTGCTGCTCCCAGGAGCCGAACTAGCCCACCCGTTTGTCCCACTGTGCACCACAACGCCGATTCCAAGCACGCCCGAAGTCCGGCAGCCGCTAAGCTCAACGCCAGCGAGGATTACGGCCACCCCAGCTCGCCCCGTTTGCACCATTGGATGCGCGGGATCACCATCTTTCCGTAGAGCCCAACGGCGCCTCGAATGGTTCCCTGTAGCGCCTTCCCGAGCCACCCCGCCATTTCTGTCGTTGCTGGCGACAAGCCGTCGGCGAGATTCCGGTGACGCTGACGTGGCGCCGTCATTAGGGGCTAATAGCCCAGCTAATTAACCCTCTCTCACACTGACAGATGGGCCCCACTCTCTGATTAACCTGGTTTAGTTTTTGTTTAGTTTTAACTAACCACAAGGGCCCCACATGTCAGTTTGACCTGGCCACGTCACCTGTTGACCGGACCCCACCTGTCAGCAACACTAACTGGCCCTGAGTCACTGACCAGTGGGCCCTATTGGTCAGGTTTGACCTGGACTGACCCCGTTGACCTAATGACATCATAGTGACATCATGCTGACGTAGTAAAGCTTTTCTGGGATTTTAAATAAATCAGAAATGATTTATTCATTTCAGAAAATTGCCTAAACTTCTAAAAATCATAGAAATTCAACCGTAACTCCAAATGATATAATTTATATATGAAAAATTGTCAGAAAAATTCAAGGAATCCATCTGTACCATTTCCATGCTTGTTTGAGAAAGTTAACCTCACTGTTTAGGATGAAACATGTTTAGGGCAAATTTCATAATAGGGTTGGAGTTGGATTTTGATATAGTCTTGAATTCCACTTCAATTAAAATGACTTTTTGTTGCATTAGCCCAAATCACAACATATTGCCATGTCATGATCATGGATCATATTGTTGCATTGCATTGATTGTATTCTTCCTTGTTTGCCGGTAATTGCCCCCTCTTAGTAGACGTTGTTTCCGACGACGAGATCGATGACACCAATGAAGAGCTATACTATCTTCAGAAGTGCCAGGCAAGCACAACCCCCGTGTTCATTCCGATACAAGCCCACTCTCTCGCTCCTGCTCTCTTTTACTGCATTAGGACAACAACGATTCATCTGTTACTTGTTGCGATAGTTGAACCCCTTATCCTCTGCATGACCTGTCATTGCCATAGTAATTAGATGAAACCCACTAGCATGAGTAGGAGTTGTTTGAGCCCTGATGTGCCTACTCATTCATGCTTGTTTGTCATGCCTGCTACTGCTTAGAGTTGAGTCAGGTCTGATTCATCGGGGATGGATCGGAGGTGTGTAAACATGTCCTACTGTGTGTGAGCTAAGTGTGTGAACACGTTTTGGTAAAGGTAGCGGTGAGAGGCCATGTAGGAGTATATGGTGGGTTGTCTCATTGAAACTGTCCTCAGGAACTGAGTTCTGTGTTTGTGATCCATGAAACAGCTACTACCACACGTTGGGCCCTTAAATATGACCCCGCTCGACTTACTGACCCCTCTCGTCCTCTGTCCAGGAGTTGCAATTAGTTTCTGGTGTGTTTATAGGATATGTGTTGGCAGCCGTGCGTAGCGCTGACCCTAGGGGTGCGCTATGATGCGGTAGATACACTGTGGCACGGTGTACCGGGCGCCCGTTTGGTGTCTTGGGAACCCTGCACACATCGTTTGGGGTTGTGAGCGAAACTCCGGCCGGATCTCCTCGCGGATGGAACCCGAATAGGCGATAAACCTGGACTAGAGACTTGTGTGGTTAGTCAGGTCGTGGTCTACACCCACGTTGGTTTTCGCTTGAAGTCTGCCGAGCACATGTCGTGTGCAGACGCTAAGTGGTGGAAACATGTGTGACGAAGTACACCCCTGCAGGGTTATAAATGATCTATTCGAATAGCCGTGTCCGCAGTAAAGGACTTTTGGGTTGCCTATAACAGTTCATAGACAAGTGAAAGTGGATACTCTAAAACTCGCAAGATAAGCGTGAGTGCTATGGATGGCCTTCTCGTAGGGAGACGAGAGCGGATCCATAGTGGTGTATTGAATGGTGAATATGTGGACTCGTGTGTGCCACCTCAAAAGAGTTGCTTGCAGTCGTAGTTCAGATAGCCACTGAGTCAAAGTTGGCTTGCTGCAGTTAAACTCCACCACCCCCCCCCCTTGTTGATACCGATGCATATGTAGCTAGTTCTGATGTAAGTCTTGCTGAGTACCTTTGTACTCACGTTTGCTTAATTTATGTTTTGCAAAGAGATTTCAGTCTTGCTAGTAGTTTTGCGTGGACTTCGATGTTTAGCTTGATACCTCAGCTACGATCTTGTGCCCTCGGCAGGATCTGGTAGATAGACAGGCTTCTTAGCCTTTTTCATTTGTAGATGTCTGTACTCAGACATGTTAAGCTTTCGCATGTGCTTTGCATTGTATGCTATGATTGTTGGGTCATGAGACCCATGTTTGTAATACCTCGCTCCTCGGAGCCTAATGAATAAATACCTGAGTTGTAGAGTTATGTTGTGATGCCATGTTGTATTTACACATATCGAGCATATTGTGTGTATGATTAAAATGCTTGGTATGTGTGGGATCCGACAACCTAGTTGTTTATCCTTGGCAGCCTCTCTTATGGGGAAATGTAGTCTAGTGATTCCATGAGCCATAGAAGTCTGCTACAGCCCGGTTCACCGGAGTCCTGCTAGCCCAGCACTACTGCTCAGGACACTTGACTGGCCGGCATGTGTTTCACTTTGTTCCTGTGTCTGTTCCTTCGGGGAAATGTCACGCGGTGACATCCGGAGTCCTGCCTAGCCTGCTACAGCCCGGGTTACCGGAGGCCTGTTAGCCCAGTGCTACAGCCCGGATTCACACGTTGTTGACCGACATGCTCGAGGTTGATTCATGTATGCCTGTCCCCATGGGTTCGTGCCGCTTTGGGTTCACGACTAACCATGTCGGCCCGGGTTCTTTGTCATATGGATGCTAGCGACACTATCATATACGTGAGCCAAAAGGCGCAAACGGTCCCGGGCCAGGTAAGGTGGCACCCGTGGGAATACCGTGCATGAGGCCACAAAGTGATATGATGTGTTACATGCTAGATCGGTGTGACCTAGGATCGGGGTCCTGACAGTGGCACCGAGATGCAAAACTGTATACAGTTGTTGCAACTCGGTGTGACCGAATGGTTCAAATCGGTTGCACTGAGATCGAAAACCTAGATCAACTTAATGATCTCGGTAGGACCAAAAGTAGGGTATCGGTCAGACCGAGAATCACAAAGAGGTTTTGGATGTTTAAGTCTATGACGAATCAGGGACTCCGAGCGCTCCTCACACAGAGTGGTTCGAATCTGACTTGATCAAATTTTGTGATGTAGCATGAATAGAGTTTGAGACGAGAAAAGCATAGATAGCTAGAGGAGGTTCTTAGGCATTCTTGTCCATCCACTTGGCAAAAGGAAATAAAGCCAAACAATCAAAACAACAAGTGGATGTCCTCGAATGAGTAAAATATGCAACCAACATGCTCACACAATAAGATGGCAAATGAAATATGTGACAAAGCATGCACCACCAATTCTAGCATTTATCAAGCAATTTGCGATGACTAGGTCATCTATATATGAGTATATTGACTTAGGAGTCAAGTGAGAACACTTGATCATAGGTCATACTCATTGTTTAAGCTCAAGTGGGGTTACCACTTTTACATAAAGCATTGTTGTGTTCACATCTTTAGAGTTGCTTTAGCTCAAGTCTTAGAGTAAAGCTCCCCCTAGATGTGATATCCCCCCTAAGAGGGATGAACTAACCTTCGGTTTTGTCGATGATGACTTCATGTAGATGTTGAAGATGTGGATGCTCAATGTTGATGTAGATCACTTGGAGCTATCCATTTGAGTGAATTGCACTTTCAATACCTACATGGGTTAGTCCCACAAGGAACAAACAAGGATATCCATAGACATAGAGTGATGCACACACAAGATGATGTCCATGAAAACTTTTAGGTTACCTTGTCCCTTGTCTTACCAACAAGAGGGTTTGTGACTCCTTGAACTAGTGCAAGATGTGGAAGTTGATTGCACTTGTTCTTGCCAAAATGATAAGAGTGAAGTATGTTGGCGGAGTCACCCTCAAGAACTCTCTAGTTCTTCTTCTTTTGGATCCACACCATCTTGATGGGAATCCTTGGAGTTGTAGTCGTACTTGATGAAGTGGAACTTGAAGTGGTCTTGGGAATCCACTTGACTAGGGTCTTAGGAGCTTCTTCAAATGCATCAATCTCCTCTTGAAGCTTGTCCTTGCCTTTTTGCTTGTAGTCTTGTGGTGGAAGATCATCTTGAGCTTGTGTCCCCTTGAAGGAAGTATCATACTTCTCTTGTTGAGGAACAAACTTTGTCTTGGGGTATTGATCTTCTTCCCACTCAACTCCATTGGCATTGAACTTTCGTTCAAAACCAACACCTTGATTCTTCCGGTGCATTCCTTGCTTGCGCACAATTTCCTCGAAATGCTTACTCCCGGCAAGGCTTTTGTACACTCCTTTCTCTACAATTCCCTTCAATAAGCTATTTTCTTGCTCAAGTGTAACTTGGCTAAGAGAATCATTAGTGGAATCAAGAGAATTACTAGAAGCAACAATATTGGATTTAGCATGATCATTATCACTACTAGAGGAAGAATCTTTCTTGTTCTTGTTACTAGACTTGACTTGAGGCATGTAAGTGGATAAGAGTAAACGCTTGGCAATGTAAGAAGAACTTTTCTTGCAGAGATCATCATTGATTGCTTTTAAAAACTCATGCTCTTGCTCAAGATTGAGCTTTTCAAAGCGTAATTTCTCATGAGCTCTTAAAAGTTCTCGATGATCTTCGAAGATAGTTTCATGAGCTAACTTAAGAGTGTTTAGTTCTTTAGTTAGAGCCTCAATCTTCTTCTTATCATTGTCATTCGTTTTATCTTGATTAGCATGATTAATTGACGTTTCATCATAGTATTCATCACTAGAGTTGTCGACAAGCAAATCATCATCACCTAACAAGTCATCTTCATCACTATTAAAATCAACATACTTGGGGTGTGTTACCTTAGGACCTTTGGCCATGAAGCATCTTCAATTCCTTCATTTGGTGAGTCAAATATGTCGTAGGAGTTGGATGACACAAGTGCTAGACCGGCAACACCTTCATCTTGAGTATCTTCGGAGTCGGAGTGATAACTTCTCTCGGAGTGGCTGTCGGAGTCGGAGCCGGATACCCATTCACCAACATGAGCTTGATGTCTTCATTTTGTGTAGCTCCTTGATGATTTTTCCTTCCTTTCCGAATCCTTGCTTCTCCGTGAGTATCTTCGTTCATAACGATCATCTCTACTCCTTCTCTCTCTTGGTGGTGAATCTTTGCTTCTTCTTTTTGGAGAGTCTTCTCTTCTCTTGTAGGGAGCCTTACACTCATTGGAATAGTGTCCGGGTCTTCCACAATTATAGCAGTTTCGCTCTCGACTAGAAGATCTTTTGTTATAGTAGGACCTTGACTTGGAGCTTCTATCTTTGCTTCTACTCTTGTAGAACTTGTTGAAGTTCTTCACCATTAAGCTCAATTCTTCGTTGAAGTTTTGTTTCTCACTTGATGATGTAGGGGCTTCACATGAGGCTTTGTAGGCACCACTTGATTTGTTGTGAAGTTCCTCTTTATCCTTAAGTGACATCTCATGAGCAACAATTCTTCCAATCACTTCCGTTGGCTTGAGATCTTTGTAATTGGGCATCATTTGGATCAATGTGCACACGGTATCATATTTTCCATCCAAGGCTCTTAGAATCTTCTTGATGATGAATCTATCGGTCATCTCTTCACTTCCTAAGCTGGCAATCTCATTTGTGATGAGAGCAAGCATAGAGTACATTTCAGCGACACCTTCACCATCCTTCATTTTGAACTTGTCAAGTTGACTTTGAAGCACATCCAACTTGGATTCCTTGACGGAGTCAGTACCTTCGTGCATATCAATCAAAGTGTCCCAAATTTCCTTTGCATTCTCAAGACGACTGATTTTGTTGAATTCTTCGGGGCACAATCCGTTGAAGAGAATATCACACACTTGAGCATTGTATTGCAACATCTTTAACTCATCTGCGGTAGCTTCACGGTTTGGTTCTCTCCCATCAAAGAAGTCACCTTGCAAACCAACACACACAATAGCCCAAACGACGGGGTTATGTCCAAGAATATGCATTTTCATTTTATCCTTCCAACTAGCAAAATTAGTACCATCAAAGTAAGGACCTCTACGGTGATAATTTCCCTCGCTAGACGCCATACTCTCCTAGGTTGTGAAACCAAGGCTATGACCACCAAACACTATGGAGATCAAAGCAAATGGAGACCAAAGCTCTGATACCACTTGTAGGATCGAAAGTATGTCTAGAGGGGGGTGATTAGACTACTTGACCAAATAAAAACTTAACCTTTTCCCAATTTTAGTTCTTGGCAGATTTTAGCTATTTTAGGACAAGTCAAGCAATCATCACACAATTCAAGCAAGCATGCAAAGAGTATATTGGCAACGGAAAGTAAAGCATGCAACTTGCAAGAATGTAAAGGGAAGGGTTTGGAGGATTCAAACGCAATTGGAGACACGGATGTTTTCCCGTGGTTCGGATTGGTGGTGCTATCCTACATCCACGTTGATGGAGACTTCAACCCATGAAGGGTAATGGTTGCGCGAGTCCAGGGAGGGCTCCACCCATGAAGGGTCCACGAAGTAGCAACCTTGTCTATCCCACCATGGCCATCGCCCACGAAGGACTTGCCTCACTAGTGGTAGATCTTCACGAAGTAGGCGATCTCCTTGCCCTTACAAACTCCTTGGTTCAACTCCACAATCTTGTCGGAGGCTCCCAAGTGACACCTAGCCAATCTAGGAGACACCACTCTCCAAGAAGTAACAAATGGTGTGTTGATGATGAACTCCTTGCTCTTGTGCTTCAAATGATAGTCTCCCCAACACTCAAACTCTCTCTCATAGGATTTGAATCTAGTGGAAAGAAGGTTTGAGTGGAAAGCAACTTGGGGAAGGCTAGAGATCAAGATTCATATGGTAGGAATGGAATATCTTGGTCTCAACACATGAGTAGGTGGTTCTCTCTCAGAACATATGAGTTGGAATTGTGTATGTGTTCTGATGGCTCTCTCCACGAATGAAGAGGAGGTGGAGGGGTATATATAGCCTCCACACAAAATCCAACCGTTACACACAATCTACCAATCTCGGTGGGACCGAATCAACAAACTCGGTCAGACCGAAAAGGTAAACCTAGTGACCGTTAGAGATTTTCGGTGGGACTGACATGCAACTCGGTAGGACCGATTCTGTTAGGGTTTGGGCATAACATAATCTCGGTGAGACCAATTACACAAACTTGGTGAGACCGATTTTGGTAATTAGCTAACCAGAGAGTTGGTCAGGCAAACTCGGTGGGACCGATTTGCTCTTTCGGTGAGACCGAAAAGTTACAAAAGGGAAACACAGATTTTACATTGCAATCTCGGTGGGACCGATTCGCTCTTTCGGTGAGACCGAAAAGTTACGAAAAGGAAACAGAGAGTTTTCATTGCAATCTCGGTGGGACCGATTCACTCTTTCAGTGAGACTGAAAAGTTACGAAAGGGAAACAGAGAGTTTGCAATCCCATCTCGGTGAGACCGAGATCCCTATCGGTAGAACCGAATTGCTAGGGTTTGGCAGTGGCTTATGACAAGTGAAACTCGGTGGCGCCGGATAGAAAGAATCGGTATGACCGAGTTTGGCTTAGGGTTTAGGTCATTTGTGGATATGGGAAAGTGGTTGAGGATTTTGGAGCATATCACTAAGCACATGAAGCAAGAGGCTCATTAAGCAACACCTCATCCCTCCTTGATAGTATTGGCTTTTCCTAAAGACTCAATGTGATCTTGGATCACTAAAATATAAAATTAAGAGTCTTGAGCTTTTGAGCTTGAGCCAATCCTTTGTCCTTAGCATTTTGAGGGTTCCACTTTCACATCCATGCCATGCCAATCATTGAGCTTTCCTGAAATAATCATCTTGGAATAGCATTAGCTCAATGAGCTATATGTTGTTATGAATTACCAAAACCACCTAGGGATAGTTGCACTTTCAGCTTGCTTACCGGGCGCGGCAACTTCCTTGCCGTCCTTCTTGAAGTTCTTCTTACCCTTGCCTTTCTTGAACTTAGTGGTTTTATTCACCATCAACACTTGATGTTCCTTTTTGACTTCTACCTCTGCTGATTTCAGCATTGCAAATACTTCAGGAATGGTCTTTTCCATTCCCTGCATATTGAAGTTCATCACAAAGCTCTTGTAGGTCGGTGGAAGCGACTAAAGGATTCTGTCAATGACCGCGTCATCCGGGAGACTAACTCCCAGCTGAGTCAAGCGGTTATGCAACCCAGACATTTTGAGTATGTGCTCGCTGACAGAACTATTTTCCTCCATCTTACAGCTGAAGAACTTGTCGGAGACTTCATATCTCTTGACCCGGGCATGAGCTTGAAAAACCATTTTCAGCTCTTCGAACATCTCATATGCTCCGTGTCTCTCAAAACGCTTTTGGAGCCCCGGTTCTAAGCTGTAAAGCATGCCGCACTAAACGAGGGAGTAATCATTAGCACGTGTCTGCCAAGCATTGATAATGTCTTGTTCTGCAGGGAAAGCAGGTGCTTCACCTAGCGGTGCTCGTAGGACATAATCTTTCTTGGCAGCTATGAGGATGATCCTCAGGTTCCGGACCCAGTCCGTATAGTTGCTGCCATTGTCTTTCAGCTTGGTTTTCTCTAGGAACGCATTGAAGTTGAGGACAACATTGGCCATTTGATCTACAAGACATATTGTAAAGATTTTAGACTAAGTTCATCATAATTAAGTTCATCTAATCAAATTATTCAATGAACTCCCACTCAGATAGACATCCCTCCAGTCATCTAAGTATAACATGATCCGAGACAACTAGGCCGTGTCCAATCATCACGTGAGACGGACTAGTCAACATCGGTGAACATCTTCATGTTGATCATATCTTCTATACGACTCATGCTCGACCTTTCGGTCTTCTATGTTCCGAGGCCATGTCTGTACATGCTAGGCTCGTCAAGTCAACCTAAGTGTTTGCATGTGTAAATCTGTCTTACACCCGTTGTATGTGAACGTTGGAATCTATCACACCCGATCATCACGTGGTGCTTCGAAACAACGAACTGTCGCAACGGTGCACAGTTAGGGGGAACACTTTCTTGAAATTATTATGAGGGATCATCTTATTTACTACCATCGTTCTAAGTAAACAAGATGCAAAAACATGATAAATATCACATGCAATCAAATAATAGTGACATGATATGGCCAATACCATATAGCTCCTTTGATTTCCATCTTGGGGCTCCATGATCATCTTGTCACCGGCATGACACCATGATCTCCATCATCATGATCTCCATCATCGTGTCTCCATGAAGTTGCTTGCCAACTATTAGTTCTACTACTATGGCTAACACATTTAGCAATAAAGTAAAGTAATTTACATGGCGTTTCTCAATGACACGCAGGTCATACAAAAAATAAAGACAACTCCTATGGCTCCTGCCGGTTGTCATACTCATCGACATGCAAGTCGTGATTCCTATTACAAGAACATGATCTCATACATCACATATATATCATTCATCATTCATCACAACTTTGGCCATATCACATCACATGACACTTGCTGCAAAAACAAGTTAAACGTCCTCTAATTGTTGTTGCAAGTTTAACGTGGCTGCAATAGGGTTCTAGCAAGAACGTTTTCTTACCTACGCCAAAACCACAACGTGAATTGTCAATTTCTATTTACCCTTCATAAGGACCCTGTTCATCGAATCCGATCCGACTAAAGTGGGAGAGACAGACACCCGCCAGCCACCTTATGCAACTAGTGCATGTCAGTCGGTGGAACCGGTCTCACGTAAGCGTACGTGTAAGGTTGGTCCGGGCCGCTTCATCCCACGATGCCGCCGAATAAAGATAAGACTAGTAACGGCAAGCAAATTGACAATATCGACGCCCACAACTACTTTGTTTTCTACTCGTGCATAGTAACTACGCATAGACCTAGCTCATGATGCCACTGTTGGGGAACGTTGCAGAAAACAAAAAAATCCTACGCTTCACCAAGATCAATCTATGGAGTCAACTAGCAACGAGAGGAGAGTGCATCTACATACCCTTGTAGATCGCGAGCGGAAGCGTTCAAGAGAACAGGGATGATGGAGTCGTACTCGCCGTGATCCAAATCACCGATGACCAAGTGCCGAACGGACGGCACCTCCGCGTTCAACACATGTACGGAGCGGATGACGTCTCCTCCTTATTGATCCAGCAAGGGGGAAGGAGAGGTTGATGAAGATCCAGCAGCACGACAGCGTGGTGGTGGATGTAGCAATGAACGCAGCAGGGCTTCGCCGAGCTACTATGAGAGAGAGAGAGGTGTAGCAGGGGAGAGGGAGGCGCCAAGACTTCAGGTATTGGCTGCCCTCCCTCCCCCCCTTTATATAGGCCCCCAAGGGGGGCGCCGGCCCTGGAGATGGGATCTCCCAAGGGGGGGGGCGGCCAAGGGGGTGGAGTGCCCCCCAAGGCAAGTGGAGGCGCCCCCCACCCTAGGGTTTCCATCCCTAGGCGCAGGGGGGGCCCAAGGGGGGCGCACCAGCCCACTATGGGCTGGTTCCCCTCCCCACTTCAGTCCATGGGGCCCTCCGGGATGGGTGGCCCCACCCGGTGGACCCCCGGGACCCTTCCGGTGGACCCGGTACAATACCGGTGACCCCCGAAACTCTCCCGATGGCCGAAACTGCACTTCCTATATATAATTCTTCACCTCCGGACCATTCCGGAACTCCTCGTGACGTCCGGGATCTCATCCGAGACTCCGAACAACTTTCGGGTTACTGCATACTCATATCTCTGCAACCCTAGCGTCACCGAACCTTAAGTGTGTAGACCCTACGGGTTCGGGAGACACGTAGACATGACCGAGAAGGCTCTCCGGTCAATAACCAACAGCGGGATCTGGATACCCATGTTGGCTCCCACATGCTCCTCGATGATCTCATTGGATGAACCACGATGTCGAGGACTTAATCAATTACGTATACAATTCCCTTTGTCAATCGGTACGTTACTTGCCCGAGACTCAATCGTCGGTATCCCAATACCTCGTTCAGTCTCGTTACCGGCAAGTCACTTTACTCGTACCGTAATGCATGATCCCGTGATCAACCACTTGATCACTTTGAGCTCATTGTGATGATGCATTACCGAGTGGGCCCAGAGATACCTCTCCGTCATACGGAGTGAAAAATCCCAGTTTCCATTCGTGCCAACCCAACAGACACTTTCGGAGATACCTGTAATGTACCTTTATAGTCACCCAGTTACATTGTGACGTTTGGCACACCCAAGGCACTCCTACGGTATCCGGGAGTTGCACAATCTCATGGTCTAAGGAAATGATACTTGACACTCAGAAAAGCTACAGCAAACGAACTACACGATCTTTGAGCTAAGCTTAGGATTGGGTCTTGTCCATCACATCATTCTCCTAATGATGTGATCCCGTTATCAATGACATCCAATGTCCATAGTCAGGAAACCATGACTATCTTTTGATCAACGAGCTAGTCAACTAGAGGCTCACTAGGGACGTGTTGTGGTCTATGTGTTCACACATGTATTACGATTTCCGGATAACACAATTATAGCATGAACAATAGACAATTATCATGAACAAAGAAATATTAATAACCATTTTATTATTGCCTCTAGGCCATATTTCCAACAACCGCAGCCCTGGAAACAGCCCGCCTCCGCGTGAAGATGGCCCGTTGAGGAGCACCGCGAGCACCCGCCAGCTTCAACGGCCGGGGGGGGGGGGTCAGATCGAGGGCCTCTGGTTCTAGGGTTAGGGATCCTCCGGAGCTACAAGTGTGTGCGACCCGGGAGGAGAGTGAGCCGACATATCATCTTGAAATTGACGAAGTTGGTACAGATGTCTTCGTTGACAGGAACGTTCCGTCCCGCTAATAAACACATATCGCCAAAAGACCTAAAATAAATCTAGAAAAAATGCGAGCGCCGATGTCAAGTCTATGACTTAAACCTGTTGGGAATATCACTGTGCTCGTAACCATCCAACCACTGGCTGATTCGCATTAAGATTGTTTAACTTGTCTGTTGGCCATGCTGAGCTTGTTTATCATTTTTGTGATTGATTCGCATTAAGATTGTTTAACTTGTCTGTTAGCCATGCTGAGCTTGTTTATCATTTTTGTGTCATCATGTGTCAGTTCTAGCCTCTATTTTCTTGCATTATTGGTGAACTACGTCTTTTCATGCGGATGATGCGTTGTATTTTGTGTTCTGCAAACATTTCCCAGCCCTGGACAATGCTTCGGTGCCTTAAGGCACCTGCCTTTGTGTCTATGACATGTGGACCCAACAGGTGGCTGGTCCACATGTCAGTGACCCAAAGGCAGGTGCCTTTAAGGCACCGAAGCTGCGTCCCCGGGCCCTGCTTCTTAGCTGAAAGTTGAGCCCTACACGACTACAAGTTACAACACCAGATTACAAGGGAAACCAAGAGAAGACACGATTATACTGATGTAACAAGACGAGACACCGGAGCACAATAAAGTACTCATGTGCGATGTGTCACACCAATTGTTCATGGTCACCATGCATCCCGTTGTCTCCACCGCCGTGGCCGAAGAGGCGGCCGGCAGCAAACAATAGCAACTTTAGGACCACATGCTATAGTCGTCCGCCCCATACATTTATTTTACAGTGACCCGCAAACCACCCCCCCTCCCCCTCCCCTCTCGCCCTTGCGTAGTATATGCAAGGGTTTGCAGCTGAAATACGGGTCGAAACCATATCAGCCCGCCGCCGCAATTCCCAATCCCCCCTCTTGATTTCTCGCCGCCAGCTACTTCAATTCCCCCTCTCCTCTCTCGATGTGGCACGGAATGTGGTCGGCGGGTCGCGGTGCCAGCGGTGGCGACGGCCCTGAGCGGAGGCGGACGTCACGGAGGCCGCCATCGTCGTGCGCTCTGCGCAAGAGGAGAAGGAGGCGGAGCAGCACCGTCGACGGGACGCCGACATCGACACAATCTTCCTCGAGCAGGGGATGGCAGCGGTACAGGAGTTCACGACCAACATGGAAGAGTGGCGCCGCGTAGCCAAGAAGCAGGACGAGGTCTACGTTGACCTTGTCTCCGACAACGAGGACTGAGCTCAATTTTGTAATTAGGGTGACGGTGAGCCCAATTTTGTAATTAGGGTTACGGTGGCGCCTGCTACTATAAATATTAGTTCAAAAAAATTCTACTTTGTATGACTTTTTAAGATGATCAAGTGCTAGTAGTTCTACTGAACTAGTTCAATTTCTTGCGCGAATGTGTGATTTCAAGTTTTGCAGGTTCATATTCGATTCTTGTTCTATCACGGCTGTTTTCGGCCCCTATAAGGGCTCGCGATATAAAAGATCTGCTAGAGATGCTCTAAAGAGATGGATCCTTGTAGTATGAATTTAGGTGAACCGTTTGATGGATACTTGCAGAGCAGCCGAACAAATTACAATGAAGATGATCTGGTGATTTGTACTCGCTCTAGCTGTACGACAAGTAGAGTATCTGTACAACCACCAGATCAGGCTGATAAGCGGCCTTTTGGGTGATTGCTCGGCGTATGCATTTCTTGAATACGCCTAACACACGCATGCAGGAGTACGTATAATGCGCACACACGCCTAACACACCCGACGTAGTACGTCTTTTGACGAGCAATGGTACATCCCTTACTGAAGCTTACGTTGAGTTTTACGTAGATAATCAGGCGCCAACCTGTGATTGGGAAATTGGGAATAGGGGACTCGGGGCCCACACCCCTAGAAATCAGAGGTGGTGTTGGGGGGGGAGGGGGGGGGGGGGGGGATGTGGTGAAGAAAAGTTAGATACGGCTTCGTAACTTGTTCGTAGATGTAGAATTATGCTCTTCTATTTTGAGAAATAGTTACTACGGGGAAAACTATACTGCTCCCTAGGGAGTACAATATGGACTTTGCTAGACGTACGGAGTTTTGCCGCGATTTACAGGTTGCTTAACATTAATTGGGTGGCACATACGTACGGGCACATTCTACAGGTTTTTACATATCGAGGACTGCGCGTTCTTCTAATTGGCCCTCTCTGATTTCCATCAATGGACCCGTGCGTCTTAATCAATTCCCGGCCAATCAATATTAAGCAACCTGTAAATCCCCCGTAAAACTCCGTACGTCTAGCAAAGTCCTAGTATATAAACACGACGCGCACACTTGCCAGAAGACCGAGCCCAATCACAAGGTACTCCAGCCCGTTTCCTTCTCACGTGTACGAGAACCAGCAAGCGTAGATACATACCATGGCGACGGGTGGAGCACCATTTGACGTGCTATCGTCACTGGACCCCGAGACCTTCGCCGGGGAGTCGCGCGCCGTGATCAACTTCCTCGCCGACTACTCCCGTGACGTCGAGACGTATCCGGTCCGGCCCCAGGCCTTGCCAGGGTGCCTCCGTGCGCTTCTACCCGACGCGCCACCCGAGAACGGCGAGCCCATCGACGTGATACTGGAGGAGGTACGGTTTCACATCGTCCCGGCACTGACCCACTGGCAGAGCCCCAACTTCTTCGGCTACTTCCCCATGAACGCGAGCACGGCCGGGTTCGCCGGCGAGATGCTCTCCACCGGGCTCAACGTTGTGCCGTTCATGCGGGCCGCCTCGCCGGCCGCGACCGAGCTCGAGAGCGCCGTGGTGGACTGGATGGGCAAGCTGGTGGGCCTCCCGGACCGTCTCCTCTTCTCCGGCGGCGGCGGCGGCGTGCTGCACGGGAGCACCTGCGAGGCCGTGGTGTGCACCCTCGCTGCCGCCCGCGATCGCGCGCTGAGCAGGCTCGGGCACGAAGGCATCCTGAGGCTGGTGGTCTACGCCTCAGACCAGAGCCACTCCACGTTCCAGAAGGGCGCGAGGATCGTGGGGATCCCCCGGTCCAACTTCCGCGTCATTCCGACGACGGCGGCGTCGGGCTACGGCCTCACCGCGGCCAGCGTCCACGACGCGGTGGAGACCGACGTGGCCAGCGGGTTCGTGCCGCTGTACCTGTGCGCCACGGTCGGCACGACCGGGCTCGGCGCGGTCGACCCGGTGCGGGACCTCGGGGACCTAGCGCGGAGGCACGGCATGTGGCTGCACGTCGACGCCGCGTACGCCGGCAGCGCCCTGATCTGCCCCGAGTTCCAGCATCACATCGACGGCGCCGAGCTCGCGGACTCGGTGAGCATGAACCCGCACAAGTGGTTCCTCACCAACATGGAGTGCTGCTGCCTATGGGTGGCGAGCCCGGCCGCGCTCACCTCCGCGCTGTCGACCAACCCAGAGTACCTCAGCAACGTCACAGAAGAAAGTGCAGGCGCGGGCGTGGTGGACTACAAGGACTGGCAGATCGCGCTGTCGCGGCCGTTCCGCGCCATGAAGCTGTGGGTGGTCCTGCGCCGCTACGGCGGGGCGGGCATGCGGGCGTACGTACGGCGGCACGTCGAGATGGCCAGGTGGTTCGAGCAGGAGCTGAAGGCCGACGGGCGGTTCGAGGTGGTAGCGCCGACGAGGTTCTCCCTCGTGACCTTCCGCCTCCGTCCAGGGCACGACGGCGACGGTGATGCCGTTGATGGCTTGAACCGTAAGCTCCTCGTGGCGGTGAACGCTAGCGGGAGGGCGTTCATGACGCACTTCGTGGTGGACGACAAGTTTGTTATGCGTATGGCTGTGGGCGGAGCCATGACGGAGATGCAGCACGTCCAAGACACATGGGAGCTTGTCCGGGAGAAGGCCGAGGAGGTCGGCGCCCTCCCTTAGGACTCCGGGCATGACTAGGAACCGAACGTGCGCTGAGATAAATACTGAGAATATGGGATTCGGTAAGCATGAATTGCAACATATGCACAACCAAATAAAATCCATGTCCTTTCAAAAAAAATAAATCCATGTACTCACTCAGTCCCATAATATAAGAGCATTCTAGTGCATATGAAGCATCAAGAATGCAATAAAGATTATCTTTTGAGAAGTTTGAGGGAGTGTCTATTCCACATTTGATTGAAAAGGGGTTGAGCTTCATTCAAATTGCACAACTATAATAGGTTGGCAACTCCCAATTCATAGTATTTGACGCTTACAGGCTATACTGTACGTCTGTACGAACCGGCGAACACCACCCCACCTCCTCTGTCCTGGGCTCGGCCTATAAATTCTTTTTCAACTTTCAAAAAATAGGTGCGTGTGACGACTTGAACCCTCAAACGAACCTCACAGTTTCAGTGCCGAATGCGACAACCAAAACGGAGATGCGGCATGTCCAAGACACGTTGGAACTTGTCAGGGAGAAGGCCGAGGAAGTCGGCGCACTCCAAAACGAACGGAACGTGCGCTAAATAAAATACTGAGAACATGCAATTCATGAAGAACCCAATGAAGATTGTCACAGAGTATCCGGTGTAAATCTTTGCTCCTACATGACCATCATGAAAGATAGTATCAAATCTGGATCTCCTTTCTATTTATTCATTTCCACAAAAATACATTTTACTACCTCTAAGAAATGTGACTTTAGTTGCTTAGTAAATAGGAATTTCTTGATTAAATTAATCCAAGAAACGATCACGATCATGACATTAACAAAATTACTGACATACTAATTACAAACCAGACTAGCATGTACTACGCATATAATAGAAACATCTACACATATAACTAGTACTGTTAAGACGGAAATTAACAGGAGAGGGATACACGTGTTTACTAATTCTTTCTAACACGTAGGTCTCATGTATCATTCACTAAAAGGAAAAAAAACTAGCCGCTTTACCCTAGGCTAATGCAACCGCTAGCCTCGACCCAAAATCCCCTCCCCTTGTTTATGTGCATGATCTTGTTTAAATGCGTTGATTTTATTTTTTGAACTCGTGATTTTTTCTTTGATTTTGTTGATCTTATTATGTAGTCTCTATTTTTGATCATTTCGAAGTAGGGGCTGCAGGAGTATCTTCAATAAAAGAAGAAAATGGTCCCCGTTGGTTTGTGTTGTAATTGAAAAAAACAAGAAAGAACAGTTGTGAATGTTCGTCTAAAAAATTCACTTATAGACTACTCATCCATGAATGTAACTGGACACACACATACACACATGTAGAATGTTTAGGTAGTATATACAGTATTTTTTAGGTAGTATGCATCATATTTTCAGTATGCTTCATTTTACATACAAATATATACATATTTCACAAATATAATAAAAATCATGGATCAATTTGCAATTTTTTCATGTTACCCACTTTGGATTATCTTATATATAATATATGAACATACTTATAATGAAAAAGTAGTATATATAGAATACCATATAGTAGTATATGAGACATGTGGGGTAACTATCATCAGGTGGTAGGATGTATTCTTCACCCTCATCTACTTTACCATCAATGCATCGTAATTTTACGTTTCATAAGTTTTGTCTTATTTCCGATGTAAAAGGAGAGCGTAAGAAAATATATAATCGCCGTAAAATATACATAAACTGCAAATTTTCTTGTCTTATGCCCTATATTTTTATTTTCTTATGTCAAATTTTACGTAGTGAATCAATAGGAATGTAACTATTCAAATTTCAAATGTAATTTAATTATGAAGTGATCGTAAGATTACCTCGGTTGAAGAATAACTTATTCTGCACCCTGAGTGATGAATATTATCACTATATGTGTGTGTGTGTGTGTGTGTGTGTGTGTGTGTGTGTGTGAAATGTTAAAGTATACATGCTGAAATATTGCGCATATATGCGAAAATGCTGAAAAACACATGGTGAAGTATGAAATAGGTAAGATGGCTGAGATGGGTATTTTTACCCGCGGGTATTACCCGCATCTAGCCGGGAACCGTTTGAAACCTGAGGTGCGGGTACTGGTACGAGTTTAGACAAGAAATATTGAGACGAATACAGGTGTGGATGGCGAGTACCCGCGCCCAAAATCGATGCATGGGGATGTATCTGGTGCACCAGAGCAATTGGTGCTACCCGTGCACAGGTTCCCCATTGCACATTCAATTGTGTATGCGTTGTGTCCGTGTGCAGCGTATGTGTGTGTTGCACTGCATACATGCGGTCATGGCACTCATGCCCGCGCTGGTGACCTCCATCGGAGGTCGCACTCATGCCCACGGACGCTGCTGGTTGTGAGCTGGAGAGACAGACGCCATCATGTTTGTCGTTGTTGTATGCTCTAGGGGGAATATCAGGTGATACTTAGACTTAGCCATACTGTGATACGACCTTTTGGGAGTCGTTGGATCCCAGATCCAATGGTTCCGGGAGCTCTAGAAAATGTTGCAAAGAAGTTTCCAGAGTGTATTAAAATTGAGCGTTGCTACTTGTGAGCTGCGTTAGGATTTTCTTGAAGAGAAAGGATGATGCAGTACAATAGAGATAAGTAGTTTCCTCAGTTATGAAACCAAGATTATCAATTCAGTAGGAGAACCAAGCAACACTATGTAAACAACACCTACACACAAACAACAAATACTTGCAACCCAACGTGTAGATGAGTTGTCAGTCCCTCAACTATTATGAGCAAGATTAAAAAACAGATTTTTGGATAGATAGATCTGACAAAAATACAAATAAAAAATTACAGCAAGATATTTTTGGTTTTAATATATGATAGAAAATAGTCCTGGGGCATAGTTTTCACTAGAGGCTTCTCTCAAGAAAATAACATACGGCGCGTAGACAAATTACTGTTAGGCAACTGACAGAAAAGCAAATAATTATGAAGATATCCAAGGCAATGATCGTGTATATAGGCATCACGTCTAAGACAAGTAGACCAAAACGATTTTGCTTTCACTACTATTGCTCCACACATCGACCGTTATCCAGCATGTATCTAGTGTATTAAGTTCATGAAAGAATGAAGTAACGCCTTAAGCAAGATGACATGATGTAGACAAGAGAAAATCACATATGAAACAAATCCCATCTTGTTACCCTTAATAGCAACGATAATGCGTGCCATGTCTCTTTCTGTCACTGAGATTGAGCACCGCAAGATCGAAGCTATCACAAAGTCCCATGGCAAGATAAATCAATCTAGTTGGCCAAACCAAATCAATAAATAAGAAAAGAAATACGAGGCTATAATAATCATGCATAAGAGAGTTTAGGGAAAACTCAAATAATATTCATGGATAGATCTAACCATAAACTCACATTTCATCGGATCCCGACAAACACACCACAAAAAGTCATTATATCAAATAGATCTCCAAGAACACCAAGGAGAACATTGTATTGAAGATAAAAAAGAGAGAATAAGCCATCTAGCTACTAACTATGGACCCATAGGTTCCTGGTAAACTATCCACGCATCATCAAAGGGGCAGCAAAGATGATGAAGAACCCCTCTGTGATCGTTTCCCCCTCTGGCAGAGTGCCGGAAAAGGCCTCTAGATGGGATCTCGTGGTTCTGGAACTTGCGACGGCGGGAAAAATATTTCGTGGACTCCCCGGTAGGTTTTGTGATTTTATGGTATTTATACAGGTGGAGGTAGGTCAAACGGAGGCTCATGGGCCCCACTACCCACCAGGGCACGCCAGAAGCCCCTGGCGCGCCCTGGTGCTTAGTGGGCCACTCCTTTGTCTTCTCGTTCCCTTCAGAAGCTTCCAGGGTCTCTTATTGCCAGAAAAATCTCCAAAAAGTTTCGTGGCATTTGGACTTCGTTTGGTACTGATATTCTGCGAAGTCAAAAACAAGCAAAAAATATCGATTGGCACTGGGCACTAAGTTAATAGGTTAGTCCCGAAAAATGACATAAAGTTACTTGTAAATGTATATAAAACATCCAAGATTGATAATATAATAGCATGGAACAATAAAAAATTATTTATACATTGGAGACGTATCACACGCAGGTACATCAGCTCCTCGGATACTGTCAGATTTGAGATCCAATGGTATAGGAGTCCGTATGACGGTAGCATGTGAAGCTCGATATCACCTGAAACTTTCTCCATGCTCTAGAGGTCTTGGTGGCTGAGCCTTGTCGATCAATTAGTCGCTTGGCAGTGACGTGGAGGCGACAACTTCAGTTTCGGGTCTCCGGAGATAGAGGTTAGGGAGGCAGAGTTGGAGAAGGCGAAGGTTCATTTTTCGGGGTTCCTGGCCGAAGAAGGGGAACGGGCATCGGCGATCTTTTAGTTTAGGTCTTATACCTCTAGAGTAAGACGAGCACCACTTTTAGTTGAACTGTATATGTCTAAGATGTAATGAATTCCGTCATGTTTATATGAAATCTAACGAAAAGCCGCTGTGTTTGCATTAATATTGTTTGGTTTGTATGAAAATCCGACCATGTTTGCATCAATTTTGTCCGGTTGTTCGGATGGTGATTGCAATGTATGCGGGCAGCGTTGGATGGCGGCCTCCCACATCCGTGTCGGCGGACTGGTCTCCTCTATCCGCAGATGGATGCGGGGGGGGGGGGTGGGTGGATTTGTAGGTTGCTGTTGGAGATGCCCTAAGGGAATCTCAACGTCGACCCACAAAACGGACACCGCATATGCCCGCGGATAGGGGACCAGTCCGCAGACACGAATGCGAAATCCGACCATTCAATACTACCCACATATATTTCAAAACAAGATTAAATGAACTGGTTGATTTATATGCAAACCAGATGATTTTCATACAAATTGGAGCACATTAATTACATTTTGATCCATTTTAATTAAAAAGGGGGATGACCATGCTACCTCTTGAGCATGCGTTGGTTTTCCCTTGAAGAGGAAAGGGTGATGCAGCAAAGTAGCGTAAGTATTTCCCTCAGTTTTTGAGAACAAAGGTATCAATCTAGTAGGAGGTAACACGCAAGTCCCTAGTACCTGCACAAACAAACAAGAACCTCGCAACCAACGCGAAAAAGGGGTTGTCAATCCCTTCACGGTCACTTACGAAAGTGAGATCTGATAGAGATAATAAGATAAATATTTTTGGTATTTTTATTGTATAGATTGGAAAATAAAGATTGAAAAATAAACAACGAGAGAAATAGCAAGTTGATAGGAAAATAATATGATGGAAGATAGACCCGGGGGCCATAGGTTTCACTAGTGGCTTCTCTCAAGATAGCAAATTCTACGGTGGATGAACAAATTACTGTCGAGCAATTGATAGAAAAGCGCATAGTTATGAGAATATCTAGGCATGAACACGTATATAGGCATCACGTCCGTGACAAGTAGACCGAAACGATTCTGCATCTACTACTATTACTCCACACATCGACCGCTATCCAGCATGCATCTAGAGTATTAAGTTCATAAGAATAGAGTAATGCATTACGCAAGATGACATGATGTAGAGGGATAAACTCAAGCAATATGGTATAAACCCCATCTTTTTATCCTCGATGGCAACAATACAATACAATACGTGCCTTGCTGTCACTGGGAAAGGACACCGCAAGATTGAACCCGAAGCTAAGCCTCCCATTGCAAGAAAGATCAATCTAGTAGGCCAAACCAAACTGATAATTTGAAGAGACTTGCAAAGATATTAAATCATGCATAAAGGAATTCAGAGAAGAATCAAATATTGTTCATAGATAATCTTGATCATAAACCCACAATTCATCGGATCTCGACAAATACACCGCAAAAACAATTACATCGAATATATCTCCAAGAGAATCGAGGAGAACTTTGTATTGAGATCCAAAGAGAGAGAAGAAGCTATCTAGCTAATAACTATGGACCTAAAGGTCTGCGGTAAACTACTCACACACCATCGGAGAGGCTATGGTGTTGATATAGAAGCCCTCCATGATCGATTCCCCCTTCAGCGGAGCGCCGGAAAAGGCCCCAAGATGGGATCTCATGGGTATAGAAGGTTGTGGCAGTGGAAATAGGGTTTCGTGGTGCTCCTGGATGTTTTCAGGGTATATGGGTATATATAGGAGGAAGAAGTAGGTCGTTGGAGCTGTGAGGGGCCCACGAGGGTGGGGGCGCGCCCTCCTGCCTCATGGCCTCCTCGCTTCTTTCTTGACATCCACTCCAAGTCTTCTTGATCACGTTTGTTCCAAAAATAAATCCCCCAAAGGTTTCATTCCGTTTGGATTCCGTTTGATATTCCTTTACCGCGAAACACTGAAATAGGCAAAAAAACAACAATTTGTACTGGGCCTTTGGTTAGTAGGTTAGTCCCAAAAATAATATAAAAAGGTATAGTAAAGCCCATTAAACATCCAAAACAGATAAGATAATAGCATGGAACAATAAAAAATTATAGATACGTTCGAGACGTATCAAGCATCCCCAAGGTGAATTCCTGCTCGTCCTCGAGTAGCTAAATGATAAAAACAGAATTTTTGATCTGGAATGCTACCTAGCATAATTCTCAATATAATTTTCTTTATTGTGGCATGAATATTGAATATTCACATCCGAAATATTCAAGACAAAAGTTTAATATTGACATAAAAATAATAATACTTCAAGCATACTAACAAAGCAATCATGTCTTCTCAAAATGACATGGCCAAAGAAAGTTATCCCTACAAAATCATATAGTCTGGCTATGCTCTATCTTCATCAGAAAAAGTATTTAATCATGTACAACCTCGATGACAAGCCAAGCAATTGTTTCATACTTTTGATGTTCTCAAACTTTTTCAATCTTCACGCAATACATGAGCGTGAGCCATGGATATAGCACTATATGTGGAATAGAATGGTGGTTGTGGAGAAGACAAGAAGGAGAAGATAGTCTCACATCAACTACGCATATCAACGGGCTATGGAGATGCCCATCAATAGATATCAATGTGAGTGAGTAGGGATTGCCATGCAACAGATGCACTAGAGCTATAAGTGTATGAGAGCTCAACAAAAGAAACTAAGTGGGTGCGCATCCAACTCGCTTTCTCACGAAGACCTAGGGCATTTTGAGGAAGCCCGTCACTGGAATATACAAGCCAAGTTCTATAATGTAAAATTCCCACTAGTATATGAAAGTGACAACATAGGAGACTCTCTATCATGAAGATCATGGTGCTACTTTGAAGCACAAGTGTGGTAAAAGGATAGTAACATTGTCCCTTCTCACTTTTTCTCTCATTTCTTTTTTTATTTGGACCTTTTCCTCCCTTTTTTATGGCCACTTTTCTCTCTCTTTTTTTCTTTTCGTCTAGAGTCTCATCCCGACTTGTGGGGGAATCATAGTCTCCATCATCCTTTCCTCACTTGGGACAATGCTCTAATAATGATGATCATCACACTTTTATTTACTTACAACTCAAAAATTACAACTCGATACTAGAACAAAATATGACTCTATATGAATGCCTCCGGCGGTCTACTGGGATATGCAATGAATCAAGAGTGACATCTATGAAAGAATTATAAAGGTGGCTTTGCCACAAATACGATGTCAACTACATGATCATGCAAAGCAATATAACAATGATGTAACGTGTCATAACAAATGGAACAGTGGTAAGTTGCATGGCAATATATATCAGAATGGCTATGGAAATGCCATAATAGGTAGGTATGGTGGCTGTTTTGAGGAAGGTATATGGTGGGTTTATGGTACCGGCGAAATTTGCGCGGTACTAGAGAGGCTAGCAATGGTGGAAGGGTGAGAGTGCGTATAATCCATGGACTCAACATTAGTCATAAAGAACTCACATATTTATTGCAAAAATCTATTAGTTATCGAAACAAAGTACTACGTGCATGCTCCTAAGGGGATAGATTGGTAGGAGAAGATCATCGCTCATCCCTGACCGCCACTCATAAGTAAGACAATCAATAAATAATGCCCCGACTTCATCACATAACGGTTCACCATACGTGCATGCTACGAGAATCACAAACTTTAGAACAAGTATTTATCAAATTCACAACTACTCAACTAGCATGACTCTAATATCACCATCTTCATATCTCAAAACAATCATCAAGTGTCAAACTTCTCATAGTATTCAATGCACTTTTTATGAAAGTTTTTATTATACCCATCTTGGATGCCTATCATATTAGGACTAATTTTATAGCCAAAGCAAATTACCATGCTGTTCAAAAAGACTCTCAAAATAATATAAGTGAAGCATGAGAGATCAATAATTTCTATAGAATAAAACCACCACTGTGCTCTTAAAGATATAAGTGAAACACTAGAGCAAAATTGTCTAGCTCAAAAGATATAAGTGAAGCACATAGAGTATTCTAATAAATTCAAATTCATGTGTGTCTCTCCAAAAGGTGTGTACATCAAGGATGATTGTGGTAAACTAAAAAGCAAAGACTCAAATCATAGAAGACGCTCCAAGCAAAACACATATCATGTGGTGAATAAAAATATAGCCTCAAGTAAAGTTACCTATGGACGAAGACGAAAGAGGGGATGCCTTCCAGGGCATCCCCAAGCTTAGGAATTTGGTTGTCCTTGAATTTTACCTTGGGGTGCCTTGGGCATCCCCAAGCTTAGGCTCTTGCCACTCCTTATTCCAAAATCCATCAAATCTTTACCCAAAACTTGAAAACTTCACAACACAAAACTCAACAGAAAATCTCATGAGCTCCGTTAGTATAAGAAAACAAACCAACACTTCAAGGTATTGTAATGAACTCATTATTTATTTATATTGGTGTTAAACCTACTGTATTCCAACTTCTCTATGGTTCATACCCTCTGATACTAGCCATAGATTCATCAAAATAAGCAAACAACACACGGAAAACAGAATCTGTCAAAAACAGAACAGTCTGTAGTAATATGTAGGTTTCGAATACTTCTGTAACCCCAAAAATTCTGAAATAGCTTGGTGTACGTGAGGAATTCATCTATTAATCATCTTCAAAAATAATCAACCTAAACGCACTCTCCAGTAAAAAATGGCAGCAAATCTCGTGAGCGCCAAAGTTTCTGTTTTTTACAGCAAGATCGCAAAGACTTCCGCCAAGTCTTCCCAAAGGTTCTACTTGACACAGACACTAATTAAAAACATAAACCACATCTAAACAGAATATAGATGATTTATTTATTACTAAACAGGAACAAAAAACAAGAAACAAAAGTAAAATTGGGTTGCCTCCCAACAAGCGCTATCGTTTAACACCCCTAGCTAGGCATTGATAATTTCAATGATGCTCACATGAAAGACAAGAATTGAAGCACAAAGAGAGCATCATGAAACACGTGACAAACACATATAAGTCTAACATACTTCATATGCATAGGAATCTTATAAGCAAACAAATTGTCAAGACAAGCAAAAACTAGCATATGCAAGGAAGGAGAAAGAAACAATAGCAATCTCAACATAACGAGAGGTAATTTAGTAACATGAAATTTTTTACAACCGTATTTTCCTCTCTCATAATAATTACATGTAGGATCATAAGCAAATTCAACAAAATATCTATCACATAACATATTCTCAACACGATCCACATGCATACTAAGTTGACACTCTTCCAAAATAGTGGGATTGTCATTAACTAAAGTCATGACCTCTCCAAACCCACTTTTATCCAAAATACCATAAGATTGAACATTCTCAAAATATGTGGGATATAATGTTGACACTCTTCCAAACCCACTTTCAATATTATTGCAAACACTATTATCAATCTCATATTCATCATGGGGCTTAAATAAATTTTCAAGATCATAAGAAGAATCACCCCAATCATGATCATTGCAATAAGTAGTAGACATAGAAAAACTAGCATCCCCAAGCTTAGGGTTTTGCAGATTATTAGCACAATTGAAATCAATAGAATTTATACTAAAATCATTGCAACCATGCTTTTGATTCAAGGAACTATCAAGTATGGGTGGAATAGCAATAATCTCGTGTTTAACATAAGGAACTATAGCAAATTCATCTCCATAAATATGGGCATCATGGCTATAAGAATAGCAAGCATCATGTTCATCAAGGGATATTTCAATCAAATCATCGAAATCATAATTATCTATAGATTCGTGCATATCATTATTTTCTTCCAAAGAAACAGTCATTCTCTCAATAAATTCCTTAACATAGGCATTGTGAGCATAGTTTTCATAGCAATATTTAAGTATGTCGAAATTTTCAGATTTGTAGCGAGTAATATCATACTTTTCAATCAAAGAAGAAACTTCATGAGCACCCTTAAAAACGACAAATTCTTCAATTTGTTCGATATCATAGTAACTATAAACACCCTTTCCATAAGAAGATAAGATTTCATTATAATTAAACTGACATAGGTAGGGAAGGTGTTTTTTAGGGTTCTTAGAGCAACAAGTAAAGTCATAAATTTCACAAAGATTCCAAGCATAGCATAGCAAACTATTTATTTGATACCATAAGAGCTTCCCCTTTTCAGACAAATGATGACGCACAAAATGAGCATGCTCATCTAAAGATTTCCCATCAACTAGGCTAGTTGGGGTTTCAGCAATAGCGCATAAGGATTGAAGATGATACAAGTAGAACACTTTAAGTGGATCCACATCACTAGATTTTTAGCAAGCAAAGATGCAAGCAAATATAAGGCACATGAAAACACAAACAAAGATACATACGAGAAGAAGGCGAAGAAAAGGCAAAGGTTTTTGAAAATCGTTTTAGAAGTGGGGGAGAGGAAAACGAGAGGCAAATGTCAAATAATGTAATGCGAGGGATAAGAGTTTGCGATGGGTACTTGGTATGTCTTGACTTGTGCGTAGGTATCCCGTCAACGGAGCGAGAAATGGCTTGTTGACGGGAGATCAAATCTTGAGTTGACTTGGTGCAACCTCCCTGGCAACGGCGCCAGAAATCCTTCTTGCTACCTCTTGAGCATGCGTTGGTTTTCCCTTGAAGAGGAAAGGGTGATGCAGCAAAGTAGCGTAAGTATTTCCCTCAGTTTTTGAGAACCAAGGTACCAATCCAATAGGAGGTAACATGCAAGTCCCTAGTACCTGCACAAACAAACAAGAACCTCGCAACCAACGTGAAAAAGGGGTTGTCAATCCCCTCACGGTCACTTACAAAAGTGAGATCTGGTAGAGATAATAAGATAAATATTTTTGGTATTTTTATTGTATAGATTGGAAAATAAAGATTGCAAAATAAACAACGAGAGAAATAGCAAGTTGATAGGAAAATAATATGATGGAAGATAGACCTTGGGGGGCATAGGTTTCACTAGTGGCTTCTCTCAAGATAGCAAATTCTACGGTGGGTGAACAAATTACTATTGAGGAATTGATAGAAAAGCGCATAGTTATGAGAATATCTAGGCATAATCACGTATATAGGCATCACGTCCGCGACAAGTAGACCAAAACGATTCTGCATCTACTACTATTATGTCACATCCTAGCTAGACCATGCATTAGAGTGTTGCATCATGTCTTCTTTCAACAGAAACTTGAAATGGGGAAGGTAGAACCCCCAGCACCCCCCCTGAAATCAACTAGGGTTTACTAAAATTATTTTCAATGAACCTAAAATGCCCTTCTAAAAAGTTCACCCTCTTTGTCTTGGGTTAGAACCTCTGGCAAAATTGGTGCACAATTTTCTAGGTCAACAGAAGGTCATTGTTTTAAATCATAAGTATTTGAATTTGGGCATTTAAATGCTAAAAAATAATTTAAATGCTCAAATAATTTTGGGAATAAATGTTTCCTGTTGGAAATATTCTAAACAGAGCTCACATTTATTTTCAGGATTTTTGGAAACATTTTAGTATTTTTAATAAAGCCCAACAGTTACAGTTTAATAGAAAACAGAAACAAATTAAAAAAAGGAGAGGGAGAAGCCCACCTGGGCCTTACCTGGCGCCGCCCACCAGGCCCACCTGCCGGCCCAGCCCAGCCACCGCGCCAGCGAGCAGCTTGGCTCGGCCAGGCAGGCAGGCAGGTGCTCGACGGCGGCACCCGCGCGCGCCACGCAGCTGGCTGCCGCCCTACTTCCTCCCCTCGCCACCCTGCTGGCCTGGACAGGCTCCACGTCGCCGCCTCGACCCCCTGGACACGCTCATTCGCCCCCTGCCTCACTCCCTCGCTCCCCTTTGCCATGGCCGACACAGCCGTCGCCGTCCCACCACCGTAGTCGCGTCCACCGCCGTCCCCGTGCTGCTCCACCGTGTCCTGAAGCTCCGCCACTTCCTCCTCGATCGCTCCACCAAGCCACACCCCGCCGGAGGCCTGCAAACGACTCCACCGAGCTCGTCTTCAACCTCGGGCTGCCCAGATCGCCTCTGCCGCCCCGCTTGCTCTGGCTCGTCCCCGACCGCGCCGTCTGTCTCCGCGTGACCGCTGTGAGCCCAGCTACCTCCCCGTCCTCTCCGTTCTCCTCCTCGTGCACCACAGCGAGCACACGAAGCTCACCCGCACGCACCGCCGCGGAGCTCGTCGCCGACGTGTCTTCGGCCAAACACCGGCCACACCACCTAGTCTAACAACTTCACTGCATCCCTAGGGGCACAACGCACCTCACCACGCGCCTCGCCGTGCCCCGTAGCCTCGGGCTCACTTTCACCCGACTCCGGCGACCGCAAAGCTCATCGCCGGCGACGTTTCCGGCCACCCCGAGCCCAACCACCACCACCAAACGTTGCGGCTCGTTCCCAGCTACCCGTAGATGATCTCCGCCGTCGTTTTGGTCGCCTGAGGGCGTTTTCCGAAGCCCTCCGCCGTCTCGGCCTCGCCGGCGACTCAACGCCGGCGGGATTAGCCCTGTTGACCGGTGGGTTTGACCACTGACGTGGACTGGGTGGGCCCAGTTGACTCCTCTGAGTCAATGACAAGTGGGCCCCCTGCTAACCAAATCAAATTAGTTTTAATTAAGGTTAATTAGCTTAATTAACTACTGACACGTGGGACCCACCAGTCAGGTTTGACCTGGACGTCCCCGTTGACCCCTGACGTCACCCTGACGCATTGTTGACGCTGTAATTGTTTTACTGGAATTAGTTTTATACAAGAAAATTCCAGAAAATAGTTCAAACTTAAAAAATTCATAGAAATTCAACCGTAACTCCAAATGAAATAATTTATATATGAAAAATTATCAGAAAAATTCAATCTATCCATCTGTAATGGTTTCATGCATGACAAAACAAGTTTACCTTGCTGTTTAAGCAGAATAAGGAAATGCACCATTAAGGCCATGTTTAATGAGCTAATATTTGAATCTTTGATTCAAATGAGTTCATTCCTTTCTGTTATAGCTTGCATTAGGCCAAGACACATTCATATTGCCATGTCATAGCATGCATCATATTGTTGCATATCGTCATGTGTTGATTGTGTTTCGATGTGTTCTTCGTGGTAGGTTCTGCCTCTAAGGATATTCACGAGTATCCAACTGAAGGGCAGTATCCCACTACCACTCCATCAGGCAAGCAACCCATTGATCATTCCGATACAAACCCATGCTCTCGCTTCTGCTCTTGTTTACTGCATTAAGACATCGCGATTCAAACTGCTGTGTGCTACGGTAGTTGAACCCTTATCCTCTGCATGACCTGTCATTGCCATAGTAACTAGATGAAACCCACTAGCATGTGTAGGAGTTGATTGAGCCATGTATGTGATTTCTACCTTGCTATGCCTGCTATGCTTAGAGTTGTGTCAGGTCTGGTAAATCTGGGTGATGGGCTAGAGTGATATGATTATGTCGGTAATATGAGGAATGTGTTGAACATGTTTTGGTAAAGGCATCGATGAGAGGCCATGCAGGAGTACATGGTGGGTTGTTTCATTGAGACCGTCCCTAAGAACTGAGATATGTATGTGTGATTTAAGATTCAGCTACTACCATGCATTGGGATCCTTAATTGACCATCTCGGCTTCTTAATCACCCTAGTACTCTGTCCAGGAGTTGCAAATAGTTTCTGGTGTTTGTAGGTTATGTGTTGGCGGCCGTGCGTAGCGCTGACCCTAGGGGTGGGCTATGTTGCGGTACATACACCGTGGCCGGGTATGCCGGGCGCCCGTTTGGCGTCTCGGGACCCTATTCACATCGTTCGGGGCCGTATGTGGAAACCTCAGCCGGACTCCCTGCGGATGGAACCTGGATAGGCGATAAACCTGGACTAGAGACTTAGGTGTTTGGGTAGGCCGTGGCCGACACCCTCGCCGGGCTTCCGCTTGAAGGTTGCCGAGTACGTGTCGTGTAAACGGTGGTAAGTGGTGAAAGCGTGTATGGCGAAGTACACCCCTGCAGGGTATAAAACTATTCGAATAGCCGCGTCCGCGGTAAAGGACTACTTGGTTGCCTATACAGTTCATAGACAAGTTAATGGATACTACTAAAAGACTCAAGATAAGTGTGAGTACCGAGGATGGCCCTCTCGTAGGATGACGAGGGAGGATCCCCGGTGGAGTATTGAGTTGGTGAGTAGTGGACTCGTGTGCGAAAACTATTTACTAGTGAAGTTCCGTAGGATAGTTTAGCCAAGAGTCAAAGCTGGCTTGCTGCAGTAACACCACCACCTCCTTGAGAATAAGCATGTATAGTAGGTTCTGTTGTAAGACTTGCTGAGTACTTTTATACTCATGTTTGCTTAATTACTGTTTTCAGACGACAACACCGCCCTCTCTCACGGGTTCTATGTAGACCTTGACGTCGACGAGTGACTAGCCACCCAGGTGGTGATCCTGGCCATGGAGGGCCTTATGTAGATAGACAGGCTTCGAGAAGCCTTCTTTCTTTCTAGTGTCTGTACTCAGACAGGTTGCTTCCGCATGTGCTTGTATGATTGTATGACTTGAGTGTCGGGTCATGTGACCCCTATCTGTATGAACATGTTATGTATGGCTCTCTGGAGCCTTTAAATAAAGTACTTGAGTTGTAGAGTTTTATTGTGATGCCATGTTGTATCTACTCATATCGGGCATATTGTGTGTATGATTGAAATGCTTGGTATGAGTGGGATCCGACAATCTAGTTGTTTATCCTTGGCAGCCTTTCTTATGGGGAAATGTAGTCTAGTATTCCTCGAGCCATAGTAGTCCGCTACAGCCCGGTTCACCGGAGTCCTGCTAGCCCAGCACTACTGCTCAGGACACTTGACTGGCCGGCATGTGATTCACTTCGTTCCTATGTCTGTCCCTTCGGAGAAATGTCACGCGGTGACTTCCAGAGTCCTGCCTAGCCTGCTACAGCCCGGGGTCCTGTTAGCCCAGTGCTACAGCCCGGAATCACTCGCTGATGACCGACATGCTCAATGTGATTCATGTATGCCTGTCTCCATAGGTTTGTGCCGCTTTGGGTTCACGACTAGCCATGTCGGCCCGGGTTCTCTGTCATATGGATGCTAGTGACACTATCATATACGTGAGCCAAAAGGCGCAAACGGTCCCGGGCCTTGGTAAGGCGACACCCGTGGGATACCGTGCGTGAGGCCGCAAAGTGATATGATGTGTTACCGGCTAGATCGATGTGATTTGGAATCAGGGTCCTGACAGTGTTGGCATCAGAGCCGGACTGCCTGTAGGTTCGTTGAGCCAAACTGGTCGATGTCGAGTCTAGAAATGCTTTATTTATATGTAGGGGAATTGATTGTGGGAGGGAACGTAAGGCTCTTTTACTCCTTTACCCTATGCCTCTTATCTGAGTCATTCTCTTCTCATTCAACGTGGGTTAAGGACTAGGCTCTCTTCTTCTATCAGGTTCACGTGTTACTAATCCGTAGTAGCTTATAGGATTATTGTTACAAGTCCCAGTTCAGTTTCTACTATTCCTAGTATGTTGCTATTTGAATCAGAACCTTGATATGATGTTGTTGAGCGGTATTGTGAACTGTTGTGGATGTCTCAAATCTTTTTCTGAGCATTTACAGCCGTTATGCTGTCCAATTTTCCCTAGGAATTCTAATGTCTTTGCATTGTGGTTGTGCTTTCAGATGGCCAACCGTGGTCAAAACCAAGTGGTTCGCCTGACCAGGTGCCTCGACGTGCCCGGTCATACTGCTATGTTAGTCCGGGTCATGATCGAGACGGGTTACCGTTGGTATCCCGAATACACCGTCGAAGAGCAGTTCCGCGACTTTAATCAAAGCCAGTATTTCGGCACCGTTAGGATATTTTCTTCTTATCCTGGATCTACCGAGCCCCTTCACTATTCCTATGGACTCGGGGTTACCATTGAGATGGCTGTGCAGGATGCTGCCTATTCCATGATGACCATCATGCAAGTCCGGACTGGCCTGCTTCGGAACACTGATTTCCGTTACATGCCAGCTTCACTTCTGGGAGCGCAAGGGTATCTTCAGGCTATTTATGCTGACTCCACTCAGGAGGATTCATTAACTCGTACCACTACTGAGATGCTCGAAGATAAGGACCGAGAGAATCGGGCCTTGAGGCTGGAGCTTTTCAATACCCGTGCTGATCATTGGGCCACATTGACTCGGTTTGCACCTGCGGTGCAAGCTGGATGTATGGATACAAGGGATCTGTATCCTGTGAGATCTGCTTTGCCAGATGTGGTGGATTGGCGTGATGTGGGAGGCATCACCCCACCCCGTGGTCCCCGCAGGCCACCGTTTGTTGGTCCAAGACCCCATCCTAGCCCCTATGGTCCACAGGCTCCTCAGGACCGTCTGTTCCCGGATGGTCATGTTGAACTTCCAGGCTATGGAGGTGACTTCTATGAGGACTACTACGGAGCTGTCTGAGTTAGTAGTAGCACCACTAGTATTGTAGTAGTTGTATCTCCACTGTCCTGCGTGACTTGTGGAATATGACTTTGCGTGTAATCGATTCCGGAGGTGTAGACAAATAATGTATAGGAGCTTGGAATGCCTCCGATGAGATGTAACGTCTTTCATCATAGTTGTACTGTAGCCTGGGCTTGTACTAAACTATGTATGGTGTGTATGACCGTTGGTATATATATATATATGGCAGTTTTATATTACCATGACATACGGATGAACATCTCTGCATTCTGTGTTATCCATTACATTCTGCACTTCCTTGCTAAGTTTGAGCCATCCTTGTCTAAACCGTTGTCTTGTTTTCTCCTAGGATGGTCAACACCCGCAGCAACCCTGCTGCCCCGGAGCAGGGGGAAGCTAGTGCTGCTAGAGGTGAAAATCTACCTCACCCGCCTTCTCTGGCCGAAGTAATGCTGGAGGCGGAAAGAAACAAGCATGAGACCAACCGCCTGCTGGAGCGGATTGAGCAGAACACTGCACGCCACCCGCGAAATGACTTGGTGTCAATCAATGACTTCATCAAGCTGTACCCACCAAAGTTTAACCATTCCGTCGAGCCCCTCGACGCGGATGACTGGCTTCGCAGCATCACCCACAAGCTACGTTCTGCCAACGTAGCCGAAGTCGACGAGGTTACCTATGCTGCCTATCACCTCGAAGGCACTGCTAGCCTTTGGTGGGAAAACTTCGAAGCTATGCGCCCGGTCGGCCAAATCACTACTTGGGCTGAATTCAGTGAGGCTTTCCATGAGCATCACATTCTGGAAGGTCTCATGGATCGCAAGAGGGAGGAGTTCTCCAACTTCACCCAAGGAAGACTGACTGTGGATGCTTATAGTCGTGAATTTGGGAATCTGGCACGTTATGCCCCTGAAGAGGTATCTACTGATGCCAAGAAGCAGGCAAGGTTCTGCAAGGGACTTAGCCCTGAGCTTCGCCGCGATCTCCGTCTGCACGAGTGCACATCCTTTCAGAAGTTGGTCAATAAAGCCATCAGTGCTGAGACAGGCCAGACTGATTATGATGCTTCACGCAAGCACTCCCGTGATTTTGGCTCTTCATCCGGCTCTGGAGCTCAGAAGCGCCGGGTGTGGATTCCAAGCACGGCACTGCCACCCAGGTTCATTCCGAGGCCATCCTTTGAGGCACCACGTCCCAACCAGCAACTTGCATCGCCCAAGCCCTATGGTGGCCCCGCTGCTAATGCTGCTCCACGCCCCAATGTGGTGACATGCTTTAAGTGTGGAGAGCTGGGTCACTATAGCCAAGAGTGTCCCCAGAACAACAACCCCAATCAAACTGGAAAGTCCGTTGGCCGTGGTAAGCCTGCGGGAAAAACGTTCTACGCCAAGCCGGCCACCACTGCACGTGGCCATGTCAATTATGTTTCAGCCGAGGAGGCTCATGAGGATCCCAACATCGTCCTTGGTACGCTCCTTGTTAACTGCCATCCGGCATCTGTTCTTTTCGATACTGGAGCATCTGATTCATTCATATCCGAGAACTATGCTCGATTGCACAACACGACATTCTGTGACATGCCCTCTACCATGGAAATTCAAACCCCTGGCTCTAGATGGCAAACTTCTAGAGTAAGCCATGGGAACGAAATTCTTGTTGATAGACTTGTCTTCCTTGCATCCTTAATAGCTCTCAAGTCCTCGGACATAAACATCATCTTAGGTATGGACTGGATGTCAGCTCATTATGCTAAGATTGACTGTGCCACTAGAACCGTTCAACTTACTCACCCATCGGGCAAGACAGTCAATGTCTTAACTCGAGTGGCCAAGCGCCAGCTTTACTCCTTAAATGCCAACCCCCTTCCAGACCTTGAGGATGTTCTGGTAGTCCGAGACTTTCCGGATGTCTTTCCAGAAGAACTGTCAGGTGTTCCACCTGACAGGGATGTCGAGTTTGTGATAGACCTTGTTCCAGGAACCGTTCCAATTTCTAGACGACCCTACAAGATGGCACCCTTAGAACTAGCCGAGCTTAAGAACCAACTCGATGAGTCCTTGAAAAAGGGTTTCATCCGTCCTAGTTCCTCTCCTTGGGCTTGCCCCGTCCTCTTCGTCAAGAAGAAGGATGGAACAGATCGAATGGTTGTGGATTACCGACCTGTCAATTTGGTCACCATTAAGAACAAATACCCGCTTCCCAGGATCAACGATCTGTATGATCAGCTCGCTGGATCCTCAGTCTTCTCCAAGATGGATTTGAGGTTGGGCTACCATCAAATCAAAATCAGAAACGGGGACATTCCCAAAACGGCCTTTGTTACTCGTTATGGCCAATACGAGTACACCGTTATGTTCTTTGGTTTAACCAATGCCCCGGCTACCTTCTCCCGGTTAATGAACTCGGTTTTCATGGAGTACTTGGATAAATTCGTCGTAGTATACCTCGATGACATACTCATCTACTCCAAGAATGAAGATGAACATGCCGAACATCTAAGGCTGGTATTGATGAAACTTCGAGAGCATCGCCTTTATGCCAAATTCTCCAAGTGTGAATTTTGGTTGCCAGAAGTGACCTATCTAGGCCATGTAATCTCTGGTAAGGGTATTGCTATCAATCCTGAGTGAGTTCAAGCCGTCCTTGATTGGACTCCACCTGAGATGGTCAAGCAAGTTCGGAGCTTCTTGGGCTTAGCGAGCTATTGCCGCCGCTTCGTCGAGAATTTCTCCAAGGTTGCTAAAACTCTAACTAAACTCCTCAAGAAAGATAAGAAGTTCGAGTGGACTCCACAGTGCGAACTCAGTTTTCAGGAACTGAAAAGACGCCTGACATCTGCCCCCGTACTGGTACCACCAGATTTCTCCAAGGACTTTGTTATCTATTGCGACGCCTCACGACAAGGACTAGGTTGCATACTCATGCAAGATCGTCAGGTAATTGCCTATGCTTCACGGCAATTACACCCACATGAGGAAAATTATCCCACACATGATCTAGAGCTTGCAGCTGTAGTCCATGCACTTAAAACTTGGCGACATTACCTCCTTGGTAATCGTTGCGAGATCTTCACCGATCACTAGAGTTTGAAATATATCTTCACCCAACCAGATTTGAACCTCAGGCAAAGATGTTGGGTTGAGTTGATCTCGGATTACGACTTAGGAATAACCTACACCCCGGGCAAAGCCAATGTCATGGCTGATGCGCTAAGCCGTAAATCCTATTGTAACAACCTGATGTTACAACAAAGTCAACCACTTCTCCATGAGGAATTCCGTAAGCTTAATCTTCACATTGTTCCTCGAGGATTCCTATCCACCCTGGTGGCGAAACCTAACCTTATGGATCAGATCATAACCGCCCAGCGGTATGATAAGGGCATATCCCGGATTAAGGAAAACATTGCTAGTAGAGTTGCTAAATGTTTTTCCATGGATAAGCGGGGTGCTTTCTTCTTTGAGAACCGTTTGGTGGTTCCCAAGAAACAACATCTACGCCAATTGATCCTTAAGGAAGCTCATGAATGCCCTCTCACCATTCATCCCAGTAGCACTAAAATGTATCAAGACCTACGCCAGAGGTTTTGGTGGACTAGGATGAAGAGAGAAATCGCTCAATACATTGCTAGCTGCGACGTCTGTCGTCGTGTTAAAGCAGAGCATCAACGGCCTGCTGGCACCCTTCAACCTTTGGATATTCCTGAATGGAAATGGGATAAAATCAGTATGGATTTCATTACTAGGTTTCCCAGGACCAAGAGAGAGAATAATGCCATCTTCGTCGTGATCGACCGTCTTTCCAAAGTAGCCCATTTCCTACCTGTTCGTGAGAGTATCACTGCTAGCTAGCTAGCCGATTTATACATCTCCCGAATAGTGTCTCTCCATGGTGTCCCATTGGAAATTAACTCAGACCGTGGGAGTCTCTTCACCTCTCGATTTTGGGAAAGTTTCCAAAATGCTATGGGAACTCGTCTCACTTTTAGCACCGCCTTCCATCCTCAATCAAGTGGTCAAGTAGAGCGAGTCAATCAAATTCTGGAAGATATGCTCCGAGCTTCTGTTATATCATTCGGAATGAGTTGGGAGAAATGCCTTCCATTCGCGGAGTTTTCTTATAACAATAGTTATCAAGCCAGCTTGGGCAAGGCTCCTTTCGAAGTTCTCTATGGACGAAAATGTCGAACGCCTCTTAACTGGTCAGAAACCGGGGAAAGACAACTCTTTGGCCCGGATATGATTCAGGAAGCAGAAGAGCAGGTTCGCATTATTCGTGAGAAATTGAAAACAGCCCAATCTCGTCAAAAGAGTCAATATGATCGTAAACATAAGCCTATGACTTATGAGGTCGACGAGAAGGCTTACCTTCGGGTTACTCCGCTAAAGGGAACCCATCGTTTCGGTATCAAAGGCAAATTGGCTCCTCGTTACATTGGACCCTTTCGCATTCTTGCCAAACGAGGAGAAGTTGCCTACCAATTGGAACTACCTCTGCATCTTTCCAGAGTTCATGATGTCTTCCACGTTTCACAACTCAGGCGTTGCTTTGCGGATCCTATCCATGGAGTGGACCACGAAACGCTTGATCTACAAGATAACCTCTCTTATCGGGAATATCCCGTTCGTATCATTGATCAAGCCGAGCATACCACTCGACGTCATAATATCAAGTTTCTCAAGGTTCAATGGTCACACCATTCCGAGAAAGAAGCCACTTGGGAAAGGGAGGATCGTTTTCGACTTGAGTACCCTACCTTCTTTCCAGAGGATCCTAAATCTCGGGACGAGATTCTTTCGAGTGGGGGTGAGTTGTCACATCCTAGCTATACCATGCATTAGAGTGTTGCATCATGTCTTCTTTCAACAGAAACTTGAAATGGGGAAGGCAGAACCCCCAGCACCCCCCCTGAAATCAACTAGGGTTTACTAAAATTATTTTCAATGAACCTGAAATGCCCTTCTAAAAAGTTCACCCTCTTTGTGTTGGGTTAGAACCTCTGGCAAAATTGGTGCACAATTTTCTAGGTCAATAGAAGGTCATTGTTTTAAATCATAAGTATTTGAATTTGGGCATTTAAATGCTATAAAATAATTTAAATGCTCAAATAATTTTGGGAATAAATGTTTCCTGTTGGAAATATTCTCAACAGAGCTCACATTTATTTTCAAGATTTTTGGAAACATTTTAGTATTTTTAATAAAGCCCAACACTTACAGTTTAATAGAAAACAGAAACAGATTAAAAAAAAGGAGAGGGAGAAGCCCACCTGGGCCTTACCTGGCGCCACCCACCAGGCCCACCTTCCGGCCCAGCCCAGCCACCGCGCCAGCGAGCAGCTTGGCTCGGCCAGGCAGGCAGGCAGGTGCTCGACGACGGCACCCGCGCGCGCCACGCAGCTGGCTGCCGCCCTGCTTCCTCCCGTCGCCGCCCTACTGGCCTGGACAGGCTCCACGTCGCCGCCTCGACCCCCTGGACACGCTCATTCGCCCCCTGCCTCACTCCCTCGCTCCCCTTCGCCATGGCCGACGCAGCCGTCGCCGTCCCGCCACCGTAGTCGCGTCCACCGCCGTCCTCGTGCTGCTCCACCATGTCCTGAGGCTCCGCCACTTCCTCCTCGATCGCTCCACCAAGCCACGCCCCGCCGGAGGCCTGCAAACGACTCCACCGAGCTCGTCTTCAACCTCGGGCTGCCCAGATCGCCTCCGCCGCCCCGCTTTCTCCGGCTCGTCCCCGACCGCGCCGTCTGTCTCTGCGTGACCGCTGTGAGCCCAGCTACCTCCCCATCCTCTCCGTTCTCCTCCTCGTGCACCACAGCGAGCACACGGAGCTCACCCGCACGCACCGCCGCGGAGCTCGTCGCCGACGTGTCTCCGGCCAAACACCGGCCACACCACCTAGTCTAACAACTTCACCGCATCCCTAGGGGCACAACGCAACTCACCACGCGCCTCGCCGTGCCCCGTAGCCTCGGGCTCACTTTCACCTGACTCCGACGACCGCAAAGCTCGTCGCCAGTGACGTCTCCGGCCACCCCGAGCCCAACCACCACCACCAAACGCTGCGGCTCGTTCCCAGCTACCCGTAGATGATCTCCGCCGTCGTTTTGGTCGCCTGAGGGTGTTTTCCGAAGCCCTCTGCCGTCTCGGCCTCGCCGGTGACTCAACGCCAGCGGGATTAGCCCTGTTGACCGGTGGGTTTGACCACTGACGTGGACTGGGTGGGCCCAGTTGACCCCTCTGAGTCAATGACAAGTGGGCCCCCCTGCTAACCAAATCAGATTAGTTTTAATTAAGGTTAATTAGCTTAATTAACTACTGACACGCGGGACCCACCAGTCAGGTTTGACCTGGACGTCCCCGTTGACCCCCGACGTCACCCTGACGCATTGCTGATGCAGTAATTGTTTTACTGGAATTAGTTTCATACATGAAATTCCAGAAAATAGTTCAAACTTCAAAAATTCATAGAAATTCAACCGTAACTCCAAATGAAATAATTTATATATGAAAAATTATCAGAAAAATTCAATCTATCCATCTGTAATGGTTTCATGCATGACAAAACAAGTTTACCTTGCTGTTTAAGCAGAATAAGGAAATGCACCATTAAGGCCATGTTTAATGAGCTAATATTTGAATCTTTGATTCAAATGAGTTCATTCCTTTCTGTTATAGCTTGCATTAGGCCAAGACACATTCATATTGCCATGTCATAGCATGCATCATATTGTTGCATATCGTCATGTGTTGATTGTGTTCCGATGTGTTCTTCGTGGTAGGTTCTGCCTCCGAGGATATTCACGAGTATCCAACTGAAGGGCAGTATCCCACTACCACTCCATCAGGCAAGCAACCCATTGATCATTCTGATACAAACCCATGCTCTCACTTCTCCTCTTGTTTACTGCATTAAGACATCGCGATTCAAACTGCTGTGTGCTACGGTAGTTGAACACTTATCCTCTGCATGACCTGTCGTTGCCACAGTAACTAGATGAAACCCACTAGCATGTGTAGGAGTTGATTGAGACATGTATGTGATTTCTACCTTGCTATGCCTGCTATGCTTAGAGTTGTGTCAGGTCTGGTTCATCTGGGTGATGGGCTAGAGTAATATGATTATGTCGGTAATATGAGGAATGTGTTGAACATGTTTTGGTAAAGGTATCGATGAGAGGCCATGTAGGAGTACATGGTGGTTTGTTTCATTGAGACCGTCCCTAAGAACTGAGATCTGTATGTGTGATTTAAGATTCAGCTACTACCATGCATTGGGATCCTTAATTGACCCTCTCGGCTTCTTAATCACCCTAGTACTCTGTCCAGGAGTTGCAAATAGTTTCTGGTGTTTGTAGGTTATGTGTTGGCGGCCGTGCGTAGCGCTGACCCTAGGGGTGGGCTATGTTGCGGTGGATACACCGTGGCCGGGTATGTCGGGCGCCCGTTTGGCGTCTCGGGACCCTGTTCACATCGTTTGGCGCCATATGTGGAAACCTCGGCCGGACTCCCTGCAGATGGAACCTGGATAGGCGATAAACCTGGACTAGAGACTTAGGTGTTTAGGTAGGCCATGGCCGACACCCTCGCTGGGCTTCCGCTTGAAGGCTGCCGAGTACATGTCGTGTAAACGGCGGTAAGTGGTGAAAGCGTGTATGACGAAGTACACCCCTGCAGGGTATAAAACTATTCGAATAGCCGCGTCCGCGGTAAAGGACTACTTGGTTGCCTATACAGTTCATAGACAAGTTAATGGATACTACTAAAAGACTCAAGATAAGTGTGAGTACCGAGGATGGCCCTCTCGTAGGATGACGAGGGAGGATCCCGGGTGGAGTATTGAGTTGGTGAGTAGTGGACTCGTGTGCGAAAACTATTTTACTAGTGAAGTTCCGTAGGATAGTTTAGCCAAGAGTCAAAGCTGGCTTGCTGCAGTAACACCACCACCTCCTTGAGAATAAGCATGTATAGTAGGTTCTGTTGTAAGACTTGCTGAGTACCTTTGTACTCATGTTTGCTTAATTACTGTTTTCAAACGACAACACCGCCCCCTCCGATGGGTTCTATGTAGACCTTGACGTCGACAAGTGACTAGCCACCCAGGTGGTGATCCTTGCCATGGAGGGCCTTATGTAGATAGACATGCTTCGAGAAGCCTTCTTTCTTTCTAGTGTCTGTACTCAGACCGGTTGCTTCCGCATGTGCTTGTATGATTGTATGACTTGAGTGTCGGGTCATGTGACCCCTATCTGTATGAACATGTTATGTATGGCTCTCTGGAGCCTTTAAATAAAATACTTGAGTTGTAGAGTTATGTATGTAATCATATCGGGCATATTATGTGTATGATTGAAATGCTTGGTATGAGTGGGATTCGACAATCTAGTTGTTTATCCTTGGCAGCCTTTCTTATGGGGAAATGTAGTCTAGTGTTCCTCGAGCCATACTAGTCCGCTACAGCCCGGTTCACCGTAGTCCTGCTAGCCCAGCACTACTGCTCAGGACACTTGACTGGCCGGCATGTGATTCACTTCGTTCCTATGTCTATCCATTTGGGGAAATGTCACGCGGTGACTTCCGGAGTCCTGCCTAGCTTGCTATAGCCCCGGGTCCCCGGAGTCCTGTTAGCCTAGTGCTACAGCCCGGAATCACTCGCTGATGACTGACATGCTCGATGTGATTCATGTATGACTGTCTCCATAGGTCTGTGCCGCTTTGGGTTCACGACTAGCCATGTCGGCCCGGGTTCTCTGTCATATGGATGCTAGCGACACTATCATATACGTGAGCCAAAAGACCCAAACGGTCCCGGGCCATGGTAAGGCGACACCCGTGGGATACCATGCGTGAGGCCGCAAGGTGATATGATGTGTTACCAGCTAGATCGATGTGATTTGGAATCGGGGTCCTGACATATTACTCCACACATCGACCGCTATCCAGCATGCATCTAGAGTATTAAGTTCAAGATGACATGATGTAGAGGGATAAACTCAAGCAATATGATATAAACCCCATCATTTTATCCTCGATGGCAACAATACAATACATGCCTTGCTGCCCCTGGTGTCACTGCGAAAGGACACCGCAAGATTGAACCCAAAGCTAAGCACTTCTCACATTGCAAAAAAGATCAATCTAGTAGGCCAAACCAAACTGATAATTCGAAGAGACTTGCAAAGATGTTAAATCATGGATAAAAGGATTCAGAGAAGAATCAAATATTGTTCATAGATAATCTTGATCATAAACCCACGATTCATCGGATCTCGACAAACACACCACAAAAAGAATTACAGCTAATAGATCTCCAAGAGAATCGAGGAGAACTTTGTATTGAGATCCAAAGAGAGAGAAGAAGCCATCTAGCTAATAACTATGGACCCGAAGGTATGCGGTAAACTACTCACACATCATCGGAGAGGCTATGGTGTTGATGTAGAAGCCCTCCGTGATCGATTCCCCCTCCGGTGGAGCACCAAAAAAGGCCCCAAGATGGGATCTCACGGGTACAGAAGGTTGTGGCGGTGGAAATAGGGTTTCATGGTGCTCCTGGATGTTTTCACGGTATATGGGTATATATAGGAGGAAGAAGTAGGTCGGTGGAGCTGCGAGGGGCCCATGAGGGTGGGGGCGCACCCTCCTGCCTCGTGGCCTCCTCGCTTATTTCTTGACGTCCACTCCAAGTCTCCTGGATCACGTTTGTTCCAAAAATAACTCTCCTGAAGGTTTCATTCCATTTGGATTCCGTTTGGTATTCCTTTACTGCGAAACACTGAAATAGGGAAAAAAACAACAATTTGCACTGGGCCTTTGGTTAGTAGGTTAGTCCCAAAAATAATATAAAAAGGTATATTAAAGCCCATTAAGCATCCAAAACAGATAATATAATAGCATGGAACAATAAAAAATTATAGATACGTCGGAGACGTATCAGACCATACCTAAACCTAGCCTATGGAAAGACCCATGAAGTGAAGGTGCGGTCGTCGAGGAGGAAGAATAGAACAAGGGTATTGAGCCCCTACCGCCTCCGATGGCCTACTCATCTTCGTCAGAGTCCGCGACCTTGTAGGATCGAAAGTATGTCTAGAGGGGGGGGGGGTGATTAGACTACTTGACCAAATAAAAACTTAACCTTTTCCCAGTTTTAGTTCTTGGAAGATTTTAGCTATTCTAGGACAAGTCAAGCAATCATCACACAATTCAAGCAAGCATGCAAAGAGTATATTGGCAGCGGAAAGTAAAGCATGCAACTTGCAAGAATGTAAAGGGAAGGGTTTGGAGAATTCAAACGCAATTGGAGCCACGGATGTTTTTCCCCTGGTTCAGATAGGTGGTGCTATCCTACATCCACATTGATGGAGACTTCAACCCACGAAGGGTAACGGTTGCATGAGTCCACGGAGGGCTCCACCCACGAAGGGTCCACGAAGAAGCAACCTTGTCTATTCCACCATGGCCATCGCCCACGAAGGACTTGCCTCACTAGCGGTAGATCTTCACGAAGTAGGCGATCTCCTTGCCCTTACAAACTCCTTGGTTCAACTCCACAATCATGTTGGAGGCTCCCAAGTGACACCTAGCCAATCTAGGAGACACCACTCTCCAAGAAGTAAAAAATGGTGTGTTGACGATGAACTCCTTGCTCTTGTGCTTCAAATGATAGTCTCCCCAACACTCAACTCTCTCTCATAGGATTTGGATCTGGTGGAAAGAAGATTTGAGTGGAAAGCAACTTGGGGAAGGCTAGAGATCAAGATTCATATGGTAGGAATGGAATATCTCGGTCTCAACACATGAGTAGGTGGTTCTCTCTCAGAACATATGAGTTGGAAGTGTAGATGTGTTCTGATGGCTCTCTCTACGAATGAAGAGGAGGTGGAGGGGTATATATAGCCTCCACACAAAATCCAACCATTACACACAATTTACCAATCTCGGTGGGACCGGATCAAAAAAACTCGGTCGGACCGAAAAGGTAAACCTAGTGACCGTTAGAGATTTTCGGTGGGACTGACATGCAACTCGGTAGGACCGATTTTGTTAGGGTTAGGGCATAACGTAATCTCAGTGAGACCGATTACACAAACTCGGTGAGACCAATTTTGGTAATTAGCTAACCAGAGAGTTGGTCAGGCAAACTCAATGGGACCGATTTGCTCTTTCGGTGAGACCGAAAAGTTACAAAATGGAAACACTGAATTTACATTACAATCTCGGTGGGACCGATTCGCTCTTTCGGTGAGACCGAAAAATTACGAAAGGGAAACAGAGAGTTTGCAATCCCATCTCGGTGAGACCGAGATCCCTATCGGTAGAACCGAATTGCTAGGGTTTGGCAGTGGCTTATGACAAGTGAAACTCGGTGGCGCCGGATAGAAAGAATCGGTAGGACCGAGTTTGGCTTAGGGTTTAGGTTATATATGGATATGGGAAAGTAGTTGAGGGTTTTGGAGCATATCACTAAGCACATGAAGCAAGAGGCTCATTAAGCAACACCTCATCCCTCCTTGATAGTATTGGCTTTTCCTAAAGACTCAATGTGATCTTGGATCACTAAAATATAAAATGAAGAGTCTTGAGCTTTTGAGCTTGAGCCAATCCTTTGTCCTTAGCATTTTGAGGGTTCCACTTTCACCATCCATGCCATGCCAATCATTGAGCTTTCCTAAAATAATCATCTTGGAATAGCATTAGCTCAATGAGCTATATGTTGTTATGAATTACCAAAACCACCTAGGGATAGTTGCACTTTCAATCTCCCCCTTTTTGGTAATTGATGACAACATATAGATCAAAGCTTCGACAAATGATAATAAGAATGAATTACATCATCCCTTTGAGAAGTATGTGATAAGTAAGAGCTCCCCCTAAATTTGTGCATATTTAAGATTTGCTTTGGACTGCAAATGCACAAAGAGTTAGAGTCATGGGTTACTCTTCCATGTCACATACATCTTGGTGGAGCGCTTAAAATGATAAGAATGAAATACATGCACTCATCACCAAGAAAAGTGAATGATCACATAAGATAGATAAGATAATAGCATACACCAAGCATTAAGTGTAGCTTATGATCAAACACATGATCATCAATGTCTCACAAGCATATCAAAGTATCTCAACCAAAAGCAAACAATGTTCGAAAAACCACCAAATAAAGCAAGAGAGAAAAGCAACACACTCTCTCTCTCGAAGCCTATGATCTATACATTTTCTCCCCTTTGGCAACAAGTTACCAAAAAGTTCCTAGAAAATGCATAGTGCTAAATCGACACTCAGGCTTGATCTTCGGGTGGTGGTGGAGTCTGGATCACTCCAAGGACGAAGGCTTCCGTAGACGCGGTTGGAGTTGGAGCTGAAGTAGATGCTAGAGCAGGTTGGGCTGGTGCTGCGGCTAGAGCTGAGGCGGTTGCTCTTGTGTCAGGAACTAGCACTGCAGACGACCTCGGACCTCGTGGCACTCTGGCAAAGGCATCAGTGGTTGTCTTCCCTTTCCTCTCCTGCATGTCATCTTGGAGCTGCTCCACTGCAGTCTGAATCTCTGTCACCTTGATATCCAAGTCATAGAACTTTTGTTCTATGATCCTCTCTAGGCTTGCCTGGTTCTGAGTTAGGGTGGCCAGTCCTTTCTCAATCCGCAGGGTGGATGCAATCAAGTAACTGAGCTGCTCTTGCTTGTTCTTCAAGAAGTACTCAGATGCCTCCTCTTGAGTTGGCATCTTGGCAGCTTTCTCCTTTATTGTCTTCTCCTTCTTGGCTTGTGCATGGGCTGAAGATGGTTCATCTTTGGTCATCACAACTTGGTTGTCCTCGAACTCTGGATAGATAGGCAAATGTTCCTTGTCCAACAAGTATGTGTCTGTGCCCATTCTTGAGTTAATCAACATCTGGATCTGAGGGGCATATCCACAACTCCTCTTCTGATCTACTGCAGTCCTCTTGATAGTCTCTACCATGAGGCTCATGACCTTGAATTTCTGAGGCACATCAAAGATATGTAGCAAGTTAATGGCATGACCTCTGATCATCCTGTGATCTCCAGACTTGGGCAAAAGTGTGTGCCTAAGAATCCAGTTGATGGTTGGCAGCCCTGACAGAAGATAATGCACTGAGCCAAATTTGAACGTATCAAGTGCTTCATTTGGGATCTCCTTGTACATCTTTGACATTGAGTTATGATCCATCTTCTTCTTGGAATAGACATCCAAGTCATCCTCATGCTCCTCTGGGGCATTGATAAGCTGTGCCCACTCAGCAACTGTTGATTGGTACCTCGTACCTTCAGACATCCAAATAATCCTCCCATCTGGATAAAAATGTGCTGTGGAGTAGAACTGCATGATAAGCTCCTCATTCCACTTCGTGAGCTTCTGCCCAACAAAGTCCTCTACTCCACATGCCTTGAAGCTATCTTGCACTCCAGGGTAGTTCTCTTCATTTTCCTTGATATATTTCCAACCAACCCATCTCATGTCACAAACAATGGGCTTCTTATCTAGCAGTACTGTCTCATAGAAATCTTGTTGTTCCTTGGTGTGAAACCTATAATCAACAGCAGTCCTTCTCCTGATAGCATAGGGATCTGCTTCTCTCAACTTCCTCAGCCCTGAGTCTCTTCTGAGCTTCATGTCCTCAGCCACAGGATGAGCATCATTGTGGTCTGGGATTTTGGGCTTGAGCTTTCTCAAAACATGTTCTTCATCATCTTCTTCAACAACAGTCTCAGGCACTGGGGCCTTGTTCTTCTCAGCAGCTGGTATGCTCCTTGTATTCCTCTTTGGTTTTGGCTTTGGAGCTGGCTTGGCCTTGGAAGCAGTTGCCCCTGATCTTATGGCATCACCCATCAGCTTGGGTGCCTTAGGTGCTGGTGTAGCAACCTCTTCTTCCTCTTCCTCTTCTTCCATGATGGAAGCCTTTCCAAGCACTTTGGCTACGGTCTTCTTGACCCTCTCCTTCCTTTTCTTTCCTTCTGCAGCAGCTGGCTCTATGGGAGTGGGCTTCTCAGGAATCTTGGTTGAAGCTCTGGCCTTTGGCATAGGCTGCTTGCCTGCTGGCCTTTTGACCTTCATCCCTGGCTTTATGCTCTGTGCTGGGCCATATTCTTTCTTGAGCACAGTTCTCTTTGATGTGGCTTCCTCTTCCTCTGCCACATAGTCTTCATCCTCAGAATCTGAAGTTCTCTTCTTCCTCTGTCTGGTGGCAGCTTTTGGCAGGTTGCTAGGGGTGCTCCTGCTGCCATCATCTGAAGAACTGGAGGGACTAGTGCCCTCACTCATTTGCACTTGCTGCTCTGACAAATTCTGGCTATCACTTTGGTCTGACATGATGAACAAGCTGACTCCTGACCCTGTGAACAGTTTATAGATGAGGTAGAGTGGATGAGCATCACAAAATGCAGAGATTTTTGCAAAAGAATGATTCAAAAACTTAGTTTTAGTTTTCCACAGAAATCAACTCGGATCTACCGATTTTTAAACTCGGTGATACCGAAGCAGTTTTTGGAACCTAAACTAGTGAACTCGGTCAGACCGAGTCACAGTTCGGTGGCACCGAGACTGCTAGGGTTTCACAAAGTTCCAAAATCGGTCACACCGATTAGTAATACTCGGTCAGACCGAGTTTCACTTGTGCAATGGCATAAGCCAAATCGGTGGGACCGAGTTTTTTCAACTCGGTGGGTCCGACATGGTTTCGGCGGAAACCTAACCCTAAAGTTTTCGAATCAAACCTAATCTACGAGTTCATTGACTGGATAGAAGTTTATCAAATGTGGCAAGAATCATTATGATCACAATGTGCTAGGAATCGGATTGGGGAATAGCACAAAGATCAAGTCCATACCCTAGTTCGGCGGAGACTCGCTACGGCGGCAACGGCGGGGTTGATTCCCGTTGACGGCGACGAAGACCAGCGACTGGAGGCGGCTGGCGGCGAGGAGACGATCCGGAGACCACGTTGGCAGAGCGAGCTATCGCGCGGGCAAAGGGGTTCGAAGAAATTTCCAAATTTTTGCCCGTGACTATATATAGCCTGATCCTGTCGGTGTGACCGAGTGGAACAACTCGGTGGCACCGAGATGCAAAACTGTATACAGTTGTTGCAACTCGGTGTGACCGAATGGTTCAAATCGGTTGCACCGAGATCGAAAACATAGATCAACTTAATGATCTCGGTAAGACCGAAAGTGGGGTATCGATCAGACCGAGAGTCACAAAGAGGTTTTGGAAGTTAAGTCTATGACGAATCAGGGACTCCGAGTGCTCCTCACACAGAGTGGTTCAAATCTGACTTGATAAAATTTTGTGATGTAGCATGAATAGAGTTTGAGACGAGAAAAGCATAGATAGCTAGAGGAGGTTCTTAGGCATTCTTGTCCATCCACTTGGCAAAAGGAAATAAAACCAAACAATCAAAACAACAAGTGGATGTCCTCGAATGAGTAAAATATGCAACCAACATGCTCACACAAGAAGATGGCAATTGAAATATGTGACAAAGCATGCACAACCAATTCTAGCATCTATCAAGCAATTGGCGATGACTAGGTCATCTATATATGAGTATATTGACTTAGGAGTCAAGTGAGAACACTTGATCATAGGTCATACTCATCGTTTAAGCTCAAGTGGGGTTACCACTTTTACATAAAGCATTGTTGTGTTCACATCTTTAGAGTTGCTTTAGCTCAAGTCTTAGAGTAAAGCTCCCCCTAGATGTGATATCCCCCTAAGAGGGATGAACTAACCTTGGGTTTTGTCGATGATGACTTCATGTAGATGTTGAAGATGTGGATGCTCAATGTTGATGTAGATCACTTGGAGCTATCCATTTGAGTGAATTGCACTTTCAATACCTACATGGGTTAGTCCCACAAGGAACAAACAAGGATATCCATAGACATAGAGTGATGCACACACAAGATGATGTCCATGAAAACTTTTAGGTTACCTTGTCCCTTGTCTTACCAACAAGAGGGTTTGTGACTCCTTGAACTAGTGCAAGATGTGGAAGTTGATTGCACTTGTTCTTGCCAAAATGATAAGAGTGAAGTATGTTGGCGGAGTCACCCTCAAGAACTCTCTAGTTCTTCTTCTTTTGGATCCACACCATCTTGATGGGAATCCTTGGAGTTGTAGTCGTACTTGATGAAGTGGAACTTGAAGTGGTCTTGGGAATCCACTTGACTAAGGTCTTAGGAGGTTCTTCAAATGCATCAATTTCCTCTTGAAGCCTGTCCTTCCCTTTTTGCTTGTAGTCTTGTGGTGGAAGATCATCTTGAGCTTGTGTCCCCTTGAAGGAAGTATCATACTTCTCTTATTGAGGAACAAACTTTGTCTTGGGGTATTGATCTTTTTCCCACTCAACTCCATTGGCATTGAACTTTCGTTCAAAACCAACACCTTGATTCTTCCGGTGCATTCCTTGCTTGCGCACAATTTCCTCGAATTGCTTACTCCCGGCAAGGCTTTTGTACACTCCTTTCTCTATAATTCCCTTCAATAAGCTATTTTCTTTCTCAAGTGTAACTTGGCTAAGAGAATCATTAGTGGAATCAAGAGAACTACTAGAAGCAACAATATTGGATTTAGCATGATCATTGTTACTACTAGAGGAAGAATCTTTCTTGTTCTTGTTACTAGACTTGACTTGAGGCATGTAAGTGGATAAGAGTAAACGCTTGGCAATGTAAGAAGAACTTTTATTGCAGAGATCATCATTGATTGCCTTTATAAACTCATGCTCTTGCTCAAGATTGACCTTTTCAAAGCGTAACTTCTCATGAGCTCTTAAAAGTTCTCGATGATCTTCGAAGATAGTTTCATGAGCTAACTTAAGAGTGTTTAGTTCTTTAGTTAGAGCCTCAATCTTCTCCTTATCATTGTCATTCGTTTTATCTTGATTAGCATGATTAATTGATGTTTCATCATAGTATTCATCACTAGAGTTGTCAACATGCAAATCATCATCACCTAACAAGTCATCTTCATCACTATTAAAATCAACATACTCGGGGTGTGTTATCTTAGGACCTTTGGCCATGAAGCATCTTCCAATTCCATCATTTGGTGAGTCAAATATGTCGTAGGAGTTGGTTGACACAAGTGCTAGACCGGAAACACCTTCATCTTGAGTATATTCAGAATCAGAGTGATAACTTCTCTCGGAGTGGCTGTCGGAGTCGGAGCCGGATACCCATTCACCAACATGAGCTTGATGTCTTCATTTTGTGTAGCTCCTTGATGATTTTTCCTTCCTTTCTGAATCCTTGCTTCTCCGTGAGTATCTTCGTTCATAACGATCATCTCTACTCCTTCTCTCTCTTGGTGGTGATTCTTCTCTTTTGCTTCTTCTTTTTGGAGAGTCTTCTCTTCTCTTGTAGGGAGCCGTACACTCATTGGAATAGTGTTTGGGTCTTCCACAATTGTAGAAGTTTCGCTCTCGACTAGAAGATCTTTTGTCATTGTAGGACCTTGACTTGGAGCTTCTATCTTTGCTTCTACTCTTGTAGAACTTGTTGAAGTTCTTCACCATTAAGCTCAATTCTTCATTGAAGTTTTGTTTCTCACTTGATGATGTAGGGGCTTCACATGAGGCTTTGTAGGCACCACTTGATTTGTTGTGAAGTTCCTCTTTATCCTTAAGTGACATCTCATGAGCAACAATTCTTCCAATTACTTCCGTTAGCTTGAGATCTTTGTAATTGGGCATCATTTGGATCAATGTGCACACGGTATCATATTTTCCATCCAAGGCTCTTAGAATCTTCTTAATGATGAATCTATCGGTCATCTCTTCACTTCCTAAGCCGGCAATCTCATTTGTGATGAGAGCAAGCCTAGAGTACATTTCAGTGACACCTTCACCATCCTTCATTTTGAACTTGTCAAGTTGACTTTGAAGCACATCCAATTTGGATTCCTTGACGGACTCGGTACCTTCGTGCATATCAATCAAAGTGTCCCAAATTTCCTTTGCATTCTCAAGACAGCTGATTTTGTTGAATTCTTCGGGGCACAATCTGTTGAAGAGAATATCACAAGCTTGAGCATTGTATTGCAACATCTTCTACTCATCCGCGGTAGCTTCACGGTTTGGTTCTCTCCCATCAAAGAAGTCACCTTGCAAACCAACACACACAATAGCCCAAACGGCGGGGTTATGTCCAAGAATATGCATTTTCATTTTATGGTTCCAACTAGCAAAATTAGTACCATCAAAGTAAGGACCTCTACGGTGATAATTTCCCTCGCTAGACGCCATACTCTCCTAGGTTGTGAAACCAAGGCTATGACCACCAAAAGCTATGGAAATCAAAGCAAATGGAGACCTAAGCTCTGATACCACTTGTAGGATTGAAAGTATGTCTAGAGGGGGGTGATTAGACTACTTGACCAAATAAAAACTTAACCTTTTCCCAGTTTTAGTTCTTGGAAGATTTTAGCTATTCTAGGACAAGTCAAGCAATCATCACACAATTCAAGCAAGCATGCAAAGAGTATATTGGCAGCGGAAAGTAAAGCATGTAACTTGTAAGAATGTAAAGGGAAGGGTTTGGAGCATTCAAATGCTATTGGAGACACGGATGTTTTTCCCGTGGTTCGGATAGGTGGTGCTATCCTACATCCACGTTGATGGAGACTTCAACCCACGAGGGGTAACGGTTGCGCGAGTCCACGGAGGGCTCCACCCACGAAGGGTCCACGAAGAAGCAACCTTGTCTATTCCACCATGGCCATCGTCCACGAAGGACTTGCCTCACTAGCGGTAGATCTTCACGAAGTAGGCGATCTCCTTGCCCTTACAAACTCCTTGGTTCAACTCCACAATCTTGTCGGAGGCTCCCAAGTGACACCTAGCCAATCTAGGAGACACCACTCTCCAAGAAGTAACAAATGGTGTGTTGATGATGAACTCCTTGCTCTTGTGCTTAATATGATAGTCTCCCCAACACTCAACTCTCTCTCATAGGATTTGGATCTGGTGGAAAGAAGATTTGAGTGGAAAGCAACTTGGGGAAGGCTAGAGATCAAGATTCATATGGTAGGAATGGAATATCTCAGTCTTAACACATGAGTAGGTGGTTCTCTCTCAGAACATATGAGTTGGAAGTGTAGATGTGTTCTGATGGCTCTCTCTACAGATGAAGAGGAGGTGGAGGGGTATATATAGCCTCCACACAAAATCCAACCGTTACACACAATTTACCAATCTCGGTGGGACCGGATCAAAAAAACTTGGTCGGACCGAAAAGGTAAACCTAGTGACCGTTAGAGATTTTCGGTGGGACTGACATGCAACTCGGTAGGACCGATTTTGTTAGGGTTAGGGCATAACGTAATCTCGGTGAGACCGATTACACAAACTCGGTGAGACTGATTTTGGTAATTAGCTAACTAGAGAGTTGGTCAGGCAAACTCGGTGGGACCGATTTGCTCTTTCGGTGAGACCGAAAAGTTACAAAATGGAAACACTGAATTTACATTGCAATCTCGGTGGGACCGATTCGCTCTTTCGGTGAGACCGAAAAGTTATGAAAGGGAAATAGAGAGTTTGCAATCCCATCTCGGTGAGACCGAGATCCCTATCGGTAGAACCGAATTGCTAGGGTTTGGCAGTGGCTTATGACAAGTGAAACTCGGTGGCGCCGGATAGAAAGAATCGGTAGGACCGAGTTTGGCTTAGGGTTTAGGTCATATGTGGATATGGGAAAGTAGTTGAGGGTTTTGGAGCATATCACTAAGCACATGAAGCAAGAGGCTCATTAAGCAACACCTCATCCCTCCTTGATAGTATTGGCTTTTCCTAAAGACTCAATGTGATCTTTGATCACTAAAATATAAAATGAAGAGTCTTGAGCTTTCGAGCTTGAGCCAATCCTTTGTCCTTAGCATTTTGAGGGTTCCACTTTCACCATCCATGCCATGCCAATCATTGAGCTTTCCTGAAATAATCATCTTGGAATAGCATTAGCTCAATGAGCTATATGTTGTTATGAATTACCAAAACCACCTAGGGATAGTTGCACTTTCAGACCTGTATGTCGCCGGTGGATGCGAGGGGTTGACACGCTTGTTGTCCCACCAGCGTGGCCAAACAGCTTTTGGCGGCACGTAGGACGCGCATCTGGCGGCGTTCTCGTTGTCTCGTCCAACAGCGCCACCTGTATGTTGCGAGCGGCGGCTTGAGTGTGGGCGGCCTCATAGAGAGTTGATACGTCTCCATCGTATCTATAATTTTTTATTGTTCCATGCCAATATTATACAACTTTCACATACTTTTGGCAACAATTTATATGATTTATGGGACTAACAATTGATCCAGTGCCTAGTATGAGTTCCTCTCTGATGCATGTTTTTTGTTTCATAGAATATCCATATCAAACGAAGTCCAAAAGCGATAAAAATTTATGGAGATTTATTTTGGAATGTATGTGATTTTGGGAGGTGGAATCAACGCAAACGGAGGCCCATGCGCTCCACTACCTACCAGGGCGCGACCTCCCCCCCCCCCGGCGCACGGTGATGCCTAGTGGGCACACTGTCAGTCAGTTGTGGCTCTTTTTCGGACGCAAAGAAGCTTATATTCGAAAAAATACATGTTAAAATTTAAACGCAATCGGGGTTATGGATCTCTGGATATTTAAGAGACGGTTTTCAGCCAGAAAACAGAAACACGAAATAGAAGAGAACAAAGAGAGAGAGAGAGAGAGAGAGAGAGAGAGAGAGAGAGAGAGAGAGAGAGAGAGATCCAATCTAGGAGAGGCTCCTGTCCCTCTGTCTCCATGGCGGCCATGAACCAGAGAGGTAACTCTCCTCCCATCTAGGGGGGAGGCCAAGGAAGAAGAAGGAGGGGGGCTCTCTACCCTATCTGTCCCAGTGGCGCCAGAATGTTGCCGGGGCAATCACCGTGATGACGATCTACACCAACAACTTTGCCGCCGTCAACACCAACTCTCTCCCCTCTATGCAGCGGCGTAACACCTCTTCTCTCCACTATAATCTCTACTTAAACAAGGTGCTCAATGCTATATAATATTTCCCAATGATGTGTGGCTATCCTATGATGTTTGAGTAGATTCTTTTTGTCCTATGGGTTGATTGATGATCGTGATTGGTTTGAGTTGTATCTTTTATTTTGGTGTTGTCCTATGGTGCCCTTCGTGTCGCGCAAGCATGTGGGATGCCCATTGTAGGGTGTTGCAATACATTCATGATTCTCTTATACTGGGTGGCGAGAGTGACATAAGCTTATACCCGAGTAAGGGGGTTATTGCGTATGGGAGTAAAGAGCACTTGATACTTAATGCTGTGGTTGGGTCTTACCTTAATGATCGTTGATAGTTTTGGATGCTTGCTAGAGTCCCAATCATAAGTGCATATGATCCAAGTATGGAAATTATGTTAGCTCATGCCTCGCCCTTATATAAAATTGCAATAATGATTACCGGTCTAGTTATCAATTGCCTAGAGACAAATAACTTTATTATGTTAAAAAATATTTCTACTAAAAGCTAACTTTTATTATCTTGCAAATTATTCATAGTTTTATTCTCACTAAGTACTTCTACTTTTATCCTTGCAAACTTATCATATCACCTACAAAAAAGTTTCATACTTGTTCTGGGTAAAGCGAACGTTAAGTGTGCGTAGAGTTGTATCGGTGGTCAATAGAACTTGAGGGAATATTTGTTCTACCTTTAGCTCATCGTTGGGGTCGACACTCTTATTTATCGAAAGAGGCTACAAAATGATCCCCTATACTTGTGGGTTATCAAGACCTTTTTCTGGCACCGTTGCCGGGGAGCAATATCGTGGGATGAATATTCTCGTGTGTGCTTGTTTGCTTTATCACTAAGTAGATTTTTTAAGTTGTTTGATATCTTTTGTTATGTATATGGAACACGAAATACCAAAAAAATAGTTGTACATGCTACTCATCGAGATGTGGAACCTCCTAAAACCCTCGATGCTCATCAGATGGAACATATTAAACACTACTTTGATAATCCTAAGAAACCCCATTCAAATTGATAATGGGAGACCCGTTGGATCAATGTGAATACTTTAGGGATTATCGCTTGCCTCAAAAAGGGAAACTCTTATGGGATCAAATTCATTGTTTGTAAACGTATGCTTGGGATTTATGCTTGAGACACGATTGTACTTGTTGCTCTAGGATGAAGGCTCCACACCTTCCCTTTTCACGTGAATTTAATGATAATGAAACCTTGGCTTCTTATGCTATTGGTATATATGATTACTATGATGTGGAACGAATAGAATAATTTGTTGCTCTTAAGGGTGCTTACGAAATTGAATCATTGTTTGAAAAGTATGAAGATGGTGATGATGCTATTTACAGATCTGAAAATTTTGATGTACTTAAATATTGCTATGAGAATTATAAATACAATGCCGATATTGATAAATTTAATGAGGAAGTCTCCATTTTCCAAGAAGAGACTAACATTTTGCAGGAAACTATGGAAGACGAAATTATTGAAACTTGAACTCCTTAGATGAAAAAGATGAGGAGGAGAGCGAAGAACAAAAGGAGGAAGAGCGGATTTATCACATGTGCCCACCTTATAATGAGAGTCACTCTTTATCCCATACAATGTTTAATTTCCCTTCGTGCTTACCGAAGGATAAATGCTATGATCATGTTGATTCATTTGAAATATCCCTTTTTGATGAAATTGATGATTGCTATGCTTGTGGCCATGATGCCAATATGAATGATCACTGGTGCACGTCGGTCCCAAACAAACGATTTTTAATCCCCTTTCCGCGACGACATTTGGAACCGTCGCCAAGGGAGTGTGGGCGATAGGGGGGTCCTGTAACATCCCAAATTTTCAATTTGGAATGTTATACATTAGAGCATCATGCATATCATATTTTATTTTGCATTTTGGTTGATCCTAGAAATTCTACGCAACTCAATGACCGACGGAGAGAGTTGGGGATTTCGTTATTTTCATATTTGAGTTCTCTCAAATTTTGAGAATAGGATCATTTGATTTTATTTATTTTATCATCAATTATTTCTACTACAAAAATATGAGAGAGGGAATAAAATGACTTTCCCAAAATAAAGAAATATTTAGGATTTAATAATAAAATCAAATAAGATTTTATTTCGGAGTTTTTCGGTGTTTTATTTGAATTTAGGAAAAAAGTGCGTTTTTCAAAATTGCATTTAGGGCCCAAATAAATGTTCACCTTCTGCGGCTTGATTTTAGAAGCCCGTGAAAATTTATTTCGGAATTTTTGGAGTCCGTTTAGTATTTCTTTTTATTTTTCTTCCGAGCGGAATAATTTCAAAAAAAAAACGAACCGACTTCGGGTCGTACCCAAGCGGGACACCGCCCGGGGACAGCCTTTAAATAGCGCCGCCCCGAGCCGCCCCAGCCCATCAGCCCCGCCTCGATCCACGCGCGCCGCCGGAGCCGCCGCCGACGATCCCGCCGCCCGAGGTTCGTCGCGCCTCGTTTTCCATGCCGAAAAAAAAGAAAGAGAGAAAAAAGAGGAATTTTTTTCGGCGTTGGTCGTTTTTCTTTTTCTCGGATTAAATCCGCGATTTCTCTAATCGTGATTCCTGATCCGATTTTCGTTTTAGTTTAACTTTTCGCTCGTTTATCGGAATCAGAAGATTCAAGCGCCTAGGGATTCGTCTCGAAACCCTCTATCCGTTTAACCAACTTAAACAAGTTTTTGTTACTGCAAAATTTGCCCTAGATCCATATTACTAGAACGAAGTTGTTTTCTTTCGCCGTTTGTCTTTCGTTGCTTCGTTCAATTTGATTCTTTTTGCCAACCGGAGTTCTTAAGTTGAACCTTCTAGTTAGATCTCTTATTTGAGTTTTACCAGTGCATTAGATGAGTGCTTATTGTATGTTTGTTTGTCTGCGATAGAATACCCCGAGTGCACCGCCTGTTACTTCGAATCGTTAGGTTTCGCGGATCATCAACAAGGCAAATAACACTTTGATCATACCTTTTCTACTACTCAGTTTTATTGCATTAGATCAATCCTCACACATTGCATGATTAGGATCTAATTAAATTGTGGGATGGGAAGTAGATGAGGTAGTACCTATTACCTGTTTATTATCAAACCTTTGGGAGTTACTTCTACGTTTGCTTATTATGCCATGCTATGCTAGTAGACGTGGATTGGGTCAGTGAAATCCATGACAGATGTGAGATTGTTAATTAATGGTTTATCTAAGGTGGCAACTTAAACACACATCTGGGTGGATTGAGGCACCTGGGTATTCCAGGACTTGCCTGTTTTCTTTTGGACCGCCACCCAGGCTCAAAGGGATCATGAGACTATTCATACTAGAAACTTCCGTGTGCAGCCACAAGCTATTATGGGCTCTAGCATAGTTGACTAAGTTGTGCGAACTCTTACAGTGGTAGACTAGCAGATGTAGGGGATGTAGGTGGTACGGTCTACCCGATCGTAAGGTGCTAGCGCTTCTGAAAGACTATGTCTCGGTCATCTGTCTTCTCAAACACCCTGTAGTGCGAGAAAACAAACGGAGGCGATCGAGTCTTGTGGGGAAAAGTGCGCAAACCTCTGCAGAGTGTAATAAACTAATCATGGTTAGCCGTGTCCCCGGTTATGGACATCTTGAGTATCTAGTACCTGGATTATCATGTGAATCTCAACATGTTACTCTAAATTAATTTTGTTGGGTTATGTTTAATGATGATATTTAATTGGGATTGAGAATGCTGTCAACCATTCTCAGTGTTTAACAACCACCATGTTAGTTAAATAAATTTATTCCTTTGAAGTAGGGAAAAATTGGCTTGATGCAAAAACAGTAACCATAGAGCTTTCCACCAGCCAAATATGCATATAGTATAGCTGTTTCATTTCATTACTCTCTATGTGTTACCTTGTCAGCATATTCCATGTGTTGACCCGTTTTCGGGCTGCAACGTTAACGTTGCAGACTTTTCAGACGATGATTAAGGAGTTTTTAGGTCGTGGTCCTATACTCAGTGATGCCGTTGGAGTTGATGGACTCACTTATCTTCCAAGCCTTCCACTGTTATCGTTATTAGATGGCCTTAAGCCATAGTTATTGTAATAAGTTCTCTTTTGAGACACTCGATGTAATAAGTGTGTGATTGCTACTATGCTATAAATCCTTCGAGTACTGTGTGGTGTCAGCATTACTGATCCAGGGATGACACCGGAGCACAGAGATCAGACTATTTGAGGTCTGGTTGCTACAGAGATGGTATCAGAGCACACGCTGACTGTAGGACACGACCACTAAGTTAGAGACCTAGATCACTATTCACTCTCTTCTCTTCTGACCTCTCATCTTTTCTACTCTTTAGGATGGTGGATGCAAGGAACAAGTTCACACAACCGGATGAAGATACACCCTTTGGACGACATTTGAAGGAAGTCACTAGATACCTGAATATAGGAGTACCAAGCTTCACGGGAACCTACAACGCCACTTTACCTGAAGAAGAGCGCTGGATGATTCAAGTTCAAGTTCCAGGGAGGACGTTCATGCCAGTCACTGAGCCCATAGAATTTTCTTTTGATGCACCAACTTGGAATCTAGGAAAGAGCATGGCAGCTCACATCGCCATGGGACGCATTGCAGAAGTCTACTGCAAGGATCCCAAGGATACTATCTACCAGATTTGTGGGCGCCAAGATGAACAGTGGGAGATGATCAGCACCCGAAAGGATAGATCGATCGCAGCTTTTATCTAGGAGCTAAACCAGCACATTCGACGACAGGAGAACCAAATGTGCATCGACATGATAGATCTGAAGAAGGCTAAGACTAGAATCAAGGAACTGGAGGAAGAACTCAAGGCTACACGTGAAGATTATGAAGAGGAAATTGAAGTATTGGTGGAGAAGAATGACGACCTAATCAAGAAGATTGGAATATTTATGGGAGACCCTACGCCAGTGGATGAAGATGAAGAACCCCAGGAGATTAGCCCGGAAGACTACATCATCATCGACGGCACCGATTCGGAACCAGATAGTAGCGATGATGACTATGTTGATGAAGCTGGAGCAGATATCATGGAGTCTGCAACCGAAGAATATTTCTAGTAGACCACCTCATCAGTAGTAGTAGTCCACCATGTAAATATAGTAGTCCGAGCACTTTTGCGATAGATAGATCAATTGTATGCCTTTGTTTGATTGATTGAACTGAATTGTTTGTTTTGCCTCATGTGCATATGGGTAGTGTTTTCTCTTTAGACCCCCTCTATTCTTATATCTCATCTTTTCTAAACCCTCAGATGCCTCCGAGATGTGACCCCGGATTTGCCTTTCCACCGGAGCTCACCCAGTTGATCCAGCAGCAGAACACATTGATGCAGTTGCTAGTCCAGAATCAGAACCAGGGGAACAACAACAACAACAACCCACCACCACCACCACCACCTGTTGACCACTTAGCCCGTTTTCTTAGGCTGAATTCGCCGGTGTTTTCCAGTAGCACCGAGCCGATAGTAGCAGATGATTGGCTTCGCAAGACAGCTAGGGAATTGACCGCAACAGGATGCTCAGATGCGGAGAAGGTGAAGTTTGCCGCACATCAGCTAGAAGGACCCGCAGCATCATGGTGGGAGAATTTCACAGCCACTTTCCCAGTTGACACTGTCACATGGGATCAGTTTCAGCAGGCTTTTCGTACTGCACATGTTTCAGCAGGAGCTATGGCCATGAAGAAGCGTGAGTTTCGTAACTTGCGCCAAGGAGGAAGGACAGTTGGCCAGTATGTGGAGGAATTTAGTAAGCTAGCACGTTATGCCCCAGATGACGTCGCTACGGATGCAGCTAAGAAGGAGAAGTTTCTAGAAGGACTGAATGATGAGTTGAGCATGCAGTTGATGGTAGCAACCTTCAACAAGTACCAGGAGTTGGTAGATCGTGCTCTTATGATTGAAGGGAAGCAGCAGCAGATTGAGAATCGCAAGAGGAAGTATGGATAAGAAAAGTATAATTCAGGAGCTCAGCAGAAGCCACATTTTACCCCTAGACCGGGAGGACATTTTCAGCATACCCATGGAGTAGGTAGCACGCACAATCACAATGGCACCAAGAATGGTAATGGCAATGGAGGAAGCAACGGCCAGAACCGCACCAACCCATCAACCCTAGCCAAGAAGGACCTAAGCCAAGTCACTTGTTTTAAGTGTCAAAAGACCGGACATTATGCAAATGAATGTCCTGAAGGCCAAAATGGCAATGGAAGTTCTGGGAAGAAGCCGAACCCGTTCAACAGGGGACAGGTGAACCACGTTAGCGTGGAGGAGGTTGAAGCTCAGCCCGATGCAGTAATAGGTAAGTTTTTGGTTAAGTCATTTACTGCACTCGTTCTTTTTGATACTGGCGCATCGCATTCATACATCTCAAGGGGATTTGTGGATAAGTATAACCTACCAACCCAAGCCCTTAGGTCACCCATGTTAGTAACCTCGCCCGGAGCAGAGTATGTGGCAAGTCTATGGTGTGATCGGTTACCATTAAGGATTGGTAACTATGTTTTTCCCTCAGACCTAATAGTATTGGAATCTCAAGGATTGGATGTGATATTAGGCATGGATTGGTTATCAAAGTATGAAGGGAATATTGAATGTGCTAGTAAGACAATTTTGCTTACCACCCCAGAAGGGAGAAGGATCAAGTATGTATCCCGGCATGTGCCAAAGAGGACTCAAGTAAATTGCCTAACAGGAGTTGTGCAGGAGGAAGTACCAGTGGTAAGGGATTTCCCTGATGTATTTCCAGAGGAGTTGCCAGGCATGCCACCGGATAGAGATATTGAGTTTTTGATTGAGCTATTGCCAGGCATAGGGCCAATATCAAAGAGACCATATAGGATGCCAGCAAAGGATTTGGTGGAAATTAAGAAGCAGATTAAGGAGTTACTGGATAAGGGATATATTCGCCCAAGTTCTTCGCCTTGGGGATCGCCTGTACTTCTAGTGGAGAAGAAGGATGGATCGTTAAGGATGGTTGTTGACTATCGAGGATTGAATGAAGTAACGATCAAGAACAAGTACCCACTACCAATGATCAATGATCTGTTTGACCGATTGCAAGGAGGTAAGGTATTTTCCAAGATCGATGTGCGATCAGGATACCACCAGTTGAAGATTCGAGAACATGATATTCCGAAGACACCTCTTACCACCAGGTATGGGCTGTATGAGTATACTGTTATGTCATTTGGTCTGACTAACGCACCTGCCTATTTTATGAACATGATGAACAAAGTATTTATGGAGTTTTTGGATAAGTTCGTCGTAGTGTTCATTGATGATATCCTGGTTTATTCGGAGAATGAAGAGGAACATAAGGAGCATTTGCATTTGATACTTGGAAAGCTCAGAGAACATCAATTATATGCCAAGTTCGGCAAATGTGAGTTTTGGTTGAAGGAAGTAGGATTCCTCTGACATGTCATATCTGGAGAAGGTATAGCAGTAGATCCCGCTAAAGTCGAAACCGTGACCAAGTGGGAAGCCCCAACAACTGTTGGAGAGATCCGGAGTTTTCTTGGACTCGCAGGGTACTACCGGAGATTTATTGAGAATTTCTCAAAGATTGCGAAGCCTATGACTGAGTTGTTGAAGAAAGATACCAAGTTCATATGGACGGAGGAATGTGAGGCTAGTTTCCAGGAGTTGAAGAAACGTTTGGTTACCTCACCAGTGTTGATTTTGCCAGACCAGACCAAGGATTATGAGGTGTATTGCGACGCTTGACGTCAAGGACTTGGAGCAGTGCTTATGCAGGAAGGGAGAGTTGTTTCATATGCCTCAAGACAACTAAAGCCTCATGAGTTGAATTATGCTACGCATGATTTGGAGTTAGCAGCCGTAGTGCATGCATTCAAGACATGGAGACATTTCCTCATTGGAAATCATTGTGAGGTGTACACGGATCATAAGTGTTTGAAGTACATTTTCACACAGAAGGAGTTGAATCTCAGACAAAGGAGATGGTTGGAGCTTATCAAGGATTATGATATGAAATTGCATTATCATCCTGGAAAGGCTAATGTAGTAGTAGACGCATTAAGCCATAAGAGCCATGTCAATACATTAATGACGGGAGAAATACCCAAGGAGTTAGCAGAAAATCTTCGTGAACTATGTTTGGAAATAGTTTCGAGAGGCTATGTAGCAGCATTGGAGATTCAGTCAACTTTGATGGATAGAATCAGAGAAGCTCAAAAGACTGATAAGGAGATTGCCGCTATAAAGGAGAAGCTGAGCAAAGGAAAAGCTAAAGGATTTCATGAGGATGAGCATGACACCCTATGGTTTGAAGACCGTGTCTACGTGCCCAATGACCCAGAGATCAGGAAATTGATTTTGCAAGAGGCACACGACTCACCGTATTCAATTCACCCAGGAAATACCAAGATGTATCTGGATTTGAAGGATATTTTCTGGTGGACCGGAATGAAGAAGGATATTGCGGAGTATGTAGCAGTTTGTGATGTATGTCAGAGAGTAAAGGCAGAGCATCAGAAGCCAGCAGTATTGTTACAACCATTGCCGATACCCGAATGGAAGTGGGATAAGCTAGGCATGGATTTTATCACGGGATTACCCAGGACTCGTTCAGGCTATGACTCGATTTGGGTTGTAGTTGATCGATTGACGAAAGTAGCTCATTTCATCCCAGTAAAGACCACTTATACCAGTGCTAAGTTGGCAAAGATATACATGACCAGGATCGTATGTTTGCATGGAGTTCCAAGGAGTATCGTATCGGATAGAGGAACCCGGTTTACCTCAAAGTTCTGGAAGCAGTTGCACAAAACTTTGGGTACCAGGCTAGAATTCAGCATAGCTTTTCATCCGCAGATAGATGGACAGACTGAGAGAGTCAATCAAATTTTGGAGGATATGTTGAGAGCTTGTGCGCTAGATTACGGATCTAGTTGGGACGATAATTTTCCATATGCAGAGTTCTCTTACAACAACAGTTACCAAACCAGTTTAAAGATGGCCCCTTTCGAAGCTTTGTACGGAAGGAGGTGCAGGACACCGTTGTCATGGGACGAAGTTGGAGACCGCCAGTTGTTTGGTCCTGACTTGATAAAAGAGTCTGAACAGCAGGTGAAATTGATTCGCGATAGGCTCAAGGTAGCCCAGTCCAGACAGAAGAGCTATGCAGATTCTAAATGCAAGGAGATAGTTTACGAAGTCGGAGACAGAGCTTATCTTCGAGTATCTCCACTTTGGGGAACAAAGCGTTTTGGAATTAAAGGTAAGTTAGCACCACGATTTGTAGGACCACATCGAGTTTTGGAGCATATGGGAGAAGTGGCCTACAAGTTGGAATTGCTCGAAGGATTGTCAGGAGTACATGATGTGTTCCACGTTTCTCAGTTAAGGAAGTGTCACACGGAGATGGCTAACATACCATTGAGAGATACAGTGCCTTTGGAAACTATTCAGTTGGATAACGATTTGACCTATGAGGAGAAACCAGTCAAGATTCTCGAGTTTGCCAGCCGAGTTACTCGCAGCAAGGTTATCAAGTTTTGCAAAGTTTAGTGGAGCCACCACACGGAGGATGAAGCCACCTGGGAGCGAGAGGAAGATTTGCTCAAAGACCACCCTCACCTATTTTCTAGCCAACCCGAATCTCGAGGGCGAGATTCATCTTAAGGGGGGTATGTTTGTAACATCCCAAATTTTCAATTTGGAATGTTATACATTAGAGCATCATGCATATCATATTTTATTTTGCATTTTGGTTGATCCTAGAAATTCTACACAACTCAATGACCCACGGAGAGAGTTGGGGATTTCGTTATTTTCATATTTGAGTTCTCTCAAATTTTGAGAACTAGATTATACCCCGCGCGTTGCTGCGGGAATTCTTAGTCTATAAACATGATGATAGATAATTTGAACAACTCTTTGCATAGTGTATTTACGTACTTACGATATTTTTTTGCAATGGACACAATACTTGGTATAAATATAAATACTGCAAAATGTGAATTATGCGATCATTTCTTTACTAAATATAGGACATAAGCAATCTTGTGTGACTCATATTTATATTAATGTATATCAACACGCTAAAGGAGTTTCTAAAATGGGCACAATATGAACGGTCATATACAAATGCCTTTTTGAGATAGTTGTAGTAATTATTGTAGTAAATCAATCTTCGTATCTGCATGCTTGCGATCTACACAAAGAATGCTAACTATAAAAAAAAGGATTGGCCATTATAGTTGCTTACAATACGTGCTAGTGAAGTGGTGGAGCTCTAGTATCAACAAAAATAACAAATTCCGTTCTCTCTCATTTTTGCCAAAGTGAGTACCAATTTATTTGTCTCAAAGCATTTGTATGAAAAGAGCATGAGTACTTGTTATAAGAACTGAGGTCCAAATTATCGCATTGAAGTCAGAATTTGTTTGCAACACAAAGTAACTATGCATGAAAACTTGGCCAGCTACATTCCTCGGCGCCCATGATGCACCCAAGCAGTGCATAATGCATCAGGTCCTTCTGTGTTGTCTTTCTAGGCAAGTTGATCCTTAGCTGCAGTCAACAAATTCCCAGCATCAGATGAGTCAAGAGCACTCAAAACAGCTATACGTTAATTACCCAATACATGTTAAATATTTGTATAATTATAACTGGGCCATAATGAGAAATTTACCTTTAATCATTGACACACCAAGCTAGCTGCTTGGTTCGGTGCACAAAATGGCCAACAATTTATTTGTACCAAGTAAAATAACAATATCAGAATAGCTTCGATTGAAATGGAAACATGATGATCCAGCTTAACGATGAATATACCTCTGATGTTGTATGTGTGACGAATCGGAGCGGCACTTGGTATAAATATAATATCCCCCGATGGATAACAGCGGCAGTCTAGTTGAAACAATTTAAGAAGAATCCACTCAGCTGATTCATCCACCAGATAAATCCACAGAAAGAAATGAATAGGAAGAAAAGAGAGTTGTGGATAAGATGCTCGTAGATGTCACCATGTCACGGCAAACACGTGTGTTGGAGCAGATTGACCTTCGCTTGGGATTCCCAACGGCATGCAGGAGCAGATTGGCCTCGAACACTAGGAGATGAGGCGGCGACGAGCAGCCCCTCGTCCTCGCCATCTACCTCTGGCTCGGGTGGAGATATCCTCGTGGAGTTCTCCAACAGCGTGCAGGAGCGGATCAGCCTCAATCTTGGTGGAGATGAGGCGACAGTGAGCAGGGCCCCGTCCTCGCCATCTAGTCATCTACCTACCTACGGATCGGGAAAGAAGGCCTCACCATGGTGGGGGTAGGAGGGTACTGGAGTTCTCTAGCTCACGCAATCCTCCTCCTCCAGCTCACGCAGGGTTAGATCGGGAGAAGAGGGGATGGGGGGAAGTGGGACGAAGGCCTCCTGCGTGACTTGTGCAGGGGCTGGACAGAGAAGAGGGGATGGATCAGGGTATCATGAGGGAGGGTGGGAGGGACGAGGCAGGAGGCGGCGGTGCTTTGCTTTGTGCAGGAGCCAATGCGCATCTATTTATGCTCGATGGATGGAAGACGAAAAGGAACAATCGCGTACTGTATGGGAGATAAAACAGTCAAATGACACAGTTCGTTGTAAAAGAAAAGGAAAGGGTTGCCTTTAATTCGGCGGAGAAGATGAATAGTACTCCAATGCGTATGTGAGAGAAGATGAATAGTAGAATCTAGAGATTAAATTAATGGTTGGGGCAGTTAATTGGCCAGGAATGGATTCATACAACCCTTGCGTTGTGGGGGAAGGTAGCGACTCTCCACCTTGTGGAGGCGGCAGCAAAGGAATGATTTGGCATGAACCTCAAACGGAAAACATTAGATGGGCTGACGTGGCTGCATGGCTGATGTGGATAGCTTACATGTGGAGATAAATATGATAGTGGGGATGAATCTCTTAGGTATATAGGATAGGATCATTTGATTTTATTTATTTTATCATCAATTATTTCTAATACAAAAATATGAGAGAGGGAATAAAATGACTTTCCCAAAATAAAGAAATATTGAGGATTTAATAATAAAATCAAATAAGATTTTATTTCGGAGTTTTATTTGAATTTAGGAAAAAAGTGCGTTTTTCAAAATTGCATTTAGGGCCCAAATAAATGTTCACCTTGTGTGGCTTGATTTTAAAAGCCCGTGAAAATTTATTTCGGAATTTTTGGAGTCCGTTTAGTATTTCTTTTTATTTTTCTTCTGAGCGGAATAATTTAAAAAAAGAGAGAAAAAAATTCAGCGTTTGTCGTTTTTTCTTTTTCTCGGATTAAACCCGCGATTTCTCTGATCGCGATTCCTGATCCGATTTTCGTTTTAGTTTAACTTTTCGCTCGTTTATCGGAATCAGGCGATTCAAGCGCCTAGGGATTCATCTCGAAACCCTCTATCTATTTAACCAACTTAAACAAGTTTTTGTTACTGTAAAATTTGCCCTAGATCCAGATTACTAGAATGAAGTTGTTTTCTTTCGCCGTTTGTCTTTCGTTGCTTCGTTCGATTTGATTCTTTTTGCCAACCGGAGTTCTTAAGTTGAACCTTCTGGTTAGATCTCTTATTTGAGTTTTACCCGTGCATTAGATGAGTGCTTATTGTATGCTTGTTTGTTTGTCTGTGATAGAATACCTGGAGTGCGCCGCCTGTTACTTTGAATCATTAGGTTTCGCGGATCATCAGCAAGGCAAGTAACACTTTGATCATACCTTTTCTACTACCCAGTTTTATTGCATTAGATCAATCCTCACACATTGCATGATTAGGATCTAATTAAATTGTGGGATGGGAAGTAGATGAGGTAGTACCTATTACCTGTTTATTATCAAACCTTTGGGAGTTACTTCTACGTTTGCTTATTATGCCATGCTATGCTAGTAGACGTGGATTGGGTCAGTGAAATCCATGACAGATGTGAGATTGTTAATTAATGGTTTATCTAAGGTGGCAACTTAAACACACATCTGGGTGGATTGAGGCACCTGGGTATTCCAGGACTTGCCTGTTTTCTTTTGGACCGCCACCCAGGCTCAAAGGGATCATGAGACTATTCATACTAGAAACTTCCGTGTGCAGCCACAAGCTATTATGGGATCTAGCATAGTTGACTAAGTTGTGCGAACTCTTACAGTAGTAGACTAGCAGATGTAGGGGATGTAGGTGGTATGGTCTACCCGATCGTAAGGTGCTAGCGCTTCTGAAAGACTATGTCTCAGTCATCCGTCTTCTCAAACACCCTGTAGTGCAAGAAAACAAACAGAGGCGATCGAGTCTTGTGGGGAAAAGTGCGCAAACTTCTGCAGAGTGTAATAAACTAATCATGGTTAGTCGTGTCCCCGGTTATGGACATCTTGAGTATCTAGTACCTGGATTATCATGTGAATCTCAACATGTTACTCTAAATTAATTTTGTTGGGTTATGTTTAATGATGATATTTAATTGGGATTGAGAATGCTGTCAACCATTCTCAATGTTTAACAACCACCATGTTAGTTAAATAAATTTATTCCTTTGAAGTAGGGAAAAATTGGCTTTACGCAAAAACAGTAACCATAGAGCTTTCCACCGGCCAAATATGCATATAGTATAGCTGTTTCATTCCATTACTCTCTATGTATTACCTTGCCAACATATTCCATGTGCTGACCCGTTTTCGGGCTGCAACGTTAACGTTGCAGACTTTTCAGATGACGATTAAGGAGTTTTTAGGTCGTGGTCCTATACTCAGTGATGCCGTTGGAGTTGATGGACTCACTTATCTTCCAAACCTTCCGCTGTTATCGTTATTAGATGGCCTTAAGCCATATTTATTGTAATAAGTTCTCTTTTGAGACACTCGATGTAATAAGTGTGTGATTGATACTCTGCTATAAAACCTCCGAGTACTGTGTGGTGTCAGCATTACTGATCCCGGGATGACACCAGAGCACAGAGATCAGACTGTTTGTGGTCTGGTCGCTATAGGTCCTTCCCACACGACCCAGAAACCGTCGGGGATAGGGAGCCTTCATGCATAGAGTTGTCCCTATATAACCGTTTCCGATATCTCGAATATCCCAAACGCTTCATCCTTGCTACTCGTGTGTGCTTGCATTGCCATCGCAGTCGGAGTTTTGTGGTTCTGCCTAAAACCAGGCAGATTCCAGGCACGGGAATTTTCCAGGCAGATTCTAGGCACGGGAGTTTTACGATGCTTGGCACATCACAAACAGTTCATGATTATAAACCGTGTACGATAGGTAGACAATCACACATATTTAGTTTTCCCGCACCGTATGTGATAGTGTCTGACATCACACACGCTTTGCAAACGGAAAATGTGTGCATGCTTGCACACGTTTCCTCTCTGTGAACCATCTCGGATTGTGGTGTATATCGCAAACGTTTGTGTTTTGCCAACCGTGTGTGCCGTAATGACCTGCACAATGTAATTTCGCCCTAATTTAATTGCTGCTATTTAAAGTTGTACCTAATTTAAACTTGAAAGTAGGCTATAGCTTTATTCATATCCATCAGGTTCAAACAACCAATGCATTATTCGATTCACAGGTACATATGTTTAAGAATTACATAAGCAACAAATAAAGAATGATGTACCATGGTTCTATACTTGTACTATTACAGATGGTAAAGAAAGAGGCGACAGACATTCCAGTTGCTGAATAAGGTGAAGCGGAATGGCCCTATTGTGCTCTCCTGGATGTAAAAGGCATGCAGGACTCTAGTCCAACCCCTTGTGATGGCCGGCCGCCAATCATGTAGTTTGAGAGGTAATCTTGAGTAAACTTCTTCAGGATCCACTACAAAAGAAAAAAGCTTCAGGTATTGTCATCTAACACAACTCATTACGGGTAGTAAAAATAAGGCTACATGGTTCTTACTTACCATCCTGCAGTTCACTGTTGTCTTGCATAAAGTGTAAACAAATAGTTCGATTGACATCTTTTGACCCATTTTAATAACAATCTTTATCAGTTTCCTCACTTGATGCTGGTTCACGAATATCTCATTGCCCCATACGCAGAAAGGGTCGAAGTGTGGATCTTTGGCAATGATATATGTACCTAAAAGCACCAAGTTAATATTAGAAGCTAAACAACAATTGAAAAATGATGTAGTACAACACTCCATCCATCCCATTATATAAGATTTTATTACATGTATATATAGACATCATCAGAACATTAAGGTAACACTCTTCCTTGTTGCTATGCAGCCTGGGATTGCATATTTAGTCATTCAGTACAATGCATGTTGCTAAACAACAATTGAAATACGAAAAGGCATGTTAACTGCAATATCCTTAACAACAACCAAATATCGTAATTCATAGTGGTATTGTTGAAACTGTTATTGATGAAACTGAACTGCACGGCAAATAGTTGCATATATAGAGCATCACATTGTGAAGAACTGAAATAAACAAGTCATAAGGACATCTCTAGGCGATCCTTAAAAAGTTAAAGGACTAAAACCCTTAGTGGATATATATATATATATACTCCAGCAATTTTGGGCCTTTTCTAGTCGATCCCCTAAACTTAAGGTTGTAAACTTCAATTTGATCAAGTTCAAGGCAGGTTCAACCGAAAGTAGCATGCATTCAAACATAAACATAGATAGTTTTGCATAATCGAACATAAAACATCAATTTAAACTAAGCACCACTACTTCCGGTCAAAGTAGAGGTCGAGCCAATCCTTCCTCGTCATGTACGGTGTGCCGTGAGCCGGGTCCGGGCTAGTACCATCGTCGGGGTCGTTGGGGAAGGCACTCCTCCACTCGTCGATGTCGATCTCCTCGCCCTCGAGGCCCACCTCTACGCCCTTCGCGTCACCGTCGCCACCGCCTTCGACCTCGTCATCAGAGGAGAGCGCGATAACCTCGCCACCCTCCGCGCCGCCGTCCTCGCCACCTTCGACCTCGTCATCGGAGGAGAGCACGATAACCTCGCCGCCCTCCGCGCCGGCAAAGATCGCCCGCTCTGCCTCCATGAGCTTCGGGTGCTGCCGCTGGAGCTCTTGCATGTAGGCCTTGTTGGTAGCCTCGGCCTCGAGGCACTCCCATGCCTCGTGGTCCTCCCACGCCATAGCCGAGCTCACCACCCCTGGCTCCGGCAGAACGAGGTCGACCGGATGTGTGCCGAAGGGGAATTGAGCCTAGCCGCCGCACCGTGGTAGCGGACCTGCCAGCGGTCGTACTCCATGGCTGCGAGCTCAGCCATGTGGAAGCTACCGAGCCACCGGCGGGTGTGGGTCTCTTGATCCGTAATCTCGGCGACCCACGTCCCCCACCGCCGCTGTCGGACCCCGAGGTAGGACTTCGTCGGCTGCCGGGTCCGAGGGAGGACAGGTAAGTCCTCGAACCGGCGTAGGGGCACGACAGCAGGCAGATCAGGCTCGCGGAGGACGACGAGGACACCTCGGCGGCCACCTCGCTGGCGTCGGGCGAAAAGGCCACAATAAACCTCTTTTTGGCCATTGGCTCCTCGATCTCCCCGGCACACAAGCAGAGGTTGAGGATGGAGGCGCTGGCAATGGCGGGGACCTACCAATGGTTTCGAGGGTTGTGTGTGTGTGAGCGGAGGTTGTGTTTGAGGAAATACTGCGCCAGCTGAAAATTTTACTAGGCGGAAGTAACAAGGCGGGGCTACTGAAAATTTGGATCAAGGGTGAACATATATTTTTGAGATTGCTAGGGATGCAGAGGCCGGAGTAAAATGCCGGGGCTACTGAAAATTTGAATCAAGGCACTGAAGCAGAGCGGGAGTAACACACATCACACACGGTCCGCACATACTAATCGTGTGCTATCAAACATTAAAACCTTCCATGCAGTAGATATTTTCAAGATTGCGAGGGATGCAGAGGCGGGAGTTTTTGGGGAGCGAGCTAGTGTGCTTGACACACCGGCTATGGACTATAGCCGACGCACCTTCTCGCGTAAGCCATAGGCATACTATACACCGACGGTGCTCCAAGATATTTTGTACTACATCTCACATAGTTGGTGATAATAAAACTGTGTGGGATCTACTTGATTTGAATTACCAAATGGGGTCACAGTGGCAATGGACACTGTTTGAATTGCTAGTCCTTTTATCTGCAATGAACATGCAACTATATGTGTGTCGTAAAAGAATTGGTATTATTCAGGGTTCGTTTGGACATTTTATACATTAAATTGGTTTTCTAGCCATTTCATGTGCACAATTCAAAATTAAACTACATGCACATGCTCTGGTGCATACAAATTGGTTGAAAAATCAAATATGTGTCCTTCAGTGCATGCTTAGGTCCCATGCAAGAAATGGGAATGAATTTTTCGGGGTTCGTTTGGCCTTTTTTATACATTAACTGGGTTTTCTAGGCATTTTATGTGCATAATTCAAATTTGAACTACAAGCACATGCTCCAATGCACTAAAGTTGGTTGAAAAATCACATGTGTGTCCTTGGGTGAATTTCTAGGTCCCATGCAAGAGATGGGAATGAATTTCAAACACTAGGGCACTGTTGATTGCCGGCAAAACATTGAGATGCCTAGTTTATAAATTCTAGTAAATCCAAAACTCGTCTGAAATTCATGAAACTTGGCATGCTATCATGGAGCGGCATCAACATGTCGTGCTGAAAATTTTGTCCCATTTGGAGCTGGTTTGGGTATAAGCTTCTCACAAACCAGAGCTTCTCACAACAAGCATGATGGTTTCGATAGGGAACGTACCACCTTTGGGGACGGGACGATATCCTTTGCCTCTTATTTCTTTCAAAAAATGTCTAGTGTCAACATAGAACAACAGGAGCGTTTTGTTTAATCTTGGAATTATCCGGGGTACGTTTGGCCTTTTTTATACATTAACTGGGTTTTCTAGGCATTTTATGCGCATAATTCAAATTTGAACTACAAGCACATGCTCCAATGCACCAAAGTTGGTTGAAAAATCACATTCGTATCCTTGGGTGAATTTCTAGGTCCCATGCAAGAGATGGGAATGAATTCAAACACCAGGGCACTGTTGATTGCCGACAAAACATTGAGATACCTAGTTTTTAAATTCTAGTAAATCCAAAACTCTTTTGAAATTCATGAAACTTGGCATGCTATCATGGAGCGACATCAACATTCCGTGGTGAAAATTTTGTCCCATTTGGGGCAGGTTTGGGCATAAGTTTCTCACAAACCAGAGCTTCTCACAACAAGCATGATGGTTTTGATAGGGAACGTACCACCTTTGGGGACGGCACGATATCCGTTGCCTCTTATTGCTTTCAAAAAAATTCTAGTGTCAACATAGAATAACAGGAGTGTTGTGTTTAATCTTGGAATTTTTCAGGTTTCGATTGGCCTTTTTTATACATTAACTGGGTTTTCTAGGCAATTTATGCGAATAATTAAAATTTGAACTACAAGCACATGCTCCAATGCACCAAAGTTGGTTGAAAAATCACATGTGTGTCCTTGGGTGAATTTCTAGGTCCCATGCAAGAGATGGGAATGAAATTCAAACACCATGGCACCGTTGATTGCCCGCAAAACATTGAGATTCCTGGTTTTTAAATTCTAGTAAATCCAAAACTCGTCTAAAATTCATGAAACTTGGCATGCTATCATGGAGCGGCATCAACATGCTGTGGTAAAAAATTTGTCCCATTTGGGGCAGGTTCGGGTATAAGCTTCTCACAACAAGCATGATGGTTTCGATAGGGAACGTACCACCTTTGGGGACGGGACGATATTCGTTGCCTCTTATTGCTTTCAAAAAATTTCTAGTGTCAACATAGAACAACAGGAGTGTTGTGTTTAATCTTGGAATTTTTGGGGTTTGTTTGGCCTTTTTTATACATTAACTGGGTTTTCTAGGCATTTTATGTGTATAATTCAAATTTGAACTACAAGCACATGCTCCAATGCACTAAAGTGGGTTGAAAAATGACATGTGTGTCCTTGGGTGAATTTCTAGGTCCCATACAAGAGATGGAATGAAATTCAAACAGCAGGGCACCGTTGATTGCCGGCAAAACGTTGAGATGCCTGGTTTTTAAATTCTAGTAAATCCAAAACTCGTCTGAAAATGAAACTTGGCATGCTATCATGGAGCAGCATCAACATGCCGTGGTAAAAAATTGTCCCATTTGGGACCGGTTCGGGTATAAGCTTATCAAAAACCAGAGCTTCTCACAACAAGCATGATGGTTTCGATAGGGAACGTCCCACCTTTGGGGACGAAATGATATCCATTGCCTCTTATTGCTTTCAAAAAATTTCTAGTGTCAACATGGAACAATAGGAGTGTTGTGTCAATTTTTGTGATTTTCGGGGTTCGTTTGGACATTTTTAGGCATTAAGTGGATTTTCTAGGCATTTTATGTGCATAATTCAAATTTGAACTACAAGCACATGCTCCAATGCACTAAGGTTGGTTGAAAATCTAATATGTGTCCCTGGGTGAATTTCTAGGTCCCTTGCAAGAGATGGGAATGAAATTCAAACACTAGGGCACTATTGATTGCCGGCAAAACGTTGAGATGTTTGGTTTGTAAATTCTAGTAAATCCAAAACTCGTCTGAAATTCATGAAACTTGGCATGCTATCATGGAGCGGCATCAACATGTCGTGGTGAAAATTTTGTCCCATTTGGGGCTGGTTTGGGTATAAGTTTCTCACAAACCAGAGCTTCTCACAACAAGCATGATGGTTTCGAGAGGGAACGTACCACCTTTGGGGACGGGACGATATCCGTTGCCTCTTATTGCTTTCAAAAAATTAGTGTCAACATAGAACAAAAGGAGTATTGTGTTTAATCTTGGAATTTTTTGGGGTTCCTTTGGCTTTTTTATACATTAGCTGGGTTTTCTAGGCATTTTATGTGCATAATTCAAATTTGAACTACAAGCACGTGCTCCAATGCACCAAAGTTGGTTGAAAAATCACATTCGTGTCCTTGGGTGAATTTCTAGGTCCCATGCAAGAGATGGGAATTAATTTCAAACACCAGGGCACTGTTGATTGACGGCAAAACAATGAGATGCCTGATTTTTAAATTCTAGTAAATCCAAAACTCGTCTGAAATTCATGAAAGTTGGCATGCTATCATGGAATGGCACCCGACATGTTGTGGCATTTTTCGTGTCCATTTTGGGAGAAGACGCACTCGAATAATCACAACCAACAAAGGCATTTTGAAAAAATAGATGCCACTTCAATATCTCAAACATTTCTATAATACAAACCGTGTGCGTTCTGTTAACCATTCACGTGACACCACATGTCTTGGTTTTAATGGCTGTAGGAGGTGTCGTGCGGACAACTGCTTGACGTGACTGAACGGGAGGCGTGCGAGCGCAGTCGGGTGCGCAGGCTGACCGAGAGGCGTGCAAGCTGTCCTCCAATGCGCAGGCTCACCGGGAAGCGTGCGAGCTGTACGCTGCGCATGCTCACTGGGAAAGGGGGCCCTTTGACTTCCATGGTCGCCCGCCTTCCTCTCCATTAATGGCGCCTGAGCCGCTGTTTAATACGGCCGGCCTTACTATTCGCCTCCCATTCCCCTCCCTCCTGCAGACCTCCACCAACGCCATGACGTAGAATGATCATCTGCCACTAGTCTTCAAGTTTGGTGAAGTCGACTCCGAGCTGGAGGAGATAGAAAATAAGGAGGAATGGGGCCTCATGGACATGGTCCAGAACGAGCTGGCCACGGCGGTTGCTGCCCCCGCTCCCGTCCCAGCTCCCATCCCCGCGCCAGCGACCATCCCCGTAGCATTGACGGGCTGGTCGTCGACACTATCGCAGAGCTAGAAGCCGCGGGCGTCAGCGAGGTCTCCGCTGACCCGCACGAGCTCATGTACATGCCAGCGCCGGCGCCTGTGCCCGCGCCCATGCACGCCCCTCCACCCACCGTGGCGCCGGCCCCTTGCGTTTGGTTGCACTCGCCGCGCCCCTGCCCCTGCCCGTGCGCGCCCCTCCACCCACCGCAGCTCCGGTCCCCATGCGTTTGGCTGCACCCACCGCGCCCGTGCCCATGCGCGCACCCCCCTCAGCGGCATGGGACGCTGCCGTCGACCACTACCTCTCAGCGACACCAGTTGTCGTCCTCCCGCGCCCCACTCGTCAATCGCGCGACGACATGATTGTTGATTTACAAATGAAGAACATTTTGTGCTACCTTGAAGACCTCAACAACAGAGTCTCGGAGGACGACAATGACGGTGCGGCACGCCGCCTCCGCCGCTGCCGGAAATAGTTTTTTGGGGGTTTAATACTGTATCTCGAACTCTCGATCATATGAATATAAATTTGCAGTGTGAATGAATGAAAGATATGGTTTGAACGAACTTGCGTTTTTCCCTCTTAATGTACAGACTTATCAAACAATTTTCTTTTGGAAAAAACGTTAATGGTTTTTAAATATGGAACACTCATCGCAAATGTTTTAGTTAGAACACCCATATGCAAATCGACAGCTTCCCCAGGAAGCCAAGGGAAAATGTGCCGAGTAGGATTTCTGCATCCCTTCAACGCAAACGGTTGTTTTGCATGACCCGTGTGCAAGCACATACAAACAATTGGGTAAGATTTGCATATCTGTCATTTTAGGTATGTTGCCATTTGTCAAACTAGAAAGATTGACATTTGTTTATCTAGTAACATTGCCATTTGTCAACCTTGTAACACTGTGATTTGTCAAAATATGCAGCTACAAATCACTAGCACTATCTAATTTTTGCAACTAAAATCACTAGCACTGTTCATATGGACACCACTAGCAGGCGTGAGTTGATGGACGCATATGCAAATGTACCATTGATTACATACAACAATTCATCAACCCACAATGACAACGAGGATACACATTGGATTATAGATCATTTCCAACAAGACATTCTAGTAAAAAATTTCTCACACAACAAATAACAAAGCGATGAAATGAACTTCATCTCAACCACTCGTCGGCGTTGTAAACGCTTGTTTTGAACCAGAAGTGATTCTCTGGGAAGGGCCAACTACTGTCAATCTCGAGACCAATGCAGGACTGATCATCGAGGCTTAAGCGGCCTATGTCAAGACCCATATTGGGACGGTAGGGAAGCATAGTAATGTTCGAGGTATAGATACAATTGCTTCTCATAAATGGTAGTAAAATTGTGTCAACAGCAGCTAGATTGCCTTCCACCATCATTGGATAGTTTTGTCCAAGGAAGAGCGAGTTTCCTCCAAGACTTTCAATACTGAACCAGGGAGAAGGTGTTGGCGCTAGTACACTAGTATCCATCCCGAATACCCTGCAACGGATGTTGGAATAGGTTCGGAGAGTGTGCCCATGCGAGACAACACCTGCTTCCTTAGTAACATCAGCAGTGCCCTGTATACAGACAAGAAGAGGCGATCCATCGGAATAAGTTGCCAGGCGCCACTGATTATATGGGTCCTGCTCGTCCTCATGCTCGTAAACAAATTCAAGTATAGGTGGTGGAATGTTCACAGGGCCTTGGAAACACTAGAATGTTAATTAGTAAAGGGAAACTAGCAAACCCGCATGCATGTGTATGAAACAATTATAATTACGGTGGAAGACAAACATACCGAAACTATCAGGATTCCATGCAAAAACAGTGCCACGAGTGGTGGCAGCAAACACAAGACCCTCGTATTGAATTGTATCACAGTACTCATCCGTGTATAGAAATTGATTTTTGAGCAATATCCACTGAGGCGTGGAAGTAAGGATGGCAACAAGCTTATAGAAGATAGCAACAACTTCATAGTTCGTGTAATCCCAAGAGCGGCTGGGAACTCGACAAATTGGTATCTTCTGTAGACAACAGTCAGCATGATCATATTTGCATTCACGTAGAATACCGGTGTACTCAACCTCTGGGCAGTCGTCTGGGATTTTTGGAAGTGGACCTGGTGACGAGTGTACACATTCACAAGTTCCCACTTGCAGTTGTACCCAATATAAACAACCCAATCTCCGTTTGCGCCTGCCCAAGCCTTGCCCTCAAGCGATGGCATCTTAACATCATATGTATCATTATCAAGCGGCATCAACTTACGCAAGGCGAGGCTTCCCTCATTCCCGCGGCAGTCAGCAGGGTCACGACGAAGAAGATAGGGGAGATTAAACCTCTCCTGGACCCTTGGGTTCCTTGTAACGATGTTATTAGTTGAGTCGAGAATGGTCTTGAACAAACCTACCATGCTAGCCGAGGTGATGATGTCGCACCAATCAATGAGTTCCTCCATCGCGTCATCATTCAGATCGGGGCAAGAATAACGGGGTCGTTTCTGGCCTATTCCCTCCATGGAGAAGACGATCGAATAATGGCAAAAGGAAGGGTGAAGGCAAATGGAGGAGGAAGGAAGAGCTAGCGTGCAATAGTAGTTCCAAATCAAGAGGGAAAGGCGAAGAGTCGGTGGACGGTTGCCACGGTACACGATGAGGCGCCTGGGGAGCAAACGATTTCCACAGAGATCACACACTGACGACAAGGGCTGAGTGAACCGCATGCGTATATCGCAGACACCTTGATCTGGCTGACCGTTTCTTTTGTGTTGCCTAATCACAACAGTTCATCCGAGTAAACCGTATGTTGTATATCGCACACACCTTCATCTGGCTGCCCATATCTTTTGTTCCTCCTCATCACAAACAGTTAATCCGAGTGAACCATATGCTGTGTATCGCACACACCTTCATCTGGCTGCCCGTTTCTTTTGTTCCTCCTCATCGCAGATAGTTAATTGAACTGAACCATATGCCCTTCATCGCGCACGCAACTAAACTCTGAACCGTGTTTGATGCATCCGTCATCGCAAACGTTTTATATATTTTTGATGATTTTCATACACCACCGTTTGCGATTGTTGCATCACACACAGTTTCTCGAAGGGTCTCTAATCGTAGTGTCGCGTTAGCAGCATCCTGCATTAGTGGATGCTTATGGAGATGAACTTGTTGTAGTTCCTTATATTAAGAATGAAATTGTTGTTATTGCACCCACACAGGATAGTCCTATTATCTTTTTTAATTCTCCCAACTACACTATATCAGAGAAGTTTGTGCTTATTAAGGATTATATTGATGGGTTGCGTTTTACTGTTACACATGATGATTTGGATGAATATAATATGCATGTGCTTGCTGCTCCTGCTTGCAATTATTATGAGAGAGGAACCACATCTCCACCTCTCTATGTTTCCAATACGATAAAATTGCAAGAAACTATTTATACTATGCATTGGCCTTTACTTGATGTGCATAAATTGTTCTTTTATGACATGCTGATGCATAGGAAGAGAGTTATACTTTGTTGTTGCATGATATCTGTTACTTTGTTCTCACTACTAAATTACAAACCATTGTTAATTAAAATTGGTTTTATATACCTTGGGATCCGGGTGGATCATTTACATGAGCACTTTATCCCTAGCTTAATGGCTTTAAAGAAAGCGCTGCCATGGAGACAATCCGGAAGTTTTAGAGAGTCATTTTATTATGTTGTGCTTTTAAAAAGTTTAAATACAAAAAATATAGAGGGGAACATAAAACTTTTCAAAAAGGAAAGTGAAAGTAAGAAGGACGAGCACCGTTGAAGTGGGGGAGCTCCTTGAACTTTGTTCATGCCCATGGAAACTTTGTGAATCTTGAACTACAGAAACTTTTCAACAAAAAATAATTATCCTCTTGTACAAATCCATTGTATTATAAAAATAATGTGCCAAGATTTGCCTTTAGGATGTTTGGATTGCTTGTTTGGTATGTTCGGTGCAAAAACAAAAACTTTGGTTGTAGTGCATGAATTTACATTTTTTACTTGATCATCAAAAGTTTCTGAAATTTTTACACATTACTTATATGCAAATTTTTTATTTTGTACTAATTTTTCAGAATGTTTGGAGTTACAGAAGTATGGTCAATGTTCAGATTGCTAGAGACTGTCCTGTTTTTGATAGATTTTGTTTTTGATGCATTGTTTTGCTTGTTTTGATGGAACTATGGATTGTATCGTTGGTATAAGCCATGGAGAAGTTAGAATACAGTACGTAAAGTAGTGATTTGCTTTATTATAATAATGTATCTCACATGGGTTTTGTTATTTGTGTGGATGAAGTGTTCAAAGGTCGAGGGGTCTCGATATGAGGAGAAGGAGGAGAGGAAAGAGTTCAATCTTGGGGATGCCTAAGGCACCCCAAGTAAATATTCAAGGAGATTCAAGCGTTCATGCTTGGGGATGCCCTGGAAGGCATCCCATCTTTCTTCAACAAGTATCGCTATGTGTCAGTTTTTGTTTTGTTCACGTGATATGCGTAAATCTTGGAGCTTCGTGTGTTTTTAATTTTTTATTTTAATAATGCACCATGCTGGTATGAGATAGTCCTTGGTTGATTTATAGAATGCTCTTTGCACTTCACTTATATATTTTGAGTATGGCTTTATAGAATGCTTCATGTGCTTCACTTCTATTATTTGAGGTTTGGATTGTCTGTTTCTCTACATATAGAAAACCATTTTTGTAGAATGCTCTTTTGCTTCACTTATATTTATTAGAGTGTGGTCTTTTATAGAAAGAATTAAACTCGCTTCCTTCACTTATATCTATGTAACACCCCAGTATCATGCTAAAGTGACCTCACACAAATGGTGGCATGTCATCGAGTTTAACTAAGCCAAATCGCCACTTGATAAAAATCAAAGGCATTTTCAAATTTACAATAAAGTCAAATAAAATATTTCTTCAGACTTAAAAGCTAAAATGTTCATAATGTTGAAAATAATCCATAGCTGATTATCGTGGAGAAACCAACATTTAATAAAAATGGTTAAATGCCCTAAACTTATTAAAACACTGTACAAAACAATAATTTAATTGCTTTTTAAATTATAAAAATACTATTCAAAGTTATTTAAGTGCCAAACATTTTGTGGCAGTGGCCTAACTTAAAATACTAATTTAGGAGCAAGTTTTATATTTTATAAAACTAATTTGTTCTAAAAAGGGAATTAGAAAAGGGAACAAAAATAACAAAACAAGCAAAGAAAAGGAAAAGAGAAGATACATGTTGTACCTCTAGGCCTCGGGTAAACATGCACGACCCAGCCCACTACTACTTCTTGAGATTGTGTTGTTTTTCCTTTGAAGAGGAAAGGGTGATGCTACAAAGTAGAGACAAATATTTTCCTTAGTTAAGAACTAAGGTATCAATCCAGTAGGATGAACACACAAGTCTCCAATGATAGCAGCTACCAAACAAACAAATACTTGCACCCAATGCGATAACGGAGTTGTCAATTCGTTCACGGTTACTTGCAAGGGTGAGATCTGATAGTGATAGATATAAAAGATAAGTAAAAGTGTAAAATAAGATAAAGGTAAATAAATTTCAGCAATGTATTCTTGTGTTTTTGGGTTTGTAGATCTGAAAATAATATGATAGAAATAGACCTGAGGGCCATAGTTTTCACTAGAGGCTTCTCTCTTGAAAGAAAGCATATGGTGGGTAAACAAATTACTGTTGAGAAATTGATAAAAAGCGAATAATTATGACGATGTCTAAGGAAATGATCATGAGTATAGGCACCAAACATCGACCGCTATCCAGCACACATCTGGTGTACTAAGTTGACAAGAATGGAGTAATGCCTGAAGCAAGATGACAGGATGTAGAGGGATAGATCCAATCAATATGAACAAACCCCATCTTTTTATCCTTAATGGCAACAATACAAATACGTGTCATGTCCCCTTATGTCACTAGGAATAAGAACTGCAAGATTCAACCCAATACAAAGCACCTCTCCCATTGCAAGAAAAATCAATCTAGTTGGCCAAACCAAATCATTAGATCGGAGAGAAATTCAAAGCTATCTTAATCATGTATAAAAGAGTTCACAGAAGACTCAAATAATATTCATAGATAATCTGATCATGAATCCACAATCTGTCGGATCTCAACAAACGCACCACAAAAGAAGATTACATCAAATATATCTCCAAGAACATCGAGGAGAACATGTATTGAAGATCAAAGAGAGAGAAGAAGCCATCTAGCTACTAGCCATGGACCCGTAGGTTTGTGGTAAACTACTGACACATCATCAGAAGGGCGGCAAGGTTGATGTAGAAGCCCTCCGTGGTCGAATCCCCCTCCGGCAGAGTACCAGAAAAGGCCTACAGATGGGATCTCGCGAGAACAGAAACTTGCGTCAGCAAAAAGTATTTTTGGTGTGCCCTATGGTATACGGGGAATATTTGGGTATTTATAGAGCAGAGATTAGGGTTGGAGGAGCATTAGGGGGCCCACAAGCCTAGGGGGCGCCCCCCTTGGGCCCGCCCTCCGAGCTTGTCGCCAACTAATGGCCCCTCTGCCCCCTCCTGAAGGTTCATGGGTGTCTTCTAGTCCAAGAAAAATCCTCAAAAAGTTTTGCTTCGTTTGGACTCCGCTTGATATTGATTTTTCTGTAGAAGACAAAAACAAGGAAAAAAACAGCAACTGGCACTTGGTAGTAGGTTAATAGGTTAGTCCCAAAAAATGATATAAAATAGCATAATAATTCATATAGAACATCAAAGGTTGATAATATAATAGCATGGAACAATCAAAAATTATAGATACATTGCTGACATATCAAGCATCCCCAAGCTTAATTCATGCTCGTCCTTGAGTAGGTAAATGATAAAAACATAATTTTTCATGTGGAATGCTACTTAACATGTTTATCATGTAATCTTTTCTTTATGTGGCATGAATATTCAGATCCCTAAGATTCAAAACAAAAGTATAATATTGACATAAAAATAATATTTCAAGCATACTAAAAAGGAATCATGTTTTTTCAAAATATCATGGCTAAAGAAAGTTATCCCTGCAAAATCATATAGTCTTGTCATGATTCATCTTCTTGACACAAAGTATTTATCATGCACAACCCCGATGACAAGCTAAGAAACTGGTTCATACTTTTAGCGCGCTTTAGCTTTTTCAACTCTCACACAATACATGAGCGTGAGCCATGGATATAGTACTATGGATGGAATAGAATATGATGTTGGATGTTGCGTGGAGAAGACAAAAAAGGAGAAAGTCTTACATTGACAAGGCTAATCAACGGGCTATGGAGATGCCCATCAATTGATGTCAATGCAAGGAGTAGGGATTGCCATGCAACGGATGCGCTAGAGCTATAAGTGTATGAAAGCTCAAAAGAAAACTAAGTGGGTGTGCATCCAACTTGCTTGCTCAAGAAGACCTAGGGCAATTGAGGAAGCTCATCATTTGACTATACAAGCCAAGTTCTATAATGAAAAATTCCCACTAGTAATATATGAAAATGAAAAAATAGGAGACTCTCTATCTTGAAGAACATGGTGCTACTTTGAAGCACAAGTGTGGAAAAGGATAGTAACATTGTCCCTTCTCTCTTTTTCTCTCCTTTTTTCTTTTTTTCTTTTTTTCTTTTTTGGGCTCTTTGGCCTCTTTTGTTTTTATTTTCGTCCGGAGTATCACCTTGACTTGTGGGGGAATCATAGTCTTCATCATCCTTTCCTCACATGGGACAATGCTCTAATAATGATGATCATCACACTTTTATTTACTTACAACTCAAAAATTACAACTTGATACTAGAACAAAAGTATGATTCTATATGAATGCCTCTGGGGGTGTACCGGGATGTGCAATGATCCAGCGTGACATGTATAAAAAATATGAACGGTGGCCAAGCCACAAATACTATGCCGACTATATGATCTGCAAAGCAATATGACAATGTTGGTATGTGTCATGACAAAATGGAACAGTGGAAGTTGCATGACAATATATCTCGGAATGGCTATGGAAATGCCATAATAGGTAGGTATGGTGGCTGTTTTGAGGAAGATATAAGGTGGCTTATGTGTGAAAGAGCGTATCATATCACGGGGTTTGGATGCACCGGCGAAGTTTGCACCACATCTCAAGGTGAGAAAGGGCAATGTGCGGTACCGAAGAGGCTAGCAAAATGCGGAAGGGTGAGAGTGCGTATAATCCATGGACTCACATTAGTCATATATTCCAACTCCAAGATGCTTGCACCAGTCCATAGATGGATCACTGGAGCTTGCACACTTTGTTAGCACCTTTAGGATTGACAAAACCTTTTTGGTTGCATCATATACAAATCTTCTTTGAGATATCCATTGAGGAATGCAGTTTTGACATCCATTTGCCAGATTTCACAAAATGCGGCAATTGCTAACATGATTCAGCCATACTTTAAGCATCGCTACGAGTGAGAAAATCTCACCGTAGTCAACACCTTGAATTTGTTAAAAACCTTCTGCGACAAGTCGAGCTTTGTAGATAGTAACACTACTATCAGTGTTTGTCTTCCTCTTGAAGATCCATTTATTCTCAATGGCTTTCCGATCATTGGGAAAGTCCACAAAAGTCCACACTTTGTTCTCATACATGGGTCCTATCTCAGATTTCATGGCCTCAAGCCATTTTGTGGAATCTGAGCTCATCATCGCTTCCTCATAGTTCGTAGGTTCGTCATGGTCTAGTAACATGACTTCCATAACAGGATTACCGTACCACTCAGGTGTGGAACGTGCTTTGGTTGACCTAGGAGGTACGGTAGTAAATTGATCTAAAGTTTCATGATCATTATCATTAGCTTCCTCTCTAGTTGGTGTAGGCATCACTGGAACTGATTTCTGTGATGAGCTACTTTCCAATTTGAGAGAAGGTACAATTACCTCATCAAGTTCTGCTTTCCTCCCACTCACTTCTTTCGAGAGAAACTCCTTCTCTAGAAAGGATCCATTCTTAGCAACAAAGATCTTGCCTTCGGATCTGTGATAGAAGGTGTATCCAACAGTTTCTTTTGGGTATCCTATGAAGACGCACTTCTCCGATTTGGGTTCATCACGAAGTTCTAGTAACTTGGTGATAGTGACTAGAGAACTCTGTCAATCACTATCTTATCTGGAAGATTAACTCCCACTTGATTCAAGCGATTGTAGTACCCAGACATTCTGAGCACATGCTCACTAGCTGAGCTATTCTCCCCCATCTTGTAGGCAAAGTACTTGTCAGAGGTCTCATACCTCTTAACACGGGCATGAGTCCGAAATATCATTTTTAGCTCTTGGAACATCTCATATGCTCCATGGCGTTCAAAACATTTTTGAAGTCCCGGTTCTAAGCCATAAAGCATGGTGCACTAAAATATCAAGTAGTCATCATACCGAGCTTGTCAAACATTCATAACATCTTCATTTGCTCCTATGATAGGTCTGTCACCTAGCGGTGCATTGATACGTCTCCAACGTATCTATAATTTTTGATTGTTCCATGCTATTATATTATCCATCTAGGATGTTTTAAATGCATTTATATGCTATATTATACGATTTTTGGGACTAACCTATTAACCTAGAGCCCAGTGCCAGTTTTGTTTTTCCTTGATTTTGAGTATGGCAGAAAAGGAAAACCAAACGGAGTCCAATTGATCTAAAACTTCACGAAACTTGTTTTTGGACCAGAAGAAGGACATGGAGTAAAAGAGTTGGGCCAAAAGAGTCCCAGGTTGCCCACGAGGGTGGGGGCGCGCCCAGGTGGGCGCGCCCCCTGCCTCGTGGACAGCCCGGAGAACCCCCCTGCCTTGTTCCCGACTCCAACACCTCTTATATAACCCCAAACTTCCAGAAAGAAACCTAGATCGGCAGTTCCACCGCCAGAAGCCTCCGTAGCCACCGAAAACCAATCTAGACCCGTTCCGACACCCTGCCAGAGGGGGGAATCCCTCTCCGGTGGCCATCTTCATCGTCTCGGTGCTCTTCATGACGAGGAGGGAGTAGTTCTCCCTCGGGGCTGAGGGTATGTACCAGTAGCTATGTGTTTCTCCCCCCCTCTACTCTCTTGTAATGGATTGAGTTTTCCCTTGGAAATTATCTTATCGGATTGAGTCTTTAAGGATTTGAGAACACTTGATGTATGTCTTGCATGTGCTTATCTGTGGTGACAATGGGATGTCACGTGATCCACTTAATGTATGTTCTGGTGATCAACTTGCGAATTCCGTGACCTCGTGAACTTATGCATAGGGCTTGGCACACGTTTTCGTCTTGACTCTTCGGTAGAAACTTTGGGGCACTATTTGAAGTTCTTTGTGTTGGTTGAATAGATGAATCTCAGATTGTGTGATGCATATCATACAATCATACCCACGGATACTTGAGGTGACATTGGAGTATCTAGGTGACATTAGGGTTTTGGTAGATTTGTGTCTTAAGGTGTTATTCTAGTATGAACTCTATGATAGATTGAACGGAAAGAATAGCTTCGTGTTATTTTACTATAGACTCTTGAATAGATCGATCAGGAAGAATAACTTTGAGGTGGTTTCGTACCCTACAATAATCACTTCATTTGTTCTCCGCTATTAGTGACTTTGGAGTGACTCTGTGTTGCATGTTGAGGGATAGTTATATGATCCAATTATGTTATTATTGTTGAGAGAACTTGCAGTAGTGAAAGTATGAACCCTAGGCCTTGTTTCCTAGCATTGCAATACCATTTGTGCTCACTTTTATCATTAGTTACCTTGCTGTTTTTATATTTTCAGATTACAAAAGCCTATATCTACCATCATTATTGCACTTGTATCACCATCTCTTCGCCGAACTAGTGCACCTATACAATTTCCCATTGTCTTGGGTGTGTTGGGGACACAAGAGACTCTTTGTTATTTGGTTGAAGGGTTGTTTGAGAGAGACCATCTTCATCCTACGCCTCCCATGGATTGATAAACCTTAGGTCATTCACTTGAGGAAAATTTGCTACTGTCCTACAAACCTCTGCACTTGGAGGCCCAACAACGTCTATAAGAAGAAGGTTGTGTAGTAGACATCACGCTCTTTTCTGGAGCCGTTGCCGGGGAGGTTAGCCCTTGAAGGTATATCTTTAGATCTTGCAATCGAATCTTTTAGTTTCTTGTTTTATCACTAGATTAGTTTATAAAAGAAACTTATAAAAAATGGAATTTAGGGTACCTCATATGCTTCGTCTTTTTAATATCTTTCATGAAAATAAGGATTCCGATAATTGTGCCAAAGTATTAGAAGAAGAATGCATTAGAATGTTTGGCACTGAATCTTTGAATGATGAGCATGATTGCAATGTTATTAGTATGAACTCTTTAAATATCCATAGTACAAATGATGATTGCACTAGTCATGATGAAAATGTCTCTTATAAGCATGTCAACTTTTGTGGAATACATAGAGCTTGCAAGCACACACCAAATAGGGAAGATAGATTTTTCAAGAGGCATAATTATTTGGAAACTGAGTTTTTATGCTTTCAATTAGTGTTTGTGCCAAGTAGAACCTTTGGGAAGACTTGGGGAAAGTCTTTGCGATCATACTGTAAAAAACAGAAACTTTAGCGCTCACGAGATTTGCTTCCATTTTTTATTGGAGAGTGCTATTTAGTTAATTCTTTTTGAAGATGATTAATAGATAAATTTCTCACGTCCAGCAATTTATTTTAGAATTTTTAGGGTTCCAGAAGTATACGTTTGATCCATATTACTACAGACTGTTCTGTTTTTGACAGATTCTGTTTTCTATGTGTTGTTTGCTTATTTTGATGAATATATGAGTAGTATCATAGGGTATGAATCATAGATAAGTTGAAATACAGTATATATTACACCAATATGAATTTAGAATGAGTTCACAACAGTACATAAGTGGTGATTTATTTTCTTATACTAACGGAGCTTACGAATTTTCTGTTAAGTTTTGTGTTGTGAAGTTTTCAAGTTTTGGGTAAAGATTCGATGGACTATGGAATAAGGAGTGGCAACAGCCTAAGATTGGGGATGCCCAAGGCACCCCAAGGTAATATTCAAGGATAACCAAGAGCCTAAGCTTAGGGATGCCCCGGATGGCATCCCCTCTTTCGTCTTCGTTCATCGGTAACTTTAGTTGGAGCTATATTTTTATTCACCACATGATATGTGTTTTTCTTGGAGCGTCATTTTATTTTATTTTGTTTTGCTTGCTGTTTGAATAATATCCCAAGATCTGAAATTCTTAAATGTTAGAGAGTCTTCACATAGTTGCATAATTATTCGACTACTCATTGATCTTCACTTATATCTTTTGGAGTAGTTTGTCATTTGCTCTAGTGCTTCACTTATATTATTTTGAGAGTCTTTAGAAAAACATGGTAGTTTAGTTTGGTTATGAATTTAGTCCTAATATGATGGGCATCCAAGAGGGATATAATAAAAACTTTCATATATAGTCCATTGAATATTATGAGAAGTTTGATACTTGATGATTGTTTTGAGATATGAAGATGGTGATATTAGAGTCATGCTAGTTGAGTAGTTGTGAATTGAGAGATACTTGTGTTAAAGTTTGTGATTCCCGTAGCATGCACGTATGGTCAACCGTTATGTGATGAAGTCGGAGCATGATTAATTTTTTGATTGTCTTCCTTATGAGTGGCGGTCGGGGACGAGCGATGGTCTTTTCCTACCAATCTATCCCCCTAGGAGCATGCGCGTAGTACTTTGCTTCGATAACTAATAGATTTTTGCAATAAGCGTGTGAGTTCTTTATGACTAATGTTGAGTCCATGGATTATACGCACTCTCACCCTTCCACCATTGCTAGCCTCTCTTGTGCCACGCAACTTTCGCCGGTACCATAAACCCACCATATATCTTCATCAAAACAACCACAATACCTACCTATTATGGCATTTCCATAGCCATTCCAAGATATATTGCCATGCAACTTTCCACCGTTCCGTTTATTATGACACGCTTCATCATTGTCATATTGCTTTTCATGATCATGTAGTTGACATCGTATTTGTGGCAAAGCCACCATTCATAATTCTTTCATACATGTCACTCATGAGTCATTGCACATCCCGGTACACCACCGGAGGCATTCATATAGAGTCCTATTTTGTTCTAAGTATCGAGTTGCAATTCTTGAGATGTAAGTAAATAAAAGTGTGATGATCATCATTATTAGAGCATTGTCCCATGTGAGGAAAGGATGATAGAGACTATGATTCCCCCACAAGTCAGGATGAGACTCCGGACGAAAAATAAAAAAAAGGAGAAAAAAAGAGGGCATAAAAAAAGAGAAGGCCCAAAAAACACACACAAAAAACAAAAAAAGAGAGAAAAAGAGACAAGGGGCAATGCTACTATCCTTTTACCACACTTGTGCTTCAAAGTAGTACCATGATCTTCATGATAGAGAGTCTCCTATGTTGTCACTTTCATATGCTAGTGGGAATCTTTCATTATAGAACTTGGCTTGTCTATTCAGCGATGTGCTTCCTCAAAATGCCCTAGGCTTCGTGAGCAATCGAGTTGGATGCACACCCACTTAGTTTCTTTTTGATCTTTCATACACTTATAGCTCTAGTGCATCCGTTGCATGGCAATCCCTACTCACTCACATTGATATCTATTGATGGGCATCTCCATAGCCCGTTGATACGCCTAGTTGATGTGAGACTATCTTCTGCTTTTTGTCTTCTCCACAACCACCATTCTATTCCACCTATAGTGCTATGTCCATGGCTCACGCTCACGTATTGCGTGAAGATTGAAAAAGTTTGAGAACATCAAAAGTATGAAAAAAATGATTGGCTTGTCATCGGGGTTGTGCATGATTTAAATATTTTGTGTGATGAAGATAGAGCATAGCCAGACTATATGATTTTGTAGGGATAGCTTTCTTTGGCCATGTTATTTTGAGAAGACATGATTGCTTTGTTAGTATGCTTGAAGTATTATTATTAATATTTCATGTCAATATTAAACTTTTGTCTTGAATCTTTTGGATCTGAACATTCATGCCACAATAGCAAAGATTACATTGATAAATATGTTAGGTAGCATTCCACATCAAAAAATTCTGTTTTATCATTTACCTACTCGAGGACGAGTAGGAATTAAGCTTGGGGATGCTTGGTACGTCTCCAAAGTATCTATAATTTTTGATTGTTCCATGCTATTATATTATCCATCTAGGATGTTTTATATGCTATTTTATATGATTTTTGGAACTAACCTATTAACCTAGAGCCCGGCGCCAGTTTCTGTTTTTCCTTGTTTTTGAGTATCGCGGAAAAGGAAAACCAAACGGACTCCAATTGACCTGAAACTTCACGGAACTTGTTTTTGAACCAGAAGAAGGACACGGAGGAAAAGAGTTGAGCTAGAAGAGTCACGGGTTGCCCACGAGGGTGGGGCCGCCCACCCCCTGGGCGCGGCCCCCTGCCTCGTGAACAGCATGGAGACCCCCTGCCTTGTTCCTGACTCCAACACCTCATATATAACCCCAAACTTCCATAAAGAAACCTAGATCTGGAGTTCCGCCGCTAGAAGCCTCTGTAGCCACCGAAAACCAATCTAGACCCGTTTCGGCACCCTACCGAAGGGGGGAATCCCTCTTCGGTGACCATCTTCATCATCCCGGTGCTCTTCATGACGAGGAGGGAGTAGTTCTCCCTCGGGGCTGAGGGTATGTACCAGTAGCTATGTGTTTGATCTCTCTCTCTCTCTATCGCGTGTTCTTGAGGTGGTACGATCTTGATGTATCTCGAGCTTTGCTATTATAGTTGGATCTTATGATGTTTCTCCCCCTCTACTCTCTTGTAATGGATTGAGTTTCCCTTTCAAGATATCTTATCGGACTGAGTCTTTAAGGATTTGAGAACACTTAATGTATGTCTTGCATGTGCTTATCTATGGTGACAATGGGATATCACGTGATCCACTTGATGTATGTTTTGGTGATCAACTTGCGAGTTCCGTGACCTTGTGAACTTATGCATAGGGGTTGGCACACGTTTTCGTCTTGACTCTCCAGTAGAAACTTTGGGGCACTCTTTGAAGTTCTTTGTGTTGGTTGAATAGATGAATCTGAGATTGTGTGATGCATATCGTATAATCATACCCACGGATACTTGAGGTGACATTGGAGTATCTAGGTGACATTAGGGTTTTGGTTGATTTGTGTCTTAAGGTGCTATTCTAGTATGAACTCTATGATAGATTGAACGGAAAGAATAGCTTCGTGTTATTTTACTACGGACTCTTGAATAGATCAATGAGAAAGAATAACTTTGAGGTGGTTTCGTACCCTACAATAATCTCTTCGTTTGTTCTCCGCTATTAGTGACTTTGGAGTGACTCTTTGTTGCATGTTGAGGGATAGTTATATGATCCAATTATGTTATTATTGTTGAGAGAACTTGCAGTAGTGAACGTATGAACCCTAGGCCTTGTTTCCTAGCATTGCAATACCATTTGTGCTCACTTTTATCATTAGTTACATTGCTGTTTTTGTCGGATTTCGGGTTCCGGCAGACCCTTAAGGTTCGAACACTGGGGTGCGCGCGGAAATCACGTCCTCAACCCCCCCCCCCCCCCGTCTCACAAAGATCTAAACTACTAAAGGAATCACACAAGAGACACAAGATTTATACTGGTTCGGGCCACCATTGTGGTGTAATACCCTACTCCAGTGTGTGGTGGATGGATTGCCTCTTGGGGCTGATTGTGATGAACACTACAAGGAAGAACTGCCTCGCGAGGTTCAGTTCTTAGCTGGGGCGACGAACTGCTGGGAGGAGTTCTGTCGCCTTCTCTCTCTCTCTCTCTCTCTCTCTCTCTCTACTTGCTTGCCGGATCCACGCGTCGGACCGAACCCCTCTACTCTGTGTCCCTTCATACGAAAACCGAACCCTGTGTGTCTAATCTTCCAACCGATCAAACCCTTTGCTACGTGGGTGGCCGGTCCCTATTTATAGAGGCCCTGGTCCTCTTCCCAAAAATCGAGCGGGAAGGGAGCCAACAATGGCGGGCTAATTTGAAGGGGGACAGCAAGTACTCTTATCCTGACTAAAGGTGGTCTTCGCCTGTGAAAGACTCTGCGGTGACGCCGTGCTGGGCTCCATGGTGACCTCCGTCTCGTAGTCCGCTTGGTCCTGGTCTTGTTGCACCGAAATGGCAACCTTTGCCTGATGCCTCGGTACTCGGCGGCTGTGCTTGTCCCCTTTGCACCAAAGAGGAAAGAAGGACGCTGCGCGCGCTGGCGCCCGCCTGGCACCCTCGATCGTCATGGCTTGCATCACTGGCACCTCGCGAGGTACCCCGCCTTGATATCTCCGTCTCCTCACGAGCCAGCCTAAGGAGGCTGCGCCTGAGGATGTGCCGTGTCGTCCGCCTCACGAGGCTTGGCCCCTCGCGAGGGTCTTGAGTCTTGTGCTGATGAAGATGGGCCATGTTGGGCCCCCGTTCGAGCCATGCCGCAGGCCGCAGGCAGGCAAGTCTGGGGACCCCCGTTCCCAGAACGCCGACAGTAGCCCCCGGGCCCAAGGCGTGCATGGGCTTGGCCGTGCCGAGAGGCGAAAGGGCAAGGGCGAAGCGCCACGGGCCCTAACAGCCTGCGGCCTTGGGCGCCGCATGGCGGTTGATGGGACGTGGGTGCTTCAGCAACCGTGTAGGTTGGTAAAGGCTTCGCCCTTTGCTCTCTCCGGTCACTGCTCGGATCCCCTTTCTTGCGCCTTCCCTTTCTTCCTCTAAACTTCCAGATCTACTCCGATCGCGCGACCTAGGAAGCCATGGCGCCTCGCCAACCTCCGGCCAAAGCTTGGTATTCCCTTGCTCTGGACCCGCCGAATGTGTCCAAGGCGAGCTTTGCCCGGCTGTGCCGGATGGCGACAGCACAGGGCGTCAACGGGACGGAGGTGTTCAAGGCCGGCTCCGCCACCCCCGAGGACCGAGGGAGCACCTTTTACCCTCTCTTTGCAAGATCCATTGCTGCGGGCTTGGTGCCTTCCTTCTCCGAGTTCTTCTTCTCCGTCCTCCGCCATTACGACCTGGAGGCTCTGCATCTCCACCCCAACTCTGTCCTCCTTCTGGCGATCTTCGCTTACTACTGCGAGGCCCACGTAGGGGTGCAGCCTTCGGTGGCCCTGCTACGCCACTACTTCTCCCTCCGGGTCTCCGGCAGCTCTCTTTCTGCGTGCGCGGGCTTCGTCGCGTATGGCAGCACCATTGCCATCTCGAGTCCCGGGAAGAGGATTGAGGGCTTCAGGAGCAAGTGGGTCTTGGCAAATGCCGGGCGCATCCACCCTCGGCTGATCTTGCCCACGGAGCAACCCATGAGCTCCAGCGAATGGTGCCGAGCGGAGCTCACGGACCCCCGCGCGAAACCGGTGTTGGAGAAGATGGACGCGGACCTGAGGCCGGCCAACATGGCGGCGGCGAAGTTGACCGGTGCGTCGCTGCTGAAGGAGTTCCTGGAGCACCAGCTGTCTCCGCTCCGGCAGTACTCTCCTCCGATGTGGAGGCCTCATCCGAGCCCCGAGGTTGTGGACGAAGAGGATGTGACCGCGGTCCTCCAATCTCTGGTCGGGGGCAAGGTGGCAAGGTTGAAGGGCGCTCCCAAGCCCTTGTTCCTTCGTGACGACTGGAAGCGAGTGGTGAAGTCCATGCCTATTTTTAACGGGGACGGGCTCGTGCCCGCAGTGGCTTCTGAAGGACCGGTGGATGTGCCCTCCGGCGACTCCAGCGATGAGGAGGAGGAAGAGGAGCGGGGAGAGGGGCCCGACTCTGGGGCGACTGATGGAGAGTCGAGGGCCCCCTCTCCCGGCGCGTGTCCCGCACTCTCCGCCTTTTGCCGAGCGATGATGATGATGACGATAATGATGACGTTCTGGGTAGCGGGAGCTCGCCCGCGATCCCGAAGAAGGACAGGACCGGGCTGATCTCCCGCGGGCCCATCCTGACTCCAGGGCGAACCGTGGACGCGCCTTCTGCTTCCGAGGTCGACCCTTCCAGCCGGCTGTCAGGCTTCAAGTTAGGCTGGAGGCTGCCCGAGCTCACCGGCGAAGACCCGTAAGTGCTGGATCCTTTCTCTTTTGTTTCTCGTTTTGCCGATGAGGCTTGATGATTGCTTCTCTTGAACAGGCTGGCACCCGCGGCGAAGAAGCCGAAGGGAGCCCCCGTAGTCCCATCTGCGGCGACGCCTTCGCCTGCGGGGGAGGGAGATCGCGGTGCGCGGGCCTCTCCTGCCCGCGCATCCTTGCGAGGCTTGGCTGAGCTGGCTGGGGCGAGCTCAGCCCCCATGGCCCAAGTGACTCCGGAGGTGCCCTCGTCTGGCGCCGCTGCTACGGCTGTGGAGGCGGAACGGACTCCGCCTCAGGACACTGTGGCCTCGTCGCCGCTACCTTCTCCTCCCATTCCACCGACTGTTACTTCCCCGGCTCCTCCTGTTGTCTTGGGGCGCACCGACGTTGCTACGCCTCCTTCTTCCATCTTGGAGCGTGCCATCGCCGAACTGGACCGGCTGCGACAGGATCTTCTCGGTGCCGACCCTCGCCTGGTGGCCGGGTGCCTGGAACTGGCTTCGGGGTGGATTCGCTCTGATGCTTCGATTCGGGCGGCACTAGTCCAGGCCTCAACGGCCTGTGACGGAGAGAGGGAGGCCACCCTTGAGGCGAAGGCTGCTCGAGACGCGGCCCTGGGAGAGGTGGTTGAAGTCCGCGGCCGTTGCAAGGCGCTGGAGGATGAGCTGCAAGGCATGAGGGGCCAGCTTGCGGAGGAGGTCCGCCTACGCCAAGAGCTGGAGAAGGGGGCGAAGGCGCGCGAGGCGGCACTCGAGGACCAGGAGGCCAAGCTCAAGAGGCGCCGCGACCACCCGGGTGCGTTGAAGAAGGAGCTGGAGGTGACGAAGGCCGAGCTGGACGCCAAGGCCCGGGTTCTTGCTGAGGATCATGTGGCGTTCACGGACATGGAGAAAGATGCCCCTGCTTCGCTGAAGATGCTTTACGAGAGCGGCCTGGACAGCCCGCTAGCCGGTGACGGGGACGGCCCCGCCAAGCTGCTTCCCTTCCTGGTTAAGGCCCTTGGGGACGTCGCCCTTGGCATCGGCCCCGCGGCCGAGGCCGAGGCGCATGTCTTGTCTTCTGCTGCGCTGATGCAGGTCTTCGCCCACGTCTACCTTCGTGATCCCAACGCCGACCTCGACGGCCTGCTGGAACCGGTGAGCGGCGAGGGTGCTGCCGCCGCCATCGAAGCCGTGAAGGGGCGCGCGGAGGTGCCGCTGAGGAAGTTCCAGGCCTTCAGCACTAAGCCAGGGCAAGGCGCTGCCGGCCCTGCTGCTCCATGAGGCGAAGCCGCTCTGCAAAGCTTCACCGCCGACAAGTGACTCTGTTCCATCCCTGTTCTTCTTTCAATTCCTGCACATGCACCACGCCTTGGGGAGGCATTTAAACTTGCGTTTGGTATTGAGATGACAGTATGGACTGTAATATTTGCTTTTAAGTTCCTTGAATTTTATGCTTTTCTTCCCTACTTGCTCGTGTTCTGCGCCGGCAGAGCCCGGCCCCGCGCGTGCCTCACCTAGCATTAGCCCCGACCGGAAACCAGGACGGGACCAAAGGAGTGAGGGGCTACGTGACAAGTTAGGCTCCTGAGTCGCGATGCTCAGGAGTCCCCCTTGGCGTGCGAACAACAAGTAGGGAGGCGCGATGTAGGTGTATCTTCCGTTCTACGTCTGTAGAGCCCGACCCCGCGCATACCTCACCCAGCATAGCCTTTCGGAACTAAGGAGTGAGGGGCTATGGAGCCAGTTAGGCTCCTGAGTTGCGATGCTCAGGAGTCCCCCTTGACGCGCAAACAGCGGGTGATGAGGTGCGATGTAAGCGGGGCTACCGTTCTACGTCTGCAGAGCCCGGCCCCGCGCGTACCTCACCCAGCATAGCCTTTCGGAACTAAGGAGTGAGGGGCTACGGGACCAGTTAGGCCCCTGAATCGTGATGCTCAGGGGTCCCCCTTGACACGCAAATGGCCTTCATACCTTGGCTCCGCTCGGGGAGAGACGCACGGTGAACCAGGCCCGAGGGGCCTGGCTGGGCGGCGTACGTCTAGGCGTGACCTAGTCGTAGCCCCCGTGCCTAGCCCCCTCACGCGGCACTCCCGAGGGGAGGCATTGCAACGAGGCCAGCCACTGAGCTCTGGGCTCCCTGAGGTTAATGCGGCCCGGAGGCCACCCCCAGTTGTTTATCACCAGCGCGGAGCATAGGGCTTCCGTATGTGTACGGGCATAGCCGTGCCTCGGCAGTGTCGTCAGCTAGCGCGGAGCATGGTGCTTCCACTGGTACGTGGGAGGGGGCTCCCCTCCGGGAGGAGCCCCCGGGGCGTGTACAGCCCCGCCCTGACACGTGGCCGGCATGGTAGGGCTAGGTGAGGTGTATCTGGGCACCCGTGAGCCAGCGCGGGACTCACGAGGCCCTACCTCTAGGCGGGTTGCGCCTGGCACTGGGCCGTATCTTGAGATGTGTCCCTGCAAATTTTGGTTAGATGCCGGTACTCTACGTCCTCGGGTCCCGGCCCTCAAGCTTGTCTCAGCCGTCGCTGGTATGCCAGGTCGCGATGCCATGGACAAGGCCAGAGGGTGAGGGCTGGAGAGCCAGTAAGAGCCCTGAGTCGCGATGCTCAGGCACCCCCCCTTTAACGTGCAAGTGGCCGACATGGAGAAGAAAGGATGTCGCGGGCAGGCACCATGCAGTTAAGCGTGATAGGCAATGCATAGTTGGAAATAAACGCGAGGGAGATACACGCCGCTGGGTCTGGCCCGAGCGGCTTGGGGATGATGCAGCCCGAGGGGCGCCCCCAACAAGGCAAACTAACGACCGAAAGGTAAAAGGGGATACATGCCGCAGGGACGGACCCATGCGGCCTGGGAGTGATGCAACCCTGGAAGGGCGCTCCCAGCTGGGAATGGAACTTGAAAGATGTCACCTGAGGATGTCGTCGGCGAAGTGGCGTTGGTGCAGCAGACTCGGTGGGTTGCGGAAGGTGATCCTCATGAGCCCCCAGGCCCCGGGGCCTCGGGAGGCTCCAGAGGCACTGCCGACTCCTCACGAGCTGTCTTCATCTCCGCCAAGGCCGTGGAACGCCTATCTTCCTGAGCCTCCATGACGCCCCTCATGAGGTGCTGGTACACCGCAGCCATGCTCGGCAGGCCGTAGGGCATGCGAACATAGCTGTGGGGTGGACCCCCGCAGCGCCCCACTCGTGAGGGCCAGAGATGCTCCGTCGTGGCGATCTAATTGAGCCTTGGTACGTCAACGCAGGCGCGCAGCCCACCATCCTCGCCTGGATGTGGGGCCACAGCTGGTAGGCGGCGGCAACCTCTCATGATCCTTGTCTCTTGTAGTTCTTGAATGGCCTTGTCAATGAACTCTGCTGGTCTGACCCTCCTCGCCTGGCTCCTTCCCGGGGGAAACGTGTTGTGAAGCACGCTTCCACATGGTGCCCAAGCGCCTCCCTCATGACCCTGGCTAGGTTGGTGGCCCTCCAGGTGAGAGCCCTCGAGCCCTGCCTAAGGAGGGCGCCGGGCGCGCTTCCCTATGCGATGGAAGGACGATCCCCCTGGGCAGAGGCGGGCCCTGAAGGGCCGGCCTCCTGAGGGGCCGAGCCTGACGATGTCTTCTTCTTCTTGGGGGTGGTCTCAGGAAGCCTCCTGCTTCCGTGATCTGGGTCTTCTAGCGACGCGGCCTGATAGGCTCGCTCCAGGGAACACACTGCATCCTTCTCTTCATAGGGCACCGTGATGACGCCGCCACTTCCTGGCATCTTGAGGATGTTGTAGCCGTGGTGAGTCGCAGCCATGAACTTGGCCAGCACTGGGTACCCGAGGATGGTGTTGTACGGCAGGCGGATGTGGGCGACGTCGAAGTCGATGAGCTCAGTGTGGTAGTTGCTGCGGGCCCCGAAGGTGACAGGGAGGCGGACCTACCCGATCGGGACTGTGGAACCGTCGGTGATCCCGGAGAAAGGCTTGGTCGGCTGAAGCTGGTCATAGGGCACTTGGAGATTGTTGAATGTTTCCACGGACAGGACGTTGAGCCCCGCCCCTCCATCGATGAGGGTCTTGGTGACCAGCACGTTGCTGATGACTGGGGAGCAGAGCATCGAGAGGACTCCTGCTGTGGCCGCGCACTTGAGCTGGTCTGCCGAGCTGAACGTGATGGCGCACGCTGACCACCTGAGGGGGCGCGTTGCCTCGAGCTTGGGGAGAACTGCGTTCACTTCGCGGGCAAACTGCTTGAAGATACGTTGAGAGGCTGGGGCTTGAGCTCCGCCCAGGATGTAGGCGATTGCGCGCGGCTCTTGGAAGCCCCCAACCCCCTCGTCTTGATGGCGGTCTTCGTTCCTCCTTGGCTGAGGCGGCAGCGGAGGTAGGCCTGCATTGCCTTGAGGGCGATCCTCACGAGGCTGATCCCTCCAGTCTCCCTCGCGAGGCAGGTCCCACCAGCGGTCCTCGCAAGGCTGGTCGCGCCACCCCTGGCGCGGGCCGCGATCTTCCCAGCGTCCTGGGTTTCTTCCTCCTCCTCGGTCGTAGCCCCGGTCAACACGGTCAGGGCGACGGCCGATCCTTCCTTCTCGCACGGCGCGGAGTTCTTGACATTCGTTGGTGTTGTGGGTGTGGAGGTCATGGTACACACAGTACCGGCTGCCTCTGGACGGTTCGGGCAGATCCTTGCCCCGTTTTGTGTCTACTTCTGCCGCGAGTACGGCAGCCCCCTTGCGCTTCACGTCCTTGGCCTTGGGCTTCTTCTCTTCTAGGTCCGCGGCTGGCAGCTCGAGGAGGGAGAGGCGTCCCTCCTCAGCCCTGGCGCACTTGTTCGCCAAGTTGAACAGCTCCAGGGAGGTGCAGAGGTCTTCGTGCATCGCTAGCTCCTCCTTCATCTTGACGTCGCGCACGCCGTCAGAGAAGGCCGAGATGATGGCCTCCTCGGACACCTTGGGGATCTTGAGGCGCGCGCTGTTGAAGCGCTGGATGTATTTTTGCAGGGTCTCTCCGGGTTGTTGCTTGATGCGGCGCATGTCGCTCATGGCGGGTGGCCGGTCGCGAGTACCTTGGAAGTTGGCGATGAAGCGGGTGCGCATCTGGTCCCAGGAGGAGATCGTGCCTGGAGCCAGATTCAGGAGCCAGGTTCGAGCTCCTTCCTTGAGCGCCATGGGGAACCAATTCGCCATGACCTTCTCATCCCCGCCGGCAGCCTCGATGCCTAGCTCGTAGAGCTGGAGGAGCTCTACGGGATCGGTTGCGCCGTCGTAGCGAGGAGGCAGGTCAGGCTTGAACTTGCCGGGCCACGCGACGCTGCGCAGCTCAGTGGTGTAGGCGTGGCAGCCCACGGTGGCCACGTAAGGCTTCGGTTGGTGGAGAGCTTGGTCTTGAGGGTCCCCACGCGCTGCAGCTAGGAGCAGGCGGGGTCTTGGCGCGCCGGAGCTGGAGCAGGGTCGCGGCGTGCCGGAGCAGGGAGCGCTCTGGCAGCCCCTTGCGGGCGAGGAACTTCTTGGCAGCTCCGCTCTTGCTGCACTGGCGCCTGACGGAGTGGGTTCCGCCCAAGGGCCAAGCGCCTTGGAGCCATGGCATCTTCTTGGAGGGGAGGCGGTTGGTGCGCCTCTGGAGCTTCGTTGCCCGCGCGGGGCGGAGTGTGGCGCAGAGGGACGGACGGCGCGGAAGAGCCCCCTGCGGCGCGGACAAGCTCGGCGATGCGGTCGAGCCACTCCTCGTAGATGTTGTCGACGGGGCAGTAGCGCAGGAGCTCGTTTGCCGCGAGGAGCGCAGCTCGAGCCTCCAAGGGTGTGCGGAGCGCGCGGGACGAAGAACCGGCCGGTGCGAGCGATGGAGTGGCGGTGCGGCCGTCTTGCCGCATGGACGGGTGCTGAGACGATGCTTGCTGCTCGCCCCCCGCCGGACCGGTGGCGGCGTTGACGGCGGGCGACGGGGAACGACGAGGACGCCCACCGACGGGGGCCGTCTGGGCGACGCGAGAAGCAATGGTGGCCCGGCGCTTGGCGCGGGCCCGACGAGCATCGGACATGGATGCGACGATTGGAGGAGAATGGAGCGGTGGAAGACAGATTCCGGCGCACCCCTACCTGGCGCGCCAAATGTCGGATTTTGGGTTCCGGCAGACCCTTAAGGTTCGAACACTGGGGTGCGCGTGGAAATCACGTCCTCAACCCCCCCCCCCCCCCCCCGTCTCACAAAGATCTAAACTACTAAAGGAATCACACAAGAGACACAAGATTTATACTGGTTCGGGCCACCATTGTGGTGTAATACCCTACTCCAGTGTGTGGTGGATGGATTACCTCTTGGGGCTGATTGTGATGAACACTACAAGGAAGAACTGCCTCGCGAGGGTCAGTTCTTAGCTGGGGCGACGAACTGCTGGGAGGAGTTCTGTCGCCTTCTCTCTCTCTCTCTCTCTCTCTCTCTCTCTCTCTCTACTTGCTAGCCAGATCCACGCGCCGGACCGAACCCCTCTACTCTGTGTCCCTTCCTACGAAAACCGAACCCTGTGTGTCTAATCTTCCAACCGATCGAACCCTTTGCTACGTGGGTGGCCTGTCCCTATTTATAGAGGCCCTGGTCCTCTTCCCAAAAATCGAGCGGGAAGGGAGCCAACAATGGCGGGCTAATTTGAAGGGGGACAGCAAGTACTCTTATCCTGACTAAAGGTGGTCTTCGCCTGCGAAAGACTCTGCGGTGACGCCGTGCTGGGCTCCATGGTGACCTCCGTCTCGTAGTCCGCTTGGTCCTGGTCTTGTTGCACCGAAATGGCAACCTTTGCCTGATGCCTCGGTACTCCGCGGCTGCGCTTGTCCCCTTTGCACCAAAGAGGAAAGAAGGACGCTGCGCGCGCTGGCGCCCGCCTGGCACCCTCGATCGTCATGGCTTGCGTCACTCGCACCTCGTGAGGTACCCCGCCTTGATATCTCCGTCTCCTCACGAGCCAGCCTGAGGAGGCTGCGCCTGAGGATGCGCCGTGTCGTCCGCCTCGCGAGGCTTGGCCCCTCGCGAGGGTCTTGAGTCTTGTGCTGATGAAGATGGGCCATGTTGGGCCCCCATTCGAGCCACGCCACAGGCCGCAGGCAGGCAAGTCTGGGGACCCCCGTTCCCAGAACACCGACAGTTTTTATATTTTTAGATTACAAAAACCTATATCTACCGTCATTATTGCACTTGTATCACCATCTCATCGCCGAACTAGTGCACCTATACAATTTACCATTGTATTGGGTGTGTTGGGGACACAAGAGACTCTTTGTTATTTGGTTGTAGGGTTGTTTGAGAGAGACCATCTTCATCATACGCCTCCCACGGATTGATAAACCTTAGGACATCCACTTGAGGGAAATTTTCTACTGTCCTACAAACCTCTGCACTTTGAGACCCAATAACGTCTACAAGAAGAAGGTTGTGTAGTAGACATCAAGCTCTTTTCTGGCGCCGTTGCCGGGGAGGTTAGCGCTTGAAGGTATATCTTTAGATCTTGCAATCGAATCTTTTAGTTTCTTGTTTTATCACTAGTTTAGTTTACAAAAGAAAATTATAAAAAAATGGAATTGAGGGTACCTCATATGCTTCATCTTTTTAATATATTTCATGAAAATAAGGATTCCCATAATTGTGCCAAAGTATTAGAAGAAGAATGCATCCGAATGTTTGGCACTGAATCTTTGAATGATGAGCATGATTGCAATGTTATTAGTATGAACTCTTTGAATATCCATAGTACTAATGATGATTGCACTAGTCATGATGAAAATGTCTCTTATAAGCATGTCAAATTTTGTGGAATACAACTAGTTTTATATGCATTTATATGTTATTTTATATGATTTTTGGGACTAACCTATTAATCTAGAGCCTAGTGACAGTTTCTATTTTTTACTTGTATTTTAGTATAGCAAAAAAGCAAAACTAAACGGAGTTGAATTGACCTGAAATTTCATGGAGATTATTTTTGGACCATAAGAAGCCCTCGGAGTATCGGAGATGGGCCAGAAGAGTCCCAAGGCACCCACAAGGGTGGGGGGCGCGCCCCCTACCTCAGGGCCGCCTCGGAGATTCCCCCTAACTTGTTCCCGATGCCAACACCTCTTATATATACCCAAACTTCAAGAACATAACCGAGATCGGGAGTTCCGCCGCCGCAAGCCTCCGTAGCCACCGAAAACCAATCTAGACCTGTTCCGGCACCCTGCCGGAGGGGGGAATACCTCTCCAGTGGCCATCTTCATCATCCCGGCGCTCTCCATGACAAGGAGGGAGTAGTCCACCCTCGGGGTTGAGGGTATGTACCAGTAGGTATGTGTTTGATCTCTCTCTCTCTCGTGTTCTTGATTCAGAACGATCTTGATGTATCGTGAGCTTTGCTATTATAGTTGGATCTTATGATGTTTCTCCCCCTCTACTCTCTTGTACTAGATTGAGTTTTCCCTTTGAGGTTATCTTTTGGGATTGAGTCTTTAAGGATTTTAGAACACTTGATGTATGTCTTGCATGTGCTTATCTGTGGTGACAATGGGATATCACGTGATCTACCTGATATATGTTTTGGTGATCAACTTGCGGGTTCAGTGACCTCGTGAACTTATGCATAGGGGTTGGCACACGTTTTCGTCCTGACTCTCCAGTAGAAACTTTGGGGCACTCTTAAAAGTTCTTTGTGTTGGTTGAATAGATGAATCTGAGATTGTGTGATGCATATCTTATAATCATACCCATGGATACTTGAGTTGACATTGGAGTATCTTGGTGATATTAGGGTTTTGGTTGATTTCTGTCTTAAGGTGTTATTCTAGTACGAACTCTAGGATAGATTGAACGGAAAGAATAGCTTCGTGTTATTTTACTACGGACTCTTGAATAGATCGATCATAAAGGATAACTTTGAGGTGGTTTCGCACCCTACAATAATCTCTTTGTTTGTTCTCTGCTATTAGTGACTTTGGAGTGACTCTTTGTTGCATTTTGAGGGATAATTATATGATCCAATTATGTTATTATTGTTGAGAGAATTTGCACTAGTGAAAGTATGAACCCTAGGCCTTGTTTCAACGCATTGCAATACCATTTGTGATCACTTTTATCATTAGTTACCTTGCTGTTTTTATATTTTCAGATTACAAAAACCTATATCTACCATCCATATTGCACTTGTATCACCATCTCTTCGCCGAACTAGTGCACCTATACAATTTACCATTGTATTGGGTGTGTTGGGGACACAAGAGACTCTTTGTTATTTGGTTGCAGGGTTGCTTGAGAGAGACCATCTTCATCCTATGCCTCCCACGGATTGATAATCCTTAGGTCATCCACTTGAGGGAAATTTCCTACTGTCCTACAAACCTCTGCACTTGGAGGCCCAACAATGTCTACAAGAAGAAGGTTCTGTAGTAGACATCAAGCTCATTTCTGGCGCCATTGCCGGGGAGGTTAGCACTTGAAGGTATATCTTTAGATCTTGCAATCGAATCTTTTAGTTTCTTGTTTTATCACTAGTTTAGTTTATAAAAGAAAATTACAGAAAATGGAATTAAGGATGCCTCATATGCTTCATCTTTTCAATGTCTTTCGTGAAAATAAGGATTCCGATAATTGTGCTCAAGTGCTAGAAGAAGAATGCATTATAATGTTTGGCACTAAATATTTGAATGATGATCATGATTGCAATGTTGTTAGTATGAATTCCTTGAATATCCATGATGCTAATGATATGCAAAGCCACAAGCTTGGGGAAGCTATGTTTGATGAAGATGATATTTTTTGTCCCCCAAGTTTTGATGAGCAAATTTATTATGATGATAGCATGCCTCCTATTTATGATGATTATATTGATGAAAGTGGGTTTGGAAGAGTGTCAACTTTAGGAAGTAATGATCCCACTATTTTGGAGGGTGTTGAATCTTATTGTGATGAGTATGAAAGTGGATTTGGAGAGGTCATGACTTTATTTAGTGATGAATCCACTATTTCGGAAGAGGTTCCGATTGATTATGAGAACCAAGTTGCTATTTATGATGATTATTGTGATGACATGTATGCTATAAAGAATAATGATATCCATGAAACTTGTCATCATGATTTTAAATTTCAATTGGATTATGCTTCGCATGATAGTTATTTTGTTGAGTTTTATCCCACTACTATTCATGAGAAGAAATTTGCTTATGTGGAGAGTAATAAAAATTCTATGCTTGTATATCATGAAAAGAATGCTTTATGTGATGGTTATATTGGTGAATTAATTCATGATGCTACTTAAAATTATTATGAGGGAGAAATATATGCTTGTAGGAATTGCAATAATATCAAGTTTGCTCTCTATGTGCTTAAAGTTTTGAAGTTTTGCTTGCTTTACCTTCCTATGCAAGTTGATTCTTGTTCCCACAAATTGTTTGCTCACAAAATCCCTATGCATAGGAAGTGGGTTAGAATTAAATATTCTAGTCATATTCTTCATGATGCTCTCTTTATGTTTCAATTCTTATCTTTTATGTGAGCATCATTGAAACCATCATGCCTAGCTAGGGGCGTTAAACGTTAGCGCTTGTTGGGAGGCAACCCAATTTTATTTTTGTTCCTTGATTTTTGTTCCTATTTAGTAATAAGTAAATCATCTATACTATGTTATGATTATTTTTTATGTTTTAATTAGTGTTTGTGCCAAGTAGAACCTTTGGGAAGACTTGGGTGAAGTCTTTGCGATCTTGCTGTAAAAAACAGAAACTTTAGCGCTCACGAGATTTGCTGCCATTTTTTACTGGAGAGTGCGATTAGGTCGATTCTTTTTTCAGATGATTAATAGAGAAATTACTCACGTCCACCAATTTATTTCAGAATTTTTGGTATTACATAATTATTTGAAACCTATATATTACTACAGACTGTTCTGTTTTTGACAGATTCTGTTTTTCGTGTGTTGTTTGCTTATTTTGATGAATCTATGACTAGAATAGGAGGGTATGAACCATAGAAAAGTTGGAATACAGTATATATTACACCAATATGAATTTAGAATGAGTTCACAACAGTACCAAAAGTGGTGATTTATTTTATTATACTAACGAAGCTTATGAGTTTTCTGTTGAGTTTTGTGCTGTGAAGTTTTCAAGTTTTGGGTAAAGATTCGATGGACTACGGAATAAGGAGTGGCAAGAGCCTAAGATTTGGGATTCCCAAGGCACCTCTAGTTAATATTCAAGGACAACCAAGAGCCTAAGCTTGTGGATGCCCCGGATGGGATCCCCTCTTTCGTCTTCGTCTATCGGTTACTTTACTTGAGGCTATATTTTTATTCACCACATGATATGTGTTTTGCTTGGAGCATCATTTTATTTTATTTTGTTTTGCTTGCTGTTTGAATAAAATACCAAGATCTTAAATTTTTAAATGTTAGAGAGTCTTCGCATAGTTGCATAATTATTCAACTACTCATTGATCTTCACTTATATCTTTCGGGGTAGTTTGTCATTTGCTCTAGTGCTTCACTTATATCCTTTTAGAGTACGGCGGTGGTTTTATTTTGAAGAAATAGATGAACTCATATGCTTCACTTATATTATTTTGAGAGTCTTTCAGAACACCATGGTAATTTGCTTTGGTTATAAAATTAGTCCTAATATGATGGGCATCCAAGATGGGTATAATAAAAACTTTCATATAGAGTGCATTGAATACTATGAGAAGTTTGATACTTGATAATTCTTTTGATATAAAAAGATGGTGACATTAGAGTCGTGCTAGTTGAGTATTTGTGAAATTAAGAAATACCTGTGTTGAGGTTTGCAAGTCCCGTAGCATGCACGTATGGTAACCGTTGTGTGACAAATTTGAAGCCTGAGGTGTTTCTTTGATTGCCTTCCTTATGAGTGGCAGTCGGGGGACGAGCGATGGTCTTTTCCTACCAATCTATCCCCCTAGGAGCATGCGCGCAGTGCTTTGGCTTTGATGAATTTTAGACTTTTGCAATAAGTATGTGAGTTCTTTATGACTAATGTTGAGTCCATGGATTATACGCACTCTCACCCTTCCATCATTGCTAGCCTCTTCGGTACAGTGCATTGCCCTTTATCACCTCGAGAGTTGGTGCAAACTTCGCCGGTGCATCCAAACCCCGTGATATGATACGCTCTATCACACATAAGCCTCCTTATATCTTCCTCAAAGCAGCCACCATACCTACCTATTATGGCATTTCCATAGCCATTCCGAGATATATTGCCGTGCAACTTCCGCCGTTATGTTTATTATGACACGCTTCATCATTGTCATATTGCCTTGCATGATCATGTAGTTGACATCGTATTTGTGTCAAAACCACCATGCATAATTTCATAAATGTCACTCTTGATTCATTGCCCATCCCGGTACACCGCCGAAGGCATTCATATAGAGTCATACTTTGTTCTACTATCGAGTTGTAATCTTTGAGTTGTAAATAAATAGAAGTGCGATGATCATCATTAATAGAGCATTGTCCCAAAAAAGAAATAAAAGGGACAATGCTACTATCCTTTTTTCCACACTTGTGCTTCAAAGTAGCACCATGATCTTTATGATAGAGAGTCTCTTGTTTTGTCACTTTCGTATATTAGTGGGAATTTTTCATTATAGAACTTGGCTTGTATATTCCAACAATGGGCTTCCTCAAATGCCCTAGGTCTTCGTGAGCAAGCAAGTTGGATGCACACCCACTTAGTTTATTTTGTTGAGCTTTCATACATTTATAGCTCTAGTGCATTCGTTGCATGGCAATCCCTACTCCTTGCATTGACATCAATTGATGGGCATCTCCATAGCCCGTTGATTAGCCGCGTCAATGTGATACTTTCTCCCTTTTTTGTCTTCTTCACACAACCTCCATCATCATATTCTATTCCACCCATAGTGCTATGTCCATGGCTCGCGCTCATGTATTGCGTGAAAGTTGAAAAGGTTTGAGAATTCTAAAGTATGAAACAATTGCTTGGCTTGTCATCGGGGTTGTGCATGATGCGAGCATTTTGTGTGACGAAAATGAAGCATGGCCAAACTATATGATTTTGTAGGGATGAACTTTCTTTGGCTATGTTATTTTGATAAGACATAATTGCTTGGTTAGTATGCTTGAAGTATTATTATTTTTAAGTCAATATTAAACTTTTGTCTTGAATCTTATGGATCTAAGTATTCTTGCCACAATAAAGAAAATTACATTGAAAATTATGTTAGGTAGCATTCCACATCAAAAATTCTGTTTTTATCATTTACCTACTCGAGGACGAGCAGGAATTAAGCTTGGGGATGCTTGATACGTCTCAACGTATCTATAATTTTTTATTGTTCCATGCTATTATATTATCCATCTAGGATGTTTTATATGCATTTATATGTTATTTTATATGATTTTTTGGGACTAACCTACTAATCTAGAGCCCAGTGCAAGTTTCTGTTTTTTTCCTTGTTTTTGAGTATCGCAGAAAAGGAAAACCAAACGGAGTCCAATTGACCTGAAATTTCTCGGAGATTATTTTTGGACTAGAAGAAGCCCACGGAGTATCGGAGATGGGCCAGAAGAGTCCCGAGGCACCCACGAGGGTGGGGGCGCGCCCTACCCCCTGGGTGCGCCCCCTACCTCGTGGCCGCCTCGGAGACCCCCCTGACTTGTTCCCGATGCCAACACCTCTTATATATACCCAAACTTTCAGAACATAACCGAGATCAGGAGTTTCGCCGCCACAAGCCTCCGTAGCCACCAAAAACCAATCTAGACCCGTTCTGGCAACCTGCCGAAGGGGGGAATACCTCTTCGGTGGCCATCTTCATCATCCCGGTGCTCTCCATGACAAGGAGGGAGTAGTTCACCCTCGGAGTTGAGGGTATGTACCAGTAGCTATGTGTTTGATCTCTCTCTCTTCTTGATTCGAAACGATCTTGATGTATCGCGACCTTTGCTATTATAGTTGGATCTTGTGATGTTTCTCCCCCTCTACTCTCTTGTAATGGATTGAGATTTCCCTTTGAAGTTATCTTATCGGATTGAGTCTTTAAGGATTTGAGAACACTTGATGTATGTCTTGCATGTGCTTATCTATGGTGACAATGGGATATCACGTGATCTACTTGATGTATGTTTTGGTGATCAACTTGCGTGTTCATTGACCTCGTGAACTTATGCATAGGGGTTGGCACACGTTTTCGTCTTGACTCTCCGGTAGAAACTTTGGGGCACTCTTTGAAGTTCTTTGTGTTGGTTGAATAGATGAATCTGAGATTGTATGATGCATATCGTATAATCATACCCACAGATACTTGAGGTGACATTGGAGTATCTAGGTGACATTAGGGTTTTGGTTGATTTGTGTCTTAAGGTGTTATTCTAGTGCGAACTCTAGGATAGATTGAACGGAAAGAATAGCTTCGTGTTATTTTACTACGGACTCTTTAATAGATCGATCAGAATGGATAACTTTGAGGTGGTTTCGTACCCTACAATAATCTCTTCGTTTGTTCTCTGCTATTAGTGACTTTGGAGTGACTCTTTGTTGCATTTTGAGGGATAGTTATATGATCCAATTATGTTATTATTGTTGAGAGAATTTGCACTAGTGAAAGTATGAACCCTAGGCCTTGTTTCAATGCATTGCAATACCGTTTGTGATCACTTTTATCATTAGTTACCTTGCTGTTTTTATATTTTCAGATTACAAAAACCTATATCTAGCATCCATATTGCACTTGTATCACCAACTATTCGCTGAACTAGTGAACCTATACAATTTACCATTGTATTGGGTGTGTTGGTGACACAAGAGACTCTTTGTTATTTGGTTGCAGGGTTGCTTGAGAGAGACTGAGGGAGTCCTGGATTAGGGGGGTCTCCGGACAGCCGGACTATATCCTTTGGCCGGACTGTTGGACTATGAAGATACAAGACAGAAGACTTTGTCTCGTGTCCGGATGGGACTCTACTTGGCATGGAAGGCAAGCTAGGCAGTACGGATATGGATATCTCCTCCTTTGTAACCGACCTTGTGTAACCCTAACCCTCTCCGGTCTCTATATAAACCGAAGGGTTTTAGTCCGTAGGACAACATACAATCATACCATAGGCTAGCTTCTAGGTTTAGCCTCTCCGATCTCATGGTAGATAAACTCTTGTAATACCCATATCATCAATATTAATCAAGCAGGACGTAGGGTTTTACCTCCATCAAGAGGGCCCGAACCTGGGTAAAACATCGTGTCCCCTGCCTCCTGTTACCATCCGCCTTAGACGCACAGTTCGGGACACCCTACCTGAGATCCGCCGGTTTTGACACCGACATTGGTGCTTTCATTGAGAGTTCCTCTCTGTCGTCGCTGTTAGGCTTGATGGCTCCTTCTATCATCGATAGCGATGCAGTCCAAGGTGAGACTTTTCTCCTCAGACAAATCTTTGTGTTCGGCGCCTTCGCACTGCGGGCCAACTCGCTTGGCCATCTGGAGCAGATCGAAAGCTACGCCCCTGGCCATCAGGTCAGGTTTGGAAGTTTAAATTACACGGCCGATATCCGCGGAGACTTGATCTTCGACGGATTCGAGCCCCTGCCTTGTGCGCCACGCGGTCACGATGAGTACGATTTAGCTCTACCATCGGACAGTATTCAGGAGATCGCACTGGCAGCCGCTCCGAGCCTCAATTCGGAGTCAGTTTCACCATCCATGGACGGGTGGATACACCCCGTCACGGAGGCCGCATCCTCAGCGGCGATCGAGCCGAAAATCGACCTTACCCTTCACGAGAGCCGTGTTGCCAAACTGCCGGATCCTTCCCCGGCCACGGACTCCGAACCGCCTGCGCTCGTGCCTATCAAATCCGACTGGGCGCCAATCATGGAGTTCACCTCCGCGGATATCTTTCAGCACTCGCCCTTCGGCGACATACTGAATTCATTAAAGTCTCTCTCCTTGTCAGGAGAGTCCTGGCCGAAGTATTTCCAGCAGGATTGGGACGCGGATGACGAAGAAATTCACCGCCCACCCACCACCCACTTAGTAGCCACTGTCGATGACTTAACCGACATGCTCGACTTCGACTCCGAAGACATCGATGGTATGGACGACGATGCAGGAGATGAACAGGAACCACTCCCCACAGGGCACTGGACGCCCACTTCATCCCATGACGTATACATGGTGGACACACCAAAAGAAAACGACGACGAGGAATGGAAGGACGCAACAAAGGGTTGTCCCCTCGAGAAGCAGTCAAAGCGGTGGCATAAGCGCCGCTCCAAATCCCGCCTCAGCAGAAACAACGATCATATAGACCCAGCGTTAGAGCAGGGTGAACCATCGCCGGACCATGGCAACACGGAGAATCAAACCGAACAACCTGACTCTGTCAAAGATAATAGTCCGGACGATGTCACACCGGGCAGACACTCGGAGCAACAGAATGCCCGTCAAAGGCTTGTTGCCACCGCGAGGAGTCTAAAAAAGCAGAAGCAAAGGCTCAAGGCTGCGCAAGACACACTCAGAATCAGATGGAGTAAAGTACTCAACACAGCAGCGAAGTACGGCGGTAATCGCCCCAACAAGAGCTACACGAAGCGGAAGTTGCTACCTAAATTCGATGAGGAGGCCTTAGACCCCCCGCAACCAAAAGTTAAAACGGCCATCTGGCCGGATAGACGACCTCACGGCCAACATAGAGCACCAAACAACGCCGCACATAAGCCAATACATGATCCACGCGAGGGCTCGCATCAAAAGGACGGCGCAACCAGATCCATCTATGGACCACACAAGCGCGCTCCAGCATACGATTGATTTCTACTACACAACCTTCTTCTTGTAGACATTGTTGGGCCTCCAAGTGCAGAGGTTTGTAGGACAGTAGCAAATTTCCATCAAGTGGATGACCTATGGTTTACCAATCCGTAGGAGGCGTAGGATGAAGATGGTCTCTCTCAAGCAACCTTGCAACCAAATAACAAAGAGTCTCTTGTGTCCCCAACAAACCCAATAGAATGGTAAATTGTATAGGTGCACTAGTTCGGCGAAGAGATGCTGATACAAGTGGTATATGGATAGTAGATAAAGGTATTTGTCATATGAAATTATAAAAACAGCAAGGTAACTAATAATAAAAGTGAGCGTAAACGGTATTGCAATGTGTTGAAACAAGGCCTAGGGTTCATACTTTCACTAGTGTAAGTTCCCTCAACAATACTAACATAATTGGATCATAAAACTATCCCTCAACATGCAACAAAGAGTCACTCCAAAGTCACTAATAGCAGAGAACGAATGAAGAGATTATGGTAGGGTACGAAACCACCTCTAAGTTATTCTTTCCAATCAATCCGTTGGGCTATTCCTATAAGTGTCACAAACAGCCCTAGAGTTCATACTAGAATAACACCTTAAGATAGAAATCAACCAAAACCCTAATGTCACCTAGATACTCCAATGTCACCTCAAGTATCTGTGGGTATGATTATACGATATGCATCACACAATCTCAGATTCATCTATTCAACCAACACATAGAACCTCAAAGAGTGCCCCAAAGTTCCTACCAGAGAATCACGATGAAAACATGTGCCAACCCCTATGCATAGGTTCATGGGCGGAACCCGCAAGTTGATCACCAAAACATACATCAAGTGAATCACATGATATCCCATTGTCACCACAGATATCCACAGCAAGACATACATCAAGTGTTCTCAAATATTTAAAGACTCAATCCGATAAGATTACTTCAAAGGGGAAACTTGATTCATTACAAGAGAGAAGAGGGGGAGGAGAAACATAAGATCCAACTATAATAGCAAAACTCGCGATACATCAAGATCGTGCCAAATCAAGAACACGAGAGAGAGAGAGAGAGAGAGATAAAACGCATAGCTACTGGTACATACCCTCAGCCCCGAGGGAGAACTACTCCCTCCTCGTCATGGAGAGCACCGGGATGATGAAGATGGCCACTGGAGAGGGATTGCCCCCTCCGGCAGGGTGCCGGAATGGGTCTAGATTGGTTTTCGGTGGCTACGGAGGCTTCTGGCAGCGGAACTCCCGATCTATTGTGCTCTCTGGAAGTTTTACAATACGTAGGTATATATGGGTGAAAGGAGTACGTCGGTGGACCGAAGGGGGCGACCACGAGGTAGGGGGTTGCGCCCTAGGGGGGTGGGCGCGCCCCCTACCCTTGTGAGCTCCTCCTTCATCTTCTGACGTAGGGTCCAAGTCTATCCGGTAGGTTTCCTTCCAAAACTAACTTCTCCAGTTGATTTCGTTCCGTTTCGACTCCATTTGATATTCCTTTTCCTCGAAACACTGAAATAGGCATAAAACAACAAATTTGGGCTGGGCCTCCGGTTAATAGGTTAGTCCCAAAAATAATATAAAAGTGGAAAATAAAGCCCAATATTACCTAAAACAGTAGATAATATAGCATGGGGCAATCAAAAATTATAGATACGTTGGAGACGTATCAAGCATCCCCAAGCTTAATTCCTGCTCGTCCTCGAGTAGGTAAAAAATAAAAAAGATAATTTTTGATGTGGAATTCTAGTTGGCATAATTTCAATGTAATTCTTCCTACTTGTGATATGAATATTCAGATCTGAAAGATTCAAGACAAAAGTTCATTTTGACATAGAAATAATAATACTTCAAGCATACTAACTAAGCAATTATGTCCTCTCAAAATAACATGGCCAAAGAGAGCTATCCCTACAAAATCATATAGTCTGGCTATGCTCCATCTTCACCACACAAAATATTTAAATCATGCACAACCCCGATGACAAGCCAAGCAATTGTTTCATACTTTTGATGTTCTCAAACTTTTTCAATCTTCACGCAATACATGAGCGTGAGCCATGGACATAGCTCTATAGGTGGAATAGAATGGTGATTGTGGAGAAGACAAAAAGGAGAAGATAGTCTCACATCAACTAGGCGTATCAACGGGCTATGGAGATGCCCATTAATAGATATCAATGTGAGTGAGTGGGGATTGCCATGCAACGGATGCACTAGAGCTATAAATGTATGAAAGCTCAACAAAAGAAACTAGTGGGTGTGCATCCAACTCGCTTGCTCACGAAGACCTAGGGCATTTTGAGGAAGCCCATCATTGGAATATACAAGCCAAGTTCTAAAATGAAAGATTCCCACTGGTATATGAAAGTGACAACATAGGAGATTCTCTATCATGAAGATCATGGTGCTACTTTGAAGCACAAGTGTGGTAAAAGGATAGTAGCATTGCCCCTTCTCTCTTTTTCTCTCATTTTTTATTTGGGCCTTTTCTTTTTTTATGGCCTCTTTTTTTTATTTGGGCTTCTTTGGCCTCTTTTTTTTCGTCCGGAGTCTCATCCCGACTTGTGGGGGAATCATAGTCTCCATCATCCTTTCCTCACTGAGATAATGCTCTAATAACGATGATCATCACACTTTCATTTTTCTTACAACTCAAGAATTACAACTCGATACTTAGAACAAGACATGACTCTATATGAATGCCTCCGACGGTGTACCGGAATGTGCAATGACTCATGAGTGACATGTATGGAAGAATTATGAACGGTGGCTTTGCCACAAATACGATGTCAACTACATGATCATGCTAAGCAATATGACAATGATGAAGCGTGTCATAATAAACGGAACGGTGGAAAGTTGCATGGCAATATATATCGGAATTGCTATGGAAATGCCATAATAGGTAGGTATGGTGGCTGTTTTGAGGAAGGTATATGGTGAGTTTATGATACCGGCGAAAGTTACGCGGTACTAGAGAGGCTAGCAATGGTGGAAGGGTGAGAGTGCGTATAATCCATGGACTCAACATTAGTCATAAAGAACTCACATACTTATTGCAAAAATCTATTAGTTATCGAAACAAAGTACTACGCGCAAGCTCCTAGGGGGATAGATTGGTAGGAAAAGACCATCGCTCGTCCCCGACCGCCACTCATAAGGAAGGCAATCAATAAATAAATCATGCTCCAACTTCATCACATAATGGTTCACCATACGTGCATGCTACGGGAATCACAAACTTCAACACAAGTATCTCTCAAATTCACAACTAATGAACTAGCATGACTCTAATATCACCATCTCCATATCTCAAAACAATTATCAAGTATCAAACTTCTCATAGTATTCAACACACTCATAAGAGAATTTTATTATTCTTGAATACCTAGCATATTAGGATTTTAAGCAAATTACCATGCTATTTAAGACTCTCAAAATAATATAAGTGAAGATGAGATTTCATCTATTTCTTCAAAATAAAACTACCACCATGCTCTAAAAGATATAAGTGAAGCACTAGAGCAAATGACAAACTACTCCGAAAGATATAAGTGAAGATCAATGAGTAGTCGAATAATTATGCAACTATGTGAAGACTCTCTAACATTTAATAATTTCAGATCTTGGTATTCTATTCAAACAGCAAGCAAAGCAAAATGACATTCTAAGAATGGCAAACATCATGTGAAGAAGCAAAAACTTAGGATCAACCAAAACTAACCGATAATTGTTGAAGAGGAAAGGTGGGATGCCAACCGGGGCATCCCCAAGCTTAGATGCTTGAGACTTCTCGAAATATTATCTTGGGGTGCCTTGGGAATCCCCAAGCTTGAGCTTTTGTGTCTCCTTAATTCCTCTCATATCACGGTCTCCCTAAATCTCAAAAGCTTCATCCACACAAAACTCAACAAGGACTCGTGAGATAAGTTAGTATAAACCATTGCCAAAACCTTATCATACTCTAATGTAGCAAATAACTAAAATTATTATTCAACATTGCATACTAAATGCCTCTGCATATTTAATAGTCCTATCTTCAAATAGAATCATTAAAGAAGCAAACATATGCAAACAATGCAAACATAACAGCAATCTTCCTAAACAGTATAGTCTGTAAAGAATGCTGCAACATCCATACTTCCCTAGCTCCAAAAATTATGAAATAAAATTCCCACTGTAGTAAATTTATCAGAGCTTAATATGCAAAAGGTTTCAACATTTTATCACATTCTGACTTTTCTAGGGAATTATTGCAACAGCGGTAAACTTTCTGTTTTCAAACAGCAACATGTATACTTGTAACATAGGCATAGTAAAGGCTATCAATGCCACTTTTATTGAAATAAAAGATGCAAAACATTGTTCTAAATAACATCAAGAAAATGCAAACAAAATAAATTGACGCTCCAAGCAAAACACATATCATGTGGTGAATAAAAATATAGCTCCAAGTAAAGTTACCGATGAACGAAGACGAAAGAGGGGATGCCTTCCGGGGCATCCCCAAGCTTAGGCTCTTGTCTATCCTTGAATATTACCTTGGGGTGCCTTGGTCATCCCCAATCTTAGGCTCTTGCTACTCCTTATTCCATAGTTCATCGAATCTTTACCCAAAACATGAAAACTTCACAACACAAAACTTAACAGAAAACTCGTAAGCTCCGTTAGTATAAGAAAATAAATCACCACTTCAAGGTATTGTAATGAACTCATTCTTTATTTATATTGGTGTTAAACCTACTATATTCCAACTTCTCTATGGTTTATAAACTATTTTACTAGCCATAGATTCATCAACATAAGTAAACAACACAATGAAAACAGAATCTGTCAAAAACGGAACAATCTGTAGTAATCTGGATCAAACCTATACTTATGGAACTCATAAAATTCTAAAATAAATTGATGTACCTGAGGAATTTATATATTAATCATCTTCAAAAATAATTAACTAAATATCACTCTTCAAATAAAAATGGCAGCAATTCTCGTGAGCGCTAAAGTTTCTGTTTTTGACAGCATGATCACAAAGACTTCCCCCAAGTCTTCCCAAAGGTTCTACTTGGCACAAACACTAATTAAAAGCATAAAACCACATCTAAACAGAGGCTAGATGAATTATTTATTACTAAACAGGAACAAAAATCGAAGAAGAAAAATAAAGTTGGGTTGCCTCCCAACAAGCGCTATCGTTTAACGCTCCTAGCTAGGCATGATGATTTCAATGATGCTCACATAAAAGATAAGAATTGTAATATAAAGAGAGCATCATGAAGAATATGACTAGCACATTTAAGTCTAACCCACTTCCTATGCATAGGGATTTTTTGAGCAAACAAATTATGTAAACAATAATAAACTAGCATAGGAGGGCAAAACAAGCATAACTTCAAAACTTTAAGCACATAGAGAGGGAACTTGATATTATTGCAATTCCTACAAGCATATGTTCCTCCCTCATAATAATTTTCAGTAGCATAATGAATGAATTCAACAATATAACAAGCACCTAAAGCATTCTTTTCATGATCTACAAGCATAGAAATTTTATTACTCTCCACATAAGCAAAATTCTTCTCATGAATAATAGTGGGAGCAAACTCAACAAAATAATTATCATGCGAGGCATAATCCAATTGAAAACTAAAATCATGATGACAAGTTTCATGGATATCATTATTCTTTATAGCATACAAGTCATCACAATAATCATCATAGATAGCAAGTTTGTTCTCATAATCAATTGGAACCTCTTCCAGAATAGTGGATTGATCACAAAAATAAAGTCATGACATCTGCAATTCCAATTTCATCAATATAATCATCATAAATAGGAGGCATGCTTTCATCATAATAAATGTGCTCATCAAAACTTGGGGGACAAAAAATATCATCTTCATCAAACATAGCTTCCCCAAGCTTGTGGCTTTGCATATCATTAGCATCATGGATATTCAAGGAATTCATACTAACAACATTGCAATCATGCTCATCATTCAAATATTTAGTGCCAAACATTTTATAGATTTCTTCTTCTAGCACTTGAGCACAATTATCCTTTCCATCATACTCACGAAAGATATAAAAAAGGTGAAGCGTATGAAACAAACTCAATTCCATTTTTTTATAGTTTTCTTTTATAAACTAAACTAGTGATAAAACAAGAAACTAAAAGACTCAATTGCAAGATCTAAAGATATACCTTCAAGCGCTAACCTCCCCGACAACGGCGCCAGAAAAGAGCTTGATGTCTACTACACAACCTTCTTCTTGTAGACGTTGTTGGGCCTCCAAGTGCAGAGGTTTGTAGGAAAGTAGCAAATTTCCCTCAAGTGGATGACCTAAGGTTTATCAATCCATAGGAGGCGTAGGATGAAGATGGTCTCTCTCAAGCAACCCTGCAACCAAATAACAAAGAGTCTCTTGTGTTCCCAACACACCCAATACAATGGTAAATTGTATAGGTGCACTAGTTCGGCGAAGAGATGGTGATACAAGTGGTATATGGATAGTAGATAAAGGTATTTGTAATCTGAAATTATAAAAACAGCAAGGTAACTAATGATGAAAGTGAGCGTAAACGGTATTGCAATGCGTTGAAACAAGGCCTAGGGTTCATACTTTTGCTAGTGTAAGTTCCCTCAACAATACTAACATAATTGGATCATAAAACTATCCCTCAGCATGCAACAAAGAGTCACTCCAAAGTGACTAATAGCGGAGAACGAACGAAGAGATTATGGTAGGGTACAAAACCATCTCAAAGTTATTCTTTCCAATCAATCCATTGGGCTATTCCTATAAGTGTCACAAACAGCCCTAGAGTTCGTACTAGAATAACACCTTGAGATACAAATCAACCAAAACCCTAATGTCACCTAGATACTCCAATGTCACCTCAAGTATCCGTGGGTATGATTATATGATATGCATCACACAATCTCAGATTCATCTATTCAACCAACACATAGAACCTCAAAGAGTGCCCCAAAGTTCCTCAAGAGAATCACGACGAAAATGTGTGCCAACCCCTATGCATAGGTTCATGGGTGGAACCCGCAAGTTGATCACCAAAACATACATCAAGTGAATCACGTGATATCCCATTGTCACCACAGATATCCACAGCAAGACATACATCAAGTGTTCTCAAATCTTTAAAGACTCAATCCGATAAGATTACTTCGAAGGGGAAACTCGATTCATTACAAGAGAGAAAAGGGGGAGGAGAAATATAAGATCCAACTATAATAGCAAAGCTCGCGATACATCAAGATTGTGCCAAATCAAGAACACAAGAGAGAGAGAGAGAGATCAAACACATATCTACTGGTACATACCCTCAGCCCCGAGGGAGAACTACTCCCTCCTCGTCATGGAGAGCACCGGGATGATGAAGATGGCCGCTGGAGAGGGATTGCCCCCTCCGGCAGGGTGATGGAACGGGTCTAGATTGGTTTTCGGTGGCTACGGAGGCTTTTGGCAGCGGAACTCCCGATCTATTGTGCTCTCTGGAAGTTTTACGAGACATAGGTATATATGGGTGAAAGGAGTACGTCGGTGGACCGAAGGGGGGGCCACGAGGCAGGGGGCGCGCCCCAGGGGGTTGGGCGCGCCCCCTACCCTCATGAGCTCCTCCTTCATCTTCTTACGTAGGGTCCTAGTCTATCCGGTAGGTTTCCTTCCAAAAATGACTTCTCCAGCTGATTTCGTTCCGTTTCGACTCCGTTTGATATTCCTTTTCCTCGAAACACTGAAATAGGCATAAAACAGCAAATCTGGGCTGGGCCTCTGGTTAATAGGTTAGTCCCAAAAATAATATAAAAGTGGAAAATAAAGCCCAATATTGCCTAAAACAGTAGATAATATAACATGGAGCAATCAAAAATTATAGATACGTTGGAGACGTATCAACGATGCAACACAACAAACATCCGAACATCACGGTACACCCAGATACAGGAGTGCCGCACACCCCCTATGTTTCACCGATGAGGTGCTGGACCACGAATTTCCAGAGGGGTTCAAACCCATAAACATAGAGGCATACGACGGAACAACAGACCCTGGGGTCTAGATTGAGGACTATATCCTCCATATCCATATGGCTCGAGGAGATGATCTCCACGCCATTAAGTATTTACCCCTCAAACTCAAAGGGCCAGCTCGGCACTGGCTTAAAAGCCTCCCCGAAAGTTCCATTGGAAGCTGGGAAGAGCTCAAAGACGCTTTTCGGGCAAATTTTCAAGGGACTTATGTCCGACCTCCGGATGCGGACGATTTGAGTCATATAACTCAACAGCCCGGAGAGTCAACCCGAAAGCTTTGGAATAGGTTTCTTACTAAAAAGAACCAAATAGTCGACTGTCCAGACGCCGAAGCCTTGGCAGCCTTTAAGCACAGCGTCCGAGACGAATGGCTTGCCAGACAGCTCGGCCAAGAAAAGCCGAGAACAATGGCAGCATTAATAAGCCTCATGACCCGCTTTTGCGCTGGCGAGGACAGCTGGCTAGCCCGATGCAGCACCAGCGACCCAAGTACATCCGAAGTTAGAGACAGAAACGGGAAATCACGACGCAGCAAAAATAATAAGCACCGGAATAAAGAAGACAGCCCGAAGAGCACGGCGGTAAACGCCGGATTCAGAAGCTCTCGGCCAGGTCAGCAAAAGCCGCCCTCTAAAGGTGCCAGAGATGAACTGTCCAGCCTAAACAAAATTCTGGACCAAATATGTCAGATCCATAGCACCCCCGATAAACCTGCAAATCATACCCATAGAGAATGTTGGGTCTTCAATCAGTCCGGCAAGCTCAACGCCGAACATAAGGGGCAGGATACACCAAGCGAAGACGAGGATGAGCATCGCAAGCAAAGCATTGGGGAACAGAAGAAATTTCCACCAGAAGTCAAAACAGTAAACATGTTACACGTGATAAAGGGGAGAAACAAAGCGGCACTCCCAGATAAATATGCCCAAGGGCCTATCACCGTGGAGTTCTGCCACTCTCAACCGATCACCTTCGACCATCAGGATTACTCGGCAAGTATCCGGTGTGCGGGATGGGCTGCCTTGGTATTAGATCCAATAATTGACGGATACCACTTCACACGAGTCCTGATGGACGGTGGCAGCAGTCTAAACCTGATATATCAGGACACAATCCGCAAAATGGGGATAGACCCAATGAAAATTTTCCACAGCAATACTACCTTTAAAGGAGTAACGCCAGGCCCAGGGGCTCATTGCATGGGCTCCCTACTACTAGAGGTTATATTCGGCTTCCCCGATAACTTCCGTAGTGAAAATTTAACCTTCCACATTGCTCCGTTCCAAAGTGGCTATCAAGCACTACTTGGACGTGAAGCTTTCGCTCGCTTTAATGCAATACCGCATTACGCTTCCCTCGCGCTTAAGATGCCCGGTCCACGTGGCATCATTATAGTAAATGGAAATATTGAGCGATCCCTGCGCGCCGAAGAGAGTGCGGCTGCCTTGGCAGCCGCATACTAAAACGGCCTCACCAACTAAAGCATTTGATAGGTCGTCAAGACTACGAACACGGTTAGACGAGTCCAACGCAGCTATATGTAATTCATACAGGTTTGATGGCCACACCCCTATTACAAATACAAGGGGCTCAACGCGCACAGACAAGTGGCAATTTTTACTCATCTTGAATTGTACATGGTTCTTTAAACCTACCCTTTTGCACGACAACTTTTCACCTAAGTTCCTCTCTTTTACAGATGACCATCGTGCTACACCCGTGCAGGATACGGCACAACGGAGACACAGGCGCAGACGTGCAGCAGGGACCCGTTCCAAGGATTCTTTTTAGATTAAGACCCTGCGTCAACCTTTTTTACTGTCTCTTGTTGATACACATCCCTCGGATTCTCAGTACAATTGAGAAGGATGCTGACGTCTTGGCATGTGGCCACGTCAGAGTAATGCACGTACCTGGACACCAGGGGCTTCTTACAAAGGGCACTGTTCTGGCCCACAATAAAGACCGAATACCTTAGGGAGTGTTCGGCGTCGCGAGTTTGGCCTTATATGCATCAGCTCCTAATCATGTCTTTGGTCAAATGTTGGGTTTTCCTGGCTCCTGTGTTTTGCTGCCTTACGTTCCGCTCTATTGGCTAAGGCGGCACCAGGAGAACTACTGCGATTGTGCCCTGGTTCATCCGGACGAGCACCTTAGTAGAGAAAGCCGAAAACTGACTGACATGATATAGCGTGAGACTGGTCAACCACTCGATGACCTATCGGAATCTTAGAATTCCTCTGCCTTAACGAAGGGCCATTTCCCGGCCAGGCATGTACACACCCCGAATTCGGGTGAGTGCGGAGCCACCAGGGGCTATATAGTAGCCCCACTGTCAAACTCCTCTGGCTAAGTGAAAGTGTTAAAGCATTATAGTCCGGTTGCCTAGTTCGCTGCGCTATCACCTCCTTAATAGGACCAAGACGTTGGATTAAGTGTGAACACGCGTCTTCTGCGAACACCCCCACATTATATGCGTGGGGGCTGAAGCCGACGACTGCAATCTTTCAGGATATACATATATATACGTAAACGGCCGCACAGGAGGCATCATATTACTATCGGGCAAAAGTATAAATACAGCCTTGATAAATTTAATAAAACATTGTTTTTACAATGGGAATACATGTCACTCAAACATAATATTCTTCGAGCACTGGGCCTCTATCAAACGAGCACCCTCAAGAACTTCTTCAAAATAGTGCTCGGAAACTACTCGGCCTATGGTCGAACCCTGCACCGCAACAGTGGTAGCATCCATCTCCGCCCAGTATGCTTTGTCACAGGCAAGGGCCATCCGTGAGCCCTCTATGCACGCCGACATCTTCATTGCATTGATGCGTGGCACCGCACCAAGGAACTGCTGCACCAGGCTAAAATAGTTGTTTGGCTTTGGCCTTTTTGGCCACAGCTGATCCATGACAGACCTCATGGCGAGTCCAGACAACCTATTGAGTTCGGCCCATTCGGCTAGCTGATAGTCAATGGAAGCGGACGCTCTGGAACGTTAAACTGCGACCAGAATAGCTTGTCCACTTCACGATCTGTTTGATCTCGGAAGTATTCGGCCGCATCAACAGCGCTCACCGCCAAGTCCATATATGCGTCTGCCGAACTCCACAGCCGATCCAGAGGGGCATACCGCGGATCTCCGAACTTCCTTCACAGCATAAAGGGCTTCCCAGTAGCAATATCCCCGGTTTCACGCAGTTCCTCCTTCTTCGCTCTCATGGCAGAGCGGCTGTCCTTGGTCGCCATTGTGGCCTTCTCAAGGTCCATCGCCCTCGCCCGGTTTTCTTCTTCGAGGAACTGGCAATGGTCGGCAGTGTCTTTTAACTTTACAACCATCTGGCCATTTTATCTTTGCTCTCGCAATGTGCAGCCTTTTCGGCTCTTAACTCCAGAGGCGGCCGCATTACTAATCCTTGTTTGTTCTTTGGCTCGGGCAAGCTCCGCCCGAAGGGTCTCCACGGTGGCAGCTCCATCTGCAGTCACAACATATTAAAGATACTGGCATCACGCTGCTCTTCCTATGTGACATTCACCCGAAAACATCACTTACCCTGTGCCTCGTTAAGCCGCTTGTTAACAAGCTCGATGTCGGCATCCGCCGCATCCAGTTGTCGCTTTAGTTCGGCAAACCCATAAGTCCGGCTAGCCACCGGAGCTTCAACCACCTGCACATGAAGGTGGTCTGGTTATTACCTGGGACTACGATCCTCTGTTTGCCGCCGTTCTCGACGACAACTAGAGTCTCAGGGGCTACTATCTACACAGGGCACACTTAAAAATGTGCGGTACTATCACAAATGTATATCATTTCACGTACCTCAAAACCCGTCAGTAGACTCATAAAGGCTTCATGCAACCCGCTTTCGGCGGACGAAATCCTTTCAATCACCATACCCATCAATGTACGGTGTTTTTCTAAGATAGTTGCTCGCTCTAGCAGATCCCTCAGTGCGTCCGACCGCATACCAGACGGTGCCGGATTCTTTTGGTTGATCTCTTCAAGAGCCGGATACTGGGGACTTCGGGCGACCATAGGATTATCTTCTGGCCTCACCTGATCCGGCTAGGCCCTCCGTGACGACACTTCAAGGTCGCCCGCTTCTTGAGCGGGGGAGTCCAGGGGAGGCATTTTTCTCTCCATCATCTCCGGAAGAAGATCCCCCGAAGACGAGCTCTGCTGAGAAGGGCTAAGATCCGAAGTGCAAGGTAAATGCCTCGGTTATTTTCCTCAGAGGTAAGGTAGTATATCTTCACTATTAAAGTACTTTTTGATTACTTACAGCTCGTTAGAGGGATGATCTCCGCGCGGACTTTGTGCGGCAAGAGCATCCTCCAAGGCAGGACCCTCTGGTGGAGATTTCTTCTCCCGTTTGGAAACCTTGGTTTCCAGATCTTCAGAATTAGTCCTCTTCCTTCCCCGGGGTGAGAGAATGTCGGATTCCTCCCCTTGGTTATCCTCCCTCATGGAGGTGCTCGTTCCCTCGGTCGGAATAGGTAGCGGTGGAGGCCCGCTTTTGCCCTCTTTATTCCCCCTTCATCTTCCTTTGAGGGCACCGGGCAAGGTGCTGGCTCGAGCATCTTCTCCAGCACCGGATTGTCCAAGCCTTCAGGATGGGGGGCCGAACACCGGATCATCTTCGCCTTTGTTATCCAGTCCTGGTCAAAAAGCGATTCTTCAGAATGACGTCATGATAAATGAAAGACCGTGTGTTCGGCTAGAGAATTACTTACTTGGGTCGCGGTGCGGTTGCTGCTCAGGCCCACGTCCTCAGTAGTGTCCGGACACTCTATTTAACGTCCGAAGAATGATTTATACATCTCCTCATGCATCAGGCCGAGGAAATTCTGAATAGTACGCGGTCCTTCTGGGTTGAACTCCCACATGCGGAGGGGCCGGCGTTTGCAAGGCTGGACTTGACGAACCAGCATGACTTGCACTACCATAACCAAACTAAAATGTCCCTCGAAGAGATCCCGGATGCGGCTCTGCAGTATGGGAACATCCTTGGCTGGACCCCAGCTCAGCCCCCTGCTGATCCATGACATCAGTTGTGGTGGAGGGCCCGAGCGAAAGGCGGGGGAAGCTACCCACTTGGCACTTCTGGGAGCGGTGACATAGAACCTCTCCCGTTGCCATAATCCGGACACCTCTGGAAAGGAACCTTTTGGCCACGGAGCTCCAGTAATCTTGCTGCGCCTCCGCACGCAACATGCTGCCCCTCGATCATCTTTGGCTTCACGTCAAAGGTCTTGAGCCATAGGCCGAAGTGAGGGGTAATGCGGAGGAAGGCCTCACATACGACAATAAATGCCGAGATGTGGAGAAAGGAGTCCGGGGCTAGATCGTGGAAATCTAGCCCGTAATAAAACATCAAACCCCTAACGAAGGGATCCAGAGTGAGGCCTAGACCTCGGAGGAGACGAACACAACATTCTCGTTGGGTTCAGGAGTAGGGACGACTTGCCCTTGGGCAGGCAGCCGATGCGAAACCTCGGCGGTCAGGTATCTGGCCTCCCTCAACTTCTTGATATCCTCTTCCGTAATGGAGGAGGGAATCCATCGGCCTTGAAGGCTAGATCCGGACATGATTGAAGGTCCGAAGCACCTGACCTGGGCTTTGGGTGTTAGAACTCGAGGCGGGGGAAGGATTCGATTGAGCACGGGAGGGAAAAAAGTAAAAGCCTTGTCCCTTTATAAAGAGGGTGAATATCAAGCGTCCTCCTAGTGGCTGTTTGGGACTTGCCTAAAATCTAGGAGTCCTAGGCACGGTTGGGTTACCCATGACCGTATTGATGAGAATCCTGTAATTAGGGGAACATGATCTCTGCTTTGACAAGACGTGTCAAGAAACCACCTCGCATTATGTGTGGAGCTGGTTGAAGAAAAACGGTTCGAATAAATCACCGAGCCATGGCCTGATGTCATGTTGCCAAAGCGTGTCAGCAGATTAAGATTTGTGGAAATATTATTCTCTCTACGGTGGTATGTGGAATCTATTTTGCAGGGTCGGACACTATCCTGGTATTCAAACTCTTCTGTGATGTGTTCAGAGAAGGAACCCGCCTTGCAATGCCGAAGACAACACTGCGCGCCGGACTCATCGTCATTGAAGCCTAGTTCAGGGGCTACTGAGGGAGTCCTGGATTAGGGGGTCTCCAGACAACTGGACTATATCCTTTGGCCGGACTGTTGGACTATGAAGATACAAGATTGAAGACTTCGTCCCGTGTCCGGATGGGACTCTACTTGGCGTGGAAGGCAAGCTAGGCAGTACGGATATGGATATCTCCTCCTTTGTAACCGACCTTGTGTAACCCTAACCCTCTCCGGTGTCTATATAAACCAGAGGGTTTTAGTCCGTAGGACAAAATACAATCGTACCATAGGCTAGCTTCTAGGGTTTAGCCTCTCCGATCTCGTGGTAGATCAACTTTTGTAATACCCATATCATCAATAGTAATCAAGCAAGACGTAGGATTTTACCTCCATCAAGAGGGCCCGAACCTGGGTAAAACATTGTGTCCCCTGCCTCCTGTTACCATCCGCCTTAGACGCACAGTTCAGGACCCCCTACCCGAGATCCGCCGGTTTTGACACCGACAGAGACCATCTTCATCCTACACCTCCCACGGATTGATAAACCTTAGGTCATCCACTTGAGGGAAATTTTCTACTATCCTACAAACCTCTGCACTTGGAGGCCCAACAACGTCTACAAGAAGAAGGTTGTGTAGTAGACATCAACTCTCTCTTGAATAGAGAAGGGGGTGGAGGGGTATATATAACCGTTACACACATTTGACCCAACTTGGTCAGACCAAATAGGTGACCTCGATGAGACCGATTTAGTTCAAAATGTGAATGTTAGCATTCTCTATGGGACCGACATGATCAAATCGGTGGGACCGATAACCAAGGGTTAGGGAAAAACCTTATCTTGGTTTGACCGACTACATGAACTCGATGAGACCGATTTTAGTAATAAGCGAACAAAGAGTTGGTCAGGCAAACTCGGTCCGACCGCACATTACGAAAGGGAAACAGAGAGTTTGCATTGCGAACTCGGTGGGACCAATCACTCATTTCAGTGAGACCGAAACAAAAGGGAAAAGAGAGTTTGCAATCCCATCTCGGTGAGACCGAAATCCCTATCGGTGAGACCGAACTGATTAGGGTTCCTGGCTATGGCTATATATGTCGAAGGAACTCGATGGCGCAAGATGGATCAAATCGGCGGGGCCAAGTTTGACTTTAGGATTAGGACATATTTGGATTTGAGAAAGTGGTTCAGGGCTTTGGAGCATATCACTAAGAATTTTGAGAAAGTAGACCATTAAGCAACACCTCATATCCTTTTAATAGTATTGGCATTTCCTATGGACTCACTGTGATCTTGGATCACAAAAATAGAAATGAAGGGTCTTGAGCTTTTGCCAATATTTGTCCTAAGCATTTTGAGGGGTCCACATCTCTAGTCCATGTCATGCCAATCATTGAACTTTCTGAAATAATCAACTTGAATGGATATTAGTTCAATGAGCTATATGTTGTTATGAATTACCAAAACCACCCAGGGATTAGTTGCACTTTCATATAGACTATTGCTTTGAATCACTCATGTCTTAATATTCATGCCATGATTAGATTATATGATCAAGATTATGCTAGGTCGCATTCGACATCAAAAATTATCGTTTTTATCATTTACCTACTCGAGAACAAGCAGGAATTAAGCTTGGGAATGCCGACACGGCTCCGTCGTATCTATAATATTTGATTGTTCCATGCCAATATAATACAACTTTAACATACTTTTGGCAACAATTTATATGCTTTATGAGACTAGCATATTGATCTAGTGCTTAGTGCCAGTTCATATTTGTAGCATGTTTTTTATTTCGCATAATACCCATATCAAATGAAGTCCAAACGCGATAAAAAATTACGGAGATTTTTTTGGAATATATGTGATTCTTGAATCAACACAAACGGAGGCCCACGGGCTCCACTACCTACCAGGGCGCGGCCTCCCCCCTGGCGTGCGATGATGCCTAGTGGGCACATCGTAAGTCGGTTGGGGCTCTTCTTCGGTCGCAAAGGAAGCCTATATCCGGAAAAAAATCGTGTTAAAATTTCAGCCCAATCGGAGTTACGTATCTCCGGATATTTAAGAAATGGTTTTCGCTCGAAAAACAGGAACGCGAAATAGAAAAGAACACACACACAGAGAGAGAGAGAGAGAGAGACAGAGAGAGAGAGAGAGAGAGAGAGAGAGAGAGAGAGAGAGAGAGAGATCCAATCAAGGAGGGGCTCCTACCCCTCCGCCGCCATGGCAGCCATGGACCAGAGGGGAAAATCTCCTCCCATCTAGGGGAGGCCAAGAAAGAAGAATAAGGAGGGGGACTCCCTCGGTGGCGCTGGAACGCTGTTGGGGCAATCATCGTGACGACGATCTACACCAAAAACTTCGCTGCCGTCAACGCCAACTCTCTCCCCCTCTATGCAATGGTGTAACACCCCTTCTTCCCATTGTAATATCTACTTGAACATGGTGCTCAACGCTATATACTATTTCCCAATGATGTATGGCTATCCTATGATGTTTGAGTAGATTCGTTTTGTCCTATGGGTTGATTGACGATTGTGATTAGTTTGAGTTGTATCTTTTATTTTGGTGTTGTCGTATGGTGCCCTCCGTGTCATGCAAGCATGTGGGATTCCCGCTATAGGACAACACCAAAATAAAAGATACAACTCAAACGAATCACAATCATCAATCAACCCATAGGACAAAAAGAATCTACCCAAACATCATAGGATAGCCATACATCATTAGGAAATAATATATAGTGTTGCAATACGTTCATGATTCTCTTATAGTGGGTGGATAGAGTGACATAAGCTTATACCCGAGTAAGGGGGTTGTTGCGTATGGGAGTAAACAGGACTTGATACTCAATGCCATGGTTGGGTTTTATCTTAATGATCTTTGGTAGTTTTAGATGCTTGCTAGAGTTCCAATCATAAGTGCATATGATCCAAGTACAGAAATTATGTTAGCTCATGCCTCTCCCTCATATAAAATTGCAATAATGATTACCACTCTAGTTATCGATTGCCTAGGGACAAGTAACTTTCTTCTGTTACAAAAATCTTTCTACTAAACAACTAACTTTTATTATCTTGCAAATTATTCATAGTTTTATTCTCGCTAAGTACTTCTATTTTTATCCTTGCAAACTTATCCTATCACCTACAAAACAGTTTCATACTTGTGCTACGTAAAGCGAATATTAAGTGTCCGTAGAGTTGTATCGGTGGTCGATAGAACTTGAGGGAATATTTGTTATACCTTCAGGTCCTCATTGGGTTCTACACTCTTATTTATCGAAAAAGGCTACAAACGATCCCATATACTTGTGGGTTATCAAGAGCCTACTACTCGGCGACAAAGTTGGGGTATGCCGCGACCATGGCCGCCACGGCCTCCTCGCTCGCACGCTCGCTGTTGATCTCGCCTCCGCCAGCCCGTGCTGCTCCAGGAGGAACATGTTGATGCGATGTTCCTCATGTGTCTGCCTGTTAGGCGCCCACATTGAAGTGCGCCTGCGTCTGCTCCATCATCAAGCGAGCATGCAGCAGTGCAGGCTCCGACGCGAAGTCGTCGTCGAAGCCAGTCTCCATCGTGGGATCATCATTGCAGTGAAGGAAATATGCCATAGAGGCAATAATAAAGTTTTTATTTATATTTCCTTATATGATGATAAATTTCTATTATTCATGCTAGAATTGTATTAGCCGGAAACATAATACCTATGTGAATACATAGACAAACAGAGTGTCACTAGTATGCCTCTACTTGACTAGCTCGTTGAATCAATGATGGTTATGTTTCCTAACCATAGACATGAGTTGTCATTTGATTAACGGGATCACATCATTAGAGAATGACGTGATTGACTTGACTCATCCGTTAGCTTAGCACGAATATCGTTTAGTTTGTTGCTATTGCTTTCTCCATAACTTATACATGTTCTTATGACTATGAGATCATGCAACTCCCGAATATCGGAGGAACACTTAGTGTGCTATCAAATGTCACAACGTAACTGGGTGACTATAAAGATGCTCTACAGGTGTCTCCGATGGTGTTTGTTGAGTTAGCATAGATCGAGATTATGATTTGTCACTCCGAGTATCGGAGAGGTATCACTGGGCCCTCTCGGTAATGCACATCACTATAAGCCTTGCAAGCAATGTTACTAATGAGTTAGTTGCGGGATGATGCATTATGGAACGAGTAAAGGGACTTGCCGGTAACGGGATTGAACTAGGTATTGAGATACCGACGATCGAATCTTGGGCAAGTAACATACCGATGACAAAGGGAACAACGTATGTTGTTGTGCGGTTTGACCGATGAAGATCTTCGTAGAATATGTAGGAACCAATATGAGCATCCCGGTTCTACTATTGGTTATTGACTGGAGATGAGTCTTGGTCATGTCTACATAGTTCTCGAACCCGTAGGGTCCGCATGCTTAACGTTCAGTGAAGATCGGTATTATGAGTTTATGTGTTTTGATGTACCGAAGGTAGTTCGGAGTCCCGGATATGATCACGGACATGACGAGGAGTCTCGAAATGGTTGATACGTAAAGATTGATATATTGGAAGCCTATGTTTGGACATCGGAATGGTTCCGGATGAGTTCGGGCATTTTCCAGAGTACCTGGAGGTTACCGAAACCTCCCGGGGAGTATATAGGCCTTATTGGGCCTTAGTGGAATAGAGGAGAGGAAGGGAAAAGGTGGGAGATGCGCCCACTATCCCAATCTGAATTGGGTGGGGCCCCCCTTTCCTTCCCCCTCTCCCCCCCTTCCTTCTCTCCTACTCCTACTACTTGGAAGGGGGGAATCCTACTCCCGGTGGGAGTAGGACTCCCCTAGGGCGCGCCATAGAGGGTCGGCCCTCCCCCTCCACTCCTTTATATACGGGGGAGGGGGCACCCCATAGACACACAAGTTGATCATTGTCTTAGCCATGTGCGATGGCCCCCTCCACCCTAATCCACCTCGGTCATATCGTCGTAGTGCTTAGGCGAAGCCCTACGCCGGTAGCTTCATCATCACCGTCATCACGCCATCATGCTAACGAAGCTCTCCCTTGACACTCAACTGGATCGAGAGTTCGTGGGACGTCACCGATCTGAACGTGTGCAGATCGCGGAGGTGCCGTACTTTCGGTACTAGGATCGGTCAGATCGTGAAGACGTACGACTACATCAACCGCATTGTCATAATGCTTCCGCTTACGGTCTACGAGGGTACGTGGACAAAACTCTTCCCTCTCGTAGCTATGCATCACCATGATAGATCTTGCGTGTGCGTAGGAATTTTTTGAAATTACTGCGTTGCCTAACAGTGGCATCCGAGCCAGGTCTATGCGTAGATGTTATATGCACGAGTATAACACAAAGGAGTTGTGGGCGTGGGTATATACATATTGCTTGCCGTCACTAGTTGATTCCTGATTCAGCGGTATTGTTGGATGAAGCAGCTCAGACCGACATTATGCATACGCTTACGCGAGACTGGTTCTACCGACGTGCTTCACACACAGGTGGCTGGTGGGTGTCGGTTTCTCCAACTTTAGTTGAATCGGTTCAATGAACATGGTTCTTTCATAAGATCAAAAAGAAATCACTGTACTGCATTGTGGTTTTTGATGCGTAGGTAAGAACGGTTCTTTCTCAGCCCGTAGCAGCCACGTAAAACTTGCAACAACAAAGTAGAGGACGTCTAACTTGTTTTTGCAGGGCATGTTGTGATGTGATATGGTCAAGACATAATGCTAAATTTTATTGTATGAGATGATCATGTTTTGTAACACAGTTATCGGCAACTGGCAGGAGCCATATGGTTGTCGCTTTATTGTATGAAATGCAATCGCCATGTAATTGCTTCATTTTATCACTAAGCGGTAGCGATAGTCGTAGTAGCAATAGTTGGCGAGATGACAACGATGCTTCGATGGAGATCAACGTGTAAAGTCGGTGATGATGGTGATCATGACAGTGCTTTGGAGATGGAGATCAAAAGCACAAGATGATGATGGCCATATCATATCACTTATATTGATTGCATGTGATGTTTATCCTTTATGCATCTTATTTTGCTTAGTTTGGCGGTAGCATTATAAAATGATCTCTCACTAAATTTCAAGGTACAAGTGTTCTCCCTGAGTATTCACCGTTGCTACAGTTCGTTGTGTCGAGACACCATGTGATGATCGGGTGTGATAAGATCTACGTTCACATACAACGAGTGCAAGCGAGTTTTGCACACGCAGAATACTCGGGTTAAACTTGACGAGCCTAGCATATGTAGATATGGCCTCGGAACACTGAGACTGAAAGGTCGAGCGTGAATCATATAGTATATATGATCAACATAGTGATGTTCACCATTGAAAACTACTCCATCTCACGTGATGATCGGACATGGTTTATTGATATGGATCAAGTGATCACTTAAATGATTAGAGAGATATATATCTAAGTGGGAGTTCTTAAGTAATTTGATTAATTGAACTTTAATTTATCATGAACTTAGTACCTGATAGTATTTTGCATGTCTATGCTGTTGTAGATAGATGGCCTGTGCTGTTGTTCCGTTGAATTTTAATGCGTTCCTAGAGTGTAACACCCACGATGCGGCTATATCTCCCACGTGTCGGAGCACGACTTAGAGGCATAACCGCATTGTAGGCATGTCGCAAGAGGGGTAATATTTACACATCCCATGTACTGAATAAGAAAGAGATAGAGAGTTGGCTTACAATCGCCACTTCACACAATACATAAATATAGCATTACATCATCCAGAATACAATCAAGGTCCGGCTACGGAACCAAAATAAAGACAACCCCAAATGCGATAGGATCCCCGATCGCCCCAACTGGGCTCCACTACTGATCGTCTGGAAAGGAAACATGGTAACGTCCTGAATCCTCGTCGAACTCCCACTTGAGTTCGGTCGCCTTCCCTAGACTGACATCGTCAGCACCTGCATCTGGTTTTGGAAGTAATCTGTGAGTCACGGGGGACTCAGCAATCTCACACCCTCGCGATCAAGACTATTTAAGCTCATGGGTAGGAAAAGGTAGTGAGGTGGAGCTGCAGCAAGCACTAGCATATATGGTGGCTAACATACACAAATGAGAGCGAGAAGAGGCACAAAGTACGGTCGATAAACTATTATCAAGAAGTGATCCTAGAACTACTTACGTTCAAGCATAACACGAGACCGTGTTCTCTTCCCGGACTCCGCTGAAAAGAGACCATCACGGCTACACACGCGGTTGATGCATTTTTATTAAGTTAAGTGTCAAGTTTTCTACAACTAGACATTAACAAATTCCCATCTGCCCATAACCGCGGGCACGGCTTTCGAAAGTTCAAAACCCAACTTAGCCCATCACAAGCTCTCACGGTCAACGAAGGATATTCCTTCTCCCAGGACGACCCGATCAGACTCGGAATCCCGGTTACAAGACATTTCGACAATGGTAAAACAAGACCATCAAGACCACCCGTTGTGCCGACAAATCCCGATAGGAGCTGCACATATCTCGTTCTCAGGGCACACCGGATAAGCTAAGCGTACAGGAGCCAACGTAACCCAAGTTGCCAAGGGACGGCCCCTGTCGTGGAATTGTCACGGTAGATGTCCTAGAGAAAGGACTTAATCATAGGGCCATCGCAACTAGGAAGCTTAAAGGGGTTAATCGGGACAAAGGATAGGAGAGGTTTTATACTAGTTCGGCCCCTTACGATGAAGGTAAAAGCCTACGTCTAGTTGTGTTGGTATTGCTGGGATTTCGATTACCAAGAGGCTCAACTCGCCGGCTTGGTTATCGATCTCTTGTTTCTTGCCCTAAGCCGCCACCGAGTCGTCCCCTTTTATACACGGGTTGACACCTGGTGGCCTACAGAGTCCCAGCCGGCGCATATTTGTGTCTGGCTCGGTGACTTCCTTTACATGCCTTTCTTTACAAGTCTTACATACGGCGGTTCATAATATCAGGCCATAAGCCGCCTCCAGGCCTTTGGGCCTTCTATAAGATTTAATAAACTATCATCTTGAATGTTTACTGGGCTTCTTGTGTAACCCGCCATTGGGGCTGACCCGGCCCCTTCTGGGTGGGTCATAACTGATAGTTATATCCCCAACATTAGGCCCCAGGTTGACTTTGAACTTCGTTCTTTGTCAATCTTCAATACTTAGACAAAAATCCATCTTCTTATCTTCGCTGAAGTTTTTGTAACCCGCCATGATGTCATCTCTTGAAAACGCAAAAAACTTTCATGACATCATCTCCCAACGGATCTTTTATCTTTAATGTTTCCCAAGAATCGAGGCGAGTGTGTAGCTGGATAACCATTATTCGGCTCTCCCTCGATTTTCGTGCCCGTCTGTTCACATATTTCCCTTATAAATAGGCACGCCTCGGCCGTCCTCATTCTCCTCTCTCGCTCTGTCTTCTTCCTCTCGCAACCCTCCTGCTGCTCGAGCCTCACCGCCGTCGCGCGTCTCCTTCGTCTCCGTCAACCTCGGCCGCTGCATCAACTCGAACTAATCCAGAGAACGGCGGCGACCTCCACAGAAGACCTGTGACTGTAAGTTTTCTTCTTAGATCCGCATTTAGGGTTTCCAGATTCCTTCGTGTTCTTCCTAGTTCATCGCAGTCCCTTGTAGTTCTTCCACCGCAGACCTCTTCTTGATCCAAAAAGATGTATATATGCTCATGGGTAGTGTTTTTGTGCCTCTTCTTGACCCACAGATCCCTTTCTCTGATACAAAGACTGCATTAGAACTTACGGACTCCTCTGCACTGAACTTATTAGGTCTAGATTTTTTTTCATTTTGAATAGCCATTTGATCTAGAATAATACCAAGCAATTTAGGAAACTTGTTTGTCTCAACACTTAGCTGAATTTGCCTTCTTCAAATATCTGTAGTCATGGCGGCTTACTATGTCGGCTTACTTTTCCTTATATGTCATTAGCCCTTAAGTAAGCCGCCATTACTTATTTGCATCATCATCACTTAATTGTTAATCTCACCATTGAATTGAATCGGCATGCTATTTTCTTTTCAGTTCGTCTTTGAACATCATGCCGTCAAAAGCACCAACCATCTGTAACTGGGTTCCCTCAACTGTCACTGAAGAACGTTTAAAGGAGTTTTTCACCATAGGATTTCTGCCAGGAAAAGACGTCATGTCTTACCGTGCCCCTGACTCGGAAGAAGAACGACCCAATCCAAGAGACGACGAAGTGATTATTTTTATTGGCCACATGAACCATGGCTTCTTGATACGTCTCCAATGTATCTATAATTTTTGATTGCTCCATGCTATATTATCTACTGTTTTGGACATTATTGGGCTTTATTATCCACTTTTATATTATTTTTGGGACTAACCTATTAACCGGAGGCCCAGCCTAGAATTGTTGTTTTTTGCCAGTTTTAGGGTTTCGAAGAAAAGGAATATCAAACAAAGTCCAAACGGAATGAAACCTTTGGGAACGTGATTTTCTCACCGAATACAACTCAGGAGACTTGGACCCTACGTCAAGGCATGTAACAGGAGGCCACGAGGTAGGGGGCGCGCCCTACCCTACCAGGCACGCCCCCACCCTCGTGGGCCCCCTGTTGCTCCACCGATGTACTTCTTCCTCCTATATATATCCACGTACCCCCAAACGATTAGATACGGAGCCAAAAACCTAATTCCACCGCCGCAACTTTCTGTATCCACGAGATCCCTTCTTGGGGCCTATTCCGGAGCTCCGCCGGAGGGGGCATCGATCATGGAGGGCTTCTACATCACCATCCAAGCCTCTCCGATGAAGTGTAAGTAGTTTACTTCAGACCTATGGGTCCATAGTTAGTAGCTAGATGTCTTCTTCTCTCTTTTTGGATCTCAATACAATGTTCTCCCCCTCTCTCGTGGAGATCTATTCGATGTAATCTTCTTTTTGCGGTGTGTTTGTTGAGACCGATGAATTGTGGGTTTATGATCAAGTCTATCTATGAATAATATTTGAATCTTCTCTGAATTCTTATGTATGATTGGTTATCTTTGCAAGTCTCTTCGAATTATCAGTTTTGTTTGGCCTACTAGATTGGTTGTTCTTGCCATGGGAGAAGTGCTTAGCTTTGGGTTCGATCTTGCGGTGTCCTTTCCCAGTGACAGAAGGGGCAGCAAGGCACGTATTGTATCGTTGCCATTGAGGATAACAAGATGGGGTTTTTTATCATATTGCATGAAACTATCCCTCTACATCATGTCATCTTGCTTAAGGCGTTACTCTGTTTTTAACTTAATACTCTAGATGCATGCTAGATAGCGGTCGATGAGTGGAGTAATAGTAGTAGATGCAGACAGGAGTTAGTGTACTTGTCTCGGATGTGATGCCTATATACATGATCATACCTAGATATTCTCATAACTATGCTCAATTCTGTCAATTGCTCAACAGTAATTTGTTCACCCACCGTAGAATACTTATGCTCTTGAGAGAAGCCACTAGTGAAACCTATGGCCCCCGGGTCTCTTTCTCATCATATTAATCTCCATCACTTTATTATTGATTTGCTTTTACTTTGCTTTTACTTTTTACTTTGCATCTCTATACCAAAAATACCAAAAATATTATTTATCATCTCTATCAGATCTCACTTTCGTAAGTGACCATGAAGGGATTGACAACCCCTAAGCGCGTTGGTTGCGTTGAGCTATTGTTTTTGTGTAGGTACGAGGGACTCGCACGTAGCCTCCTACTGGATTGATACCTTGGTTCTCAAAAACTGAGGGAAATACTTACGCTACTTTGGTGCATCATCCTCTCCTCTTCAGGGAAATCCAACACAGTGCTCAAGAGGTAGCACTTCTCACCGCCCGGCTCAAAGTTCTTCAGAGAGGTCCTCCACTTTTTCAAACTCCATCCTCAAGATATCGGGCCCAATTCCATATCTAACATTTGTAACTTCCAAGTGCTCTGTGAGGTGTATCTTCAACAAGAGCCGACCATGGAGCTGTTTAGAGAATACTTTTATCTGAACCGGCAAAACGAGTGGACAAATGGCCTTAGCTTAGAGCTTGGAGGCATCTCAATTCAGCGTCAGCAGGGTGTTGTCTTCACTGTCATAGTCTTACCAAGTCACCCAAAGGACTAGAACCAAACTTGGTTCTACTGTCAAGACATTTCGCCGACAAACGAGAAGCCACTGTCGGGTTATCACCCCGATCATCTTGACTCCAAGTTCGCGCTTCCCGACAAGCTTACTGCCGCTGAACGCAAGAGGCTGATACCCTCCATCAAAAGGATTAACGCTCTATTAGGGAATGGGTTAACTGGAGTTGATCTGACCCGCTGTTGGATCTCATGGCGGGTCATCCCCTTAAGTCATCGGTCAAAGCTGATGTATGAGTATGGTGGAGGCCCGGATGACTCTCTTCGTCACAGCCCCGCTCAATTAACAGAAGAAGATATTGTTTCAATGTCAACTCTTCTGGTGAACAGGAAATACGGAGATTGCAGTGTCGTCGGGTTAAACCCCTTCTGCAAGCTTAACCCGGTGCCAGAAGTAAGGAGATTCTTATTTATCTCCTTTGTATTTTTCCCACCCGTATTGTTTTAATACTTGCCTGACTCTTCATCTTGTTTTTACCTGCCTGCAGGCCAACTCTGACTTTTGGAAAGTTAATTATAACCACGAGGCTGCCAAGAAAGCGAGAGCCGCCGCCATAAATGCCAAGAAAACGACCCGGAGGTCAAAAAAGAAGAAAAAGAACACTGCTGAAGATTGGATGAAGCTTGATGATACATCTGATTCGGAGGTAGCCCTTGATTCCCTTGGCCAATTTTTTAACAATCTTATTAACACTGATCATTACCAGGATGACACTGGGGCCAGTCAGGCCGTGGAAGCAGAGGTAACTATTATTTCCTCCGACCCAGAGCCCTCGCCAAGACAAAAAATTCGATGAGTGATCCGTAAAGTAAGGTTTTCTAACCCTTTAGCTCACTTGGATCCCAACTTTCGTTTGAAAAAGCAGCAACATGAAAGCCGCCGTCAAGCTCGGACCAAAGATGAGCCGGCTGTCATTCTTCAACAAACTCCTCAGAAGCGCCCGAATGAGGTCTTTTTGTCTTTAACTCTGTTTAATGGATCCTTTCCCTTGCATTACTTTAACTCTATTTTATCTTTTCAGGAGGTGTCTCACTCTTCTGGCGACACATCATAAACTCAATTTCCGGCCTTCAAGACTGCCCCTGGGTAATGAAAAATCCTCCTTTTTTTCCGGGTTGTTTAAATTGTATCTTTGTACTAATAGTCCTGCAACATCTCTCTTAGTGGCCAAGCTAAATCCAAGAAGGCAAAGGCAGCTAAACCGGCGGAAGACCCGCCAATGCTTGCATCGGACCCGGCTAGGCCATCTTCTCCTCCATTAACTGACGCTCGAGAAGACCCGCCTATTGATGCAGAAGCCAATCCTCCTGAGCCATCGTTTGATGAGACCACTGTGAACCCTTCCGCAACTGGACCATCAAGCTCAGCCAACCCGCCATCACCGTCTGCTCAAGATGTTTAAATCACCGGGAGCCGTTTTATTGAACCGGGGAATCCAACCGTGCTGGCTCGCCACACGGTGAAACAAGAGGCATTGGAGAGGCAGAAAGTGCGCTTTGACATTGCCAATTATGATCATCTAAATGCCAATGATATTTTATCCGGCTATCTTAGCCATGTGCACTCCAGTCGCGACTCTGAAATCGAAATGGTCAAACAGTTGCAGCAGAAATACGAGGTATGTTCTTCCGGCTTATCTATATTCTTCCAGCCCCGAAGTCTTCAGATTATGAGACAACCGGAATGATTTGTAGACTTTAGAATATAGGCCAAGACTTTTACCTTTGAAACTTTTCTTGCATTCAATAAAATAGAACAAAGCTTCACCTGTAGTCCCCAAAGGCTGGTTCCTTTTGATCATAAATGAGCCGGTATTTTAAATTGTTTTGTACCGTACTCAAAGAACTTAATATTTCGGCTTCCCCTTGAGAAACTTGCTGAATTGCATACATTAGCCCCCAAGTGCCAAGTTTTGTTACTTTGTAAAGTACTTGGGACTTAAAGTATGTCTTTAGAGTCATAAAAAAAAAATTGGCATACATTAGCCCCCAAGTGTCAAGTGGTTTTTTGTAAAGTACTTGAGACTTGAATCTTGATTTTTGAACTTTAAGCAAAATCTTGACTCACCTGAATATGCTTTTTTGCAGAATGCCTTATCTGAACTGAACTCGCAATTGACTGATGCGAAGACTCGGCTAGCGAGTCATGAAGCAGAAATCAAGTCTGCTAACTCCAAATTGCAGATAAGTCTCTCTGAGACGGAAAATTTAGAGACCAGCTTCATCGCCAAGAAGAAAACCTGGGCAGATGAAAAAACGCTTCTAACACAACGCGCCGAGAAGGCCGAAGCAGCCCTTGAAGAAGTGTCAACAGAGCTGAACGGTTTAAAGGGCCGGGTGTCTCAAATGGTGGCCGCCATCTTTGGTAAGCCATCTATTTTTAATCGTGTGTACCTTTTGCTGATCTGAAATATGAGCCGCCAGCTGACTTTGTGTATAAAATATGTGCAGGCCCATGAAGCAAGAACCTGAGCCAAGATCCTTTGATTAAATTGAAGGTAGTGTATACCTTAGTAGAACAACTGTATATTGGCGCACAAAGGGCACTTGCCGCCATCCCTCCTGCCAATCAAGGACCCAACCGGCTCAGCGACGTTCTGAAGAAACTGTCAATCCCGCCTGCCAGGTTTCAAGAAGTGAAACGCTCCTGTGCACAAGCCGGAGCTTTGACTACCCTGAGCTGCTCCAAGGCTTGGGTGCCAGACCTAGACCCGGCGAACGTGGCCAGAGGCTATCCCACCGTGCAGGAAGACGGATCTCCCTTTGAATAGGAGGACTTCATGGCTTGCGTGCGCGGAGTCCGATCTCAGGCAACTACCCTTGGAGATGACACCAACATCGACAAATACCAGCCGGGTTTTGATGTTGAAAATAAGAAGATGGCGACTCCCTCATACAATGTGACAGATTTTATCCCGCCTGTAAGAGAAGATACATTTGCCCCGGAAGTTAACCCGGCCGGCCGGATCGATGAAGAAGCCGAATTTGTCGCCGTGAACGGTTTTGACTGGTCAAAGCCCAACTTCCAGCCAACAGAAGGCGCTGAACCAGTGAGGGAGGAGTAATAACCATCTTCATTGGCTTATAAAAAGCCTTGTAATAGTTTAGCTATGAAAACACTGAATGCCTTTCCTATGCCATCGTGCATAAAACACTGTGTGTGACTCCATATTTCCTGATGGCAACATATGCATCGTATTTGATGATTGTTTCTGCAACACTTTAACTCTGTTCCTGTAGATACACGAGAAAAGATTGGCTTGGCGGCTTAGAACCAAACGGGTTAAAACACCCGGCATATAGCCAATATGTTTACCATAATAGAAAACAGAAACAGATATAAATAAAGGACAAGGGCTGAAACTAACCCTTTGGTTAATGCAGTAGGCAATTGCGTATAAATAATAGCCATACTTGTACCTTTGATCCTTAGACCACCGGTTTGAATAACCTGGGTAATGAAGTTGATAATTCAATCTTTCTGAGAAGTCAATACCTCTGAATATTTAATGATCATCATACCTTGGTGGCCTTGTTGTCAAATAAACAAGCCGGCTAAGAAGATCATGCTAATTATTTGTGGAATTGAGACAACAAAAAACTAAAAGGCAAATAACAGGTAACAAGTACGATTTAACCTTATATTTAAAGGTTGGCGGCTTCTGATTTGAATACGATCTGTAAACCGGACCAAAGGGGTTAAGCTAAGGTTCGAATACGACCATATAGCCCCCAGTGGCTTTGGCATTGCGCCGATCAAGAGGGTACCGACAACTATGTTCTCTTTGGTTCGAATACGACCTATGTTTGAATAGGAAGCCCCCAAATGACCTTGAGAGGTTTTTAACGACCCTGATTCGAATACGATCCAAGTCGGACCCAAAAGGGGTTAAACTATGATTCGGATATGATCAAGAAGCCCCCTCGTGAGTTTGGCCTTGAGCCGATCAAGAGGGTTACGATAGCTATGTTCTCTTTGGTTCAAATACGACCTATGTTTGAACAAGAAGCCCCCAAGGGACCATGATAATTGCAGCTAGATTCGAATACAATCATAAGCCGGACCAAAAAAGGTTAGACTTGATTCAAATATGATCAGCTCCTTAATAGTCATTTGAAAATAAGAAATAACAAGCATAATCTTTGAAAAGAAAACAGACCAATGGTCTTACTTTATTGCTTATCATGGTATATAAAATGTTAAAGTATGTACATGATGAGAGCCGGTGGCTTAGGTATAGTATGGCCGAAGTTGAGCAATGTTCCACGGCCGGCGGGTCTCCTCCTCTGACTTATGTGAGTCTTCGTGCTCTCGAATGTCAATGAGGTAATATGACCCGTTGTTTAAGTTCTTGCTGACCACAAAGGGTCCTTCCCAAGGTGGGGATAGCTTGTGTGCATCTGACAGATCCTGGATGAGCCGGAGCACCAGGCCGCCTTCCTAAAAAGTCCTGGACTTAACCCGGCGGATGTGATTACGGCACATGTCCTGTTGATAAATTGTTGATCGAGCCGCTGCTAAGTCTCTTTCTTCATCTAACAAGTCGAGTGCATCCTATCTGGCTTGTTCATTATTAGCTTCAACATAAGCCGCCACGCGGGGCGTGTCATGACGGATGTAACTAGGCAACATTGCTTCTGCTCCATACACCATAAAAAGGTGTGTAACCTGTAGACCTATTAGGCGTGGTGTTGATACTCCACAACACCGAGGGTAATTCCTCTAACCAACAACCCGGCGTTCGCTGTAAGGGAACCATAAGCCGGGGCTTGAGACCTTTTAAAATTTCCTGATTTGCTCTCTCAGCTTGACCATTGGATTGAGGATGAGCTACGGAGGAAACATAAAGCCGGATATACTCACGTTGACAAAACTCCTCCATAGCCCCTTGGGATAGATTAGTGCCATTGTCCGTGATAATGCTATGTGGAAAACCAAAGCAGAAGATCACCTTTTTCATAAACTGAACCGCCGTGGCCGCATCACACTTACTCATCGGTTTTGCCTCAACCCACTTTGTGAATTTATCAACTGCCACTAAAAGATGTGTCTTTTTATCCTTAGACCTTTTGAAAGGCCCCACCATGTCAAGCCCCCAGACCGCAAACGGCCAAGTGATTGGAATCATCCGGAGCTCTTGAGCCGGAACATGTGCTCGTCGTGCAAATTTTTGACATCCATCACATCTGCTGACCAGATCCTCTGCATTAGCGTGAGTCGTCAACCAATAAAAACCATGACGAAAAGCTTTGGCCACCAGAGATTTTGACCCGGCGTGATGACCACAATCGCCTTCATGGATCTCACGAAGTATTTCTTGGCCTTCTTCAGGGGAAACACACTGTTGAAACGCTCCAGAGACGCAGTGATGGTATAGTTCTCCATCAGAAATCGTCATTGACTTAGACCGCCGGGTTATCTGTCGAGCCAGGGTCTCATCCGCTAGCAACTCTCCCTGGGTCATGTAAGCCAAGAACGGCACTGTCCAATCTGTGATGACATGAAGAGCCGCCACCAACTGCACCTCCAGGTCAGGAACAGCTAAATCTTCTTCTATGGGCAATTTGACAGACGGGTTATGCAAAACATCCAAAAAGGTGTTAGGTGGTACCGGCTTACGCTGAGATCCCAACCGGCTTAAAGCATCAGCCGCTTCGTTCTTCCTACGGCAATGTGCTCCACCAGATAACCTTTAAAATGCCCCGCAACAGCATCAACCTCCCGGCGATAAGCCGCCATGAGAGGATCCTTGGAATCCCACTTGCCTGATACCTGTTGAGCCACTAAATCTGAGTCGCCAAGACATCTGACCCGGCTCAAACTCATCTCTTTTGCCACTCGAAGACCATGGAGCAAGGCTTGATACTCTGCTGCATTGTTAGTGCAAGGAAACATCAGCCGTAACACATAACAAAATTTGTCATCTCGAGGAGAGGTTAAAACAACTCCAGCCCCCGAGCCTTCCAACTGTCTGGACCCATCAAAATGAATAGTCCAATATGTGTTATCTGGTTTCTCTTCTGGCATCTGCATCTCTGTCCAATCATTAATGAAGTCAACTAGTGCTTGAGATTTGATCGCAGTACGTGGTACATACTTCAATCCATGAGACCCAAGCTCAATGGCCCACTTGGCGACTCGTCCAGTGGCTTCTCTGTTTTGAATGATGTCTCCCAAAGGAGCAGAGCTAACCACAGTGATTGGATGACCTTGAAAATAATGTTTAAGCTTCCGGCTCGCCATGAACACCCCATACACGAGCTTCTGCCAATGTGGATATCGTTGCTTGGATTCAATTAACACCTCATTGACGTAATAAACCGGCCGTTGAACCGGATGTTCCTTGCCAGCCTCCTTGCGCTCCACCACAATAGCCACACTAACAGTGCGTGAGTTGGCGGCCACGTATAACAACAGTGGCTCTTTCTCAATTGGAGCAAACAGGACCAGCGGCTCAGCAAGCTGTGTCTTCAGATCTTCAAAAGCAGAGTTTGCGGCATCGCTCCAAACAAAATCATCTGTTTTCTTCTTCATCATCTGATACAGAGGCATTGCCTTCTCCCCTAACCGGCTTATGAACCGGCTCAAAGCAGCAACATGACCCGCCAGTCGTTTAATGTCATTGATGCATGTTGGTTTGGCCAGGGATGTAATTGCCTTGATTTTCTCTAGGTTAGCTTCAATACCTCGGTTAGATACCAAAAAACCCAAGAGCTTGCTGGCTGGGACTCCAAAAACACACTTGGCCGGGTTAAGCATCATTTTGTAGACCCGGAGATTATCGAAGGTCTCTTTCAGATCTGCGACCAAGGTTTCCTCTTTCCTGGATTTTACCACTATATCATCCACATAGGCATGAACATTACGCCCAATTTGATTGTGAAGACAATTTTGCACACACCGTTGGTAAGTCGCCCGGGCACTCTTAAGTCCAAAAGGCATAGACACATAGCAGAAAGCTCCAAAAGGAGTGATAAAAGCCGTCTTCTCCTGATCTTTGACTGCCATCTTGATTTGATGATAACCTGAATAAGCATCCAAGAAACTCAAACGTGCACAACCCACCGTAGCATTGATGATATGATCAATATGGGTGTCGGTGTCAAAACCGGCAGATCTCGGGTAGGGGGTCCCGAACTGTGCGTCTAGGCCGGATGGTGTCAGATCACGGGTTCCGGCAGATGTCGTGGTTCTAACTCTGACAGTGATGTAGGGGGTGTGTATGGAGAGTCTAGATCTCAGCTATTGGGAAGTTGTAAACACACCAAGATGTACGAGTTCAGGCCCTTCGCGGAGGAAGTAACAGCCCTACGTCTCGGTGCCCGGAGGCGGTCTATTGGATTATAGGCGTGTGAATAACAGGGGTGCGAACCCTTGTCTCGAAGGAGGGGGTGGCTTATATAGAGCGCGCCAGGACCCCGGCCAGCCTACATTACCAAGGGTTCAATGTACATTACGGCGGGGCGTTACTGGTAACACTGGTAATAAAGTGCTATAATGACCATAAAGACTACTTAATAGCCGATCGTTTGCCCACGGAATGACTTTAGATCTCCTGGCAGTCGAGTGATTGGCTTCGTGGTCGAGTGGTAGCTTCTTGGTCGAGTGTCTTAAACCCGTCGAGTGGGTACCTTCAAGTCGATTGAAAGGTGACTTCTTCCAGGGATGTCCTTGGGTAGGGCTCTTAGGACAGGTCCATGCCCCTACCCTAGGTACATAGCTTCGTCATTAGCCCCCGAATGGATTGAGGTTCGAGTGGGGAAGGAGTTGGGGGTCCTTCCGACTGGTTCTTAGCGTCATATGAATGTCTTGTACTAGATCAATCGCCAAGGATGACATTGTCAACTTCTTTCGGTCGCCTTGATCCATTCTTGGTCTTCCGTCGAGTGAATTTCCTTACTTGTGAAATATCGAGTGCCGGCGCGAGAGGGATCTTCTGTTTGATGAGTCGTTCTGCAGCCCGTGGATTTCGCGGGATTTGAACATCGGGGAGCGAGCGGGATGGGCGCGGCCGCAGTAATCGGATGTGATAAGGAGGAAGCTCCTCGATTCCCGCGCCACCTTTTCCGCCACATGCTGCGCACGCGTCTGCTGCGGGATTTGACGGGATAGCCTGGGCCCACCAGTCAGCCACTCGGGAGCGGCCTCTTATAAGCCGCCGGCTCGGTTTTCCGAACAGTGATCTCTCCTTTCTCTTCTTTCTCTTCTTTCTCCCTTCACAAAGTCCTCCGCCACCTCCGCTCTCACCCTAGCGCTGCAGACCCATTCGAGATTCGCCGGCGACGATGGTGAAGGGCAAGACGTCTGCTCTGGAGCGCTCGAAGAAGGCGGCGGTGCAGGGGAAAGGGAAGAAGTCCGCTCGGGGCGGATCTTCCTCAAGGACTGCTCTGCCCAGAGGCTGGATCTAGGGCGACTGGATGCCATCGGTGATTCGGTAGGAAGACCTCGATGACATGGTTAAGGGGGGAGTCTTTCCTTACGAAGCTGCGCGTCTCCTGGGGGGAGAAGTCGAGCCCCAACCCCATTATGGTGAGTGTGTCCTTTTCGCCACCCACATCGATCGAGGGTTTTATCTTCCTCCTCATCCTTTTTTCTAGGGTTTTCTGCATTTCTTCAGAGTGCAGCTCCACCACTTCACTCCCAACTCTATCGTGTGCCTTGCTTCCTTCATTTCCTTGTGTGAGGGTTTCCTGGGTTGCCGCCCCCATTGGGGACTCTTTAAGCACATCTTTACTTGCCGCTCCCAAACGGTCAAGAAGGCTAAGTCGAGTGACAAAAGGACGCAAGTGATCCAGCTATGTGGGGGCCTGGCGATCCAGAAGAGGGGAAAGAGTTGTTTTCCATCTATCATTTTCCCAGAGTCGGTCCGTGGTTGGCAGGCGACCTGGTTTTACTGCAAAGACCAGGCGACCCCAGGACAGTCGACTGGGCTTCCCCATTTCTCTCTCGACCGAGCTCAAAAACCTGCTTCTCTGAAAGTGACGCCAGAAGAAAAGGCCCAAGTCAAAGTGCTGGTTGGTCGAGTGGTTCAGCTTGTCCGCGATGGCGTGACTGGCATGGACTTGCTGGAGGTCTTCCTTCGGAGGCGCATCCAACCGCTCCAGGCTCGTGACCATCCGATGTGGCTGTACTCGGGCCTCGAAGACACCACTCGGATCCACCCGGAGGAGGTCACTGATGAGATGTTGGAGGGGTGGCTGACGAGCATCACAGGAAACAAAGACAACCCCCGAGGCGCCAGGAGGGTTTCTCCACTTGACAACACATACGAAGTGGACCAGGTCTGACTTTATGCTCCCGACTGAGATCTTGTTTTCTTCATTGGTCTTCTTTGAATTGGTCGGCTGACTTTTGTCTTGTCTATTGTTTTCCAGGCGACTACTGAGATGTACTCGACACCCAACAGGGCACAGGAGCCAACTGAGGAAGGGGAGGCGAGCGGAGGTGAGAGTGGAGACGATCAAGGCGAGTGGGAGTCCGATGGCGAAGGAGAGGGAGACGACGACGTCGACTCCAGCGAGGAGGAGGAGGAGGAGGAGGTTGAACCCCCCCCCCCCCCCCCCCCCGCCCAGAGAGGCGATCCAAGCTCACACCCGATCCAGCGCGGGAACGTGGTAAGGCGACTGCTCCTGTTGGGCAGTTGTCGAAACGCCCTCGGACCTCTTCTCCTACGCCGACTGGAAAGGCTCCCAAGCACCCATGCGCGACGCCGTCCAAGCCGCCCAAGGCTCTGCCCAAGATGAAGATGGTTGTCCCCACCATTTCTGGGTAATAACAAAACTTGTTTTCCTTTGTCGACCGTGGTCAGATCCTTGGTCGATTCATTGAGCCAACTGACTGACTTTCGAGATTTGCAGTGCTGCTACTTCTGAGGTCTCTGCCAAGGACGACGACCAAGAGATGGAGGATGCTGTTACCTCCAACCCTCGTATGATTACTGATGTTCTACCTTGAGTCGACTAGACACTTATTGCAACCCTGGTCGATTGAATTTTTTCTTGTAGCTCCTTCTCATGTTATCAACCTTCCGGATGACGACGATGACGCGCCGCTGAGAGTGAGAAGGACCAGGGGAGCGTCGGCTGGCGAGACCCCACAATCCACTCCAACGCCTGAGGCCGTAGCCCGAGACGGTGGTGAAACCACTCAGGCTTCTGTGACTATCGCCATTCCTCTGACGAGGGTGCGGCCTTCGACGTCGACTGCGGATCCGCCTTCGCTTTCTGCCGCGTACCCCGTCCCTAAGGATCAAGCAGCTGCCGCAAAAGAGGACATACGCCAAGCGGGGATCATGATGGAACAAGTGAAAGCGGCACGGGAGGCCAGCCAAGCGGCTTATGACGCGAGTTCGGCTCTTCAGAGTAACGTCCAGGTCAGTCGACTCAACACTTGGTCTGTTATGATATGCTGTTTGAAGAATCTTTTTTCCGAAGATCTTTATATCTGTACACCCACTGGGTGTGTCTGCCAATTCTTGGATGAGTGGGGGCACAATAAGTGCACCCACTGGGTGTAGTCCCCGAGACTACGGTGGACTGTTGGCAGTCGACTGTAGTCTTTATATTGTGTTGCTGTAGCTGTATTTCTTCACTCGGTCTGGTCAGGCCATGTCGAATGGAACTGTATCCGGTCGACTGCGGATAGTCGACTCTTTTTGGGCCATGTCGAATGGAACTGTATCCGGTCGACTGCGGACAGTCGACTCTTTTTTTTCTAACAGTGAGGGCATGCTAAGTGCACCCACTGGGTGTAGTCCCCGAGACTACTGTCGAATGTTTTTGATTCGGCTGTAGTCTTAGAAACGCCATCATTGTCTCTTCGTTAATCGGAAGCAACTTATCTTGGACGTCTGTCCACTGATATTTCTTTTTGCAGAAATCCTGTGAACTTGTAGCTCGCTATACTGAGTTGGAGAATCAGCAGATCCAGCTCAACCTTAACTTGAAGCTTGCTCAAGAGAATTTGAAGAAGGCGCAAGAAGAAGCAAAAGGTATGGCTGGTGAGGTTCTCCATTCTTGACGAGTGATTTTCCTTGCTTGTCCATTCTTGACGTTGATTTCACTCGACGTGCCGCAAATAAACTGGAAGAAGCTCTGAAGAAGAAGGATCAAGATCTTGCAGAAGCACAGAAAGAGGTCTTGAACAAAACGAGGCTTGCTGAAGAGAAACTGGCTTCGGTCGTAACTCTTGAGCAGGAGAACTCCAGACTGAAAGCTGCTCTCGAGGTAGCCAATCAAGAGGTCACCCGACTGAAGAACGACAACGTGGCTCTGCACGACAAGGCAGGTGATCTGGCAGGGAAGAGGAACGATCTGGAGGCTTATCTCGGTGGACTTGCCAAAAAGCTGTTCATCATGCTCGAAGGTAATTACTCTGCCCTGACTGTCTCGCAGTTACCAAGCCTGTGTAGAGCCACTGTATGACTCTTGAATCGTGTTTGCAGAATTTTGCCAGAACTTCGAAGAGGAAACCGGTCGAGTGGAGCCAGGCTTGGACCCCGCCAATTCTCTCGTGAAGGATGAGGCTGCTATGAACGTGCTCCGACTGGAGTCTCGTGTTACCAGTGTTGTTGACTATCTTGCTCGACTGAAGGTTGCGATGTCGCGGATCGACACATCACTCTGGCTTGGGACGACGCTTCAGAACGACCTCGAGTCTCTGATGGCTTGACTGAATGAAGTCCCGGGTCGAGTGGCGGAATGGAAGAAATCTTCTGCTAGATGTGGTGCTGATGTCGCTCTGTCTCTGGTCCGCGTCCATTGCAAGGAGGCACAAGAAGAAAAGCTGGCCGCCATCCAAGTGGCCAATACCAGGAAGCACAGCTTTCAAAACTTCATGGAGACTTTCATCACTGCTGCCACTCGTATTGCAGACGGGATCGACTTGGACGAGTTCGTCACCCCTTCCAGTCCTCCACCTGAGGAATGAAAAACTTTTATGCTTCACTTTAAATTTGCCTCGGAATGCCGAGTGGATTTGTAACCGTTAAACTCTGCCGAGCCGAGGGCTCGAGTACTTTGATCTGAGGTCTGGGACCTTTAGGCTTTATCCGAACTTGATTTCTCATTGGATATCTTCATGGTTTGGTCTGTCGAGTGGAACTTGATCTTCACTCGGAATAACTTTGTATTTGTGGCGTAACTTCTTGCAGATTGGGTTGTGTCATGTACTTAGGTGAGCACTGGGCTGCAGCTAAGCCCCCCGAGTGGGAGTCTGGCTCTCCACTCGGTAGGATTTTTAAACACTTAGGCGAGCGCTAGGCTGCAGCTAAGCCCCCGAGTGGGAGGTTTGCTCTCCACTCGGTAGGATTTTTAAACACTTAGGCGAGCACTGGGCTGCAGCTAAGCCTCCGAGTGGGAGGTTTGCTCTCCACTCGGTAGGATTTTTAAACACTTAGGCGAGCACTGGGCTGCAGCTAAGCCTCCGAGTGGGAGGTTTGCTCTCCACTCGATACGAATTTTAAACACTTAGGCGAGCACTGGGCTGCAGCTAAGCCCCCGAGTGGGAGGTTTGCTCTCCACTCGGTAGGATTTTTAAACACTTAGGCGAGCACTGGGCTGCAGCTAAGCCCCCGAGTGGGAGGTTTGCTCTCCACTCGATAGGATTTTTAAACACTTAGGCGAGCACTGGGCTGCAGCTAAGCCCCTGAGTGGGAGGTTTGCTCTCCACTCGGTAGGATTTTTAAACACTTAGGCGAGCACTGGGCTGCAGCTAAGCCCCCGAGTGGGAGTCTGGCTCTCCACTCGGTAGGATTTTTAAACACTTAGGTGAGCACTGGGCTGCAGCTAAGCCCCCGAGTGGGAGGTTTGCCCTCCACTCGGTAGGATTTTTAAACACTTAGGCGAGTGCCTGACTGCAGCTAAGTCTCTAAGTGGGAGAACTTAGGCGAGTACTGGACTGCAGCTAAGCCCCCGAGTGGGAGGATTGCTCTCCACTCGGTAGTATTTTTTCAAACTTAGGCGAGTGCCTGACTGCAGCTAAGTCTCTAAGTGGGAGAACTTAGGCGAGTACTGGACTGTGGCTAAGCCCCCGAGTGGGAGGATTGCTCTCCACTCGGTAGGGATTTTTCAAACTTAGGCGAGTGCCTGACTGCAGCTAAGTCTCTAAGTGGGAGAACTTAGGCGAGTACTGGACTGCAGCTAAGCCCCCGAGTGGGAGGATTGCTCTCCAGATTTTTTCAAACTTAGGCGAGTGCCTGACTGCAGCTAAGTCTCTAAGTGGGAGAACTTAGGCGAGTACTGGACTGCAGCTAAGCCCCCGAGTGGGAGGATTGCTCTCACTCGGTAGGATTTTTGAACGCTTAGGCAAGCACTGGGCTGCAGCTAAGCCCCCGAGTGGGAGTCTGGCTCTCCACTCAGTAGGATTTTTCAAACTTAGGCGAAACGGATTCGCAGCTAAGTCACCCATTGGGGGATTTCGTATGCAAACAAAAGTGACAGCAATTATTGGAACACTCTTGCCTTTGATAAAAATGAACTGCAGAAATTTTTTCTTATTACATCTCGTCCAAGGGAGAACTCAAGTGTAAAAGGGGCAGAGCAGTTCCGCATTCCAAGCTCGCGGCTCGTCGATCTGGCGATCAACATTGTAGAGGTGATACGCTCCATTGTGGAGGACTCTGGTGACGATGAAGGGGCCTTCCCAAGTAGGAGCAAGCTTGTGTGGTTTCTGTTGATCCACTCGGAGGACCAAATCTCCTTCTTGGAAGGCTCGACTCTTTACATTCCTGGCGTGGAATCGACGCAAGTCTTGCTGATAAATGGTCGATCTGATCATGGTCATCTCCCTCTCTTCTTCTAGGAGGTCGACTGCGTCTTGCCGGCCTTGTTCTGCTTCATCTTCGGTATAAAGTTCGACTCGGGGTGCGTTGTGAAGAAGATCACTCGGCAGAACTGCCTCGGCTCCATAAACCAGAAAGAATGGAGTTCTTCCAGTCGACCGGTTCGGGGTGGTCCTCAATCCCCACAGAACTGACAGAAGCTCGTTGACCCAAGCACCTGCCGCGTGCTTGAGATCACGCATCAGTCGAGGCTTTAGTCCTTTGAGAGTCAGACCATTTGCTCTCTTTGCCTGTCCATTCGACTGGGGATGTGCGACCGATGCGTAGTCGACTCGTGTGCCTTGAGAGGCGCAAAAAGCTCTGAACTTGTCCGAATCAAAGTTTGACCCATTGTCAGTGATGATGCTATGCGGGACTCCATATCTGAATGTTAGCCCTCTGACGAAACTGATAGCAGTGCAAGCATCAAGATTCTTGATGGGCTTAGCTTCAATCCATTTGGTAAACTTGTCGAGTGCCACAAGCACATGAGTGAAACTGCTCCTGCCTATTCTCAGTGGACCAACCATGTCCAGTCCCCAAACAGCAAAGGGCCAGATGAGTGGAATGGTCTTCAGGGCTGATGCAGGCTTGTGTGACATGTTGGAATAGAACTGGCACCCTCCACACTTGTTGACTATCTCTTTTGCCATCTCATTTGCTCTTGGTCAGTAAAATCCCGCTCGGTATGCTTTAGCCACAATGGTCCGAGAAGACGCATGGTGACCACAGGTCCCCGAGTGGATGTCATCAAGGATTATCTGACCCTCTTCTGGTGTTATGCACCTCTGACCGATTACAGTCGCGCTTTCTCTATACAACTGTCCCTTTATGACTGTGAAGGCCTTGGATCGGTGGACGATCTGTCGAGCCTCTTCCTCGTCCTCCAGGAGTTCTTTACTTAGGATATACGCGATGTACGGTATCGTCCAGTTGGGAGTGATTGCCAAGACTTCCATGATTAGGTCGACCACAGCAGGGACTTCGACTTCAGTCGGATCTGTGGCACTTTTCGGCTGCGGGGCTTCTTCTGTAAAAGGATCTTCTTGGACTGACGGCGAGTGAATGTGTTCCAGGAACACATTGCTGGGAATGGCTTCTCTCTTGGAGCCTATCTTTGCCAAATCGTCAGCTGCCTGATTTTTCAGTCGGGGGATGTGATGAAGCTCTAACCCCTCGAATTTCTTTTCTAGCTTTCTCACTGCATTGCAATAACCAGTCATTGCCGGACTTCTGATGTCCTACTCCTTCATCACCTGATTAACCACCAAATCTGAGTCGCCATAGACCATGAGGCGACGGACGCCGAGTGAAATGGCCATGCGCAACCCATACAAAAGTGCTTCATATTTTTCTTCATTATTGGAGGAATCGAACTGAATCTGGAGAACGTATCTGAGCCTATCTCCTCGGGGGGAGACTAATACTACCCCAGCACCGGAACCATTCAGCATCTTAGATCCATCGAAGAACATGGTCCAGTGCTCCGAGTGAACTTGAGTCGGAAGTTGCTGCTCGATCCACTCGGCGAAGAAATCTGCGATTGCTTGGGACTTGATAGCCTTCTTTGCTTCAAACTTGATATCTAAGGGAAGGAGTTCAATCGCCCACTTGGCCACTCGACCAGTTGCATCTCGTTGTGCAGAATCTCTGACAATGGAGCGTCGCTGACGACTATAATGGAATGGTCAGAGAAGTAGTGTGCAACCTTCTTCGTGGTCATGTAAATCCCATATACAAGCTTCTGGTAATGGGGATATCTTTGCTTCGAAGGAGCCAAAACTTCAGAAACATAGTATACTGGGCGCTGAACTCTGAAGGCCTTTCCTTCTTCTTCTCGCTCGACTGTAAGTACTATACTCACAACTTGTCCCGTGGCCGCAATGTAAAGCAGCAGAGGCTCTTTACTGATTGGGGCAGCAAGCACCAGCTGGGTGGAGTGCAGAGCTTTGAGGTCTGCAAATGTTGCATCAGCTTCTGGAGTCCACTCGAACTTGTCAGACTTCTTCATTAGTTGGTAAAGAGGCAACGCATTTTCACCGAGACGAGAAATGAATCGACTTAGAGCGGCCAAGCAACCTGTAAGCTTCTGGACATCGTGCACACGCACGGGGCGCTTCATCCGGAGTATGGTGCCAATTTTCTCGGGATTGGCGTCGATTCCTCGTTCAGAAACGAGAAAACTGAGTAACTTTCCACCCGGAACTCCGAATGCGCACTTTGATGGATTAAGCTTGATATCATAACTCCTGAGGTTGGCAAAGGTTTCAGCAAGGTCAGTCAGCAGGTCGGAACCTTTCCGTGACTTGACCACAATATCATCCATGTATGCTTCCACGTTCCGACTGATCTGAGTGAGCAAACACTTCTGAATCATCCTCATGAACGTGGCTCCAGCGTTCTTGAGGCCGAAGGGCATGGTGACGTAACAGAAGCACCCGAATGGAGTGATGAAAGCTGTTTTGATCTCATCGGGTCCATACAAACGGATCTGATGGTACCCGGAATAGGCGTCTAGAAAAGACAATCGCTCACACCCCGCGGTCGAGTCGACTATTTGGTCGATGCGAGGGAGAGGAAAATGATCTTTCGGGCAGGCCCGATTGATATGTTTAAAGCCGATGCACATCCGAAGCGACTTGTCCTTCTTGGGGACCATGACAACATTGGTGAGCCACTCGGAGTGGTAAATCTCTTGGATGAACTCCGCTGCTAAGAGCCGAGCCACCTCCTCGCCAATGGCTTTCCTCTTCTGGATGGTGGACCGTCGAAGATGTTCTTTCACAGGCTTGAACTTTGGGTCGACTCGTAGACAGTGCTCAGCCAGCCCCCTGGGAATTCCAGGCATGTCAGAAGGCTTCCATGCGAAGATGTCCCAGTTCTCACGGAGGAACTGGATGAGTGCTTCTTCCTATTTGGAGTCGAGCGTCGTTGAGATGTGAGTCAGGGCAGCCTCGGGTGAATGTGAACTGCCTTCGTTTCACCGGACGACTGAAAAGCTGACTCTGAAGCGGGCTTCTTAGCTCGTAGCAACTCACTCGGATCTACAGTCTTCTGATACTCTTGCAGCTCAACCACTGCCATCTGAGCGTCAGCAATCTTTGAGCCTTTCTGAAAACACTCTTCTGCTTTCTTCCAATTGCCTATAACAGTGATCACACCTTTGGGACCAGGCATCTTCAATTTGAGATACACATAACATGGTCGGGCCATGAAGCGTGCATAAGCTGGCCTGCCCAAAATGGCATGATAAGCACTTTGGAAGTCCACAACCTCGAATGTCAACTTTTCCTTGCGGTAATTCTTTGAATCACCGAAAACCACATCAAGAGCAATCTGGCCGAGTGATTCGGCTTTCTTCCCGGGAATGACTCCGTGGAAGCTCATATTGCTGGTACTGAGCCTGGACATCGGAATGCCCATCCCTTTCAATGTTTCAGCATACAGTATGTTCAGGCCACTGCCACCATCCATCAGGACTTTGGTCAGTCGAGTGCCTTCGACAACTGGGTCGACCACCAAAGCTTGCCTCCCAGGGGTGGCAATGTGCATGGGGTGATCAGACTGGTCGAATGTTATGGCAGTCTGAGACCACTTCAGATAACTGGGTATTGCCGGAGCAACCATATTCACTTCACGATTAATGACTTTTAGTCGACTTTTGCTTTCGACATTAGCAAAAATCATCAGGGTGGAATTGACTTGAGGGTATCCATCGTCACTATCATCCTTGTCCTCAACTCTGTCCGGCTCTTTTTCCTTATCTTTGGGCCGCTTGCCCTGAAACTGCTGGATCAGGAGCCGGCACTGTCGAGTGGTATGCTTTGGGTAAATAAAATTACCCTCTTCATCTTTCTTGGTGTGGATGTGACATCGCAGATCCAAAACATCATTTCCATCTTGATCCTTGACTTTCTTGGGCTTCCAGGGGCCCTTGGCCTTTCCCTTGAAATTTCCCTGGGTTACGGCCAGGGCCTCCCCAGGGGCGGCTGGCTCGGCCTTCCGCTTCTGTTTCCACTGGAGTTTCCTCTGGTTTCTTGGGCGACTGCCTTGTGCTTGCCACTCCGGAGGCGATCTTCGTCTTTGCCATTGGCGTATTTGGTGGCAATCTCCATCATCCGATTCAGAGACATCTCTCTAGTTCGACCGAACTTCAGATTCAATTCTCTGTACTTAATGCCTTCTTTGAAGGCACAAACTGCTTGATGATCTGGAACATTCTCAACTGTGTCATGCAATGTGATCCACCTCTGGATGTAATCCCTTAGCGTTTCATTCGGTTTCTACACGCAAGACCGCAACTCTGTAAGGCCTGCAGGTCGCTTGCATGTTCCCTCAAAGGTTGTGACAAACACTCGGGAGAGGTCCTCCCAAGTGTAGATGCTGCTGGGCGCTAACTGATTTAGCCACGCTCTGGCTGAGCCCTCTAACATGAGAGGCAAATGCTTCATGGCCACCTCATCATTGCCACCACCAATCTGTACAGCCACTCGGTAATCTTTGAGCCAAGTGACAGGCTTAGACTCACCGGTGAACTTGCTGACTCCAGTCGCCAACCTGAAGTTGGGAGGAATCACTACGGCTCTGATGGCTCGACTGAAACACTCTGGCCCTGAAGCACGTACTCTACTGCTGGCAGGCGCATCTCTGTCGTGGCCTTCTCGGTGAGCTATGTTCCTGTCAACCAGACCCTGAACGAGGATGGATCTCGCATCAAAGCCTGGGTCCCTGGGGTCGACTGGAATCCTCTGCCCAACACTATGAGGACGCCTGTCATCTCGCTGTCGAGGCGCATATGACCCACTCCTCGGGGGAGGGGTTGGCACTCGACGTCGATCCTCACGATCGAATCGGTGATCATACTGCTCATTTCTTCTGTACTGATCATGCCGGTCTCCACGTCCCTCACGCCTCGGGGGCGATCTCGGGCAGTGAGCCGACTGGACCGTATCTGTTGCAACGGATCGACTATGGATCCTATTCCAAGACTGAGAAACAGTGGAATTCTGGTTCCCCGCCGCCCGGAGCAACGCTCTGATCTGCAACAAGCCCCTGCCCGCCTCTGACTAGGAGAGCTGAATCGATTCTGCTATTCGGGCCGCGGCGGCCAAATTCTGAACTGGGGTTCGATATACCTGCGTCGGCGGGAAGAGCTGAGGTCGACTGGACTTGGGAGCTTGCTGACGCGCTTTCTCGTCGAGTATTCGCTGGAGATTCTCTAGTCGAGTGCGCTCGGCCAAGTTAGCCAAGCGCGCATCCTCCAAGGCCCGGGCCTCGGGGGTTTCTCCGACGATAGGAGTGTGGAGTGCGTCTATGTTCCGGCGGCGAAGCTCCTCTCGCTGCGATGCCGTGAGAGGTTCGGGGAGATACTCATCGTGGGGATGCGACGGGTCGCCCCCACCCGCGCCTACATCAGCGCGAGGGAAACCGGGAGGACTGTGTGTTCCATCGACCGCCAGAACCTCAGCCGCTGGGTCGCTGCTGTCACACTCAGATGCAGTCTCTGCGGAGCCAGTCGAACAGGTCGTAGAGTGATTCGTCGGGCTCGATTGCCGCGACTTGTGGGGCGGCCGACTGGCGAGCCACGGCATGCCTCACCCACCTCTGAAGTCTCGACCTACCGGAGGGCTTGCGCCGGTCGGAGATAGAGCAGGGAGACGACACGAGGGCCGACCGATACTGGGTCGACGGCTGCCGCAGGAGGACGCCACGAACGCATGTGTGGAAGTGCGTCGCACCGCGGACGGGGAGCGCGTCGATGTCGAGTGGAGCCTCCTGAAGCCAAGCGGAGTTGTCGGCGATGAATGTGAGCACGCCGAGACGGATCTCGCGGCCCTTCACCAAAACTCCGCACGAAACCATGATCGAAGGGATTGGAAGAACCACAACTTCTCCAATTAGGCGCTAAGATTCCTGCCCCACGGTGGGCGCCAACTGTCGTGGTTCTAACTCTGACAGTGATGTAGGGGGTGTGTATGGAGAGGCTAGATCTCAGCTATTGGGAAGTTGTAAACACACCAAGATGTACGAGTTCAGGCCCTTTGCGGAGGAAGTAACAGCCCTACGTCTCGGTGCCCGGAGGCGGTCCATTGGATTATAGGCGTGTGAATAACAGGGGTGCGAACCCTTGTCTCGGAGGAGGGGGTGGCTTATATAGAGCGCGCCAGGACCCCGGCCATCCTACGTTACCAAGGGTTCAATGTACATTAAGGCGGGGCGTTACTGGTAACACTGGTAATAAAGTGCTATAATGACCATAAAGACTACTTAATAGCCGACCGTTTGCCCGCGGAATGACTTTAGATCTCCTGGCAGTCGAGTGATTGGCTTCGTGGTCGAGTGGTAGCTTCTTGGTCGAGTGTCTTAAACCCGTCGAGTGGGTACCTTCAAGTCGATTGAAAGGTGACTTCTTCCAGGGATGTCCTTGGGTAGGGCTCTTAGGACAGGTCCATGCCCCTACCCTAGGTACATAGCTTCGTCAGCAGACCCTTAAGGTTCGAACACTGGGGTGCACGCGGAGATCACGCCTTCTACCTCCCCGTCTCACAAAGATCTAAACTACTAGAGGAACTGCACGAGAGACACAAGGTTTATACTGGTTCGGGCCACCATTGTGGTGTAATACCCTACTCCAGTGTGTGGTGGGTGGATTGCCTCTTGGGGCTGATGATGATGAACGGTACAAGGAAGAACAGCCTCGCGAGGGTCTGTTCTTGGCTGGGGCGATGAACTGCTAGGAGGAGTTCAGTCACCCTTCTCTCTCTCTCTCTCGCTCACTCTCTCTCCGCTTTTCTCTCACTTGTCGACCGTCTGGTTGAGATCGAACCGAACGAACCCCCCTTGCTACGTGGGTGGCCGGTCCTATTTATAGGCAAAGGCCCTGGGCCTCTTCCCAAATATTGAGCGGGAAGGGCGCCAACAATTGGCCAATTCGAAGGGGAACATCAAGTACACTTATCCTGACTAAAGTTGGTCTTCGCCTGCGAAAGGCTCTGCGGTGACGCCGTGCTGGGCTCCATGGTGACCTCCGTCTCGTAGTCCGCTTGGTCTTGGTCTCGTTGCACCGAAATGGCAACCTTTGCCTGATGCCTCGGTACTCCGCGGCTGTGCTTGCCCCCTTTGCACCAAAGAGGAAAGAAGGACGCTGCGCGCGCTGGCGCCCGCCTGGCACCCTCGGTCGTCATGGCTTGCGTCATGGGCACCTCGTGAGGTACCCCGCCTTGATTTCTCCGCCTCCTCGCGAGCCAGCCTGAGGAGGCTGCGCCTGAGGATGCGCCGTGTCGTCCGTCCCATGAGGCTTGGCCCCTCGCGAGGGTCTTGAGTCTTGTGTTGATGAAGATGGGCCATGCTGGGCCTCCTTTGAGCCACGCCGCAGGCCGCAGGCAGGCAAGTCTGGGGACCCCCATTCCCAGAACGCCGACAGTAGCCCCCGGGCCCAAGGCGCGCATGGACTTGGCCGTGCCGAGAGGTGAAAGGGCAAGGGCGAAGCGCCGCGGGCCCTAACAGCCTGCGGCCTTGGGCGCCGCGTGGCGGTTGATGGGACGTGGGCATCTCCACTTCCCCACGACACCTTGGTGATCGCACGAGGTGGACAAGTCCCTGCATGCAAATCGTGTCATGATTACCTGTGATCGTGGAGGCCGGCGGTTGGTCTTCGCCGACTATAAGTACGAAGCTGTGCGTGCCCTTCCAGTCCATTCCTCTTGGCTTCTCCTTCTTCCCGATCCTTGCTCCGTCTTGCTGTGATGGCTCCGATCCGCCGGTTCTCTGCAGCGGAGAAGGGAAAGGCTCCTCGAGAGGGGCCAGACCCGCTCCCGCCGAAGAAACGGCTCGCCCTTTGCAGCCGTGGCGAGGAAGACCGTCAGGTGGTGCCGAGGCCCTGGTGCGAGCGGGCTCCGCTGGGGTTCCCACTTCCCTTGTATGCCCACATCGAGGGCCCCGAAGGTGTCGACGCCGATCTCCGCGGTCGGCGCTGTCGTAGGCGCCGCCGGGTCACGAAGGCGTGGGTTGTTCCTCCTGGAGTCCATGCCGAGGGCTCCTCCCAAGAGCTCATGCTCCACGTCACCATTCCTCTCCAGTCCTGGATCCGTCTGCCTCCCTTCTTCACCTCCATCATCCCTCCAGGAGGGCCTCTGGAACTCTGGCTGCAGCACGCCGGCTGCAGCGCCCTCGCGGCCGAGGCAGAGGTCGTGGTCGCTGCCCCGGGCGAGGTCTACATGTCCCGCGGCTAGAGAGAGATCGCCCGGGTTTGCAGGGAAAGGGGCGCCTTCGCGGTCCACCTGGAGTACGATGACGCTGCGGTGATGTTCTTCAAGGTCTTCAACGCGAACGGGCGCCGGCTGGAGTGTTGCTCCGGGAGAGGTGACCAGGACCTTGCCCTGGTGAGGGCTAGGCCCATCGACCGCTCCCTTGGCGGAGGCGCCGGAGGGTCCAGTGACTCCGGCGAAATCTTCGCGACTCCGGAGACGAGTGACGACAGCTACGAGCCCCCGAGCCGGCGCCGCTCCCGGAGCAGGGCGGGCTCGTCAGGCCATCGCCGACCCTGATCTGGATGGGGTTGGCGCCGGCGCCTGACGGCCCACTGTTGATGATGGCATCTTTTGCAGGAGCCCATGTAGTTAGCACTCCTTAGGATCCGTTCCTTGTGAGGAATCAAAATGCGCCCCACGGGGGCTTGTAAGGAGTCTGTAGTCCTGTTTGTTAATACATGACCTTCGCTATAGATTTGTGTGAGTTGCTGATTTCGTCATAGCTTAGTCCTCCCTTTCGAACCTCGCGAGGGCTTGGTGCTCTATGCCGACAGGTCCCAGTCCCAAGGCGGCGTCAGCCGTCGCTAGTATGCCAGGTCGCGATGCCGTGGTCAAGGCCAGGAGGTGAGCTACCCGGGGTCCGGTAAGAGCCCCTGAGTCGCGATGCTCAGGAGGTCCCCTTTGGCGCCCAAGCAGCCGTTGCTTGGTGAGAAAGGGAAGCAACGTTGCTAGTACGGAATTGCCTTTGGTGCGGGGGTAGTGCCACGGTAACCAGTGTTTTGGATGGTGACTTATCTTGAGGATCAGGGATTATTCCTGGTGCACCGTCGGGTTCACGCGTCGGTAGGAGCGGAATCGCTGGCAAGGTCCTCGCGAGCTCCTTCTCCCTCACCTCTGCTCCCCTTTCTGCTCTACGTCCTCGGGTCCCGGCCCTCGAGCTTGTCTCAGCCGTCGCTGGTATGCCAGGTCGCGATGCCGTGGACAAGGCCAGAGGGTGAGGGCTGGAGAGCCAGTAGGAGCCCTGAGTCGCGATGCTCAGGCACCCCCCTTTAACATGCAAGCGGTTCGCACGGGCGAGGGTGAAGGGAACCTCGTGAGGGCCTTGGCTAGCGCAGTCCCCTCCAAGGATCCTGCAGGCTCATCACAGAAAGAAGATGGGGTTGCCATGGCAGTCATTAGTCGATCGTTAGTCGTTCGAGAGCTTGCTGGTTGGAGTAGGTGAGGTGTATCTGGGCACCCGTGAGCCAGCGCGGGACTCACGAGGCCCTACCCCTAGGCGGGTTGCGCCTGGAACTGGGCCGTATCTTGAGATGTGTCCCTGCAAAATTTGGTTAGATGCCGATACTCTACGTCCTCGGGTCCCGGCCCTCGAGCTTGTCTCAATCGTCGCTGGTATGCCAGGTCGCGATGCCGTGGACAAGGCCAGAGGGTGAGGGCTGGGGAGCCAGTAAGAGCCCTGAGTCGCGATGCTCAGGCACGCCCCCTTTAACGTGCAAGTAGTCGACATGGAGAAGAAGGGATGCCGCGGACGGGCATCATGCAATCAAGCATGATAGGCAAATGCATAGTTGGAAATAAACGCGATGGAGATACACGCCGCTGGGCCTGGCCCCAGCGGCTTGGGGATGATGCAGCCCGAGGGGCGCCCCCAATCAAGGCAAACTAACGACCGAAAAGTAAATGCAGATACATGCCGCGGGGACGGACCCACGCGGCTTGGGAGTGATGCAACCCTGGGAGGGCGCTCCCAGCTGGGAATGAGGCTTGGAAGATGTCACCTGAGAATGTCGTTGGCGAAGTGGCGTTGGTGCAGTAGGCTCGGTGGGCTGCGGAAGCCCATCCTCACGAGCCCCCAGGCCCCGGGGCCTCGGGAGGCTCCGGAGGCACTGGTGACTCCTCGCGAGCTGCCTTCATCTCCGCCATGGCCGCGGGACGCCTGTCTTCTTGAGCCTCCATGATGCCCCTCATGAGGCGCTGGCACGCCGCAGCCATGCTCGGCAGGCCGTAGGGCATGCGAACATAGCTGTGGGGTGGACCTCCGCAGCGCCCCACTTGCAAGGGCCAGAGGCGCTCTGTCATGGCGATCCGATTGAGCCCTGGTACATCGACGCAGACGCGTAGCCCGCCATCCTCGCCTGGATGAGGGGCCACAGCTGGTAGGCAGCGGCAACCTCTCATGATCCTCGACTCATGCAGTTCTTGAATGGCCTTATCAACGAACTCGTGCTGGTCTGACTCTCCTCGCCTGGCTCCTTCCCGGGGGAAACGTGCTGCGAAGCATGCTTCCACATGGTGCCCAAGCGCCTCCCTCGTGACCCTGGCTAGGTCGGTGGCCCTCCAGGTGAGAGCCCCCGAGCCCTGCCTGAGGAGGGCGCCGGGCGCGCTTCCCTATGCGATGGAAGGAGGGTCCCCCTGGCAGAGGCGGGCCCTGAAGGGCCTGCCTCCTAAGGGGCCGAGCCTGACGACGTCTTCTTCTTCTTAGGGGTGGTCTCAGGAAGCCTCCTGCTTCCGCGATCTGGGTCTTCCAGTGACGTGGCCTGATAGGCTCTCTCCAGGGAACACACTACATCCTTCTCTTCACAGGGCACCGTGATGACTCCGCCACTTCCTGGCATCTTGAGGATGTTGTAGCCGTGGTGAGTCGCAGCCATGAACTTGGCCAGCGCTGGGTACCCGAGGATGGTGTTGTACGGCAGGCAGATGTGGGCGACGTCGAAGTCGATGAGCTCGGTGCGGTAGTTGCTATGGCTTTTATCGTCGTGTGCGAGGCTTTCCTCCGCATCCGCCCCCATTTCGGCCTATGGCTCAAGACTTTCAATGTCAAGCCGAAGGTGGTGCGCGGCAACCAGGCGGAGTGCGGAGGCGCCATGGTGGGCAAGATGCCCAACGTCTTATGGATCGAGGGCTCCTTTGTGGAGACCCTGAAGGGGTGGCAATCGGGGTGGTTTTACATCACCGAGCCGCACGACCCTGAGTGGGTCGCAGCCCCCGAGTTCCGGTCCGGACCCCCAATGCGGCTCACGTCCTGGAAAGAGACGGGCCTGTCGTGGGGCAGCAAAGAAGAGGTGACTGGACTGCAAACATGCATCCAAACCCTGGTGAACAAGCAGCTCAAGCTTGTCAACGTAGTCCAGGTTATGCTCATCCGCCGGATCCTCCCGTGTCAACAACGGGCTTTCAATCTGGGGGAGTTCAACCCGGCGCAGCACCGAACTCTGAGCAGGCTCTTCGACACGACGTACGAAGATGCCTGGAAGGTGCTTTTCAAGGGCGCCGAGGCTCCTGCATCCGCTACCGAGGATCGCAGATTCAGCGCGCAGCGTCACGCTAGCGCGGTAAGTTGTTTGTACCTTTTACAGGATATTAGTTTTTCATAGTTTAACTCTATGCGGGATCTAAGCTCCCTTACCTTTGACAGGATTGGCAGGCAAAGTCCGGACAGATCGACTGTCTGGCTCCTTTGCCCGAAGACCTAGCCGATGCCCGCTTGGCGAAGCTGCTGGTTCCGGCACCCTATGTGGTGCCGGAGAAGAAGGCCACGAAGAAGGCCACGGGGGCTTGAAAAAGTGCCTGGCGCCAGGAGGTGTCGGGTTCATCATCCGACGGCTCCAAGGCGCATTCCTCCCGTGAAGACGAGGAGGAGGAAGAAGAGACCTCTCCCCCTCCAGTGGGGGGAGAGAAGAAAAGGAAGGTCGCCCTCACTGGGGAGGCCAAAGGGTCCAAGAAGGGGAAAACCCTTCCTCCGGACTACTCCACCGACGCCGACGACGGCGGAGAGGAGTGGCCGCACAGGGCCAAGCCCCTGGCGGAATCGTAAGTATCTGGATACCAGAGTAATTCATAGTATTCCTTTATTGCACAGCTTTCCCTTATGTCGAATATGATTATGCAGCCCACCCAAAGACCGGCTCTACGCATCGTCGAGTGGTTCACTGGACTCATCGGATGTGAATTCACTTCCGACGGCTACCTCCCCCCGCCCTACGGACGACGCCGATGTGTTGTCCCAGCAGGTTCCAAGCCAGGAGGAGGTGGTCCTGGAGGCGCCGCAAGGCGACCTCCCGGACTCCAGGAGTAAAGGGGATAAAACCCCCCAGGGCTCCAAGTCCGGCTCTAGGCCAGACACCGCTCCGGAACCTTCAAAGGTTCCAGAGTCCGGCGTGCGACCTCCTTCCAAGAGGAGCAAGCCCACCGTGCCGGTGATCCCCGTCCAACCGGAGGCGCCGGACAATCTGTTGGAGGTGCTCAAAGGCGCCTCCATCTACGAGGAGCACCGCACCATTATGAGTGCGGTGGTCCAGAAGGTTCGGTCCGCCAAGAGTGGACTGACTGAAGCTTGTGCTAGCCTTTTAACAGGCTTTGAGGTAAGTAAAGAATGTGTAAATAATATTACCGCATAGACAGTAGCCCCTGATGCTCTGTTTGGCGTTCGGGAAGAAAAGCCGAATAGAGGATCAAACAAAAGTCACAGGAGTCTAACAAAAAGGAGTCAATATGCGTGCGCAGGCTTCTCTGCTGGCGTCCGCCGCACTGACTGCGGAAGTGGACACGCTAAAGCAGAACCTCGAGCAGTCCGAGCAAGAGCTCGGGCGTGCCAAGAAGCAGCTCGAGGACAAGGAAGGTAAGAAATACCTTGTTTAAATATATATATATAAGGTGCAATTGCAAAAAATGACAGGATTATCGTGGCTATTGTAGGGGGCACGTCTGAGGTGGCGACCCTTAAGCAAGCGTTGCTCGAGGCCGAGAAGAGGACGGCCACGGAGCGCACCGATCGGGAGAAGTATGAGGCCCAGGTTGGCAAGGTGCGGCAAGAGCTCCAGGCTCTCATGAAAAAACATGAGAGTTGGAGCTTAACTCAAAGACGTGAGCGTCTGAGCTCACGGTGGCTATTAAAAATGCCAAGTCTGCCAAGGCCGAATCCCAGAAGACCCTCCAGGAGTTGGATGCGGTGAAAAAGATAGCGGCGGGTAAGGCATTCTTTATGCAAAGCAAACACATAAACGTGAGTTACTTGTTACTTACCTGAATCCGGAGCTCTCCAGGAGCGTTCGCAGATCTTCCCCGTAGCGTGTCCGATCCCGCCGCATTCTATCGAGCCGAGGAGGGAAGCTCGACAGAGAAGGTGTTCTGGTCTCAGTATGCTGAGGCCGGACACCCCGTGCCCCTGAGCGACCAGCTGAAGCAACTGGTCGAGCTCCACAAGGCGGCCGAACAGGCCATGAAGGGCCTCATAGTTTGGCTGTTGCCTGGAGAGGCTCTGCCTAGGAGCTATTTCGAGCTGGTGCGGCGGCTGGTGGGGGCCTGTCCAAGGCTCGAATTCATCAAGCGCTCCGTCTGGATTGAAGGTTCCTGTAGGGCCCTTGCCCGTGCTAAGGTGCACTGGGGCAAGCTGGATGCTGAGAAGCTTGTGAAGGACGGGCCACCACCGGGGAAAGAGCATCGCAAGCCCGAGAATTATTATAAGGATGTTCTGAAGGGTGCCTGCCTTATGGCGGATGAATGTTCCAGGGATGTAATTTTTGAGTAAAACTCGCTCGTTTTGTCCTGTGCGCTGAAAACTTGTTCATATGCGCTAAGCAATGCTGTTGGAATTTAAAATATTACCTTTTGTGCGGCTGTTTATCAATTCAGAGAGATGGCGAGTCGTCGGCTTCTGCCCCCGTGCCGCTAGTGCTGGGGTGTTCGGGGATAAACCTGAGCGCTCTTTTTCCCATGTTTGGGTCCTTCGAGGGAGGCGCTCAGCACAACGAACAAGGCAATCGGACTATAATGCGTGAACACTCTCACTTAGCCATAGAATTCTATAATTTTAAATTTTGGCGAAGCCCCTGGTATTCGGAAGACCAAGTTCGGGGCGCTATCCACGCCTTGGCCGGATAGAGCCGACTCCTCGCTCTAAGCAGCATAAGTCTTTAGGGACTCAAAAAACCTCTCGAACAGCGACCAGCTCTCGCTTCATCATGACAGTCAGTTTTAGCTTTCTCTACTGAGGTGCTCGACCCAGCTCAACTAGGGCACAATCGCAGTAGTTCTCCTAGTGCCACCTTAGCCGACATAGCGAAATGTAAGGCACCAAAACATAGGAGCCGGGCAAACCCAACTATTGACCCAAGACATGATTCGGAGCCGATGCATATAATGCTATAAGTTTGGGGTGCCGCACTTGTTAAAGTGTTTGGACTTCTCACACCATATTGAGGGGTACTAAAGCCCCTGGCGTATTTTGGCCGTACCAAAGTGTACGGGTGCAACATGTCGTTAAGGAACATATATTTGTAAAAAAGAGTAATGCAAAAAATAGACAAAAGCTATGCACTGTTTATTAAAAAGGGCTGCGATCAAAGCAGAATGATACAAATAATGCGATAAGCAAAAGGTTGGACTATTTAACATGTCCGTTCCAGGGGCAGGCTGCGGAATGGTATGCGAAACAGGTATACTGCTCGTGATAGAGACCACCTGGGAGTTCCGTAATGCGGCATGGCTTGTCTACTTCCCTGGTTCTTGCATCGTTTGTGCGGCAATTGAACTGCCGAACAGGCCTTCCAAAGAATGGAGTCCTGAAAGTAAGAGAAAATTGAAAAAATCGGCAGCCCCTGGTGCGGTTTCAGCCGTGTTTCGGGCGTGCCGTGATGGTGCCCCTCCCCCTGTACCCATGGTATTTCTAGAGCGTAGTTATGTACGCGAAGCACTGGCGTCGCATTTTTGCAAGGGCTGGGGTTGGGGCCGCATTGCTACGCCTGCTCGGAAAGTGCCAGGCAGTCTTGTTGTAGGTTACTCCGGGCACGCTTGACGGTGTCCGGACGTTTAATGGCCGGACTGGAGAACTGCCTGGAGAGGCTGCTTTGTACTTCCGCTGCAAGGGCCGCCGTGTGCTCCTCCGTTCGGAGGGAGCGTTCGGCGTTTCCATTGACCATAATTACTCCTTGAGGGCCTGGCATCTTGAGCTTAAGGTATGCATAGTGAGGTACTGCGTTGAACTTGGCGAATGCAGTTCACCCGAGCAGTGCGTGATAGCCACTGCGGAATGGGACTATGTCGAAGATTAACTCCTCGCTTCGGAAATTATCCGAAGATCCGAAGACCACTTCAAGTGTGATTGAGCCTATACAGTTGGCCTCTACACCTGGTATTACGGCTTTAAAGGTCGTTTTGGTGGGCTTAATCCTCGAGGGATCTATGCCCATTTTCCGCACTGTATCCTGGTAAAGCAGGTTCAGGCTGTTGCCACCATCCATAAGGACTCTAGTGAGATGAAATCCATCAATAATTGGGTCTAGAACCAATGCGGCGAATCCGCCATGACGGGTGCTAGTGGGATGGTCCCTTCGATCAAAGGTGATTGGGCAGGAGGACCATGGGTTGAACTTTGGGGCGACTAGCTCTACCGCGTATACGTCCCTTAACGCGCGCTTCCGCTCCCTCTTGGGGATGTGGGTTGCGTATATCATGTTCACCGTCCGCACTTGTGGGGGAAAACCCTTCTGTCCACTATTGTTCGGCGGCCGGGGCTCTTCGTCGTCATTGCTATGCAGCCCCTTGTCGGTATTTTCGGCATTTAACTTGCCTGCCTGCTTGAACACCCAACAATCCCTGTTGGTCTGATTGGCCGGCTTTTTGGGGGTGCCATGTATCTGGCACAATCGGTCGAGTATTCGGTCCAAACTGGACGGGCCCCTAGGATTTCTTTTGAATGGCTTTTTCCGCTGACCGAATTTATAGCCTCTGAATCCGGCATTAACTGCCATATCCTCAGCATTGTCGCCATTAATGCGGCGCTTCTGCTTGTTGTGACACGACCTGCCACTACTGTCCCTGGTATCCGAATTACCAGGGTTCTTGGTCATATTGTTGCTACGAGCAAGCCAGCTGTCTTCTCCCGCGCAAAAGCGGGTCATGAGTGTCGTGAATGCTGCCATAGATTTCGGCTTTTCCTGTCCAAGGTCCCGGGTGATGAAGCTATGTACCTAGGGTAGGGGCACGGACCCGTCCTAAAAAGCCCTTCCCGAGGACATCCCTAGAATGAGTCACCTTTCGAACGACTTGAAGGCATCCCACTCGACGGATTCAAGACACTCGACCAAAGAACTATCACTCGACCATGAAGCCAGCCACTCGACTGCCAGAAGACCTAAAGTCACTCCGCAGGCAAACGGTCAGCTATTAAGTAGTCTTTATGGTTATTATAACACTTTATTAGGGACGTTATCAGTAACGCCCAACCTTAAATGTACCTAAAACCCTGCATTACTGAGGGCAGGAGGGGGCCGGCGAACTCTATATAAGCCACCCCCCTCCTCAGTATGAAGGGTTCGCACCCTTGTTATCTACACACGCATAATCCAATCGACCGCCTCCGGGCACCGAGACGTAGGGCTGTTACTTCCTTTGAGAAGGGCCTGAACTCGTAAACCCTACGTGCTTACAACTTCCCAATAGCTAAGATCTAGCCTCTCTGTACACACACCCCCTACATCACTGTCAGACTTAGAACCACGACAGTTGGCGCCCACCGTGGGGCATTAGTCTTAGCGCCTAATTGGAGAAGTTGCGATTTTTCCGATCCATTTGATCATGGTTTCCTGTGGAGTTTTGGTAGAGGGCCGCGAGATCCGTCTCAGCGCGCTCACCTTCATCGCCGACGACTCCGCCTGGCTCTAGGAGGCGCCGCTCGACATCGAAGCGCTCCCCGTCCGCGGTGCGACGCACTTCCGCGCGTGCATTTGTGGCGTCCTCCTGCGGCAGCCGTCGACCCAATATCGGTCGGCCCCCGTGTCGTCTCCCCACCCTGTCTCCCACCAGCGCAAGCGCTCAGGTCGGTCGAGACTCCAGCGGTGGGTGAGGCACGCCGTGGCCCGCTAGTCGGCGGCCCCACAAGTCGCGGCAATCGAGCCTGACGAATCCCTCTGCGACCTGTTCGACCTGTCGAGTGGCTCCGCGGAGACCGCATCCGAGTGCGATAGCAGCGACCCTTTGGCTGAGGTTCTGGCGGTCGAGGGGACACACAGTCCTCCCGGATTCCATCGCGCTGATGGTGGTGCGGATAGAGGCGACCCGTCGCATCCCCACGACGAGTACCTCCCCGAACCTCTCACGTCATTGCAGCGAGAGGAGCTTCGCCGCCGGAACATGGACGCGCTCCACACTCCTATTGTTGGAGAAACCCCCGAGGCCCGGGCCTTGGAGGACGCGCGCTTGGCTAACCTGGCCGAGCGCACTCGGCTGGAAAATCTACAGCGAATACTCGATGAGCAAGCGCGTCAGCGAGCTCCTGAGTCCAGTCGACGACAGCAAGCTCCTGAATCCAGTCGACGTCAGCTCTTCCCGCTGCCGCAGGTGTACCGAACTCCAGTTCAGAATTTGTCCGCCGCGGCCCGTATAGCGGAGTCAATTCAGCCTTCCCAGTCGGAGGCTGGCAGGGGCTTGTTGCAGATCAGAGCGTTGCTCCGAGCGGCAGGAAATCAGAATTCTACCGTCTCTCAGTCACGGAACAGGATCCACAGTCGATCCGTTGCAACAGAAACAGTCCAGTCGGCTCACAGCCCGACATCGCCCCCGAGGCGTGAGGGACGTGGGGACCGGCACGATCAGTATAGGAGAAATGAGCACTATGATCACCGACCCGACCGCGACGATCGATGTCGAGTGCCATCCCCTCCCCCGAGGAGTGGGTCATATGCGCCTCGACATCGAGATGACAGGCGCCCCCATAATGTTGGGCAGAGGGTTCCAGTCGACCCCAGGGACCCAGGCTTTGACGCGAGATCCATCCTCGTTCAAGGTTTTGTGGACAGGAACAGGGCTCATCGAGAGGGCCACAACAGAGATGCGCCCGCCGGCAGCAGGGCACATGCTTCGGGGCCAGAATGTTTCAGTCGAGCCATCAGGGTCGCGGTGATTCCTCCCAACTTCAGGCTGGCGACTGGAGTCAGCAAGTTCACCGGTGAATCCAAGCCCGACACATGGCTCGAAGATTACCAAGTGGCTGTGCAGATTGGCGGTGGCAATGATGAGGTGGCCATGAAGCATTTGCCTCTCATGTTAGAAGGCTCAGCCAGAGCGTGGCTGAATCAGTTAGCACCCAGCAGCATTTACACTTGGGAGGACCTCGCCCGAGTGTTTATCACAACCTTCGAAGGAACATGCAAGCGACCCGCAGGCCTTACAGAGTTGCGGTCTTGCGTACAGAAGCCGAATGAAACACTGAGGGAATACATCCAGAGGTGGATCACACTGCACCACTCGGTTGAGAATGTGCCAGACCATCAGGCAGTTTGCGCTTTCAAGGAAGGCGTCAAATACAGAGAGTTGAATCTGAAGTTCGGTCGAATTGGAGAGATGTCTCTGAATCGGATGATGGAGATTGCCACCAAGTACGCTAATGGTGAAGACAAAGACCGACTCTGAAGTGGCAAACTCAAATCAGTCGCCCAAGAAGCCAGAGGAAACTCCAGTCGGAAGCAGAAGTGGAAGGCCGAGCCAGCCGCCCTTGGGGAGGCCCTGGCCGTGGCCCAGGGAAACTTCAAGGGGAAACCCAAGGGCACCTGGAAGCCCAAGAAAGTTAAGGATCGGGATGGGAATGATGTTTTGGACCTGCCATGTCACATCCACACCAAGAAAGATGAAGAGGGTAATTTTATTTTCCCAAAACATACCACTCGACAGTGCCGGCTCTTGATCCAGCAGTTTCAGGGCAAGCAGCCCAAAGATAAGGAAAAGGAGCCAGACAGAGTTGAGGACAAGGATGATAGTGACGATGGATACCCCCAAGTCAATTCCACCTTGATGATTTTTGCTGATGTCGAAAGCAAAAGTCGACTGAAAGTCATTAACCATGAGGTGAACATGGTTGCTCCGGCAACACCCAGTTACCTGAAGTGGTCTCAGACCGCCATCACATTCGACCTGTTTGATCACCCGACGCACATTGCCACCCCAGGGAGGCAAGCTTTGGTGGTCGACCCAGTTGTCGAAGGCACTCGATTGACCAAAGTCCTGATGGATGGCGGCAGTGGCCTGAACATACTGTATGCTGAAACTTTGAAAGGAATGGGCATTCCGATGTCCAGACTCAGTACCAGTAACATGAGCTTCCACGGAGTCATTCCTGGGAGGAAAGCCGAGTCACTCGGCCAGATTGCTCTTGATGTGGTTTTTGGTGATTCAAAGAATTACCGCAAGGAAAAGTTGACATTTGAGGTTGTGGACTTCCAGAGTGCTTATCACGCCATTTTGGGCAGGCCAGCTTACGCACGCTTCATGGCTCGACCATGTTACGTGTATCTTAAATTGAAGATGCCTGGCCCCAAGGGTGTGATCACTGTTACGGGCAACCGAAAGAAAGCAGAAGAATGTTTTTAGAAGGGATCAAAGATCGCTGATGCTCAGATGGCAGTGGTCGAGCTGAAAGAGTACCAAAAGACTGCTGATCCGAGTGAATTGCTACGAGCTAAGAAGCCTGCCTCTGAGTCAGCTTTTCAGTCGGCTGGTGAAACAAAGACAGTCCACATTCACCCGACCGACCCCGACGCTGCTCCGACTCACATCTCGACGACGCTCGACTCCAAATAGGAAGAAGCGCTCATCCAGCTCCTCCGTGAGAACTGGGACATCTTCACATGGAAACCCTCTGACATGCCTGGAGTTCCCAGGAGGCTGGCTGAGCACCGTCTGCGATTCGACCCAAAATTCAAGCCCGTGAAGGAACATCTTCGACGGTCCGCCGTCCAGAAGAAGCAAGCCATTGGCGAGGAGGTCGCTCGGCTCTTAGCAGCTGAGTTCATCCGAGAGATTTACCACTCCGAGTGGCTCGCCAATGTCGTCATGGTCCCCAAGAAGGACAAGTCACTCCGCATGTGCATTGATTTCAAACATATCAATCGGGGCTGCCCGAAAGATCATTTTCCTCTCCCTCGCATCGACCAAATAGTCAACTCAACTGCGGGGTGTGAGAGATTGTCTTTTCTAGATGCCTATTCCGGGTACCATCAGATCCGTCTGTATGGGCCCGACGGGATCAAAACAGCTTTCATCACTCCATTCGGATGCTTCTGTTACGTCACCATGCCATTCGGCCTCAAGAACGCCGGAGCCACATTCATGAGAATGATTCAGAAGTGTTTACTCACTCAAATCAGTCGGAATGTGGAGGCATACATGGATGATATTGTGGTCAAGTCCCGGAAAGGTTCCGACCTACGGGCTGACCTTGCTGAAACCTTTGCCAACCTCAGGAGGTACGATATCAAGCTCAATCCATCAAAGTGCACTTTCGGGGTTCCAGGTGGAAAGTTACTCGGTTTTCTCGTTTCCGAACAGGGGATCGATGCCAATCCTGAAAAAATTGGCACCATACTCCGGATGAAGCGTCCTGTATGCGTGCACGATGTCCAAAAGCTTACAGGCTGCTTGGCCGCTTTAAGTCGATTTATTTTTCGACTCGGTGAAAAGGTGTTGCCTCTTTACCGACTGATGAAGAAGTCTGACAAGTTCGCGTGGACTCCAGAAGCTGATGCAGCGTTTGCAGAGCTCAAAGCTCTGCTCTCCACCCAGCCGGTGCTTGCTGCCCCAATCAGCAAAGAGCCTCTGCTGCTTTACATTGCAGCCACACGACAAGTTGCCAGTACAGTACTTATGGTCGAGCGGGAAGAGGAAGGAAAGGCCTTCAAAGTTCAACGCCCAGTATATTATGTGTCTGAAGTTTTGACCCCTTCAAAACAAAGATACCCTCACTACCAGAAGCTTGTATATGGGATTTATATGACCACGAAGAAAGTTGCACATTACTTCTCTGACCACTCCATTACAGTCGTCAGCGATGCCCCACTATCAGAGATCCTGCATAACAGAGACGCAACTGGTCGAGTGGCCAAGTGGGCGATTGAACTCCTTCCCTTAGATATCAAGTTTGAAGCAAAGAAGGCTATCAAGTCCCAAGCAATCGCAGATTTCATCGCCGAGTGGATTGAACAGCAACTTCCGACTCAAGTTCACTCGGAGCACTGGACCATGTTCTTCGATGGATCCAAGATGCTGAATGGTTCGGGCGCGGGGGTAGTCCTAGTCTCCCCCCGAGGAGATAAGCTCAGATATGTTCTCCAGATTCACTTTGATTCCTCCAATAACGAAGCAGAGTATGAAGCACTTTTGTATGGGTTGCGCATGGCCATTTCACTCGGCGTCCGTCGCCTCATGGTCTATGGCGACTCAGATTTGGTGGTTAATCAAGTGATGAAGGAGTGGGACGTCAGGAGTCCAGCAATGACTGGGTATTGCAATGTAGTGCGAAAGCTAGAAAAGAAATTCGAGGGGTTAGAGCTTCATCACATCCCCCAACTGAAAAATCAGGCAGCTGACGATTTGGCAAAGATAGGCTCCAAGAGAGAAGCCATTCCCAGCAACGTGTTCTTGGAACACATTCACTCGCCGTCAGTCCAAGAGGATCCGACTGAAGTTGAAGTACCTGCAGTGGTCGACCTAATCATGGAAGTCTTGGCAATCACCCCTGACTGGACGATACCGTACATCGCGTATATCCTAAGGAAAGAACTCCCGGAAGATGAGGCAGAGGCTCGACGGATCGTCCGCCGATCCAAGGCCTTCACAGTCATAAAGGGACAGCTGTATAGAGAGAGCGCGACTGGAGTCGGTCAGAAATGCATAACACCAGAAGAGGGTCCGATAATCCTTAATGATATCCACTCGGGGACCTGTGGTCACCATGCGTCCTCTCGGACTATTGTGGCTAAAGCATACTGAGCTGGATTTTACTGGCCAAGAGCAAATGAGATGGCAAAAGAGATAGTCGACAAGTGTGGAGGGTGCCAGTTCTACTCCAACATGTCAGACAAGCCTGCATCAGCCCTGAAGACCATTCCACTCGTCTGGCCCTTTGCCGTTTGGGGACTGGACATGGTTGGTCCACTAAGAACGGGCAGGAGTGGATTCACTCATGTGCTTGTGGCAGTCGACAAATTTACCAAATGGATCGAAGCTAAGCCCATCAAGAATCTCGATGCTTGCACTGCTATCAGTTTCGTCAGAGGGTTAACATTCAGATATGGAGTCCCACATAGCATCATCACTGACAACGGGTCAAACTTTGATTCGGACAAGTTCAGAGCTTTTTGCGCCTCTCAAGGCACACGAGTCGACTACGCATCGGTCGCCCATCCCCAGTCGAATGGACAAGCTGAGAGAGCAAATGGTCTGATTCTCAAAGGACTAAAGCCTCGACTGATGCACGATCTCGAGCACGCGGCAGGCGCTTGGGTCGACGAGCTTCCATCAGTTCTGTGGGGATTAAGGACCACCCCTAACCGGTCGACTGGAAGAACTCCATTCTTTCTGGTTTATGGAGCCGAAGCAGTCCTGCCGAGTGATCTTCTTCATAATGCACCCCGAGTCGAACTTTACACCGAAGATGAAGCAGAACAGGCCCGGCAAGACGCAGTCGACCTCTTAGAAGAAGAGAGGGAGATGGCCATGATCAGATCGACCATTTATCAGCAAGACTTGCGCCATTTTCACGCTCGGAATGTGAAGAGTCGATCCTTCCAAGAAGGAGATCTGGTCCTCCGAGTGGATCAACAGAAACCACATAAGCTTGCTCCTACTTGGGAAGGCCCCTTCATAGTCACCAGAGTCCTCCACAATGGAGCGTACCACCTCTACAATGTTGATCGCCAGATCGACGAGCCACGAGCTTGGAACGCGGAACTGCTCCGCCCCTTTTATACCTGAGCTCTCCCTTAGATGAGATGTAATAAGGCAAAATTTTCTACAATTCATTTTTATCAAAGACAAGAGTGTTCCAATAATTGCTGTCACTTTGTTTGCATACAAAACCCCCCAGTGGGTAGCTTGGCTGCGAACCCGTTTCGCCTAAGTTTGAAAAAATCCTACCAAGTGGAGAGCAAACCTCCCACTCGGGGGCTTAGCTGCAGTCCAGTACTCGCCTAAGTTCTCCCATTCGGAAGCTTAGCTGCAGTCGAGCACTCGCCTAAGTTTGAAAAAATCCTACCGAGTGGAGAGCAAACCTCCCACTCGGGGGCTTAGCTGCAGTCCAGTACTCACCTAAGTTCTCCCATTCAGAAGCTTAGCTGCAGTCGAGCACTCGCCTAAGTTTGAAAAAATCCTACCGAGTGGAGAGCAAACCTCCCACTCGGGGCTTAGCTGCAGTCCAGTACTCGCCTAAGTTCTCCCATTCGGAAGCTTAGCTGCAGTCGAGCACTGGCCTAAGTTTGAAAAAATCCTACCGAGTGGAGAGCAAACCTCCCACTCGGGGGCTTAGCTGCAGTCCAGTACTCGCCTAAGTTCTCCCATTCGGAAGCTTAGCTGCAGTCGAGCACTCGCCTAAGTTTGAAAAAATCCTACCGAGTGGAGAGTAAACCTCCCACTCGGGGGCTTAGCTACAGTCCAGTACTCACCTAAGTTCTCCCACTCGGAAGCTTAGCTGCAGTCGAGCACTCGCCTAAGTTTGAAAAAATCCTACCGAGTGGAGAGCAAACCTCCCACTCGGGGGCTTAGCTGCAGTCCAATACACGCCTAAGTTCTCCCATTCGGAAGCTTAGCTGCAGTCGAGCACTCGCCTAAGTTTGAAAAAATCCTACCGAGTGGAGAGCAATCCTCCCGCTCGGGGGCTTAGCTGCAGTCCAGTACTCGCCTAAGTTCTCCCACTCGGAAGCTTAGCTGCAGTCGAGCACTCGCCTAAGTTTGAAAAAACCCTACCGAGTGGAGAGCAATCCTCCCACTCGGGGGCTTAGCTGTAGTCCGGTACTCGCCTAAGCTCTCTCGCTAAGAGGCTTAGCTGCAGTCCAATACTCGCCTAAGTTTGAAGAAAATCCTACCGAGTGGAGAGCAGTCCTCCCACTCGGAGGCTTAGCTGCGGTCCGGCACTCGTCTAAATACAGGACTCGACCCAATCCGCAAGAAGTTATGCCGCGAATACAAAGAATACTCCGAGTAAAGATCAAAGTTCCACACGACAGGTCAAAACCGCGAAGAGATTCAGCAAGAAATCAAGTTCGGATAAAGCCTAAAAGGTCCCAGACCTCAGATCAAAGTACTTGAGCCCTCGGCTCGGCAGAGTTTAAACGGTTACAAATCCACTCGGCATTCCGAGGCAAATTTAAGGAGAAGCATAAAAGTTTTTCATTCCTCAGGTGGAGGACTGGCAGGGGCGACGAACTCATCCAAGTCGATTCCGTCCGCAATACGGGTGGCGGCAGCAATAAAGGTCTCCATGAAGTCTTGAAAGTTGTGCCTCTTGGTATTGGCAACTTGGATGGCGGCCAGCTTCTCTTCTCGCGCCTCCTTGCAATGGACGCGGACTAGAGACAGAGCCACATCAGCGCCGCACCGAGCAGAAGACTTCTTCCACTCCTGCACTCGGTCAGGGATTCCGTCAAGTCGAGTCATCAGAGACTCGAGGTCGTTCTGGAGCGTAGACTCTGGCCAAAGTGTCGGGTCGATCCGTGACATGGCAACCTTCAGCCGAGCCAAGTAATCCACGACGCCGTCAATACGAGATTCCAGTCGGAGCAGATTCATGGCAGCGTCGTCATTCACCGAAGAGTTGATTGGATCCAAACCCGTTTCAATCCGCCCAGTCTCCTCCTCAAAGTTCTGGCAAAACTCTGCATACAGGATCCAAGGATAAGTTAATTTTCATAGATTGAGTCGACACAAAAATAAAACCAGTCGGAATTGAATGTGCACCTTCAAGCTTGATGTACAACTTCTTGGCGAGGCTCCTCAAGTAGCTCTCCAGGTCGTCCCTCCTGCGAGCGATGCCTTCCATCTTCTCGTTCAGGGAGAGGTTCTCCTTCTTCCAACGTGTGCACTCCCTGTTGGCTTCATTCAGAGCGGTCTTCAGCCTGGTATTCTCTTCTTCTAATTGGCCGACCGAAGCCAACTTCTGTTCAGCCAGAGCAATCTTGTCGTCAGCCTCCTTGTGGGCAGCAGCCAAGTCCCGATCCTTCTTCGCCAGGGCCTCGCTCAGTTCTCCTGCAAAGGAAACGATGATTGGTTCGGAAACAGCAGAAGGGTACTCAAGCCTAAAAACAAAACCAGTCGACAGTTGGCGCCGTCTTACCAGCAACGCCGTCTCTGACCTTCTGCAGCTCTGTTCTGGCCAGCTCCAGATCAAGGTTCAGTTGAATCTGCTGCTTCTCCAACTCAGTATAGCGAGATGCAAGTTCGCAGGATTTCTGCAAAAGGAAAAATCAGTCGATAGACATCCAAGATAAGTTGCTTCCGAGTAACTGAGAGAAAAAGATGACGTTTCTAAGACCACAGCCGAATCAAAAACATTCGACAGTAGTCTCGGGGACTACACCCAGTGGGTGCACTCAGCGTGCCCCCACTGGTTCAAAAAAAAGAGAGAGAAAGTCGACTGTCCGCAGTTGACCGGATACAGCTCCATTCAACGTGGCCTGACCAGACCAAGAAAAGAAATACAGATACAGAAACACAATATAAAGACTACAGTCGACTGCCAGCAGTCCACCGTAGTCTCGGGGACTACACCTAGTGGGTGCACTCAGTGTGCCCCCACTCGTCCAAGAATGGGTAAACACACCTAGTGGGTGTACAGATACAAAAGATCTTCAAAAAAAAGGAGAGACTCTTCAAACGATCAAGTGTCGAGTCGACTGACCTGGATGTTGCTCTGAAGAGCCGAACTCGCGTCGTAGGCTACTTGGCTGGCCTCCCGAGCCATCTTCACCTGCTCCATCATGACCCCCGCCTGGCGTATAGCCTCCTTTGCAGCAGCCACTTCGTCCTCAGGGACGGGGTACGCAGCAAAAAGCGAAGTTGGATCTGCAGTCGACACCGAAGGCCGCGCACTCGACAGAGGGTTGGCAAAAGTCACAGAAGCCCGAGGGGCGTCGCCACCATCCCGAGCCATGGTCTCAGGCGCCGGAGTAGGCTGGGGAGTCCTGTCAGCCGAGGACCTCTTGTTCCTCCTCATCCTCACCGATTCGTTGTCGTCGTCATCCGGGAGGTCGATAACATGAGGAGGGGCTGCAAAGGAAACTTTCAATCGACCAGAATTGCAAGAAATGACCAGTCGACTCAAAAACAGGACGTCGGTAATCGTACCAGGGTTGGAGGTAACAGCGTCCCCCATCTCTTGGTCGTCGTCCTTGGCAGAGACCTCAGAGGTAGCAGCGCTGCAAATCTCGAAAAGTCAATCAGTTGGCTCAATGAATCGACCAAGGATCCATCCATGGTCGACGAAGGAAAACAAGCTTTATTACCCGGAAATGGTAGGGACGGCTATATTCATCTTGGGCAGAGCCTTGGGCGGCTTGGACAGCGTCGTGCGTGGTTGCTTGGAGACCTTCCCAGTCGGTGTTGGAGAAGAAGTCCGAGGGTGTTTTGACGACGGCCCAACGGAGGCAGTCGCCTTGCCACGTTCCTGCGCCGGGTCGTGTGCGAGCTTGGATCGCCTCTCCGGGCGGGGGGGTTCGACCTCCTCCTCCTCCTCTTTGCTGGAGAAGATGTCATCGCCTCCCTCTCCTTCACCATCAGACTCCCACTCGCCTTGGTCATCCCCGCTCTCGCCTCCGCTCCCTTCCCCTTCCTCAGTCGACCCCTATGCCCCGTTGGGCGTCGAGTACATCTCAGTGGTCGCCTGGAAAACAGCAGACAAAATGAAAGTCAATCGACCTACTCAAAAGAAGACCAACGCAGAAAACGAAGATTTCAGTCGGGAGCATAAAGACATACCTGGTCAACCTCGTACGAATTGTCGAGTGGAATAACCCTCCTGGCTCCTCGGGGGTTGTCTCTGTTCCCCGTGATGCTCGACAACCACCCCTCCAACATCTCATAGGTGACCTCCTCCGGGTGGATCCGAGTGGTGTCCTCGAGGCCGGAGTACAGCCACATCGGGTGGTCACGAGCCTGGAGCGGTTGGATTCGCCTCTTGACGAAGACTTCCAGCAGATCCATTCCCGTCACACCCTCACGGACAAGCTCAACCACTCGACCCGCCAGCACCTTGACCTGGGCTTTTTCTTCCGGCGTCACCTTCAGAGAAGCAGGTTTTCCGGCTCGGTCGAGAGAGAAAGACAGGAGACCAGTCGACTGCCCTGGGGTCGCCTGGTCCTGGCAGTAGAACCAAGTTGCCTGCCAACCTCGGACCGACTCCGGGAAAGTGATGGATGGGAAACAGCTCTTCCCCCTTGTTTGGATCGCCAAGCCCCCACACAACTGGATCACTTGCGTCCTCTCATCACTCGACTTGGCCTTCTTGACCGACTGAGAGCTACAAGTAAAAATGTGCTTGAAAAGCCCCCAATGTGGGCGGCAACCCAGGAACGCCTCACACATGGAAATGAGAGCAGCGAGGTAGATAATGGAGTTTGGAGTAAAGTGATGGAGCTGCACTCCGAAGAAGTTCAAGAAATTTCGGAAGAAAGGATGGGGCGGCAGAGAAAGCCCTCGGTCGATGTGAGTGGCCAGGAGCACGCACTCACCGTCACGAGGTTGAGGTTCGATCTCTCCCCCCGGAAGACGTGTGGCTTTGTGGGGAATGGCTCCCCCCTCGACCATGTCATCGAGATCCTCCTGCCGGAGCACCGACGGCATCCAGTCGCCCTGGATCCAACCTTTGGGTAGGGCCGTCCTAGAGGAAGATCCGCCACGAGCAGACCTCTTCCCCTTCCCCGCCGCCGCCGCCTTCTTCGCGCGCTCCAGAGCGGTCGTCTTGCCCTTCACCATCGTCACCGGCGAAATCTCGAACAGGTTTGCGGTGGTAGGGCGAGAGCGGAGGTAGCGGAGGAGGTTGCGAAGAAAGAGAGGAAGAAGGAGAAGAGAGGAGTACGCGCACTATTGGGGAACTCCGAGCCGGCAACTTATAAGGGACCGCTTCCGAGTGGCTGACTGGTAGGCCCAGGCTATCCAGTCAAATCCTGCAGCAGGCACGCGTGCAGTACGTGGCGAAAAAGGCGACGCGGAGATCGAGGAGCCTCCGCATTGTCACTTCCGATTACTGCAGCCGCCCCCGTCCCGCGCGCTTCCCAAAAAATCCGAATCCCGTGATATCCGCTGGCTGCAGAACAACTTGTCAAAACAGAAAACCCCGCACGCACCGGCGCTCGGTACATCACAGGTAAAGAAATCCACTCGACGAAAGGCCTGGAATGGATCAAGGCGACTGAAAGAGGTTGATGACGTCATCCGTGACGGTCGACCCAGAACGAGGCACTCATATAATCCGAAGAACCAGTCGGAAAGGTCGCCAACCCTTTCCCACTCTAACCTCGATCCATTCGGGGGCTAATGATGAAGCTATGTACCTAGGGTAGGGGCACGGACCCGTCCTAAAAAGCCCTTCCTGAGGACATCCCTAGAATGAGTCACCTTTCGAACGACTTGAAGGCATCCCACTCGACGGATTCAAGACACTCGACCAAAGAACTATCACTCAACCATGAAGCCAGCCACTCGACTGCCAGAAGACCTAAAGTCACTCCGCAGGAAAACGGTCGGCTATTAAGTAGTCTTTATGGTTATTATAACACTTTATTAGGGACGTTATCAGTAACGCCCAACCTTAAATGTACCTAAAACCCTGCATTACTGAGGGCGGGAGGGGCCGGCGAACTCTATATAAGCCACCCCCCTCCTCAGTATGAAGGGTTCGCACCCTTGTTATCTACACACGCATAATCCAATCGACCGCCTCCGGGCACCGAGACGTAGGGCTGTTACTTCCTTCGAGAAGGGCCTGAACTCGTAAACCCTGCGTGCTTACAACTTCCCAATAGCTAAGATCTAGCCTCTCCGTACACACCCCCCTACATCACTGTCAGACTTAGAACCACGACACCGGGCAAGCCACTCGTCACGGATATTGTGCTTGAAGGCTGCTAGGGCCTCTGCGTCCGGACAGTCGACTATTTGATTTTTCTTTGTTAGGAACCGTGTCCAGAATTGCCTGGCCGATTCCTCTGGCTGCTGAATTACGTGGCTTAGGTCATCGGCGTCTGGTGGTCGCACATAAGTTCCCTGGAAATTGTCAAGGAATGCGGCTTCCAGGTCCTCCCAACTACTGATTGATCCTGCTGGCAAGCTATTAAGCCAATGCCGAGCTGGTCCTTTAAGCTTGAGTGGGAGGTATTTGATGGCGTGGAGATCATCGCCGCAGGCCATGTGGATATGAAGGAGATAATCCTCGATCCATACTGCAGGATCTGTTGTGCCATCATATGATTCGATGTTTACGGGTTTGAAACCCTCGGGGATTTGATGATCCATTACTTCGTCTGTGAAGCATAGTGGGTGTGCGGCGCCTCTGTACTGGGCTATATCACGACATAGCTCCAATGAGCTTTGTCTACTGTGTTCGGCCCTGCTGGATTTGTGTCCGGCGTGACGGTTACCGTCTCGAGTCGTGGGGCGCCCATGCGATCCGTAGATCGATCTTGTTTGCCTTGCCTTGTCCTCCAACATATCTCGCAGGTCTGGCGCATTTTCCCGTGCCTTGGTACGGGGTGCGGCTTGAGTGGAGGGCCGAGAGGCCTCTCTGTCGCGGCCATGAGGTGGCCGGTCGGCCGTATCAAGTGTTGGTGATGTAGGTTTAAGTGTTTCCTCCTCTAATCGGGGTAGCAACCTGCGCTTTGGGTAGCTCTTGGAGGGGCGTTCGAGTTTATGCTCTTCGGCCGCAAGGACTTCATTCCATCTGTCGACTAGCAAATCTTGATCAGCTCTAAGCTGTTGCTGTTTTTTCTTGAGGCTTCATGCCGTGGCCATAAGCCTGCGTTGAAAATGCTCTTGCTCGACGGGATCCTCTGGCACAACAAATTTGTCATCGTCGAGGCTTGCCTCGTCTTCGGAGGGAGGCATATAATTATCGTCCTCGACCTCTCTGTCTACCGCTCTCTCATGAGGGCTGGCTTCTCCATCCTCCTGTGCTGAATCTTGCTGGAGGGGGTTTTCTTCGGCACTCTGCAGAGTATTATTATCTCCCGTGCTAGAATCACCGTATTTGCTTTGGCGGGATTTTGAGCGGCGCCGCTGACACCGGCGCTTAGGCTGTTTCTTGGAGGGGTCATCCTCCGATGTTCCATCGCCATCTCCTTCTTTTGGGGTGTCCACCATGTATATGTCATATGACGAGGTGGCTTTCCAGGGCCCAATAGGCGCTGGTTCTTCATCGTCTCCTGCATCGGCGTCCATACCGTCGATGTCTTCGGAGTCGAAGTCGAGCATGTCGGTTAAATCGTCGACAGTGGCTACAAAGTGGGTGGTGGGTGGGCTTTGAATTTCTTCATCGTCCGTATCCCAACCTTGCTGACCGTAGTTCGGCCAGGGCTCTCTTGATAAAGAGAGAGACTTTAGTGTCTTCAAAATATCGCCGAAAGGCGAGTGCTGAAAGATGTCCGCGGCAGTAAACTCCATGATCGGCGCCCAATCGGATTCGATCGGCAGGGGCGCGGAGGGTTCGGAGTCCGGAGAGGAGTCCGGCTCCTTGGAGTCACGAGTCTCGCGGAGTGCGGGGCTGGTGTTCGGCTCGATCGCTGTTGGGATCACAGCCCCCGAGGCGGCGTCCAACCACCCATCCTCGATCAGCGCAGTTGGCTCCGAATTAAGGGTCAAAGCGGATGCGGGTGCGGCCTCCAGGGCACTGTTCGGCGGCAGAGCTAGATCATGCTCGTCGTGACAGTGCGGCACGCTCGGCAGTGGCTCGAATCCGTCAAAGATCAAGTCCCCGCGGATGTCAGCCCGTGTAGTTTAAACTTCCAAATCTGACCTGACGGCCAGGGGCATAGCTTTCGATCTGCTCCAGATGGCCAAGTGAATTGGCCCGCAGTGCGAAGCCACCGAAGACGAAGATTTGTCCGGGGAGGAAGGTCTCACCCTGGACTGCATTGCTATTGATGATTGTAGGAGCCATCAAGCCTAACGGCGACGGCACAGAGGAACTCTCAATGAAAGCACCAATGTCGGTGTCAAAACCGGCGGATCTCGGGTAGGGGGTCCCAAACTGTGCGTCTAGGCTGGATGGTAACAGGAGGCAAGGGACACGAAGTTTTACCCAGGTTCGGGCCCTCTTGATGGAGGTAAAACCCTACGTCCTGCTTGATTAATATTGATGATATGGGTAGTACAAGAGTAGATCTACCACGAGATCGGAGAGGCTAAACCCTAGAAGCTAGCCTATGGTATGATTGTTGTTCTGTATGTTGTCCTATGGACTAAAACCCTCCAGTTTATATAGACACCGGAGAGGGTTAGGGTTACAAAGTCGGTTACAATGGTAGGAGATCTACATATCCGTATCGCCAAGCTTGCCTTCCACGCCAAGGAAAGTCCCTTCCGGACACGGGACGAAGTCTTCAATCTTGTATCTTCATAGTCCAGGAGTCCGGCTGAAGGTATAGTCCGGCCATCCGGACACCCCCTAATCCAAGACTCCCTCAACGGGGGAGGGCAAAAGGATTAGCCGGACAAGCCTTGTTCAGATCGGTGTAATCCACACACATACGCCAGGTGCTGTTCTTTTTTAGTACCAGCACCAGGTTGGCTAACCACTCTGGGTGAAAGACTTCCACAATGAACCCGGCCACCAAGATCCGGGCCACCTCTTCTCCAATGGCCTTGCGCCTTTCTTCATTGAACCGTCGGAGAAACTGTCTGACAGGTTTAAACTTTGGATCAATATTGAGAGTGTGCTCAGCGAGTTCCCTCGGGACACCCGGCATGTCTGAAGGTTTCCATGCAAAGATGTCCCGGTTCTCACGGATGAACTCGATGAGCGCGCTTTCCTATTTTGGATCCAAGTTTGCATTGATGATGAACTGCTTGGATGAGTCGCCAGGCACAAAGTCAACTATCTTGGTGTCATCAGCTGATTTGGACTTCAGCAATGGCTCATACTCTGTTGTTGGTTTCTTTAATGACGTCATGTATGCCGGGTCAACATGATCCTTGTAAAACTTTAACTCCTCTGTTGCACAAACAGACCCAGGATAGGAAGCATCACCTTCTTCACACTCCAAAGCTATTTTCCGGCTCCCATGTACTGTGATGGTGCCCTTATAGCCCGGCATCTTGAGATGCAAATATACATAACATGGCCGAGCCATGAACTTGGCATAAGACGGCCGTCCAAACAGAGCATGGTATGGGCTTTTGATTTTTACCACCTAAAAGGTTGATTTTTCTACTCTGGAATCATACTCATCCCCAAAGGCTACTTCCAATTCAATCTTACCCACTGAGTACGCTGACTTTCCAAGAACCACACTGCGAAAAACAGTGTTGGATTGTTTAAGACTCTTATCAGTCAATCCCATCCGGCGGAACGTCTCATAGTAGAGGATGTTGATGTTGCTGCCTCCATCCATGAGTACCTTAGTGAATTTGTATCCACCAACCTGAGGCGCCACTACCAAAGCCAAGTGACCCAGATTATCGACCCGGGGTGGGTGATCCTCTCTGCTCCACACAATAGGCTGCTCTAACCAACATAAGTAACGTGGAATAGCCGGCTCAACGGCATTGACGGCCCTCTTGTGAAGCTTCTGGTCCCTCTTACATAAACTAGTGGTAAATACATGGTATTGCCCACTATTTAGTTGTTTTGGGTTGCTCTGATATCCGAACTATTGCTGCTGATGACCTTGGCCCGGTTGTGGATTATATCCTCCTTGGTTACCAGGATGGCCCTGACCGTGAAATCCTCCTCCACCTGAACCGGCACCCGGGCCTTGGAAACCGCCTCCACCTGAACCGTCGCCTGGGACGTGACCTCCATCAAACGCGTTTGAATTTTTAAACGCCTTCATGATCGTACAATCTTTCCACAGGTGGGTGGTTGGCTTCTCACGGGTGTCGTGTCTTAGACAAGGTTCATTCAATAATTGCTCAAGGGTGGGACCTGGCCCGCCCGACCAAGGGGGTTGTCTGCCCTTGCGCCGTTAATTTCCGCCCTGTGCATTAGTGTTAGCAACAAAATCATCAGCCTTGCATTTATTACCTCCTTGATTTGCCGGGTTATGCTGGTGACCCTTGTCGTTGCCATTCTTCTTTCCCTTCGCTGTCTTTTCTTCGTCAGACACCGGGTCTTTGGTACTATCGGAATCAGCATACTTGACGAGAGCCACCATCAACTGGACCATGTCATTATAGTCACGTTTGAGCCGCCCCAACTTCTGCTTCAGAGGTTCAAAACGGCAATTTTTCTCCAACATCAAGACTGCTGAGTCGGCATCCATTTTATCGGATGAATGTATTATCTCCTTGACCCGGCGCACCAAATGGGTTGTGGATTCACTGTCCTCTTGCTTGCAATTGGTCAGGTCCACAATCGACATAGGCTGCTTACACGTGTCTTTGAAGTTCTGGATGAACCGGGCCTTTAACTCCGCCCATGAACCGATAGAATTGGGCGGCAACCCCTTCGCCAAGTACGAGCTGTCCCATCCAACATCATGGTGAAATACTTGGCCATTGCTGCGTCGCTGACCTCCAACAACTCCATAGCCATCTCATAACTCTCAATCCAAGCCCCGAGCTGTAAGTCAGCCGTGTAATTAGGCACCTTACGAGGGCCCTTAAAATCCTTTGGCAAACGCTCATTACGTATGGCTGGCACCAAGCAAGGGACGCATCCAGTTCTTGTGGCCACTCCTGCTTCGACCGAGGTTGCTGGATAAGCTGGAAAAGTTTGATGAGCCACCTGATCTGCTGCCATTTGAACTGCTCATTCCGCCTCTTGTCGAATCCTCTCCTGATCCGCCAAGTTAAGGGCTCCAGCCCGCACCGGCTCATGCCTGTGTGGCCGGTTGTGGCGTTGAGCATTGTTTGACATGTCTGCGGATTCCATATGCCTACTGTAGCTCGGGCTCCGGCTTGGGAGAGGATTTGAATGGATCCGGTATCAACTGTAGGAGTACGCATCCTACTGTGCCAGAGTTGTTTGAAGAAGTTCTCTTACCCTCCGTGTTTCAACCGCCGCCGGTGAGTCACCTTCCATTGGGAGAGCCGCCAAATGAGCCAATGCTGCGATGAGGTTTTCCAAGGGGTTGGAGAAGTGACTCGGCGGTGTTGGTACGTAATGAGGCGGAGCGGTAATTATACGAGGTGGTTCCATGGCACGCGGCTGAACCGGTGCGCCGGGTGTTGTGATCCGGTGTGCCTCTGGCGGGTTGCTCCCCCCAGCCCCGGGTGTATGGAATAGGTTCCTGGATCAAGCATCGGAGGTAGACGTGACTGAGTTTTCTGATGCCTCCTCCTCATGACCTCGTTTGACGCGTTAAGATCCACCGAGAGCCAGAAGGTCTCTGCTTGAAGCTGTTGAGCACGAACATCCAAAGCCACCCGCTCTGCTGCCATCCTGACTTCCTCTGCGGCTAGATTTTCCTTAGCTTGCACCATCTCTTCACGTACGTGTGCCACCTCTGCGCCGTGTTGGGATTTATCCGTCGGCTCTACCACGGTGGTCAACAAAGTCATCAGTTTATCCATGAGGTCCATTAGAATCTGAGTCGGGGGGCGTGCGTGGTCTCCTGACCCGGCTGCAGCCGACCCGGTAGTTGTTGCTGCCGCTGCTGTAGAGTTCTGACCGGGATGTGTCCCTGCCATGAAGACTCTGGCCCAATTCGGTGGCTCAAGAGGGTCCGGAATACTGCTGCCATCGGAATAGCCCCCGAGCATGCCGTCCTGCAGCTGGTACAAAGAGTCTGTCTCGCCCGTTGATGATGCAGTGTCAGAACAGATGGCCGCCTCACCGCCCTCCACCGATCCTTCAGAGTATTCACCGCCGTGGACGTAGCCTACGAAGGCATGCTTCATGGTAGATTGAACACGGGTGGTCCTTGCGCGTTGAGCCGTTTTTATGAGGTTGGTGTGGACATCCAGCTCAGGGCCTAACTCACCGATCCGGCCGATGAAGACGTGAATTCCGCCGAAGGGGACCCGGTACCCATACTCAGTTGAGCCGGCCTCGGGGCCCCAGCCTTCGTCGTTGATGTAGAGCTTATCGCGACGACTCTTGGTCATCCGGCCCACAGCGTATCCCTTGAGCCCATCGAAGTTGCAATTCAAGAACTCAAATCCACTCTGCGCTGGCCCCACGGTGGGCGCCAACTGTCGTGGAATTGTCATGGCAGATGTCCTAGAGAAAGGACTTAATCGTAGGGCCATCGCAACTAGGAAGCTTAAAGGGGTTAATCGGGACAAAGGACATGAGAGGTTTTATACTAGTTTGGCCCCTTACGATGAAGGTAAAAGCCTACGTCTAGTTGTGTTGGTATTGCTGGGATTTTGATTACCAAGAGGCTCAACTCGTCGGCTTGGTTATCGATCTCCTGTTTGTTGCCCTAAGCCGCCACCGGGTCGTCCCCTTATATACACGGGTTGACGCCTGGTGGCCTACAGAGTCCCGGTCGGCTCATATTCGTGTCCAGCTTGGTGACTTCCTTTACATGCCTTTCTTTACAAGTCTTACATACGGCGGTTCATAATATCAGGCCTTAAGCCGCCTCCAGGCCTTTGGGCCTTCTATAAGATTTAATAAACTATCATCTTGAATGTTTACTGGGCTTCTTGTGTAACCTGCCATTGGGGCTGACCCGACCCCTTCTAGGCGGGTCATAACTGATAGTTATATCCCCAACAGCCCCGCACGGTGCTCTAGGTTGGACCAACACTTAGAGAGGCACTGGCCCGGGGGGTTAAAATAAAGATGACCCTTGAGTCCGCGAAACCCAAGGGAAAAAGGCTTAGGTGGCAAATGGTAAAACCAAGGTCGGGCCTTGCTGGAGGAATTTTATTCAAGGCGAACTATCAAGGGGTTCCCATTATAACCCAACCGCGTAAGGAACGCAAAATCAAGGAACATAACACCGGTATGATGGAAACTAGGGTGGCAAGAGTGGAACAAAACACCGGGCATAAGGCCGAGCCTTCCACCCTTTACCAAGTATAGGTGCATTAAAGTAAACAAGATATAATAATGATATCCCAACAATAAACATGTTCCAACAAGGAACAAACTCCAATCTTCACCTGCAACTAGCAACACTATAAGAGGGGCTAAGCAAAGCGGTAACATAGCCAAACAACGGTTTGCTAAGACAAGGTGGGTTAGAGGCTTGACATGGCAATATGGGAGGCATGATATAGCAGGTGGTAGGTATCGCGGCATAGGCATAGCAATAGAGCGAGCAACTAGCAAGCAAAGATAGAAGTGATTTCAAGGGTATGGTCATCTTGCCTGCAAAGTTCTCCGAGTTGACATAAGCTTGATCCTCGTAAGTGTACTCAATGGGTTCCTTGATCACGTACTCGTCTCCCGGCTCTACCCAAATCAAGAACACAAGCAAAGGAAAACACAATCAACCACGGTGCAATGTGCAAGCAACATGATGCAAAACATGGCATGATATGCGGGATGTAAAATGCAATGCATATGCGTGCTCCAGAAGGAAAAGATTGAACCAAGCCTGAACTTGGCAAACCAAGAGTGCCGCTTGAAATATGAGTTGATTTTGGTCGAAATCGATATAAAGATCACCGGAATCGGATGGACGATTTGCAAATGGAAAGCAAAACAATAATGGCACGATTCTGCGATTAACAGCACGATGCCATCTAAAATGCACCAAGAAACTAAGCTAGTGCACTCTACCATAGCAACAAAGCACATGGAAGTGATCTACTCAAGATGCTTGACAAAAGATGAACACTGAGATACGGCTAAATCACACAAGAGCAGGTTCAAACAAGCATGGCAAAAGTGCAAAAGATATCAGCTTCACAGACTTAGTGAAAATAACAACATGCCAGGAATTAACATCAGGAAGCAATGTTTAGAGCAAGATAACAACATGCTACAGGATCATATCATAGCAATACAAGGCATGGTATTAATCTACTCAAAGCATGTAACAAAAGTCCCTTACTGACCATAAGCCAAAAAGGATCAGAGAACATGATGGCACCCATGTAAACATAGCAAGTTTCGTTAACAGATTCAGACTTGGCAGAAAACTGGACATGGCAAAAACAGAGTTAAGTAGGCACGTTTGCGAGCTCGATGCACTCAACACAAGGCATTTCATGACAAGCTAAACATACACCCAGCAAGAATATATGATCAAGAAGCTAACCATGGCAAGAACCATCTCATAGCATGCATGGATCAACTACAACAACCTTGGCAAAATTGATTAACACGTAAACAATCTGCCAGGAACATTTTATAGCAAAAGTAGAGCAAGATTGAGTCATGCTAGGACACTCCATAAATGCAAACAGGTACATGGATGGTTAGAGCATAACTCTATTCCCAAATCATCCTGACTGAACATGCTCAAAAGAGGCATGGATCACTCTGTAGCAACATGAATACATGGCATAAAAATAACAATAGGGAAATGACTTGGTGAAATTCCAAGCCCCTGAAATCAGCAACATCACGAGAGCTACTTTGCATGCTTGTGCTAGTCACCACATTATTCACAAAAATACATGGCATACACCTCTGTAAAGATGGCATGACATTTGTATTAACCGACAATTATTTGGTTGAACAAAACACGGTTATCCATTGGCTACCTATAGTCTTTCAGCACTCAGTTAATACCCCCAGTCTGCCTCTTTCCCAAAGCCGGATAGACATGGCCGCATCAAAACCAAACTATGCATATATTGTTGTCTCCCGTGAGGTTACCAGGTGACTATTACTTATTGTTAGTGTACATCTACTATACTATTTTTAAGTGTCAGACACGTTCCTCGTGGTTGTGTTCTAATGATCTAATGGCTCTGTAGCTAATTCACTCTTGACATTGCTTATTCAAGTTGGAACCATGATCCTGCTTTAAGTATACAGATTGTGAATGAAACCCCTACCAGTTTTGTGTTAAAGAGTTCCAATGTTATTTCTTTGTTGTTATCAAGTAGGTTTTTTTATAGAGTCAATGGTATATAGATATGCATGGTAGCATTATTTGTTCAAAATTACCCTTCATCTTCGGACTAAATTCTGATGTGCATATTTTGTTTGCAGGAAATAAATAATGTTGACTTCTTGGACGAAAGTGAACATGATAGCTTGTGTTCTTTTCTACATGAAATAGTAAAAACGGTGCGATTTTGTTATAATTGCTTGCTCTTAGTTACAATCTTCACTGGATGCAATAGAATTTTTTTTCTACCCTCTTCTCTGGGTAGTTATGCATCAAGTTTTTTATTGTTGATCTCCTTTTGCATGCATATTTTCTCCATTTTTGGTCTTCGCACAATATCATAGCTATATATTCTTACCGATCGTTGTGTATGGCTGATCAAAGTAGAAGTTTGTAGTCATATTTCTTGCCACTATACAGAATAGCACAATTTTATTGTATGTCCAAGAAGTTGGAAAGATAATTTTTCTAGGTTATATGTGACTACAATTTCTAAACATATAGTAAGTTGATGCTATTGAGTCTTCATGGTTTCCTTCACAAAACTATTGTGGCCATACAAACAAAGGCCATCATGGAGTACATATAACATGGATTTTCTATTGTGTTAATTGTTATGTGACCCTCTGCTTCTAATATATGCAATAATTTGAGATGAACCCAAATCTCTCCTTTTTCACTTAAGTAAATTATCTGCCCTTCTTAGAAAAACTGTTCTGAGTAAACTTTATTTATCATAGGCATATTTCAACTATTACATCAGTTATGTGGTCAGCATTGGATGTTTATTCTGTGGAATGTGCGAGTGTCACGATCTTGACTAAAGCTACAAAGAGATTATCTGAAAAATTGATTGCATAGAGTATGAGATATCACCCTGAATTTTATATCTCGCAGGACATTTGGTATGCCTTTTCGTTATCCTTATTTTGTGCACATATAAGTTATGTATAATCTTAGGGGATGGCTAACCTTTGAAAATTGTGAAAGTTTGACAAGGCATTTAATATTTTGATGCAAGGTGGAGGTGGGGGAAGAAAACAACAAGAAGGAGGATTGTGGGAGGAAGTGGAGTGTCATGTGGCGGCTAAGAAGAGGGAGGGGGCATGAAGATGACGAGGAGATGCATTTATCTACCACGTCATGAGCATGAGATATCATCACATGTAAATAGTATATGACTCATATCACACAGCCTTTCTTTCACTTATATGCACTATAGCCCGTAGCAACGCACGGGCGTTCTACTAGTATATATTAAAGGATGGATTGTTTCTCTGCTTTTTTGGTTTGCAGCGGGTCCACATGTTTTTTTCGTCCGTCGTGTGACTAACGTTTGTTGTTCAACCGAAATCCTCTCGCACGAGTTTGATTTTTCGTCAGGTAAAAAAACTGGTAAAAATTTGCAGCCTAGGGGGGGGTCGAACCCGTGACCAGCGAGGTCAACACCAGCGCAGCTAACCAGCCGGAACAGCTACCTTCACTGTTGATAGAGATGTTCTGTTTTCAACAGGGAAAAATGGGACCAATTTAGCTTTATATGAATGCAATTCTATTATCCCATATACTAGAGTTCACATCGAAACTTTATCCTAGATGAACTAGACATTAAGTATGTCGTTCTGCAGCTCGCTGGTGCTGTGCTCACACACCGTTCTAATTAATTTTATCCGAGCTCTAGGTATGTATTAATTTTATCTTGATTAGATATTAAATGATTAATCAAACACAACTGGTGTTCATCCAGACTGCATATGCCTGATTGTATTAGTGTTAGCTTTTTCAAGTCGAGTACTACAATGTTCGAAGGGAAATCATTTTAAATTGATCACCTAAATGATACAAGACAACATACAAATTAATCAATCAATCTTAATGTATACACATTTTATTTGCTCCTGTGTTCACTTCTTTCAAGTTACAACCTCATGGTACTCTTGATTCTTTTGACATTTGTATTAACCGACAATTATTTGGTTGAACAAAACACGGTTATCCATTGGCTACCTATAGTCTTTCAGCACTCAGTTAATACCCCCAGTCTGCCTCTTTCCCAAAGCCGGATAGACATGGCCGCATCAAAACCAAACTATGCATATATTGTTGTCTCTCGTGAGGTTACCAGGTGACTATTACTTATTGTTAGTGTACATCTACTATACTATTTTTAAGTGTCAGACACGTTCCTCGTGGTTGTGTTCTAATGATCTAATGGCTCTGTAGCTAATTCACTCTTGACATTGCTTATTCAAGTTGGAACCATGATCCTGCTTTAAGTATACAGATTGTGAATGAACCCCCTACCAGTTTTGTGTTAAAGAGTTCCAATGTTATTTCTTTGTAGTTATCAAGTAGGTTTTTTTGTAGAGTCAATGGTATATAGATATGCATGATAGCATTATTTGTTCAAAATTACCCTTCATCTTCGGACTAAATTCTGATTTGCATATTTTGTTTGCAGGAAATAAATAATGTTGACTTCTTGGACGAAAGTGAACATGATAGCTTGTGTTCTTTTCTACATGAAATAGTAAAAACGGTGCGATTTTGTTGTAATTGCTTGCTCTTAGTTATAATCTTCACTGGATGCAATAGATTTTTTTTCTACCCTCTTCTCTGGGTAGTTATGCATCAAGTTTTTTATTGTTGATCTCCTTTTGCATGCATATTTTCTCCATTTTTGGTCTTCGCACAATATCATAGCTATATATTCTTACCGATCGTTGTGTATGGCTGATCAAAGTAGAAGTTTGTAGTCATATTTCTTGCCACTATACAGAATAGCACAATTTTATTGTATGTCCAAGAAGTTGGAAAGATAATTTTTCTAGGTTATATGTGACTACAATTTCTAAACATATAGTAAGTTGATGCTATTGAGTCTTCACGGTTTCCTTCACAAAACTATTGTGGCCATACAAACAAAGGCCATCATGGAGTACATATAACATGGATTTTCTATTGTGTTAATTGTTATGTGACCCTCTCCTTCTAATATATGCAATAATTTGAGATGAACCCAAATCTCTCATTTTTCACTTAAGTAAATTATCTGCCCTTCTTAGAAAAACTGTTCTGAGTAAACTTTATTTATCATAGGCATATTTCAACTATTACATCAGTTATGTGGTCAGCATTGGATGTTTATTCTGTGGAATGTGCGAGTGTCACAATCTTGACTAAAGCTACAAAGAGATTATCTGAAAAATTGATTGCATAGAGTATGAGATATCACCCTGAATTTTATATCTCGCAGGACATTTGGTATGCCTTTTCGTTATCCTTATTTTGTGCACATATAAGTTATGTATAATTTAGGGGATGGCTAACCTTTGAAAATTGTGAAAGTTTGACAAGGCATTTAATATTTTGATGCAAGGTGGAGGTGGGGGAAGAAAACAACAAGAAGAAGGATTGTGGGAGGAAGTGGAGTGTCATGTGGCGGCTAAGAAGAGGGAGGGGGCATGAAGATGACGAGGAGATGCATTTATCTACCACATCATGAGCATGACATATCATCACATGTAAATAGTATATGACTCATATCACACAGCCTTTCTTTCACTTATAAGCACTATAGCCCGTAGCAACGCACGGGCGTTCTACTAGTATATATTAAAGGACGGATTGTTTCTCTGCTTTTTTGGTTTGCAACGGTTCCACATGTTTTTTTCGTCCGTCGTGTGACTAACGTTTGTCGTTCATCCGAAATCCTCTCGCACGAGTTTGATTTTTCGTCAGGTAAAAAAACTGGTAAAAATTTGCAGCCTAGGGGGGGTCGAACCTGTGACCAGCGAGGTCAACACCAGCGCAGCTAACCAGCCAGAACAGCTACCTTCACTGTTGATAGAGATGTTCTGTTTTCAACAGGGAAAAATGGGACCAATTTAGCTTTATATGAATGCAATTCTATTATCCCATATACTAGAGTTCACATCGAAACTTTATCCTAGATGAACTAGACATTAAGTATGTCGTTCTGCAGCTCGCTGGTGCTGTGTTCACACACCGTTCTAATTAATCTTATCCGAGCTCTAGATATGTATTAATTTTATCTTGATTAGATATTAAATGATTAATCAAACACAACTGGTGTTCATCCAGACTGCATATGCCTGATTGTATTAGTGTTAGCTTTTTCAAGTCGAGTACTACAATGTTCGAAGGGAAATCATTTTAAATTGATCACCTAAATGATACAAGACAACATACAAATTAATCAATCTTAATGTCTACACATTTTATTTGCTCCTGTGTTCACTTCTTTCAAGTTACAACCTCATGGTACTCTTGATTCTTTTGACATTTGTATTAACCGACAATTATTTGGTTGAACAAAACACGGTTATCCATTGGCTACCTATAGTCTTTCAGCACTCAGTTAATACCCCCAGTCTGCCTCTTTCCCAAAGCCGGATAGACATGGCCGCATCAAAACCAAACTATGCATATATTGTTGTCTCTCGTGAGGTTACCAGGTGACTATTACTTATTGTTAGTGTACATCTACTATACTATTTTTAAGTGTCAGACACGTTCCTCGTGGTTGTGTTCTAATGATCTAATGGCTCTGTAGCTAATTCACTCTTGACATTGCTTATTCAAGTTGGAACCATGATCCTGCTTTAAGTATACAGATTGTGAATGAACCCCCTACCAGTTTTGTGTTAAAGAGTTCCAATGTTATTTCTTTGTAGTTTTCAAGTAGGTTTTTTTGTAGAGTCAATGGTATATAGATATGCATGATAGCATTATTTGTTCAAAATTACCCTTCATCTTCGGACTAAATTCTGATGTGCATATTTTGTTTGCAGGAAATAAATAATGTTGACTTCTTGGACGAAAGTGAACATGATAGCTTGTGTTCTTTTCTACATGAAATAGTAAAAACGGTGCGATTTTGTTGTAATTGCTTGCTCTTAGTTACAATCTTCACTGGATGCAATAGAATTTTTTTTCTACCCTCTTCTCTGGGTAGTTATGCATCAAGTTTTTTATTGTTGATCTCCTTTTGCATGCATATTTTCTCCATTTTTGGTCTTCGCACAATATCATAGCTATATATTCTTACCGATCGTTGTGTATGGCTGATCAAAGTAGAAGTTTGTAGTCATATTTCTTGCCACTATACAGAATAGCACAATTTTATTGTATGTCCAAGAAGTTGGAAAGATAATTTTTCTAGGTTATATGTGACTACAATTTCTAAACATATAGTAAGTTGATGCTATTGAGTCTTCACGGTTTCCTTCACAAAACTATTGTGGCCATACAAACAAAGGCCATCATGGAGTACATATAACATGGATTTTCTATTGTGTTAATTGTTATGTGACCCTCTGCTTCTAATATATGCAATAATTTGAGATGAACCCAAATCTCTCCTTTTTCACTTAAGTAAATTATCTGCCCTTCTTAGAAAAACTGTTCTGAGTAAACTTTATTTATCATAGGCATATTTCAACTATTACATCAGTTATGTGGTCAGCATTGGATGTTTATTCTGTGGAATGTGCGAGTGTCACGATCTTGACTAAAGCTACAAAGAGATTATCTGAAAAATTGATTGCATAGAGTATGAGATATCACCATGAATTTTATATCTCGCAGGACATTTGGTATGCCTTTTCGTTATCCTTATTTTGTGCACATATAAGTTATGTATAATCTTAGGGGATGGCTAACCTTTGAAAATTGTGAAAGTTTGACAAGGCATTTAATATTTTGATGCAAGGTGGAGGTGGGGGAAGAAAACAACAAGAAGGAGGATTGTGGGAGGAAGTGGAGTGTCATGTGGCGGCTAAGAAGAGGGAGGGGGCATGAAGATGACGAGGAGATGCATTTATCTACCACGTCATGAGCATGAGATATCATCACATGTAAATAGTATATGACTCATATCACACAGCCTTTCTTTCACTTATATGCATTATAGCCCGTAGCAACGCACGGGCGTTCTACTAGTATATATTAAAGGACGGATTGTTTCTCTGCTTTTTTGGTTTGCAGCGGGTCCACATGTTTTTGCTACGGGCGTTCTACTAGTATATATTAAAGGACGGATTGTTTCTCTGCTTTTTTGGTTTGCAGCGGGTCCACATGTTTTTGCTACGGGCGTTCTACTAGTATATATTAAAGGACGGATTGTTTCTCTGCTTTTTTGGTTTGCAGCGGGTCCACATGTTTTTTTCGTCCGTCGTGTGACTAACGTTTGTCGTTCATCCGAAATCCTCTCGCACGAGTTTGATTGACTCATATCACACAGCCTTTCTTTCACTTATATGCACTATAGCCCGTAGCAACGCACGGGCGTTCTACTAGTATATATTAAAGGACGGATTGTTTCTCTGCTTTTTTGGTTTGCAGCGGGTCCACATGTTTTTTTCGTCCGTCGTGGGACTAACGTTTGTCGTTCATCCGAAATCCTCTCGCACGAGTTTGATTTTTCGTCAGGTAAAAAAACTGGTAAAAATTTGCAGCCTAGGGGGTCGAACCCGTGACCAGCGAGGTCAACACCAGCGCAGCTAACCAGCCGGAACAGCTACCTTCACAGTTGAATTTGCAGCCCTACGTTTAATAAAGAAATAGATGGCACTGACAGAACATGAAAATAGCGGTGCGAGACTGGGATCAAACACATGACCTCCCATGAATTAACCATACATCCCTACCATAGTAATTCTTTGATTTTTTGTCCAAAAACGGCACCTCAGTTTATATAAACTAAAGGTAGCGAAAGATTTATATCTTTTTGAATTTCGAATGTGATTTTGTTTTTCACAAAAGTAAATACTTTTGGCAAAACAAACATTATAAAATATGTTAACAAAATTTAAAGACTCGAACATTCTTTACAAGCGGCAAATAGGATTTCGGAAAAAATTGCGTTGCGAGGACAAAACCTTGAGACCTCCTCGTCAAACATAAAGGTTGGAGTAAATTGGGCTAACTCGTACTTCTATCTATTACCTCCATCCATCCATCCATCCATCCATCCATCTATTATTATTATTATTATTATTATTATTATTATTATTATTATTATTATTATTATTATTATTATTAACTCAGGTACAATGAGTACGTCCGTTATTTTTGGTGATTGAGAAAAATGCTTGATCTAATCTCTCCCATGCATTGTATGCGAGCCCAATTAGCCCACGTGGTTGCTAAAATATAATATTTACATGAAAACTGTTTCAATTTAAATTAAATAATCACTTCTCATTTTTCTACTCTAAGTTACATCAATTTATATGTGTTTGCAGGTTGTATGAAAAATCAATAAACCACTCCAGGGATCAATAGAGGGTGAAGAGTGGTTCCCAATTATCCCTAGAGAAAGGAACACGTCATTGTTTTGTTACAGATGAGCTTGCATGATTTAAGTTTGCACTTCTCAAAAAGAAGAAATTAACTCCTAATACTTTGGATGTTTTGTATGCGGGATCATGAGGGAACATGAGACAGGTGCTATATTATGAGACCGTGGGAGTATGGGAAGGAGGGAGTATAACTTAATATATAATGGCAATTGGACAGGAAACATTGTCTAACTTGGCCGTGTTGTAGGTTTATCGACTGCACATTCACAATCTAGATTTAGGGTTAATATATATAATTATAACTTCAAATATAATGGCGAGTGCCCTTAGGGCAATTGAGTATGTCAGTCAAAACCAAAAATGCAAAACAGAGACCCAGCTTCATGGAGGCCTTTATTTGAAAACTTCAAAATTCAAACTTTTCAGTTTTTAAACATTCTGAAAAATAAATACACATATACCTAGGTACATAATGTACATGTGTGCAAATATTTAGGTTTAAATACAATAAAATGTGAGCTACACAAAAAAGATAAAGCTAGGGCTTTTTAGCATATGTACTGTTCATCTTTAAAGTCCATGATTTTGTTTTTTGTGTGCAGCTCGCAATTTAAGGTATTTCATCCTGAATTTTTCCATGCATACACTTTACATCCTTGCATACATGTGTAATTTTTTTCAGATTTTTTAAAACTAAAATTTATAAATTTTAAAGTTTTCAAAATAAAGGGCTTCATGGAGCTCGGTCTTCAAAATGCCCTACTCAGTTAAAACTACTTAATCAATTATACATCAATTCTCTCCCCCGTTGCAATGCACGGGCATATGTGCTAGTATTACTTATTGTTGCGACAGATGTATTTAGAAAGTACTCCCTCCATCCCATAATGTAAGAGGTTGTTCAACACTAGTATAGTGTAAAGAAAGTCTTACATTATGATACAAAGAGAGTATTATTGTTGATACGTCTAACTTATCTTTTTAATTATTAAAATCCTAGTCAAACTATGATTACACTACAAGAGGGCTGTAAATCAGGACGGTGGCGGTATGGATTTTGGAAAAGAAAAGGCGAGATTTCTGAAATAAAAAAGAACTGGTAATAACGGAGCGGGTTCACTCGCTGACAGGTGGCTCCCAGCGGCCGCACCTTATCCTCCCGGCGTCTTAAACCCCTCGTCGGGACGACCGACCGACCGCCGCGCCGTCCTCCCAAACCCCGCAAAAAAATGGCGACCAGCGCCACCTTCCTCCACCTCCTCGCCCCTCCGGGCCTCCGCCCCAAGCCCATACTCCGGCCCCGCCTCCGCCGCCTCGCCCTCTCCGTCTCCCCCTCGGGCCCCGACGAGATCCCCGCCGACGACCCGCCCGTGCTCCCCTCCATCCTCGTCAAGAACACCGAGCCCGAGGACGTCGCGCGCCGCCGGAGCTGGGTCGAGCACGGCTGGGCGCCCTGGGAGGAGGCGATGAGCCCCGAGGTGGCCTTCGCGCGCCACAGCCTGAACGAGGGCGAGGAGGTGCCGCTCACCTCGCCGGAGTCCGTCGAGGCGTTCCGCATGCTCACCCCGGCCTACCGCGAGAAGGTGGAGTCCGAGCCGGGGTACCTCGAGCGCCTCTTCTCCATGCGCGAGACGCCCGAGCCCCTCGAGACCTCGTGGGCCGGCCGGCTCCCGCTGAGGCTCGTGCCGCCGCGGGACTGGCCGCCGCCCGGCTGGGAGGTGGACCAGGACGAGCTGGCGTTCATAAGAGAGGCTCACAGGGCGGCGTCGGAGCGGGTGGACATGGAGGCGGCCGCCGCCAAGGGGGTGACCAACGTGGAGAAGGTGGAGGACGCGCCGCAGGATCTGGCGCTGGAGCGGTACAAGGTGTTCCTGAAGCAGTACAAGGAGTGGGTGGATACCAACAGGGACAGGCTGGAGGAGGAGTCCTACAAGGTATCATATCACTATAACTCAATCGATTATCGGTGTCCAGTACTCGCAATTCGCAAATCCGCAATGGCCATGATGATTCTATGGGAAATAGTTCGTATTTGCAGCAGAGCATTGTGAATCTGTTCTGGTATGATGCAATCGAAGTTGGCTTTTAAGATTGGTGGTCTGCTTGTAGTTAAATGATTGTTGTGGACTGCAAGTCTGCAGCCCACATACAGGGGAGCTTCTTCAGCCACCTATTTGTCATGAGATGTGTTGATCACTGCTCCCCAGTATGTTATCACCCTTGATAATTTCAAAAAGGAAGTACCTTCTCGTGATTAGTTCAAAAAGGACCTGTACTATTATTTCACTGGTTATTAATTAGTTCACACAAGAGGACCCTTGTAGAATGATTATAGTGATGCATTGTGTTAGTTGTTCCATGATATATTTCCTTGTTGAAGTAGACTGTAGAGATGCTCAAGTGCAGCAACATGGTATCATGTTAGTGTGCACTATTCAGTAGCCTGTTATGTGCCTGTTTAGTTGCACATTGGTTGTGAACAATGCTGTTATGCAATCCGTGTACACCTTTGTTTCAACTTTCAACTCTTGTGATTGGTGTTGGCTGGTGGTGCATTGTTATTTATTTTGAGATGAACTCAAGATATCTGTTTTGCATTTGCCCTGGACTGCAAAATATTCAATAAGTGTTAACTTCATACTTTCCCCAGTAACTGAACTTTGGAGCCACTAGCCTAACTTGTTATTTGTCAGGTTATGGACGTTACTATTTGTGGACCTAGCACTAGAATTTCCTATAACCTATACAGCTAAATAATGATTGTATTTTGCCACTATTACTATCCGGCTAGCGATGGTTGCATTTCACTTAAGAAACACAGCCTTTTAATGATAGCCCTGCAAGCTAATCAGCTAGTTTTGGTTCCTTCAAATGTTCTGGTTTCTTCATATACTTGGATTATCACAATGATTTTGAGTCTGGCTTGTCATCTCCTCAAGTGTTTGTAGCCATTCTCATCATTTCAGGACTGAGCAGTAATATTCTACTTGGCTATTTTTGTTATGCAGTTTGATCAGGATTACTACCCTGGTAGACGAAAAAGAGGTAAGGACTACCGAGAAGATATGGTATGTCCATTTGCTCTTGATTTGCTGCCTAATTTAGTTCTATTTTTCCTGGTCCTGTTAATTGCTGATGTGTTGATTGCTTTTGTGCAGCTGGAACTTCCATTCTTCTACCCTGGACAGGTTCCACTTAAACTTTTGATTGTACCTTTCCTCTTCAGTAACTTGCTGACTGTTACCATTTTAACCTTCGATAAATGGTTCAATCTACCACATGCAGATATGTTACGGTAAAGTGATCTCTATTCACCTCCATCAAGGAGCTTTTGTGGATATTGGTGGCACACATGATGGGTATGTACTCCTCTTAATCTTCTGCGCAATTATGGAGTTAACATGGCTGATATAAGATCATGTGTTATGATATTTTTAGTAACATCTTGTTGTTGTCTTGCTTTTAAATGTGACCTGTTAGCTACGGTGAATAATACTACATGGAAATATTAAGGGCATCTGCATGTTTGCACGAAACTGCATCACAATATTCTACCAATAGCATTATGTTGAATGATGATTAATGAATGGCACTGTGAGGCCTAACTTTGCCTTCTTAGAATATTCTACTTTTTTTACATAACTTGTTATAGTAAGAAAATATTTAATTTGTGTGTCTGCATCTCTTTATATGTTTAGGTGGGTTCCCATAAAAGGAAACGATTGGTATTGGATCCGCCACCATATCAAACCTGGCATGAATGTCTATGTGGAAATTCTGGTTAGTTAGCCTTGAAGTTCATTTTCCAATTTCTGTTGCTGCTTCTGAAGATATCTAATGGTAAACAATATGTAGTGGAGGAATGCCTGGTTATCCACATTGCATTATGATATGTTCATGGTGCTTTGGCATTACCAAAGTACATACGGACGCGGAGTATTTGAACCCGAGCTCACATGCTCCCTTAAAAAAGTTCAAAAAATTCTGATATTCTTTTTTGCGATAAACATTGATGAATGTTTTTACTGCCTCCAAATTTTTGTGATAAAATGACATTCGTGTAGGTCTGGGCCAAAAAAAAAACAAAATTGATGCTCTGAAAAGACTATTGTTGGAAGCATTTTGGAGCATTGATTTTGTTTCATTTTTGTCCAGACCTCCATGAATGTTATTTCATCACGAAAATTCGCAGGATGTTAAAACTTTCATAAATGTTTATCACAAAAAAATTCAGATTTTTTTGAATTTATTTAATATTTTTCTTATGACTTTACTGTTCATCAGAGAGCCTGTGAGCTTGGGATCAAAAGGGCACTTTCGAGTACAATTTTGTTACTGTTCATCAGGAGTAGTTTTCTATATAAGATATGTTTTGTTTTTTCTTTGCAACCTGGACCCTGGAATTTCAGTAACTTTAGTAGATATGCCTTAGTAATGAATTATAACTATCTATTGTTTTACAGGCCAAACGAGACCCATATCGGTTTCGTTTCCCACTTGAAATGCGCCTTGTCTATCCTAACATTGATCACCTAATGTGAGTGCCATCACTAACTCACTATCCTTATCATCTGTCACTCTGACGAGTCCTGATTGTGTGATGGTTTTAATGTCCGTTGTGTTATGCATTGCTTCGATTTACCTTCAGTCTCGGTTGACTCAGGGTTGTCTATCTTCTTCCTTGCTGCAGATTTAATAGGTTTGACTTCCCACCAATATTTCACCGAAAGGAGGATACAAACGAAGAGCAGCTGTGGGTACGACTTTTCAATTGATTTAACATTTGCTCTCTTGATTCTGTTCTCTTCTACTTTGTTAAATCTAGTAATTCCCTCAAGGATTTTCACATTATTTTTGTTCTTACTTCATCAGTGTTATGTGCTTGTGTGTGCTTCTTACCTTTATATGCACTGACAGCGCGAAGGTGGAAGGCCGCCCATTCCTAGGAAAAAGCCTTCGACAGACATGGAAACAGAACCTTTGGTGTCAGACCACCCCTTTGTTGAAACGGTAGTCACATATCTACCGCTAACATGCTTGTGTCTCTTGCTCCCTCGTAGTGTTTACATTTGGTTCCCATTCGATAGGTTTAACAGGAATGCTTTTTATCTGCTTGCAGCTTTGGGAATGGCATAATGCAGAGCAGATGATTTTAGACCACGAGGATGAAAATCCAGATAAATTCAAGGATGTGACGTACGAGTCAACAGTTGATACATCCACATTCGACGAAGAAAACAGGATTCAATACACTGAAGGACGTGTCAAAGAAACAGTGCTTAAAAAGAAAGTTGTGGTACGCATTTGTGTGCCATGATTACTTTGATCAGCATTGAGTCTTTATTTCAGAGTACAGTGATCCCTTAATGATACACCCATTGTGGTTCTGAACTTTTTTCTGTTATAGAATGTGAACATCAAAGAACTCGATATGAAGGCTGCCCGTGCTGAGCGTGAGGTACCGTTTCATAAATCATTAGCTGGATTTTGTTTACCCACTCTGCCACTCCTTTACTGATGCTGAAATTTAACCGGCGCAGGAGATCAAAAGGCTCAAAGCTGAAGCACAAGAAAGAGGAGAGGAGTACAAGATCGGGAAGATGCGGCGGAACATAGAAATGGACGAGTACGATCTGCTGCAGTGGCGTCGCTCTTACGAAGAAAGGGAGGCTCTGCTCAGAGACATATGCTGGTAACTGCGACTGAACAACAAGTTTCATCACACTCAACACACACGCTCTCATTACTAACACCCATGTAAACCGGCAGCCGGAAGGCCCTGGGCCTCCCCATCGAGGAGCCGGGGCGGTACGACGTGGACGAGACGGTGGTGTACGGCAAGGACTACTACGACCCGTCGAAGCCGATGTACCGGTACGACTACTGGGGCGAGCCGCGCAACACGGAGAAGGTGAAGCTGGAGCGGGACGTGGAGCGGCACAACCAGCAGATCATCGGAGACGCCAAGAAGTGGTGCGAGACGTCGTACGAGGACTACGTCCGGAAGAAGACGCTGCGGGAGGCCGCGGAGGCCCGGGAGCGGCGGAGGAGGGCGGCCGAGCCGCAGGAGGAGGAGGAGTACGACGACGACATGGACCTCGACTTCGAGAAGATGACCGACCCCCGCGCCCCGCACAACCGGTTCTACATCACGAAATGAAAAGATGGCGTGGCGTGGAGATTTTAGGTGTAGTAGTTGTTGTTCTGTTGTGTGCGAGAGTTGTGAATATTTGGTAGCTTCGTGGCTGTGATAAAGCTGTGGTTTGGCACTCAATTGTGCGGTTGTGCGTGCCTATGATGACTTTTTTTTTTGATAATAGCCTATGATGACTTTCTGATCAAATGCAAAGGAGAATTTAGGAAGAGACAGCCTGTTGGAATTTTGCTAGTAGGCCTTTGGCCCAAAGCCTAACTAAAATTCTGCAATTATCTTGTCTTATTCATGCACACATATGAGTGGATTGAGTGAGACTAAAGTTTAGTCCCACCACGAAAGTTGAGAGAGACTTGCATCTTTTTATAATGTGAGCTCTTCTACCACTTGTATGAGCATGAGAAGAGGAGACCTACACGCGTGCTTCTCCTTGCTCGCCACGCCACGGCTCGTCACGACGCGCCGCGGGTTGCGGGATTGAGCCGAGCCGAGGACAGAGTTATGCACGTTGTCTATATTTTTGCTGCTCGAGAAAAATTAATGAGTCATTAATTAATAATTAACGGACGCATTAATTACTGAACCGTTTTTGATTTTTTGGATCGTGACGACTCGGACGTGGGGTTTACTCCCACGACCTATCTGGCACGCACTATATAGTCAGGCAGACGTCGTCGCCGCTTCGTATGGTTCCGCACCACCATTCCAGATCATTGCGCCGCCAAGCAATTCTTATCCATCCCTCCTTCCGGCGTGCACCGGGAGAAGGAACAGCAGGCCTCCGGAACCCCGCCTCTCGTGATCCTGTACGGGAGAGGGGCGATCAGGTTTTTGGGGAGCGCACTCGCGTGACTGCTGGCAGCGACGACTTCGCGAACGACGACTTTTTTCCCGACCTCGGCAACCTCATCCTCAACGACATGGGCGACATCGTCAACACCGGCGGTGCTGTTCCCGCTGCACCGTATGTGACTATCCTTCTTGTTCGAGATCGTGGTAGAATTCATGTTTCTAGTATGTGCCCTAGATTTGATATGTTCATCTATTATGCTAGTTCGCATGATTAGTTTAATCTCTGCAATTGCTGTCATGATTTATTTTCTGTTTATTCGGATTAAATCTCATAGTAATTTGCTCATATTTCCAACAATTCCAGGTCAAAGCAGGTGAACCTGACCTTGTTTAGAATGGATCATCAGACCCTGCCTCTACTCTAGCAGTATAAGAAAACGGTTGGCTGGTTGGTTTTGTTATAATAGACTAGTCATGAGCAAAGAGAGAGAGAGCGATCTGGTGTTGTCTTTGTTGACCAGGCTGCATTTTGAGCCCCTTTTCTGATCAACCGGACGGGTTAGGTTCGTTTACATTAGTGGTATCACTGTTTTTAATTAGCGAGACGGCCGCCACAAGCTGTTTGTTGGCACCTTTACGGTTTACAGGTTGTTACTGTAAAAGAGACTACGAATGTAGTAGTACGAGTGGTTCATGCGTGAAGCTTGGCGCAAGTGTATGACGTTCCGTGTGTGCATGCAAACGCTTGTGCTTGCAAGAATGGGCGCTTGTACCGCGTCCCTGTCCCTGATGCCTGACCCGAGTCGTTTACCAGAACCGTTACACCTCGAGCATAGCCCGTGACCCAACCAAGCCAACCAAATCATCATAGTTTTGTGTGTGCGGAGACAGTGCAGTACGGTGCCCATGGACCCGAACCGAATGAAGATAGGGGCACACGCGTTCCTGGCCGGCTCTCACAGCAGCCGCTCATGCAGTTGACGCTGCCGATCCCATGATTGGGGCGGGCCATGCATCATGCTGCACCTTGGCACCGTCGCCGTCGGCCGAGGTCACCGTTCCGTTGAGTCGTTCTCCAAGTCACGCAAAGCGTGCCTGCCTGCCTGCCCTTTTTCAAACAAAAGGCCATAAGGCCTTGTATAATAGGAGGTGCTTAGAGAGATGTTTAAAAAAATAAACCGAATTTTTCTGAAGCACAGGTGCCTATTTCTACAAAAGAGACGTTTAGTTAAGCATCTATCATGTATAAATAAACACTGGTGCTTAAAGAAAGCCCGGTTTATTTTTCTAAACATTTTCCTTAAACATCTCTCATTGTACCAGGCCTAATAAGCTAATTAATCACGGACCCGCCCGCCGCCACCGGACAAAACCTCGAGCTGATTGTAAATTAATTGGCGGCAACGATCGATCGCCCCACGCCACATGCAACTCCAACCCCATCGCCCCGGCCCCTGGCGGGCATATTCGCCTCCACCCCACCCCTGATCCTGCAACCGGCATCGGCATCGGCATCAGCTGCGGCCGCTTCCCCAGCGATCCCACCCCCGACCCCCCCAATCACCATCTCCGGCAGCGTCAGCATCACCTCCCCAGTTCAAAAATGCACTCGGCAGAGCAAGTTTATTAATCAGTTTCCTTTTTAATTAATTTCTAGAGCGAGATAGGGGGGAAGGGGAGGTATAAGTAGGGCGAATCGCCGCCCATTGGCGCACATAATTTTTTGGAGTAGGAGGGAGGGAAGGAAGGCTATAAATTTAGTGCTGCGGGTATATAGGGGGATCGCTATAAGTAAGCGCTCCATACCGGGAATAGCCGGCCGTCCGACCGTCCGTCCGGGAGGAAAGAAACGGAACCAGCCATGGGGGACGGTGGTGGTGGTGATGGCGCCGCCGCCTCCTCGTCGCCGCCGGCCGCCGCGGCCGCCCCGGGCTTCTCCTACCTCGCCGTCTTCCACAACTTCCCCCTCGTCGCCGCGCTGCTCGGCTTCGCCATCGCGCAGTCCATCAAGTTCTTCCTCACCAGGTAAACCAACCAATCATTGACCGCCGCCGACGACTGACGACTCTTGCTCTGACCTTCGCTTCCACCTCCTCCTCCTCCTCCCCCTCCCCTGGACGGCGCCTTCTTTGGCCGTGGAATTGCGGCCAGAGGAGGAGGGTCAAAGTTAGTCTTCAATTTTCACAGATTAGAGTGGGGAATCGTTCAGGGGAGATCTGGTTCAGAATGCAATTCCCTCCGATTCTCTGATTTTGCTCTGCTCCTTGGGGATGCTAGGCTGGAGAATGCGATTCCCTCTGGAATTATTTACTTGCGTCTTAGGGGGGAAAAATGAGCTGGGAGCATAAGCAAAATCGCCGTAATCTCTTCAAATTAAGCATATGGTTTGGTCGGCCCGTGCCTGTTCTGGGGTGGGTGAAATTTGCATTTCTTCAGCTTGAACACATCTAAACAAACGTTGCAACTCACATATTCTCTGACTGCGTGTTTCGTTTCGTTTCCATTCAGAGGCCCTTAACCATGATCACCCAAAAAAGATATTCATACGAGACAAAAACAAACCAATAAGTTTGGGCGTTAGCATGATCTGACATGATCGATGGATTTTGTGATTAATTCCCCATTACACACTTCTGCGCCTTTATTCGCACTATAAAATCAAAATAAAATACACACTTCTGTGCTTGTTAATTGTTGCAGTAAGTTTTCATAGGCAGATGCTGCTGCAATAGGTCTGATGTGCATTACTTCTTGACTGAATGAAGGTATAAGGAGAAAAGATGGGATCCTAAGCGGCTTATCGGCTCCGGAGGCATGCCGTCGTCGCATTCCGCGACCGTTACAGCATTATCAGTAGCCATAGGCTTCCAAGAGGGCTTCGGCAGTGCCCTCTTTGCCACATCAACGATATTCGCAAGTGTGGTAGGTTATCCATCTCCCATCCCCTGTTTGTTTATGAAGAAAAAAAAAGATGTTGCTTCTTGGACATAATGTTCTACCATGGGTTGGACATTAAAGTGTTGAGTGCAAGCATCGTGCAGGATTTTATACTTAATTTCCTGTCTGTTGATTCATGACGACGAGGTCTCTGAGTTTCGTTTTTGTCACTTGATTGGCAGGTGATGTACGATGCTTCTGGTGTCAGATTGCATGCTGGAAAGCAAGCAGCGGTATGCAACAACTGCTCTGATTTTTGTGATTATATATGCTTTGATGTTCTGAGTTTTGCAACTATGCTGAGCTCTGTCCTGATTTTCTCCATTCTTTAGGTGTTGAACCAAATAGTCTGTGAACTACCGGCTGAACATCCCTTGGCTGAAACAAGACCATTGCGTGAACTTTTAGGCCATACCCCGACCCAGGTCTGCTCAAATGTCCTTTTCATTCTCCATTTTTAGTATAGTTTGGCAGTTCGAAAGCGATGCCATATTTTTACCGCGATCGCCCTTTCGCCAGCTGAGCTTAATTGCCCGTTCTGGGAGGTTTGCCCTTCCATGATCATACCAGAAAACTTATTGCCCACTCAAATTTGCTCACAGGTTGTCGCCGGTGCGGTGCTTGGGTGTATGATAGGTATTGCAGGGCAGATTATCATTGCAGTGACAAGTGTTGTATGACGCTGCTGTGTCTCAAGGTGCAGGAGAATTGCTAGTGTTCTCAGAGACCTGAGAAGAAGAAGCTTCTCTGGTGTTTCTGTGACTTAGGTATCAGTTCGATGTGTAATGATGTGACGTAGTGCTGTTGAAGATTGAATCAAGTTTTGATAGCACCTAAGTGTATGTTCAGGTGATGTTCTCAGGCTTGATGTACAGATTATCTATTCGATAACTTCATTGCTCTGGTGAAAGCTAGAAAGTGGCTGTGTCACTAGTTGTAATATCTTGCTAATTTTGTTCTTTACACCTGTTTAGATATAGGGAAGGCTCGGGTTAGAATTCATGGGGTTTAGTGCATAATAAAACTCACTTTTTTGGGGGGAAGATATGGATCTGTATCCCGATTCTTGGGGTTCAGTGTACAGTGTAACAAACAAATGACAACAAAAACACTGGGTCCAAACACTCCCTGTTGATTTGTACATGAAGCTGGACAGCCAACATATCTAAAGCCTGATGGAACAAAGATAATTTTATTCACATTGATGTAACATCCCTGGGAAGTTCATGTCAAATGTATGATACTGTAATCAACATGTGTGAGAAGATATCAACAAACAAACCTGACGGTCATGTACATGCAAATAATGCAGCATGGAACGGTTAATGTCCACGTCTAGTGGCCGAGGTTCTAAGTTTGACACTGGAACCCAGTCAAGTTACTGAATGTATATCTGGGCATTCTTACACCTGGGGCCTATTTAAACTCAAAATCTGAGAAAAGACTTTTCTAACGTCTGCATAAGCATCTCTCACCGTTTCGGGTTCTGTTCTCCATGCTATGTGCTCATCAGGCCTAACCAAAATAACACTTCTATTGCTTACCTGACACATCTCCCACCACGAGTTAGCAGATGCCCTTGGTATTTCCTCGACATCGACATAGTTTGTCCAGGGTGCCAGCTCGGACATGCTCCCTTTCGCTTCCTCGCCCCCCGAACCTTGTGGCCACATGACGCAAACTTTGGCTGATAACTCGAATTCATCTGTTATCCTTAGCATGGCCCGGGCAAGCTTATATGACTCTTTCAGTGGTGCGATAATGATAACAAACCCAACTTTATCCCCACTTACTAGGTCCAGTGTCGAGAACACGCCCTGTAAGGAGTCATCACGCGCACGGCTTACACAAAGATACATGAACGGCTAAACAAGAATGTACGGTGTCAAAGGGTCGAACCTCACTCGAAGCAGATAGTGGTCTCACCAGCATGTGTGGTAGCCGTGAACCAACCTTAGCAGATGGGATGTACTCTCCTGATGACCTCTTAGAATGCTTCTGTTTTTCTGCTTGATAAGTGGTGTCAGCACAATCTTCAGCAACTAGGGCTCCTTTTTCATAGCTGAAAGTGCACAAGATTAGATCCAGGTCAGAAACTTGCCTATTTGGTGAGAACATAGTATTGTCTCTGGAGGCGGTCTACTCATGTTGTTCCATCAAGCAAACTCAAAAGGAAGATAAACAATAAAGTTGTTTTGAAGAATCATTCACAGTACGGAGACTAACCGAAAGCCAAGATCCTCTGCAGGGAACTGCAGCTGTAGACTTTTTCCTTCATCAAGAATACTTCTCAATCTTGCTAGTCTCAAGGATCCAAGGGGATTGTTCTCACTCAAAATGTAGTCTGAGACTTGTGTCCGACCAATGGAAAATAATCCTTCCAGAACCACCTTCTGTAAATTTCTTGGAATGATTGATCCTAGGCTGCTGTTGATTACTCTGTGCACTGATAGAAACATGTGAGGGATGCGTATAAGGGGCAAGTTACAAACATTCAACTGTAACTTAACCATAGTTGTACATGTTGTCAATATTTACTTTTCAAAGAGAATAGCAATAAATTGTGCACAGCCCTCTTGCAGGAGCAGGGTACTTTACCTGAGTTTGCAATGGTTGGATCAAGGCCAAGGGTAGCAGGAATAGACATTGCTGCCTTGAAGTTTTCCAAACTAAGTTCTGTGTTAAAAATGGCAACCTGTCATAAAGAAGCATGAATGCTATTTCAGTATATTTGTAGCAGAGATGTTAACATTGACGAACAGAAGGCATGCAAGGAGAATCTAACAGGTTTGCGCTCTGACTCATAAGTTTGTATAATTGATGGGTCAGCGATGCCATTTAGAAGTAAACACAATTTCCAAGCCAAATTATGTGCATCCTGAACACCAGTGTTCATTCCTGCGAAAAGATGTCAGGAAGTGCACATCTCTTTATACATTTGAACTTCAGATACATAATAGTGAGTTCAGCATGGTAATATTGCAGTATCAAATTTGAAAATAACTACTAACCAAAACCACCAGCAGGAGGAAAGCGGTGAGCAGCATCACCAACTAGGATTACACGATTGTTGCAGCCAACATACTTCTCTGCAACTTCAGCATGCATTGCCCATGGTTTTATGTCTAAAACCTGAATATCTGCTGGCTCCCATCCAACCAATTTGACAATAATTTGCTCGCACACCTAGAACCAAAGGGGAAATACATACGGGGGAAAAGAGTAAGGAGGCGTGTAAATATCGGCATAAAATTTACTCTGCAGACTAGAAATCTACAAAACAAGTATTTCAGAACTGTAAGGACTGCAAATAAGTTCTTGAAAGAATACTACAGAACAAGCATTTCAGAATGACAAGGCTATACAGACTGGGTGCCGAAGATAATTTTTAGTAGATGTTCACAGGTGAATGAGGTGGGAAATGCCAAAAACTAGAAATTGAGAAAAATATTCAACTGAAATCACCTTTGCACTAAAATCCTCAAACATCTGCTGAGGCGGATAAAATGGAACCTGAACATGAAACAGGAGATAAATTAACAGCTAGATAACTAATCATCCTACTTCCTTCAGCATAATGGGCATCTTACTCACAACAGTCTGCTAATTTGATATACCTGCAACACAAATTCCCCATGCTCCAGGTCATGTGCCACGAGCACACCAATTGCATCAGGGTTGAAAATAAAGAACAGCATGCCAGGCCTCTCACTAGATAAATACTTTCCAAGATCCCTGCTCACAAAATGAACACTGACCAATTTCTGCAAGTCCCTTTCACCTTTCATAGATATACCAGCCAACTCACGCACTTTGCTTCTTGCGCCATCTGCCCCAAGAAGAAGGCCACAGTGAAGCTTCCTCTCCTGCATCCTCCCCCCATTGTTAAATGATGCCCCAACCAGAATGCCGTCATCGGTCAGCTGAATGGAGCTACACTCGTGTCCCATCAGTATCTTGTTTTCCAGCAGCAAATCTTGAGCGGAGCTACCGCCAAGCTCATCAGGAAAGCACGTCTGAAAGCCAACGTCATCCAGTTTCTTGAGTAGCAAATCCACTAGCTTGTACTGCGAGAAGTGTGCGACCGATATAGGACTAATGACCTTGTCAAAATCTGCACAAAATAATCGTCAGCCGGTCAATGTATGCAGCGAGGTTCAGAACATCGCGCACGCAAACACTTCAAGAACTAAACTCGCCTTCCTGCTTCATGTGATCAACTGAACCGAGAATGGTTCCGGAAAGCGAGGTACAGTACACGAACTTCCTCCACAGGTCCACCGGCGGCTGAGCCCTCTCGATGTCCCCGGCCAGGCCGTCGAACTTGCGGAAGATCTGCCAACACCACCTAAACCTATTAAATCACCACCTACACAACACACACGAAGGGCTGAAATGGCAATGTTGGGGGTGCGCTTGGCAGATAACTGATAACACACCTCCATGGTGCGGTTGTTGATGAAATGCGCCCGGGGGTGCCTAGTGAACTCCATGCTTCTCTCTAGGACCGTGCATTTGATGCCTGCGAGGTTTCAACAAAACGAACTGTCAAATTTATCAGCTGAGCTCCGATTGATCCACTGAACATCTGATTGGGGCGACTTCGCAGGTGCTCACAAACAAATCCTCGCCCCACGCCTACCGAAGCGCGAAGCAGAGCATAGCTCGCGGAGGCTGGCGGCGCTTACCGAATTTGGCGAGGAGGAAGGAGAGGGCGAGCCCGACGGGCCCGGCCCCGACGATGACCACCGGCAGATGCGGCGCGTGGCCGCCACCGCCGCCGGCGAGGGAGGAGAGGAGCGGGCGCTGGAGGCGGCGGAGGCGCAGACAGGAGATGCCCCTGCCCGCGGAGAAGAGGCGCCAGCCTCCTCCGGCGGCGATCGACGGCATCGTGGCCTCGGCGGTGGCCGCGCAGGCTGCCGCGGTCTGCGAGAGGGGGTTGTGGGTTTAGAACGCGGACACGAGTACGAAAAAGCAGTTGGGCCGATGGAAGTTGAGCGATGGCGTGTTCGGTAGCCCTCTGTGGCCGGAAACTCCAGACTAGTCACAATGGGTAACTTAGACTAGTTTGTCTTAAAAAAAGTAATTTAAAGACTAGTAACATGCATATACTACTATGTTACTATTTCCTCCATTTCAAATTACTCATTGTAGAAATGGATGTATCTAAAACTAAAATACATCTAGATACATCCATATCTGCTACGAGTAATTTAAAACGGAGAAAGTACATCTATAATGGGTAAATCTGAAAATGGTTTCATATTTAAATCATACTTGAACCTTACCCGTACATCTACTCCCTCCGTTCCAAATTACTCGTCGCAGAAATGAATGTATCTAGAACTAAAATATATCTAGATACATCCATAGTTGCGACAAGTAATTCGAAACGGAGGGAGTATCTCTCAAAATCATACTTGAACCATACCCGTTTAATGCCATTTTCAGCCCAACCAAAACTAAACCCTCTATTTTTTCAGCCAAACCAATTTAAACCCAATACATAACCGTGGGTTTAAACACAATACATAACTATGGGTTTGCTTCAATGTATATATGATTGCAAAAATCGACATGTTAAGAAGCAAATGACATAGAAAAGGCATAAGTACACCTACAACAGTTTCCGAACAAAGTTATCGTTGAGATACGGTCAACACATAACAAGAGTCAAAAGAACAATGCCCACGACTGAAAAGTTCACTGACAAGTGTATTAAAACCAATTGCTTAGCTAAAACACAAGCAAACACATTCGATTTACATGTGGTGTTTCCTCATAATACATAACTACATAATGCATTACAGCATGTATGAAGATCCAAGATACTCGTTGTCGATGCGTCGTTACTTATTGCACATAACCAATGCCCAGAAATCGGTTTGGACCCATAATTTATAGTCGTTAATAACCAAACTATTTAAGCCCATAACCAACTATACCCAAATTGGTTTCTTCACATACCCAAACCAAAACCAAACTAAAAAAGTTTCAGCCCAATAAAACCTGAACCAATCAAACCCAAAGTAAGAACTGAATCGTTTCATCCAGTTTTTCAATAACCATTCTCAGGTTTAATAGTGGGGAGTAACATATGTGTGGTGTCATGTAACATTTTTTTTATTAGATTGTAGACTCATCTTGTTTTGATATGTGTGATGTTATAATAACTAGCTATGTTAGCACATGCCCCTCTTTTCTCATTAATTACTCGCGACTTCATCTGTTTTGCCTAAAAATATGCGATGTTACAACATATGTTACTTCCACCGTGGATAGTCTCAACTCCGTCGCCCGTAACCAGCTGGCAGGGAATTCCCTATTGGACGCACGTTGCGTCAAACTGTCGACGAATCGCACAAGGGGATCTGACTAGCGAGCGATTTTAGGCCGGCCCTGTAGCGACAAGCGTCTACCAGGTTTCGGTTTTGGGAATCTTCTAGAGCGTTCCCAGCCGGTTCTTACTGGTTTTGAGAACCATCTAGAATATTTCTGAACCGTTTTTTTTCTTTTTTACTCTTTCTGTTTTTTCGTCTTCCTGAAACAACGACTGTGTTGCAGAAACAACTACCATGTTACAAAAATTTGAAGATTGCAGAAACAATTCCTGAGACAACGGCTGCGTTGCAGAAACAATTCCTGAAACAACGGCTGCGTTGCGGAAACAACTACCATGTTACATGCATCAAGCACGTCGGCGCCGACCGCAACAGAGCAGTAGCGCCGCCACTCCAGCTATTGCAGAAGCACGACGATGAGTCGTTCCTCGTCTGAAAAACAACTTGAAGTGAGGGAGCGGAGGAGAAAAAGAGCAGGAATGGTAAGAGGGAGGAAGCCTACCAGCTGCCGGCACACGCGGCGGTGGCCGGCTGGCTCATGCGAGCAGTGGAGTTGTAGAAGCTTGAGGTGGTGGGCGCCATGGCATGCTGCAAGAGTTGGGAAAAAAGAGCCGACTGAGAAAGAGATAAGGAAAGAAGGATGTAGCGGTGCAATGGGTCCACATGGACACGCGTCACGTGCTGGAGGCGGTGGACGCCCAGCATTGTATACGTCTGGTGATGGTAAGAGTTTTCCAAAAATTAATGCATCCAAATTTATTCGGGATTTTTCAAAATTGTTCTCCGTGTCAAAAATTGTTCTGAATATTTTCAACAAATGTCCGTGCTTTAAATAATTGTTCGTGCTTTGAAATTTGTTCTCCATTTCTAAATTTGTTCTCAAGATTCAAACAAATTTATTACTTTAAAAAATTGTTCACAAATTCCAAAACATTCTTGTTTTAAAAAAATGTTCAGTTTTCGAAAAAATATTCTAAAAATTCAAAAAATGTTCTCATTACACAAAAAAAATCACAACTTTCGAAATTTAGAAAATGTACCGGATTTCAATTTTTGGTTCACCTATTCAAAACAAATTCACGCTTCCAAATTTGTTCAGGATTTTTCAAATTTTGTTCACAAAATTCAAAAAATGATCGTGCTTCAAAATTTGTTCTCCAAATTTGTAGACAAATTCAAAACTTTCCCATTTTGAAAATTTGTTCACAGTTTTTAGAAAATGTCCCTGTTGTTCAAGATTTGTGCACAAATTTATAAACTGTTCCTATTTTGAAAAATATGTTCACAAAGTCAAAAATTGCTCACTGTTTTTCAAACTTGTTCGTGATTGTCATAAATTGATTGGTATTAAAAAAGGTTCCTGTTTTTCAAGGTTTGTTCAGAAATTCAAAAAATGTTCATGCTTTAAATTTCGTTCACAAATTAAAAAATCAATCTCATTTTACAAGTTTGGTTAAAAAATACACAACTTTTCAAACTCGTACGTGCTTGGCAAAAACGTTCGTCATTTAAAAAATGTTTATTTAGTATTTCCAAAAAATGACTAGAAAAAGGGGAAATAACCTGATCAGGCGATTTTATACTTTTATCTAGTGTTAAAGTATTTGTGTTGCCTGTGTACCACTAAGAGCAGTAAGCTGCAGTGGCCCGTAATTTCTTTCCAACTCCCGCTTCTCGGTTTCCTTGGAGCTAGGGTTTTTTCAACTCCGTCCCTCCGTCACCACATGACACATGTGGTAAGCAATTCAAACAATTAAAAAAATACTCCTTCGCTCCATCGCTGTTTAATAACGTAAGATACAAAAATGTCAGAGGACAAACCTGAGTGAATTCATCGATAGCAAATAGCTTTTCAACCATCCTTGCAACAGACATGTTCTATCAGACCACGAACGAACGATCCTTGCACCCTCTTCACTCAAAAGAAATTACATTTCGTCCCAAGGGCTACACGGTGTTTACAGGGAAATAGGGTGAGCATTTGAGGTTCAATTTTTCGGACAAGAATAGTGTTGTATCCTTTTATTTTGTTACCTTTTTATTCCTTGTTATAAACGCTATAAGGGCTTCAGTTTGCTAAAGCCGGGCAAGCGCCTCCTCTCTAAAAAGAAATCGTCTAAATCTGCACAGCGAATTACATCTCAAAGCTTGGAGGCACCCATGGACATGGCCTGCTGCACAAGCTCCCGCCGCAAGATCTTCCCCGCAGGAGATTTGGGTATTGCCGCTACGAAGGCCACTCGGCGGACTTTCTTGTAGGGCGCAACCTGTCCAACGATAAACATTTAGATCTGATTTTAGTGCACTCCATTCATTCCAAAACAATTGAAGTTTTAGAATTGTCCTAAGTTAAACTTTTCTAAGATTGACCAAGTTTCTATAGAAAAAACTACCAATACCTACAATATGAAATATGTAAAATATCAAATATCTATAATATAAAAATATTTTTCATAATGAAGCAAATTTGGTGCGGCAGACGTTGATGTATTTTTTTTATAGACTTAGGACAAACCTAAGTTTATACAAAACTTCTAAATATTTTGCTAAAACTTCATTTTTATGTATGCAACATATGTTGATGTATGTACTTTATGAAGTTTGAACCTAAAACTTTAATTACTTTGGAATGGAGGGAGTAGTAAGTGGCAAGACAATCGCAAATTATGGCAACAAGGAGACAAAATAATATGCTGCGCACATAAAGGTGCAATGATGTTTTTTTTTGTTAATGTTGATGTGGGTGTCTTCAAATCAACTCCAGGTTTGTGTTGCTATGTTTGTCGTGTGCATGACACACATGCACGAGCACGAGCTTGTTCGTGTGCTTGACATGTGCCTTTGTTTGGCACGCAGATATCCAATTTGATGATCCCATCACTAGTCCTCTATAGTTTTGCAACAATATGCTAAACCTGGTTGCCTCACTATAAAAGCCATTGGCACTTGCCCAGCATCTTCATCTGGATATCTGCATAGTGCATAGGAGGGGGCATCTTATATACTGCCACATGCTGAACAGAGCATCATACCATATTGTTAAGAATATATGATTCATTGGAATTTTCCCAAGTTTACTGCACTTCATACTAAAGATACTTACCCGATAACTGCAGCATCAGCAATTTCAGGATGTGATTGTAGGATATGCTCCAGTTCAGCTGGAGGCACCTGAGATAAGATGTAGTATATCAGTATCGCGCAGACAGGATCTTGCGAGGCAAAATTCTCCAACGATAATAGTATAATTATACCTGGTATCCTTTGTACTTTATCAACTCCTTCAAACGATCAACAATGTAGAGAAATCCATCTTCATTGAAGTAGCAAAGATCACCAGTTTTCAGCCAGCCTTCTGAGTCCACTGTTTCTGCAGTTGCTTTGTCGTCACCGACATAACCTGAAAAAGAACACCACCATGACTGACACGGTGAGTCGGTGAGGCCCCGATAATAATAAGGCAAAAACAACAATGTTTAGATTGCTTGTATTGTGATTCTTGTCTCCATAAGCTTATTAAAACTACCTTGATATTGTGAGGGCCCAATAATAATAAGGCAAAAGCAACAGTGGTACGATGCTATAATCTGCCAAGCACAGTCAAGTGTCTAGATCAGTTGTAATGTCACTCTCCATACCAAACAGATGATTTCAATTAACAAGTTCCAACAGGATATCACTGGCATGCTGGCATGACTAATCTATTAAGCAGGAGAACGAGCATCCCTGCATTGCTGCCAGTGCCAGGTTTAAAGATTTATCGAATTTGGTACTAGTACTTCGTTGGATAAATGTCGGTAACTGCATCAATTAACACAAAAGTCGTCATTAACAAAAAGTCATGTCTCTATAAAAAAGAAGGCATCTCACATCACCATCACATTGCTATGGATAAACTTCCCCCGTTCCTAAGTATAAGTCTTTTTAAAGATTTCATACAAACTACATATGCATGTATATAGAAATATTTTTTAGTGTAGATTCACTTATTTTGCTTCGTATGTACTTTTTTTATTGGAATCTCTAAAAAGACTTATTGAAATACTATTAGGAACGGAGGGAGTACACAGCTTTCACATGATAAATGCTGGGACAAGCACATCACAAAGGGAATCAAACCACGACACAATAATAGATTTATAAAAGGTTTTAGGCGACGAATCATCATCAATCAACATCGCTATCAACGCAATCATATTAAGTTTCCACGTGCACAGTCTAAACAATCAAACTATTGGTAGTATGCACATGCTTAATGGTCAGAGCAATGACCCAGTTCATGCTGCGCAGTGTTCACCTTTCATGACGAGTGGGCCCCTAATCCAGAGCTCGCCGCGCTGGCCCGGCCCGAGCGCCTCGCCGGTGGCCGGATCGACTACCTTCGCCTGCAGGCGCGACCCCAGCTTGCCGGCGGAGCCGTACTTCATGGACTCCTCCGGCCTTACCGTCCCGGCGACAGCGCCAGATGATTCCGTCAGACCATAGCCCTGTAATATGAATCGACGGAATCATTTGCACACAGATCAGAAAGAGCAATCTTCATTGCGCACAGAAGATTCAGTAGTATTCTGCAGCCTGCACGGAATCTGATGCTTAACCTGAACAATCTGGACGCTGGGGAAGATAGCGGCGAAGCGCTCGGCGACCTCCCGGCCAAGGGGCGCGCCGCCGACAGCGATGACGAGGAGCGACGAGAGGTCGTGGCGGCGCGCCTCCTCGGATTTGATCATGGCCACCAGGACCGGCGGCGCCGCGGGCAGCAGCGTGACGCGGTACCGCTCTATCGCCCGCAGCACGGCACCGAAGTCGAAGCGCTCCATGAGCACGGTCGTGTCCCCCATGGACACGGAGCGCAGGACCATCATGAACCCGAAGACGTGGAACAGGGGGAGCGGGAGCAGCGTGACGGCCGGCGGCGGCGGCTCCTCGCCCGCCTCGGTGGCCTCCGCTGCCGCCCTCTTCCGGTTCTCGGCGTGCGTGCACATCAGTGCGATGAGGTTGCGGTGCGTGATGGCGACGGCCTTCACCCTGCCGGTCGTTCCCGACGAGTAGAGCACGGCCGCCGTGTCCGACTGCTTCACCGCCACCGGCGGGGGAGCGGAACCCGCGCCTGCAGACACCAGCCTCTCGTACGCATCGGACCCGAGGACGACGCACCTGACGTGGGCGGGCAGCTTGGCGGCGACCTCGGGCGCGGCGAAGGCGACGACGGGCCTGGAGAGGGCGACCTGGTGCGCGTACTCCTCGGGGGTGGAGGCCGGGTTGGCGGGGGACACGGCGGCGCCGACGGACATGAGCGCGAAGTGGAGCACGGGGACGTCGAGGCGCGAGGGCGCGACGACGAGCGCCACGTCCCCGGGGCGGAGGCCAAGGGAGGACCAGAGGCCGCCCGCGAGGGAGCGGACGGCGGCGAGGAAGGACGGGTAGGAGACGGCAATGCCGGTGGCGGCGTCGACGAGCGCGGGGCGGTCGGGGAGCGGGGAGGCGAGCAGCGAGAAGGCGTAGGCCGCGGCCGTGACCGGGAGTGATTCCGGCGGCAGCGCGCCCGCTGAGCTGGAGCGGACGCTGTGGAAGGTCCGCGTGGCCGCGAAGAATCCGCTGCGCGGGTCGATCCCGGCGGGCGCCGCCGCCGGTTCGGCCATTGGAAGTTTTGCTTTGTTTGTGGTGTTTTCGACGGAGAAACAGCGCAGAACAGGCGGAGGAGTGACGTGGCTTATCCGGTCCTCCCGTCGCAACTCGCAGATCGCAATGGAGGCGGTGTACTCGCTGCTCGGCTTGTCGGTGTATGTGCAGGTTTAGTTTTTCTTTTCCTGGAGGCCTTTTTTTATTTTTTGTTCCGGAGGCCTTTTTGTTTGTACTTTCTCCGTTTCAAATTATTCATCGCAGAAATGGATGTATTTAAAACTAAAATACATCTAGATACATTCATATCTGCGACAAGTAATTCGGAACGGAGAAAGTAGGAATTAATAGCAAATATGTCCTTGCATTGCAACGAGACAAAAAGAATATCACACACCGCTAACCTTCCCGCCCCCCAAATGTATGGTCTAGTTTGTACTCCGCAGTGAAGAAAATATTGGTTGCCATGAACAATAATGTTTCGGATCGAGACCTGTGTCACGGGGCATGGTTATGATGACAAAATTAAAACGGCTACATCTTTTGGGGATTCTAGTTCAGGCCATGGGATATGATCTCGAGTCAATTAGTTTGAATGAACAACACTAGCTACAAATTTTTAGTTTATATCAAAAGAGCCTGTGTGTTGCAACAAATACACAATAAATAAGTACTCCCTCCATTTAAAAATAAGTGATGTTTTTTTAATTCAAATTTCCGAAAGGAGGTATTCTGAGTAACCTGAAAACAATTCACCACTCAAACAATTTTGCAAGTAGCAAAACAATATTAAAAGTAATCAAAAGTACCAAGGACTAATTTTCAAACAAAAAATTGAAAATGTGACGATATGTAAAGAAAGAAATTCATTTATAAGGTTAGAAGAAAAACCACGTACCTCGTGTTCTCGTCGTTTCACACCTGAAGCTGGTTTCATAACAGAAGCCAAAATGAGAGAGAGAAAATATAAATCTTAGTAATCAAAGGAGATAAGCAAAGTCCTCGAAAAAGAAAACACGGTGAAACAGTGAGTAATTGGGTATTAGTCACACCTTAAGCTAAATATTTGCTAATCTGAATATTTCCATCTTTACACAATGATGATATTCATATATAAGGAGTTAACATATTTTGATAAACAAAAATAATGAAAGATTGCGTTAATGGTCTGGTGAAAACATCAACAATCGTGTGCATGCGCGATAAATCATGTACACACTAACATTGCTCACCTGTGACACCGATTATCATGCCTCAAAATCATAGGTTAGTTGTTGGACTAAAACTGGGAAGACTTGAAGCTCCCTTGGTGAATTATGAAGGGACCCAATGTATAAGAGACCAAAATCCCCTACTGCTCATTATATTGGTATAAACCATCAACGTTGAGAAAACCAAAAGATACATAGAGGAAAACCTATCGTGCCGGTACACATAAAATTTCAGATCCAGTAGCTAACCATCAATTAACAGAAAAATAAAGGGAAGATAGACCCAGAGGGGTCAAAGTTTCACTAGAGGCATCTCTCCAAGCAAGATAAGTGTGCTATGGTGAACAAATTACAATTGGGCAGTGATTAAATTGCAATATTTATATTTTGTCTATGATCATTCATGACATAATCTTGCATAGGCATTACGTGCAAGATATGTAGACCGTTATCGAACTACATCTACAACTAACACTCCACCTAAAGACTGATATCCAACATGATTCTCAAAATATTAAGTTTATAACAAACGGAGTACTGCAATAAACAAAGTATCATTATGTAGACAGTTGTTGGGGAACGTTGCAGAAAACAAAAAAAATCTCTACGTTTCACCAAGATCTATCTATGGAGTCATCTAGCAACGAGAGGGGAGTGCATCTACATACCCTTGTAGATCGCGAGCGGAAGCGTTCAACAGAACGGTAATGATGGAGTCGTACTCGCCGTGATCCAAATCACCGATGACCAAGTGCCGAACGCACGGCACCTTCGCGTTCAACACACGTACGGAGCGGATGACGTCTCCTCCTTCTTGATCCAGCAAGGGGGAAGGAGAGGTTGATGAAGATCCAACAGCATGACGGCGTGGTGGTGGAAGCAACTGAAGGAAATATGCCCTAGAGGCAATAATAAAGTTATTATTTATTTCCTTATATCATGATAAATGTTTATTATTCATGCTAGAATTGTATTAACCGGAAACATAATACATGTGTGAATACATAGACCAACAGAGTGTCACTAGTATGCCTCTACTTGACTAGCTCGTTAATCAAAGATGGTTATGTTTCCTAACCATGAACAAAGAGTTGTTATTTGATTAACGAGGTCACATCATTAGTTGAATGATCTGATTGACATGACCCATTCCATTAGCTTAGCACCCGATCATTTAGTATGTTGCTATTGCTTTCTTCATGACTTATACATGTTCCTATAACTATGAGATTATGCAACTCCCGTTTACCGGAGGAACACTTTGGGTACTACCAAACGTCACAACGTAACTGGGTGATTATAAAGGAGTACTACAGGTGTCTCCAATGGTAGATGTTGGGTTGGCGTATTTCGAGATTAGGGTTTGTCACTCCGATTGTCGGAGAGGTATCTCTGGGCCCTCTCGGTAATACACATCACATAAGCCTTGCAAGCACTGCAACTAATATGTTAGTTGTGAGATGATGTATTACGGAATGAGTAAAGAGACTTGCCGGTAACGAGATTGAACTAGGTATTGGATACCGACGATCGAATCTCAGGCAAGTAACATACCGATGACAAAGGGAACAACGTATGTTGTTATGCGGTCTGACCGATAAAGATCTTCGTAGAATATGTAGGAGCCAATATGGGCATCCAGGTCCCGCTATTGGTTATTGACCGGAGACGTGTCTCGGTCATGTCTACATTGTTCTCGAACCGTAGGGTCCGCACGCTTAACGTTACGATGACAGTTATTATGAGTTTATGCATTTTGATGTACCGAAGGTTGTTCGGAGTCCCGGATGAGATCACGGACATGACGAGGAGTCTCGAAATGGTCGAGACGTAAAGATTGATATATTGGAAGCCTATGTTTGGACATCGGAAGTGTTCCGGGTGAAATCGGGATTTTACCGGATTACCGGGAGGGTTACCGGAACCCCCCGGGAGCCAAATGGGCCAACATGGGCCTTAGTGGAAAGGTGAGAGGGCAGCCCACATAGGGCTGCGCCTCCCCCCCTCTCCCTAGTCCTATTAGGACTAGGAGAAGGGCCGGCCACCTCTCTCTCTCTCCCCTTTGAAGGATTCCTAGTTGGACTAGGATTGGAGGGGGGAGTCCTACTCCCGGTAGGAGTAGGACTCCTCCTGCGCCTCCCTCTCTTTGGCCGGCCGGCCCCCCTCCCTCCAACCTTTATATACGGGGGCAGGGGACACCCCAAGACACACAAGTTGATCCTTGAGATCGTTCCTTAGCCGTGTGCGGTGCCCCCTGCCACCAAATTCCACCTCGATCATACCGTTGTAGTGCTTAGGCGAAGCCTGCGTCGGTAGTACATCAAGATCGTCACCACGCCGTCGTGCTGACGGAACTCTTCCTCGACGCTTTGCTGGATCGGAGCCCGAGGATCGTCATCGAGCTGAACGTGTGCCAAGAACTCGGAGGTGCCGGAGTAACGGTGCTTGGATCGGTCGGATCGGGAAGAAGACGTACGACTACTTCCTCTACGCTGTGTGATCGCTTCCGCAGTCGGTCTGCGTTGGTACGTAGACAACACTCTCCCCTCTCGTTGCTGTGCATCACCATGATCTTGCGTGTGCGTAGGAAAATTTTCGAAATTACTGCGTTCCCCAACAGTGGCATCCGAGCCAGGTTTTATGGTTTGATGTTATTTGCACGAGTAGAACACAAGTGAGTTGTGGGCGATACAAGTCATACTGCCTACCAGCATGTCATACTTTGGTTCGGCGGTATTGTTGGGTGAGACGATCCGGACCAACATTACGCGTACTCTTACGCGAGACCGGTTCCCTCGACGTGCTTTGCACATAGATGGCTTGCGGAAGACTGTCTCTCCAACTTTAGTTGAACCAAGTGTGGCTACGCCCGGTCCTTGAGAAGGTTAAAACGGAGTCTATTTGACGAACTATCGTTGTGGTTTTGATGCGTAGGTGAGATGAGTTCTTACTTAAGCCCGTAGCAGCCACGTAAAACTTGCAACAACAAAGTAAAGGACGTCTAACTTGTTTTTGCAGGGCATGTTGTGATGTGATATGGTCAAGGCATGATGCTGATTTTATTGTATGAGATGATCATGTTTTGTAACCAAGTTATCGGCAACTGGCAGGAGCCATATGGTTGTCGCTTTATTGTATGCAATACAATCGCGATGTAATGCTTTACTTTATTACTAAGCGGTAGTGATAGTCGTGGAAGCATAAGATTGGCGAGACGACAACGATGCTACGATGGAGATCAAGGTGTCGCGCCGGTGACGATGGAGATCATGACGGTGCTTCGGAGATGGAGATCACAAGCACAAGATGATGATGGCCATATCATATCACTTATATTGATTGCATGTGATGTTTATCCTTTTATGCATCTTATCTTGCTTTGATTGACGGTAGCATTATAAGATGATCTCTCACTAAATTATCAAGAAGTGTTCTCCCTGAGTATGCACCGTTGCCAAAGTTCTTCGTGCCCAGACACCACGTGATGATCGGGTGTGATAAGCTCTACGTTCAAATACAACGGGTGCAAAACAGTTGCACACGCAGAATACTCAGGTTATACTTGACGAGCCAAGCATATACAGATATGGCCTCGGAACACGGAGACCGAAAGGTCAAGCGTGAATCATATAGTAGATATGATCAACATAACGATGTTCACCATTGAAAACTACTCCATCTCACGTGATGATCGGTTATGGTTTAGTTGATTTGGATCACGTGATCACTTAGAGGATTAGAGGGATGTCTATCTAAGTGGGAGTTCTTAAGTAATATGATTAAATTGAACTTAAATTTATCATGAACTTAGTCCTGGTAGTATTTTGCAAATCATGTTGTAGATCAATGGCTCGCGTTGTTGCTTCCCTGTGTTTATTTTGATATGTTCCTAGAGAAAATTATGTTGAAAGATGTTAGTAGCAATGATGCGGATTCGATCCGTGATCTGAGGTTTATCCTCATTGCTGCACAGAAGAATTATGTCCTTGATGCACCGCTAGGTGACAGACCTATTGCAGGAGCAGATGCAGACGTTATGAACGTTTGGCTAGCTCAATGTGATGACTACTTGATAGTTTAGTGCACCATGCTTAACGGCTTAGAATCGGGACTTCAAAGACGTTTTGAACGTCATGGACCATATGAGATGTTCCAGGAGTTGAAGTTAATATTTCAAGCAAATACCCGAGTTGAGAGACATGAAGTCTCCAGCAAGTTCTATAGCTAAAAGATGGAGGAGAATCGCTCAACTAGTGAGCATGTGCTCAGATTGTCTGGGTACTACAATCGCTTGAATCAAGTGGGAGTTAATCTTCCAGATAAGATAGTGATTGACAGAATTCTCTAGTCATCATCACTAAGTTAGTAGAACTTCGTGATGAACTATAATATGCAAGGGATAACGGAAACAACTCCCAAGCTCTTCGTGATGCTGAAATCAACGAAGGTAGAAATCAAGAAAAACATCAATTGTTGATGGTTGACAAGACCACTAGTTTCAAGAAAAGGGCAAAGGGAAGAAGGGGAACTTCAAGAAGAACGGCAAGCAAGTTGCTGCTCAAGTGAAGAAGCCCAAGTCTGATCCTAAGCCTGAGACTAAGTGATTCTACTGCAAAGGGACTGGTCACTGGAAGCGGAACTACCCCAAGTGATTGGCGGATAAGTAGGATGGCAAAATGAACATAAGTATATTTGATATACATGTTATTGATGTGTACTTTACTAGTGTTTATAGCAAACCCTCAGTATTTGATACTAGTTCAGTTGCTAAGAGTAGTAACTCGAAACGGGAGTTGCAGAATAAACAGAGACTAGTTAAGGGTAAAGTGACGATGTGTGTTGGAAGTAGTTCCAAGATTGATATGATCATCATCACATACTCCCTATAATTTCGGGATTAGTGTTGAACCTAAATAAGTGTTATTTGGTGTTTGCGTTGAGCGTGAATATGATTTGATCATGTTTATTGCAATACGGTTATTCATTAAAGTCAGAGAATAATTGTTGTTCTGTTTACATGAATAAAATCTTCAATGGTCATACACCCAATGAAACAAGTTCGTTGGATCTCGATCATAGTGATACACATATTTATAATATTGAAACCAAAAAGATTCAAAGTTAATAATGATAGTGCAACTTATTTGTGGCACTGCCGTTTAGGTCATATTGGTATAAAAAGCATGAAGAAACTCCATGCTGATGGGCTTTCAAAATCACTTGATTATGAATCACTTGATGCTTGCGAACCATGCCTATTGGGCAAGATGACTAAAACTCCGTTCTTCGGAACAATGGAGCGAGTAACAGATTTGTTGGAAATCATACATACTGATGTATGTGGTCCGATGAATATTGAGGCTCGCGACAGGTATCATTATTTTCTGATCTTCACAGATGATTTGAGCAGATATGAGTATATCTACTTGATGAAACATAAGTCTGAAACATTTGAAAAGTTCAAAGAATTTCAGAGTGAAGTGGAAAATCATCGTGACAAGAAAATAAAAGTTTCTACGATATGATCGCAGAGGTAAAATATTTGAGTTACGAGTTTGGTCTTCAATTAAAACAATGTGGAATAGTTTCACAAAATCATGCCACATGGAACACCATAGCATAATGGTGTGTCCGAACGTCATAACCGTACTTTATTGGATATAGTGCAATCTATGATGTATCTTACCGATCTACCACTATCATTTTGGGGTTATGCATTAGAGACAGCTGCATTCACGTTAAATAGGGCATCATCTAAATCCGTTGAGACGACACCATGTGAACTATGGTTTGGCAAGAAACCTAAACTGTCGTTTCTTAAAAATTTGGGGTTGCGATGCTTATATGAAAAAGTTTCATCCTGATAAGCTCAAACTCAAATCGGAGAAGTACGTCTTCATAGGATATCCAAATGAAACTATTGGATACACCTTCTATCACAGATCCGAAGGCAAGACTTTTGTTGCTAAAATTCGGAAACTTTCTGGAGAAGGAGTTTCTCTCGAAAGAAGTGAGTGGGAGGAAAGTAGAACTTGATGAGGTAACTGTACCTGCTCCCTTATTGGAAAGTAGTACATCACATAAAACTGTTTCTGTGACACCTACACCAATTAGTGAGGAAGCTAATGATGATGATCATGTAACTTCAGATCAAGTTACTACCGAACCTTGTAGGTAAACCAGAGTAAGATCCACGCCAGAGTGGTATGGTAATCCTTCTCTGGAAGTCATGCTACTAGATCATGATAAACCTACGAACTATGAGGAAGCAATGATGAGCCCAGATTCCGCGAAATGGTTTGAGGCCATGAAATCTGAGATATGATCCATGTATGAGAACAAAGTATGGACTTTGATGGATTTGCCCGATGATCGGCAAGCCATAGAAAATAAATGGATCTTCAAGAGGAAGACGGACGCTGATAGCAGTGTTACTATCTACAAAGCTAGAATTGTCGCAAAAGTTTTCGACAAGTTCAAGGTGTTGACTACGGTGAGTTTTTTCTCACTCGTATCTATGCTTAAGTCTATCCGAATCATGTTAGCAATTGCCGCATTTTATGAAATCTGGCAAATGGATAAACAAAACTGCATTCCTTAATGAATTTATTAAAGAAGAGTTGTATGTGATGCAACTAGAAGGTTTTGTCAATCCAAAAGGTGCTAACAAAATGTGCAAGCACCAGCGATCCATCTGTGGACTGGTGCAAGCATCTCGGAGTTGGAATATACGCTTTGATAAGTTGATCAAAGCATATAGATTTATACAGACTTGCGGTGAAGCCTGTATTTACAAGAAAGTGAGTGGGAGCACTACAGCATTTCTGATAAGCATATGTGAATGACATATTGTTGATCGGAAATAATGTAGAATTATTCTGTAAAGCATAAAGGAGTGTTTGAAAGGAGTTTTTCAAAGAAAGACTTCGGTGAAGCTGCTTACATATTGAGCTTCAAGATCTATAGAGATAGATCAAGACGCTTGATAAGTTCTTTCAATGAGTACATACCTTGACAAGATTTTGAAGTAGTTCAAAATGGAGCAGTCAAAGAAAGAGTTCTTGCCTGTATTATAAGGTGTGAAGTTGAGTAAGACTCAAAGCCCGACCACGGCAGAAGATAGAAAGAGAATGAAAGTCATTCCCTATGCCTTGGCCATAGGTTCTATAAAGGATGTCATGCTGTATACCAGATCTATTGTATACCCTGCACTGATTTGGCAAGGGAGTACAATAGTGATCTAGGAGTAGATCACTGGACAGCGGTCAGAATTATCCTTAGTGAAATAAGGATATGTTTCTCGATTATGGACGTGACAAAAAGGTTCGTCGTAAAGGGTTACGTCGATGCAAGTTTTTGACACTGATCTAGATGAATCTAAAAGTCTCAATCTGGATACATATTGAAAGTGGGAGCAATTAGCTAGAATAGCTCCATGCAGAGCATTATAGACAAAGAATTTTGCAAAATACTTACGGATCTGAATGTGACAGACCCGTTGACTAAAATTATCTCACAAGCAAAACATGATCACACCTTAGTACTCTTTGGGTATTAATCACATAGAGATGTGAACTAGATTACTGACTTTAGTAAACCCTTTGAGTGTTGGTCACATAACGATGTGAACTATGGGTGTTAATCACATGGTGATGTGAACTATTGCTGCTAAATCACATGGCGATGTGAAACTAGATTATTGACTCTAGTGCAAGTGGGAGACTGAAGGAAATATGCCCTAGAGGCAATAATAAAGTTATTATTTATTTCCTTATATCATGATAAATGTTTATTATTCATGCTAGAATTGTATTAACCGGAAACATAATACATGTGTGAATACATAGACCAACAGAGTGTCACTAGTATGCCTCTACTTGACTAAACGTCACCTCCATTAACGAGCTAGTCTAGTAGAGGCATACTAGTGACACTCTGTTTGTCTATGTATTCACACATGTATTATGTTTCCGGTTAATACAATTCTAGCATGAATAATAAACATTTATCATGATATAAGGAAATAAATAATAACTTTATTATTGCCTCTAGGGCATATTTCCTTCAGTCTCCCACTTGCACTAGAGTCAATAATCTAGATTACACAGTAATGATTCTAACACCCATGGAGCCTTGGTGCTGATCATGTTTTGCTCGTGGAAGAGGCTTAGTCAACGGGTCTGCAACATTCAGATCCGTATGTATCTTGCAAATCTCTATGTCTCCCACCTGGACTAGATCCCGGATGGAATTGAAGCGTCTCTTGATGTGCTTGGTCCTTTTGTGAAATCTGGATTCGTTTGCCAAGGCAATTGCACCAGTATTGTCACAAAAGATTTTCATTGGACCCGATGCACTAGGTATGACACCTAGATCGGATATGAACTCCTTCATCCAGACTCCTTCGTTCGCTGCTTCCGAAGCAGCTATGTACTCCGCTTCACATGTAGATCCCGCTACGATGCTTTGTTTAGAACTGCACCAACTGATAGCTCCACCATTTAATGTAAACACGTATCCGGTTTGCGATTTAGAATCGTCCGGATCAGTGTCAAAGCTTGCATCAACGTAACCTCTTACGGTGAGCTCTTTGTCACCTCCATATACGAGAAACATATCCTTAGTCCTTTTCAGGTATTTCAGGATGTTCTTGACCGCTGTCCAGTGATCCACTCCTGGATTACTTTGGTACCTCCCTGCTAAACTTATAGCAAGGCACACATCAGGTCTGGTACACAGCATTGCATACATGATAGAGCCTATGGCTGAAGCATAGGGAACATCTTTCATTTTCTCTCTATCTTCTGCAGTGGTCGGGCATTGAGTCTGACTCAACTTCACACCTTGTAACACAGGCAAGAACCCTTTCTTTGCTTGATCCATTTTGAACTTCTTCAAAATCTTGTCAAGGTATGTGCTTTGTGAAAGTCCAATTATGCGTCTTGATCTATCTCTATAGATCTTTATGCCTAATATGTAAGCAGCTTCACCGAGGTCTTTCATTGAAAAACTCTTATTCAAGTATCCCTTTATGATATCCAGAAATTCTATATCATTTCCAATCAGTAATATGTCATCCACATATAATATCAGAAATGCTACAAAGCACCCACTCACTTTCTTGTAAATACAGGCTTCTCCGAAAGTCTGTATAAACCAAATGCTTTGATCACACTATCAAAGCGTTTATTCCAACTCCGAGAGGCTTGCACCAGTCCATAAATGGATCGCTGGAGCTTGCACACTTTGTTAGCTCCCTTTGGACCGACAAAACCTTCCGGTTGCATCATATACAACTCTTCTTCCAGAAATCCATTCAGGAATGCAGTTTTGACATCCATCTGCCAAATTTCATAATCATAAAATGCGGCAATTGCTAACATGATTCTGACAGACTTAAGCATCGCTACGGGTGAGAAGGTCTCATCGTAGTCAACTCCTTGAACTTTTCGAAAACCTTTTGCGACAAGTCGAGCTTTGTAGACAGTAACATTACCATCAGCGTCAGTCTTCTTCTTGAAAATCCATTTATTCTCAATTGCTTGCCGATCATTAGGCAAGTCAACCAAAGTCCATACTTTGTTCTCATACATGGATCCCATCTCAGATTTCATGGCTTCAAGCCACTTTGCGGAATCTGGGCTCACCATCGCTTCTTCATAGTTCGTAGGTTCATCATGATCTAGTAGCATGATTTCCAGAACTGGATTACCGTACCACTCTAGTGCGGATCTCACTCTGGTTGATCTACGAGGTTCAGTAGCATCTTGTTCTGAAGTTTCATGATCATGATCATTAACTTCCTCACTTATTGGTGTAGGTGTCGCAGAAATAGTTTTTTGTGATGTACTACTTTCCAACAAGGGAGCAGGTACAGTTACCTCGTCAAGTTCTACTTTCCTCCCACTCACTTCTTTCGAGAGAAACTCCTTCTCTAGAAAGGATCCATTCTTAGCAACGAATGTCTTGCCTTTGGATATGTGATAGAAGGTGTACCCAACAGTCTCCTTTGGGTATCCTATGAAGACACATTTCTCCGATTTGGGTTCGAGCTTATCAGGTTGAAGATTTTTCACATAAGCATCGCAGCCCCAAACTTTAAGAAACGACAACTTTGGTTTCTTGCCAAACCACAGTTCATAAGGTGTCGTCTCAACGGATTTTGATGGTGCCCTATTTCACGTGAATGCGGCCGTCTCTAGAGCGTATCCCCAAAACGATAGCGGTAAATCAGTAAGAGACATCATAGATCGCACCATATCTAGTAAAGTACGATTACGACGTTCGGACACACCATTACGCTGTGGTGTTCCGGGTAGCGTGAATTGCGAAACTATTCCACAATTTTTCAAATGTACACCAAACTCGTAACTCAAATATTCTCCTCCATGATCAGATCGTAGAAACTTTATTTTCTTGTTACGATGATTTTCAACTTCACTCTGAAATTCTTTGAACTTTTCAAATGTTTCAGACTTGTGTTTCATTAAGTAGATATACCCATATCTGCTTAAATCATCTGTGAAGGTGAGAAAATAACGATATCCGCCACGAGCCTCAATATTCATCGGACCACATACATTGGTATGTATGATCTCCAACAAATCTGTTGCTCTCTCCATAGTACCGGAGAACGGTGTTTTAGTCATCTTGCCCATAAGGCACGGTTCGCAAGTACCAAGTGATTCATAATCAAGTGGTTCCAAAAGTCCATCAGTATGGAGTTTCTTCATGCGCTTTATACCGATATGACCCAAACAGCAGTGCCACAAATAAGTTGCACTTTCATTATCAACTCTGCATCTTTTGGCTTCAACATTATGAATATGTGTGTTACTACTATCGAGATTCATCAAGAATAGACCATTCTTGAAAGGTGCATGACCATAAAAGATATTACTCATATAAATAGAACAACCATTATTCTCTGATTTAAATGAATAACCGTCTCGCATCAAACAAGATTCAGATATAATGTTCATGCTTAACGCTGGCACCAAATAACAATTATTTAGGTCTAATATTAATCCCGAAGGTAGATGTAGAGGTAGCGTGCCGACCGCGATCACATCGACTTTGGAACCGTTTCCCACGCGCATCGTCACCTCGTCCTTCGCCAGTGTTTGCTTAATCCGTAGTCCCTGTTTCGAGTTGCAAATATTAGCAACAGAACCAGTATCAAATACCCAGGTGCTACTGCAAGCTCTAGTAAGGTACACATCAATAACATGTATATCACATATACCTTTGTTCACTTTGCCATCCTTCTTATCCGCCAAATACTTGGGGCAGTTCCGCTTCCAATGACCAGTCTGCTTGCAGTAGAAGCACTCAGTTTCAGGCTTAGGTCCAGACTTGGGTTTCTTCTCCTGAGCAGCAACTTGCTTGCCGTTCTTCTTGAAGTTCCCCTTCTTCTTCCCTTTGCCTTTTTTCTTGAAACTAGTGGTCTTGTTAACCATCAACACTTGATGCTCCTTTTTGATTTCTACCTCCGCAGCTTTCAGCATTGCGAAGAGCTCGGGAATAGTCTTGTTCATCCCTTGCATATTATAGTTCATCATGAAGCTCTTGTAGCTTGGTGGCAGTGATTGGAGAATTCTGTCAATGACGCAATCATCTGGAAGATTAACTCCCATCTGAATCAAGTGATTGTTATACCCAGACATTTTGAGTATATGCTCACTGACAGAACTATTCTCCTCCATCTTGCAGCTATAGAACTTATTGGAGACTTCATATCTCTCAATCCGGGCATTTGCTTGAAATATTAACTTCAACTCCTGGAACATCTCATATGCTCCATGACGTTCAAAACGTCGTTGAAGTCCCGATTCTAAGCCGTAAAGCATGGCACACTGAACTATCGAGTAGTCATCAGCTTTGCTCTGCCAGACGTTCATAACATCTGGTGTTGCTCCAGCAGCAGGCCTGGCACCCAGCGGTGCTTCCAGGACGTAATTCTTCTGTGCAGCAATGAGGATAATCCTCAAGTTACGGACTCAGTCCATGTAATTGCTACCATCATCTTTCAACTTTGCTTTCTCAAGGAATGCATTAAAATTTAACGGAACAACAGCACGAGCCATCTATCTACAATCAACATAAACAAGCAAGATACTATCAGGTACTAAGTTCATGATAAGTTTAAGTTCAATTAATCAAATTACTTAAGAACTCCCACTTAGATAGACATCCCTCTAGTCCTCTAAGTGATTACGTAATCCAAATCAACTAAACCATAACCGATCATCACGTGAGATGGAGTAGTTTTCAATGGTGAACATCGTTATGTTGATCATATCTACTATATGATTCACGCTCGACCTTTCGGTCTCCGTGTTCCGAGGCCATATCTGCATATGCTAGGCTCGTCAAGTTTAACCTGAGTATTCTGCGTGTGCAAAACTGGCTTGCACCCGTTGTAGATGGACGTAGAGCTTATCACACCGATCATCACGTGGTGTCTGGGCACGACGAACTTTGGCAACGGTGCATACTCAGGGAGAACACTTCTTGATAATTTAGTGAGAGATCATCTTATAATGCTACCGTCAATCAAAGCAAGATAAGATGCATAAAAAGATAAACATCACATGCAATCAATATAAGTGATATGATATGGCCATCATCATCTTGTGCTTGTGATCTCCATCTCTGAAGCACCGTCATGATCACCATCGTCACCGGCGCGACACCTTGATCTCCATCGTAGCATCGTTGTCGTCTCGCCAATCTTATGCTTCCACGACTATCACTGCCGCTTAGTAATAAAGTAAAGCATTACATCGCGATTGCATTGCATACAATAAAGCGACAACCATATGGCTCCTGCCAGTTGCCGATAACTCGGTTACAAAACATGATCATCTCATACAATAAAATTTAGCATCATGTCTTGACCATATCACATCACAACATGCCTTGCAAAAACAAGTTAGACGTCCTCTACTTTGTTGTTGCAAGTTTTACGTGGCTGCTACGGGCTTAAGCAAGAACCAATCTCACCTACGCATCACAACCACAACGATAGTTTGTCAAATAGACTCAGTTTTAACCTTCGCAAGGACCGGGCGTAGCCACACTCAGTTCAACTAAAGTTGGAGAGATAGTCGCCCGCAAGCCACCTGTGTGCAAAGCACGTCGGGGGAACCGGTCTCGCGTAAGCGTACGTGTAAGGTTGGTCCGGGTCGTCTCGTCCAACAATACCGCCGAACCAAAGTATGACATGCTGGTAGGCAGTATGACTTGTATCGCCCACAACTCACTTGTGTTCTACTCGTGCATATAACATCAAACCATAAAACCTAGGCTCTGATACCACTGTTGGGGAACGCAGTAATTTCAAAAAAATTCCTACGCACACGCAAGATCATGGTGATGCACAGCAACGAGAGGGGAGAGTGTTGTCTACGTACCAATGCAGACCGACTGTGGAAGCGATCACACAACGTAGAGGAAGTGGTCGTACGTCTTCCCGATCCGACCGATCCAAGCACCGTTACTCCGGCACCTCCGAGTTCTTAGCACACGTACAGCTCGATGACGATCCCCGGGCTCCGATCCAGCAAAGCGTCAGGGAAGAGTTCCGTCAGCATGACTGCGTGGTGACGATCTTGATGTTCTACCGACGCAGGGCTTCGCCTAAGCACTACAATGATATGATCGAGGTGGAATATAGTGGCAGGGGGCACCGCACAGGGCTAAGGAACGATCTCAAGGATCAACTTGTGTCTCTAGAGGTGCCCTCTGCCCTTGTATATAAAGGAGCAAGGGGGGAGAGGTGCGGCCAGCCTTGGGGCGCGCCAGGAGGAGTCCTACTCCTACCGGGAGTAGGACTCCCCCCCCCCCCAAATCCTAGTTGGAATAGGATTCATCAAGGGGGAAAGAGAGAGAGGTGGGCCGGCCACCTCTCCTAGTCCTAATAGGACTAGGGGAGGGGGGAGGCGCGCGGCCACCTTGGGCTGCCCCCTTCTCCTTTCCACTAAGGCCCACTATGGCCCATATGATTCCCGGGGGGTTTCGGTAACCTCCCGGTACTCCGGTAAAATCCCGATTTCACCCGGAACACTTCCGATGTCCAAACATAGGCTTCCAATATATCAATCTTTATGTCTCGACCATTTCGAGACTCCTCGTCATGTCCGTGATCACATCCGGGACTCTGAACAACCTTCGGTACATCAAAATGCATAAACTCATAATAACTGTCATCGTAATGTTAAGCGTGCGGTTCGAGAACAATGTAGACATGACTGAGACACATCTCCGGTCAATAACCAATAGCGGGACCTGGATGCCCATATTGGTTCCTACATATTCTACGAAGATCTTTATCGGTCAGACCGCATAACAACATACGTTGTTCCCTTTGTCATCGGTATGTTACTTGCCCGAGATTCGATCGTCGGTATCCAATACCTAGTTCAATCTCATTACCGGCAAGTCTCTTTACTCGTTCCGTAATACATCATCCCGCAACTAACTCATTAGTTGCAATGCTTGCAAGGCTTAAGTGATGTGCATTACCGAGAGGGCCCAGAGATACCTCTCCGACAATCGGAGTGACAAATCCTATTCTCGAAATATGCCAACCCAACATCTACCATTGGAGACACCTGTAGTACTCCTTTATAATCACCCAGTTACGTTGTGACGTTTGGTAGCACCCAAAGTGTTCCTCCGGCAAACGGGAGTTGCATAATCTCAGAGTTATAGGAACATGTATAAGTCATGAAGAAAGCAATAGCAACATACTAAACGATCGGGTGCTAAGCTAATGGAATGGGTCATATCAATCAGATCATTCAACTAATGATGTGACCTCGTTAATCAAATAACAACTCTTTGCTCATGGTTAGGAAACATAACCATCTTTGATTAACGAGCTAGTCTAGTAGAGGCATACTAGTGACACTTTGTTTGTCTATGTATTCACACATGTATTATGTTTCCGGTTAATACAATTCTAGCATGAATAATAAACATTTATCATGATATAAGGAAATAAATAATAACTTTATTATTGCCTCTAGGGCATATTTCCTTCAACTTGACATTGGAAAAACTCTAGCAAATGAAATATACGATCTTGTGCTATGTTTAGGATTGGGTCTTGTCCATCACATCATTCTCCTAATGATGTGATCTCGTTATCAATGACATCCAATGTCCATAGTCAGGAAACCATGACCATCTGTTGATTAACGAGCTAGTCAACTAGAGGTTTACTAGGGACATATTGGTGTCTATGTATTCACACATGTATTACGATTTCCGGATAACACAATTATAGCATGAATAAAAGACAATCATCATGAACAAGGAAATATAATAATAATCCTTTTATTATTGCCTCTAGGGCATATTTCCAACAGTCTCCCACTTGCACTAGAGTCAATAATCTAGTTATATTGTGATGAATCGAACACCCATAGAGTTCTGGTGTTGATCATGTTTTGCCCTAGGGAGAGGTTTAGTCAACGGATCTGCGACATTCAAATCCGTATGTACTTTACAAATATCTATGTCTCCATCTTGAACATTTTCACAAATGGAGTTGAAGCGACGCTTGATGTGCCTGTTCTTCTTGTGAAACCTGGGCTCCTTGGCAAGTGCAATAGCTCCAGTGTTGTCACAGAAGAGTTTGATCAGCCCCGACGCATTGGGTATGACTCCTAGGTCGGTGATGAACTCCTTCACCCAAATTGCTTCATGCTCTGCCTCTGAGGCTGCCATGTACTCCGCTTCACATGTAGATCCCGCCACGACGCTCTACTTGCAGCTGCACCAGCTTACTGCTCCACCATTCAACATATACACGTATCTGTTGGGGGACGTTGCAGAAAAGAAAAAAAATTCCTACGTTTTCACCAAGATCCATCTATGAGTTCATCTAGCAACGAGTGATCGGATGCATCAACATACCTTTGTAGATCGCGAGCGGAAGCGTTCAAGAGAACGGGGATGAGGGAGTCGTACTTGATGTGATCCAAATCACCGGAGATCCTAGCGTCGAACGGATGCACCTCCGCGTTCAACACACGTACGGTCAGCGTGACGTCTCCTCCTTCTTGATCCAACAAGGGGGAAGGAGAGGTTGATGAAGATCCAGCAGCACGACAGTGTGGTGGTGGATGCAGGAGTCACCGCAGCAGGGCTTCGCCGTTCTACTGTAAGAGGGAGAGGTGTAGCAGGGGAGAGGGAGGCGCCAAGAGTCAAGGGTGTGGCTGCCCCTCCCTCCCCCTCTTTATATAGGCTCCCCAAGAGGGGGCGCCTGCCCTAGGAGATGGGATCTCCTAGGGGGGGGGGCGGCTAAGGGTGGAGTGGCCCCCAAGGCAAGTGGGGCGCCCCCCACCCTAGGGTTTCCAACCCTAGGCGCAGGGGGTGGGCCAAGGGGGGGGCACCAGTCCACTATGGGCTGGTTCCCCTCCCCACTTCAGCCCATGGGGCCCTCCGGGATGGGTGGCCCCACCCGGTGGACCCCCGGGACCCATCCGGTGGTCCCGGTATAATACCGGTGACCCCCGAAACTCTCTCGATGGCCGAAACTGCACTTCCTATATATAATTCTTCACCTCCAGACCATTCCGGAACTCCTCGTGACGTCCGGGATCTCATCCGGGACTCCGAAGAACTTTTGGGTTACTGCATATTCATATCTCTACAACCCTAGCGTCACCGAGCCTTAAGTGTGTAGACCCTACGGGTTCGGGAGACATGTAGACATGACCGAGATGGCTCTCCGTCATACGGAGTGACAAATCCCAGTCTTGATTCGTGCCAACCCAACAGACACTTTCGGAGATACCTGTAATGTACCTTTATAGTCACCCAGTTACGTTGTGACGTTTGGTACACCCAAAGCATTCCTACGGTATCCGGGAGTTACACGATCTCATGGTCTAAGGAAAAGATACTTGACATTGGAAAAACTCTAGCAAACGAACTATACGATCTTGTGCTATGTTTAGGATTGGGTCTTGTCCATCACATCATTCTCCTAATGATGTGATCTCGTTATCAATGACATCCAATGTCCATAGTCAGGAAACCATGACTATCTGTTGATCAACGAGCTAGTCAACTAGAGGCTTACTAGGGACATGTTGGTGTCTATGTATTCACACATGTATTACGATTTCCGGATAACACAATTATACCATGAATAAAATACAATCATCATGAACAAGGAAATGTAATAATAATCCTTTTATTATTGCCTCTAGGGCATATTTCCAACAGTCTCCCACTTGCACTAGAGTCAATAATCTAGTTACATTGTGATGAATCAATACCCATGGAATTCTAGTGTTGATCATGTTTTGCTCTAGGGAGAGGTTTAGTCAACGGATCTGCGACATTCAGATCCGTATGTACCTTACAAATATATATGTCTCCATCTTCAACACTTTCACGAATGGAGTTGAAGCGACGCTTGATGTGCCTGGTCTTCTTGTGGAACCTGGGCTCCTTGGCAAGTGCAATAGCTCCAGTGTTGTCACAGAAGAGTTTGATCGGCCCCGACGCATTGGGTATGACTCCTAGGTCGGTGATGAACTCCTTCACCCAAATTGCTTCATGCGCTGCCTCCGAGGCTGCCATGTACTCCGCTTCACATGTAGATCCCGCCACGATGCTCTGCTTGCAACTGCACCAGCTTACTGCCCCACCATTCAAAATATACACGTATTCGGTTTGTGACTTAGAGTCATCCAGATCTGTGTCGAAGCTAGCATCGACGTAACCCTTTATGACGAGCTCTTCGTCACCTCCATAAATGAGAAACATGTCCTTAGTCCTTTTCAGGTACTTCAGGATATTCTTGACCGCTGTCCAGTGTTCCTTGCCGGGATTACTTTGGTACCTTCCTACCAAACTTACGGCAAGGTTTACATCAGGTCTGATACACAGCATGGCATACATAATAGACCCTATGGCTGAGGCATAGGGGATGACACTCATCTCTTCTATATCTTCTGCCGTGGTCGGACATTGAGCTGAGCGCAATTTCACACCTTGCAACACAGGCAAGAACCCCTTCTTAGACTGATCCATATTGAACTTCTTCAATATCTTATCAAGGTATGTGCTTTGTGAAAGACCTATGAGGCGTCTTGATCTATCTCTATAGATCTTGATGCCTAATATATAAGCAGCTTATGCAAGGTCCTTCATTGAAAAACTCTTATTCAAGTAAGCCTTAATGCTGTCCAAAAGTTCTATATCATTTCCCATCAAAAGTATGTCATCTACATATAATATGAGAAATGCTACAGAGCTCCCACACACTTTCTTGTAAACGCATGCTTCTCCATAAGTCTGCACAAACCCAAACGCTTTGATCATCTCATCAAAGCGAATGTTCCAACTCTGAGATGCTTGCACCAGCCCATAAATCGAGCGTTGGAGCTTGCACACCTTGTCAGCATTCTTAGGATCGACAAAACCTTCCGGCTGCATCATATACAATTCTTCCTTAAGGAAACCATTAAGGAATGCCGTTTTGACGTCCATTTGCCATATCTCATAATCATAGAATGCGGAAATTGCTAACATGATTCGGACGGACTTCAGCTTTGCTACGGGTGAGAAAGTCTCATCGTAGTCAACCCCTTGAACTTGTCGATAACCCTTAGCGACAAGCCTAGCTTTATAGATGGTCACATTACCATTCGCGTCTGTCTTCTTCTTAAAGATCCATTTATTTTCTAAGGCTCACCAATCATCGGGCAAGTCAGTCAAAGTCCATACTTCGTTTTCATACATGGATCCTATCTCGGATTTCATGGCTTCCAGCCATTTGTCGGAATCCGGGCCCGCCATCGCTTCTTCATAGTTCGAAGGTTCACCGTTGTCTAACAACATGATTTCGAAGACAGGGTTGCCGTACCACTCTGGTGCGGAACATGTCCTTGTGGACCTACGAAGTTCAGTAGCAACTTGATCTGAAGTTTCATGATCATCATCGTTAACTTCCTCTCTAGTCGGTGCAGGCACCTCAAGAACATTTTCTTGAGTTGCGCCACTTTCCGGTTCAAGAGGTAATACTTCATCAAGTTCTACTTTCCTCCCACTTACTTCTTTCGAGAGAAACTCTTTCTCTAGAAAGGATCCATTCTTGGCAACAAAGATCTTGCCTTCGGATCTGAGGTAGAAGGTATACCCAATAGTTTCTTTAGGGTATCCTATGAAGACGCATTTTTCCGACTTGGGTTTGAGCTTTTCAGGTTGAAGTTTCTTGACATAAGCATCGCATCCCCAAACTTTTAGAAACGACAGCTTAGGTTTCTTCCCAAACCATAATTCATACGATGTCGTCTCAACGGATTTCGACGGAGCCCTATTTAAAGTGAATGCGTGAGTCTCTAAAGCATAGCCCCAAAATGATAGCGGTAAATCGGTAAGAGACATCATAGATCGCACCATATCTAATAGAGTGCGATTAGGACGTTCGGACACACCATTACACTGAGGTGTTCCAGGCGGCGTGAGTTGTGAAACTATTCCACATTTTCTTTAGTGTGTGCCAAATTCGTGACTCAAGTATTCTCCCCCACGATCTGATCGCAAGAACTTGATTTTCCTGTCATGTTGATTCTCAACCTCACTCTGAAATTCCTTGAACCTTTCAAAGGTCTCAGACTTGTGTTTCATTAAGTAGACATACCCATATCTACTCAAGTCATCAATGAGGGTGAGAACATAATGATAGCCACCGCGAGCTTCAACACTCATTGGACCGCACACATCAGTATGCATGATTTCCAATAAGTTGGTTGCTTGCTCCATTGTTCCTGAGAACGGAGTCTTGGTCATTTTACCCATGAGGCATGGTTCGCATGTGTCAAATGATTCGTAATCAAGAGACTCTAAAAGTCCATCTGCATGGAGCTTCTTCATGCGTTTGACACCTATGTGACCAAGGCGGCAGTGCCACAAGTATGTGGGACTATCATTATCAACTTTACATCTTTTGGTATTCACACTATGAATATGTGTAGCATTACGCTCGAGATTCATTAAGAATAAACCATTCACCATTGGAGCATGACCATAAAACATATCTCTCATATAAATAGAACAACCATTATTCTCGAATTTAAATGAGTAGCCATATCGAATTAAACGAGATCCTGATACAATGTTCATGCTCAAAGCTGGCACTAAATAACAATTATTGAGGTTTAAAACTAATTCTGTAGGTAAATGTAGAGGTAGCGTGCCGACGGCGATCACATCGACCTTGGAACCATTCCCGACGCGCATCGTCACCTCGTCCTTCGCCAGTCTCCGCTTATTCCGCAGCTCCTTTCATGATGCCGGCCTTCTTATCTGCTAAGTATTTGGGGCAGTTTCGCTTCCAGTGACCACTTCCCTTGCAATAAAAGCACTCAGTCTCGGGCTTGGGTCCATTCTTTGGCTTCTTCCGAGCAGCTTGCTTACCGGGCGCGGCAACTCCCTTGACGTCCTTCTTGAAGTTCTTCTTACCCTTGCCTTTCTTGAACTTAGTGGTTTTATTCACCATCAACACTTGATGTTCCTTTTTGACTTCTACCTCTGCTGATTTCAGCATTGCAAATACTTCAGGAATGGTCATTTTCATCCCCTGCATATTGAAGTTCATCACAAAGCTCTTGTAGCTCGGTGGAAGCGACTGAAGGATTCTGTCAATGACCGCATCATCTGGGAGATTAACTCCTAGCTGAGTCAAGCGGATATGTAACCCAGACATAGTGACTATGTGCTCACTGATAGAACTGTTTTCCTCCATCTTACAGCTGAAGAACTTGTCAGAGACTTCATATCTCTCGACCCGGGCATGAGCTTGAAAAAACCATTTTCAGCTCTTCGAACATCTCATATGCTCCGTGTCTCTCAAAACGCTTTTGGAGCCCTGGTTCTAAGCTGTAAAGCATGCCGCACTGAACGAGGGAGTAATCATCGGAACGTGTCTGCCAAGCGTTCATAACATCTTGTTCTGCAGGGAGAACAGGTGCTTCACCTAGCGGTGCTTGTAGGACATAATCTTTCTTGGCAGCTATGAGGATGATCCTTAGGTTCCAGACCCAGTCCGTATAGTTGCTGCCATCGTCTTTCAGCTTGGTTTTCTCTAGGAACGCATTGAAGTTGAGGACAATGTTGGCCATTTGATCTACAAGACATGTTGTAAAGGTTTTAGACTAAGTTCATGATAATTAAGTTCATCTAATCAAATTATTCAATGAACTCCCACTCAGATAGACATCCCTCCAGTCATCTAAGTATAACATGATCCGAGTTAACTAGGCCGTGTCCGATCATCACGTGAGACGGACTAGTCAACGTCGGTGAACATCTTCATGTTGATCGTATCTTCTATACGACTCATGCTCGACCTTTCGGTCTTCTGTGTTCCGAGGCCATGTCTGTACATGCTAGGCTCGTCAAGTCAACCTAAGTGTTTGCATGTGTAAATCTGTCTTACACCCGTTGTATGTGAACGTTGGAATCTATCACACCCGATCATCACGTGGTGCTTCGAAACAACGAAGTGTCGCAACGGTGCATAGTTAGGGGGAACACTTTCTTGAAATTATTATGAGGGATCATCTTATTTACTACCGTCGTTCTAAGTAAACAAGATGTAAAAACATGATAAACATCACATGCAATCAAATAATAATAGTGACATGATATGGCCAATATTACACAGCTCCTTTGATCTCCATCTTGGGGCTCCATGATCATCTTGTCACCGGCATGACACTATGATCTCCATCATCGTGTCTCCATGAAGTTGCTCGCCAACTATTACTTCTACTACTATGGCTAACACGTTTAGCAATAAAGTAAAGTAATTTACATGGCGTTTCTCAATGACACGCAGGTCATACAAAAAATAAAGACAACTCCTATGGCTCCTGTCGGTTGTCATACTCATCGACATGCAAGTCGTGATTCCTATTACAAGAACATGATCTCATACATCACATATATATCATTCATCATTCATCACAACTTTGGCCATATCACATCACAGAACACTTGCTGCAAAAACAAGTTAGACGTCCTCTAATTGTTGTTGCAAGTTTTACGTGGCTGCAATAGGGTTCTAGCAAGAACGTTTTCTTACCTACGTGAAAGCCACAACATGATTTGTCAACTTCTATTTACCCTTCATAAGGACCCTTTTCATCGAATCCGCTGCAACTAAAGTGGGAGAGACAGACACCCGCCAGCCACCTTATGCAACTAGTGCATGTTAGTCGGTGGAACCGGTCTCACGTAAGCGTACGTGTAAGGTTGGTCCGGGCCGCTTCATCCCACAATACCGTTGAAGCAAAATAAGACTAGTAGCGGCAAGAAAGTTGACAACATCTACGCCCATAACAAATTGTGTTCTACTCGTGCAAAGAGAACTACGCATAAACCTGGCTCTAATACCACTGTTGGGGGACGTTGCAGAAAACAAAAAAAATTCCTACGTTTTCACCAAGATCCATCTATGAGTTCATCTAGCAACGAGTGATCGGATGCATCTACATACCTTTGTAGATCGCGAGCGGAAGCGTTCAAGAAAATGGGGATGAGGGAGTCGTACTCGATGTGATCCAAATCACCGGAGATCCTTGCGCCGAAAGGACGGCACCTCCGTGTTCAACACACGTACGGTCAGTGTGACGTCTCCTCCTTCTTGATCCAGCAAGGGGGAAGGAGAGGTTGATGAAGATCCAGCAGCACGACGGCATGGTGGTGGATGCAGGAGTCACCGTAGCAGGGCTTCGCCGTTCTACTGCAAGAGGGAGAGGTGTAGCAGGGGAGAGGGAGGCGCCAAGAGTCAAGGGTGCGGCTGCCCCCCTCCCCCCTTTATATAGGCTCCCCAAGGGGGGGCGCCGGCCCTAGGAGATGGGATCTCCTAGGGGGGGGGCGGCGGCCAAGGGTGGAGTGGCCCCCAAAGCAAGTGGGGCGCCCCCCCCCCACCCTAGGGTTTCCAACCCTAGGCGTAGGGGGTGGGCCAAGGGGGGCGCACCAGCCCACTATGGGCTGGTTCCCCTCCCCACTTCAGCCCATGGGGCCCTTCGGGATGGGTGGCCCCACCCGGTGGACCCGTGGGACCCATCCGGTGGTCCCGGTACAATACCGGTGACCCCCGAAACTCTCCCGATGGCCGAAACTGCACTTCCTATATATAATTCTTCACCTCCGGACCATTCTGGAACTCCTCGTGACGTCCGGGATCTCATCCGGGACTCCGAACAACTTTCGGGTTACTGCATATTCATATCTCTACAACCCTAGCATCACCGAACCTTAAGTGTGTAGACCCTACGGGTTCGGGAGATATGTAGACATGACCGAGATGGCTCTCCGGTCAATAACCAACAATGGGATCTGGATACCCATGTTGGCTCCCACATGCTCCTCGATGATCTCATCGGATGAACCACGATGTCGAGGATTCAAGCAACCCCGTATACAATTCCCTTTGTCAATCGGTACGTTACTTGCCCGAGATTCGATCGTCGGTATCCCAATACCTCGTTCAATCTCGTTACCGGCAAGTCACTTTACTCGTACCGTAATGCATGATCCCGTGACCAGACACTTGGTCACTTTGAGCTCATTATGATGATGCATTACCGAGTGGGCCCAGAGATACCTCTCCATCATACGGAGTGACAAATCCCAGTCTCGATTCGTGCCAACCCAACAGACACTTTCGGAGATACCTGTAATGTACCTTTATAGTGACCCAGTTATGTTGTGACACTTGGTACACCCAAAGCATTCCTACGGTATCCGGGAGTTACACGATCTCATGGTCTAAGGAAAAGATACTTGACATTGGAAAAACTCTAGCAAACGAACTATACGATCTTGTGCTATGTTTAGGATTGGGTCTTGTCCATCACATCATTCTCCTAATGATGTGATCTCGTTATCAATGACATCCAATGTCCATAGTCAGGAAACCATGACTATCTGTTGATCAACGAGCTAGTCAACTAGAGGCTTACTAGGGACATGTTGGTGTCTATGTATTCACACATGTATTACGATTTCCGGATAACACAATTATAGCATGAATAAAAGGCAATCATCATGAACAAGGAAATATAATAATAATCCTTTTATTATTGCCTCTAGGGCATATTTCCAATAGTATCCGGTTTGTGACTTAGAATCATCCAGATCTGTGTCGAAGCTAGCGTCGACGTAACCCTTTACGACGAGCTCTTCGTCACTTCCATAAACGAGAAACATGTCCTTAGTCCTTTTCAGGTACTTCAGGATATTCTTGACCGCTGTTCAGTGTTCCTTGTCGGGATTACTTTGGTACCTTCCTACCAAACTTACAGCAAGGTTTACATCAGGTCTGGTACACGGCATGGCATACATAATAGACCCTATGGCTGAGGCATAGGGGATGACACTCATCTCTTCTATATCTTTTGCCGTGGTCGGACATTGAGCTGAGCTCAATTTCACACCTTGCAACACAGGCAAGAACCCCTTCTTAGACTGATCCATATTGAACTTCTTCAATATCTTATCAAGGTATGTGCTTTGTGAAAGACCTATGAGGCGTCTTGATCTATCTCTATAGATCTTGATGCCTAATATATAAGCAGCTTCTCCAAGGTCCTTCATTGAAAAACTCTTATTCAAGTAAGCCTTAATGCTGTCCAAAAGTTCTATATCATTTCCCATCAAAAGTATGTCATCTACATATAATATGAGAAATGCTACAGAGCTCCCACTCACTTTCTTGTAAATGCAGGCTTCTCCATATGTCTGCATAAACCCAAACACTTTGATCATCTCACCAAAGCGAATGTTCCAACTCCGAGATGCTTGCACCAGCCCATAAATCGAGCGTTGGAGCTTGCACACCTTGTCAGCATTCTTAGGATCGACAAAACCTTCCGGCTGCATCATATACAATTCTTCCTTAAGGAAACCATTAAGGAATGCCGTTTTGACGTCCATTTGCCATATCTCATAATCATAGAATGCGGCAATTGTTGGGGAACATAGTAATTTCAAAAAAATTCCTACGCACACGCAAGATCATGGTGATGCATAGCAACGGGAGGGGAGAGTGTGATCTACGTACCCTTGTAGATCAACAACGGAAGTGTTTGGTTGATGTAGTCGTACGTCTCCACGGCCCGACCGATCAAGCACCGAAACTACGGCACCTCCGAGTTCTAGCACATGTTCAGCTCGATGACGATCCCCGGACTCTGATGCAGCAAAGTGTCGGGGAAGAGTTCCGTTAGCACGATGGCGTGGTGACGATCTTGATGTACTACTGTCGCAGGGCTTCGCCTAAGCACCGCTACAATATTATCGAGGACTATGGTGGAAGGGGCACCGCACACGGCTAAGAATATGATCATGTGGATCAACTTGTGTCTATGGGGTGCCTCCTGCCCCCGTATATAAAGGAGCAAGGGGGAGGCCGGCCGGCCCTTGGGGCGCGCCAAGGAGGAGTAGGATTCCTACTCCTAGTTGGAGTAGGTTTCCACCTTTCCTAGTCCAACTAGGAGAAGGGGGGGGGGGAAGGGGGGGAAGAGGGGAAGGAAGGGAGAGAGGGGTCGCGCCCCAAACCCCTTGTCCAATTCGGACTGGGCTTGGGAGGGGCGCGCGCCACCTCCTGGTCCTTCTCACTAAGGCCCATTAAGGCCCATTGCTTCTTCCTCGTATTCCCGTAACTCCCCGGTACCTCCGAAAATACCCGAATCACTCGGAACCTTTCCGATGTCCGAATATAGTCGTCCAATATATCGATCTTTACGTCTCGACCATTTCGAGACTCCTCGTCATGTCCCCGATCTCATCCGGGATTCCGAACTCCTTCGGTACATCAAAACTCATAATATAACTGTCATCGAAACCTTAAGCGTGCGGACCCTACGGGTTCAAGAACAATGTAGACATGACCGAGACACGTCTCCAGTCAATAACCAATAGCGGAACCTGGATGCTCATATTGGCTCCTACATATTCTATGAAGATCTTTATCGGTCAGACCGCATAACAACATACGTTGTTCCCTTTGTCATCGTTATGTTACTTGCCCGAGATTTGATCGTCGGTATCTCAATACCTAGTTCAATCTCGTTACCGGCAAGTCTCTTTACTCGTTCCGTAATACATCATCTCGCAACTAACTCATTAGTTGTAATGCTTGCAAGGCTTAAGTGACGTGCATTACCGAGAGGGCCCAGAGATACCTCTCCGACAATCAGAGTGACAAATCCTAATCTCGAAATACGCCAACCCAACATGTACCTTTGGAGACACCTGTAGAGCTCCTTTATAATCACCCAGTTACGTTGTGACGTTTGGTAGCACACAAAGTGTTCCTCCGGCAAACGGGAGTTGCATAATCTCATAGTCATAGAAACACGTATAAGTCATGAAGAAAGCAATAGCAACATACTAAATGATCGGGTGCTAAGCTAATGGAATGGGTCATGTTAATCAGATCATCCACCTAATGATGTGATCCCGTTAATCAAATAACAACTCTTTGTCCATGGTTAGGAAACATAACCATCTTTGATTAACGAGCTAGTCAAGTAGAGGCATACTAGTGACACTCTGTTTGTCTATGTATTCACACATGTATTATGTTTCCGGTTAATACAATTCTAGGATGAATAATAAACATTTATCATGAAATAAGGAAACAAATAATAACTTTATTATTGCCTCTAGGGCATATTTCCTTCAGTCTCCCACTTGCACTAGAGTCAATAATCTATATCACATCACCATGTGATTAACATCGATAGTTCACATCATCATGTGATTAACACCCATAGTTCACATCGCCATGTGACCAACACCCAAAGGGTTTACTAGATTCAGTAATCTAGTTCACATCGCTTATGTGATTGACACCCAAAGAGTACTAAGGTGTGATCATGTTTTGCTTGTGAGATAAGTTTAGTCAACGGGTCTGCCATATTCAGATCCGTATGTATTTTGCAAATTTCTATGTCAACAATGCTCTGCATGGAGCTACTCTTAGCTAATTGCTCCCACTTTCAATATGTATCCAGATTTAGACTTAGAGTCATCTAGATCAGTGTCAAAATTTGCATCGACGTAACCCTTTACGACGAACCCTTTTTGTCACGTCCATAATTGAGAAACATATCCTTATTCCAGTAAGGATAATTTTGACCGATGTCCAGTGATCTACTCCTAGATCACTATTGTACTCCCTTGCCAAAATCAGTGTAGGGTATACAATAGATTTGGTACACAGCATGGCATACTTTATAGAACCTATGGCCAAGGCACAGGGAATGACTTTCATTCTCTTTCTATCTTCTATCGTGGTCGTGTTTTGAGTCTTACTCAATTTCACACCTTGTAACACAGGCAAGAACTCTTTCTTTGACTGTTCCATTTTGAACTACTTCAAAATCTTGTCAAGGTATGTACTCATTGAAAAAACTTATCAAGCGTTTTGATCTATCTCTATAGATCTTGATGCTCAATATGTAAGTAGCTTCACCGATGTCTTTCTTTGAAAAACTCCTTTCAAATACTCCTTTATGCTTTGCAGAATAATTCTACATTATTTCCGATCAACAATATGCCATTCACATATACTTATCAAAAATGTTGTAGTGCTCCCACTCACTTTCTTGTAAATACAGGCTTCACCGCAAGTATGTATAAAACTATATGCTTTGATCAACTTATCAAAGCGTATATTCCAACTCCGAGATGCTTGCACCAGTCCATAAATGGATCGCTGGAGCTTGCATATTTTGTTAGCACCTTTAGGATTGACAAAACCATCTTGTTGCATCACATACAACTCTTATTTAATAAATCCATTAAGGAATGCAGTTTTGTTTATCCATTTGCCAGATTTCATAAAATGCGGCAATTGCTAACATGATTCGGACAGACTTAGGCATAGATACGAGTGAGAAACTCTCATCGTAGTCAACACCTTGAACTTGTCGAAAACCTTTTGCGACAATTCTAGCTTTGTAGATAGTAACACTACTATTAGCGTCCGTCTTCCTCTTGAAGATCCATTTAATATCAATGACTCGCCGATCATTGGGCAAGTCAATCAAAGCCCATACTTTGTTCTCATGCATGGATCTTATCTTAGATTTCATGGCCTCAAGCCATTTCGCGGAATCTGGGCTCATTATCGCTTCCTCATAGTTCGCAAGTTCGTCATGGTCTAGTAACATGACTTCCAGAACAGGATTACCGTACCACTCTGGTGCGGATCTCACTCTGGTTTACCTACGAGATTCGGTAGTAACTTGATATGAAGTTACATGATCATCATCATTAGCTTCCTCAGTAATTGGTGTAGTAGTCACAAGAACAGATTTCTGTGATGAACTACTTTCCAATAAGGGTGTCGGGGGAGTCTGATCCCTCGCACACCTATGGGGATCGACGGACCGAGCCCCTTTTGGTTCGGCAGGGGGCGGTGGATGCACAAAGAGCAGATCGAGGCGAAACACACGAGCGAGACGATCGATTTACCCAGGTTCGGGCCGCACGGATGCGTAAAACCCTACTCCTGCTTTGGTGGTTGTATTGAGTTCTTGCTCGGGAGCAGCGAGTGCTACAATACACTCAAGCAGCTGGCGAGACCGAGCATGAGAATGGCTGTCTTTCCTCTCTGTTGCGCATGGGCCTCCTTTTATATGTCTAAGGGGTCACCGACACGTAGCAACAGAGGTAAGGGTAAAAATGTAAAAGGGGTGGTAGTTGGCTCCACCGCCTACATGTCACATCCTACCTAACGCTGACGCCAGGGGACAAGGGCAGTAAATGCCCGTCTGTGTCACCTTGACGGCCCAGAGAGGGACCGCTAGGGACGCCACCGTTTGCCATGATGGTTCCTTGTCAGCGTCTACTTGCCACCGCATGCCCCTGGCTGCCCAGCCTCCCGCCACGTATGCTAGGAATGGTCCCAGGGCGACACGTTGGTGGGTGAGCTGGAGCGCGGGCTGCGGGGTAGTAGCTTATCGCGACAAGTGCCTTGCCGCGGATGTGGCCATGTCGCGTCCGGGAGCTTGCCGCTCACCGGGTCTTGTCGGGGCGCGCGGTGCGCCGTAGCGAGTCTCTTGAGATGCTTTGGTTGGCCTTCCCGGCAAGCTCCTCTTGCCGGGGCCTTGTCTCCTTCCCGGCAAGCTCCTCTTGCCGGGGTCTCGTCTCCTTCCCGGCAAGCTCCTCTTGCCGGGGCCTTGTTTTGCCCTTTGGATACTTTGTTCTTGAATGGCTCCCGAAGGAACCATGGAGGGTCTTGGTGGTCGCCCGGCAATCCTTGCCGCGGGTCGCTGCGACTGCCCGTGCACAAGTTCGGGGTACTAAGGTACCCCTACTTTAGTACACCGACAGGAGCCCCCGGGCCTGGGCCAGACACGGTGCCGAGCGCTGTTGGGCCAGGCCCAAAACAGTGCACGGGCACGCGCGGCCTAGGGCACGCCATAACCCACTCCGCACCCACCGCGCCCTCCCCAAACGGCACGCGTCAAACGCATCGCTGTGCGTGACATGGGCGGCGTGCGCGTGGCCGCGCCCTGCGCGCATGCGTCATGTCATGGTAAAAGGGGATGGTTGGCGCGCTCCTCCCTGTAAACGGACGGAGGTGTGGAGGCGTGGCGGGCGGAATCGTGGGTAGTTGTTTATTCGTGGCGGCGAAACATCCGCCCCCCCTTTCTCCTCCCTCTTTATAAGCAGAGGAAACAGGGGTACGGCACCGTCCGCCCGTTGCTGCTTCCAATCTCAAAACCTCCACCGTTCCCCGCCTCCTCAGAGCAACAAGAGAGCAGCGCCCTGCTTCCCCCATTGCCACCTGCACCACCGCCACCGTCGGCCTCCTCCACCACCTTCGCCGTGGCTCCGAAGGGCGACAAGGGGAAAACGGCGTAGTCGACCGAGGCGCAGCGGCTCGCGACGATGCGGAAGGAGCGGGCCATCTTCCCTCCCAAGCTCGGCGCGAAGGCGTTGCGGGAGCGATATTACCTATTCTGGTCGGCGGAGACGCGAGCTCACCCGCGGACCAGGGTGCTCCCGGCCGAAGCCCACACGAAGGCTCCTGGCGGGTACCCTTTCTTTGCTGTGTTCTTCTACTGCGGGCTCTGCCCGCCCTTTTCCGAGTTCTTCTGCGATATTATGAACACATATGGCTTCTACCTCCTTGACTTCACCCCCAATGCCGTCCTCACCATGGCAGTTTTCGCACATCTTTGCGAAAACTTTGTTGGGGTCCACCCTAGTGTAGCTCTCTTCCGCCATTTCTTTATCCCTCGAGTAGAGAGAGGAGAGACTCTGTCCGGCGGAATCGCCTGGGTCTCAAGAGCCGGCAAGAAGGAATCTTATCTAGAGGGGGAGTTCCACGGCAAGTGGGAGGAGTGGAGAGCAGATTGGTGCTGGATCATCGAGGAGAGCCCGCAGTCATTCACCGTTCGGCGCCAAGCAGCAGCGGTGCGCGGCAACGACTGTAGCGACTTGGCCCCGGAAGACAGCAAGCTGAGGATTGCCGTCACCAGGATCCAGCGCCTTAGGCTTGCCGGACTCACCATAGGTGCTGTTGGCGCAGACTTTCTTTGCCGCCGCATTGCCCCTCTGCAGGAACGGGGTAGGCCTGCCTGGGAGTTCAAGAACGCGGCAGACATTATGAGGCTGCGCCCAGGCCTCAATTATAACTTTACTGTCCTCGAGCACACCAGCATGCTGCAGGAACTCTTCAAATACGATTCGGATCACCCCGAAGTCTTCAGGCTGCCGCAGGGCGTCGTCCCTTTGTGCAACAACTCTGCGCTCGACCGCATCCGGGCGATGATGCCGTTGTGCGACTCGCACGGGATCGAGCCAACTTGGCAAGAGCCCGCAGACGAGGTCGTGCAGCAGTTCTTCGACGACCTGGTGGAAGTGCCGATTCGCGCCGATGAGAAGGATGGCCTCATCCGCGACACCACCGAGGCGGAGCTGGCGCGCATAGCCTCCAGGTTGGAAGAGGCAGCGGCAGCCGCAGCGGCAGGCAATTTTGGGTTTACTCTGGAGGAAGCGGCGGCAGAAGAGGCAAAGACTCGTGCCGAGCGAGACGAGTTCCTTGGCAAGAAATAGCTTGCCCGGCAAGAGGGACTTGCCGGCAAGGAAGATCTTGCTGGGGGCAGCGCCGAGCCGAGCGAGCCTGCCGGGGATGCAAGCGACTCGCTGGAGATCAACTCTTCCTCCACTTCGTCTTCCGACAGCCCGCCGTCGGCTGCGCCTCCGTCTCCACCAAGAAGGCGTCTCCGCAAGGTCGCGGATGTAGCGAGGCGGCAGGATGCCCAGCAGTCGCCGCGCCGCACGACGCGCTCCACCGCGGCAAGCACTGTTGCCGCGGGAGCGCCCCATGCCGCTGCTTCGACTGGAGCGGGGTCTTCCCGGGCAGCCGCCTCTGCTCCCGCCAAGCGACCAAGGGAGCCTACCCTCCTCCTTCCCGCGCCAGCCGTGGGCCGGACTTCGACTTCTCCGCGTTTAGCTCCGACGAGGAAGAAGAGGAGTAAGTTCTTCTCATTGTACTTGTAATTCTTTGATTTCCGCTGTTTTTGTCTTGCCTTGTTTCTCACTTGCCTTCCTCTGCATCTCTTCCTTTTCAGGACTCTGGCGCAGAGGGCGGCGAAGAGGGCCAGGGTGCCGGTGATCGTCATCGAGGACGAACCCACTGCATCAACAGGGGACGTGCCGGAGACGAACCCGCCGGACCCGGCGGCTGATCCTCAGAGCAGCCCCCAGCGTAAGTGTTTTGCCTACTTCCCGCTGTTGGGTGCGCCTGAAGATCCTTGCTATGCTGATACTTGTTTGTTGACTCGTGCAGGAGCAGAGCAGCCTCACCAGGGGAGCCCGGAGATTGTTCCCGAAGCACCAAGGGAGAGTCCTCCGGCGGGGGAGAGGTCCCCGGCAAGGGAGGCGACTCCGGCAAGGGAGGAGCCCCCGGCAAGGGAAGGGACTCCGGCAAGGGAGGAGCCCCCGGCGAGGGAGGAGACTCCGGCAAGGGAGGAGCCCCCGGCCCGGCAAGGATCTCCAGCAAGGGACCGCGCCCGCGATCCTCCGGCGACGGAGACCACAGAGACCGGCCCTGGCACAGGTAACCCCCTTGTTTCCAAACTCCCCTTGCTTCTTCGACTTCTTGTTCTTTCTCTTGGATTTTGTTCGAATTTTGCTTGAATCTTCTCCCCTCTTCCGGCCATCAGGTCCATCTGCTGCAGAGCCGATGGAGACGGAGGTCGCCGCCGAGGAAGCAGCCGGCGCCGGCGAGGAGGCTGCCAGGGCTGTCGCCGCGGAAGCGGGCGGGGAGTCTGGCGGTCGTACTGACGACCCGGAGGCCACAGGAGCGCCAGGCGCTGCCCCGACCGCTGGCTCCTCCGCCGCTGCCGCCGCGGCAGGCTCCGAAGAGCCCCAGCCCGGCATCTACCTGAAGGCCGGCGAAAACATCTTCATCAGCCTCCCCTGGGCGTCAAGCTCCAGGGCGCCGATCGAGGGGGAGACGCTGGACGGAGAGGTGCTTGCCTCTGCCGGGCTGAAGCTGGTTGATGCGCCAAGCAGCAGCAGCGGCGATCCTGAAGAGGAGCGCCTGCTGCGGAGGCTAGTGGCGCTCTACCGCACCCGGCAAGCCAAGTTGGAGTCCCGCGAAGCACTCGTGGCGAAGGCTGGCGCTGACATCGAGAAGCGCGCAGAAGAGCTCCGGGGCGCCCACCAAGAAGCTCTCCGTTCTCTGGCAAGGGAGCGGGAGGAACTTGCCGAGGCGCAGCAAGCCTTCCTTCTTGAGAAGGCGGACATCGAAGAGCGCCAGCGCCTCGTCGCGGAGAAGTTGTCTTCGCAGGAGGGTGACTTGGCGCAGCGGTCGGTCAACCTCGACAGCCACGAGGAGGAACTTGCCGCGCGCGAGCGGGTAGTTGGCGGAGCCGTCAAGCAGGCCGTAGACACCGCCGCAGCTGCCGAGGCCGCCAAGGCTGAGCTGGAGCTGAAGGTGACGCAGCTGGAGGAGGACCTCAAGGCGAGCGGCGACGAGCTTGCCGCGCTCAAGCTCGAGCGGGAGAAGGACGCCAGCGGCTACTTGGAGCTGCAGGCCCTTTTTGCCGAGAGGGGCAAGGAGCTGGACGCCGCCAAGAACTCCAATGCCGATCTCGAAGGGAAGCTGGCGGCCCTGACCAGATCTCTGAACGGCGCCAAGGAGCAGGAGACGGCCCTGAAGGAGGCGGTCAAGGCCGGCAAGGTGCTGTTGGCGAAGGCCGCCGCCGCCCGGAAGACTTTGGCGGAGGACATGGAGCGCTGGACGGAGGGTCTGGTGGACGTCGCCGCGGATGTCGACAAGGAGCTGGCGCAGTTGGGGATGGTGGATCTCGCGTACTCCTCCGATGAGAACCTCCAACCCAGCGACAAGCTCACTCTGTTCTTCAAAGGCTTGGCGACGGCGCTCCAGCGAATCCGGGAGCAGTTCCCAAAGCAGCTTGCCGACGAGTCGCGCAAGATCTGCGCGGGAGCTCTCCAGAAGGTGCTGATGAAGGTGGCCTTCCGGAACCCAGGCCTCCGCCTCAACAACGTCCTCCGAAGCCTGCCGCCAGATGCTGATCAGGAGGAGCTTAAGGCCCTTGTCGCACCTATCATGGACAAGGTGAGCGGGATCAGGAGGGTCGAAGGCGACCGTGTAGACTAGGCCGTTTATCTTCTTCTTTCCTTGTCGTTGTCAATCATGTTACGAAAAACAGTCTGTTAGAGCCGCGACAAGTTATTCTATAATATACTCTTATCCTTGGCTAATAATTGCTATGTTATTTCCTCTACTTGCTTCCTCCCCTTGTATGCTTTTACCCTACGCTTTTAGGGAACTTGCCGGTGCGGGCACCTTGCCGCGAGCGCTGAGTGCGGAACATCAGCAGCGGAACTGCAACCGACAGGAAACCTCGTCGCGGAGCTAGTCGCGGCTTACTTAAGTCATTGAGCGGACTCGAAACGACAGTAAGGCAACTAGCTACGAGTTGGTTCCCTCCCGGCGGTGCCGCAACCGGCAAGAAACCTTGTCGCAGAGCTAGCCGCAGTTCACCTAAGTTGTTGAGCGGACTCGAAACAACAGCAAGTGCGCGACTAGCTACGAGTCGGTTCCTCTGTGCTCAGGTTTTTCCATACAAGGGGCGGTCGCCCAAGGAAGATAACTCTATAAATTTAATTGCTATGTTATTTCCTTTACTTGACTCCTTCCTTTGTATGGTTTTTACCCTGCGCATATAGGGAACTTGTCGGCGCTGGCACGCTTGCCGCGAGTGCTGAGTGCGGAACGTCAGCGATCTGCGGGCGGTGCTGCGGCCGACAAGAAACCTCGTCGCGGAGCTAGTTGCAGCTCACTTAAGTTGTTGAGCGGGGATCGAAACAACAGTAATGGCGCAACTAGCTACGAGTCGGCTCCTCTGCGCCCAGGTTTCCCATACAAAGCACGGGCGTTCGAGGAGAATAACTTAAAAACTTAAAGGAAGTCTGATTGCTCAAACTTTGGCACTTATCTTTCTCTGTTGTTTGCTTTCCCGGGGTATGCGCCGAGAACATAATCTCTATGCACGGGGTCTGCGCCCGGCTTTGCACAAAGGATTACATGCAACAACAGCAAGACTTTATACAAATGAGTGGTTGCCGGACAGGGTCTGACAACCGCGCCTCACGGGCGAAGCTTGCGAAGATGCGCAATATTCCAGGAGTTGCTCACTGGTACGCCTTCTTCGGTCCCAAGGCGGACAACGCCGAGCCTAGTGACTCGCTTCACCCGGTAAGGGCCTTCCCACTTCGGCGTCAACTTGTCGGAAACCTTGGCGGGCTGATCACGCCAAAGAGACAAGGTCGCCTTCCTTGAAACTTCTGGCTTTAACTTTGCGGCTATGATAGCGGTGCAAAGTTTGCTGGTAGCGAGCGGCTCGCACAGCAGCCTGAAGACAATCTTCCTCAAGGAGCAGCGCGTCGTCCTGCCGCAGTCGCTCTTGCTCGAGCTCATCATAAGCAAGCACTTGAGGTGACCCGTATACGAGTTCCGTGGGGATAACTGCCTCCGCTCCATAGACTAGAGCGAAGGGTGTCTGGCCGGCGGCTCGATTTGGCGTCATTCTGATCGACCAAAGAACCACCGGCAGCTCCGCGCCAAAGCTTCTGCCGAAGAGGCGGGTGGTGGCGGTGAACGGTGCGAGGAACGAGATATGCTCGGACTTCTAACCGCGTTAGAAGGAGCAACATCTTATCCGAGCGACCATGCCACGCTCGCGTCAGCATGTTGGTGCGCATGCTGATCCTGAGTACTCCGGGATCCGCCAGCTTGATCTTGGCCCAGCAGACGTATGGTACCGTGGCTACCATGACGCTGCTGGTCCCGCGCCTCCTGGGATGGGCGCGGTGCGTGTACGGACGCCGAGGTCTTGGAGTGCGCGCGGTCGTCGTGGGAGGCGACCGCGCCCCCGACGTGCGGCGCAGCCTGGTCCTTTGACCTGGCAGTGCCACGAGCCTCCTCGTCGGCGCCCGCTCTTCCACCGGCGCCCGTTCCACCAGCCGTCCGCTTTGGCAACGGCAGGCTCGGCGCAGACGGAGCAGCTGCCTCCGAAATCTTCTTCTTCGGCGGCATGTTGCTGGAGACGATGAAGATTTGGCTCGTGCGAACACCGGATCAGGTTCACACAACCTTGACACACCCCCTACCTGGCGCGCCAAAGATGTCGGGGGAGTCTGATCCCTCACACACCTATGGGGATCGGCGGACCGAGCCCCTTTTGGTTCGGCGGGGGGGGGGGGGGGGGGCGGTGGATGCACAAAGAGCAGATCGAGGCGAAACACACGAGCGAGACGATCGATTTACCCAGGTTCGGGCCGCACGGATGCGTAAAACCCTACTCCTGCTTTGGTGGTTGTATTGATTTCTTGCTCGGGAGCGGCGAGTGCTACAGTACACTCAAGCAGCTGGCGAGACCGAGTGTGAGAATGGCTGTCTTTCCTCTCTATTGCGCATGGGCCTCCTTTTATATGTCTAAGGGGTCACCGACACGTGGCAACAGAGGTAAGGGTAAAAATGTAAAAGGGGTGGTAGTTGGCTCCACCGCCTACATGTCGCATCCTACCTAACTCTGACGGCAGGGGACAAGGGCATTAAATGCCCGTCTGTGTCACCTTGACGGCCCAGAGAGGGACCGCTAGGGACGCCACCGTTTGCCACGATGGTTCCTTGTCAGCGTCTGCTTGCCACCGCATGCCCCCGGCTGCCCAGCCTCCCGCCACGTATGCCAGGAATGGTCCCAGGGCGACACGTTGGTGGGTGAGCTGGAGCACGGGCTGCGGGGTAGTAGCTTGTCGCGGCAAGCGCCTTGCCGCGGATGTGGCCTTGTCGCGTCCGGGAGCTTGCCGCTCACCGGGTCTTGTCGGGGTGCGCGGTGCGCCGTAGCGAGTCTCTTGAGATGCTTTGGTTGGCCTTCCCGGCAAGCTCCTCTTGCCGGGGCCTTGTCTCCTTCCCAGCAAGCTCCTCTTGCCGGGGTCTCGTCTCCTTCCCGGCAAGCTCCTCTTGCCGGGGCCTTGTTTTGCCCTTTGGATACTTTGTTCTTGAATGGCTCCCGAAGGAACCATGGAGGGTCTTGGCGGTCGCCCGGCAATCCTTGCCGCGGGTCGCTGCGACTGCCCGTGCACAAGTTTAGGGTACTAAGGTACCCCTACTTTAGTACACCGACAAAGGGAGAAGGTACAATTACCTTATCAAGTTTTCTACTTTCCTCCCACTCACTTCTTTCGAGAGAAACTCCTTCTCTAGAAAAACTCCGAATTCAGCAACAAAAGTCTTGCCTTTGGATATGTGATAGAAGGTGTACCCAAAAGTCTCCTTTGGGTATCCTATGAAGACATATTTCTCTGATTTGGGTTTGAGCTTATTAGGATGAAACTTTTTCATATAAGTATCACAACCCCAAACTTTAAGAAACGACAACTTTGGTTTCTTGCCAAACCACAATTCAGATTGTGTCGTCTCAACGGACTTAGATGGTGCCCCTTTTTAATGTGAATGCAACTGTCTCTAATGCATGATCCCAAAATGATATTGGTAAATCGGTAAGAAACATCATAGATTGCACTATATCCAATAAAGTACGGTTATGACGATCGGACACACCATTATGCTGTGGTGTTCTAGGTGGCATGAGTTTGTGAAACTATTCCACAATGTTTTAATTGAAGACCAAACCCGTAACTCAAATATTTGTCTCCGCGATCAGATCGCTGAAACCTTATTTTCTTGTCACGATGATTTTCCACTTCACCCTGAATTTATTTGAACTTTTCAAATGTTTCAGACTTATGTTTCATCAAGTAGATATACTCATATCTGCTCAAATCATCTGTGAAGGTCAGAAAATAATGATACCCACCGCGAGCCTCAACACTCATTGGACTGCATACATCAGTATGTATTATTTCTAATCAAGTTTGTTGCTCGCTCCATTGTTCCGGAGAACGGAGTCTTAGTCATCTTGCCCATGAGGCATGGTTCGCAAGTACCAAGTGATTCATAATCAAGTGGTTCCAAAAGTCCATCAGTATGGAGTTTCTTCATGCGCTTTACACCGATATGACCTAAACGGTAGTGCCACAAATAAGTTGCACTATCATTATTAACTCTGCATCTTTTGGCTTCAATATTATGAATATATGTAACACTACGATCGAGATCCAACGAACTATTTTCATTGGGTGTATGACCATCGAAGGTTTTATTCATGTAAATAGAACAACAATTATTCTTTGACTTTAATGAATAACCGTATTGCAATAAACATGATCAAATCATATTCATGCTCAACGCAAACACCAAATAACACTTATTTAGTTTCAACACTAATCCCGAAAGTATAGGGAGTGTGCGATGATGATCATATCAATCTTGGAACTACTTCCAACACACATCGTTACTTCACCCTTAACTATTTTCTGTTCATTCTGCAACTCCCGTTTTGAGTTACTACTCTTAGCAACTGAACCAGTATCAAATACCGAGGGGTTGCTATGAACACTAGTAAAATACACATCAATAATCTGTATATCAAATATACCTTTGTTCACTTTGCCATCCTTCTTATCCGCCAATCACTTGGGGTAGTTCCGCTTCCAGTGACCAGTCCCTTTGTAGTAGAAGCACTTAGTCTCAGGCTTAGGACCAAACTTGGGCTTCTTCACTTGAGCAGCAACTTGCTTGATGTTCTTCTTGAAGTTCTCCTTCTTCCTTTTGCCCTTTTCTTGAAACTAGTGGTCTTGTCTACCATCAACACTTGATGTTTTTCTTGATTTCTACCTTCGTCGATTTTAGCATCATGAAGAGCTTGGGAATCATTTCCGTTATCCCTTGCATATTATAGTTCATCACGAAGTTCTACTAACTTGGTGATGGTGACTAGAGAATTCTGTCAATCACTATCTTATCTGGAAGATTAACTCCCACTTGATTCAAGCGATTGTAGTACCCAGACAATCTGAGCACATGCTCACTAGTTGAGCGATTCTCCTCCATCTTTTTAGCTATAGAACTTGTTGGAGACTTCATATCTCACAACTCGGGTATTTGCTTGAAATATTAACTTCAACTCTTGGAACATCTCATATGGTCCATGACGTTCAAAACGTCTTTGAAGTCTCGATTCTAAGCCGTTAAGCATGGTGCACTAAACTATCAAGTAGTCATCCTATTGAGCTTAGCCAAACGTTCATAACGTCTGCATCTGCTCCTGCAATAGGTCTGTCACCTAGCGGTGCATCAAGGACATAATTCTTCTGTGCAGCAATGAGGATATACCTCAGATCACGGATCCAATCCGCATCATTGCTACTAATATCTTTCAACACAATTTTCTCTAGGAACATATCAAAATAAACACAAGGAAGCAACAATGCGAGCTATTGATCTACAACATAATTTGCAAAATACTACCAGGACTAAGTTCAATTAATCATATTACTTAAGAACTCCCACTTAGATAGACATCCCTCTAATCCTCTAAGTGATCACGTGATCCAAATCAACTAAACCATGTCCGATCATCACCTGAGATTGAGCAGTTTCATTGGTGAACATCACTATGTTGATCATATCTACTATATGATTCACGCTCGACCTTTCGGTCTCCGTGTTCCGAGGCCATATCTGTATATGCTTGGCTCGTCAAGTATAACCTGAGTATTCCGCATGTGCAACTGTTTTGCACCCGTTGTATTTGAACGTAGAGCCTATCACACCCGATCATCACGTGGTGTCTCAGCACGAAGAACTTTCGCAACGGTGCATACTCAGGGAGAACACTTCTTGATAATTAGTGAGAGATCATCTTAAAATGCTACCGTCAATCAAAGCAAGATAAGATGCATAAAAGATAAACATCACATGCAATCAATATAAGTGATATGATATGGCCATCATCATCTCGTGCTTGTGATCTCCATCTCCGAAGCACCGTCGTGATCACCATCGTCACCGGCGCGACACCTTGATCTCCATCGTAGCATCGTTGTCGTCTCGCCAATCTTATGCTTCCACGACTATCGCTACCGCTTAGTGATAAAGTAAAGCATTACAGCGCGATTGCATTGCATACAATAAAGCGATAACCATATGGCTCCTGCCAGTTGCCGATAACTTGGTTACAAAACATGATCATCTCATACAATAAAATTTATCATCATGTCTTGAGCATATCACATCATAACATGCCCTACAAAAACAAGTTAGACGTCCTCTACTTTGTTGTTGCAAGTTTTACGTGGCTGCTACGGGCTTTAAGCAAGAACCAATCTTACCTACCCATCAAAACCACAACGATAGTTTGTCAAGTTGGTGTTGTTTTAACCTTCGCAAGGACCGGGCGTAGCCACACTCGGTTCAACTAAAGTTGGAGAAACTGTCACCTGCAAGCCACCTATGTGCAAAGCACGTCGGGAGAACCGGTCTCGCGTAAGCGTACGCGTAATGTCGGTCCGGGCCGCTTCGTCCAACAATACGGCCGAACCAAAGTATGACATGCTGGTAAGCAGTATGATTATATCACCCACAACTCACTTGTGTTCTACTCGTGCATATAACATCAACACATAAAACCTAGGCTCGGATGCCACTGTTGGGGAACGTAGTAATTTCAAAAAATTTCCTACGCACACGCAAGATCATGGTGATGCATAGCAACGAGAGGGGAGAGTGTGATCTACGTACCCTTGTAGATCGACAACGGAAGCATTTGGTTGATGTAGTCGTACGTCTCCACGGCCCGACAGATCAAGCACCGAAACTACGGCACCTCCGAGTTCTAGCACACGTTCAGCTCGATGACGATCTCCGGACTCCGATCCAGCAAAGTGTCGGGGAAGAGTTCCGTCAGCACGACGGCGTGGTGACGATCTTGATGTACTATTGTCGCAGGGCTTCGCCTAAGCACCGCTACAATATTATCGAGGACTATGGTGGAAGGGGGCACCGCACACGGCTAAGAATATGATCACGTGGATCAACTTGTGTCTATGGGGTGACCCCTGCCCCCGTATATAAAGGAGCAAGGGGGAGGCCGGCCGGCCCTTGGGGCGCGCCAAGGAGGAGTAGGATTCCTACTCCTAGTTGGAGTAGGTTTCCACCTTTCCTAGTCCAACTAGGAGAAGGGGGAAAGGGGGAAGAGGGGAAGGAAGGGAGAGAGGGGCCGCGCCCCAAACCCCTTGTCCAATTCGGATTGGGCTTGGGAGGGGCGTGCGCCACCTCCTGGTCCTTCCCACTAAGGCCCATTAAGGCCCATTGCTTCTTCCTCGTATTCCCGAAACTCCCCGGTATCTCCGAAAATACCCGAATCACTCGGAACCTTTCCGATGTCCGAATATAGTCGTCCAATATATCGATCTTCACGTCTCGACCATTTCGAGACTCCTTGTCATGTCCCCGATCTCATCCGGGACCCCGAACTCCTTCGGTACATCAAAATTCATAATATAACTGTCATCAAAACCTTAAGCGTGCGGACCCTACGGGTTCGAGAACAATGTAGACATGACCAAGACACGTCTCCGGTTAATAACCAATAGCAGAACCTGGATGCTCATATTGGCTCCTACATATTCTACGAAGATCTTTATCGGTCAGACCGCATAACAACATACGTTGTTCCCTTTGTCATCGGTATGTTACTTGCCTGAGATTTGATCGTCGGTATCTCAATACCTAGTTCAATCTCGTTACCGGCAAGTCTCTTTACTCGTTCCGTAATACATCATCTCGCAACTAACTCATTAGTTGTAATGCTTGCAAGGCTTAAGTGATGTGCATTACCGAGAGGGCCCAGAGATACCTCTCGGACAATCGGAATGACAAATCCTAATCTCGAAATACGCCAACCCAACATGTACCTTTGGAGACACCTGTAGAGCTCCTTTATAATCACCCAGTTACGTTGTGACGTTTGGTAGCACACAAAGTGTTCCTCCGGCAAACGGGAGTTGCATAATCTCATAGTCATAGGAACAAGTATAAGTCATGAAGAAAGCAATAGCAACATACTAAACGATCGGGTGCTAAGCTAATGGAATGGGTCATGTCAATTAGATCATTCACCTAATGATGTGATCCCGTTAATCAAATAACAACTCTTTGTCCATGGTTAGGAAACATAACCATCTTTGATTAACGAGCTAGTGGAGTAGAGGCATACTAGTGACACTCTGTTTGTCTATGTATTCACACATGTATTATGTTTCCCGTTAATACAATTCTAGCATGAATAATAAACATTTATCATGAAATAAGGAAATAAATAATAACTTTATTATTGCCTCTAGGGCATATTTCCTTCAGCAATTGCTAACATGATTCGGACGGACTTCAGCTTCGCTACGGGTGAGAAAGTCTCATCGTAGTCAACCCCTTGAACTTGTCGATAACCCTTAGCGACAAGCCTAGCTTTATAGATGGTCACATTACCATCCGCGTCTGTCTTATTCTTAAAGATCCATTTATTTTCTATGGCTCGCCGATCATCAGGCAAGTCAGTTAAAGTCCATACTTCGTTTTCATACATGGATCCTATCTCGGATTTCATGGCTTCCAGCCATTTGTCGGAATCCGGGCCCGTCATCGCTTCTTCATAGTTCGAAGGTTCACCGTTGTCTAACAACATGATTTCCAAGACAGGGTTGCCATACCACTCTGGTGCGGAACGTGTCGTTGTGGACCTACGAAGTTCAGTAGCAACTTGATCTGAAGTTTCATGATCATCATCATTAACTTCCTATCTAGTCGGTGCAGGCACCTCAGGAACATTTTCTTGTGTTGCGCCACTTTCCGGTTCAAGAGGTAATACTTCATCGAGTTCTACTTTCCTCCCACTTACTTCCTTTGGGAGAAACTCTTTCTCTAGAAAGGATCCATTCTTGGCAACAAAGATCTTGCCTTCGGATCTGAGGTAGAAGGTATACCCAATAGTTTCTTTAGGGTATCCTATGAAGACGCATTTTTCCGACTTGGGTTCGAGCTTTTCAGGTTGAAGTTTCTTGACATAAGCATCGCGTCCCCAAACTTTTAGAAACGACAACTTAGGTTTCTTCCCAAACCATAATTCATACGGTGTCGTCTCAACGGATTTCGATGGAGCCCTATTTATAGTGAATGCGGCAGTCTCTAAAGCATAGCCCCAAAATGATAGCGGTAAATCGGTAAGAGACATCATAGATCGCACCATATCTAATAGAGTGTGATTACGACGTTCGGACACACCATTATGCTGAGGTGTTCCAGGCCGCGTGAGTTGTGAAACTATTCCACATTTTCTTAAGTGTGTGCCAAATTTGTGACTCAAGTATTCTCCCCCACGATCTGATCGCAAGAACTTGATTTTCCTGTCACGTTGATTCTCAACCTCACTCTGAAATTCCTTGAACTTTTCAAAGGTCTCAGACTTGTGTTTCATTAAGTAGACATACCCATATCTACTCAAGTCATCAGTGAGGGTGAGAACATAACGATAGCCACCGCGAGCCTCAACACTCATTGGACCGCACACATTAGTATGTGTGATTTCCAATATGTTGGTTGCTCGCTCCATTGTTCCTGAGAACGGAGTCTTGGTCATTTTACCCATGAGGCATGGTTCGCACGTGTCAAATGATTCGTAATCAAGAGACTCTAAAAGTCCATCTGCATGGAGCTTCTTCATGCGTTTGACAACTATGTGACCAAGGCGGCAGTGCCACAAGTATGTGGGACTATCATTATCAACCTTACATCTTTTGCTATTCACACTATGAATATGTGTAGCATTACGCTCGAGATTCATTAAGAATAAACGATTCACCATCGGAGCATGACCATAAAACATATCTCTCATATAAATAGAACAACCATTATTCTCGGATTTAAATGAGTAGCCATCTCGAATTAAACGAGATCCTGATACAATGTTTATGCTCAAAGCTGGCACTAAATAACAATTATTGAGGTTTAAAACTAATCCCGTAGGTAAATGTAGAGGTAGCTGTAACGCCCCGAGACCGATGTGCCAGGTGTCGTGCAGTTATTCGCCGTCGTTGCCATGTCATTTGCTTGCGTGTTGCATCTTATCATGTCATCATTTGCATTGCATCATCATGTTTTCAAAACTTGCATTCGTCCGGGTTCTTCGAGTACTCTCCGTTGTCCATTCTGAGCCCTACCACACTCGCACGCGCCCGCGGCATGTCCGAAATATTATTTTATAAGTGGCTGGAAAATGTTCTCGGAATGGGATGAAAGTTGGCGTGCGGTGTTGTCTTGTTGTTAGTTGGCCGCCTGTCAAGTTTCATCGCATTCGGAGTTCGTTTGATAGCCCAACCGTTAAACTATAGCGGCAGTATAGCCGGTCTAACGTCGGATGTTTTCGGTCTCCGGAAATAGTCGCCGGGTCTCTCTCTTCTCTTCTCTCAGCTCGAGACCGTCTACACAGCCCACTACTCACCACCAGGTCCTACCTGACCTCTCTCGTCAGCCCGCAGCCCTCCTCGCGCGCGCTCCCGAAAGCTGTCCCGGACCCGACCCGGTCTGTCGCCACCGTTGTGTCCGGATCATCCCCAAACATCTACAAAACATCTCCGTTTTGTTAATTGGGCTCCCTAACTATTTTATTCGTGACCGTACGATTACGATCGTAGGGACGTGATAGTCTCTATCCTAAATCACCTTGCTATATAAATAGTGGGCAACCCTAAAACCTAGGGATCTGCCCCATCCATCCCGTGTCCGCCGCCGCCGCTCCAAAAATCTTCCTCGGGATCCCCTTCTCCTCGTTTTCCTCCACCCACCAACAGGAGCCCGAGCTTCTTCTCCCCGACCCTGAGCACCCAATCCACCCATCGCCGAGCCTCCGTGCGGCAGCAGCCTCCCCGTGCGCGTCTCCTCTTCTCCTCCTGTGCCTCGATCCAGGGTGGATCGAGAGCAGCGCCGCCCGGCCCCGACCACCGTGCCGCCAGCTCGCCGTTAGCAGCTCCAAGCTCCTCCAGGCCGGCCCCTTCGCGCTCTGTCTTTCTCTTTTCCCTCCTTCCCATCATTTCGTCTCTCTCTCTCTGACCTCCCCTGCTGTCCTTCTTTTCTCTTTGGATAGAAGCAGGAGCTCCCCGCCATCTCCAGTGTCGCGCCTCTGCGTCCTGCAGTCTTCGCTCGATCGGGAGATGAGCTCCCGATCCTTCGCGCCGCCCGTCCCCGTCGTTTTGGCAGGAGCTCGCCGGGGCCCTAACTCCGGTCGCCTGTCGTCCCCGCGCCAAGTTCATGGAGCCGCCTTGCCTGCTGCTGATTCCTGCAACGCCAACCATCGCGCACTTCGCTCGCCAAGTCCCGATCTCCTCTGCTTCGAACCAGGACCCAACGAGGGCCTCGCCGTACCCGTTGACCGCTCGATCTCCTCTGCTTCGGCTTCGATCCAGAGACGAACGCCGCGCGTCGCCTGCTAGCGTTGATCGCGCCCAGGCCCAGCTGCTTCCCCATCACGCGAGGCCTAGCGTAGCACAGCGCCAGGCCAGCCGGGCCAGATCCGCACCGCGCCGGCCCAGTCATCCTCCTCGCGGCCCAGCTCCAGCCGGCCCCGTTCCCGCCTTGGCCTGCCTCCTCCTCCACCCGGGCCGAAGCCCACTGGGTGAGCCACACCCGCAGCCCCCAAGCGCCCCGCCTCTCATTATATTTTTTTTTCTGTTGTTGGGCTGTCCAGATTCGGCCCGATGCATTTTTATTCCTCTGTTACGATTTTATCTATTATCCAGTGCGCTGCTGTTTTACAGATTAGTTCCCCTAGTTCATGCATTTAATAACTCACAAATGGTGCATCGGATTAAAATGAATTATATATGAAACTTGCTCAGAATTTTGTGTAGATTAATAACATCCAACTTTCATCCATGTTTAAAATGTTTAAAATGTTGTTTGCATTAATTTTCTCCTATGCCATGTTAAAATGTTTTAATTCATAACTAAATAACCGTAACTCGGGATTTAATAAACTTTATATGTAAATGGGGCAAAATTTTGCCTAGTTTATCATGGTGGCCTTATTTTGCGTGCTTAACAACTCTAAAATTGTGTTTAGGGCAGAACAGTACCAAACCTTAAATTATGCATATGAGGATGTTCCGGAATTGTTGTTCGTTGCTTCCGGCCTCATTTAAACTTGCCTAGTTAGGTAGTTTAATTATGCTCACCCTCTTGCCATGTTAATCGACATTTAATAATGTTGGGTTCATAAACGAGAGAGAACTAAATAATTGATGTGGTGTTTCATCAATATGCAACCCGTTGCATATTGAGCTCCACTTAATTTGTAGGATTGCTTGTGCACTTTGCCATGCCATGCTTCATTAAACCGGACATGCATCATACTCGATTGTGCATCATGCCATGTTGATGTGTTGGTTGTTTACTATGTTGTGTGCTTCTTTTCTGGTGATTGCTTCTTCGGGTTGGTTCCGGTAACGTCGAGTTTGTGAGGATCCGTTCGACTACGTCCGTTTGTCTTCTTCATGTACTTGTTCTTCTTCCTTGCGGGATCTCAGGCAAGATGATCATACCCTCGAAATCACTACTATCTTTGCTATGCTAGTTTGCTCGCTCTTTTGCTATGCCATTGCTACGATGCCTACCACTTGCTTGTCAGCCTCCCAAATTTCCATGTTCAGCCTCTAACCCACCAATGTCCTAGCAAACCGTTGATTGGCTATGTTACCGCTTTGCTCAGCCCCTCTTATAGCGTTGTTAGTTGCAGGTGAAGATTGAAGCTTGTTCCTTGTTGGAACATGGAGATGTTGTTCCTTGTTGGAACATTGGTTACTTGTTGGGATATCACTATATATCTTATTTAATTAATGCATCTATATATTTGGTAAAGGGTGGAAGGCTCGGCCTTATGCCTGGTGTTTTGTTCCACTCTTGCCGCCCTAGTTTTCGTCATATCAGTGTTATGTTCCCGGATTTTTGCGTCCCTTACGCGGTTGGGCTATAATGGGAACCCCTTCACAGTTCGCCTTAAGTAAAGCTTTTCCAGCAATGCCCAACCTTGGTTTTACCATTCGCCACCTAGCCTTTTCCCTTGGGTTAGGCCAGCCCAAGGGTCATCTTTATTTTAACCCGCCCCCCGGGCCAGTGCTTGTCTAAGTGTTGGTCCAAACTGAGTAGACTGCGGGGCCACCTCGGGGAAACTTGAGGGCTGGTTTTACTCATAGGATGTCTCATCCGGTGTTGCCCTGAGAACGAGATATGTGCAGCTCCCATCAGGATGTCGGCGCATCGGGCGGTGTTGCTGGTTTAGTTTTACCCTGTTGAAATGTCTTGTTGTACTGGGATACCGAGTCTGATCGGAATGTCTCGGGTGGAGGTCTATTCCTTCGTTGACCGTGAGAGCTTGTGATGGGCTAAGTTGGGACACCCTTGCAGGGTTTGAACTTTCGAAAGCCGTGCCCGCGGTTATGGGCAGATGGGAATTTGTTAACGTCCGGTTGTAGAAAACCTGAAGTTGACCTTAATTAAAATGAATCAACTGCGTGTGTAACCGTGATGGTCTCTATCCGGCGGAGTCCGGAAAGTGAACACGGTTGTTGGAGTTATGCTTGATGTAGGTAGTCCAGGATCACTTCTTGATCATACTTTTATCGACCGTGCTTTGCCTTCTCTTCTTGCTCTCATTTGCGTATGTTAGCCACCATATATGCTAGTCGCTTGCTGCAGCTCCACCTCATACCTTTACCTTACCCATAAGCTTAAATAGTCTTGATCGCGAGGGTGCGAGATTGCTGAGTCCCTGTGGCTCACAGATACTTCCAAAACCAGCTTGCAGGTGCCGATGAGACCGTGCAGATGACGCAACCAAGCTCAGGAGGAGCTCGATGAAGATCTTGTCCTTTGTGTTGCTTTGTTCTAGTTGATCAGTAGTGGAGCCCAGTTGGGGTCGATCAGGGACCTTTGTCGCATTTGGGGTTCTTCTTTTATTTTGGTTCCGTAGTCGGACCTTGAGTGTATTTAAATGATGTAATGCTTTATTCATGTATTGTGTGAAGTGGAAATCGTAAGCCAACTATGTAACTTTTTCCCCTATTGTATTACATGGGTTGTGTGAAGATTACCTCACTTGCGACATATGCCTTCAATGCGATTATGCCTCTAAGTCGTGCCTCGACACGTGGGAGATATAGTCGCATCGAGGGTGTTACAAGTTGGTGATCAGAGCCTTCCCCGACCTTAGGAGCCCCCATTGCTTGATCGTTTTTAGCAGCCGAGTTGTGTCTAGAAAAATGTTTTGAGTCCTTAGGAATTATATATCGGAGAGCTTAGGAATTCTTTTTACTTCCCAGTCTCCTCATCGCTCTGGTAAGGCATCCTGGCGTAGAGTTTTGACTCTTCTCTTCTCAAATTTCACTAAAAAAAATTTAGGATCACGCGAGTATCTTGGATTTGTTCCGATGGTTTATGATGAGAACACTGTCTTGGTGCCTCCTGTCAGGGGTTTTGTGGAAGTGTCCCGGGGAGTTGAGCTCTGAGGTGTTGTCATCATAATTTTATCGTTGCAATTCTGGTATACTTGAGATATGTTCGCGACATCGAAAATCTCTTTTATGCAGTTCGTTGGTGAGATAACCTCGACGCCACCCAGTACTGGGGCGGGAGTTCGGGAGTATCGCCATAACTTGTATAACGGATGCTTTTTCGAAGGTTGAGATAGATGGTTTCCGAAGGTTTCTTGGTTATGTGTTGAAGGATGGATACAGCTGGATGTAGGTATTGCTAGTTTGGGTGAGATATTATGCTTCCCCTGTATCCCCAACACCCGATTGCATAACCGGAAAGTTTCAGGAGTTTCATAGGTGGGAATTCAAGTAGCTCTTAGGATATCTTTTTCGACAGATGTATGATATGAAATTGGGGTTCGACGTCTAGTGGTTCGCCTATTCACGGTCGATTTTACAGTGGTCTCGTTGTGTCTTAAAGAGTCCTTGGCTATGCTGACTCGGGGACGCTTCGTATGTCATGTGCACTGCCTTGTACATGATGGTGTTGTACGATCGAGCCCGTGTAGGTCCCACCACGAAAACTTCGGACGAAATCTCTATCATATGTTTGTTCCGGCTTATTTCGCAAGCCAATCCTTTTGTTTTTGTTTTGAGTTGTGGTATTCGAGTTGCTTCAATGTTAAGTGTTGATTCCATACCTTCCCCAAATGGTGTTCTCATACTCCGATGTGAATACTAATCCTTCTGGTTAATCGAGATTGTCATGCCAATTTCTTTTAAACCGGTGTGTTTCTCTTCAAGTGGATCCGATCATTTCAACTCCCACAAGATCAATTATCACTTCTTCTCAACGGTGTTTGTTTCATTCGTCCCAAGCTGCCTTTGTTTTTCCCTCCCTCCCACCCTTGTTTCTTCGAGGAACCATATTTCTTATTCAAGTATCCTTTTATTCATGTGAAGTCTCTCCATTCTTTTCTATCAATATTCTTATCCGGTGATTCTCATAAAGATTCTAACGGAGTTTCTAGTTCATCATTCTTCATTCTTTTTCTTCTCCGGTGTTGCCAATTCAAGCTTTCGGTGTTGATCATATTCTTTTCCTCATTTCAATGCTTCTCATGCCGGTGCACCTCATATTCATTCACTTCTCGCTATTTAATTGTTCCGGAGTGCTGAAGATATCTCGAAGATTCATGTATCCACTTTTCTTTCATTCAAGCTATTTCAAGGATGTTATCTCTTTCAAGTCATTTAATTTCAACCGGTGCAATCTCTCTTTGTAATCATTCTAACGATGTTTTCTTTTGAGTGGGCCCTAACCCACAGGTCTTTTTCCAGGATCTTACCTGACTCTTCTAATTTTACCGGAGCTATTCTCAAATCTTTTAAAGTTTGACGTAAGAATGAATTATCATCAGTCAAATGTATTTCTCCAAGATCTTTCAAATTCTTTTCATCGTTGGCTCAACCTCTTTGCTTTTGATTCTTACAGAGTGCCTAAATAATTATTGGTGGTGTTTCTCGTCGTCATTCTCATCATTTGAAGACCGAAGAAGAGTTTCTCTTTAATCTTGCTCCATTCTCTTCAAGATTCGGGATTCTAGCTTGTTGCCATCCTCTCATAATCATTTTTGTTTGTGGGAATTCTTTTCACCCATCCGGAGTAATTCAGGAGTCTTTTCAGTTTGACTCTTCGAAGGCCATTATTTCGGGATTCTCATTCTCAGCTTTCAGTTATCATTCTCCAATTTTACCGGTGCATCAAGTGATCTCTAATCAGCTCGTGATCTCTTCGCTCTCTTGTATCTAAATTCTCTCAAGCATTTTCGTCCATTTGCTAATTCTTCCCGGTGTTTCCTTATCTTTACTTTGTTCATAATCAATTCTTCCGGTGGTTCGTGCAAGATTCCTCTTCTTTCGTTATCATATCGATGCATTCGTTGTTTCGATTCCACCGGTGTTTCGTTGAAGGCACTCTCAAGTTGTGCTATATCTATCTTAATCCTTTCTACGAGAATAAGTAGTGTGCCAAATCCGTTGAGTGTCATCAATTTAATTGGTGAAGGATACGCATAACATAATTCTTATTCTTGTTTCATCCAAGTGATCTATTCTTTATTCCGAAGGTTCATCAAAATTCTTGATCTCAATTGTTCATCTTATCTTTTTTCCGGGGTTCCAAGTTTCCACTCTATCTCGTCGGAAAGCTTCATCTAATCATTGCAAGGATTCTCCTTGTGGTTTCAATTTCTCTGTCTTTTTATTCTTTTGTTACCGGAGTTTTTCATAGATGTTCTACATGATGGTTCTTCAAGGATTTAATTCCTTCTCGAAGTGTTCATCGAGATTCTTTTCAAAGGAGCTCAAGCTTTCTTCATCTTGCTATCCGGAGTGCAATTCTTTCTTCCATGTTATTGGAGGTGGTATTATATCATTCTTGATAATTCCAGTTCTTGTTTTCATGATTCACATGTTGTCAAGATTGGGATATTTTAAATCCATCAATCTCATCATTGGAGCTATCTTGGGTTATATTTCACCTAAAGCCTTCCCTATGGCTTGTTGCTATCTATGTTGTTTATAAAAGACCCAAGTTTCTTATTCAATTCCTTTTCATTTCAACCGGAGTGCTGCCCGAATATGGTCTTCCTTGATCCCCTTCCTTAACCGGAGTGTTTTCAATATATATCTTCCCTTCAACCTCAAGGTTTTTTCGCAATGTTCTTTCTTCCTCTTTTCTAAATGGCTGTTCTCTACCTTGTTCACCTTCGTTGAATTCTGTCTCGAATGTATTCAACCTCTCAAGGTTGTGGTTTCACTCGTTTGTCAAAGAAGCAACTTAGTTTTACCTCTCCTCTTTTCTCTTCTGTTGTTTCCCTCCGGTGCCATTCTAGATCTCGGGACGAGATCCTCTCGTAGTGGTGGAGTGTTGTAAAGCCCCGAGACCGATGTGCCAGGTGTCGTGCAGTTATTCGCCGTCGTTGCCATGTCATTTGCTTGCGTGTTGCATCTTATCATGTCATCATGTGCATTGCATCATCATGTTTTCAAAACTTGCATTCGTTCGGGTTCTTCGAGTTCTCTCCGTTGTCCGTTCTGAGCCCTACCACACTCGCACGCGCCCGTGGCATGTCCGAAATATTATTTTATAAGTGGCCGGAAAATGTTCTCGGAATGGGATGAAAGTTGGCGTGCGGTGTTGTTTTGTTGTTAGTAGGCCGCCTGTCAAGTTTCATCGCATTCGGAGTTCGTTTGATAGCCCAACCGTTAAACTATAGCGGCAGTATAGCCGGTCTAACGTCGGACATTTTCGGTCTCTGGAAACAGTCGCTGGGTCTCTCTCTTCTCTTCTCTCAGCTCGAGACCGTCTACACAGCCCACTACTCACCACCAGGTCCTACCTAACCTCTCTCATCAGCCCGCAGCCCTCCTCGCGGGCGCGCCCGAAAGCTGTCCCGGACCCGACCCGGTCCGTCACCACCGTTGTGTCCGGATCATCCCCAAACATCTACAAAACATCTCCGTTTTGTTAATTGGGCTCCCTAACTATTTTATTCGCAACCGTACGATTACGATCGTAGGGACGTGATAGTCTCTATCCTAAATCACCTTGCTATATATATAGTGGGCAACCCTAAAACCTAGGGATCTGCCCCATCCATCCCGTGTCCGCCGCCGCCGCTCCAAAAATCTTCCTCGGGATCCCCTTCTCCTCGTTTTCCTCCACCCACCAACAGGAGCCCGAGCTTCTTCTCCCCGACCCTGAGCACCCAATCCACCCGTCGCCGAGCCTCCGTGCGGCAGCAGCCTCCCCGTGCGCGTCTCCTCTTCTCCTCCCGTGCCTCGATCCAGGGTGGATCGAGAGCAGCGCCGCCCGGCCCCGACCACCGTGCCGCCAGCTCGCCGTCAGCAGCTCCAAGCTCCTCCAGGCCGGCCCCTTCATGCTCTGTCTTTCTCTTTTCCCTCCTTCCCATCGTTTCGTCTCTCTCTCTCTGACCTCCCCTGCTGTCCTTCTTTTCTCTTTGGATAGAAGCAGGAGCTCCCCGCCATCTCCAGTGCCGCGCCTCTACGTCCTGCAGTCTCCGCTCGATCAGGAGAGGAGCTCCCGATCCTTCGCGCCGCCCGTCCCCGTCGTTTTGGCAGGAGCTCGCCGGGGCCCTAACTCCGGTCGCCTGTCGTCCCCACGCCAAGTTCATGGAGCCGCTTTGCCTGCTGCTGATTCCTGCAACGCCAACCATCGCACACTTCGCTCGCCAAGTCCCGATCTCCTCTGCTTCGAACCAGGACCCAACGAGGGCCTCGCCGTACCCGTTGACCGCTCGATCTCCTCTGCTTCGGCTTCGATCCAGAGACGAACGCCGCGTGTCGCCTGCTAGCGTTGACCGCGCCCAGGCCCAGCTGCTTCCCCATCGCACGAGGCCTAGCGTAGCGCAGCGCCAGGCCAGCCGGGCCAGATCCGCACCGCGCCAGCCCAGTCATCCTCCTCGCGGCCCAGCTCCAGCCGGCCCCGTTCCCGCCTTGGCCTGCCTCCTCCTCCAGCTGGGCCGAAGCCCACTGGGTGGGCCACACCCGCAGCCCCCAAGCGCCCCGCCTCTCGTTATATTTTTTTCTATTGTTGGGCTGTCCAGATTCGGCCTGATGCATTTTTATTCCTCTGTTACGATTTTATCTATTATCCAGTGCGCTGCTGTTTTACAGATTAGTTCCCCTAGTTCATGCATTTAATAACTCACAAATGGTGCATCGGATTAAAATGAATTATATATGAAACTTGCTCAGAATTTTGTGTAGATTAATAACATCCAACTTTCATCCATGTTTAAAATGTTTAAAATGTTGTTTGCATTAATTTGCTCCTATGCCATGTTAAAATGTTTTAATTCATAACTAAATAACCGTAACTCGGGATTTAATAAACTTTATATGTAAATGGGGCAGAATTTTGCCTAGTTTATCATGGTGGCCTTATTTTGCGTGCTTAACAACTCTAAAATTGTGTTTAGGGCAGACAGTACCAAACCTTAAATTATGCATATGAGGATGTTCCGGAATTGTTGTTCGTTGCTTCCCGCCTCATTTAAACTTGCCTAGTTAGGTAGTTTAATTATGCTCACCCTCTTGCCATGTTAATCAACATTTAATATTGTTGGGTTCATAAACGAGAGAGAACTAAATAATTGATGTGGTGTTTCGTCAATATGCAACCCGTTGCATATTGAGCTCCACTTAATTTGTAGGATTGCTTGTGCACTTTGCCATGCCATGCTTCATTAAACCGGACATGCATCATACTCGATTGTGCATCATGCCATGTTGATGTGTTGGTTGTTTACTATGTTGTGTGCTTCTTTTCCGGTGATTGCTTCTTCGGGTTGGTTCCGGTAACGTCGAGTTTGTGAGGATCCGTTCGACTACGTCCGTTTGTCTTCTTCATGGACTGGTTCTTCTTCCTTGCGGGATCTCAGGCAAGATGATCATACCCTCGAAATCACTACTATCTTTGCTATGCTAGTTTGCTCGCTCTTTTGCTATGCCATTGCTACGATGCCTACCACTTGCTTGTCAGCCTCCCAAATTGCCATGTTCAGCCTCTAACCCACCAATGTCCTAGCAAACCGTTGATTGGCTATGTTACCGCTTTGCTCAGCCCCTCTTATAGCGTTGTTAGTTGCAGGTGAAGATTGAAGCTTGTTCCTTGTTGGAACATGGAGATGTTGTTCCTTGTTGGAACATTGGTTACTTGTTGGGATATCACTATATATCTTATTTAATTAATGCATCTATATATTTGGTAAAGGGTGGAAGGCTCGGCCTTATGCCTGGTGTTTTGTTCCACTCTTGCCGCCCTAGTTTCCGTCATATCGGTGTTATGTTCCCGGATTTTTGCGTCCCTTACGCGGTTGGGCTATAATGGGAACCCCTTCACAGTTCGCCTTAAGTAAAGCTTTTCCAGCAATGCCCAACCTTGGTTTTACCATTCGCCACCTAGCCTTTTCCCTTGGGTTAGGCCAGCCCAAGGGTCATCTTTATTTTAACCCGCCCCCGGGCCAGTGCTTGTCTAAGTGTTGGTCCAAACTGAGTAGACTGCGGGGCCACCTCGGGGAAACTTGAGGGCTGGTTTTACTCGTAGGATGTCTCATCCGGTGTTGCCCTGAGAACGAGATATGTGCAGCTCCCATCAGGATGTCGGCGCATCGGGCGGTGTTGCTGGTTTAGTTTTACCCTGTCGAAATGTCTTGTTGTACTGGGATACCGAGTCTGATCGGAATGTCTCAGGTGGAGTTCTATTCCTTCGTTGACCGTGAGAGCTTGTGATGGGCTAAGTTGGGACACCCCTGCAGGGTTTGAACTTTTGAAAGCCGTGCCCGCGGTTATGGGCAGATGGGAATTTGTTAATGTCCGGTTGTAGAAAACCTGAAGTTGACCTTAATTAAAATGAATCAACTGCGTGTGTAACCGTGATGGTCTCTTTCCGGCGGAGTCCGGGAAGTGAACACGGTTGTTGGAGTTATGCTTGACGTAGGTAGTCCAGGATCACTTCTTGATCATACTTTTATCGACCGTGCTTTGCCTTCTCTTCTCGCTCTCATTTGCGTATGTTAGCCACCATATATGCTAGTCGCTTGCTGCAGCTCCACCTCATACCTTTACCTTACCCATAAGCTTAAATAGTCTTGATCGCGAGGGTGCGAGATTGCTGAGTCCCTATGGCTCACAGATACTTCCAAAACCAGCTTGCAGGTGCCGATGAGACCGTGCAGATGACGCAACCAAGCTCAGGAGGAGCACGATGAAGATCTTGTCCTTTGTGTTGCTTTGTTCTAGTTGATCAGTAGTGGAGCCCAGTTGGGGTCGATCGGGGACCTTTGTCGCATTTGGGGTTCTTCTTTTATTTTGGTTCCGTAGTCGGACCTTGAGTGTATTTGAATGATGTAATGCTTTATTCATGTATTGTGTGAAGTGGCGATTGTAAGCCAACTATGTAACTTTTTCCCCTATTGTATTACATGGGTTGTGTGAAGATTACCTCACTTGCGACATATGCCTTCAATGCGATTATGCCTCTAAGTCGTGCCTCGACACGTGGGAGATATAGTCGCATCGAGGGTGTTACAGTAGCGTGCCGACGGTGATCACATCGACCTTGGAACCATTCCCGACGCACATCGTCACCTCGTCCTTCGCCAGTCTCCGCTTATTCCGCAGCTCCTGCTTTGAGTTACAAATGTGAGCAACTGCACCGGTATCAAATACCCGGGAGCTACTACGAGTACTAGTAAGGTACACATCAATTACATGTATATCACATATACCTTTCGTGATGCCGGCCTTCTTGTCCGCTAAGTATTTGGGGCAGTTCCGCTTCCAGTGACCACTTCCCTTGCAATAAAAGCACTCAGTCTCGGGCTTGGGTCCATTCTTTGGCTTCTTCCCGGCAGCTTGCTTACCGGGCGCGGCAACTCCCTTGCCGTCCTTCTTGAAGTTCTTCTTACCCTTGCCTTTCTTGAACTTAGTGGTTTTATTCACCATCAACACTTGATGTTCCTTTTTGACTTCTACCTCTGCTGATTTCAGCATTGCAAATACTTCAGGAATGGTCATTTTCATCCCCTGCATATTGAAGTTCATCACAAAGCTCTTGTAGCTCGGTGGAAGCGACTGAAGGATTCTGTCAATGACCGCGTCATCTGGGAGATTAACTCCTAGCTGAGTCAAGCGGTTATGTAACCCAGACATAGTGAGTATGTGCTCACTGATAGAACTGTTTTCCTCCATCTTACAGCTGAAGAACTTGTCAGAGACTTCATATCTCTCGACCCGGGCATGAGCTTGAAAAAACCATTTTCAGCTCTTCGAACATCTCATATGCTCCGTGTCTCTCAAAACGCTTTTGGAGCCCCGGTTCTAAGCTATAAAGCATGCCGCACTGAACGAGGGAGTAATCGTCAGCACGTGTCTGCCAAGCGTTCATAACGTCTTGTTCTGCAGGGAGAGAAGGTGCTTCACCTAGCGGTGCTTGTAGGACATAATCTTTCTTGGCAGCTATGAGGATGATCCTCAAGTTCCGGACCCAGTCCGTATAGTTGCTGCCATCGTCTTTCAGCTTGGTTTTCTCTAGGAACGCGTTGAAGTTGAGGACAACGTTGGCCATTTGATCTCCAAGACATGTTGTAAAGATTTTAGACTAAGTTCATGATAATTAAGTTCATCTAATCAAATTATTCAATGAACTCCCACTCAGATAGACATCCCTCCAGTCATCTAAGTATAACATGATTCGAGTTAACTAGGCCGTGTCCGATCATCACGTGAGACGGACTAGTCAACATCAGTGAACATCTTCGTGTTGATCGTATCTTCTATACGACTCATGCTCGACCTTTCGGTCTTCTGTGTTCCGAGGCCATGTCTGTACATGCTAGGCTCGTCAAGTCAACCTAAGTGTTTGCATGTGTAAATCTGTCTTACACTCGTTGTATGTGAACGTTGGAATCTATCACACCCGATCATCACGTGGTGCTTCGAAACAACGAACTGTCGCAACGGTGCATAGTTAGGGGAAACACTTTCTTGAAATTATTATGAGGGATCATCTTATTTACTACCGTCGCTCTAAGTAAACAAGATGCAAAAACATGATAAACATCACATGCAATCAAATAATAGTGACATGATATGGCCAGTATCATATAGCTTCCTTTGATCTCCATCTTGGGGCTCCATGATCATCTTGTCACCGGCATGACACCATGATCTCCATCATCATGATCTCCATCATCGTGTCTCCATGAAGTTGCTCGCCAACTATTACTTTTACTACTATGGCTAACACGTTTAGCAATGAAGTAAAGTAATTTACATGGCGTTTCTCAATGACACGCAGGTCATACAAAAAATAAAGACAACTCCTATGGCTCCTGCCGGTTGTCATACTCATCGACATGCAAGTCGTAATTCCTATTACAAAAACATGATCTCATACATCACATATATATCATTCATCATTCATCACAACTTTGGCCATATCACATCACGAAACACTTGCTGCAAAAACAAGTTAGACGTCCTCTAATTGTTGTTGCAAGTTTTTACGTGGCTGCAATAGGGTTCTACCAAGAACGTTTTCTTACCTATGCCAAAACCACAACATGAATTGCCAATTTCCATTTACCCTTCATAAGGACCCTGTTCATCGAATCCGATCCGACTAAAGTGGGAGAGACAGACACCCGCCAGCCACCTTGTGCAACTAGTGCATGTCAGTCGGTGGAACCGGTCTCATGTAAGCGTACGTGTAAGGTTTGTCCGGGCCGCTTCATCCCACGATGCCGCCGAATTAGGATAAGACTAGTAACGGCAAGCAAATTGGCAATATCGACGCCCACAACTACTTTGTGTTCTACTCGTGCATAGTAACTACGCATAGACCTAGCTCATGATGCCACTGTTGGGGAACGTTGCAGAAAACAAAAAAAATTCTCTACGTTTCACCAAGATCTATCTATGGAGTCATCTAGCAACGAGAGGGGAGTGCATCTACATACCCATGTAGATCGCGAGCGGAAGCGTTCAAGAGAACGGGGATGATGGAGTCGTACTCGCCGTGATCCAAATCACTGATGACCAAGTGCCGAACGGACGGCACCTCGGCGTTCAACACACGTATGGAGCGGATGACGTCTCCTCCTTCTTGATCCAGCAAGGCGGGAGGAGAGGTTGATGAAGATCCAGCAGCACGACGGCGTGGTGGTGGAAGCAACGGTGATCTCGGCAGGGCTTCGCCAAGCGCAAGGGAGATGGAGGAGTGTCATGGGAGGGAGAGGGAGAGGCCAGGGGATTGGGTGCGCAACCCTCCCTCCCCCCACTATATATAGGGTGCCTAGGAGGGGCGCCGGCCCTAGGAGATCCAATCTCCTAGGGAGGGCGCGGCCAAGGGGGGTGCCTTGCCCCCCAAGGCAAGGGTGGCGCCCCCACCCCTAGGGTTTCTAACCCTAGGCGTAGGGGAGGCCCAAGGGGGGCACACCAGCCCACTAGGGGCTCGTTCCCCTCCCACTTCAGCCCATGGGGCCCTCCGGGATAGGTGGCCCCACCCGGTGGACCCCCGGGACCCTTCCGGTGGTCCCGGTACAATACTGGTGACCCCCGAAACCTTCCCGATGGCCGAAACTGGACTTCCTATATATAAATCTTTACCTCCGGACCATTCTGGAACTCCTCGTGACGTCCGGGATCTCATCCGGGACTCCGAACAACTTTCGGGTTACCATATGCTAATATCTCTATAACCCTAGCGTCACCGAACCTTAAGTGTGTAGACCCTACGGGTTCGGGAGACATGCAAATATGTCCGAGAAGCTTCTCCGGTCAATAACCAACAGTAGGATCTGGATACCCATGTTGGCTCCCACATGCTCCACGATGATCTCATCGGATGAACCACGATGTTGAGGATTCAATCAATCCATATACAATTCCCTTTGTCAATCGGTACGTTACTTGCCCGAGACTCGATCGTCGGTATCCCAATACCTCGTTCAGTCTCGTCACCGGCAAGTCTTTTTACTCGTACCGTAATGCATGATCCTGTGATCAACCACTTGATCACATTGAGCTCATTATGATGATGCATTACCGAGTGGGCCCAGATATACCTCTCCGTCATACGGAGTGACAAATCCCAGTCTTGATCCGTGTCAACCCAACAGACACTTTCGGAGATACCCGTAGTATACCTTTACAGTCACCCAGTTACGTTGTGACGTTTGGTACACCCAAAGCACTCCTACAGTATCCGGGAGTTACACGATCTCATGGTCTAAGGAAAAGATACTTGACATTGGAAAAACTCTAGCAAACGAAATATACGATCTTGTGCTATGTTTAGGATTGGGTCTTGTCCATCACATCATTCTCCTAATGATGTGATCTCGTTATCAATGACATCCAATGTCCATAGTCAGGAAACCATGACTATCTGTTGATCAACGAGCTAGTCAACTAGAGGCTTACTAGGGACATGTTGGTGTCTATGTATTCACACATGTATTACGATTTCCGGATAACACAATTATAGCATGAATAAAAGACAATCATCATGAACAAGGAAATATAATAATAATCCTTTTATTATTGCCTCTAGGGCATATTTCCAACAACAGTAAAACTATCATCCAAGTGTGATAAGAAAACATTGTTTTATCTTTAGTGGCAACAATGCAATACATGTTCGTTCCCTTTCTGTCACTGGGATGAATCACCGCAAGATTGAACCCACTGCCATGCACAACTTCCTCTGATGAACTGCTAATCAATCTTGGCCAAATAAGACAAATAGATCGGAGAGCATACATGACTACTTAATTATGCAGCAAAGAAACTTCAAAAAGATTAAATATAATTCAATGAACAATCTGATCATAAAGTGACAATTTATCATATCCCAATAAATTAACACAACCACCGATTAGATCATATGGATCCCGATCATGTGAGGCAACTCACGGGAACTTTGTATTGAATCACAAGGGAGAGATGATGCCATCTAGCTACCAATATGAACCCTAAGGTCCTAAGAAAACTACCCACGCATAGTCATGGTGGCAACAAGGTTGATGAAGATGGTTGCGGTGATGAATTCCTCCTTCGACAGGGTGCTAGAATAGGCCTCTAGATTGAATCTCCGCGGAGAAGGAACTTGCGGTGGTGAAAAAACCATGAAAAATGGTACAGAGGGTTTCAGGAAATACGAGATTTGTAGGCAAAAAATAGGTGTAACGCGGTGGCTAGGGGCCCATGTTGGTGGGGCCCTAGCCGCGTGGAGGCTGGGGTGGCCCCCCATCCCTACCGGTGCTTTCTAGAACCTTATGTCCCCAAAACAAGTCCTCGTAAATATGGATTTTCTGAAAAGTAAAAAACATGCAGCAAAAATAACTAGCTATGGGCACCAAATTAATAGGTTAGTCCAGAAAAAATAATAAAATTTCTATAAAAAGTATTCAGAAGTGATAATAAATAGTATGGAACAATCAAAAATTATAGTTACGTTTGAGACGTACCACCCCCTCACAACCCAATTGATACCAGCTCCGTACAAAAAAAAGTAATACTTATTCGCATTCCCATTTGGTGTATGGTTCAAGTGTGAATGAATCATTCCCATTTGGTGTGTACGTCATGGATTAAGTTCAAATGAGGTTCAATTCAATTTTGAATTTCATATTTAAATTTGAATTGGTTTGGTTCATTTGGGTTCCAACCTTTGAATCCATATTGAAGATTTAAGTTCAAATTCAAATAGATTTGAATTCATGGTTCAAACTTGGTTTGGATTTGATTTGAAATTTGAAAAGTTTTGAGTTCAAATGAATTCAAAATAGGTCAAGGTTGACTTGTGAATCGATCTGCAAAAATATTCATTTGGTTTGGATTTGTGGTTTAGATTATATATGCTCAACTTGGGTTTGGGTTTTCAATTCAAAAAAGTTTAAAGTTCCTAAAGTAAACTCGGGTCAAACTATTCCTAGAGTGTCTTTTGAACATCAAGTAATTTTTTAATTAAATTTGGAATCCGAGATCAAAATTTATGATCAATTCAAATGACAATTTTGGATTCCAAAAACTTTGACATGGCAATTCTGAAAATTGTGCCATGGTAGAGAAAGGTGGTTGCCATGTCAGGACTTTTGAGTTGTTGTTCAAAAATTCATTTGAATTAAATTCAATTTGTGCAAATTTTAACTCTAGCCTATCATCGAGGACCAGGTAACTCTGGATTCAGATGTCTTTGAGGGGCCTGCTATGCCTCTACCATTTGTGTTGGTTGTGCCTAATGTTGTTTCTGATGCTGCACAAAAGTCAGCCATCATGATTGCGAAGGCACATAAGGATGGGAGGGGGAATTCGATGAAATGGAAGCCGTTCATGTCCACGTTCATGCTTAACAAGATGTGCAATATCATAGCCAGTGGGGTGAGGACTGGTACGAGCTTCATGGAGGTGCACAGGTGTTCGAGTTCTATGGCCAAAAGGTCACCTCGACCCAGGTCTACAACCACCTCAGGAAGTGGAGAGCAAGATGGATCATAGTGTCCAAGCTCAGAGACTGAACCACCTACTGGACAACAAGGCTCGGGGTGTCGGATTCCTTGCCATGGGAAACGCACATAGGGTGCTCTGGCTTAGGTCCTGGTTGGGCAAGCACTACTACTAGTGTTGTTTCTGATGGTGATGGTGATGGCGTGCATGATCCTCAACGGCGATGGCAATGGCGGCTAGAGCTTGAAAATTGTTGTTGGCCTGTATATTTTGATGAGGTGGTATATACTAACCCCTCAAACTGATGGTGAAGTTGTGGTGGTAGGATTAAACCTCTTTTTGGATGTGGTGGTAGGATGATACCATAGTATACTAGTTAGGATGAACTTGCTCTGCTTATGATCATGCATGCGTAAGTTCCTTCTCTTCCATATGTAGTGTGCTCCTTTGCTTACTGCTTGAATTCTTGCTCTTCTGTCATGCTAGGAGAAGTGGTATGTGGTGTACAAAGGAAGGATTTCAGGGGTTTACAGTTCATGGTAAGCAGTCGTTACCCAGACAACTCCTACAGAAGATTTAAGAGTAGCAAACAGTGGTTGCTTACTCCAAGTTTATGCTCAAGCAGGCAAGTAATGTTGAAGTAGGCAAGGCTCCTCGTCAGTTTTCGCTATATGGAATGAAGAATTTCATTATCATCATCCAGTTCGTTGTGATTGTCATGTTGTTTTATTGGTGCAATAAGTGTGATCATATGTAAGGTGTAGATGATAGGCTCGCCAAATAGGTACTCCCTTCGTTCGAAAAAGCTTGTCCCAAGCTTGTTCCTCAAATGAATGTATCTAGCACTAACTTGATGCTAGATACATCCATTTGAGGGACAAGTTTTTTCAGATGAAGGGAGTACAAGGTAAGCAACACAATGGCTAGAATCGGTGCTATGATGCAGTCAAGCACTATGCAGACACCAAACAATGTGAAGAATATGATTATTATTATTTTCCCTGCATATGCTCTACCAGACCCAACTAGGACAAGTATGCAAAGAGGCAAAAAAATTGTTCAGGTAATCAAAACGCCCCAAAGCAATCAAGTAGCTGCATTTTCTGGATTTTATTTATCAGGAAATTTTCATTCAGTTCTTATTTCCAGCAGATGGCAATTAAAAGAAAGGCAAAACCCTGCTGTTTAACATAGGATAAAAATGGCATGGAGAGCCAAGCTGAGTGAATTGATCAATAGCAGATTACTTTTAACCGTCATTAGAGAAGACATGTTTGATCAGCCTGTTCTCTCGGACCCTCTTCACTGAAAAATATTTGTTTCGCGAAGGGCACCCGGTGTTCACAAGGAAACAGGGTGACCAATGGTTGACGAAGAATAGTGTCATATCTCCAGTTTATATACAGCAAAAGAAATCTTCTACATTCGCACAGCAAATTACAACTCAAAGCTTGGAGGCACCCATCGACAGGGCCTGCTGCACAAGCTCCCGCCGCAAGATCTTTCCCGCAGGTGATTTGGTTATTGCATTGACGAAGGCGACTCGGCGGATTTTCTTGTAGGGCGCAACCTGTCAAAGGGCAAACGTTTAGATCCGAGTTTATAGTGTCTGAGTGGCAAGACAATGGCAAGTTATGACAGCAAGGAGCCAAAAGTATATGCTGCATACATAAAGGTGCATTGATACACAATGCACAAGCTTGCTCATGTGTTGACATGCGGCTTCCTTTGGCACGCAGTGATATAGTACAATTTGGTGATCCCACCACTAGTCCTCTATAGCTTTGCGACTATACGCTGCATACTACTCTATTTCAATGTTGTCGTTCCCATCACGGGGACAAAATGTTAAAGATACCTTAACTGGCAAAGAGACAGTGTCACTAACAATACTAAAAGATTACTAGACCCAACTCAATTTGTAATTGCTCAGCTTGCTTGTCAAAAAGTATAATAAAGCTGATTATGACAGACACTTTTAACTCAGCACCGAACTATATTTGGTAGAAAGCAGGATTAGGATAATGAGAAGGAAAAACTTACATGTTTAGCCACGTAGTCCATGACTTGTTGCCCAGTAAGGTTGGAACCTGGTTGCCTCACTATAAAAGCCATTGGCAGTTGCCCAGCATCTTCATCTGGATATCTGCATAGTGCATATGAGGGGGAATCTTATATACTGCCACATGCTGAACAGAGCATCATCATACCATATTTTTAGCTTTTATACTCCCTCTGTTCACTTTTATAAGGCCTTAAAAGACATTTCAGACAATGTGCAAAATAGCCTATTTTCAGTTGTCTGAAATGACTTATAAAAGTGAACGGAGGGAGTAGGAATATATGATTCATTAGAATTTTCACCAAGTTTACTGCAGTTCTAAAGGTACTTACCCAATAACTGCAGCATCAGCAATTTCAGGATGTGATGTTAAAATATGCTCCAGTTCAGCTGGAGGCACCTGAGATGAGATGTATATATCAGTATCATGTAGACAGAATCTTGTGAGGCAAAATTCTCCAACAATTATGTAACTGTACCTGGTATCCTTTGTACTTTATCAACTCCTTCAAACGATCAACAATGTAGAGAAATCCATCTTCATTGAAGTAGCAAAGATCACCAGTTTTCAGCCAGCCTTCTGAGTCCACTGTTTCTGCAGTTGCTTTGTCGTCACCGACGTAACCTGAAAAAGAACACCACCATGAGTCCATGACTGATACGGTGAGTCGGTGAGGCCCCAATAATATAATAAGGCAAAATCAAGAATGTTTAGATCGCTTGTATTGTGATTCCTGTCTCCATAAGCTTATTATAAAACTACCTTGATATTGTGAGGGGCCAATAATAATAAGGCAAAAGCAACAGTGGTACGATGCTATAATCTGCCAAGCACAGTCAAGTGTCTAGATCAGTTGTAATGTCACTCTCCATACCAAACTGTAGGGCGTATGGCTGGTAGCAGATATGAGAGATGTCGCCGCTCTAACAGATGATTTCAATTAACAAGTTCCAACAGAATATTACTGGCATGCTGGCATGACTAATCTATTAAGCAAGAGAACGAGCATCCCTGCATTGCTGCCCGGGTTGAAGAATTATTGAATTCGGTACTAGCCGCCACCAGTACTTGTTGGATAAATGTCGGCAACTACATCAATTAACACAAAAAAAGTCGTCATGAAGCACATGGCAGGCAAGCCATGCTGCTCACTCGCACATTAACAAAAAGTCATGTCTCTAAAGAAATGCATCTCAGAGCAATGTGATGGACATGCACAGCTTTCACATGATAAATGCTGGTACAACAGGCACGGCAGAGAGAAAATCAAGCCACGACATAATGATAGATATGTAAAAGGTTTTAGGCGACGAATCATCAAGGCAATCAACATCGTTATCAAGGCGATCGTATTTTAAATTTCAAGTGCACACTCTAAGCACTTCAACTAGCAGTAAACAAATCAAGGCACCATCTAATCCGACGAGCGACAAAGGTCAACCGCGTGCTTAATGGTCAGAGCAATGACCAAGTTCATGCTGCGCAGTGCTCACCTTTCATGACGAGTGGGCCCCTGACCCAGAGCTCGCCGCGCTGGCCCGGCCCGAGCGCCTCGCCGGTGGACGGATCTACTATCTTCGCCTGCAAGTGCGACGCCAGCTTGCCGACGGAGCCGTACGCCTTGGACTCCTCCGGCCCTACCGTCGAGGCCACAGAGCCAGATGATTCCGTCAATCCGTAGCCCTGTATAATATAATAAACGTGGAATCGTACAGACATGAATTCGCTAGATCAAAAAGGGTAATCTTCAAAGCGCATGGAAGATTCAGTGGTAATATTCTGTATCCTGCATGGAATCTGATGCTTAACCTGAACAATCTGGACGTTGGGGAATACGGCGACGAAGCGCTCGGCGACCTCGCGGCCGAGGGGCGCGCCACCGACGCCGATGACGAGGAGCGAGGAGAGGTCGCGGCGGCGCGCCTCCTCGGACTTGATCATGGCCACCAGGACGGGCGGCGCCGCGGGCAGCAGCGTGGCGCGGTACCGCTCTATGGCGTGCAGCGCGGCGCCGAAGTCAAACCGCTCCATGAGCACGGCCGTCTCCCCCATGGACACGGAGCGCAGGACCATCATGAAGCCGAAGACGTGGAAGATGGGGAGTGGGAGCAGCGTGACGGCCGGCGGCGGCGGCTCCTCGCCCGCCTCGGTGGCCTCCGCCGCCACCCTCTCCCGGTTCTCGGCGTGCGCGCAGATCAGCGCGATGAGGTTGCGGTGCGTGATGGCGACGGCCTTGACCCGGCCGGTCGTGCCCGAGGAGTAGAGCACGGCCGCGGTGTCCGACTGCTTCACCGCGACCGGCGGAGGAGCGGACCCTGCGCCGGCAGACGCCAGGCTCTTGTACGCATCGGACCCGAGGACGACGCACCTTAGGTGACCGGGCAGCTTGGCGGCGACCTCGGGGGCGGCGAACGCAACGACGGGGCGGGAGAGGGCGACCTGGTGGGCGTACTCTTCGGGGGTGGAGGCCGGGTTGGCGGGGGACACGACGGCGCCGATGGACATGAGCGCGAAGTGGAGCACGGGGACGTCGAGGCGCGAGGGCGCGACGACGAGGGCCACGTCCCCGGGGCGGAGGCCGAGGGAGGACCAGAGGCCGCCCGCGAGGGAGCGGACGGCGGCGAGGAAGGACGGGTAGGAGACGGCAATGCCGGTGGAGGCGTCGACGAGCGCGGGGCGGTCGGGGAGCGGGGAGGCGAGCAGCGAGAAGGCGTAGGCCGCGGCCGTGACCGGGAGCGACTCCGGCGGCAGCGCGCCCGCCGAGGCGGAGCGGAGGCTGTGGAAGGTGCGCGTGGCCGCGCAGTAGCCGCTGCGCGGGTCGATCCCCTCGGGCGCCGCCGCCGCCGCCGTCTCGGCCATCTGGGCGGTGGTTGGTACGGGGATTGCGGCGGAGGGGGCGGTGGTGGTTTGGGCGCAGAACAGGAGGGGAGGGGGAGCAGAGCCGTGGCTAATCCCGAGTCCTCATCATCAGCCTATATCCATCGACTCCAGTGGAGACGTCGCAAATCGCGACGGTGGCGGTGGGCCCGGCGGGCCGGTGTGCGTATGCTGGTACAACTACTGGTCTGTGGATCGTACACGTGGTTTTTTCGGGAGCAAGGCAACAAAAATACGGTTTGTACTACAATGGGATTTGGGGTCTAGGATGTGTTAGGTTCAAGGGATACTTTGGCCTTGCTTGGATACGATGGATTAGCCAAACTAGTTTTATGTGGACCCATATAACCGCCCAACAAACTAAAATCATGTTTGGACTCTTCAACAAAACCGTGGATAACTTAAATTCTGTTTCCACAAAGCCAGAAAACTACGTTTTATCAAAACGACTAATACTCGTTTTTGAGAAAACAAGATTATATAAAACTCTCCGTAACAGACATTTTTCTCTCCGCTCCTTCCTCAACAAACTTATTGGCGCCAATTCTTCCCTACCGCAGCCAGTTCTAGGTGCCATTTTTTCCATCGCATCTATATAAACTGGATGGCGACACAACAAACATCAGCAAAAAAAGATCTGGAAACCTAGTTCAATGGCTAGCCGCTAACCCCTACTGTGATCGCCAATTCCCTGGCCGCCGGTGTTAGGCTGGGATCACCAATTATTGGCAGCTGGCCGCTGCTGGGAAGAGAAGGGATCTCTCTTCCCCAACTTGTTTCCATCACCAGAGATCAATCTGCAGATTCGTCATCCTACAGATAAGGTCCATAATCAGAAACTGATCAGCATACTCAAATCTGTAGGAAGAAGGTTCATGCTTTCAAGACATGAATGCAACTACGAAATTTAAATTTAAATCTGTAGCAGCTGTGTGTTTACTTGAGTGATGAATAGACAATTATTCCCTATAGATTAGTCACATATGTAAATTGTCAGGTCTTAGTTTTTACTACAATATAGGCAATCCTTGTAGATGGAATACCCTTCATGATAATTTCCTTAGATCATAATTGGTGCCAAGGGTAACAAAGCTTGCAGTATTTGTGTAACTTAAATGATTTAACTAGTAATCATTTTGTTGCTTTATTTTCCTTTAGGAAAATATGGATGACCAAATCAAAAGCATTAAGAAGGAAAAGACCGATAAGCAGGTCACAAAGCGCCACACATGGAAATCTTCAGAGGACAAAGTATTGCTGAACATACTAAAAGATCAAACTTTAAATGGAGCGAAGGAAGGAACAGGATACACAAAAAAAGCATGGCGTGAAATCCTAGAAAAGTTCAATGAGTCCAAGGTAGACAAACTTGAGTTGCAACAAATAAAATATCGCCATAAGTACTACAGGAGTTGTTATGCTACCATGGACAGACTTCTAAAGCACACAGGATTTGGTTGGGATGACGATGACAAAATGATCAAAGCTCCAGAAGAAAAATGGGCAGAACTCATTTTGGTAAGTTTAAGAATAGTAACTTTTATATAATTGCCATATCATACACTTGACCAATAGACTAACAATGAACTTACAAACCGCAGAAGGATAAGAATATTTAAGAATACCGAGATAAAGTGTGGCCTAGTTGGATAGACCTGCAAGACATATGTGCGAGCTCTACTGCATCCGAACTCGGTGCTGTATCTAGCAAAGGGAAAGGTGAAACAACTAAAGCACAAATTGATCTGAATGAGGTGGTAGAACTAGAATCCGATGAAATAAATGATCCCACTATTGTTTGTCCTAAAAAGCCTAATAGCACCAAGGCAGAGAAAAAGAAGAAGTGCAATGCAAGTGGATCACAAGAACCTCCAAAGGGACAAAAGCGATCAGCCAATGATGCTATAAACGCAATTGATCGCCTAGCGGACGCATCACTCATCATCGCTGAATCAAAGAAAAATGCAGCACAACAGATAGAAGCTTACTCAGTGAAAGCATGTATGAAGATATTAAATAGCATGCCTGGACTTGAGGCAAATAAAAAATTGAAAGCTGTAGAAGCATTTGAACAAGCCAATAAAAGGGCGATTTTCGTGGAGATGGATGAAGAGACTCGATCTCTTTGGGTTGACAATGCGTAGTTTTGTTTTCTTGTAATGTACCGTTGAGCTTTGAGATTAAGTCATATTTGCAATTTTTCATTAATCCTTCTGTAATTTTGTGTTCAAACAATCAATGGCAGTTGCAATTTTATATATTTATTTGGTTGCTGTTGCTTGCTAATTATAAGATCCAATTATAAATTTCTACTCTTGATATTTGGAGTTATATATATTTATGTTCTTCAGATCAATAAAGAACCGAATATATAAAATTGATGGCATACATTTCCTTTACGTTGATTGGTTTGACACAACAATGATGCAATGGTGTTCTCTCGCTCATTACATGATTTTGTCCTGCCATTTAACAGAAAGTCTATCGATCAGTTAAAGGAGAGTGATGGAAGATATGGCAAATGAAGAATATTCTGATTCTGAGCAGATGGTTATTCATAACATTTCGGCAGTGTCACTGTTTCGATATGTACTATTTGGAAGACTATTCAAAACACCACGTAGTACTTCCAAATTAACTGGTGCTCAGAAAACTAAAGAGTGGTTAGAAGGGCATCCAGTTAGATTTTATGAACAACTTCGCGTTGATAAGCACACCTTCTACTTACTGCGAGATGCATTGTGCGAGAGGAATTTACTTAAGGATACAAAACGGATGGATGTGAATGAACAACTAGTGATATTTCTACATACAATTGGGCATAATGTTAGGAATCGTGTTCTCCAGGATAGATTTCAACATTCAGGAGAAACAATTAGTCGACACTTCAAGAGAGTTTTAAAAGCCATAAATGGTTTGCGTGATGTTTGCATAACTGATCCGACCAATGAAGTTCCAACCAAAATATTGGCCGGTGAAAGGTACTACCCATACTTCAAGGTATATATCCTATCTCAAGAACATGTTCCTTTTCCAAATGACTTGCATAATGGTTTAATCCTTACATTCTAATTCACAATTTTACCAACAGAACTACATCGGAGTAATTGATGGGACACATATTAATGCAAAGATCAAGCTTGATAAGCAAACTCCATACAGAAATAGGCATGGTTATCCATCTCAAAATGTTATGGCAGTAGTGTCATTTGACATGTCATTTTTATATGTGGCTGTAAGTGCATCTAGTGCCACCCCTAATTGGTTTTGGAGTATTGACGACAAACCTAGTTGAGGGACTAATGTGTTTGTGAGAATTGCAGGATAACACAGGTAGAAGTCCCTCATTGATTCGGTTTTACTACCAGAGATGACCCCAAAAAATGTACAAAGACATTGAAGACAATGGTGGTATATGAAGATATTCACATTGAAGACTATGACAAGAGAAGACACCACGTGAAGCCTATGGAACTCGAAGACTTAGATCCTTCGTAGTTTTATTTCATTTGTGTTGAGTCATAGGGACCACCGTACTGTTAAGTGGGGTCCAAGAGAACCAGTCAGAATGACTGAAGTGATGCCTAATTCAAAACCTATATCTTCGAGCGAAGACTATGAGAGCAAATCTTGTCCAGAGTCGGACAAGTCAGCTATACTTGTAGCCCAAGTAAAGTTGTTGTGTGAGTTTGAAATCTGACCATTGGTACACGTGTCAGTTCCTTAGTGACCCAGGGTCATTTCGGACAAATCAGGTCGGGTTGCCCAGTGGCTATAAGTAGTCCACCCCCTACAACCATAAACGGTTGGCTGCTCAGATTTCAGTGCACGGCTTTTGTCGTTTGAGAGCAACCCACCTCGAAGCCTTTGAGAGAAAATTCCTAGCGAGGAGAAAAGCCCTAACCACCCAGAGCCAGAGTAAATTGGGCATCACTTAAGTCTTCCTGTCTGAGTGATCTGAAGACTTATTACACTTGAGGACTGTGCATCCTCCAGCCGGTTAGGCGTCGCGTTCTGAGCATCCAAGAGAAATTGTGGATTGCCGGTGAACGAAGTCTGTGAAGGTTTGGGAGTCTACCTTGAAGACTTACCAGAGTGATTGGGCGAGGTCTGTGTGACCTTAGCTCAAGGAGAAAACGGTGAGGACTGGGTGTCCTGAGCTGCGTCTTCAGGACTGGGTGTCCGGGACTGTGTGTCCTTTGGTTTAAATACCTAGCCGCTCCAACCAGACATACAGTTGTCACAGCAACTGGAACTGGTCCAACAAATCATTGTCTTCAGCGTGTCACTGGTTTCATCTTCACTTCCTTTTACTTACTGTTACACATTGTGAAGCCATTGCATGCTTGCTTTATCTTCTGTCTTCACAACATAATTGTACGATTTGTTTGGCTTCATAACTTCTTCCTACCTGGTCCTTATTACACTGCAGCTACATGTCTTGTGCTTTCACTCTATTGAATACTTGACCATGGCTTGCCTAGTGTAATCTAACTTCCGCTACTTAAGTGATAGGCATATTTGTACTGTTTGTCTTCATAACCTTCACGTTTTGAAGACTATCATAAAAATTGAAGAAAATATGCCCTAGAGGCAATAATAAAGTTATTATTTATTTCCTTATATCATGATAAATGTTTATTATTCATGCTAGAATTGTATTAACCGGAAACGTAATACATGTGTGAATACATAGACAAACTTAGTGTCACTAGTATGCCTCTACTTGACTAGCTCGTTAATCAAAGATAGTTATGTTTCCTAACCATGAACAAGGTGTTGTTATTTGATTAACGAGGTCACATCATTAGTTGAATGATCTGATTGACATGACCCATTTCATTAGCTTAGCACCCGATCGTTTAGTATGTTGCTATTGCTTTCTTCATGACTTATACATGTTCCTATGACTATGAGATTATGCAACTCCCGTTTACCGGAGGAACACTTTGTGTGCTACCAAACGTCACAACGTAACTGGATGATTATAAAGGAGCTCTACAGGTGTCTCCAAAGGTAGATGTTGGGTTGGCGTATTCCGAGATTAGGATTTGTCACTCCGATTGTTGGAGAGGTATCTCTGGGCCCTCTCGGTAATGCACATCACATAAGCCTTGCAAGCATTGTGACTAATGAGTTAGTTGCGAGATGATGTATTACGGAACGAGTAAAGAGACTTGCCGGTAACGAGATTGAACTAGGTATTGGATACCGACGATCAAATCTCGGGCAAGTAACATACCGATGACAAAGGGAACAACGTATGTTGTTATGCGGTCTGACCGATAAAGATCTTTGTAGAATATGTAGGAGCCAATATGGGCATCCAGGTCCCGCTATTGGTTATTGACCGGAGATGTGTCTCAGTCATGTCTACATTGTTCTCGAACCGTAGGGTCCGCACGCTTAACGTTACAATGACAGTTATTATGAGTTTTTGCATTTTGATGTACCGAAGTTAGTTTGGAGTCCCGGATGTGATCACGGACATGACGAGGAGTCTCGAAATGGTCGAGACATAAAGATTGATATATTGGAAGCCTATATTTGGATATCGGAAGTGTTCCGGGTGAAATCGGGATTTTACCGGAGTACCGGGAGGTTACCGGAACCCCCCGGTAATCATATGGGCCTTAATGGGCTTTAGTGGAAAGGAGAAAGGGGCAGCCCAAGGTGTCCGCGCGCCTCCCCCCTCCCCTAGTCCTATTAGTACTAGGAGAGGTGGCCGGCCCCCCTCGCTCTCTTTCCCCCTTGGGGAGACCTAGTCCAACTAGGATTGGGGGGGGGGAGTCCTACTCCTGGTAGGAGTAGGACTCCTCCTGCGCCCTCCTCCTGGCCGGCCGCACCCTCCCCCTTGGCTCCTTTATATACGGAGGCAGGGGCACCTCTAGACACACAAGTTGATCATTGAGATCGTTCCTTAACCGTGTGCGGTGCCCCCTGCCACCATATTCCACCTCGATCATATCGTTGTAGTGCTTAGGCGAAGCCCTGCGTCGGTAGAACATCAAGATCGTCATCACGCCGTCGTGCTGACGGAACTCCTCCCCGAAGCTTTGCTGGATCGGAGCCCGGGGATCGTCATCGAGCTGTACGTGTGCTAAGAACTCGGAGGTGCCGGAGTAACGGTGCTTGGATCGGTCGGATCGGGAAGAAGACGTACGACTACTTCCTCTACATTGTGTCAACGCTTCCGTTGCGATCTACAAGGGCACGTAGATCAGACTCTCCCCCTTGTTTCTATGCATCACCATGATCTTGCGTGTGCGTAGGAATTTTTTTGAAATTACTACGTTCCCCAAGAGTGGCATCCGAGCCTAGGTTTTATGGTTTGATGTTATTTGCACGAGTAGAACACAAGTGAGTTGTGGGCGATATAAGTCATACTGCCTACCAGCATGTCATACTTTGGTTCGGCGGTATTGTTGGACAAGACGACCCGGACCAACCTTACGCGTACGCTTACGCGAGACCGGTTCCCCCGACGTGCTTTGCACACAGGTGGCTTGCGGGCGACTGTCTCTCCAACTTTAGTTGAACCGAGTGTGGCTACGCCCGGTCCTTGAGAAGGTTAAAACGGAGTCTATTTGACAAACTATCGTTGTGGTTTTGATGCGTAGGTGAGATTGGTTCTTGCTTAAGCCCGTAGCAACCACGTAAAACTTGCAACAACAAAGTAGAGAACGTCTAACTTGTTTTTGCAGGGCATGTTGTGATGTGATATGGTCAAGGCATGATGCTGATTTTATTGTATGAGATGATCATGTTTTGTAACCAAGTTATCGGCAACTGGCAGGAGCCATATGGTTGTCGCTTTATTGTATGCAATGCAATCGCGATGTAATGCTTTACTTTATTGCTAAGCGGTAGTGATAGTTGTGGAAGCATAAGATTGGCGAGACGACAACGATGCTACGATGGAGATCAAGGTGTCGCGCCGGTGACGATGGTGATCATGACGGTGCTTCGGAGATGGAGATCACAAGCACAAGATGATGATGGCCATATCATATCACTTATATTGATTGCATGTGATGTTTATCTTTTATGCATCTTATCTTGCTTTGATTGACGGTAGCATTATAAGATGATCTCTCACTAAATTATCAAGAAGTGTTCTCCCTGAGTATGCACCGTTGCCAAAGTTCGTCGTGCCCAGACACCACGTGATGATCGGGTGTGATAAGCTCTACGTCCATCTACAACGGGTGCAAGCCAGTTTTGCACACGCAGAATACTCAGGTTAAACTTGACGAGCCTAGCATATGCAGATATGGCCTCGGAACACAGAGACCGAAAGGTCGAGCGTGAATCATATAGTAGATATGATCAACATAACGATGTTCACCATTGAAAACTACTCCATCTCACGTGATGATCGGTTATGGTTTAGTTGATTTGGATCACGTGATCACTTAGAGGATTAGAGTGATGTCTATCTAAGTGGGAGTTCTTAAGTAATTTGATTAACTGAACTTAAACTTATCATGAACTTAGTACCTGATAGTATCTTGCTTGTTTATGTTGATTGTAGATAGATGGCTCGTGCTGTTGTTCCGTTGAATTTTAATGCGTTCCTTGAGAAAGCAAAGTTGAAAGATGATGGTAGCAATTACACGGACTGGGTCCGTAACCTGAGGATTATCCTCATTACTGCACAGAAGAATTACGTCCTGGAAGCACCGCTGGGTGCCAGGCCTGCTGCTGGAGCAACACCAGATGTTATGAACGTCTGGCAGAGCAAAGCTGATGACTACTCGATAGTTCAGTGTGCCATGCTTTACGGCTTAGAATCGGGACTTCAACGACGTTTTGAACGTCATGGAGCATATGAGATGTTTCAGGAGTTGAAGTTGATATTTCAAGCAAATGCCCGGATTGAGAGATATGAAGTCTCTAATAAGTTCTATAGCTGCAAGATGGAGGAGAACAGTTCTGTCAGTGAGCATATACTCAAAATGTCTGGGTATAATAATCACTTGATTCAGATGGGAGTTAATCTTCCAGATGATTGTGTCATTGACAGAATTCTCCAATCACTGCCACCAAGCTACAAGAGCTTCGTGATGAACTATAATATGCAAGGGATGAACAAGACTATTCCCGAGCTCTTTGCAATGCTGAAAGCTGCGGAGATAGAAATCAAGAAGGAGCATCAAGTGTTGATGGTTAACAAAACCACTAGTTTCAAGAAAAAGGGCAAAGGGAAGAAGAAGGGGAACTTCAAGAAGAACGGCAAGCAAGTTGCTGCTTAAGAGAAGAAACCCAAGTCTGGACCTAAGCCTGAAACGGAGTGCTTCTACTGCAAGCAGACTGGTCACTGGAAGCGGAACTACCCCAAGTATTTGGCGGATAAGAAGGATGGCAAGGTGAACAAAGGTATATGTGATATAGATGGTATTGATGTGTACCTTACTAATGCTCGCAGTAGCACCTGAGTATTTGATACTGGTTCTGTTGCTAATATTTGCAACTCGAAACAGGGACTACGGATTAAGCGACGATTGGTTAAGGACGAGGTGACGATGCGCGTGGGAAACGGTTCCAAAGTCGATGTGATCGCGGTCGGCACGCTACCTCTACATCTACCTTCGTGATTAATATTAGACCTAAATAATTGTTATTTGGTGCCAGCGTTGAGCATGAACATTATATCTTAATGCGAGACGGTTATTCATTTAAATCAGAGAATAATGGTTGTTCTATTTATATGAGTAATATCTTTTATGGTCATGCACCCTTGAAGAGTGGTCTATTCTTGTTGAATCTCGATAGTAGTGATACACATATTCATAATATGGAAGCCAAAAGATGCAGAGTTGATAATGATAGTGCAACTTATTTGTGGCACTGCCGTTTAGGTCATATCGGTGTAAAGCGCATGAAGAAACTCCATACTGATGGACTTTTGGAACCACTTGATTATGAATCACTTGGTACTTGCGAACCGTGCCTCTTGGGCAAGATGACTAAAACACCGTTCTCCGGTACTATGGAGAGAGCAACACATTTGTTGGAAATCATACATACAGATGTATGTGGTCCGATGAATATTGAGGCTCGTGGCGGATATCGTTATTTTCTCACCTTCACAGATGATTTAAGCAGATATGGGTATATCTACTTAATGAAACATAAGTCTGAAATATTTGAAAAGTTCAAAGAATTTCAGAGTGAAGTGGAAAATCATCGTAACAAGAAAATAAAGTTTCTACGATCTGATCGTGGAGGAGAATATTTGAGTTACGAGTTTGGTGTACATTTGAAAAATTGTGGAATAGTTTCGCAACTCACGCCACCCGGAACACCACGGCGTAATGGTGTGTCCGAAAGTCATAATCGTACTTTACTAGATATGGTTCGATCTATGATGTCTCTTACTGATTTACCGCTATCGTTTTGGGGATACGCTCTAGAGACGGCCGCATTCACGTTAAATAGGGCACCATCAAAATCCGTTGAGACGACGCCTTATGAACTATGGTTTGGCAAGAAACCAAAGTTGTCGTTTCTGAAAGTTTGGGGATGCGATGCTTATGTGAAAAAGCTTCAACCTGATAAGCTCGAACCCAAATCGGAGAAATGTGTCTTCATAGGATATCCAAAGGAAACTATTGGATACACCTTCTATCACAGATCCGAAGGCAAGACTTTTGTTGCTAAATTCGGAAACTTTCTTGAGAAGGAGTTTCTCTCGAAAGAAGTGAGTGGGAGGAAAGTAGAACTTGACGAGGTAACTGTACCCGTTCCCGTGTTGGAAAGTAGTACATCACAGAAAACTGTTTCTGCGACACCTACACCAATAAGTGAGGAAGTTAATGATAATGATCATGAAACTTTAGAACAAGATACTACTGAACCTCGTAGATCAACCAGAGTAAGAGCCGCGCCAGAGTGGTACGGTAATCCAGTTCTGGAAGTCATGCTACTAGATCATGATGAACCTACGAACTATGAAGAAGCGATGGTGAGCCCAGATTCCGCAAAGTGGCTTGAAGCCATGAAATCTGAGATGGGATCCATGTATGAGAACAAAGTATGGACTTTGGTTGACTTGCTCGATGATCGCCAAGCAATTGAGAATAAATGGATCTTCAAGAAAAAGACTGACGTTGACGGTAATGTTACTGTCTATAAAGCTCGACTTGTCGCAAAAGGTTTTCGACAAGTTCAAGGGGTTGACTACGATGAGACCTTCTCACCCGTAGCGATGCTTAAGTCTGTCTGAATCATGTTAGCAATTGCCGTGTTTTATGATTATGAAATTTGGCAGATGGATGTCAAAACTGCATTCCTGAATGGATTTCTGGAAGAAGAGTTGTATATGATGCAACCAGAAGGTTTTGTCGATCCAAAGGGAGCTAACAAAGTGTGCAAGCTCCAGCGATCCATTTATGGACTGGTGCAAGCCTCTCGGAGTTGGAATAAACGCTTTGATAGTGTGATCAAAGCATTTGCTTTTATACAGACTTTTGGTGAAGCCTGTATTTACAAGAAAGTGAGTGGGAGCTCTGTAGCATTTCTGATATTATATGTGGATGACATATTGCTGATTGGAAATGATATAGAATTTCTGGATAGCATAAAGGGATACTTGAATAAGAGTTTTTCAATGAAAGACCTCGGTGAAGCTGCTTACATATTAGGCATAAAGATCTATAGAGATAGATCAAGACGCTTAATTGGACTTTCACAAAGCACATACCTTGACAAGATTTTGAAGAAGTTCAAAATGGATCAAGCAAAGAAAGGGTTCTTTCCTGTGTTACAAGGTGTGAAGTTGAGTCAGACTCAATGCCCGACCACTGCAGAAGATAGAGAGAAAATGAAAGATGTTCCCTATGCTTCAGCCATAGGCTCTATCATGTATGCAATGCTGTGTACCAGACCTGATGTGTGCCTTGCTATAAGTTTAGCAGGGAGGTACCCAAGTAATCCAGGAGTGGATCACTGGACAGCGGTCAAGAACATCCTGAAATACCTGAAAAGGACTAAGGATATGTTTCTCGTATATGGAGGTGACAAAGAGCTCACCGTAAAAGGTTACGTTGATGCAAGCTTTGACACTGATCCGGACGATTCTAAATCGCAAACCGGATACGTGTTTACATTAAACGGTGGAGCTGTCAGTTGGTGCAGTTCTAAACAAAGCATCGTAGCAGGATCTACATGTGAAGCGGAATACATAGCTGCTTCGGAAGCAGCAAACGAAGGAGTCTGGATGAAGGAGTTCATATCCGATCTAGGTGTCATACCTAGTGCACCGGGTCCAATGAAAATCTTTTGTGACAATACTGGTGCAATTGCCTTGGCAAAGGAATCCAGATTTCACAAGAGGACCAAGCACATCAAGAGACGCTTCAATTCCATCCGGTATCTAGTCCAGGTGGGAGACATAGAGATTTGCAAGATACATACGGATCTGAATATTGCAGACCCGTTGACTAAGCCTCTTCCACGAGCAAAACATGATCAACACCAAGGCTCCATGGGTGTTAGAATCATTACTGTGTAATCTAGATTATTGACTCTAGTGCAAGTGGGAGACTGAAGGAAATATGCCCTAGAGGCAATAATAAAGTTATTATTTATTTCCTTATATCATGATAAATGTTTATTATTCATGCTAGAATTGTATTAACCGGAAACATAATACATGTGTGAATACATAGACAAACAGAGTGTCACTAGTATGCCTCTACTTGACTAGCTCATTAATCAAAGATGGTTATGTTTCCTAACCATGAACAAAGAGTTGTTATTTGATTAACGAGGTCACATCATTAGTTGAATGATCTGATTGACATGACCCATTTCATTAGCTTAGCACCCGATCGTTTAGTATGTTGCTATTGCTTTCTTCATGACTTATACATGTTCCTATGACTATGAGATTATGCAACTCCCGTTTGCCGGAGGAACACTTTGGGTACTACCAAACGTCACAATGTAACTGGGTGATTATAAAGGAGTACTACAGGTGTCTCCAAAGGTAGATGTTGGGTTGGCGTATTTCGAGATTAGGGTTTGTCACTCCGATTATCGGAGAGGTATCTCTGGGCCCTCTCGGTAATGCACATCACATAAGCCTTGAAAGCATTGTCACTAATGAGTTAGTTGCGAGATGATGTATTACGGAACGAGTAAAGAGACTTTCCAGTAACGAGATTGAACTAGGTATTGGATACCGACGATCAAATCTCGGGCAAGTAACATACCGATGACAAAGGGAACAACGTATGTTGTTATGCGGTCTGACCGATAAAGATCTTCGTAGAATATGTAGGAGCCAATATGGGCATCCAAGTCCCGCTATTGGTTATTGACTGGAGATGTGTCTCAGTCATGTCTACATTGTTCTCAAACCGTAGGGTCCGCACGCTTAACGTTACGATGACAGTTATTATGAGTTTTTGAATTTTGATTTACCGAAGTTAGTTCGGAGTCCCGGATGTGATCACGGACATGACGAGGAGTCTCGAAATGGTCGAGACATAAAGATTGATATATTGGAAGCCTATATTTGGATATCGGAAGTGTTCCGGGTGAAATCGGGATTTTACCGGAGTACCGGGAGGTTACCGGAACCCCCCGGGAATCACATGGGCCTTAATGGGCTTTAGTGGAAAGGAGAAAGGGGCAGCCCAAGGTGGCCGGCCCCCCTCTCTCTCTTTCCCCCTTGGGGAAACCTAGTCCAACTAGGATTGGGGGGGGGGGAGTCCTACTCCCGGTAGGAGTAGGACTCCTCCTGCGCCCTGCTCCTGGCCGGCCGCACCCTCCCCCTTGGCTCCTTTATATACGGAGGCAGGGGGCACCTCTAGACACACAAGTTGATCATTGAGATCGTTCCTTAGCCGTGTGCGGTGCCCCCTGCCACCATATTCCACCTCGATCATATCGTTGTAGTGCTTAGGCGAAGCCCTGCGTCGGTAGAACATCAAGATCGTCATCACGCCATCGTGCTGACGGAACTCCTCCCCGAAGCTTTGCTGGATCGGAGCCCGGGGATGGTCATCGAGCTGTACGTGTGCTAAGAACTCGGAGGTGCTGGAGTAATGGTGCTTGGATCGGTCGGATCGGGAAGAAGACGTACGACTACTTCCTCTACGTTGTGTCAACGCTTCCGTTGCGATCTACAAGGGTACGTAGATCATACTCTCCCCCTCGTTGCTATGCATCACCATGATCTTGCGTGTGCGTAGGAATTTTTTTGAAATTGCTACGTTCCCCAACAAAAATCGCCTATTCACCCCCCTCTAGTCGATATAACGCACTTTCAATTGTTATCAGAGCAAGGTGCTCCCTTGTTCTGTGTGATTCGGTTTAACCACCTGGAGTTTTAGCTATGTCGACTGCAGGGATAATTAAAGTCTCCGCTGCGTGCCCCGTCTTTGATGGAACTGAATATCCCTACTGGAAGAATAAGATGCGCATGCATCTTGAAGCCATTGACGTCGACCTATGGTATGTCGTCAAAAACAACGTTCCCAAGGCTGGAGAAGGTGTCACTGCTGCTGATGTCAAGAAGTTCACTCAACTGGACTCTACTACCAAGAATATCATCTGTGGTCATCTGACCAAGGGACAGTACGACCGTGTGAGTGCCTTGAAGACATCTAAGCTGGTCTTTGACTGGCTCTCCAAAGTCAATGAAGGCATCTCAACCCAGAGAGATCAGAGAATCAGTGTTCTTCGCAACCTCTTCAACCGCTTCAAGCGAAATGACAATGAGAATGTCCAGCACACATTTGACCGGCTCACTGACATCACAAATGAGCTTCAAGCCCTCAGCGCCACTGAGATCACCAAACATGAAATCGTCAAGACGCTGCTGAGATCACTTGACAGTTTGTTTGACATCCTAGCCCTGATGATTCAAGAAAGTCCAGACTTCAAGACACTCGATCCGTCTGACATACTTGAGAGGCTCAACACACATGAGTTTCAGCTTTCTGAGAAAAGAGATTGTTGGGGAACGTAGTAATTTCAAAAAAAATCCTACGCACACGCAAGATCATGGTGATGGATAGCAACGAGGGGGAGAGTCTGATCTACGTACCCTTGTAGATCACAACGGAAGCGTTGACACAACGTAGAGGAAGTAGTCGTATGTCTTCTTCCCGATCCGACCGATCCAAGCACCGTTACTCCGGCACCTCCGAGTTCTTAGCACACGTTCAGCTCGATGACGATCCTCGGGCTCCGATCCAGCAAAGCGTCGAGGAAGAGTTCCGTCAGCACGACGGCGTGGTGACGATCTTGATGTTCTACCGGCGCAAGGCTTCGCCTAAGCACTACAACGGTATGATCGAGGTGGAATTTGGTGGCAGGGGGCACCGCACACGGCTAAGGAACGATCTCAAGGATCAACTTGTGTGTCTAGAGGTGCCCCCTGCCCCCGTATATAAAGGATCCAAGGGGAGGGGCTGGCCGGCCAAGGGGGGAGGCGCAGGAGAGTCCTACTCCCACTGGGAGTAGGATTCCCTCTCCAATGCTAGTCCAACTAGGATTCCTCGGAGGGGAAAAGAGGAGGAGGTGGCCGGCCACCCTTTCCTAGTCCTAATAGGACTAGGGGAAGGGGGAGGCGCGCAGCCCATCTAGGGCAGCCCCTTCTCTTTTCCACTAAGGCCCATTATGGCCCATCTAGCTCCCGGGGGGTTCCGGTAACCCTCCCGGTATTCCGGTAAAATCCCGATTTCACCCGGAACACTTCCGATGTCCAATCATAGGCTTCCAATATATCAATCTTTACGTCTCGACCATTTCGAGACTCCTTGTCATGTCCGTGATCACATCCGGGACTCCGAACAACCTTCGGTACATCAAAATGCATAAACTCATAATAATTGTCATCGTAACGTTAAGCGTGCAGACCCTACGGTTCGAGAACAATGTAGACATGACCGAGACACGTCTCCGGTCAATAACCAATAGCGGGACCTGGATGCCCATATTGGCTCCTACATATTCTACGAAGATCTTTATCGGTCAGACCGCATAACAACATACGTTGTTCCCTTTGTCATCGGTATGTTACTTGCCCGAGATTCGATCGTCGGTATCCAATACCTAGTTCAATCTCATTACTGGCAAGTCTCTTTACTCGTTCCGTAATACATCATCTCACAACTAACATCTTAGTTATAATGCTTGCAAGGCTTATGTGATGTGTATTACCGAGAGGGCCCAGAGATACCTCTCCGACAATCGGAGTGACAAACCCTAATCTTGAAATACGCCAACCCAACATCTACCATTGGAGACAACTGTAGTACTCCTTTATAATCACCCAGTTACGTTGTGACGTTTGGTAGTACCCAAAGTGTTCCTCTGGCAAACGGGAGTTGCATAATCTCATAGTCATAGGAACATGTATAAGTCATGAAGAAAGCAATAGCAACATACTAAACGATCGGGTGCCAAGGTAATGAAATGGGTCATGTCAATCAGATCATTCAACTAATGATGTGACCTCGTTAATCAAATAACAACTCTTTGTTCATGGTTAGGAAACATAACCATCTTTGATTAACGAGCTAGTCAAGTAGAGGCATACTAGTGACACTCTGTTTGTCTTTGTATTCACACATGTATTATGTTTCCGGTTAATACAATTCTAGCATGAATAATAAACATTTATCATGATATAAGGAAATAAATAATAACTTTATTATTGCCTCTAGGGCATATTTCCTTCAGAGATATCTACGGTCCAAACTATGGGCGAACTCGTGCCTTGAAAGCAAAAGCTGTGTCCTCATCTGGAGAAGAATCTGACAGCAGTTCTGATGATCCTGAAGACATTGAAAGGGAACTTGCAATGTTAGTGAAGAAGTTCCAGAAATTCACCAAGAAGAAAGGCTTCAGAAAGTCTTCACGATCAAGCTCAAGGAATGATGAAGCATCTGCTCATGACTACAAAAAGAAAACATGCCACAAGTGCAAGAAAACTGGACACTTCATCTCTGAATGTCCACAGTGGGACAATGAGAACAGAAAGAAGAAGAAGAGAAAGGAATATGATTCTGACGACAAGAAGAAGAAGAAATACTCAAAGTATTCTTCCAAGTCTTCCTCAAAGCCTTCATCACACAAGAAGAGCTCATCTGGGAAGGCACGTGCGTTTGTTGGCAAGGAAATGGACTCAGAGGAGGAGTCTGCTTCTGAGGAGGCAGAGGTGGAGTCTGAGGAGGAGTCTGATTCTGTCATTGCGAGTCTGGCTACAGCATACGTCGCCAAGTCCATCTTCAACACTGAAGACAATGACTTCATCACCAACACCGATGCAAATGACAAGGGCGACTCTACTCCTACCTACTGCTTCATGGCACGCGGTGCCAAGGTAAACTAACGCACTACCCACTATCAAACATTCAGTGATGATGATTCTGATTGTGATTCAAAGCCCAGCTACAAAACACTTGCTAAAATTGCAACTGAACAACAGAAAGCCATGGAACACATTCAAAAACTATTAGACAAAACCGATGATCTGTTGGGTGCTGAAATGACTCGATCTGAATCCTTAATTGAAGACATAAAAAATCTTCACGTTAAGTATCAGGAACTTGAAGATCGTCATGATACACTCTCAACTACTCATGAAAAGTTGTCCTATGATTATCTTCAAAGGAAGCAGGAACTTGAGAAATTGAGAGCGGCTCATGAAGACCTTCAAAAGGAAAACGAGTCACTTCGCGCCGAACAGATCAGTTCCGCTCAGGAAGGATTTGAACCACCATGCCTTAAATGCATTGTGCGTGATAATGCTACTTCTGTTGCTGAATGTTCCACTGCTACTGCTGTTGCAATATCTTCAACTGTTGAAGTGGTAACTAACCCCTCTGCTGAGGATACCACTGCTATTGCTGATGAAAATGCTAGGTTGAAGACATTGCTTGAAACAGGGATGTACAAAAGTCTCAAAGGACATCAGACATTATGTGATGTCCTCAAGAAGCAGATTCTGAACTGAAACCCTAGGAAAGAGGGTGTTGGGTTCATGAGGAAAATAAATGCTGATGGCTCTTACTGGAAAGCTGAGCAGTACCCCAAAACCACATGGGTTGCTGCAAAGGAATCCTCAGCAGATCCATCCAATCTGTCTGGCTTCACCTGTGCTAACCCAATTATCATTGATGAATCCTTTGATGCAAACTATAAGCTGTTTAGAAATCAGAATGGTGAAGTGTTTGCCAGGTACATTGGTACTAACTACAGGAATGGACCGCCTATGAAGAAGATCTGGGTTCCAAAAACGTGTCTGGAGAATCTTCCTGTGAATGTCCTCATGACACCTCACATGAAGAAGACAAACCTCAGACCAAAGGCTTCATATGGTCCAAAGGCTTCATACAGACAGAGGACTCACCTGAGTCGCACTAACGCAAATGTTTTGCAGGGAAACCATACTCAGGCATATGAGAGCGGTTCTTCAAACCGTCATGTTCATATGACCAAGAACTATTCTGCCTATTCTTATGAGTACTATTGCCCGCCTGCTAGACTGTTTACTAGGGCTCCAAAGCCAAAATTCTCAGATGCTGCACTTAGACTTATTGCTTCTAAGCCACCCTTGAAGATGTGGGTGGTTAAGAAAGCTTAACTCTCTTTTGCAGGGAAAGGTCTCCAGCAGAAAACCAAAATCTTCTGACGCTATTGCTGGGGACCTTAAAAATCTTGTGGGGCGCAAGATCAAATGCCCGAATGGCATCACTATGTATTTTGTACCTGAATCCCATGCTACTCTCCCTATTAGTCCTAACCTGGATCTAAGTTTTCATAACCCACTGGTTCGTCAAATGTTTTTGCTTCACAATTCTCTTCGTGAAGCCTATCCCCCTAACTGCACTGTAGGGTACGACACCAGCGCCTTCAGAGTCTTCAGAATGGATTATTGACAGTGGGTGTACAAATCACATGACTGGCAAAAGAAGTCTTTTTATGGACTCAACCTTACGTCCATCCGACAAGAGCCACATCACATTTGCTAACACTGGTAAAAGTAAGGTATTGGGTCTAGGTAGAGTTGCAATCTCAAAGGATCAACACATGGATAAAGTCATGCTTGTTGAATCCCTTGGCTTCAACTTAATGTCTGTCTCAATGCTTTGCGATTTGAACATGATTGTAATTTTTGGAAAATTTCGTTGCCTGGTACTGATGGAATCTGACAAGTCTCTAGTGTTTGAAGGGTATCGGAAAGATGATTTGTACGTGGTAGATTTCTCAGCAGGGCCACAGCTTGCAGTATGTCTTCTGGCAAAAGCTTCAGAATGCTGGCTTTGGCATCGGAGGCTTGGGCATGCTGGCATGAGGAACCTCCACACACTTGCAAAGAAGAAGCATGTCATAGGCATCGAAGGCATCAAGTTCAAGAAAGATCACTTATGCGGTGCCTGTGAAGCAGGGAAGATGACAAGGGCAAAACATCCCTCGAAGACAATCATGACCACTACTCGACCCTTCGAACTGCTTCACATGGATCTTTTTGGTCCCACTCACTACTCAACTTTTTCCACTATCGCTTGCCTCTATGGCTTTGTCATTGTTGATGATTACTCTAGATATACTTGGGTGCACATAATCCTTTACAAGACTGAAGTGCAGGATGTCTTCAGACGCTTCGCCAATCGAGCTATGAACAATTATGGCGCCAAGATAAAGCACATCAGAAGTGACAATGGCACTGAATTCAAGAACACTGGCCTTGATACATATCTGGACACCTTGGGCATCACACATGAATTCTCAGCTCCGTACACGCCACAGCAGAATGGCGTCGTCGAACGCAAGAACAGAACACTCATTGAGATGGCCAGAACAATGCTAGATGAATACAAGACTCTAAGAAAATTCTGGCCTGAAGCCATTGACACTGCATGCCATACAATCAACCGTGTTTATCTTCAAAAGCTTCTGAACAAGACATCTTATGAACTTCTAACTGGCAAGAAGCCAAATGTCAGTTACTTCAGAGTATTTGGCGCAAGATGCTGGATCAAGGACCCACACCACACCTCAAAATTTGCACCAAAAGCACATGAGGGTTTTATGCTTGGATATGGAAAGGATTCTCACTCCTACAGAGTCTTCAATCTCTTTCACTACAAAGTGGTTGAAACAGTGGATGTGCGGTTCGATGAGACCAATGGTTCACAAAGAGAACAACTGCCAAATGTGCTAGATGAAGTTCCAGCTAGTGAATCAATGAAGCTTATGGGAACTGGAGAGATTATACCTTCTGAAGCTCATCCTGAAGAAGAACTTATCATCTCAGCACCTGATCCACATGAAGACAATGCTCAGCCTGAAGACATTCCTCCCAACGACAACACAGATCAGCAAGAGCAAAGTCTTCGCCCTGTACATCCTCGTGTTGCCAATGAAGTGCAGATTGATAGAATAATTGACAGCATCAATGCACCTGGTCCACTCACTCGTTCAAGGGCAACTCAACCGGCAAATTTCTGTGGACACTTCGCATTCGTCTCAATTTCAGAACCCAAGAAAGTTGAAGAAGCCTTTATGGAACCTGAATGGATTCAAGCCATGCAAGAAGAGCTTCATCAGTTTGAGCTGAACAATGTATGGGAATTGGTTAAGTGTCCTGATCCACGGAAGCACAATATAATAGGCACCAAATGGATATACCGCAACAAGCAAGATGAGCATGGTCAAGTTGTCAGAAACAAAGCTCGTCTCGTTGCTCAAGGATATACTCAAGTGGAAGGCATTGACTTCGATGAAACATTTGCTCCTGTGGCCAGACTTGAAGCCATCCGTATACTGCTGGCCTATGCAAATCATCATAACATACTTTTATATCAAATGGATGTGAAGAGTGCCTTTCTCAATGGCAAGATTGAAGAAGAAGTGTATGTTGCACAACCACCTGGGTTTGAAGATCCAAAACATCCTGACATGGTTTACAAACTCAATAAGGCACTGTATGGCCTCAAACAAGCCCCACGGGCCTGGTATGACACACTCAAATACTTCCTGAAGAGCAAAGGCTTCATACCTGGCTCCCTAGATCCCACTCTCTTCACGAAGACATATGATGGTGAACTATTTGTGTGCCAAATATATGTGGATGACATTATCTTCGGCTGCACCAATCAGAAGTACAGTGAGGAGTTTGGATATATGATGCAAGAGCAATATCAGATGTCTATGATGGGGGAGCTGAAGTTCTTCCTCGGTCTTCAGATACGGCAACAACGCAATGGCATCTTCATATATCAAGAGAAGTATCTCAAAGATTGCCTGAAGAAGTTTGGTATGCAAGACTGCAAAGGCTTCACAACACCAATGCCAGCCAAACATCATCTGGGTCCAGACGACAATGGTAAAGAGTTTGATCAAAAGGTATACCGCTCCATGATTGGTTCTTTGCTTTATTTATGTGCATCTAGGCCAGATATTATGCTTAGTGTTTGCATGTGTGCTCGATTTCAAGCGGCACCAAAGGAGTCGCTGTTGGGGAACGCAGTAATTTCGAAAATTTTCCTACGCACACGCAAGATCATGGTGATGCATAGCAACGAGAGGGGAGAGTGTTGTCTACGTACCAACGCAGACCGACTGCGGAAGCGATCACACAACGTAGAGGAAGTAGTCGTACGTCTTCTTCCCGATCCGACCGATCCAAGCACCGTTACTCCGGCACCTCCGAGTTCTTAGCACACGTTCAGCTCGATGACGTTCCTCGGGCTCCGATCCAGCAAAGCGTCGAGGAAGAGTTCCGTCAGCACGATGGCGTGATGACGATCTTGATGTACTACCGACGCAGGGCTTCGCCTAAGCACTGTAACGGTACGATCGAGGTGGAATTTGGTGGCAGGGGGCACCGCACACGGCTAAGGAACGATCTTAAGGATCAACTTGTGTGTCTTGGGGTGCCCCCTGCCCCCGTATATAAAGGTTGGAGGAGGGGGAGATGGCCGGCCAGGGAGAGGAGGCGCAGGGGAGTCCTACTCCCACCGGGAGTAAGACTCCTCCCCCCAATCCTAATCCAATTAGGACTCCCGGGGGGAAAAGAGAGAGAAGGGGGGCCGGCCCCCTATCCTAGTCCTACTAGGACTTGGGGAGAGGGGGGGCGCCGGCCAGCCATGGGCTTGTCCCTTTTCTGCAGATATGAGTATATCTACTTGATGAAACATAAGTCTGAAACATTTTAAAAGTTCAAAGAATTTCAGAGTGAACTGAAAAATCATCGTGACAAGAAAATAAAGCTTCTACGATCTGATCGCGGAGACAAATATTTGAGTTACGAGTTTGGTCTTCAATTAAAACAATGTGGAATAGTTTCACAAAATCATGCCATATGGAACACCACAGCATAATGGTGTGTCCTAACGTCATAACCGTACTTTATTGGATATAGTGCAATCTATGATGTATCTTACCGATCTACCACTATCGTTTTGGGGTTATGCATTAGAGACAGCTGCATTCACGTTAAATAGGGCACCATCTAAATCCGTTGAGACGACACCGTGTGAACTATGGTTTGGCAAGAAACCTAAGCTGTCGTTTCTTAAAATTTGGGGTTGCGATGCTTATATGAAAAAGTTTCATCCTGATAAGCTCAAACTCAAATCGGAGAAGTGCGTCTTCATAGGATATCCAAAGAAAACTATTGGATACACCTTCTATCACAGATCCGAAGGCAAGACTTTTGTTGCTAAAATTCGAAAACTTTCTGGAGAAGGAATTTCTCTCGAAAGAAGTGAGTAGGAGGAAAGTAGAACTTGACGAGGTAACTGTACCTGCTCCCTTATTGGAAAGTAGTACATCATAGAAAACTGTTTCTGTGACACCTACACCAATTAGTGAGGAAGCTAATGATGATGATCATGTAACTTCAGATCAAGTTACTACCGAACCTTGTAGGTAAACCAGAGTAAGATCCACGCCAGAGTGGTACGGTAATCCTTCTCTGGAAGTCATGCTACTAGATCATGATGAACCTACGAACTATGAGGAAGCGATGATGAGCCCAGATTCCGCGAAATGGTTTGAGGCCATGAAATCTGAGATATGATCCATGTATGAGAACAAAGTATGGACTTTGATGGATTTGCCCGATGATCGGCAAGCCATAGAAAATAAATGGGTCTTCAAGAGGAAGACGGACGCTGATAGTAGTGTTACTATCTACAAAGCTAGAATTGTCACAAAAGTTTTCGACAAGTTCAAGGTGTTGACTACGATGAGATTTTCTCACTCGTATCTATGCTTAAGTCTGTCCGAATCATGTTAGCAATTGCCGCATTTTATGAAATCTGGCAAATGGATAAACAAAACTGCATTTCCTAATGGATTTACTAAAGAAGAGTTGTATACGATGCAACTAGAAGGTTTTGTCAATCCAAAAGGTGCTAACAAAATATGCAAGCACCAGCGATCCATCTGTGGACTGGTGCAAGCATCTCGGAGTTGGAATATATGCTTTGATGAGTTGATCAAAGCATATAGTTTTATACAGACTTGCGGTGAAGCCTGTATTTACAAGAAAGTGAGTGGGAGCACTACAGCATTTCTGATAAGTATATGTGACTGACATATTGTTGATCGGAAATAATGTAGAATTATTCTGTAAAGCATAAAAGGAGTGTTTGAAAGGAGTTTTTCAAAGAAAGACTTCGGTAAAGCTGCTTAAATATTGAGCTTCAAGATCTATAGAGATAGATCAAGACGCTTGATAAGTTTTTCAAAAAGTACATACCTTGACAAGATTTTGAAGTAGTTCAAAACGGAACAGTCAAAGAAAAAGTTTCTTGCCTGTGTTACAAGGTGTGAAGTTGAGTAAAGACTCAAAGCCCGACCATGGCAGAAGATAGAAAGAGAATGAAAGTCATTCCCTATGCCTCATTCATAGGTTCTATAAAGTATGCCATGCTGTGTACCAGATCTATTGTATACCCTGCACTGATTTGGCAAGGGAGTACAATAGTGATCTAGGAGCACTGGACAGCGGTCAGAATTATCCTTAGTGAAATAAGGATATGTTTCTCGATTATGGACGTGACAAAAAGGTTCGTCGTAAAGGGTTACGTCGATGCAAGTTTTTGACACTGATCCAGATGATTCTAAGTCTCAATCTGGATACATATTGAAAGTGGGAGCAATTAGCTAGAGTAGCTCCGTGTAGAGCATTGTAGACATAGAACTTGCAAAATACTTACGGATCTGAATGTGACAGACCCGTTGACTAAAATTATCTCACAAGCAAAACATGATCACACCTTAGTACTCTTTGGGTGTTAATCACATAGATATGTGAACTAGATTGCTGACTCTAGTAATCCCTTTGAGTGTTGGTCACATGACGATGTGAACTATGGGTGTTAATCACATGGTGATGTGAACCATTGCTGCTAAATCACATGGCGATGTGAACTAGATTATTGACTCTAGTGCAAGTGGGAGACTGAAGGAAATATGCCCTAGAGGCAATAATAAAGTTATTATTTATTTCCTTATATCATGATAAATGTTTATTATTCATGCTAGAATTGTATTAACCGGAAACATAATACATGTGTGAATACATAGACCAACAGAGTGTCACTAGTATGCCTCTACTTGACTAGCTCGTTAATCAAAGATGGTTATGTTTCCTAACCATGAACAAAGAGTTGTTATTTGATTAACGAGGTCACATCATTAGTTGAATGATCTGATTGACATGACCCATTCCATTAGCTTAGCACCCGATCGTTTAGTATGTTGCTATTGCTTTCTTCATGACTTATACATGTTCCTATAACTATGAGATTATGCAACTCCCGTTTACCGGAGGAACACTTTGGGTACTACCAAACGTCACAACGTAACTGGGTGATTATAAAGGAGTACTACAGGTGTCTCCAATGGTAGATGTTGGGTTGGCGTATTTCGAGATTAGGGTTTGTCACTCCGATTGTCGGAGAGGTATCTCTGGGCCCTCTCGGTAATATACATCACATAAGCCTTGCAAGCATAATAACCAAGATGTTAGTTATGAGATGATGTATTACAGAACGAGTAAAGAGACTTGCCAGTAACGAGATTGAACTAGGTATTGGATACCGACGATCGAATCTCGGGCAAGTAACATACCGATGACAAAGGGAACAACGTATGTTTACGGAACGTGTCTCGGTCATGTCTGCATTGTTCTCGAACCGTAGGGTCCGCACGCTTAACGTTACGATGACAGTTATTATGAGTTTATGCATTTTGATGTACCGAAGGTTGTTCGGAGTCCCGGATGAGATCACGGACATGACGAGGAGTCTCGAAATGGTCGAGATGTAAAGATTGATATATTGGAAGCCTATGTTTGGACATAGGAAGTGTTCCGGCTGAAATCGGGATTTTACCGGAATACCGAGAGGGTTACCGGAACCCCCCGGGAGACTAATGGGCCTATTGGGCCTTAGTGGAAAAAGAGAAAAGGGACAAGCCCATGGATGGCCGGCGCCCCCCCTCTCCCCAAGTCCTAGTTGGACTAGGATAGGGGGCCGGCCCCCCTTCTCTCTCTTTTCCCCCCGGGAGTCCTAATTGGATTAGGATTGGGGGGAGGAGTCCTACTCCCGGTGGGAGTAGGACTCCCCTGCGCCTCCTCTCCCTGGCCGGCCGGCTCCCCCTCCTCCAACCTTTATATACGGGGGCAGGGGGCACCCCGAGACACAAGTTGATCCTTGAGATCGTTCCTTAGCCGTGTACGGTGCCCCCTGCCACCAAATTCCACCTCGATCGTACCGTTACAGTGCTTAGGCGAAGCCCTGCGTCGGTAGTACATCAAGATCGTCATCCCGCCGTCGTGCTGACGGAACTCTTCCTCGACGCTTTGCTGGATCGGAGCCCGAGGAATGTCATCGAGCTGAACGTGTGCTAAGAACTCGGAGGTGCCGGAGTAACGGTGCTTGGATCGGTCGGATCGGGAAGAAGACGTACGACTACTTCCTCTACGTTGTGTGATCGCTTCCGCAGTCGGTCTGCGTTGGTACGTAGACAACACTCTCCCCTCTCGTTGCTATGCATCACCATGATCTTGCGTGTGCGTAGGAAAATTTTCGAAATTACTGCGTTCCCCAACAATGGTATCAGAGCCTAGGTTTTATGGTTTGATGTTATTTGCACGAGTAGAACACAAGTGAGTTGTGGGCGATATAAGTCATACTGCCTACCAGCATGTCATACTTTTGGTTCGGCGGTATTGTTGGATGAAGCGGCCCAGACCGACATTACGCGTACGCTTACGCGAGACCGGTTTCCCCGACGTGCTTTGCACATAGGTGACTTGCGGGTGCCTGTTTCTCCAACTTTAGTTGAACCAAGTGTGGCTACGCCCGGTCCTTGCGAAGGTTAAAACGGAGTCTATTTGACAAACTATCGTTGTGGTTTTGATGCGTAGGTGAGATTGGTTCTTGCTTAAGCCCGTAGCAGCCACGTAAAACTTGCAACAACAAAGTAGAGGACGTCTAACTTGTTTTTGCAGGGCATGATGTGATATGATATGGTCAAGACGTGATGAGATATAAGTTGTTGTATGAGATGATCATGTTTTGTTGAAGGCAACTGGCAAAAGCCTTATGGTTGTCTCTTTATTGCATAAGATGCAAGCGCCAAATAATTGCTTTACTTTATCGCTATGCGATAGCAATAGTTGCAAGAGCAATAGTTGGCGAGACGACCATGTGACGACACATTGATATAGGTCAAGATGATGGAGATCTTGGTGTCATGCCGGTGACGATATAGATCATGACAGTACTTTGGAGATGGAGATCAAAGAAGCAAGATGATGATGGCCATATCATGTCACATATTTTGATTGCATATGATGTTTATCTTTTATACATCTTATTTTTGCTTTGATTAACGGTAGCATTATAAGATGATCTCTCACTAAATTATCAAGAAGTGTTCTCCCTGAGTATGCACCGTTGCCAAAGTTCGTCGTGCCCAGACACCACGTGATGATCGGGTGTGATAAGCTCTACGCCCAAATACAACGGGTGCAAAACAGTTGCACACGCAGAATACTCAGGTTATACTTGACGAGCCAAGCATATACAGATATGGCCTCGGAACACGGAGGCCGAAAGGTCGAGCGTGAATCATATAGTAGATATGATCAACATAACGATGTTCACCATTGAAAACTACTCCATCTCACGTGATGATCGGTTATGGTTTAGTTGATTTGGATCACGTGATCACTTAGAGGATTAGAGGGATGTCTATCTAAGTGGGAGTTCTTGAGTAATATGATTAAATTGAACTTAAATTTATCATGAACTTAGTCCTGGTAGTATTTTGCAAATTATGTTGTAGATCAATAGCTCGCGTTGTTGCTTCCCTATGTTTATTTTGATATGTTCCTAGAGAAAATTGTGTTGAAAAGATGTTAGTAGCAAAGATGCGGATTGGATCCGTGATCAGAGGTTTATCCTCATTGCTGCACAGAAGAATTATGTCCTTGATGCACCGCTAGGAGAAAGACCTATTGCAGGAGCAGATGCAGACGTTATGAACGTTTGGCTAGCTCAATATGATGACTACTTGATAGTTTAGTGCACCATGCTTAATGGCTTAGAATCGGGACTTCAAAGACGTTTTGAATGTCATGGACCATATGAGATGTTCCAGGAGTTGAAGTTAATATTTCAAGCAAATACCCGAGTTGAGAGATATGAAGTCTCCAACAAGTTCTATAGCTAAAAGATGGAGGAGAATCGCTCAACTAGTGAGCATGTGCTCAGATTGTCTGTGTACTACAATCGCTTGAATCAAGTGGGAGTTAATCTTCCAGATAAGATAGTGATTGACAGAATTCTCTAGTCACCATCACCAAGTTAGTAGAACTTCGTGATGAACTATAATATGCAAGGGATAACAGAAACAACTCCCAAGCTCTTTGTGATGCTGAAATCAACGAAGGTAGAAATCAAGAAAAACATCAAGTGTTGATGGTTGACAAGACCACTAGTTTCAAGAAAAGGGCAAAGGGAAGAAGGGGAACTTCAAGAAGAACGGCAAGCAAGTTGCTGCTCAAGTGAAGAAGCCCAAGTCTGATCCTAAGCCTGAGACTAAGTGCTTCTACTGCAAAGGGACTGGTCACTGGAAGCGGAACTACCCCAAGTGATTGGCGGATAAGAAGGATGGCAAAGTGAACATAAGTATATTTGATATACATGTTATTGATGTGTACTTTACTAGTGTTTATAGCAAACCCTCAGTATTTGATACTAGTTCAGTTGCTAAGATTAGTAACTCGAAACGGGAGTTGCAGAATAAACAGAGACTAGTTAAGGGTGAAGTGACGATGTGTGTTGGAAGTGGTTCCAAGATTGATATGATCATCATCGCACACTCCCTATAATATCGGGATTAGTGTTGAACCTAAATAAGTGTTATTTGGTGTTTGCGTTGAACATGAATATGATTTGATCATGTTTATTGTAATACGGTTATTCATTTAAGTAAGAGAATAAATTGTTGTTCTGTTTACATGAATAAAACCTAATATGGTTACACACCCAATGAAAATAATTCATTGGATCTCGATCTTAATAATACACATATTCATAATATTGAAACCAAAAGATGCAAAGTTAATAATGATAGTGCACCTTATTTGTGGCACTGCTGTTTAGGTCATATTGGTATAAAGCGCATGAAGAAACTCCATGCTGATGGGCTTTCGGAATCACTTGATTATGAATCACTTGATGCTTGCGAACCATGCCTTTTGGGCAAGATGACTAAAACGCCGTTCTCCGGAACAATGAAGCAAAAAAAAGATTTATTGGAAATCATACATACTGATGTATGTGATCCGATGAATATTGAGACTCGCGACAGGTATTCCGATAACCCTCTCTGTATTCCGGTAAAATCCCGATTTCACCCGGAACACTTCCTATGTCCAAACATAGGCTTCCAATATATCAATCTTTACGTCTCGACCATTTCGAGACTCCTCGTCATGTCCGTGATCTCATCCGGGACTCCGAACAACCTTCGGTACATCAAAATGCATAAACTCATAATAACTGTCATCGTAACATTAAGCGTGCGGACCCTACGGTTCGAGAACAATGCAGACATGACCGAGACATGTCTCCGGTCAATAACCAATAGCGGGACCTGGATGCCCATATTGGCTCCTACATATTCTACGAAGATCTTTATCGGTCAGACCGCATAACAACATACGTTGTTCCCTTTGTCATCGGTATGTTACTTGCCCGAGATTCGATCGTCGGTATCCAATACCTAGTTCAATCTCGTTACTGGCAAGTCTCTTTACTCGTTCCGTAATACATCATCTCATAACTAACATCTTAGTTATTATGCTTGCAAGGCTTATGTGATGTATATTACCGAGAGGGCCCAGAGATACCTCTCCGACAATCGGAGTGACAAACCCTAATCTCGAAATACGCCAACCCAACATCTACCATTGGAGACACCTGTAGTACTCCTTTATAATCACCCAGTTACGTTGTGACGTTTGGTAGTACCCAAAGTGTTCCTCCGGTAAACGGGAGTTGCATAATCTCATAGTTATAGGAACATGTATAAGTCATGAAGAAAGCAATAGCAACATACTAAACGATCGGGTGCTAAGCTAATGGAATGGGTCATGTCAATCAGATCATTCAACTAATGATGTGACCTCGTTAATCAAATAACAACTCTTTGTTCATGGTTAGGAAACATAACCATCTTTGATTAACGAGCTAGTCAAGTAGAGGCATACTAGTGACACTCTGTTGGTCTATGTATTCACACATGTATTATGTTTCCGGTTAATACAATTCTAGCATGAATAATAAACATTTATCATGATATAAGGAAATAAATAATAACTTTATTATTGCCTCTAGGGCATATTTCCTTCAGTCTCCCACTTGCACTAGAGTCAATAATCTAGTTCACATCGCCATGTGATTTAGCAGCAATGGTTCACATCACCATGTGATTAACACCCATAGTTCACATCGTCATGTGACCAACACTCAAAGGGATTACTAGAGTCAGCAATCTAGTTCACATATCTATGTGATTAACACCCAAAGAGTACTAAGGTGTGATCATGTTTTGCTTGTGAGATAATTTTAGTCAACGGGTCTGTCACATTCAGATCCGTAAGTATTTTGCAAGTTCTATGTCTACAATGCTCTACACGGAGCTACTCTAGCTAATTGCTCCCACTTTCAATATGTATCCAGATTGAGACTTAGAATCATCTGGATCAGTGTCAAAAACTTGCATCGACGTAACCCTTTACGACGAACCTTTTTGTCACGTCCATAATCGAGAAACATATCCTTATTTCACTAAGGATAATTCTGACCGCTGTCCAGTGATCTACTCCTAGATCACTATTGTACTCCCTTGCCAAATCAGTGCAGGGTATACAATAGATCTGGTACACAGCATGGCATACTTTATAGAACCTATGAATGAGGCATAGGGAATGACTTTCATTCTCTTTCTATCTTCTGCCATGGTCGGGCTTTGAGTCTTTACTCAACTTCACACCTTGTAACACAGGCAAGAAACTTTTTCTTTGACTGTTCCGTTTTGAACTACTTCAAAATCTTGTCAAGGTATGTACTTTTTGAAAAACTTATCAAGCGTCTTGATCTATCTCTATAGATCTTGAAGCTCAATATGTAAGCAGCTTTACCGAAGTCTTTCTTTGAAAAACTCCTTTCAAACACTCCTTTTATGCTTTACAGAATAATTCTACATTATTTCCGATCAACAATATGTCAGTCACATATACTTATCAGAAATGCTGTAGTGCTCCCACTCACTTTCTTGTAAATACAGGCTTCACCGCAAGTCTGTATAAAACTATATGCTTTGATCAACTCATCAAAGCGTATATTCCAACTCCGAGATGCTTGCACCAGTCCACAGATGGATCGCTGGTGCTTGCATATTTTGTTAGCACCTTTTGGATTGACAAAACCTTCTAGTTGCATCGTATACAACTCTTCTTTAGTAAATCCATTAGGGAATGCAGTTTTGTTTATCCATTTGCCAGATTTCATAAAATGCGGCAATTGCTAACATGATTCGGACAGACTTAAGCATAGATACGAGTGAGAAAATCTCATCGTAGTCAACACCTTGAACTTGTCGAAAACTTTTGTGACAATTCTAGCTTTGTAGATAGTAACACTACTATCAGCGTCCGTCTTCCTCTTGAAGACCCATTTATTTTCTATGGCTTGCCGATCATCGGGCAAATCCATCAAAGTCCATACTTTGTTCTCATACATGGATCATATCTCAGATTTCATGGCCTCAAACCATTTCGCGGAATCTGGGCTCATCATCGCTTCCTCATAGTTCGTAGGTTCATCATGATCTAGTAGCATGACTTCCAGAGAAGGATTACCGTACCACTCTGGCGTGGATCTTACTCTGGTTTACCTACAAGGTTCGGTAGTAACTTGATCTGAAGTTACATGATCATCATCATTAGCTTCCTCACTAATTGGTGTAGGTGTCACAGAAACAGTTTTCTATGATGTACTACTTTCCAATAAGGGAGCAGGTACAGTTACCTCGTCAAGTTCTACTTTCCTCCTACTCACTTCTTTCGAGAGAAATTCCTTCTCCAGAAAGTTTTCGAATTTTAGCAACAAAAGTCTTGCCTTCGGATCTGTGATAGAAGGTGTATCCAATAGTTTTCTTTGGATATCCTATGAAGACGCACTTCTCCGATTTGAGTTTGAGCTTATCAGGATGAAACTTTTTCATATAAGCATCGCAACCCCAAATTTTAAGAAACGACAGCTTAGGTTTCTTGCCAAACCATAGTTCACACGGTGTCGTCTCAACGGATTTAGATGGTGCCCTATTTAACGTGAATGCAGCTGTCTCTAATGCATAACCCCAAAACGATAGTGGTAGATCGGTAAGATACATCATAGATTGCACTATATCCAATAAAGTACGGTTATGACGTTAGGACACACCATTATGCTGTGGTGTTCCATATGGCATGATTTTGTGAAACTATTCCACATTGTTTTAATTGAAGACCAAACTCGTAACTCAAATATTTGTCTCCGCGATCAGATCGTAGAAGCTTTATTTTCTTGTCACGATGATTTTTCACTTCACTCTGAAATTCTTTGAACTTCTCAAATGTTTCAGACTTATGTTTCATCAAGTAGATATACTCATATCTGCTCAAATCATCTGTGAAGATTAGAAAATAATGATACCTGTCGCGAGTCTCAATATTCATCGGATCACATACATCAGTATGTATGATTTCCAATAAATCTTTTTTTCGCTTCATTGTTCCGGAGAACGGCGTTTTAGTCATCTTGCCCAAAAGGCATGGTTCGCAAGCATCAAGTGATTCATAATCAAGTGATTCCGAAAGCCCATCAGCATGGAGTTTCTTCATGCGCTTTATACCAATATGACCTAAACAGCAGTGCCACAAATAAGGTGCACTATCATTATTAACTTTGCATCTTTTGGTTTCAATATTATGAATATGTGTATTATTAAGATCGAGATCCAATGAATTATTTTCATTGGGTGTGTAACCATATTAGGTTTTATTCATGTAAACAGAACAACAATTTATTCTCTTACTTAAATGAATAACCGTATTACAATAAACATGATCAAATCATATTCATGTTCAACGCAAACACCAAATAACACTTATTTAGGTTCAACACTAATCCCGATATTATAGGGAGTGTGCGATGATGATCATATCAATCTTGGAACCACTTCCAACACACATCGTCACTTCACCCTTAACTAGTCTCTGTTTATTCTGCAACTCCCGTTTCGAGTTACTAATCTTAGCAACTGAACTAGTATCAAATACTGAGGGTTTGGTATAAACACTAGTAAAGTACACATCAATAACATGTATATCAAATATACTTATGTTCACTTTGCCATCCTTCTTATCCGCCAATCACTTGGGGTAGTTCCGCTTCCAGTGACCAGTCCCTTTGCAGTAGAAGCACTTAGTCTCAGGCTTAGGATCAGACTTGGGCTTCTTCACTTGAGCAGCAACTTGCTTGCCGTTCTTCTTGAAGTTCCCCTTCTTCCCTTTGCCCTTTTCTTGAAACTAGTGGTCTTGTCAACCATCAACACTTGATGTTTTTCTTGATTTCTACCTTCGTTGATTTCAGCATCACAAAGAGCTTGGGAGTTGTTTCTGTTATCCCTTGCATATTATAGTTCATCACGAAGTTCTACTAACTTGGTGATGGTGACTAGAGAATTCTGTCAATCACTATCTTATCTGGAAGATTAACTCCCACTTGATTCAAGCGATTGTAGTACCCAGACAATCTGAGCACATGCTCACTAGTTGAGCGATTCTCCTCCATCTTTTAGCTATAGAACTTGTTGGAGACTTCATATCTCTCAACTCGGGTATTTGCTTGAAATATTAACTTCAACTCCTGGAACATCTCATATGGTCCATGACGTTCAAAACGTCTTTGAAGTCCCGATTCTAAGCCATTAAGCATGGTGCACTAAACTATCAAGTAGTCATCATATTGAGCTAGCCAAACGTTCATAACGTCTGCATCTGCTCCTGCAATAGGTCTTTCTCCTAGCGGTGCATCAAGGACATAATTCTTCTGTGCAGCAATGAGGATAAACCTCTGATCACGGATCCAATCCGCATCTTTGCTACTAACATCTTTTCAACACAATTTTCTCTAGGAACATATCAAAATAAACATAGGGAAGCAACAACGCGAGCTATTGATCTACAACATAATATGCAAAATACTACCAGGACTAAGTTCATGATAAATTTAAGTTCAATTTAATCATATTACTCAAGAACTCCCACTTAGATAGACATCCCTCTAATCCTCTAAGTGATCACGTGATCCAAATCAACTAAACCATAACCGATCATCACGTGAGATGGAGTAGTTTTCAATGGTGAACATCGTTATGTTGATCATATCTACTATATGATTCACGCTCGACCTTTCGGCCTCCGTGTTCCGAGGCCATATCTGTATATGCTTGGCTCGTCAAGTATAACCTGAGTATTCTGCGTGTGCAACTGTTTTGCACCCGTTGTATTTGGACGTAGAGCTTATCACACCCGATCATCACGTGGTGTCTTGGCACGACGAACTTTGGCAACGGTGCATACTCAGGGAGAACACTTCTTGATAATTTAGTGAGAGATCATCTTATAATGCTACCGTTAATCAAAGCAAAAATAAGATGTATAAAAGATAAACATCATATGCAATCAAAATATGTGACATGATATGGCCATCATCATCTTGCTTCTTTGATCTCCATCTCCAAAGTACTGTCATGATCTATATCGTCACCGGCATGACACCATGATCTCCATCATCTTGATCTATATCAATGTGTCGTCACATGGTCGTCTCGCCAACTATTGCTCTTGCAACTATTGCTATCGCATAGCGATAAAGTAAAGCAATTATTTGGCGCTTGCATCTTATGCAATAAAGAGACAACCATAAGGCTTTTGCCAGTTGCCTTCAACAAAACATGATCATCTCATACAACAACTTATATCTCATCACGTCTTGACCATATCATATCACATCATGCCCTGCAAAAACAAGTTAGACGTCCTCTACTTTGTTGTTGCAAGTTTTACGTGGCTGCTACGGGCTTAAGCAAGAACCAATCTCACCTACGCATCAAAACCACAACGATAGTTTGTCAAATAGACTCCGTTTTAACCTTCGCAAGGACCGGGCGTAGCCACACTTGGTTCAACTAAAGTTGGAGAAACAGGCACCCGCAAGTCACCTATGTGCAAAGCACGTCGGGGAAACCGGTCTCGCGTAAGCGTACGCGTAATGTCGGTCCGGGCCGCTTCATCCAACAATACCACCGAACCAAAGTATGACATGCTGGTAGGCAGTATGACTTATATCGCCCACAACTCACTTGTGTTCTACTCGTGCAAATAACATCAAACCATAAAACCTAGGCTCGGATGCCACTGTTGGGGAACGCAGTAATTTCGAAAATTTTCCTACGCACACGCAAGATCATGGTGATGCATAGCAACGAGAGGGGAGAGTGTTGTCTACGTACCAACGCAGACCGACTGCGAAAGCGATCACACAACGTAGAGGAAGTAGTCGTACGTCTTCTTCCCGATCCGACCGATCCAAGCACCATTACTCCGGCACCTCCGAGTTCTTAGCACACGTTCAGCTCGATGACGTTCCTCGGGCTCCGATCCAGCAAAGCGTCGAGGAAGAGTTCCGTTAGCACGACGGCGTGATGACGATCTTGATGTACTACCAACGCAGGGCTTCGCCTAAGCACTGTAATGGTACGATCGAGGTGGAATTTGGTGGCAGGGGGCACCGCACACGGCTAAGGAACGATCTCAAGGATCAACTTGTGTGTCTTGGGGTGCCCCCTGCCCCCGTATATAAAGGTTGGAGGAGGGGGAGCCGGCCGGCCAGGGAGAGGAGGCGCAGGGGAGTCCTACTCCCACCGGGAGTAGGACTCCTCCCCCCAATCCTAATCCAATTAGGACTCCCGGGGGGAAAAGAGAGAGAAGGGGGGCCGGCCCCCTATCCTAGTACTACTAGGACTTGGGGAGAGGGGGGGCGCCGGCCAGCCATGGGCTTGTCCCTTTTCTCTTTTTCCACTAAGGCCCAATAGGCCCATTAGTCTCCCGGGGGGTTCCGATAACCCTCTCGGTATTCCGGTAAAATCCCGATTTCACCCAGAACACTTCCTATGTCCAAACATAGGCTTCCAATATATCAATCTTTACGTCTCGACCATTTAGAGACTCCTCGTCATGTCCGTGATCTCATCCGGGACTCCGAACAACCTTCGGTACATCAAAATGCATAAACTCATAATAACTGTCATCGTAACGTTAAGCGTGCGGACCCTATGGTTCGAGAACAATGCAGACATGACCGAGACACGTCTCCGGTCAATAACCAATAGCGGGACCTGGATGCCCATATTGGCTCCTACATATTCTACGAAGATCTTTATCGGTCAGACCGCATAACAACATACGTTGTTCCCTTTGTCATCGGTATGTTACTTGCCCGAGATTCGATCATCGGTATCCAATACCTAGTTCAATCTCGTTACTGGCAAGTCTCTTTACTCGTTCCGTAATACATCATCTCATAACTAACATCTTAGTTATTATGCTTGCAAGGCTTATGTGATGTATATTACCGAGAGGGCCCAGAGATACCTCTCCGACAATCGGAGTGACAAACCCTAATCTCGAAATACGCCAACCCAACATCTACCATTGGAGACACCTGTAGTACTCCTTTATAATCACCCAGTTACGTTGTGACGTTTGGTAGTACCCAAAGTGTTCCTCCGGTAAACGGGAGTTGCATAATCTCATAGTTATAGGAACATGTATAAGTCATGAAGAAAGCAATAGCAATATACTAAACGATCGGGTGCTAAGCTAATGGAATGGGTCATGTCAATCAGATCATTCAACTAATGATGTGACCTCGTTAATCAAATAACAACTCTTTGTTCATGGTTAGGAAACATAACCATCTTTGATTAACGAGCTAGTCTAGTAGAGGCATACTAGTGACACTCTGTTGGTCTATGTATTCACACATGTATTATGTTTCCGGTTAATACAATTCTAGCATGAATAATAAACATTTATCATGATATAAGGAAATAAATAATAACTTTATTATTGCCTCTAGGGCATATTTCCTTCAGTCGCATCACTTAGCAGTGAAGCGAATTCTTCGATATTTGGCTCACACCCCAACCCTAGGATTGTGGTATCCAAAGGGCTCAGAGTTTGATCTGGTTGGATTCTCGGATGCTGATTATGCTGGTGACAAGGTTGATCGGAAGTCTACATCAGGCACATGCCACTTTCTGGGACGATCACTTGTATGTTGGTCTTCAAAGAAACAGAACTGTGTATCCCTCTCCATTGCTGAATCTGAATACATTGCTGCTGGATCTTGCTGCGCTCAGCTTCTGTGGATGAAGCAAACTCTCAGGGACTATGGCATTCATCTGAAGCAAGTGCCTCTTTACTGCGACAACGAAAGCGCCATCAAGATCGCCAACAACCCAGTTCAGCACTCGAAGACAAAGCACATTGAAAATCGTCATCACTTTCTCAGAGATCATGTTGCAAAGGAAGATATTGATATCATACACGTCAACACTGAAGAGCAATTGGCAGATATCTTCACCAAGCCCTTGGATGAGAAGAGATTTTGCAAGTTACAGTGTGAGCTAAATATCTTGGAATCCTCAAATGTCCTGTGATCAGGCACACATCCTAACACTTATGCATATTGATGACTTAGATGTGCAACACACGAAGTAACGTATATCTTCAATCAATGAAGACATATATTCTAAGTGTGAATACATTAATGTGGAAATTGACTTCGGAGCGCCACGATAATTGTGCACCATGTCTGAGTCTAATACTTCCTATACGGTGGGTAACGCCACCACCAAACGTTCTATTTTGAAGTGTTTCACTCACGGCGTTACCTTGCAATGTCTTCACATTTGGTCTGGTTTCATTCCCAACATGTCTTCATGATTATCTTCACTACGTGGATTATATATATATATATATATATATATATATATACTAGTGTTCTGTCCTCTACAACATTCACTTATAGCTATGTCTTCTTGTTTTGAATCTTTTGAACTAAGTGAATGTGATCGGACCCTAATCTCTCTATGCTTTCTATCTCAAATTCTATCTCTCCAAGTCATATGCATCCTATTGAAACTGTCGAATGTCTTCTCTGCGTCCTTGTCAGCAGAAGACACAGAGACAAACTTTAAAACCGTTATCAATGCTCATTCATCCACAAGAAATCCGGAGAAGTAGGAACGACCACCCGAAAATCCAGGCGTGCGTGGGATGTGGAACTGCCCCCGAGACTCCGCATGATGGCCACGTGCTGTTCAGATGCGAATCGCCAGGGGCACCTGTGTAATAGCGCAGTGCCGCCCCTATGACTATAAATACACACTCACCGCGGTCATTATCTCCTTCTTCCTCCCTCGCACGAACCCTAGCGCCACCGCTAGCTCTCGACGACGCCGGTGACGAAGCGCTTCACTGCCGCAACCTCTCTGACGCCGTTTTCACGCCGACCGCAGACATCACTCTCTCCACCGTCGCCGTAGGTGTCTTCCGTCGCCAAGTTAGGGCACGGAGGATCAAACTGCTCGGCCTCATCTCCCACTCCGTCTAGCAGTTCCAACTGTGGTAAATAAAACCTCTTTTTACAGCCTCTTTTGATCCTATAGTTCGGTCACTTTCTGCCATAAGAAGTTTCTATTCACACAAGTTAGATCTCTCTCAGTCTGCATCTCATAACTTGCCTAGTATATTCACTTGTGCTTCATGAAGTAGTTAGATTCCTCACTTGTACTGATCTATGGGTTCGTATAAATCTGGAACCAACTTCTTTTCTATAAGTGAATGTCTTCGCATGATGAGGTCAATGTATTCTAAACTGATTTATCTTCAAAATCTTCTGAGAATGCATATGACCTCTTCCCCTTCCCTCACACCTTAATGCTGTCACAGGTACATGTCCGTGGGAGAATCTTTTGGTTCTCATAGTCTGCATTTATTTGCAGAGTTCTTACAGCGTCACATCAATTCTCCTGAAGCCAGTTCCTGTTGGTCCAACAAAAGAAAGCCTTTGAACGTCTTGAAGCCTTCCAAGTTAAGGTTTATGGCTACAGAAAAACCAGCAAGGAAGGGTGGCAGAAAGCGTCGAGGGGAAACATCAAGAGATCTGCCCGATGACCTCTTAGAGCTGTACAAGACAGATCCTGAAGAGGATTACAATCAGCGCAAGACACGAATCCAATGGATTCGACGCTATTGGGCGGAGCAATGGTTCCAATACCGCTTCGTCACCAAGGAGTACGCTGAGAAAAGCGCCATCAAGAGACCATGGGGAGACGTACTATACAAAAATCTCGTGCCCAGGTCCAGAGATGAAGCCATTGCTCAAGGCTTCCATCCATGCATGGTCAGAGGACCGCAGCCTGCTGATGCTCATTCATCGTCACTACTCTGGTGTCGTGACGACAATCTGTTCAAGCGCAACTTCCAGTTTGCCCAGAGGTCAGCGAAGCACAACAAGAAGAAATTGGGCTTAGACTTCAACCCTGGTCCCTCCGCACCAAGGGCAGATGGCACACGTGAGGCAGACCCCAATATCATCGGTCCGTATGCAAATCTTGAGGGCCTCATCACCCGCATCTTAGTCCAAGGGACTGCAGTCAATGACCCTCCTGCTGACTCTGAATCTGATGAAGCGCCTGCTGCTCAGAAGCCAAAGCAGATGAAGAAGCCAAAAGCTTCAAAGCAGACCCCTTCACCCAAAATCTCAAGGGCGAAGCCATTGGCAACTGCACCTCCTGAAGCCAGTGTGCAGTCTGAAGACTTATCACGAGTTTCCAAGCCCCAGGAAGCCAAGAAGCCTTAGCCACACACATGCAAAGAGCTCACAGCTGCTGCCATTCTGCGCAGCGAAACCATTGATCTGTCAAGCGATGAAGATCTTGGAGATGACGCTCTTGAGCAGCTCATCAAGAGCAAGGAGGAGGCTGAAATCTTCAACAATCTGCCTCTGTTTGATGTCGCCATCATCCACAACTTCATTGATGAGTGGTTTGCTACACCAAATATCAGCTTCGATGATCTGCAGCTGCCCATTGGCCTCAGCGTCGCTTTCCAAGGCGCTATTGCTTCAGAACTTGCAATTGCCCAGAGCATTGTTGAACTGAAGCAGAAAATTGATTTTGAAAAGGCTCAGTTCAAGCAGCATATGGCCAGGCTCAGCGTGCAAGAAGTCAAGGACTTGAAGATCATGTTGCATGAGTTAAAGGAAAACTTTCTGAAGAAGCGTGCAGAAGCTCAGGGTTCGCGGGAGCGAATGAAGACTCTGGCGGATCGCTGTGTGCAGGCCTACAATGAGGCCGAGAAGCGCAAGGCACTTGGGCGTCCCGGTATCGACCCAGGATGGCCGCGAAGAAAAAGAAGAAGCCTGCTATGCCTGAACCAGAGGCACCAAGACAAGAAGTTGCTCCGATTGTCTTCCCCACTGCTACGACTGGCTCGAAGCCAAAGAGCCGGTCAACCGCTTCAGAACTCAAGAAGACACGGACTGCAAAGGCTGAAGCAAGGAAGAGGAAACACTCTGAAGCCTCTCCGTCTGATCCCACCAAGAAGAAGCGCAAGATCAAGAAAGCTCGGGCTGCTCCCATAGAGCCCTTGATAGTTGAACCTCTCTCTGTCATCTATCCTATTGCAGAGCGTCAGCTGACAGTTCATGAGCCTGCTCCCACAGAGGCTCCTGAAGCTGAAGATATTCCAGCAGCCGACCCCATCGCTGCTGAAGACATTGGTCATCAGGACAATGTACAAGATGATGCAGCCCTTCCTCAGCTTGAGACAAGCGAACTCATCAGCATTGGTCGTCCTCTGACGCCAATTGCACAAGATGCATCATGGGCGGATCGCCCACAAGCGGAAGAAGAATCTGATGTCCAGCCCACTCCAACTCCAAAGGCGTCGTCTGCATTCCGCAGGCTTCGCAAGGGACCACGGCCTCAAGATTCGGCTGAAGACATTCCGGCTGCATCAGCCGAAGACAATGAAGAAGTACCACCAGAACCCACTCCCCCGCTCCACCAAGAAGCCGTTCTCCAGGAGAACGTGCCTGAGTCTGACCCTCCAGCTAGTCAAGTGGAGGCGGAAAATATGGAGGCTGCCACCACCAACATTGAAGCCAATGTGGAGCCCTCCCCAACAACAGCTTCAGAAGACACTGAAGCTACTGCTCCTGACACTTCTGTGCCTGAGTCTGCTGCCGGTCCACAATTCAACTATCATGTTGTGCACAGGCCTCAGGTTCAGAAGCCGATCCCATGACTGCCAAGGTTCCCAGGTCCTGCATCAGCTCCTGGCTCCTTTAACGTCAATAGCTTCAGGGCAGATAATGCGTTCTTCAACAGCTCCAAGAACCCTTATGCAAGGGAACGGATTGTCTCAGATAGGTTCTGGAGCTATCCACAACACAGCTATTATTCATGCATCCTATACAACCAAGGTCGCATCTTCCCGCACAAGCGCCTTGAGGTTGAAGCTGCTGCTGGTCTGCCCGGCCTGGAAGAAGCACCGGATTGCTTCAAGCAAGTGGGTTTGCTGCCATTTATCACAGATGAAGAGCACTGGAATGAAGAGCTTCTGCTTCAATTCTATGCCACTCTTCATATCAAAGGCTACAGCAGAGATCCGAAAACTTGGGTCCTGGAGTGGATGATCGGCAATGTCCATCATGAAGCCAATGCATTTGACATCATTGAGCTTACCGGCCTGCCCACTCCTGGCACATTCTTCGAGGAAGGCTGTCAACTACATGCTGAAGCAATTGAGAGCATATTCCAGAGGCCTGAACCAAATATGAGTCAGATGCTCTCAATGATGAAGCCATTGCCCCATGATGCACCCTATCCAACTGAGTTCTTCGTTGAAGACCTAGAGTACCTGCCCAGAACCATATATCACATAATCAGGCGGACTCTCTGGCCCATTAAGGGACACTCTCCACATGCCAAGGTTGAGGGTGCAATGAAGACTCTCATATTCTACATCCTTCATGGCAAATGCTTCAATGCGCAGGACTTCTTCATACGCCAGCTTGCGGCATCCGGCTCAGATCTATTTGGCTTGAAGTTTTATGCTCCTTGGGTTATGAGGCTGATCAAGCTTCACTCTGCGATTACATATCAGCCCTCAGCTCGCAACCATTGGATCTTCTTGCCAGATGTGGACACCTCTGCTGAAGCTATATATCCTGAGCCTGCCAAGCAACCATTAAGTCTTCAGAATGCAGAACACCAGAGCTTCACTCAGAATGTTGAAGGTGTTGAAGCCATCTCCAGAGTGTATCCGTTGGCTGGCACCACACGTGCACCTGCATCTACTGAAGCCACTGACAGCACAGCTGCTCAGCGACCCAAGAAGCGCGCTCGTGCCCTCAATGACCGAGAGCTTCTTATGGCTCTTCACCAAAAGCAGGACATGCATCACGACTAGCTCAAGAGGCAGATGAAAAGCATCATGGAGGACGTCAATCGTATCAGAAATCTTGCAACCAAGAATGCATTTGTTGCACATGAAACCAGTCACCGCACTTGGAAAGGACTCACGATGATGTGTCCTGAAGCTGAACTTCAAGAGGATGGCTTCACAGAGCGCTTCAAATTTGACTCCACGCCTCCTCGAAGGGCTATGCTACGCAAAACTCCATCACTTGAAGATTCGAAGTTCTCTTCCTCTGCTGCCACGGTGACTGCACGGATTATCGAAGAAGAAGACGACGCTACATCACCTCCACCTCCTTCAGCGCGTGTCGAATCTGCACCAAGCTCGTCTGCACCGCCAAACACCTCCACCGACCCTGCTGCGCCTGGGAACGCGTAGAAAACTCTATGTCTTCAAACCTTTTTGGTCATCACTGACAAAAGTGGGAGAAGCATATGATGTTTATAGTCTTCAAGCGGGTCACTATGGGCGGGTGCCTTTATATTTTGCTATATTTTGCTTCGTGCTTACAACTCTTGTTTTGCTACATTTGGTTCTTTGAGTTGTAACACTTAAACTCGATGGTCGTCTGCTACTTGTTTGCCACTATGTTTTGCGAAGATAAATTCCGCATGTACAACGATTAATTTCGCACTTAGATCATGCCGCAGACGTCCATTTTTCATTATGCATGTCATTCTCTTCATATACTTTTACATGCATAGTGGATTGTCATCATAAGTTGAAGTGGATTTCCACAAGTACAACCTGCCATGTGCATTTGCGTTCCAGAAGCAAATCACTTATATGCACATCTTCAGGGGGAGCCCTTGCAGCTTATGAAGACAATTCCTTTACAATTTCACAAATTATATTCCCCGTTGAAAACTTCAACTAGTTTGTCATCAATCACCAAAAAGGGGGAGATTGTAAGTGCATCTAGTGCCACCCCTAATTGGTTTTGGAGTATTGACGACAAACCTAGTTGAGGGACTAATGTGTTCGTGAGAATTGCAGGATAACATAGGTAGAAGTCCCTCATTGATTCGGTTTTACAACCAGAGATGACCCCTAAAAATGTACGAAGACATTGAAGACAATGGTGGTATATGAAGATATTCACATTGAAGACCAATGAAGTGCAGATTGACAGAATAATTGATAGCATCAATGCACCTGGTCCACTGACTCGTTCAAGGGCAACTCAATTGGCAAACTTCTGCAGACACTTCGCATTCGTTTCAATCACAGAACCCAAGACAATTGATGAAGCCTTTATGGAACCTAAATGGATTCAAGCTATGCAAGAAGAGCTTCAACAATTTGAGCTGAACAATGTATGGGAGTTGGTTAAGCGTCCTGATCCACGGAAGCATAACATAATAGGCACCAAATGGATATACCGCAACAAGCAAGATGAGCATGGCCAAGTTGTCAGAAACAAGGCTCGTCTCGTTGCTCAAGGATATACTCAAGTGGAAGGCATTGACTTCGATGAAACATTTGCTCCTGTTGCCAGACTTGAAGCCATCCGTATACTGCTGGCCTATGCAAATCATCACAACATAATTCTGTATCAAATGGATGTAAAAAGTGCCTTCCTCAATGGCAAAATTGAAGAAGAAGTGTATGTTGCACAACCACCTGGTTTTGAAGATCCAAAACATCCTGACATGGTTACAAGCTCAAAAAGGCACTATATGGCCTCAAACAAGCCCCTCGGGCCTGGTATGATACACTCAAATACTTCCTGAAGAGAAAAGGCTTCATACCCGGTTCCCTGGATCCCACTCTCTTCACAAAGACATATGATGGTGAACTGTTTGTGTGCCAAATATATGTGGATGACATTATCTTCGGCTGCACCAATCAGAAGTACAGTGAGGAGTTCGGATATATGATGCAAGAGCAATATCAGATGTCTATGATGGGGGAGCTGAAATTCTTCCTCGGTCTTCAGATACGGCAACAACGCAATGGCATCTTCATATCTCAAGAGAAATATCTCAAAGATTGCCTGAAGAAGTTCGGTATGCAAGACTGCAAAGGCTTCACAACACCAATGCCAGCCAAACAACATCTGGGTCCTGACGACAATGGTAAAGAGTTCGATCAAAAGGTATACCGCTCCATGATTGGTTCTTTGCTTTATTTATGTGCATCTAGGCCAGATATTATGCTTAGTGTTTGCATGTGTGCTCGGTTCCAAGCGGCACCAAAGGAGTCGCATCACTTAGCTGTGAAGCGAATTCTTCGATATTTGGCTCACACCCCAACTCTAGGGTTATGGTATCCAAAGGGCTCAGAGTTTGATCTGGTTGGATTTTCGGATGCTGATTACGCTGGTGACAAGGTTGATCGGAAGTCCACATCAGGCACATGTCACTTTCTGGGCAGATCACTTGTCTGTTGGTCTTCAAAGAAGCAGAACTGTGTATCTCTCTCCACTGCTGAATCTGAATACATTGCTGCTGGATCCTGCTGCGCTCAGCTTCTATGGATGAAGCAAACCCTCAAGGATTATGGCATTCATCTGAAGCAAGTGCCACTTTACTGCGACAACGAAAGCGCCATCAAGATCGCCAACAACCCAGTTCAGCACTCGAAGACAAAGCACATTGAAATTCGTCATCATTTTCTGAGAGATCATGTTGCAAAGGAAGACATTGATATCATACATGTCAACACTGAAGAGCAATTGGCAGATATCTTCACCAAGCCCTTGGATGAGAAGAGATTTTGCAAGTTACGGTGTGAGCTAAATATCTTGGAATCCTCAAATGTCCTGTGATCAGGCACACATCCTAACACTTATGCATGTTGATGACTTAGATGTGCAACACACAAAGTAACGTGTATCTTCAATCAATGAAGACATACATTCTAAGTGTGAATACATTAACATGGAATTTGACTTTGGAGCGCCATGATAATTGTGCGCCGTGTCTGGGTCTAATACTTCCTATACGGTGGGTAACGCCACCACCAAATTTTCTGTTTGAAGTGTTCCACTCAAGGCGTCACATTTGCTATGTTTTCACATTTGGTTTGGCTTCAATCTCAATTTGTCTTCATGATTATCTTCAATATGTAGATTATATATATGTACTGGTGTTCTATCCTCTACAACATTTACTTATAGCTATGCCTTCTTGTTTGAATCTTTTGAACTAAGTGAATGTGATCGGACCCTAACCTCTCCATGCTTTCTACCTCAAACTCTATCTCTCCAAGTCATATGCATTCTATTGAAACTGTCCAATGTCTTCACTCCATCCTTGTCAGATGAAGGCACAGAGACAAACTTTAAAACTGTTTTCAATGTTATTCCATCAACAAGAAATCCGGAGAAGTAGGAATGGCTCCCGACAAACAAGGCGTGCGTGGGGTGAAACTGCCCCCACAATTCCGCATGCTGGCCACGTACTGATCAGATGCGAATCGCCAGGGGCACCTGAGTAATAGCGCAGTGCCGCCCATATCACTATAAATACACGCTTCACTGCGGTCATTATCTCTTCTTCCACCCTCGCACGAACCCTAGCGCCACCGCTAACTCTCAACGACGCCGGCGACGAAGTGCTTCACTGACGCAACCTCTCTGATGCCGTTCTCACGCCGACTGCGGACATCCGTCTCTCCGCCGTCGCCGTAGGTGTCTTCCGTCGCCAAGTTAGGGCACGGAGGATCGAACTGCTCGGCCTCAACTCTCACCTCGTCTAGCAGTTCCAAGTCTGGTAAATAACAAGTCTTTTTAACAGCCTCTTTTGATCCTATAGCTCCATCACTTTCTGCCAAAAGAGGTTTCCATTCACACAAGTTTCATCTCTCTCATCTGCAACTCATAACTTGCCTAGTATATTCACTTGTTCTTCATGAAGTAGTTAGATTCCTCACTTGTACTGATCTATAGGTTAGTACAAATCTGGAACCAACTTCTTTTCTATAAAGTGAATGTCTTCGCATGATGAGGTCAATATCTTCTAAACTGATTTGTCTTCAAAATCTTCTGAGAATGCATATGACCTCTTCCCCTTCCCTCGCACCTTAATGCTGTCACAGGTACATGTCCGTGGGAGAATCTTTTGGTTCTCATAGTCTGCATTCATTTGCAGAGTTCCTACAGCGTCACATCAATTCACCCGTAGCAAGTTCCTGTTGGTCAAGCAAAAGGAAGCCTTTGAAGACTTTGAATCTGAAGCCTTCCAAGTTAAGCTTCATGGCAGCAGAAAAACCAGCGAGGAAGGGAGGCAGACAGAGACGTGGTGAAACGTCTAAGGATCTGCCTGAGGATTTGGCAGAAATGTACCAAACTGATCCTGAAGAGAGCTATGGTCAGCGCAAGACACGAATCCAATGGATTCGAAGATATTGGGCAGAACAGTGGTTCCAATACCGCTTCGTAACCAAGGAATATGCAGAAAAGTGCGCCATCAAGAGACCATGGGGAGACGCACTGTACAAAAACCTTGTACCCCGAACCAGAGACGAAGCCATTGCTCAAGGCTTCTTTCCATGCATGGTCAGGGGACAACAGCCAGCTGACGCACATCCGTCATCCCTTCTCTGGTGTCGCGATGACACTCTGTTCAAGCGCAACTTCCAATTTGCTCAGAACTCTGCGAAGCAAAACAAGAAGGCGTTTGGGTTGGACTTCAACCCTGGTCCCTCCAAACCAAGGGCAGATGGCACACGTGACGCAAATCCCAATGTCATCGGGCCGTATGCCAATCTCGAAGGCCTCATCACTCGCATTCTAGTCCAAGGGACTGCCGTGAACGACCCTCCAGCAGACACTGAGTCTGATGACGCTCCTGCTGCCTCGGAGCCGAAGCAGATGAAGAAGAAGCCAAAAGCTTCCAAGCCAGCCGCTTCTCCCAAGATCTCCAGAGCGAAGCCATTGGCCACTGCACCTCCTGAAGCAAGTGTGCAGTCTGAAGACTTATCACGAGTCTCCAAGCCCCAAGAAGCTAAGAAGCCTCAGCCACACACTAGCAAAGAGCTCACTGCCGCTGCTGTTCTTCGCTGCGAGGCCATTGATCTGTCAAGTGACGAAGATCTTGCCGATGACGCTCTTGAGCAACTCATCAAGAGCAAGGAGGAGGCTGAAGTCTTCAACAATCTGCCTCTGTTCGATGCAGCAATCATCCACAACTTCATTGATGAGTGGTTTGATACACCCAACATCAGCTTCGATGATCTGCAGCTGCCCATTGGCCTCAGCGTAGCCTTCCAAGGAGCTATTGCTTCAGAACTCGCAATTGCCCAACGCATAGTGGAACTGAAGCAGAAGATAGATTTTGAAAAGGCTCAGTTCAAGCAGAACATGGCCACGCTCAGCGTCCAAGAAGTCAAAGACTTCAAAGTCATGCTGCACGAGTTGAAGGAAAACTTTATGCAGAAACGTGCAGAGGCTCAGGGTTCGCGTGAGCGCATGAAGAATTTGGCTGATCTCTGTGTGCAGGCCTACAATGAGGCCGAGAAGCGAAAGGCACTTGGGCGTCCCGGCATCGACCCCAGGATGGCTGCTAAGAAAAAGAAGAAGCCCACTGTGGCTGAACAAGAGGCCCCACGACAAGAAGCTGTTCCGATTGTCTTCCCCACTGCCAAGCCTGGCTCGAAGCCAAAGCACCGCTCAACCGCTTCAGAGCTTAAGAAGACAAGGACAGCCGAAGCTGAAGCAAGGAAGAGGACACACCCTGAAGCCTCTCCTTCAGACCCCACCATCAAGAAACGCAAGACCAAGAAGTCTCGGGCTGCTCCCACAGAGCCCCTGATAGTCGAACCCCTCTCCGTCCGCTTTCCGAACGAAGATCATCAGCTGACCGTGCATGAGCCTGCTTTCACAGAGGCTCCGCACGCTGAAGACATTCCAGCAGCCGGCCCCAACGCTGCTGAAGACATTGGTCTCCAAGACAATGTGCAAGGTGATGCAGTCCTTCCTCAGCTCGAAACGAGCAAAATGATCAGCATTGGTCGTCCCTTGACGCCAATCACCCAAGATGCATCGTGGGTAGATCGCCCGCAGGAGGAAGAGAATGAACCCCAGCCCACTGCAACTCCACCAGCGTCGCTTGCATTCCGTAGGCTTCGCAAAGGGCCAAGGGCTCAGACTGCTGAAGACATTCCGGCTGCATCAGCCGAAGAACATGAAGAAGAGCACGAAGAACCTCAAGCTCCATCTCCCCCGCACCAACAAGAAGAAGTTCTCAAGGAGAACGTACCTGAATCCATCCCTCTCACTACACGTGATCAGGCTGACACCATTGCGGCTGCCACACCCAATACTGAAGCATTTGTGGAGCCCGACCAACCAACAGCTTTAAGAGATACTGAAGCTACTGCCTCTGACCCTTCTGTGCCTGAGTCTGCTGCCGGTCCACAGTTCAACTATCATGTTGCGCACAGGCCCCAGGTACAGAAGCCAATCCCACGACTGCCAAGGTTCCCAGGTTCTGGAGCTACCCACAGCACAGCTACTACTCCTGCGTCCTCTACAACCAAGGCCGTATCTTTCCACACCAGCGCCTTGAGGTTGAAGCTATTGCTGGTCTGCCTGGTCTGGAAGAAGCACTGGACTGCTTCAAGCAAGTTGGCCTGCTGCCATTTGTCACAGATGAAGAGCACTGGAGTGAAGAGCTTCTGCTCTAGTTCTATGCCACACTGCACATCAAAGGCTACAACAGAGATCCGGAGACTTGGGTCCTGGAGTGGATGACCGGCAATGTCCATCATGAAGCCAATGCATTTGATATCATTGAGCTCACCGGCCTACCCACTCCTGGCGAACTCTTCGAAGAAGGCTGCCAACTCCATGCTGAAGCAGTTGAGAGCATATTTCAGCGACCTGAGCCAAATATGAGTCAGATGCTCTCAATGATGAAGCCATTGCTTCCTGACGCACCTTACCCAACCGAGTTCTTCGTTGAAGACTTAGAGTACCTGCCCAGAACTATCTATCACATCGTCAGGCGGACTCTATGGCCCATTAAGGGGCACTCTCGATATGCCAAGGTTGAAGGTGCCATGAAGACTCTCATCTTCTGCATCCTGCATGGAAAATGCTTCAATGCCCAGGATCTCTTTATACGTCAACTTGCAGCGTCTGGCTCAGATCTCTTTGGTCTGAAGATTTATGCTCCATGGGTTATGAGGCTCATCAAGCTCCACTCTGCTATATCCTATCAACCCTCTGCTCGCAGCCACAGAATCTTCTTACCTGATGTGGACACCTCTTCTGAAGCGATTTATCCTGAGCCTGCCAAGCAGCCATTAAGTCTTCAGAATGCAGAACACCAGAGCTTCACTCAGCATGATGAAGGTGCTGAAGCCATTTCCAGAGTCTATCCAATGGCTGGCACCACACGTGCCCCTGCATCAACTGAAGCCACTGACAGCACAGCTGCACAGAGGCCCAAGAAACGCGCTCATACGCTCACTGACCGTGAACTTCTTGTGGCTCTGCACCAAAAGCAAGATAGGCATCACGACTGGCTCAAACGGCAGATGCGCAGTATCATGCAAGACGTCAATCGCATCAGGAATCTGGCCACAAAGAATGCCTTTGTCGCACATGAAACCTGTCGCCGCACTTGGAAAGGCCTCACCATGATGTGCACTGAAGCTGAACTGCAAGAGGATGGCTTCAAAGAGAGATTCAAGTTTGACTCCACACCCCCCAGAAGAGCTGTGTTGCGTGGAACTCCGTCACTTGAAGAATCAGAGTTCTCTTCCTCTGCTGCCACAGTGACTGGAAAAATTATTGAGGAAGAAGACGACGCTACATCACCACCACCTTCCTCAGCGCGCGTCGTCACTGCACCAAGCTCGCCAGCTCCACCAAACGCCTCCACCGACCCTGCTGCGCCTGGGAACGCGTAGAAAACTCTATGTCTTCAGACCTTTTTGGTCATCACTGACAAAAGGGGGAGAAGCATATGATGTTTATAGTCTTCAAGCGGGTCAATAATATGGGCGGGTGCTTTATATTTTGCATTTTGCTTCGTGCTTACAACTCTCGTTTTGCTACATTTGGTTCTTTGAGTTGTAACACTTAAACTTGATGGTCGTCTGCTACTATGTTTGCCACTGTGTTTTTGCGAAGATAAATTCCGCATGTACGACGATAATTTCCGCACTTATATCATTTCGTAGACGTCCATTTTCATTATGCATATCATTATCTTCATATATCTTTACATACATGATGGATTGTCATCATAAGTTGAAGTGGATTCCCACAAATACAACCTGCTATGTGCATTTGCGTTCCAGAAGCAAATCACTTATATGCACATCTTCAGGGGGAGCCCTTGCAGCTTATGAAGACAATTCCTTTACAATTTCACAAATTATATTCCCCGTTGAAAACTTCAACTAGTTTGTCATCAATCACCAAAAAGGAGGAGATTGTAAGTGCATCTAGTGCCACCCCTAGTTGGTTTTGGAGTATTGACGACAAACCTAGTTGAGGGACTAATGTGTTTGTGAGAATTGCAGGATAACACAGGTAGAAGTCCCTCATTGATTCGGTTTAGTTACCAGAGATGACCCCTAAAAATGTACGAAGACATTGAAGACAATGGTGGTTCATGAAGACATTCATGTCGAAGACAATGACATATGAAGACTCCCCATGAAGCCTATGGAACTCGAAGACTTAGATCCTTCGTAGTTTTACTTTATTCATGTTGTGTCATAGGAACCACCGCACTGTTAAGTGGGGTCCAAGAGAACCAGTCAGGATGACTGAAGTGATGCCTAATTCAAATCCTATGTCTTCGAGTGAAGACGATGAGAGAAAATCTTGTCCAGAGTCAGACAAGTCAGCTTTACTTGCAGCCCAAGTAAAGTTGCCGTGAGAGTTCGAAATCCGACCGTTAGTACACGTGTCAGTTCCTTAGTGACCCAGGGTCATTTCGGACAAATCAGGTCGGGTTGCCAAGTGGCTATAAATAGTCCAACCCCACAACCATAAACGGTTGGCTGCTCAGATTTCAGTGCACGGCTTTTGTCGTTTGAGAGCAACCCACCTCGAAGCCTTTGAGAGAAAATCCTTAGTGAGGAGAAAAGCCCTAACCACCCAGAGCCAGAGTAATTGGGCATCACTTAAGTCTTCTTGTCTGAGTGATCTGAAGACTTATTACACTTGAGGACTGTGCATCCTCCAGACGGTTAGGCGTCGCGTTCTAAGCATCCAAGAGGAATTGTGGATTGCCGGTGAACGAAGTATGTGAAGGTTTGGGAGTCTACCTTGAAGACTTACCAGAGTGATTGGGCGCGGTCTGTGTGACCTTAGCTCAAGGAGAAAACGGTGAGGACTGGGTGTCCTGAGCTGCGTGTTCAGGACTGGGTGTCCGGGACTGTGTGTCCTTTGGTTTAAATACCTAGCCGCTCCAACCAGACGTACAGTTGTCACAGCAACTGGAATCGGTCCAACATATCATTGTCTTCAACGTGTCACTGGTTTCATCTTCGCCTCCCTTTACTTACCAGTACACATTGTGAAGCTATTGCATGCTTGCTTTATCTTCTGTCTTCACAACTTGACTGTATGATCTGTTTGGCTTCATAACTTCTTCCAACCTGATCCTCATTACACTGAAGCTGTTTGTCACTGTGCTTTCACTATATTGTATACTTGACCATGGCTTGCGTTGTGTAATCTAACTTCCGCTGCATAGTGATAGGCTTGTTCACTCTGTTTGTCTTCATAACTTCCACGTTTTGAAGACTTTCATAAAAATCGCCTATTCGCCCCCCCTCTAGTCGATATAACGCACTTTCAGTAATACACATCACTTAAGCCTTGCAAGCATTGCAACCAATGAGTTAGTTGCGGGATGATGTATTACGAAACGAGTAAAGAGACTTGCCAGTAACGAGATTGAACTAGGTATTGGATACCGACGATCGAATCTCGGGCAAGTAACATACCAATGACAAAGGGAACAACGTATGTTGTTATGCGGTCTGACCGATAAAGATCTTCGTAGAATATGTAGGAGCCAATATGGGCATCCAGGTCCCGCTATTGGTTATTGACCGGAGATGTGTCTCAGTCATGTCTACATTGTTCTCGAACCGTAGGGTCCGCACGCTTAACGTTACGATGACACTTATTATGAGTTTATGCATTTTGATGTACCGAAGGTTGTTCGGAGTCCCGGATGTGATCACGAACATGACGAGGAGTCTCGAAATGGTCGAGACATAAAGATTGATATATTGGAAGCCTATGTTTGGACATCGGAAGTGTTCCGGGTGAAATCGGGATTTTACCGGAGAACCGGGAGGTTACCGAAACCCCCCGGGAGTCATATGGGCCATAGTGGGCCTTGGTGGAAAGGAGAAAGGGGCAGCCCAAGGTGGCCGCGCGCCTCCCCCCTCCCCTAGTCCTATTAGGACTAGGAGAGGTGGCCGGCCCCCCTCTCTCTCTTTCCCCCCCTTGATGAATCCTATTTCAACTAGGAGTGGGGGGGGGGAATCCTACTCCCAGAGGGAGTAGGACTCTCCTGGCGCGCCTCCCTTGGCCGGCCAGCCCCTCCCCCTTGGATCCTTTATATACGGGGGCAGAGGGCACCTCTAGACACACAAGTTGATCATTGAGATCGTTCCTTAGCCGTGTGCGGTGCCCCCTGCCACCATATTCCACCTCGATAATACCGTTGTAGTGCTTAGGCGAAGCCCTACGTCGGAAGTACATCAAGATCGTCACCACGCCGTCGTGCTGACGGAACTCCTCCCCGAAGCTTTGCTGGATCGGAGCCCGGGGATCGTCATCGAGCTGTACGTGTGCTAAGAACTCGGAGGTGCCGGAGTAACGGTGCTTGGATCGGTCGGATCGGGAAGAAGACGTACAACTACTTCCTCTATGTTGTGTCAACGCTTCCGTTGCGATCTACAAGGGTACGTAGATCAGACTCTTCTCCTCGTTGCTATGCATCATCATGATCTTGCGTGTGCGTAGGAATTTTTTTGAAATTGCTACGTTCCCCAACAATTGCATCATCCATAACTTCATTAGGAAGGTTGATAGGGATGATGAGTTGTTTCAGCTTTTCGAACAAGAGGGTATAGAAGGAAATGTTGACACAGGTGACCAACAAGTTAGAGGGCACGTAAATTTACAAGAAGATGATCGAGTTGCTGGTGAGCGATTACGTGCAGGCATCGCTCAACAGTTGTGGACTAATCATCAATGACGTACCACGCAAGAAGAAGAAGATGATGATGATTAAACACTGCAATATTTTATTGCGATCTTTATATGCATATACACTGCATAGTTATCATTATATCTTTTCATTCCTTAGTAGGCCCAGGAACTTTCTATTCTATTTATATTCAAGCACACTCTGTCTCTACAGCTACAGATGATAGCACTGCTGTATGCCAATCACCTAATGAAGCAATCAGTAAAAGCTCTGTATGCCTTCTCTAGTTTGTGAGATTGATGAACTAAATGGACAAGACTAAGCTACTAACCTTGTAAAGGTAGTAACAATCTGAAAAATGAACTTGTAAATCTGAAATAGATAACTACTCTGTGCACATAATTTCTGGTGAGATCAAAACGTACAAATGCGCGTGAACGTCCATGTGTTGGGCTAAGCTAAAGAATGAATCAATTGACTAGCCTATATGCGCCTGAATGTGCAAAGATAATAGATCATTCATACGCAATCAGGTATCTTTTTGGCTCTGTGAAGTGAAGTAGTACTCACATTTCTGTAGTTGAAGAATTGGAGCACCTTGTTGACAGCGTCGATGTACTTGACCGATGGCGGGCTATGGAGTACGCTGATGCTGATAGAGACATCAATGAGGACGAAGGCGCCAAGGACGGCGCAGAGCATCCACCACGAGGTTGCGCTTGACGACGACGCAGGCGAGACCGATGTCCCTGTGCTTCTTCTTGGGCTCCGGCGGGCTGACTACCAAATCCGTACAAAGCCTATGGAGGAGCCGATGAAGTGGAGGTAGAGGCGGCGACCTAGCCATCGAGGGAAATCGATCGCCGACGTCTCGCGTGCGCCGTGTCGTCCATGGGAGAGCAGAGGCGAGCTGTGGCTTGGACGAGCTGGGGACGAGCAGTGATTAACTTGACACAAAAAGGCCGAGCTGCCGAGAAGTGGTGGTGGTGGCAGGAGGCAATGGCGACGATGAATCGGCGATTTGGAGGCTGCCGTCCGGCCAATTTGGGGAAAGTGGCCAGCTTTGGGAAGGCCACGAGTTTAGGGATAGGAGAATAGAAAATACTTTTTTTTCTAGAAGCCAAGGAATAGCCATAGGCGAGCGGTCTCCAAACAAGGATCTGCGTACGCTGGTTTTACACCTTCCATAACTCAAACAAAGTTTTCGTTAAACAGATTATACACAAAAAATAAGTAATATCGGTTTACCAAAAAATCTGTTTAAAATTTGTTTTTCTAAAACTCGGCGCTAATATTCTCTATCCAAACAACCACTTTTTGTGGTTGTGGGTATCCAATCCTAGTAGAGTAGGAGTAGCCGAGTAGGACATTTTTGTACTCGATCAGTATTTATTTAGAGGAAGGCGATGGATGTATGTACTGGTCAAAGCTGATTATACGTGCGAACCATTGGATGATTAAAGAGACTGTGGTATATTAGTTCATTAAAATTTAAATCTTGGTGCCTTATGATGACTTCGTAAATTTTAAGATGATATGTCGGCTCAGTTTTTTGGAGATGTTCATAAGAATAGGGTGTACATGTGTGCATTTATAAGAGTGAGTGTATGCGTGTTTATATAAGTGCTTGTGTCTATACTGATGTTAAAAATAACTGATTATACGTATTTTACGATTTGTATGTTGTATGGATGTGTGCTTTGGAGCATCCTCTTTCGCACTCGACTGGTCAGTGCAGTCAATAGATAGGTTGCTCCGGCGGTTTCCTGGCTTTCCGCCAAAAGTAACCACGTGCGAATTACATGCACGTTTACTACTCCTACTAGCATTTCACTTACTCGCCATCTTGATCAGGGTATAACCACCCGCGCGCAAAGACCATCCATTTTGAGCGAACATGAGTATTCAAGAGGTTTCATGTCTGTGAACCAACCTATAGTTTGGATGGTTAGACGAACAGTGGTATCTCCAGCCCGCTCGGCTTCAAGTCTTGGTGCTCGCATTATTTCTGAATTTATTTTAGAAATTTTGGTAATGCGCTTTCAGTGAAAGGAGATGTTTCCGTCGATGACGAGGCGCCTATGATAACTTCGTAAATCTTAAGATAATATGCCGCCTCAGTCTCTCGGGGATGCTCATAGGAGTAGGATGTGTGTGTGTGCGTTTTCATAGGGATGAATGTATGCGTGTATGTATGAGCGCTTGCGTCTGTACTGTGTCAAAAAAAAAGTTCCATGTCTGACACTGTCACTAGATGTCCATGCGGGAAACAAAGAAGATTTTTGGAGATAATGTATGGCATGAACTTCAAAAAATAGAGCACACATCTCCAAAAAAGAAAAGATAGAACACACAATACAAGAAGAATAACTAAGGAATAATACATTCAGCTAAAGGAGGCCGATCTTGATGGGAGAAAAGGTGGTCTATTGATGTTCTCGAAGAAGGAAATACCAATACAAACACTAGAGCCGTAGATCCAATGTACATTGATGTAAAGAATTCATCATGCCAATAATTCTTCTTGGAGATTCATCATGCCAATTATTCTTCCTGGAGATTGACTTGAATGTATCATGAGGAGTTTCAGTGGAGAAATAAGTTCAAAATGTCGGATTGTATGCGTTGGCTTCATAATGCACATGACCTCCCTTGGCTGCTCATTGGTGATCTCGATGAGATCCAGTTCTTGCACAAGAAGGAAGGTGGTAATCCTCGGCTGCAACAGTACATGCAAGCGTTTCAGAGTGCAATTGATGAATGTGCTTTAAGATCTTGGGTTCTTAGGTGATGGGTTCACTTCACAAAGATGAAGGATTAGGGAGAGATCGAACCGTGGCCTAATTAATGATGCATGGTCAAATTTATTCCCACTAGCAACTCTGGAGAATTTACAATGTGCACCAACCTCTTCTAGTGAATACAGAATATTATGTTGTGCTCACGAAGTTTTCTTTTATAAAAAATGCCAACATGCTAGTCTAGCCCGGGTTGGTCTTGTTTTTTTTATGGGAGAAAAGGTGGTCCATTGATGTTATCGAAGAAGGAAATAACAATACAAAGACTAGAGCCGTAGATCCAATGTACATTGATGTAAAGAATTCATCATGCCAATAATTCTTCTTGTTGATTCATCATGCCAATTCTTCTTCTTGAAGATTGACTTGAATGTATGATGAGGAGTTTTGGTGAAGAAATAAGTTCAAAATGTGGGATTGTATGCGTTGGCTTCATAACGCGCATGACCTCCCTTGGCTGCTCATTGGTGATCTCGATGAGATCCAGTTCTTGCACGAGAAGGAAGGTGGTAATCCTCGGCTGCAGCAGTACATGCAAGCGTTTTAGAGTGCAATTGATGAATGTGCTTTAAGATCTTGGGTTCTTAGGTGATGGGTTCACTTCGCAAAGATGAAGGATCAGGGAGAGATTGAACCATGGCCTAATTAATGATGCATGATCAAATTTATTCCCACTAGCAACTCTGGAGAATTTACAATGTGCACCGACCTCTCCTAGTGAATACAGAATATTATGCCTTGCCTGTTCTGGCTAATGGTGACGTACGATCGAAAAACTTAACTGCTTACACTCGCGGTTTCATGATTGGGATCAAAGAGTTCTGAACAAAGCCAAAATAGAAATACGCAAGCACAAAGAGATTTAGAGAATGTGATGATTGGACCGATGGATGATATGAATGATGAAAAGAAAAAAGAATTGAACGAGTCATTGAATATCTTCTAGAGTAGGAGATACAAATGATGCAGAGATCAAGGATGAATTGGTTGAGAACGATGACTATAACAACACCAGTTTTTTTCTAGGCATATGCATCGACGAGAAGGAAAATGAACTTCATCAAAAAGTTTAAAGGTAGTGGTGGGAATTGGCTTAAAGGTACGACATCTTTGAATCCACATGGGATGAAAAGCAGGAAGGGCGGGTGAATGGTTTGGGTGGGCCAGAGCGGGGCTTGGGAGCGGTCCGGACTCCCGCCAATCTCCCCCACGTTTGTCTCCGATTTGCATGAGAAAATGTGTCGCGGACCGCGTCGTAGACCGATACACGCCCGCGTTGGAGGCTTCCGTGGCCCGGATGGCGGTGGAAGGTGTAAGGGTCGGCGTTGGAGATGTCTTGAGAGCATCTACAGTTGTGATGGACAAATCTGGCCCCTCAAATGCCCGTGGATGCGCCCGGACGTGTCCGCGGACACTGACCGATCACGCCTCAAATGATGCAATCCACATCCGAACACCTCAATTATCATATCTCAAATCCATACAAACTCATGCAACTACGTCGATGCATTCCACACATCGTCCGACTATTCCATCACTACTACCATGCCATCGGACTATCAAAATTTGGCATGTTTGGCTATGGTGGAGATCATCCACGACTGCCCTTTGCCCTTCCCGGTGCCCTTGCCATCCTTATCGCACGAGTACCGATCGAAGACGCAGTAGAGATCAAGCCGGATCTGCTCGTCGGCGGAGCTATCCTCGCCGTTGTTGTCCTCCTCCTCCTTCGGTGGCAGTCTTGCCATGGCACGGACCGCCCGTTTCTGCTCGCGAGGCCGCGCGTGTGGCTCCGCTGCCGTTTCTTCACAATGCGGGTGCAGACGGCTTCATTCTATGCGCCCGCCCGCGCTGCCGCATTAGCCGCCTCCGCCGTCGCCATTTCCGTCATGGTACGGGCCTCGGTAGCCCTTATCCTCTCCTTCCCATGGCAGAATTGCCCGTCCCGGTGGGGCTCATAGTCCGCCCGAGCGCTGATGGGGAATGGAAGATTGTCCGACTACCGGGACCGCGACGATCCAGCCTCAGAGGACCCAAGCGCCCGTTGAGCCGACGCTATAGATTCGCGCCAGACAGATCCGTTCGTCGGCCAGGCGTTGTCCTCCCGAGAGCGGCGGAGTGCAATGGGGACCGCCATTGCCTCCTCCAACCCGCACGAGATGACACCACAGTCGACGAATCCGGACTGGTCGGAGTCAGATCCACTGCCCGCCATGTCAGAGACGGTCGGAAAATCGCCGGAGGTGAGCTCGGGTGGCGGAGGGAGTGGATGGGATATGAGTGTGAAGTGGCTAGGATTTGGTCCGACAGACGGATGGGGCGAATATATGTGGGGTCGGGCGGGTCGAAGTGGGTCGGGGCCAACGTGGCGGACGCGCCTGGGCGCCTGCATATCCGCCCATTTTTGGGCTGGATATGAGGGGTGTCAGTCAGTCAATCCGAACATTTGACGTCTGTTTGAGGCATCATCTAGATCGAAAATTCGTGCTCGGTCAGTGATCAGGCGGGCCGCCCGGCCGTTTGTGAAGGGTTTGGGAGCCAGGGTGTAGATGGTCTAAGTAACCAATCAACCTTTAGCCAGCTGCCGGTTCCTACCCGATCGGAACGCCGTCCATCCCACCGAAGTGCACACATCTGATGATAAAAATGCGATCACCATCGACACGGCCATCTCTCTCTATCCGAGCGTTGGCTTGGGTCCCTTCAAGATCTATGGCGATCCAGTATGATTCAAAGAATGTCCATCGGTACTCGGCTGTGAAACGCGTGAGCCTTGAAGAACACGGGCGCTGCCTCTCTCTCTCTCTCTCCGTGGCCGTGAGCGCGCACGTGGATGGCATGGGTACAGTGACCTCTGGTTGCTTCAACGCCACTGGCAGTGCCTGGTGGTCCGCTCCGTGGCCGCTTTGGACATATGGCGGGCCTGCGTGCGGTGCCCCGGTCCCTTGCATGGCTTCCCCTTTCGGTACGGGGCCAGGAATCTCTCTGCTCGACTGCTCGCTCATGGGTGGGCAGGGTACGCAAGTGGCATGGGGCCTGGTCCTCTTCTGCATGAAATGAAACGGTCTCCGTCCCCGCCTCCGAGCTATGGTGACCCCCTCAAAAAAAAAAAAAACTATTGTGTGGAGTCTGTACGGTGGGTCCATCTTCTGATAAAATTGTTTGCCCGTCACAAAAACGTGGAAAAACTATTGGCCCATGCAGGTCTCGAACCTGCGACCTTCGCGTTATTAGCACGACGCTCTAACCAGCTGAGCTAATAGGCCACTTGACAACATTCTTCGACAAAAGATAGATATCCAATCCGACAGGACTAGTTGCCACCATTGTACGCCCGAAATAGATCCAATCCGACAGGACTAGTTGCCACCATTGTACGCCCGAAATAGCACGGCCTCGGTAGCGCATGCGCGATGGAAGATCATGGTGCTTGAGGCTTTGATTAAAAATGGAGTGATTCGGCTCCGAAACAGTGAAGGACAATGTACAAGTTGTCACCAACTTAGTTGGTTACATGGAACAATCATAGAGACCCTCAGGACCATGCTGAACTGACAGCTGACAGCATATCTGAAACGACTTAGCACACCCAACATTACTGATCAGCACCTCGGAATTGGTTTGGTTTCATCTCTACTTTTCAGGACTTGCACTGGCCAGGAACTCCAAGACGCACCTCTTCAGCTCCTGGAACTCTGCTCCAGACAGGGACGCTTCAACCAAAAACCTGCATAGTGTTGCCTCAGATGCTTCGTCGTAGTCCTTCCTCCTCTTCAGAACCAGATGGCCGCTGAGCTCCCAGACCGCTGGGTTGATTCTCATGTCGAGGAATTCCTGGCTCGCCTTCCCGGAAGCCTGCTTCTCAGCGTAGCACTGGTTCGTCGATCAAACAGAGGGAGATAAATGTTAAGCCGACAATCCAGTTCTAGTTCACAAATAAAGCCGAGGTTGCATTTGCAGTACTGTACCTGTAGTAGAAGGAATAATCTCTTGCCAGATTCAGAGATAAGGACATTGAAAGGTCTGTTATTCTCTTGCAAGAAGACACATGCATCCGAGACGACCTGTGACAGATCCTCCAGGCTCGACCCGCCTTCAAATACAAAGCCGCTTACTGGGTACTGCACCAGCTGAGAAATGCTGACACCGTTCCCTACGACTGCGAGTTTCTCTGTCGGCGCCTTTTCGACTGGATATTGCACTTTCAGATAGTATGCCTGGCAAGCAATATGTGTGAGAGGGGAGCACAAGCCAGAGATAATCGGTGAAGTTTGAGTATGACTAACTTGGAAATGGAGGTGATTGATTGTTGCAAAGGCACCCAGACTGTTATAGCCAACTCTGAAGAATGCATTCCTTGCCTCCCTTGCGACATACATGGCCAGTAAGAAGCTCTCTCGATCAACTCTTTGCGGTAAGCATTCCAGGACTCGAGGGATCAAAAGCGCATGACAGTACCCGATTGGGCTCACCTGTGAGACAGAATACAGAAACGATAAATCAGTTTACAGTCTAGCCGAGGTAGAAGTAATATCAGAGATGGAGACACACTGACGTTGATCAAAATGCTGCTAGGAGAAGCTGAAACAGTGGGAGGAGCTCCGTCAAAATACTGGGCAGAATCATTCTCAGTTTCTTGGAACCTGAAGATCACCTCCTCCGGTTTAACTTTAGTGAAATTGAACTTGTCACTATGAAATGGTTGGAGGACCTGGTTCATTCCAAATTCAGTGGGCCGCTTCTTCTGGTCACGACCTTCTATCAATGTCGCAACAAAATTGTGTTCTCCAGGTAGCACCTGTCAACGTGACACTAGGAAATTCAACTAGAGAAAAAACCCAGAGAATTCTCAGTATAGTTAGTCAGAGAAGAATGTGAACCTTGGCCTCACAGGTAGTGATGTCGTGGTGAAACAATCCCCTCGCCTTGCGATCATCCCACTGCAACAACCATTCGCCATTTCCCAATACATTCAGTTTCATTTCTGTTATAGAAGTAGCTATCAACAACATACATAAGTGCAAACAGTACCAACCTCTTTAAAAAGCTTGTGGAGAAATGGGGTTAAATTTGGCTCAACCTCCACCATACGAAAGCAGTTAGTTGGATCAAAACCGTTGCTGCACATGCCTGCTTTTGTTTCAACTGGCAGCGGTGTCAGACCACACAAAAACATCAGATACTTATTCATCTATAAGACGATGCTAATAAATCCCACTGCTAACTGTTTCCACTTCCATTGCATTCAGTAGAGTTAATTCTAATTCAAGAAAACTGAACAATTTGATCTGAAACGATACTGTACTGGTACTAGTTAACAGTGGAGCAAGAACGTATGTACCAGTAGCTAATTTCATACATCAAGTGGTACAGCTCTAAGCCTATAACGCAAGACAGCAGTCTAGATTAGTCCATTCGCATCAGCACTGCATTTGAGTTCAGCTCAAACGGGAGCTTCAGAGGCAACCCATATACCAAATCAAATATGCAGAACATTTCTAAGTTTGAGAAGTGTATCCATTCCAGAGCATGGCTAATGGGGCGATCCACCGTCAGCGACAAGTCGCCAATTAGGCCACACCCACACCCACAGTATATACACGGTATATAGTTGACTGGAAGCACAAAAGAAGTCATAAACTTCAGAGAAAGCGAGCTCGGAATACCTCGGAAACGCGAGTTGTGCGGGAAGCTGTTCCAGCGAGCTCGCGACGCCGCGGGAGCAGCCGGCGTTGGCGCGAGCGAGAAAGGAAGGGGGGAGATGACGGGCATGTACAGAGACCTCCTCCTGTTGCCGGGAACGGACGCAGGCGCCGCAGCAATGGCGGCCCAAGAATTGGATCTCACTCAAAGCGAGCCTCTCCGAAGCTGAAGGTTCGGGGCACAGTCGAACGACGGGGAAATTCACGCGAATCCCACGTGGAGGTGGAGGGGAGCCGGATGCCCGGATCTTGCTCGAAACTTTGGGGAGAAAGTGGCAGGGCCGAGGGAGACGAAGGTACTGGCCGGATCGGGCCGGGCCGGGCCATATGGCCTCTTATTGGGCCTCCAGTCCAGAGAAAGCGGCCTCGCTGTTTGACTGTGCGTGGGCCTGTAGTTCCAGGGGGAAGAAGAAAAGGAAGTCGTACTTCCGTGGACGCTTGCCTAAAAAAACCTTCCGTGGACATGGTCCACACAGGTCTCGGGCAGTTCGTCGACGCAGACAAGTGGGTCCCACGCTGGTCGTCGCACGTCCCCATGGTGTGCGGGCCGGCAGTGGGGCGCTCCCCGTCGCCCGAGAACGGGGAGCAGAGCAGAGACCGGAGGCGCAAAACAAAAGGAGGAGGAGGCGGCCGAAAACACTGAGCAAAAAGAAAAAACCGAGCGCGCAAAACCCTAAACCCTAGCCCCCCTCCCTCCCCAAATCCTCCCCTCGCGGCTGCAGGGGACGGAGACCGAGCGCACCGACGCCGCCAGCCATGGCGACCCTCCTGAGGCGCGCGTCGCTGCGGCGGGCCATCGCCTCCGCCGCCTCGGCCGCCACCGCCTCCTGCCCCGAGGTCGAAACTCTCCCTGCTCCCGCCCTCTCCGCCGTGCGCTCTAATAAGCGTGTGCTGCTTTCAATTTTGGATGGGTTGGGGGCGCGTAGCCAGAGCGGACGAGCCAAATGCTTCCCCTGCAGTGATCGGATGCCAGAGCCCTGCTCTGGTCTCGGAGTTTGATCGGCTGCGTTCCTTTTTTGGGCCCCGATTTCTCCTGTTTTAATCTCGATTTCCCACCGTGAGAGCCTGTAAACCCGCGTCAATTTAGTGTATTTCACCAGATGGCGCCGTTTTAATCACTATTCTGTTACTGATTTGTTTTAAGGTATCCTATCATCAACCCCTGTTCTGCACCTGCCGTTTGAAAATGCAGTTTGCCATAATTTGGTGTCTGCTTTATTTAGATTCATTACCTATGATGGAGTGCTGAAAATACATCAACTGTTTTTCTGAGACTCGATTAGCCCCACGCAATCTTCATCATTGCAAGTTGTAGCCGTCTAGTTGGCCTGAAGAGTTTGTTTGCAGCGCCTTTCTGGTATGCTTGTATCCATTAGGGATTAAATAAAATCAATGGAAGAAATGTATCACACGTGATAGGCTTCAACAGAATTACTGAAGGAAACATGACAGCGCAGTAGAGTTCACCAAGTGTCTCTCCCTAATGGGCTATAAAAGGATGCTGATTTATGTGGGACAATTTCATAAAAATCAATGGTTTAAGAACACTGGAACACTGACATGTTGTTGCTAATGCTTTGATATTTCTGCAGAGCTATAGGCAGGTGATCTGTGGGTCTACCTTTCATTGCCGAGATTTCGCATCTAAAGGTTGTAGACATCATTTCTTCGTATGTTTATGCAAATATTTTGCCATGTATTCTAACCATTGCAATACGTGGATCGATTTATAACTGCTTAATTTTGTTGTTCAAACTGATATTTGAACCTACATATAATTTTAGGAAATTCAGTTACATGATTACTTGTTTGTCTTCCAATATGCTTCATTGCTACCACCTAATGAATCATTTCTTAGTACTTCTTACTGTTACCTGCACTGGCTGTATTGCACTGCATGATTTGCTCCAACTATGTTCCACTCGTACTACATACTGAATCATTTACTGATTCGTCTCTTATGGTATGCTTAGCCAAAAAGAAGTCAAAGTCAAGTGGCACCGACTCCGGTGAGGAGAATATGTCAAAGAAAGACTTGGCTTTACATCAGGCCATTGATCAAATAACAACTTCGTTCGGGAAAGGAGCAATAATGTGGCTTGGCCGCTCTGAAGGTCATAGAGAAGTACCTGTTGTGTCTACCGGATCTTTCTCTTTGGATCTGGCACTGGGAATTGGTGGGCTTCCAAAGGTACACATTCCCATACAGTTACATATGTTCTTCAGAGCGGAAGCTCTTTGATGCTGATCATGTTGCAATTTGTAATCTGCTTGGTGCCACAAAATTGTTCTTTTACATTTGACTTTTGTCACACTAGTCCCGTTCAGGGTGTTACCTTTTAGCAACCGTTTATGGTTTTCTTGCAATGATGTATTTTGTTTTGTAAAATTGGCATTACATTATTCTTTGCAGGGACGTGTTATAGAGGTGTACGGCCCAGAGGCTTCAGGAAAGACAACTCTTGCTCTTCACGTTATTGCAGAAGCACAAAAGCTTAGCGGCGGTGGTAAGCCCAAAACTTTGAAACTGACTTCCTTTTGATGTTCTGTTTTCCTTTTCTTGTGATTGGCTAATTACTAGTACTAGAGAAAAGTGGCACCCTTCTGTGTTTCCCTTCAGTCTATGGAAGTAAGTGTGGACTTTGTAGCATGTCCGTATAGGACTGAGCACGTGGTGATTCAGAAATATTATTTATTCAACTGCTGTTGATGTAGCATGCATTAATCAAGGTTCTGCTAACCTGCAACTGCTTAATAACGTGAACCTTAAGATGTATTGTTAATTCTGTTTTGTACACATGTTGCTTCTCAAACCTCCCTATTAAACCCCAAACTATTCGAACAATTGGCTAAAAGTTCTCACGCTGAGTTTCTTTTCATGTCAATTCCCAAATTATTTGTGCTGTACATTAGTAATCCAGTGTATTTAATTTTGGACCTTTCTGTTTGCATCTGATATGATACATGCTCTTTTATGCTTAAAGCATAGAATGTGGCAAAAATTTAATTTATGCATAAGAGTACGTAATATGAAGATAAGTCAACTATGAGTCCATGAATGGGAGCTCTTCCATAATCCTGATTTACTTTGTTTCAGTATGACCCACAATTTTTTACTTGGCACAGTTAAACGTGTTGAAGGAATTAAATCTTGGTTTAAGTGTACTCAAGTTTATAGGCATAGTCCTGTGGCTATCGAAATTCAGCTTAACTATTTTTTATTTTTTTGGTTTGCCTTGTCTCTAGGTTATTGTGCATTTGTAGATGCAGAGCATGCTTTGGATCCAACTCTGGCAGAGTCAATTGGTGTCGACACTGGTAACTTGCTTCTCTCTCAGCCAGACTCTGCTGAGCAAGCACTCAGTCTTGTAGACACGCTGATTCGAAGTGGCTCTGTTGATGTTGTTGTTGTTGACAGTGTAAGACCTTGACCGCTGCCCCTCCCATCTGATTTTCTATTTCATAGCAGAATTAGTTTCTACTTAATCATGACTGCAATACTGCTCAAATTAGTGCATTGTCAAGTTAATACTTAAGCATGCTACTCAATCTTAATAACCAAAATTCTTCCTTCATTTCAGAGTTATTTACACTATTCATCTTATTCTATTGTGCAGGTAGCAGCTCTTGTCCCCAAGACCGAGCTTGATGGAGAGATGGGTGATGCACATGTGGCTCTCCAAGCCAGACTGATGAGCCAAGCTCTTCGCAAACTGAGCCATTCTCTTTCACTATCCCAGACAGTTTTGCTATTTATTAATCAGGTACTAATTATACGGCCATTTCTTTGAGTTTTTTACTTCTTAGTTGGCATAGGATTCCTTCTATGGCTCAATAGTGAGTACACAACTCACATAATTTTGCAATTATTCATCTACTACTGGAATTTGGATTTATTTTATCGATGCAAGTCAATAAGTCTTGATAGCCATTTTAATTTTACTTGAGGGGTATAATTACCTGGAAACTTCCAGAATGATATTCCGTTGAAGCTAGGAAATGTTTTTCTTTGAAGATTAAGAAACATTAAAAGTATATATACAACTGGTTCTTCTTGATCCTCTGTTGGGCATGATTAATTGGAGATGGCCATCATTATTATGCACATTTATCCTGCATTTCTCCTGAAAATTCCCATGTTTGGCATTGCAATAACCTCTCCAGTCTTTTCGTCTTCACATATTTTGATTTTTTTAAATAATTTGTATCCTTAAACACGTTGCAGATCAGGTCTAAGGTACAGACGTTTGGGGGAGGATTTGGAGGGCCACAAGAGGTCACTTCCGGTGGAAATGCCCTTAAATTTTATGCCTCAGTTCGCCTGAACATCAGGCGAATTGGCATGGTAAAGAAAGGTGAAGAGGTAATGTACTAATTCATTATATCCTTACCATTAGCTGTTTTGGGAAATTGACTGATACTTTTAACATGTTGGTGTTGGTGTTCAAAACTGACTTCTTTTGAGGGTCATGCCTGCATGAGACATTTTTTTTAATTGTCTCTTTGTGCTGAATTTCTGTTAGACATGCGATACATGCAACTCTTAGGGCATCTCCAACAGTTGTAAGATAGGTGTTGGTAAATTTGCCACCTAGGACATAGTGATGATGTGGCATGTATTAAATGTGGAGAGAGAGCAAAGTTGTATGTAGATTAACCAACAACCTTTGCACAAGCTCCAAGGTGAAATAGAGAGCAATCACATTTATTTTCTACCATCTATTGGATAGCTTACATACAACCCATTGGAGTAGTTGTATGATAGCTTGTTGGTTGATGACATGGACATTTTACCAACAAGACTAACATACAACCTGTTGGAGATACTCTTAGAGGCTTGTCTTTTGCTATCAATGCAGTGAATTGAATATTAAGTTATGCCATCACTGGGTAAAATAAAATAACTGCCCTTGCAGATTAGGTTCCTCATATGGTATGTGAGATGAGCAGCTTGAACCATTATACACGCTGCTTATCTAACAATCTTGTGGAAATGATGACAATAAATTTTGTTCGCAGATTATAGGAAGTCAGGTTACTGTGAAGATTGTGAAAAACAAGCATGCCCCACCGTTCAGGACTGCACAGTTTGAGCTGGAATTTGGAAAAGGAATATGCCGCAGCTCAGAACTTTTCGATCTTGGGTTAAAGCACAAGCTTGTTAAGAAGACCGGGGGCGCTTACTATTCTTTCAACGAACAGCAGTTCCATGGCAAAGATGCTGTTAAAGCTTTCCTTACTAAAAACGAGAGTGTTGCGAAAGAACTGGAGATGGAGCTAAGGAGATTGATCCAAACTGAACCGCCTAGAAAGCCGGAGGCTGAGGACGATCTGCTGGACGATTCGCCTGAAGAGATTGTCAGACCTGAAACGTCATCGGAAGAGGATATGGCCGCTATGATCGGGGCTTAACCAGCGATGATAAGTGAGCTAGGAACGTTACTTGCGGCGCGGAGGATTGTATTTTGGACTTGGACCTTGAGTTCTTATTGTACTGGAAAATGAGGAAGGGGCAAAATTATGGTAGCTGCTTAGGGTAGACATTGGGGGTGGTTTTGGGAGGAGAGGGGAGGGATCAGGATTCAGTAGCATGTAATCATGTATATATGTTGCATGCCTTGACTATTTCCTCTTGTCCAAGTAAGGTCCAGCAACATTCTTGACTGAGCTGCTAACTTTGCCGCTGCTACAGGGAGGAAATTGACTCTCCTGCTCCATTTCGGCCTTTTCCTGAGAGCAGTTGCTTTGAGCGGCAGCACTGAGATGCAAATTGTTTTGGGTGTTGCACTCAGCAGCAGAGAGCCCAGAAACAAAGTTTGGTCTGGGCTTGTCATTGCTTCTTTATGCTTGTCATCTGCCATTTTTCCTGAAGATTTTTCATTCAGAGATCTCCAGGATATAGCAATCATTTTTTCCCTTCGTTATGAAAGAAGAACAAGAGTGGCGTGACAATGGCAGGGCTTTCTCCGGGAGTTATGGCCACGTGGGCGTGAAGGCATCCAATGATTTGTGCCAGTGCAAGCACTTTTCGTTCGCTGCGGTGTTAAAATGCTACAGCAGGTGTACTTCATGGGGGTCCTTTTTCTTCTTTTTATCCAAGTCCAAAAGAGATGGAAGCTACTACTCATCCTTGCTTCCAGTCGATCGTCTGTGTCTTTCGGCCATTGGCTAGCCATTTCCTTTAGCAAGTCAAACGGCCCCAATGAATGTTCCATGAGTATGGTTGGTTAAGGTTAGTAGAAGACAATAACAAGTGCTTTCCGTTGAGCCCCCATGTGCACCATTGAAGTACGCTCCACTCCCGTACCAGCTCCTCTAACTGTTGGTTAATGCCCACTAAATATCTCTCTCTCGTGGTAGGAGCGGCTCCCTCTTCCTGAATGAATGCCAGCACTAATTGACACGCCCAATGATTTGTAGATCATGTAGTAACAGCCCTTCTCTTCAAGGAAAACCGACATGATTTCGCCGAAGAAGGGTCTACGCAACCGATCATAATAATTTGCTGTTTGGTGACCCCGATCTATTCACCTGCTCCTTGTATGCGGGATCGAATCAGATCGTCTTTGGCCGTGCGTCCGTGAGGAGTCCTGAAGAACAGCCCACGAGCTTTCAGGTCTGAAAATTCAGATTGATCGCCACGGCCCGGGCTGGCGGGTCTCTCGTGCCTCGCGCTCTGCAACCAGACCACGTCGCCGATGCGGCGCCCGTACCGCCCGATCAATGGCGGCGTGGCTCTCCACCGCGCCCCGTGCCGCTGGCTCCGTCCCCACATGTGACGGACGGATCCGAGGATATGATCGATGCGGTGCACCCGGTCACCTGGAGGCCTGAGCCACCACGACGCCCCTCTCGGCCGGCCGCCGTCCATTAATAAACCGGCCGATGCCGTACGTGCAGAGCCCGGGGGACATGGCCATATGCGCCCTCACATGCTAATGTGCGCTGCGATCAGCGCAGGCTGATGCTGTGCTCTTGGGGTTTTGCCTGTCTTGATTCGAAAAAAGAAGTCCTGGCCAATGCGGAGCCTGGAGGCGCCGCTGGATGCTGGCATGGTATTCTGTCCGGCTGGTCAATTTCGTTTCGTTGGGTTTGGGAGCTGGTAGTGTGTTAAGGGGTTGTGTACGGCCGGGGAACAGGCGCCAAACCTGCACTGTTGGCGCGGCTGCACATTCCTGGCCTGGATAATAGCTGTGGTGATGGTGGTGCCAACCAAACTTGTGCTTGGCACATTCTTTGTCCTGCTGCTGATGTAGGCGGGGACGTGGTGGCCATGGTCGCTGCGGAGGGCCATGCCTGGCCGTTTTCTAGCACGGAAGGAACGTCATGTGGAGCGATGCCCAAGCTTCACTTCATAGCTCATACTACTCGTACGTACCCTACGTCCCTGCCTGCCACCGTGCATCCTGGCCATTTAGTAGAATTTCACGGCGAGAAACAACGCTGCCACGGGAGAGTCTGTTACTGCTGTTGGGTCGCCTGGCGACCGAGAGAGGGACGCCTGCCTGCCGAGCTTCCCCCTCGATCTTACCGACGGCGTGGGGACTGAAACATCACACAGCAACGGGCATGGCAGGCAGCGAGAGCGATCTGCGAGGCGTGCTACGGCCCGGAGCCGGTGGAAAAGGACGGAATTGCTATCGCCCCGACCGATCCGTCCAGCTGGTTAATTGCTGCCACGCCACGCGAGGCAGACACGGAGACTGAGCACCGTGCCATGTGGCCTTAGTCTCGTCCACCGCATCGTGCCATGTGGCAAGGAATCTCTCTCTCTCTCTCCACGTCGACGTCGACGTCGACGTCGCCGTACTTGGTGAAACACGCTGCCGCACACAGACAGGGGGATTCGTGTTTCACCAGTGGTACCAGACCAGCGTGCTCTGCTTGCTTCCATTTCCAAAAAAAAAAGCGTGCTCTGCTTGCTTGGTTTTCAAATTAGCACGGAGGACCAGTCGATGCATGGGTTAACTTAAGCCTGCCTGCTGCTAACATTCGATGCGGTGGAGACGAAGATGTCATCATCGATCTCGCGTCTCTCCTGATCCATCAACGTCCACGTACGTGCCCCACTGTCCCGTCACCCTGCTAGTTTCCACGCGTGACGTGGACGGCTTAAGCCGGAAATAGGCCAGCACGGCCCAAGTTGACCACGGGCTAGGCTTCTCTAGCAGCGACTGGTTGTACATACGAGCTTGCACTCTCCTCACTGCAAACTGTGTGTACCACTCGATTAGTGGTAGAGTTAAGGTCTATTTGCTTGCCAGCCACCCCCTCGATCGGGCTAAAGGGTTACAGTTTTTGCAATAATGCTACACCCCACGCTGATTTTTTTAATGGGGGCGGGCCCCTTCCTCGCCCTCTCTCCAATCCCAGCTCACCATGTCGTTGTTTACGTCAATTTACGTATGTGTTTCACGTAGATGTAGCATTACTCTAGTTTTTATCTGTTTCGTCGTCTACGTAATCTGGGCCTGCATCGCACGAAACTCAAAGCAAGTCAAAGCCTAGCTCTGGATGAACGGAGAATAGTCATTTTCAGTGAGCCAAACCCGAGCGACCGCTAGGAGGGGGTACGTGGTTGAGACGCCACGTTATTTCTTGAAGCGACGCCATAAATCCTCTTACGCCTTTCTCACCGTTCACTATCCCCTTTCTTCATCCAGCGGTAGCAACAAGCATCATACGAGTCAAGATCTGGACAGCGACCACCGACGGCATAAACTGTTGGGGAATGCAGTAATTTCAAAAAATTTCCTACTCACAGGGAAGATCCATCTAGGTGATGCATAGCAACAAGAGGGAAAGAGTTTGTCCACGTACCCTTGTAGACCGTAAGCGGAAGCGTTATAACAACGCGGTTGATGTAGTCGTACGTCTTCACGATCCGGCCGATCCTAGCAACGAAGATACGACACCTCCGTGATCTGCACACGTTCAGCTCGGTAACGTCCCACGAACTCTAGATCCATCTGAGGTCGAGGAAGAGTTGCGTCAGCACGACGGCGTGATGACGGTGATGATGAAGTTACCGGCGCAGGGCTTCGCCTAAGCACTACAACGATATGACCAAGGTGGAAATCTGTGAAGGGGGGCACCGCACACGGCTAAGACAACTATCAACTTGTGTGTCTATGGGGTGCCCCCCTTCCTTGTATATAAAGGAGGGGAGGGCCGGCCCTCTCTATGGCGCGCCCCAAGGGGGATTCCTACTCCTAGTAGGAGTAGGTTTCCCCCCTTCCCTAGTTGGAGTAGGAGAACAAGGAAGGGAAAGAGGGAGAGAAGGAAAGAAGGGGGCGCCACCCCCTTCCTAGTCCAATTCGGACCTGCCCATGGGGGGGGGGGGGGAGGAGCCACCCCTTGAGGCCCTACTCTCCTTTGCCGTATGGCCCATTAAGGCCCATTACTTCCTCGGCGAATTCCCGTAACTCTCCGGTACTCCAAAAAATACCCAAATCACTCGGAACCTTTCCGATATCCGAATATAGCCTTCCAATATATCGATCTTTACGTCTCGATCATTTCGAGACTGCTCGTCATGTCCGTGATCTCATCCGTGACTCGGAAAAACCTTCGGTACATCAAATCACATAACACATAATACAAATCGTCATCGAACGTTAAGCGTGCGGACCCTACAGGTTCGAGAACTATGTAGACATGACCGAGACACATCTCTGGACAATAACCAATAGCGGAACCTGGATGCTCATATTGGCTCCTACATATTCTATGAAGATCTTTATCGGTCAAACCGCATAACAACATACGTCGTTTCCTTTGTCATCGGTATGTTACTTGCCCAAGATTCGATCGTCGGTATCATCATACCTAGTTCAATCTCGTTACCGGCAAGTCTCTTTACTCGTTCCGTAATGCATCATCTCGCAACTAACTCATTAGTCACATTGCTTGCAAGGCTTATAGTGATGTGCATTACCGAGCGGGCCCAGAGATACCTCTCCGACAATCGGGGTGACAAATCCTAATCTTGATCTATGCCAACTCAACAAACACCATCGGAGACACCTGTAGAGCATCTTTATAATCACCCAGTTACATTGTGACGTTTGATAGCACACAAGGTGTTCCTTCGGTATTCGGGATTTGCATAATCTCATAGTTATAGGAACATGTATAATTCATGAAGAAAGCAATAGCAATAAACTAAACGACCATGGTGCTAAGCTAACGGATGGGTCTAGTCCATCACATCATTCTCTAATGACGTGATCCCGTTCATCAAATGACAACACATGTCTATGGCTAGGAAACTTAACCATCTTTTATTAACGAGCTAGTCAAGTACAGGCATACTAGGGACACTCTGTTTGTCTATGTATTCACACATGTACTAAGTTTCCGGTTAATACAATTCTAGCATGAATAATAAACATTTATCATGATGAGGAAATATAAATAATAACTTTATTATTGCCTCGGACATATTTCCTTCAGTCTCCCACTTGCACTAGAGTCAATAATCTAGTTCACATCGTCATGTGATTTCACACCAATAGTTCACATCTTTATGTGATTAGTTCACATCTTCATGTGACTAATACCCAAAGGGTTTACTAGAGTCAATGATCTAGTTCACAACGCTATGTGATTAACACCCAAAGAGTGATCATGTTTTGCTTGTGAGAGAAGTTTAGTCAACGAGTCTGGAACATTCAGATCTGTATGTATTTTGCAAATTTCTATGTCTACAATACTCTGCACGGAGCTACTCTAGCTAACCGCTCCCACTTTTAATATGTATCTAGATCGAGACTTAGAGTCATCTAGATCGGTGTCAAAAGCTTGCATCGACGTAACTCTTACGACGAACTCTTTTATCATCTCCATAACCGAGAAATATTTCCTTAGTCCTCTAAGGATAATTTTGCCCGATGTCCAGTGATCTACTCCTAGATCACTATTGTACTCCCTTGCCAAAAACTCTTGGTGAGGTACACAATAGGTCTGGTACACAGCATAGCATACTTTATAGAATGATGTAGGGTAGAGACCCTAATCGCCTGATCTTTCACGAAAGGAGCGGATCCCGAGGAAAACTCGAAGAACACGAGGATGAACGGAAGGAAAACACAAGAGGAGATCACTAAACCGACACGAATAAGTCACATATGGGCTAGATCCTCGAGTACATAGAACGATACACGAATCCACGGACAACTAGGGACGATACACGGTAACCGGTTCTTCTCCGTGAGGAGGTCTTGAATCCACAAGGGGATCTTCCCTTAGAAAGGGGTCTTGAATCCAAGGTGGATCTTCTCCGAAGAGGGGCCGCGGTCTCTCACGTGGAGTAGATCCGATATGGATGAGCAATGCTCTATCTCTCAAATGAGCTAAACCAATGCTGACCCTAGCTAGGATGAATGGGGGGTCTATTTATAGTCTAAGTCCAAATGGGGGCGAAGTGAAGGGGTACATGGCCCTCGGGCCCGAACACTGTGCGCAGACAGGTACCAGACGTCCGCTGGGGACCGGTCGTCCGGTGTCTCAGGAGCTGCCGGTCGTCCAGTGTCCTCTGGTCGTCCGCTGGTTCCGCTCTATGATGGGGGTGCCGGACGTCCGTAGGCTCCGGACTTCCGCTGACTTCGGCTCGGGTGCGGTCGCGCCGGTCGTCCGGTCGGGGCCGGACGTCCGCTCAGTGGCCTCGGGTGCAGGGGCACCGGTCGTCCGGTCTGGACGGGACGTCCGCTAGCTGGGACTCGGCTGATGCTTCAGGCGCCGGACGTCCGGTGGCTGGGACTTTTCCTGCAGCCCTTCTTCTTCTCCGTCTTCTCGTCCATCTTCCTCTTCTTCTTGTCCTTTCTCCTTAGCTTCCCCATTGTACCTAAGTATGCACAAGGTATCCATATGAGGTAGTAGCCATGCTTCATGTGCATCGAAGTGGAATTGTGAGAGGAGAGATGTCACCTCGGTTTCAAGGGCTCTTGCAGGTGATCGAGTCATGGGTCCGGTAGGCACTTGATGAGACGATGGTAGGTCCAGGGGGATGACCTTGGGATGCTCCGCATCATCTCCCCTCCCTTGGGGAAGATCCGTCCTCAGATCAAAATCTTCATCACCATGGAAGGGAGAGAGATCTTTGACGTTGAAGATGTCGCTCACGTTGTACTTGTCGCGCGGGAGGTCGATCTTTTAAGCATTGTCGTTGTAGCGTGCAAGCACCTTGAAGGGTCCATCCGCTCATGGTCGAAGCTTGGATTTGCGTTCTTGTGGGAAGCGGTCCTTGCGAAGGTGTAGCCACACTCGATCACCAATGTTGAAGACCATGGGTTGCTTGTTGAAGTTGAGCTTGGTCGCAAGGCGTTGAACTTGGCGCTCGATGGTGTTTCTTGTATCTTCATGCATCTTCTTGAGATGTGTCACACGCGCACTTGCGTCCAAACTGATGCGCTCTTGGAGAGGTAGAGGAAGAATGTCCAATGGTGACAATGGGTTGAATCCGTAAACGACCTCGAAAGGCGACTTGCCGGTTGTTGAGTGTCTTGCTCGGTTGTAGGCAAACTCGGCGATAGGTAGGCACTCCTCCCACTCCTTGATGTTCTTCTTGATGAGTACTCGAAGTAGAGCGGAGAGTGTGCGGTTTGTCACCTCCGTTTGGCCACCGGTTTGAGGATGGTACACCGTGGAGAAGAGTAGCTTGATTCCGAGCTTGGCGATAGGGTCTTCCAAAAGTAGCTAAGGAACTTGACGTCGCGGTTCGAGACAATTGTCTTTGGCACATCATGGAGACGCAATATTTCCCTACAAAATAGATTAGCAACATGTGAAGCATCATCTATCTTGTGACAAGGAATAAAATGTGCCATTTTTGAGAAACAGTCCACAACTACAAATATGGAATCTTTCCCATTGCGAGTTCTAGGCAAACCAAGGACAAAGTCCATGCTAATGTCTTCCCAAGGTTGGTATGGAATCGGAAGAGGCATATAGAGGCCATGAGATTGAGCTTTGGACTTAGCTTTGCGGCATGTCGGACATCGGTTGGTGAAACGATTGATGTCCCGAAACATCTTTGGCCAAAAGTAGCTCTTCGAGAGCGTGGCGAACGTCTTATCGCGTCCAAAGTGTCCCATTAATCCTCCTCCATGCGATTCCTGCAAAAGCAATAAACGAAGGGACGACTTGGGGATGCAAAGTTTGTTAGCTCTCATAAGGTAGCCGTCTTTGATGTAATAGCGCTCCCACGATGTACGGACAAACACTTGGCATAAGGAGTGGCAAAAGTTTCATCATGCGCATACAATTCTTTGATATGCTCGAAGCCAATGACATCTAACTCAAGTTGCGTGACTAGCATGCATATGCGGGAAAGAGCATCCGCGACGATGTTCTCTTTACCCTTGATGTACTTGATGACATGGGGAAAAGACTCAATGAATTCACTCCATTTAGCATGATGCTTGTTCAACTTAGTTTGACCCTTGAGATACTTGAGGATCTCATGATCGGTATGAATGATAAACTCATGGGGACGAAGGTAATGTTCCCATTCATGTAAAACGCGGACTAAAGCATATAGCTCTTTGTCATAGATGGGATAGTTGAGTTGCGCTCCGGAAAGTTTCTCACTAAAGTAAGCTATGGGGCGCTTCTCTTGCGTTAACACACCTCCTATGCCATTACCGCTAGCATCGCACTATGTCCATGGAGCGTATGAATTTCCTTAAATGTAGATAGACCAAAAAAGGGAATAAAGGGATAGGAATAGGAATTATAGTACCATTGGAAGAAGAGGCACCAGTGGGAACATCTCTACTGACGAACCATTTCAATAGTACGGGTGCTGCCGTGCCACGGGGCACGACCATGGAAGTAATGAAAAAGAAGAAGTTCTGTAGTTGGACCATCTGCTCTATCCGTTCGATCTGAGCTTCTCCAGGGAAGATGAGATGAATCTCAAAAGGCTTGTCGAAATGGGGTAAAGCAAGCACGGGAGCATGAGTAAGTAAATTCTTAAGCTCATTGAATGCGGTATCTTGGGATGGTCCCCAAATAAACGGCGCGTTCTTCTTGCTCAAAGCATGCAAAGGCGAAGCAATGGTGCTAAAATCCTTCACAAAGCGACGATAGAAACCCGCAAGACCAAGAAAACTACGCACTTGATGCAAGTTGGTTGGTTGCGCCCAAGTCTTAATAGCATTGATCTTGGACTCATCTACATGAACACCCTTAGAAGAGACCACAAAACCCAAGAAAACGAGCTTATCAACACCAAAAAGGCATTTCTCCATATTAGCATAGATACGCTCTTTCCTAAGAGTTTGCAAAACGGTGCAGACATGGGTGACATGCTCTTGGATAGATTTGCTAAACACAAGAATGTCATCGAAGTAAACCACAACAAATATACCAATGTAAGGGCGAAAGACATGATTCATAAGGCGCATAAAAGTGCCCGGTGCTTCCGAGAGACCCATAGGCATGACTAACCACTCATACAAACCAAACTTGGTTTTGAATGCGGTTTTCCATTCATCACCCTCTTGTACGCGGATTTGATAGTAACCACTCTTAAGATCAATTTTGGAAAATATAGTGGCACCACTAAGCTCATCTAGCATATCATCTAGTCGTGGAATGGGATACCTATAAAGAACGGTGGTAGCATTGATAGGTCTACAATCGGAGCACATGCGAAAACTACCATCACGTTTTGGCACAAGAATGACCGGTACGGCACAAGGGCTCAAACTTTCACGCACATGTCCATGGTCTATGAGATGCTTTACTTGCCTTTGAATTTCTTTGGTTTCTTCGGGGTTGACGCGGTAGGGAGCTTTGTTCGGAAGCGGTGCTCCGGGGATGAGGTCGATGCAGTGCTCAATGCCTCGTAGTGGAGGTAGTCCCGGAGGTAGCTCATCGGGGAAAACATCTTGAAATTCCTGCAAAAGAGAAGACACCACTAGAGGAAGAGTGTGAGAAGTGTTAGTTTGTGGTGCATTGTCCTTGCACACGAGGACGTAGTGTAGGACACTAGATGGGTTCTCACACACTTCTCTCATCTCACGTTTGGTGGCAAATAGAACGAGGTTCTTGTTTTCGCTCATCGTGGAGGCACTCAATTTGGGCTTGTGGCACTCACTCTCTTTTTGGTGGCTCACTCTCTCACCATTCTCTCCACGATGGGTGGCTTGCTTATCGGCGATCACTTGGATTGGAGACATAGGTCGTAACACAAACTCCTTTCCTTGCATCTTGAAGCTGTAGTGGTTGGTACGCCCATTGTGGATGACTCCTCTATCGAATTGCCATGGCCGTCCAAGGAGAAGATGGTAAACGGTCATTGGGATGACGTCACACTCCAAGTGTCTTCGTAGGCGCCGATTTTGAAGGAGACTTGTACTCGGTGCTCGACTTGGATAGTGCCGGAGGCACTAAGACATTGCACTTTGTATGGATGTGGATGCTTCGTCTTGGGCAATTGGAGCTTGGAGCAAAGTTCTTCACTTGCGAGATTGTGACAACTCCCTCCATCGACGATGACCTTGACGGATCGTCCATTGATGCCGGCCTTGGTGTGGAATATGTTGCATCTTTGGTTTTCTTCTTGGTGATGTTGGAGAGTCAAGACTTTGGAGACAACAAGTGCGGGACTTGAGTCTTCATCACAAAAGACTTGTTCTGCTTCGTTGTTCACTTGGCGGTGCATGACAACTTGCTCAAGGGCTTCCATTTCTCCTTCGCTCATGGAATCATTGTTGGGGAACGTAGTAATTTCAAAAAAATTCCTACGCACACGCAAGATCATGGTGATGCATAGCAACGAGAGGGGAGAGTGTTGTCTACGTACCCTCGTAGACCGGCAACGGAAGTGTTGACACAACGTAGAGGAAGTAGTCGTACGTCTTCCCGATCCGACCGATCCAAGCACCGAACGTACGACACCTCCGAGTTCTAGCACACGTTCAGCTCGATGACGATCCCCGGACTCCGATCCAGCAAAGTGTCGAGGAAGAGTTCCGTCAGCACGACGACGTGGTGACGATCTTGATGTTCAACTGTCGTAGGGCTTCGCCTAAGCACCACTACAATATTATCGAGGATTATGATGGAAGGGGGCACCGCACACGGCTAAGAAAACGATCACGTGGATCAACTTGTGTGTCTAGGGGTGCCCCTGCCCCCGTATATAAAGGAGCAAGGGGGGAGGCCGGCCGGCCCTATAGGCGCGCCAAGGAGGAGTCCTCCTCCTAGTAGGAGTAGGACTCCTCCTACTAGGAGGGGGAAGGAAGTGGGGAGGGAGAAGGAAAGGGGGGCGCCCCCCCTCTCCTAGTCCAATTCGGACCAGGGGGAGGAGGCGCACGGCCCACCCTGGCTGCCCTTCTCTCTCTCCACTAAGGCCCATATAGCCCATTACTTCTCCCGGGGGGTTCCGGTAACCCTCCGGTTCTCCGGTTTTCTCCGAAATCACCCGGAACACTTCCGGTGTCCGAATATAGCCGTCCAATATATCAATCTTTATGTCTCGACCATTTCGAGACTCCTAGTCATGTCCATGATCACATCCGGGACTCCGAACTAACTTCGGTACATCAAAACTCATAAACTCATAATATAACTGTCATCGAAACCTTAAGCGTGCGGACCCTACGGGTTCGAGAACAATGTAGACATGACCGAGACATGTCTCCGGTCAATAACCAATAGCGGAACCTGGATGCTCATATTGGCTCCCACATATTCTACGAAGATCTTTATCGGTCAGACCGCATAACAACATACGTTGTTCCCTTTGTCATCAGTATGTTACTTGCCCGAGATTCGATCGTCGGTATCTCAATACCTAGTTCAATCTCGTTACCGGCAAGTCTCTTTACTCATTTCGTAATACATCATCTCGCAACTAACTCATTAGTTGCAATGCTTGCAAGGCTTATGTGATGTGCATTACCGAGAGGGCCCAGAGATACCTCTCCGACAATCGGAGTGACAAATCCTAATCTCGAAATACGCCAACCCAACATTTACCTTTGGAGACACCTGTAGAGCTCCTTTATAATCACCCAGTTACGTTGTGACGTTTGGTAGCACACAAAGTGTTCCTCCGGCAAACGGGAGTTGCATAATCTCATAGTCATAGGAACATGTATAAGTCATGAAGAAAGCAATAGCAACATACTAAACGATCGGGTGCTAAGCTAATGGAATGGGTCAAGTCAATCACATCATTCTCCTAATAATGTGATCCCGTTAATCAAATGACAACACATGTCTATGGTTAGGAAACATAACCATCTTTGATTAACGAGCTAGTCAAGTAGAGGCATACTAGTGACGTTTAGTTTGTCTATGTATTCACACAAGTATTATGTTTCCGGATAATACAATTCTAGCATGAATAATAAACATTTATCATGATATGAGGAAATAAAATAATAACATTATTATTGCCTCTTGGGCATATTTCCTTCAATCATAAGTGCCATTGTCGTTGAAGATCATGGTGCGCTTGTTGGTGCACTCATAGGACTTGTGGCCTCGGCCTCCGCAAGTGAAACACTTGAGGGAACTCGTCTTGGCGGTCTCATCGGTAGGGGTTGATGATGATGAAGCTCTCGGCTTGAAGTTGCTTGTAGTAGGCGAAGCTTTCTTGGAAGTCGACTTGTCGATGTTGGAAGTAGACGGTCTTGTAGTCGGTGTTGGAGTCGTTGAAGCTTGGTTATTGGAGAAACCATAGGACTTGGATGAGAACTTGGCATACTTGAAGTCATCTTGCACTTGGCGTTCCGCTTTGGTAGCTTGGTGCACGAGCTCGATGTGATTGGAGTATGGTTGGAAGTCGGCGATCTTCTTGATAGGATGATTGAGTCCATTCAAGAAACGTGCCATAGTTTGCTCATCATCTTCCATCACATTGGCTCTTATCATTGCAATCTCCATCTCCTTGTAGTATTCTTCAACGCTCTTGGTACCTTGCTTGAGTTGTTGGAGTTTCTTAAAGAGGTCGCGGTTGTAGTAGGTAGGCACGAAGCGTGCTCTCATGACATCCTTCATTTGTGCCCAAGTAGTGATGGGTGGATCACCTCTTGCCTCTCGGCGTTCAATGACTTGTTCCCACCAAATGAGGACATAGTCTTGGAACTCAAGGGATACCATCGCGATCTTCTTCTCTTCTTCATAATTGTGCAAACGGAAGATCTTGTCAACTTTCAATGCCCATGAAAGGTATTCTTCGGGATCATTGCTTCCGTTGAACTTGGGGCATGGTCAACTTGAGCTTGCCGTAGCGTTGCTCTTCATTGTGTTAGGGTCGGGGATGATGACGCCCATGTTGTAGATGATTGTCCAACTCGTGGTGCTCTTGACGCGGAGGGTTGTCAATCTCGTGTTGCTCTTGTCGCAGAGGATTCCCATTGTCGTCATGCTCTTGATGAACTTGATTGTCTTGGCGAGCTTGTGGAGGAACGCGTTGAGCTCGAGGGGGGACTAGACGATGCATGCGAGCTTGAAATCGTCGTTCATGAAGTTCTTCGCGAAGTGCTTCCTCTTCTTCACGGGCTTGTTGGCCTCGGTCGGCAACGGCTCGACTCGCATCACGTAGAGCTTGTTGCGCCTCAAGTGCTTGAGTGTCACGGAGTTGTTGTTCTTGACATTGAGCCTCGGCATTTTGTGCATTTTGGTGTAGACGCACGCGTTCTTCCTCTTCATGTGGCGTTGTTGTTGTCATTCTCGAGCTAGCACAAAGGCTTCTTCGGCTTGACGTCGTCGGCGCTCTTGAGAGTCGGTGTCCCGAAGCGGATTGAGGTTTGCTTGACGGTCGGTGCACACGACTCGACGAAGAGTGTTTGATGTCGGTGTACTTGAGTCGGAATGGCGACTTGAACGGCTCCTTCTTGAAGTGGAAGAAGAGCGATTGAGAAACAAAGCGCGAATCTCGTCCATCCTTGCGTCATTCTCTTGCTTGTGATCGTCGAGCTTGTGGTCGAAGTAGTCCCTTGTACGTTGCTCGATAAGTCGCAAGTCGGCGGTGAGGTTGTTGATGTGTTCACTCATAGCTTGTTGCTCTTGATGCAAAGCACGTTGTGCACCAAAGAGGTGACTCTTGGTGATGAAGGAGTTCATGTCGTCGTCTTGCTCCATGAAGAGCGGGTTGGTAGAAGTACTTGGCCTGTCCATCATTCCAAGACAAGTGTGAGTGGTAGAAAGAGAAGAACGAATACCAAATGTACCTTGACCAAAGTTGAAAGTGAATCAATGATCACTCCAATGTAGGACAAGGAAATAGCCCAATTGGTAGGAATTCTTGCCGGTTTCTCACACCTACACAAGTAAAAGCTTATGGTGGAGCTTGGTTAGGATGGTGGCACAATTTTTAATGTGAATGTAAGCAAGATTCAATAATGTTGGAGAAGATTCGCAAGATGCAATGTAACAAGTAGACCAAGCATATACGGTACACGGAAACACACACGCAAAAAGATAAGTGGGGTTGTGCAACCAAGGATGAGCCAAAATGTGGTATCCACAAAAATGCTCTTGTTGCACAACACTAGAGAGACGCTAGCACGATTGCACGATAGGCGGATACAAGAACTTGTGCACAACCTACTTAGCAAAAATGCAACGACTTCTATCCCAAATATGTTTTATGCAAGGTGTTGCTATGATATGATCCAGGATGAGCGAGTATGACAATCTTAATGTTGTATGATGCTATGGTTCTTGCTTAAAAGCTCTTTGCTTATATTTCCTCTTTGCTTAAAAGCTTGGTTGGCTCGTTGATGTTTGAGCTCTTTTCTCATGCAATGCATGACGAACCAAGGTAGCAAGTGAGTATGCGATGACAACTTTGTGACACAAGAGATGATACCAATATAGGCAACAATGATGTATGCATGTATGCTATGGGAAGTATGATCACTAAAGTGCACAAGTCTCGTTGCCGACAATACTCAATGGCTAGTCTCGATGGGTTAGCAACGCAAAGGAGTAAGGCGATGATGGCTATCAATGTAATGGCAAGAGTGATATGTCCAATACCAAGATGAGGTTACCGGTCGTGCTTCCGGTATGGTGTCAAAATGGAGGCACGAATGCAAGTCGTAGTCGAGGTGGTCGTTGTTGATGACGTGTCCGTGGTGAAGATGAGCGGCGGTGATGTTGATGTTGAACCGTACCTAGATAGCCGAAACACAAAAGGATATGGTACCGCAACTCAAATTCTCAAAACCAAAGGTGACCAAAATCGTCGGAGTAGGTAGCGGTTAAATGGTGGTGTGGGTTGGGATATTGGAACGGTTTGCGGAATTTGGAGGTGGTGTAGCGGATGTCTGGAAGTGGACGGATGTCTGGTCGCCGATCGTCCGGTAATGGTCGGATGTCCGGTGCTTCCTGGGTCGCCAGTCATCCGGTGGTCGGGGTCAACGCGAAATTTCAGATCCGGGAGGTGATTTTGGGGATTTTGGGCGGGATTTCGAGGTGGAAATGGTGGGGGAAGGCGAGATCCACTTGCAACACAACAAATTCACGGATCAAAACCAACAAAACATCATCAAAACTCACAAAACACAAGATTATTTTTGGCTATTTCTGTGGGGATTTTCGGATTAGGACGAAAAACAACAAAATCAAGCTAGAAAAACAAAGAGGGGGCTCCGAAATCGTGATCAACCTTGCTCTGATACCAAGATGATGTAGGGTAGAGACCCTAATCGCCCGATCTTTCATGAAAGGAGCGGATCCCGGGGAAAACACGAAGAACACGAGGATGAATGGAAGGAAAGCACAAGAGGAAATTACTAAACCAACACGAATAAGTCACACATGGGCTAGATCCTCGAGTACATAGAATGATACACGAATCCACGGACAATTAGGGACGATACACGGTAACCGGTTCTTCTCCGTGAGGAGGTTTTGAATCCACAAGGGGATCTTCCATTAGAAAGGGGTCTTGAATCCAAGGTGGATCTTCTCCGAAGAGGGGCCGCGGTCTCTCATGTGGAGTAGATGCGATATGGATGAGCAATGCTCTATCTCTCAAATGAGCTAAACCAATGCTGACCCTAGCTAGGATGAATGGGGGGGGTCTATTTATAGTCTAAGTCCAAATGGGGGAGAAGTGAAGGGGTACATGGCCCTCGGGCCCGAACACTGTGCGCAAACAGGTACCGGACGTCCGCTGGGGACCGGTCGTCCGGTGTCTCAGGAGCTGCTGGACTTCCGGTGTCCTTCGGTCGTCCGCTGGTTCCGCTCTATGATGGGGGTGCCGGACGTCCGGAGGCTCGGGACTTCCGCTGACTTTGGCTCGGGTGCGGTCGCGCCGGTCGTCCGGTCGGGGCCGGACGTCCGCTCATTGGCCTCGGGTGCAGGGGCACCGGTCGTCCGGTCTGGACTGGACGTCCGCTGGCTGGGACTCGGCTGATGCTTCAGGCGTCAGACGTCTGGTCCCGGCCGGTCGTCCGCTGGCTGGGACTTTTCCTGCAGCCCTTCTTCTTCTCCGTCTTCTCGTCCATCTTCATCTTCTTCTTGTCCTTGCTCCTTAGCTTCCCCATTGTACCTGAGTATGCACAAGGTATCCATATGAGGTAGTAGCCATGCTTCATGTGCATCGAAGTGGAATTGTGAGAGGAGATATGTCACCTTGGTTTCCAGGGCTCTTGCACGTGATCGAGTCATGGGTCCGGTAGGCACTTGATGAGACGATGGTAGGTCCATGGGATGACCTTGGGATGCTCCGCATCATAGAACCTGTGACCGAGGCATAGGGAATGACTTTTCATTCTCTTTCTATTTTCTGCCGTGGTCGGGTTTTTGAGTCTTTACTCAACTTCACACCTTGCAACACAGGCAAGAACTCCTTCTTTGACTATTCCATTTTAAACTACTTCAAAATCTTGTCAAGGTATGTACTCATTGAAAAATATATCAAGCATATTGATCTATCTCTACAGATCTTCATGCTCAATATGCAAGTAGCTTCACCGAGGTCTTTCTGTGAAAAAATCCTTTCAAACACTCCTTTATGCTTTCAGGAAAATTCTACATCATTTCCGATCAACAATATGTCATTTACATATACTTATCAGAAATGTTCTAGTGCTTCCACTCACTTTCTTATAAATACAGGCTTCACCGCAAGTCTATATAAAACCGTATGCTTTGATCACTTTATCAAAGCATATATTCCAACTCCGAGATGCTTGCACCAGTCCATAGATGGATCGCTGGAGCTTGCACACTTTGTTAGCACCTTTAGGATTGACAAAACCTTCTTATTGCATCATATACAACTCTTCTTTAAGAAATCCATTAAGGAATGCAGTTTTGATATCCATTTGCCAGATTTCATAAAATATGGCAATTGCTAACATGATTTGGACAGACTTAAGCATCACTACGAGTAAGAAAATCTCATTGTAGTCAACATATTGAACTCGTCGAAACCTTCTGCGACAATTCGAGCTTTGTATACAATAATGCTACTATCAACGTCTGTTTTCCTCTTGAAGATCCATTTATTCTCAATGGCTTGGCGATCATTGGGCAAGTCAACCAAAGTCCACACTTTGTTCTCATACATGGAGCACATCTCAGATTTCATGGCCTCAAGCCATTTTGGGAATCTGGGCTCATCATCGCTTCCTCATAGTTCGTAGGTTCGTCATGGTCTAGTAACATGACTTCCAGAAAGGATTACCGTACCACTCTGGTGCGGACTATACTCTGGTTGACCTACGAGGTTCAGTAGTAACTTTATCTGAAGTTTCATGATCATCATCATTAGCTTCCTCACTAACTGGCGTAGGAATCACTAGAACTGATTTCAGTGATGAACTACTTTCCAATAAGGGAGAAGGTACAATTACCTCGTCAAGTTCTACATCCCCCCCACTCACTTCTTTCGAGAGAAACTTCTACTCTAGAAAGGATCCATTCTTAGCAACAAATATCTTGCTTCATATCTGTGATAGAGGGTGTACCCAACAGTTTCCTTTGGGTATGCTATGAAGACGCATTTTTTCGATTTGGGTTCGAGCTTATCAGGTTGAAACTTTTTCACATAAGCATCATAGCCCCAAACTTTAAGAAATGACAACTTAGGTTTCTTGCTAAACCACAGTTCATATGGTGTCGTCTCAACGGATTTAGATGGTGCCCTATTTAACGTGAATGCAGCTGTCTCTAATGCATAACCTTAAAATGATGGTGATAAATCGGTAAGAGACATCATAGATTGCACCATATCTAATAAAGTACGGTTATGACGTTCAGACACACCATTACGCTGTAGTGTTCCAGGTGGCGTGAGTTGCAAAACTATTCCACATCATTTCAAATGAAGACCAAACTCGTAACTCAAATATTCTCCTCCACGATCAGATCGTAGAAGCTTTATTTTCTTGTTACGATGATTTTCCACTTCACTCTGAAATTTCTTGAACTTTTCAAATGTTTCAGACTTATGTTTCATCAAGTAGATATACCCATATCTGCTCGAATCATGTGTGAAGGTCAGAAAATAACGATACCCGCCGCGAGCATCAACACTCATCGAAGCGCATACATCAGTACGTATTATTTCCAACAAGTCCGTTGCTCGCTCCATTGTTCCAGAGAACGGAGTCTTAGTCATCTTGCCCATGAGGCATGGTTCGCAGGCATCAAGTGATTCACAATCAAGTGATTCCAAAAGCCCATCAGCACGGAGTTTCTTCATACGCTTTACACCAATATGACCTAAACGACAGTGCCACATATAAGTTTCACTATCATTATTAACTTTGCATCTTTTGGCTTCAATATTATGAATATGTGTATCACTACTATCGAGATTCAATAAACCATTTATATTGAGTGTATGACCATAGAAGGTTTTATTCATGCAAATAGAAGAACAATTATTCTTTGACTTAAATGAATAACCGTATTGCAATAAACATGATCCAATCATATTTATGCTGAACGCAAACACCAAATAACATTTATTTTAGGTTCAACTGTAATCCCGAAGGTAAAAGGAGTGTGCGATGGTGATCTTATCAACCTTGGAATCACTTCCAACACACATAGTCACCTTGCCCTCAACTAGTTTCTGTTCATTTTGTAACTCCTGTTTCAAGTTACTAATCATAGCAACTCAACCAGTATCATATACCCAGGGGCTATTATGAACACTAGTAAAGTACACATCATTAATCTGTATATCAAATATACCTTTGTTCACTTTGCCATCCTTCTTATCCGCCAAGTATTAGGGGTAGTTCCGCTTCCAGTGACCATTCCCTTTGAAGTAGAAGCACTCAGTTTCAGGCTTAGGTCTAGCTTTGGGTTTCTTCACGGGAGTGGAAACTTGCTTGCCATTCTTTGAAGTTCCCTTTCTTTTCGTTTGCCCCTTTTTTTCTTGAAACTAGTGGTCTTGTTAACCATCAACATTTGATGCTCTTTCTTGAATTCTACCTTCGTCAATTTCAGCATCACGAAGAGCTTGGGAATCGTTTTCATCATCCCTTGCATATTATAGTTCATCACGAAGTTCCAGTAACTTGGTGATAGTGATTAGAGAAATCTGTCAATCACTATCTTAACTAGAAGATTAACTCCCACTTGACTCAAGCGATTGTAGTGCTCAGACATTCTGAGCACATGCTCATTGGTTGAGCTATTCTCCTCCATCTTGTAGGCAAAGTACTTGTCAGAGGTCCCATACCTCTCGACTCGGGCATGAGTCTGAAAGACCAATTTTAGCTCTTGGAACATCTTTTATGCTCCGTGGCGTTCAAAACATTTTTGAAGTCCTAGTTCTAAGACATAAAGCATGGCGCACTAAACTAACAAGTAGTCATCATACCGAGCTTGCCAAATGTTCATAACGTCTGCCTCTGCTCCTGCAATAGGTCCGTCACCTAGCGATGCATCAAGGACATAATTCTTCTGTGCAGCAATAAGGATAATCTCCAGATCACGGAGCTAGTTGTTGGGTTCTACGGCAGGGTGCGTTGACTGCAAATTAAAAATTTCCTATGCGCAGAACAACCAAGAACATGCTACGGGAGATGGATCACAGTTTGTTACCACTAGACGTGCAGTGGCGTGCAGCGAAAGAAGAGTTGGGGCAGCGCGTCCGCGTGGATCGTCTCCTCCTCATCCGACCTCCCTCGTACAGCCGGTAGTCGGTTTCCACGTAGAGGTTCGCCAGAGTGGCGCAAATGCACCGCCTCTAACGGTATCCGCGCATGCAGGAGGAACGTCGTGCGGTGGACTGCTGGGTCCGATCACACAACCGGCGGCGAGTGGAGGTGTCTATTCGCAACACATGCAAACCGTAGTGACAGCGCCGAAGCGATCAACCGCATGAGTGTGCCGCACCCCACTTTATATAGGCGTCCGTGATACGTCTCCGTCGTATCTACTTTTCCAAACACGTTTGCCCTTGTTTTGAACTCTAACTTGCATGATTTGAATGGAACTAACCCGGACTGACGCTGTTTTCAGCAGAATTGCTATGGTGTTATTTATGTGCAGAAACAGAAGTTCTCGGAATGACCTGAAACTTCACGGAACATCTATACGGAAATAATAAAAAATCCTTGCAAAAGATGAAGACCAGGGGGCCCACCACCTGTCCACGAGGGTGGGGGGCGCGCCCCCTACCTCGTGGGCCCCCTGGAGCTCCTCCGACCACAACTCCAACTCTATATATTTGCTTTTGGGGAGAAAAAAACCAGAGAGAAGAATTTATCGCGTTTTACGATACGGAGCCGCCGCCAAGCCCTAAAACCTCTCGGGAGGGCTGATCCGGAGTCCGTTCGGGGCTCCGGAGAGGGGAATCCGTCGCCATCGTCATCGTCAACCATCCTCCATCATCAATTTCATGATGCTCACCGCCGTGCGTGAGTAATTCCATCGTAGGCTTGCTGGATGTTGATGGGTTGGATGAGATCTATCATGTAATTGAGTTAGTTCTGTTAGGGTTTGATCCCTAGTATACACTATGTTCTGAGATTGATGTTGCTATGACTTTGCTATGCTTAATGCTTGTCACTAGGGCCCGAGTGTCATGATTTCAGATCTGAACCTATTATGTTTTATGATCCGTTAACCCCGAAGTGACAATAATCGGGATACTTACCGGTGATGATCGTAGTTTGAGGAGTTCATGTATTCACTATGTGTTAATGCTTTGGTCCGGTACTCTATTAAAAGGAGGCCTTAATATCCCTTAGTTTCCGTTAGGACCCCGCTGCCACGGGAGGGTAGGACAAAAGATGTCATGCAAGTTCTTTTCCATAAGCACGTATGACTATATTCGGAATACATGCCTACATTACATTGATGAGCTGGAGCTAGTTTTGTGTCACCCTGTGCTATGATTGTTACATGATGAACCGCATCCGGCATAATTCTCCATCACCGATCCATTGCCTATGAGCTTTCCATATATTGTTCTTCGCTTATTTACTTTTCCGTTGCTATTTTTACAATCACTGCAAAATACCAAAAACATTACTTTTGCTACCGTTACCGCTACTATCATAGTACTTTGCTACTAAATAATTTTTTGCAGATATTAAGTTTCCAGGTGTCGTTGAATTGACAACTCAACTGCTAATACTTGAGAATATTCTTTGGCTCCCCTTGTGTCGAATCAATAAATTTGGGTTGAATACTCTACCCTCGAAAACTGTTGCGACCCCTGTTGGAAATATGCCCTAGAGGCAATAATAAATTGATTATTATTATATTTCCTTGTTCATGATAATCGTTTATTATCCATGCTATAATTGTATTGATAGGAAACTCAGATACATGTGTGGATACATAGACAACACCATGTCCCTAGTAAGCCTCTAGTTGACTAGCTCGTTGATCAATAGATGGTTATAGTTTCCTGACCATGGACATTGGATGTTGTTGATAACGGGATCACATCATTAGGAGAATGATGTGATGGACAAGACCTAATCCTAAGCATAGCACTAGATCGTGTAGTTCGTATGCTAAAGCTTTTCTGATGTCAAGTATCATTTCCTTAGACCATGAGATTGTGCAACTCCCGGATACCGTAGGAATACTTTGGGTGTGCCAAACGTCACAACGTAACTGGGTGGCTATAAAGGTACATTACAGGTATCTCCAAAAGTGTCTGTTGGGTTGGCACGAATCGAGACTGGGATTTGTCACTCCGTGTAAGCGGAGAGGTATCTCTGGGCCCACTCGGTAGGACATCATCACAATGTGCACCATGTGATCAAGGAGTTGATCACGGGATGATGTGTTACAGAACGAGTAAAGAGACTTGCCGGTAACGAGATTGAACAAGGTATCGGGATACCGACGATCGAATCTCAGGCAAGTATCGTACCGATAGACAAAGGGAATTGTATACGGGATTGATTAAGTCCTTGACATCATGGTTCCTCCGATGAGATCATCGTGGAACATGTGGGAGCCAACATGGGTATCCAGATCCCGCTGTTGGTTATTGATCGGAGAACGTCTCGGTCATGTCTGCATGTCTCCCGAACCCGTAGGGTCTACACACTTAAGGTTTGATGATGCTAGGGTTATAAAGGAAGTTTGTATGTGGTTACCGAATGTTGTTCGGAGTCCCGGATGAGATCCCGGACGTCACGAGGAGTTCCGGAATGGCCCGGAGGTAAAGATTTATATATGGGAAGTCCTGTGTTGGTCACCGGAAAAGTTTCGGGGTTTATCGGTAACGTACCGGGACCACCGGGAGGGTCCCGGGGGTCCACCAAGTGGGGCCACCAACCCCGGAGGCTTGCATGGGCTAAGAGTGGTGAGGGACCAGCCCCTTAGTGGGCTGGTGCACCTCCCACAAGGGCCCATGGCGCCTAAGAGGTGGAAAGGAGGCAAACCCTAAGGGGATATGGGCCTTAGGGCCCATATTGGTGCGCCTCCCTCTCCCCTCCCCTCTTGGCCGCCACCCTTGTTCCCCATCTAGGGCTGCCGCCCCCTAGGGGTGGGAACACTAGAGGGGGCGCAGCCCCTCCCCTTCCCCTATATATATGAGGCCTAGGGGGCTGCCCACAACACGCGATTCGATCTCTCGTTGGTGCAGCCCTGCGTCTCTTCTTCCTCCTCTTCTGCGGTGCTTGGCGAAGCCCTGCAGGATTGCCACGCTCCTCCATCACCACCACGCCGTTGTGTTGCTGCTGGATGGAGTCTTCCTCAACCTCTCCCTCTCCCCTTGCTGGATCAAGGCGCGGGAGACGTCACCGGGCTGTACGTGTGTTGAACGCGGAGGTGCCGTCCGTTCGGCACTGGGATCATCGGTGATTTGGATCACGACGAGCACGACTCCATCAACCCCGTTCTCTTGAACGCTTCCTCTTAGCGATCTACAAGGGTATGTAGATGCACTCTCCTTCCCTTCGTTGCTAGTCTCTCCATAGATAGATCTTGGTGACACGTAGGAATTTTTTTGAATTTCTGCTACGTTCCCCAACAGTGGCATCATGAGCTAGGTCTATTGCGTAGATTCTATGCACGAGTAGAACACAAAGTAGTTGTGGGCGTTGATTTTGTTCAATATGCTTGCCGTTACTAGTCTTATCTTGATTCGGTGGCATCATGGGATGAAGCGGCCCGGACCAACCTTACACGTACTCTTACGTGAGACCGGTTCCACCGACAAACATGCACTAGTTGCATAAGGTGGCTGGCGGGTGTCTGTCTCTCCCACTTTAGTCGGATCGGATTCGATGAAAAGGGTCCTTATGAAGGGTAAATAGCAATTGGCATATCACGTTGTGGTCTTTGCGTAGGTAAGAACCGTTCTTGCTAGAAACCCATAGCAGCCACGTAAAACATGCAAACAACAATTAGAGGACGTATAACTTGTTTTTGCAGGGTATGCTATGTGATGTGATATGGCCAAAGGATGTGATGAATGATATATGTGATGTATGAGATGATCATGTTCTTGTAATAGGAATCACGACTTGCATGTCGATGAGTATGACAACCGGCAGGAGCCATAGGAGTTGTCTTTATTTATTTATGACCTGCGTGTCAACTTAAACGTCATGTAATTACTTTACTTTATTGCTAACCATTAGCTGCAGTAGTAGAAGTAATAGTTGGCGAGACAACTTCATGAAGACACGATGATGGAGATCATGGTGTCATGCCGGTGACGATGATGATCATGGAGCCCCGAAGATGGAGATCAAAAGGAGCAAAGTGATATTGGCCATATCATGTCACTATTTGATTGCATGTGATGTTTATCATGTTTATACATCTTATTTGCTTAGAACGACGGTAGTAAATAAGATGATCCCTCACAACAATTTCAAGAAGTGTTCTCCCCTAACTGTGCACCGTTGCTAAAGTTCGTCGTTTCGAAGCACCACGTGATGATCGGGTGTGATAGATCCTTACGTTCACATACAACGGGTGTAAGGCAGTTTTACACATGCAAAAACACTTAGGGTTAACTTAACGAGCCTAGCATGTACAGACATGGCCTCGGAACACAGAAGACCGAAAGGTCGAGCATGAGTCGTATAGAAGATACGATCAACATGAAGATGTTCACCGATGTTGACTAGTCCGTCTCACGTGATGATCGGACACGGCCTAGTTGACTCGGATCATGTAATCACTTAGATGACTAGAGGGATGTCTATCTGAGTGGGAGTTCATAAGATGAACTTAATTATCCTGAACATAGTCAAAAGGATTTTGCAAATTATGTCGTAGCTCGCGCTTCAGTTCTACTGTTTAGATATGTTCCTAGAGAAAATTTAGTTGAAAGTTAATAGTAGCAATTATGCGGACTAGGTCCGTAAACCGAGGATTGTCCTTGTTGCTTCGTAGAAGGCTTATGTCCTTAATGCACCGCTCAGTGTGCTGAACCTCGAACGTGGTCTGTGGATGTTGCGAACATCTGACATACACGTTTTGATAACTACGTGATAGTTTAGTTAAACAGTTTAGAGTTGAGGCACCGAAGACGTTTTTGAAACGTCGCGAAACATATGAGATGTTTTGAGGGCTGTAATTGGGATTTCAGGCTCGTGCCCACGTCAAGAGGTATAAGACCTCCGACGATTTTCTTAGCCTACAAACAAAGGGAGAAAAGCTCAATTGTTGAGCTTGTGCTCAGATTGTCTGAGTACAACAATCATTTGAATCAAGTGGGAGTTAATCTTCCAGATAAGATAGTGATGTTTCTCCGAAGTCATTACCACCAAGCTGCTAGAGCTTCGTGATGAACTATAATATATCAGGGACATATATGATGATCCTTGAGATATTCGCGATGTTTGACACCGCGAAAGTAGAAATCAAGAAGGAGCATCAATTGTTGATGGTTGGTGAAACCACTAGTTTCAAGAAGGGCAAGGGCAAGAAGGGATACTTCATGAAAACGGCAATTCAGCTGCTGCTCTAGTGAAGAGACCCAAGGTTGAACCCAAACCCGAGACTAAGTGCTTCTGTAATAAGGGGAACAACCATTGGAGAAGAATTACCCTAGATACTTGGTAGATAAGAAGGCTTGTAAGGTCGATAGAAGTATATTGGATATACATTGTGTTGATGTGTACTTTACTAGTACTCCTAGTAGCACCAGGGTATTAGATACCGGTTCGGTTGCTAAGTGTTAGTAACTCGAAATAAAAGCTGCGGAATAAACGGAGACTAGCTAAAGGTGAGATAACGATATGCGTTGGAAATGTTTCCAATGTGGATATGATCAAATATCGTACGCTCCCTCTACCATCGAGATTGGTGTTTGCGTTGAGCATAGACATGATTGGATTATGTCTATCGCAATACGGTTATTCATTTAAGGAGAATAATGGTTACTCTGTTTATTTGAATAATACCTTCAATGGTCTTACACCTAAAATGAATTGGTTGTTGAATCTCGATTATAGTGATACACATGTTCATGCCAAAAGATAGTAATGATAGTACCACCTACTTGTGGCACTGCCACGTAAGTCATATCAGTATAAAACGCATGAAGAAGCTCCATGTTGATGGATCTTTGGGCTCACTCGTTTTGAAAAGTTTGAGACATGCGAACCATGTCTATTGGTGTATATGCATGAAGAAACTCCATGCAAATGGATCGTTTGGACTCACTTGGTTTTGAATCACTTGAGACATGCAAATCATACCACATGGGCAAGATGACTGAAAGCCTCGGTTTCAGTAAAATGGAATTAGAAAGCAACTTGCTGGAAGTAATACATTTTGATGTGTGCAGTCCAATGAGTGCTGAGGCGTGTAGTGGATATCGTTATGTTCTTACTTCACAGATAATTTGAGTAGATGTTGAGTATATTTACTTGATGAATCACGAGTCTGAATTATTGAAAGGTTCAAGTAATTTCAGGGTGAAGTTGAAAGATCGTCGTGACAAGAGGATAAAAGATCTATGATATGATCATAGAGATGAATATCTGAATTACGAGTTTGGCACAGAATTAAGACATTGTGGAAATTGTTTCACAACTAATATAGCCTGGAACACCATAGTGTGATGGTGTGTCCGAACATCATAACTGCACCCTATTGGATATGATGCATACCATGATGTCTCTTATCGAATTACCACAATAGTTTATGGGTTAGGCGTTAGAGACAACCACATTCACTTTAAAAGGGGGCACCACGTAATTCCGATGAGGTGACACCGTATGAACTATGGTTTAGAGAAACCTAAGCTGTCATTTCTTAAAAGTTTGGGGCTGCGACGCTTATATGAAAAAGTTTCAGGCAGATAAGCTCGAACCCAAAGCGGATAAATGCATCTTCATAGGACACCCAAAACAGTTGGGTATACCTCCTATCTCAGATCCGAAAGCAATAAGGGATTGTTTCTAGAATCGGGTCCTTTCTCGAGGAAAAGTTTCTCTCGAAAGAATTGAGTGGGAGGATGGTGGAGACTTGATGAGGTTATTGAACCGTCACTTCAACTGGTGTGTAGCAGGGCACAAAGAGTTGTTCATGTGGCACCTACACCAATTAAAGTGGAAGCTTATGATATTGATCATGAGATTTCGGATCAAGTCACTACCAAACCTCGTAGGATGACAAGGATGCGTACTACTTCAGAGTGGTACGTAGTCCTGTCTTGGAAGTCATGTTGCTAGACAACAATGAACCTACGAACTATGGAGAAGCGATGGTGGGCCCGGATTCCGATAAATGGCTCGAGGCCATATAATCCGGGAGAGGATCCATGTATGAAAACAAAGTGAAGACTTTGGAAGAACTACTTGATGGTCGTAAGGCTTTTAGGTACATATGGATTTTAAAAGGAAGACGAACATTGATGGTAAGTATCACCATTAAGAAAGCTCGACTTGTCGTTAAGATGTTTTCCGACAAGTTCAAGGAGTTGACTACGATGAGACTTTCTCACTCGTAGCGATGCTAAGAGTCTGTTGGAATTATATTAGCGATTACTGCATTATTTATGAAATCTTGCAGATAGGATGTCAAAACATTGTTTCCTCGACGATTTTCGTGAGGAAAGGTTGTATGTGACACAACCGGAAGGTTTTGTCAATCCTGAAAGATGCTAATAAGTATGCAAAGCTCCAGTAATCCTTCTAAGGACTGGAGTGAGCATCTCGGAGTTGGAATGTATGCTTTGATGAGATGATCAAAGATTTTGGTGTATACAAAGTTTATGAGAAACTTGTATTTCCAAAGAAGTGAGTGGGAGCACTATAGAATTTCTGATAAGTATATGTTGTTGACATATTGTTGATCAGAAGTGACGTAGAATTTCTGGAAAGCATATAGGATTATTTCGAAAGTGTTTTTCAATGGAAAGCCTGGATTAAGCTACTTGAACATTGAGCATCAAGATCTATAAGGATAGATCAAAACGCTTAATGGAACTTTCAAATGAGCACATACCTTGACATGATCTTGAAGGTGTTCAAGATGGATCAGTCAAAAAAGGAGTTCTTGCCTGAGTTTTAAGGTATGAAGTTAAGACTTAAAGCTCGACCACGGCAGAATAGAGAGAAAGGATGAAGGTCGTCCCCTATGCTTAAGACGTAGGCTTTTCTGTATGCTATGCTGTGTACCGCACCTGAAGTGTGCCTTGCCATGAGTCAGTCAAGGGGTACAAGAGTGATCCAAGAATGGATCACAGGACAGCGGTCAAAGTTATCCTTAGTAACTAGTGGACTAAGGAATTTTCTCGATTATGGAGGTGGTAAAAGAGTTCATCGTAAAGGGTTACGTCGATGCAAGCTTAACACCTATCCGGATAGCTCTGAGTAGAGATACCGGATACATATAATGGAGCTACAATTTAGAATAGCTCCAAGTAGAATAGTTATTTGGAATAGCTTCAAATAGAGCGTGGTAGCTGCATCTAGGAGATGACATAGAGATTTGTAAAGCACACACGGATCTGAAAGGTTCAGACCCGTTAACTAAAACCTCTCTCACAAGCATGACATGATCAAACCCAGAACTCTTTAGGGTGTTAGTCACATAAGGATGTGACCTTGAGTGTTAATCACATATCGATGTGAACTGGATTATTGACTCTAGTGCAAGTGGGAGACTGTTGGAAATATGCCCTAGAGGCAATAATAAATTGATTATTATTATATTTCCTTGTTCATGATAATCGTTTATTATCCATGCTATAATTGTATTGATAGGAAACTCAGATACATGTGTGGATACATAGACAACACCATGTCCCTAGTAAGCCTCTAGTTGACTAGCTCGTTGATCAATAGATGGTTACGGTTTCCTGACCATGGACATTGGATGTCGTTGATAACGGGATCACATCATTAGGAGAATGATGTGATGGACAAGACCCAATCCTAAGCATAGCACTAGATCGTGTAGTTCGTATGCTAAAGCTTTTCTAATGTCAAGTATCATTTCCTTAGACCATGAGATTGTGCAACTCCCGGATACCGTAGGAATACTTTGGGTGTGACAAACGTCACAACGTAACTGGGTGGCTATAAAGGTACATTACAGGTATGTCCAAAAGTGTCTGTTGGGTTGGCACGAATCGAGACTGGGATTTGTCACTCCGTGTAAGCGGAGAGGTATCTCTGGGCCCACTCGGTAGGACATCATCACAATGTGCACAATGTGATCAAGGAGTTGATCACGGGATGATGTGTTACAGAACGAGTAAAGAGACTTGCCGGTAACGAGATTGAACAAGGTATCGGGATACCGACGATCGAATCTCGGGCAAGTATCGTGCCGATAGACAAAGGGAATTGTATACGGGATTGATTAAGTCCTTGACATCGTGGTTCATCCGATGAGATCATCGTGGAACATGTGGGAGCCAACATGGGTATCCAGATCCCGCTGCTGGTTATTGACCGGAGAACGTCTCGGTCATGTCTGCATGTCTCCCGAACCCGTAGGGTCTACACACTTAAGGTTCGATGACGCTAGGGTTATAAAGGAAGTTTGTATGTGGTTACCGAATGTTGTTCGGAGTCCCGGATGAGATCCCGGACGTCACGAGGAGTTCCGGAATGGTCCGGAGGTAAAGATTTATATATGGGAAGTCCTGTTTTGGTCACCGGAAAAGTTTCGGGGTTTATCGGTAACGTACCAGGACCACCGGGAGGGTCCCGGGGGTCCACCAAGTGGGGCCACCAACCCCGGAGGCTTGCATGGGCTAAGAATGGTGAGGGACCAGCCCCTTAGTGGGCTGGTGCACCTCCCACAAGGGCCCATGGCGCCTAAGAGGTGGAAAGGAGGCAAACCCTAAGGGGATATGGGCCTTAGGGCCCATATTGGTGCGCCTCCCTCTCCCCTCCCCTCTTGGCCGCCACCCTTGTTCCCCATCTAGGGCTGCCGCCCCCCTAGGGGTGGGAACCCTAGAGGGGGCGCAGCCCCTCCCCTTCCCCTATATATATGAGGCCTAGGGGGCTGCCCACAACACGCGATTCGATCTCTCGTTGGTGCAGCCCTGCGTCTCTTCTTCCTCCTCTTCTGCGGTGCTTGGCGAAGCCCTGCAGGATTGCCATGCTCCTCCATCACCACCACGCTGCTGTGCTGCTGCTGGATGGAGTCTTCCTCAACCTCTCCCTCTCCCCTTGCTGGATCAAGGCATGGGAGACGTCACCGGGCTGTACGTGTGTTGAACGCGGAGGTGTCGTCCGTTCGGCACTGGGATCATTGGTGATTTGGATCACGACGAGCACGACTCCATCAAGCCCGTTCTCTTGAACGCTTCCGCTCAGCGATCTACAAGGGTATGTAGATGCACTCTCCTTCCCCTCGTTGCTAGTCTCTCCATAGATAGATCTTGGTGACACGTAGGAATTTTTTTGAATTTCTGCTACGTTCCCCAACAACCCCCTATACTTGTGGGTTATCAAGACTATTTTCTGGCGCTGTTGCCGGGGAGCATAGCTCTATCCTTTGAGTCACTTGGGATTTATATCTTCTTATCATTATGAAGAACTTGAAATATCCAAGAACCAAGATTTATCCTCAACTACGAGGGGAGGTAAGGAACTGCCATCTAGCTCTGCACTTGATTCACCTTCTGTTTTGAGTAAGCTTGTGACACCTAAACCTGCTTCTGCTATTCGTTCTGATATGTCGCATGTTATTGATGATGCCACTTCTGCTATGCATGATACTTATGAGGAAACTACTTCTATTCTTGATACTACTGTGCCACTTGGTGAATTTCTTGATGAACAGCTTGCTAGGGTTAGAGAGAATGAAAATATTGAATCCGATAATATTGATGAAAGTGATGATGAAGACTCACCTGTTATTCCTGAGGGTTATGTTTTTGAAAAAGAAGTTGCTTTAGCTATTTTAGCTTGCAAAGATAGATACGAACTCAAGAGGTTATTAGCTAAATGGAAGCAGCAATCTCTTAATGCTAGAATGAAACCTGACCCTGCTTTTACTACTTCACCTATCTCTGTTACTGATAAGGATTATGAATTCTCTATTGATCCTGATATAATTACTTTGGTTGAATCTGATCCTTTTCATGGCTATGAATCTGAAACTGTTGTGGCACATCTTACTAAATTAAATGATATAGCCACCCTGTTCACTAATGATGAGAGAACTCGCTACTTTTATATCCTTAAAATATTTTCTGTTCTCATTAAAGGGTGATGCTAAGATATGATTTAATTCTCTTGATCCTGGTTGTGTGCGTAGTCCCCAGGATATGATTTATTACTTCTCTGCTAAATATTTCCCTGCTCATAAGAAACAAGCTGCCTTAAGGGATATATATAATTTTGTGCAAATTGAAGAAGAGAGTCTCCCACAAGCTTGGGGGAGGCTTCTCAAGTTACTTAATGCTTTGCCTGATCATCCTCTTAAGAAAAATGAAATACTTGATATCTTTTATAATGGACTAACCGATGCCTCCAGAGATTACCTGGATAGTTGTGCTGGTTCTGTTTTCAGGGAATGAACACCGGAAGAAGCTGAAATTCTATTGAATAATATGTTGACAAATGAAAATAATTGGACACCTCCTAAGCCAACTCCTGAGCCTATTCCTAAACCAACTCCGAAGAAGAGGGGTGTTCTATTTCTTAGTCCTGAAGATATGCAAGGGGCAAAGAAATCTATGAAAGAAAAAGGTATTAAAGCTGAAGATGTTAAGAATTTACCTCCTATTGAAGAAATACACGGTCTTAATTTACTGCCTGTTGAAGAAACATATGACCTTAATCCATCTCCTATTGAAGAAACTCATGGTCCTGATAACCCGACACAGGTAGTAAAGGTAAATTCTCTCTATAGATATGATAAAGCTGAAATCCCATTTACTAAGTTTGCTAGCCAATGCTTAGATGAGTTTGATAAATTTATGGTTAAGTAAGAATATTTTAATGCTTATTTTGGTAGACAATTGAAATACAATTCAAATATGCTTGAACACTTGGGTGATTATATGGCTAATGTCAAAGGTGAACTTAAACTTATTAGTAAACATGCTTCTATGGTTACCACTCAAGTAGAACAAGTACTTAAAGCTCAAAATGATATGCTCAATGAATTGAATAGTAAGAATAATGATAATGTTGTTAGAGTTATGACTAGAAGTGGTAAAATGACTCAGGAACCTTTGTATCCTGAAGGCCATCGTAAAAGGATTGAGCAAGATTCTCAGAGAAATAATATAGATGCACCTAGTCCTTCTAAAAGGAAGAAAAAGAAAAATGATAGGACTTTGCATGCTTCTAGTGAACCTAGTGTTGAAACACGTGAGAATCCAAATGATATCTCTATTTTTGATGCTGAAACACAATCTGGTAATGAACCTGAAACTAGTGATAATGTTAATGATAATGTTCATGATGATGCTCAACCTAGTAATGATAATGATATAGAAATTGAACCTGTTGTTGATCTTGATAACCCACAATCAAAGAATCAACGTTCTGATAAGAAAGACTTTGTTGCTAGGAAACACGGTAAGGAAAAAGAGCCTTTGGTTCAGAAACCCATGCCTTTTCCTCCCAAACCATCCAAGAAAAAGGATGATGAGGATTTTGAGCGCTTTCCTTAAATGATTAGACCCATCTTTTTGCGTATGCGATTATCTGATATGCTCAAAATGAACCCTTATGCTAAGTATATGAAAGATATTGTTACAAATAAGAGAAAGATACCGGAAGCTGAAATTTCCACCATGCTTGCTAATTATACTTTTAAGGGTGGAATACCAAAGAAACTTGGAGATCCAGGAGTACCCACTATACCATGCTCCATTAAAAGAAACTATGTTAAAACTGCGTTATGTGACCTTGGAGACGGTGTTAGTGTTATGCCTCTCTCTTTATATCGTAGACTTGATTTGAATAAGTTGACACCTACTGAAATATCTTTGCAAATGACTGATAAATCAACTGCTATACCTGTCGGTATTTGTGAGGATGTGCCTGTTGTGGTTGCAAACATTACTATTTCAACGGACTTTGGTATTCTTGATATTCCCGAGGACGATAGTATGTATATTATTCTTGGAAGACCCTTTTTGAATACTGCAGGGGCTGTTATTGATTGCACTAAAGGCAATGTCACTTTTCATGTTAGTGGTCATGAGCATATAATACACTTTCCGAGGAAACAACCTCAAGTTCATAGTATCAACTCAATTGGAAAAATTCCATCGATTATATTTGGAGGTTTTGAATTTCCTCTTCCTACTGTCAAGAAGAAATGTGATATTCTTCTTATTGGGGATGTGCATATCCCCGTTGAGGTAACATAGTGTTATTCGAAATTTCTTTGGTTCCATGTTATTCGGAATGAGTTCGTTAACAAGACTTTATCAACCTTGTTAGTGGATTCCTTTTGATGAGCATGAGATGGATGAAACTAGAAGGCACAACCTGCTATACCCTCCTTTTACTTTCTGTTATTTATATTAAATAAAATAAAATAAGTATTTTTCTGTCTGTTATCTGATTTATCCGTGCAATATAAAAATACCCCAAAAATAAAAGTTCTCCAAATGCCCTGAAATTTAAATATGATTTTTTTGGAATATTTGAGAATATTTGGCACCGAGAACACAGCAGGAGGAGCTGGCACCTGGCCACGAGGGTCAGGGGTGCGCCTGTTGGGGAACGTAGTAATTTCAAAAAATTTCCTACGCACACGCAAGATCATGGTGATGCATAGCAATGAGGGGGAGAGTCTGATCTACGTACCCTTGTAGATCGCAACGGAAGCGTTGACACAACGTAGAGGAAGTAGTCGTACGTCTTCTTCCCGATCCGACCGATCCAAGCACCGTTACTCCGGCACCTCCGAGTTGTTAGCACACGTTCAGCTCGATGACGATCCCCGGGCTCCGATCCAGCAAAGCTTCGGGGAGGAGTTCCGTCAGCACGATGGCGTGGTGACGATCTTGATGTACTACCGACGTAGGGCTTCGCCTAAGGACTACAACGATATGATCGAGGTGGAATTTGGTGGCAGGGGGCACCGCACACGGCTAAGGAACGATCTCAATGATCAACTTGTGTGTCTAGAGGTGCCCCCTGCCCCCGTATATAAAGGTTGCCAGGGGGAGGGCTGGCCGGCCAAGGGAGGAGGGCGCAGGAGGAGTCCTACTCCTACCGGGAGTAGGACTCCCCCCCAATCCTATTCCTAATAGGACTCCTCGAGAGAGAGAGAGAGAGAGAGAGAGAGAGAGAGGGGGGGGGAAGGGGCCGGCCACCTCTCCTAGTCCTAATAGGACTAGGGGAGGGGGGAGGCGCGCAGCCCACCTTGGGCTGCCCCTTTCACCTTTCCACTAAGGCCCAATAAGGCCCATTTGGTTCCCGGGGGGTTCCGGTAACCTCCCGGTACTCCGGTAAAATTCCCGATTTCACCCGGAACACTTCCGATGTCCAAACATAGGCTTCCAATATATCAATCTTTATGTCTCGACCATTTCGAGACTCCTCGTCATGTCCGTGATCACATCCGGGACTCTGAACAACCTTCGGTACATCAAAATGCATAAACTCATAATAACTGTCATCGTAACGTTAAGCGTGCGGACCCTATGGTTCGAGAACAATGTAGACATGACCGAGACACGTCTCCGGTCAATAACCAATAGCGGGACCTGGATGCCCATATTGGCTCCTACATATTCTACGAAGATCTTTATCGGTCAGACCGCATAACAACATACGTTGTTCCCTTTGTCATCGGTATGTTACTTGCCCGAGATTCGATCGTCGGTATCCAATACCTAGTTCAATCTCATTACTGGCAAGTCTCTTTACTCGTTCCATAATACATCATCTCACAACTAACATCTTAGTTATAATGCTTGCAAGGCTTATGTGATGTGTATTACCGAGAGGGCCCAGAGATACCTCTCCGACAATCGGAGTGACAAACCCTAATCTCGAAATACGCCAACCCAACATCTACCATTGGAGACACCTGTAGTACTCCTTTATAATCACCCAGTTACGTTGTGACGTTTGGTAGTACCCAAAGTGTTCCTCCGGCAAACGGGAGTTGCATAATCTCATAGTCATAGGAACATGTATAAGTCATGAAGAAAGCAATAGCAACATACTAAACGATCGGGTGCTAAGCTAATGAAATGGGTCATGTCAATTAGATCATTCAACTAATGATGTGACCTCATTAATCAAATAACAACTCTTTGTTCATGGTTAGGAAACATAACCATCTTTGATTAACGAGCTAGTCAAGTAGAGGCATACTAGTGACACTCTGTTTGTCTATGTATTCACACATGTATTATGTTTCCGGTTAATACAATTCTAGCATGAATAATAAACATTTATCATGATATAAGGAAATAAATAATAACTTTATTATTGCCTCTAGGGCATATTTCCTTCAGTCTCCCACTTGCACTAGAGTCAATAATCTAGATTACACAGTAATGATTCTAACACCCATGGAGCCTTGGTGCTGATCATGTTTTGCTCGTGGAAGAGGCTTAGTCAACGGGTCTGCAACATTCAGATCCATATGTATCTTGCAAATCTCTATGTCTCCCACCTGGACTAGATCCCGGATGGAGTTGAAGCGTCTCTTGATGTGTTTGGTCCTTTTGTGAAATCTGGATTCCTTTGCTAAAGCAATTGCACCAGTATTGTCACAAAAGATTTTCATTGGACCCGATGCACTAGGTATGACACCTAGATCGGATATGAACTCCTTCATCCAGACACCTTCGTTCGGTGCTTCCGAAGCAGCTATGTACTCCGCTTCACATGTAGATCCCGCTACGACGCTTTGTTTAGAACTGCACCAACTGACAGCTCCACCGTTTAAAGTAAACACGTATTCGTTTTGCGATTTAGAATCGTCCGGATCAGTGTCAAAGCTTGCATCAACGTAACCTCTTACGGTGAGCTCTTTGTCACCTCCATATACGAGAAACATATCCTTAGTCCTTTTCAGGTATTTCAGGATGTTCTTGACCGCTGTCCAGTGATCCACTCCTGGATTACTTTGGTACCTCCCTGCTAAACTTATACCAAGGCACACATCAGGTCTGGTACACAGCATTGCGTACATGATAGAGCCTATGGCTGAAGCATAGGGAACATCTTTCATTTTCTCTCTATCTTCTGCAGTGGTCGGGCATTGAGTCTGACTCAACTTCACACCTTGTAACACAGGCAAGAACTCTTTCTTTGCTTGATCCATTATGAACTTCTTCAAAATTTTGTCAAGGTATGTGCTTTGTGAAAGTCCAATTAAGCGTCTTGATCTATCTCTATAGATCTTTATGCCTAATATGTAAGCAGCTTCCCCGAGGTCTTTCATCGAAAAACTTTTATTCAAGTATCCCTTTATGCTATCCAGAAATTCTATATCATTTCCAATCAGCAATATGTCATCCACATATAATATCAGAAATGCTACAGAGCTCCCACTCACTTTCTTGTAAATACAGGCTTCTCCAAAAGTCTGTATAAAGCCAAATGCTTTGATCACACTATCAAAGCGTTTATTCCAACTCCGAGATGCTTGCACCAGTCCATAAATGGATCGCTGGAGTTTGCACACTTTGTTAGCTCCCTTTGGATCGACAAAACCTTCCGGTTGCATCATATACAACTCTTCTTCCAGAAATCTATTCAGGAATGCAGTTTTGACAGCCATCTGCCAAATTTCATAATCATAAAATGCGGCAATTGCTAACATGATTCTGACAGACTTAAGCATCGCTACGGGTGAGAAGGTCTCATCGTAGTCAACCCCTTGAACTTGTCGAAAACCTTTTGCGACAAGTCGAGCTTTATAGACAGTAATATTACCGTCAGCGTCAGTCTTTTTCTTAAAGATCCATTTATTCTCAATTGCTTGCCGATCATCGGGCAAGTCAACCAAAGTCCATACTTTGTTCTCATACATGGATCCCATCTCAGATTTCATGGCTTCAAGCCACTTTGCGGAATCTGGGCTCACCATCGCTTCTTCATAGTTCATAGGTTCATCATGATCTAGTAGCATGACTTCCAGAATTGGATTACCGTACCACTCTGGTGCGGATCTCACTCTGGTTGATCTACGTGGTTCAGTAGTATCTTGTCCTGAAGTTTCATGATCATCATCATTAGCTTCCTCACTAATTGGTATAGGTGTCGCAGAAACAGTTTTCTGTGATGTACTATTTTCCAATAATGGAGCAGGTACAGTTACCTCGTCAAGTTCTACTTTCCTCCCACTCACTTCTTTCGAGAGAAACTCCTTCTCTAGAAATGATCCATTCTTAGCAACGAATGTCTTGCCTTCGGATCTGTGATAGAAGGTGTACCCAACAGTCTCCTTTGGGTATCCTATGAAGACACATTTCTCCGCTTTGAGTTCGAGCTTATCAGGTTGAAGCTTTTTCACATAAGCATCGCAGCCCCAAACTTTAAGCAACGACAACTTTGGTTTCTTGCCAAACCATAGTTCATAAGGCGTCGTCTCAACGGATTTTCATGGTGCCCTATTTAACGTGAATGCGGCCGTCTCTAAAGCATAACCCCAAAACGATAGCGGTAAATCAGTAAGAGACATCATAGATCGCACCATATCTAGTAAAGTACGATTACGACGTTCGGATACACCATTACGTTGTGGTGTTCCGGGTGGCGTGAGTTGCGAAACTATTCCACAATTTTTCAAATGTACACCAAACTCGTAACTCAAATATTCTCCTCCATGATCAGATCGTAGAAACTTTATTTTCTTGTTACGATGATTTTCAACTTCACTCTGAAATTCTTTGAACTTTTCAAATGTTTCAGACTTGTGTTTCATTAAGTAGATATACCCATATCTGCTTAAATCATCTGTGAAGGTGAGAAAATAACGATATCCGCCACGAGCCTCAATATTCATCGGACCACATACATCGGTATGTATGATTTCCAGTAAATCTGTTGCTCTCTCCATAGTACCGGAGAACGGTGTTTTAGTCATCTTGCCTATGAGGCACGGTTCGCAAGTACCAAGTGATTCATAATCAAGTGGTTCCAAAAGCCCATCAGTATGGAGTTTCTTCATGCGCTTTACACCGATATGACCTAAACGGCAGTGCCACAAATAAGTTGCACTATCATTATCAACTCTGCATCTTTTGGCTTCTACATTATGAATATGTGTATCACTACTATCGAGATTTAACAAGAATAGACCACTCTTCAAAGGTGCATGACCATAAAAGATATTACTCATATAAATAGAACAACCATTATTCTCTGATTTAAATGAATAACCGTCTCGCATTAAACAAGATCCAGATATAATGTTCATGCTCAACGCTGGCACCAAATAACAATTATTTAGGTCTAATATTAATCCCGAAGGTAGATGTAGAGGTAGCGTGCCGACCGCGATCACATCGACTTTGGAACCGTTTCCCACGCGCAACGTCACCTCGTCCTTTGCTAGTGTCCGCTTATTCCGTAGTCCCTGTTTCGAGTTGCAAATATTAGCAACAGAACCAGTATCAAATACCCAGGTGCTACTGCGAGCTCTAGTAAGGTACACATCAATAACATGTATATCACATATACCTTTGTTCACCTTGCCATCCTTCTTATCCGCCAAATACTTGGGGCAGTTCCGCTTCCAGTGACCAGTCTGCTTGCAGTAGAAGCACTCAGTTTCAGGCTTAGGTCCAGACTTGGGTTTCTTCTCCTGAGTAGCAACTTGCTTGCTGTTCTTCTTGAAGTTCCCCTTCTTCTTCCCTTTGCCCTTTTTTCTTGAAACTAGTGGTCTTGTTGACCATCAACACTTGATGCTCCTTCTAGATTTCTACCTCCGCAGCTTTCAGCATTGCGAAGAGCTCGGGAATAGTCTTGTTCATCCCTTGCATATTATAGTTCATCACGAAGCTCTTGTAGCTTGGTGGCAGTGATTGGAGAATTCTGTCAATGACGCAATCATCTGGAAGATTAACTCCCATCTGAATCAAGTGATTATTATACCCAGACATTTTGAGTATATGCTCACTGACAGAACTGTTCTCCTCCATCTTGCAGCTATAGAACTTATTGGAGACTTCATATCTCTCAATTCGGGCATTTGCTTGAAATATTAACTTCAACTCCTGGAACATCTCATATGCTCCATGACGTTCAAAACATCGTTGAAGTCCCGATTCTAAGCCGTAAAGCATGGCACACTAAACTATCGAGTAGTCATCAGCTTTGCTCTGCCAGACGTTCATAACATCTGGTGTTGCTCCACCAGCAGGCCTGGCACCCAGCGATGCTTCCAGGACGTAATTCTTCTGTGCAGCAATGAGGATAATCCTCAGGTTATGGACCCAGTCCGTGTAATTGCTACCATCATCTTTCAACTTTGCTTTCTCAAGGAACGCATTAAAATTCAACGGAACAACAGCACGAGCCATCTATCTACAATCAACATAAACAAGCAAGATACTATCAGGTACTAAGTTCATGATAAGTTTAAGTTCAGTTAATCAAATTACTTAAGAACTCCCACTTAGATAGACATCCCTCTAATCCTCTAAGTGATCACGTGATCCAAATCAACTAAACCATAACCGATCATCACGTGAGATGGAGTAGTTTTCAATGGTGAACATCGTTATGTTGATCATATCTACTATATGATTCACGCTCGACCTTTCGGTCTCTGTGTTCCGAGGCCATATCTGCATATGCTAGGCTCGTCAAGTTTAACCTGAGTATTCTGCGTGTGCAAAACTGGCTTGCACCCATTGTAGATGGACGTAGAGCTTATCACACCCGATCATCACGTGGTGTCTGGGCACGACAAACTTTGGCAACGGTGCATACTCAGGGAGAACACTTCTTGATAATTTAGTGAGAGATCATCTTATAATGCTACCGTCAATCAAAGCAAGATAAGATGCATAAAAGATAAACATCACATGCAATCAATATAAGTGATATGATATGGCCATCATCATCTTGTGCTTGTGATCTCCATCTCCGAAGCACCGTCATGATCACCATCGTCACCGGCGCGACACCTTGATCTCCATCGTAGCATCGTTGTCGTCTCGCCAAATTTTATGCTTCCAGGACTATCACTACCGCTTAGCAATAAAGTAAAGCATTACATCGCGATTGCATTGCATACAATAAAGCGACAACCATATGGCTCCTGCCAGATGCCGATAACTTGGTTACAAAACATGATCATCTCATACAATAAAATCAGCGTCATGCCTTGACCATATCACATCACAACATGCCCTGCAAAAACAAGTTAGACGTCCTCTACTTTGTTGTTGCAAGTTTTACGTGGCTGCTACGGGCTTAAGCAAGAACTCATCTCACCTACGCATCAAAACCACAACGATAGTTTGTCAAATAGACTCCGTTTTAACCTTCTCAAGGACCGGGTGTAGCCACACTCGGTTCAACTAAAGTTGGAGAGACAGTCGCCCGCAAGCCATCTATGTGCAAAGCACGTCGAGGGAACCGGTCTCGCGTAAGTGTACGCGTAAGGTTGGTCCGGGTCGTCTCGTCCAACAATACCGCCGAACCAAAGTATGACATGCTGGTAGGTAGTATGGCTTGTATCGCCCACAACTCACTTGTGTTCTACTCGTGCATATAACATCAAACCATAAAACCTAGGCTCGGATGCCACTGTTGGGGAACGTAGTAATTTCAAAAAATTTCCTACGCACACGCAAGATCATGGTGATGCATAGCAACGAGGGGGAGAGTCTGATCTACGTACCCTTGTAGATCGCAACGGAAGCGTTGACACAACATAGAGGAAGTAGTCGTACGTCTTCTTCCCGATCCGACCGATCCAAGCACCGTTACTCCGGCACCTCCGAGTTCTTAGCACATGTTCAGCTCGATGACGATCCCCGGGCTCCGATGCAGCAAAGCTTCGGGGAGGAGTTCCGTCAGCACGACGGTGTGGTGATGATCTTGATGTACTACCGTCTTAGGGCTTCGCCTAAGCACTACAACGATATGATCGAGGTGGAATTTGGTGGCAGGGGGCACCGCACACGGCTAAGGAATGATCTCAATGATCAACTTGTGTGTCTAGAGGTGCCCCCTGCCCCCGTATATAAAGGTTGCCAGGGGGAGGGCTGGCCGGCCAAGGGAGGAGGGCGCAGGAGGAGTCCTACTCCAACCGGGAGTAGGACTCCCCCCCCCCAATCCTATTCCTAATAGGACTCCTCGAGAGAGAGAGGGGGGGAGGGGCCGGCCACCTCTCCTAGTCCTAATAGGACTAGGGGAGGGGGGAGGCGCGCAGCCCACCTTGGGCTGCCCCTTTCACCTTTCCACTAAGGCCCAATAAGGCCCATTTGGTTCCCGGGGGGTTCCGGTAACCTCCCGGTACTCCGGTAAAATTCGCGATTTCACCCGGAACACTTCCGATGTCCAAACATAGGCTTCCAATATATCAATCTTTATGTCTCAACCATTTCGAGACTCCTCGTCATGTCCGTGATCACATCCGGGACTCCGAAAAACCTTCGGTACATCAAAATGCATAAACTCATAATAACTGTCATCGTAACGTTAAGCGTGCGGACCCTACGGTTTGAGAACAATGTAGACATGACCGAGACACGTCTCCGGTCAATAACCAATAGCGGGACCTGGATGCCCATATTGGCTCCTACATATTCCACGAAGATCTTTATCGGTCAGACCGCATAACAACATACGTTGTTCCCTTTGTCATCGGTATGTTACTTGCCCGAGATTCGATCGTCGGTATCCAATACCTAGTTCAATCTCGTTACTGGCAAGTCTCTTTACTCGTTCTGTAATACATCATCTCACAACTAACATCTTAGTTATAATGCTTGCAAGGCTTATGTGATGTGTATTACCGAGAGGGCCCAGAGATACCTCTCCGACAATCGGAGTGACAAACCCTAATCTCGAAATACGCCAACCCAACATCTACCATTGGAGACACATGTAGTACTCCTTTATAATCACCCAGTTACGTTGTGACGTTTGGTAGTACCCAAAGTGTTCCTCCGGCAAACGGGAGTTGCATAATCTCATAGTCATAGGAACATGTATAAGTCATGAAGAAAGCAATGGCAAAATACTAAACGATCGGGTGCTAAGCTAATGAAATGGGTCATGTCAATCAGATCATTCAACTAATGATGTGACCTCGTTAATCAAATAACAACTCTTTGTTCATGGTTAGGAAACATAACCATCTTTGATTAACGAGCTAGTCAAGTAGAGGCATAGTAGTGACACTCTGTTTGTCTATGTATTCACACATGTTATATGTTTCCGGTTAATACAATTCTAGCATGAATAATAAACATTTATCATGATATAAGGAAATAAATAATAACTTTATTATTGCCCCTAGGGCATATTTCCTTCAGCGCCCTACCCCCTGGGCGCGCCCCCTGCCTCATGGGCCCATGGTGGCCCTCCTCCACTTATCCTTGCACCCACACACTCCTTCTTTCTCCCACAAACACGAATATCCAGCTCAAACCCGAGTACAAGCTCATTTTGCTGCCATTTTCGATCTCCTTGCTCAAAACTGCTTGAGGAGATTGTTCCTTGGTATGTGACTCCTCCATTGGTCCAATTAGTTTTTGTTCTAGTGCTTTATTCATTGCAAATTTGTGTTGCTTAGGTGACCCTGTTCTTGAGCTTGCATGTCAAATTTATATGGTCAAAATTAGTTTTGATGCATGATATAGGCTCTAGGCACTTGTAGGAGTAGTTGCCATCAATATTATTAAGCTTTGTTCACTTTTATTTTGAAGTTACTAAAAATTTCAGAATTTTTCAGAAAATAATGAAGAGATTTTTGAGGGGCTCATCGAGCCGAAGCTCGAAGGAAAAGGCACAGAAGCCCAAATATAATCTGCCTCATACCGCGGAGGTTCGGTCGTGTGAATGGCCTTCCGATGATTTCTTGAGAGCAGCCGGGATTTATGAAGATTTTTATGAATTGGCTGAGAATGCAGGCCTCATCGCTTTCCTCCATGACCAACGCGACCAGTATCTCTTACTCACAAATATCTTTGTGCAAAACTTTTATTTCCATTCTAGGAGCTCACCACCTATGATGAAGTTTTATCTATATGATGAGCATAAGGAGATGTCACTTTATGATTTTTGTCGGGTTTGTTTGGTCCCTTTTGAGGGCACGATAGAGGAACCACATCGTGGCGACGTGGATGGGTTTATTGATACCATCACTGTAGGGGAAACGAGGAAGGTTTCTGATGCACGAATCACTAGCATACATTTTCCTGTTTTACGCTACTTTGCAATATTTGCTAGTCGTTGCTTAATTGGTCGCGGAAAATGTGGAAACCTTAGTGTTCCTGATATTATTATTTTGTTCCACAGTTTATTCAGTGATAACTCTGTTAGTATGGGCGGTATTATTGCTAAACGGTTAAGTTTGAACCGTACAAAGGGCCCCATCTTTGGAGGCATCTATGCTTCACGCCTAGCTGCACATTTTAACATACCTATTAGGCATTATGAGAAGGAAGAAAAATTGCCGCATCGTGTTTATTTAGATTATAAGAGTATGGTGGCACGATTTTATTGTTAAGAATAGGGAAGGGGAGCTTAAATACAAATTGTTCTTTCATAAACATCATCCTGAGACTGTTACCCTGCCTGCTCCTTCCTTGTTTGATTTATCTTCAGGCTAGTACCTTGTTCTGTTAGAGGCTATTCACGCCTACCGGAACCCTACATCAGCCACAGGGCCAGAGTCGGAACCACAAGTTGATCCTCCACGACAGTCTAATTACCATTGGGATCCGGAGATGATTGCCAACTAGTGGCAATCAGAGTCTTCTTCATCGCAGTATGACCCCAATTATTATTATGGATATCCATCAGGCCAACCGTGGCCATAGACGAACTTAGACCAAAAGCCTAAGCTTGGGGGAGTACGCATTTCTCACCGACATTATATTCATGTTCACACACTCATTGCTAGATGTCGGTGCTCATACTTTTTCATTGTATCATCCATGCTAGTTTATTTTCCTTTTTATGCTCTCTTCTTGTGTGTTTGATAAACCTTAAGAAAAACCAAAAAATTACTTGTAGCTTTTAATTAGTTTACTTTCCATGCTTGTAGTAGTAATTAAAAACAAAACACAAAAAGATTTCCTGTTTTTCTTTTGCTTGTTGGGAGCTCTCCCGTGTAAATAGTTTTATTTATTTTCTTTTCTTTGGGGGTCTATAGGAGAAGACCATAATTAAATTGTTGAAGTGTCTCTTATATTCATAATTGTTGATCTGACAAAAGAGCCCATATTGCCTTGTCTTCTCCTGTTTATTGAATGCTTGCAGATTCCAGCTTAGTCCAATGCAAGTGCACTATTATTATTATTATTCACACTATTCGGTCGTGCAAGTGAAAGGCAATTATGACGATATATGATGGACTGACTGAGATGACAAAAGCTGGTATGAACTCGACCTCTCTTGTTTTTGTAAATATGATTAGTTCATCATTCCTGATACAGCCTATTATGAATAAACATGTTTGCAATGACAACTAGAGATCATAGTTTCTTGTGCCATGCTTGATTTTCTAGGAACTTATAATGGTTTACCTTGCGTGCCAACATGCTATTAAAAATGTTGTGATGTGGTATGATAGGGTGGTATCCTCCTCTGAATGATTTAAGTGACTTGACTTGGCGTATGTTCACGCATGTAGTTGAAACAAAATCAACATAGCCTTCACGATATTTATGTTCATGGTGGATGTCGGTGTCAAAACTGGCGGATCTCGGGTAGGGGGTCCCGAACTATGCATCTAGGTGGATGGTAACAGGAGGCAGGGGACACGATGTTTACCCAGGTTCGGGCCCTCTTGATGGAGGTAAAACCCTACGTCCTTCTTGATTGTTCTTGATAATATGAGTAGTACAAGAGTTGATCTACCACGAGATCGAGGAGGCTAAACCCTAGAAGCTAGCATATGGTATGATTGTTGTATATGATCTATCGACTAGCCTGGCCTCGGTTTATATAATGCACCAGAGGCCTAGGATAACAAGAGTCCTAGCCGAATACGCCAGTGGGGAGGAGTCCTTGTCTTGATCACCAAGTCTTGTGGAATCTTCCATGTATGCGGCAGCTGTCCGAACTGGCCCATGAGTATACGACCATGGGGGTCCTCGGCCCAATCTAACAGATCGGGAGACGACGTGGTGAGTACCCCCTAGTCCAGGACACCGTCAATAGCCCCCTGAACCGGTCTTCAAGTTAGGGACGCTCCTTTATTCTTCCGGACTATTCTTCATCTTAGGTTGTTGGTCTTGAAAACTGGTTCAACAAATCTTCTCATCTTCGATCTTGAGGATCGCCGAAATGCATTCGACGAGTTTACACGTCGGGTATCCGAGGAGCCCATTTAAGTTTCCGACCTTTATCAATGCCTTGTTATTTTTATGCCACACCTCGGGTTTGAAGTTGTTCCCGAGGGGCAGTGTCCTCTTGCGTCCAAGCTCAAACGCCGGACTGCATTCGAGGTATCTTTTGCAGCCGAGCACCAATGTCGGACTGCTTCCGAGCTCCAACGCCAAAATGTGTCCGAGCTCCAACGCCGGACTGTGTCCAAGCTCCAACGCCGGACTATATCCAAGATGTCATATATCATCTTGGTCCAAAAAAGTTGAAGGAGTTTAGCCGAGCTTAATGCTGGAAATGCCCTCTATGGAGCCAGCAACTAGCGCCCGATCTTTATGCCGGACTGCTTCCGAGGTGGTGCACCACCCCGACTGTGGGCCAATTTTTTGTCAATATTTTTGATTGGTGCAATTTATTCTCTACCGAGATATTTAGCCAGTAGCCCTGAAGGTGTGTATCGGTTTAAAACCCAAGATGCACTTGAAGGATGATGTAAGAACACTGATCCCAGTAGTCGTTGAGACTCAGGTTGATTCGCTAAATCAGCCTGAGGATCAAGTCCTCGCTCGGCAGAATACTTCGGGACACAAAAAGCAGCGTGCTCAGTCCTCGAGACTCAGGTTGGGTGCGGCCGACCAACCTGAGGATCATAATCTCCTCGAAAACTGTATTGCACTTAAAATTTTCTGCATTGGATAGGTAATGCAGTAGCCCCTGAGACACTGGTCGGGTGGCAACACTAGATCAGGGGATCGATGTGCCCCTTTAATATTTGTAAATAATAAGCCCGAAGCCTAGTAGCCCCCGAGCCTTAATGCGGGCACGAGTGGCCCAATTAAGGATCGATATCCATAGTAAAATCACAAATTATGTGTAATGACTCTATGTATCCAAGTACTTTACATCCTTAATGCTCGGATCCGCATTGTACAAAACTTTGTTCACCGACCATCGGCTTCCACCTCCTCGGCTAGCAGCCGAGGAGTGTTTGTCCTATTTTATAAAGCCTTTATGAGGGCAAAGAGTTACGGGCAATCTGGCCATACGGTTTTATAAACAAAGGTACACAGAGAGATATGTTATATTATTGTTTAACATAAGAAATGTCTTCCAAAGAAAATAGTCCCGCTACCGGTTCCTTTCTTTGGGTTGTCATGCTAAGCATGATCATGAAACCTCAGCTCTAATGTAAGAGCAAAATATCGAGGATTTAGTTTGGGAGGCCGGTTAATAGCCCCCGGTAGTGTTCGGCGACAATCGAGGTCAAGCCGTAAACACTTCAGTCATTGTTATGAATGGCCCGTCATTTAACACCGTCATTGGATCGCTGACCAGTTTACACTTATTGTGACTGTCAGTTTTCGGCTTTCTCCACTGAGGTGCTTAACCATGTGAGCTAGAAGCACAATCGTAGTGGTTCTCCCTTTGCACACCAAGCCGAACAAAGCGGAACATAGGAGGCAAGCGCGGGAGCCGGGCAACCCAACTATTCACCGAAGACACAATTCGAAACCAATGCATATATAGTGAGATCCGAGAATGTTTTTGCCGAATCTATAAAGGTGTCCGGCATTGCACTGTGAGACTTGTGCTGCAAACACACAAATAGTTTAAAAGTGCCAAAAAGCTTGGAAAACCAAAAAACGTCAGTAAAAACATGACGTCCGAACAAGATCAAGTGTTCGGTGCCAGTCCGAAAATTGGAAGAGAAAGAAAAAATTGTGCTTCTGTCGTGTTTTGACAATGACCAAGAAGAAAACACATTTACAGCTCATATATAAATTTTAAGAGCCCCCAAGTGACTTGGGTAAGAATTTTATGTATATTGATTGTATGTACTGAAGTACTTATATCATATTTGTGTTCACCCGAACTTTAAACGTATCTTAACCGACCGTCGGCTTCTGACTCTTCGGCCAAGGGCCGAAAAGTGTCATGTACTCTGCCTGTCGAGAGTATCGACGGTGTTTCCGATGACCAGGCAATCAGGCCATAAGGCTGTAACAGACAAAGCGTGCTCAGGGACTTATGCTATATTACTAACGAAGTGTAAGAAGCATCTTCGAAGAAAATAGTACCCCCACCGATACCTTTCTTCGGTGCTCATTATTACTATGAGACTTGTGCGATAGATTTTTTGTACTCATGACTTCCGTTGTGTGCCGGCCATGATTGAAACCAATAAGAGCGCTAGCTTTCGGGTTCACCCAGTCTGAGGTCAGAGCTCGGATGACCCGGTCGTGACAATCGCAGAGGTGCTCCCTTTACTCCCTAGCCGAACAATCGGGAACATAGGGGTAAGCACAGGAGCCAGGCAACCCAGCTTGCAAATCGCTTAGGTCAATATGGTGCATATTGTGGCGTAATACACGAACAAGGAACGAATCCATACAAGTATAATCATATGCAAGAGGAAAAGCTCCATCAAGGGAGCCCCCAAGTAAATGGGGTATTTGAATTTGTGTGTCACAAACAAAGTTTTGACAAGGAGATTCTCTACAAGCAATTTTTTTTCAAAAAGGTATAATGCTTGGTCGAACCGAACACAAGTTAAAAATTTAAAACTGTGAGCATGAAGGCAACTTAGTTGGTTAATGTGTTCGGTATTGATGACGCGGCCCGAGCTTGATGTGGGACAAGGTTCCATCCCCAAACCAGTCCCAAGGTGGCGGAGCAAAGAGCTCGGCACTCCGAAGTGGTGACATAGCATGGTCAATGCGGGCTGGCAGAGTGATGCCGAAGTCCCTGGCATGGGGTAATGAAGTGTTGACGAAGCCCCCCGTCCAGCCGAGGTGACATGGTATGTCAGTACGCCGAGTTGACGATACTGCCCAACCCGGATCATTTTCCTGTGCACAATAAATAGTGCAAACCGGAGATAATAGTAATAATACTAATTAAAAAAATTATTTCATAATAAATAATTTATGCAAAGTGAGTAATAAAAGAAATATGGTCTGGCGCCGAAGTTAATGTCGATGCAGGGCGTCGGCGTGATGCGGTAAAGGCATGGCAAAGTCTGAATTCACATGTCGGTCCGAGTTTCGGATGCGGCGTTCGCCGGACCATGTACGGAAACTGACCGAACCACCATGTGACCGTCGTTAATGCGGCCATCATTTGATAGACCTGTGTACATATGATGAACAAACCAGAGTAACAATTCCTTGGGAAAAATGAACCCGAACAAGCAAAAAATACTAGGATTAATAGCACCTGGTTTATTTGTTGTAGCAATCCGAAGAAAGGTGATTCCAAAAATTGTGACTCGATCCGCACACCCATTGCCTGATGGGCGATAAAGCGACGGTATGGCGAGGTTGGCAAAGGTTGGCTCGCCGAGGCAAAGCCCTCGGTCCAGCTAACGTGACGGAGCTGGTCGGCTAGTGAAGCCGAAGTCTCCGGAGTAGGTTGATGAAGCGATGGCGAAGCCCCCGGTCCAGCCGAGATGTCGAAGCCTCGATGTCAGCCGGTGATTTGAAGTAGGTCGGCGCAATGGACACCAGCTTGAAGAAGCAATAGTGTGGCCCTGCCGGTGCAGGTCGGGACGTGGTCGATGCCGGCTTGATGAAGTGACCGTGCGGCGATGCCGGTATGCCCGCTCCGTGTAATCCGTGGGGCGACAATGTTGGTGATGATTTATCCTTCGCGATGCTGGACTCTTGTTAGGCTTGCCGAGATGATGATCCGAAGAAGTTGAGCTCGGCTCAACAAAGTGACGACGTGTCTAGCGCAGGTCGGCAGCCTTGGAGCAATATTGCAGGACTGGTTTGACACCAGCATGATGATGAAGATGACCTCAGGGGAGGCTTACAAATTTACGGGCACGTGTTTAAACACAACGCACAATACCCTAGAAGAGAATTCCTCTAAAAAGGTTGTCCAATATCACGTTCATAAAGAAACATGAATTCCGGTCGGATCCGTATTCGCGCAGAAAACGGATCCGAAAATTGGTCCACTCATCGGAAGGTTCCCGAAGTTTGAACCGTCGGATCAAGCTGAAAATTTGGAGGGGTGGTAGATATGGGAATTCTGCAGTAGATGAACGGTTGGATCTTCCAAAGGACCTCCGAGCTGGGTTCTACAGACCACGCCCTAAACTCGTCTAGATTCCCGTCTAGATTTGATAGGGCTCCGGTATATCATAGATTGTCGGAGATTCCTCCATCGGAACTCAACGAAATTTTGCGTGGTTGTTGCAGGCGTAATTCCACACTATTCCACCGAAGCAATCGTCAAACCGACACTCGAGGAGGCGGTCAAGACGAATACAAGTTCGCTGCCCAGGAAAACAGCCCGGCCGCCCGAGGGCAATGTTGACTATGAGCCCTCGAGCTCCTTGGATGATTCCTCTATGTTCATGATAGATATCAGAGTTGATATTTATGAAGGCCCCTGTCTGAATCATGATGATCGGAGATGGAGCGCGGTCCTCGGTCGAGCCAAGGTGAACAGTCGAGCCGGTGACGAAGATGTCGATGTCGCAGTTAATCCGCAGACGAGCCATCGATCCTTTTGCCGATCACACAGTGGAACTCTCAATGAAAGCACCAATGTCAGTGTCAAAACCGGCGGATCTCGGGTAGGGGGTCCCGGACTGTGTGTCTAGGCGGATGGTAACAAGAGGCAGGGGACACGATGTTTACCCAGGTTCGGGGCCTCTTGATGGAGGTAAAACCCTACGTCCTGCTTGATTGTTCTTGATAATATGAGTAGTACAAGAGTGGATCTACCACGAGATCGAGGAGGCTAAACCCTAGAAGCTAGCCTATGGTATGATTGTTGTATATGATCTATCGACTAGCTTGGCCTCGGTTTATATAATGCACCAGAGGCCTAGGATAACAAGAGTCCTAGCCGAATACGCCGGTGGGGAGGAGTCATTGTCTTGATCGTCAAGTCTTGTGGAATCTTCCATGTATGTGGCAGCTGTCCGAACTGGCCCATGAGTATACGGCCATGGTGGTCCTCGGCCCAATCTAACAGATCGGGAGACGACGTGGTGAGTACCCCCTAGTCCAGGACACCGTTAGTGGATTATATCCTACTCATGCTTGCATTCGATGTTGATTAATTTTAATGCATGTTCATGACTGTTGTCGCTCTCTAGCTGGTTGCTTCCCAGTCTTTTGCTAGCCTTCACCTGTACTAAGCGGGAATACTGCTTGTGCATCCAACCCCATAAACCCCAAAGTTATTCCATATGAGTCCACCATACCTACCTATATACGGTATCTACCTGCCGTTCCAAGTAATTTGTATGTGCAAAACTCTAAACCTTCAAATAAATATCTTGTTTTGTATGCTCGAATAGCTCATGTATCAACTAGGGTTGTCTGTATCTTCCATGTTAGGCGGATTATTCTCAAGAGGAGTGGACTTCGCTCCTCACTCATGAGAAAGTGGCTGGTCACCGGGATGCCCAGTCCCATGCTTTATGCAAATCAAATCAAAATAATTACAAAAAAACTCCCCCTGGGACTCTTATTAGTTGGAGGCACTCGTTGTTTCGAGCAAGTCATGGATTGATGCTTGTTGGTGGAGGGGGAGCATAAACTTTGCCATTCTGTTTGGGAACCGCCTATTATGTGTGTAGCATGGAAGATATTGCCATCTCTTGGTTGTTATGTTGACAATGAAAGTATACCGCGCAAAATATTATTCATCTCTATTTCAAAACCAAGCTCTGGCACCTCTACAAATCCCTGCTTCCCTCTGTGAAGGGCCTATCTATTTACTTTCATGTTGAGTCATCATCTTCTTGTTAAAAAGCACCAGTTGGAGAGCACCGCCGTCATTTTCATTCATTACTCTTAGGTTAAATTGAGTATGACTTGACTGGATCTCTTTTACCATGAATTACAATGTCTAGTCAGTCCTTGATCTATAAAGGTGCTCTGCATTTATGTTTTGCGGTCTCAGAAAGGGCTAGCGAGATACCATCTTGTTATATCATATTATGATTGTTTTGAGAAAGTGTTGTCATCCGAGATTTATTATTATTGCTCGCTAGTTGATTATGCCATTGATATCAGTAAACTTGAGACCTAAGCGTTATTGTGAATGTGGTTAGTCATAATCTTTGCTGAAAACTTGAATGTTGGCTTTACATATTTACAACAACTAGAGCAAATAGAGTTTGTAAAAGTTTTTCTTTATCACTTTCAGTTTATCAACTGAATTGCTCGAGGACAAGCAAAGGTTTAAACTTGGGGGAGTTGATACGTTTCCGTCGTATCTACTTTTCCAAACACTTTTGCCCTTGTTTTGGACTCTAACTTGCATGATTTGAATGGAACTAGCCCGGACTGATGCTGTTTTCAGCAGAATTGCTATGGTGTTATTTATGTGCAGAAACAAAAGTTTTTGGAATGACCTGAAACTTCACGGAACATCTATTTGGAAATAATAAAAAATCCTTGCAAAAGATGAAGACCAGGGGGCCCACCACCTGTCCACGAGGGTGGGGGGCGTGCTACCTCTTGAGCACTGCGTTGGTTTTCCCCGAAGAGGAAGGGATGATGCAGCAAAGTAGCGTAAGTATTTCCCTCAGTTTTTGAGAACCAAGGTATCAATCCAGTAGGAGGCTACGCGCGAGTCCCTCGTACCTGCACAAAACAAATAAATCCTCGCAACCAACGCGAATAGGGGTTGTCAATCCCTACACGACCACTTACGAGAGTGAGATCTGATAGATATGATAAGATAATATTTTTGGTATTTTTGTGATAAAGATGCAAAGTAAAATAAAAGCAAAGTAAAAAGCAAAGGAAATAACTAAGTAGTAGGAGATTAATATGATGAAGATAGACCCGGGGGCCATAGGTTTCACTAGTGGCTTCTCTCGAGAGCATAAGTATTCTACGGTTGGTGAACAAATTACCGTTGAGCAATTGACAGAATTGAGCATAGTTATGAGAATATCTAGGTATGATCATGTATATAGGCATCACGTCCGAGACAAGTAGACCGACTCCTGCCTGCATCTACTACTATTACTCCACTCATCGACCGCTACCCAGCATGCATCTAGAGTATTAAGTTAATGAAAACAGAGTAACGCCTTAAGCAAGATGACATGATGTAGAGGGATAAACTCATGCAATATGATGAAAACCCCATCTTGTTATCCTTGATGGCAACAAAACAATACGTGCCTTGCTGCCCCTACTGTCATTGGGAAAGGACACCGCAAGATTGAACCCAAAGCTAAGCACTTCTCCCATTGCAAGAAAGATCAATCTAGTAGGCGAAACCAAACTGATAATTCGAAGAGACTTGCAAAGATAACCAATCATACATAAAAGAATTCAGAGAAGATTCAAATATTTTTCATAGATAGACTTGATCATAAACCCACAATTCATCGGTCTCAACAAACACACCGCAAAAAGAAGATTACATCGAATAGATCTCCACAAGAGAGGGGGAGAACATTGTATTGAGATCCAAAAAGAGAGAAGAAGCCATCTAGCTACTAACTATGGACCCGTAGGTCTGAGGTGAACTACTCACACTTCATCGGAGGGGCTATGGTGTTGATGTAGAAGCCCTCCGTGATCGATACCCCCTCCAGTGGAGCTCTGGAACAGGCCCCAAGATGGGATCTCATTGATACAGAAAGTTACTGCGGTGGAATTAGGGTTTTGGCTCCGTATCTGATCGTTTGGGGGTACGTAGGTATATATAGGAGGAAGGAGTACGTCGGTGGAGCAACAGGAGGCCCACGAGGGTGGAGGGCGCGCCCCCTACCTCGTGGCCTCCTCTTTTGTGTCTTGGCGTAGGGTCCAAGTCTCATGGGTCTTGTTCGTTGAGAAAATCATGTTCCCGAAGATTTCATTCCATTTGGACTCCGTTTGATATTCCTTTTCTTCGAAACCCTAAAACAGGCAAAAAAACAACAATTCTGGGCTTGGCCTCCGGTTAATAGGTTAGTCCCAAAAATAATATAAAAGTGGATAATAAAGCCCAATAACGTCCAAAATAGTAGATAATATAGCATGGAGCAATCAAAAATTATAGATACGTTGGAGACGTATCAGGGCGTGCCCGGCAGGCGCGCCCCCTACCTCGTGGGCCCCCTGGAGCTCCTCCGACCTCAACTCCAACTCTATATATTTGCTTTCGGGGAGAAAAAAACCAGAGAGAAGAATTCATCATGTTTTACGATACGGAGCCGCCGCCAAGCCATAAAACCTCTCGGGAGGGGTGATCTGGAGTCCGTTCGGGGCTCCGGAGAGGGGAATCCGTCGCCATCGTCATCATCAACCATCCTCCATCACCAATTTCATGATGCTCACCGCCGTGCGTGAGTAATTCCATCGTAGGCTTGCTGGACGGTGATGGGTTGGATGAGATCTATCATGTAATCAAGTTAGTTCTGTTACGGTTTGATCCCTAGTATCCACTATGTTCTGAGATTGATGTTGCTATGACTTTGCTATGCTTAATGCTTGTCACTAGGGCCCGAGTGCCATGATTTCAGATCTGAACCTATTATGTTTTCATCAATATATGGGAGTTCTTGATCCTATCTTGCAAGTCTATAGTCACCTATTATGTATTATGATCCGTTAACCCCGAAGTGACAATAATCGGGATACTTACCGATGATGACCGTAGTTTGAGGAGTTCATGTATTCACTATGTGTTAATGCTTTGGTCTGGTACTCTATTAAAAGGAGGCCTTAATATCCCTTAGTTTTCGTTAGGACCCCACTGCCACGGGAGGGTAGGACAAAAGATGCCATGCAAGTTCTTTTCCATAAGCACGTATGACTATATTCGGAATACATGCCTACATTACATTGATGAACTGGAGCTAGTTCTGTGTCACCCTATGCTATGATTGTTACATGATGAACCGCATCCGGCATAATTCTCCATCACTGATCCATTGCCTACGAGCTTTCCATATATTGTTCTTCGCTTATTTACTTTTCCGTTGCTATTGTTACAATCACTACAAAATACCAAAAACATTACTTTTGCTACCGTTACCGCTACTATCATATTACTTTGCTACTAAATAATTTGTTGCAGATATTAAGTTTCCAGGTGTGGTTGAATTGACAACTCAGCTGCTAATACTTGAGAATATTCTTTGGCTCCCCTTGTGTCGAATCAATAAATTTGGGTTGAATACTCTGCCCTTGAAAACTGTTGCGATCCCCTATACTTGTGGGTTACCAGTCCGTCGTGGAATCAACACTTGGGCCTCGCATGGACCCTAAAGCCCATAAGTCTACTTGGCCACAATACGAATACAACTAGGATCACATCCGACCAGTGTCCTCGAATCCGACCTCATAGGTTCCTTCCCTTAAGTGCGCGACCCCTTAGGTTCAAGCCGGCTTGGCTGTAGTTCTGATCACCTCCAAACTACATGGCTGGTAGTGGCCTCTAGAGAGGCGTGCCGACCACCAAGCAGACGTTGAAGTTGGTTAGGCGAACCTGTACATCACATTTACATTCCTTTTGCCACACAATATATGTTGTCGGGCTTAAGGCGAGTCTGTCATCCTTGTGCTAGCCCGACCTCTTTCTCATTCCAGTGATGCCGACCACAATCCAGATTATCTCATAATCATTGTCGCATGGCCATGCTTATCCTGGTCGGATCACACGAGGGCCCCAGAGTATATCTCTCCTAATCGGAGGGGCAAATCCCGTCTTGCTCGACCATGTCTCGCAGCATGGGTCTGGATAAGCCCGAAACCTACCTTTGTAACTATCCAGTCATGGAGTAGCATTTGGTTACCCCAAAGCAAGTCTGTTACCATCCCGAGTATATGCGCCAGCTCAGGTCTTAGGACATAGAACATATGTTGTACTAGAGACTCACAGATGACATATCGATGCGTCTCATAGTTGGGTCTGTCCGACTCGGACCTTATCTCAACTCGGATCCGACTACGTCGAATCCGACCAGATCCTTCCGAGTCCATATTATCTAGTTAGCATCCAATACCCCATGGCTAGTGAGACCAAGCCATCGACCGTGTCATATGCTATTCTAGATGGTTGCGCGTCCACACAGCCCTTTCGACTAGGGATCTTTTAGGACGTTCATCATACAATGCATAGTCCCACAAACAAGTCACGTACTTGCTGATACACATCATTGATAATGTCCAGGGACTATCTATATTCATAAACACATAGGAAATATCATCATACATGATTGACTCTAGGGCATATCTCCAACACTAGTCCGCATCATTGCTACTAACATCTTTCAACATAGTTTTTCTCTAGGAACATATCATAAATAAAACAGGGAAGCTATATGCGAACAATTGATCTACACCATAGATATGCAAATACTATCAGGACTAAGTTCGTGATAAATTAAAGTTCAATTTAATCATATTACTTAAGAACTCCCACTTAGATAAACATCCCTCTAATCATCTAAGTGATCACGTGATCCATATCAACTAAACCATGTCCGGTCATCATGTGAGATGGAGTAGTTTTCAATGGTGAACATCACTATGTTGATCATATCTACTATATGATTCACGTTCGACCTTTCGGTCTCAGTGTTCCGAGGCCATATCTGCATATGCTAGGCTCGTCAAGTTTAACCCAGGTATTCTGCATGTGCAAAATTGGCTTGCACCCGTTGTATGTGAACGTAGAACTTATCACACCCGATCATCATGTGGTGTCTCAGCACGAAGAACTGTTGCAACGATGCATACTCAGGGAGAACACTTATACCTTGAAATTTTAGTAAGGGATCATCTCATAATGCTACCGTCGTACTAAGCAAAATAAGATGCATAAAAGATAAACATCACATGCAATCAAAATATGTTACATGATATGGCCATCGTCATCTTGTGCCTTTGATCTCCATCTCCAAAGTATCATCATGATCTCCATTATCACCGGCATGACACCATGATCTCCATCATCTTGATCTTTATCAACGTGTCGTCACATGGTTGTCTCGCCAACTATTGCTTTTGCAACTATTGCTATCGCATAGCAATAAAGTAAAACAATTATATGGCGCTTGCATCTTATGCAATAAAGAGACAACCATAAGGCTTCTGCCAGTTGCCGATAACTTTAACAAAACATGATCATCTCATACAACAATTTATATCTCATCAGGTCTTGACCACACCACATCACAACATGCCCTGCAAAAACAAGTTAGACGTCCTCTACTTTGTTGTTGCAAGTTTTACGTGGCTGCTACGGGCTTAGCAAGAACCATTCTTACCTACGCATAAAAACCACAACGTGGTATAGTGATTGCTTTTTGATCTTTAGAAAGAACCCTGTTCATTGAATCCGATTCAACTAAAGTTGGAGGAACTGACACCCGCCAGCCACCTGTGTGCAAAGCACGTCAGTAGAACCAGTCTCATGAACGTGGTCATGAAATGTCAGTCCAGGCTGCTTCATCCAACAATACTGCCGAATCAAGAAACAACTAGTGACGGCAAGCAATATGCATATACCCACGCCCACAACTCCTTTGTGTTCTACTCGTGCATATAACATCTACGCATAGACCTAGATCGGATGCCACTATTGGGGAACGCAGTAATTTTGAAAAATTTCCTACACACACGCAAGATCCATCTAGGTGATGCATAGCAACGAGAGGGAAAGAGTGTTGTCCACGTACCCTTGTAGACCGTAAGCGGAAGCGTTATGACAACGCGGTTGATGTAGTCGTACGTCTTCACGTCCGACCGATCCTAGCACCGAAGATACGACACCTCCGCGATCTACACACGTTCAGCTCGGTGACGTCCCACAAACTCTAGATCCAGCTGAGGTCGAGGGAGAGTTGCGTCAGCACGACGACGTGATGACGGTGATGGTAAAGCTACCGGCGCCGGGCTTCGCCTAAGAACTGCAATGATATGACCAAGCTGGAAATCTGTGGAGGGGGGCACCGCACACGGCTAAGACAACTGTCAACTTGTGTGTCTATGGGGGCCCCCTCCCCCGTATTTAAAGGAGTGGAGGAGGGGAGGGTCGGCCCTCTCTATGGCGCGCCCCAAGGGGGATTCCTACGCCTAGTAGGAGTAGGTTTCCCCCTTCCCTAGTTGGAGTAGGAGAAGAAGGAAGGGGAAGAGGGAGAGAAGGAAAGAGGGGCAAACCCTCTTCGGCGCTGCAGGCACCGGTTAAGGGCCAATTTTCCTAATCGGCGCCTGCGCTTCTTTTGCCTGTTTCCAAAAACGCAAAACAAGTGCAGCACTGGTGACTCGAACCGAGACCTCCTTTTTTGAGGAGCAACGCACTAACCACCCCGCCACACAATCTCCTGTGTTAACTTTCATCTTTCCCATCCTTATATTACTTCAAATTTTCCTTTTCCTTTTTATCTTTTTCTATTTTCTTCTTCCTGGTTCGATGAACATTTTTCTAAAACTCCCTGAGTTGTTTTTTTAGATTTGATGAACTATTTCCAAATTTGATGACCTTTTTGCAAATCCAATGAACTTTTTAAAAAAATTGATGAATTTTTCCTGTCAAATTTATGAACTTTTTTTTCAAAATTGATGAACTATTTTTCAAACTCGATGAACTTTTTTTCAAATTGATCAACTTTTTTCAAATTTTGATGAACTTTTTTCTAATAAGATGAACTTTTTCAATTTTATGTGAACTTTTCTTAAAAATTGATGAACTTTTTTCAAAATTGATGAACTTTTCAAGTAACTTTGAAATTTCAATTAATGTTTTATTAAAAACAATAAGTAGAACTGTTTTCTGTTAATAGATACCCAAACGAGCTTGGTCCAATGGTTGTTGCGTTAGTGTGTATAGACCTGAGTTGGTGAGTTCGAACCCCAGCTCTCGCACTATTGTTTTTTCACGTTTTCCTTTGTCAGCAAGTGCTACCTCTTGAGCATGCGTTGGTTTTCCCTTGAAGAGGAAAGGGTGATGCGGCAAAACAGCGTAAGTATTACCCTCAGTTTTTTAGAACCAAGGTATCAATCCAGTAGGAGACCACGCGCGAGTCATCTCGTACCTACACAAACAAATAACAACCTCGCAACCAACGCGATAAAGGGGTTGTCAATCCCTTCACAGCCACTTGCAAGGGTGAGATCTGATAAAGATAATAAAAATAAGGTAAATATTTTTGGTATTTTTATGATATAGATTGAAAGTAAAGATTGCAAAATAAAATAGATTGGAAACTTGTATGATGGAAGATAGACCCGGGGGCCATCGGTTTTGCTAGTGGCTTCTCTCATGATAGCATAAGTATTACGGTGGGTGAACAAATTACCGTCGAGCAATTGATAGAAAAGCAAATAATTATGAGAATATCTAGGTATGATCATGTATATAGGCATCACGTGTTGGGGAACGTAGTAATTTCGAAAATTTTCCTACGCACACGCAAGATCATGGTGATGCATAGCAACGAGGGGGAGAGTATTGTCTACGTACCAACGCAGACCGACTACGGAAGCGATCTCACAACGTAGAGGAAGTAGTCGTACGTCTTCTTCCCGATCCGACCGATCCAAGCACCGTTACTCCGGCACCTCCGAGTTCTTAGCACACGTTCAGCTCGATGACGATCCTCGGGCTCCGATCCAGCAAAGCGTTGAGGAAGAGTTCCGTTAGCACAACGGCGTGGTGACGATCTTGATGTACTACCGACGCAGGGCTTCGCCTAAGCTCTACAACGATATGACCGAGGTGGAATTTGGTGGCAGGGGGCACCGCACACGGCTAAGGAACGATCAACAATGATCAACTTGTGTGTCTATGGGGTGCCCCCTGCCCCCGTATATAAAGGAGCAAGGGAAGGGGTTCGGCCGGCCAGGGAGAGAGGCGCAGGGGGAGTCCCACTCCTACCGGGAGTAGGACTCCCCCCCAATCCTATTCCTAATAGGACTCTTCAAAGAGAAGAGAGAAGAGAGGGGGGCCGGCCCCTTCTCCTAGTCCTAATAGGACTAGGGAAGGGGGGAGGCGCGCAGCCCTTGTGGGCAGCCCCTTTTCACTTTTCCACTAAGGCCCAATAGGCCCATTTGCCTCCCGGGGGGTTCCGGTAACCCTCCCGGTATTCCGGTAAAATCCCGATTTCACCCGGAACACTTCCGGTGTCCAAACATAGGCTTCCAATATATCAATCTTTACGTCTCGACCATTTCGAGACTCCTCGTCATGTCCGTGATCACATCCGGGACTCCGAACAACCTTCGGTACATCAAAATGCATAAACTCATAATAACTGTCATCGTAACATTAAGCGTGCGGACCCTACGGTTCGAGAACAATGTAGACATGACCGAGACACGTCTCCGGTCAATAACCAATAGCGGGACCTGGATGCCCATATTGGCTCCTACATATTCTACGAAGATCTTTATCGGTCAGACCGCATAACAACATACGTTGTTCCCTTTGTCATCGGTATGTTACTTGCCTGAGATTCGATCGTCGGTATCCAATACCTAGTTCAATCTCGTTACTGGCAAGTCTCTTTACTCGTTCCGTAATACATCATCTCATAACTAACATCTTAGTTATTATGCTTGCAAGGCTTATGTGATGTGTATTCCCGAGAGGGCCCAGAGATACCTCTCCGACAATCGGAGTGACAAACCCTAATCTCGAAATACGCCAACCCAACATCTACCATTGGAGACACCTGTAGTACTCCTTTATAATCACCCAGTTACGTTGTGACGTTTGGTAGTACCCAAAGTATTCCTCCGGTAAACGGGAGTTGCATAATCTCATAGTTATAGGAACATGTATAAGTCATGAAGAAAGCAATAGCAACATACTAAACGATCGGGTGCTAAGCTAATGGAATGGGTCATGTCAATCAGATCATTCAACTAATGATGTGACCTCGTTAATCAAATAACAACTCTTTGTTCATGGTTAGGAAACATAACCATCTTTGATTAACGAGCTAGTCAAGTAGAGGCATACTAGTGACACTCTGTTGGTCTATGTATTCACACATGTATTATGTTTCCGGTTAATACAATTCTAGCATGAATAATAAACATTTATCATGATATAAGGAAATAAATAATAACTTTATTATTGCCTCTAGGGCATATTTCCTTCAGTCTCCCACTTGCACTAGAGTCAATAATCTAGATTACACAGTAATGATTCTAACACCCATGGAGCCTTGGTGCTGATCATGTTTTGCTCGTGGAAGAGGCTTAGTCAACGGGTCTGCAACATTCAGATCCGTATGTATCTTGCAAATCTCTATGTCTCCCACCTGGACTAAATCCCGGATGGAGTTGAAGCGTCTCTTGATGTGTTTGGTTCTTTTGCGAAATCTGGATTCCTTTGCCAAGGCAATTGCACCAGTATTGTCACAGAAGATTTTCATTGGACCCGATGCACTAGGTATGACACCTAGATCGGATATGAACTCCTTCATCCAGACTCCTTCGTTCGCTGCTTCCGAAGCAGCTATGTACTCCGCTTCACATTTAGATCCCGCTACGATGCTTTGTTTAGAACTGCACCAACTGACAGCTCCACCGTTTAAAGTAAACACGTATCCGGTTTGCGATTTAGAATCGTCCGGATCAGTGTCAAAGCTTGCATCAATGTAACCTCTTACGGTGAGCTCTTTGTCACCTCCATATACGAGAAACATATCCTTAGTCCTTTTCAGGTATTTCAGGATGTTCTTGACCGCTGTCCAGTGATCCACCCCTGGATTACTTTGGTACCTCCCTGCTAAACTTATAGCAAGGCACACATCAGGTCTGGTACACAGCATTGCATACATGATAGAGCCTATGGCTGAAGCATAGGGAACATCTTTCATTTTCTCTCTATCTTCTGCGGTGGTCGGGCATTGAGTCTGACTCAACTTCACACCTTGTAACACAGGCAAGAACCCTTTCTTTGCTTGATCCATTTTGAACTTCTTCAAAATCTTGTCAAGGTATGTGCTTTGTGAAAGTCCAATTAAGCGTTTTGATCTATCTCTATAGATCTTTATGCCTAATATGTAAGCAGCTTCCCCGAGGTCTTTCATCGAAAAACTTTTATTCAAGTATCCCTTTATGCTATCCAGAAATTCTATATCATTTCCAATCAGCAATATGTCATCCACATATAATATCAGAAATGCTACAGAGCTCCCACTCACTTTCTTGTAAATACAGGCTTCTCCAAAAGTCTGTATAAAGCCAAATGCTTTGATCACACTATCAAAGCGTTTATTCCAACTCCGAGATGCTTGCACCAGTCCATAAATGGATCGCTGGAGTTTGCACACTTTGTTAGCTCCCTTCGGATCGACAAAACCTTCTGGTTGCATCATATACAACTCTTCTTCCAGAAATCCATTCAGGAATGCAGTTTTGACATCCATTTGCCATATTTCATAATCATAAAACGCAGCAATTGCTAACATAATTCTGACGGACTTAAGCATCGCTACGGGTGAGAAGGTCTCATCGTAGTCAACCCCTTGAACTTGTCGAAAACCTTTTGCGACAAGTCGAGCTTTATAGACAGTAATATTTCCGTCAGCGTCAGTCCTTTTCTTGAAGATCCATTTATTCTCAATTTCTTGCCGATCATCGGGCAAGTCAACCAAACTCCATACTTTGTTCTCATACATGGATCCCATCTCAGATTTCATGGCGTCAAGCCACTTTGCGGAATCTGGGCTCACCATCGCTTCTTCATAGTTCATAGGTTCATCATGATCTAGTAGCATGACTTCCAGAACTAGATTACCATACCACTCTGGTGCGGATCTCACTCTGGTTGATCTACGTGGTTCAGTAGTATCTTGCCCTGAAGTTTCATGATCATCATCATTAGCTTCCTCACTAATTGGTATAGGTGTCGCAGAAACAGTTTTCTGTGATGTACTATTTTCCAATAAGGGAGCAGGTACAGTTACCTCGTCAAGTTCTACTTTCCTCCCACTCACTTCTTTCGAGAGAAACTCCTTCTCTAGAAATGATCCATTCTTAGCAACGAATGTCTTGCCTTCGGATCTGTGATAGAAGGTATACCCAACAGTTTCCTTTGGGTATCCTATGAAGACATTTCTCCGCTTTGGGTTCGAGCTTATCAGGTTGAAGCTTTTTCACATAAGCAACGCAGCCCCAAACTTTAAGAAACGACAACTTTGGTTTCTTGCCAAACCATAGTTCATAAGGCGTCGTCTCAACGGATTTTGATGGTGCCCTATTTAACGTGAATGCGGCCGTCTCTAAAGCATAACCCCAAAACGATAGCGGTAAATCAGTAAGAGACATCATAGATCGCACCATATCTCGTAAAGTACAATTACGACGTTCGGACACACCATTACGCTGTGGTGTTCCGGGTGGCGTGAGTTGCGAAACTATTCCACAATTTTTCAAATGTATACCAAACTCGTAACTCAAATATTCTCCTCCACGATCAGATCGTAGAAACTTTATTTTCTTGTTTCGATGATTTTCAACTTCACTCTGAAACTCCTTGAACTTTTCAAATGTTTCAGACTTATGTTTCATTAAGTAGATATACCCATATCTGCTTAAATCATCTGTGAATGTGAGAAAATAACGATATCCGCCACGAGCCTCAATATTCATCGGACCACATACATCGGTATGTATGATTTCCAATAAATCTGTTGCTCTCTCCATAGTACCGGAGAACGGTGTTTTAGTCATCTTGCCTATGAGGCACGGTTCGCAAGTACCAAGTGATTCATAATCAAGTGGTTCCAAAAGCCCATCAGTATGGAGTTTCTTCATGCGCTTTACACCGATATGACCTAAACGGCAGTGCCACAAATAAGTTGCACTATCATTATCAACTCTGCATCTTTTGGCTTCTACATTATGAATATGTGTATCACTACTATCGAGATTCAATAAGAATAGACCACTCTTCAAGGGTGCATGACCATAAAAGATATTACTCATATAAATAGAACAACCATTATTCTCTGATTTAAATGAATAACCATCTCGCATCAAACAAGATCCAGATATAATGTTCATGCTCAACGGTGGCACCAAATAACAATTATTTAGGTCTAATATTAATCCCGAAGGTAGATGTAGAGGTAGCGTGCCGACCGCGATCACATCGACTTTGGAACCATTTCCCACGCGCATCGTCACCTCGTCCTTTGCTAGCATCCGCTTATTCCGTAGTCCCTGTTTCGAGTTGCAAATATTAGCAACAGAACCAGTATCAAATACCCAGGTGCTACTGCGAGCTCTAGTAAGGTACACATCAATAACATGTATATCACATATACCTTTGTTCACCTTGCCATCCTTCTTATCCGCCAAATACTTGGGGCAGTTCCGCTTCCAGTGACCAGTCTGCTTGCAGTAGAAGCACTCAGTTTCAGGGTTAGGTCCAGACTTGGGTTTCTTCTCCTGAGCAGCAACTTGCTTGCTGTTCTTCTTGAAGTTTCCCTTCTTCTTCCCTTTGCCCCTTTTCTTCAAACTAGTGGTTTTGCTAACCATCAACACTTGATGCTCCTTCTTGATTTCTACCTCCGCAGCTTTCAGCATTGCGAAGAGCTCGGGAATAGTCTTGTTCATCCCTTGCATATTATAGTTCATCACGAAGCTCTTGTAGCTTGGTGGCAGTGATTGGAGAATTCTGTCAATGACGCAATCATCTGGAAGATTAACTCCCATCTGAATCAAGTGATTATTATACCCAGACATTTTGAGTATATGCTCACTGACAGAACTGTTCTCCTCCATCTTGCAGCTATAGAACTTATTGGAGACTTCATATCTCTCAATTCGGGCATTTGCTTGAAATATTAACTTCAACTCCTGGAACATCTCATATGCTCCATGACGTTCAAAACGTCGTTGAAGTCCCGATTCTAAGCCGTAAAGCATGGCACACTGAACTATCGAGTAGTCATCAGCTTTGCTCTGCCAGACGTTCATAACATCTGGCGTTGCTCCAGCAGCAGGCCTGGCACCCAGCGGTGCTTCCAGGACGTAATTCTTCTATGCAGCAATGAGGATAATCCTCAGGTTACGGACCCAGTCCGTGTAATTGCTACCATCATCTTTCAACTTTGCTTTCTCAAGGAACGCATTAAAATTCAACGGAACAACAGCACGAGCCATCTATCTACAATCAACATAAACAAGCAAGATACTATCAGGTACTAAGTTCATGATAAGTTTAAGTTCAGTTAATCAAATTACTTAGGAACTCCCACTTAGATAGACATCCCTCTAATCCTCTAAGTGATCACGTGATCCAAATCAACTAAACCATAACCGATCATCACGTGAGATGGAGTAGTTTTCAATGGTGAACATCGTCATGTTGATCATATCTACTATATGATTCACGCTCGATCTTTCGGTCTCTGTGTTCCGAGGCCATATCTGCATATGCTAGGCTCGTCAAGTTTAACCTGAGTATTCTGCGTGTGCAAAACTGGCTTGCACCCGTTGTAGATGGACGTAGAGCTTATCACACCCGATCATCACGTGGTGTCTGGGCACGACGAACTTTGGCAACGGTGCATACTCAGGGAGAACACTTCTTGATAATTTAGTGAGAGATCATCTTATAATGCTACCGTCAATCAAAGCAAGATAAGATGCATAAAAGGATAAACATCACATGCAATCAATATAAGTGATATGATATGGCCACCATCATCTTGTGCTTGTGATCTCCATCTCCGAAGCACCGTCATGATCACCATCATCACCGGCGCGACACCTTGATCTCCATCGTAGCATCGTTGTCGTCTCGCCAATCTTATGCTTCCACGACTATCACTACCGCTTAGTAATAAAGTAAAGCATTACATCGCGATTGCATTGCAGACAATAAAGCGACAACCATATGGCTCCTGCCAGTTGCCGATAACTCGGTTACAAAACATGATCATCTCATACAATAAAATCAGCATCATGCCTTGACCATATCACATCACAACATGCCCTGCAAAAACAAGTTAGACATCCTCTACTTTGTTGTTGCAAGTTTTACGTGGCTGCTACGGGCTTAAGTAAGAACTCATCTCACCTACGCATCAAAACCACAATGATAGTTCGTCAAATAGACTCCGCTTTAACCTTCTCAAGGACCGGGCGTAGTCACACTTGGTTCAACTAAAGTTGGAGAGACAGTCTTCCGCAAGCCATCTATGTGCAAAGCACGTCGAGGGAACCGGTCTCGCGTAAGAGTACGCGTAAGGTTGGTCCGGATCGTCTCGTCCAACAATACCGCCGAACCAAAGTATGACATGCTGGTAGGCAGTATGACTTGTATCGCCCACAACTCACTTGTGTTCTACTCGTGCAAATAACATCAAACCATAAAACCTAGGCTCGAATGTCACTGTTGGGGAACGTAGTAATTTCGAAAATTTTCCTACGCACACGCAAGATCATGGTGATGCATAGCAACGAGGGGGAGAGTATTGTCTACGTACCAACGCAGACCGACTGCGGAAGCGATCTCACAACGTAGAGGAAGTAGTCATACGTCGTCTTCCCGATCCGACCGATCCAAGCACCGTTACTCCGGCACCTCCGAGTTCTTAGCACACGTTCAGCTCGATGACGATCCTCGGGCTCCGATCCAGCAAAGCGTCGAGGAAGAGTTCCGTCAGCACAACGGCGTGGTGATGATCTTGATGTACTACCGACGCAGGGCTTCGCCTAAGCTCTACAACGATATGACCGAGGTGGAATTTGGTGGCAGGGGGCACCGCACACGGCTAAGGAACGATCAACAATGATCAACTTGTGTGTCTATGGGGTGCCCCCTGCCCCCGTATATAAAGGAGCAGGGGAAGGGGTTCGGCCGGCCAGGGAGAGAGGCGCAGGGGGAGTCCCACTCCTACCGGGAGTAGGACTCCCCCCAATCCTATTCCTAATAGGACTCTTCAAAGAGAAGAGAGAAGAGAGGGGGGCCGGCCCCTTCTCCTAGTCCTAATAGGACTAGGGAAGGGGGGAGGCGCGCAGCCCTTGTGGGCAGCCCCTTTTCACTTTTCCACTAAGGCCCAATAGGCCCATTTGCCTCCCGGGGGGGGGGGTCCGGTAACCCTCCCGGTATTCCGGTAAAATCCCGATTTCACCCGGAACACTTCCGGTGTCCAAACATAGGCTTCCAATATATCAATCTTTATGTCTCGACCATTTCGAGACTCCTCGTCATGTCCGTGATCACATCCGGGACTCTGAACAACCTTCGGTACATCAAAATGCATAAACTCATAATAACTGTCATCGTAACGTTAAGCGTGCGGACCCTACGGTTCGAGAACAATGTAGACATGACCGAGACACGTCTCCGGTCAATAACCAATAGAGGGACCTGGATGCCCATATTGGCTCCTACATATTCTACGAAGATCTTTATCGGTCAGACCGCATAACAACATACGTTGTTCCCTTTGTCATCGGTATGTTACTTGCCCGAGATTCGATCGTCGGTATCCAATACCTAGTTCAATCTCGTTACTGGCAAGTCTCTTTACTCGTTCCGTAATACATCATCTCATAACTAACATCTTAGTTATTATGCTTGCAAGGCTTATGTGATGTGTATTCCCGAGAGGGCCCAGAGATACCTCTCCGACAATCGGAGTGACAAACCCTAATCTCGAAATACGCCAACCCAACATCTACCATTGGAGACACCTGTAGTACTCCTTTATAATCACCCAGTTACGTTGTGACGTTTGGTAGTACCCAAAGTATTCCTCCGGTAAACGGGAGTTGCATAATCTCATAGTTATAGGAACATGTATAAGTCATGAAGAAAGCAATAGCAACATACTAAACGATCGGGTGCTAAGCTAATGGAATGGGTCATGTCAATCAGATCATTCAACTAATGATGTGACCTCGTTAATCAAATAACAACTCTTTGTTCATGGTTAGGAAACATAACCATCTTTGATTAACGAGCTAGTCAAGTAGAGGCATACTAGTGACACTCTGTTGGTCTATGTATTCACACATGTATTATGTTTCCGGTTAAGACAATTCTAGCATGAATAATAAACATTTATCATGATATAAGGAAATAAATAATAACTTTATTATTGCCTCTAGGGCATATTTCCTTCATCACGTTCGTGACAAGTAGACCGACTCCTGCCTGCATCTACTACTATTACTCCACACATCGATTGCTGTCCAGTATGCATCTAGAGTATTAAGTTCATAAGAACGGAGTAAGGCTTTAAGCAAGATGACATGATGTAGAGGGATAAACTCATGCAATATGATATAAACCCCATCTTTTTATCCTCGATGGCAACAATACAATATGTGCCGTTTCTCCCACTCTCACTGGGATCGAGCACCGCAAGATTGAACCCAAAGCTAAGTACTTCTCTCATTGCAAGAAAGATCAATCTAGTAGGCCAAACCAAACTGATAATTCGAAGAGACTTGCAAAGATAACCAATCATACATAAAAGAATTCAGAGAAGATTCAAATAAGGTTCATAGATAATCTTGATCATAAACTCACAATTCATCGGATCTCGACAAACACACCACAAAAGAAGATTACATCGAATAGATCTCCAAGAGAATCGAGGAGAACTTTGTATTGAGATCCAAAGAGAGAGAAGAAGCCATCTAGCTAATAACTATGGACCCGAAGGTCTGAGGTAAACTACTCACACATCATCGGAGACGCGATGGTGTTGATGTAGAGGCCCTCTGTGATCAATGCCCCCTCCGCCGGAGTGCCGGAAAAGGCCCCAAGATGGGATCTCACGGGTACAGAAGGTTGCGGCAGTGGAATTAGGTTTTTGTGGTGCCCCATGATGTTTTCAGGGTACGTAGGTATATATAGGAGGAAGAAGTAGGTCGGTGGAGCCACGAGGGGCCCACGAGGGTGGAGGTGAAGGAAATATGCCCTAGAGGCAATAATAAAGTTATTATTTATTTCCTTATATCATGATAAATGTTTATTATTCATGCTAGAATTGTATTAACATGAAACATAATACATGTGTGAATACATAGACAAACAGAGTGTCACTAGTATGCCTCTACTTGACTAGCTCGTTGATCAAAGATGGTTATGTTTCCTAACCATAGACATGAGTTGTCATTTGATTAACGGGATCACATCATTAGGAGAATGATGTGATTGACTTGACCCATTCCGTTAGCTTAGCACTTGATCGTTTAGTTTGTTGCTATTGCTTTCTTCATAACTTATACATGTTCCTATGACTATGAGATTATGCAACTCCCATTTACCGAAGGAACACTTTGTGTGCTACCAAACGTCACAACGTAACTGGGTGATTATAAAGGTGCTCTACAGGTGTCTCCAAAGGTACTTGTTGGGTTGGCATATTTGGAGATTAGGATTTGTCACTCCGATTGTCGGAGAGGTATCTCTGGGCCCTCTCGGTAATACACATCACTTAAGCCTTGCAAGCATTGCGACTAATGAGTTAGTTGCGGAATGATGTATTATGGAACGAGTAAAGAGACTTGCTGGTAACGAGATTGAACTAGGTATTGAGATACCGATGATCGAATCTCGGGCAAGTAACATACCGATGGCAAAGGGAACAGCGTATGTTGTTATGCGGTCTGATCGATAAAGATCTTCATAGAATATGTGGGAGCCAATATGAGCATCCACGTTCCGCTATTGGTTATTGGTCGGAGACATGTCTCGGTCATGTCTACATAGTTCTCGAACCCGTAGGGTCCGCACGCTTAAAGTTTCGGTGATGATTGTATTATGAGTTTATGTGATTTGATGTACCGAAGGTAGTTCGGAGTCCCAGATGAGATCGGGGACATGATGAGGAGTCTCGAAATGGTCGAGACGTAAAGATTGATGTATTGGACGACTATATTCGGACATCGGAAATGTTCCGAGTGATTCGGGTATTTTCGGGGGTACCGGCCGGGGAGTTACGGGAATACGAGGAAGAGGTAATGGGCCTCATGGGCCAAGTGGTGGAAGAGAGGAGGAAGGGCACGCGCCCCCCTAGCCCAAACCGAATTGGACTAGGGGGCCGGCCCCCCTTTCCTCCTTTTCCTCCCTCTCCTTCCTTCTCCTTCTCCTCCTTCCTTTCCTCCTACTAGTAGGAGTAGGAAAGGGGAGTCCTACTACTAGGAGGAGGACTCCTCCTCCTGGCACGCCCATAGAGGGCCGGCCGGCCTCCCCCTTGCTCCTTTATATACGGGGGCAGGGGGCACCTCTACACACACAAGTTGATCAGTTGATCTCTCCCAGCCGTGTGCGGTGCCCCCTCCACCATATTCCACCTCGATCATATCATAGCGGTGCTCACGCGAAGCCCTGCGTCGGTAGCAACATCAACACCGTCACCACGCCGTCGTGCTGACGGAACTCTCCCATGAAGCTCTGCTGGATCGGAGTTCGCAGAACATCATCGAGATGAACGTGTGCTGAACTCGGAGGTGCAGTGCGTTCGGTACTTGGATCGGTCGGATCGTGAAGACGTACGACTACATCAACCGCGTTGTGCTAACGCTTCCGCTTTCGGTCTACAAGGGTACGTAGACAACACTCTCCCCTCTCGTTGCTATGCATCACCATGATCTTGCGTGTGCGTAGGAATTTTTTTGAAATTACTACGTTCCCCAACAGGAGGGCGTGCCTAGAGGGGTAGGCGGGCCCCCTGCCACGTGGCCTCCTCGTTGATTGCTTGACGTCCACTCCAAGTCCTCTGGATCACGTTTGTTCCAAAAATTACGCTCCCGAAGGTTTCATTCCGTTTGGACTCCGTTTGATATTCTTTTTCTGCGAAACACTGAAATAGGCAAAAAACAGCAATTTGGGCTGGGCCTCCGGTTAATAGGTTAGTCCCAAAAATAATATAAAAGTCTATAAATAAGCCCATTAAACATCCAAAACAGAATATATAATAGCATGCAACAATCAAAAATTATAGATACGTAGGAGACGTATCAGCAGGTAATGAGCCAGATTCGAAAACGGCCCAGTCAAGAAAAGTGCACGCGTTTTCCTTTGTGAGCAGGTAATGGGCCAGATTCGGAAACGACCCAGTCAAGAAACGTGTAGGCGCTAAATTGTCAAACGGGCGCTCAAGGCGCCGACTAGAGCTCCCGGAAAGAGGGGGCACCGCCCCTCCCTAGTCCAATTCGGACTAGCCCATGGTGGGGCGCGCAACCACCCCTTGAGGACCTTCTCTCCTTTCCCGTATGGCCCATTAAGGCCCATTACTTCCCCGGCAAATTCCCATAACTCTCCGGTACTCCGAAAAATACCCGAATCACTCAGAACCTTTCCAATGTCCGAATATAGCCTTCCAATATATCGATCTTTATGTCTCGACTATTTCGAGACTCCTCGTCATGTCCGTGATCTCATCCGGGATTCCGAACAACCTTCGGTACATCAAATCACATAACTCATAATACAAATCGTCATCAAACATTAAGCGTGCGGACCCAACGAGTTCGAGAACTATGTTGACATGACCGAGACACATCTCCAGTCAATAACCAATAGCGGAACCTAGATGCTCATATTGGCTCCTACATATTCTACGAAGATCTTTGTCGGTCAAACCGCATAACAACATACGTCGTTCCCTTTGTTATCGGTATGTTACTTGCCCGAGATTCGATCGTCAGTATCATCATACCTAGTTCAATCTCGTCACCGGCAAGTCTCTTTACTCGTTCCATAATTCATCATCTCGCAACTAACTCATTAGTCACATTGTTTGCAATGCTTATAGTGATGTGCATTACTTAGAGGGCCCAGAGATACCTCTCCTACAATCGGAGTGACAAATCCTAATATTGATTTATGCCAACTCAACAAACACCATCGGAGACACCTGTAGAGCATCTTTATAATCACCCAGTTACGTTGTGACGTTTGATAGCACACAAGATGTTCCTTCGGTATTCGGGATTTGCATAATCTCATAGTCATAGGAACATGTATAAGTCATGAAGAAAGCAATAGCAATAAATTAAACGATCATAGTGCTAAGCTAACGGATGGGTCTAGTCCATCACATCATTCTCTAATGATGTGATCCCGTTCATCAAATGACAACACATGTCTATGGCTAGGAAACTTAACCATCTTTGATTAACGAGCTAGTCAAGTAGAGGCATACTAGGGACACTCTGTTTGTCTATGTATTCACACATATACTAAGTTTCCGATTAATACAATTCTAGCATGAATAATAAACATTTATCATGATATAAAGGAAATATAAATAACAACTTCATTATTGCCTCTAGGGCATATTTCCTTCAATAACCGCTTCATCTCCCTCCACCAATTGATGGTTGTTACACGTGTCGGGGCGGGGATCCCCACTCCCCTATGAGGGTTTTCTTTGATCGCACATGCCCAATCCAATGGTACCCCGCCCAGTATCTCGATCGCGGCAACTGATACGACGAAAATGTCGGAGTCATTGGCTACGTCCAGTCGTTGTTCCCGCCAGGGTTTCTTCTGGCGGCACTAAACCCGGGAAAACATCGGGCCGGTCCAGGTTTCGGGCCAGGATTGTAAAAGCCCGACCTTCATTTCTCAAGCCCGAGCCCGACCCAAAGCCCGAAATACTCCCTGTTTTCAAGCCCGAGCCCAGCCCGGATGTTGTTTTTAGTGTACGCATGTGCAAGCCCAGCCCAAAATACAGAAAAACTGAAGCCCAAGCCCGGCCCGAACGCTGTTTTTTAGTGTACACACGTGCAAGCCTGACCCGAAATATAGAAAAACTGAAGCCCGAGCCCGGCCCAAAATACAGAAAAACTGGAGCCCGTGCCCGGCCTGAACGCTATTTTTTAGTGTATGCATGTGCAAGCCTGGCCCACAATACAGAAAAACTGAAGCTCGAGCCCGTCCCGAGTGCTGCTTTTTAGTGTACGCATGTGGAAGCCCGACCCGAAATACAGAAAGACTGAAGCCTAAGCCCGGCCCAAACTATCTTCCGGGCTGCAAAACAAGGCCCGAGCTCGGCCTGGCCCAACCCAGATTTTTTGGCACTGGTCATCGGGCTAGGCTGTCCATGCCCGGGTTTAGGCAGCACCCTCTCCGGTGCATGAGAATCCGGTAAGTACACATCTCTCTTTTGCAGATCCGATTTTGGGCTGGTCAGTTTTTTGGGCAGCTGATTCGATTCGATTTGATTTGATTCAACTCGACTCGGTTCGTCTCCAGATGATTTAGATTAATGTGATGACGAATAATATCAGTGTACTGCTAGGATTGTCACGACTACTATGATTGGAATGATTATTAGGATCAGTAGGATTACTAAGATTGCTAGGATTGCTATCATGAGTGTAGGATTGCTAGGATTGCTTGCCTAGGATGTGTGCATGCTATGTAGGTTTGACATGATTGCTTCAGTAGAATGTGCATGACCAGCGCATGCTACATGCCTACTAATGTGTGCATGCAATGTGTTCGCTATGTGATCATAGCAATAGCCATTTCCTTGATTGGCTTGCTCTGATCAAGGCAATGGGCATTGCTATGATTGGTGCGTTGACCATACCAATGCGCATTGCTCGGATCTTACCATGTGCATAGTTCATATAGGGTCACATTTTTGGTTGTTCGGTTTCAATGCAGTGCTCTGCCGATAAGCTCGGCCCAGCAATGTTGTCAAGGGCATCTGACTGAAGCGCAAGGAGGTGGAGGAGGGAAACTGCTCGAAGGGCAAGGAGGTGGAGGAGGGTAACAACTCAAAGGGCAACTGCTCGAAGGGCAAGGGGGTGGAGGAGGGTAATAACTCAAAGGGTAAGGAGGTGAAGGAGGGCAGAACTGCCAAGAGGCCTCAGCTGAGGAATTATGACTAGTTTTATGAGGACATAGGCCCATCACACTTCTACAAGGTCATTCTAGCACCTATGTTGGAGTGCCTGCCGATCTCCAGTAACTTCAACATGCACATGGCCATCGTCCCACTAGAATTCATGTAGAGGGCGTACAACGACTGCAATTGGAGAGTCATGCTCTGGGTGGCCAACAGTAGGCTCACCCTTGATAAAGGGTGGTAATCTTCGTCTTTGCCGGCGAGCTGAAGATCAAATTGCTCGTCACCTTCAAGGTGTTGATTCCCAGCAACTTCTAAGTGATCCTCTTTGACCTTTCCGACAATGAGGTGGTGGCTAGGTGCAAGAAGCACGACGAAGCACTTGCATTGACCCGTTAATGTGTTTTCGTTAGTAGTGGTTGTTTATTTAAGACTCGGTGTGGTTAATCCTTAGGGTTCTGTATGTTTAAGACTATCTACATCATGGCTATGCCTATTAATGTGTTTTTTGTTAGTACTGCCTAATCAAACAAGAGGTTACCACATTGCATGTCATGTATGTAATAAAAACAACATCACTTTTTGCAACCAAACACTTGTGTGTGTGTGTGTGTGTGTGTTTCTACTCGGCGAGGCGGGGGGTTGGGGGATGCATGCAACCAAACTATCTATAGATTTATTTATTTTTGTATTCACTCAGTCAAATCCCACTGGACCACATGTGCAAGGAGGCTACAATCCATGCGGGTAACCAAACAGGCCCTTAGCTGTTTAGAGTAGTAGTTTACTAGCTGTTTTGACCAGGCTTCTGGAGTAGTAGTTTACTAGCTATTTTGACCAAGCAAGAAGTCGAATACTATCTAGTTGTAACAGCCTCGGGTAGTACCCCAAATTTGAAATGGATTGTTATTCAAACATCATGTGGTATTGGTTCATTAGAATCATTAACCATTACATATGAGGATAATGTTGCGTGTGTTGCTCAAATGCATATGGCTATTTTAAAAGTTATATCACACAACATATTGCTCCAAAATTGTTTTTCCTCTTGAATTACAGAAAAATGGAGGAATTAACATTTTGCAAACAAAATCTTGTCAAATCTTACATATTTGTTTACCAAGTCTTTACCAACAGCTGCATTTCAAAAATGCATTCATGGCATTGGTATGAGACAACTACGAAAATTGCAAAGTTTCGGGGGAGAAATATCCTGGAACTAAACTTATTAATTATCATAGAACACTATACTCTTTTCCTATGAGTTTTCCAATGGATTTCTCATATATGTTTTAATGAGACGATTATTTACACCAACCGTGTATTGAGTTCATATAGTTATTCATATGTTTTCCCACATGATTTTTGAAGGAAAAAAACCAAAGATCCTCGAAGTTTCAAGGTGAGGGACTACCAATGAAATGCAAGACTTTCCAACACTCAAGATATATAAAGATTCTCAAGGCAATGAATGAAGCTAATAAAACAGCGTTGTCCAAGGAAGGGTGTTAGGGCATCTCCAACGCCGACCCGTAAACCTCCCACAACCGCCCGGACCGCAAAAGCCATCCAACGCGGCCCTGTATCGGTCATCGGAGCCGTCTATATGTGATTTCTCCTGCAAACCGAAGACAAAAGTGGGGAAGGCTTGCGAGAGTGCAGACCGCTCCCGAGCCCATTTCTGGCCGCCCCGGCCTACCAAAAACCCCTCACCTCTCCCGCACGTTTTCGGTCAGCGCCCGCATTCATGCCCATCCAGAGCGGACGTGACCGCTTACTGGCGCCGGCATTGAAGCGGTGCGCCGACCGAGAGAGCGCCGCCCGCGCCGCTTCCCAGTGCAGGTGACTGCCGCGCGTTGAAATGATGAAACGACAACCTGTTCGTCCGTCTGCCGCCCGCATTGATGGCACGTGGTTGCCTAGGCGTCTCCTCCGGCGCCACCCATCCGCCCGTCTGTCGCCCACCAGTGCTATGTAAACCGCTGCCCCGGTGCCCCGGCCATAGTCACCGTCATCCCTCTCCACACCACTCCCCGCCATGGATTCCTCCGCGGCCAAAGTTCTCTGGGACGGGCTGACGTCGGAGCAGAAGAAGGCCATGGCCGCCATTGCTGCCGACTGGTAGGCCAGCAGGTAGCTAGAGGACGTGCAAATGCAGGACGCCTCCTCCGACGAGCCAACGCCGCCCTCTTCTTCCTCCGCGGCAGCCTCCTCTTCTTCCGCAACACCCTCGCTGGTGCATTGCACCATGACCATCGGCGAGGCTTGTGCCCATTATATGGACATGGTGCCGGAAGAGCAGTTCCGGGAGGCGCAGGCCGATGCCAACTACAACCACAGCCTCCTCTAGGAGCATCTGCAGGCGGAGGAGTGGGTCACCGGCGGCAGGGCGGTTGCGTTGGACGCGGAACTGGCGGAGCAGGAGGCGATGCTTGAGTCCTACCGCTCCGCCCGCGAGATCCGCCTCGCATCCTGGCAGTACCGGCAGCGGGTGGCGGAGGTGGCGGCCGCCGGCAATGAGTGGGAGGACAACGTGGCCGAGGTGTTGTTCGGCGACACCGACGATGAGGAGGCCACGCCCTGACATCATGACCACGAAGAAGCCGGCACGTCCGCGGACGCCGTCGGCAGCGAGGAACAATAGTGCACGGTAGGCCGCCGCCACTCGGGTCCCAAGAAGGCCACCGCTCCCCCCTCCCGTCAACTCCAAGCTTGGTGGGCTCAGCATCAATGGCCAACTAGTTGCTTGGCGGCGATGTCGAGGCGGACAACTTCACTTCCCAAGGCTCCGGAGGCGGAGGTCATGGAGGCGGAGCTGGAAAGGCGAAGCTTTCGTTCGCTAGGTTCATGGTTGGAGATGGGGACAGGACGCTGACGATCATTTATATTAGCCCGCCTAAGACCGCTTTCATGTATTTGTAATGAAATCCGTTATGTTTAAATGAAATCCATCATGTTTATGTAAAATCAGGTTGTGTTTATATGAAATTCGCACTTATTTGCACGAATTTTGTCCCGTTGATTTGAATTATTGTAAAAATGTATGCGGCTACGGTTGGATAGCTGCCTCCACATCCATGTCCGCGGATGGATGCGAGAACTTTTTTGCGGGTTGACGTTTTTTATGCCATTAGGAAATATTAGCAGTGATATAAATTAGTGTCAGTTTTAGGCCAACATAGCCATTAGGTTTCCTATAGGCTAACTACATATAGTTAGGCTAACTACATATAGTTAGCCTTGCCCAAAAGCTGCCAATACCGAAGGCTCTAGAACGGATACAGTCATTTTAACCGACATATGTACATGTCTATCGAGGAGATATAAATACCCAGAACACTGGTACAGGAGGTACAGGAGCAGTGCTACGTGATGTGGCTGGTTTCTTTGTTGCTGCATCCTGTAATGATATACCCTTTGTGAAAGACACAGCGACGACAGAAAGCTAGAGGACTACGAAATGGCCTACTACTAGCTAATGAATTTGGATGCAACAAAATTTATGTTGAAGCGGATTGTATGGAGGTAATCAAGATCATGCAGAGCGGCGGCAATTCACTTGGACCTGCAGCCGCAATTTATGAAGAATGTTCTTTTTTATCTAGCAATTTTATTTCTATTGTTTATAGTCATTGCTCTCGGGAAGCCAATATGGCGACGGATCTGCTGGCTAAGAACTCGGAGGTATCTAGAACCATTGTTTGGAAATTAGAGCCCCGGGTTTCTTACTAGATGTATTCTCATATGAAATATAAACTACTATGATGGCATTTCCCTAAAAAACACTCGCCATCAGTACAAATCGCTCCATTCACTTTTTTTGCGGGACTCACTCTATTCATTTCAATCTCTCTATTTCTTCTCCGTCCGGAAGGAAAACAAGAGTGTCGTGTCAATGGAAGGCTTTGTAAATGAGTTATGGCCACGTGAGCGTCAGTGCATCCAATGATTTGTTGCCAGTACTAGCACATTTTTGTTCGTTGCGGTGTTAAAATGCTCTTCTTCATTTTAGAACGGCCATCCTTCCAGTTGATCGTCTCTGTCCTTGGGTCATTGCCTAGCCATTCCTTTTTCAAGTCAAACGACTTCAATGAATGTTTCATGAGTATTTTTTTTGCGGGTGTTAGTGAGTTTAGATGACAATAACAGGTGCTTTCCGTTGAGCCCCCATGTGCACCATTTAATTAGGCGCTACTAACAGTTCTTTAACGTCCACTAAGTATCTCTCTCGTGGTGGAGGTAGCTCTCTTCCTGAATGAATGCTAACACTAATTGATACCCAATGACTCTTGGAGCATATACCAGACCCCTTGAAGGAAAATCTACATAAATTCGGAGTACATGATTTCGCCAAAGAATCTACGTAACCTATCATTAGTCCTATAGATAGATATGTTAACTAGTGATGCCGATCATTTCACCTGCTCCTTATATGTTGGATTATTATCAAAAATAACGTTTAGATAGCTAGGTACACCTGCGCACGCTCCTCAACAAAAGTTGGCACACTTGAACACGTGCATATGCATGCCTCCATTATACTCGGTGTTAGTGTTTAGGAAAAACAGCTGTGGCAAAGTAGGGGTTCAGCGCCTCCACGAAATGTTGTTGCGGCTAGCTTGAGCGACCGAACACCCTATGGCCCCTGGGTCTGGTCTGACCAGGCGCCCTCCGATCTCGATGCACATGCACGGGCAGATCACGGCGGTATGCCGGCCGGCATGAACGCTCGCGACCTATTAATGGCCATGGCGACAACCATCCCGGGCGTCAACACACACACACCACTATATTATCAAGGTAGCATTATAAAATAATTTCTCACTAAATTATCAAGGTATAAGTGTTCTTCTTGAGTATGCACCGTTGCGAAAGTTCTTCGTGCTGAGACACCACGTGATGATCGGGTGTGATAGGCTCTATGTTCAAATACAACGGATGCAAAACAGTTGCACACGCAGAATACTCAAGTTAAACTTTACGAGCCTAGCATATGCAGATATGGCCTCGAAACACTGGAGACCGAAAGGTCGAACGTAAATCATATAGTAGATATGATCAACATAGTGATGTTCACCACTGAAAACTACTCCATCTCACGTGATAATCGGACATGGTTTAGTTGATTTGGATCACGTGATCACTTAGATGATTAGAAGGATGTCTATCTAAGTGAGAGTTCTTAAGTAATTTGATTAATTAAACTTTAATTTATCATGAACTTAGTCCTGGTAGTATTAGCATATCTATGTTGTAGATCAATAGCTCGCGTTTAGCTCCCCTGTTTTATTTTTGATATGTTCGTAGAGAAAACTAAGTTGAAAGATATTAGTAGCAATGATGCGGATTGGATCCGTGATCTGAGGATTATCCTCATTGCTGCACAGAAGAATTATGTCCATGATGCACCGCTAGGTGACACACCTATTACAGGAGCAGATGCAGACGTTATGAACGTTTAGCTAGCTCAATATGATGACTACTTGATAGTTTAGTGCACCATGCTTAACAGCTTAGAATCGGGACTTCAACGACGTTTTGAACGTCATGAATCATATGAGATGTTCCAGGAGATGAAGTTAATATTTCAAGTAAATACCCGAGTTGAGAGATATGAAGTCTCCAACAAGTTCTATAGCTAAAAGATGGAGGAGAATAGGTCAAGCAGTGAGCATGTGCTCAGATTGTCTGGGTACTACAATCACTTGAATCAAGTGAGAGTTAATCTTTCAAATAAAATAGTGATTGACAGAATTCTCTAGTCACCATCACCAAGTTAGTAGAACTTCGTGATGAACTATAGTATGCAAGGGATGACGAAAACGATTCCTGAGCTTTTCATGATGTTAAAATCGATGAAGGTAGAAATCAAGAAAGTGCATCAAGTGTTGATGATTAACAAGACCACTAGTTTCAAGAAAAGGGAAAAGGAAAAGAAAGGGAACTTCAAGAAAAACAGCAAGCAAGTTGCTGCTCAAGTGAAGAAGCCCAAGTCAGGACCTAAGCCTGAGACTAAGTGCTTCTACTGCAAAGGGACTGGTCACTGAAAGCAGAAATGCCCCAAGTATTTGGCAGATAAAAAGGATGGCAAAGTGAACAATGCTATATTTGATATACATGTTATTGATGTGTACTTTACTAGTGTTTATAGCAACCCCTCGGTATTTGATACCGGTTCAGTTGCTAAAAGTAGTAACTCGAAACGAGAGTTGTACAATGAACAGAGACTAGTTAAGGGTGAAGTGACGATGTGTATTGGAAGTGGTTTCAAGATTGATATGATCATCATCGCACACTCTCTATACTTTCAAGATTAGTGTTAAACCTAAATAAATATTATTTGGTGTTTGCGTTGAGCATGAATATGATTTGATCATGTTTATTTCAATACGGTTATTCATTTAATTTAGAGAATAATTGTTGTTCTATTTACATGAATAAAACCCTCTATGGTTATACACCCAATGAAAATGGTTTGTTGAATCTCGATCGTAGTGATACACATATTCATAATATTGAAGCCAAAAGATGCAAAGTTAATAATGATAGTGCAACTTATTTGTGGCACTACCATTTATGTCATATTGGTGTAAAACGCATGAAGAAAATCCATGCTGATGGGTGTTTGGAATCACTTGATTATGAATCAGTTGATGCTTGCAAACCATGCCTCATGGGAAAAAATGACTAAGACTCCTTTCTCCAGAACAATGGAGCAAGCAACTGACTTATTGGATATAATACATACTGATGTATAAGGTTCGATGAGTGTTGAGGCTCGCGGCGGGTATCGTTATTTTCTGACCTTCACAGATGATTTGAGCAGATATGGGTATATCTACTTGAAGAAACATAAGTCTGAAATATTTGAAAAGTTCAAAAAATTCAGAGTGAAGTGGAAAATCATTGTAACAAGAAAATAAAGTTTCTACGATCTGGTCGCAGATGCGAATATTTGAGTTACGAGTTTGGTCTTCAATTAAAACAATGTGAAATAGTTTTACAAACTCATGCCACCTGGAACACCACAGCGTAATGGTGTGTCCAAATGTCATAGCCGTACTTTATTTGATATAGTGCAATCTATGATGTCTCTTACCGATTTACCACTATCATTTTGGGGTTATGCATTAGAGACAACGGCATTCACATTAAAAAGGGCACCATCTAAATCCGTTGAGACGACACCATATGAACTGTGGTTTAGCAAGAAACCTAAACTGTCGTTTCTTAAAGTATGGGGTTGCGATGCTTATGTGAAAAAGTTTCATCTTGATAAGCTCAAACCCAAGTCGGAGAAGTGCGTCTTCATAGGATACCCAAAAGTAACTGTTGGGTACACCTTCTATCACAGATCCGAAGGCAAGATATTTGTTACTGAGAATGGATCATTTCTAGACAAGGAGTTTCTCTTGAAAGAAGTGAGTGGGAGGAAAGTAGAACTTGATGAGGTAACTGTACCTGCTCCCTTATTGGAAAGTAGTTCATCACATAAATCTGTTTCTGTGACTCCTATACCAATTAGTGAGGAAGCTAATGATGATGATCATGCAATTTCAGATCAAGTTACTACCGAACCTCGTAGGTCGACCAGAGTGAGATCCACATGAGAGTGGTACGGTAATCCTGTACTGGAGGTCATGTTAATTGACCATGACGAACCTACGAACTATGAGGAAGCGATGATGAGCCCAGATTTCGCGAAATGGCTTGAGGCCATGAAATCTGAGATGGGATCCATATATGAGATCAATGTGCGGACTTTGGTTGACTTGCCCATTGATCAGCAAGCCATAGAAAATAAATGGATCTTCAAGAGGAAGACAGACGCTGATAGTAGTGTTACTATCTATAAAGCTAAACTTGTCGAAAAAGGTTTTGACAAAGTTCAAGGTGTTGACTACGATGAGATTTTCTCACTTGTTGAGATGCTTAAGTCTGTCCGAATCATGTTAGCAAATTGCCACATTTTATGAAATTTGGCAAATGGATGTCAAAACTATATTGCTTAATGGATTTCTTAAAGAAGAGTTGTATATGATGCAACCAGAAGGTTTTGTTGGTCCTAAAGGTGCTAACAAAATGTGCAAGCTCCAGTGATCCATCTATGGACTGGTGCAAGCATCTCAGAGTTGAAATATAGGCTTTGATGAGTTGATCAAAGCATATTGTTTTATACAGACTTGTGATGAAGCCTGTATTTACAAGATAGTGAGTGGGAGCACTACATAATTTCTAATAAATATATGTGAATGACATATTGTTGATCGAAAATAATGTAGAATTTTCTGGAAAGCATAAAGGGGTATTTGAAAGGAGTTTTTCAAATAAAGACCTCGGTGAAGCTACTTACATATTGAGCATCAAGATCTATAGAGATAGATCAAGACGCTTGATAAGTTTTTTCAATGAGTACATACATTGACAAGATTTTGAAGTAATTCAAAATGGAACAGTCAAAGGAGTTCTTAATTACCTGTGTTACAAGGTGTGAAATTAAGTAAGACTCAAAACCCGACCATGGCAGAAGATAGAAATAGAATGAAAGTCATTCCCTATGCCTCAGCCATAGTTTCTATAAAGTATGCAATGATATGTACCAGATCTATTGTATACCATACACTGTGTTTAGCAAGGGAGTACAATAGTGATTTAGGAGTAGATCACTGAACAACGGTCAAAATTATCCTTAATAGAATAAGGATATGTTTCTCGATTATGGAGGTGACAAAAGGTTCGTCGCAAAGGGTTACGTCGATGCAAGTTTTGACACTTTTCCAGAGTCTCAATCTAGATACATATTGATAGTGGGAGCAATTAGCTAAAGTAGCTCCGTGCAGAGCATTGTTGACATAGAAATTTGCAAAATACATATAGATCTGAATGTGGCAGACCCGTAGACTAAACTTTTCTCACAAGCAAAGCATGATCACACCTTAGTACTCTTTGGGTGTTAATCACATAACGATGTGAACTAGATTATTGACTCTAGTAAACACTTTGGGTGTTGTGAACTAATCACATAAAGATGTGAACTATTGGTGTTAAATCACATAATGATGTGAACTAGATTATTGACTCTGGTGCAAGTGGGAGACTGAAGGAAATATGCCCTAGAGGCAATAATAAAGTTGTTATTTATATTTCCTTATATCATGATAAATTTTTATTATTCACGCTAGAATTTTATTAACCGGAAACATAATACATGTGTGAATACATTGACAAACATAGTGTCACTAGTATGCCTCTACTTGACTAGCTCGTTAATCAAAGATGGTTAAGTTTCCTAACTATAGACATGAGTTGTCATTTGATTAACGGGATCACATCATTAGGAGAATGATGTGATTGACTTGACCCATTCCGTTAGCTTAGCACTTGATCGTTTAGTTTATTGCTATTGCTTTCTCCATGACTTATACATGTTCCTATGACTATGAGATTATGCAACTCCCGTTTACCGGTGGAACACTTTGTGTGCTACCAAATGTCACAACGTAACTAGGTGATTATAAAGGTACTCTACAGGTGTCTCCGAAGGTACTTGTTGGGTTGGCGTATTACAAGATTAGGATTTGTCACTCCGATTGTGTGAGAGGTATCTCTGGGCCCACTCGGTAATACACATCACTTAAGCCTTGCAAGCATTGTAACTAATGAGTTAGTTGCGGGATGATGTATTACGGAACGAGTAAAGAGACATGCCGGTAACGAGATTGAACTAGGTATTGAGATACCGACGATCAAATCTCGGGCAAGTAACATACCGATGACAAAGGGAACAACGTATATTGTTATGCGGTTTGACCGATAAAGATCTTCGTAGAATATGTGGGAGCCAATATGAGCATCCAGGTTCCGCTGTTGGTTATTGGCCAGATACATGTCTCGGTCATGTCTACATAGTTCTTGAACTCATAGGGTCCGCACGCTTAAAGTTTCGATGGCGATTTGTATTATGAGTTATGTGATTTGATGTACAGAAGGTAGTTCAGAGTCCCGGATGAGATCGGGGACATGACAAGGAGTCTCGAAATGGTCGAGATGTAAAGATCGATATATTGGATGACTATACTCGGACACACGAAAGGTTCCGAGTGATTCGGGTATTTTTCGGAGTACCAGGGAGTTACGAGAATACGGGGAAGTAGTATTGGGCCTTAGTGGGAAGGAGAGGCGGCAGCCAGGAGGTGGCGCGCTCCCCTCCCAAGCCCAGTCTGAATTGGACAAAGGGTTTGGGGCACGGCCCCCCTCTCCCTTCCTTCTCCACTCCACTCCTTTCCCCCCTTCTCCTAGTTGGACTAGGAAAGGAGGAAACCTACTCCTACTAGGAGTAGGAATCCTACTCCCTTGGCATGCCCCTCCTAGGGCCAGCCTCCTCCTCCCTTGCTCCTTTATATACGGGGGCAGGGGGCACCCCAATACACAACAATTGATCTTTTGGATTTCTTAGCCGTGTGTGGTGCCCCCCTCCACCACAGTCCACCTCGATAATATCGTAGCGGTGCTTAGGCGAAGCCCTGCGTTGGTAGAACAACATCATCGTCACCACGCCGTCGTGCTGACGCAACTCTCCCTTAAAGCTTGGCTGGATCGGAGTTCGAGGGACGTCATCGAGTTAAACGTGTGCTGAACTCGGAGATGCCGTACGTTCGGTACTTGATCGTTCGGATCATGAAGACGTACGACTACATCAACCGCGTTGTGCTAACGCTTCCGCTTTCGGTCTACGAGGGTACGTGGACAACACTTTCCCCTCGCGTTGCTATGCATCACCATGTTCCTGTGTGTGCGTAGAATTTTTTTTGAAATTACTACGTTCCCCAACAGCCGGCCCCCCTTTCCTTCCTTCTTCCTCCTCCTTCCCTCTCTCCCATAACCAATAAAGGGAAGGGGGAATCCTACTCTCGGTGGGAGTAGGACTCCCTTGGGGCACGCCTAGAGAGGTCGGCCCCCTCCCCCTCCTCCACTCCTTTATATACGGGGGAGGGGGGCACCCCATGGACACACAAGTTGACCATTGATCTTTAGCCGTGTGCGGTGCCCCCTCCACCATAATCCACCTCTGTAATATCGTAGCGGTGCTTAGGCGAAGCCCTGTTCCGGTAGCAACATCATCACTGTCATCACGCTGTCGTGCTGACGAAGCTCTTCCTCGAAGCTCTACCGGGTCGTGAGTTCGCGGGACGTCACCGAGACGAACGTGTGCAGATCGCGAAGGTGTCGTATCTTCGGTGCTAGATCGGCCGATCGTGAAGACGTACGACTACATCAACCGCGTTATCATAACGCTTCCTCTTATGGTCTACGAGGGTACGTAGACAATACTCTCCCCTCTTGTTGCTATGCATCACCATGATCTTGCATGTGCATAGATTTTTTTTTTGAAATTACTCTGTTACCCAACAAAAATGTCGGAGTCATTGGCTGCGTCCAGTTGTTATTTCCGCGAGGGTTTCTTCCGTCGGCACCCTCTCCGATGCATGCAAACCCGATAAGTGCACATCCCTCTTTTGCAGATCCGATTTTGGGCCAGTCTGTTTTTTTTGGGCAGCTGATTCGATTCAATTTGATTTGATTCAACTCGACTCGATTCGCCTCCAAATGATTTTGACCAATATGATGACGAATAATATTAGTGCACTGCTAGGATTGCTACGACTACTATGATTGTAATGATTAGTAGGATAAGTAGGATTACTAAGATTGCTAGGATTGCTATCATGAGTGTAGGGTTGCTAGGATTGCTTGCCTAGGATGTGTGCATGCTATGTAGGGTTGACATGATTGCTTCAGTAGAATGTGCATACTACATGCCTGCTAATGTGTGCATGCAATGTGTTTGCTATGTGATCATAGCAATACCCATTTCCTTGATTGGCTTGCTCTGATCAAGGCAATGGGCATCGCTATGATTGGTGCGTTGACCATACCAATGCACATTGCTCGGATCTTACCATGTGCATCCAATGAAAGGCTTTGTAACGGAGTTATGGCCAATAATTTGTTGCCAGTACTAGCACCTTTGTGTTCGTTGCGGTGTTAAAATGCTCATGTTCTTTTTAGGACGGCCATCCTTCCAGTCTCTGTCCTTGGGTCATTGCCTAGCCATTCCTTTTTCAAGTCAAACGACTTCAATGAATGTTTCATGAGTATGGTTTGTTAAGGTTAGATGACAATAACAAGTGCTTTCCGTTGAGCCCCCATGTGCACCATTTAGTTAGGCCACTAACTGTTCTTTAACGTCCACTAAGTATCTCTCTCGTGGTGGAGGTAGCTCTCTTCCTGAATGAATGCTAACACTAATTGATACCCAATGATTCTTGGAACATATACCAGTCCCCTTGAAGGAAAATCTACATGATTTCGCCAAAGAATCTATGTAACCTAACATTAGTCCTATATAGATAGATCTGTTAACTAGTGATGCCGATCAATTCACCTGCTCCTTTTATGCGGGAGTTTAAAAAATAACGTTTAGATAGGTACACCTGCGCATATATAGTCCTCAACAATAGTTGACACGCTTGAATTGAACACGTGCATATGTATGCTCCATTATACTCGCCTACTCGGTGTTTTAGGAAAAAACAGCTGTGGCAAAGTAGGGGTTCAGCGCCTCAACGAAATGTTGTTGCGGCTAGCTTGAGCGACCGAACACCCTGGTTCTGGTCTGACCAGGCGTCCTCCGATCGTGATCTGGATGCACGGGCAGAACACGGCGGCGTGCCGGCATGAAACCTATTGATGGCCACGGCCACTGCGACAGCCATCCCGGGCGCCAACACACAAAATGAGGCTAGCAAGTCCGTCGTGCCTCGTGCTCTGCAACCACCTCACCTCACCAAATGCGATGCCCATACGGCGAATGGCGGTGTGGCTCTCCACCGCGGCTCGTGCTGCTCCCGTCGTTCGCACATGCGGCGGATCGGAAGGGATGGTCGACGCGCGCGGTGCACCCGGAGGCTGGAGGCCAGAGCCTCCACCACGTACGTCTCGGCCGGCCGGTCGCCGTCCATTTCAAACCGGCGGATGCCGTACGTGTAGAGCCCGGGGAACATCGTCATATGCGCCCGCACCGCACATGCTACCAATGTGCACCGCGATCAGCTCAAGCTGATGCTGTCATATGCGCCGGCCCTTCGAGTCTCGTCTCTCTGCCTCTGGATTCCAAAAAAGAAGTCCTGGCCAAAGGGGAGCTTGGCACCTTGGCTGGATGCTGTCATCCTAGCTAGTTAGTTTTATACGTAACGTAATACTATAACTCCCAAACAAGCATCACAGAGTACTATGTCTAATCGTTAATTATGTCTAGGCGGTCAATGTCGTTTCGTTGGGTTTGGGAGCTAGTAGTGTGTTAAGGGGGTTGTGTACGGCCGGGGAACAGGCGCCAAACTTGCACTGTTGGCGCGGCTGCACATTCCTGGCCTGGATAATAGCTACGGTGATGGTGGTGCCAACCAAACTCGAGCTTGGCGCATTCTTTGTCCTGCAGCTGATGTAGGCGGCAACGTGGCGGCCATGGTTACTGCGGAGGGCCATGGCCGTTCTCAGCACAGAACGTTATGTGCCGACCCGTGTGAGTCCCGGTCAAGCTTTACCGCATAGTACCCGCCATTTTGCACCCTACCACCACCGGCACGCATCCACAGATCCACTCCATTTAGGACTTCACAGTTCAAACTTGTTAAGAAAGTACTATTGTAAACAGCTTGCACTGGCACGGGAGAGTTTACGTGCCTCTGGGTCGAGATAGATAGGGACGGATGCTGATGCTCAGTTTGGACCTCAGCCTTATCGACGGCGTCGGTACGTACGCACGCGCGGCGGACTGAGACATCCCGCAGCAACGGCAGGCGGAGGGCGAGAGGAAGGACGACTGGACGAGGCGTGCTCTACGTCCCGGAGCCGGCCGGAGGGTGGAACAGGACCGGGTTTTGTTGTTGTCCGTCCCGACCGATCGGGCCAGCTGTTTAATCGCTGCCACGCGAGCTAGACACGGAGACTGAGCATCATGCCATGTGGCCCTTGTCCACCGCGTCACGTAGGCCCTCGCGTGCGCAGGCACGGCCCTGAATCCGTGGAACGAGGGGGATGGGGATCTCTCCCGGCGTCGCCGTACGTAGGAGTGCGTAGCTCACACACGCATTGCGCATAGGAGAGTTCAAACTTCCCTTGCATCGTTTTAGAAAGAAGAAATGTGGAGTAGTACGTTTGCTTCTGCCCTCACTCAGAGCATCTCCAACGGCCGCGTCAAACAACGCGCGTGCGGGGCGTTTTGCCGCGCTCCAGCGGCGGCGGGAAACTCGCGCGCGCGAAAAGGCGTCAGCTCGCGCGTCATTTTTTGCGCACCGTTTTCGGTGTGCCTATAAAATGTGGCGCGCGCCACACGCCTTCTTCACGCCTTCTCTTCTCCTTTTCCTCTCCCTCTCTGCCACGCGCCGCTCCAGCGCCCCGTCACCGACGCGTCTCCACCGCTTCAGCGCCCCGCCACCGACGCGCCGCCATGCCGCCGAGGAGCGTCCGGCTACCGCGGCGTCCGTCTGCGCCCCAACGGCGGCTACTACTCGGAGATACTACGCTCCGGCGATCTCCGGCTCGGCCTCGGCACCTACGGGACGGCAAGCGAGGCCGCCCGCGCGTACGACGCGGCGGCGTGGCGCCTAGGCCTGCCGCGCGGCCAGATGAACTTACAAGATGTGTACACGCTTCAGCAGGCGCTCGACGTCGCCCCGCCGCCTCGTCTGAACACGGCGCAAGACCGTGCGGAGCACGCCGAGCGGCAGCGCCGCCTCCTCGTCGTCCAGGAGGACGAGCGGGTCATGGCGGAGTGGTGCCGGCGCCACCCAGAGGACGTCGCCTACGAGCAGGTCTACTGGGCAAGGCACCACGAGGAGGACACACGAAGGCGCCGCGAGGAGCGGTTGGACAGGCGTCGGCGGAAGGCGTTGGCGAATGCGCAGTCCGATCTCGTTGCAGCTGGTGGGCAGTCGTTCTTCATGCCGAACGATGATCGGTGGCTGGACATCTGGCTAGATACCTCGGACGACACCGCCGAGGATGATAATGGTGATGATGATAGCGACTTAGAGTAGTTTTTTTATGCAATCTATCTCATTTTTTATCGTATGTCGTTTTTATTATTATGCAATCTATATTTCCGATGTAAAATACCTTTGTATCGTTTAAAATCTATGCAATCTATCTAGTTTTTATGCTTCTAATGCCTACATTTCTAGTTTGTAGAATGAGCGCGCGCTGCATTTTTTGCACGCTGCTGGAGCGGCGCGCGCTGTATTTTAGCGCGGCTGCTGGAGCGGTCGCTGCGCGCCGCACCAAATCAGACGATGGACGCGTGCTAAAGCTGTTTTTTATGCGCGCCACGTTCGGCGTCTGTTGGAGATGCTCTCATCCACACAATGATCTCCTCGCGAGTATGCACCGTGACGGCGACGGCAACGAACACAGGCCAGGCCGTCGGCCGGCGAGGCGGTCAGGACTCAGGACAGAGAAAGGAGTGAAGAAGTGTCGGGCAGGGGAGAGAGATGTGATGAAGAGAGAGAGACACCATGCGCCCGTTTGACCCACGGCCTGTCCCACATGGCAAGTGAGGATAGAGAATCGTTTCCGCGTGACCGGTTTTACATTGAAATTGGGATTTGAACGACGCTTGCTCGGTTTTGAGATTTGAAGTGCCAAATGTCTATGAAAAATTCTTGACTAATCAATCCTACATTTTTTATGAACTTGAAGGACTGAGAAATTAGCAGGACCAACCGTCGTATAGTTGAGCGTGGCAACATCGCTGCAGAATTCGTATTTCGCCGGCACAAGTGTGCTCTGCCTGATCTCCAAGTAAGCAGGATCAGTCGCTGCACGGGTTAGGAGCAACTCTAGTAGACCCTAGAGACCCTGTACAGTAGCGACTCGCATAAGGTATTTATAGTTCTATGAATTACTGTTTTACGAGTCAAAATTATACATGGCAGAGTAAACCCTGTATATGAAACTGTATAATTTAAAAAAAAAACTTTCGCAGAAGAAATCGCAACAACACTAATTCATCACATACTACATGATCATACAATAATTAATCACATACTACATGAACCATACACTAGTTCATCACATACTACAAGATCATACATACTACATTCTTCTACTACTACTACTAGAGAGGGGTGGGGGATCTCGCGGCGGCGAGGCCGAGGTCGATGTACCAAAATGGACGCGCTCGCGGCTGAGGACAACGCGGTGGAGGAGCTCAGTCCTCCTCGTCGGAGCTGACAAGATCGATGAACTTTGCCTCTGCTCCTCGCGGATGCACCACCACTCGTCGTCCTTGTCCTTCGCGGCAAGGTTGGCGGCGACCGCCTGCTTGAGGATGAGGTATTCGAACTCCTCGTCGTGGCGCTAGCGCTCCGCCTCCTTACGCCAGCTCCGTTCGGCAATGGCAGCCGTGACCGCGTCGACATCGGCCGCAAAATATTCGAGCCTGACGATCCCTCGGCAATCAATCTCCTCCGGCTCCTACTTGACGGCGACGAACTCGATACCCTCTGGCTCCTTCGACCACTCCCTCTTCATGGGGAGAAGCACCGCGCCAGAAGAGGAAGAGCTCGCGGCCGAGGAGGGCGTACGCCCGTGCCGACGGTCGTACTCCTCCGTCTCGCGACGGAGGAGCCTCGGCGGCGGTTCGAGACCCTCGTTCGTCCACTTCCTCGCCGCGCGCTTCCTCGCGCTGTCCGAGCGGACACGCCGCTCGTGCTCAGGGTGGTCGCCCCCGTTGGAGCTGTCACCGGAGCTCCACATGAGGCCCCACATGGCAGCTAGAGGCGGAAAGGAGCTCACCAGCGATGAGAAATGTGAGGAGGGAAGTGGGGAATTGCGACGAAACGCCGGCGACGCGAGGATAGGGTTTCGATCCGTCTCTGCCTTGCAAACCCGTAGATATACTGCTTTGGCAAATACGCATATACTGACCTACTCACATGCATATCTTGCGTAAAGCCTTCCCCTAGAAAACAAACTAGCCCGTATCTTCCTAGTCCTTGTTGCTAGCCCTACTCGACTTTACTCGACTATTTAGAAAAAGCTAGGGTCGGTTTGCGTGTCGTCCGGCGAGTATACTGGCTTTGTTCTGATCAAAAAATTGGACCAAGCCCGCGCCGAAATTATGTGGGCTCGCGTGATATACGGGCCTGCTAGAGTTGGTGTAAGCCTGCTGCGAATAGTCAGTGCGGTGGAGATGAAGATGTGATCATCTCGTGATATATCAACGTCCACGTACGTGCGCGCGTGTCCCGTCCCCTGCTGGTTTCCACGCGTGACGTGGACGGCTTAAGCCGGAAGTAGGCCAGCACGATCCAAGTTGACGACGCGCTAGGCTTCTCTGGCAGTGCCTAGCTGTACGTCTCAGCAGTCCACTCACTGCCAACTGTGCCACTCGATTAGAAGTAAGTATACTGTGCAGTTAGGCCGGTTGTAATGGGGAGTATCACATACTAGTATCATGCATATGATACTAGTGTGTGATACTACCTGCGTAATGCATAGTATCATAAATTAGTATCTTAGATTGCCTTATTAATTGTCATGCATGACACAAACTAGCAGATCATTTAATATGATACGATATCATGATATGATACTACATCCTCTATTTTCTCATTTAATTATGTGCCACATTATCCAAAACGCCTAGTTGTTATGCATGATACTATTTATGATACTCTCATTACAACTAACCTTAGTTTTCCGAGCAGGCTGTACTAGAGTCTAGAGTAGAGTACTAGTAGCTATTTTGACCAAGCTAGAACCCAGCCAGCTAACTAGCCGAGGCATCAATTAAGCAGCACTGGTGATCACTAGTTTAATTAGCTTGATGCTCTGTCCTGTCCTAGGTTTTGGCGGCCGGTTTGGTTAGGTTAATGATGACTAAACCAAGTACTCCGTCCATCGAGCTGGCCTGGCCGGTGTAACTGAAGCTTAATTAATCTCTCGCGTGCGTGCGTGCACAGGTGCTGAGCGAGCAGCTGTGTGGGTGGGTTAACTAACTCAAGGGCAGTGCGTGTGGGTGGGTACTCATACGTGTCGACCAGTCGTTTCGTTTGATCACGTACGTACGTACGTACGGTGGCCTTGATTATTAGGGTCCTTTTCTCGTTAAGGTGTCCCGTAGGAATTTATGAGCTAGTAGTATGTCGATCAATGCCTTCTGGTCGATGCTGCAACTAATCCACGTACTACGTACGTGACGTATCGCGCCCTAGTAAAATTCACCAATCCCTTGGCGAGCAAAAAAAAAAGTGCCTCAAGTAAAAACAAACGCAGGGAATACTTTGCTGACCAGAATCTGGGCTAGAGACAGTGTGGGTATGTTTGGTTGCCCGCATAGAATCCAATCATGGTTGACTAGTTTCACTGTTGGCCTACATCGTGCACTTTTTAAAGCAAATCAAAGCCTGGCTCGCTGAAAACGCTTAAATCGTTAGTTTCTCGCGAGCCAGGCCGAGACGAGCGCAAGCCAGCGGGCCCTTGCACGAGTGACCTGAGGTCTTATTCAACCTTGAGTAAGCTCCTATCTAATCTCCTCCCTCTAATCTATACAACGGTACTTCGGTTCGAGGTAAGCTCTACATGAAAAAGATGCACCTCGATGTTATGGTTCCATTCAGGCGGTCGGTTCGTAGTTTTGTCGGCCGTAAGTTCTTAATTTCGTCTTCCCGCTTGGAGCTATCATGGACGAATTTTGTCAGATTTGTCACGCACGATTGATCATTTGAAATTTTTTTTGACCAGCAGCCTAATCTTGCAGTTCCTCAACATTTGTGTTGTAAGTTTTTGGTTTAGACGATCATAGCTTCCTCTCTCTTTGAACATCACTCTACTGCACTAACGCCGCCCTGTCGAGCTCCTCTGTCATCTGCTCAAAGCCCTTCTATTCATCCCTCTCGACGCCGACGCCTTTCCCCTTGATCTCCTTGCCAGCGTCCTACTACACTAGAGTCATTTTCGGCGTCGCTCATCTCGGTCTACTCTCTGTCGTCCTCCTACTGCAATGGCGCGCATAGTGCAGTTCGCCGCAACGCCGACGGGGTCCGTCATCTTGGCCTCCTCTCTCTCTCTCACCCCACTACACTAGAGTCGTTTCCGGTGTCGATCATCTCGGCCTCCTCTCTCGTCCTACCGCGCGGACGATACCATGGCACGAGCACTGCATTCTCCTCCCCTGTCCATTGTCTTTGCGCGAGCACCGCAACTAGTTTGCCGACGGTGTCGCTCGTCGTGCCGTCGACGGGGTCGCTCGCCCACGACTCCATGCTCGTCATGTCGGACAAAGCGCCATGACCACTATCCGCCGAAGTCGCCATGGTCCGACGCATACTGCATTTCTTCTCGCCCTTTCTCTCCTAGCTCTTAACCCTGTGTGCTAAGTGCAAGTGCTAGCTCTTAATCATACCCCATGCAGGCAACCAAATAGTGTGTAGTTGTATGCGCCGAGACAATGCAGGCAACCAAACAACGTGCCAAAGTTGATCCCCTAATGCAGGAAGTCCATATGCAGGCAACCAAACAACTTGCAGATGTCGCATATGAGGCTATTTTTCCAGAGCCAGGCTGGATTGAGATGTGTATGCAACGCAAGTACTGTTCACTACTGCAACCAAACACGCCTTGTGTGTCTAGTACCCTTCGCGACTCTTTCCCTCTCACCTGTGGTTGCCAGGGAAAACTCACCCCCTCCAAGTTTCTCTGATGAGCCCATGGCTCCCTTTCCCCTGCCGTTGTTTCGATGACCGGGCTGGGAAGGGGATCCTCGCCGGCTAGTAGTTTAGGTTATGTTTTTTTTCTTGGACGGGCGGCAATCAAGCAGTTGACGGCACTTCATTTTTGAGTTCGTCTTCTAGGCTCCGATCCTCCTCAAATTCGTCCATCGGGATGAATTCAATGGAGTTACGATGGGCGTGCTCGCTACTTGAAGCAACCACATGGTTAATTATTGTCTGGCTTCCATCCATGCAAAGATCTGTACACAATTCTGGACTCCCTCGCATTGAATATTACATGATCCAAACTCGACTATTATGCAATGAATATATGACTTAAATTTTAATTTCAGTTTTGCAAACTGTATTCCTTTCCTTTTTGCGACAAATATACAAAAAATATGAACTTCCTAGTTGTGGATTTGCCGCTTTATGTTAGTTGAATGTTAAATGTTGTTTCGTGCTCGACCTGAAGCACTTATTGGTTAAGTAGCAAAAAAACATGTTTCTTAAAAAATATGTCTCGACATTATAACACTATGTATGTTTGCAACATTTGTTTCATATAATAAATCTTGATGTGTTCTCGGACAAATTTAGTATGTGTCCATGCCATCTAAATTCACGGAGTAACTACAGTTTAGTTTGCTTAGAAATTAGTTAATTTTGATTCGTCATTAATAATCATCACGTAAACCATTTAGCTTATGGGAGCTGGTGAGTATGAGGGTTTAGGCATTCCTAGCATGAGAGATCTTAACATTTCCTTACTAAACTCCTAACTATAAAATATAATTTGGATGGAGACTGGTTAATGATTATAAGTATAGAACTCAGAAACCCTAATATTGTTATTGCATTGATAATAACTGGAAGGATTGAGAGGTTGATTAGAGGGGGTGAATAGGAGATTACAAAATTTTAGCTTCACTTTCAATTTCAGGGGCAATGCAGATAAAGTAAGTTATATAGATGTGCAATCTACGTTGACAACAACCTATATGCCAAGCAAGCTAATACACTAGATAAGCAAGAACAACAAGCTAGCTATCAAGCAAACACAAGTAAATGTACAAAAAGGAAGAACTGCACAAGTTGGACATGTGGATGTATCCCAAAGTTCTCACTCTTTGAGGAGTGCTAATCCCCGTTAGAGAGGTGCCAAAGAAGAAGCTTCGAAATGCCACCAAGTAGCTCACCCTAGTCTCCTTTTTGAGTCACCCAAACAGATGAGCCACAAATGACTTGTGGTTGGCTTTGAAGGAGACCACCGTACCTTTACAAACTTTCTCGAATCACATAGTTTCCGTGCCTTGACTCCTACCGCCTAAGAGCCCAAATCTCGAAAATTAACAAGTTTGGGGATAAACAATAATGGGGATCACAAATTGGTTTGGTGGAAGTGTAGTTTGGGTGATTCTCTTTCAATCCTAATATTTTGGTTCAGTGGAGGGATTGAATGAGATTGAGATTTTGAAGTGTTGGAAATGATGGAGCACCTGAAATCAATGGTTACACCTAGAGTTGGGAGAAGAGTGGGTATTTATACTCCCTTCCCAAGGTGGCAGTTGTCAGCCTCAGGGCCCCATGCGCACAGGGTTATAACCCATGTGCGCATGGGGTCACCTGAGAGCCAGACACGAGGTGTCCGAGGAGTTTAGCAACAAACCCCAAGTCATAGGGCCCATGCGCAGAGATATTTTCATGGACCCTGTGGGCACCCCCTGGACCTTGTGGGCATGGGGTACCCACACAAATCATCTTGAGTAGGGTATTAATCCAAATATCTTGTGGTAGGAGTGAATGGCTTGGTGTTTATGTTTTGCATGATCCTCATCCTTATGCAACCACCTCAACCCCCATTAATAGTGTGGTTGAACTATGAATCAAAAGAAACCAATAAAAACTTGTGAGTCTCCAGATAATGATGATTTTTTTCCTTTTTGAAGTCAAGGTGGGCAACGATCTCCATATGAACTCATCGGGAGACCAATGTCATGAGATAAACTTAATAACTGACATTAGTCTCACTAACTACTATGTCATCAATACCAAAATAACATTAGAGACTAAATGCACTTTCAATAACGGTTCTCCCTTCATGAATGGGATTTTGTGCGCCACCAGGGCCGCGGCCATAGGTTACATACCAATGAGTTGTGGGAAATGGAAAATAAAAGGATTTTGGGAGGACCACTAGTTTGGGAGCTCTAGCTTCGACATCACATCAGCTCAAATTAAACTGATTGATTAGCTTAAGGTCTGGGAGCTCTAGCTTTAAGAGGGATTTGAATGTTAATACCAATGTGTGGTTCAGGGTTCAAATTAAACACACCTACCAGTGAAGTGCAGGATGGGGAGCATCTAAACTCACCTTTCGGAGGGTTTTGAATGTTAATATTATGCAGATTGGGAAGAACTAGTATAGTTTTTGTCTAGTTCATGTTTGAATGTTGACCAACAATCGTAACTCGATGTCGTCTATGAAAATTTCATAGAAGACACATACGTACAAAGTTCATTGTTATCAGTACATATAAATTGAAGAAAACACAAATACTAATTCTGGAGTTAGTCAAAATCAATATATGAAGCAAAAACCTATAGTACAGTTGGCTTCCAACCATAAACACGGTCCATATGCAATATAACTTGTATAGCTATACAATTTCAGTATAAAGAAATCGATACATGAGCTAGATAAAAATATACAAGGCATCGTAAGCAAAAAGTAGACCGATAATATTGAATAACTCTTATAGGTTAAACTCCCATAAGTTTAAGAAACATACAGGAATAAAAATATAAGCAAGATATATGTTATATGGTTGAAAGGCAAATGATTTTATCCTACATACACAAAATAACTTATTACAACTTAGTGAAAAAATGAACATGATTTTTTTAAGTTACATCTGGCACATGAACCGTGGACCGGAAAAGAAAATAAGAGTGTCCATCAGAAAATTTTAGCACGGTTGGAGCATGTGATCGAGAGGAGCAAAACTCGAATGAGCCGAACATAATACAGTGAACGGTAAATAGCATATTAAAATAATAAAATCACTCAAATTATCCTCGAATGAGTTCTAGTTATCATGAAGACTAAACAAGCTTTGAATGTTTACGAAGAAAAACAATCCTCGATGGCATTTGGATGTAAAGTGACAAGACAAAAGATATCTTATAAATCGTGTCACCATTATACTAGTGCCCATGCATAAGTTTGAGCCATAAAGCTATACGCATAACTGACTGACCCTGATAAACTAAATGCATGTATCCGCCTACTTAGCGGGCACGCAAATGATTGTGTTTGCTTGCCTCTTCCTCGATGTGCTCAAGCTTGGGGCACATGAACTGATCGTTATAAAGATCCAGTAGTAATCTATAGCGCACAACAAAGCAATAATGTGGAGGAGCACTATAATAATATATCGCTTTGCTGACTTCAAATGATTAGCATCATCCGGGAGTTTGTTAATCTCGTTACCACATTTCTTTACTACATAGAAATTTCAAGATGTGCAATGAGGTACAAAATTAATTAAGCAGATATTCGAGTTAATATTCCTCTCATGCACGTGGCATGCCGATCACCGTGCTCGTCTTTTTTTGCCCGAGTCCAGTTGTGTTCATAATATAATACTTCCCCCCAAAAAGTTGGGCCCTTGATGGGCAAATTATGATGAGAAAACCGAAACTATCTCATTTTACGGATATTACTATTTCACCATGACTTGACTTTGGGGTTAATTACAATGTGATGCCATGCTTTTCATGTTTTGTCTTAGTCCTTAACTGTAACACCCACTCTGCTTATTTGTACGAGCTACGTCTCCCTTATCCGTTCCCCTCATCACACTTCGTACCTCTAATGATGGCTACGTGTTGCACTGTAAGACAAAACTTTGAACACAAGTGCATCATATATTCCTTTTTTTCTTTTTGTTTGAGTGAAGGCTACTCTGGTCATTACCTTTTTGTCGCGAGTTTTGGCTTATTCTCTTATTGTCACTGACCATATAATTTTATGATTCATCCCATCTCAAAAGGTTTATATATATCATCAGGCTTACGCGAAGATGATGCAATGATCCAATGATGCGAGAATGGTGGTTTCACTTGACACAAAGAAGTCCCGTTTATGATTGAACATAGAGAAATGTGAAACTGGGAGGGAGGGGGGTAACTAGGTGAATGCCTTTGTCATGTTGTTATTGAGAAGGCAGACCTCAAAGCTCATTGCCATCAGCTAGTAGTTATTAAGGGTGGCATGAGGTCCAAGCATGGCGTATGCTAACTTTGAACATTAGTGCATCATATATTCCTTTTTCTTCTTTTATTTGAATGAAGGCTACTCGGGCCATCTCCTTTTATCGTGCTTTTTGCCTTATCTCTTGCTGTCAGTTACCATATAATTTTATGAATCATCCCATCCCAAAAGGCTTCTAAATATCATTAGGCTTACACGAAGATGAGGTAATGATCAAATGATGCGAGAATGGTGGTTACACTCGACACAAAAAAGCCACGTTGATGATTGAACAAATAGAAATGGGAGGAGGGGTGTGGCCAACTAGGTGAATGCCCCTAACTGAATTTTATTGGGAAGGCGCACCTCAAAGCTCATTTCCATCAACTGGTGGTTATTGAGAGTGGCATTGTTGGGGAACGTAGTAATTTCAAAAAAATTCCTACGCACACGCAAGACCATGGTGATGCATAGCAACGAGAGGGAAGAGTATCGTCCACGTACCCTCGTAGACCGTAAGCGGAAGCGTTATGAGAACGTGGTTGATGTAGTCGTACGTCTTCACGATCCGACCGATCCAAGTACCGAACGCACGGCACCTCCGAGTTCAGCACACATTCAGCTCGATGACATCCCACGAACTACGATCCAGCAGAGCTTTGCAGGAGAGTTCCGTCAGCACGACGGCGTGATGACGGTGATGATGTTGCTACCGATGCAGGGCTTCGCCTAAGCATTGCTACGATATGATCGAGGTGGATTATGGTGGAGGGGGGCACCGCACACGGCTTGGAACAATCAACTTGTGTGTCTTTGGGTGCCCCCACGCCCCCGTATATAAAGGAGCAAGGGGGAGGCCGGCTGGCCTAGGTGCGCCCCAAGGAGAGAAGGAATCCTCCTCCTAGTAGGAGTAGGATTCATCCTTTCCTAGTCCTACTAGGAAGGGGGAAGGGGGAAGGAAAGAGAGGGAGAGGGAGAGGGAAAGAGGGGCCGCGCCCCCTCCCCTAGTCCAATTCGGACTCCTCATGGGAGGAGACGCGCCACCTCCTGGGCTGCTGCCCTCTTGAAAGATCGTGGATGTCGCCTAGAGGGGGGGTGAATAGGCGTTTTAAAATAATTATGGTTTAGGCTTGTACAAATGCGGAATAAACCTAGCGGTTAATTTGCCAAGCACAAAACCTAAAACAACTAGGCTCACCTATGTGCACCAACAACTTATGCTAAGCAAGATAAGCAACTATGTGATAGCAAGATATATGACAAGAAACAATATGGCTATCACAAAGTAAAGTGCATAAGTAAAGGGCTCGGGTAAGAGATAACGGAGGCACGAGGAGACGACGATGTATCCCGAAGTTCACACCCTTGCGGATGCTAATCTCCGTTTGGAGCAGTGTGGAGGCACAATGCTCCCCAAGAAGCCACTGGGGCCACCGTAATCTCCTCACGCTCTCGCACAATGCAAGATGCCGTGATTCCACTAAGGGACCCTTGAGGGCGGTCACCGAACCCGTACAAATGGCAACCCTTGGGGGCGGTCACCGAACCTGTACACTTTGGCAACCCTTGGGGCGGTCACCGAACCCGTACACTTTGGCAACCCTTGGGGGCGGTCACCGGTACCCGTCAAATTGCTCGGGGCGATCTCCACAACCTAATTGGACACCTCGATGCTTGCCCGGAGCTTTTCACCACAATGATTGAGCTCTGAACAACACCAACCGTCTAGGGCGCCAAGGAACCCAAGAGGAACAAGCTCTAGGGTGCCCAAACACCCAAGAGTAATAAGCTTCTCAACCTTCACTTCCACGTATCACCGTGGAGAACTCAAACCGATGCACCAAATGCAATGGCAAGGGCACACGGAGTGCCCAAGTCCTTCTCTCTCAAATCCCACCGAAGCAACTAATGCTAGGGAGGAAAATGAGAGGAAGAACAAGAAGGAGAACACCAAGAAATCCAAGATCTAGATCTAAGGGGTTCCCCTCACATAGAGGAGAAAGTGATTGGTGGAAATGTGGATCTAGATCTCCTCTCTCTTTTCCCTCAAAAACTAGCATGAATCCATGGAGGGATTGAGAGTTAGCAAGCTCGAAGAAGGTCAACAATGGGGGAAGAACACGAGCTCAAAGGATTAGGTTCAATGGGGAAGAAGACCCCCTTTTATAGGAGGGGGAAAATCCAACCGTTATGTGCTCAGCCCGCACACGAGCGGTACTACCGCTCAGGTGGAAGAAACAGGGAAAAGGAGCAAGAAAACATGAACCTTGGGGTGGTAGTACCGCAGGAGACAGCGGTACTACTGCTGGGTTAAGCGGTACTACCGCTCCCTTCGGCGGTACTACCGCGCAGAACGAAGGGTAAAGGGAAAGAGGGACCGGGCGGTACTACCGCGGAGGAAGGGCGGCACTGCCGCTAAGGAGCGGTACTGCCGCACTACTGCCGCAGCGAGGTACCGCATAATCCGACACAGAAAAAGACCCCTCGAATCGACGCGGTAGGGACCTGGTAAGCCAGCGGTAGTACTGCTGCGGAGTCACCGCCGGTACTACCGCTGCGGAGCGGTACTGCCGCTTGTGACCCCTCAGCGGTACTACCGCTGGGACCCTGACAAAAACCACACTCAAGAGAACAAGAACTGCCATAACTTCTGCATATGAGCTCCGAATTGAGCAAACTCAAGCTTGTTGGAAACAAGACGACGAGTAGCATGAAAACAGGAGTGAAACCTCCAACCGAGAAGAATCGGCAAAACCTCCAACATAGAAAACATCATAGAAGATGCATGCGAACTCTGTTTTCGATGAACTTAAGCTTGTCATCAAGATGACCATAAGCTCTAAGACTCACAAAGAGAACCAAACAAGAACCAAGAAATATGATGCAACGATGCAATGGTTTGAGCTCTCAACGAACGATACGATCAAGCTACTCATCGAGAGCCCCCCTTGATAGTACGACAATCGATCCTATAACCCGGTCTCCCAACTACCATCATGAGACCGGTAAAATAGAAAACCTATCAAGGGCAAACCTTTGCCTTGCACATGGTCCACTTGAGCTAGATGATGACGATCTTGACTTCCTCAAGTTGGACCACCTTTCTTGATTGTGTTGGCTCGATGAAGACTAGTTGATTGTTCCCCCATACTCCACTATGGGTGAGCCTTTCTTCCGCACATCTTAACAAGTCCATTGTCACCACAAAGGATGGCAAGCTTCAAGCACTTGATCTCTTCGTGATGCATCACTTGAACTAGCACACGGCAACCTAACCCCACACAGAACTCTCACGAAGACCATGGGTTAGTACACAAAGCGTAATTGACAATGCTTACCATACCATGGGATCACTTGATCCCTCTCGGTACATCTTCTGCGCTTTGTGAGTTGATCAACTTGATTCACTCTTGACTTAGTCTTGATCAACCTTGAACCTTTCCAATTCTCTTCATTTGGATGATGTCTTGAAGGTAGACATGAATGATCACACAATCTTCTTCTTCAAGACATGCTTGCAATAAGCTCAACTCTCACATGACCAATATTTGGATAATTCCTTGAATAACACCTTGGTCAACACAAACTCTCCTTGAAACCAACACATGTACTCCAAGAAAAGCCTATGGACAAAACCTTCAAATATAACTCAAGGCAACCACTAGTCCATAGAGATTGTCATCAATTACCAAAACCAAACATGGGGGCACCGCATGTTCTTTCACCTCTCTCTCCCCTTAGGCCCACTAAGGCCCAATACTTCCCCAGGGGGTTCCGGTAACCCCTCCGGCACTCTGGTTTTCTCTGAAACCATCCGGAACACTTCCAGCATACGAATATAGCCGTCCAATATATCAATCTTTACGTCTCGACCATTTCGAGACTCCTCGTCATGTTCGTGATCACATCCGGGACTACGAACTACCTTCGGTACAACAAAACACATAAACTCATAATACCTATCGTCACCAAACTTTAAGCATGCGGACCCTACGGGTTCAAGAACTACGTAGACATGACTGAGACTCATCTCCGGTCAATAACCAATAGCGGAACCTAGATGCTCATATTGGTTCCTACATATTCTACGAAGATCTTTATCCGTCAAACCGCATAACAACATATGTTGTTCCCTTTGTCATCGGTATGTTACTTGCCCGAGATTCGATCGTCGATATCCTTATACCTATGTAACACCCTTGATGCGACTATATCTCCCACGTGTCGAGGCACGACTTAGAGGCATAATCGCATTGAAGGCATATGTCGCAACTTAGGCAATCTTCACAAACATCCCATGTAATATAGATAATAAAAGGGGAGATAACATAGTTGGCTTACACTCGCCACGTCAATCAAGTACATAAATAACATTACATCATTCAACACTCATGGCCCGTCTATGGCGCCAAAATAAAAGACAACCCAACATGCGACACGGTCCCGATCACCCCAACTGGGCACCACTACTGATCATCAGGAAAAGAAACATAGTATCGCTGAGAGTCCTCGTCGAACTCCCACTTGAGCTCAAGCGCGCCATCTGGAGCTGTATCATCAGGCCCTGCATCTGGTGTAATAGTAATCTGTGAGCCACAGGGACTCAGCAATCTCGCACCCTCGCGATCAAGACTATTTAAGCTTAATAGGTAAGGCAAGGTAAATGTAAGTGGAGCTGCAGCAAGCGACTAGCATATCTGGTGGCTAACCTATTCGCAAAAGAGAGCGAGAAGAGAAAGGCAAAGCGCGAACGCATAACTAAAGAGGGAAATCCTGCGGCAAACATTACTCCAACACCGTGTCCACTTCCCCTACTCCGCCGAGAAGAGGCCATCACGGTAACTCACACAGTTGATTCATTTTAATTAAGTTAATGTTTAAGTTATCTACAACCGGACATTAACAAATTCCCGTCTGCCCATAACCGCGGGCACGGCTTTCGAAAGTTCAAATCCCTGCAGGGGAGTCCCAACTTAGCCCATGACAAGCTCTCACGGTCAACGAAGGAATAGACCTCCTCCCGAGACGTTCCGATCAGACTCGGCACCTCGGTTCTTCAAGACAACTCCGACAATGGTAAAACAAGACCAGCAACACCACCCGCTGTGCCGACAAATCCTGATAGGAGCTGCACATATCTCGTTCTCAGGGCACACCGGATAAGCTAAGGGTACGAGAGCCAACGTAACCCAAGTTGCCAAGGGACGGCCCCGCACGGTGCTCTAGGTTGGACCAACGCTCAAAGGAGCACTGGCCCGGGGGTTTAAAAATAAGATGACCCTTGAGTCCGCGAACCCCAAGGGAAAAGGCTAGGTGGCAAATGGTAAAATCAAGGTTGGGCATTGCTGGAGGAGTTTTATTCAAGGCAGACTGTCAAGGGGTTCCCATTATAACCCAACCGCGTAAGGAACGCAAAATCCGGGAACATAACACCGATATGATGGAAACTATGGCGGCAAGAGTGGAACAAAACACTAGGCGAGAGGTCAAGCCTTCCACCCTTTACCAAGTATATAGATGCATTAAGATAACATGACAATATAATGATATCCCAACAAGTAAATAAATGTTCCAACAAGGAACGGTCTCCAATCTTCACCTGCAACTAGCAACGCTATAAGAGGGGCTGAGCAAAGCGGTAACATAGCCAATCAACGGTTTGCTAGGACAATGGTGGGTTAGAGGCTGAACATGGCAATTTGGGAGGCTTGAAAGCAAGTGGTAGGCATCGTAGCATGGCATAGCAAAAGAGCGAGCATCTAGCAAAGCAAAGATAGTAGTGATTTCGAGGGTATGATCATCTTGCCTGCAAAGTTGTCAGAGTTGACTGGATCCTCGAAAGCAAACTCAACGGGCTCCTCGTTAGCGAACTCATCTCCCGGCTCTACCCAAACAAGACAAATGAGCAACAAGAACACAATCAACCACATGCAAGGATCAAACGATATGATGCAAACATGGTATGCTATGCGGGATGCGATATGGGATGCCTATGCAAGATATGACAAGGGAAGCATGAACCTAGCCTCAACTTCGAAAACCAAGTGTGCCACTGGAAGGATGAGATGAAATCGCTTGAAAACGATATAAAGATCACCGGAATCGGAGTTACGGTTTGGAAATGGCAAGCAATTCAAATATGACACCGGTCTGCGATTTACAGCAAGTAGCCATCTAAATGCAAAGAGATGAACATGCTACATCACTCAAACATGGCAACAAAAATACATGGCAGGGATGCATTCAAGATGCTTAACAAAAGTCTAGTACTGAGCTATGGCCAATTCATCCATTAGCAAGTTCAAACAAGCATGGCAAGAATGCATATGGTAAACAGATCTCAGACTTAGTAAAATTAACACTTGTCTGGAATTTCAGATCAGGTAGCCCTCTTCGGAGCAACAAAACTACATGCTACAGGACCTGAACATGACAAAGTAAAGCATGACATGGAGCTACTCAAAGAGCTTAACAAAAGTCCCTTAGTGACCTTGAGCCAAAAGGGATCACCAAATACAATTGCAAGCATGTGAACATAGCAAAAACATAATCAGTTGTCAGACTTAGTGAAAACTGGCACATGCTGAAAACATATATCAAGTAGGCATGTTTACGAGCTCGATGCACTCACTACGGTGCAAGTCATGAAAATATAAGCATACATCCATCAAGAATACACAAAATGCAAGCTAGACATGGCAAGAACAATAACATAGCATGCACGGATCAACTATAACATCATCGGCAAAATTGCAAACAAGTTGACAATCTGCCCAGATTCACAAAGTAGCAAAATTAGAGCTCGATTGACTCAAGCTAGGGTGCTCCATATATGCAAACAAAGACATGGATGGATAGAGCACTACAAGATTAACAAAACATCCTTACTAATCATCCTCAAAAGAGGCACAGATCACTAGGAAACAACATGAACATATGGCATCATGAACTAAACAACTCAACGACTTAGTGGAAATGCTAAGTCCCTGAAAACAGAATTACCAAGTGCCTCACTTTGCAAGCTTGTGCTAGTCACCACACACATCACAAAAATACATGGGTTGCACCTCTAGAAAGATGACAAAACCCTTAACAAAACATATGTAGAGCTCATGGGCATATCATGCACACAATAATCGTGGCAAAAATGACAAATGTCTAAGATGGAGTAGCAGATCTGACAATTATCTCAAGTAGCCTCCTTCTAAGAGCATTTCGGGCATGAAGATGAACTCAAATGAAAATGATGCAATGGAATGAAATGATGTACTCTCTAAGACGAACAATTTGATATGCTATATGCCCAAATGGAAGCTACAGATGCAAAGTTATCACAGGTCAAAGTAGGCAACATGAATCTGAGAGAGGGGGACAAAGTCAACCCAAATTCAGATCTAGGGTTCCTCGCGGGCGCGCGAACCGAGGCCGGATATTGAGCTCGCCGGAGCTTCTCGCCGGAGTAGGAGGGAGGACCAGCCGGGGCTTGCCGGAGATGGGCAGGAGCGGGGCCGGCGCGGCGTTTGGCGGCGACGGACGAGGGCGGCGGCGTGGCGGCGAAATCTGGGCGGCGAGGCGCGGTTCCCAGTGGCCGGAGCCGGCGAAGGAGGCACGCCGGCCGGCGAGGGCGAGCTGCGGCGGCGTGGCAGAGGAGCGGCGCCGGGCTGGAGGAGGAAGCAGGCGCGGGCGGCTGGGCCTCGCAGGGGCCCAACGCGGGCCTCCCGGGCCGGCGAAGTGGGGCGAGGCGCGCGCGTATGGGCGGCTGCCACGTGGCGCGGACACGGCGGCGGACACGTCCGTCGGTGAAAATTTTGTCCGGCGGCGCGCGAGGTGTGGATCTAGGGTTAGGGGAAGGGGAGACCCGGGATTTCTCGAGGAGGGCCTATTTATAGGCATAGATGGAGCTAGGAGAGTCCAAATAAGGTGCGGTTTTCGGCCACGTGATCGTGATCGAACGCTCTAGATGATGGAGCAGGTTTAGGTGGGTTTTGGGCCAAATTGGAGGGGTGTTGGGCTACAACACACACGAGGCCTTTTCGGTCCCTCGGTTAACCGTTGGAGCATCAAACGAAGTCCAAATGGTATGAAACTTGACAGGCGGTCTACCGGTAGTAAACCAAGGCCGCTTGGCAAGTCTCGGTCCAATCCGGAAATGTTTAATCCCCACACACGAAAGAAAGATAGAAAGGACCACCGAAGGAGAACGAAGCGCCGGAATGCAAAACAGACAACGGGGGAAATGCTCGGATACATGAGATGAACACGTATGCAAATGCGATGCACATGATGACATGATATGAGATGCATGACAGCGATAACAATATACGGAGACAAAGACCCAAACCCGAGAAAATAAAATAACTTAAAGCCGGAAACGGCAAGAGTTGGAATACATATTGGGAAAATCATATCCGGGGTGTTACAACACTCCACCACTACGAAAGGATCTCGTCCCGAGATCAAGGACTGAAAGAACACCGGGTACTCAGAACGGAGGTGATCCTCGCGTTCCCAGGTAGCTTCACGGTCGGAATGATGTGACCACTTGACTTTGAGGAACTTGATCGACTTGTTGCGAGTCTTGCGTTCAGTCTCTTCGAGAATAGCAACTGGGTGCTCACGATAGGAGAGATCTTCTTGGAGCTCAATGTCCTCGAAGTTGACGGTGCGGTCAGGAGTCTTGAAGCACTTTCGGAGCTGAGAGACATGGAACACATCATGAACATTTGCAAAGTTTGAAGGAAGCTCGAGTTGGTAGGCGAGGTCGCCTCTCTTGCTGACAATCTTGAAAGATCCCATGTATCTGGGGGCAAGCTTCCCTTTGATACCGAAGCGACGAGTCCCTTTCATAGGAGAGACGCGGAGGTAAACATGACCTCCGATCTCAAAAGCCAAATCACGGTGCTTACTATCATAGTAGCTCTTCTGACGGGATTGGGCTGCTTTGAGGTTATCTCGAATGACTTTGCACATTTCTTCTGCCTCTGTGATTAAGTCATTTCCCAAAAAGCTGACGTTCACCGGTTTCAGACCAGTTGAGAGGGGTACGGCACTTCCTGCCATACAGAATTTCAAATGGGGCCTTGCCCGAACTTGCTTGAAAACTATTGTTGTAGGAGAATTCAGCATAAGGAAGACAATCCTCCCACTTCATGCCGAAGGAGATCACACAAGACCTGAGCATATCTTCGAGAATCTGGTTGACACGTTCGACTTGACCGCTAATTTGAGGATGGAAAGCTGTGCTGAAGCGGATGTTGGTGCCCATGGCCTTCTGAAAGGAATCCCAAAACTTGGAGGTAAAGATGCTGCCACGGTCTGATGAGATTACTTGAGGAATACCGTGCAGAGAGACAATTTGAGAGGTATAGAGTTCCGCCAATTGAGCTACAGTGATTGACTCTTTGATAGGCAGAAAGTGGGCCACTTTAGTGAGTTTGTCGATGACAACGAATATAGCATCATTGCCACGCTTGGACTTTGGAAACCCAGTCACGAAGTCCATTTCAATGTGGTCAAACTTCCATTCTGGAATGGCAAGAGGTTGGAGGAGACCAGCTGGACTTTGGTGTTCTGCCTTCACTCTTCTGCAGACATCACACTCATTCACGAATTGAGCAATATCGCGCTTCATTCGAGCCCACCAATGAGCCTGCTTAAGGTCCTGATAAATCTTCGTGCTCCCAGGATGGATGGAGAGGAGAGAATTGTGAGCCTCGTTCATGATCACTTTACGAAGTTCACCTTTGGGCACAACAATACGATCCTCGAAGAAGAGAGTGTCCTTGCCATCAAGGCGGTACCACTTGTACTTGGGTTGACTCTTGGCAATCCCAATCTTCACCTTTTTCACCATAGCATCGAGAAGCTGAGCTTGGCGAATCTGGTCTTCCAAGGTAGGAGAGACTTGAAGGTTGGCGAGGAAACCTTGAGGAACAACTTGCAGATTAAGTTTGCGGAAAACTTCACAAAGCTCGGGTTGGTAAGGCTTGAGAATCAGACTGTTGCAGTAAGCCTTCCTGCTCAATGCGTCAGCAATCACATTGGCCTTGCCTGGAGTATACTTGATACTCGGATTATACTCTTGAATCATTTCAACCCATCGAGTCTGCCTGAGGTTGAGATTAGGCTGAGTGAAAATGTACTTGAGACTCTTGTGATCAGTGAAAATGTCCACTTTTCTTCCCAATAAGAGATGTCTCCAAGTCAAAAGAGCATGCACAACTGCCGCCAACTCGAGATCATGAGAGGGATAGTTCTTCTCATTGGGCTTCAACTGGCGAGAGGTATAAGCAACAACTTTCTTCTCTTGCATCAACACTGCATCGAGACCTTGGAGAGAGGCATCACAAAAGACCTCGTACGGTTTGGATTCATTAGGCGGAGTCAGAACTGGAGCAGTGATCAATTTCTCTTTCAAAGTGTTGAAAGCAATGTCACACTCCGGAGACCAAACGTACTTGACGTGCTTCTGGAGAAGATTTGAGAGAGGCTTCGCGATCTTAGAAAAGTTTTCAACGAATCTTCGACAGTAGCTTGCGAGACCGAGGAAGCTATGGAGTTGCTTCATGTTCTGAGGAGGTTCCCAATTCACAATTGCAGACACCTTCTCAGGATTCACGGCAATGCCCTTGGCAGAGATGATATGACCAAGATAAAGAACCTCATCGAGCCAAAATTCGCACTTGGAGAACTTGGCGTAGAACTGGTGTTCCCTCAGCTTATCGAGCACCAAACGCAAGTGCTTGGCATGATCTTCCTTGTTCTTCGAGAAAACCAGAATGTTGTCGAGATAGACCAAAAGGATGTCATTGGTGTAGGCGTTGAAGATGAAGTTCATCATGCGAGAGAACGTCGGAGGAGCGTTGACGAGGCCAAAAGACATGACAGTGTATTCATATGAACCATAGCTTGTCCTGAAGGCCGTCTTGGGAATATCTTGCTCACGGATTCGAATTTGATGATAACCCATATGGAGATAAAGCTTGGAGAATACTTGGGAACCCTTGAGTTGTTCGAACAGCTCGTTGATGTTGAGAAGTGGGTATTTGTTCTTGATGGTCTTCTTGTTCAATGGACGGTAATCAACACAAAGTCGGTCCGTTCCATCCTTCTTCTTCACAAAAAGAAGACCACAACCCCACGGAGAAGAACTAGGCCGGATGAGACCCATTCTTTCTTGAACATTGAGTTGCTTCTTCAGCTCCTTCAACTCTTCAGGTCCGAGCTTGTAAGGACGCTTGCATACAGGTTCCGTGCCAGGCTCAAGATCAATGACGAATTCAACTGGCCGGTGCGGAGGCATTCCTGGAAGCTCTTCTGGAAAGACGTCTTGATATTCGCAAACGACTGGAATCTGCGAGATAGCATCCAGTTCACCCTTCTCATTGAGAGAAAACAGACGGATGGTATCGTCATGAGTGGCAAAGACAATTACATCCTCAGACGAATGAGTCAATTGAATCTACCTGGATGCACAATCAAGCTGAGCCTTGTGCTTAGAAAGCCAATCCATTCCGAGAATAAGATCAATATCCGAGTTACCAAGAACCATTGGAGAAGCTAGAAACTTGAAATCACCCAGCATGATAGAAACATCCGGGACTATTGAAGTAGCCCTCATAGACTTAGCCGGAGAAACCACTCCCATAGGTTTACCCAACATTTGCGAAACGAAGTCATGCTTGGAAACAAATGATCTTGACATGAAACAATGCTATGCACCAGTGTCAAAAAGAACTTTTGCGGGAATAGAGTTAACTGGAAAGTTACCCATGATGACATCTGATGAATCCTCTGCCTGGGCTGCATTCAGCAAGTTGACCTTGGCGTGCTTGGGGTTATGCTTGACCATAGCTGTACTTGCCGATCTGACAGGAGGAGGAGGAAGACGCCTCTGGTAGAAACACTTATTGGCATAGTGACCCTTCTATTGGCACTTGTTGCACGTGACCTCTGAAAGCGGACGGTGGTACGGAGCACTCGATCTTGGAGCTTGAGACGAAGTCTTGTTCTGAAAGCCAGGGTTGGGTGGGTGGGAAGAACCACTGCCACCTTTGCTCTTCTGATACGGCTGACGGAACGGAGGAGGAAGCCAATACTTCTGCTGCTTGGCCACTTGAGTAAAGGAAGAAGGAGTAGTGTCTCTGACTCGCTTCTTGGAAGCATCACACCTCAGTTGAGCGGCCTCTTGCTTCAGTGCCATGTTGTAGAACTCATCATACCTCAAGGGCTCAAAGAGAACAAGAGCTAGCTGGATTTCTTCTCTGAGACCACCCCTGAACTGGTATATCATGCTCTTCTCATCAGAAACATCCTGCTTGTCAAAGCGGGCGAGCTTCTGGAACAACTTGTTGTAGTCATAGACAGACAAAGAGCCTTGCTTCAGGTTGCGGAATTCCTCACGCTTGCTTTCAGTCACACTCTGAGGAATATGATGAGCTCGGAAATCTTGACGAAATTCATCCCAGGTGATCACACGTCCACCTCTGGAATCCTTGTACTGCTGGAACCACTTTGCAGCTTGATCTTTGAGTTGGAAGGAGGCGAACTTGACGAAGTCCTCAGGCCTGACGTTACTGCACTCGAAATGCTTGCACAGATCCACAAGCCAATCGTCAACATCGGTTGCCTCAACACAATTGCTGAAAGTCTTTGGCCCATTAGCAAGGAACTGGTTGAGTGTAGCAAAGTGATTCTGATTGTTGCCTTGGTTCCCTTGGTTGCCTTGATTGCGCTCTTGAAGATTTTGCATGATCAACTGCGTGTTTGCATTGGTTGCGGCCATCACAGCTTGCCATGCCTCCGGAGGAGGTGGAGGTGGTGGCGGATCTTGATTCTGGTTCTGATTGTGCTCTTAGCGGGAGCCATCCTAAAGAGGTTGACCACCGTTAGCACATAGACAGATAAAATGAAGCTGGATCCAACGAAATGAAAATTGCAACATAAAGTCTTCACACCCGAATAAAATGAACGAATGCATTCCTCTTTAAATGGTCACATATCCATAAATTGAGAAGCCACTAGAATTTAGGTAGAGAAATAAATCAACAAGGTACGGATCAAGAATGAATAATCGGTAAGAAATCCCAATCTCAAACCAATATCCGTGGAAGAAGAACTAGAGCTACAAGAATTCCCACCTATGAAACTCCCGAACCTTTCCGGTTATGCAATCAGGTGTTGGGGATAGAGGGGAAGCATAATATCTCACCCAAACTAGCAAATCCTACATCCAGTTGTATCCATCCTTCAACACATAACCAAGAAAAACTTCGGAAACCATCTACCTCAACCTTCGAAAAGCATCCGTTATACAAGTTATGGCGATACTCCCGAACTCCCGCCCCAATACTGGGTGGCGTCGAGGTTATCTCACCAACGAACTGCATAAAAGAGATTTTCGATGTCGGCGTACTAAACTCAGGTATTCCAGAACTCCAACGATAAAATTATGACGACAACACCTCAGAGCTCAACTACCCGGGACACTTCCACAAAACCCCTGACAGGAGGCACCAAGACAATGTTCTCATCATAAAACCATCGGGACGATTACAAGATACCCGCGTGATCCTAATTTTTTTAATGAAATTTGAGAAGAGAAGAGTCAAAACCCTACGTCAGGATGCCTTACCAGAGCGATGAGGAAACTGGGAAGTAAAAAGAATTCCTAAACTCTCTGATATATAATTCCTAAATGACTCAAAACATTTTTCTAGACACAACTCGGCCGCTAAAAACAATCAATCAGTGGGGGATCGTAAGGTCGGGGAAGGCTCTGATTACCAACTTGTAACACCCTCGATGCGACTATATCTCCCATGTGTCGAGGCACGACTTAGAGGCATAATCGCATTGAAGGCATATGTCGCAAGTTAGGCAATCTTCACAAACATCCCATGTCATATAGATAATAAAAGGGGAGATAACATAGTTGGCTTACACTCGCCACGTCAATCAAGTACATAAATAACATTACATCATTCAACACTCATGTCCCGTCTACGGCGCCAAAATAAAAGACAACCCAACATGCGACACGGTCCCAATCACCCCAACTGGGCACCACTACTGATCATCAGGAAAAGAAACATAGTATCGCTGAGAGTCCTCGTCGAACTCCCACTTGAGCTCAAGCGCGCCATCTGGAGCTGTATCATCAGGCCCTGCATCTGGTGTAATAGTAATCTGTGAGCCACATGGACTCAGCAATCTCGCACCCTCACGATCAAGACTATTTAAGCTTAATAGGTAAGGCAAGGTAAATGTAAGTGGAGCTGCAGCAAGCGACTAGCATATATGGTGGCTAACCTATTCGCAAAAGAGAGCGAGAAGAGAAAGGCAAAGCGCGAACGCATAACTAAAAAGGGAAATCCTGCGGCAAACATTACTCCAACACCGTGTCCACTTCCCCGACTCCGCCGAGAAGAGGCCATCACGGTAACTCACACAGTTGATTCATTTTAATTAAGTTAATGTTTAAGTTATCTACAACCGGACATTAACAAATTCCCATCTGCCCATAACCATGGGCACGGCTTTCAAAAGTTCAAATCCCTGCAGGGGAGTCCCAACTTAGCCCATGACAAGCTCTCACGGTCAACGAAGGAATAGACCTCCTCCCGAGACGTTCCGATCAGACTCGGCACCTCGGTTCTTCAAGACAACTCTGACAATGGTAAAACAAGACGAGAAACACCACCCGCTGTGCCGACAAATCCCGATAGGAGCTGCACATGTCTCGTTCTCAGGGCACACCAGATAAGCTAAGCGTACGGGAGCCAACATAACCCAAGTTGCCAAGGGACGGCCCCGCACGGTGCTCTAGGTTGGACCAATGCTCAGAGGAGCACTGGCCCGGGGGTTTAAAAATAAGATGACCCTTGAGTCCGCGAACCCCAAGGGAAAAGGCTAGGTGGCAAATGGTAAAACCAAGGTTGGGCGTTGCTGGAGGAGTTTTATTCAAGGCGGACTGTCAAGGGGTTTCCATTATAACCCAACCGCGTAAGGAACGCAAAATCCGGGAACATAACACCGATATGAAGGAAACTATGGCGGCAAGAGTGGAACAAAACAATAGGCGAGAGGCCGAGCCTTCCACCCTTTACCAAGTATATAGATGCATTAAGATAATATGGCAATATAATGATATCCCAACAAGTAAATAAATGTTCCAACAAGGAACGGTCTCCAATCTTCACCTGCAACTAGCAATGCTATAAGAGGGGCTGAGCAAAGCGGCAACATAGCCAATCAACGGTTTGCTAGGACAATGGTGGGTTAGAGGCTGAACATGGCAATTTGGGAGGCTTGAAAGCAAGTGGTAGGCATCGTAGCATGGCATAGCAAAAGAGCGAGCATCTAGCAAAGCAAAGATAGTAGTGATTTCGAGGGTATGTTCATCTTGCCTGCAAAGTTGTCAGAGTTGACTGGATCCTCGAAAGCAAACTCAACAGGCTCCTCGTTAGCGAACTCGTCTCCCGGCTCTACCCAAACAAGACACCGGTATAAAGATCACCGGAATCGGAGTTACGGTTTGGAAATGGCAAGCAATTCAAATATGACACCGGTTTGCGATTTACAGCAAGTAGCCATCTAAATGCAATGAGATGAACATGCTACAACACTCGAACATGGCAACAAAATACATGGCAGGGATGCATTCAAGATGCTTAACAAAAGTCTAGCACTGAGCTACGGCCAATTCATCCATTAGCAGGTTCAAACAAGCATGGCAAAAATGCATATGGTAAATAGATCTCAGACTTAGTGAAATTAACACTTGTGTGGAATTTCAGATCAGGTAGCCCTCTTCGGAGCAACAAAACTATATGCTACAGGACCTGAACATGACAAAGTAAAGCATGACATGGAGCTACTCAAAGAGCTTAACAAAAGTCCCTTAGTGACCTTGAGCCAAAAGGGATCACCAAATACAATTGCAAGCATGTGAACATAGCAAAAACATAATCAGTTTTCAGACTTAGTGAAAACTGGCACATGCTAAAAACAGATATCAAGTAGGCATGTTTACGAGCTCGATGCACTCACTACGGTGCAAGTCATGAAAATCTAAGCATACATCCATCAAGAATACACAAAATGCAAGCTAGACATGGCAAGAACAATAACATAGCATGCACGGATCAACTATAACATCATCGGCAAAATTGCAAACAAGTTGACAATCTGCCCAGATTCACAAAGTAGCAAAAGTAGAGCTCGATTGACTCAAGCTAGGGTGCTCCATATATGCAAAAAAAGACATGGATGGATAGAGCAGTACAAGATTAACAAAACATCCTTACTGATCATCCTCAAAAGACGCACGGATCACTAGGAAACAACTTGAACATATGGCATCATGAACTAAACAGCTCAAGGACTTAGTGGAAATACTAAGTCCCTGAAAACAGAATTACCAAGTGCCTCACTTTGCAAGCTTGTGCTAGTCACCACACACATCACAAAAATACATGGGTTGCACCTCTGGAAAGATGACAAAACCCTTAACAAAACATATGTAGAGCTCATGGGCATATCATGCACACAATAATCATGGCAAAAATGACAAATGTCTAAGATGGAGTAGCAGATCTGACAATTATCTCAAGTAGCCTCCTTCTAACAGCATTTCGGGCATCAAGATGAACTCAAATGAAGATGATGCAATGGAATGAAATGATGTACTCTCTGAGACGAACAATTTGATATGCTATATGCCCAAATCGGAACTACGGATGCAAAGTTATCATAGGTCAAAGTAGGCAACATGAATCTGAGAGAGGGGGAGAAAGTCAACCCAAATTCAGATCTAGGGTTCCTCGCGGGCGCGCGAACTGAGGCCGGATCTTGAGCTCGCCGGAGCTTCTCGCCGGAGTAGGAGGGAGGATCGGCCGGGGCTTGCCGGAGATGGGGAGGAGCGGGGCCGGCACGGCGTTTGGCGGCGACGGACGAGGGCGGCGGCGTGGCGGCGAAATCCGGGCGGCGAGGCGCGGTTCCTGGTGGCCGGAGCCGGCGAAGGAGGCACGCCGGCCAGCGAGGGCGAGCTGCGACGGCGTGGCGGAGGAGCGGCGCCGGGCTGGAGGAGGAAGCAGGCGCGGGCGGCGGGGCGGCTGGGCCTCGCGGGGGCCCAACGCGGGCCTCCCGGGCCGGCGAAGTGGGGCGAGGCGCGTGGCGTATGGGCGGCTGCCACGTGGCGCGGACACGGCGGCGGACACGTCCGTCGGTGGAAATTTTGTCCGGCGGCGCGCGAGGTGTGGATCTAGGGTTAGGGGAAGGGGAGACCCGGGATTTCTCGAGGAGGGCCTATTTATAGGCATAGAGGGAGCTAGGAGAGTCCAAATGAGGTGCGCTTTCTGCCACGCGATCGTGATCGAATGCTCTAGATGATGGAGCAGGTTTAGGTGGGTTTTGGGCCAAATTGGAGGGGTGTTGGGCTGCAACACACACGAGGCCTTTTCGGTCCCTCGGTTAACCGTTGGAGCATCAAACGAAGTCCAAATGGTACGAAACTTGACAGGCGGTCTACCGGTAGTAAACCAAGGCCGCTTGGCAAGTCTCGGTCCAATCCGGAAATGTTTAATCCCCACACACGAAAGAAAGATAGAAAGGACCATCGGAGGAGAACGAAGCGCCGGAATGCAAAACGGACAACGGGGAAAATGCTCGGATGCATGAGATGAACACGTATGAAAATGCGATGCACATGATGACATGATATGAGATGCATGACAACGATAACAACACACGGAGACAAAGACCCGAACCCGAGAAAATAAAATAACTAAAAGCCGGAAACGGCAAGAGTTGGAATACATATTGGGAAAATCATATCCGGGGTGTTGAAGGAAATATGCCCTAGAGGCAATAATAAAGTTATTATTTATTTCCTTATATCATGATAAATGTTTATTATTCATGCTAGAATTGTATTAACCGGAAACATAATACATGTGTGAATACATAGACAAACAGAGTGTCACTAGTATGCCTCTACTTGACTAGCTCGTTAATCAAAGATGGTTATGTTTCCTAAACCATGAACAAAAGAGTTGTTATTTGATTAGCGAGGTCACATCATTAGTTGAATGATCTGATTGACATGACCCATTCCATTAGCTTAGCACCCGATCGTTTAGTATGTTGCTATTGCTTTCTTCATGACTTATACATGTTCCTATGACTATGAGATTATGCAACTCCCGTTTGCCGGAGGAACACTTTGGGTGCTACCAAACGTCACAACATAACTGGGTGATTATAAAGGAGTACTACAGGTGTTTCCAATGGTAGATGTTGGGTTGGCGTATTTCGAGAATAGGATTTGTCACTCCGATTGTCGGAGAGGTACCTCTGGGCCCTCTCGGTAATACACATCACATAAGCCTTGCAAGCATTATAACTAAGATGTTAGTTGTGAGATGATGTATTACGGAACGAGTAAAGAGACTTGCTAGTAATGAGATTGAACTAGGTATTGGATACCGACGATCGAATCTCGGGCAAGTAACATACCGATGACAAAGGGAACAACGTATGTTGTTATGCGGTCTGACCGATAAAGATCTTCGTAGAATATGTAGGAGCCAATATGGGCATCTAGGTCCCGCTATTGGTTATTGACCGGAGACGTGTCTCGGTCATGTCTACATTGTTCTCGAACCGTAGGGTCCGCACGCTTAACGTTACAATGACAGTTATTATGAGTTTATGCATTTTGATGTACCAAAGGTTGTTCGGAGTCCCGGATGTGATCACGGACATGGCGAGGAGTCTCGAAATGGTCGAGACATAAAGATTGATATATTGGAAGCCTATGTTTGGACATCGGAAGTGTTCCGGGTGAAATCGGGATTTTACCGGAGTACCGGGAGGTTACCGGAACCCCCCGGGAACTAAATGGGCCTTATTGGGCCTTAGTGGAAAGGTGAAAGGGGCAGACCAAGGTGGGCTGCGCGCCTCCCCCCTCCCCTAGTCCTATTAGGACTAGGAGAGGTGGCCGGCCCCCTTCTCCCTCTCTCTCTCGAGGAGTCCTATTAGGAATAGGATTGGGGGGGAGTCCTACTCTCGGTAGGAGTAGGACTCCTCTTGCGCCCTCCTCCTTTGGCCGGCCAGCCCTCCCCCTGGCAACCTTTATATACGGGGGCAGGGGGCACCTCTAGACACACAAGTTGATAATTGAGATCGTTCCTTAGCCGTGTGCGGTGCCCCCTGCCACCAAATTCCACCTCGATCATACCGTTGTAGTGCTTAGGCGAAGCCCTGCGTCGGTAGTACATCAAGATCGTCACCACGCCGTCGTGCTGACGGAACTCTTCCTCAACGCTTTGCTGGATCGGAGCCCGAGGATCGTCATCGAGCTGAACATGTGCTAAGAACTCGGAGGTGCCGGAGTAACGGTACTTGGATCGGTCGGATCGGGAAGAAGACGTACGACTACTTCCTCTACGTTGTGTCAACACTTCCGTTGCGATCTACAAGGGTACGTAGATCAGACTCTCCCCCTCGTTGCTATGCACCACCATGATCTTGCGTGTGCGTAGGAAATTTTTTGAAATTACTACGTTCCCCAACAGTGGCATCCGAGCCTAGGTTTTATGGTTTGATGTTATTTGCACGAGTAGAACACAAGTGAGTTGTGGGCAATACAAGTCATACTGCCTACCAGCATGTCATACTTTGGTTTAGCGGTATTGTTGGACGAGACGACCCGGACCAACCTTACGCGTACGCTTACGCGAGACCGGTTCCCTCGACGTGCTTTGCACATAGATGGCTTGCGGGCGACTGTCTCTCCAACTTTAGTTGAACCAAGTGTGGCTACGCCCGGTCCTTGAGAAGGTTAAAACAGAGTCTATTTGACAAACTATCGTTGTGGTTTTGATGCGTAGGTGAGATGAGTTCTTGCTTAAGCCCGTAGCAGCCACGTAAAACTTGCAACAACAAAGTAGAGGACGTCTAACTTGTTTTTGCAGGGCATGATGTGATGTGATATGGTCAAGGCATGATGCTAAATTTTATTGTATGAGATGATCATGTTTTGTAACCAAGTTATCGGCAACTGGCAGGAGCCATATGGTTGTCGCTTTATTGTATGCAATGCAATCGCGATGTAATGCTTTACTTTATTACTAAGCGGTAGTGATAGTCGTGGAAGCATAAGATTGGCGAGACGACAACGATGCTACGATGGAGATCAAGGTGTCGTGCTGGTGACGATGGTGATCATGACGGTGCTTCGGAGATGGAGATCACAAGCACAAGATGATGATGGCCATATCATATCACTTATATTGATTGCATGTGATGTTTATCCTTTTATGCATCTTATCTTGCTTTGATTGACGGTAGCATTATAAGATGATCTCTCACTAAATTATCAAGAAGTGTTCTCCCTGAGTATGCACCGTTGCCAAAGTTCGTCGTGCCCAGACACCACGTGATGATCGGGTGTGATAAGCTCTACGTCCATCTACAATGGGTGCAAACCAGTTTTGCACACGCAGAATACTCAGGTTAAACTTGACGAGCCTAGCATATGCAGATATGGCCTCGGAACACAGAGACCGAAAGGTCGAGCGTGAATCATATAGTAGATATGATCAACATAACGATGTTCACCATTGAAAACTACTCCATCTCACGTGATGATCGGTTATGGTTTAGTTGATTTGGATCACGTGATCACTTAGAGGATTAGAGGGATGTCTATCTAAGTGGGATTTCTTAAGTAATTTAATTAACTGAACCTAAACTTATCATGAACTTAGTACCTGATAGTATCTTGCTTGTTGATTGTAGATAGATGGCTCGTGCTGTTGTTCCGTTGAATTTTAATGCGTTCCTTGAGAAAGCAAAGTTGAAAGATGATGGTAGCAATTACACGGACTGGGTCCGTAACCTGAGGATTATCCTCATTGCTGCACAGAAGAATTACGTCCTGGAAGCACCGCTGGGTGCCAGGCCTGCTGCTGGAGCAACACCAGATGTTATGAACGTCTGGCAGAGCAAAGCTGATGACTACTCGATAGTTCAGTGTGCCATGCTTTACGGCTTAGAATCGGGACTTCAACGACGTTTTGAACGTCATGGAGCATATGAGATGTTCCAGGAGTTGAAGTTAATATTTCAAGCAAATGCCCGAATTGAGAGATATGAAGTCTCCAATAAGTTCTATAGCTGCAAGATGGAGGAGAACAGTTCTGTCAGTGAGCATATACTCAAAATGTCTGGGTATAATAATCACTTGATTCAGATGGGAGTTAATCTTCCAGATGATTGCGTCATTGACAGAATTCTCCAATCACTGCCACCAAGCTAAAAGAGCTTCGTGATGAACTATAATATGCAAGGGATGAACAAGACTATTCCCGATCTCTTCGCAATGCTGAAAGCTGCGGAGGTAGAAATCAAGAAGGAGCATCAAGTGTTGATGGTCAACAAGACCACTAGTTTCAAGAAAAAGGGCAAAGGGAAGAAGAAGGGGAACTTCAAGAAAAACAGCAAGCAAGTTGCTACTCAGGAGAAGAAACCCAAGTCTGGACCTAAGCCTGAAACTGAGTGCTTCTACTGCAAGCAGACTGGTCACTGGAAGCGGAACTGCCCCAAGTATTTGGCGGATAAGAAGGATGGCAAGGTGAACAAAGGTATATGTGATATACATGTTATTGATGTGTACCTTACTAGAGCTCGCAGTAGCACCTGGGTATTTGATACTGGTTCTGTTGCTAATATTTGCAACTCGAAACAGGGACTACGAAATAAGCGGACACTAGCAAAGGACGAGGTGACGATGCGCGTGGGAAACGGTTCCAAAGTCGATGTGATCGCGGTCGGCACGCTACCTCTACATCTCCCTTCGGGATTAATATTAGACCTAAATAATTGTTATTTGGTGCCATCGTTGAGCATGAACATTATATCTGGATCTTGTTTAATGCGAGATGGTTATTCATTTAAATAAGAGAATAATGGTTGTTCTATTTATATGAGTAATATCTTTTATGGTCACGCACCTTTGAAGAGTGGTCTATTTTTGATGAATCTCGATAGTAGTGATACACATATTCATAATGTTGAAACCAAAAGATGCAGAGTTGATAGTGATAGTGCAACTTATTTGTGGCACTGCCGTTTAGGTCATATCTGTGTAAAGCGCATGAAGAAACTCCATACTGATGGGCTTTTGGAACCACTTGATTATGAATCACTTGGTACTTGCGAACCGTGCCTCATAGGCAAGATGACTAAAACACCGTTCTCCGGTACTATGGAGAGAGCAACAGATCTGTTGGAAATCATACATACCGATGTATGTGGTCTGATGAATATTGAGGCTCGTGGCGGATATCGTTATTTTCTCACCTTCACAGATGATTTAAGCAGATATGGGTATATCTACTTAATGAAACACAAGTCTGAAACATTTGAAAAGTTCAAAGAATTTCAGAGTGAAGTTGAAAATCATCGTAACAAGAAAATAAAGTTTCTACGATCTGATCGTGGAGGAGAATATTTGAGTTACGAGTTTAGTGTACATTTGAAAAATTGTGGAATAGTTTCGCAACTCACGCCACCCGGAACACCACACCGTAATGGTGTGTCCGAACGTCGTAATCGTACTTTACTAGATATGGTGTGATCTATGATGTCTCTTACCGATTTACCGCTATCATTTTGGGGTTATGCTTTAGAGACGGCCGCATTCATGTTAAATAGGGCACCATCAAAATCCGTTGAGACGACGCCTTATGAACTATGGTTTGGCAAGAAACCAAAGTTGTCGTTTCTTAAAGTTTGGGGCTGCGATGCTTATGTGAAAAAGCTTCAACCTGATAAGCTCGAACCCAAAGCGGAGAAATGTGTCTTCATAGGATACCCAAAGGAGACTGTTGGGTACACCTTCTATCACAGATCCGAAGGCAAGACATTCATTGCTAAGAATGGATCATTTCTAGAGAAGGAGTTTCTCTCGAAAGAAGTGAGTGGGAGGAAAGTAGAACTTGACGAGGTAACTGTACCTGCTCCCTTATTGGAAATAGTACATCACAGAAAATTGTTTCTGCGACACCTATACCAATTAGTGAGGAAGCTAATGATGATGATCATGAAACTTCAGGACAAGATACTACTGAACCACGTAGATCAACCAGAGTGAGATCCGCACCAGAGTAGTACGGTAATCCAATTCTGGAAGTCATGCTACTAGATCATGATGAACCTACGAACTATGAAGAAGCGATGGTGAGCCCAGATTCCGCAAAGTGGCTTGAAGCCATGAAATCTGAGATGGGATCCATGTATGAGAACAAAGTATGGACTTTGGTTGACTTGCCCGATGATCGACAAGCAATTGAGAATAAATGGATCTTCAAGAAAAAGACTGACGCTGACGGTAATATTACTGTCTATAAAGCTCGACTTGTCGCAAAAGGTTTTCGACAAGTTTAAGGGGTTGACTATGATGAGACCTTCTCACCCATAGCGATGCTTAAGTCTGTCAGAATCATGTTAGCAATTGCCGCATTTTATGATTATGAAATTTGGTAGATGGATGTCAAAACTGCATTCCTGAATGGATTTCTGGAAGAAGAGTTGTATATGATGCAACCAGAAGGTTTTGTCGATCCAAAGGGAGCTAACAAAGTGTGCAAGCTCCAGCGATCCATTTATGGACTGGTGCAAGCCTCTCGGAGTTGGAATAAACGCTTTGATAGTGTGATCAAAGCATTTGGTTTTATACAGACGTTTGGAGAAGCCTGTATTTACAAGAAAGTGAGTGGGAGCTCTGTAGCATTTCTGATATTATATGTGGATGACATATTACTGATTGGAAATGATATAGAATTTCTGGATAGCATAAAGGGATACTTGAATAAAAGTTTTTCGATGAAAGACCTCGGGGAAGCTGCTTACATATTAGGCATAAAGATCTATAGAGATAGATCAAGACGCTTAATTGGACTTTCACAAAGCACATACCTTGACAAGATTTTGAAGAAGTTCAAAATGGATCAAGCAAAGAAAGGGTTCTTGCCTGTGTTACAAGGTGTGAAGTTGAGTCAGACTCAATGCCTGACCACTGCAGAAGATAGAGAGAAAATGAAAGATGTTCCCTATGCTTCAGCCATAGGCTCTATCATGTATGCAATGCTGTGTACCAGACCTGATGTGTGCCTTGCTATAAGTTTAGCAGGGAGGTACCAAAGTAATCCAGGAGTGGATCACTGGACAGCGGTCAAGAACATCCTGAAATACCTGAAAAGGACTAAGGATATGTTTCTCGTATATGGAGGTGACAAAGAGCTCACCGTAAGAGGTTACGTTGATGCAAGCTTTGACACTGATCCGGACGATTCTAAATCGCAAACCGGATACGTGTTTACTTTAAACGGTGGAGCTGTCAGTTGGTGCAGTTCTAAACAAAGCATCGTAGCGGGATCTACATGTGAAGCGGAGTACATAGCTGCTTCGGAAGCAGCGAACGAAGGAGTCTAGATGAAGGAGTTCATATCCGATCTAGGTGTCATACCTAGTGCATCGGGTCCAATGAAAATCTTTTGTGACAATACTGGTGCAATTGCCTTGGCAAAGGAATCCAGATTTCACAAAAGGACCAAACACATCAAGAGACGCTTCAACTCCATCCGGGATCTAGTCCAGGTGGGAGACATAGAGATTTGCAAGATACATACGGATCTGAATGTTGCAGACCCGTTGACTAAGCCTCTTCCACGAGCAAAACATGATCAGCACCAAGGCTCCATGGGTGTTAGAATAATTACTGTGTAATCTAGATTATTGACTCTAGTGCAAGTGGGAGACTGAAGGAAATATGCCCTAGAGGCAATAATAAAGTTATTATTTATTTCCTTATATCATGATAAATGTTTATTATTCATGCTAGAATTGTATTAACCGGAAACATAATACATGTGTGAATACATAGACAAACAGAGTGTCACTAGTATGCCTCTACTTGACTAGCTCGTTAATCAAAGATGGTTATGTTTCCTAAACCATGAACAAAAGAGTTGTTATTTGATTAACAAGGTCACATCATTAGTTGAATGATCTGATTGACATGACCCATTCCATTAGCTTAGCACCCGATCGTTTAGTATGTTGCTATTGCTTTCTTCATGACTTATACATGTTCCTATGACTATGAGATTATGCAACTCCCGTTTGCCGGAGGAACACTTTGGGTGCTACCAAACGTCACAACGTAACTGGGTGATTATAAAGGAGTACTACAGGTGTTTCCAATGGTAGATGTTGGGTTGGCGTATTTCGAGAATAGGATTTGTCACTCTGATTGTCGGAGAGGTACCTCTGGGCCCTCTCGGTAATACACATCACATAAGCCTTGCAAGCATTATAACTAAGATGTTAGTTGTGAGATGATGTATTACGGAACGAGTAAAGAGACTTGCCAGTAACGAGATTGAACTAGGTATTGGATACCGACGATCGAATCTCGGGAAAGTAACATACCGATGACAAAGGGAACAACGTATGTTGTTATGCGGTCTGACCGATAAAGATCTTCGTAGAATATGTAGGAGCCAATATGGGCATCCAGGTCCCGCTATTGGTTATTGACCGGAGACGTGTCTCGGTCATGTCTACATTGTTCTCGAACCGTAGGGTCCGCACGCTTAACGTTACGATGACAGTTATTATGAGTTTATGCATTTTGATGTACCGAAGGTTGTTCGGAGTCCCGGATGTGATCACGGACATGACGTGGAGTCTCGAAATGGTCGAGACATAAAGATTGATATATTGGAAGCCTATGTTTGGACATCGGAAGTGTTCCGGGTGAAATCGGGATTTTACCGGAGTACCGGGAGGTTACCGGAACCCCCCGGGAACCAAATGGGCCTTATTGGGCCTTAGTGGAAAGGTGAAAGGGGCAGCCCAAGGTGGGCTGCGCGCCTCCCCCCTCCCCTAGTCCTATTAGGACTAGGAGAGGTGGCCGGCCCCCTTCTCCCTCTCTCTCTCTCTCTCTCGAGGAGTCCTATTAGGAATAGGATTGGGGGGGAGTCCTACTCCCGGTAGGAGTAGGACTCCTCCTGCGCCCTCCTCCTTTGGCCGGCCAGCCCTCCCCCTGGCAACCTTTATATACGGGGGCACCTCTAGACACACAAGTTGATGATTGAGATCGTTCCTTGGCCGTGTGCGGTGCCCCCTGCCACCAAATTCCACCTCGATCATACCGTTGTAGTGCTTAGGCGAAGCCCTGCGTCGGTAGTACATCAAGATCGTCACCACGCCGTCGTGCTGACGGAACTCTTCCTCAACGCTTTGCTGGATGGGAGCCCGAGGATCGTCATCGAGCTGAACGTGTGCTAAGAACTCGGAGGTGCCGGAGTAACGGTACTTGGATCGGTCGGATCGGGAAGAAGACGTACGACTACTTCCTCTACGTTGTGTCAACGCTTCCATTGCGATCTACAAGGGTACGTAGATCAGACTCTCCCCCTCGTTGCTATGCATCACCATGATCTTGCGTGTGCGTAGGAAATTTTTTGAAATTACTACGTTCCCCAACAGGTGTTACAACCTAGTTCAATCTCGTTACCGGCAAGTCTCTTTACTCGTTCCGTAATGCATCATCCCGCAACTAACTCATTAGTCACAATGCTTGCAAGGCTTATAGTGATGTGCATTACTGAGAGGGCCCAGAGATACCTCTCCGACAATCGGAGTGACAAATCCTAATCTCGATCTATGCCAACTCAACAAGTACCATCGGAGACACCTGTAGAGCACCTTTATAATCACCCAATTACGTTGTGACGTTTGGTTGCACACAAAGTGTTCCTCCGGTATTTAGGAGTTTCATAATCTCATAGTCAGAGGAACATGTATAAGTCATGAAGAACGTAGTAGCAACAAACTGAACGATCATCGTGCTAAGCTAGCGGAATGGGTCAAGGCAATCACATCATTCTCTAATGATGTGATCCCGTTAATCAAATGACAACTCATGTCTATGGCTAGGAATCTTAACCATTTTTGATTCAAAGAGCTAGTAAAGTAGAGGCATACTAGTGACACTCTGTTTGTCTATGTATTCACACATGTACTAAGTTTCCGGTTAATACAATTCTAGCATGAATAATAAACATTTATCATGATATAAGGGAATATATAATAACTTTATTATTACCCTTAGGGCATATTTCCTTCAGTCTCCCACTTGCACTAGAGTCAATAATCTAGTTCACATCTCCATGTGACTAATACCCAAAGGGTTTACTAGAGTCAATAATCTAGTTCACATCGCTATGTGATTAACACCCAAAGTGACCATGTTTTGCTTGTTAGAGAAGTTTAGCCTACGGGTCTACAACATTCAGATCCGTATGTATTTCGCAAATTTCTATGTCTGCAATGCTCTGTACGGAGCTACTCTAGCTAATTGGTCCCACTTTCAATATGTATCAAGATCGAGACTTAGAGTCATCTAGATCGATGTAAAAAGCTTGCATCGACGTAACTCTTTACGACGAACTTTTTTATCACCTCCATAACCGAGAAATATTTCCTTAGTTCTCTAAGGATAATTTTTACCATTATCTAGTGATCTACTCCTAGATCACTATTGTACTCCCTTGCCAGAATCATGCTAAGGTATACAATAGGACTGGTAAACAGCATATCATACTTTATAGAACCTATGACTGAGGCATAGGGAATGACTTTTCATTCTCTTTCTATTTTCTGCTGTGGTCGGGTTTTTGAGTCTTTACTCAACTTCACACCTTGTAACACAGGCAAGATCTCCTTCTTTGACTGTTCCATTTTGAACTAATTCAAAATCTTGTCAAGGTATGTACTCACTGAAAAAGCTTATCAAGCGTCTTGATCTATCTCTATAGATCTTGATGCTCAATGTCTAAGCAGCTTCATCGAGGTCTTTCTTTAAAAAACTCTTTTCAAACACTCCTTTATGTTTTCCAGAAAATTCTACATTATTTCTAATCAACAATATGTCATTCACATATACTTATCAGAAATGTTGTAGTGCTCCCACTTACTTTCTTGTAAATACAGGCTTCACCGCAAGTCTGTATAAAACCATATGCTTTGATCACTTTATCAAAGCATATATTCCAACTCCGAGATGCTTGCACAAGTCCATAGATGGATCGCTGGAGGTTGCTCACTTTGTTAGTATCTTTAGGATTGACAAAACCTTCTGGTTGCATCATATACAACTCTTCTTTAAGAAATCCATGAAGGAATACAGTTTTGACATCCATTTGCCAGATTTCATAAAATGCGGCAACTGCTAACATGATTCGGACAAACTTTTAAGCATCAATACGAGTGAGAAAATCTCATCATAGTCAACACCTTCAACTTGTCGAAAACATTTTCCGACAATTCGAGCTTTGTAGATAGTAACACTACTATCAGCGTCCGTCTTCCTCTTGAAGATCCATTTATTCTTAATGACTCACCGATCATCGGGCAAGTCAATTAAAGTCCATACTTTGTTCTCATAAATGGATCCCATCTCAGATTTCATGGCCTCAAGCAATTTCACAGAATCTGGGCTCATCATCACTTCCTCATAGTTCGTAGGTTCGTCATGTTCAAGTAACATGACATCCAGAACAGGATTACCGTACCACTCTGGTGCGGATCTAACTCTGGTTGACCTACAAGGTTCGGTAGTAACTTGATCAGAAGTTAGATGATCATCATCATTAGCTTCCTCACTAATTGGTGTAGGAGTCACGGGAACAGATTTCTGTGATGAACTACTTTCCAATAAGGGAGCAGGTACAGTTACCTCATCAAGTTCTACTTTCCTCCCACTCACTTCTTTCAAGAGAAACTCCTTCTCTAGAAAGGATCCATTCTTAGCAACGAATGTCTTGCCTTCAGATCTGCGATAGAAGGTGTACCCAACTATCTCCTTTGGGTATCCTATGAAGACACATTTCTCCGATTTGGGTTTGAGCTTATTAGGATGAAACTTTTTCACATAAGCATCGCAACCCAAAACTTTAAGAAATGACAACTTTGGTTTCTTGCCAAACCATAGTTCATATGGCATCGTCTCAACGGATTTAGATGGTGCCCTATTTAGCGTGAATGCAGCTGTCTCTAATGCATAACCCCAAAACGATAGTGATAAACCGGTAAGAGACATCATAGATTGCACCATATCTAATAAAGTACGGCTACGATGTTTTGACATACCATTACGTTGTGGTGTTCCAGGTGGCGTGAGTTGCGAAACTATTCCGCATTGTTTCAAATGAAGACCAAACTCGTAACTCAAATATTCTCCTCCACAATCAGATCGTAGAAACTTTATTTTCTTGTTACGATGATTTTCTACTTCACTCTGAAATTATTTAAACTTTTCAAATGTTCCAGATTTATGTTTCATCAAGAAGATATACCCATATCTTACTCAAATCATCTGTGAATGTCAGAAAATAACGATACCTGCCGCGAGCCTCAACACTCATCGGACTGCATACATCAGTATGTATTATTTCCAACAAGTCTGTTGCTCGCTCCATTGTTCTGGAGAACGGAGTCTTAGTCATCTTTCCCACGAGGCATGGTTCGCAAGCATCAACTGATTCATAATCAAGAGATTCCAAAAGCCCATCAGCACGGATTTTCTTCATGTGCTTTACACCAATATTGTTGGAAATATGCCCTAGAGGCAATAATAAAATGGTTGTTGTTATATTTCCTTGTTCATGATAATTGTCTATTGTTCATGCTATAATTGTGTTATCCGGAAATCGTAATACATGTGTGAATACATAGACCACAACATGTCCCTAGTGAGCCTCTAGTTGACTAGCTCGTTGATCAACAGATAGTCATGGTTTCCTCACTATGGACATTAGATGTCATTGATAACGGGATCACATCATTAGGAGAATGATGTGATGGACAAGACCCAATCTTAAGCATAGCACAAGATCGTGTAGTTCGTCTGCTAGAGCTTTTCTAATGTCAAGTATCCTTTCCTTAGACCATGAGATTGTGCAACTCCCGGATACTATAGGAATACTTTGGGTGTGCCAAAAGTCACAATAACTGGGTGACTATAAAGGTGCACTACGGGTATCTCCGAAAGTGTCTGTTGGGTTGGCATGAATCGAGACTGGGATTTGTCACTCCGTATGACGGAGAGGTATCTCTGGGCCCACTCGGTAAGACATCATCGTAATGAGCTCAATGTGACTAAGGGTTGGTCACGGGATGATGTGTTACGGAACGAGTAAAGTGACTTGCCGGTAACGAGATTGAACGAGGTATTGGGATACCGACGATCGAATCTCGGGAGGGTAACGTACTGATTGACAAAGGGAATTGAATATGGGATTGATTGAATCCTCGACATTGTGGTTCATCCGATGAGATCATCGTGGAACATGTGGGAGCCAACATGGGTATCCAGATCCCGCTGTTGGTTATTGGCCAGAGAGTTGTCTCGGTCACGTCTGCATGGTTCCCGAACCCGTAGGGTCTACACACTTAAGGTTCGGTGACGCTAGGGTTGTAGAGACATTATTATGCGGTAACCCGAAAGTTGTGTCGAGTCCCAGATGAGATCCCGGACGTCACAAGGAGTTTCGGAATGGTCCGGAGGTAAAGATTTGTATATAGGAAGTCCAGTTTCGGCCACCGGGAAAATTTCGCGGGTCACCGGTATTGTACCGCGACCACCAGAAGGGTCCCGGGGCTCCACCGGGTGGGGCCACCTATCCCGGAGGGCCCCATGGGCTGAAATGGGAAGGGAACCAGCCCCTGGTGGGCTGGTGCACCCCCCATGGGCCTCCTCCTGCGCCTAGGGTTGGAAACCCTGGGGGTGGGGGCGCCCCACCAAACTTGGGGGGCAAGTCCCCCCTTTGGCCGCCGCCCCTCCCTAGATGGGATCTACAAGGGGGTTGGCGCCCCCTGGCCCCTATATATATAGTGGAGGCGAAGGAGGCCAGCCGCACCCAAGTCCCTTGTAACACCCCGGATATAACTTTCCCAATTTGTACTCCAACTCTTGCCGTTTCCGGCGTTAAGTTATTTTATTTTCTCGGGTTCGGGTCTTTGTCTCCGTGTGTTGTTATTGTTGCCATGCATCTCATATCATGTCATCATGTGCATTGCATCTTCATACGTGTTCATCTCATGCATTCGAGCATTTTCCCCGTTGTCCGTTTTGCTTTCCGGCGCTTCGTTCTCCTTCGGTGGTCATTTCTAGCCTTCTTTCGTGTGTGGGGATTAAACATTTCCGGATTGGACCGAGACTCTTGCCAAGCGGCCTTGGTGTACTACCGGTAGACCGTCTGTCAAGTTTTGTACCATTTGGACTTCGTTTGATACTCCAATGGTTAACCGAGGGACCGAAAAGGCCTCGTGTGTGTTGCAGCCCAACACCCCTCCATTTTGGCCCGAATCTCACCAAACTCTGCTCCATCATCTAGAGCGTTCGATCACGATCGCATGGCCAAAAACCGTACCTCATTTGGACTCTTCTAGCTCCTCCAATGCCTATATATAGGTCCCCCTCGAAAAATCTCGGATCCCCCTCCCCGAAACCCTATAGCCGCTCCTCCTCGCGTCGCCGGACAACGTCCGCGCCGAGTCGGACGTGTCCGACCTACGCGCCGCCGCCGCCAGCCACTCGCCGCCCGCCACGTCACCACGGCCACCTGCGCGCTGCCGCGGCCCGGAGGGCCAGTCCCCGGCCCCCGAGGCCCACTTCGCCGCGCCCAGCCACCCGTTGGTCGTCCGCCGCCCGCGCCTGCCCTTCCCCGTCGCCGGCCACCCCGCCGCCGCGCGCCATCTCCGGTGAGGCGCTGGCTCCTCGCCCGGCCGGCGCACCGGTCCCGCAGCTCGGTGCCGCAAGCCGCCGCCCGCCGTGCACCGTCGCCCGCCGCCGCCCGGCCCGGATCCGGCGAAGATCCGGCCGGCCCCCTTGCTCCCCCGACCACTCCGGCGAGCTCCATCCCCGCCGGTGAACAGTGCGCACCGCCCGCCTCGATCTGCGTGCCGGGTCAAACCCTAGATCCGGGGTTGTTGTTTTTTCGTCTAAGTCCCTGATATTTTCAGTCCATGTGCCTATGTTCAACTTGCTATATCTCCGCATCCGTAGCTTCGATTCATGCATATAGCATATCAAAATGTTCGTCTCAGAGAGTACATCATTTCATTCCATTGCATCATTTTCATTTGAGCTCATCTTGATGTCCGAAATACTGTTAGAAGAGGGCTACTTGAGTTAATTGTCAGATCTTCTACTTCATCTTAGACATTTGTCATTTTTGCCATGATTGTTGTGAGCATGATATGCCCATGAGTTCTACATATGTTTTGTTAAGGGTTTTGTCATCTTTCTAGAGGTGCAACCCATGTATTTTTGTGATGTGTTTGGTGACTAGTGTAAGCTTGCAAAGTGAGGCACTCGGTAACTCTGTTTTCAGGGACTTAGTAATTTCACTAAGTCCTGGGATTGTTTATCTCATGATGCCATATGTTCATGTTGTTTCCTAGTGATCCGTGCCTCTTTTGAGGATGATCAGTAAAGGAGTTTTGTTAATCTTGTAGTGCTCTATCTATCCATGTCTTTGTGTGAAATTATGGAGCACCCTAGCTTGAGTCAATCGAGCTCTACTTTTGCTTCGTTGTGAATCTTTACAGATTGTCAACTTGTTTGCAATTTTGTCGGTGATGTTGTAGTTCATCCGTGCATGCTATGCCATTGTTCTTGCCATGTCTAGCTTGCATTTTGTGCCTTCTTAATGGATGTATGCTTGTCTTGCCATGACTTGCAGTGAGTGCATCGAGCTCGTAAACATGCCTACTTGAGTTATGTTTCAGCATGTGTCAGTTTTCACTAAGTCTGAAAACTGATTATGTTTTTGCTATGTTCGTGTGCTTGTTAGTATATTTTCGGATCCCCTTTTGGCTCAAGGTCACTAAGGGACTTTTGTTAAGCTATTTGAGTAGCTCCATGCCATGTTTTACTTTGCCATGTTTAGGTCCTGTAACATGTTGTTTTGGTGCTCCGAAGAGGGCTATATGATCTGAAATTTCAGACAAGTGTTAATTTCACTAAGTCTGAGATCTGTTTACCATTTGCGTTTTTGCCATGCTTGTTTGAACCTGTTAATGGATGAATTGGCCGTAGCTCACTTCTAGACTTTTGTTAAGCATCTTGAATGCTTCCCTGCCATGTATTTTGATGCCATGTTTGAGTGCTGTAGCATGTTCATCTCATTGCATTTAGATGCCTACTAGCTGTAAATCGCAGATCGGTGCCAATTTTGAATCGCTTGCCATTTCCAAACCGTAACTCCGATTCCGATAATCTTTATATCGTTTTCAAGCGATTTCATCTCATCTTCCCAGTGGCACACTTGGATTTCCAAGTTGAGGCCAGTTTCTTGCATTTCCTACCATATCTTGCATATGCATCCCGCATAGCATATCATCTTTGCATCTTATTGATTGATCCTTGCACGTGGTTGATTGTATCCTTGTTGCTTGTTTGTGTTGTTTGGGTAGAGCCGGGAGACGAGTTCGCTAACGAGGAGCCCGTTGAGTTTGCTTTTGAGGATCCAGTCAACTCTGACAACTTTGCAGGCAAGATGATCATACCCTCGAAATCACTACTATCTTTGCTATGCTAGTTTGCTCGCTCTTTTGCTATGCCAATGCTACGATGCCTACCTTTTGCTTGTCAGCCTCCCAAATTGCCATGTCAAACCTCTAACCCACCATGTCCTAGCAAACCGTTGATTGGCTATGTTACCGCTTTGCTCAGCCCCTCTTATAGCGTTGCTAGTTGCGGGTGAAGATTGGAGACCGTTCCTTGTTGGAACATTTATTTACTTGTTGGGATATCATTATATTGCCATGTTATCTTAATGCATCTATACACTTGGTAAAGGGTGGAAGGCTCGGCCTCTCGCCTAGTGTTTTGTTCCACTCTTGCCGCCCTAGTTTCCGTCATATCGGTGTTATGTTCCCAGATTTTGCGTTCCTTACGTGGTTGGGTTATAATGGGAACCCTTGATAGTTCGCCTTGATTAAAGCTTTTCCAGCAATGTCCAACCTTGGTTTTACCATTTGCCACCTAGCCTATTTTCCCCTTGGGTTTCTGAAGCCCGAGGGTCATCTTATTTTAGCCCCCCCCCGGGCCAGTGCTCGTCTGAGTGTTGGTCCGAACTAGAGTCCTGTGCAGCGCCCCCTCGGGGAAACTCGAGGTTTGGTTTTAGTTGTATGGAGAGCTCATCTGAGTGTGCCCTGAGAACGAGATATGTGCAGCTCCTATCGGGATTTGTCGGCACATTCGGGCGGTGTTGCTGGTCTTGTTTTAACCTGTCGAAGTGTCTTGAAGAACCGAGATACCGAGTCTGATCGGAACGTCTTGGGAGGAGGACTATTCCTTCGTTGACCGCGAGAGCTTGTCATGGGCTAAGTTGGGACTCCCCTTCAGGGATTTGAACTTTCGAAAGCCGTGCCCGCGGTTATGGGCAGATGGGAATTTGTTAATGTCTGGTTGTAGATAACTTGAACCTTAATTTAATTAAAATGAATCAACTGTGTGTGTTACCGTGATGGCCTCTTCTCGGCGGAGTCCGCGAAGTGGACACGGTGTTGGAGTAATGTTTGCGCAGCTTGCTCTCTAGTTTCTCGCTCGCGCTTTGCCTCCTCTTCTCGCTCTCTTTTGCGTATAAGTTAGCCACCATATATGCTAGTCGCTTGCTGCAGCTCCACATAGATTTACCTTACCATTCCTATAAGCTTAAATAGTCTTGATCGCGAGGGTGCGAGATTGCTGAGTCCCTGTGGCTCACAGATTACTATTACACCAGATGCAGGTCCAGGTGATTCCGTTCCAGGTGACGCGTACGAGCTCAAGTGGGAGTTCGACGAGGACTCTCAACGTTACTATGTTTCCTTTCCTGATGATCAGTAGTGGTGCCCTGTTGGGGGTGATCGGGACCATGTCGCTTGTTGGGTTATCTTTCATTTTGGCGCCGTAGTCGGGCCATGAGTGTTTGGATGATGTATGCTATTTATGTACTTGATTGACGTGGCGAGTGTAAGCCAACTATGTTATCCCTTTTCATTATCTATATTACATAGGATGTTTGTGATGATTACCTGACTTGCGACATATGCCTTCAATGCGATTATGCCTCTAAGTCGTGCCTCGACACGTGGGAGATATAGTCGCATCGAGGGTGTTACAAGTTGGTAATCAGAGCCTTCCCCGACCTTAGGAGCCCCACTGATTGATCATTTTTAGCGGCCGAGTTGTGTCTAGAAAAATGTTTTGAGTCATTTAGGAATTAAATATCGGAGAGTTTAGGAATTCTTTTACTTCCCAGTCTCCTCATCGCTATGGTAAGGCATCCTGACGTAGAGTTTTGACTCTTCTCTTCTCAAATTTCACTAAAAAAAATTTAGGATCACGCGGGTATCTTGGAATCGTTCCGATGGTTTTATGATGAGAACATTGTCTTGGTGCCTCCTGTCAGGGGTTTAGTGGAAGTGTCCCGGGGAGTTGAGCTCTGAGGTGTTGTCATCATAATTTTATCGTTGCAGTTCTGGAATACCTGAGTTTAGTACGCCGACATCGAAAATCTCTTTTATGCAGTTCGTTGGTGAGATAACCTTGACGCCACCCAGTACTGGGGCGGGAATTGGGGAGTATCGCCATAACTTGTATAAGGGATGCTTTTCGAAGGTTGAGGTAGATGGTTTCCGAAGGTTTCTTGGTTATGTGTTGAAGGATGGATACAGCTGGATGTAGGATTTGCTAGTTTGGGTGAGATATTATGCTTCCCCTGTATCCCCAACACCTGATTGCATAACCGGAAAGGTTCGGGAGTTTCATAGGTGGGAATTCTTGTAGCTCTAGTTCTTCTTCCACGGATATTGGTTTGAGATTGGGATTTCTTACCGATTATTCGTTCTTGATCCGTACCTTGTTGATTTATTCATCAACCTTCATTCTTCATGGCTTCTCAATTTATGGATATGTGACCATTTCAAGAGGAATGCATTCGTTCATTTTGTTCGTATGTGAAGACTTTATGTTGCAATTTTCATTCCGTTGGATTCAGCTTCAATATTTTGTCTATCAATGTGCTAATGGTGGTCAACCTCTTCAGGATGGCTCCTCCAACGCGCACGACTCCGAATCCTGATCCGCCACCACCTCCACCTCCTCCGGAGGCATGGCAAGCTATGATGGCCGCAACCAATGCAAACACACAATTGATCATGCAAATTCTCCAAGAGCGCAATCAAGGAAACCAGGGGAATCAAGGCAACAATCAGAATCATTTTGCTACACTGAACCAGTTCCTTGCTAATGGGCCAAAGACGTTCAGCAATTGTGTTGAGGCAACCGATGCTGACGATTGTCTTGTGGATCTGTGTAAGTATTTTGAGTGCAGCAACGTCAGGCCTGAAGATTTCGTCAAGTTCGCTTCCTTCCAACTCAAAGATCAAGCTGCAGAATGGTTCCAACAGTACAAGGATTCCAGAGGTGGACGTCTGATCACTTGGGATGAATTCCGTCAAGATTTCCGAGCTCATCACATCCCTCAGAGTGTGACTGAAAGTAAGCGTGAGGAATTCCGCAACCTGAAGCAAGGCTCTTTGTCTGTCTATGACTACAACAAGTTGTTCCAAAAGCTCGCCCACTTTGCCAAGCAGGACGTACCTGATGTGAAGAGCATGATATACCAGTTCAGGGGTGGTCTCAGAGAAGAAATTCATCTCGCTCTTGTTCTCCTTGAGCCCTTGAGGTACGATGAGTTCTACAACATGGCACTGAAGCAAGAGGCTGCTCAGTTGAGGTGTGATGCTTCCAAGAAGCGAGTCAGAGACACTACGCCTTCTTCCTCTACTCAAGTGTCCAAGCAGCAGAAGTATTGGCTTCCTCCTCCTCCGTTCCGTCAGCCGTATGAGCAGAAGAGCAAAGGTGGCAATGGTTCTTCCCACCCACCCAACCCTGGCTTTCAGAACAAGACTTCGTCTCTAGCTCCAAGATCGAGTGCTCCGTACCACCGTCCGCTTTCAGAGGTCACGTGCAACAAGTGCCAACAGAAGGGTCACTATGCCAACAAGTGTTTCAACCGGAGGCGTCTTCCTCCTCCTCCTCCTGTGAGATCGGCAAGTACAGCTGTGGTCAAGCATAACCCCAAGTCCGCCAAGGTCAACTTGATGAATGCAGCTCGGGCAGAGGACTCATCAGATGTGATTATGGGTAACCTTCCTGTTAACGATATTCCTGCAAAAGTTCTTTTTGACACTGGTGCATCGCATTGCTTCATTTCCAAACCTTTCGCATCAAAGTATGAGTGCGATTATCAGTATCTTCAAAGTCCCCTGCAAATTGTGTCACCGGGCAAGCAAATGACGGCTAATTTCTGCGTCCCGGATATTACCATCACGTTGGGCGACTACAAATTTCTAGCTTCTCTTATTGTTCTGGGCGACTCAGATATTGATCTTATTCTCAGAATGGATTGGCTTTCTAAGCACAAGGCGCATCTTGATTGTGCAGCAAGGCATATTCAATTGACTCATTCGTCTGAGGATGTAATTGTTTTTGCTGCTCATGATGATACCATCCGCCTGTTTTCTCTCAATGAGAAGGGTGAACTGGATGCTATCTCGCAAATTCCAGTCGTTTGCGAATATCAAGACGTCTTTCCAGAAGCGCTTCCAGGAATGCCTCCGACCGGCCAGTTGAATTCGTTATTGATCTTGAGCCCGGTACGGAACCGGTGTGCAAGCGTCCTTACAAGCTCGGACCTGAAGAGTTGAAGGAGCTGAAAAAGCAACTCGATGTTCAAGAAAGAATGGGTCTCATCTGGCCTAGTTCTTCTCCGTGGGGTTGTGGTGTTCTTTTTGTGAAGAAGAAGGATGGAACGGACCGACTTTGTGTTGATTACCGTCCATTGAACAAGAAGACCATCAAGAACAAATACCCACTTCCCAACATCAATGAGCTGTTCGAACAACTCAAAGGTGCCCAAGTATTCTCCAAGCTTGATCTCCGTATGGGTTATCATCAGATTCGTATCCGTGAGCAAGATATTCCCAAGACGGCTTTCAGGACAAGCTATGGTTCATATGAATACACTGTCATGTCTTTTGGCCTTGTCAATGCTCCTCCGACGTTCTCTCGCATGACGAACTTCATCTTGAACGCCTACACCAATGACTTCGTTTTGGTCTATCTCGACGACATTCTGGTTTTCTCCAAGAACAAGGAAGATCATGCCAAGCACTTGCGTTTGGTTCTCGACAAGCTGAGGGAACACCAGTTCTACGCCAAGTTCTCCAAGTGTGAATTTTGGCTCGATGAGGTTCTTTATCTTGGTCATATCATCTCTGCCAAGGGCATTGCCGAGAATCCTAAGAAGGTGTCTACAATTGTGAATTGGGAACCTCCTCAGAACGTGAAGCAACTCCGCAGTTTCCTCAGTCTCGCAAGCTATTGCCGAAGATTCGTTGAAAACTTTTCTAAGATCGCGAAGCCTCTCTCAAATCTTCTCCAGAAGCACGTCAAGTACATTTGGTCTCCGGAGTGTGATATTGCTTTCAACACTTTGAAAGACAAATTGATCACTGCTCCAGTTCTGACTCCGCCTAATGAATCCAAACCGTACGAGGTCTTTTGTGATGCCTCTCTTCAAGGTCTTGGTGCAGTATTGATGCAAGAAAATAAAGTTGTTGCTTATACCTCTCGCCAGTTGAAGCCTAATGAGAAGAACTACCCCACTCATGATCTCGAGTTCGCAGCAGTTGTGCATGCTCTTTTGACTTGGAGACATCTTCTATTGGGAAGAAAAGTGGACATTTTCACTGATCACAAGAGTCTCAAGTACATCTTCACTCAGCCTAATCTCAACCTCAGGCAAACTCGATGGGTCGAAATGATTCAAGAGTATAATCCGAGTATTGAGTATACTCCAGGCAAGGCCAATGTGATTGCTGACGCATTGAGCAGGAAGGCTTATTGCAACAGTCTGATTCTTAAGCCTTATCAACCCGAGCTTTGTGAAGCTTTCCGCAAACTTAATCTGCAAGTTGTTCCCCAAGGTTTCCTCGCCAACCTTCAAGTCTCTCCTACCTTGGAAGACCAGATTCGCCAAGCCCAGCTTCTTGATGCTATGGTGAAAAAGGTGAAGATTGGGATTGCCAAGAGTCAACCCAAGTACAAGTGCTACCGCCTTGATGACAGGGATACTCTCTTCTTCGAGGATCGAATTGTTGTACCCAAAGGTGACCTCCGTAAAGTGATCATGAACGAGGCTCACAATTCTCTCCTCTCCATCCACCCTGGGAGCACGAAGATGTATCAGGACCTCAAGCAAGCTTATTGGTGGACTCGAATGAAGCGCGAGATCGCTCAATTCGTGAATGAATGTGATGTCTGCAGAAGAGTGAAGGCAGAACACCAAAGGCCAGCTGGTCTCCTCCAACCTCTTGCCATTCCAGAATGGAAGTTTGACCACATTGAAATGGACTTCGTGACTGGGTTTCCAAAGTCCAAGCGTGGCAATGATGCTATATTCGTTGTCATCGACAAACTCACCAAAGTGGCTCACTTTCTGCCTATCAAAGAGTCGATCACTGCAGCTCAATTGGCGGAACTCTATACCTCTCGAATTGTCTCTCTGCACGGTATTCCTCAAGTGATCTCTTCAGACCGTGGCAGCATCTTTACCTCGAAGTTTTGGGATTCTTTTCAGAAGGCCATGGGCACCAACATCCGCTTCAGCACAGCTTTCCACCCTCAAACAAGCGGTCAAGTCGAGCGTGTCAACCAGGTTCTTGAAGATATGCTCAGAGCTTGTGTGATCTCCTTCGGCATGAAGTGGGAGGATTGTCTTCCTTATGCTGAATTCTCCTACAACAACAGTTTTCAAGCAAGTTCGGGCAAGGCCCCATTTGAAATTCTGTATGGCAGGAAGTGTCGTGCCCCTCTAAACTGGTCTGAAACCGGTGAACGTCAGCTTTTGGGAAATGACTTAATCACAGAGGCAGAAGAAATGTGCAAAGTCATTCGAGATAACCTCAAAGCATCCCAATCCCGTCAGAAGAGCTACTATGATAGTAAGCACCGTGATTTGGCTTTCGAGATCGGAGATCATGTTTACCTCCGCGTCTCTCCTATGAAAGGGACTCGTCGCTTCGGTATCAAAGGGAAGCTTGCCCCCAGATACGTGGGACCTTTCAGGATTGTCAGCAAGAGAGGCGACCTCGCCTATCAACTCGAGCTTCCGTCAAACTTTGCAAATGTTCATGATGTGTTCCATGTCTCTTAGCTCCGAAAGTGCTTCAAGATGCCTGACCTCACCGTCAACTTCGAGGACATTGAGCTCCAAGAAGATCTCTCCTATCGTGAGCACCCAGTTGCTATCCTTGAAGAGACTGAACGCAAGACTCGCAACAAGTCAATCAAATTTCTCAAAGTCAAGTGGTCACACCATTCCGACCGTGAAGCTACCTGGGAACGCGAGGATCACCTCCGTTCTGAGTACCCTGCGTTCTTTTAGTCCTAGATCTCGGGACGAGTTCCTTTTGTAGTGGTGGACTGTTGTAACACCCCGGATATAACTTTCCCAATTTGTACTACAACTCTTGCCGTTTCCGGTGTTAAGTTATTTTATTTTCTCGGGTTCGTATCTTTGTCTCCGTGTGTTGTTATCGTTGTCATGCATCTCATATCATGTCATCATGTGCATTGCATCTGCATATGTGTTCATCTCATGCATTCGAGCATTTTCCCCGTTGTCCGTTTTGCTTTCTGGCGCTTCGTTCTCCTCCGGTGGTCATTTCTAGCCTTCTTTCGTGTGTGGGGATTAAACATTTCCGGATTGGACCGAGACTTGCCAAGCAGCCTTGGTGTACTACCGGTAGACCGCCTGTTAAGTTTCGTACCATTTGGACTTCGTTTGATACTCCAATGGTTAAACGAGGGACCGAAAAGGCCTCGTGTGTGTTGCAGCCCAACACCCCTCCATTTTGGCCCAAATCCCACCAAACTCTGCTCCATCATTTAGAGCATTCGATCACGATCGCATGGTCGAAAACCGCACCTCATTTGGACTCTCCTAGCTCCTCCAATGCCTGTATATAGGTCTCCCTCAAAAAATCTCGGATCCCCTTCCCCGAAACCCTAGAGCCGCTCCTCCTCGCGCCGCCGGACAATGTCCGCGCCGAGTCGGACGTGTCCGACCTGCGCGCCGCCGCCGCCAGCCACTCGCCGCCCGCCACGTCACCACCGCCACCTGCGCGCCGCCGCGGCCCGGAGGGCCCGTCCCCGGCCCCCGAGGCCCACTTCCCCGCGCCCCGCCGCCCGCGCCTGCCCTTCCCCGTCGCCGGCCACCCCGCCGCCGCGCGCCATCTCCGGTGAGGCGCTGCCTCCTCGCCCGGCCGGCGCACCGGTCCTGCAGCTCGACGCCGCAAGCCGCCGCCCGCCGTGCGCCGTCGCCCGCTGCCGCCCGGCCCGGATCTGGCGAAGATCCGGCCGGCCCCCTTGCTCCCCCGACCACTCCGGCGAGCTCCATCCCCGCCGGTGAACACTGCACACCGCCCGCCTCGACCTGCGTGCCGGGTCAAACCCTAGATCCGGGGTTGTTGTTTTTTCGTCTAAGTCCCTGATATTTTCAGTCCATGTGCCTATGTTCAACTTGCTATATCTCCGCATCCGTAGCTCCGATTCATGCATATAGCATATCAAAATGTTCGCCTCAGAGAGTACATCATTTCATTCCATTGCATAATTTTCATTTGAGCTCAGCTTGATGTCCGAAATGCTATTAGAAGAGGGCTACTTGAGTTAATTGTCAGATCTGCTACTTCATCTTAGACATTTGTCATTTTTGCCATGATTGTTGTAAGCATGATATGCCCATGAGTTCTACATATGTTTTGTTAAGGGTTTTGTCATCTTTCCAGAGTTGCAACCCATGTATTTTTGTGATGTGTTTGGTGACTAGTGTAAGCTTGCAAAGTGAGGCACTCGGTAACTCTGTTTTCAGGGACTTAGTAATTTCACTAAGTCCTGGGATTGTTTATCTCATGATGCCATATGTTCATGTTGTTTCCTAGTGATCTGTGCCTCTTTTGAGGATGATCAGTAAAGGAGTTTTGTTAGTCTTGTAGTGCTATATCCATCCATGTCTTTGTGTGCAATTATGAAGCACCCTAGCGTGAGTCGATCGAGCTCTACTTTTGCTTCGTTGTGAATCTGGGCAGATTGTCAACTTATTTGCAATTTTGCCGGTGTTGTTGTAGTTCATCCGTGCATGCTATGCCATTGTTCTTGCCATGTCTAGCTTGCTTGTGCCTTCTTAATGGATGTATGCTTGTCTTGCCATGACTTGCACCGTAGTGAGTGCATCGAGCTCGTAAACATGCCTACTTGAGTTATGTTTCAGCATGTGTCAGTTTTCACTAAGTCTGGAAACTGATTATGTTTTTGCTATGTTCATGTGCTTGTTAGTATATTTTCGGATCCCCTTTTGGCTCAAGGTAACTAAGGGACTTTTGTTAAGCTATTTGAGTAGCTACATGCCATGTTTTACTTTGCCATGTTCAGGTCCTGTAACATGTTGTTTTGGTGCTCCGAAGAGGGCTATATGATCTGAAATTTCAGACAAGTTTTAATTTCACTAAGTCTGAGATCTGTTTACCATTTGCGTTTTTGCCATGCTTTTTTGAACCTATTAATGGATGAATTGGCCGTAGCTCAGTGCTAGACTTTTGTTAAGCATCTTGAATGCTTCCCTGCCATGTATTTTGATGCCATGTTTGAGTGTTGTAGCATGTTCATCTCATTGCATTTAGATGCCTACTAGCTGTAAATCGCAGACCGGTGCCAATTTTGAATCGCTTGCCATTTCCAAACCGTAACTCCGATTCCGGTGATCTTTATATCGTTTTCAAGCGATTTCATCTCATCTTTCCAGTGGAACACTTGAATTTCCAAGTTGAGGCCAGTTTCTTGCATTTCCTGCCATATCTTGCATATGCATCCCGCATCGCATAGCGCATAGCATATCATCTTTGCATCTTATTGATTGATCCTTGCACGTGGTTGATTGTATCCTTGTTGCTTGTTTGTCTTGTTTCGGTAGAGCCGGGAGACGAGTTCGCTAACGAGGAGCCCGTTGAGTTTGCTTTCGAGGATCTAGTCAACTCTGACAACTTTGCAGGCAAGATGATCATACCCTCGAAATCACTACTATCTTTGCTATGCTAGTTTGCTCGCTCTTTTGCTATGCCAATGCTACGATGCCTACCTTTTGCTTGTCAGCCTCCCAAATTTCCATGTAAAACCTCTAACCCACCATGTCCTAGCAAACCGTTGATTGGCTATGTTACCGCTTTGCTCAGCCCCTCTTATAGCGTTGCTAGTTGTAGGTGAAGATTGGAGACCGTTCCTTGTTGGAACATTTATTTACTTGTTGGGATATCATTATATTGCCATGTTATCTTAATGCATCTATACACTCGGTAAAGGCTGGAAGGGTCGGCCTCTCGCCTAGTGTTTTGTTCCACTCTTGCCGCCCTAGTTTCCGTCATATCGGTGTTATGTTCCCGGATTTTGCGTTCCTTACGCGGTTGGGTTATAATGGGAACCCCTTGATAGTTCGCCTTGATTAAAGCTTTTCCAGCAATGTCCAACCTTGGTTTTACCATTTGCCACCTAGCCTCTTTTCCCCTTGGTTTTCCGGAGCCCGAGGGTCATCTTATTTTAGCCCCCCCCCCGGGCCAGTGCTCCTCTGAGTGTTGATCCGAACTAGAGTCCTGTGCAGCGCCCCCTCGGGGAAACTCGAGGTTTGGTTTTAGTTGTATGGAGAGCTCATCTAAGTGTGCCCTGAGAACGAGATATGTGCAGCTCCTATTGGGATTTGTCGGCACATTCGGGCGGTGTTGCTGGTCTTGTTTTAACCTGTCGAAGTGTCTTGAAGAACCGAGATACCGAGTCTGATTGGAACGTCTTGGGAGGAGGACTATTCCTTCGTTGACCGTGAGAGCTTGTCATGGGCTAAGTTGGGACTCCCCTGCAGGGATTTGAACTTTCGAAAGCCGTGCCCGCGGTTATGGGCAGATGGGAATTTGTTAATGTCTGGTTGTAGATAACTTGAACCTTAATTTAATTAAAATGAATCAACCGTGTGTGTTATCGTGATGGCCTCTTCTCGGCGGAGTCCGCGAAGTGGACACGGTGTTGGAGTAATGTTTGCGCAGGTTGCTCTCTAGTTTCTCGCTCGCGCTTTGCCTCCTCTTCTCACTCTCTTTTGCGTATAAGTTAGCCACCATATATGCTAGTCGCTTGCTGCACCTCCACATAGATTTACCTTACCCTTCCTATAAGCTTAAATAGTCTTGATCGCGAGGGTGCAAGATTGCTGAGTCCCTGTGGCTCACAAATTACTATTACACCAGATGCAGGTCCAGGTGATTCCGCTCCAGGTGACGCGTACGAGCTCAAGTGGGAGTTCGACGAGGACTCTCAGCGTTACTATATTTCCTTTCCTGATGACCAGTAGTGGTGCCCTGTTGGGGGTGATCGGGACCATGTCGCTTGTTGGGTTATCTTTCATTTTGGCGCCGTAGTCGGGCCATGAGTGTTTGGATGATGTATGTTATTTATGTACTTGATTGACGTGGCGAGTGTAAGCCAACTATGTTATCCCTTTTCATTATCTATATTACATGGGATGTTTGTGATGATTACCTGACTTGCGACATATGCCTTCAATGCGATTATGCCTCTAAGTCGTGCCTCGACACGTGGGAGATATAGTCGCATCGAGGGTGTTACATCCCCGGCGCCTCCCTCCCTCCCTTGACACCTCCTCCTCCCCGCTTGCACTTGGCGAAGCTCTGCCGGGATCCCGCTACTTCCACCACCATGCCGTCGTGCTACTGGATCTCCATCAACCTCTCCTTCCCTTGCTGGATCAAGAAGGAGGAGACGTCTCTCCCAACCGTATGTGTGTTGAACGTGGAGGTGCCATCCGTTCGGCGCTTGGTCATCGGTGATTTGGATCACGACGAGTACGACTCCATCAACACCATTCTCTTGAACGCTTCCGCTCGCGATCTACAAGGGTATGTAGATGCACTCCCCTCTCCCTCGTTGCTAGATGACTCCATAGATTGATCTTGGTGATGCGTAGAAAATTTTAAAATTCTGCTACATTCCCCAACAAATATGACCTAAACGGCAGTGCCACAAATAAGTTGCACTATGATTATTAACTTTGCATCTTTTGGCTTCAATATTATGAATATGTGTATCACTACGATCGAGATTCAATAGACCATTCACCTTGGGTGTATGACCATTGAAGGTTTTATTCATGCAAACAGAACAATAATTATTCTCCGACTTTAAATGAATAACCGTATTGCAATAAACATGATCAAATCATATTTATGCTTAACGCAAACACCAAATAACATTTATTTAGGTTCAACACTAATCCTGAAAGTATAGGGAGTGTGCGATGATGATCATATCAATCTTGGAACCACTTCCAACACACATCGTCACTTCACCCTTAACTAGTCTCTATTCATTCTGCAACTCCCGTTTCGAGTTACTAATCGTAGCAACTGAACTAGTATTAAATACTGAGGTGTTGCTATAAACACTAGTAAAGTACAGATCAATAACATGTATATCAAATATACCTTTGTTTACTTTGCCATCCTTCTTATCCGCCAAATACTTGGGACAGTTCTGCTTCCAGTGACCAGTCCCTTTGAAGTAGAAGCACTTAGTCTCAGGCTTTGGTCTAGACTTGGGCTTCTTCACTTGAGCAGCAACTTGCTTGCCGTTCTTCTTGAAGTTCCTCGTCTTCCCTTTTCCCTTTTCTTGAAAGTAGTGGTCTTGTCAACCATCAACACTTGATGCTTTTCTTGATTTCTACCTTCGTTGATTTCAGCATCACGAAGAGCTTGGGAATCGTTTCTGTTATCCCTTGCATATTATAGTTCATCACGAGGTTCTAGTAACTTGGTGATAGTGACTAGAGAACTCTGTCAATCACTATCTTATCTGGAAGATTAACTCCCACTTGATTCAAGTGAGTGTAGTACTCGGACATTCTGAGCACATGCTCACTAGCTGAGCTATTCTCCTCCATCTTATAGGCAAAGTGCTTGTCAAAGGTCTCATACCTTTCGACATGGGCATGAGTCTGAAATACTAATTTCAACTCTTGGAACATCTCATATGCTCGGTGGTGTTCAAAACGTCTTTGAAGCCCCGATTCTAAGCCGTAAAGCATGGTGCACTAAACTATCAAGTTGTCATCATATCGAGCTCGCCAAACGTTCATAATGTCTGCAATCGGTCTGTCACCTAGCGGTGCATCAAGGACATAATTCTTCTGTGCAGCAATGAGGATAATCCTCAGATCACAGATCCAATCCGCATCATTGCTACTAACATCTTTCAACTTATTTTTTCTCTAGGAACATATCAAAAATAAACGGGGAGCTACATCGTGAGCTATTGATCTACAACATAGTTATGAAAATACTATCAGGACTAAGTTCATGATAAATTAAAGTTCAATTAATCATATTACTTAAGAACTCCCACTTAGATAGACATCCCTCTAGTCATCTAAATGATCACGTGATCCAAATCAACTAAACCATGTCCGATCATCACGTGAGATGGAGTAGTTTTCAATGGTGAACATCACTATGTTGATCATATCTACTATATGATTCACGCTCGACCTTTCGGTCTCCAGTGTTCCGAGGCCATATATTCATATGCTAGGCTTGTCAAGTTTAACTCGAATATTCCGCGTGTGAAAACTGGCTTGCACCCGTTGTATGTGAACGTAGAGCTTATCACACCCGATCATCACATGGTATCTCGGCACGACGAACTGTCGCAACGGTGCATACTGAGGGAGAACACTTATACCTTGAAGTTTAGTGAGAGATCATCTTAAAATGCTGCCGCCTAACTAAGCAAAATAAGATGTATAAAAGATAAACATCACATGCAATCAAAATATGTGACATGATATGGCCACCATCATCTTGTGCTTTTGATCTCCATCTCCAAAGTACTCTCATGATCTTTATTGTTACCAGCATGACACCAAGATCTCCATCATCTTGATCTTTTATCAACGTGTCGTCACATGGTCGTCTCACCAGCTATTGCTTTTGCAACTATTGCTATCGCATAGTGATACGTCTCCAACATATCTATAATTTTTTATTGTTCCATGCTATTATATTGTCAACCTTGGATGTTTTATATGAATTAATATGCTATTTTATATGATTTTTGGGACTAACCTATTAACCTAGAGCCCAGTGCCATTTTTTGTTTTTCCTTGTTTTTAAGTATCGCAGAAAAGGAAAATCAAACGGAGTCCAATTGACCTGAAACTTCACGTAGGTCATTTTTGGACCAGAAGAAGCCCACGGAGTACCGGAGGTGGGGCAGAAGATTCTCGAGGCCACCACGAGGGTGGGGGCGCGCCCTACCCCCTTGGGCGCGCCCCCTACCTCGTGGCCCCCTGACCGACTTCTTTCGCCTATATACATATACCCTAAAAACTTCGGAGAGCAGAATAGATCGAGAGTTCCGCCGCCAGAAGCCTCCGTAGCCACCGAAAACCAATCTAGACCCATTCTGGCACCCCACCGAAGGGGGGAATCCCTCTCTAGTGGCCATATTCATCATCCCGATGCTCTCCATGACGAGGAGGGAGTAGTCCACCATCGGGGCTGAGGGTATGTACCAGTAGCTATGTGTTTGATCTCTCTCTCTCTCTCTCTCTCTTTCTCTCTCGTGTTCTTGAGGTGGTACGATCTTGATGTATCACGAGCTTTGCTATTATATTTGGATCTTATGTTGTTTCTCCCCCTCTACTCTCTTGTAATGGATTGAGTTTTCCCTTTGAAGTTATCTTATCGGATTGAGTCTTTAAGGATTTGAGAACACTTGATGTATGTTTTGCACGTGCTTATCTGTGGTGACAATGTGATATCATGTGATCCACTTGATGTATGTTTTGATGATCGACTTACGAGTTCCATGACCTCGTGAACTTATGCATAGGGGTTGGCACACGTTTTCGTCTTGACTCTCCGGTAGAAACTTTGGGGCACTCTTTGAAGTTCTTTGTGTTGGTTGAATAGATGAATCTGAGATTGTGTGATGCAAATTGTATAATCATACCCACGGATACTTGAGGTGACATTGGAGTATCAAGGTGACATTAGGGTTTTGGTTGATTTGTGTCTTAAGGTGTTATTCTAGTACGAACTCTATGATAGATTGAACGGAAAGAATAGCTTCATGTTATTTTACTACGGACTCTTGAATAGATCGGTCAGAAAGAATAACTTTGAGGTGGTTTCGTACCCTACCATAATCTCTTCGTTTGTTCTGCGCTATTAGTGACTTTGTAGTGACTCTTTGTTGCATGTTGAGGGATAGATATATGATCCAATTATGTTATTATTGTTGAGAGAACTTGCACTAGTGAAAGTATGAACCCTAGGCCTTGTTTCCTAGCATTGCAATACCGTTTGTGCTCACTTTTATCATTAGTTACCTTGCTGTTTTTATATTTTCAGATTACAAAAACCATTATCTACTATCCATATTGCACTTGTATCACCATCTCTTCGCCGAACTAGTGCACCTATACAATTTACCATTGTATTGGGTGTGTTGGGGACACAAGAGACTCTTTATTATTTGCTTGCAGGGTTGTTTGAGAGAGACCATCTTCATCCTACGCCTCACACAGATTGATAAACCTTAGGTCATCCACTTGAGGGAAACTTGCTACTGTCCTACAAACCTTTGCACTTGGAGGCCCAACAACGTCTACAAGAAGAAGGTTGTGTAGTAGACACCACATAGCGATAAAGTAAAGCAATTACATGGCACTTGCATCTTATGCAATAAAGAGACAAACATAAGGCTTTTGCCAGTTGCCGATAACTTCAACAAAACATGATCATCTCATACAACAATTTATATCTCATCATGTCTTGACCATATCACATCACAACATGCCTTGCAAAAACAAGTTAGACGTCCTCTACTTTGTTGTTGCAAGTTTTACGTGGCTGCTACGAGCTGAGCAAGAACCGTTCTTACCTACGCATCAAAAACCACAACGTAGTATAGTGATTGCTTTTTTATCTTCAGAAAGAACCCTGTTCATTGAAACCGATTCGACTAAAGTTGGAGAAACAGACACCCACTAGCCACCTATGTGTGAAGCACGGCGGTAGAACCAGTCTCGCGTAAGCGTATGCGTAATGTCAATCTGGGCCGCTTCATCCAACAATACCGCTGAATCAAGAATCAACTAGTAACGGCAAGCAATATGTATATACCCACGCCCACAACTCCTTTGTGTTTTACTCATGCATATAACATCTACGCATAAACCTGGCTCGGATGCCACTATTGGGGAGCGTAGTAATTTCAAAAAAATTCCTACGCACACACAAGATCATGGTGATGCATAGCAATGAGAGGGGGGAGTATCGTCCACATACCCTCATAAACCGTAAGCGGAAGCGTATGAGAACGCGGTTGATGTAGTCGTACGTCTTCACGATCCAACCGATCCAAGTACCGAACGCATGGCACCTCCGAGTCCAGCACACGTTCAGCTCGATGACGTTCCACAAACTCCGGTCCAGCAGAGCTTTGTGGGAGAGTTCCGTCAGGACAACAACATGATGACGGTGATGATGTTGCTACCGACGCAGGGCTTCGCCTAAGCACTGCTACGATATGATCAAGGTGGATTATGGTGGAGGGGGGCACGGCACACGACTTGGAACAATCAACTTGTGTGTCTTTGGGTGCCCCCTGCCCCCGTATAGAAAGGAGCAAGGGGGGAGGCCGGCCGGCCTAGGTGCATGATATGTCTCCGTCGTATCTATAATTTTTGATTGTTCCATGCCAATATTCTACAACTTTCATATACTTTTGGCAACTTTTTATACTATTTTTGGGACTAACATATTGATCCAGTGCCCAGTGTCAGTTCCTGTTTGTTGCATGTTTTTTGTTTCACAGAATATCCATATCAAACAGAGTCCAAACAGGATAAAAACTGATGGAGATTTATTTTGGAATATATATGATTTTTGGGAAGAAAAATCCACGCGAGACGGTGCCCGAGGTGGCCACGAGGCAGGGGGGCGCGCCTGCCCCCCCCCCCCTGTGCGCGCCCCTGACCCTCATGGGCCACCCGTAAGGCGGTTGACGCCCTTCTTTCGCCGCAAGAAAGCTAACATCCGGATAGAGATCGTGTTAAAATTTCAGCCCAATTGGAGTTACGGATCTCCGGGAATATAAGAAACGGTGAAAGGGAAGAATCTGGGAACGCAGAAACAGAGAGAGACAGATCCAATCTCGGAGGGGCTCTTGCCCCTCCCACGCCATGGAGACCATGGACCATAGGGGAAACCCTTCTCCCATCTAGGGAGAAGGTCAAGGAAGAAGAAGGAGGGGGCTCTCTCCCCCTCGCTTTCGGTGGCACCAGAGTGCCACCGGGGGCCATCATCATCACCGCGATCTACACCAACACCTCCGCCATCTTCACCAACATCTCCATAACCTTCCCCCCTCTATCTACAACGGTCCACTCTCCCGCAACCCGTTGTACCCTGTACTTGAACATGGTGCTTTATGCTTCATATTATTATCCAATGATGTGTTGCCATCCAACGATGTCTGAGTAGATTTTCGTTGTCCTATCGGTGGTTGATGAATTGCTATGATTGATTTAATTTTCTTGTGGTTATGTCGCTGTTATTTGGTGCCCATCATATGATTGTGCGCGTGGATCGCACCTTAGGGTTATTTGTATGTTGATAGGACTATGTATTGGAGGGCAAGAGTGGCAGAAGCTTCAACCTAGCATAGAAATTGATGCATACGAGATTGAAGGGGGACCAATATACCTTAATGCTATGGTTGGGTTTTACCTTAATGAACATTACTAGTTGTGGATGCTTGCTAATGGTTCCAATCATAAGTGCATAGAATTCCAAGTCAGGGATGACATGCTAGCAGTGGCCTCCCCCACATAATACTTGCTATCAGTCTAGTAAAGTAGTCAATTGCTAAAGGGGCAATTTCGCAACTCCTACCACCACTTTTCCACACTCGCTATATTTACTTTATTGTTTATTTATCTAAACAGCCCCTACTTTTTATTTACGTACTCTTTATTATCTTGGAAACCTATCCAACAACACATACAAAGTACTTCTAGTTTCATACTTGTTCTAGGTAAAGGGAACGTCAAGCGTGTGTAGAGTTGTATCGGTGGTTGATAGAACTTGAGGGAATATTTGTTCTACCTTTAGCTCCTTGAGGGAGTCCTAGATTAGGGGGTGTCCTGATGGCCAGACTATACCTTCAGCCGGACTCCTGGACTATGAAGATACAAGATTGAAGACTTCGTCCCGTGTCCGGAAGGGACTTTCCTTGGCGTGGAAGGCAAGCTTGGCGATACGGATATGTGGATATCCTACCATTGTAACCGACTTTCTGTAACCCTAACCCTCTCCGGTGTCTATATAAACGGAAGGGTTTTAGTCCGTAGGACAACATACAGAACAATCATACCATAGGCTAGCTTCTAGGGTTTAGCCTCTCCGATCTCGTGGTAGATCTACTCTTGTACTACCCATATTATCATCAATATTAATCAAGCAGGACGTAGGGTTTTACCTCCATCAAGAGGGCCCGAACCTGGGTAAAACTTCGTGTCCCTTGCCTCCTATTACCATCCGGCCTAGACGCACAGTTCGGGACCCCCTACCCGAGATCCGCCGGTTTTGATACTGACATTGGTGCTTTCATTGAGAGTTCCTCTGTGTCGTCACCGTCAGGCTTGATGGATCCTACTATCATCGATAATGATGCGGTCCAGGGTGAAACTTTTCTCCTCGGACAGATCTCTGTCTTCGGCGGCTTTGCACTGCGGGCTAATTTGCTTGGCCATCCGGAGCAGATTGAAAGCTATGCCCCTGGCCGTCAGGTCAGATTTGGAAGTTTAAACTACACGGCTGACATCCGCGGGGACTTGATCCTCGACGGATTCGAGCCACTGCCGAGTGCGCCGCACTGTCACGACGAGCATGATCTAGCTCTGCCGCCGAACAGTGCCCTGGAGGCCGCACCCGCATCAGCTTCGACCCTTAATTCGGAGCCAACTGCGCCGATCGAGGATGGGTGGTTGGACGCCGCCTTGGGGGCTGCGATCCCAACGGCGATCGAGCCGAACACCAGCCCCGCACTCCACGAGACTCGTGACTCCAAGGAGCCGGACTCCTCTCCGGACTCCGAACCCTCTGCGCCCCTGTCGATCGAATCCGATTGGGCGCCGATCATGGAGTTTACCGCCGCGGACATCTTTCAGCACTCGCCCTTCGGCGATATTATGAAATCACTAAAGTCTCACTCTTTGTCAAGAGAGCCCTGCCCGGATCATGGCCAGCAGGATTGGGATGCGGAAGACGAAGAAATTCGACGCCCACCCAGCATCCACTTTGTAGCCACTGTCGATGATTTAATCGACATGCTCGACTTCGACTCTGAAAACATCGACAGTATGGACGACGATGTGGGAGGCGAAGAAGAACCACCACCCACAGGGCACTGGACGCCCACCTCATCATATGACGTATACATGGTGGACGCACCAAAAGATGACGACGAGGAGCGGAAGGACGCACCGAAGGCTTGTTCCCTCGAGAAGCAGTCAAAGCGGCGACGCAAGCGCCGCCCCAAATCCCGCCTCAACAGAAATAACGATCACACAGACCCAGCGTTGGAGCAGGGCGAACCGCTGCCGGACAATGGCAATCCGGATAATCAAACCGAACAAGCAAATTCTATCAAGGATAATAGTCCGGACGACATAACGCCGGATAGGCACCCGGAGCAGCAGAATGCCCGTAAAAGGCTTGTTGCCACCGCGAGGAGTCTTAAAAAGGAGAAGCAAAGGCTCAAGGCTGCGCAAGACACACTCCAAATCAGATGGAGTAAAATACTCAACACAGCAGCGAGGTACGGCGACAATCGCCCCTCCAAGAGCTACCCAAAGCGGAAGCTGCTACCTGAATTCGATGAGGAGGTCTCAGACCCCCCACAACCAAATATCAAAGCAGCCACCTGGCCGGATAGACGACCCCTCTACCAACACAGAGTGGCATACAACGCCACTCACAATACAACACGCGACCCATGCGAGGGCTCGCACCCAAAGGACGGTGCAACAAGATCCATCTATGGACCACGCAAGCGCGCCCCAGCATACAATGCAACACAACAAACATCCGAACAACGCGGTACACCCAGCTACAGGGGTGCCGCACACCCCCTATGTTTCACCGATGAGGTGCTGGACCATGAATTTCCAGAGGGATTCAAACCCGTAAACATAGAGACATACGACGGAACAACAGACCCTGGGGTCTGGATTGAGGACTACATCCTTCATATCCATATGGCTCGAGGAGATGATCTCCACGCCATCAAGTACTTACCCCTCAAGCTCAAAGGGCCAGCTCGTCACTGGCTTAAAGGCCTCCCCGAAAGCTCCATTGGAAGTTGGGAAGAGCTCGAAGACGCCTTTTGGGCAAATTTTCAAGGGACTTATGTCCGACCTCCGGATGCGTACCATTTGAGTCATATAACTCCACAGCCCGGAGAGTCAGCCCGAAAGCTTTGGAACAGGCTTCTTACTAAAAAGAACCAGATTGTCGACTTTCCGGATGCCGAAGCCTTGGCAGCTTTTAAGCATAGCGTCCGTGACGAATGGCTCGCCAGATACCTCGGCCAAAATAAGCCGAGAACAATGGCCGCATCAACAAGCCTCATGACCCGCTTTTGCGCGGGTGAGGACAGCTGGCTAGCCAGATGCAGCACCAGCGACCCCAGTACATCTGAAGTTAGAAATGGAAACGGGAAATCACGGTGCAACAGCAATAATAAATGCCAGAATAAAGAAGACATCACGAAGGGCACGGCAGTAAATGCCGGATTCAAAAGCTCTCGCCGAGGTCAGCAAAAGCCGCCCTCTAAAGGCACCAGGGATGAACTGTCCAGCCTCAACAAAATTCTGGACCAAGTATGTCAGATCCATAGTACCCATGGTAAACCTGCTAATCATACCCACAGAGAATGTTGGGTCTTCAAGCAGTCCGGCAAGCTCAACGCCGTACACAAGGGGGAGGATACACCAAGTGAAGACGAGGACGAGCCTCCCAAGCAAGACACTGGGGAACAAAAGAAATTTTCACCAGAAGTCAAAACAGTAAACGTGTTACACGTGATCAAGGGAAAAAACAACGCGGCACTCCCAGGAAAATATACCCAAGTGCTTGTCACCGCGAAGTCCTGCCACTGGTCGTCTCAACTGATCACTTTCGACCATCGCGATTACTCAGCAAGTATCCGACGCGCAGGATAGGCTGCCCTGGTATTAGACCCAGTAATTGCCGGATATCACTTCACACGAGTCTTGATGGACGGTGGCAGCAATCTAAACCTAATATATCAGGATACAATCCGCGGAATGGGGTTAGACCCAACAAAATTTTTCCATAGCAATACTACCTTTAAAGGAGTAACGCCAGGCCCAGGGGCTCGTTGTACGGGCTCCCTCCTACTACAAGTTATATTCGGCTCCCCCGATAACTTCCGTCGCGAGCATTTAACCTTCCACATCGCTCCATTCCAAAGTGGTTATCAAGCACTACTCGGACGCGAAGCTTTCGCTCGCTTTAATGCAATACCACACTACGCCTCCCTCACACTCAAGATGCCTGGTCCACGTGGCATCATTTTAGTGAACGGAAATATCAAGCGATCTCTGCGCGCCGAAGAGAGTGCGGCTGCCTTGGCAGCCGCACACTAAAGGTGCCCGGACCAGCGAAAGCATCCAATAGGTCGTCAAGACCTCAGACACAACTAATCAAGTCCGGCGCCGCTATTTATACCGAATAAATGGTCACACCCCTATTTGTCAATACAAGAGGCTCAACGCGCGCAGACAAGTGGCAATTTTTTCTCATCTTGAATTATACATGGTTTCTTTAAAAACTATCTTTTTGCACGACAACTTTTTCACCTAAATTCCTCTCTTTTACAGACGATCATCGTGCTACACCCGTCCAGGATACAGCACAACGGAGACACAGGCGCAGACGTGCAGCAGGGACCCGCTCCAAGGATTCTTTTTAGATTAAGACCCTGCGTAAACCTTTTTTACTGTCTCTTGTTGATACATATCCACCGTTGAGAAGTATGCTGACGTCTTGGCATGTGGCCACGCCAGAACAATGCACGTACCTGGACACAAGGGGCTTCTTACAAAGGCCATTATTTAGGCCCGGTTTATACCACAAAGACCGAATACCTTATGGAGTGTTCGGCGTCGCGAGTTTGGCCCTATATGCATCAGCTCCGAATCATTGTCTTTGGTCAAATGTTGGGTTTGCCTGGCTCCTGTGTTTTGTTGCCTTACGTTCCGCTTTACAGGCTAAGGTAGCACCAGGAGAACTACTGCGATTGTGCCCTGATTCATCCGGACGAGCACCTCAGTAGAGAAAGCCGAAAACTGACTGTCATGATATAGCGTGAGACTGTTCAACAACTCGATGACATGTTGAAATGTTAGAATTCCTCCGCCTTAATGAAGGGCCGTTTTCCGGCCAGGCATGTACGCACCCCGGGATCGGGAGAGTGCGGAGCCACCAGGGGCTATCTAGTAGCCCCGCTGTCAAACTTCTATGGCTAAGTGAAAGTGCTAAAGCATTATAGTCCGGTTGCCTCGCTCGCTCCGCTATCACCTCCTTAATAGGACCAAGATATTGGGTTAAGTGTGAATGCGTGTTTTTTGCGAGCACCTCCGTATTATATGCGTGGGGGTTGAAGCCGACGGCTGCAATCTTTTGGGTTATACACATGTATACATAAACGGCCGCCCAGGAGGCATCATATTACTTTCAGGCAAAAGTATAAAAATAGCCTTATAAAAAGTTATAAAAGCATTTCGCTTACAATGAGATTACATATCACTCAAACATAATATTTTTTGAGCACTGGGTCTCTATCAAACGAGCACCCTCAAGAACTTCTTCAAAGTAGTGCTCAGCAGCCATTCGGCCTATGGCCGAATCATGCGCTGCAACAGTGGTGGCATCCATCTCCGCCCAGTATGCTTTAATACGGGCAAAGGCCATCCGTGAGCCCTCTATGCACGCCGACCTCTTCATCACATTAATGCGCGGCACCACATCAAGGAACTGCTGCACCAAGCTGAAATAGTTCTTCGGTTTTGGCCTTTCCAGCCATATCTGATCCACAACAGACCTCATGGCGAGTCCGGACAACCTATTCAGTTTGGCCCATTCGGCTAATTGGTCAGTCAATGAAAGCGGGCGCTCGGGAGAATGGAATTGTGTCCAAAACAGCTGGTCCACTTCACGGCCCGTCTGACCCTGGAAGTACTTGGCCGCATTGGCAGCGCTCGCCGCCAAATCCATATACACATCCTCCGAACTCCACAGCCGATCCTGAGGGGCATACCGTGGATCTCCGAGCTTCCTCCGCAACATAAAGGATTTCCCAGCTACAATATCCCCGGCTTCCCGTAGCTCCTCCTTCTTCGCCCTCATAGCAGAGCGGATGTCTTTTCTCGTCGCAGCAGCCTTCTCAAGGTCTGATGTCTTCGCTATGTTTTCCTTTTCAAGAACCCGGCAACGGTCGGCGGCGACTTTTAATTCTATGGCCATCTTATCTCGGCTCTCGCCATGCGCGGCCTTCTCGGCTTTCAACTCTTCGGCCGCCTTCAAAGTAGCCGCATTACCAAACCTCGCTTGTTCCTTGGCTCGGGCAAGTTCTGCCTGCAAGGCTTCAACAGTGGCAACTCCATCTGCAGTCACAACATATTAAAGATACTGGCATCATGCTGCTCTTACTATGTGGCGTTTACCAGATAATGACACTTACCCTGTGCCTCGTCAAGCCTTTTGTTAACAAGCTCGATGTCGGCGTCTGCCGCATCCAACTGCCATTTTAAATGGGCAAACTCGCTAGTACGGTTAGCCACCGGAGCTTCCATCACCTGCACATAGAGGCGGTATGGTTATTACCTAGGAGTATGATCCTCTGTTCTTCATCGTTTCCGACGACAACCAGAGTCTCAGGGGCTACTATCTACACAGGGCACACCTAGCATGTGCAGGACTATCATACATTATTTTATGTACCTCAAAGCCTGTCAGTAGACTCATAAAAACTTCATGCAATCCGCTTTGGACGGACGAGATTCTCTCCATCACCGTATTCATCAGCATACGGTGTTCATCTGAGATGGCCGCTCGCCCCACCAACTCCCTCAGAACATCCGATCGCACACCGGATGGTGCCGGACTCTTTTGTTTGCTCTCTTCGGGAGCCGGACACTGGGAGCTTTGGGGGTCAATGGGATTATCTTCTGGCCTCACCGGACTCGGAGAGGCCCTCCGCGACGACACTTCGGGGTCGCCCGCTTCCGAAGCGGAGGAGTCAGAAGAAAAAGATGGCATACCTGTACTATTAAAGTATTTCGGGTCACTTACGACTCGCTGGAGAATTGATCCCACTGCGGACTTTGTGCGGTAAAAGCACCCCCCAAGGTAGGACCCTCTGTGGGAGACTTCTTCTCCCGTTTGGAAGCTTCGGCTTCCGAATCCCCAGGTGCAGTCCTTTTCCTCCTCCGGTCGTCTTCCTTCATGGAGATGCTCGCTCCCTCGGTTAGAATGGGCAGCGTTGGGGGCCCGCGTCCGCCCGTATTATCCTCCCCAGTATCTTCCTTCAAGGGCTCCGGGCAAGGTGCAACCTGGAGCATCTTTTCCAATACCGTATTGCCCAAACCCTTAGGGAGGGGGACCGAACACCGAATCAACTTTGCCTTTGTTAGCCAGTCCTGGTCAAAAAGCAAACTCTCGGAAATAACTTCGTAACAAATGAGAGATAGTATGTTCGGCCGGAAGATTCCTTACCTGTTCGGCGGCGCGGTTACTGCTTAGGCCCACGTCCTCGGTGATTTCCGGACACTCTACCTGAGGTCCGAAGAATGACTTGTACATCTCCTCGTGTGTCAGGCCGAGGAAGTTTTGAATGACACGCGGTCCCTCGGGATTGAACTCCCACAAGCAAAGGGGTCGGCGTTTGCAAGGCTAGACTTGACGAACCAGCATAACTTGTATTATCGTAACCAAACTAAAATCTCCATTGAAGAGATCTCGAATGCGGCTTTGCAGTATAGGCACGTCCTTGGCTGGACCCCAGCTCAGACCTCTGTTGATCCATGACATCAGTTGTGGTGGAGGGCCCGAGCGGAAAACAGGGGCGGCCGCCCACTTGGCACTTCTAGGAGCCGTGATGTAGAACCACTCCTATTGCCACAATTCAGACACCTCTGGAATGGAACCTTTGGGCCATGGAGCTCCCGTCATCTTGCATATTGAGGCACCTCCACACGCTGCATGTTGCCCCTCGATCATCTTCGGCTTTACTTCAAAGGTCTTGAGCCACAGGCCAAAGTGAGGGGTAACCCGGAGGAAGGCCTCACACACGACAATAAATGTTGTGATATGAAGAAAGGAGTCCGGAGCTAGATCATGGAAATCTAGCCCGTAATAGAACATCAAACCCCTGACAAAAGGATCCAGAGCAAGGCCTAGACCTCGGAGGAAGTGGGAGACGAACACGACATTCTCGTTGGGTTCGGGGGAGGGGACGGCCTGCCCTCGGGCAGGTAGCCGATGCGAAACCTCCGCGGTCAGATATCTGGCCTCCCTCAACTTTTTGATGTCTTCTTACGTGACGGAGGAAGGCATCCATCGGCCTTGAAGGCTAGATCCGGACATGATTGAAGGTTCGGAGCACCTGACCTGAACTTTGGGTGTTTGAGCTTGAGGTGGGGAAAGGATTCGATTGAGCACGGGAGGGAAAAAATAAAAGCCTTGTCCCTTTATAAAGAGGGTGAATATCAAGCATCCTCTCCGTGGCCGTTTGGACTTGCCTATAGTCTAGGAGTCCTAGAAGCGGTTGGGTTACCCACGCCCGTATTGATGAGAATCCCAGAATAAGGGGACACGATCTCTGCTTCGATGAGACGTGCTAAGGAAACCGCCTCGCATGACACGCTGAGGTGGGACAATAAAATGATTCGAATAAAGGCTTGGCCGTGGTGCGATGTCACACTACGGAATACGTCGGTAGATTAGATTTGTGTAAATATTATTCTCTCTATGGCAATATGTGGAAACTTATTTTGCAGAGCCGGACACTATCTTTGTGTTCAAAATCTTTTATGAAGTACTTGGAGGAGGAACCTGCCTTGCAATGCCGAAGACAATCTGCGCGCCGGACTCGTCGTCATTGAAGCCTGGTTCAGGGGCTACTAAGGTAGTCCTGGATTAGGCGGTGTCCGGATGGCCGGACTATACCTTCAGCCGGACTCCTGGACTATGAAGATACAAGATTGAAGACTTCGTCCCGTGTCCGGAAGGGACTTTCCTTGGCGTGGAAGGCAAGCTTGGCGATACGGATATGTGGATCTCCTACCATTGTAACCGACTTTGTGTAACCCTAACCCTCTCCGGTGTCTATATAAACCGGAGGGTTTTAGTCCGTAGGACAACATACAGAACAATCATACCATAGGCTAGCTTCTAGGGTTTAGCCTCTCCGATCTCGTGGTAGATCTACTCTTGTACTACCCATATCATCAATATTAATCAAGTAGGACGTAGGGTTTTACCTCCATCAAGAGGGCCCGAACCTGGGTAAAACTTCGTGTCCCTTGCCTCCTGTTACCATCCAGCCTAGACGCACAGTTCGGGACCCCCTACCCGAGATCCGCCGGTTTTGACACCGACACTCCTCGTTGGGTTCGACACTCTTACTTATCGAAAACTGTTGCGACCCCTATACTTGTGGGTTATCAAGACCTTTTTCTGGCGCCTTTGCCGGGGTGCAATAGCGTGGGGTGAATATTCTCGTGTGTGCTTGTTTGCTTTATCAATAAGTAATTTTTATTTTCTGTTCTTAGTTGTTTTCTATCTTTAGTTATGGGTAGGAAACGCAAAATACCAAAAAAATAGTTGTACCTACTAAACCAATGGTTGAAGAACCACTCAAAATCTATCACACTGCTGAAGCTTATTACTTGGATCATCTTCGATCCCTATATGCTCGTGCCGAAACCCCAACTAGCTTAGTTGAGGGCAAATCTTTAGATGAGCATGCTTGTTATGTGCGACACCGAATATCTGAAAAAGGGAAAATTTTACTGGGTCAAATTCATCGTTTGCAATGCTATGCTTGGAATTTATGCGAAATATATGATATTACTTGTTACTCAGAAAACCCTAAGAAACACCTTCCCTATCAATGTGTGTTTAGTGATAATGGAATCGTATCTTCGTATGCTAAGGGTGTTTATAGTTACTATGATGTTCAACAAATTGAAGAATTTGTTGCTTTTAAGGGTGCTTATGAAATTGCTTCTTTGATTGAAAAGTATGATGCTACTCTTTACAAGTCTGAAAATTTTGACATACTTAAATATTGCTATGATAATTATGCTTCTAATGCCTATGTTGAACTAGATATTGAGGACTACTCCGTTGTCCAAAAAGAGATTAATATTTTGTAGGAGTCTATGGAAGAAGAAATTGATGAAATTGTGAGCTCATTGGATGAAAAAGATGAGGAGGAGAGCGAAGAACAAAAGGAGGAAGAGCGGATTAGCTACATGTGCCCACCTTCTAATGAGAGTAACTCTTCAACTCATACATTGTTTGATTTCCCTTCGTGCTTACCGAAGGATGATTGCTATGATGACTATTATGATCCCATTGATTCTTTTGAAATATCCCTTTTTGATGATGCTTGCTATGCTTGTGGCCAAGATGCCAATATGAAGTATGCTTATGGAGATGAACTTGCTATAGTTCCTTATGTTAAACATGAAATTGTTGCTATTGCACCCACGCATGATAGTCCTATTATCTTTTTGAATTCTCCCGACTACACTATATCGGAGAAGTTTGTGCTTATTAAGGATTATATTGATGGGTTGCCTTATACTGTTGCATATGATGATTTTGATGAATATAATATGCATGTGCTTGCTGCTCCTACTTGCAATTATTATGAGAGAGGAACTATATATCCACCTCTCTATGTTTCCAACATGATAAAATTGCAAGAAACTGTTTATACTATGCATTGGCCTTTACTATGTGTGCATGAATTGTTCTTTTATGACATGCCGATGCATAGGAAGAGAGTTAGACTTTGTTGTTACATGATATATGTTGCTTTGTGCTCACTACTAAATTACAAATCATTGTTAATTAAAATTGGCTTTGATATACCTTGAGATCCGGGTGGATTCATTACTTGAGCACTATATGCCTAGCTTAATGGCTTTAAAGAAAGCGTTGCACATGTACTATGTATAATAACTTTATTATTGCCTATGTATTCACACATGTACTAAGTTTCCAGTTAATACAATTCTAGCATGAATAATAAACATTTATCATGATATAAGGAAATATATAATAACTTTATTATTGCCTCTAGGGCATATTTCCTTCAGGCATGAGGTCCAAGGATGACATATGCTCACCCAAACGTGAGGAGGTCTGTGCTGACAATGGAATGCACGAGGACACAATCATGCAAGCAAATATGACGAACATGACGAGGAACGGAGAAGGTATACCACCTCTAATGTTCATCTTTTCTTCCATGCACACGAAGATAATGGCAGTGATGACAACTAACTGGACTTTGAAAGATTTGAATCAACTATAATTAATGTTTGTTTTGGTATTTTCTCACCTCTTCTGGCAATGGAAGTATCGATGCTACCGTCATTCGCTCGTGTGTGACCATTGGATAACCCGTGTTTATGGGTAACGAGGTTGATAAGGCAGGTGTGTTGGCACCTAATTCTGAGACTCATCCCGAAAGAGCGTTGCGACTTGTTCACCTCTCTTGGAGGCGGCTAGCCTTGGATCTAACAAGACGATTGCTTGCCTCCTTCCGGGGAAGGCTACGAGGAACAAAATCAAAAAGGTAGAGAAGGCTCTCATGATCGAAGACAAGACGAGTAATGTTGTAGGCTTGCGATGGATGGTCACAATCTTCTAGGTCGCCCTCATGGCTTGTCTTTGTCTCCATGGATTAAGATGCATCCATCGTCTTAAGCCGAAGCGTTCTCGTTAGGGGTTTCCGTGCGACACAAAAGTGTTTTTTGTTCTTTTTCACTAATGAAGCTTCGGCGATGGGGTGTGCTCTGGTGGTGTAAGAACTACTATGGTTTTCTTAATGAAAACTGGGGGAACTCCTCGCTAAAAAGAGCATAAGTGTGGGGGTTTATGGTTTTTGCGTGTTGGGTACGTCTGTCAGCTTGTTCAAGAGGTTATGCACACCCGGTTTCTCATTAATCAACCGAACAATTCTCTTCTGTTTAATTAATCTATGCGGTAAATCTTTTGCCTTGGTTTCAATTTTTTATTGTTGCGAGCACTATTTCCCAAAGTGTGATCTAACATCTCTGGGGCGGTGGTGACTTTAAAATTGTTCCCTACGGTCCTTTTTTACTTCGCATATAAGATGTATCTGAAATCAAACTTTGTGAAGTTTGATCAACTGTATGAAGAAAAAATAAATCAACATTCACAATATGAAATCAATATCATTAGATGCATCGTGGATTTGACTTTAATATTGTAGATGTTTATATAATTTTTCATGTAAAAATGGCCAAACTTCATAAAATCCGACTTGAAATAAAACTTATATGCAGAGTAGAAAGGACTCAAGGGAATAGTAGCTACTCTGTATTTCTCTTGGAAGTCGGACCTGTTAGAAACACCAAAACCACACAAAAAAACATGTATTATATCATACCAAAAGGTTCAAATCGGAAACCCAGATCTCGATCCGGTTTACAGGCTGAACGACGACGGCTTCGCGATGACACCGTCCATAATACATGCTGAGCACCACCCAATGAGGGCGAGGTGACCCAGAGAAAGAAAGAAACCCAAATGGAAATGGCCAAATGGGGCGGTACGTAGGGCCAAGCGCGAGAAGTCAGACGAGCGAATAGTTTTGTGGCGCCATGTTCCCCGCGACCCCCAAGCACTGCTAATGGCTGTCGGTGGCGCCATGTTACGCCACGCGATTGGCAGTGCCCTGCCTTGCCTTGCTTGCTCGACACTATTTCCCCTGGCTGGCTGGCTGGCCAAATATCTGTGGAGGAGGGGCTTCCTCCTACTCCAAGCCCACTCGATCGATCCATTCATCCATCCAGGAGGGCACCACCAGACCAGAACGCAGCAGGAATCTCGCATGTGGCCGATCGGTGCCCCGGATCAGGAGAGCGTTTTGGCGCGACAAAAGCAAGCTTTTTATTCCCTCCTCCGGAAACGAACGAGCTGGGCGATCGAGTTCTCCCGCCTGATCTCGTTCTCCCGTAAACTGCACACTCCCAACGTACAGTAGATCCGTAGTGCAGCCAGAAAGTTGCCTGCCGGCGGCGGCAGAACCGGGTTCCCGGCCTGACACGCGGTGTCGGGGCCGGCTGAAGTGAAAGGAAAGGCAGAACATTTTCGTGCAGCCGCAGAGGAGTGCATGGCAAGGATGAAGGAAATGCGGTTGCATGCAGTGCGGGCGCCGCCACGGGGTTTGGCGAGGCCGGCCGGTACGTGCCTTGCATGCATGAGAGGTTTGGTTGGTTGGTTTCGTGGGTTCCGTTGGCATCTTGGGCCAAATCAAATCACTCCCGATCGATGGCTGGAGAGAGGGTCGCCATTGTTTCGAGTAAAGGCGACGGAACGCACCGCCATGCCATTTTGCCCGCAGCTGCACCCATGCATGCATGCATGTCAGCATGTGGCGTAACGTGCTCGCGCGCGTGCTCTGCCTCGCCGGTTTTCGTGTGCCAAGTTATTAGGGCATGTACAATGGTTAATATGTCTTGCATGTAATTTAAAGATGATAAAAAAATATGTCTACAATGGGTCATCTCTTAGTCGTATCTTCAATAACTAGTTATTTCTAAAAACATGATGAGACATATTGTGATCATCTCTTGTCTTTTCTTAAATAAGAGAAGACAAACATTTTCTTATGATTTCTCTTTTCTCCACCTCATTATTTATCCTATATGGCATTTCTAAGATAGAACCATTGTACATGCCCTTAGGCTCGTGTGACTTCATAGTTTTAGGTGCACGCTATGTGCATTAGCTGCCAATGTGCAGAATCAGACAAGAAAAATGACCCTAATATCTAGCAAACGTCAGATTCTTAGGCACGGCAAATCAAGCAATTTTCATGGCAATTTATTTTCGTCAAGGATTGCAAGTTTAACTGACGAGTATGGCAAATCCATCCGTGTCTCTCTTTTTTTGCCAAAAAGTTACCGTGCTAGCAAACTAAACTTGTCGTCTTCGTGCCAATCTAAATTGCCATGAAAAAGTTGCCATTCCTAAAAATCTAACTTCAAACTTTTAGCACTTCCAAAGAAAAATAACACTGTTTTGGACGATCGCAGGGAATTGAATTGTTCATAGGGTTTGTCTAGCACACATGTAGATGTGCTCTAATTATTGCATATCTAAGTGGTTCAATCAAACTAAAAAGAAGAAAACAGATTAAAAAAATATCCGAACGAATCTTCACGTAAAATTAATAGTATAAAACTTAGATATGCAATACTTAGGGCACATCTAGATGTGCCCTACCAAAGTTGTTGTTCATATGCACGGAAATTTCCCCACCTAACGAGTGGAAGGAGACGAACGTGTGTAGCTAGAGAGAAACTTTAGTAGAGCCAGTAAACTATGCAGATATGAGGCAAGCAAATAATAATAAAAAACATCGAAGCCCATCAAATTCTCTCAACTTCACAAGGTAGGGGGCAATAGCCCCCCACCCCCTCCCCGACCCTTACACATAGATTCGCCACTATTTGTACTCCTACTATGAGATGGTCCGATTTTGTTCAATAGCTAGTTCATACTCAAATCATGATTGCACCATTGGAAAAATTTCATAGCTCGGCCCCTGCCTGGTCATCCCTCTAAACACGCACATTACCAGATTTTCCTATGGAGCCTTACACCCCCCCCCCCACACACACACACACACCCCTACCCAAACCATCAGTTTTCTTACTCGTCTGCATTGGTTGCGTATCGTTCCTCGTCAAGGCCTTGCCGGCCTCTCCAGGCCTTTATTCGCTCGCCCTCGCGTCACCGTCACCTGCTTCCTTCTCATTGAATCGATTGATGCAATGCATCCAGCTAAATGTGTCAGGCAAGACTCATTCCCAAAGGATTGGACGAGAGTTATTCCGTGTCCACGGACTGCCCCCCCTAGTCCACGGACGGATGCAGGAGCAAATTTGCAGGTCAGCAGTGGAGATGCACTTAGTCCCTATCCTTCACTTTCCGAAGGAAAAAAAAACATTTGCCCTGACCGAATAGAAAAAAAATTTCCTATCCTATCAAATGACATCTCTTTGCTATAGGAATTGAAATGTATGTCATCTCATTTTTTTAATAATTTTTCTATTTCTATGTTGTTCATATCTTATGAACTAAAGGAGGCCCAATTCCGAATAACGAAATAGTACATTTTTAGCGGACGGGGACGTTTGGCTAGTAATTTGTAAGAAAGTTTGCAAAAAAGTCTGAAACTTTTTGCAAACAAAGTAGATTTATTGTTGCACTCGTATAAAATCTTTCACGAAGAAGTGATTTTTGTGTTGTTGTGGACCAAAAAAACAAATTTGTCGCTATATACGAGGTACTATTCATGCTATATTCGTGGGAAATTTGCCATTTTTGTATTATATAGAAATGGCAACTCAAGTTTGCTGGGAAAAAGTTTTGGAACGTTTTGACTTGTTCTGAATTTCGTAAAAATAAAACCAGTTATCAGGTGTAGTTACCACCTCGTTTTTCCATTTTTAGCAGTTTTTGCCAAAAATGCCAGCCAAATTAATAGTTGCATGCTCCTGCATGCAAATAAAAACTACACTTGCCGCTGTTTTCGCCCTTGCGCTTATGCTGGCTATATTCTATTGCTGGCTTGCTACCCTTGATTAAAAAAAAAAGCTATTCTACTGCTGGTCCAAAGAAAAACGTGCCTCCGGGCGGCCCCAAACAGTGGCGACAGCACACACGCTACAGCGCCACGTATGCCCCGAAGGGGAGGACGAGGGGGCCGGGGAGGTGGTGGCCACCGCGCGGGCGCTCCGTGCTGGCCGCCGCGTGTACGGCCCGGCTGAGCTGTCCCATTGATGGCCGCAGCCAGCGCATCTCACGCGCCGCAGCCCACAGCCCGCCCGCCAGCGTGTCCACGGCCGGCCGCGGGGGTCAGCGAGGGCCATCAACTCGGCTCGCACGGCGCCGTCCACGTGTGCGTCCCGACACCCGGCCGCCGGATCCCGAAATCATTCATGGCCCCTGGACCGGACGCAGCGCAGTACTACTACGCCAAGCAGAGCCTATTCCCCGGTGGCGTGGCAGGCCAACAGAGCGAGCAGATGCATGGCTCGCCGGCTGGCTGCCATTGAGCGAGAGGAGAGCGCACGCCGGAGGCGTGCGAGGAGGGCGGCGGCGAGCGCTGTCGGCGACACGGACACGGCGGCCAACCCGTCGGACGGGACAAGGAGAGACGAGTGTGCCCAGCCTACCTGGGCTGGGCTACCGGAGCTACTGTTGTGTTGTGTTGCTTCCTCGCGGCCACCGCGGGCACGGGCAGGACCAGCCTCGCGTTGACCCTGCGCTAGTGGCGCTAGTGGTAGCGGCAGCTGGGTGCGCGGGAAATGAGACGGACGGAGGGGCGCCGACACTTGGCGTGGGGCGGCAGGGCGCCGCCCGGTTTAACTCGCTGGCCGCCGCGTGCGCTGCTGCCGCAGATGCACCGATGGCGGGGAGTGCTCGCGCGGCGCCTGCCTGGCTGGCCGTGGCCAGCTGGCATCTGCGCATCTGGCAGTCCCAGTCACGCTCCGCTCGTGGCTGGCTGGCGCCACTCCCAGTGCCTTCGCTTCCTCCCATTCAATCGCGACATCTCTCTGCCGGAGTACGAGCGCATTCATTCTTAAGGGCATATTCAATAGACTGTATGTTAGTTTTGTTGATAAAATATCTATGTCATTAACCAACAAGCTATCATATAATTATTTTAATGGGTGTATCTAAGATATCCAATAGATGATAAGAAAATAAATGTGATTGCTTTCTATTTCACTTTGAAGCTTGTGCAAAGGTTGTTGGTTATTCTACATACAACTTTGCTCTCTTTCCATATTTATTACAGATCACATTATCACTTTGTCCTAGATGATAAATTTATCAACACCTATCTTATGGCAGTTGGAGATGCCTCCATCCATCCATGGCTCCGATCCGCCCGAGCCCCGAGGCGGGCGGGCAGCTGGGCCGTCTGACACCGCTGACGTAGGCCTGGTACGATCCTCGCTATAGAATACGTGGCGCTGCCAGCAGATCGCATCGCATCGAGCCCTGATCTAAGCGCCGGCCAATGCAACGCTGGCACACACTCACAGAAACCCAAGGTT